>JAIUNF010000004.1:0-2862500 GCA_022414665.1 Arthrinium puccinioides
CCTAACCCTAACCCTAACCCTAACCCTAACCCTAAAAACTCTAGTTATCTAAAGTACCGGTACAAAGAGGAACAAGACACCATCAATTAATATATTTTAAGCACTTAAGCGGATACCCGTGATTTTAGACAATAAGCTAGTACTATATTAAAACTTCTAACGCGAATTTTCAATGTTATCTTCGAAAGGTAAGAGCTTATAAAGAATTCTATAATATTATCGTATAAGAAAAGAATATATATAATAACGGAATAAGTACTTACGAATATATTAGTAAAAAAATATTTCATAGATAGGTAAGGGCGGGAAGGCGGTATTATCGCGTCGGGTTTTATATTTGAAATCGGGGTTTTTTTTTTCGCAAAGTTACACATTAAAAAGGCGTAGCTTAACCCGATTTCTCTACTTATTTAAACTGTATACCCGCTCCCGTTTCCTCTATTTATAACACAGACAACTTAATAATAGTACTTAATTAAAGTAACTATTGTTCTTAACGCCGTTTTACTTTAACTTTAAAAGTTTCTCCTTCTGGTATATACCCGTTCAAGAAAAGACCTGTTATCCTGCCTGGTTTAATCTTTGCATTAATCGTATGTTGGTTTGACTCGATATAGATATCCATTTCATCGCAGAGATGATTAAAAATTAGAAACTGAACACCACTACTAGGGTGCTCGTCGCTTATTTCTAGGCTGCTCTGTAGGATCTGAATTTCAAAAGAATCATCGAATAAAGTAATTTGCTCGTTCTCTATATTTTTTATTTTCTTGTATTCGGTATGTTCGTTAGTAAAGGAACAATATTTTGGACTTCTAGGGGTAACGGATAGAACATTTTCCCTAGGGGATAGAAGGGCTGTATTTCTTTTAATAGATAGTGATAAACCAGTGCTTCCTAAAAGGAATAAGTAATGGATAAAGTAGACCTTCATATCTCAAGCAAATAGATAAATAACGTATATTTAGCAAATTGTTATTACGATAGAAGTATTGACAAGATATGAGTGTAGGAATTGTTCTTAAAAGTCTTGAATATAATAAAAAGTAAGAAAGAAACCGGATTTGAAGATGTATATAACAAGATAGACTTTTAAATTGCTATTATTTATAATTTCTAAACGTTGTACATATTAACCTTAATATCCGATTGCTCCGGTGTTTTTTTACTTACCCTATAAGAGATATTATTACCTAAAGATGAGAATCATATAATCCCAGTGCATGTTATGCATATATAAATATATTAAACTATTAGATATCTGAATTTAATAGACAAGGTTAGGCATTGAATCTGTAATTATAAATCTATTTACCTATATAAGCTCTAATATATAGATCACTTTTATTTATATTATATGAAGTTACAAGATTATCATATTTATAACCTTGGAAGATATTCCACGGGTTAATCAGTGTTTTGCGAGCTGCATATATTTTGAACAATAAATCATACTCTTATTACCCCTGATATAAATTTCAAGAACTAAAGAATTTATAAGAAATCAGATAGACAGTCCTATATTATAGCAGCAGTTTGGTCTAGTTCGAACCGAATAACTCCTTCTTGCTAGGGATACTAATATCGGGCCCTAATATTAATATGCGAAGATCTATATAACTAGTAGCATATTTTACAGGAAATAGGTTAGTTTTAAGTAGACTGTCGTCGTACTTGCGATTACATGTTAAATTATAAATTATAACAAATTCATAAACTTAATTATTACGTAACTAAGCATTCAACACCGTTTTACCAAGTATTAATTATACTTATTATATATGTAATCTCGTTGAAAGATAACGCTATTGAAGTTCGAGTTATAAAAGAGATCTAACTAATATACGTGGTGTTAGAACTATAAAGCTTGCTAGAAACTACTTATTACAGGTAGAGTACCTTGTTTTATCTTTTCAAACACGTTAGTCTCTATTAATTAGTAGTTAGGCCAAAGTTAGAAGTATAAATCTAGCAGCTTTATAGCTTAGGTTAAATATAATATCTAAGGCATAGAATCATTCTTAGTAAACGACCTAGGAAGGATTGCCGAGATTGATTACAATTGGGTTTAATATAGCTTAAAGATTGTTTGAATATATATATATATATGCATTATCTACTTGCTATAGATGTTAAAGTTTTCAGAGGCTAACTATAGTAAGTAATTTAGCGAAGTAATTAGAATAATCTGTATTAGTCTATCTTTAAACTTTTACATTTTATAGATATTTAATCCTGGTAAGCTTAATCTTATAGTTGTCTCTAAGTATTTATATACTATAGTGCTATAGGTGTTCACTGTGGAGTAGCTACCAATTGTAGCGCTATTAGCCCACAATTAGTACTATAGTTATGGCGCAGTTATGGTGCAGTTATCTGAATAATAGTGCCATCTATAAGGTCTTTACCTAAAACAAATCCTCTTACTATTAACTGAGAGGGCTGGTGCAAGCCTGGCTAGTGATATAATTCTGGTGTGCTAGGTACAGCTCAGGTCTCTAAAAGCCGTAAAGCTTAACAGTTGCAACTATTGTATTTTACCCCTTAAATATTACATCACGTCCATATTCCCGGTCACGCTCTCTAGCAGATCTATCGTAGCTAGACACTCGTTAGTTGGAATAAGCGGGTCGTCCTTGGAGCCGTGTAAGACGAATAGAACTAGCCAAAGCTTTTCTTTCCGGCATTATATTATTATTACTCGTTATAAAGCTTTCCTCCAGCATAAATACTGCCAGAGAGAGCACTATAATAGTTAAGAGCAGCTATTTTAACTACATTTACAAGCACAACGTATTACTCGACACACTGCCCAGGGCATTAGCCCGTGGCCGGCCGCTACTATTATACTACTACTAGAATGTTACAGGTCTAAGGCTGTAACGGTATAGTCGCGCATACCGTTATAATCCCTAATAGCATGCGTTGTTATAACAAGCTTACTTCAATGGCCGCTTATCTTTTAGCGCATACGTGTGGCGCACTAGCGCAATTGGTAATGCTATCTACTGTTGTGGAGACTATCCTTACAAAAGGCCTATATAGGGCAACGATTATAACCGTTGCCATGCTACTATGTCACAGCTCTAGAGCCGCTCTAGTATATATAAGCAGATCGTCGCAACTAATATCCGGAACTCGAAGAGTCCACGATGTATACTAGGGATATCCTAGCTATAGCGCTGCCCTAGAATACTAAAACCCTCTCTTATTAAAGTATAGCTAATCTTAACAAAGTATACTAAAGATATACCAAGATTAAATACCTCGGCTATCGTATCTAAACTAGCTAGACGCAACGAAGTACTAAGGTATAAAGCAGGCATATCTTTACTCTCTCTCTCTTACCTAGATAGATAGTTCTTCTCTCCTTAGTTTAATATAGATTATATCTGCACCTTATCTTTACTAGATCTTGAGCCTTGCCCGTTACATAGAATAATAAAGCGCCGTCGACGCGTATTTTAATAATCGCGCTAGCAGTGAAATAGCTAAAAGACATTAATATAGAGGCTATTCCTTTGCTGTCAAACGTTAACAGAGGTTCGTGCTAGCACTAATGCAGGTTATAGTACGATTTATGTGAGCATATTAGAGTGGAGCCGTTACCGTATAAGCGATATGTTTAGTATGTAACGCTAGACGATGTGGCTTGATAACAGACCCCGGTCTTTTATACCTTATTAGCCGGTCTGCTACATCACAGCGCATAGATCCTAGTCCTCTACAATACACACTACTCGACTCCACTACGTTTGCCCGCAATTTAACTCTAAATCTACAATGTACAATATAATTATTAGTAAACAACGTTATAGTTAGTTAATTAGTTCCAAGTACTAAATTAGTTCTAAGTACTTAATAAAAATTTAGGTTGCCCTTCTTATTAAGATATAGAATAGTAAAACCAATCTCATTTCAAAAGTTTCATTTTACATTTATTATATATACATTATGATGAAAAGAAACAATATATTTCCAATTGAAATTTAATTTGCTATTTTCCCTCAACTTTTTGTAACAAGATATATACTAGTCTGTTGTAACAAACTATACTGTATAGGGTTAAATGTAGCCTTTAACTAAACGTGTCGATTATTTATATTTGCGATGTAAGAGAGTATTCGAACAATTACTAGGTAATCCGTTAATATTAGAAATAAGTAGGGGTTTTAGTCCCTAATATCCTTATCCGCAGTCTCTCTCTATAGTAGTAATGCGCGCTGTTAATCCTCTTTACTTAGGTGCAGTATCTTGATATTATTATAGTACGTTATCTAAATTGCTTGAATATTTTACATAGTTCCCCTATAAAGACCCGGAGACCCTACTTAGGTTTAAACCCCGGCTTAGCCGCTTTAAGTGCAAAAAACGAATTTCCGATAAAATATTTTCGCTACGTTTCTACAAAACGCGACTTACGGCTACTAAGAAGTAATCCGGTTCTACACACTTTTTGCGTACTTAGCCGTGGGCAAAATCCGGTCTAGGGTAGCTATAAGGTAAGCCTGCAGCACCTCTAACTATGTGTACTATATAAGATAATAGCTAGACCTAGTAAAAAGCCCTATATAACTTAGCAGCACTATAAGCTTAATAGACCTACTAAGGTCTTAGGTTTATAGAATCTTATAAAGACTATTATAGTCCTAGATTTAACAATACCCTATACTACCTTACCTATTCCTACGTAATCCCGTTATATATATTCTCCTACTAAAAGGTAGAGCACCGGTTATAGGAGGTAGATTAGTCCGACCTAGTAGTATATAGTATCTACCTCTAATCCAACACCTTGAACACACGCGATATTACGACAATATCTAATAGTTTAGTAGGTTAGGGAGATGTTCACTCATTTCTTAACGCCCTGGATTATTGTTGTTATTATTGTTAATATATTTAACGTCTGGAGTAGCTAAGCCGCCCAGGTCTCTCAAGGGGGCAAAACGCTCTAGATTACAATACGTGAATATCCCTATACTTCATATTCCACGCAGTATCCTCAACATCGATTTCCAGTTCATACTTGGTTAAGTCCTCGGCAACTCTGCCAAACTCTCTTTGCAACGTCTCGACATGCCTTTTAGATCTCGGCACCAGATTGCACGACACCTCGGCAGGCACGGCGACAATGCCCTTTTCGAACACAAGCTCGGGCTCGCCGGCCTCTTGGCCAGTAACAGGATCAATACCGCGTTTGAAATCAAAAGCCCATAGTAGGTACGGACAAATAAAATCAATAGATGTGCGCGCCGTCAACTGTCCCGGACAGATACGGCGGCCGCTGCCCCAAAGAAGGTTATCACGCCGAGCCGGGTCATCAACGACACCCGGTCTTGTCCCAAAGGGAGGGTTATCTAGGAATCGCTCGGGCATAAACTCATGCGGACGATCGAAGTAGCGTTCATCGCGGAACATAAACCAGGTATTCTGGAATATAATTGCGCCCTTTGGGTACAACACGCCGTTGATAACCTCGTCTTCGGCCATCTCGTGGGGGATGCCAACGGGGGCTACGGGGTACATGCGCATCGACTCGTCAATCAGGGCGCGCGTGTACGGCAGCCTGCCCGACTCGAGGTCCGACAGCCGAGGCACCCTTTCGGGGCCGATGACGCGGTCGATTTCGGCGGCTGCGATGGCCGTCTTGTCAGGGTACTTAACGCAGCAGATAACGAAGCTCCAGATAGTAGCGGGCACTGTATCGGATGCTTCGAGGAGGGTGCCGGCGAGGTTGCTTTTTTAATATTAGATAAGCTCTTTCTTGACATTTTAGCATTCACTTACTTTAACCAGTCGTCATTCTTCATGCCCCAACCCTCCATGTCGCTAACTGCATCCTCCAATAAGCACCCTGTAGACTCTCCCCTATTCAATCTGTCCCTAGCTCGGTCCGCCCAGCCCTTAAACAGGGCCTGCTGACACCGTCCCACATCCTCAGTCTCGCGCTTCCAGCGAGCGAAGCACTTGGGGACGAGCTTGAGCACGGGGAACAGGTCGACGGGCGGGGCACCGCCAAAGCCGAGGATGTCAACGAAACGGCGGTGCACAGCTACCAGATCACGAACGGGCGGCGACGAGTGCCGCACCGCGCGGAAACCGTACACGACCGACAGGAGGAACGACGTAACGTAACGCTTGGTGTGTGGCATCCAGCTGTCTGGGTCGATGATCAGGTCTTGAATCATCTGTGTCGCCTCGGCGTGTTGCACGCGTTCCATACGTCTGAGATTCTTAGAGTTGAGCATGTTTTGCGCTGCTCTACGCATAGCTTTCCATGTGTCATCGGCTATTATCATAGTTTAGAAAACTCACCACCTACTTCGAGCCATATGTTAGGGATTTTTGACATACCGAGATGAGCAGTTCCCATGTTCAGATCACCAGGGGTGATAATTTCCGTGAGCGTGTTCTTAGGCCTATTACTACTAGACAGACTCCTCCTTTCTAGCAGTTCGTGCATCAGGCTAGGGGAGTTGATAGAGATGACTGTCCTGTGGAAAAGCTTTAGGGACACGGCATCACCATATTTCCTTGCTGCGTACCGTATCAGTTCAAAGCATCATCCAAGGCCATCTTTACGTACCCCACTCTGAGAATTTGTACTGCAAGTAGTCATTGGGAAATTCCAGGACGTTGCCAAGAATTGGTCTGGTGGGCGGCCCAGGCGGGTAATTGGCACCGCGTTTGCCGCAGGTGAGGGTAATAAGGGTGCCTAGGAGAAGTAGCATGGTAGACAATGCCAGCGCGAGGCCCGAGACGATGGGCTTGCTGTTGGTTGTCAAGGCGGATTCAGAGGCTATCTTGCCAAAAGTACCGTTGAATGTATCTGCCATGACAATCATGTGGCCAAAAGCCTGCCACGATGTTAACATAGAGTATAAATTACAAGTCAAGAAGTGTTTTGTGTAGTATAAAATACAAGTGCAAAGCAAGTTCTCAAGTGTACTATAATATGTATTTATATATGTATGTACAAGTAAGATAAATCAAAAGCTAAACGAAATGGATAGCCTCTGTGACTGTAGTTCAAGTGACGTGTAGGTAGCCCCATTGTTTAACCAAAGTATTAACGGTTCAGGGTCATAACAATAACGGCCCACCACTATTAGCATTGGGCCTCTACTAGCATCGGGACATTCCAGCATCAGTGAAACATTGGAACGCGGTGTATTTATTTAGCGTGGGCCACAGGATGCTCCTAAAGCCGTACCGTGGATTAGATCACAAGGGATACGTATATTTTGGGCCCGTTCGAGTCATGCAACGGCGTATTCTAGAGCTATCTGCATGCTTAGTACGCAAGATAAGATACGCGTATATAATGGATGTTGTCCATTGGAAATAAGTCATAGCAGAAAGTGGAACGGTGCAACAGAGTATTAGTAAGAGTAAGATATGTCTTATCGGTAGATACTTACGGTTAGGTAATTTTTATAGCTCTGGTTGATAGTCTTGCAATTGATTAAACGTTACTTCCTACAAGACCATCATATTAAATATATAATGCATACGGGTGCTATGCAATGTATGCATCGCTCTCTCTCCGTTGATGCAAACTATAGTTACTACACTAAAATGTGGCAATGAATCTATGATCTCTGGTTTAAATATTGGAGGTTTCGTCGCCACCCGCCGTTTGTCCTCGTGAGCATTAGACCCGCGGGGTCAACTTGATCATGAGCGTCCCCTTCTGCCACAACAATAGATTGGGCTGGTCGATCCAATCTTTGCGCTCGCTCGGGTCGACCTCGAGGTGGAAATTCCAGAGCAGGCGACCTATGAGGATACCTAGTTCGGCGCGAGCCAGTCTGCAGAAGAGTTAGCAATGTTCTCAATCCTCGTGTCCAGATAGATGTTGCACTGTGTCAAAACTCACTGTCTTCCAATGCAAGCTCGCATCCCAAACGAGAAGGGCATAAACACATCCTTCCTATCTCCATCATACTCCTTATCACCCAACCATCGCTCCGGCCGGAACTCGTCGGGATCCTTGAAGTTGGCAGGGTTTCGATACGTTGACCACATCCACATAGTTAGTATGGTGCCGCCCGGCATGAAGTTCCCAAACACGGGCTCGCCGGGCGCGGGCACGACGCGCGGCATAGCGGACCCGGCGGGCGGCAACAGACGCAGGCCCTCGTCGATGGCGGCGTTGAGACACTTGAGCTCCAGTGTGGCCAACCCGACTATGTCGTGCTCGCTCGCGAACTCGGATCGCACCTCGTCGGCCACCTTTTGCGCCCATTCAGGGTGTGTGGCCAACAAGTAGGTCGCAGTCGTTAGGCCCACGGCCGTTGTGTCGTAGGCGGCGCTCATGAGGATCTGGGCGTTCCATTGGATTTCGTCGCGCGTCAGGGGCTGTCAAAATGTCAGTATCATCATTCTTCATCTAATACTGGTAGAAAGATGGCATTACCTCCTTCTCGTCGCTGCCATGCGACGCCAGAGCGCGCATGAAGTCAGGTCGATCGGCCTCTAGCAAACGCCTGTCGACTAGCCGTCTGGTGGCCGTAACGTTCGCGTCCCAGCGCTTCTGCAGCGGCGAGTTCTTGGCCACGAACTGGAGCAGGGGCGTCACGAGAGAGAAGCGCTGCGTGGCCTTGGCGTATGCATGGCCCGTATGTGCCTCGTTAAAGAGCTGGGTCCAGGGGTGGTACTTGCGCGTGTTGAGGCAGTCGAACGAGTCGCCGAAACTCAAGTCGCTGGCGATGTCAGCCATGGCAAAGTCGAACCACTCGCTCAGATCAATAGGCTTCTGGCCGTACGCCACAACGTGGTTGTGAAGCTGTCGGAAGCTGTCGTTGATGTCCCATGTCAGTGGAATGCACTCTTCAAAAGGTTGCGGAAAGACGCACAAGTTGTCAACGTGTTTCTTGATAAAGGGAGACTGCTCAGAAACAGCAGTGCCCGTGAAACCCGGGGCCAGGATGCGGCGGAAGCGCGTGTGCTGCTTCTTGGGACAGCCGAGGATGCTGGTGCGGGCCTCGGCGTAGTGAATGTCGTCCTTTGGGATCTCGCCCAGCTCCGTCTTGCGCCGGCCCCAAACCTCCCGCCACATCTCGGGCGAGCACACCGAAAGTTCGTCAGGCGCGATGCGAACAATGTCGCCGTACTGCTTGTGTAGCGCCAGCACCGCCTTGTGCGCGCGCCCGTTGACAAGCTCCCACGAGTACATGAGACGCGTAGCGCCCCAGCATCGTGGGCCGGGGTACCGGCTCATTGGGTGAAAGTAGGCATTGTAGATGAGACTAAAGACGAAGGTGACGACGAGAGTCGTGGCTAGAAGAAGTAGTATATACCCCGCCGACGTTGATAGCGCCAGACCCGTGATGGGCCACAGATAGTCGAACACTGCCATTTATGTTTTCTTTTCGACTTGAGTCTGCTGTTTAAACTCTTGGAGACAACCCCTTATGTTGTCGGGGCAAGGTGATGTACTATTAGAAAGTGACGGCTTTCTCTAGTCGAAAAGAACTACCAAGCTTCGGGGCTGTTGTTTGTATGGTAACGCATCATATATCGAAGGGGTATGTGGTATCCACCACAACCAAACAAACAATTCACCGAAGAGAACTGGACCCTCAAGTAGCCTTACTTAAATGGGACACTACGACCTCCCAAGTACCGATTTTCTCCAGTATTATTGGCTTACCCGGAATGAAGCATCAAAAGGCACGTGGTGGATATACTACACAGTAGATCATTTCTTGTGGTCACCGACGGCGCAAGGTAGCACTTCTGAAAGAGTCATGCCAATGGAGCCGACAGGGGCTAATAAGACCTCAATGTTTCGGAACGTGTAAAGCTACCACTGGTATCTATACCTTCCCAAAAGTCTCATGGATTTGGTTAACAATTTGCCCAAAGTGTCACCGCTCTTCTATGGGAAGCTCAGCGTCAATAAAATAGACCGCTTATGTATGAAAAATCTAGTGCGGGGCGTTTAAGTATACGTAAGAGTCATTCGTATCGTCCTTATCCAATGCCAGATTGACAGGAATAAGTAAACAAGGTGATCAATGGCCAGCCAGATAAATGAAATGTATGGTGCGATATCCACCAGATAATACGAAGGCACCCGTCGACCTTGTCAAGCATTTCGATTATGTGCCGAAATGCCGACTGAGATAGGCCCTCACCGCGGTTCTACAGGTCCAGATATGAGCTAGATATGAACAGTGACTAGATCGTCTTGCCTTGGACTCAACTCTGCGAGCCTCACATTTTTTATTTCGTAGATTCCTTTACTGCTGATACATTCCATTCACCATGCCGTACTTCTCTACACCCATCCCAGAGTCGCTGATTCGACAGTCTGGGTCCCGGACCAAGTTCACGACGGTGATGCACCGGAACTATGAGATATGCACCGAGGCAGCGGAACAGGTACAAATTGAATTCAACCAGGCTATGGACACGAAAATTATCACCAACGTGAGTAGAAAGAAGGAAAGAAGAAATGAGGCAAATATTAATACTCGAAAAGACTGTCGCACCAGTACCGGGTATTGGACGCTTACACGCCGTCGCCTTCACGATTCCCAACTGTCTGCCAGAGCGCCTGTCGGTATTAACGCGCTTCGCCGAGTTCACGATTCTCAACGACGACTTTTACGACATAGCCAAGAACGAAGAAATCTACAAGACCAACGACGACATCCAAAGCGTCCTCAATGGCGCTATTGAGGCGTCGAGGTCCACAGAGTTGAACATGACAAAGTCCAAACAGTTCCAGGCCAGCTTGATTCTGGACATGGTTAATATGGACGCCGACCTCGCCATGGACATCATGACGACGTACAGCAAGGGCCTCGACCTGGCCACCTTTGCGCCCGACACTCTCAAGACGCTCGACGACTATCTTCCCACTCGGATGGTGAACTCGGGCCTTGAGTGCGTACTCCCAGGTCCTACAGACTTGATCTTTGCTAACTCTTGTAGCGTCTTCCAAACCATGAGCTGCTTCGGCATGGGCATAAAGCTCGGTGCCGATGAGAAAGACCAACTCAGCGAGTTCGTCAACACGGCCATGTTCTCCACGACGATCATCAACGACATCCACAGCTGGCCCAAGGAGGTCAAGCACCACATCGAGCACCCAGGATCCGAGTACCCCTTCAACGCCGTCGCCATCCTCATGCGACACAGCGACCTGTCGGAAGCAGAGGCGTTTGGGCGGCTGCGCGAGAAACAAGCCGAGCTGCAGGATCGTCATCTCGCCCTGCTGAGGGCCCTCGAGGCGGCCGGGCCGGTCCCGGAGAGCCACATGCTCTATATCCTTGCGTCGCAATACGCGGCTTCCGGGTCCGAGTTCTGGAGTGCGCATGTACCGCGGTATCCATCTAAGAAGGATCTGGCACAGCCCGAGGTGGAGTTTGCTCAGGGCATGTTCCGCTATCGGATGGAGACTTCCACGACCGACATCGATGGCGCCAAGCGGCCTATACTGGCTGAGCAGATAAGGGCTACGGAAAACGGTAGTGGCACCGACGGATACACGAATGACTCTGTCAATGGACACGCGAATATTGCCATTAATAGCTGTTCCATTGGCCTGAATGGGATTACTGACAGTCACACTAATGGTTATACCAACGGCCACACCAATGGCCACACCAACGGCCACACCAATGGCCACACCAACGGCCACACCAATGGTCACACCAATGGCCACACCAATGGCCACACCAATAGCCACACCAATGGCCACACCAATGGCCACACCAACGGCCACACCAACGGCCACACCAATGGCCACACCAATGGCCACACCAATGGCCACACCAACGGCCACACCAATGGCCACACCAACGGTCATACTAACGGCCATGTCGACGGAAACTCAAAGAACGAAGAAGCGTTCACTGTCAAGTGTACAGAGGGTGTGAAGTGTAATTCTGAGGTACGTGATGGCACCTCGGCGGATAATGAAGGTATTACTAACCATATATACGCAGCTGGTATTGGCTCCTTACGTATACCTCACATCCATGCCCTCCAAGGGCATCCGGGAGCTCTTCATAACGGCCTTGAACTGGTGGCTACACGTTCCCGAAGATGACCTCGTGTGTATCAAGGACATGGTTGGCTATCTTCACCAGTCATCCCTGATGCTCGACGACATCGAGGACGACTCCAAGCTGCGGCGCGGCCAACCTTCTACCCATATCATCTACGGTCTTGGGCAGACCATCAACTCGGCCAACTACATATTCGTCCAGGCCTTTGCGCGCATACAGAAGTTGGGGCACGGAAGGCCTGAAGTCATTGACATCTTTATAGACGAGGTTGAGAATCTCCACAGGGGACAGAGCTATGACCTTTTCTGGAAAGACCACGTCCACTGTCCTTCAGTTGACGAGTACCTCATGATGATTGATAACAGTAAGTAACCTCTTGTTACCTTCGTCAAGCATTGTACCGAGTTCTAATTAACCTGTACGTTTTTAAAGAGACTGGTGGCCTGTTCCGCCTGTGTGTCCGGTTGATGGAGTCCCTCGCTACTGGATCCTGCAGCGGCATTAGCTCCGAGTTCTTCGTCACGCAGCTGAGCCGATACTTCCAGATCCGCGACGACTATCAGAACCTGATGTCGGACCAGTATGCCAAGGAGAAGGGATTTGGCGAGGATCTAGACGAGGGTAAGATGTCGCTGCCGCTCATCTACACTCTGCAGTTATCGCCATACCGGGATGCCATCTCGCGCGTATTCAAGCGCAGGGACGACGGCGGCGAGATGGGGCTGGAAATGAAAGTTTTCATCATACGCGAGATGCGCAACACAGGCGCCTTGGACAAGACGTACGAACTTTTGCGGTGCATGCAGCGGGATCTTCTAGATGAGTTGAGAAGGCTGGAGAGAGCTTTTGGGGCGCCCAACGCGTCGTTGGAGTTGGTTCTGAGGAAGTTGTGGATAAACTGAGGACGTTCCCTGAAGAAAACAAGAGGCGGTGCCTACGCTGAGTAAAATTGTAAAACAAACAGCCTGAGTCACATCCTGTACCGGTAGAATAACCCACTGGCAACCTATACAGCTTAGCTTTTCACGTAAAACAAAGGTGATGGCCCCACTGTATAGGAGCGCCAGACGATTATATTAAACCCAGTGGATCCGAACTTGTAGTGTCCATCACTTTACAAAAGATGATTCTGCTTATAGAAATCCCCTTCGCAAGTCTCGCTGAGTCGCCCCGCAGCTTCATCCGAAGTTAACCCGATTGGTTCTTTTGTCATCCCCCGCCTTGGTCCCCACCGAGGACTTTCGTGATGGCCCAAATATCGATGCCCATTCCTGGTCTTTGGACCTACGACGAACTATAGAGATGTTCTTAAGCAGCTCAGTGCTATTGAAGAGCCTCCACAATGGCGAACTCCGAAGCTGCACAGATGCGCAATGCCGACTACTGGGATGGCCGATACAGTGACGAGAAGGAGCCTCCACCCAAGGAGTGGCATATTGGCTACGATCAACTCGAGGGGTATTTGGAAGAAAACATCTATCCGCGCTGGCCGAAGGGAACAGCGCCAAAGGTTGTGCAGCTGGGTTCTGGCTCTAGCGTATGTACCACATTACCAGCATCACTATTTGCCCGGGCCTGCTAACATTTCCTGGCCCTTCTAGAGCGTCCCTTTTGAGATGTTCTCACGGGGCTATACCGACCAGACGTGTGTCGAGTTCTCAACAGCCGTCATCACTCAAATGGCGCCACAGAACCCCAACATCCTATGGTTCCCGTACGATGTGCGCAACATGTCCGGGATTGAGTCGAACGTGTTCGACTTGGCCTTCGACAAGGCCACTTTCTTCGCTTTGTGTGCATGGGGTCCAACACACCTCCTCAAGAGCATCCCACCCGTGATCCGGGAAGACACCGCAGCCTATAGCCGTGAGGTGAGTTAGGAATATGATTGGACACCTTTCATGTGCTCTGGTTAATGTGACTCAACCATCAAGGTCTTCCGGGTTCTCAAGCCTGGCGGCGTCCTTTGCTGTATCAGCCTCCATGAACCCCGCTACGTCAACCACTTGCTGAAGGTAGAGGGTACAGAGTGGCAAGACTTGCATGCACCCATCGCGCTGACGCCCCCTGGCTGGGCACAAACCCATGCTTATTGTTTTAGGAAGGCGTTAATGGAGCAAACGCACTCCTGTGCACAGCCAGACTCCAGGGCGGAAGTTGGTAGGCACACTGGCGCGGCGACGACGGAATAGGGAGGAGACCAATATTTGGAGCGCCGCATACCGCGAGGCTGTGGCAATCCATGAGATGAAACTCGGAGCGGACGGAAGAAGAAAGCCTTCAACATTTGTTCGAACAATTAGAGAGGACTGACAACGAAGCAAGAGACTCGCTATTTCGCCGAGGGCTTGAGCGCCTTGCGAAGATCAAAGGACCGTTGGAGAAATTGAAGATGGCTTTAGACGTGACCAGTTCCCTCACAAGCATTGAGCCTACTGCATCTACCGTGCTTCTTGTCGTCAAAAGCGTGACAGCAGTACGTACCCTTGTGTTCAAAGTAGTTTTGTTATACCAATGCTCAAGGGTAACCCTTAATCCATCAGTTAGCTGTGAGCCTGTCTAGCGCAACCGAAGGCTTCACAAACCAGATCAGCAATATGCTGGAGCAGATTGATGTTATCGATCGGTGCGATACCTGGGGATACGATACAGGCACTTGACCGTGTCCTCGTCGTCATTCTTGACGGGCTCGAAGAGTGCGATAAGGAATCCAGGGACAGGGTCATGGAATTCCTGGATGCTCTCTCGAGAAAAGCTCCACGCCTCAAGGTCCTCCTTTCGTCCCGACCATACACCGACATTGTGGAAATACTTTCCAAAAGGGATTATATTCGACAAATTCGCCTGGAATCTGACCGAGTGCGTGATAACATCATCGTGGAACACACGGTATCCAAGACTTTGGCGAACTTGAATTTTGTCGCGAAAGGATTGATCGTTCGCACATTAGCTGAGTAAGCTGAAGGAAGTGCAATCTGGATCAAATTAGTTATTAGTCCAGCAGATTGAACACCGACACCTGGGAGCGCTAGGCTCGATCAGGCGTTACCTCGAGCTCACTCCGCAAACCGGACAACTATCAGAGCTGTACACCAAGCTCTTCAGACAGGCTGCAGAGGAAGGTCCTTCGAACATTGCCTTGATGACGAAAGCTCTTGAAATTATCTCTGTCGCCAGGCGGTCCCTAAGCATCAACGAACTGGCCTGGGCCGTGACCATCGTGGTGGCGCAAGAGGACTTCGGCAACATCAACGCTCTTGCTGAGCACGTGGACCAGAGTCGAGTCATGTCGCTTTTGTAGCCCTTCCTTGCTTCGCATGACCCTAGCGACCCGAAGAAGGCCCAGATCCGGCTCGTGCATCAGTCATTGAAAGAGTTCATTGCACGAGAATCCCCTTCAGCATGGTGCTCCGCGTCGCGAGAAGCCCAATCGCCAAGAGAATGCTTGCAAAGCCGATTAGCCACGCTGGAAATTGCTCTTTTCGATATCTGCGCTAAATACCTGCTCCTCATGAGATCGATATCACCGACTTATCGTCGCTCTTCTCGGAAAAGGGGCAGCTTACTGAGCTTGGCGAATTAGCGAAGCTCTATCATGAAGACGATAATAGTAGTCCCAGTCTAACTTCACATCATGATAGCAAAGAGCTCGTATTATTCAACCAAGCTGAGAGCGGGTTTGGTGAATTCTTCGTCTACGCTTCATGTTACTGGGTTGAACACTACGCCTCTATCCCGGCGCCGTCACCTTCCCAACTTCAACAAGTTACTGGGATTTTCGCGCAGGGTCTGCTTAGCTGCGCAATTGGATGGATCAGTACTGCCGGCCTGACTGCGGAATTCTACCCAAGTTCGTTTTCGACGCTGGCGAACATGATTCTTTGTGCTTGACTGCACTCTACAGCTCTGAAAGCGCGCTGTGTGCGTTACTCGACTTTTCCGGCTTGGATGGGACTTGCTTCCTCCAGGAATCAATATCCAACGCCGCCTGGTGATTGCTCAGAGTGAGGGACGTGTCCAGATTGCGGGTTCTCTTCTCGCATCCGCAGACTCGTCAGCAAGTATGCAACTTTGCGTTCTTCTGTGAGGTCCTCGGATTGTGGATTACTACTAAAAGCTCCCAACACTGGGAGAGCATCTTTGACTTCATGGAATGTGCCTTCGAGGCTATGTCTACGCATAACTGGGCTAACGAAATGTTATGCAAAGCGGCACGCGTTGGCTGCGTTGCTTTCGCAGAGCGTTTGTTTACAGGCGCTAGCGCCAGACCCCAGCTACGAAGCCAACTCTTAGCAGATATCCGGCGGGATGCCGACTTGCACGGAACATCTCGCAAATGGCAGGTTCACCAATCGGTTGGTGAAGTCGTATTAGGAAACTCTATCGACGTTGTCAGGTTCCTCCTGGACCAACCGGACATTGAGCCACATCTGCAACATCGAAACTCCCGTGGGTACAATATCCTGCACCTAGCGGCCAAGTCTTGCCACGCGCCCGCGTTGGATCTTCTCGTGTCCCGCTTTCCGGAGGGTGTCAACGAGCCGAATGTGGGAGGCGACACGCCTATAATGTATGTCATCCATGAGTCGCTAAATGCGCCAGGCCGGCTAGAGTCAGCAAGCATACTCATACGCCTTGGAAGCGCCGACGTGAGCATTCCTTCGAGCGACAGCGATTTTGAGTGGTTTCAGCCATTACGGATGGCTGCGCGGCGTGGAGACCTCGACATGTGTCGCATACTGGTCGAGGACGGCCAGGCTAAACCAAGAACACCGCTCAATATCACCAAGGAAGAGCATTGGGCGCTCAAGGATGCCATGTCAGAGAATTCGGAGAACGCTCCCGCCGTCGTAGAGCTGCTGGAAGAATTGTCGAGAAAGAAAGCTCCATGGTTGTGATTCTCTTTGGCTATAAAAAGTACTGAGAACAGTTGGGGCCGCCAAGGTTAAAACAAGCTACTTGACCAGTAACTAGATGTTCCAACTTAGCACGCATATTTATGTTAAAGTATTAAAGAAACATTCAACGGGTATATTAAAACAATTAAAATACAATAAGCGTTGCATTGGTGATTATATTGTGTGAACCTCTTCTTATACGTAAAGTAGGATTTGGTTCTTAATCATACGTACTGCAAGCCTAGCAACAAAGAGGCTTCTCGATTATTCGTTTACTCTCTGTACAGAAAACGAGCCTCACGCCACCGACTTGTGTCCGAAAGATAGCTGAGAAAGTCAGACATTCCTTGTCTTGTTACCAAGAATCCTCTCCAAAGATGAAAAATAAAATCAACCTCAAAGACCGAGGGCCTCGCTGCGTGTAATGGAGTTAGGGTCGAGCGCTGGCGCCTCACCGACGGCCACGACTCGATGGCAGACGCGCGGCTCAGTATAGTCATACGTGGCCGTATGGTACGTGGCCCTGTTGTCCCAGACAGCCAGGTCGTTGACCTCCCACTTAACACGAGCCTGTGAATAAAGTAACGGGGTCAGTTTCTCGGTCTAGCATCTAAGCTCATATATAAGAAACGCAACGTACCTGGAGGTCATGGTTCTCGGTGATGAGCTTCATGAGGAAGTGCTTGATCCACTCCTCTTCATCGGGCGCCAGACCGTTGATGGACTGCAGGTGGTGGCCCACGCCAAATACCGACTTCCACCCTGTCACGGGGTTGGTGCGCACAATGGGGTGCTCGGCGAGCAGACTCTGGTCGATGTTCCGGGGGTGGCCGCGCTCGACCTGATAGAGGTGGGCTTGGTCCGGGTTGGGCTCGTAGCCCACGGGCGAAAATTGGCCGGTGAGCGTCTCCAGGAAGGCTCGCATGGGTGGACTGATGCGCTCGTACACCTCGTAGGCGTTGGCAAAGATGGTATCACCGCCGGTGGCGGGGCGGACACGGTTAATAAGGCTGGTATAGTCCGAGGTGACGCGCTCGAACGCAATATCCGAGTGCCACCCATCGGCCACGCTCTGCTTCTTCAGCTGGCTGCTCTTGCTCCCGTCCGCTGTCACGCCCGTCTGTTTCGATAGCATGCTTGCCGGGTTGCGCGCGATGGTGGAGATATGCACATCGGCCTTCTCGCCTTCCTTGTGGATGGTGTGATTACTTTTAACTATGTCAGTTTCTGGTTCTAACTCTGCCAATACAATCACGCAGTTGTCTCACATCGGGTGTACATGGATACCAGACTCTCTGGGCTTCCCAGTCAGCTGACCGAGTCGTTGAGTAAACTCCTTTTGCTGAGCCGGGGTAAGAGTCTTCTGGTTCCTGAAGACTACAAGCCCACGCTGCGAGACTGTAAACGACATCCTGCAATTAGTTTATATAACAGGCTATCATCTTAAGGCACATACTTACTGGTAATGGCCAGATCCAGCAGTAGCTCGTCGGAATTGGGTGCCATCAGGACGGTGGGAATATCGATGTCGAAGTACTCCCGCCCAAGCCCAAGCGTCATATCCGCATATTTCCAGTGGTCAATGGATTTTCCCAGCGTGAGAGGGGCAGGAAAGTTAGTAATAAACTTGTCCATCCAAGCTTCTGCCTTCTTCGCTGACTGGGTGCTGGGGGTAGTACAACCGCTACCGGCATTCTCCAAAAACCCACGGATAACGGGTGAAAAGAGTTTCATCAACAGCTGTTGAGCTGCCTCCTCGACGGGCAGATCACTGGTCTGCAGACTATGGAGAGGGAATTTTTGGAGGGCCGTCATTGTAAAGGGTGAGAGAAAGCTAACAATGGTTTAGATAGATGGCAGATTCAAGAGACTTAGGTATTATGGGATGCGTGTTGATGTGATGCTGTGTATTGTAAGAAAGACCTAAACAAGATGGGCAAGATGAGACTCCTTTATATACCTGATGTCTACGGGACAATACAGGGTTGAAGTAAAACATGCTATAAAGGATGAAATTCCCCTTTAGCCGCGAGTATGTCGAAGCGCCCTTCTGAGTGATCCAGCCGGTGAGTACCTCTACGCTCTTACACGTGGCCGCAGGAATCATGCCACCATCATGGATTCATGGCACATACCCCTCTTATCCAACCATTCGCAACCCAGGCTGATTTTGACAATCATGATGCCATAAACGTTCGGGTAAATGGATCAAGATGCTACGTTGTTGGAAAACTCCTGCCCCAGTCTATAGCCAAGGTAAATACATGCCAGATATATCTTGGGCCTACTAAGCTAATTTCATTCTTGTAGTATTCAATTTATATTATTATAGACTGTGCTTAATTGCCCAAAATGTATTTGTACCGCTACATACACATTTCATGCTATACGTCTATGACAAAACACATTTAGGGACTGCGCTAGTGCCAGGCCTCCTCAAGTATACTAGGTAGTATCTAGATAAAAATTACTTTGTGTAAAGTAGATGCGAAGCATGACTCGTTTATAGTACGATGAAATTCATCTGTTGTACGACTATGATCCACTCTGTACCAGATATGTTGCTTTTCGGGGATCGTTAATACCACCCTGTAATCTCTCTATTCATCCGGAGTACTAAACATTTCTTACCCCTGTATTTTAACGGGGAAGTATCTGCCATCGACCCTTGCGAGAGAGATCTCCTAACTAATAATAGGTATTAGTGCCAGTTTCGGGATAAGCTTTTTGTCTACGGGGTACCGTAGGGGAGGTTAATGGGTCTCCCGAATTGGCCTGTTACATTCTTTGATAGCTCTAGTCTAAGGGTTTACCGTTATATCACGAATAGGGATTGACCCAAATAACCGGCGCCTACCACGGTACTGTGTGTCGAACGTGGATGTTTTGATTTGTCTACCCAGACCTGATATTGCTAGCCTGCCGTCGTGGAGCAAGTGGTTATAATCGGCCCGGACCCAGATCCTGAGCTCCTACGCACTCACATCTAATTATGTGTTATCTTTTCACACAAGTACTCAATTTCAAGTATATAGTGCTATATTCCTGGCAGGCTATCTTGTACTTAGGGCAGAAGCAAATTGACTGTTGATGAAGATAGCAAGATATTAAATGCAGGATGGGATAGCAACAATGCTCAAGCTGCTTCACCCCAGCATGGGCGGTGTAGGCCAAAAGGTGTGTGCATTATTATATGGAGAAAACAGCTGTTCAGGAGAAATCCGGCAAACTGATCATGTCTCTTGAAACACGACCATGTAACCCTAAACCAGACATTGATTCTCTTCTTACCTCGCTCACCGATTCTTTGTTTGCTCGTACAACATAACGTGTTGGGCTTCCCCACGTACCATCCGGGCCATTTAACGGATCTTAAAGCTTAGCTAGGTAGATAGCAACGCACTAACGCTTGTTTAGAGTGGTAGACATGATCAAACAAGGGTTTTCAGATATGGAAGCAGACCAGCTCCCCCACCCAGCCCATACTGCAACCAACGTATCTCTTTCGTGCGCGTCTTATCCAAGAGTACTTTTGAGTCAGTCTCTTGCATCTTGTTGATGGACACAATACGTCCATCCACCAATGATACGCAGCATGCTGTATGCACATGCAGCAGGTCATACGTTTTGGAACCTCGCTCGCTCCCATTGCTTTCAAGCTGTACCTCCGTAGATTCCTGTATCGTATCATTACATGCTGTCAGCATAAATGAATATTTGCAAACGTGGGTATTATTTGGGTAATTTAGGTATTTGTGCGAAGGAATTACTGATTCATAGCCGTCTAATGCGTCCGACGGAGGGGGGTAGGCTTAGTCTAGAATTCCAAGTTAATAGCTCGAGTATCTTATTAGTTAGAGAAATAGTCACAGTATTGCCGCTTATAAATCCCACTGTATTCACTATTATTACCGTAGGCGTAGTATGGGGCTGTTATTATTTGGTGAAATGTATAAGGCCTAAGGGTAAGAGCACCACGGGGTGTGAGTAGTTTATCCCATGGTCTCAAGATGTGAGATTGTTATATACGCTCAGCCCTACCTTTTCCTAATTTATATAATGTGTTCCGGGACTGCTTTTCTATTTCTTAACATGTTCTTTTGAAACCCTTTATCACGACTCAGGTAGAACAACATCTTAATTCTATATGACGACAATCATGGTGTCCAAAACAGATATGCGGCGAGGTCAGATACCTGGAGCAGCTGCTCTATGCGGTAAGCTTCTATCTATATTAACTACTTCGGTACAACCCAGGTTGATTTAGTGTATAGGAGGTGTTGCTGGTGGTATGGAGGCAATGATATGCCATCCATTAGGTGGGAATATCTCTCTATCTCCTACACTCCAAGTGTTCCCAGACTTATTGAGAGATTTGATAGATACTCTCAAAGTCCACTTGCAAACCACGAAACGCCTAACAACAACAACGGAACACGGCCACATCTCCAAAATCCATACTATCCGTAGGTTACCTGTATCCATTGCATCCATCGTTTTGAAAGTGAGAAGGAGCTGACTGTCGTATGCTGCAGGTCCTTCCGCAAGAATTTCCACAATGATTTCTCACGACATGTATCGCGGCCTTGGTGCAGTTCTTTTGGGGATAATCCCCAAGATGGCTGTACGTTTCTCGAGCTTCGAGCTTTACTCCAGCTTAGCAAAGGGACATGACGAGACCAGACTAGCACCTGGAAAACTCGTTCTAGGTAAGTGACTAAACTCTCCAGGTGCATGCTTCTCAATATTGACTATGCATAAAAGTTGGCTTGTTTGCAGGGATAACAGAGGCCGTACTCGTTGTCACGCCAACTGAGGTTCTGAAGATTAGAATCCAGACAGCCCCCCGTCTAGCGGATAGAGTATGCCACCACGGAGCGAAGACAACTCTGGCTTCTGCATTTACCAGCATCCTCAGAAACGAGGGATTGGGTGCTTTCTGGAGTGGTGTCGGCCTGACTGCAGCCCGACAAGGGACAAATCAAGCAGGTATATAAATATTTTTACGCCCATCAGGTGTTCGATAAACTATCCAGTTTGGACTTCTAATTCGATTCACAGTCAACTTTACAGCATACATGCAGATCAAACAGCTGCTTCTATCCCTTCAAACAGATCCTGCCACCACTAGCCTGCCAGCGTGGCAAACTGCCTTGACTGGCTTTGTATCTGGCTCGTTGGGACCTCTTGTGAATTCGCCCATTGACACGTTGAGTATGTTGCAAATCTTTGTTTCTACCAAGTGGTCGCGGTTAATTCATTGCTGACAACAGCCAGAAACCCTTATTCAGAAACAGACTGTGCACGAGCAGAAACGGTTTAGCACTTGGGATCTTTGTCGAAATCTGGTCGCTTCAGAAGGGTATGGTGTCTTCTATCGTGGTATTGTTCCGCGGGTCCTGCGGGTGGGCTTAGGCCAGTCGGTGACATTTTGCACTTACGAGGTATTGCGCGTAGTACTTGGTGCATAGGCGTAGTCGAGAGTAGCTACGGAAAGTTTATACCGCTTGTTGCTAAATAGAAAAGAATTGGCAAAACTTAGGCGTCTGCGTAATTTGGTCTTTCTTACTAGGTGGGGAGAATTGAATCATATCACGAGTGAAGGCCCGATAGAGGTGAGATTAGAGCGCTAGGGGACTCTCCATTCTTTCGTCTCATATGAACTAATGAATACGGAGTACATACCGTACTAATTACTTAAAGGGCATCACCCGTACCATTGAGGTACATCTAAATCTAACAGTGACAAATCATAAATACATTAGTTACCTCGATGGCCACCGACCCCTCCCCCCTCCTCATAATGTCGCACTAGAGTAAGTGTAACAATTTTGTCAAGTAATCTGGTCCTGGACATAACCCAGTGATAAAAACCCAAAGTGCAGATAGGAATAGTGGGAGGCAGAGCTTCCCTTCCTTTCTACACACCGTTTGCTTTCTACACCATTTGTCCTTCCCCCTTAACCATTCACACACTTAGCTTATATATACTCCCATTCCCTTCCTCCTCCTCAAGAATGGCGTCCTTTCGGTATGCAGTTGAGTCTAAATTATCATCTACTAGGGCATAGATACTTACTATACAAATAGAAGCAAAAACTTTCTACACAAGCAATACGCTGCGTTCCGGCCCACCTACCCGGCCAAACTCTACCGTACCGTCCTGTCCTATCATTACGAGCATCATGGAAAATACAAGCTTGCCCTCGACCTCGGGACCGGCCACGGCGAGGTGGCACGAAATCTGACAACACGCGGCTTCGATTTCGTCGTAGGCACCGACCCGTCGGCCGGAATGATTAAGCAGGCGACCGATTCCTCCCGAGAGATGTCTGGGACGAGACTGCATTTCCGCCAGGCCTTTGCCGAGGAGTGCGACTTCGTAAACGCGGGCGCTGTCGATCTCGTAACGGCCGGCCAGGCCGCCCACTGGTTCGACCAGGAGACGCTATGGCCCGAGATGGCGCGCGTCACCCGCCGAGGCGGTACGCTGGCATTCTGGGGGGTACAAGGACCACGTGCTCCCCCATTACCCCGGTGCGAGCTCTGTCCTCCAGCGCTTCGCTTACGGTCAAGAGCCACACCTCCTGGGACGTTACTGGCAGCAGCCCGGCCGCGGCATAGTGCAGGATAAGCTACGAAAGGTCGTCCCTCCCGCCGATCAGTGGGTGGACGTCCGGCGTATCGAGTACGAGCCGGGTACGCGGGGGCCAGACAGTGGCGTCGGGACCCCGTTCCTCCAGGCGAAGATGAGGCTGGGCGCTATGGAAGAGTACGTGCGAACCTGGAGTTCTTTCCACGCGTGGCAAGCCCAATTCCCTGACAGGAAGAGGAGGGATTTATCTGGTAAGGGCCGGGGGGATGTTGTGGATGATCTGATGGATGCTATCAGGGAGACTGAACCAGACTTTCGAGGCGACGAGCAGCATGGATGGCGCGATATCGAGGTCCATGTAGAATGGGGGAGCGCTCTGATCCTAGCTTGTAGGAGATAATCGTGTTTTCAGGGCGGAGTAGCCTCTATAGCGATATATGTGATGTAGCTACACTTCTAACTAGCGTGTTTATCCTTATGTATCCTGGCCCACTCTGTCAAGTAGTCTGTTAGGTTGCAAAGTGACGAAGGAGCGTAACGACAAGGCGAATGAATAGTAACGAATATATTTATACCTACACTACAGGTGGATGAATAGTTTTAGTGGCGCTACTGTTGGGGTTATCTTATCTGAACCGTACAGGGGAAATGTGAAGCTGTCGAAGATATCTGATTGATCTACTATTGGCCTGAGGAAGGGAAGAAGGAGAGGCGGTTACCTGCAGATGCAGCTGAAGGCATTCGGACGAGACGCGTCAGAAGTCCTAATCTACATTTGTGGTTGTGGTTGTGATGTTTCCCAAATCTGCATTTGTGGTTGTGGTTGTAATGTTTCCACAGCTACTACTTCGTGTGGGCCTGGCCGGTATATTTTAGTGGTCTTCCCCTCTGCCGTGACCGTACCACGACAATTTGTGTTTTCCGTTCAAGGCAGCGTATCTGTTTTCACACCCTTGTCTATGTATTGCCTGAAGTGGAGGCATCATGTAGGGGCCATAGGTGGATACTTGGCAATTTTTACACAGAGACGTGATGTGATACCCTTGATTATTGCGTGCCTCGGCACGATGTTCTTTAGCTCAGTCCCAAAATGCCTCAGCATGCTTTTTTCGACGTGCATATAACATTACTATCGACTGCAGGGAACGAATGGAAAACCATGGATTTCAATTACAAGGTACGCTGTCAGGTGCCATCTTGAAGTCGTGAACAATCTTTCACCGACACTTGTCTGGCATATCGCTTAGAACGGATTACGGTTAGATTTTCATCGCTCATACGACTGTGTACTAAATTATCTTCCGGCAACCTTTATCAACGGGCTATTTTATAAAGCCCGATATCAGTATATTCTTCTTTGTCGTTGGAGCAATGCTAACAAGGTTTTTGCTTTCGATGAGGTAGTAAGGATGTTTCCTATTATACGTATGCGATGTACAACATAGTATACACATTTAAATGCCAGAATTTTCTTTCTTCAGCTAGGGACTAGGTGCAGTAGGCGTTGGCGAGCCCAGGAATAGATAGTCCGACCGAAAACCGACAAACCACAACGAAACCGGGTCAAAGGAACAAGGGTCAAATCCTACTTTTATCTAAAAAAAAAAGTTCTTTAATGATTTTCCTATTAAGAACTTTAGCCTATTGCTCGTTCTCTATAGGTGGAATTTTTCATGCCTAAATCGCGCTTATTTACCTCGACCATGAACCGTTAGTATGATAAATCTGGTAACATCGGTGTTGGTGATGCTTCCAAGGTGTCTAACCATGACTCGCCAGAGTCGAGTCAAAACATACGATCAAAACAGACCACAGGTAAGATATGCAAGAGAATAGCATGTATGTACCGTATAGGTGGAGGTGTGGAACTAGCGGTAACAGACAGAGTGCTCCGTACTGTGTATATTCATTATCCTTTCTAGCGCCGGGATAACACGCGCGGGCTAGTCGTATATACGAACTAGCCCGAGGTGGTTCTACTTCAAATGAAACGATTGTTGGGCCGGTAAACTGGGTTGGGTTTCCGGGCCCGCTTCCTATGCTAGGTTACCCCTCTTAATCCCATGGAGCACCAATTAAATTTCCACAGAAAAGACCCCCAAGGCCGGGAAAAAGCTTAGTTGTGTTCGTAACGTAGAAGTCGAGCCATTTTTATCTCATACTGGTACTGTGCAGTGTATGTAGGGGTCCTTTTAAGCTCGAAAGATCACCTCTCCCATATTTGGCACTAAATGTACCCCTGTTACCGTCAACACCATTAATAGAGATATTTCACTGTGATCGAGCTTTCCTGGATAACCTACACAAATGTACATAGCAACTACCGCAGTGTTAACACCTTGAGCTGATAAGAATCTCACTGCAACGGTCTGTCTAAGCGCGTCTTTATCTAGCTTACTTATTGCCCGGAACTTCTAGTTAAGGCTTCTTTCTCGCACCTACCCCATCACTCGCTCAATCGTCCGCCGTCACCCCATCTACTATGGCTGCCTCGTCTACTGCGCCAGTCGTACTCCACGACCAGACGAACCTGCTACCTCGCGCGAAACTTATCGTTGTCTTTTCCGTTATGGCCATGGCCTTCTTCGTGGCCTACGCGGATCAGAACGGTATAGCCGTTGCACTACCCGCTATCTCCCAGGACCTCCAGGCCCATGATACTATCGTCTGGGCAGGCACGTCGTCCATGATCGCAAACACCGTCTTCCAGGTCCTGTACGGACGCCTCTCCGATATCTTCGGGCGCAAGGTCGTGTACCTGTCCGCTCTCGGCCTCCTTGCCGTGGCCGACCTGCTTTGCGCGACGAGCCAGAGCGCCTGGCTGCTCTATCTCTTCCGGGGCCTAGCAGGCATCGCCACCGGCGGCATCAACTCCCTGACTATGATGATTGTCTCAGATATCGTTACGCTTCAGGAACGGGGTCGCTACCAGGGCATACTAGGGAGTTGTATCGGACTGGGCAATACCGTCGGCCCGCTCCTTATGGCGGCGTTCCTGCAAGCTTGGTCGTGGCGGGGGTTCTTCTACCTAATCAGCCCGCTTATGCTGCTATGCGGTGTCGCGTCCTGGACGCTGCTCCCGTCCACTATGCCTAAGGGACAGGGTTTGCAGAAGGCCAAGCTGGTCGACTGGTACGGGCTTCTTACAGGGACCGTCGCTATTGTTTGTCTTCTAATACCGCTCTCTGGAGGCGGATCCTATTTCCAGTGGGACTCTCCCATGGTTGTCTCTATGTTAGCCGTCGGCGCATCGGCCGCTATTGCATTTGTCTTGGTGGAGTGGAAGGTTTCTAAGCTGCCTATGGTCCCTAGTAAGTTATCTAATATTATCCTTTTGAGTACAAGCATGCTTAAAATGTACTCTTAGTGTCCATGTTCAAAAATATTGCCGTTGCCGCTATCTTGCTGCAGAACTTCTTATTTGGATATTGCTACTATGTAGAGTTGTATTTCCTCCCTCTCTATTTCCAGAACGTCCGAGGAATGACGCCGCTGGGCTCGGCCATGCTCCTTATTGCACTTGTCGTCCCACAGGCCATCTCGTCCGTTGGTTCTGGCTTCTATATCACAAAGTTCTCTCGGTACGGAGAAGTTATCTGGTTTGGCTTTATTTGCTGGACACTGTGAGTCTCCCTTTAGCCCCGTTTCCGTCTGCATATTTGCAACCTGCTAATTGATATCGCGACTCCAGAGGAGCCAGCCTCTTCTGCCTGTTCGACGAGACCACCTCCGTGGGGGTCATTATCGTGGCGCAAGCCGTACTGGGCACCGGGGTCGGCAATGTCTTCCAGCCGTGCCTGATCGCCCTACAGGCCCACTCTACTAAGGACCTCCGGGCCGTGGTTATCTCGAACCGCAACTTCCTCCGCGCCCTCGGCGGCGCCGTCGGCCTAGCATGCTCTGGCCAGCTCCTGCAGGCCACCCTCCGGGGTTCTCTGCCGGCCGGCCTGCGTGCCCTGCTGACGTCTTCCTACGCCCTGCCCAGCACTGAAGGCCTCCCGGATGAGACCGTCGCCGCGCTAAGGGGCGCCTACGCACGCGCGAGTAGGATGGTGTTTGTGTCTATGACGCCCATTATAGGCCTTTGTCTAGTTCTCTGCCTTCTCGTCAAGGATCGCGGGCTCGTACGGAAGGAAGAGTCTCGTCCCACTCGAATTGATTCGTTGCCAGACTTACCCACAGCGGTAGATACAAAAGCCTAGGTTAAAACACCTTGTGTGCCGTTACATGATTTCAAGTGCCCGCTTACATTATGTATCGTGGCCAGAGTCTAGTAAAGAATTATTCAGTGGCAACTTGGAAAGATGGCGCAAATAACGGAGGGGATTTCGATATGGTAGTGTTGTTACTTGATGATGTAGACTTTCTTATCTCCCAAATGTAGCGGGCGAGACGCACGAGAATCTTGATTTGGAACGCGCAACTCTGGCGACGCCTGTAACTAATAAACGGAGTAGAGCTATAGGAGAGATTGTCTCTAAGCAAGAGAAGATAGGGAGTAATACAACGATTTAATCACTGAAAAAGGAATTTACCATGAAACACTATAACATTTCTTAGTTTAGACTATAATCACACTTTAAAAGTTTAGAGACCCAACTTCAGTAACTACAACTATCTATAGTCTAGCAAACCCTTTACATACTTAGTCCTTCTTTCTTGCTATTTTCAGTCGAGGGCCAAATAACGAGCCTAATCTACCGTTGTAACTAATTCTTAGCAATCGGTAATTATTACGTGGTTATGAACGGAAATACCTTAACTCTTTTATACACTCTCTGTTGAGAAGTAAGAAAAGATTGGTTGTTGAAGCTAGGAATATTGTAGGTTTTCCAATGGAAGTTAGCTAGCAATAATAGGAACTTGTGATTAAACATATGTAGTAATATAAATTAAATTTCGACTTATGAAACGCCATCCTTTTCAAGAGTAAAATGTACTATAGACGAAGTTGTATATGTTAAGTAAAGTAATAGATCTAGTTATATACGCTAATTTAACTAACACGTGCCGTGCCTTAGTATACCTAGAAGGTTAATTTAATATATCCCCCCCAGCTAGGGTTACTTTTAGTAGTACCTTGATTAGATCGCACAGTGCGAACGTAGAGTTGCGTAGATATCTTGATTTATCTGCTACTAGCTTAACGAAGGGAATAAGAGAAGAT
Source organism: Arthrinium puccinioides (assembly GCA_022414665.1). Classification (NCBI taxonomy): domain Eukaryota; kingdom Fungi; phylum Ascomycota; class Sordariomycetes; order Amphisphaeriales; family Apiosporaceae; genus Arthrinium; species Arthrinium puccinioides. Next base: position 28,687 of record JAIUNF010000004.1, read on the forward strand.
AACTAGCTAGCAGAGAGGAGCAGGACAAGTGAAGGTATTCGGATTGGACGTGGTCTGGCACTCCGATCCGTATATAGTGTGGAGAGCCTAGAACTTTATATCACATACCACTGCAGCTAATATATCCGATTATTCTAGGATTTATATGTTGTAAAATTTAAATTCAATAATTGAGAAAGTGTTCAATTAACGATTGATCATCGGCAATTTCCACGTACAGACGCGCACCAGAGGTAAAAATGGTGTAGAAAATCTTCGTAAATACATTTACTCGTTTATCAACTATCGAATGATAAATTTGAAGTTATCGGACCAATTGAGGGTCAAAATCTCTGGGTTTGATCCGATGTAGACCCAGGAGCCATGGGATAGATAGAGGCGTAAAATCACAGCTAGACTACTACATATTCCCCTAATTTCAATTTCTTAACCAGTGCTTCAAGTCTACCGATGCCTTCCACCAACTCGTACTCGGTATGCCAGGCCCAGCACAGCCGTATGCCTCTTCCAAACGACGCAGTTGCCCGCTGTGCGCTGTCTGGATCGCCCTCCACAGTCATCATATCGCCGAACGCAAACCGGAGATTGTACTTTTCCAGCGCCAGGGTCGCCAGCCTCGCAGCACTCACCGGCAGGTCTGGTGGGATGTTGAAGTAGATGAAATAGCCTCCAGAAACGATAGCAGTTGGCCGCAAAGACGCTGCGGAGTCATCGGCTGCCAGCCCTTCCTCGTAAGACTTCCCTTTGACCATTTCGAATCCAAGCGGTACTAGCTTCTGCTGGATTGCTTCTACCAATGCGTAAGATTTGGAACGGTAGATCGGTATCAGTCTGTCTTGGATGTGGCTCTGGAGCTGGCCACTCTCGATAAGTTCATGGATGAAGGCGGCACAGAGCTGAGACGGGCAGCCCCCCGACCGAGTGGCTCCGACTTGGGAGAGGCTCAGAGCAAACGCCGGCGTGGCCTCGACCCAACCAGTTCGGACCCCAGGTGCGACAATCTTGGAGAAAGAGCCGTTGCTAGCTGCGTTTCCGTACTCATCCCGAGGCCCGCCGTCTAGAACCCGATCCAGGTCAACTATCCTGGGCGGCAAGGGCCCTAATTCTGATACGTCCACATTCGCCTCGGTCGGCCAGCGCAGTACGTCGTAGACATCGTCTGTCATGACGAGCGCGTCGAACTCCCTAGCTACACGGACTAACTCGGCCCTGCGTCGATAGGACATGATCTTGCCACTCGGGTTGGAGAAGGTAGGAACCGCGTAAATGACATGTCGGTATATCTTCTGGTATCTCGTTCCGGTCTTGGCCTTCCCTATGGTAGCATCGCCTGTCGGAGACTGCAAATCGGCTTCCTGCAATCTGCGCCGAAGAAACTCGATATCAAGTCCCTCATCATCCTCGGGGACACCACGCATGCGGTCCTGAAACCCGGCGTCGGCGAAGATGGAGAAGGCCAGAAAGTAGCTCGGCTCGACTATCCAGACGTATTTGGTATATGCCGGATCGGTGAATTTGGCGAGCATGTTAAAGAGGGAGCCAGATGCTCCGTTAGTCACGCAGATCCGTCCTGGGTTAATTGGATTGCTCTCCGAAGTATAGATCGACGTCAGCCATCTGGCGATGCTCTCCCGGAGCGGTGTGTAACCCGCATCGGGCCCATACTCGAGCGCTCGCGTAATCTTGGCCGTGGACTGTAGCACCATCGATGCACCGCCCAGGAGTTGGGCTGCCGGGAAAAGTGAAGGTGCTGGCCATCCCAGCTGTAAGTTGATGTGTTTTGACATGGTCGGTTAGTGAGGCACATCCAAGAAAGGGCACAATAATTCAGGAGTGACAGCGAGTTCCCAAAAAGACTCGTCAATACATAGAGCTCTGCTTCACTCCATCACCCGTAACAATAATAACCCAAAGAGATTGATAACACGCTACGAACACGACTTTGCACTTACATCTGCATATTCTAATTCCGACGGACTAAAAGGATCATCGCGTCCGCCCAATCGGATCGGAGTCCGATGTGCGATGCTTACAACCGGCCAAATCCCAAAGTTGACTACTGTCGGAGTTCACATGCCGTTATCTGCTACAGGTGTTGGATGAATATCTATAGAGGCAGATTCAAACGATGGAAGCTCTCTGTGCACGGGAATTCCCTAAGTTTCACTTGGACAAGTGCCTGAAAGTTTACCATTCCAAACTATCCAGTCCTCATAACTTTCAAAATGCCGCAACTAGACATCACCGTGGAGCAAGAGCAACAGCAATTCGATGCGGTTGTGGTCGCGATCGAGAAGCAATGGAGTTCACCGCGCCAGGCACATCTGAAAAGGTAACTCCCCACACTACCGAGTGAGGGATCGAGCAAACTAATGCAACATAGGCCCTACTCTGCGAGAACGATCGCGGCGATGCGCAACTCTATCACGGCCACGTCGGCAGCGTCTTCCACCCAGGCCGTCAAGCTCTGGAATCAGTTGCACGAGCACCGGAAGAAAGGAACGACAGAGCTGACCTTTGGGACTACCGATCCCGTCGTCGCCTCTCAGATGGCGAGACACCAACAGACCGTCTACGTCTCCGGGGCGCTCTGTGGCTTCTCCGAGGTGGCTATTCCCGGTATGGACCATGCCGATTACCCCTGGGACACAGTGCCGAAAGTCGTCTCCAAGATCTTCAAGTCGCAGCTGTGGCACGACCAGCGGCAACGCCAGTTTCGCCTCCGCCATGCGCCGGCCACGCGACAGCAGATGGAGAACTGGGACTACATGGCCCCCATCGTCGCGGACGGTGACATGGGCTTCGGTAGCTTGACCAGCACAGCCAAGATGGCCAAAGAGTTTGTCGATGCCGGCGTGGCCATGATCCACATCGACGATCTCGCCATCGGAATGAAGAAGTTTACCATTGGCCAGGGCCGCACCATCGTGCCAACCAGCGAGTATGTGGACAGGCTGACTGCGGCGAGGATGCAGTTCGACATCCTGGGCGCCGAGACGCTTCTGCTCTGCCGATGCGACACTGATCATTCGGAGTTTATCACGAGCGTCATCGATGAACGCGACCACGAGTACGTCGTAGGTGCGACAGTGCAAACCACACCTCTGAAGCAGCGTCTGAACGAAGCTCTGGCTGCTGGCGAAGACCCGAAAACTGCCCGAGACACGTGGAAGACCGAGGCCAAACTGATGACCTTTGACCAGGCCGTGGAGTCCGTCGCCTCCGCCACTGAGTACGAGGCTTACACCCAAGAATTATCAAACGAGAGATTCCGGTCGCTATCTGCGCGACGCGAGATCGCGAACAAGACGGTCAAGGCGAAGGTCTACTTCGACTGGGAGACGCCGCGGTCGTCGAGCGGTCAGTACATGTTCCAGTCGTGCACAAAGGCCATCGTGGAGCGCGCGCTGGCCGCGGCACCGCTGGGTGACGTGACGTGGGCTCGCATGGACACACCCGTCTGGCAGGACATTGTCGAATTTCACACCGAGGTCCGCAAGGTATACCCCGAGCGCCTCTTCGCGTTCGGCTACACGGGCGACTACGACTTTGGGAAGGCCGGCTTCTCCGAGCAGCAGGTCAAGACGCTGCACCTGGACCTGGCCAAGATGGGCATCGTCTGGCAGGTACAGCCGATCTGGGCCCTGCAGGGCCTCAACCTGGTCACCGACGAGTTTGCCGCCATGTGGGCTAAGGAGGGCATTGCCGGATACCTGCGAGACGTGCAGGCGCCGGCCCTGGCAAAAAAACCCATGACAGATGGTTTCGAGAAGCTGAGCTGGTGCGGTGGTTATTATGCCGATGCGCAGTTTGAGGCCGTTTCCGGCGAGGAGATTGTGGAAAGGGGGGAGAGGTCGGACAAATAAGCGACAGCAATAACTAACAAGATGGTTCGTGTGGGAAAGTAGGTGGCCTTATTTTTACATGTACTCCGTAAGACCGTAGCCGGTCAGTCAGTTATGCGTTCAACGTTAGACGATAGTGCGTAGTATTGACGATTCAGGTGGTTATCAAAACGAGCTCAGGCACAGTACTTCGTAGAAAGCGTTAGTTAGTTAGTGCAGGGGTGGCCAGCGACTCAGCGCCACCCATCTGCCCCTCTTGATGTAAGCATTGTAGCTTATGTTGACCCCTATTCCACGCCAAAGCATGGCATGGTCATGGTTTTCGTGGTTCGGATGCTTCCAACAAGCGTGTGCCCGGATAGTATGGGAGTATGTATGTAGTAGGGCAAGTGAGTCGTGACCCTAGTCACCTCACGACTATAACCTCCCGATTTCTTCCTCAGCACGCCTGCGTATCATTTCGCAATCAACGCAAACAGCTAGCATGGGTGCCGATAGCGGGCTGCTGATAACAAGGCGACGGCGAGTTGCGACCCCTCAGCGGACCGGCACCACCACGGTCCAGACTCCACCGTGTCTGACATGGATTTACTCGCGTCAAGTCACACAACAACTCACTACAACTACTGGTCAACGATGGAGGATGATGAGTCCCATGCAGATGGAGCGCGCCCTCACAAACGTCAAAGGCTTCTGTAAGTCGAACAGGCCTCGACCCTCCAGCCTCCGGGCTTTAGCCTTTGGTAGACGTTCAGAGTCCAGACTCAGTGGCTGACCCTACCCTTCGTACTTCGGGCGGCATGAATGACCAGCCTCGGTGCTTGAGGTCCGGTCATCGGATGCCACCTTGGAGTACGAAGGGAGTCGTTACAGTGCTTGTAGACGTTGCCGCCATCGGAAACAGAGATGCACGGATGTGAGGCCCTGTGCCAACTGCGAGAAATCGGGCGAGGAGTGCATTCCAACTGAACCGTTGCCCCGCCCCAACGTGAATAGCAACTATGTCAAGGCGCTAGAAGGGAGGGTGGCCGAGCTGGAGGCGCTTGACCCTCGCCACAGTGCCGACCACATGTCGAGCTGCAGAGCAGAGGAAGACGGTGAGCCAGACACGTGGGTCGGGGCATCCGCCCGGACACAGCCCTCGTTGGACCGTCCTCTGGTGGATGTGGATGGTGGGAGCTCCCCCGTTGGACCATCCAACGCCAATGACACCAATGACATCCTGGAGCCTGCTAGGGCGTCTGCTCAGACTGCTCCCAGGACCACTCGAAACTCGGTCCGTTCCAACCCATCTGACCGGCTCTCCCGTGAGCGGCCAAGTATCGCGTTCCTGCGCAACGGCCACCTCGAGTCCGCGGCCGTCTTTCTGTCACGCGGAGCCCATCTTTCGCCGGGCTTATCCGAGTCTCCGAGCCCTCCTCACACGCATTGCTCCACTGGACGTGAGTATCCAAGTCATGTCCAAACACTGCTGCGCGAGAACGAGGGTGCGTGGCTTGATGCCTATCGAGAGAGAGCACATGCGCAGTACCCTTTTTTCCACTGGCCCACGCTCACAGCCTGGGTCCGCGAATGGAAGTTGGCCACAGCCTCGGGCGAGCAACCCGATGAGTGGAAGAGCTTCTTCGCCAATGTTGTCTTTTCCACGGCGCTGCTGTTGCTCTCTGAACCCCCTGCCTCAAAGATCGACGGCCAGGCACTCTACAAAGCCGGCATCGCGAATCTTGGAGCCGTCTTGCGGCAACCTGATCCCATCCTTCATGTTCAGGCGTATCTTCTCCTCTGCATGCATGCCCTGCACCATTCCTCGACACAGCGCCTGATTTCGTTGATTTCGTCGACCATGCGCTACTGCGTGCAGAATCACTTCCATCTCGCCAGAACGGAGCCGGCACCGACGGACGCCAGATCTCGAATCGAGATTCAGCTGCGGCGACGTTGTTTCTGGTCTTCCTACGCTCTGGACCGCATGATCACCGCTGCGTTCGACATCCCGCCCGCAGTCCCGGACGCCATGATCACCACGATGCTGTACGCCAATATTGACGACGAGGATCTGGAGGCGGTCGCTGCCCAGCAGCCCTCGGGATCGGATGTTCCGGGATCCTCCGTCTACACTTGTGTGTCTTCCTCCTTGCATATTCTCCAGGTCCGACGAATCCAGTCGGAGATCTCGCTCTACACATTGCGCTGGGACTATGCACTAGTTTACGAAAAGTCCTCAGACTGGAGGGTCCAAATACTGGGTGAGCTGCAGTACTACAAGTCTCGAGTGCAGGCCTTTTCGAATCCCAGATCAAACGACGGCCAGACGAATACTGGCCACACGGCTCCCAGATGGCTCGCAAGTACGCGAGACTAACTCAAAACCAAAAAGATTGCTGCTGACGCCTAATCAGTGATCTACCACTATACTCTACTGATGCTGTACCGACCAACAAAAGAGACTGTTCTCGGGCCTGCCGGCGACTGGTCAGTGCAGGCTAGCAGCCAGGCATGTCTGACTTTTCGTGCCTTTCAGAAGGATCGCACGGTGGCTCAAGCATGGTTGGCAGTAGGCATACCCATCCGGACCTCGTTCTCTATCGCTATTCCTAACCTTTCTGCAGTTGATCCATCAGTTTCAAGCCGGGATTACACTGCTTTACTGCTTCTGGGCCACGCCGCCCGAGTGCCGAACAGATCACTACGACTCACCTGACATGTCGGATGCTGTCCGCGCGTGCTCGAACATTCTAGCTATTCTTGCCGACCGATGGCCAAAGGCCGATTGTGTGCGCGATGTGTTTGAGCTTCTGGCCCGCGAAGTTCCCTTGATCGATCGCCCGAACCGTCCACCCACGCGGGTCAGCGACAAGGCCGAGATAAGTATCAGAGCCAAGCTGCCAGAGATCCGGGGTCTAGGGGTCCATTCCACGCTCCGGATGATTGAAGAGATGATATCTGAGGACTTCCCACGGCTGAAGGCGGGCGAGGCGGTACCAGACTCTGCACCCATCTTGGACGTGACCACACCATCAGAGCGGCGGAATCAGGTAGAGCAGACCAATCTGGAGCAAGGAAACTACAGTACAATCTTCGGCATGCCGTTTTCTGGACAGGGCTCCTTCTTTAACGATGCCGCGAATGGAGAGATTTCCCAGATGATGGGCGCCGATGATATACCCGAGTTTCCTGGCGTTTTCTTCACGCTCTGACGGGAGGCGTGGTTGATTGGAGCGTCCATCAAGCTAGGCGATTGTAAAAAATTGACGGTTGAATGGAATTGAATCGATTTGCTGTGCGATGCCGACATCACCATTGAAATTGTTTTGTTACCCAGTGTAAGCTAATACCCAAGCCACTCTTCATGCTATCTTTTGCGATCTTTGATACTGACATGCAAAAAGTCCAGATCAAGATAATCGTCTCTAGCCAGCAGAACGCCACGTCTAAATGGCCTCGGGCGAGCCTTTTCATAGTCTCCCTGATTAGGAGGGTACGACTGCCGGCGACCTATCGATTGACAACAAGAATAATGTCCTATGTCGTACTTTCAGGGTGACACGCAAGTACTATTGGGATTTTACCGAACCGGAAAGCATCTACTGATATGTATGAATTTCTCCATACACCCCCGCGCCTTGAGAAAATCCCCATCACGCCTGTTGAGCCCATAACCCTACTCCTGCGGCCACGGAACTTCTTCCTAAATAACCCGGTTTGAAAATTTCACCCAGCTTCCCTAAGACACCAAATCATGTTGCAAAGGCTCAGATTTGGGTAGTGGGTCTCACTCGGATAGGCACAGTTAGGCACAGTCAGTTATTAGAGGGTCAACAATGAGCTGGCTCGAAATTTTAGACATGGTGGCTGGGCAGCCGAGGGGGGCTTATAAACTCTCACACCTAGCATAGCGGGTTAAGTTTCACCTCTGGTTGTATATTCATCAGTGTCACCACACACGGTTACATGGAAAAGCACAACAAATGGGCGCAGCATGTTTGAAGTGTCATTTCTTACTTATTGGGCAGGTGATATATTCAATCAAAGTTATCCATAGGTGGTGTGATGACACACCCATCTTGCGAGCTGTCCTCGGGTTCCTCCAAGAGGAATCGTACCACCATATCCGCCGCCATGGCCGCGTCGTCATCAAAGTCAACTTGTGCCAGCGCTGACTGCAAGACCTGCGGTTCCCATAGTGCGCCAAAGACATTCACCGTCTCCCCATTGACGAAGCGGTCGAACTCAAAGTGTCCTTGATAAGTCAATACGCGGCCGGGCTGGTGAACGCCTTGCACGGTGCAGTGGCTGGTGCTGCCCACAAGGATCCAGCTTGGTGGCAGGCACGAGGGGTTAGGCAGCCTGACGTGATCTGCGTGTACAAATTGCAATCTCATGCTGTCTTTCACCACATCTACCGCCACGCAGATGTCTCCGACATTGTCATTCGATGTAGGTGGTGTTGGCAACCGTCGTAAAACGGCTGCAGTCTGTTTGCCGTGGGGCGCCCCCAAAGCGTCCATGAACTCTGGCGTGAGCTGTATAGCATGGACCCCAATCTCCCACCCCTTGCTGTCCTTTTCCACCACGGCTCCGTGCTCGGCCAGCAATGCCTGGCACAATACCTGGTGGCCGAAACAGCTGCCGAACAGCTTGACCTGGGGGTTTTTCTGGTACACGCGAATCAGGAACTTGTTGAGTTCATGGATCCAGTCGGCGTCGTCGTACGCCGACGCCGCAGAACCGGTAATCACAAACATATCGAAGTCTTCAGGGCGAGATGGATAGTCGCCCCGGATGACATCAAAGTCCTCAGATCGGATCTCGACGTGGGGTGCCACCCGGGCGGCGGCCAGGCTGAGCAGGCGATGGAAGATGGCTCCGTACGACCCAAGCTTTGAGAAAACATTAGGCACTGGAGTGTCGGAGTTGAGCATGGCAACACTCATAGACCTGGGTGGAAGTATGGGCATCGTTGTGGTGGTCATTACAGTTGTCGGTCTGCAAGCTCTCAAGTATCTCGGAGTTTGCCAGTCTCAACTCTGCTCTGCGCTCAAGTACTTTCCAGACGCCACACCATGTTGCATCTTCTCCTCAGACAGCCCCTTTTCGAAATCTTTCAAATCGTGCTAACTGAATCACTAGAGGCCAAGTTCCACACCCTGCTACGCATGAGTGGACCTGCTACAGCCTACGATGGCACCCATCGGAGACAAGCCCGATAACCCATATTGACTGTCCGTATCTCGCTGTCGTTTAATCAAAGTTACCTACTGCCTTGGACAGTACCATCGTTAGGAAGGGCACTCTATCTTATCAGCGGTGGAACCTGTTATCAGAGTAGAGTGCCATAGATATTATTATGCAAGGCTTCCCTGCGGCTTGGCCTGTCGGACTTCCAGAGTCCGCACATCGAGCTGATAGCGATTGGACTGGGCCCACTGACTGCAGCTCCTTGATAAATCCCCGCATTCGTACGACCACCCTGTGACCCTGGCGCTAGGGTGCGCCAGAGTTGTTCCTAACGAGTGTTGAGCGGCAGTCTTAGCAGTCTTTTAGCTGTCATGCCTGACTGCATAGTGCCGCAGCGCACACGACATGATAGCGAGATGCCGGGCTCAGCTGGGCTGACATACCCATGCGTAGCAGATAAGCCAAGGCAGAATGCCCTGTCCGTATATACCGGTTTCTACCAGGCCAACTTCATCTTCTCTCGTCATTTCCAATTGTCCATTTATCTAGCATCTGGATCGACTTGAACTGGAAGAGTGCCACCTTGATTGGCACAGAGTACGACACACTTGCATCCGGGTATGCCTGGTTCCCCTCTATAAACTACATTGTCAACATGTCAGACATGGACAAAGGTATTGAGGCCGGCGACACCATCGCCGGTGACGGCTCGTCGGTGGGTATGGGTCAGGTCACAAGCAACAAAAACTCTGACAGCAATGGCGACGTCGCTGCTCAGTACGCCAACGTCTTCACCAACGGCGAGACGTACTCGAGACAGGAGGAGAGGCGACTTCGTTGGAAACTTGACTTGCTACTGGTGCCCCTGCTATGGTTCAACATCACCTTGGGCGCCATGGACAAGGTCACTACGGCGACTGCTGCGCTGTACAGCTTCCGCCAGGACACAGGTCTCACGGGAGACCGCTATTCGTGGGTGGGAAGTGCATTCTACGTATGCCATGACCTCTTCCACCGTCTTGACAGAATCCGGCGTACTGATGCCTGAATACAGTTTGGATATCTCTTCTGGTGCCTGCCTAGTGGTAACCTGCTGCAGAGGTACCCTCTCGCCAAGCTGCTCTGCGGGGTCCAGCTGCTTTGGGGGTGCATCCTCATCGCCACGGGATTCGCCAACAACTTCGCCGGCCTCATGGTTCTGCGCGTCCTCTTGGGCATGCTCGAGGCTCCTGTCGTGCCCGGTAACTTTCTGGTTCTCGGCATGTGGTACACGCGAACGGAACAGCCGCTACGGACGGGTTTGATGTACACCGGCCTTTCGGTGTGTTTCACGGGTCCCATCGGCTGGGGCATCGGTTTTCTCCAGAACGACCATCAATGGCGAGCCATGTTCTGGATCACGGGCGGCATCACCATTATCTGGGCCGTGATTATCGGCTTGCTGCTCCCCGATAACCCCGTCAAAGCCAAGTTCGTCAACCCGCGTGAAAAGGCCATTGCGATCGAGCGTCTACGCTCAGACCAGACGGGCATCGAGAACAAGAGGTTCAACAAGGAACAGATGATGGAGACATTCAAGGACCCCAAGACGTGGCTTATGTTTCTGTTCCATCTCACCATCAGCATTCCGAATGGCGGGTTGACCAATTTTGCCCCTCTTGTCATCCAGGGGCTCGGCTACACCTCGCAGCGGTCGACTCTGCTTATGATGCCGACAGGCATAATCCAGACCGTTGCCTCGTACATCTGCAATGGCGGCGTCTTCCTGTGTCTCAAATACCTGCCGAAATACCAGTTCCGAACCATCTGGATTCTTTTCGGCATTGTCATAGGACTCATCTCCACCACCTTCCTCTATACCCTGCCCTTGAACGACTTTCAGGGGCGTCTCGCGGCGCTGTACATGTCCTACTTCTACCTAGGCCCCTACATCGTGGCGCTGGGTCTCAACACCGCCAATACGGCGGGCCACACTAAGAAGGTGACGACCAACTCGCTCATATTCATCGCTTACTGCGTCTCCAACATCGTGGCGCCGCAGTTCTTCTTGTCGCGGCAGGCGCCCGTCTACACTCTAGGTATCGCCGTCATCCTCGGCAGTTATGTGCTCTCGGCCGTCTTCATTGCCATGTATGCGGCGTATTGCGTGTATGAGAACCGCCGGCGTGATCGGGTGGACGTGGCGACAGGCGAGAGAGTTCACATCGATACGGATTTTAAGGATCTCACAGACAAGGAAAACCCTCATTTCAGATATGTGTGGTGATATTTGTTGGTGAGAAGCGCGTCTAACGACGATGGGATGAGATGGAAATTGTAATTTGCAGACTGCATGCCGAATTCCTGTAGGGTTTGGAAACTCTCTTACTTATGTTGGGCTTGGCTTTTCCTTTGCGGATTCAATAAACCTGATATATTCTGCATACTATTTTCATAATACCGACCCCCCGTGTGCGCTTCCACTTTGGGTGATTCTGTTCGATGCGCACTTGAGGACTGAGCCGGTCCAAGTCTGGGTCCTGGGAGATGAGATGTGTCAAAGTATTTAGTACACAAGTTGTAATTCCACCTAGAGGATAAATTGTGAATCAGGGTGCTGTATTTGAGCACATCCTACAACTACTTCGTAACTATGGAGCTCCAGTTCGTCGTCATCTCCCGTCGTAGTCGGCTCTCTTTCAGGTCTAGTTAGTCAAACGTCAGGGCATCACAGGCAGAGTCCTGACTCCTGACCCCTACAACAGGTCTCCACTTCCTGTCGGTATCGGGCGCCGCATTTCTAATCGCTCGGAAATCACTCCGACGATCAAGAGGTGGTGGCCGGCCCATCCACCCCACACCCCCTTATCATGTGCAGGGCATGCATGACACGATCGGACGGATATCGATTCCCGAAGACTGTTGACCCCGATACCGTCGCTGCTGTACTCATCGTCCCTGTTGGGATGCGTCTCTTCAGCGGACAGGGATGAGGTCGACCCCGGACGCCTGGCAGGATACTCCGTACGACTCTTTATATTCAACTCGAGAATTTGTCAAAATAGTTCTGGGTGAAACATTTGCTTTACCTTCAAAGATCATGCCCCATGCTGATGAACCGCTGCCTTCGGGCATTCGCATCGCCATAGACCGCGGAGGAACCTTCACAGACTGTCTAGGTATCATCCCAGGGAAGCCCGATATTCTCGTGAAGCTATTGAGCAATGATCCGTCAAATTATGCAGACGCGCCCACAGAGGGCATCCGCAGGATACTGGAGATTGCAACGGGGATTCCTCTGCCGCGGGGTCAGAAGATCGACACGAGCCCCATCGAGTCGATCAAGATGGGCACGACCGTCGCCACGAATGCTCTTCTAGAACGCTCTTCGGATCCTTGCGCGCTCGCTGTCACCACAGGCTTCAAAGATCTATTGAGAATCGGCGATCAGACCCGACCTGATCTGTTTGACCTGAACATCCGGCGGCCTGATACCTTGTTCAACGAGGTGCTGGAGATCGACGAGCGCGTGACACTCCACACTTCATCCGAAGACCCTTTTGGACTTGATGGGCAGGAAGAGGGTTCTTTCAGCCTCAAGAAGGGCGTCGGCGGCGAGTCGATCCGAGTGCTACGTGATCTCGACACAGAGTCGGCCCGTCGGGGGTTGCAGTCGCTATATGACCGGGGCGCAAGGTCGTTGGCAATAACACTCCTACATTCGTACATCTATCCCGACCACGAGCTGCAGCTGGGCCGGATCGCCCAGGAAATTGGCTTCACACAGATATCCCTGTCGTCCGAGATCTTCCCCATGATTCGCGCCATATCCCGGGGCTATTCCGCGACGGCCGACGCCTACCTGACACCCCAGACCCGATCCTACATCGATGGCTTCCGGAAAGGATTTGTTGGCGATTTGGAGCCAGGATCCGGTGCCAGATGCGAATTTATGCAAAGCGATGGTGGCTTGGTCCCGTGGCAGCGGTTCAGCGGCCTGAAGGCCATCCTCTCTGGCCCTGCTGGCGGAGTCGTAGGTATGAGTCGGACGTGCTACGACCACAAACGCCGGAACCCCATCATCGGCTTCGACATGGGTGGCACATCCACAGACGTGAGCCGATATGCCGGGGCCCTGGAACACACTTTTCAGTCCATCACGGCCGGCATCACCATCCAGTCGCCGCAGCTCGAGGTGGATACGGTCGCAGCAGGCGGTGGCAGCATTCTTCTCTACAGGAACGGTCTTTTCACAGCCGGGCCCGAGTCCGCTGGTGCACACCCAGGGCCGGTGGCTTATCGCAAGGGCGGGCCGCTGACTGTCACCGATGCCAACCTGGTTCTTGGACGACTTCAGCCCAAACACTTTCCCAATATTTTTGGCCCGAACGAGGATCAACCTATTGACTACGAAGGGGCGCGGGCTGCCTTTGAAAAAATGCTCGAAAGTGTCAACGCAGATCTCGTGTCAGCGGGTGCATCTCCCAAGACAGTGGAAGAACTTGCTCTGGGTTTCATCAAGGTTGCCAACGAGACCATGTGCAGACCGATTCGCTCGTTGACAGAGGCGAGGGGGTATGTCACGGCTGAACATGAGCTGGCCGTGTTCGGAGGTGCTGGGGGTCAGCACGCTTGTGTGAGTTTCATTATCATCTAGATCAACGAGTACGAGACTGATTTATTGGGTGATAGGAAATCGCTGCAAATTTGGGCATCCATCGTGTACTTATCCACCGATACTCTTCGATTCTCTCCGCCTACGGTATGGCGTTGGCAGATATAGGCGAGTAATCCGAGATACGCACTGAAAAGGAGGTGGAGACTGACTTGATCCTACAGTGCAAGATATCCAGAAACCACGCTCCGCCAATCTGGAATCGGCAATGGCAGAGCTGGACAAAGAGCTGCTCGAGCTGGAGAAGGAGGCAGAACGGAAACTGTCAGAAGATGGAGCTGGACCCCAGTCTATGCAGTTCGAACACTTCCTAAACCTCCGCTATGTCGGATCGGACACAACCTTCATGATTCAGCGGCCCGAATCCGGCACCTGGGTAGAGGCATTCCTCAAAGAGCACAAACGGCAGTTCTCATTCATCATGGACGGCCGAGACATTTTGGTCGAGAACATCCGCGTCCGTGGCACGGCCAGCAGCACGACCACCGAACCAGTCTTCGACCTGGAGGACCAAATGAGATCCTGCACTGTAGCCCCTGCCCCCGAGACCAAGATCTCTGATCGCATCCGTATATTCTTTGAGAGTGGCTGGACCGAAACTTCGTTGTATTTCCTCGAGTCTTTAACGACGGGGGACTCGATACAAGGGCCTGCTATTATTCTGGACAACACGCAGACAATCGTGATCAATCCCGGGTCCAAGGCAGTCATTCTCGACCGGCACGTGGTCATCGATTTGGAAAGCAAGTCTCCGGCCATTGAGTCGAGACTGTCTGCTTTGGCGAGTCAGGACGCCGAGCCCAATAGTCTCAAAGTCGATCCGGCGCAACTGAGCGTCATGGGTCACCGATTCATGAGCATAGCCGAGCAGATGGGCCACGCCCTGCAGAAGACCAGTGTGTCTGTCAACATCAAGGAACGTCTTGATTTCAGCTGCGCCTTGTTCAGCCCCGACGGCCGTCTTGTGGCCAACGCACCGCACGTCCCCGTGCATCTCGGTTCCATGGAGCAGGCTGTCGTGTATCAGCACAACAAACTGAAGGGCGACTTGCGGCCCGGTGATGTGGTCGTTGCTAACCACCCAATCTCAGGCGGGACACATCTTCCCGACATCACTTGCATCACCCCCGTCTTTGACCAGTCCGGAAAGAAAATCATTTTCTACACCGCATCCCGCGGCCATCATCAAGAGATCGGTGGGATCCTCCCTGGATCCATGCCCGCTGGAAGTGTGGAGCTTTGGGAGGAAGGCGCCATGATCGTCTCAGAGTTTCTTGTGCGCGAAAACACCTTCGATGAGGCTCTCGTCCGAAAGCTCATGGTGGAGGACCCTGCCAAGTACCCGGGGAACTCGGGGACCCGCAAGGTAGAGGACAATATCAATGACCTGAAGGCCCAAGTCTCGGCGAACGCCCGCGGCGCGCTTTTGCTGTCCGAGCTGATTGCCGAGTACGGCCTCTCCACGGTGCATTTCTATATGAACGCCATCACCGACAATGCCGAAAGGAGCGTGAGAGAGTTCCTCCTACGCACGTTTAAAGCTAACAAGAAGGCCCTCTATGCCTTGGACTACATGGACGACGGCACACCGATCCAGCTGACGGTCACGATCGACCCAGAAACGGCCACGGCGCACTTTGACTTTTCCGGCACCGGCGAGGAGGGCTACCACTCCTTCAACGCGCCACAGGCCATCACCCGCAGCGCGGTCCTCTACGTCCTGCGGTGTCTCATCAACCAGGACATACCGCTCAACGAGGGCTGCCTGCGGCCCCTGACCTTTACCATCCCCGAGGGCACCATCCTCAACCCGTCGGCAACAGCGGCCGTGTGCGCCGGGAACCCCATTACGTCGCAGCGGGTGACAGACGTGGTGCTCAAGGCGTTCCAGGCGTGCGCGGCGAGCCAGGGCGACTGCAACGTCGTGAGCTTCGGGGTGGACGGCACGCGCGACAAGACGACGGGTACCCTGGTCCCAAACACCGGCTTCGGCTTCTGCGAGACGCTGTGCGGCGGCTCGGGCGCAGGGCCGGGCTGGCACGGTACCAGCGGCGTGCATGTGCACATGACCAACACGCGCATTACAGACCCGGAGATCCTGGAGAAGCGGTACCCCATCATACTGCGCGAGTTCAGCATCCGAGCCGGCTCGGGCGGGCGTGGCCGCTGGAACGGCGGCAACGGCATACGCCGCGTCTACGAGATGGGGCGTGACATGGCGTGCTCCATCGTCAGCGAGCGGCGCGTCAACCGCCCGTACGGCATGCTGGGCGGCGAGGACGGGGCTTGCGGGGTCAACTATGTCGTCAAGGGCGGCGAGGGGGGCAGGAAATGCCGGGCTGGGGGGAGGAAGGACCTGAAGCTGCAGAGGGGGACTGGTTTGTGGTGGATACGCCGGGTGCAGGGGGTTGGGGAGAGGTCGTCGCCAGTGATGCATACGAACCAGAGCTAAAGGAGAACGGGACAGCAAGACGGTTTGTAACCAAGTATCAGCTGGCCCAGGAAGCGAGCAACTAAGACGCAGGTTCACCTAGAAAGATTACCAAGGCTAGTTAATGGTATGTGATTTGCCTTGAGCCGGAATAGTGCTAACATGTTAGAACTTTTCAATTTAGACCGACTGATCTAGCAAGATTCTTAAGTCCTTTTCTGCATTAAGTGACATATTTCTCTTTTACCGTGCGCTCAAAATTTATTTCGCTCCTTGCTGTAGGCCATGACTCATGAGATCGAACCGGAATGTCTCTGAGATGGACAAAACTCAGCTTCTCGTCGTCCATCGGCAGTCCCAGCTCGCTGCTAACATCTGCCATGCTACCGTCGACCCCCGTGACCTGCCTAGCTGTCTGGTAAGGCGAAAGCTCGAGGGAGCAGGCATCAATCTCGCCGTACAAATCTCTCTCGAACAGGTCATCGCGGCTACCCCCTCTGTTGGAATGGGCCGCCGCCGAGTTGGTCGAGCGGCTCTCCTGAGTGGAAGACGGAGGTGGCTTGTTGAAAGAACCGGGCGCGTTCTGAGCGGATGACCCCTCCGTCGCCCCAAACATCTTGGGAAACGCCAACGCCAGGGCGGTCCGCATGGCCGGTAAGCAGACAACGAGCACCATAACAGTGACCTCGGCATGTGCCCAAATGAGCGTATCGATATTGTCAACCGTCGGGTTCTGGGAGCCGGCCAGCTGGATCAGGTACTTCAGCCGGATGCAGCTTGTGATAGCATCTACAATGCCGAGGCTGAACATAACGAGGATCTGTACCCTCTTCCAAAGCGATAATTGGATACTGATAATAGTCGACAGGGGGAGTATCAGAACAGCAATGTCCAGAGATATACTTATACCAGTCGCCGCGTAGGAAATGCTGTTGCTGTCGAGACACCTATGCGGCCCAAAATCACCTTTCCAACCGAGCCAGTTGAAAGAAAGGGGCCAGCATTGGAAGATTGTAAGGAACACGACGATGATGTGCGATATCAACACGGTGCCGATGATAATCATGCCGTAGAGACGCATCTTAGGAGTCGGGAACACCCTTATAAGGAAGAGTACGATAGCTATCCGTCCCAGGCCCAGGATTATGATAAAAACTACCTGGTTGATCCATAATATCTGCGGAATATGTTAGCTCTATATAACAAAAATGGCGAGACGGATAGCGAGTTCTCTCATTACCTGTAGCCCTTTCGAGATGGTGTCGATTGGCAGATCCCAAACATTGAACCCTATAATTGTCCAACGGACTGTTTGCGACCACACCGTTAACAAAAATCCAGCATCACGCGTTGCAGGCAACTTACTAAAGGATCCTAGGCCCGCAAAGGCCATGAAGAATACCAAGAGTGCGCTAACAACCCAGTCGTCGATCCCCATCTTCTTATACACGCGGAATCGCACATAGATACGGCCGAGGACGAGGGGTATGGTAAGGATGTCCAGGACGTGGAAGATATAGGCGTCGGTCATGGAGCGCTGCGCCGGTGCCCTGCAGGAGTTTTGCTGGACCTTGGCCAATTCCAGTGACTGGAGTACCGTACAGTTTGATGACGCGCAGTTGCTAACTTCGGTGTAGAACGTCGGGTCGTTACAAATACAGGTATCATTAGTAAAGGTGAGACATGGCGAGCGAGGTACCACCTCTAAAATGCATTCAAGCTGCCCGGACCATGGTCCATAATTAGCACCTATCTTTCTGAGGCGATGAGAAACGGGTAAAGGACATAAGAAAACAGCAGTTTCGTAGCATACCCCACAAATTGGTATTTGACCTGCTGCGTCGATCAGGAGAGCATGGCATATGGTAGGGAACAGGGCCAGAACCAGAGCCAGGAGGCTAAGAGATATCGACTTCATGATCGATGAGTAGACGGTGTTGTTGTCTATTTCTGTTGCCCAGGCAAATTCCAGCAGATAAGCAGAGCCGCTGCTGGGAGGCGTCAGAACAAATAACGGAAGGCCGAAACGAAAACAAGTTTGGAGAGAGTATTAGATCCGAGCCTTAGGATAATCAGCGGCACCGTTTGTGGTCTAAATACGCCCGCTTGGCCCTCCGAGTGGCTGCCCACATGGCAGACTCATTCCCGATCCATTCGTATGGCAGATCGTTGGTCCCCGTAATCTCATCGGCGCATCAAGTGGAATGGTGGAGTCCCTAGATGCGTTATGACCTCCTATGAGGAACCACTCCGCTCTACAAGTCAATGCAGTCAGTAACTGTGCCTCTCTCTAACGCAAAACAGTCAAAGCGCATAACCGGGGTGTCGAAGCTGTGACACATAGATACAGAACGTCTGCGATGTTGCCTAGATAGAGCACTGCCGTGGCCGCGTGGATTGTATAGTCTCGACGGTCGTGTCGCAGCGTGTAATAAGAACTGCCAGCATATAACGTTGTTCTACATAGTATATATCTCTAAATTGCATTAGCACTAGATAGATCTCTAGCGTCCCGTATCGTCGTCCCATCCAACTCTTGCCTAGTTGCACCTGGCCGCCGATTGTACTCGAGAAGCACGAGCATCTGTCTGCACGAACGTGTGCACAGTGCACGAGCTACCTGTTCGTTCGTGCGCTCGGAGGTAGCGGGCGTCGGTATGAGGAGAAATCGCCTGAGTTACTCTCGTTAGCAACGTCAGGACGTCCGAGTTATTTGCACATGTTCTATATACCCTGTCTCGCTTTGATCCGAAGACGATGCATAAGATTGCCAAGCCGATCGGGACTGGGGTTGTCTGAGCAGTTACCCGGTCTAAGCTACTGGAGATGACATCTTCCACTGCCAGATCGTTCTTGACCCACAATTAGTGTAACCTGGGGTTCTGACATTAGTTTACCTGACTCGTTACTACTACCATAAGGTGCAAAACGTTCGGGTGTACGGAATATTTCTACTGTGGTACTACACTTATTATAGTAAGTTGCTCGTCGCTCTGATCGACTAGACCCACTATATACAGTACTACGTATTTAGAGCATCGTACTCTATCCTACCACAAACGCTCTCTATTACTGTAGGACTCCCCGGTGGTAATATAAGTATCGACTATTTGACTCTTTTCCTTTCTTAAGGGATTCGGATTTTCTCCATAGGCGTGGCCTCGTCTTTGCAAAGTGTTTGAGAAAATAAAGAAGCTATATACGTAAACGTGGGCCGCTAAAATTTATAAATGCCTTGCACATGCTAGACTTGGAGCGAAATATATAGGCCGAGCCTATTAGAGAATATAGTTGTGGAAACTACCTCAACAGCTGCAACGGATATCCGGTAGGGTGGTCGGACATCGGACTGCTTACGCATCCGGTCTTACCACATTCAACGACTGGATTTAATAGCAGCTGCAGCAACTAGTTAATCTTCTCTCTTTCTTCTCTTCCTCAGGACTTAGTAAATCAATCGCATATATTACTATGCTTCGCGCTTGCACGGTTACGGTCCGAATAAGGTGATACCAACAGTAGTATACCGTCCATATAAAATAGTGATCTATCCGAGCTACATAAATGTAAAGAACGATTCACTTGACGATATGTTATCGCCCATGTCCAAGTCCGGAGTTTCCCAGTGATTCATCAAGTCCAAGCTATGTTGACCCAGCTCTTTAACTGCCGTGCTTATTTGAAGCAGATCCTTCTCAGATTGTGCATCCTGCGATAGGCGTGCTGTTAGAACCTCAACGCAATATCTAAGAGGGATCGATAAAAATGGATGGATCTAATTATTTTTCATCAAGTTACTAAAGTAATAACTTTTAAAAAGAGCGGGCAGGCATGTTCACGAAAGTGATCGGCCGGGGAAACTTACCTTGAGGGGGCCGAGACAAAAGATTGAGGCTGAAAGCTTTGCCATCTCACTGGCGGCTTCGCAGCCCAAGCCATAAAAGGATAGAGCTGTTTGATCCCAGTCGTCCTCGAAACTCGAAGGCACAGACTGTGTAATCTTGCCAAGCTTCAAAAGAACACAATGTGCCAGAAGGCCGATGAAAAGAAGCAAAGGGTCCCCTCGGACCACTGACGGTGGGTACATACTGGAAAACAAGCCGAATCGGTGATTGAAAATATCGACAGTCCGTTTGTGGTACTCCCAGAAGCGCTCGCGCTTGATCTTTCCGCTTCGATGCTGCTGGAGATACGATGTTATGCGGCACCAAAGACTGCTGAATATGATGCACTCCGTTAAAGGGTTAAGCGCAGGTGGTCCGCATGGCGCCAGTAACTGGGGCAGATAGGGAGTAGCTTCGAACTGTTCATTCTCGCGTTTGTCAAAGCCTGACGCAGGCAAACGCGTCGAAATCTGGTGCTTCGAATTAGCAAAGTTGGACACAGGGCTTGCGAGTTTTGAACTTACTTCATTTTCACTCACACTCGGTGCCAAGTCCCGAATGCTGCAAAACATCCTATCAAGGAAGTATGCCATCCAAAACGTCCGTCTTTTCTCTTCTGTGCCAACCACGTCATCAGGCTGTTCAAGTAATAATGAGACAGTAGTATCAAAGCTGGGGCCGAGATCCAAGCTATCGAGCTTCAAGATCTGGATCGAGCGCAGGGCACGACCGGCACTTGCCCAAGCACGATCAAACATGTTTTGGGCAAGTTCGTAAATGGCCAGCAGTATTAGACCCTGTATCCGCTGTAAAGCGAAGAGATGCGCACACACATTATTATCGAGCTCAACGTTGGCCAGTACTCTACGCGCGTCGATATATAACGAGTCTCGCATGTGAGAGAATTGAGACGAGCGTGATGCTGCTGTTGTCCAAACGGCATATTGCAAAAATGTATGCGACTCGGATGGACATTGCATCTGACGAGACCACTGGAAATATCGCGATTGCTCGAGCATAGGAGCAAAATAATGCGCTCGATCGAAGAATAGTTGATCCCTGAAGAAGGCTTAGCACACGCGCAAGAAATGAAGATATGAAAGTGTAAGAACCACGGGGTTGATAGATGATGAGAGTTGCACAGCTGCAGGACTTGGATTAGAACGTACAATTCAGAACGTATCGGCTCAGGCATCAGTGTGCTTCCCCCTAACGCCTCGGGTGACCGCACATATGCACAAAAAGGGTGAGCCGGGGCGGCCACTGACTCCGTCGGCAAATCGGCAAATAGTGCATCCTCCACGACGTTAGTCGGGACAACACCATATGTGGTTTCCATCAAGGGCGGCCCAGGATAGTCAACAGTGGCTGGTTCCCTAGGGGGTTCCGCATGCGTGGTCGGGCCGGCTACGTCGCTTCCTGGTTGCGCTAGCACCCGCTTCTCCAGATTCACTTTGTCTCCCAGTCAGATTCATTGCTTGTGATAATACGTATCACTGGTAGCCAGTCGTACTTAGTCTTAGTCTAAGGTCTTTGATCTGTCCTTTTCTTGGACCTCGTTGCGGACGGTTCAGATCGAAGCAGCAGTCGACGCCTGTATCTACACAACTAGCACAGGGCTGCTTGCGATCACATCGAGATTTTTTGCGGCGACATTCCTGGTAATAACCCATAAGGTTAGTATGATAAATGGAAGGAAAAAATAGGAGAATGGAACATCAACCTGGCAAGCCAGCCCAGCATGCTGCCGAGAGCTATTAGTTTGTCCATGATACACCATATCGAATCCTCTCGCCACGAATTACAAGATAGTTTTCCGACGAAGGACTACCGCACGACTACTAACACTTCAAACATCCTATAAATTTATAGGTAGAGCACGGATCTTATTTGACTTGTCCCCGATCCTTGCTGCTACCAGAATCTTCTTGAGACACTAAAACGAGTTTATGTCGGAGTTGGGTTATTTTTGATATCGCGGGCATTTCGGACACAAGAGCAGGTGAATGACTAATTACTCCACTGGACCGAGACGGTACCATTTAAGTGGGACTAATCCCGATAGCTATTTTCAAGAGCTCTTCCTTCCTGGATCCGATTTTCCAGAGGGTACCCGTATAGGGGATTAACGAAACAGCTCGGACCATACTTCGGACGAACGTTACGACCCTAACTTTATTACATTTGACAGCACATCTAACTTAAGACTAACAGATTTTGTCTTGTTTTCGGACCCCGTTCGATCTAGAAAGTGTATTCACTCACCTGATGATAGATATGGTATATAAAAAGACTTTCTATTAGCTACGGAGTTTTACGTGTAACAAGCTTTCTCAACAAGGTTCCTTAGTAGTCGGGAGACAATCGAAGAAAGTCAAATGTGCACACTCCCGTTCGCAATACGGACATTTATTTCGGACTACCTATCTAAGGGTGTTACCGCAGCCGTTTAAAACCATGGCTCAAGGCATATCCACTGTGATTTACGTTGTTGTAAACGTTGGATCATACTGTAAAACGCTCAGATTATGTTGTTCAATAATGTGTTCCAAAAGGTGCTGCATTCTACCATGGTAGTAGCAGGACCGTCTCTAAATATTACGCACTTATTTGGTCCCCTACTCTCGCCTAACGCTTCGATTATCCTGCCAACTGACGAGGATTACATGACGAAAGTGATGCAACGCTGGACGACGCACAATGCTCCAACCTTTATAGGGGCTATCCAGCCGGCCGTCCTCCAGGATATGGAGAATATTGTAAGTGATTAACCTACTTCCAAGGGTAGACACTGTATACAATAGTGTATTTACAATCCATGCTAGGTAAAAATAGCTTCACTGCATGAAATTCCGATATTGGCAACCAGTGGCGGTCATGGCATGTCCAGCAGCCTAGCCAATATTCGCCACGGTGTGCAAGTTGATCTGATCAAGCTTACCCAAGTGCATCTGGATACAGAGTTGGACATGTTGACCATAGGAGGAGCAGCGACGTTTTCCGACATCATTGACACATTGTATAGCTCAGGGTATCAATTCCGTAAGTCACGTTGCATACATAAGTCCGCACCGATAATTTGCTAAACGTCTGCGTTTCAAGCTGTTGGAACCGCATATTGTGTAGGGGTACTTGGAGCAACTCTAGGGGGCGGCGTCAGCGCCGGCCAGGGCATGATGGGACTTCTTTCGGATCTTCTAGATTCCGTTCAGATTGTTACGGCTTCCGGTGTTGCCACTACAGCCTCTCACAAAGTGAACCCAGACCTTTTCTGGGCGATCCGTGGTGCTGGCGCTAATTTCGGCATTGTGACCTCTGCGACATTCACAGTACCTCGGGCGATTAACGGGGGTAAAGTCATCAATGTCAACTACTTGTACCCGTCAAGCAAGAGTTTATCTGTTTACGAAGCCCTCGCAAGCTTTGACGATCAACTCAACGCAAAGCTTGCACTCAATATCGCTGCCTTTTATGATCCAGCCTCCGACCAGGTAAGTTCCTAATTCATTATTATTCAGAAGAATACAGGTACTAACATACAAGCGCAGGTCATGCTTATCGTCAATGCGAACTACCATGGTTCATGGGAGGAAGCAGAGCGTCTACTAGAACCCTTCCAAGTACTGAAGCCACTTCGAAATGAGCATCTTACTGTAGCATGGCCACGCGTGTTTACTACCTCATATTTTGGAATCAACGATACGAAGGCCTGTTCGCGAAATCAGCACGTCAACATGTATAGCATTGCTGCTATCAAGACAGATGCTCCAGAACTTACGGTATTTGTTGATAGGTTATTAACGTTTTCTCGCGCGAATTTGGACGTTGCTACGACTTTTGTGATACATCGATTTCCCACTCAGGGGGTGATGAAGGTCCCAGATGAAGCTTCGGCGTACCCTCATCGTGACCTAAAGATGCACCTGTGAGTATACAGAGCTTCTTTCGGATTTCAGCAGCACGCGAATGAATTGCAGCTAATTTTCTGCATCACAGCCAACTCGAAAGTTCTTATTCAAATAGGAGCAAGGATCGGAAGGTAGACGAATTCTTACAAAATTCTCGGAAGGACCTTATCGCAGGATCTGGTTACCAAGCACACTCCGTATATGTCAATTTCGCCCATGGCGATGAAGGCCCTGGCGCTTGGTACGGTTTAGAGAAACTCGCAAAGCTCAGCCAAATCAAGAGAAAATGGGATCCGAACGAGGTTTTCAGCTTTTTTAACCCTATTCCCCTCGAATAAATACCTCTGGATATATTAAGGCATATGGAGAAGCTCACCCCATAGCGGTACGTAATTGTCAGCTTACATATCAATGATAGCTATTGTGTATAAATAGTTAGCAACCACGCACACAATAGCCTTCGTTATCTACATAAATAGCATAATAAACCGCTATCCAATCCTTCTGCGTATTATAATGCATTTATTTCAAGTCAATAAACCATGATAAATGGCAAGACCTAACTTCAGTGGTTTATAATCTTTGCCACAACATTTTATTTGTGGAGGCCAAAACAATTAATAACTGTGTAAACCACCGCAGCAGCTGCAGCAGCGGATGCCACCGGCATCCGGTAAGTGGGTCAGATGCGTCAGCATCTAACCCCTACCTACTACCTACAGCTGCTGCTTCAGTTAGCTACCTTCCTTTCTTCCTTCTTACTCTTCAGGCCTAGTAATAACAACAGATATATTACTGCGATTCCTGTATTCACTGTTACGGTCTGAATAAGGTGATACCAACAATAACACTCCCTTACAGACCGGTTCGACTACTAGATAGTATACGTGAACCAATCTCTATTGTTACTATATAGTGAGCTTACAACGATGTTTTCTACCGTTAATTGGCAAAACGGGTGTAAAATCATTTTAATGTAAAAATACCTAACTAAGATTCTCCGGTCATCTTCGTAACTCCGGTGGTTTTTTCGGGAACTTAAATAGGGTCAAAGTAGCTTGAACTATAACCAACTATCGGAGGGACTTTCGATTAAGCGCGGATCCCGATCTAGAGATAAATTAATTTTATGTAGAATATATTTGGTACGTTGACCCGGCCGAAACAACCATCTCGAACCAACCACCATCCTTATTGAACATCATCATCTGACTATGTCTGAAGAAATTACAGCACTCTTAGCCCACCAGGGCGAGTCGCATACGGTTGGTTGGGACGGTGAACATGATCCCCTAAACCCCTTAAATTGGGGACAAAGGAAGAAATGGAGTCACGTCGCTGCCTTATCACTACTCACCTTCATCGTGTATGTCTGCATACAGCTTCGAGTTTCTCTACGTCTTCTGCAAACATTACTTTTTGGCTAACCGAGTTGCGTACAAATTTAGTCCCCTTGGAGCAACAATGTTCTCTCCCGCAGTGGCACAGGTCATTGATGAGTTTAATGAACACAACCAATACATCGGCCCCCTTATGGTTTCGATCTATGTTCTTGGTTGGACGACAGGACCTTCCATTTTAGCTCCAATATCAGAGACCCGAGGCCGCCTAGTCGTCTACACATGGAGCAACATGCTCTACCTCGTATTCACTATCTCATGTGCCCTGTCGCCTAACGCAATAGCCTTGGTCGCCTTCCGCTTTCTTGCCGGCTGTATGGGTTCCGCCCCCTTAACCATAGGCGGCGGAACAATCTCCGACTTAATTACAGTACGGCAGAGGGGCCTTGCTCTCTCACTATACATGCTGGGTCCAATCCTAGGCCCCGCCGTAGGTCCTTTTATTGGCGGCTGTCTGGCAGACACTTGGGGATGGAGAAGCATCTTCTGGGGATTGGCCCTGTTGTACGGATGCGCAACCGTGATCCAGATAACGATAATGGAGGAGACATACCCGGCAGTCGTCCTGTTACGCAAGATTAAGAAATTGCAGACTAACCCCAAATGCAAGGATTGCGTATGGAAGTCGGAACTCGACAGCGGATTAACTAACAGTCAAGTACTCCTGCGGGCCATCGTACGACCTGCGAAGCTGACTCTTCTATCGCCGGTCAATACGTTCATCTCCATCGTTTCCGCATACATTAACGGGGCGTTGTTCTTGCTGGTAGTAACCGTCCCTCAGGTTTTCAAACAAGAATACGATTTCAATCCCAAGTCTGTGGGTCTCGCTTTTGAAGGGATCGCTTTCGGCAACATCGTTGGGTTGGCCTTGTTCGCTATTATAAGCGACCGCTACATCCAGGCTCGCTCTGACAGTGGCTCTTTCAAGCCCGAAGACAGACTTGCTCCCATTATTACTACTGGGCCATTGCTCGCAATCGGTTTCATTGTGTATGGATGGGGCGCCGAGTTTCATGCTCATTGGATCATTCCCATTATGGGTACGAGTCTAATCGGTATGGGCAATGTTATATTCTTCTCTTCCATTACCGGCTATCTTATAGATGCCTTTACGGTTCATTCGGCCTCCGCTATTGCAGCGAATATCATTATTCGATCGTTGGGTGGTACATTCCTTCCGCTAGCCGGTAACTATTTATACGGTGGTCTGGGCTGGGGTTGGGGCTCGTCAGTATTGGGTGCAGTGGCGTTGTTGCTTTCTCCAGGATTATGGCTTCTGTATACGCATGGAGAGTATCTCCGTGATAAGTTTCGCTTCGAATTGTAAGATTCATTCATTTGCAGCGATTAACTCTTAAGCAACTCCTATGCCAATACAATTACTCTTAACAATATCAATTATCACTAAATACAAGAAGCATCTGGCTGTCGAAACCCCTCCCCTAGCAGCTCCTTTCTTTTTCTCCCGGCGCCTACGGCTAGAAGCTAGGATACATCACGTTACATCTCCCAACTGTCCTCAAGTCTCAGGTACCACCCGGCATTTACACCTGTCCTCCAGCCTCTTTAATAGGGTATGCGGGTCGGAATCTAAAGAGCCTGGCATATGTTCGGATAGAGGGATGCAGCCCTCTCCACATTCAAAGCGACGCGTCATGCAGGTATCTCCACAATCGGTTATTCGATTATTAGGTTCTTCAATTATACAAACCGTTCTTTCCGCGTACCACTTGACAACGCCGCTGTCCGTTAAGACACACAATTCGCCATTCAGCCGGGCCAATATTTCGGATCGAAGGATGCAGCCCTCCCGGCATCCGATTCTTCAGCTCTTTGGTATTTCAGCCCAGCATTCGGCAGATATCCGGACTGAGGGAAGTGATCCTCTTAGTTATCCGGTTCTATGGAAACTACCACCGCAGCTGCAGCGGATACCACCTGTATCCAGTAGGTAGGTTAGACGCTGACGCGTCTGATCCAACATACTATCTTTAGCAGCAGTTGCAGCTAACTAACCTCCTCTCCTTCCTCTCGTTAGGCCTAATTAATCAACAATATGTTACTACGCTTCATGTATTCACTGTTACGGTCTAAATAAGGTGATACCAACAGGTTCTTTAGCTATTTGGTCATTCAGTTATCCGGTCATTTCAGTACTTCAGCCATGCACCCATATACATTTCTTCGGAGAGAGTGATTCAGCTATCTCCGCGCCCGGTCCCTCGGTTGCTAGGCTATTTAATCATTCGTTCCTTTGTGTATTCAATTCTCTTCACGGCGGCGCTCTTTCTCTAAGCGCCCATTATACCAAACCCCTTTCAATTATAACTAGACCCGCGTGTCAGCATTTACTAGTACGGGCCAAAGAATAACTACATTATGTATATATATGCCTTTTGTGTACTTAGTGCTTAGTAGACACGTCTTATACCCCCAGGGAGGTCGTGGGGGCGTGAGCACTATACAGACGAAAAACAATACAACAATACAACAACAACAACAACAACAACAACAACAGCTTATACTAGCAGCCTTATTAATATACGTTACAACGAGTCCTACGTGCCAGAATATAGACAGCTTACATACCAAAAGCTAGTATATAGAGAACTAGTATACAAACAGCTAATATACTGATAACTTACTAAATAGAAGTAACGTTTTAATAGAGAGAAGCAGAAAACCACAGGGTTACAAGAAATAGTATAGCAGATAGTAATCATAATTACGTAGAAGCAGACGACTATAGGATCTCGATAGGCAGGTAGAGCGGAGAAGAGCACTAGAGTATAAAATACGATATAGTTATTTAGGAGTGAATATTTCACGGGTGGATTTTCAATCCTCGTTTTTAGGGTCTTTTAGTTGGTTTTTGGGCTGTTGTTTTATGGACGTTTATATTCTCTTTTTGAGATAAACTACTATATCTCTGCTCTCTAGTATTGTGCTATCGAGAGAAGATTAAAGCAAAGCTGGGCTATACAAGGGAATTAGATATTGCAGGATAACAAGTGTGTAGTCTGTTTATCTTTTTGTCGACTTAATAATATATTGGGTTCTGTTTCTTTAACATTCTACATATATCGGGTGTCATATAGCTTTCAATTATTTGTCGGCAATTACCTTTATTTCAGATTTTTACGTGTCTCATCAATTAAAGTTCCCGCCATATCTTTGAAAGGTGTGCTAGATAACTATATTAATAGTTACTATACCTTGCGGTATCCTTGTTCTGTTTCGATATGTTACAGCTAGGAACCTCCCGCCTTTCTAGCAAGTACATTCTTACTTTTTGATATTTAGAAAATTCCGGATAGGTAGCTGCCGTAGGACAGATGTAGGTATAAAGATATGCCGAGCTATTGTGTACTGATGATTTTAGGAGATACCCAGTTCGAGGAGACATTGTTACAATATGAAAATTGCGAATAGTCATTGAACTCCTAATAGAATACGCTCTCTTTTGCCAAAAGAAGTCGGGTTAGAAACTTATAATAAGCCAACGTTTGATGCTAACATCACGGATACGACTAGAACGGGCTATATTTTCGTTTAATGTAGTAATTATATGCAAAAATAGCCTATAAAAGAAGGTGAATTAGGAAGGGGGTGTATCCACTGTCGTCATCCTCAAATATGCGCAATGAGACACGACTTCTCAGGCCATAAAAACGTCAACCTTTCGAGCTCAGATAATGCAACCACTTAGAATCGACCCTACTTAAGGGTGGAGCCACCATTGCTGTGCACAATGGATCCAGTTGCATCCGTGTTCTTCATGAGGTACATGTACGCCTCAGCCACTTCGTCGGGTGTTCCGGGCTTTCCCAACAGTGACCTTTTGACAGACATGTCTCGCATCATATCGGCGTACTCTCCCCAAAGCTCCGTCTCCGTAGCTCCGGGTGAGACGCAGTTGACTCTCATGGGGGCCAGATCGTACGCTAGACTGCGTGCCAGACCTTGTTGAGCGGTAGCGTACGCTCCAAAGACAGAATACCCAGGCATGGGCCGTTCTGCTACTTGGCCCGAAGTAAGGATGATTGACGAATTGTGCCCGTCACGAAGATAGTCCTTACTAAGCTTCGCAAGGAGAATGCCGACAAAGACGGGTATCTGCGCGCTTTGTTGCAGGCTGGATAAGGTGACCTCGGCGAGTGGGCGAGTATCGGGTCGTCCCGCTGTGGTGATGATGTGATCCAGGGGTTCATTGCCTTCGCTAGTGACATTCGCAAAAAGCTTCTTCAGCTCCATCTCAACATTCTCGCTTCCCAAGTCGATAGTATAGCCTCTTACTTTGTCTTGGGCCTGGGGAAATGCTTTGATGAGACGTTTAGAAGCAGCGTCGACCTTGTCCTGGCTGGAGGATGCGATGGCGACGCGGGCGTTTTCGGCGATACAAAGCTGAGCCACTGCAAAGCCAATCCCCGATGACCCTCCAATGATCAGTACTGACTGTCCAGAAATAGACGGCATCTTGAAAAGCGGGCTTGATAATCTTAAAACACCAGTGTTGAAATACTGTTCGATATCGTACGATTTACTGAAGTATGGGTGTGGTAGATATATATTTACGAATCAAGCAATAACCACGGCAAAGGAAGTCATCTACTAAATACAAAATGGGGTAGAACATGTGTGACCTATCGCGCAAGTTTAGCCGGGGTTTCTTTTCTCCTCCGCTGCAGCTTACATTTCCTTGAGACAGCCAAATACGTGGCGGCATGTCCCCGAATCAAAACCCCGAACGCCATGAAATGTTTTCGTCATTACGCATAGGCACGCTTATGGTTCCACGCCGGAGAGCGAAAAAACCGGACTTTTAGTTATTCAACTCCGTACGGCGTTATTGTCGGCCATGTAGGCCAAAGAAATATACTTTCGTCAAACGTCATTCTGTACGGCATGAAAGTCAGTCGCGATGGAAAAAGCATTTGTTAACTTTAAAGATTCGTATGTATCACATATCCAATAATCCTGCATTATCTTTCCCTCGGGACCGAATCGTCGACGCTTTCTCCTCTACAAGTTATGCGCCCACCAAGAGTGCGGGGCATAGGAGTTGTCTTAATGTTACATTACTTCGTCTAATTTCAATTTTTGGCTCGGAAAGTGGTGATAGGTAGTGGGCCTAGTCCTTTGTCCGTTATATCGACATACTACTCTGGAAACTACCACCACAGCTGCAACGGGTATCTACAACGGATATCCGTTAGGTGGGTTAGATCCTACCACCTTCACCTACTAGCTTTAGCTGCAGCAGCTAGATAACCTCCTCTCCTTCTTCCCTTCCTTAGGCCTTAGTAAAACCAACAGATATTTAATACGCTTCACGTATTCACCGTTACGATATGAATAAGGTGATACCAACAACTACAATAAATTTCAACATTATCTTAATAGCGTCCCATAATGGGTGATAAAAATGATTTAATTTGACTCTGTAGTTCATCTTTTTTAAAGTTCAGATGCAATATGTACGAAACTACGGACTAAGTAAACATAACTCGAAAAAGGCACTGAATGGTCGTATAGTTATGTAGCAGACGTCAAGGGCCCTCAGCATCGACGGTCTGAACATGTTCAGCCTGCCTCCTTCGCCTAAGTAAGACCATTGCTCTCAGATACTAAACGTTGAATGAAACGGGTCGTTGAAACTGTGGAATCAAATGTGAAAGTTTCCATAGACTCGGCGATTCACAGCCTTTGGCAAAACCTACGCCAGGTACCATCTTCCTTGATGATACCCAGTTCGCGTGGTTTCAAACTAAGCTGAACATCAACACTGCCGTCGTCCCTCATTGGCATGACGTAGACCGTGCTAGGCAGCGGGGTGAAGCGTGGTCGGCTCATGAACTGAGGTGTTCCCAACGCGCCAAAGCGAAGCTGCCACTGCATGTTCAATCCTGATGACGAACCGAGGTCGAGATCAGGATTGAACTTGCCAGCGAACGCAATGGTGCTTTTATCACCCGTGTTGGAGATGAGGGTCGCAAAGCTGCGCACCTCGTGCTCGTTTGAGGACTCAATGAGGTTCTTGCGGAGTGCGGAAGAAACATATGCAAGCGATTTGGTCGCCACGTCGCCCAGGGGAAGGATAGACGTCGCAATATACACCATGTGGCCCATGTATTCGGGTGAGACGCCCATTACGCCGCGCACGTCCATAGCTCGCGCCATCTTGGAGAAGGCATCGGCAGGCTTTCCAAGTTGACGACGTGCCCTGGCAATGCATTGCCAGCAAAATGCTGTTAGCGCATCGTTGGTCGACACGAACGATACTGATGGGTCTACAAATTCCGATGCATTTGTTGCCAATGATTTGAGTGACTTGAGCTGTTGCGCCGAGAAAGTGAAGTCGCACCACTCGAAAGCCTCGAATGGAGAGGGGGAAATAGGCAAAGGAACCGACGGTCTCCGTAGGTGATCGTGCGGCAGAATATTGTCCAGTGGGAGTAACGGGATTAGACTCGCGCGTCGCCGGTTTCCCCAGTCAATAGACGATGTTGGGAACGCTTCTCCTCTCATAGCATAAGCGAAGAGATTAATAGCTTGGGACAGACCTGCAGCGTCCATCACGTTATGCTGACATGCCCAGTTTACTAGCAGTCCCCCTTTGACCAAATTGATCTGCACTGCCACGACGGGAGCTGGATCATCTTCCGACTCCTGGTAGCTGAGTGGGAAGGCGGTGCGAGGCCCGAGGAAGTCACCGTCGAGAGCCTTTAAAGATGCTTTGGCCTCCAGTATCTCCGAGTAGGTCAAGTAGGTAACTCTGCAGTCCTTGACCCGTCGTATAAACGTGTCCTCAAACTGAGAGCAGCGTACCATACTAACGACTCCCGAGTTCCCATCGCCGCGGCCCTTATTAACAACCTGTGCTGCTAGCCAAGGAAATGC
Source organism: Arthrinium puccinioides (assembly GCA_022414665.1). Taxonomy (NCBI): domain Eukaryota; kingdom Fungi; phylum Ascomycota; class Sordariomycetes; order Amphisphaeriales; family Apiosporaceae; genus Arthrinium; species Arthrinium puccinioides. The sequence continues at coordinate 60,890 of JAIUNF010000004.1, forward strand.
GCGAGTCATTATCCGAGCGGCATCGTGGATTTGCGTAAGGACAAGATCTAAGGACTGGGAATCGTCCGTTGCAAAGCCCAAACAAAAATGTAGGTATGTTTTTAACATGGTCAATTGACCGATAGAGTCTTCATAAAATTCAAAGTTCTCCATGGTGAATGATCTTCGAGGGAATTAGGTGGCACAATCGATGGCTTGCCGAGTAAAAGCAGAGACGAAGAACCAAGTGATTGATTAAAACATAGGTGAAATGATGGACAGTAGAGAGGAATTCTTTCAATATACGAGTTGAAAGCCTTGGCAGGCTTTTGTTAAGCTTGCCAAAAATGCCTTGATCATTCTCCGTCATGAAAGTCCGACTTAGTTCGGCTTCTCGCGTCCGAAACGAAACGGCGAGGCCCAATTAACTCTCCCGGAGTTATTCAGAAAACCCTCGTCGCCCGCAAAATCTATAAAAAGCATCGGCGGTCCCAGCCAGAACCATGTAAAGTCACGAGATAGCAGAAGACAGCAATTCGCGGCGATAAACAATTTATAATGTCACAACCAGGCGCAGAGACAGCCTCTAGCGCTGGCCCACGGGTCGCCGTGATTGGAGGTGGCATTGTTGGGCTCGTTCTCGCATTAGGCCTGGTGAAAAGGGGCATCAGAGTAGATATATATGAGCAGTCCTCGGGGTTCCGCGAAATTGGGCAGGGCGTCGCCTTCACCGCCAATGCCATCCGCTGTATGAGCTTTATCGACGAAAAGATTGCGGCCGCGGTACGGGCCGTCGCGACGCCCAACGGCGAGCCGGACTCCCCTACCGATTATCTCCAGTGGATCGACGGCTTCCATGACGGGAATAAGCTCCTTTTCCGCCTCGAGAGCGGACCCAGGGGCTTTCTGGGCTGCCACAGAGCACACCTCATCGATGAGCTTGCCAAAAACATGGACTCTGATCTGGTACACTTTCGCAAAAGACTAATCTCCTTCACCGAGTCCGATTCCAATGTACGACTGGAGTTTGCAGACGGAACTGCGGCGGAAGCCGAGGCTGTGATTGGCTGTGACGGGATCAAGTCGACACTCCGCAAGCTCATGATAGGCCAGAACAGCCCGGCTTCGTACCCCCAGTTTACCCACAAGGTAGCTTATCGTGCCCTGGTGCCCATGGAGGACGCAGAGGCTGCCGTGGGGCGGTACATCTCTCGCCACCAGCACATGCACGTCGGGCCCGGCACGCACTTGCTACACTTCCCCGTAGCCCACCAGACCCTGGTGAACGTGGTTGCATTTGTGGACGAGCCCAAAGAGTGGTCGCCACATGATGTCACGGTGGCTCCCGCGACACGGGCAGAGGTGGCGAGGGCGTTTCGCGAATGGGGCTCAACAGCGAGAGCCCTTGTCGATCTTCTGCCGCCCGTCCTGGATAAATGGGCCATCTTTGATACTTACGACCACCCTTTGGCCACTTACGCAAGAGGCCGCATTTGTCTCGCCGGTGACGCGGCCCATGCCTCAGCTCCGCACCATGGCGCAGGGGCGGGCATAGGCATTGAAGACGCCCTGGCGCTATGCCACATACTAGACCTCACGTGGCAGCAGGATAGTGTTCAGACCACCAATATTGTTCAGGCCTTCGCTGCATATGATGCTGTCCGTCGAGAGCGGTCTCAGTGGCTAGTTAAAAGTAGCCGAGAGGTCTGCGACATTTACGAGTGGAGGCATCCTGAGATTGGCGAAGACGTGGAAAAGGCCCGTTCCGATATTTACCAGCGTTCTCATAAGCTTTGGAACTTTGACATTGAAGGAATGCTGGCCACATTGCAGAGCTACCATGACAGTTGGGTGAATTAAGTAAAGGCAATTGCCACATTGTTTACATAACAATAAATGCTCCCATTTTGTCATTAGATCGGCTAGCAGGCAGTTGGTTGCGAATTAAGCAAGCGTCGTCACTGTGACAAAGTGAAAGCGGCATTGAAATATAAAGCTAGTCAGGTACTAAGACTCCTACCAGCCCCACAGTCTTTCCGCTCTTTTCTTGACTCGACTGCTTTAGTAAACTGGAGACTAGTTAGTATCTAGTCCTACATCAAAGGAGGGAGTTATGTGCGGTATGCTCAGTATTTTAACGCCCCGTGATGTGGCTTGATATCTAAATTCGGTCATTTGCACCATGGTCATCTATATAGTTGCTCATAGATCCAAGTCCTCTTCAATACACATCACCCAGACCCATCACGTTTGCCTACACAAGCTACTAAGTCCTCTGTTATTTCAAAGCAAATTGGAACTTCCTCCCTTTTCAACTTAAAGTGTGACCACGAGCTTTTTGGCTGACACCCCCAGCTTCTGCTTGTCCAGTCCTTTCTGGAGTGCCTCGAGTCCATGTCCAATAACCTGGGGGCTAGGGGCACATCTGAACTTGTTCTTGGCTAGAGCTTTGGGCAAATACTCCTGAAAAATGATCCGGCTAACCTCGTTATCCTTGATGGTGGTGGCGAACACAAACTTTGTTTGGACTTCTCCCGGAACCTTGCCATCGAACGGGATCGCCATGGCAACGAACTTGTTGCCTCTGCTTCGATATACGACTTCGAGACAAATTTCGGCTGAGCCAGGAAGCATTGCAAAGGCACCGGCACATAGTCTCCCGTCGAAAGCGCCGACCAAATCATCCATAACGGTGATGCTCGAGTAATCAAAGACTTGGCTAGCCCCCAAGCTCTTGCAGTAGTCGAAGTTACTTGGTGAGCAAGTAGTGATGACCTCGTAGCCAGATGCCACGGCCAACTGGATGGCGTTACTGCCGACACTTGAGGAACCAGCCCAAATCAAAATGGTCTTCCCGTTAGGTCTGGGATCCAAACGCGGATAATCAAGGCCAAGATAATCCTTTTGGTATAAAGCGGCCGCGGCCGTTGTAATTCCCAACGGAATTACAGCGGCGTCAATTGTGGAAAGGCTCTCGGGGATGATGCTCATCATGTGAGACTGTAGGACTGCGAAGTTCTGGAATGCGCCATCTCTCGGGTCATTCGTTGAAAGACCAAGGGTCAAACCGGTAACGCGGTCTCCTTTCTTGATTTTTGCCTGATCGATCCCTGAACCGACTTCAATAACCACGCCTGCGATGTCGGTGCCGCCGATATATGGGTATTTGATGAAGCCAAATAGAGCCGGCCCCATGGTCTGAATTAGCCAGTCCATAGGGTTGATTGCTATGGCCTCAACCCGGACGACTATCTCATTCTCCTCGGCAGTTGGCATAACTGCCGAAGACAGAGTCATTGGATCTTCTTTAGGGTGCGAGAGCCACGCCGCGACATTAGAAGCCATAATTCGTTTGACTGGAGGTGCGAATGCAGATTTGAGTTAAATAATGACAATTATAGAAATGCAGTTGTATCTAACAATTCTACGATGAATACGAGCTGTTGACGTTGGACTAAGAATCGTGCAGATATATGTACTTGCTCGGAGTTATTCGAGACTCAAACTTACCGACTCAAAGTATGAATTGTTTGCTATAGAGGCCTAGCTAGCACCGTATATATTGGCAGCATTTGAGTTGGACGTTAAAATAACCATACGGCTGGGCGGGGTTTCAATACTCCGGACGTGATCACGCATCCAGCTTACGCACTTACTCACTGTCGCTGATTAGAATCGACATCAGCCGGCCGCAAGGATTACCTAGCTAATGTGCTTTACTCCCGCGGAAAAGAAAATGAATTTGAATCAAGTTGCTATATGAAGCACCCAGGTCAGTTTCTCCATTGAACTTTTACCAACATCGACCAACAGTAACCTCACCAGTGCCACATTTAACATAAACCTGTTCTCTGCGACCCAATTGCAGTCATGCACCTACCTCTTGCACCAAAGTTTGATACATTCATTGCAGTTCTAATTTTTCTTGTGGTCCATGTTGTTGTCGGTTACCAGACGAACGATACTATATATCGGGATGTAGCCATTATTGGTGGCGGGTCAGGCGGCACGCATGCGGCCATCACCTTCGGCGATGCTGGACTCAGCAGCATTATCGTGGAAAGTTCATCAAACCTTGGAGGACCAACCCGTACTTATTTCGAAAACGGAAACGGCACTTCCATCGATTATGGTGTTCGATCGTGGCAAAACGTGCCAGTCACTCTCAAGTACTTAAATCGATTGGGAGTGACGATAAATAACAATTCTATTCTTTGGGCAAGCTTTTTCAACCAGACCACCTATGTCAACTTTGGCAACGGCGAAATTTTGGAAGACTTCAAACCGAACGAAGACATATGGGCATCTTCCCTCTATGAGACTCCTCTGCTGCAATATCCCTATTTAGCATGGGGCAAGGAAGTGCCGACGCCGGTTCCTGCAGAGCTCTATCGGCCATTTTCCGAATTTATTGAAAGATACTCCCTTGAGAGCATCATCTTCGGCGTGAACAACATCTGGGCGGGGACAGATATTCTCACTAAACCTACGATGAACGTCATTGGTGACACAGGCCTCGCCGATATCTTGGAATACGAGCCTGGAGGCTCCGTCCGCGCTGTTGGGGGCAACGGTCAACTTTACATACGAGCAGCCTCGATTTTGGGTGCGCAGAACATACTTTACAATTCCACTGTCGGGGTCGCATCTCGATCTACCGAGCAAGTCACTCTTTTGGTCAACACTCCGACAGGGAAAACGACCATCGTCGCAAAGCAGTTACTGATCACGATTCCTACCCTTTTAGATGACATGAGCCCGTTCGATCTAGATTCACAGGAGTCGGAAGTATTCTCATCCTTCTCTGCCGTGAGCCTATGGGTCGCACTGCTCAATATACCCGGCTTGCCACGAGGGGTGAGCTATGTAAACGCCGATAAGAGCCGACCATACAATATGACTCCCGTCTACGGCATGTATCGACTGATCCCTTCGGCTGTTCAAGGCCTGTACTCCGGCTACTTCAACGGAGATATTTCAATTTCGGACGATGAAGCGATTGCCATGGCCCTTGAGAGCGTGAGGTCGCTCGTCACAGCCGTTACTGGCCGCTCAGACTTTATAGGCGACCAAAAGCCAACATGTACCGAGTTCAAGCGTGTGCCACGTTGGCGACCAGGGATATCGGCAGACGCAATCAGAAACGGGACTTGGGACAGGATGTATAGTCTACAAGGTCATCGAAATACTTGGTATAATGGGGCGATGTTGACCCCAGGCTCACACCAAATCTGGAACTATACGGAAACGGTCCTATTGCCGCGGATTTTGGCAGCAATACAAGAGTAAATAATGTCTGGTATTCGAAGATCGGATTTCTATTATGTGCTAGTCACAGATAGCCAATTCTTTCAAAGGTCAATGCGACAGGACCTTGATTTCCATACTGAATCAGACCTTGAATCTTTCTCCAACAAGATAACTTTTCAATGGGAAAGTTAGAAAATTCAATTGGGTTTTATTAGGTTATTGGGGTAATTTGAAATCCATTAGCTATATATTTCAGGTCGATTTCATCACCTTTCATCGAAACATGACTTGATATTTAGGTCCCTCTTCGAGTAATCTCGCTTCAATACTCTTATTACCAAATGAAACATATTGCAAAATAATAAATCTCAGTGATTGTAACATATCAACATAATAGCTTATGCGTACTTCTCACAGATTTGCGGCTCTGCTCCTATTCACGATATAAAGTAGTATATTAGTTTCTCCAATAATAACCTGTCCAGTATATGTTCCGGTACCAGATAACCACTTAAAGTACAGGTTTCTATTAACGAGGTAGTACAAGTAACTATCATGCGAAGCGCACCGGGCTTATAACTGTGGTGAAACTTGACTCCGACCGAAGTTTATAGTTCTGCCGTTACTAGTGATTAAAACATTTGCGACACCTTAGTTGTTCTGCTCCTCGCTATTACCTAGTGACCTCATCTCCTTCCTTCGTTAAGCTAGCAGTAGATCAATCAGATATTTTCACTACTTCACGTTTGCACCGTACGGTCTAATTAAGTTGATACTAACAAAAACTAACCGGAGTTTCTTTATCTGGAAGAAGTACATATAGTTGGGATTTCCAAGTCGGAGCCGGTACAACTTGCACGAAGTTTAAAATGATCTGCAAAGATGTCTTGCATTGAAAGTTTCTCCGGGGCAAGGGCAGATTTGCAGTACTGTGTGAATTTGGCCAATACTTTCCAGTAATCTATGAATCAAAATAAGTACGGTCAAGCCTGTCATTTCAGAAACATGATCGATACGATAATTTTCCCGCGATTTTCGAGTCTCCCACAGCTCCATCAATCCCTTCTCTATCGTCATGCCCGACCTCCAACCTATCTCTATTTGGAGTCTGGGATATAGCCCCAACCCCTGGAAAGTAATTATCATTTTTGAGGAGCTCAATCTTCCTTATGAGATTAAGAAGATCGGATTAGCAGAGCTCAAGCAGGAGCCGTATATCTTGCTCAATCCAAACGGCCGTGTGCCAACAATACAGGACCCCAACACTGGTATTACGTTATGGGAGGTATGCTTCAATTCGAGTTGGCCACTGTGGTATTTGACTTTCTAACACTCATAGTCTGGCGCCATTATTGAGTACCTAATCGATATGTACGACAAAAACACGGCCATTACATTTACAAAGTCGGACTTTTTAGCTTACTATCAAGCTCGTACCTGGGCGCACTTCCAAACTAGTGGTCAGGGTCCATATTTCGGACAGAAGGCCTGGTTCAGACATCATCATCACGAAAAGCTCCCGTCAGTGTTGGAACGCTACGACAACGAAATTGTGCGAGTTACAGGTGTTATCAACAGACACTTAGAGACTCAGTCAACACCATACCTCGTGGGAACAAAGTGTACTTACGCAGATCTGATGTTTGTCCCATACATCAAAATTTTGAACACTCTCACCGCTCCCGAAATCGATACCTCAGGGCACAAGAGCTATACAACGTGGGTGAAGACCTTACATGATAGGCCGGCGGTGAAAAAGGTCCTCGAGATGATGGATGAGTCCCTTGCGAATGCCTAAAACTCAACTGTATTGAATTAAGCATCCACGTTTAGCAAGATAGCTTGACGTTAAACCTATTTTATACATACCTTACAAGACGGTCGTCTAGAAAGTTATCTATAGATAATAATCCTCTCAATTACACACTACTTAGACCTACTACGTTTGCCCGTATTAGAGCTATTTTGAGTAACGTGTTTATTACAGTCCGCGTTTGGGTGGCGGGATTATACGAAGGGTCTTTGGATCCCACTTCAAACAGCACTTAAGCACTACGCTATCCCGGCTACCATATACGGTATAGTCGGTTTAAATCATCTTAGTATACTAAAATGTGTTGAAGTCAAATTGTTCGCTAATTATTGGCTAGACAGCCTCGAGGATTTTCACGGTTTCGTCAACTTATGTTTTGCGGCAAAACTTGACTCTGACCGAAGTCTACAGCTCTGCCGTTACTGCTGCTTAATAGCCTTGCGACATGTTTAAAGCCCATTTCTTTGTCAGAATCCTTGCTTAGCCAATATATCCTCCAACCTCTATAGGTGCACACGTCAGATTTTGTCGTCAGATTTTGTAGTCAACTTTATGTCCGTACTCAGCGTTTTGAAGATCCTGGAGCTACCTCTTCTTCGAGCGACAGAGGAATTGGGCATCCCTTTCCAAAAAGGTTGCTAGGATCCCACTTTCTTTTTAACTCCACAAGCTTCCGCATGTTAGATGCTCCGTATAACGCATTCACGCCCTCGTCACCGTGAGCGTAGTTGAGATATGACTGCAACTGACCAAAACCACTCGTTGCCGCAAGACGAGATCTCAAAGATTGCATAAATAGGTCTACTTCCGAGTCCAATGCTCGATCTGTGTGAAAATTTCGCAAGAGTCTTTATTTTCCCCGCATTAGTATAATGAAGCAGGGTGACCATTGAAAAAGACGGTATGTCATACACTTGTGTTTGGATGTTACGCCATGGGTATGCGGTCTCTGAATTAGGGACTGCCATGACCACCTTGTTGCTGTATTTCTGGAACCCAAAACGGCCTTCATAGGCTGGATGCGTTTCGTAGAAGGCGATGAAATCCTGGAACACCGACTCAAAGGTGTGCACGTCGACAACGCCGAGTCCGACTGTGTAAACGTTGACGAATTGATCCCTTTCACACGCCATTGATTCCGAACCGAATTGGGCTACTGAGGAAATTTCTGGCCATGGAACGCTCGTAATGTCTGACCTCGTAGGACTGCAGTCAACAAAGCCTCTTAAATATGGCTGCGCCTCGTTGAGGGTACCGCTAAATACCACATTGGCAACAAGCACTGCCTATTTGGATCTCAAATCATTAATTAGCATTGTACTTGTGAGTGCTGGAAAGCTCGGCGCTGGCGACAAACCTGACTCTGCTCGCGATTGTATCCGCACCCGAGAACAATCGAGAGTTCAGCAGGCATGCAGTCATCGAACGACCTGAGCAGCTCCCATAAAGCCATACTGCTCGTTCCGCCGTACTGAAAATCAGCACTGACGAATTGTCCGCCGTTTGTCGCATTGTATACCCTATAGGTAGCCGAGGTGACAATGCCGAAATTGGCTCCAGCGCCGCGAATCGCCCAGAATAGATCTGAGTTCTCCTCCTTTGACGCCATAATGATATCACCTTGGGCAGTCACCATACGGACCGACAAAAGAGAATCTATGACGAGGCCATACTTTCCTTGCAACGTGCCAATACCTCCCCCCAGTGTCAAGCCGACCAAACCGACACAGGGGACCTGCCGGTAGCTACTCACCATGCCAGTTAGCGCCGAACTTATGAGTATCAATATTTATGCCAGGCCCAGCGGTCTTCTTAAGCTTCTCGTGAGGATGGGACGTACGAAGCTCCTTTCCGGCCACGTATAGAGGCTCGTAAATCTGGTTTGCTGTCGTCGCACCTCCTACCGTTAATCTGTTTGACTCGACGTCCAGCTCCACGGATCGGAAGTTGCCCAGATCGATGTTGAGTGCATCTTTTACCGAACCAAAACCAATCCCTGCTCCATGGCCTCCTCCGGTAACGAGGAACGGGAGTCTGTTCTTTACGCAAAGTTTGACCTAGGAAATCAATTAGTACTCGTGTTTTGAAATGTTTCAGTGATTAGCTCTATCGGCAAGATTTCACCGAAACTAAGTTATGAAACAGAGGGAGGCGGTTCTCACAATGGTTGCAACATCTTCCTCAGTAGCTGGCTTGATTGCACCAATAAACGATGGGGCTTCCCAAGTTGTCCACCGCTGCATACATTCTTTCGTATAAATTTGTTCATGTTTGAGCAAGATCTTAGATTCGACGGTAATGTAACGTTGGAAAATATTTCGCAGATCCCACGCTGAGCCATTAATATGTGAGGCTGCAAGTACCAGAGCCTCATCGGGAGATGCTCCTGCACTAGTAGTCGATATTTGACACATATTGGCAGTTAACGTATTGACAGAAGACTTTGGATGTAATGATGATATGAAGAAGGTGCGACGTCAGAGAAACGTGCGACTAGAAATACGATTTGCTCCTGCTTTTGCATTATTGTGTCCGTGGTACATCAATGGGTGCGTCCGCCAAAAGACTCCGAGGGGTTTTGTTTTGAGTTTTATCGGACAAACCAAGCGGGTGAGTTCTGTAGACCGAAGTCATTCGCAAGGGACTAATTATTCGGAACCTAATACATAAGCTCCAGAACATCCGGGCAGTCAATAACTGCTCATATTCTCCCGAGCCTAAAGGGATCATCTTCAACCACGGCTAGACGCGCCAAAGTTCCAAAATTCTAATGTCTCAACTGAACTAGCACTACCGAGGACTTGTATTTACTACTGATTGGTTCGTGTATATTAGGCCATTATTTTAGTTTGAAAGTAGAGACGCGACTTGTCTTGCAACACAACATAAAAGTTTCAAGAGTAAACAAGCTAGTATACGAACGGGAAGCTGGCTCTGGACAGGACGTTGAAACTATGGAAGTTTCGCTTTACCCTGTGTGACCACATGGACGAAATATTGTAAAGGCTGGATAGGAGGGTTGGTGATAACTGATAGATAAGTGGTATGGTTATAGAAGCGATTATATTAGTCTATCTAAAGACTTATTTACTAATACGTCTAAACTGGCTACCTTGACAGTCGTGTGTTTGTTTAGAATGTACCGTGTTGCGTAACCTATTGTCTATACTACTGATCTATTCGGCCGGATATTGATATACTACAGTAATATGATTTGGATAACAGAGCTGTTAGCTATTGGGATATGTATTACTTCTTATCGTGAATACGAGCAGAGTAGCAAATTTGAGACAAATACGCTTAAGACATTACGTTAGTATCTGACGTTATTCGACAATTATAGTAAAAGCGTTCTGTCCTATGGAGCTAGGGACATGAATCGAGTATCTGTGCAATGTGCAAATGCTTTTTAAGCTGAAATACATCAATGGTTAACTGTGAAAACTGATGTTTAATAGCCGTCATTGGAAAGCTTTTGTTATTTTCCCTTCCTCGCAACATCCTAGCAGTTCGATTCGTGGGCTACGCTAATTCAATTGAGTTATGTTACAGTCTATTCTAGGGATGTTGTGTTATGAAAGTATGTGAGATCGTTCGCAACTTGCAAGTGGTAGCACTCCAGTGACCTTTGTGGCCTCGGCGAGATATACGAAGCGAATTCAACTGGCTGTGCGAGTAACACTTTGCTTTAAGAAGAGTGTTCAGAGTGTGTGTTCTAATCTCGATAGAATCATTCCTGGCAAAACATTGATACACCAACAAGTTGTGTAAAATAAACAAATAGCTATTGCGTAAGTAAGCTTGTTATTATGTTTTCAGCGCAACTCTTATTATAGAATACCGCTCTTTTCTTGTGGTAGGCAAATCCGCACCCACGCCCTAAAAAGGTATCTAAAAATATCAAGGTGGCACTTTCAAGCAAGGATATTCTGAGAGATGATACTGCTCTTCTTCAATATCAGTTCTGCCAACTCGGTTAATGGAACGTTTTGCATCAGCTCGAGAGTGGAAATATCGGATGCGATGTGCGTTGCAATCCAGTTGCGCAGCTCAACAGCAACTAAAGAGTCGACCCCAAGCCCAGATAGACTTTTTGTCGGACTCATGTCTCCTTCGTCCAATCCAAACATGCTTGCTAACTTCGTTGTCAGAGCACCAACAGTAAGACTGACAGCTGCATCAAGGGATACTGCGTCAGGGAGTAGGTGACGTAAACTGTTGGCGGCAGCAGCATTCTGTGTCTTTGCACTCTCCCCTGAAGATTTGGGCTCTTGGTATTGCAAGCCTGTAAAACGTTGCTCGTCCAACCAGGCTGCTTCGGTCCAGTGAGGACCGGGGCCCAAGTTGATGCCCGTAATGATGCTCGAGGGGACGGCGAATGACTCGCCATAAGCTGGACGTGATATGGCTGTCTCTAGGATTCCCAAGATCTGATCTTCGTGTAGTGCTTTGAAGCCAAGGCGGGAAAGTCGATCCGAGACACTGGTCACACCTCTTTTACCATTCTCTTCCGCCACATACCCTACAGACTTCACCATCCCAAGGTCGATGCTGACGGCGGGCTGTCCCATTGCCGTACGATGTGCGGCAAGCGCATCCTGGAAAGCGCAACCGGCAGCATAGTTGGCTTGACCGGCAGCGCCCATAATACCGACGAGTGAGGAGAGCATGACAAAGAAGTCAAGACTATCGCCCAGATGTTGGTGTAGGTTCCAGCTGCCCTGTACCTTTGGGCGAATTGCTACCTTAAAGTCATCGATTGTCATCTTTTCCAGCAACGCATCCTGGTGGAAATGTTAGTATCAATCCATCCCCACGTGCAGGGCAGAATATGACGACGTACCTGCAGAACCATTGCTGCCTGTATCACACCCCTTATTGGCGGCAAATCACGGCAACTGCTTAGCACTGTTTCTAGGTTCTGCCCATCAGATATATCGCAAGAGACTGGTCGTATTTTGATACTGCCTAGACCCGCAGCCTCTGCCTCACGAATCAAGTCTGCCAGGTAGGGCCCTGGTCGAGCGCTTCGTGACAAGACGACGAGGCTCTTGGCACCTCGCCGTATCAACCACTCGCAAATGCAGCGACCGAGACCCCCAGACCACCAACCACCAGGTAAGTTGCGTTGGCTGGTAATGCGAAAGCTGGGATAACGTTGTTTTCTTTCGGCCGTACTGGCACCATGTCGCTAGCATCCACCGTCACCACAATCTTGCCCATGTGCTGACCGCTCTGCATGACACGAAACGCCTTTTCAATACTGGAAATGGGGTAGGTGGTGATGGGACCGACGGCGGAGATGGTCTTGGTTTGGAGGAGGTCGACGACCCGGCGTAGCGCGCGATTGATATCTCGGCCTCTGTGACTCTGCCACGATAGGAGGTCAATAGACGAGAAAGAAACGTTGCGACTGAATGCCAGCATATCGAGGCGATTGTTCTGTTCGAAATCTCGCTTCCCGATGTCGACAAATCTCCCGAACTCGGCGAGGCAGTTGAAGCTTGCCTGCAGCAGAGCGCCCGCCAGGGAGTTCAACACGACGTCTACACCATTGCCGCCTGTTGCAGCCATGATTTTGGCCTCGAACGCACCGTCGCGGCTGGAGAAGATATGATTCGGTGGAATACCGAACTTTTCGGCGAGCATCTCTCGCTTTGCTTCGGTACCCGCCGTCACGAAGATCTCAGCGCCAACGAGCTGCGATAGCATGATGGCGGCTTGGCCCACACCGCCAGCGCCAGCATGTATGAGCACCTTTTCACCCTGGCGTAGCTTGGCTATTTCTTCGATTGCGATCCATGAGGTGGTAAACACCAGCGGGATGGAGGCTGCCTGCACAAAATCCATCCCCTCAGGTATTCGCACAACGTTGGTCCACGGTGCCCTAGTCCTCGTACTCCAGTGGCCCTGGAGTAGAGAACATACACGGTCGCCGATCTTGAGGCCTGACTCTGTAGCTGCCATTTCGCCTAGGCCGGTAACAAGTCCGGCACATTCGAAGCCCATAATCCGATTCGCCCGCAACTGACCCATGGCCACCATGACGTCGCGGAAATTGAGGCCAAAGGCCATGGGTTCAATCTCGATCCAGCCATCCAAACCTGTCTTATCTGTGTAACCCTCTTTTTCACAAAAGTAGAGGGTATCGAGAAGGCCGGGCTTCCCAATTTCCATCTGTATGCGGTGTTGGCCAGTGGCGCCCCCAAAAGGTCTCAAGATCGTACCCGCCGAGTCAAACTCGTGAACAGGCTGCGCTCTATTCGCTATCATTTTGTCCAATGACTTGTCCTTGTATGCTCTTGGCGTGTAGATTACGCCCCCCCCTCTCAGCATACTCTTTGTCGTGTGCTTTGGCAGAGCTGAGGACTGAAGCCGCAAAGACTCGAACGATGGCAGTCCCAGCCTCGGCAGTCCAGACTGATTCCCGAGAGGGATCTAGATCGAGTGACGTATACTGTTTTCCTGCATTCTCGTTCCGCAGTGTTCGAAGGAGTCCCAAGTGTAGGCTACTCCACGGGTCTTCGGACTCCATGGCAGCACCGCGAGTAACCCAGAGCAGCCCTTTGCATTGGGTTGCCATTTTCAAAATATCACGGAACTGTTCGTCGTTGACCTCGGGTAGCAACGGCCTGTCGAGTTCTGTCAGAAAGATGCAGTGAGTGTCGGAAATTGCGCCCTCGGGGACCGAGTGCCAGACGGAAACTTTGCAGCCCGTGGCGTTGGCGATCGACGTCTGCAACTCCTCTAGCCAACGGGTTGAGATCAATGAGCGGGGTTCGAGTATAATGGCAACGGACCCGGAGCTAGAACAACCAGTTTCGGGTTCGTTCACCGCGGTCGACATCAAAGCACTCAACATGTAGTACTCGTCGCTATCACAGTCGTGGAGGTCGAGATCAACACCGCTCATCCCGCTCTCCTTGAGCACATTGTCCCAAAGCGGGATGGTGAGTGACGGTGTGTACTGCCGTTCTTGTTCCTCGCTCAGCCACCATCCGGGGAGTAGGCCAAAGACGAAGAATAGGTCAGCCTGATCGTGTGTCGTCTCCACCATGATAAGCTTTCCTCCGGGCTTCAACAAGCTGCGAACATGCTGCAATGTTCTTCTAATATTAGCCGTGGCATGCAGAACCTGGCAAGCAACGATTACATCGTATCCGTTGAGCTCAAAACCTTGGTCCGCGGGCTCGGACTCTATATCCAGCCGGCGAAAGTCCATCACGTCTCGCCATGACGCAAACCGTTCGCGGGCTGCTTCAAAAAAGCCCGACGAAATATCGGTAAAATCGTATCTGAATCCAAACTCGCCAGAAGCAGGTCTCTGCTTATCAAGCAAGTCAAGGATGACTTGCGTGCAGCCGCCAGTGCCTCCGCCGATCTCGAGAATCTTGGTACGTGGATTGCGGTGTACGCATTGCTGTACAAGTGTACTCGCCTGCGTGCTAGACCGATTCCACTTCAGAGCATCGACGTAATAGCGAGTCAAGAGCTTCCCTTCCATCATAAGTTCGAGCGGCGCTATTTCCTGACGTAGCATCGATGCCGTCCGCGGTCCCAGGTGTGTCAGCATTTCACCATTGACACTACCCTGGGCAACTCTCGTACGGAGGGACGCTCTGACGCTCGGGGGTCATGTTCCCAGCTGGCGCTATCTGTATCGAGCTTGTTGGCAGACGCGAGCTGGAGCTGGGTCTTCATCCATGCAAAATACTTCTTGTGGTGCCAGTCTAGTGCGTGCACTTCTTCTCCCGTCAGAGATGTTACTGCTTCTTGTATGTAATGTATTGTGCAGCGCCGGAGTTCCAGGATAAGATCGATTTCGGACTTTTCGACGGGTATTCCAAGCTCCCGCTGGTACCAGCTTGGCTCAACGAGCGAGACGTCGACATCCCATTTCCAGGAAACACAGCCATGAGTGGTGTCTGAACGATCCTGAGGCACGTCGGCAATACTGCCAATCGACTGAAAGCTAAGTCCCTCCATCTTCAAAACGACCTCGGAACCTTGGGAGACAGAAGAGTTGACTTCGAAAGACTCGGTACCGCCATGCTTCAGTTGCGCGTGTGCTTGGAGGCTTATCCCAGCCTTGGTTCCCATTGCGGGTGAAATAGCAAGACTCTTTATTTTTCTCGGAACCAAAGTGCTGTGCAAATCTGTACCCGCCGAAGAGAATGTCGTGTAGCTGGCCTGGATGATGGAATCCAGTGTGGTTGGGTGTATGATATGCTGGGGTTGGAAGCTGTAGGGTAATCCGGACTTGATGTCTGCGATGGAGATGAGTGCCAAGGATTCATTCGTCCTCTTCTGAATTCGTTTGATGTTCTGGAAAGATTTCCCGTAGTTTATATCAACTGCTTGCATTGCTTTCCACAAATCCTCTGGTGAGACATCTCTTGTGAACACGGTGGTGTTGTTCCATTGCTTGGCTGTCGTCTTGTGTTGCTGTATAGCTTGTTCGTTGTCACTCTTTATCATCCCAGTGCAATGCAAAGTCCACATATTGTCGTTGGAGACCGAATGTATTGCAAACTCATGCCAGTTTATAGTCGCCAGCGACTTTTGGCCGCAGGGACGGAGTTCTAGTTGGATCTCCACGCCGACTTCGTCATCTGGTATCAGAAGTGCTGTGGAGAAATCAACATCTTGGAGCAGACATCCGTGAAAGCCTTGAGACGTGAGCGAGCTCAGCTGCGAGAGCCCTTCAATAGCCATGCTGACGAACCCAGCCCCTGGATACACAATGTTGGACTGCACCATGTGGTGACGTACCCAAGGAACATCTGACACCCTGATGAAGTGACGCCATGTTGGGCCAAAAGGAGATAAGTCGGGTCGCATCGAACCTACAAGCTCGTGTGGTGGCTGGTGTTTTCTTTTGTACGCTACGTTAATCCGCGGCTCCATCCAATAGGTACGTTGATGGTTCCATGGGTAGGATGGTAGGCTATGAAGCACGCGGACGTCATGAGGCCTTCCACCAGGGAAGTTGATTGCATCCATATCGAGGTCATGGCCCTTACGGAGGAGCTCTGCCGCAAGAAGATGCATGGTTGACACGGCGTCTTTGCCTCTGGAGAGGCATGAGGTGTAGGCTATCGGGTTGGCGGATGTGAAAAGGGGCTGCGTCATGAGCTGTCGAATGGGACCACCAAGAGCACCGTGAGGTCCGATTTCGAGGACGATGTCCACTTCTTGCTGCATAAGGGAACTGGCTGGTGGTGAGGAGAAGCACATCAGCCCAAAAGCCTTCTCGAATTCAACGGGCTGCATCATGCTTTCGACCCAGTGCTCCGGCTGGCACAACACGTCCAGGTCGTCGAGTCTTGTACCGGTCTTGGGAGAGGCGAAAACAACACCCTCGCCGATATCCCCAGGTTCCAATAGCGCCATGAGAGTCGCACTGAACTCACGAGCCAATGGTCTCATGTGTTCCGAGTGGAAGGCCTCTGTGATTTTGAGACGCCGAGCAAATATCTTGTCGGCGCTCAGTGTCTCCTCTAGATCAGATAATGCCTGTAAATCACCAGAAATCGTCACGCTGCATTGGCTGTTGATGCATGCCACCACAACCTCACCGGAACTGATGCGCGTGATGTACGTGTTGGCTTCGTCGCGGGACAGGCCCACTGCCATCATCCCCCCCTGCCGGGTTTTGATATCGGTACCGGATCTGACAGTGAGAAGGCCCCGAATGTATGTAATGCCAATAGCAGCCCGGCAAGTGAGACCACCTGCTGCGAATGCCGCAGCTACTTCGCCGCTCGAGTGACTGGAAACTGCCGTAGGTTTGATGCCCCACGAACGGAGGAGTCGTACCAGGGCAATCTGAATGGCCGTGGATAGTGGCAGGCTGAATTGAGCCTCGTTCACGCGGCTATCTGCCTCGTCACGAAAAAGCTCATCTGGACATCATGGTTAGCATAGCAACGACGGGAGCTTTGCGCAAGAGGGTTTGCGGTGAGACCTAACCCATTATTGTCCAGTTTGCACCCATTCTCCGTATGTAGCCGTCGCATTCCACGATGGCGTCCCTAAAGACTGGATACGAATCGATGAGCTCTCTGCCCATGGCATACCATTGGGCGCCCTGGCCGGTGAAAACCCACCCCAACCGAGGATTTGTGTCCTGGCGGGCAGCACACTTGGGCAAAACTTCACCGTTTTCGAGCTCTTCAGCCAGGTTATCCAAGCTGCTGCCAGCGACCGATGCGGTCCAAGAAAACCGTGAGCGACGTGAACCCAATGTATACACCAAATCGTCGAAGAATGCTTCCCGATCTCCGAGATCCTGATACTGAAGATGGGTTTTCAAGTCATCCACCATTCTTTGACAAGTTTGCTGGTCGCTCGCGCTCAGGACGCACAAGCGTGATCTGGCTCGCTCTCCGACATGATATGACTTTCCAATTTCAGCATTTCCGGACGGTCCGTCCGCGTTGTTCGCCGCCGAAGTTGTGTCGTACCACTCCATGATGGCATGAGCGTTGGCACCCCCGAACCCGAAATTGTTGACAGATGCCCTGCGGATACCCTCGTACAAGGGCCATTCAACCAAGGACCTTGATATCTTCATGTTCCGCTCTTCTAATCGGAGACTTGGGTTTGGGTCTTGGAACGTGCCGTTTGGGAGTAGCAGCCCTTTCTCGAGAGACATTGCAAGCTTGATGATACTGGCTAGTCCACTAGCAGCCTCTGTATGACCAATACTCGACTTTACAGAGCCAACTATCAAAGGAGACATGCCTCTGTTTTGGGTGTTGAATGCAGAGGATATCGCGTTTATCTCCAAGGGGTCTCCTACGGGAGTTCCGGTGCCGTGCGCTTCTACATAGGTTGTCAGCTTCGGATCGACACCTGCCTTCTCGTAGCATGATCGGATGAGCCTTTCTTGGGCTCCGTCATCGGGCGCCGTGATGGTAGTGGTTTTTCCGTCCTGGTTAAGTGCTGTCCCCCGAATCACAGCTCGGATGGGATCTCCGTCTCGTATAGCGTCCTCGAGGCGTTTGATGACGATTGAAGCCACCCCCTCTCCGCGACCATAGCCATTCGCCCTGGTGTCAAAAGCATACGAGTGACCATCCGGCGATAAGAATCTGCACGTTGTTAGTTAAAACACATAAAACACACAACTGATTCGTCATGCAACGGCCGAGTAACCAGGCTTCATACCCGAGGTTTGACATGCTTAGGAATATGTCTGGATTCAGCATGAGACTTGCCCCACTCACAATCGACATGTCGCATTCTACAGCCTGCAGACTCTGGAATGCTAAGTGCAGTGCTGTGAGAGTTGTGGAGCAACCTGTGTCAACAGTCATACTCGGGCCTCTGAGGTCGAAGAAGTGCGAGATGCGATTGGATGCCATGGTAGCCGCATTGCCCGTCATAAAGTACCGTGGGATAGTTTCCGGATCCCTACTGAAGGAATCATGATAATCACGGAACATGACACCAGCAAAAACGGACGTATTTGAACCAGCAATGTCTTGGATCGGGATTCCAGCTGTGTGTATCCGATTAGCAGACGTCAAAGGGTGTAATGTCAAGGCCACACACCGTTTTCCATAGACTCGTAGACGACCTCAAGCATCATTCTGTACTGGGGGTCCATGGACTATTCTGATACCTCAGTATTGACCAAATGTAGACGAGGATGAGAGGACGCACACTAGCAACATCGCCTGACATGTTGAAGAAAGAGGCATCGAAGGCGGCAACATCTTGGTTGAGGAAATGCCCCCCTTCACGTTAGTCTAATTCAAATCGTTAGCAATTGTTCTTTGCGGATATTTCTCTATTTCGACGCACAGAACCGACTCTCTGGCCATTGGGATGATAGATGCCATCAGCGGCGAATCTGGACTCTGGGATTGGTGACCAGGCGCTTTTGCCCTGCTCTAGGAGTTCCCAGAGCCTTGCGGGGCTCTTGGCATCACCTGCAAACCTGCATCCCATGCCGATTATGGCGATTGGTGAGCTGGTCGTTGCCTTCGGTACAGACATTATGTCGCTTGATGTTTCCTGTAATATGTGTTATGATAGGCGTTGAATTCTGCTGATATTTTATTAAGTCGGCAATTTATATGATAATCGATATATCGAGCTACAACGTCAGGCTTGACAGGAAGGTTCCGCAGAAAATCTCCATTTTGCCGATTAGTATATGCTCAGCTGGCCCGGTGTGCCGAGCCTGAAAGTCCGGCTAAAAACTCCAACTGCAAACTTTCAACGATCCCGCAGACAATACTGTAGTGAACTCCTGGAAGTAGACCCTGCAGCTCCTGGTATACAGCAGTCCCCGATGTTTCTCCCAAAGACTCGCACGACCAAACCAAGCCGAAGAGGCTTTGCAACTCCTGAGACCGTGCCGCAACTCCTAACAGCGAGCCCAGTTGAGTGATGTTCTGCCGGACTTTCTTTACTTTTAGTCCGAGTCGAGGAGCTAGCTAGCTTTGATTCTTAACAGTGACAGTGGCGACAGCTATTTCATGCCACCCAACTGGAACACGACTCAAGGTCCAGATCCCAAATCTTCAAGTCGAATGTTACTACCAAGCTCTCTTCACAGAAAAACCACACCGAAGAAACCATGGATCCTTGCCTGCCGCCACCGAAAGTTAATCTTTTGCTAGCCTTTGGTCCTCAGTCACTCAAATTCAACGACGATGACTTCAAACGTCTTCGGTCGGTCGTATCAAAACAACCTGATTCTAGCTGGATACTTGACACTGTCGACGGGCTCGATGACTGCTGGAATGACTTTGCGAATGAATTCCCCAAGTTCCGCAACCTCGAAGGGAAAAGAGAAATGGAAAGTCTGAGCGGGTGGCTCAGATCTGGGTCTTTGCCTGTCGACCTGCCGCAGCTGCCCAATCTCCTGCTCGGCCCGCTGGTGGTCGTATGTCAGATATTGGAACTCCTGGAGTATCTCGAAAACATCCAGGGAAGCGTTGGTGGCCAAACCCCCTGAAAGATATTGCCACCGTTGGCTTTTGTACCGGAACACTTGGTGCACTAGCTGTGTCTCTCAGCAAGGACAGAGATGATCTGCGTGACTTTGCATCAAAGGCGATACGAATCGCTATGCTCATCGGGGGCATCGTTGACTCTCACTCCCTACAACGCCCCGGTGGAGGGTGGAAGGTCGTCTCCACTGCTTGGCATAATGCCGAAGCTGGTGTCAAGATGAGACAGGTTCTCTCAAGCTTCCCTGATGTACGTTACCAGCGTCCTTTGCCACACTGGAACCCTGCAACTTATGCGATGTGCTGACATGGACTTCACGTAAAAGGCCTACATCTCCGTTGCATACGACCACAACAAGGCTACAGTCACCGTTCCTTGCGCATCTCTGACGGACCTACAGCAGGCGTTACGAGCTGTCGGAGTCACAGTGCTTGAGATTGGTCTCCAGGGTTCTTTCCATCATATATCGCATACCGAGAATGCCGCGCTACTCTCGCAATACTGTACAGCCAACCCGGAACTGTTTGCGATGCCCAGCTCAGCGGCACTGGTTCATCCAACTCTGCTCAGCCCGACGGATATTCCCAGTGATGAGACGGCTCTGCACATATACGCCATTCGGGCCATTCTTGTAGAGAAGTCGCAGTGGATTCATACGTTCCGACGCGCGCAAGAGCTCTGGCTTGACCACAGCCATTGCAAGGTACTGTCTCTTGGACCTGATCGTTGCACCCCTCATTCGCTGGCAACCGAGATAGGTCCAAAGATTGTCCGAAATGGTCATCGAACACCTTCGCTTGTTAGGGGGAGAAGCATGTTGGCGGCCGGCTGACAATGGCCAGAAAGCCGGATGATATTGCGGTTATCGGCATGTCTGTCAAGGTTGCAGGCGCCAATGACACAGACGAGCTCTGGAAAATCTTATGCGAGGCCAGGTCCCAACACCAAGGCGTTCCCCACGATCGCTTCGTATTTGACAGTCCCTGGAGAGAGAAGGATCCTGACAGGAAGTGGTTCGGCAACTTTATCAACCACCACGACAAATTTGACCATAAGTTCTTTAAAAAAAGTGCCAGAGAGATAGCTTCTGCCGATCCCCAGCACAGGCAGATGCTGCAGGCTGCATACCAGGCGGTCGAACAGTCCGGCTACTTTGGACTCGACACCGCACAAAGGGACAACAATATCGGCTGTTTCGTGGGAAGTTGCACAGGAGACTACGAAAATAACGTCGCCTGCCACCCGCCAAACGCATTCACCGCCGTCGGCAACCTCCGCAGCTTCACCGCCGGAAAGATCAGTCACCAATTTGGTTGGACGGGGCCGTGTATATGCTTAGACACCGCCTGTTCCTCTTCTCTGGTCGCTATCCACCAAGCTTGTCAGTCTATCCTAGCGGGCGAGTGCAGCTCGGCGCTTGCGGGGGGCACCAACATCATGACACACTCGTTGTGGTTCCAAAATCTCGCTGCGGCATCTTTCCTAAGTCCTACCGGCCAATGCAAACCCTTCGACGCAAAGGCAGACGGTTACTGTCGTGGAGAGGGCGTTGCGGCCGTCTATCTAAAGAAAATGTCGGCCGCGATCGCCGACGGCGATCAGATATTCGGTACGATTTCCGGCACTGCGGTAATGCAAAACCAGAACTGCACGCCCATTGTTGTCCCCAGCGCTCCGTCACTAGCAGACCTTTTCGTCAAGGTACTAGATCGAGCCCAGTTGGAGCCTGATCAGATCGGGTACGTCGAGGCGCACGGCACCGGCACCCAAGTTGGCGATCCCGCCGAGTACCAGAGTATTCGGCAGGTGGTTGCTGGCCCTAGACGGAACAATCCCGTGTCGCTGGGCTCGATCAAGGGTCTGGTCGGACACACGGAGGGGGCCTCGGGTGTCGTCTCTCTGCTCAAGAGCTTGCTGATGCTCCACCACAAGACCATTCCCCGGCAGCCCAACTTCGAGACACTCAATCCCAGCATACCCGCGTTGCCGACAGACAACATCTGCATCGCATCAGAATCCGAGGTTTGGCGGGCCAACGAAAACTCGCGTGCCATCTTGATAAACAACTACGGGGCTTCTGGGTCCAACGCCTCCATGGTGGTCACGGAAAGTCCAGTGGTGCGCGCTCCTCAACCAGAGGACTCTGACGCCGTGGTCGATTTTCCTTTCCGGCTCTCTGCGCTTGACGATGGGGCCTTGCGACGATACAGCGCGAGGTTGCATCGGTTCATCAAACACGAAGACGGGCATTCCTTGGCAGATGTGACGTTCAACCTGGCGCGGCAACGCAACCCTACGCTTAACCGCATCCTAACCTTCAGTTGCCGCTCCGTGACGGAACTCAGAGACAAGTTGAAAGAGGCGGAGATGGGCAAGATCGAATCGTATGCTCCACCGCCACAGCGGCCTGTCATTCTCTGCTTTGGTGGTCAGGTAAGCACGCACGTTGGGCTGGATCGCGCCGTCTACCGAACCGCCCGTGTCTTTCGTAACCACCTAGACGAGTGTGATTCCGTCTGTCGTTCTCTCGGAGCAGGCACCATCTTCCCTGCCATTTTCAGTACGGATGCCGTCGAAGACGTCGTGCATCTTCAGACCATGCTGTTCTCTTCTCAATATGCCTGCGCAAAGAGCTGGATCGACTGCGGTGTCGTTCCCGTGGCCGTCGTGGGACATAGTTTCGGCGAACTAAGTGCGCTGTGCGTTTCCGGCGCCTTGTCCCTGCGAGATACCCTCAGTCTGATCATCGGCCGAGCAACAGCGATCCGCGACCTCTGGGGTCCTGACAGGGGCGCCATGTTGGCTGTCCAAGCGGACCCTGATGTGCTCGAGCGTGTCCTAGCCGAGGGAGCCCGCCGCAGTAAGCTGAGTGGCGATGCTCCTAGCACGGTTGCTTGCGTCAATGGACCTGGCCTTTTCACGCTTGCTGGAACGACCAGAAGCATAGGAGAGATGTACGATGTCATAGCCTCGGATCCTGGCTTCGGCTCCGTTAGAACCAAGAGGCTTAACGTGTCTCACGCTTTTCACTCCGCGCTTGTCGACGATCTTGCACAGCAACTACACGTAGTTGGGGGGCAAATATCATTCCACCAACCAGTTATACACCTGGAACTTGCCAGGATGGATAATGGTACGCCTGCGACACAGCTAGGTGCATCTTATGTTGCCGATCACATGCGCCGCCCCGTCTACTTTCACCAAGCTGTGGGAAGACTGGCAGAACGGTATCCCTCCAGCGTGTGGCTAGAAGCAGGATTCAACTCCACCATCACAAAGATGGCTAGCCGTGCTTTGGGAACACCGGAAGCCTCGCATTTCCAATCCGTCAACATTGGCGGGAAGGGTGGACTTCAACAACTAACGAATACAACGCTCAGTCTCTGGAAAGAGGGCCTGCAGCTTGTTCACTGGGCACATCACCGATGCCAAACATACGACTATGCCCTGATACTTCTGCCGCCATACCAGTTCGAAGAGTCCCGGCACTGGTTGGAAGTCAAAACCCCCCTTATTGCATCAGCAGCCACGCAGGAAGCCCATCCAAACATCTGGTCTTTTGTCGAGTGGAAAGACGCGGAAAAGACTCGGGCACGATTCGCCGTGCACACAGGCTCCACGCTGTATCACGAGCTGGTCTCCGGGCATGTAATTGCGCAGACTGCCCCCATCTGCCCGGCGACGGTGGAGTTGGAGATTGCTATAGAGGCGTTGAGGAGCGTGCACGAGGTCCCCAGCGACATCCAGCCACAGGTTCGTCGGGTGAACAACCAGGCTGCCATCTGTCACGACCCCGAAAGAAATGTCTGGCTTCAACTCGAGACAGTCGACCAAGGACGTGCGGTCTGGGATTGGAAATTTACGAGTGACGCGCGGCTCACTGGCTCATCTCCCATTGTTCACGCCACGGGTCAGATCGCCTTGATATCCTCCAATGACAAGTCTAGAAGGCTCGAGTTTGCCACGTACGAGCGAATGATGACGCATGCTCACTGCCTTGATCTCCTCGTCAACCCCCAAGCGAGCGATGATATCGTCCAGGGCCGAAGCATCTACCAGACGTTCAGCCCCGTGGTGGACTACGGAAAGTCTTTCCAGGGCCTGCAAAGACTGGTGGGCAGGGGCAACCAATCCGCTGGGCGTTTGTCATCCAGTGCTAACGGCGCTTCCTGGCTCAACTCCCATCTCTCCGACATCTTCTGTCAGGTTGGTGGATTCTGGGTGAATTGCATGAACGAATGTGGTCCAAAGGACATGTACATCGCCACCGGCATCGAAAGATGGATTCGCTCCCCTGACATGCCTGTCCGCCCTGCAGCAGCATCGTGGGATGTGCTTGCCAATCACCAAATTGCGAGCCAGCAGGTTGTAGTTACAGACATTTTTGTCTATGATCCCAACGGAGGGGCTCTGGTTGAGGTTATCCTTGGGATCAAATACCAAAAGATTGCCAAGATGAGCATGAGTAGAATGCTGTTGAAACTTACCTCGGCTACTGATACTATCCCGACCGCATCTATTGCCACCAACGTATCAAGTCTTGTTGCAACGACGAGTAGCGAACAGAACTCGACCATGCATGAGAATCACAATCCGCCATCCAACATCACCAATCAGATTCGAGCTCTCCTGGCTGAAATGTCCGGCCTGGATGCGACCGAGATTACTGACAACTCCCAACTTGCGGATATCGGTATTGACTCACTCATGGGAATGGAGGTGGCTCGAGAGCTCGGGGGCCTCTTCAAGATTTCCGTATCCATTGACGCTTTCGTCGACGTTACCGATTTTGGTGGTCTCGTCGACCAAATGCACGCCTTGCTGGGATCGACTAACGATCGGGGGAATCCCACTGCACAGGGGAGCGAGGATAACCACAGCACCACCACTTTAGAAATGGCCAAACCCCCCAACTCCGACTCTATCCAATCCCTGGGCAAAGAAAGACCGCTCACAGAATCTAAGACTAACAAGCTGAACGGGACCGGCAGCGAGCTGACTATACCTCTTCAAACGTTCCAGGAGGCTTTCCAGGAGTGCAAGCAGCTCACAGACACGTTTCTGGGTGATTTCAACTGCGCCAACTACAGTGCAAGCGTGTTGCCAGAAAAAGACAAGCTATGCGTTGCGCTCGCCATCGAAGCGTTGCAGCAGATGGGATGTCATCTAGGCAAGGCAAAGGACGGAGACGCTGTGGCGCGGGTAGAATGCACGGAAAAACAAAGGCACCTGGCCGACTTCTTGTATTCGGTACTCGAGGGAGCCGGCCTTGTCGAGCTGAGGGGGTCATCTGTCATACGTACAAGTGCCCCCATTCCTACCGATTCCAGCCAGACCATCCTGGATCATCTACTACGCGCATACCCCGACCATGCCTGCGCCAACCAGCTAACCTTTTTCACTGGGAAAAGGCTTGCTGAGGTACTCCGAGGCGATTGTGACGGTATACAGCTGATATTTGGATCTACGGAGGGAAGAAAGCTGGTCGCAAGCTTGTACGCCGACTTTCTCCTCAACCAAGTAGCGAATGCCCAAATGGCGGAGATGCTACGCAGTCTTGTAGCAAAGATACCCAAGTTTACCGGACCTCTCCGCATCATGGAGCTTGGGGCAGGGACTGGTGGCACGACCAAGCAGATGATCAAAGTGCTCGAGGAGCTGGATATCCCGGTCAGGTATACCTTTACAGACCTTTCCGGCTCTTTCGTGGCGGCCGCAAGAAAACAGTTCAAGCAGCACAAGTTCATGGAGTTCCGTGTCCACGATATCGAGGCCGTGCCAAACGAAGACCTCTGGGGCACGCAGCACATCGTCATAGCGAGCAACGCTATCCACGCAACGCACAGCTTGGTAGAATCGACCCGAAATATCCGCAAAGCGCTGAGACCCAACGGCGGGGCTCTCATGATGATGGAAATGACTCAGCCTCTGAACTGGGTCGATATGATCTTCGGCCTCTTTGAGGGTTGGTGGCTCTTCGATGATGGGCGACGACACGCTGTCGCCCCTGCCACCGTCTGGGAGAAGTCACTGCGAGCGGCCGGGTACTCCCACGTGGACTGGACCGACGGCAGTAGCCCAGAAACGAAACTTGAACGTGTCATTGTCGGCTTCACTTCGGAAGTGGAAGAAGCTCGACCTCTAGTGATTTCTGAGGCTCACATGTCGTCCCGTGGGGCAGCAGTTGACGAGTATATAATGAAGTATACTGCTGATTTTGTAGCGCCGCAGAGGCTTGCAGACTCACCCTCCAACGAGACCTCGATCGGCGCTTCCGCATTGTGCGTGGTAGTTACAGGAGCGACCGGAAGCCTCGGCGCCCACGTCGCAGCCCATCTAGCGAACCTCGACCAGGTGGGTAGCGTTGTGTGTCTGAATAGGCATAGCAAGGTCGCAGAACCCACGTCTCGACAGAAACAGGCTTTCGAGGACAAGGGAATCACACTCAGTGCCCATGCCATGGCAAAGATACAAGTGCTCGTTGTCGACAGCAAAGCTGACCATCTTGGGCTGCCTGAAAGCACGTACGAGAACCTGCTAAACAGCGTCACGCATATTGTCCACAACGCATGGCCCATGACAAGCACGCGGCCCTTAACAGGGCTTGAGGCCCCGCTCAAGATGATGCGCGATCTGATCGATCTCGCCAGCGGAGCAGCCTCGGCATCGGTCTCAAGCGCCCGCAGAGATAAGGTTACATTTCAGTTCGTGTCCTCGATTGCTGTAGTTGGCCACCACCCCTATGTCAGCGGCCAGGTTCTCGTACCCGAAGAACGGATGACGATCGAGTCGGTACTGCCAAACGGATACGGAGAAGCCAAATTCGTCTGCGAGAGGATGCTCGACGAGACCCTTCACCGCCATCCGCATATATTCCGTGTGATGTCCGTACGGCTAGGACAGATTGCCGGGTCGAGTCTGAGCGGGTATTGGAACCCTCAGGAGCACTTGCCATTCCTATTGAAGTCATCCCAAACACTCAAGGCTCTTCCGAATTTCGACGGCGATCTTTGCTGGACCCCAGTCGATTTTGTAGCCGGAGCTTTGTGCGATATTCTCATCTCAAACCAGCAGCCTACACATCCCATCTATCATATCGACAACCCGGCTCCACAGCCTTGGAAGGAAATGGTTCCTCGCCTTGCCGAACTACTAACAGCTGACACCGAGGTGGTTCCGTTCAAGGAGTGGCTAAAACGGGTGCGGGAATATCCAAGTTCTTCAGGGAGCAATCCTGCAGCGCTTCTAGTTGATTTCCTAGACGACAACTTTCTACGAATGTCCTGTGGTGGTTTGCTACTTGATACCGCTAACACTTGCGAGCATTCTCCATGTCTGAGATCATTAGGGCCAGTCGGGTTCGATTTGGTGAAAAAGTACATTGATTACTGGAGGGATATTGGATTCTTACAAAATTAATGGAACAGTAACAGGTTTGTAGTTGCACGGGATCTTTAACCCTATCGGCTAACAGAGGTTCCAAGCTGCCCTTGAACTTAACCATAACTACTTTTATTGTATAATTCTAAAATGATGTGACAATCTCTATACAGGCGAGATTTCTACGCCATACCCTGCCTTCCATGCAAGTCCAACGGAGAATCACTGCTTCGCGTTATTCTAGCTGGTCAGCTATATTGGAAGCAGGATATAGTATCCAATAGTACGAACTGCAATCACTTGAACAATCGGGCTTGTCTGACACGCTCATCTGTAAAGTTTATTCAAAAACACATTGTTGTTATCTAAGTTGCTAACAACGATGCTCCAAGTTAAGCTTTCATGCTAGCTATATACTCTTGGCGTTAGGACTTGGCATTGATAATTAGTGTAAGGAACCCTGAGCCTGGTGCTTCGAAATATAGGTTTCAGAGTCTGCACCGCATCATGCCAAAGGAAAACATGAAACTAGCAATCTTTAAGCTAGTAATAACAAGCTTCGGTGTTTCAAAGTCGAATTCGAGGATAAAGCTGGTAGGATAACCGTACTCTAGCTTCTGCATCGCATTTTTTTAGAATATATAGTAATGAATATCGCTAGGTTTATTCTATATCCTTTATGTTTTCGATTCACATAACTTCTCTCTTCTTTATTTGCAGGTCGCAAATTCAAAAC
The DNA here is from genome assembly GCA_022414665.1 of Arthrinium puccinioides. Taxonomy (NCBI): domain Eukaryota; kingdom Fungi; phylum Ascomycota; class Sordariomycetes; order Amphisphaeriales; family Apiosporaceae; genus Arthrinium; species Arthrinium puccinioides. The sequence continues at coordinate 89,017 of JAIUNF010000004.1, forward strand.
TTCAGCTTTGAAAGTTTATTATTACACGTAACTCAATCTACACTTCGTTACCACTCAGTAAAAGCTCATCATCATGCTTCTCAACTTATTTATCACTATCATGTTCGCTGTCTTGCCCGTTATGGCCTTGCCTGGTAGCGAGGACTCTACTGGTTTATCGTTTGTAAGTGTTTGTATTATAATACTATCGTTTTCCTACCAAGTGTGTACGGTAGCTAACTAATTTAACATAGATCGAGAAAAGATGTAATAATAAGGGTGATTTATGCTCCCTAAACTCCAACTGCTGTTCAGGGAGTTGCAAAATATTCCCTTTTGGTGAGTGCAGATAGACTTAGGGGTTTTGAGATGTGGTTTGTACTCGAGTATATAGGTTTACTTTAACCTAGTACTTATAAATAAATCAGTCCCTATAGTTCTATCACACCCGAGCACTTTCCTGTAATTAAATACGGATTTATTTGTGCCAAAAACAATGTCTTGTGAGAAACGTCCAGCAGCTGAAAGATCCAAACCTATGCCCCTGTTTATTTTTAACCCCTATAGTACCATAGCCACTCTAGACGATCTAAAATGACATTTCATATAAATCACAAAGGCACCCCGCATCGATAACACGGTACTTCAGATAATCGTCCAATACCGTGAACTTCATATCTCTTATCTGCACAAATACGTCCGATATCTCCTTCCATAGGCGGAGACATTATAGGCCACACCGTGCGACAGATAGTTTGATTTAGTTTTACCGCCACATCATAGCTATCAATAGAAATAATTGTAGGTTCAAGTCTCATAAGAGAGCAAAAACATATAACCTACTAAGGACAACCTTCACACCTGCCACCTGTGTAGTATTAGAGAGCGTGTAGTGTGGCATGAAGTGCAATGTTCTTCCAAAGGGAAGCATTTAACCAGTGACATTGTCTTAAGCATAAAGTACAGTCCTAGATGACGTTGGACGCACTCATGTACCTAAGTTACCCAAGTCCAATTTGCTACAACCTGGTAATTTAACTTCATTATATTGCTCGGACCACTATCTCCTTCCAATAGTTGAATCCATAGTATTTACTATCGATTAACTAGAGCTAGGTAAAAGCAGCCGTGAATCTAGCTAACCATTCTATCAAGATAGGTTGCCGTGGGGTTCGAAACCTCGCTGGAAAGATTTGCACCCTACTTGGCACTGCAAATATGAGCTCAACACTTATCCAAACAGTCGAGCACGCTGTGGAGCCTTTCGCAGATAGACTCGACATAGTACCCATTGTGAATCCAAAAGTATTGGGCGTGTTGAAAAAGCAACTTACGAGCCTAGAGACGGTTGCTGGGGAACGGTAAACAGATGGTAAGCCGATAGCGCTCATTCGACCTTTATTCATGCAGCACTTTGGGCAGCTCAGGACAGAGTGATAGACAACAATTACGCCCAAGCCATGTACGGAAAAGGGGCGTCTGGATCATAAATAACAAGTACCGAAGTATTCATACATCAAAAGGCGGTGTAGTCTGAAGTACCCAAAATCTACGGAGTATTGGAAACGCTGATCGGTGGCTTGTTGGGTCTAGTTAATGTAGCTAGTAACCACCACGTTGATACATGTGTCACGAGGTAATTATACACCACTATCGTATACTAATAACAAGCACTTTGTAAATTCACCATCCACGTATCTTACAACCGAAACCAAAACGCCCTGAGCACTGCGGGCCGAAATCGTTTACCCCAGCCGGCTCCAGACCCTTCTCAATGTAGCAATGATTGGAAGCCGCCAATCAATCTAGCCATTGACACTCAACAATCGCCTGAAGTCCACCCACAGTGATGCCTCCGACTCTCTCGGCAGCCGCGAGAGCGCCGAGATAGCTGCCGAACCTCGCAAGCATGCCACGGGCTCTTTTGGGGTCCAGCACGTCCGAGTCATGCTGGGCTTCCGCTGCCACCGCATCGATGCCGACTTTGCAAGTAAGGACTAACGCCATATAGCCTGTCAGATCCAAGGACTTGGACTCGGCTCCCAGCGGTAGCGGGCGATGCGGCCCAACCGCCGTGCTGGCTGCTGGCTGGATGACGAGCACGCTGTTGAGATTGCGACAGACGTCGGCGATGGAGGCGTCGAGAGCAGAGATGGCCTCAAGACCCAGCGTCTCGTGGGCCAAGACCTCGGCACTGCCTTCCTGAACCCTATCCAGGAACGCCCTCAGCGTCATGTGCTTGTGGTCTGCCCTCACGCGGTTCGCGACGTAGGCGAGCGTGGGACCGGCCAAACGCTCGATGCCGTCGATAGGCAAGGCGCGACCCGAGAGAAGCTCGCGGAAGACCACGTCACCACAGCCGGTGAAGGAGCTAATGGTGAGTCCCCAGGCTGCCCGGACGAGGGTCGACGATGAGATGGACGAGCCATGGTGGTTGTGGAGATTAATGTCAATGTGTTCGCGGCAGTTCAGGCGGACGACCTGACCGGCTCTCTGGTGGGCGGGGAACCTGGTTGGCGGTGCGCCATCGAGGTACAGCCTCCAGAAGTGTTCGTCACCATGGCGGTCCACGCTGGCGAGGAAATCCGTCATGCGCCGGTAAGGTAGGAGCTTCTGCGTGACACGTCCGTCCCAGTAGGCCTCAGCCAACGCCTTCCAGATCACCTCGAGCGACACATCATCGTGCACCATCTGGCTAATGGTGAAGACGAACATGGACGGGTGGCCGTGAACATGAACGACCGCGGCGCGAGCAAGTGGTGCGCCAAGGGTGCCCGTCTCGATACGCATGGACTCGATCCAGGACTTGGCTGCCGTTTGGTCGGAATGGTGTACCGTCTCTATTTTTCTCCAGGTAGACAGCGTCACAAGTCTTGCGCTCTTGTGGTGGGAACACTTGATGACCCGCGCGCGCATGCAGGGCAGCGCGGCACAGACGAGGTCCCACGCCCTGGCGACACGATCGACTTCCATCTTCGGCAGCATGGTGTACTGGTGGCGCGAGGCTCCGAACCCGGGCTTCGTGACCATGAAATCAAGTACGCTCTTCTGGTAGGGAGTGATGGGCGTGACGTCCTCGATGAGACCTGCGTCCACTCCCAGCTGTGCCGCGATGGAAAGGGTTGAGTCGTCATGCAGCCGCTCAGGTACATGATGCACCACGAGCTTCTTCGGATGAGTCGACGGCATGGGGTAAAAGGCGGCAGGGACTGTGTGCGCTGGCAGCTCAGTCACCAGCTGCGCGCGGATTTGTTCAACCTTGTGGGAGAAAAAGCAGTCTGCCGTACCGTCATGGAAGGCCACGAAAGCGACAAAGACCTCCTGCGAGCTCTTGGGGAAGACAGCGCTCACGACGCACTCGGCGCCAGGGGGAAGGTATCTCCTTATAGCCTTTTCAACCTCCTCGGCCGTGGTGCAGCAGATCCGGGGCTCTCTGGACAGCACGTTGGTAATTGGGGTGTGCGACTCTGCAGAAGCCAAAGTCTCCATGAAAACGCTGAAGTAACCCAGGGCTCTGTCCACCACGTCTCTTCCGACAACGGCGTCATCGAACTGAGCAACCAGGCGGATGCCCTTTGCCACAAAGAAGCAACCGACGGCGAGGGCATGGGGGTACTCCAGGAAGCCGTCCGTGGGCTTCAGCCAGGTGAGCTCAGCGGGCTTCTTGTAATCGTCAGAATCAGGACCGAAGGACGAGATGTGGAGTATGTTCTGGAAGTGGCACAAGCGCTGGAGCTCCAGGCCGAGGGCGGCGATGGTCACCTGCGACATGTGGGTGTTCTCAAAGGGCTTCAAAGCTGCTGTATCGTGGTAGATGCGGTCGAGAAACTGTTCGACCGATGTAGAGCGGTTGACCTGGACTCGCACCGGTGTGGTGGTAAAGAGAGGCCCAACCACGTTCATGGCGCGAGCATCGCTCCTGTTGTTGACGACCGAGCCAAACACCACATCGTCGGTGTCGGTCATTCTCACCAAGGTCAGTGCCCAAGCCGCCCTCAGGATCATCGGGACAGTGAAGCGAGCCCCATGTCCGATGGCCAGTTTGGGTATGGTCCGCTCCAAGCTCGTGTTGGTGTGTACGCGATGGCCAGCATGAGGCAGCGGGGGGAAGGTTACGCCGCGGCACCCTCTCAGATTGGCCAACCAAAACTCTCTGTCGGATTCGCAGGGAGTGGCATCACAAATTGAGGCAGAGTACGTGACGAACTGCTCCAAACGTGGCATGACGTGGTGTTGGTAGGCTCTCCTGACAGCGTCAACGATGAGCGACATCGCGTGCGTATCAATCAGTGCATGGTGGACAGTCCAGACGAGCGTCCGTCTCTCCTGGGTCGGACTGTCAAATACGACCAGATCGCACAGATGGCCATCGTTGTTGGCCATCTTGCGACGTAGCTTCATGCGAGCTTCAGCGGAATTGGCATCTGTGCGGACCAGCCAGTGGAAGTCATCGGCCATCACTACCTGCAGCAAGGCAGATGATGACTGGAAGAAACGGGTGCGCAAGATGGAGTTTCGGTCAATAACGCTTCGCCATGCGTCTCGGAGACGCTGGAGGCATGTGTTGCTAGGAAGGTAAAACTCGTACTGGAGAATGTGCACGCCGTGGTGGCTCTTGGACAAGGCAACGAGGTTCTCCTGTAAAGGGGTCGACGTGGACACCTCCTCGATGCACTCTGCGGCGATGCGCCATGCAGCGGCAACTTGAACGAGGGCGCCGTCCAGGTGCTTCACACCACACTCAATCTTGGAGGCCAACACGTGAAACACAGGAAACTTGAAGATGTCATGAACCGAAAGTTCGATGGACATATGCTGCGCGCGCGATGCAAGCTTCATGGCGAGCAGGGAATCTCCGCCCATAGCAATGAAGTTGTCCTCGTCACGGACCTCGTGGACACCAATGTGAAACAGGTCAGCCCAGAGGTTTCGAAGAGCCTCTTTCTTTCCCCAGACCTTCAGCTCGGTTGTGCAGGCCTTTGGCGGACAGTGTGCCACGGTCGTGTGGGGAGCAGAGGGCAACCCTTCACTTGCCGTCGCCAGCGCGCGCAGGGTCGAGCACCTGAAGATGTCCTGAACCGACAGAGATATGGACATCTCCAGAGCCAAGGAGACCACTCTCATGGCAGCTTGCAAATCGCCTCCAAGTGAGAAGAAGTTGGCATCGGACGTGACCTCGCACTCGTCGCAGGGCAACACGGAAACCCATATTCTGCGCAACGCCTCTTCTCGGTCAAGACAGGGTAGGCGCAGCAAGTCGTAGTCATGGATTGACTTCTTGACGGCAATACGGTGAGTGTCGTCATGTATGTGCGAGTGACCATTGCCGTAGTGGTGCGAATGCTCGACGAACCACCCGACATGTGACGGGCACACCAGGTGACGAAGACGAAGGAGCTCGGCGGTGGAGATGGTCCCAACCATCTCTTTTAGCATCTTCCGATCAGTCTTTCCGGTCCTGCCGAGAGGGATTCTGTCAACGAGCAAGAACGCGCTGGGCACGAAAGCCGAGGGCAGCTCTCTCGTCAAGTGCGCCTTCAAGCCCGCGACAAGCTGGTCAGCGTGGGTATGAGCCGTCATGGTCGAGTCAAGCTGCAAGAAAGCCACCAGGCATTTGGCACCCCCGTGCGTGACGACACCGTCAACGACGACATGCACTGCTTGCGGCAGATGCAGCTTGATGGTGTTCTCGACTTGGACAAGCTCAACCCGCTGCCCGCGGATCTTCACCTGTAGCTCTATGCGTCCGCGGCAGAAGAACAGACCACTGGCGTCCACGTAGCCGAGATCGCCGGTACGGTAGAATCTACGAGGGTAGCCGTCCACAGCCGGAGCCCACGATAGGTTGTGAACAAACGCCCTCGCTGTGTGCGTTGGATCGGCCACATAACCATTCGTGACTCCCGGGCCCTCGACAAGAATCTCGCCGACGAAGCCTCGCGGGAGTCGCTGGTGCGGGTTTTCCGGGTTGGTGATGTACATGCGCGAGTTGAGAGGACGTCCGATGCAGCCGTTGCCAACGCCGGACTCCTGCGACACGCGCACTCCGCTGCACTCGTTGGTGATCTCGGCGGGACCGTAGGTCAAGAGAACGTCAGTTTTCGGTAGCCACTTCTTGACCAGCGCGTTCGTTACCCACTCTCCTCCGAGGTGGATGTGTTTCAATGAGGGCAATTCCTCGGGCCTGAGCCCCTGGGAGAGCGAAGGCGTTGCGTGGAGGTGCGTGATGCCGTACCGCGCCAGCGCGGGACCCAGCTCGGTCATACGTTCCTGTTCAGATAGAATGCAAAGACAAGAACCGGTACACAAGCTCACGAGTGTCTCGACGAGGGACATGTCAAAGGCAGACGAAAGGATCTGACTGTCGCGGATACCCGGTCCGCCAGGGTGACCACGAAGCTTGACCCAGGCCGGGATGAAGCTGCAGATGTTCTTTTGCGAGATGGTGATGCCTTTGGGCGATCCCGTCGTCCCAGATGTGAAGACGACGTAAGCGGGATCCTTGCAGTCTCTGTTGCGCCACTCGCAGTCTGCGTCCCCAAGTTCGCTGCCCACACGGACAAAGGTGCTCTCGCTGCCTCCAGTGAAGCTCTCATATTCGTCGTCGTCTTCCCGAATGGTGTGAGCATCCACATGGATGACCCTTGGAACAAAGCCGGCCGCCTTTGTTCGCTCGCCCGACGAGCTCAAACAGACCTGGCTGGTGCGGTTGCGCTCGTCCTTGAGCTGATCAATGACGAATTGAATCTGCCCAGACGGCATATCGAATGGGATCGACACCCAAACGGCACCAATCTTGGAGCAGGCAAACATGGCAACCGGGTGCCAGAGGGACTTTTCGAAAAACAGAGGGACATAGGAGCCGCAGACAACTCCAGCACGCTGAAGTTTGCGAGCGAGGGCGCTCGATGCCCGGTCCAGCTCGCCGTATGTCATCGTCCCGTCCCACGCGTGGATGGCCTGAAAGCTAGGCAGAGAGTTGCGCGACATCATCGAGTGGAGCGTCTCGTGCTTCGCTTTAGGCAAGGCGAGGTCGGTTTCGGCAGCGTCCTCCCAGTCGGAGGATCCCATGAAGTCGATGGTGCCAATGACGGAGTGGGGGACATGCTTGGTGAGTGAAGACGCGGCGGCCTTAAGCTGGCCTACAAGGCGCTTCGCAAGATTTGAGTCGTGACTGTAGGAGGACAGTCTGTCGTCGATGAAGATCTCGACCGAGCCCCCGGTCACGACGGCGGCAATATGGCACCGGGCCAGGTCAGTCTCACTCCCCCTCCCATTGAAGAAGCCGGTCGTGAAAACGACGTTGTCGCCCGGAATGCGCCGTTCAGCCAGTGGGAAAGAACTCAAAGGCCCGTGGGTAAAGCAAGCGTGGCTGGAAGTGGTCTCGTGGACGTGCTTGAGAAACACGCCGCGGTCGAGAGCTGGGTTGGTATCAATCTCGACCGGGTTGGAAGAGTGGGTGTCGACGACCTGGATCCAGTCGGCACCAGAATAACGAGCAACGAGGGCGAGCCATGCTGCCCGGAGGATGTGATGTTCACATGAGTGGTCCAAACTGGAAACGAAAGAAGATCTACCCGAGATAGAGGTATGCATTATGTTTAAGGTGGGATCTTTGTCGTGTAAAAACCATAAAGTTCAGTCTCCAGGATCTGTTGTGACGGCGGCGCGCTAAGTTACGACCTGAGATGGAATAGACCGAGAAAGAACAGGTTGGTCTCTATGAATAACGCACCAAGTTTGACGCGACTATGGTCCATCGTGGGGTTTTCAGGTCTTTTGTAGACACAAGTGGTAAACAAACCTTTCCGTTTGTTTACCCTGACGTCTGCCAGAGTCTCGCCTCGGTGTGACTTACACCAGCTCGTCGTTCTTCGAGCTCGTAACGCCCCACCGCGCTCGCAACGATTCCAGGGGTTCATCCGTACGGACGGAGTACAAAGTAGGGGCTCAGCTGAAGACAAGCCTAGGGAAGTCTCCCCTTGAACCACAGTTGGCCACGCTGTCACCGCCGTCACCGCCTCGTATCCAAAGCTGGTAATGAGACGGCATCGCGACTTGTTCCACTGGCACCAACATTAGCAGAACCGTCCGTCGTCTTGCGTGTTCCAGTCGGTACTGACCAGACCGCCCATCACCGCCCTCAGGGGTCCACGATGGGGCGGCGTATGAAGCTAGTACTCTGCAACCTCAACCCGGCTGTTCAGGGCCAACAGGCTTCCGGAGACCCGCGTGAACTCCACTTGCGGTGGAACATTCCATTGGCGTTACGTGCCTCTTTCTCACCGTCGCTTCCGCTAACATGACCAGCTGAGACGCTCGGAAACAACCAGCCAACAAGACCAAAGCCCAAGGTATTCTTGTGCCGTTCTAGGCCTGTCTGAGTTTTGTTGGGCCCATGTTGTAACCTGGCGGGTCCATGTTAGCTTCCACAGAGGCTCTGCAAACCCGGTGCAACGGAGCTGGAGACCCTGGGGCCTGAACAGTTGCCGGTTCAACCACCAGGTCATGTCATAACTAAATAGTGCTACGCGTCCATCTGACCATAGATCCATAACTGAGACATTGCACGGCTAGGGTCACTCGAATCTAGTATGTATTGTACGGATATCCGTACTCTATAGTCGAGTTTGAATTGGCATAACTGGCAAAATAGGCGGGCGTGAAAAGTGAAAAGAGGTGGAAATACATATTATAGTATTCGTTGTCACTGTGCGAGCTACTTGATCAGTGTGAGACTGGTGAGGATGTTTTCCATGCCTCGGCCCACCAAATACCAATCGCAGAGCAAGGTAACGAAATAATCCATATATTCAGTGGGGACAGGGATGATGGTGAAACCACCCACCACACACACGTACTCCGTATGAAGTAAGGAGTACGTCGTATGCGCAATGAGAGCTCTCTTCCTCTTTGATCCTTGATACTTTCGAAACCCTAGATCTAGTCGTCTAGAGGTGCATGGCAGGTCAACAAACCTCACCACCGTTCATCCCCCAGTCACAACCTCTGGCAATCCCGCCAGTCATACAAGACACATACAACCCATCCGTCTTCTACGCGCGTGTGTTTTCCTACTTGCCCATTCTTCCAGGGTAATAAGCTGTAGTTCTATCAGTGAGCAGTTTCCACTAACAAGACCTGGCTGCTGCTGCAGTTCAAGTCGGAGCCGTGACGGCACGTTAAGAACTTAAGACAACGGCAACAAGCACCGGTGACAGAATCACGCACGCGTTGTCGACTCCGAGGTCATGCGCCGACCGAAGCTTCCAACCGCAACCTTGTGATGCTACCCATATATACCACCAGTTTCGAGCAATTGTATACATAGATACGACTTTCTGCGAAACGTTGCGTTGATGCAAATCAGCTTAGACATGCGTAAACCTGGCCGGTTCAGTTTTCAACCTAGGCTAGAGGTCGCTTAGAATCTAATACAAGAGAGGACCCCCCGACCAGAGTCGAACAAGGCCCTCAGCCTTCATATCGTTCTCCTTCGACGCCGCTAGCTTCGTCAGCTACAGCTCGTTACATAGGGGCACCAGATCCTGTACAATGTTTCAACGCCCCAGGCCGAGATACGCCGCCACCTCATCTTTATGCCGAAGCTATGCAAGGTTGAAGATAGCTAATCGTGAAGCATAGTCATTCTTGTATGAAGTGCAGCTAAGTATCGATGCCAAAGTTTTTCGGTATGACACTATCTAGGGCGGAGGAGTAAAGTGAACACTAGTAACTACTCCAAGGGTTGGCGGTGCCAAAAGTGTGCCACCCGCCACTCCACTAGGCTAATTCTGCTGACTTCTGTAGATTCTTCCTCACCCAAGACATTTTCCCAGTCGAGTAAGCTTTACCTACTGACGTAGGTTTCTCAAATGATCATTGTTAATACTGGCAGTAGTTCCCGAAAGTTTCACGGTCGCCATTGCCAGACAATTTAGTGGATAAAGACTTGTTCATCGTTGGTGGCAACTACCTTTATACTGTCAATAGCTTCACATGATTTCTATAGGTAATAATACGACCATGGGCATAACACTGTTTCGGTTGACATTCTAAGGCGCTTTACTGCCTTCCTAAGACAGCAAGGTTATGGCCGTAATAACCGTTTATATTGAAATGGGGGAGGAAGAGAACTAGCAAGTATCTATTTGCTAACTGTTTCTACTGGTAGAAAACGACCACACCGGGTCCTTACCTTAGCAGACAGATATGAAGAATACATTATGATAGATCAAACTTTTCTAATCATTATGGTCGTTCTTTTGGAAGCGGAACACATCCATCTAGTTTCTTCTATATATTCTTTCAGGTCGATACCTTTTGTATTTATACTGGTACAAGTAACTTCCAGTAACCAATACTTGTATTGCGCTCCTGATACGGATACTTTCCGCCATTAACAAGTTTGGCTCCTATAAGACTCTGGAATACGTGGATAGCGATATAACACAAGGTATGCGTATAGCGGACTTTGTTGAGCGAAGGATACAGGATACGATATTACTTGGTAAACTTGTAAGAAAGAGGGGAAATGCTGTATATGGCGGCCACTGCCGGGATGATCCAAGTTATACCCCTGTATTCATTTGCGCTACCAAACATTTCGTAACTTTGAACTTTAAACGGTCAACACACCGGCAGTTCCCTTCATGCGCTTGTAGACTGTTGTTATGCATTGTGCTGAAATTACGGAGTAGGACTTGTCTTAACCCTGGTTGGATCTAACGCTTGCGTTCTCGATTTGACAAATACCTTTCGCCTACGGAGTATTGCAAACCTTAATTAGGGACCCGCTGTTATAACAGCACTATATTTTGGCCTCTGGTACTTGGGGGAAGCACATTGCACTTTAGGTAATATCACGTACGAACTGGATTAAACTTTTACATGAAATATAGTATAGTATATAGATAGATCGCGGATTTATATATCTGAATTTCGAAGTATCTCAGGAGTTTCTTATAATCCTGAAGTTCTCATAAAGTAGTTTATAACCCCCTGCTTCTCAACGTTGTACTAGCCAAGCATATTTGTTGGTTTTAATCCCCGGGCATTCCGGCATCCTTGAGCGTTATTAAATTCTATCCGAGACAGGCGCTGGTATCTCGCGGTTGATTCCAACATAATAATTAGGAGCACCATGCGTCGAGCTCCCTCAATGTTTATTCTATTGCCAATCTCCCACCCAACTTGACTTCTCTTCAAGGGATCCTTCTGCTCATCAGTAGTTACCAAAGTTGGTCCAGCACGATGGTTGGTGCCAAGACATCATCCCTGCTGGCAGTGTACGCTGCCGTGCTTGGATGTTTTGTACCCAACGCCCACAGCGTGCCTACGAAAGATGGCCGCTCTTCGACGCTCTATGCCAAACAACGTGGTTCCAACTATGACTACACTGGGTTCGAGCAAAACCAGACAGTCCGCGCAGATGCCGTGGTTGAGATGTTCCGATTCGCCTGGAACGGCTATTACACCTACGCCTTTCCGCACGACTCGCTACGACCCATGTACCACAATTACTCAGATGGTCGCAATGGCTGGGGCGCCACGGCCGTCGATGGGCTCGACACCGCCATCATCATGGAGCAAACCGACATTGTGAACACAATCCTGGACTTCATCCCCACCATTGACTTTACCAAGACAAACACCCCGGTCCCCAGTGTTGTCAGTCTGTTCGAGACAAACATACGCTACTTGGGCGGTCTAATGTCGGCGTACGATTTACTAAACGGTCCATTCAAGCACCTGCCAGTCGAAACGACCAAAGTCGAGGCATTACTGAACCAGGCGAAAACGTTGGCCGACACTTTGAAGTTTGCATTCAACACAACTACCGGCATTCCTGTTGGACAGCTCTTCATTGAGAACAGAACTTTTAGCGATGCCGCTTTGATGATGGATGGATCGCAATCTGCCGGCCTGGCAGAAATGGGCACACTCGTTCTCGAATGGCAGCACCTCTCCGACCTGACGGGCGACCCACAGTACGGAGAGCTGGCTCAGAAAGCCGAGGGATACTGGCTCAAGCCATCATCTGAGGTTTGGCCTGGCCTGACGGGTGGCAACTTCAGTGTGGAGACTGGGGAGATCCTGGACCAATACGGCGGGTGGACGTCGGGAAATGACTCGGCCTACGAATACCTCATCAAGATGTACGTTTACGACCCGGATCGGTATGAGGAATACGGAGGACGTTTCACCCTGGCGGCGGACTCGACCATCGAACATCTGCTCTCGCACCCGTCGTCGCGACCCGACCTGACGATGGCGACAGCCTTTACCGGCCAGGAGCAGATTAACTACAGCGAATTCTTGGCGTGCTTCATTGGCGGATCGTTCATTCTGGGCAGCTCGGCGCTGAACCGCTCCGACTGGCTACCGTATGGGCTGGACTTTTGCGAATGGTGTGCCAACGGATACCAGCAAATGGCGTCGGGCATCGGGCCGACGATCTATAGCTGGGACCTGGAGGAGCTGGCGGAGCCTGACAACGCGAACCAGACGGACTTCTACCAGCGCGCCGGTTTCTTTCTGCCAGACAACTACGTTATTGCCGGTCAGGCACCCGAGGCCGTCGAGAGCTGGTACTATGCCTATCAACAGACGGCTGACCAATACTGGCGTGACGTGGCCTGGGCCTATACACTAGCCCAGAATCGCACAATGCGCAGTGATAGCGGTTTCTCGTATATCAAGAACGCCACCGCGGCCGACGGCGGCGGCTTCCTCGATAACATCATGCAGAGCTTTATGCTTGCCGAGACGCTCAAGTACCAGTACTTGATACAAACGGAAAAGAAGGGTGAATGGGATGTGCTGGCAGGGACGCCCGGCGGTGGTGATAACAAGAACTTTTTCGTTTACAACACCGAAGCTCATCCTTTCCGGGTAACAGCAAAGACTCCAGTTTAGTGTCTTGGAGCAAACTGCATGGAGCAGCGCGGAAAGGCTTCACTAGAAAGGTCACTTGGCTCGGGTACATTCAACTACATATATCTAATTTCAATTCGGTGTCAGATATCAGGGGTACTAGTTTTAGTTCTTGGATATGTTTAATGATAATGTTCTGTTGTTCCCATCGTTTGTATGTACCATGCATCAAATCTCTGTTTGGTGCAAGTTACCGGTACCACGAGTCGGCTAGTTACCGGCATCAATGTAGTTTCACAGCCAATTTAGTCAACAATTATGAGCTAGTTACTAGCTTAAGTGACCTTCCCCTTATCAAGCTCTTGTAGTAACCGGCAGCATCAAGAATCTCAACCAGATGGTGCCCAGGTTCATACGGGCTGCCGCACGATATCACACAAGAACAAAGTCCTTGTCCTCGAGGCACAACTCCCCAATCTCGCCATCCATCATCCCGTGAATGCAGCCCTGACCCACCAGCTCAAACGTCTCCCTCTCCTTATTAGCCGTGCGACGTATGACATGCGGCGTAGGGGAGTAGCTAAACACCACTACAGTGTCCCCTTCCCGAGTACTCGCAGGGCCGAGCCCGAGCCAACCTTGGCTCGTTGTGAAAAGGGACCTATATTTCTGAAATAAAAAGATGTCTGCTATCATGGTGTTACCCAGCGAACCGGGACCTATTAGCTTTACAAAGTCTCGTTCCAAGGTTTTCACCCTCTCGGACATTTCTCGTGTTGGCTCATCCTTGGTCGCAATTATCGAGTCCCCGTTTGCGGCAGATCTTTCCCACAGGGCGTTAGTGTTGTGGCATACATAAAGTTGGTGGACTCGTAGAATTTACCCATCATCCTCATCCAGTTTCAAGGCTTTCTTGATGTTGACCAGCTCATCGATGGCACACAGTGCATCAATACCAGCTCTTACGTCACACAGGGTCTGGTACGTAAGCTTGTAGCCTAAAGTCTCGGTCCTGTTTCCGACCAACGTTCTCCAGAAGTCATCCAAGGTTACCCGTATTCGGCAATGGGCACTAACATCATAGACAGTCGTCGGGTCTAGCGAAGGTATAAACTCATGCTGTCCAAATAACGCACCAGCAGTTTCGGCTTCCCAGGAGCCGAGTTGCAACAGGCAAGTGAATCTCTCCTCTGTTGTTTTGGCAGCGAACGGTGTCGGACAACCGGGATATACTCGGCTCACTGTGTCAAGAAGCTGCCCGCAAACGACTAGGTCCGTGGCATTATCAGAGCTCGGGCGAGCTACTCGTCTGCTCTTGCTTGAACGGTAGGCCTGTGATTTTCCGGTGTGGAATGAGGCAAGAATGTCGATTGTCGTAATGCCACCTTCCTCTTGAAAAACAGTGTCATGAAAATCAGGGCACCAGCTAGGCAGGCCTAGTAGCTTTCCTGGTGACCATGTCCGGTTGAATAGGACCCACCAACTGTGATCAGCCACGCTTGTGTGGCAGAAGAGAAAGTGTGCGAGCTTTGAGTATAGGTCTATGCGACTAAGCTTGGGTGTGAGGCCCAACTCATCTCGTTGCTGGCTCGAGAGGAAGCCAAGAATGCCCTGACGCGGTCCAGAGGGTCGTAGCACCCGGAAACTGTCATAAGATGAGATAAACCCATTAAAAGCCCTCTCCTGGTGCGTTCTTCCGCGTAGTCTGAGTCTTTTGCCATCTTACGGACGAGGAAAACGTTTAGGTTGTATTCGGAGCACTGTAACCGCCTTTCTCCCTTATTGTCCGTTAAACGACGTTTCAGGCTTGATCCGCTGTCGACCGCGGCGTGCAGTGTATCCCAGTCGATCTGGTGATTTGCATATAGGAATTTGACGGTCTTGGCCAGCGCCACTTCCTGAAAGATCCAAAGGCGACGATACCACTTGTTGTCGATAATGTAGTTCAACTCTGGCCACAATCTCGACGACCAATCCGGTAGTTCCATGAAATTCAGAGTAGAAGGCAAACCTTCAACGCCCCCGCGAAGCCTAACCTCTTCGAACACACCTGGCATCTTGGGTAGGAAGGCAACCGTCTCGTCCGTGTTTCCGAGACCACAGCCAAGCCATACCCATACCTGGTTTGCTTCCATGTATACCTTGTCTATCATGGTTATCTGTATAAACTTTTCTTCCTCGTCCGTTTGGTTGATGCAAACTGCATCAACCCAGATCGGCAGTTTCGAGTCTCGCCGTGCTAGAAATGGCAGGGCGGTATTGAGGTTGTGATGAATACGCAGCTCTTAATTGTTACAGGTAATGGGGACGGTTTCCTTTAGTTCGCCCCACGTGTATAAGAGGGCATCGAATTGGAGATCTGTGGCAATAGAAAGCGTATGTGGTGGCATAAAGTGCGATGATCTATTAAGAATAGTATCTAGCTAAGTGAAGTGTTAAGTATAAAGGAGATAGGTAGGTCCTATTAGATACGCCCTTATAGCTAAGGCGTAGTATAGGATAATTTGCTATATACCCCCTAGTTGCCGCGCATATTGTAAAGTTGATATTAAGTTTAACTATCGCCTTAGTAGTATCTCGAGAGTCCCTATATACTCTTATAATATTTCCTAAGCGCCCCTTATTAAATAGCTATTCGCGCTATCTAGTACCCCTTAATAAATGCCCGTATATACTCTTATCCCGTAGACGCGTATACTAGCTATTATGAAATATACGTCTAAATACCGCTAACGGCGACGTAATTAGTTAATAGATACTTAGCCCTATAATAATAGTACCTTAGGCACAATTAATAGAGGGTCTACGATATCCTAATAACCTCGCGCGTAGGTTAGTTATCCGTCCTTTTTTCTAATTTCCTCTCTTTAAACTACTAACGCAGTTAGACTATAAGTCCTCGAAATCTAGATATCCTTAGCCGTAACCGTAGATACGACGTTTAGATACTAATTTCTAATAAAATATTAGTTTAAACTATATTAGCAGTACTAGTAATAATAATAATATATCCGGTAAGCTCTATTATCCTTCGCGTAGTATTAAGAGGAATATTACTAACGCGAGAGAGTAGCAAGTTACTCTCGCCGCGCCTCCTCCGCCGCCTACGCCGTCTAGTAACGGTAGTAACGGAGGTCCGCCCGAAAAGCCGATCCTTCTAGAGCTTATTATCGACCTTAAGGGTAAGGATAATAATAATAACGATAAGGATAAGGACGAGTACGAGGATAGTAACGAGCCGCTCTCTAAGGATAATAGGAATTATTTTAATAAGGATAAGACTACGATTACGAAGGCTCGCGACCTTCTAAAGCGCGCTCGTTACCGCTAGTCCCGTGCTCGTCGCTCTTTTAAGGGTAGTATTATAAAGGCTTAAAAGAGTACTACGCCGGGCGGGCCTCGCCGTACTCCTTACTTAGAATATATACGTTCTACCCTTACCCGCTCTTATAGCCCCTATACCGATATGTAACGGTATAGTCGCGTATACCGTTATAATCCCTAATAGCATGCGTTGTTGTAATAAGCTTACTTTAATGGCCGCTTATCTTTTAGCGCAGTGCGCGCGGCGCACTGGCGCAATTGGTAATGCTATCCACTATTGTGGAGCCTATCCTTACAATTATTGAAGTAGCTGATCGAGAGCCGTAGCCCGGTTGGCGACGACGACGTACTATCGTCGCGACGTAGCTAGCTGTACCTCTACGATAGTGAAGAGTTCCGGCGTAGCGCTGCTAGCGTGCGACCGATACCGACGCTAGGTCGAAGAGGCTAGCCCTACTTAAGTAGGGATCCGGCGGCGGCCGATAAGGACCCCTAGGGGGATCCGATAGTTCGAACCACGCGGTGGTTAGATTTGTAAGGAGAGGCTTTAGTAAGGCTCCCCTAACGACCTAGTCCGGGATTAGGGATTAGGGAGGAGTTATAACGGTATAGTCGCGTATACCGTTATAATCCCTAATAGCATGCGTTGTTATAA
Organism: Arthrinium puccinioides; assembly: GCA_022414665.1. NCBI lineage: Eukaryota > Fungi > Ascomycota > Sordariomycetes > Amphisphaeriales > Apiosporaceae > Arthrinium > Arthrinium puccinioides. Next base: position 105,851 of record JAIUNF010000004.1, read on the forward strand.
TAAGCTTACTTTAATAGCCGCTTATCTTTTGGCGCAGTGCGCGCGGCGCACTGGCGCAATTGGTAATGCCATCCACTATTATGGAGCCTATCCTTACACGATACTTTATCCCTCCAAGGACCCAAGTCCGCCGGTCCGGCTTATTATTTCGATTACTCGAGATATAACTACTTATAAGTCGTATTTAATCTGTTTTTATAAGCGAGTTTCTAATATTTTAGTAGCTGCGATAAGGTCCCCCGCTTTATTCGCCGCGCCGCTTACTATTTAATAGCTAAGCTTTAAGTTAAGCCTCCTATACCTATAAGTAGCTTATTTTACCCCTTTTAACGTTAGCTCTAATTAAAGTTAGGATAGGCTCGCCTACGCGCTTTACGTGCTACTATTTATACGCTACTCGAAATTAAATAGCTAGGACGATATTATAAGCTCTATTCGGGAGAGAAGGGTAAGCGCGAGCCTAAGGTCTCTAAGCGACCTATTCCGCCTTCGCCTAGTACTAAGAAAACGCTTTCGGGTAGTATTAGTAAGCTCCCTACTATAGAGGAGGAGTAGGAGGAGGAGGATATAGACCTCGGTAAGGCCTAAGATAATTATTTTACCCGGTTTTATTATTACGCTTCGCGCGCGCGCGTCCCTAGATTAGACCGCGCTATTAGGCTGCCTTTATAGGCGCCCTTATTCTTAATAGTTTATTCTTATTTTATATATCTAGGCTTAGATCGCGCTAGTAGGCTACTCTCGCGAGCGCCCTAGTTCTTAATATTTTACGCGTCCTAGGTTTAGATAGTATAGCTAGGAGGCTTTTACGAGCTTCCTAATAAATAAATACTTTTATATATCCTCTACTTCGCTATCTATAATTAATTAACGAATATCTTAAAGATTTAGAAGTAACCTAAAATACTCGAACTTCCTATAGGGAAGATTCTTTATTAGTCTATCGGACGGTATATCCTTAGTAGCTAGGTAAAAGACTTTAAATACTCCTTTTTAGTATTCCTAGCGTAGCTAGAGGTTATAAATATCTACGTGTTTTAGCTTAGTAGAGATCCTCTTATTTGCGCTTATAACTAGGCGGATAGTCTGCTAATTATCGTATACTATCGTAAATAGGATTTCTAGATAGAGTTAGATATTATCGAAGAGTCGTTTTAATACTACTATTTCTTTAGTAGTCTAGCTTAGCGCTAGGAGCTCTACCTCGGTTATTAAGGTCGTAATAGTATCTTGCCGCGCTACTTACTAGATTACTAGTCCTCTAAATAGTTAAATAAGGTAGCCTTAAGATAATCTCCGAGTTTCCTTATCGTCTATAAATAAGGCGTTGCTTAAGATTACGAGTACCTACGCGCCTTTCTTATACGCTTTATAGTATAGTATAATAAACCTTATATTATATATATACCGGAGGTACTAGTTAGCTACGTCTATATACGCCTAACTTAGATTAGTAAGGAATTTAGAGAGCTCTAAGTATATAAATACTAGATCTAGTCGCGTTATAATCGCGCTATAAAGGATCGTTCCGATTCGCTCTTAGTATAACTTAATTTACTATTTAGACGCGATCCTAGAGTTCTTAATAAGCTCTATTTATAGGAGAGGTATAGTAGGTATACTACTCTCCTATAGTTTAAAGCGCTTTATAGCCTTTTTAAAGTAACCGTCGTAGCTTAGCTAGAGCTTCTTAGCTACTCGGTCTCTCGTAATCTGTATACCTAGATAGTAAGTTATAGGGCCTTAGTCCTTTAGCTAATATACGGCTTTAATACCGCGTATTAGCTTATCTACTTCTTACTAATCTTTCTTATAGTAATAAACTAAAAAGTTATCTATATAGAAGACTACGAAAATCGTTTGTACTAGGTTATAAAATAAGTATAGCTCTTTATTTAAGCCGCTTAGTCTAAGCTTCCGGAGTATTTTAGAGAAGTCTTTAAACTAGAGTAATAGCGATTCCCGGAGCCCGTAAAGAGCTCTACTTAATTATAGATACTTTCCTACTTACTAATATCCCGGAGGTAGCTCGTAGTATACTAGGTCGGAGTCTTCCGAGAATAACGTATTAAGGAACGCGTTTACTACGTTATAGGAGTTATACTCTAGGTCGAAGTATACGATAAGCGCTATTACGATCCTAAATAACCTTAACACGAGCGTTGCCGTATAAGTGCTTACGAGTAAGTTAATTAGCTACTTATTTCTACGGACGTAAATACGCGCCTTAAATTGTGTAAGGAAATTATTTTTATTATATTTATTACTAAAGACCTATTTTAAGGGTAATAGCTTTATCTTAGGATTATAGTCGATAACCTCCTATACTACTAGTTTCTAGAGCGTATTAATTTCGACTTAGGTCGCCTTTATATATCCGTCGCGATTAGGATAAGTAGCGAGCTTACCCTATAACTTCGGTAAAGGGGCTAGGTCGAGTATATTTACTAAGGTCTAGTCGGATACTACTTTTTATTTCGTATATACTTTTAAAAGCGCGGTATATATTATATTATATTCTTTATCCCTATAATAGAGGATATATTCGTCTAAGAAGAAGGTATAAAGGAAGCCTTAAAATAATCTATCCTCCTATACCGCGATTTCTATATCGCTATATAGGAGTATTAATAATAACGTATCTATAATCTATAAGGCGAAGTTTACGCTTCTCTTATACCTTTCTCTAATCCTTTGTAAGGATAGGCTCCACAACAGTGGATAGCATTACCAATTGCGCTAGTGCGCCGCGCGCACTGCGCTAAAAGATAAGCGGCTATTAAAGTAAGCTTGTTATAACAACGCATGCTATTAGGGATTATAACGGTATACGCGACTATACCGTTATAACTCCTCCCCAATCCCTAATCCCGGACTAGGTCGTTAGGGAGCCTTACTAAAGCCTCCTTATAAATCTAACTACCGCGTGGTTCGAACTATCGGATCCCCCTAGGGGTCCTTATCGGCCGCCGCCGGATCCCTACTTAAGTGGGGCTAGCCTCTTCGACCTAGCGTCGGCATCGGTCGCACGCTAGTAGCGCTACGCCGGAACTCTTCACTATCGCAGAGGTGTAGCTGGCCACGTCGCGACGATAGTGCGTCGTCGTCGCCGACCGGGCTACGGCTCTCGATTAGCTACTTCAATAATTATAAGGATAGGCTCCATAACAGTGGATAGCATTACCAATTACGCCAGTGCGCCGCGCGCACTGCGCCAAAAGATAAGCGGCCATTGAAGTAAGCTTGTTACAACAACGCATGCTATTAGGGATTATAACGGTATGCGCGACTATACCGTTACATCCTTACGCTCCGGCGTACGGGGTTAGGTACGCTCGGGGTAGGATTAATTAGTTAAGGTACCTCCTACTACTAGGACGTTATCTTAAAGCAATCTAAAGGTACCTCGATATACTCGGTATTGGTAGCCGTTATTACCTTAATTATATCTAGAATTATTTTAGGTATTAGTTAGGATTATCTATAATCCCTATCCGCTCTAGTAAGCGTATTAGGAGAGCCCTCCCCTTCTGCTCCCTCTAGTAACGGCGGTATATCCTTAACGCCTAAGATGCTCTTAAATATAGGTATACGGCCTAGTATAAGGAGTCCTATTATTATATCCGTACTATTAGTTTTATAAACTCCTAATAGCGCTTTAGATACGCTATTTACCCCCGAGTCCTTATCGATAGGCTTAGTTATTAGTAGTATACCCCCTAGGTTTACCTAGCCGAGGCCTATAAACCCTATAGGATAATCTTTAGGACTAGTAAGTAAATCTAGCTCCTCCTAGCGAGCTATTAACTCTTAGGTAAAGCCGGCCTCGTATAGTAGGATACTCTTTATTATCGCCTCTAGGATTTCGATTATCTTATACTCGATAATTAGCTCCTTTTAGTTATTAGATTTGTAGTAGAGCTCCTTGTCGAATATAACGTTACGTATTATAATAACCCTACTCTACTTAGGTAGCTATATACGGTAAATATTAGTAGCTTTATAGCCTACTAGATAACCGATATACCCCCGTAGATATACTTTATAGTATCTGCGGTCCTATCTAGCTACTCTATCTTAAAATAGAGTATATACGCGGTAGCCGAATACGTATACTCCGCTCTAGTTAGGCCGCAAATCTATATACGCTACGCGCGCCTAAACTAGGTTATACTATCTAAAGTAGAGAGAGAACTACGCGTCGAGCACCTTATTAGGGCTATAAAGCTTCTAGGTATACGACGGACTTATATTATAGAGTCTCGTCGCGGTTAATATTACCTCTAGCTAGAGCGCTTTAGGAAGGTTTGCCGTAAAGCGTATCTTTAGCGCTTTTATAATTATCTCTTAACCTACTCTCTCTTATCCTCCGTTTAGTTTATAGGTATATAGAGGTACTACTTCTAGCTAGATACCTTCCTCGGCGGTCTAGCGCTAATATTCGGTACTTCCTTAGATAGTAATTATAGCCTTCTCGCTATTATATTTAAAGGCGTAGATATAAAGTCTATAGCGCCGCTAAATATACCTCTCGAACGACTTTAATATTCTAAAGATCTCTATATAAAACTTATAGATAAGCGCGAATAACTAGAGCTTACTACTATAGTTATCCTTTAATACTAATAGCTAGCTTATCCCGTCGTAGCCCTTAGGTATATCGAATAGGTCTTAGAGTACCCGAAAGAAGGGGCGAGGCGCCCTTTTAGTCGGATATCTTAAGATAACGCGTATAGCGTAGGTTACGGAGTAGTACTTATATTTCCGTATTAGCGTTCTAATAATTTTAATATTTCTAGCACTCTATACGAGCGCCCTTAGCGCCTCTAGACCTAGGTATCCTGCTCTAATATATTAGAGGTCTTCTAAGTCCTTTCTTTAATATACCCTTCCCGGGGGTTTACTACTTATAGGCGGTCTTCTAATACTTACGAATAAGCTTATAATTACGGAATTACTTCTAGGGAGTATTTAAGATATATTAGGGTATAAGGAGTAAAGAGGCTTATATTCTAAGAAAACTAGGTTACCCTCTCTCTTTAAAGTACGTAGTATAATGCTATTCTTAAAATCTCCGAATTTTAGCGTATAGTCCTTACTATAGTACTAGATACTAGTACCTAGTAGGAGCGCTTCTAAAATAATATTTATATAGAATCCTTCTATTACCGAGACTCTTTTTAGCTCTAGATCTTTAGATATTCTATTAATACCTAATAACGCATTCTTAATAATCCTTTTCCTATATCCCTTAATCTAGAATAATACCGTTCTAGCCTTAACTACGTTTATAGTATAAGCTTTTATAAATAATCTAGGGATAAGTAGGTTAATACTATTTACTAGATATAAGGAACCGTAGTTATTAATAAGGGTCGATTAGGAGAGATTATAAAGACCGGTCGAGGTAATAACCGATATATAGAAGGAGGGCTTTATATTAAATAGCTTTAAGGAGATTACTATATACGAGAACTTCTTTAGGAGGCTCCCTCCTTTTATTATATTAATCTACCCCTTCTTCTTTAGAGTATTTCGGAGAGTATTATACCTACTCTCTTTAATCGTCTTCCGGACCGCCTTTATCTTTTCGAGTAATAAAGGGCGCGGCTTATAGCTAAAGCTAGGCTTAGCAGAGCTTATAAGGGCTATTTTAAGCGTTTTATACTCGGTTAGAGCTTACTTGTAATTATAGCTATACGGGCAGATTAGCTCCCTAGGGGGAGCCTTCTAACTCTATTAAGATACGCCGTTCTTAGTTTTATAGGTTTTACCCTAATTACTAAGTATTATAAAAGACTAGTTTTTACTACCTTAGTAGCCTCTCTAATTAATACGCTCTAGAAAGATAGAGCTTACCTAATTTAATATAAGAGGCGTCCCGCTAGAAATCTCCGCTATAATATACGTATCTAATTAATTCCTTCCCTAGTCTAGAGTAAAGCGCTCCTAAACTACCTTTAGGAACTCCTTAGTAGCTATCTAGCTATATAGAATAGGGATATAATAAGTTATACTATTACTATAAGCCGCTATCTACTACGTATACTATACGATAGGATTTATACCGCTCTTTCCGGTATTTAAGAGGATGTCCTAGTAGCGCTGCTATACGTGCTCGATAAGTATTATCTTAGAGGGTATAAACTAACCGCGAAGCTCCCTAATAATATTCTAAAGCGTTATAGGTTTCCCCTTCTCCTTTAAAAGCCTATTAATAGAGGAGAGGTAGTCGGGCTAAACCGTAGATATAATCTAGTCGCTTAAAAGAGCTATATTATCCCTTATATTAGCCTAGTCGCGTTTAGTATAGTTATATTAATTAATTACGATTAAGAGCAGCTTTTAGATACTTTCTTTAGTAATTATAGGGATAATATACCGGATTAGTACCGCTCCTCTAGTTACTATATCTATAGTATCCTAGGCTCGAGATACTATAATATTAGTATCGGCGACTCTTTAGGCCTTCGAAATAAGCTCGTCTTCGATATCTTCTAAGTTAAGAGGTAATAGCTTCTCCTCGATAATATTTTTACCTCTAAATTAGGGTTAACGTATTCCTAATATACGCGATTCTTTACGCTATTTTCGAGCGCTTCTAGCTAGGCTAGCTAGTTGTGCTTTATAAGGAGTTTAACCTTTAAGAGCTTTATAGTAGATTTAGTTATAATAGAAGTCGCTCCTAAAAGGGTTCGAGATAATCGATAGAGTATTTTGAACGGGTTTAATAGGAATTTTTAATAAAAGGTAGAAATACCGCTTTCTATATATAACGGAGTGCTAATTAGAGCTTTTCTAATAGATTAAGATACTTAGTAGTATAGCGCCGGGCTTATAACTATAGCAATAGAAAGCGTATATAGTAGTATAAAGTGCGATAATCTATTAAGAATAGTATCTAGCTAAGTGAAGTATTAAGTACAAAGGAGATGGGTGGGTCCCGTCAGATGCGCCCTTGTAGCTGAGGCGTGGCACAGGATAATTTGCCACAAGATCTGTTCGGTCGCCGTCGTCGTTTCGGAGCTGCGCAACCTCGAGGGAACAGTGTACGCTCCCATCCGATTGGGGGTTGGGGCGGAGGAGACGGATAGCACCCTCGCTCAAGGGCGTGTAGAGGAAAGGTTTTTGCATTTCGGTCATTGAAGTATATGGCGATTCTGCTAAGGATGATTCGGCCTATCAAGGCTGCTCCAAAACATTAGACATGCCGTGGAAGACTGAAAGTTGGCGAGGCCAGTGCCGTGGCAGTCGTGACTCGTGATGACGATACACAGTCAAAATTCAAAAAGCCAAGATTATGACGAGCTACCCCTCTTGCAACAGCTTCAATACCACGTGGATGGCCCCTAGCCAATCGAAATCCTAGATCGTATTATAAAACATGCAGTGGACTTTTATTGTGATTTGGGGACACATGCTTCCTCTGAAGACGTTATCATCACCGTCAATCCAGTAAACACAATCACCGAAGTGGATGGTGTTTGTGACCGGACAGGTGCATGCTTCATGAATAGTAACTAAATAGGAATATCAGTTTTGAACCTGCTCGAAGCATGATATTGCATCGTCAGTATCCGTCCTACTACTTACTACCCCTGATGTTGTAGAAGACATTATTCGCAACCCCGTCTGTCCAAGGCATGAGAGCCAGTCTCAAGGACGAGGGTGGTAGAGATGGTGATGGTAAAGAATTACATGCTGAGAATAAGATAGATGGATATGGGAAGAGCGCAAGCAGATACGTTTCGCAAAGATATGCTTTGTATAAGTGCACCTCGTGCATGTGACCTTCGTATAGATGTCATGACATGTAGTAGTACCTAGACCTTGCTTTCCATGTTACGTGGATGTGCGTAAGTTTTGAAAATACCAGTCAAAGAGCAAAGACAGGATAATATTTGAGCGGAGAGTGAGTTACGATAACGACTAGCGACATAACTACAAGGTTCAATGGCAACATGCCCAAATCCAGAATGATTTGGAAATACTCGTTGCTACTCTTCAGAGAACTTACAAATAACGACATAGCTGATATGGATTCTTACTAGGCATGATGTTGCCGTTTAAGCCGTGTTAGAGGTTGGTGTCACTGGGTAGTCCATCATACTTAAGCTTTGTTACTAATCGATGAGGTGTCACGCAACAAGCTGGATAGTTTCAACATGTAAATCTCTGGTTAAGGTTGTAGGAAAAATGCAGATTGTAAGGAAATTAGCAATGATAGCTACTATAGACACAAATTTACAAATGTATATAAATAATAAGAAAGACCATGGATACATGAGCAATCTTTAATGAACACGGCACAACAGCCTCTATACCACTTGTATACCCAACTAAGGACGGCCAGCGGGCCAGTAGGTGCCGAAGCGGCCGTTTGACGAAGAGATGACGGGGTTGCCGTGGTAGTCATCGACGTAGGCATACTCGGCGCCGACCTTGGCGATGTACCAATCGCGGACCGCGGTGTTGATGCTCCCGTCCGAGTTCTCGGAAGCCTTCAGGACCCACTGACCGTTGTTCTTCATGTCGTAGGACCCGGATGGCGCGCCGTCGAGGATCCACTGGGTGAAGCCCTTCCAGGCGCCGGAGCCATCGACGGACCAGACCAGGACGGCGCCGTCACAGCCACGGATTAGGCTCACATCGGCCCAGCCCACACCGTTGCCGTCGAATGTGATCTCGAACCACGTGGCCAGGAGTTGAGGCTGCCCGTTGAGCATGGTCGAATCGACGCCGCGCGTGATGCGCCCCTCGAAGCCGTCAGGGAGCGAGAGGAACTGCGTTGCGCCCGCAGCGATCCAGACATACTTCCACGGTACGCCGTCGCAGCTGTTGTGGTAGATGTAGAAGCCGCGCCAGTCGTTGTCGGCGTTGGTTACTAGGATACCCTTGCCGCCGTTGTCCTGGTCACCCCAGGTGAAGATAGAGCTGCTGCTGCAAGTCCAGCGTTTCGCAAGACCGGCATCGCTGCTCAAATCCTGGCGCACTAGAGAGCCGGTTTGGTAGGAGGGAAAGGTCGAGGGGTCCACAGCCGTGATAGCCGCAATATCAGGGGCGGGTGCCGACTCTGCGCGGATATGAAAGTTGGACGTGGCTGCTGCTGTGGCCAGCAGAGTCGCTAGCGTGGAGAGCGAGAAGATCATGTTGAGGTTGTGAGGAGTGTGTTTCTACAGTGTTGGCTAGTATATAAAGAGTGAAGAAGGGCCGGATTGTTGTTAGGCTGCTGTGACTGCTGTTTGGTAAGTAGAAAATTGTTGTCAAGGGACGGGAATCCGCAAGGTTTTATATCTCGGGCAAAGAGGGATATTTTCACACTCTGTCCACTTTCAAATTCCTGAGTCTCGACTTACACTCGTGGCCATGAAAGCTTGTCACATTGTGCTGGGACACAGCAGTAGAGCGGGATGTTGGTACCTGCCAAGCCGGGTTGAACCTGAATACCACCTATACAATCTTCCAAAAAGAGTAATACTGCCAGGGAAAGTTTGCAGGATTCAATAATGGTCTATTAATAATCCCGAGTGGACTTTGCGATCCGGGATGCTAATCCCACCGGCCTTCCTCAAGATTATTATGGCCGACTCCTATGCCCCCTTCTCTGCATGGTTTTCATTTCATTCTTGTTCTTTTACTCTCCAAAGGGATCCCGAGGGTTACTACAACAAATTTAACAAGCCTTAGTTTCGAGTAAGCGTATTATCATGAGAAAGGATTGCGCAGCGTCATATCGGCACCAGCTAACAGCCTGACATTATATCCCGAGAGAACTTCAATCTCCACGACAGACAATTGTGTTCTAGGCTTGTCGCACGAAGAGCATACGATGATCCTCTGTGACACTCTTGCGCTGAAATCGGTTGCTGACCCTAGTATAGCGTGTTGTAAGATCAATCCTAACCACCCTGGGGCCTGGGGCTGAGAGAGGTATCTGTGCGGAAACCAATTTCGGTAACAAAGTGCTGTAAGGCCGACAAGGCCGACAAGTGAGATGGTCTAGACCCTCGTTAATCGACTACTTTCGGACAGAAAAGGATCGTAGGATTCCCGAGGAGATTAAGACTATGCCAATTTCGTAAGCAAACGGCGACTTGGCAAAGCGGATTGCAACGTTACTAGTAGATTATCCCCGGGGTCCCGGTAAGAAGTAGTTAGTGTATGTCTTAAGACTCCGTACAAGATATCTAGGCTGTTATTCGATTAAGCCGATTGATTGTCGGCGCGTGTTTTTTCAATACCATGATTGTGTTAACAGAAACAACTCCTTCCCATCAAGGGATTATACAGGCTGGCAGTTGTTATCATCTATTAACAGAGCCACGTGGGCTACAGAGCCCAGAGCCTTGCTTTGTAGAGAAACTATTCCATAGCATCTCACATATATCGTGATTGTATAACCTGTTCTCTTATCAACGGCATTTTAATATATGTAAAGGCGACTACGCTGTGCCCGTTGTACTCGAACAACTATATATGATTATTAATCGGCCACTGTCGGTGAGGTTCAATAATTGTGCTTCGATTGGTGCTTGCAAAGCCGCTCTTGCTACTTTGAGACCCCCCCGAGGAATTATATTATCTCGGACTAGCTCAAGGACATCCAATCCTTCAGGAATACACGAATCGCATAATTCACGCCCGCATGAGTAGCGCTTACTATAAGCAAGAGTGGGGGTACCATCATGTCCAGCCGAGGTAAGCAGACACGGTTAAAGGTTACAAGTGCTGTGTCTGCCTAGTCGCCGCTTCACACTTAGCTATCCTACCTGTTAAGTTACATGATGTGCCAATCAGATTGGTTCACTAGGAAACTCAATTGAGGTAAGAAGCGAAATCGAGTCTAAGAAGAGGTATCACAAAAGTACTTAACGTTACGGAGTAGTAGGGTCTAGGCTGGCATGGACCCACCCGAGACCACTTCTGCAGTACGGAGTAAGCCGACGAGTGTCTAGCTAATAAAGGTACACTGTACGGAGTTCACCACCACCACCACGCATGGTACGTACCAAAAACCGGAACGCCGACATGGTGCGCTTTGGTAACAACGAAAGACGGACATCATCAATTGAACACATGAATCCTGATAATCGGACATCTGTGACATCAGGAGAGAAGTCGGGTTTCGCTTATCCTACATCAAGGCTTTGTGACAAAGAATGGACGTACAGTGCGACTGCAAATTGTCGGAAACCGTCCTTATTATCCGCAACGCTCGTCACAGCCCCCACAGATGACCAGGGGGTCTTATCTTCAGCTTGAGGGATATCCTGAAGACATGACACTCAGTCTTATCTACAATCAATCTACGGATACCATCATGGGAACACATGGGAGCTGGTTTCTAGAAACAGGAATCGACTCCAACTCCTGCCGACACCCGCATCATCAATGATCAAGTTGCTCACTGGTGAATATACCTTTGGTTGCAACTTGTAACGTGTTCGTTCGTGCCCAATTACAAACGTCAACCTGTTCCGTCAAGTATGGCTCGACGTAAAGTCCCTGCAGCGCAACGGCAAAGGGCCGCGGAAGCGTGCGACTTCTGTCGCGCTTCCAAAAAGCGATGCAGCGCTACCGTCCCCTGCACGCAGTGTGTCAGGCGGAATATGGGGGACGTTTGCCGCTTCTCTCAGAAGTCTTGGGGCAGTAGGGGTTCCGCTTCTGGTCCGGCGGAAAAGGGGCAGTCGGTTCTCTCGCAGCCCTCGTCGTCACTGATACGGCGCCCGGACGATGCACAGCGTCCCGTCCCTGTCCTCACTCCGCCCGGTCGGCAACACGCCGAGGATGGAGCTGAGCGTCTATTCGCATCACCGGCTACGCCCCCGCTTGCAGGCCCATCCGTGGATACGGCGGTAGACAATGCTACGGAGAATGGCGCGGATCCAGATCCTGCAGATGATGCCACTGACACCCTCCGGCTCCACCCCCAGATGATGCGTAACTTGCAGGGTGAACGAGGTACGTATTTCTATACATCGAGTCGCTTCTCATCTCGTCGTGCCTTAGTTGTGAAGGCGTCCAGTTGTTCCTGTCATATGGGATTGGCTTAATCTAATTCACTCACGTCCGGGTACTGGAGACGTTCAAGCTCGACTGACCGCTCATGTAGTATACATTGGTGAGGCAGCGTCCCTATCATTTCTTCAATTCATTCGTCAACTCGTCGCCAGTCAGATAGGCCCATCTCAGTTCTCCCACAATGCTGATGTCGACTACATGCTGGAAACCAAACGGCCAGACTTGAACGTCTCTCCTAGCGATGCCATGTCCACTGTCGTGAATCTCGATACCCCTGAGAAACTAGAATACTTGGAAGTCTTCAGGTCAGCTGTGAGTAAATCATTTTCGCCCGGCGTTCTTCTGACGTTTTTTGAAAATCGCATACGCTTATACTTCTCTGTTCATAAGACCGCTGGCTTGATTGACGTATTTGCAGACTCGGAAGCCGATAGTTTGCTCCTCGCATCCCCCGTACGCTGCTCTACAGCCGTCAAGCCATGCAAGGAAGCGACGATTCTATTGATTTTAGCCATTGGGGCACAATGCAAATCTCCTGAAACTTCCGAGGCAGGTCGGCACTACTTCCGCCTTGCTCAGCGCCAGGCTTTTTCTGGGATGATTGAGGACCCCGACGTGGACCTCGTGAGGTCATTCTTGCTCATGGCTTTCTACATGCTTGGAGACTGCCGGAGGAACTCTGCATATATGTATTTGGGTATTGCCATGAGAGCTGCAGTGGCCCTTGGCCTCTACAGCCGGCACTCATACGCGCCTGTTAACAGCCTGAAGAACCAGCTCAGGTGAGTCCTCGGAGCTAACGGTCAAATATGGTCAAACGCGGCTCAATGCTGACAACGTACTTCAGATTCAAGATTTGGATCAGCCTCTGCATCCTGGATCTCCTAGTCAGCAGCATCCTAGGCCGTCCTGTAGCGTCCATCGGGCTCCGTAGCGACCTTGAGCGCAACATAGACGAGTTATCTCCAGAAGCTATGGCCGAGAACCCGGACCTGGAACTTCTTGTCTCATCATATGGGATATTGTCCATCGCCACCGACGCTGTTGACAATATGTATAGCAAATCCCAGCTAGGCAGCAGCTTCGTAGAGCGATTGCTGGAACGCATCGAAAGATGGACGCGAAAACTTCCCAGATCTATTCGGAGTTCTCTCTCGACAAGTCGCAACGGGATGAGCATGCAAAGCCGCAAATCGGCGATTGGGAAAATACACGTCTCGTGTATCTACCACTTCACCGTAACGTTGGTAACGCGGCCGGTTTTGATATCTACACTTACTGCAAAAACAGGGACCAGTTCGTCTACCCACCTTCATCTGGCGGGGACCTGCTCAGATGGTGCCATGTATCTTCTCCAGACCTGCGTGGAAGCACATCGTGCTGGTATTTTGCTGGGAAACATGTGTTTCATCAAGTACGTTGGACTCCCCGACAGCTAGCTTTCATTGAGGGTTTTCGGTTCGAATGAATGTTTGACTGGGAGGCTCGAGTACTGACCGGGGAGCAGAGCTTTTCTATTCGCGGCAGGCCTAATCGTTGGGTTCAACATGTTTGCCAGATCAGAGACGGACTCGGAAGCAGAGACGGCATTCGGTGATGCGCGGGATGTGCTTAACTTCCTGGCGATCCAGAGCCCCCAGGCCGCACAGTACTACGATATCCTCACGTGCCTCCAGAGCACCGTCGAAAAGAAGCGTGACAATATCATGCGGCGCAGAAAGAGTCGGCTGGTTGGTAGACTCTTTGATTTCAAAGCAGTTGACAGATCGGTATTGGCAAACGCAAATGGGCCGGTTGCCTCCGGTGCACACGCTTCAGCGCCAGCTGTGGCGGCTGTCTCGCCAACTTCCACATCCTCGGCATCTGACGAGACTCTACAATACTCCTTGGGCTACACAGGCCCATTCAGTGACAAGCCCGACGTAGCGGATGTCTCGGAGAACTTTTGGGGGCTGGATAGTCTGGAATTGTCTCAGTGGGATAACTTCCCGTTCGTGGATCAGGCTATGATACTTCCGCCACAGCAAGACCCTTAAAGACTCGATGGGATTGCTAAGGGAAAGAAGAAGAAAAGAAAAAAGTAACCCTCGTGGAATTGTGCCTCAAGGTTATTATAGTACAGCTTCTAGTGGATTGGGACAGTCGGTTCATTGCAACTCTTCTGAAACGTAGTGAGGGAACTATTCTCCCCTCAAGCCAAGCTAATAACTACCTATCTTGTGATTAATTTCACACACTTGTAACAACTATACCTCTCTATATTGCACAGTTGTACACAAAGCTAAACGTAGCCAACATTTGACATGAATTGGAAGCGATGACTGGTGTTGCGGCCCACGGAATCCTTATCTACACTGTTATCTGACTGACATAGCTCGACGTAGCAACGGCCTATCAAAGGTCCGCTGCAGTAGCTACCGTGCCCTGTACGGATCGGATAAGAGGAGGGGACATTACCCGCCGGTTTCCACGATTAGGGCGCGTGATTCATGGCGATTTCGGGTAAGGTTCCTCATATAGGAATGCCGTTCACCTAACTGTGCCATGTCTCGACGTTCGGCCAATTGAAACTTGACATAAATTGTGAACTTCCAACCGTCGGATAGTGTACCAAGTCCCATAGCCGACCAATTCAATGCATATATATCGAATGCGACGGCCAAGTCTTAGAGGTTCATGGCAGATATATCGAAACAATAACACTTCTCCTTGCCCCAAAATACCACAATCGTCTTTCCTCCCAATCGATAGTGTCCATTTACACTCTCTTCATGAAACGGAGTATGGAGGACAACGTCAAAATGCCACGGAATATCGACACTACAGGATGGAGACAGCTTCACATCGGTGTCGTTGGGGGCGGTATCGGTGGCATGTCTGCTGCCATTGCTCTCCGACGGTCTGGTCACCTTGTCACAATTTACGAAAAGGCAGACTTTGCAGGAGAAGTCGGCGCTTCGGTTTCTTGCGCAGCTAACGGCACCCGGTGGTTTCACGAGTGGGGAGTGGACGTGTCAAAGGGTGACCCTGTCGTTTTGAAGAGTCTCATCAGTCGAGACTGGAAGACCGGCGAGCGTGTCAGTGTTTACAACCTTGAAGACTACGAGGAGCGCTGGGGATATGCCTATAATATGTTCCATCGTCAGTACATGCACGCCATGTTGAAAGACACGGCCACCCAAGAGGACGGCCAAGGTGTACCGGCGCAATTGGTGGTCAACCATGCTGTAAGTGGACCCATTGTACCTTTGCAAAACACGCCGTGGAGTTGCCCGTCTGATCTGTGACTATTAGTGCCAATCCATTGACCTAGAAACCGGCGAGATCACATTCGAAAATGGAAACAAAGCACGGCACGATCTTGTTATCGGAGCTGATGGTATTGGGTCTGTCGTCCGTAAAATCATTGGTGTTAACCCAAACAAGACACCATCAGAATCGAGCTGTCTGCACACCAACATCATGATAGAAGACGCAGTCAAGCTTGGCCTTACCGACTACTCCCAAGATTGTGCCTTGGAGTATTGGGGCGGCACGGAAGGCAAGTGGGACAAGATTGTCCTGTCTCCTTGTAACGGTGGGAAGCTGTTGTCTTTCTACTGCTTCTTCCCGCGAGAGCTCGGTGACTACATCAGCCATAGCTGGGGCGGAGCCGATCGTCCCGTGGAGGAACTGCTCAAACCATACCCCAACCTCGACGCACAGGTCAAGGCTCATCTGGCTATTGGACAGGAGATTCGACCATGGCGACTCTGGAACCAGTAAGTACAGCCTGGAAACTTCGACGCGTTTCGAGTACTAACGTGGAGTCCGCAGCGAGCCCTACCCCTATATCACAAAGGGCATCACGTGTCTTCTAGGTGATGCAGGACACCCGGTATGAGGTTTTGACAAGTACCCCGACGCAGAAAGCCGAATCACTAACTCCAGAACAGATGATGCCCCACCAGAGCCAGGGTGCCTGCATGGCTATTGAAGATGCGGCAGCTTTGGGCATCCTGTTCAGTCCAAAGTTCTTCAGTGGAGATGTTGTACAATCTCTAGCCGTGTACGAGAAGGTCCGCCTCCCTCGAGCGACCAAGGTGCAGGCAGCTGCGGCAAAGGCAGCCTACAACATAAACGAACGAATCGGTATGCATATTCATTATGAACGCGTCGAAAATCACTCAAAATTGACATATTCAGGCTTCTCGTCCAACACCGAGAATCCCAGATACAAGGTCAAAGATGAGGGGCAAAAGCTAACTATGGAGGAAATGAATACGTGAGCTAGTTCCCCGATTACCAAGACTCTGACACAGTTCGTCGCTGATGATATTTCTCGCAGATATGACATGTACAAGGATATTGAGGAGGAACTCGCCTATGCGTGTAATACTCCTTTTACCCAAAACTTCACCCACGGGTTGCCGATTGAGTTGAAGGCGACGAATGCTGTAACAGCAGGAGGATAAGTCACCGGATGTAATCTTATATCGCATTGGCTTAGTATGCCTCTCTTACCATATCTTCATTTCTTCTTCTTCCCTTTCCTATCCTTCCTTAACTCGTTTTCATCAGAACCCGCGGGAACTCCGGCTCATCTGCAAAGAGTTCACTGCAAGGCAATGAATAACTGCTGGGATACCATTGCACGCTATATTCCGACCAAACAAATTCCTGGGCGATCAATGCATATCTGCACGGTATCACCCTGCACATCATGGCATAACAATCCGTCGCATTGCCGCGTTACAGTTATAGATTTTAAGTAATCTGTATTGGAGTTTCAAGACTCTTTGTCGATCCAACTATGCCATTGCCCAACACGGGCTGGTGGAACGGTTCAACATCCCATTTTTAGCTTACCCGCCTCCCGCCGTCGTGTCGTGTAAATTCCGCAAGATAATTCTGGGGGCTAAAACCGCATTCGGCTGATGGCGTCACGACGAAGCCGTCGGTAACCAAGTATTCGATGGTATCCCAAGAGACTATCCCAAGATACTATCGACTTTAATAATTTATCTAGGGTTCGGCATCTGCCCTTATAACTATAGGCAGCCAACCCTCGCTCCGTAGGTTTTGAATTAAGTCACCATTACTATTACACTCAATTTCCTACCGACGCAATCACGCTTATTCTTTTGCTACCAACCATGCAGTTCACAGCCCTTATTCTTCTCGTTACCGCTGCCGGCTCCATGGCGTACTCCCCTCCTGACCCTGGATGTCCGACAGACATGCCTGTACAGATGGATGAATCCGGAAAGTTCCTCTACCTTTGCTGTGATCACTTTTCAGATGCCGCCGTACGTATATATTTCTCCTCTTTGGTTATAGTTATTAATCATTATAAAGACTACCTGCTGCGACCGTGATGGTCGTACTGACCGCGGCTGGCCGACATGCGATTCGATTGGCACCTTAGCATAGAGGGTTTGGACTGGTTCAACACGGACATGGTGGACATTGAGGGTATAGATGGCGTACGTGGTGGCACAAAGTGTGATGTTCTCCTTCTGTCTATATTACAGATGATTTGGAAGCCGTATTGCTTATTGCCGCCGGAGCAGATGGAACAAAGGTTACATTGTCATTTCGGCGGGCCGCCAACGAAGATGAGAACCTTTGCGAAGCCATAAATTTCGTGGTATTCCGTGCGAGGCTGATTGCATACACAATTTGAGGGCACGTCGGTGTGGTGTGTTGGGATTTCGCAACAAGTGACTTGCCTCACAGTACGGGGACAACTCTGATCAAGGCGGGATCTGGAGACGAACTACCACTGTTGATGACTTTTGTCTATCATGGCTATACTTTAATATTGGATAAACTTGTAAGTGAGTGCCAATCCAACTCTTCTACCTGACCATCACGCCGATATTACACGCCGTCATTCGTTGATGAATTATTCATGCACAAGTTTCCTGAACTCTATAAAGTCTTGACTTGTTTCTGATTCCAGAACATCAGTTCAACTTTAATCATTACATTGACCAACGTACCCGTGATGGTTTTGCGATCCAGAACTCTCATGATCTCGGAATCCTAAAGACGGGGTATTCCTCACCCTCGCCCACAGGGATAATGTTGAACGTGACGTAGCTGTCAATGTTCTCTGGCTCCAACGCAATAAATGCCAAAGCTGCATTCTTCTGTCTGGTGCTGACCAAGAAGCTGCCAATCGGTAAGACAATGTCTCGCGTGGCAGATTGCGTCGTCACCGTGTTCAAGACATGCCCCTCGTACAGGCTGCGAGCCAGCGTCGAAGAGGCGACCGTCATCGCCTCAACGGGACCCTTGAACTCGTAATCCAGTCGCAGAACATCAAGTCCCAGAATCTCCAGCCGCTCTGCGATGTCGGCCCAGCTTCTAGGGATCAGGTAAGCTTCCGGTCGCGCGCGCGTCAGGTTGGCGCGAGAAGGGGTGGTCTGGTAGTATGTCACTGGTGCTTGGACTATGCTTCCATCGCGTTGGTCAATCATGGTAAACGTGCGTTTGGTGCGGGGATACGAGTCGGTGACCACAATGTCATCGTCGCTGTCAATGAAATCCCGGATCGCCCCATCGACCGCCGCATACACATTCTCGGCTTGGTCACGCGCCACTTCCAGGATGGCCTCCATCTTGAGTAGAGCGGTTGCCACCCGGCGCTGGAAGTGCTGGTTTGCCAGCCGAATGCCGCGCATCTCCAAGAGGAAAGAGATGGCCTGCGTAAGTCCGAGGGCGTTGCGACCGGTGCGCGCTTCTGTCACCGCCTGTGTGAGGGAGATGGCAGAGCCAGCCGTGCGGTTCGAAGCACCTGTAACGTAGTGCTCCCAGCGGATGCCGAACGATTCGAGTCGCTCGCCCATGGCTGGGATGAACACATCGAGCACTTGGTCTCGAATGCCTTGGTGGATATTCAGATTGATACCCCCCCGAGATCAGGGAGTCGGCGCCATGCTGGTAGTTACCACCATATACAGTTGACGCTGTGAACTCGTCTGGGTCCCAATCTTTCTGTCAGCAATGCTTCGCACAAGCGACTAATTTGATTGAAACTTACGCATGTCAATGGCGATGTGCGGACTGTACTCGCTCACCACACGTTTGATGTTGCGCGATTGCTCACGCATGAGCTTGATGTGTTCGCGATTCGGGTCAAGGTTGACTGCCATTTGACGCTGGAAATACGCCACCCCGTCAACGCTGTAGCGGGGCAGAATCTTGATGTCCATCTTCTCGAGGATTGATTCGGTCCATGTTTGGTTCGCGTCCATCTTGCCGAGGAGCGCCAAGATGGATTGGTCCGCTGCCGGCTCGTTGCCATGGATGGCGCCCTGGAGGTAAACCCGCAGCTTGGTGGTGTTGCCCGAGCTGGGTGACGAGAGGAAGACATAAGGGATAGCGCGGCCTTCTTCAGACAGAAATCCGGCAGACTGGTATGTCATCCAAGTGTTCTTTCGCGCCAGGTCTCTGATGAAGAAGTCTAAAGATTCGTCAGTAGGAAGAAATCGAGTCTTTCTGTTTCATCGCTTTCTGAATTGCATCCAGCCTGGTTTTTGTAAATGGTACTTACCAAGCTCAATATCATCAGTTGGTCCCTCGGTGCCGTTGGAAAAGCCCTCGGGAACTGATTCAGGGCTCAAGAATGCCGGAGACAGCAGCTCGATGCCGATATCGGGGAAGTTGTTTGCCACGATCTCGCTATCCTTGGTGGTAGGCACCCAGTTGTCACCGTATCGCAAGTCAGTCTGGATACCCCCAGACTGCGCGAATGCAGTCGACAGACTGATGATTACCGCAGCCAATGCAGCTTTGGCACGCCTTGTGGAAAGCATTTTGGTTTTGAGTTAAATGCAGAGTTGTGAGAGTTTGTTGAGGTGCCTGCAAAGCCAATGTTCCTTCCATCCGGCAGCGGGTTTTATAGTCGTTGGGCCTTTCCACCCGTGTGCGGGTTTGAAGATGCCCAGCATCACTGACAGGATTATATCTTGGCTCAGCAAGCATGTCGGCTCTCATCAATGATTATCGGTGCAACTATTCAGCTAAAAGCTTACTATCATGAAGATCTCGTTCAATCTAATCTTCACTGCATTACGTATTGACGCATCGAATCCCCTGCAAAGTGGTACGTGGTGATTTGCCCAGCCACCAGTTTTGATTCTAGTGCTCAGCGAGGAAGGTCGATAAGAGACATGAAGGCTTGGTATGGAGAAAATGAGGGGAAATCTGGGAATAGGAGCCTGTATCCTGAGGGTTAAAGACACTTGGCATCTTGTGGATTTGGGGATCAAAAGTGCCGAGATCTGCGGCCAAGATCTAGGAAAACCTCGGAATGAAATAACCCCTCGGCTTTCGGCTTTCGACTTTCGTTCCTTCATCTATGCGCCTCTATGTAATGTAGGTTGTCTAGTAACATGAGGGCCTCCTTGATAAAATATATCACAAATGGGGTAGATTTGCCATGACAGGAAATTATCACTTGTAGTAGCCACTGTGCTTTTTCTGGAACCCAAGTGGAAAATTACGCCCCGATCATGGAGACGAAGATGACATATATACAAGATGAAGTATGACTGAGTCGGGTTATATAGCTATGTGTAACAGTATTTCAATCTGTGTCTTTGTGTTTTTGTGGTTTTCGTCCTTCCATGGTAAAAGCAATCGCAGTTCTAGGTATCCCAATCCATCTTAGGTTGAGCTTAGACAGACAAGACACTCACATCGTGCCACTTCTTGTCCGATTCAGCAAGCAATTGTCCCGCCAGTCCACCGTACAAGACAGCATCTGGCCCAATCAGTAGTCTCAATGGAGGCTCCTCGACCTTTGTCAAATCCACGACAATCTTGGCGACTTTCTCCGGGATCGAGGAAGCTTGGTTAGATCGAATCATCTCGGAGAATGGCCCAAGTACCTGCTGGTATGGTTCGCTAACAGGTGGTGTATCCATGGAGGAGCCGGCCCAGTCAGTCTGCATGCCTCCCGGCTCCAGGACAGTGACTTTGATGCCAAGGGGAGCCACTTCGGTGTGCAGGACGGTCGAGAACCCGCCTACAGCCCATTTGGAAGACTGATATGCACTGAGGCCTGGGCTTCCTACCCTGCCCCCGACTGAGGAGACTTGAATGATGTGACCCGAGCCCTGTTGCCGCAATATCGGAAGGACAGCTTTGGTAACGTAGACAACACCGAGAAAGTTTGTGTTCAACTGTGCCATGAAGTCGTCGATGTCAACGTCTTCAACCGCGCCAAGGTTGGCGTAGCCAGCATTGTTCACGATGACATCTATGCGTCCGAACCTCTTGTGCCCTGCCTGGATAACTTTGATGACCTCGTCATTTTTGGAGACATCGAGAGCGAGGGGGAAGACCCTGTCAGATCCGTATCTGTCGACCAAGTCCTGAAGCTGTTCAGGCTTGCGGGCGGTAGCTATAACACTCCCGCCATCATTGAGAGCTGCTTCCACAATGGAACGACCGAGGCCGCGCGAAGAACCGGTGACGAGCCAGATTGGTGCCATGTTGGAGTTTGATGGAGATGATGCAAGTGAGCGAGGATAGGGTATAGTAGTCGGATTATTTTCGTGCGTGTAGTAAACCGATTGGAAAAGATATTTGCTATGAAAAAGGGAGGATGAAAAGATCGTAAACAGTGAGAGACAAACCGGTCTTCTTATATTGCATGCTGAACGTCAGACTGACTAGACACTGGAAGCCTTGAGAGCAATATCTTTCGTATTGACCAATCAGAGTACTGCATTGTCAAGAAAGGGGCGTGGGCGAGCTAGCGGATTCAAACGCGGGTTTTACGCGGGTTTTACGCGGGCTTTATAACGCGGGCGGCCGGTCTTCCCAGTCGCAATACAGCCTCCTCCCCTGTTCATCACTGGTACATCATACGCCAGCCGAGGGCCCAACTTACTGGACGGACCGATTCATGTAGCAAATACGCAAGAGAACTTACCACTAGTCCTTGCTTGCTAGTGAGTGCATCGAAAGTCTTCAACGGTTCAACCTTCCCAGTGGACAACGCGGAGACAGTGGACAGTGAGTGAGTGGACTGTGGGCCACGTCCGCTTAAACCCGCCCCTTTTCCGGTTCAGGCCTCAAGATCAACCCCCGTTGCCGCCTTCAGGTTCAGAAAGCCGCCATGTTACGCACGGTGCCGCGAGCTCGTCGTGCTTGTCAGACCTGTCGCACGCAAAAGAGGCGATGCGACAAAGCGCTACCGGTTTGTGCTCTGTGTGCCCAGGTCGGCAGGGACTGCTGCTACGACATGGCAGGTGTTCGCAACGCCTCTTCGGTGCCTGTTACCAGCGAGAGTATTGATTTGGGTCAAGAGGGCTATAGAACTCCGCTCTCTCCTCCCGCAGGTGGCGGGATACTCGGAAACGACGAGGCAGCTACGCCAAACACGCATCGAATCCCATTTCCTCCGGCCTTCTTCCTCGACTACGAGGTTTTCAAGGGTCAGGGACTTACAAAAGCTAGTCCTATGGCGATATCAAGCTCTGCTCAGCTCTTGCGACATTTGGGGAGTGTTGCGCAGATCGCTCATGGAGTGGACGTTTACTTTCAGTCTACGCATGTATTTCTTCCCATCGGTGAGCACTGAACATATCCGCACCATGACATGACGGACTTGACCGAAGAGGCCACGACGACTAATCAAAGATTCCAGTATCCAAACTCAGCCTGTACCAGGCCATCTCCAACCCACCAACCTCGCTGGGTGCGGACACGGTATTGCTCCTCGCTGCGATGCTGCTCCACACACAGGTCGATCCAACAAGTGAGCCAGCACAGCGGCAACTATACAGACTTGTCAAGACTGAACTGGCAGAAGCGGAGGGTCGGAACCTTATCTCCGTACAGAC
Source organism: Arthrinium puccinioides (assembly GCA_022414665.1). Classification (NCBI taxonomy): domain Eukaryota; kingdom Fungi; phylum Ascomycota; class Sordariomycetes; order Amphisphaeriales; family Apiosporaceae; genus Arthrinium; species Arthrinium puccinioides. The sequence continues at coordinate 128,713 of JAIUNF010000004.1, forward strand.
ATTGCAAACTAACTTGCTCGTCTCTCTGTACGAGATTGTCAACGCCATCTATCCCGCAGCCTATCTCACGGTGGGTCATTGCTCCAGGCTTGGACAAGTGATGGGAATCCAGTACTCGGATAAGTCACCGCAGATCATCAAGCCACCGAGTAACTACCCCAACTTCTTGCTGCACTTGTACGGGACGGTTTCTGACAGGGCAAAGACAAGACAAGCGAACTGGAAGAGCGACGCCGTGTGTGGTGGTCCATCATCATACTGGACAGGTAAATCTTGCCGTTATCCCTTTTCCCTTTGCACACACGATTGAGCCACATTTTAGATATGTCAACCTAGGGGGAAATCGCCCATTGTCATGCGACGACGCCTCCCCGACGGACTTTCTGCCCACCAGCGACAGATGCTGGGACCAGGGTGTAAGCAAAGCCAGCCAATACACAAATTTCTCTCGGGGGTTTAACAAAGAAGCAGCAACTCACGGTCGTCCAACCACTGGTTACTTCTTCAAGCTTCCGGGAGAGCGCATCGCCATTTGCTCGCACTTGTCAGGCCTCGCACCTCCTCGCCCGGGTCCTTCGGCAATCGCGAAACCGCGACCCGGACGCAGATGGCTTGTACCAGGAAGCCATGCAGCTCCACCGCACCCTCGGAGCCCTATCGTGCGTCATCAGCACCGAGTCACGATCCGCTGTCGAGTCGAACAGAGAACCCGCGGCCGAGCTGCCCTGGCTCACGGCGGCAGGCATCTGCTTTAGCGCCCTGTTCAACCTGTACGATTTGTACTCGTGTCCCGAGTCCAACCGTGAAAGGGATCGTGGCAACCAAAGCTTGTTGGATATGCAAGAGATAGCCATCGCTGGTCTAAGGGAGGTCACGATAGATGTAGTACCACTCGCAGAGCGTGTTCAGGTATTGGCAGGCAGCGGCGGGGCGCTGGGCATGAGTCCGCTCGTGGGCGACTGTCTGTACCAGGCTGCTGCGGTCACGCTCTGGTTGATCCGCGAGAACGATGACCAGGAGTATTGGGATATGGTTAAGATTTTGCGAGGCGCAATCGATGTTCTTGGCGTGAGGTGGGAGAGCGCAAGTAAGTCACAACCCAGATACTTGGAGAGCGACCCGTTTGGTTGCGTGGCAGCGTCTGGATTAACAAAATTTGCAGGGCATTATAATGAAATCCTGGACATCCAAATGCCACTATATAATTGAACACTCGGTTCCCTTCGGGGTATAATGTGTCAAAAGTGTGGGCAGTCCACTCGTGGGGTATTACTTCCTTTCAGGGGCATACAAATGACAATCTTGGAAGCGTTGCAGTTTACGTCAAAGCAGGATACTACAAGATAGTACCCAACGAGTTGTTCTACAAACAGCTCCTATCCGTGTATGGCTGCTACTCCTTTCCCACCCAGGCGCTTCCCAGATAGTCCTCTAGGGACGTCAGTTCCATCCCCAACAGTTGGTTCCACGTGTTCGAGACAGACCAGCCGCCATGTGCGAGACTGGGCAGGAACTCCTGTAAGAGCAGCTTGGATACATGCTCCCGCATTTCGACGGGAATCTGTGGGTGGTCCACGATCGGGTACCAGGACGTCGCAAGAACGCCTTCTCGGACATCTTTCTCGTCAAGGCGAGCAACGTCGAAGGGTCCTCGTAGCTTCTCTCCCAGCTCAATGATCTTCCTCGCTGTAGTCTGTGTGCCACAAATCCCTCCTACCTCCGGCCATACCTCTGCGTAATCCAGTGCGGCAGCAACCACCAAGGCCATGTCGGAAACGGTCGTGAGGGTGATAGGGGCGTCTTCAGACCCAGCGATGATGATTGCGCGTCGGTTATCAAAGTCGAAATTCATTTGCGAGCTGTGGAAGTGACGAGTGGTGCGGTGCGGGTGCGCAAGGTAGTCTGCAAAGAAACCGGGCTGGAAAAGAGTGTATTGGATCACCTAGGGGGAGGTCAGTTGGAGTCCGGCAACCGAGTGTACTGGAGGGGCCAAGTCTTGCCTTTCTCTGAGAGTTGATGTCCTTTAGGTATTGCTCTATCTCGTCCTTATATGCATAATGGGCAATGCCGCTCCGGCTACGACTATATTGGAGGGGTACAGCGTCAGTCACTTGCGTCGTATGGGACTCGGTGGCACGTAGCCCCCAACTATTCGGTAAGCGAGGTCAAAAGACGACCATGTACGTACCTAGCCCATTGTGAGGGTGCGAATCTCTCAACGCCCGCGGCTATGGTTGCATCGATGATCTGCTTCTCGAGCTGGACGGCCGCCGCCGCATCCAATGTCGCCACAAAGGACAGGACTGCAACGGCGCCGCGGAAAGCCGAAATAAGAGAAGATTGGTCACTGTAGTTTACCGTCGTCCACTGGACTGTGGCCGGCAGATCGGCTGGAGCATCGGTCTGGTTCACGTAAGCTTCGCTGGTCTTTCTGATTCTTTCATCGGTGATTGCCATAACGTTACGCACCTTTCGGCTACAGATAGTAACTGTGTGGCTTCCCCGTGCAAGTATGGCGTCAATAACCTCACGTGCGACATCTAAGACAAGTTAATTCACATTTGTCTTTGAGCAACCATCTCATCAAATATAGAATTCCTTACTGCCGGATCCTCCAGCGACGACGACTCTACCCATTCTGTCCAAGTGAGAGCTAGGATTGGTAGAATTCCAAAGAGTTGATTATTTGGGACGGTTCTGTACTTATGATGAACATGATCTGGCAGTCCAAAGCGACCTTCTTTATACTACAAGTCGACCATTATGCTTCTCTACTAGTGGTACGCCAACACGGGCAGACCTTGCTAAATATGTCTCCGTGGCTCCGAAACGGCAGAAAGTCTCCGGGGATTCGGTCATGAATTACACCGACTCACTCCTGCAATATCCCTCGGTGACATATGAAGGGATCCTAATTTGACAAGATTTGGCCATCTTGTGGGTTGCTTCCTTCCTTTCCACAAGGCCTTCGGTGGGCTGCTAGACTTCGAAGCCCGTCGAGCGATACGAAGCGTCCGGAATCAAGGCCCGCTGCTCGAAGATTGTGCCGAAAATCAACAACCTCCCGGCGTCGAGAGAGCTTCCCCAAAGCTGCCGCAGCGATTAACAAACTGTTTCTTCCACAGTTTCATACGCTTCTCGGGAAACGGAACACCTAAGCCTTCGGACAATCTTCCGTTTGGATGATGGGAAAGACTGGCGTGCAGTTTGGTTTCTAAAATGCAAGCCAACCAGTCCAGCAACGGCTTCAATCCATAACCCGGGGCATGTTTAACCGTCAGTCATCTCCCATCTTCATCTCACCATTCCCTTGCTCTGGACCGCGTATGTGACGTAGCCAGCCGCGCATTCCTTTGCAAACTGAAAACAACGAGCGTACCATTCTTGCGAGCAGTGACTCAGCTCCATACAGTGAGGCGCGTTCTTCACGATACTGCCGTCCACGCGCACACTTTTCGGAAAGGAGGCACCGTACTGCTGCACGTGCTCCTCTGTGGCTTCCCAGAAGCAGTCTCGTTCCGGAATAGCAAACATGACAGGGACCGTCACATGCGCGGCCCAGCGCTCCTGCCAGGTGCTTAACCACAGTGCCGTACTCTGCATCTCTTCGGGAGTGACGGTGTGGTCCAGCTTCTCCGTGAGTAGCAGGATGGCAGGGTCGACTGTGCCTGGAGGCAACATCAAGGCATCTTTGACTGCCGGCGGGAAGGCCTGCTGCGGAGGCGCATCGGGTGGCAGCTGCTTCGGTTTTAATCCTCGCAGGGTACGCGTCCCGAAGCCCGATACGATGATGCCGCCAAACGGGTAGGAACTCGCCCTGTCCTGTGCGTGTAACGCTGCAGTGACAACTGCGCCCATCGAACCCACGCTGTGACTCAGAAGAACGATACAGCTGCATCGATTCGGCACTCCAAACTTGGCCCAAAGGGCCGGCAGGATGTGGCTATGCAGCCACAAGCCAGTTTCCCGATCGAAGCTGGAGCCCTCGGGAAGAGGCAGGAGAGATCCTGTCCCTCCGTAGCACGGCCGGTCAATGGAGACGAATGGGATACCGGACACCGTGCTCGATATGGAGGCAGTGTGTTTGGGGTCTGCGTCGAAATAGCCGCTGTGGTATGAACCGCCATGCAACCCGACGATCAACGGGGGCTCCGTGGAGACGAATTCGAGCCTTGGCGGTATATGGTAGATGCCTGCTAATGTACTACCATTATCGAGTGGGAGCACGAAATGCTCCATTTCAATGAATACGAGTTCAACTTGGAGGAGTGGTGTTTTTAGTGTGTCGTTGGAAAGTCCGTACAGAGTTAAATAAATATAGAAATGGAATGGAAAACCCGAGCTTATATCATAGCGGACATCGGAGTTTCGTAATATACCGAATAGGCCTACTAGTCTTATCAACGGTCCGTCCTCGGGTCGCAACGGGACGTAATTCCCAAGAGTGAGAATCTTCAGATGGCAAGTATCGATACTTGGGGAAATGTCTCATTTTGGGTGTCAGACATGACAAAGGGCAGCAGCAGTTGACTTGATAGGTAAACCCGTACTTTGTATCGCGTGTCCATTTGTTTTTGTGTAAATCACTGCAACAGCTGCAGCAGCGGATGCCACCGGCATCCGGTAAGAGGGTCAGATGATGACGCATCTAACCTTACCTACTATCTTCAGCTGCAGCTGCAGCTGGCTAACCTCCTCTCCTCCCTCTCGTTAGGCCTAGTAAATACAACAGATATGTTACTACGCTTCACGTATTCACCGTTACGGTCTGAATAAGGTGATACCAACAGTTTTTCAACCCGTTCATGTTTTGGCAGCCCATACTATAATGAATGACAGGATGTTCCCAGTTCATCGTTGATGTAGGGGCCAGTAAAAGGTCGCAAGCTCAAGAAAGCATACGATGCTTGAGCCTCTACCCATTTCGCGTCCGCTACATTTATATTGGTCACTGTCTAAACGATTGTAATTAATTCTGTATACTATCTGAGCAAATTCATTTGAACTTGGGAAGAGGTAGAAAGTCTCCGGTCGTTAAGAGGTTGAGAGACTCGAGAAATTGAATGGTGTAAGGAAACGCTTTGTAGCAATTGCTTTGTTATAAGGTTATCCTCTCAGCAAACAAGACAATAGTCCCGGACAACTTCAGCTTGCAATACCTGCACACTCCAATGCGGGGGAGGATTCGATGTGGACTGTCGAGCTGCTATTCATTGAAGCTACGCCGCTACAGAGTGTTTGGACATGATTTAGGATTCTTCATTGGGTAGTGCAAGTGAATGGAACCTAGGGTCGGGAATTAGACATCGTAGAGGTTACCGGAAGAAAAGAAAGATCACAAGACAAAATAATGTCAGTAATGTCACAGTGACAGCTGCACACGTGTGCAAGCCAGCCGCTGGAGTGGGCACACTGTCCAGCGGAAACTTGGCGCCTAACCGTATCTGGATAACGTATTATCCGAAGTTGGAATACGCGCCTTGGCCACTGGAGGTACCTCGTATAACACCTCAGTTCTACTACTATATGGTACCTACGAGCCAGATGAGAATACTATATTAAACTTCCAGGAACCTCTACCTAACAAAGATTCATGTAACGTAAACTCTTATCTCACTGAAAGTCACCCAGATGTGGTTAGGTGTGCCAAAGTACCGTCAGGGCGTGCCCACTCCAGCCGGGCCGGCCGGCTTAGGTGCCGAGTATAAAGTTACAAGACCCCCTTAACCCAACTATGATGAATAACCAGGAACCATCCAGTCCCAAGTTCGTCCCCGGATACGTCGTCTCTCATTTAACATTTCGTTTCTGGCCGATACAAGATGAAGTTTCTTTCTAGTGTTTTGCTGCTCGCCAGCTCTGCCGCCGCCTATACGTACGAGCGTTTGGACAAGAATGATACTGTAAGTCCTATGGCTAATTTATGAGAATCAATATTAATAGTGAAAGGTTTTTATCATGGTAGATTTACAAGTCGGCCTCTTTAGCGTGGCAAGGGACTATGATGCTGTGCTCTATAGAAACGCCATGTACGCCCATGCCGAGTTGGCCAAGATCTTTGACCTACCGGTTATCATGACTACTTCTTCCGAATCCGGTTAGCTTGCCCCGTGTCCTACACTTCTCTCGATCGGAACTTACACAATAAAGGTCCGAACGGTCCTCTCCCGAACGAGTTTCTAGAGTGGTTTCCCGACGCCCCTGTAATTCAGCGCCAAGGGCAAGTCAACGCTTGGGACAGTGCGGATTTCCGCGCCGCCGTCGAGGCTACCGGAAAGCGTCAGGTTGTTTTGGCTGGTATTACTACCGATGTTTGTAAGCACATCCATCCGATATCCCTATTCCAGAAGCTATATAAGATACCAACTCCGGACTATCCAGGCACGACCTTTTGCGCCCTATCCTTACGCGAGGCTGGCTACCAGGTCTTTGTGAACGTCGAGGCCTCTGGCACTACCACGGAACTTATCCGTAGTGTTAGTAACGACCGCATGAGAGATGCCGGCGTTCAGGTGCTGTCCATGTTCTCTATTATGAGCGAGCTGATGCGTGACTGGCGTTCGACTCCCGGTGCTACCGAACTCTTCCCCTTTCTGGACAAGTACTACCCTGCCTATGGCATGTTGGCCCGCGCCCACCGTGGCGCTGTCCAGAACGGAACTGTTTTCTCTGGCGAGGATATTCTGCCTTAGACGGTCTTGGACGTGAGATATCGAGCCCGTTAGTATCTTGCGGCACCGTGGCTTGAATACGGCGTTCGATGCCAATGTCACTCTCATAAAGGGCATGTTGGTTGTCTCATGAGCATGGAAAAATGTGCTGGCGGAGGCTTATTGTTATATGAATTTCACTTCTGTTGCCCATACAAGAAATATATTTCTTCATGGTGCGTTATTTTAAAATAACACGTTCAAACTAGGCCCCGTGTAATCAGGAGAACCCATATAATATAATCACTTATGGGTCACCAGGCTGCAACTTTCGCCTTTGTTGATTAGAGGGACAACAACTCCTATCAACTGTGAATAGTTCCGTACCCATGTTCTCGTTCGGTGTCCTAAATCGAATTACTCGACAAAGTCCTATGGAGGTAGTCATCCGACAACACGCAACTGTGCTCTATATCGGGCAGACCTTGGTGTATCTATTCCGGATGCAAGACTTTGATTTCAATCTCTTCATCCTCGTCAACATCCACGACCATCTGTGTGACACCTTGTTCGCTATACACTTCATCCCCATTTGCCAAGTACTCGTCCGTCAGAGGCTCTATGATAACCCTTTCGACCCCGTTGGCTATACTCCTCGCACCCAGTTGCGGGTCGTAGTGGTCCTTGGCAACCTGTGCGCATACCGTGGCGTCTCTCTTGACCTCGAGGTGGCAGTTGCCGACCACGTTGGCACGGTTCGCGTTGACGGACACCAGAGATCCCACGGGCTTCGCCACGTTCTCCTGCAGGGCCATGATGTACTTGTGCGCCACCACGGCTCTCTCGTCCGGGCTGAAGGTGAGGAACGGTATGATCTCGCTGATGCGGCCGGTGATGGGCGGCCCAAAGGCAGCGGCCGCTTCTGCCTGGAGCTGCTTGCTTAACCCCTTGAAGAGCTTCTTGCTGGCTGCCGTGTCGTCGTGGTGAAACAGCGTGTTTTCGTTGAGGCTGCAAAATTCGTGGATTGTCTTGTCGAACTGGTTGGTGGCGAGGATCCAAATCGACTTGGAGCAGTCCACCATTACCTGGGAGCGGCGGTCTTGGGATCTCCCTTGGTCCCATGGGATCAGGAGTGAGTCGTGCACCTCTTTCTTTGTCTTTTCGAACTCGTCCATGAAGATGATGCAGCGCTGACCTGATTTCCTGAAGAGGAAATTGTTCAGAGGTGTTCCGATCTCCGAGCCCACGTATGGACGACGTCCTCCCCATAGCTCGATCTCTCTGCTGTAGATGGTACAGTCGACGATCTCCATTTCGAGCGAAAGGAACTCGCCAAACTTGCGAGCCAGTTCCGTCTTGCCGTGGCCGCTTGGTCCCGCAAAGACGAGCACAAGGGGCTTCTCCCGTGACATGGCGAAGTAGCTTCACGTTTGTTAGATGGGATCAAAATGATGGAACGTGGCTCGGAGCATACTTCAGCAACTTCTTGGTCAGTATCTCTGCTGCGCGTTCTTGTGCTATGATGGCATGCCGGATGCCGAGGACTGCCTCGGCCTTGTGAAGTCGTGCTACCTGGAGCTCCCTAGTTGCCGGCGGTCTCGTCCTGCTGGCCACGTTGAGGCGGTAGCGCTGTGTGAGATTCAGTCGTTCGGCCAGACTGGCCTTGATCTCGGCAGTACACCAAGGCATCTCGGACGTGTCGATGCCCTCAATGTCAAAGTCCTTTGCCAAGTCGCGGGTATAGGGCACGTAGTACTCTTCTGGGATGGCCTTGGCGGAGGCTCCGTATCGCAGCAACACTTCAACCGTGCTTGCGGCCTTGGTCAACGTCTCCGCGCCATGGAGGATAGCAAACGCAAGAAGCGGCATCTTGTCCAGGCCATACGTCGTATCGGGATTGCCGCCAAGCCGAACCCAGTCTCGAATCATCTGCGCGTCGTTTGTCTCCACGATGTAGAAGATGGCTGGGAATCCATCGATCCGAGCGTTGAGTTGAGCCCCAAGTGTACCCTTCTGCTTTGCCCACGCGTTGAGGTAACTAGAGACACGAGAGGGGGACGCTTGACCTGCTTGGATCATCCCAACGAGGTCTCGCAGTTGAAAGGTGCCGATACCGTTCTCGCCCTCAATGGGCAACTCGGCGTGCTGCGGACACGGGATCCGGGGTAGAACGGGATTCCAGATGACGGACTCCAGCGGATGACCCGTATTATATGCTAGGGTGTCGTGAACGTGCTCTGGTGAGAACAGATTGGCGCCGGTTGCCTACAAGTCAAGTGTATCTTAGCAACAGAAAGCGAGCTGCACACACAATACCAACGCACCGTCATCAAGTATTCGCGTATAGTCTCTTCTGGGTCATTGTTGTGCTTCTGTGAGCCTCCAAATTAGTCTCGACTTTTCCAATTTGCAGCGCATTGGATCTCAGGATCCCTACCTGCAAGTGGTAAAGAGCCAGAGGCGGTCCGATTCCCAGATTGGTGGCGACTTGTTGTATTTGAGACCGCGTCGACGCTCCCATCTTGTTGATTCCGAATTGGAACTTTGAATCGGCAGCGATGATGTGTAACTCCTACGATTTACGAATGGTTTTTATTCGGTTGTGCCGAGATGCCCGATCAAGGCTACCATCTCTTTGCTTCTTTTCGAAGTCCAAGGCCGACTCATGCGAGAGGCCTACCTGGTCAACGAATCAATGTTTGGAGTTTCTGGCTGCAGTGGGCTGCCAAAGTTGGGCTTACTTGTAGGTTGCCCTCCGCGTGAGAATCCGATTCGAGATCGGTGCGCGGCCGTTGCCTGTAGTCTGGGACTCTGGGCATGCATTTCATTGTCGTGGCAAGGAGTGGCAACATGAATTGAACGCACGAAACATGGCAAGTGTCACATAGTGCATTTACATTGCAAAGCTACGTGGTGTTTGTTGCCCTGGGTTAACTGGGCGTTGCTGTCGCTTGATCGACTTGGCAAGATCCGAACTTCTGAAGACTGAAGTACAACGAATAAAACGCTCCTTGACAGACACACAGTTTGTCTCCTTTCCAGCTGCTTGTCGGACTTACAAGAAGTGCCCGTACGTTGTGACTTGCCCCCTATTACCCCGCAAACGTGGGTTAGTACCTATCTCCAACTGCGTACTTGTTGTTAGTTAACTTATACGGAGTACAAGTTTGGTGAGCCAGCAACATTGAACCAGGAATACATGACGCCCAACATTGTTCAGCAGAACATTCCTTGCGAGATTGAACCGACCCACGGGATTTGGGGTACATAGTGCAGAGACGACCGTCTTGACCATGGGAAGCAAAAACTAGCAATGCGTCCGGTTCGATGTATCCGGGCTGATGTATTCGTCTGAACAGTCACCCACCCCTAGGGCCGACGCGTGTGGCAACTTCCGAGATCTGAGGAACTCACCATGATGGCCCGAAGCGTATAGATGGGAAATGAGATGAAATAACAGTCCGATATGGCTATGACTTTGAGTATAAGTAACGACGAACATCCGTTCGGAGGGAGTGAGTACTTGACATCCCACAACGCGACCAACAATATATACACAGTGACACAATATCCCCATGAAATCCACACACCCCGCATTCCACGACTCCCCACCCGGTAATGGCCGATGGAGGGGTGGTTTAGCGGCTCTTGGGCGCCGTCTCTCGCCAACGCAGAGACTCTGATTGGCTCAGACGGCTGTAGAGGTCCAGCAGCATGGCATGTGGGATGGACTTGCAGCAGCGCGGATAACGTTAGTAACAAAAGTACGTTAAGTTAGTTGGAGAATCCGTACGTCAGGAATGGCCGAACGGTGAAGAATGAGCGATAAACCACCCACACCGCATGTCACCGCTGCACTACACACACCGAACGGGGCCTCACCATCGCAAAGAGAGGATATTGTTTGTTGTTACTGTTGTTGTTGCTGTTGCTACCGCAATACAAGCCTCTCTCGCCCGTGCTCAACATTGAACAGTCAACTTGGCCATCGGATCCCTGTTACTCATCGGGCCGTCGGGGCAAGGAAAGACTCAGAACTGGAACCCGGAGAAACGGCTCCCATCGAAACATCAATAACGTTGCCGAGCATCACAAGCCGAGAGTCCCATCTTCAGACTATCCGACTACCTACGCACGACAGACCACCGACTATAAACGGTCACTACACTCACAATACTGACACCGGGCACCGACACCGACACCGACACCGACACCGCCATCGTCCATCGTCCATCACAACAAGCAACAACCCCGGCACACGCACACGCACACGCACACGCACACCATGCCGTCCTCCCAGCGACCCTTCTTCCTCTCCTCCTTCCTAGCCGCCTTCCGCCAACAGCCCGCCTCGACCCTCTCGGCAGCCGCCGCCGCCTCGTCGTCGTCGCAGGCCACCAAGACCGCCGCGCAGTCTGGCAACGGGCCCTCGACCTCGGCCCGTCCCATCTCCACCTCCGCCACCACCACCACCAACAACAACAACAACAACAACAACACCGCCTCTTCGTCCTCGACGGCGACGGCGGCGGGCCAGCGCACCGCCGCCGCCGCGGGCAGCGTGATGAACCAGCTGCCCATCCACTCCCCCCGCGGCGTGCTGCCCATACCCATCGGCGGCCGGCGGCGCGGCAGCGACAGCTCGAGCGAGGGCTTCCGGGACGTGGCGCCGGGCCCGTCGGGCGAGAAGTGGTATATTGGCGGCCGGACAGCGGCCGGCGAGGAGAGGTTCTTCAAGCTGGGCGTGGTGAAGCGGGTGAGGAGTAACGATCGGTTGAGTCTGGATCGGTTGAGTTTATGAGGGACGGGGACGGGGACGGGGACGGGGGAACTGGAAGGGGGGAGGTATGGACGGGGGGACTGGAACGGGACGGGACGGGACTGGGACGGGTCTGGATGATGCAGAAAGTGGCAGCACGCGCAGAGGACGTGATATGATTACGACTTGGGGATACGGGCCTGCATCTTCGGGACACCGGACTCGACACACTGCCGAGCTCGCTGTCGGCACCTCGCTCGGCATCATGAATACGGCGTACTTGGGGTTGATTTCAAGACTTGGGCATTGCAAGTACACGCGCACCTTGCGCTGGATGGGATACGAGACAATGTACATACGCACAAAAGCAAATGCCGCGTGTTTGAAGTCGATTGCGGTTTGTGGATAGCAATCGCAGACAAGTATATGCCAAGAGGGCAAACTCAACAAAGTTATATTTGGCATATCGGTATCAAGGTTGAATCGATGGCTTGTCATTTTCGTAACCATGGCGTCCCTCAGGCCGTGTCTTCTATCGCCTCTTTCATCACCCTCAACCGCTACCACATGAATCGCTGCACATTTCCGCCATCCAACAGGGTCCCGTCCTCGGCCTTCCAGAAGAACGGCCTTGTGATGAAAATGTACATCGTCGCCGCATTGATGGCCAGAAACCAGACCGTCTCCAGTGCCAAGCGGATATCGAATTTCTTTCCGAGCTGTAACAGTCGCTGTAAGCCAGGATGCTCAACCTTCTGCTCCGAGGGGCCCAAAGGACTGCAGCTGTGCATCGGCCACGATGGCACCAGCAGCCGCCAAAAGACCCAAGGCAAGATAAAGTACCGAGGCTCGACAAGCGGTGCCGTCATCAACGACAGCGTGGTAGCGACCAGCCAGATCAAGACGGTGGACGTCGGGGGCGCCCTTTGTCGCAGCGCATCGGTTTCTATATCGTTTGCTGCGTCCTGTACCGGACTTGGCTCAGCTCTCGAAGCCCTGTTTTCAACACCTGGTGTTCCGAATGGACTCTGGATCCAGTCGTGCACTTGATCTTGCGCGACGCATGGAGCGTTCGGAGTGGAAACCCATGACGGGGTGCATCCGGACAGAGCAAACCAGCAAAGCAGGCCGCAGACAACGTACGCTGGTACAAGGGCAAACCTGACCATGCTGCCTTGAAGGATTGTGTACCGGAAAACGTAGAACATGTAGTGTCGGTTGTCTGCGAGTGTAAAGGGATGGATGATGGTATTGAAGCCAACAACCACGAGCCCGGCAACAAAGCAGGCCCCGAGAAGTCCAGCTGAAAGAAGAGATGAGATCATGTAATTGGGACTGTGGCCCTCTGTGACGTTTGCCTTCTTCGGCGCCTCACTTGCCTTTGAAACGTCGTTCCGAGTCAGCAGCTTCAACGCAAAGACCACAAGCCGCAGCGCTTGCGGAATGAATAAGGGAGTCGAGAAAAAGGCAAAGAGCGGCCAGATGTAGAGCATTTGGGCCAAATGCAGAGTTGCGATATGGTTCGACTTGTCACCCAAGACCACACCCGCATTCCAGACGACGAATATCACAAACAGGGCCATGACGACGATATGCGGGTAAACGCGTCGCAAGACAGTGGGCAAGTTGCATGCCACTGCGATGGCAATGCTAACGAGAGATAAAACCAAGTCTTCAGTCCATGCCATACTCAGCGAAGGATCATGAATATCCCCCAAGGAGTACCTTCCTATGCAAAACCTAAGCCGATCTACCAGGGCTTCAGACTTGGGTGTTTGAACGGGTCCAGGCTTTAGGTTCTTCACGGCTTCTACGGCTTCGAGGGCACCTATGAAGACGACGACCCAGAAGATGTTGGTCTGGCGCATGAACAGGGCCAGTATACCGAGGAAGACAGTGTACAGATCGTTCTGAAAACCAGCGCTGGTGTAATTTGCGACTCTCTTCTGGTGGTTGGAGAAGGCCAGGAGAACAATGCAAGTCGAGAGGACGTCCGTGTAGTACATCCCCGAGAAGAAGAATAAGACCGGGAAGAGGGCCACGTTGACTCCGGTATGGGCAGAAGAAAAAGAGGCGCGGGAAAGGTCGGACCTGGGGTTCTCAATCTTGGCCCGGCATGAGGTGGCAATAAGAGCAGTGCACGCAATGGCAAAGACGTTGAATGCCCGCAGCGTCCCAACGGAACAGTCGACATATCCCACAAGACGAGCCCAGGCAATGCTCAGGATATATCTGCCCCGATTAGCATCAGGGGAGCATGACTGGATTGAAAAAGGCGAGGCAACTCACAGGCCTGGTGGAGTGGTGATCTTGTCATCCCATTGCAGGTATCTTTTCTCGCAGTATACTTGTGCCTGTGGGATATGGAAGAACTCGTCCTGGGAAGATGGTCAGGCGTTTGGTTGTCCTCGAAGCAACTCGGAGAAACTAACTCACCAGGTAGGGTTGCGGTGCAGCCAAGTTGACCCATCTCAGCCAGAGCCACCCAAGGGCACCTGGAATCAAGGCGACCAGGCCGTATCTCCAGATGAGGCCCTGCAGAAAGTCCCGACGTGACTGGCTGGGTTGTCGCTTGTCCAGAGCAGTTGACACTGTGATGGCGAGCAGCCAGGAGCCGGCGCCAAGGAGGAACCTTTGGCTGAGACAGAGGTCCAGGATCTGGGAGAGGGTGGTCATGCTGTGGGATCGATCGTTCAGAATGAGAATCTCATGATGCAACAGAGGGTTTATAACAGTCAAAGTCCAGCACCAATTGCATTGGCGATCAGGTTGTCGTGGACGATGTGAAGATGGGAAAGTCGAGACTACTGAGTACAGATAACGCTAAGCGAGTCGTCGACTTGCCCAGGAACACAGAAAACACCGTGTCAAATGCGCCAGAGTGCACAGTCTCCGCACTGTAACTGTACCCTGTACCCTGTAGTTACCTAGTTACCACCTGTCTGTACCTGAGGCTTGTTTGCAGTTCATTGGTAGTTACCCGTACCTGCCCCCCCACGCAACGGTCCGGGCACCACCTTGCAGGCGCTAACTCAAGTGCTAAGTGCTAAGTTAACTAATAACAGTAATTGACATTCCATCCGTCCTCCAGAAAACACTCATCAACTTGGAGTCTCGAAGTCGGACCTCCTCCTCTCAACAAAAACCATTGAGTGCTGGCAAACTCGAGAATGCGACCGCCACCATGACTTCCACTTACCAACTCACACAGCGCACCATGCGCTCTTCTCTACGACCCATCATCCGTCAGGCTGCACCGAGAGCACCTCTACCTGGCCGACGTCATGCCTCGACATCGTCAACAGATGCATCCATCTCTCGAATCAGGACGGTCCTGTACGCATCGGGTCTCGCCTTTACTGGCTACCTGACCTACATCTACGCCACAGACACTCGCGCCTCCTTCCACCGATGGCTCGTACCCCGAGTCCTGCGATTGGTCTATCCCGACGCAGAGGAAGCCCACAACGCCGCCGTCTCCTCGATGAAGACCCTTTATAGCCTCAACATGCACCCTCGCGAGCGACGATCCGCCGACTTCGATGCCTCCCTGGGCCTGTCCGTCTTCGGATACCACATTGCCAACCCCATCGGCATATCCGCTGGCCTTGACAAACATGCTGATGTTCCCGACCCTCTGTTTGCCCTCGGGGCCGCCGTCGTCGAAGTGGGAGGCTGCACACCCCTCGCCCAGGAGGGTAACCCCAAGCCGCGCATGTTCCGCCTGCCTGGTCTTGACGGTCTGATCAACCGATACGGGCTCAACTCGCGAGGTGCCGACGCGATGGCCACGCGCCTGCGAAACCGAGTGCGACTATACGCCCGTTCCGTGGGCATGGCCGAGAAGGAGGTCCTGAACGGCGAGGCCAACGTCCCGCCTGGAAGTCTGCTGCCAGGCCGCCTGCTGGCCGTGCAGATCGCCAAGAACAAGAACACGCCCGCGGAGGATGTCAGCGCCGTGAGCCGGGACTATACCTACTGCGTCGCACGCTTGGCGCCGTACGCCGACATCCTGGTCGTCAACGTCTCTTCGCCCAACACCCCGGGCCTGCGCGACTTGCAGGCCGTCGAACCCCTGACCCAGATCCTAAGCGCCGTGGTGGACGAGGCACGGCGGGCCGACCGCAAGACAAAGCCCAAGGTCATGGTCAAGGTCTCACCCGACGAGGACGAGGACGCGCAGATGGAGGGCATCGTGCAGGCCGTCTGGCGTAGCGGCGTGGACGGCGTCATCGTGGGCAACACCACTAATCGCCGAGCGGGTGTCGTACCGCCTGGCGTGGACATCACGCCCAGCGAGGCCGTGACGCTGAGCGAGACGGGAGGGTACTCCGGACCCATGATGTTCGAGCGTACTCTGAGCCTGGTCAAGCGCTACCGGAAGATGCTGGACGGCCAGCGCCTGTCGCTCACAGATCCTACACCGGACGGCAAGAGGGAACTTGCAGACAGCAACGGCAAGCAGGCCATTGCCGACGAGGCCGTCAACGCTAGTCTGGCTGCAATCGAGGGGACCGCCTCAGGCGCCATCGAAGCTGACACGGGCTCTGCGACTGCGCCAAAACCTGCCACGACCAGCCCGAGCGGCCAAGAACAGAAAGTCATCTTTGCGACGGGCGGCATCACCAATGGAGAGCAGGCCCTGCAGATCCTGAACGCTGGCGCGAGCTTGGCCATGGTCTACACTCACCTCGTTTACGGTGGTGCGGGCACGATCACGCGATTGAAGGAGGAGATGAAGAGCAGTTTGGCTGGCGAGGACAAGTAATTGTTGAGTCGAGATAAAAAGGCAGGGCATTAGGCATGATAGACAGACGATAACCTTCAGGAATTGTGCTGTACGATATTGATACCACATTTATTTGCGTTGAATTGCCCAAGGCAACCCGCAATAGAGAATAGGCCTGGTCAGGCGAAAAAAGGGCAACAGAAGAAATAGAAGCAGGATTCAAACCTCGAGCGTACAGAGGAAACGAGTCACTCGACTTGGCTCAAGACAAAGGCATAGGATGAGGTTAGCTGTCAGTCTCCTACCAGCAGCTCTATCCCACCCCTCGGCGGCCTATTGTACCGCTTCTGAGACGTATCTTGTCGCTGAGACTTCAAAGCAACTACGGCTAGTGAAATACGAGATAAAACCTCTGCCTCGTAGCTCCGATTTCCCACCGAGTTTCAAATAGCGCCGCATGCTGGCAACACCCGCGGGAGTCCGTAGCTTCACTGGTCAGAAAGAATCTAAGCAGCAATGTGAGTAAGCAGATGTCTTGTCTATAATGTCATTTTGTACAGGGGTTCGGCTGTAAGGCGATGGCCATGCTTATGCACGCTTCTCTTCTTCCTCTCCTCTATCTTTCTCAACCCTTCGCCCCCATCCGCCTCTGTGGTGTGAGACTCGGACCAGAGACATCCAATCTCAAAGCACAACCTCTGGCGCGGTAAAGCCAGACCACATCTCTCCAAACAGTTCCTGTTTAGAATGGGTTGTCCGAGGCCGGGACCTGGTGGCCGTAGTAGTTGCGGAGCAGGGGGATCTTCATCAGCACGTCCTGCTGCACGCGGGGAATGCCGGACGCGTAGAATATGACGGCGAAGAGGGCGACGCCGCCGAAGGCGCCCGACTTGAAGGCGAGGCGGGTGAGCTGCTTGGGCGTCATGCCGGCCACGTTGGGCTGGTAGTGGTACCTGGGAGGTGGGAAGCGGTCAGCATCAGTGCGGGATTCGCCCGGTGCGGTTCCACGGCGGTACGCTGTCGGGTGGTCGTCGTTGGGGGTTTTCCAGCATCCCCAGATAGTGGCCTCCCGTTCGTCCACCTCGATAGCCTGCGTATCTCCCGCGCCGGGTGGGCTTCCTCCACGGATGATGATGGTGGCAGCACTCACTTGGGCCCGTAGGGGCTCTTGTACGTCGGGTAGTAGGGTCCCACGGGAGGGGCCTGGCGGGCGAGAGTCTGGAGGGAGAATCGTGGTCAGTCTACCGTTCGAGGTCGTCCGTCTCCTCCATCCGCCAGCTTCGGGGTCGTGGGTTCGAATTCGAGAGGGATGAGCAGGCGAAACTCACAGGAGACACCATGGTTGCGATGGGGCGTGTCGGAGGTGAATGTGCTTTCAATTGGTCGTCGATGTGTTGCGAAGATGCGACGACTTGAAAGCTGCGCGACATTCTTTGTTGGCCGGAAAGAGCCGGCTGCTGCGAGCCACGGCAAGCCACATTCGCTGACATAAGTCGGAGCTGTGATTAGCCACAGGCTGTGTCAGCCCCCACGAACAGTACAATGTACTCCGTATCCGTACGGATTGCTCCGTCGAGATCGGGAAGCTAGTTAGTTAACTGTTAACTTAAGTCCGTACCTTCAGTCGACGCATTTCAGTGGGACTCATGTCAATCATGGAATTGGGGAAGCTCGCTGCTCCAGCTCTTGTTTGCTTGGAGTTTTCTACTTCATACTTTTTTGTTCAACACCATCGCTACTTGCTCACCGCTACGCTTCTCTCCCAATGATTAGTTGACACACTAACTAGAGACTACACCACTCCATCATGGACAAGCTAGTTGACCAGCGCTTCGAGCGCATCGACAGAGCCCTGACCAACCTCATCGACTCCATTTCCAAATACAACCCCTCGGCCGCGCAGGGCGCCGATCTCCTGGTCGCCGAAACTGAGATTTCCAAGGGCCTCGACGAGATAGAGAAACACCAGCAAAACTATGCCCACATCCAGCACCTGCGCAGCATATCCTCGGGATTCGACAATCAGATCAAAGAGACCCTCACTCTGCTCGCCCAGACCCGCAAGGAGCTCGTCAGCACGTCCGCGACAGTCTTCCCCAGCGGGCCCAACTACCCCATCAAGTACGAAGAGCTCCTCGCCTATGCCCGCCGCATCTCCAAGACCACACTCCCGCCCTCGAGCGCGCTGAACGTCGGCGCCTTGGCCACCCTCGCATCGCAGACACAGCCCGACAGCGGCGCCGAGTCCGCCGCCCAGACACCCGTCGGCACACCCAACGGTGTTGGCGCCTCGACGCCCAACGTGGGTGCCGCAAACGGCGGGGGCACACCCTCCTTCGACTCGACGATGCAGCAAACATCTGTCCCCACGGCCCTCCCCGAGGCCCTGCAGCAAATGGCCAATCCCACCGCCAACGTGCCTTTTATTCCCTGGCCCTCGGAAGAGTCCATCCGCCGCGGCGCCCTGGCCGAGATGGCCTTCCTGACAAACCAGGGCATCGAGCCGGAGAACTACGACCCGGCCGAGGAGATTGCGCGCAAGAAGCGCGAGGAGGAGGAGCAGCGCGCCAAGGAGGAGCGCGAGCGCATCGAGAGGGATGAGCACGAGAAGCGAGTTCGGGAGCAGCGGGAGCGGGCGAGGTTGGAGCGGGAGAAGGAGCACGAGAGGGAGGCCGCCGCGAGGGCGAGGATGGGCAGTATCGGGGGCCCGTCCGCTGCAGGCGTGCCCGCGCCGCCGAGTGCGGCGCCGGGCGAGAAGAAGCAGTTTCAGTTCATGGGGGCGGATGATGACGATGATGAGAGTGACTAGGAGCACCTCGCCCACAGGTCGGGTATGGTAAGGGGGGAAGGTCGGGGTCGGTGGTACGATGATGGTTGTGTGGCGTCTTGAGGAGCTCAGTATTAGCAGTACCCCTATAACCAGACAGATTCCAGGATACACGTCCAACGTAAAGCGTTCTCAAGTTGCTGCAAGGCAAATGATGTTGAAGTTGCGTGTGAAGTGTTTTTTATTCTACCTCGACGTAGCTACTGCTACTTATCCCACTCCTAGTATAAACGACCTTGCGGTATTCTAGGGAACTGATTATTCCAATCCGCGCTGCAAATGTTTCGGCACCGATACGTGTTCTCCCACTTCCTCCCTTTGGGGGATGACCGCAGTTTATATTCCGTCCGTGTTGGAACAGATACATCTGTTATTGCCGTCGCTGCAGAACCCGTTGACATAACCCTGCGCCACGCATTCCTGGGGGCAGGTATCCGTTTCCGGGCAGGAGGTGATGCATAACTGGTCGGGGCCGATAACGAGGCATCGCTTCACGCCATCGCTGCCCGCGGCGCATCTGTTGTAGCCGGAAATAATGGTGCACGTGCCTTCCGAGCTGGGGAGGGCCTCTGCCCGCGGGAGGGTCGAGCCCGCGGCTGCTAGAGCCGGGAGGACGGCAAGGAGGAGGGCGGTATATTGCATTTTTTTTAGGGTGGGGAGATATTTGCCAGAGTAGCGAGATCGTGTATAAAGCAAAGGCTGGTATAGCTAGTTATGTCGAGGACGAACAGTATTAGAAATAATTTATTACGAAGTTACTAGATACGAAGGCCCTTATATATATCTATGACTCTAAATCTTACTATTAATATCGAATAATACCACCCTAGGATCCGGTCGCGATAACTCGCATTAAGCAGATTTAATATCTTAGATACTTTAGTCACTCTTAAGCATGAAAAAATAAACTTTAGTTGTAGTAGGCTATCCTTATCTTGTTCTAGAACTAGCAAGGCCGATCCGGGCCCCTATAGTTCTGAAACGACTATTACTAGGTTGGGCTATGCGACTCTGTGCTAAAATATTAGACCTAAGGAGTACTAGTCCGCAATATTCGAATATACTTCTGCTCAAGTTCAGGAGTAAAAGTACCTTTAGAAGTTGGTAATGTTAAGGGTCCTATTTAATTTATTGCAAAGCTACACTCCTATTCACTATATACTAAACTAGCTACCTAACCGACCTATCTATACGGCACACTTGAGTACTATTAATAAGTTGGCGTCGAAATAATAGGTTGCACAGCCCTGCGTCTCGTTGATCAATAATCCAGGTACCACCTTGAAAACAACTTTATACTGAAATGCAAGTTGGATAATCAGCAGCGAGTAGTCATGTCCTGTGAACCCTCGATTCAATATATCATCGAGAAAATCCTGGTATGAGGCATACAAATTCGCTTCTCCAGTCGTACCTGGTCTGTTTGAATCTCCACCACTTCAACTTTGTCTTTCGAGTAAAGATTGAGGCACAGTCATCATTTTTATTTCGTTTAAAGAAGCCGACTCACGATGACAATACAGAGGTTTCGATGCAAGAGGTAAAGAGCGAATGGACGTATAAAGCAAGTTCTCACAGTGGGGGAGTAGAGATGATGCGCGAAACAGTCAGTGAGACTACCCATCAATATTCTAAACCTCGCCTACAAGTAACGGCCATCTCTCTGATTCGAGCAAGGGCATCTAATACGGAGGTTTGCTGGTTTACTGGCATGGCTCCTGAACCATCAGCCTGCGTGGGTAATGTGGTGTCACGCTGTTCACCAAATACAACATGGTAATCGGTTGCGTGGGTATCGTCAAATGAGCAACTTCAACTGACAGGGGTATATGACCGACTACGTAGAGCAGGATCCGAGGGCCACACCCAAGAGATGACCGTGAGACGCGCAAGAGACGCTGGGAAAAAAAAACTTTTTCGAGAATGCGCCGGATTCCACCGACCCGGCCCATCGTGCCAACCTCCCTTTTTTTTTTTCCCACCACAGCTCACTTCTTCTCGTCCAAAGTATGCTGCACATCCTCCGGCGCGTCGACGACTTTCCCCTCGGTCGGCTCGGGCAGGCGCTTCTTGCTCAAGCCCATCATGCCCTTGGCCACGCGCAGGATGCTGTGGCGGCCCTCCCAGAGGGGGAAGATGCCGACGGCGCCGCAGCTGAAGAAGATCCAGATGATGCCGACGACGACCCAGCCGGTGAAGAACTGCTGCGAGAAGACGTAGCCGGAGCCGTACATGGGCATGGGCCAGAGGACGAGGAAGCAGAGGGCCATGACGACGGTCAGCCACTTGGCCAGCCGCGAGGCCTTGTTCAGCTTGACCATGTCTTGTTCGGGGGCGACGACGGTGAAGCCCGGCGCCCCGCTCTCCAGCTCGCCCCCCTCGGCGCCGGACGAGACGGCGGCGTCGTCGCCCTGCTTGATGGCCGCCATCGAGGCCCAGTCGTAGTTGTCCGCGCCGAAGCCGTAGGTGAACAGCGGCACGAAGAGGACGGGGCTCAGCAGCGCGACGACGTTGCCGGCCAGCATCGGGTAGTTGCTGCCGAGGTTGTCGATGGACAGGACGCCGTCGAACAGCCGGTCGCAGGTGACCGTCCACGCGATCAGGGCGCAGACGAGGCCGAGGACGGGCGACGCGGCGGCCGCGATCCAGTTCTGGCGGCTCCAGAACAGGGTCAGGGTCGCGGGGATGACGGCGGCGCTGATCATGACGCCCATCCACAGGTAGAGCCATCCCATGCTGATGCCCGCGTGGTGCAGGCCGACGGAGAACCCGGCCATGATGATGCCGTAGCCGACGACGGTGGAATGCGAGATGGCGATCAGCCGATGGCCCGAGGCGATGGGGTTGATGTAGGTTCTGCGGGCTTTGTGTCAGCAATGTTTCGAGGTGCGATTGGAGGGGAGAGAGAGCCAAGGTCCTTACTGGTAGACATCGTACGTGAAGATGGAGGACACCGCGATGAGCTGGGCAGAGAAAGCAGATGTGACCGCCACTGGGAGGTTCCGTGTTAGCGTTCGAAGCCCACACATGTCTCGACTCTCGACGCCAGGACGCGACTTACTGAAGATCATGATCAAGGTACAGACAGCCCCTGAATGACCCAAGAGAGCCATGGAGGCATAGGGCAGAACCAGACCGGCGTTGACGTCGTCGGCGTGTATGCGATCGGGATAGCTGGGGAAGGACGGGCTCGTCTCCAGAGCCAGGGCAGCGAGTCCCATGGTGGTGGCGCAGAGCCAGGGGATGGCGAACCACGCAAGCCCACCGAGAATATACCCGGGCAGGGCGTGCACCGGCGAAGCGGCGATGGCCTTGTTGTAGTAGCCTAGAGAGGGTCGGGTCAGTCAGCGGGAGGAGGTTCGGCAGAGCGTTGACACCGGGATGCGTACCATTGTCCATAAAGACGGTTCCGAAGTTGCCGACGATGTTGATGACGAAGAATATGGCGCCCTCCCTCGACTGCATGGTCAAGTACGACCCCCCTGCATTTCCGTCGACGGGGTGGGTGCTGGCAGCGGCGACCAGGTGGTCGTACACGATCGCAGGCGAGCCCAACTCGGATCCAGTCGCGTAGGTCGTCAGCGCAAAGATGAGGATGATGACGAGGATCACGATGGTGTGGACGTAATCGGTCAGGAAGGTGGCCTTGATGCCGCCAAACATGGTGTAGATGACGACACCCAGCGGGAGCAAGAAACATGCTGCTTCGGTAGACATGCCCGTCATGGAGGTGACCACGGCCGATCCGCCCGTCAGGAGCTGGGCCGTGACCAGAATGTTGGTGAAGAGGCCAAAGAATATGAAGACGATGTGGGTGACTTTGCCGTAACGCGCACGAATGACCTCGAGGACAGTGTGCGCGTTGGGCGCCCGTCTCTTCAGCTCAATGGCGATGGTGGCAAAGAGGATGATTTGCACGGTGGCGCCAGACGCATACTACACAGCAGTTCCGTCAGAACCCCGACCTCGAAAAACGGCTTGGTCGAAAGGGGGGGGGGGCCACTCACCCAAAACGGACCAGAGACACCGTACTTGTAGGCAACTCCGGACGACTGCAGAAGAGTGGCCGCCCAGGTCCACGAAGACACGACAGCGGCTGCGACCAGGCCGGACTTGACCGACCGCCCCGCCGTGTTGAACATCTCGGACGTCTGCTGCTCATTGTTGTATCTTGCCGATTTGTCAGTCTCTTTTATCTTTGGCTCGGACGGGGGTGCCATGTTGGTTGCTCACTTTTTGAGGACATAGGTGGTCAAGATCATGCCAAAGGCGAAAAGAAAACCGAGGCCGACGACGATGCCATATCCGTAGGCTTGGCTCAGAGGAGCAGCTACAGATCCCGATGATGGGCCGCCTCCGCCTGCCATTGCGACTTGTGAGGGGGGTTTGTGGAGGGTGAAAGGGTCTCGGGCGTCAGACTTTAGGGTCTCAGACTCTCAGCCTTCAGGTACCGACGTCGATAACGATGTGTCTGCGGCAGAGTCCAGACTGGTCACTGCAGTTGGCCTTGGAGAGAGACGGGTGAAATGGCGATGACCGTCTTTATACATCTCCGCATCCATCACATCACTAGAGTCTAGCCGGATGAAACTCAATGTCAATCAATCCTTCTCAACCCCCCTTTTGGCCCTTGGGGGCGGCGGGCTCTGCATCGGCATGGTATGATGCATCTGACGGCCAACGAACTAGTTGCTGTATGGTGTACCGGTAGCACCTAGTTACGCAGCCCACGTATACGATAAGGCTAGGTCCGCTCCAGAGTCGGCCCACGCGACAAGGACAGGGGATATCCCCCCAGTGGCCAAGCGATGAGTGCCGGATGACGTGGGCCGTGATTGGCTGTGTGACTGATGCCGTGAGCAATGAGACGGTCATGATAAGGCAAGATAAGATAACATGAGCCACATGGGAGGCCGGCGGCTTCAGTGGCTGTCGGACGAAAACCTTGTCACTTGTGGGTTGCCCAACTAATAACTACCTATCCGATTGCCGAGCTCGTTATCGTGTGTGCACGTCTGCAGGCCTGCACGAAATGCTCCGAGAGCGGCTGTCTGTCAGACTCTGTCTCATTGGGCTGAACCACCCTCAGAGATAAGGAGCCGTCGCGATGGAGACACGGCAGCAGCACGGTTGGGGCCCTGGGGAATGCGGAGCCGGGGGGGCTAGATTGACGAGCTCGATCACAGGGATGCTTGATGGCGAGATGATAGTCGATCTGCCTTCTTCCGCGGCGAAGCGTGGGGGGGGAGAGGCCGACGAGGAGCCGTTGGCGACTTCTTCCTCTTGGCCTTCTTTGCTGCCACCAAGCCTTCGCCGCCGGTCGGATCGACTGTTGAAGCTGCACAACAACAAGTGTGCCGAGATTGCTTGGAAGGAAGCTGGAACACCACAGCGTGCAAAGTCGCGATGGATTCAGAGTACTTGGGAGGCGGGACTAGGACTATAAGTATGCGGGACGACAATGGCGTTATAGCCAGCATTCTCTCATTCGATTGCTGCAACTCCGACAGCTGATAGCGTGCCGTCATTTCGACCTCTTGCGCGAGACGATTCCCATCCTGCGTATCGTATCGTATCACATGGTTCATATCCTATCGGTGGAGCATTCATTCATTCTAGCTTGGAAGTTGGTGAAGCAAATTGCCATCTTGGCGGTCTTCACGACTCAGACATGTCGCCAGGTATGGCTGGTGAGTAACTAACTAACTGACTTGACGTACATCACTCACCTTGAACTAGTCACAATCTCTGGCAATCATCCATCCACAGCCAATGATGAGCCGCGGTCGCCATTGACCATCCCGGAGTGGAAGGCTGCCCAGCTCGGTGGCGGCGGTCTAGAACGTCTCCTATCGCTTTTGAAGGCCGAGCAACAGGCTGCGTCCAATGCCTGGATCTCGCTGGCAAGCGAGGACGAGATCCGCCGGCAGTGGGATGCGGTCGAAGCGGTTCGAGCGAGTGGAAAGGAGGTCCCGTTGTACGGCGTCCCCTTCGCCGCCAAGGACAACATCGACGCGCTCGGCTTCCCTACGACGGCTGCGTGTCCGGCCTTTGCCAAAGAGCCCGCGCAGACGGATGCGACCGTGATTGCCCGTCTGAAAGAGGCGGGCGCCGTCTTGATGGGGAAGACCAACCTCGACCAATTCGCCACGGGGCTCGTTGGTACCCGATCTCCGTACGGCGCCGTGCCGAACTCCTTCGACCCCGAACGGGTGAGTGGCGGATCAAGCTCCGGGAGCGCAGTCCTGGTCAGCCGGGGCGTCGTGCCATTCTCTCTCGGCACCGATACTGCGGGCTCCGGAAGAGTGCCGGCGGGCCTGAATAACATCATTGGCCTCAAGCCTACCAGAGGCGCCATCAGTACGACGGGGGTGGTGCCAGCCTGCCGCACCCTCGACTGCGTGTCCATCCTGGCGTTGACAATCGACGACGCCCAACAGGTCCTTGCCGTTGCCGAAGGACCAGATCCGACGGATGCCTATTCGCGGGTACGGCCTGTCCGGGAGACTGAGCCGGCTATGGCACCGTCACGACAGGGGGTTGCGCCATCCCTTACCTTTGCCATTTGCAAGAACCCGGAATGGTTCGGCGGGAATGACAGAGAAGGGGCCTATGAGGTCGCTCTCGAGGAAGCCAAGGATCGTGGCGTCGAGTTGGTGCCGGTGGACTTTTCGGACCTCTTCGAGCTCGCCAACCTCCTGTACGAAGGCCCATGGGTTGCCGAGAGGTACGCCGCCATTCGCACGTTCGTCGACGAACACCCCGAGGAGCTCGACCCGACAGTCCGAAAGATCATCACCAAGGCAGAGAACTTCAGCGCGACCGATCTCTTCCAGGCGCAGTACCGACGGCAGTACCTGGAGCGAAAGATCAAGCGCGAGTTCGCACGGTTTGATGCACTCCTCGTCCCAACTGCGCCGACGTTCCCCTTGCTTCATGCCGTATCACTCGAGCCGGTGCGGGAGAATTCACTTCTGGGCACGTATACCAACTTTGTCAACTTCCTCGACTGGTCGGCTATTTCCATACCTGCCGGCTTCTGCGCACAAGGACTTCCGTTTGGCATCACCATCATCTCGACCACGTGGCAGGAACCCAAGCTGATCGCACTGGCAAAGATGCTGAGTCCCAGGACAGAGCGCCGCCTGGGCGCAACCCACGTCTCGTACAGAGAGCCCGAGGAGGGACCCCACGATGTCCAGCAGGAAAACAGCACCCCTACCCCCAAAAGCATCTCCGTCGCGGTTGTCGGTGCTCACCTGAGCGGCTTTCCGTTGAACAAGGACCTCACGTCCAGAGGTGCCACCCTCTTGGAGCTGACAAAGACCTCACCTCGGTACAGGCTTTTTGCACTCGCGGCCGCTGAAGGGGCCGTTCGGAAGCCCGGTCTGAAGCGCGTGACGGAGAAAGGCGAGTCTATCGAGGTTGAGGTCTGGAGCATGCCCGACTCTCAGTTTGCAAGCTTCCTTCGCACCGTCCCTAGCCCGCTTGGCCTTGGTTCCGTTGAGCTCGAGTCTGGCTCGTGGGTGTGCGGATTCATCTGCGAGCCCGTTGGCCTGGATGGGGCGACAGATATCAGCCAGTACGGAGGATGGCGCAACTTCATGGCGGACGCTTCAACGACGAACGGACCGGTTGATACACTCCCCTTGTCAACTACACCCCCTCTATCAACTACCACCCCCCTTTCTCCCCACCAACGATCGATCAAGACGGTACTTATCGCCAACCGAGGCGAGATCGCCGTTCGCATCATCAAAACCCTACGGAAGATGGGCATCCGGTCTGTCGCAGTCTACTCCCCATCCGACGCAGCAGCCGAGCACGTCAAGCGCGCCGATGCTGCCCTGCCGCTCCTCGGTGATTCCGTCGCCGAGACGTACCTCTCGACGGACCAGCTGCTGGCCATCGCGCAACAGACCGGAGCCGACGCGGTGATTCCCGGCTATGGCTTCCTGGCCGAGAATGCCGACTTTGCCCACCAAGTCCAAGAGGCAGGCCTCACCTGGATCGGGCCCACGCCCGCGCAGATGCGCGACATGGGCCTCAAGCACCGGGCGCGCGAGATTGCGCAAACGGCCGGCGTGCCCATCGTACCGGGCACGGAGCTCCTGACCGACGCCGACGAAGCCGTCGAGAGAGCCGCGGAGGTCGGCTATCCCGTCATGGTCAAGAGCACGGCCGGCGGCGGCGGGATCGGGCTGCGGGTTGCGCACGACGAGGCTGCGCTCCGGAGGGACTTTGCGAGCGTCCGGAGACTTGCGGCGGCCAACTTTGGCGACGCCGGGGTCTTCTTGGAGCACTTTGTCCAGCAGGCCCGGCACATCGAGGTGCAGGTGCTCGGGGATGGCGAGGGTGCGGTCGTGACGGTCGGCGAGAGGGACTGCTCCCTGCAGAGACGCAACCAGAAGGTCGTCGAGGAGTGCCCGGCCTCGTTCGTGCCCGAGGCGGTGCTGCGGCGCATGCGGAGAGCCGCGACGGACCTGGCCGTGGCGGTCAGGTACCGCAACGTCGGCACGGTCGAGTTCATCTACGACATGGGCAAGGGGGACTTTTACTTCCTGGAGATGAACACTCGGCTCCAGGTCGAGCACCCCGTCACCGAGGAGGTCCTGGGCTTGGATCTGGTCGAGTCCATGGTGCGCATCGCCAACGGCCAACTCGACATGGACGAGGTCAACAAGAGCGGCAGTCGTGGCGCGCGATTCGCCATCGAAGCGCGCATCTATGCCGAGTCGCCCCTGCAGGACTTTCGACCATCGTCCGGCAAGCTGCTCCATGTCGTCTTCCCGACGGACATTCGCGTAGACACTTGGGTCTCGTCCGGAACCGAGCTGTCCGCCTCCTACGACCCTCTGATCGCAAAGTTCATCGCGACGGGGCGCTCAAGGCTCGAGGCGATCGAGAAGCTCCTCGGCGCCCTCAGGTCCACGACCATCACCGGCGTCGAGACCAACATCGACTACGTCGCTCAGATCATCGCTGCGGAGGCCTTTGCGGAGGGCACCTTTACGACCAAGACCCTGGATGCGTTCCAGTACCGAGCATCCGCCATCGAAGTGATCGAGCCGGGATCCAGCACCACGGTTCAGGACTTCCCTGGTCGCTTGGGGCACTGGCACGTCGGCATCCCTCCGTCTGGCCCCATGGACGACTACTCCTTCCGACTCGCCAACCGGCTGGTGGGCAACCGAGCCGGAGCCGCGGGGCTCGAATGCACCGCCCAGGGCCCTACGCTCCTCTTCCATTGTGATGCCCTCGTTGCCGTGGCCGGGGCGCCCGTGGACGTCCGCGTCGGTGGGCAAATCGTGGACGCTGCACGCGCGATACGGGTCCGCGAGGGCCAGTCGCTGTCCGTCGGCCTGCCCAC
The DNA here is from genome assembly GCA_022414665.1 of Arthrinium puccinioides. NCBI lineage: Eukaryota > Fungi > Ascomycota > Sordariomycetes > Amphisphaeriales > Apiosporaceae > Arthrinium > Arthrinium puccinioides. The sequence continues at coordinate 157,048 of JAIUNF010000004.1, forward strand.
GGCCGGGTACCGCTCGTACATTGCCTTTCAGGGTGGCGGCCTGCGTGTGTCGGAGGTGTACGGCAGCCGGTCGACGTTCTCGCTCGGTCGGTTCGGCGGTCACAACGGTCGGACCTTGCAACACGGCGATCTGCTACAGCTTGAGCATCCGTCCCCGGGGGGCGAGGGTTCCGTGTCCGCCTTGTCGCCCTCGCCCCTCCCCGTCGTCCCTATACCCGACGGACCCGAGCCGCACTGGAAGGTAGCCGTGGTTCCGGGCCCGCACGGCTCGCCCGACCACTTCGCGCCCGACAGCTACGCCGAGCTCTTCGCGTCGTCCTGGACCGTCCACTACAACAGCAACCGGCTGGGCGTCCGGCTCAAGGGGCCGAGCCACAGGTGGGCGCGCTCCGACGGCGGCTCGGCCGGACTGCACCCGTCCAACATCCACGACAGCCCGTACGCGATCGGCAGCGTCAGCTTCACGGGCGACGAAGCCGTGGTGCTGACGGGCGACGGGCCCAGTCTCGGCGGCTTCGTGGTGTTCGCCACCGTCATCGCGGCCGAGATGTGGAAGTTTGGCCAGATGCGCCCGGGCGACAAGATCCAGCTGGTGCCGGTGTCGAGAGACTGGGGATCGGGGCAGGCCGCTCGTCTGGCGCATTCCATCGAGAGTCTTTCCGAGCTCTCGCCGCTGGACTGCGACCCGAGAGCGGCGACGATGCGGCTGCAGCAGCAGCAGCAGCAGCACGATCCATGCCCGGAACTGGTGCGCATCGCCGATGGTGAAGACGGCGTCGTGGCCCGACCGTATGGCGACCGCGGCCTGTTGCTCGAGTTCGGCCAGCGCGACGACTTTGACATGCGGCAGACATTCCGCATCATGAGCTTCCTCGGGCAACACAGGCTCTCGCCCATCCCGGGCATCGACGAGCTCGTCCCGGGCGTCCGCACCCTGCTGGTCATGTACGGCGCGCAGACAGCAGCCGAGGCCGTGATCGCGTCCCTCCAGTCACAGCTGCCGGCCCTCGGTCGGGCGATGGCCCAGGCGCTGCCCTCTCGCCTGGTCCGGCTGCCGTTCGTGTTCGACGACGCCGTCAGCCAGGCCGCCGTCGACCGCTACATGGCCACCATCCGCAGCGCGGCGCCGTATCTGCCGCGGAACGTGGACTTTCTGCGCGCGCTGAACTTTGGCGACGACGGGGACGTCGAGGCCGTCCGGGACGTGCTCGCGTCCGCCACGTTTCTCGTGCTCGGGCTGGGCGACGTCTTCCTGGGCTCGCCCTGCGCCGTGCCGCTGGATCCGCGCCACCGCCTGTTCGGCACAAAGTACAACCCGTCCCGCTCCTACACGCCGCGCAACTCGGTCGGCATCGGCGGCCAGTACATGTGCATCTACGCCGCGGACTCGCCGGGCGGCTACCAGCTCGTCGGCCGGACGGCGCCGATCTGGGAAGAGGATCGGATCGGGATCGCGCGTTCCCGGGGTTCGGGCGGCGGCGGCGGCGGCGATGCCTGGCTGTTCCAGCTCCTCGACCGAATCACGTTCTACCCCGTCACGGAGGAGGCACTGGACAGCGCCATGGCCGCTGGCACGCATCACGAACTCGTCCACGTCGAGGACAGCGTCCTCGATCTGCGTCACTACGAGCAATGGCTGTTGGAAAACCGCGAGGACATGGACCGGGTCGTCCGAGCCCGAGGCAGTACCGTGCGAAGCGCCACGTTCTACGAGGAGCTGCTGATGCCCTTCCAAGGCGGCGCGGAGGGCTCTTCGCCGAGGCGATCCGAGGCGTCCGATGACGACGCGGATGACGGTATCGCCGGCGAGAGAGTTCGAGCCAATATCCCGGGCCGGTGCTTCCGCATCGAGGTGCAAGAAGGGCAAGACGTCGCGCTGGGCGACGCGGTGGTAAGTCTACTGTCACCGACTCATTGGAGCTTTTGTCTTTGATAAAGTGATTACCGACTACATTGGCGCTTTTGTTCGATAAAGTGACAAGCCCATGCTAACGAACACTCTGTCTAGGCGTGGATTGAGTCAAACAAGATGGAGTTGAAGATTTGCTCTCCCGTCCGAGGGAGATGCGTCAAGGTTTGCGGCAGAGTGGGCGATATTGTGCGTGCCTCGGACGTTCTCGTCGTTATCGCGCCCGCGAAGTAGCCGCTACAAGATTGACGTGAGATGGACGGGGATGGGCCGCTTAGTTCATTGCAACTTACAAGCATTGGCTTTCATAGTGTGGGGTGTGGTCTTGGGGTGGGAATACTGTGTGCGGATAGTGAACTTACTCCATAGTGAGTGGGGTGGCCACCGGGAGTCTGTTAGTAATACATGTCACTCACGTCTTGCCCCTGTCCCTGTCCTAGTCCATCTTCCCCCCCGTCCCAGGCTATCTCCCTTATCTTTCGTCGAGAGCCCGTCCTGTCGTGCGCCGGCGGCAGACCGTCTGGCCGTCGCGGCCTCCCCAATCGCAATGCGTATCCATCGCCAACATGCAGGAAGACTCCTTTGATGCCATCGGTGGAGAATGGAGACAGGGTCCGGCTGCTGCGACCGAAAGCCGGCCGGAGGAACGACCCTCGAAACGACAAAACACGACGGCTGCCACCTCGTCCCGAACGGCACCTCCCGCCGACAGACCCTGCGACGTCTGCCGGAAGCGCAAGCTGAAATGCGTCAAAGAGGCCGGGAACGACAAGTGCGTCTTGTGTGCCTTTCATCGCCGCGACTGCACGTTTGTCGAGAAGCCCCGGAAGCGCAAGCAGCAGGCGAAGCGCGACACCAACAATGACGATCCCGGCACGGCCGACATCGGGCGAGAGTCGCGAGAGTCGCGAGACCTGATGGCGGCGTTGCTGGACGAGTTTCCTGCGGGAGCCGAAAGCCTGCGGGACAATCCGGTGCTCCTTGCCATGGGAATGGGCTCGGGTTTGGACTATGCGCCAGCCTATAGCGGTACACATCTACCTCGTCGCTACGGCCATGTCGACGCCGCGCCCGCCACGACGCTGTCGCCCTCGTCCCTGCTGAACAGAACGCTGGGCCTGCACAAGACGTCCCATTCCGTCTACGTAGGCCCCAGTTCGCTACAGGAACCGTGTCTGGCCCACACACAAGAGTACGCCTCGTCGTCGTCGTCGTCGTCGTCGTCGTCGTCTTTGTCGAGCGAGTCGCACCCACGACTTCGCCGAGTCGACCCTGCCACCGTCTTCATCACCCGCCCGGACCGATCGGCCAACGAGCAGGAGGACCTGGAGTCGATCGAGCGCCTGGTCCAGCCCCACGGTCCGGCCCTCGTCGCCCTCTACTTCCGCATCGTCCACCCCAGCTATCCCATCCTCCACAAGGGCGTCTGGCTGGAAAAGTACGAACGGAGCTACAAGGAGTTCTCGCCGCCGCTGCTCGCCGCCGTGTACGCCCTCGCCATCGACTGGTGGGAGTACGACCCGGCCCTGTCTTCCACGGAGAAGCCGCCGGCGGATCGTCTGGTCGAGATCGCCATGCGGACGCTGACCGCCGCCATGGGACGCCCCAAGCTCTCCGCCGTGCAGGCCGGCCTGCTGCTCCTCCAGCGCTCGGGCGGAGACTCGTGGGTTCTCACCAGCCAGATGGTCGCCCTGTCGGAAGAGCTCGGCCTGAACGTCGACTGCTCGTCCTGGGACGTCCCCGACTGGGAAAAGGGCGTCCGGCGCCGGTTGACCTGGGCCGTCTTCATGCAGGACAAATGGGGTGCCCTGATCCACGGCCGGCCCTCTCACGTCTCGTCGCAGCACTGGTGCGTCGATCGGCTTCGGCTCGACGACTTCCCCGAGTCCGCCGCCGACGAGGACGACACCGAGGGCAGCACCGAGGTCGAAAAGGGTCGCTCGCTCTTCATGCATCTGGCCCAGCTCACCGAGATCATGGCCGAGGCCTACTCGACCCTGTACGTTCCGCACCCGACCCCCGACCATCACCACGCAACGCCGTCCGAGGTCGTCGGTCTGCTCGAACGCGTCAAGCCCATCGCGCTGCGATTGAAGCAATGGGCGAGCACGATCCCTGCCGGCCTCGGCATGGAAGACGTACGGGCTCGCAAGCTCTGCTCCAACGGCTACCTCCATCTATCGTACTACGCCACCGAGATCATGATCCACCGCCACATCATCCGCAGCCTGACGCCAAGCACGCCGTATCACGTCCTCGTCCGCTGCCGCTCGGCCGCCAGAGACAGGCTGGAACGAGCCGTGGCTTTCGTGCAGAAGCTCCGGCCCGAACACCTCCAGGGCTTCTGGTGGTTTGCCGCGCCCAAGAGCCTCGGCCTCATCGGCAGCTTCGGGGCGCTCCTGTCGGCCACCAGCTCCAACGGCGGCGAGTTCGCCTTCTTCAAGCACTGGCTCGACGACTTCCGCTGGAGCCTCAAGGTGCGCTCCCGAGGCTCCGTCGCCCTGGCCGCCGCCGTCTGCGAGGTGGACGACGCGCTCTTGGGCTTGGATCTGTCGCGATACTCTCCTCCTGGGAGCCGTTCTACCCCGACGACGACGACGACGACGACGACGACGGGGGCGGCAGCGCCGCCCGCTTGGCCCGGTCCTTCTTCATTCGCACATGCGGCGGGCCCGTCTCAGCCTCGGGGAGACTTGCGTTCGGAGAGCGACACGCCGGCGTCGTCGAGCGTCGACCAGGCGACCTTCTTGGACGTAGATTTCGGTGACTTTGGCAGCATGCCCGACTTCGGGGGGCTTGAAGGCATGATGCTGCCCCATGCCGAGACGGCATATACCACACTCGGAAGTTGAATGGGGCTCTTCCTGGGGCTCATGCTTGCACAACCACACTTTCTGGTTCCCAATGTTGCGTGAGCGATTGGCTCGTGAGTGATGGGCTCGTGGGTGATTGGCTCGTGAGCGCGAGTAATAGTCGTGCATAGTGCATGGAAAATGGACGTCGCGTGATGAATACGCCTATGAAAAAACGCCCAGCGCCGAATCCATGCCCGGATCCTGTCGCCAGAGCGCCGGAAACGCCTCGTGGGGGGGTCAGTATCCGGGGTAGGTGTCATGAACTGTGGAGAGACATGGGGTTGGCCCCGGCAGGAGAATGGATGGATACTCTTCACAGTACAAAGTAGGGATATGTTACTGGATCAAGTTAGTTGACTGACGCGTACAAAGGAGCAAGGGCTTTGCCAAGACGAAAAACCACTGGGCCGGGCCACTCACCGGTTGCTTGTAACTATCGTGTTGGCTATGCTGCCATTCCGAAACCCAAGAGTCTACCGGTAGTCTGCAAGGCCCTTGATACAAACACCTGCAAGACGGCAGGTTTCATGTCTGGTCGCGACCAATTCGACCTCTTTCCAAGGCGAATGAGCAACTTGTGTTCGAGGCCGCCGGCCTGTTGGTTGCAGACTTGCAGTGTCTGTTCTGCGACAAGCCATCAATTCAGCCTCATCGTAGCCCCTGCATAACGCTTGGTCTTCATCCACACAGCCCTCGCTTAGCTGGTCCTACTACAATCTGCCCTGTTCGTTACGTTACTAGGAAGTCATCTGGGGCCCGAGTTGGCTGTGCATGCAGGCAGAATGCGTGGATCGCACGATCAGTCAGCGCTTAGTTACCTGTCGCTCGGCAGGGTCCATGGGGGGGGAAGGTTATCTATCATCTGCCTGCCTACCAGCTCTTCCAGAGCTGAATACGAAGTATACGGCAGACACTAGGTTAAATGAACTGCAACTTCCCACCTCTTCACCCCTCCTTCAACCCTTCATGTACGCAAGCCAATCGAATTGATTTGCCATGGAACATTCACCCAGTCCGCTGTACAGTCATGCCTCCGAGGGGTCGGTGCTAGGTACGCCCCCTATGAGGAGAAGCTTCCTATTCAAGACAGACAGTCGTGCGGCTCCGACCCATGCCTCCGAGAGGTCGGTGCTAGTCACGCCCCCAACGAGAAGAAACTCGATATACAAAACCGAGTCTGCCGGCCAGCCTTATACACTGCGGTCTCCCCCACGACGCTGCCAGGAAAGCCATCGCCCGGGCCCAGCAGGCGATGGTGCGTGTCCGCGGGCTCGGCGCCAGCTCGCAACCCTTTCCTCTCTAGCCCAGCCCCGGCGAGGCAGTCAAACGGCGCTGAAGATGCCGCTGCAGACCCGGCCGATCGTGCTGCCAAGGTCGGTGCGCTCTTTGCGTCACGAAGCCACCCGTTGACCCCATCGCCAACCCCTTTATCAAGGCCGCTGTTGCCGACGCCGTCCGCGTCGGCGCCGACGATACTCTCGGCTCGGCCAAGCAATGCGACTGGCAGAGCGAGATCACCTCGCCCGTCGCTTCCCTTCCCGTCATCGAGTGACTCTGCCATTCGCCTCTCCTCGGATTGCCCCGCCAGTCTGGATGAGAGGATCAGGAGCGCCATCAGAAAGCCACTGAGCCAGAAGCAGAGAGAGAGTCTGGATCGCGGCACCAATTACACCGTCAAGATCATCCCCGAAGAGTTTCCCGAAAAGGTGGTGGTCAAGCTCGGCGTCACAAGAGGCCCTCTGGACGAACGCCTGGCCAACATCGCCAAAGACTGCCAACACATCATGGTACAAGGACAACACGACCCCGGCCACGTACCCATCCGGCTGTACCAAAAGGCCGAGAATCTCATCCACGCGGAGCTGAGGGAACTCCGGTTCGATCCATCCTGCCGATGCAAGACCAGGGCGCACAGAGAGTATTTCGATGTCGACTCGGCGCTCGCGCTAGAGGTCACGCAGCGCTGGCGGGACTTTTGCTCGCGGGAGCCGTACGACGACGACAACGGTAAGCTGCAGCCGTTCTGGGAGGAGAGGTTGAGAACTTTGGAATGCACACCCGCGGTCGAGCGAGAGATGGACCCCGACGGATGGAGGAAACGGTGGCGCCGTTTCATCCATGCGACAATACTCGACACGATCTGCTACGACCTCCGGGTCTTCCTCCGGATGGTATGGACTGCAGGGTGGTGTCTGGTGGCGCTTCTTGAAGGGCTCGTGATTGCGATCCTCGTCTCGTCGTCTTACGTCGCCGGTCCGTACGTCGCATGGTGCTATGTCCCCGTTGTCGTCTGCATCTTTGCCAACTTGAAAGGGATCAGCTCGCCAGCCACTCTGAGCGCCTGGTGTTGGCCATCCAACGCTATCCGCCAGAGAGTGAGACCAAGTGCATCATGCCATCCCCCCACAGCAGACAGCCATCTCACGGCTGAGAGGTCTGGTGAAACCCTCTTTTCGATCCCAGACGATGCCGAGACCGAGAGTATTCGAGGGGCGGACGCAGGAAGCTATACAGAACCGAGCAGCGCGTGGCGTAACCAGGCTGTTACGTACCGATGCCCCTTTGAATGATGTAGCAGAGGGTAGGTGTTTTATTGATAGACAATGGCGGTAAGGGCGCAACGTTGAACTGATCAGATCGATAACTACCCAGAATGCGCGTTGTCGAGCTATTCAAGGCAACCGAGAAGGGTGAGCAGACAACGTGACTGTCACTGATGCCATCGTGGCCACGGATCGGCGTCTCCCTTTAGGGGAACGCTAAATATAGTACACTGACGCCCTTGAACTCTGCGTGTACAGTGTAAAAGGGGCTTGAACAAGGCGTTGCCAAGGATCGCGATCCGCTATAACCAGAGGGGCCATCATCAGCCTCCGTGCGCGCTGAGACAAGAGTGACGACATCGGAGGGCGGGGAGTTGCGCAGATCGTGGGGAATCGGGGATCGAGAATCGGATTCTCCCTTTCTGCATGTCTCAGAGGGGGCCGGCCGAAAACAAGGAAGCAGGGATTCTGCAGGAAGCTTAACTGCCCGGGTTCCTGGTGTTGATGTCACACTCGGCTGTGTTAGCCGGAGTTGTGCTGTCGTCATGTTCGCACATGGTGACGATGGACTGGCGACAGTGTGCGTCCCGTTGTCTAGCGGTCCCTATATGAAGCCCGCGCGGCCGTCGGTTGCTGCTCAATCTTTTCTTGGAACTCCAAACTGGTTCCATCGAGCCGCAAGCGAACTGTGAACCATCCGACCTCATACCTACTCCGTACCCGCCGCAACAACACAACATGGGCCTCGCCGACACCTTCAGGGATGCTCTGGGTGCCAACACCCAACATCACACCGAGGCAGACCCAAACGCCGTCGCACACGACACCCCTGGCGCATTCCCCGAGACACCCGCCGTTGAGCAGCAAAGAGAGCTCGGCACGCCGAATCGCCAGGGCACTTCCGAAAGCAACCCCGGCGCGTTTCCCGAGACTCCCGGCACCGAGAATGTGAGCGGCTTCAACATGCCGTCTCACGGTACGTCCGGAGGCACGGCGAACCCGCCCAACACGGCGGCCGCCAAAGACCAAAGCGGCTACAACATGCCGTCTCAGGGCACCTCCGGAGGGACATCCAACCCCCCCAACACGGACGCCCATGCCGGAGGTGGCTACAACATGCCGTCTCATGGCACTTCCGGAGGCGCGTCTAATCCTGCCAGCGCAGGCTCCGGAAAACCGAGCGCCCTCGACATGTCGACGCACAGCTCGTCCGGCCGCAGTGCCAATACTCCCAGCTCGGCGAACACGAGTTCGGGTCAGCCTGGTAGCGACCGGTCAGGACTCGGCAATGAATCCGCGACCGCGCAGCCTCAAGGCATTGTCGGGGCCGCTTCCAACGCCCTCAGCTCGCTGTTCGGTGCTTCGCCGACCTCGTCTGGTTCGGCAGCGCAATCCCGAGACCTCCCCCCGGAGGCGTCTCGATCACCCCCAGTTCCATCACTGATGGTTCGCATACGACCACCGGTGGGCCTGGACAATCTGGCGGTAGCAACACCACGCAGACCGGCACTGGGCAGTCGCAAAGAGGCAACGAGGCTTCCGACACACATTCTGCAGCTTCCCGAGGCCTGTCCAACGACAATGCAAACACTGCCGGCCTTGACAACAACACCACCAACAACAACAACAACAACAACAAGACTGGTTCTGACCGTTCCGGGCTTGGGAACGAATCTTCCGGCTCACCTCGCGGCGCAGACTCGGCAAACACCAGTGCCTCTGCCTCGCACGAGAGCACCGGACCGAGCATGGCAGACGTGGCCACCAACGTGCTCGCCGTCGGCGCCCAGGCCGTCGTGGGCGCTGGGCAGCAGATCGCTGGAATGGCCCGAACCGTGGCGAACAGCGAGACTGTCCAAGCTGCACCCCAGCAGGTCTCCAACGCCGCCCGCAGCGTGGCCAACAGCGAAGTGGTGCAGACGGCACCGCAGAAGATCAGCGAGACCGTCCAGAACGTGCCCCGGCAAGCCTCCAACGCGGCGTCGGGCATCGCCAACAGCAAGCCCGTCGTGGCTGCGTCCAAGCAAGCCTCGAACGCGGCCCAGACCGTCTCGGGCAGCCAGCCCCTCACAGCTGCGTCCGAGAAGATCTCGGGCGCGACTTCACAACTCACCGGCAGTGGTCCTGCCAAGTCATCTACGTCGACGAGAGACGAGACTTCGCTTCCTGTAGGTTCATCAAACAAGACGGACGATGCGAGCCGGGAGACATCAGCACCCGCACACAGCAACACGTCCACGACGGATGACAGCGTGCCCCACGTTGGCAGCCTCCCCATCGGCGTTGGTGTCTACAACAGCATCACCGGGCATGGTAGCCGGGAGGATACGACTTCTCAGCACCGCCATATCCCCCATACTGGCGACTCAGAGGTCGCCCTCCAAGGTGTTCGTGGTACTTCGCCCCACGTCCCCCACGGCGCCGGCGTGTACAACGGAGTGATGGGCCATGGAAGCGCACGGGACGACCACGCCCTGCCTTCGAAGCCCACGACTCACGCGGGCGTGACAGACAGCCATGCCGGGGGTTTAGGTGTTTCTGGAGCTGGAGCTGGAGCTGGAGCTGGAGCTGGCGTCGGTGCCGGAAACATGGCCCACGATCTACACCGTCACCGCGATGGCGACACCGATCGCAACAACCAGTTCGTTTCCAACATCCACCCGTATAACCAGGAGAAGCGAGGCAGCTGGGCAGACATCACGCCGGCGCAGGCCACCTCGGGGCGTGCCGGGTCTTTCGCTTCCTACAACTCGGGCCACTCTGGCCCCCCCTTCAGGGCAGACAGGGCAGACAGCACGTCTGCTGCGGACGATCCGTACCTCCGCCGCTCCGACGTCGCCGCGAGTTTGTTCCCCAATGCTGAAAACAGCACGAGAGCGGAGACCACGGAACACCGCCGATACGACGGCTCGGGCATCACCGCCGGCTTCGCGGCTGCCGGTGCCGGCGCCGGTGCTGGATCGGCGGGCTCCATGCCGCGAAACGGCCTCCAGAGCTCTCTGCACGCACCCCACGCCAACACGGCACGCCACCCCAGCGATGCCTCGTCCGTCTACTCGGATAACGGCGCCTACGAGACATCGGCGCGATCCCAGCCCTCGGCGACATCGGGCATCGAGACGTCCCACGTCGCTGCTCACTCTGGCCCCGGGAGCAGAGGCGGCCACGATGCCAAGGGCATACGCCCGGCCGGTGCTTCGGTGGGAGGTGCTCACGCGGGCGGCCAGGATCCCGCTTCCGCCTCTTCCGCCGTCCCCCGCGCAGCGCAGTCGTCGTCCGAGGGCGGTGCCGAAGCACCGCACTACAACACCCTGTCTTCGGGTACGCCTTCTGGGGTCCAGCTTCACTGAGCGATGAAGGATGGGTATAAGCGCCTGGATTGCGTTGCTTGCGTTGTGGTCCGAGGGAGGTGATGCACACGCTGGTGGACTGCACGAGTATGGATCGGTAGTCAAGGAAAGAAAAAGCGCAAGAGGACAAGGTCATGGAATTAATGGCACTTGATGAATGAGAAACGACGATATGCTTTTGTCAATCGACACGACCAAATGTGAAGAGTGACTAGATGATATGCGCACTCTGGACAACAACGGACGTAGGGTGTTTGTACTACCCCCTATTTTCAACGGCCGTCCCTCTCCGGAGTCGATAGTTACGACACTAGCGCTTACGTTCCGTCCTTGCATGGGTGGTATGTAATGCCGTGTGGTGACAGTGGTGTGGCAGTGATGTTCAGCCTCACGCTTCCGTCACAGATAGCTGGCGATGTGTTGGAAACAAGCCTGCGGCACAGTTTGGTGCCAAAAGACGGCCGTGTGTACTCAGCGCATAGGACGGACCTATGGAGAGGAGGATAATTCCATCCTCAATCACTCTATACACCAGCAACGAAATCGGACAGCCGTGATAACCGAAAGGATGTGTCGTGACGTTTGTTCCGATTCCTGGCCCTGTTGATTGGCGCCGCGATGCGATCGGCGCTGCATGGCGGCGGCACAGTGCCACAGCTCGTGTTGCAGACATCACACAGCCCGCCTGAAGTCGCAAAGGTTGCATCCATCTTGGCGACTGGACGGTTTATATTGCCAACCTCTCCCCCCCCGTGCCATGGGACCGTCACTGTTCTGTAAAACTGAGCAGATACCGAGACCATGGCAGCACAGCCGAGCGGCGCCCTCAACATCTCGACATCATGGCAGCCTCCGCCCCTTGCGCGGCTGAACTTTACAGCAGATTGCGACGCATCCGCCGACTACATCGCAGAAGTCGCGCTGCTCCGGGCGGAGGAAGAGTGGGATCTGGGCAACGTGACCAAGATTCTGGCCTTCCTGAAGGCTTCAGTACCGCCGGATTGGCCGTATCCGCCCGCCAGCCAGCAACAGCTTGCGATGTGGTATCTAGATGCATGGACGGACACATCAAAGCCCGATGTTGTGGATGCCATAGACCGGGTTCACGATACGGTGAGCACGCAATGCAACTCGACGATCTGTGACCGGTTGGAGGCTGTTGGGGATTCCGATGTCTCTGGGCCCGGGGTAAGTCAAGTCAAGCCACTGGGGATGGATGATAGGAGACTGGGTTGTCTCGAACGCCCTCGGGTGCGATGATCCAAAGCTAAGTTGCCACTCCACGCGCAGATGATGGGATCGTACTACATCGGTACGTCTGCCTTGCTGCAACTCGCAAGGCCTCGCAGCTCGTGGCCGTGGGTCTGACACGAAAACAGGTGCCATCTTCGTCACCATCTACTTCGCCGTCCTCATCATCGACGGGCTGCGGCCGTTGCGATATAGGCATTCCCGCCTCGCATCCGCCTTCCGCGAGTCTCGGGACACCTTCCTGGACGCCTGCCTCGCCTTCGCGGCGGCGATGCTGGCGTCCACCTGCGTGCGCTTCGTTTCCTTCTCGAGCAAGCCCAGCGCGGACGAGATCGTCCGGTCCCAGCTGCAGAGAGCGCAGATCATGTCGACCTTTTCCATCTTCCCGGCGCTGGTGCTGCAGTCGGTCGCGGGGAGCCTGCGGCGGCGCTTCCTCCGACAGGTCCTGTGGGCCTTCGTCGTGGGCCTGGCCATCACCACCATGGCGCAGTACAGGTCCGTCGAGGTCCGGCCGCCGCCCGCGGGCGCCACCACCACGGAGACGCTGCTGCGCACGACGGACCTCTACCGCCAGTTCCTCTGGTCCCGACACTGCGTCGACAGCGACGCGGCCGATTACTTCCAGGCCGCGTCCGTCGCCGCGTGGGCGATGATGGGCCTCAACCTCCTCTGGCTCGTGTACTACGGCGTCATGAGCATCGAGCCGCTGTACCACAACTCCCGGTCCAAGCTCCGCAGCCTCCGGACGCCGCGGTACTCGAACGACCGGATCGCCGAGTTCGTGCGGCGAGCCGGCTTCTACGTCCAGCTCCTCAACGGCCTCGCCTGCACCGCCGTCATGTGGGTGCTCCTGATCCGGTTCCAGATCTACCGGAGAAACGTCAACAGCGTGGCGCCGAGCGACGACTCGCATTGGAACTTTGGCCAGGTCCTCTCTCTGGCGACGTGGCTGCCGGTGCTGATTGATTGGTTCAACATCTTTACCTGTACGTCTTCCCCTTTACCCTTCTTCACCTTGCACGCGCGCGCGCCCACGGTCTTTCGGGTGCTGACAGGGAGCGCCTCCTCGGGCAGACGGACCGGTCTCTGGTCTCACGCAGCGGCTGTCGGCCAGATATGAGGTGGTGGAGACGGACTCTTCCCAGGACAAGGACATGCTTGCCCGTCGCAGGTCGAGGAAGCAGCACCACGCCGACGCTCGCGATCCCGAGTCGGCGGTCAGAGAGAAGATGATCCCGCGGCCAGAGGAGCGTGGTCAGGGCCTGAGTCGGGCAACGATGTGAGGGTGCTAGAAAGTCATGGGTCACGTTCGGGTTCTGTAGCACTTTCTTATGATTGGAGAAACGTGGGCAATAATGGCAATAATAGGGATACGCAGCTACTCTTCGTATTGCCACCTTCCCAATGGGTGTGGTGTCATGAAAACCCATTGGGACCAAGACAGGATCTCCAGTTTACCCACGAAACAAACACCCTTGCCATCCCCGAATTCCATTCCACCCCTTGAGACCCGAGGCATCATGATGCCTCCCGAGTCCCGGGGCTCCGAACCCAGGGAGCGGCCTTGCGCACCAGCATCTCCACTGCGTCACATGCGCCGAAGCTCGATCGACACGCCATCGTGGGCCGCCCTCATCGAGTCCACGACGCGCAGCTCGGCCCGGCGCGCCCGCCACCACGCCGCCACCCGCCAGACGGCCCAGACCAGGGCGCGCCCCAGGCCGAGGGCCGCCACGACCGGCATGCACGGCGTGAAGAGGATGCTCAGGCCCAGCCAGGCGGCAAAGGTCAGCCACCGGTTCGGCCCGACGTCGTGCACCCCGTACGTGTTCCAGAGCAGCGAGTACGTGCGGTACCGCCGGAGGGCCAGCTCCCACCCCGTCACCGACAGCGAGCATCCGAAGAGGGACCAGCCGAAGTAGACAAGGTTCCATTTGCTGTATGGATAGTCGGCATTGTACGTGTAGTTCGGCATGTACATGGACAGGATCAGACTGTAGACGACGGGGACGAACAGGAGAGCGAGGAAAGTATCGCGCCACCTCATGTTGCCGGCTGTTTTTGGGGGGATAGTATGGGAGGGGGGGCCCAAGGAGTCGTAACGATTCCTGGCTCGGCTGCTATCTGGTACCGGTAATCTTGGAGCGCGGCTAGCTATGGGCAGAGGATAGTCCTCTCTGCAAAGGCGAAGCTGCGCAGCGTGGTCACTGGTGTGCCGTGTGGGTGACGAGGCAGGTCGCGAGAAAGGTCGGGCGGGCACAGGCAGTCTACCAAGAGATGCGAAAACACGGTCAGGCCTAACAGGTACAGTCGGGCAAGCTTGCGCGTATTCTTGCTCCATGATTTCTGCGCGCCATGGAAAGGAGGCTTGAAGAAACCCACGCATCTCGAAACTTAAACAACGTGCGCGTCGCTGCCAACGCTGCCATGCATCAATCCAAACGATGGCAATAGGGGTTTTGTGCGATGCAAATCGTTCCATCGGTCCAAGGCCCGCGAGGGTAATTTATGAAAAAGAGATCAACGGCTTGATGTCAGGTAGCGCCTTAGCCAGCCCCTGACGATGCTGCGGAAGTTCTGCCATGTCTACATGTAGAATCCTACAGAAACCAACCCTACTCACTCTTTTAAAATAACCCTTCCCAACCCAGTGTGGTTTATACATCATCCTGTCATGTCCCCACTTACCAGCACATGGGCTACCTACCTACAGTACAGCAATTATCCTGCTCAAAGATGGAAAGATGGCTACTTATCGTTTTCGACCTCGGCTGAACGAAATAAACACACGCATCACTCGGAAAGCTCAGCCCCGTCCGACGACTCGTAAGCCCTATTCAGGCCATCCGGAAAGTCGTCTGAACAGAAGACGAATACAGCATCCACGGGGGTATTCATCTGTCGGCGTGAAGAAGGCAGTTCCAAAGTCAGCGTGGCGCCAGTCTCGGGGGAGGTCTCGGCATACTGGCGGAGCTTGACGACGCCAGCAGTCCATCCGTATCCATAGTGTTGAGATCCAGAGCTGGCAAGGCTTTCGATCCAGCCCGTCATGAGAGCAGCAATCACCAGGTCCATCAGGCCTTTAAATTTCAGGGCACCCATGTCATCATACATCGGGTACCGAAGTACCTTGCGTAGTATAGACGCAGCTAGTCTTCTCAATTCGATACGAGGGTCCCCTGGGAAACCAGAAAGTGCTTATCGGCACGTTGCATTAGATTCGAGGGCATCTCCGTGGATGCTATAGCAGTTTCCCAAGAGTCTCTCGTAACCGTAAACAGCGAGGTCTTTACCGTATGCAACCAAGGCAGAATGGACGGAGCGATTGAAGGAGGTATCAGGCCTGTGGATAATTATCTTTTTCAGTGAGTGAGTCCCGACTTTCACATAGTAATGACCCCTGACCTCCAATCCCGCTGGACAGCTGCCGTTATGGTTAGGGCTGTGATGGTTCTTAGCGACGTGCAGGCTACATAGAAACCGGGCGTTGGATGCCTACTTCACTCCAAGGATTCACATCCGGAATGCGTTGTTCCGAGTTTCACAACTCCTGATTGTTCGCATCCCGGTGCCCTGGAAGACCGGTGTACACCGGGACGATGTCGGTGTCGTCTCGTTGGAAAGGGTGGCGGGTTATGGTAGCCAGTAAGCGCATACTCCAACCCCATCCCGAGGCCTTCCCCTCGTACACCCCCTTCTTCTCCACCCCCTTCCCTTCCCGAGCCTCTTCACCACCACCAAAACCCAGAATACCTATGCTGCGGCGGCGGCGGCAGGAGCAGCATGCTATCATCTACCACCCTTCCGCCACCTCTCCCACTCCTCCCAGGCCCTCCTCTCCCAGAACTCCCTCTCCTCCTCCCTCAACTTCTCACACACCCAATCACACACCACAAAGAACGCCGCCATGGGCAAGAACGGCGCAAAGGCGACGAGCAGCACCGACATCTTGACGCCCTTCCACAGGCCCCGGGCGAGCTTTCTCAGCGCCGCGCGCAGGGCGTCGCCTCCGTAGTCGGACCCGTCAAAGGCGAAGGAGCCCAGCGGCGGCAGGCTGCGGATGGACACGCAGCGTTTGAGCCCGGGGTGGTGTTGGCGGTGGTGGTGGTGGTGGTGGTGGTGGTGGTGGTGGAAGACTGCCATTTATGATTCAGGCGAGGTGGGAGAGGGCTGGTTGGCTGGCTGGCTGGCTGGCTGGCTTGGCTACCTGCATGTGCCCCCTGAGGGTCGGAGAGGGCTGGGACCTGGGTTGGGTTGGTTCCTGGTTTTGGAAAGACACGATGGGAATAGTTACCCCGAGCACACTCGAGGCACGTTTTCTGACGGTCGAGTGGTCTGCTCTGCTGACTTGAAACCCCCGGATCGAGGGCGGTAATGGGTTTTCAAGTCGGCCGCGGCCGTGGTTCCGGAGAAAGGTCTATCTGTAATAGTCCCTTTCTGCGTTTCCCTATAACAGCTTCAACCCTGAAACGATGGAAGATTTCTGTGGTAGTCGAAGGGCGGGTATTCGCTTGGCTTCGTGTGCCAGTGAGTCCTCGATGCCGTCCACATGTCTGGGAGCGATGGTTCCTCTTCTACTACTTTGCTATAGGTAACGTGTGGCTCTGGAGAAACGTCTGAAAAGCTTTCCTCTCGCCTTTCCAAGGACTGCTACAACTTTAAAAAACATCAAGACTATATATATATATATAACATTCGAGCTATACATGCCACGGAAAAAAAGCATCTTCGGCACATACTCTCGATATTCCCCTTTCTATCCGAACAGACACTGCAACACCCAAACTTGAGTAAATGCCAACGGTCAACAGATCGTAATTTCCATTTATTGCCTTTAATACAGGATCAGGCTAACCTCTGCCATCTATCGACCTTCTGGGCACCTAATCAACCCACTAGGAAATTGCACACATGGGCCTCTTTCTAATCATTCACCGAGGGCTATAGGAACCGAACCGCAGGCGTCAATACAGCACGTACAGTGACAACGACAATCCAGTGTAACTGTTTCGATTTCCAGTATTAACGTAACTAGTTGATGAATCCTCTACGGCTATACCTCTACGGCTGTATGCAAAGCCTGTCGTAGCATCTGCCCAGTGTATCCAGACACGCGCTCCATTCCAAGCGCCAAAGGCTGTATGCCTGTAGCTGTCCGATAAATGTCTATGCAATCGATATCCCAAGCCATGGAATTTCTTAACCAAAGAACAGAATACCCAAGACACATAAAACTAATCCAAAATAGGACGGTTTCGAGTCGCTCACTTGACCGGCAGACGGCGTTGGGCTCGTGGAGAGACTGCTAGCTGCCGTCGTAACAGCTGTCGCAGCCAGGGGCTGCTCGCCCGTACCCATGCCAAAGTTCTCCCCTGGTACCGGAGTCGGTGATGGGGAGGAGCTTGATTCGAGGGAGGACGGTGTAATGAGTGAGGATGAGGGCGAAGATGTCGACGATGTCGACGGTAAGTTGGCGTCACTCGAGCTGCCCGCACTTGAGGCCGTACTTGATGCCGTCGACAGCGCGCTTGTCGAAGAAGTTGGAGCCGTCAATGTCGATACCGGCACTGACTGCCCCTGGTCGCTTCCCTGCGGTGCATTCACACCAGGGGACGAACTGCCAGGTGTCGTCGTGGTCTCCCCCCTCCACGGTTCTCCGCTCGTCGGATCGCGATACCAGTTCTCCACTGGATCCCCGAGACATTGCCCGTATGGCACCAATTCGTAACTAAGCTTCCTGGCCTCGTCAATCATGTACTGGGCAAATGAGTGTACCGTGTTGGGCTGTATGTCGTGCGCCAGCGAGATCCAGGACGAGGAGGCCGGGCTGTGCTCCGACAAAATGCTCGAGTAGGTGTTTTGCGCATACGTGTAGTCGCCTTGCCAGTCGCGCGTGTCGATGTCGTAATTGGCCTGGGCGTGTTAGTGTTCCGAAGCGACCTCAACGTGAGCGAAGCAAGCCTTGGAACTCACCACATGATATCCAAGAGCATCAAGATCCTTCAAGCAATCAATGCCACACCTCGTGTAAGGCGGTCGAAAGTACGTGGGAATGAAGCCCAAGATGTCGACCAGGGCCATCTCGTTCCGCACGATCTGCTCATGGCGCTGCTGAGACGTTACAGCGTCCATGTCTTCATGACTCCAGCTGTGACTCCCAATCTGATGGCCGTCGGCGTACATCCGTTGGATGATGGAAGGGTACCCCGAAGACGCCGTCTGGATCTGGCCCTTTCCGCCGTTGTTGCCGACAATGTAAAATGTCGCCGTGACATTGTTCCTTTTCAGCACATCCAGCAGCTCCGTCGTATAGATGTATGGTCCGTCGTCAAACGTCAGTGCCACCTTGCCGTTCGCGGTGCAGTGGCTGATGGATACGCCGTAGGGGACATTCCCCAGCTTCGGTCGGGGGACGTTCGAGGTGTCCTTCCCGGACGGTATCTGGTTACCATCGCATCCCGGTCCGAAAGAGAGTTGACAGCCCGGGCCGCCACAGAACGACGGTCCTGTGCCACATGTGCCCTTTGCGTCGTCGTCGTCGTCAGCAGGCAGTTCTGGAGACTGGAGGGAGCGCGGAGGATGATGCCCACCAAAGCAGAACAGCAGAGACTTGATGCGCACACGGCATTGCCGGCGGTTGGACCACACTGGCCACCGTCGCTCACATCTCGTCGCGCCAGTCCAACATGACCCCGGCCATCGAGTCCTGATTCGGTCCAAGGCACGACGACTGGCAAGGCGACCAACCTCGAAGCCTCTCCAAGCCAGGCAGCCCCAACAAAAAGAGTGAGCCGGCTTGACACGCGCATGATGCCGACGAGCGGTGGTTCAGAAGCTGACTTCTGGTCTCGGAAGAGAAGAAGAACAAACAGGTGGAAGCCGCCATGGTGTCGATCCGGGGAAGGCGCCCTAGCTAACTATCTATCTAACGTTAGCTGCCTCGTACGTGACGCTAATATCCTGACGGACCCGACCCGGCAAGCAAACAGGAGCGCTGCTTTGGCCTCGGTCTGCGGCACAGTTGCGACGGGCCCAAGTCCTTGGCGCGAAGCTATTCTAAGGTACTGCCCGTCCGCACCAAGGCCAGATGCGGCGGAAGAGGAAGAAGAAAGCGGGATGGTGATTTCGCGTGGCAGGGGTAATACGGTTCCGACCAGCCCCTGAACCAGTCTATTGGACCGGGAAATGCTTTTTGACAAGATCAGCTGCGCCTGTCCAGTCGGAGAAGGGACCGTTGAGGCGTGCAGCTCAGCACCGCAGCGTCCACGGATACCAGCAGCCTCGATGTCTGTAACTACTCCGTACTGTTAGTGAATTGGCATCTCGTCGACAGGGGATAGGTTATGCGATGCATTGCCTCGGATGCACGGCTGGATTGCGGACTTTTCGCCGGACCCAAGCAGCTCCAACTTCCAAGCATGGTCGTCTTGTGTGAGTTGCGCGGCGATCACAATCAGGCCCTAGATCATAACGTTAGATGTGTCATGGAAACCAACAAATGCAAGCCGACTGCGGTTTATAGTGACCACCGACATCCCGTTTTGCGATACCGAGTCGCACACGTCATCGTTGACATTCCATTCGGTGGTTGCTGTGGTTTCGTCTTGTTATTGTTGTGTTCCTCTCACGGACCAAGTAGTTACTCCGTATCCGTAGGCGGATAGCCATCATTCGAGGCGGCGTGGGCAGGGAGGGTATCGGGACGAGAGACTGTTGGGACAAGAGATCCACGCCGATCTCCCGTGTCAAAGCGCACAGGACATGGAAATACGGAGTACGAAGTATGGTGCACAAAGTCACAGACTCACGGTAGCTTTCGGTGTTGACGGCAAAGACTTGGATCCGCCGGCATAGAAAACACACACACATCCCGGCCCCGGCATGGGAGGGCGGCCCGGGTACGGTATACGGAGTCAACAACAGAGTTAAGCATAGTTACTCCGTACAGGTATCATGCATGTCGCAAGTGACGTGCGCGTGCGTGCTGCTGTTGGAACTTGGCTGCGTGTGACGTAGTCGCCATGTATCCGTCCGTACTCACAGTCTCACACAGTAGTTGTTAGTACTCCGTATCCGTAGCTCCTGCTGACAGGATTCTTATCGAGCGCTCGAGGTGTGTGTCCCAAGAGACCACCCACCACCAGAGCCCCGGAACGCACTAACTACTGAGTTCTGTGTGCGATGTATCGACTATGAGTGGGCAACGCATCGACAACAAGCTTCGTCGCTGAGACTTGCGGCCTTGGAACGGTTTCAGGGGCTTGGGCTGGATGCAACCTCGACGGCTATGTATGGATAACGTTTGGCAGCTGAGCGCTAGCGTCAACTGTGTAGTTAGTTACGTAGTAGGTCATGCACGAGGAGCCTGGAGGAGCATGCGGCAGCGACACTTGGCAAGTCTCGATACGAGGTGGTGAGGAGTACGGGAGTACTTGGTACTCTGCACACACACACATTACGTTCTTCGTAGTGCTGTGTAAGTAAGTTCGTGACCAACTACGGAGAGACGCGCGCTCATGATGGATTGGCCAGACATGTCAATTGGATTCGACCTTTACGTCCCGACTATGGAGTACAGAGTGACACACAGTACGTACAAAGTAGCAACTGACGCTAAAGTCGCCGTTGCCTTTTCTCTCGCAGAGGTTCCATGGCACCGGACTCGTGGACGGGCAGGTGGGCGGAGTGCCAAGCTGGTGCTCTAGCGCATCTGAAAAGCCCGTCTAGGGAAGGTGTTCCCCGTAGTCCCCTGTAGACCCCCGTACTTACGTACTGTGTAGTAGAGACCCCCGTAGACCCCTGCGGACCCCTGTGCGTGGCGGGTACCTGATCCCTGTCCATAGGTCCGGCCGTTGGTTGCTGCGGACGACGGCGGACCATGCGTGCGTGGCAGGCTGGCAGCGATGGCGGCAACGTGAAAGCAACACGCTAGCTACGCCAACTACTGTGTGCAGTGTGCTGTGTACTCCGTACTCCCTACGCTAGCCATGTAACTTTACCCAGGATGCATTGCATGCCGCTGCTGCACAAGCCGATTGTCGCCCCCTCCATCCATATCGGAATCCATGGATTTTGACAGACAATGTTGCATTGCTCTGATCCCACCAAACTCGACTCCGTGTCTCTGTTTTTATTGCGCTTCCGCTTCGAAGCGCTCCATCATGCACTTTGGCAAATCACTTTTTGCTTCCATCCCAGCAATTAACTGCCCAGTGACTGCTTGGGTCAGGTCATCTGAAACACCACATTCCAATTGACTGCCCATCCTAGCCACCCATCATCAATCTTCGTCCGCACAATCTCAACATCATCTCCCAGGGGGTTTGTTTAGTTATCGGCCTCCCTCCCCCCTCTCCCTCTCCTCTGTTGGGTGCATCCGCTCTCGACTGCTTCTTGGCGTTGGTTGCCCCGAACCGAATTCGCCACGAGATAACGTTACAACCATCACACGGACGGACCAGTTCTTGTTCTTTGTGCCGTCACTCTCCCTCGCGCCCTTTTCTCCTTGGACTCCCCCCCTGGCCGAGCTTGGGACTTATCGCAACAAGCCATAGTTAGAGCCAGAATCGCCAACCGCCGTCGCTCTCAACAGCGCTGCACGTCTCGATTACCTCCACCACCACCACCCCCCGAGCCCCCCCTGATCTCGGCCCGTACGCCTTCCTGCGTAACGAGATTCCCCGTGTAGACGGCGACGACACGCCGTCGCCTGCCCGCCGTCATGGACCAAGCAGCAGCTTGCAGGTCCCTCGAGCTCGCCCACAACATCTACGCCCGCGCCAACGAGACCGAGACGGCAGACCCGACCACGGCGACACGCCCGCCAATCTACAAGACCATTGGTATCTGTCTCGCCATCGCCTCGGGCCTCTTCATTGGCATCTCCTTTGTCCTCAAGAAGTTCGGCCTGCTCAAGGCCAACGAGAAGTACAATGAGGTCGCCGGCGAGGGCTACGGCTACCTCAAGAACGCCTACTGGTGGGGTGGCATGACGCTGATGATCGTGGGCGAGATCTGCAACTTTGTCGCCTACGCCTTTACCGACGCCATCCTCGTCACGCCGCTCGGCGCCTTGTCCGTCGTCATCACCACCGTGCTCTCGGCCATCTTCCTCAAGGAGCGGCTCAGCATGGTCGGCAAGGTCTCGTGCTTCCTCTGCGTCATTGGCTCCGTCGTCATCGTCATGAACGCCCCCTCGGAGTCCTCCGTCGCCAACATCCAGGAGATGCAAAAGTTCGTCATCGCCCCGGGCTTCCTCAGCTACGCCGGCGTCGTCATTGTCGGCTCTACCATCACCGCCTTTTACGCGGGCCCGCGGTGGGGCAACAAGAACATGCTCGTCTACATCTCCATCTGCAGCTGGGTCGGAGGGCTCAGCGTCGTCGCCACCCAGGGACTCGGAGCCGCTATCGTCGCCCAGGTCCAGGGCACGTCCGGCGGCCAGTTCACTCACTGGTTCCTCTACGTCTTGCTCGTCTTCGTCATCGGCACCCTACTGACCGAGATCATCTTCCTCAATGCAAGTACCTCGCAACCGGCGCAATGTCCGCATTGCTCGTAATGCGCCCCCTGCTAACCCCCTCCTTACAGAAAGCACTCAACATCTTCAACGCCGCCATGGTCACCCCGACCTACTACGTCTACTTCACGAGCACCACCATCATCACGTCCTCTGTGCTCTTCCAGGGCTTCAAGGGCACCGCGTCCTCCATCGCCACCGTCGTCATGGGCTTCCTGACCATCTGCGCCGGCGTCGTCCTGCTGCAACTCTCCAAGTCGGCCAAGGATGTGCCCGACGTGGCCGTGTTCGCCGGCGACCTGGATCAGATCCACACCATTGCCGAGCAGAGAGAGTCCGAGACGGAGCCCAAGGCCGATGCCATCCGCGGTGCTGCCGCCATTGTTCGCCGCATCTCGGTCGCGCGCCAGAAGTGGGAGGCCGAGGAGCTGAAGAGGCTGCACGAGGAGAAGGAAAAAGAACGGCTGGAGACGGTCAGCGAGGACCAGCCGCCCGAGTTCGAGTGGGATGGGTTGCGGAGAAGACGGACGACAATTTCTAGCGTGAGGAGTCGCCGGACCATGTCGCCCAACCCGGCCTCGCGCGCCCATCACGAAGACACGTTCAAGGCGCCAACGCCCGTCTCGCATCTGCCACTGGGTCGGTCGCATATGCCCACCGAAGAGGAGCTCGAGGAGGAGCGCAGGCAGCAGAACACGCCGGGGCTGCTCTCGAGTTTCGCGGGCACGATCCGTGGCCGCGGGCGCAGCATCGTGCTGCCCGGCCATCCCGAATTCACCGGCGAGGACGACAGGAACAAGACGCGGAGTCCGATGCAGCTTACCGATATACATATTCCTAGTCACAAGCTCGGCGAGCCGAATTCTTACGGCAAGCAGGAGCACACCTACGGCCTACCCGACAACTTGCGCAGCCCGAAGAGGGAATACGGCGGCGCGGCCGCCCTGGCGCGCAACGCCGCGAGCATCGCCTCCAGCACGGCCGGACAGCACCTGCAATTTGCCGAACGACCCGAGACGGCCAGCTCCCTCGCACCGCCCACGCCACCGCCGCACAAGGAGGGGACGGCACAACACTCAGCTCGTCGGCAATTCTCGTTCCAGAATGTCTTTCGTCGGCACCAGGCTGACGGGACGTTACAGGAACATTCCCAGGCTTCCGATCGGCACCACCGGCCTACCTCCAGCAGCATCTTGAGACCCCCGGCAAGCCGCAGCGGCATGGGCAGTAGGGGTTACTCGAACCCGCAGGCCAAGAACGCTACCGAAGAGGAGCGCCTGGGCCTCGTCAAGGGCGATTCCCACTCGATGCCCGCGCTGCCACCGTACAGCGGCGGCGACGACGAATACTTTGAGGAAACCGACGACTCGGAGCTGGGCATGGGGGAAGGCTACACGGACGACAGGCAACAAGAGCAGAGACACGGGCGAGGCCTCACGGGGCCTGCGCCCAGGCAGAGGAGCGGGAGTGAAAGCTCGGACGGCAAAGAGCCCGAAGTCTTGACGTACGAGAGCAGTCGGAGGAGGTGGGAGGAGAGGGACGGCCCCAGAACGCCGCGCGGGGGCGGGTCGGGAACTAATACATATTCGTGACGGGTGTCTTGTGGAATATAGATCGGGGTGGACCCGGTTTGCGTACCGAATGGAGTATATTTATTCCAACAAGTATGCGAGCAAGAGTTGCGACGTGTTTGTTTTGGAACCGACAAGGGCCATGGAAAGGGGGCGAAGGCGAAGGGGTTGGAAAGGGGGGGGACATGGGACGCTGAGGCGGAGGCGGAGGCGGATTGGAAAAAGGGGAGGCAACGAGGCCTACGCGGAACTGGACACGATGGGCAAATATACACGACGGCACACGATGGGCACATGCACGACAGCACACGATACGATGACGATGAATCTGGATGGATGGTAAGGGGGGGAATGGTAGATATGAAGACGACGCACATGATGGCGTTACGAGGAGCGTACGGGGTTGTATATAATGAGTCGGCAGGGGGGTTACGGAATGGACGATACGATGAGCTGGACGCGTGGAACCCTGACGGTGTTCTTGTGTGTTCTTGGGGTAGTTAGAAAGATGAGCACATGTACGTATGGCGGCGACTGTTTGGGAGACCTTTATACAGATGACCAGTCTCTATGTCTTTACTGTGTATATCCCGTTCTCTGGCGACTGTGACGTGGTGCGTTCAGATATTGGCGGTGACGCCCGGTTCGGCAGCCTCGAGGATGGCCATCAGCTCGGCGTAGGCCCGCCTGCGCGCGGCGGCGCCCTCTTCGCTCTGCACCAGGGCGCTGCCGGGGTGGACCTCGCAGTTCTCCATGTAGCGGCCGTGGGTGTCGGCGGGGGCGAGGGCGGCGGTCATGAGGGTGCGGGCGCCCATCTCGGACGAGCGGGCGACGAGGTAGGCGAAGAAGTAGAGCAGGGACGAGACGGGCCAGGGGATGTTGCGCCAGAGGTCGGTCCGGCAGAAGCCCGGGTTCAGGCAGTTGATGATGACGGGGGGTTTGCCCGAGGCGGTGGTGGCGTCTGCGAGCTCGCCTGGTTCGGGACTGGGTTTCAGCGTTTTGAGGGTATTTGGGTGCTTGGGGGAAGAGGTTTACGGGAGTAAAGGGGGGGGGAATGATGATGGGGGATGAGGATGAGGATGAGGATGAGAATGAGGATGAGGATGATGCTGATGCTGCGAGTGGAGAGGGGCAAGAAAGAAAGAAGACGTACGGGTGAGGAGGATGACCAGGAGCTTGGACACGCTGTAGCGATCGTACAGGTGCTCGCCGCCCCTCAGCCCGTCAAAGATGGACGGGTCGTGGCGCTGGGGAAAGGCGGCGAAGAAGTGGGCGCCGCTCGCGACAAAGGCGACGTGGGGCGTGGTGTTGTGCATCGATGCCGTCCGGCGCAGGACGGGCAGCAGCAGCAGCGTCGCGAGGAAGGGCGAGATGACGTTGACGGTGATGGTCTCCTCGTAGCCCTCGAGCACGCGGACGCCGGGCGTGGCCACGCCGGCGTTGTGGACGACGCAGTCGAGGCGCGCGAGCCCGGCGGCGCGGCGGCCAAAGTCCCGGACGCTCTCAAAGGAGCCAAAGTCGACCTGCCAGACTTCGACCTCGACCTCGACGCCCGGCGGCTGCTGCTGCTGCTGCTGCTGCTGCTTCCCCCCGTGGCCAGCGAGGCCAGCGAGGCCTCAATGTCGGCCTTGGCCCGCTCGCCCTTCTCCACGCTGCGGCAGCCCAGGATGACCTTGGCGGCGTGGAGGCGGGCAAAGTGCCGGGCGGCCTCGAGGCCGAGACCGCCGCTGGCCCCGGTGACGATGACCGTCTGGCCGGTGCAGTCGGCGTCGGGATACGGCAGGTTGGCAAAGTGGTGCTTGAGCGTGAGGAAGAAGGCCCTGGTTCGGGTTAGTGTTGGGGGGGAGATGATAGTCTATGGATTGGCGACCGACTCACCAAGGGATCGGCATCGTGTTTAGCTGTGTGCTGTGAGCGAGGCAAGACGATAACGTATTGGTGGCCTGGTAGGGACTGATACGTAGTGAGTACCTAGGGTGAAGAAGACGTCGCTTCAGTGCTTCACAGTTCATTCAGCCCCGGCCGCCGTTGGTTTGCCCCCCCGACTTCTAAATGCGAAATGCGAAATGCCCTCCCTCCCCTTTCGTCGGATTTTGCGTTTGGATGCTAACGTAGCGATGACCTTGGCAGCACACGAAGCGGCGAGCTTATTAGAGGCTATCGAACGCATCCGGGAATGGCGGGCGCGGTCGAGAGTTGGTCAGTAGCGGGAAAGGAAAAGGGGGGATGTACACAGTAGAAGTAGAATTGTGGGACAGTATAGAGCCACGCCCGGAGTATCGACAGACTCGAGCTATCCGTATTATCCGTACGGAGTAACTTGTGCTCGGATAGGTCGTTCAAGTCGCTGCTTGCCACGCATCGGTGTGTACATGTTGTGGTGGCCATCACTTTTGGGTTGCGGGCGACGATGACATGGCACCTCGGCACCCGCGGCCACGTCTGTCTTGTAGCGTCTCGTCATTCAAATCGTCAAATTATAGAATCCTGTCCAAACGCCGTGGGCGGGTGAGCTTCCCATGCAAATCGACCAATTGTCCTGTCCCCTCAACGCCGTCCAATGCAAAGGCCGTCCGCTCTGACAATGCCACATGCCAACTCTCACCCCTCTACCTATATCCATGGCCAGCTCATGCTCAGAGCTGCTGCTTATAACAAGCAATCAGATACGGGGATACTCTCCGATTGGCTCGATGGAAACGTTCATCGCAGAACCATCTCGTGGTCGTTGCCGTCGGATCGGATGCGCTCGTCATCTCTTCGATTCCGCCTACCAATCCACGGCCCAGCCGTTCTCCTCCAAAAACTCCTCGCAGGCTTGCTTCAGCCCCAGATTCGGCCGCAGCTCGCAGGCCTGCAGGGGCTCTCTGGTCAGGGGGTCCGTCTTGTTCCGCTTGAGGTGCTCGAGGATGGACGCTCGCTCGTAGCTCTTGCCCGTCTTGGTCTGTCGTCGCCACCAGTCAGCACTCACTCGTGTGCACGCACGCACACACCAGATGTCACGCCCGACGGGAGACTCACGATGACGGGATCGACCATGAAGCCAAAGCTGATGTCGTCAATGGCCCAGTCCGGCACCTCCCTCCTCTGATCGTCCTTGGTGCGCGCCGCGTCAAAGACCTTGGCCAGCTGCGCCATCTTGGCATCCCACTCCTCGCCAACCTCCCTGCGATCGCCCTCGTTGTCGCACGCCGCCAGCGACTCGTCCTTCTCGCGCAGGAGCAGAGCGGCCATTTCGTCCTCGAGCTCCTGGGCCTCGCGCCGGCGCTTCTTCTCCCTCTCCTCCCAGCGCTCCTTCTTGCAGCGCAGGACCAGGAGCGTGACGGCGGCCAGCGACTTGTCGTTGGTGGCGACGCAGAGCTTGTGGGCGCGCAGGGCGCAGGCGAGCGCGTCTTCATGGTTGCGCAGCTCGAGGTGGGCTTGCGCCAGGTAGTAGTTGGCCTTCATGTTGTCGGCGCCGAGGTTCAGGCACGCCTCGCAGTCGGAGATGGCAGAGTCCCAGAGGTTGAGCTTGAGGCGGGCCATGGCGCGGTTCGTGTACAGGGCAGGGTTGGCGTCGTCGGCGATGATACTGCGGCAGAAGGGGGGATGATTAGACACGATCGAGTCGGGCGGGCGAAGGGGCGGGCGAAGGGGGCGTGCGACGAGGCATGTATGGCCTTGAAATGAGCGCCGGCAACAACAGGCAATTGCTTGCTTACGCTTTCGAGTAGAGGCTCTCGGCGCCCACGTAGTCGCCCGACTGGAAATGCTTGTTCCCGTCGGCCTTGAGCGCGGCGGCTCGCTCTGCATCTCGGGCCATGGTGGCGGTGGTTGGTGTGGATGGTTGGTTGGCTTGCTTGGTCTGCTTGGTTGCTGTCACGGACGGGGTCGCATTCAAACACGCGGAAATTCGAGTCCTGATGACGACCAAGACGTTGAACGACCATAGGTCACGGTCGAGGTGACGGACTAGAGCTGTTCCAACTCCCACTGGCCGAGTAACCCGATGCCCGATGATTGTATACCTATACTGTGTAGAACCGGTCGCGTGAGTTTCCGGCGACTGTCGAGGACGTCAGATGCGGGGCTGCTGCTGAGGGAGCATAGAAGGAACAAAGAGGGAGCAGAGAGGGAGCAGAGAGGGAGCAGAGAGGGAACAATAAAGGATGGCCAAGAGACAATGGGGTTGAGAAGCCCGAGGTGTCCCGTGGTGGTAGACCGTAGAGCTTCGTTCTGGCCGGGTATTCTGGCAAGGCAGTGCCAGTGCCGGGAACACGGCAATTTGTCAGGCGGAAACTTCGAGAATGAAGTCCTAGAATAAGTCGGCCACGGATCGGGAGCGCTGCCGTAGCTCAGACGCTTCTACGGATACGGAGTAGTTACTAGTTAGTTACCAGTTATTGTCACTAGTCGCTGTGTACTTGTACTGTGGGAGCACCTGAAGCGGGGCGAAGAACTTTGGGGTGCTTCTAGAAGCTCGATGCTAGAAGCTACTCAATCGCAAGCCCATCTCTGGTTTGTTAGGTGAACGGAGTAATCCGTACTCCGTGACTACTACGTACTCCGCACCGTGGTAGTGTAAATGGAGCACTTTGCAGTCCCTGACGAATCTCGATGTGGTATGTATAGGCTAAAATTCAGATTTCAACATCAGCCCTCACCCTTCTGTTCTAGAAGGTGTCTAATCGTTGCTCGGTTAGCTCAGTTGGTTAGAGCGTCGTACTAATATCTCTTCACGGACATACTTGGTAAATGCGAAGGTCATGAGTTCAACCCTCATACTGAGCAATTTCTTTTTGCCGATGTAACAACATGTTTTATGTTGGTGAGCTGCCGGCTCGGTCGTCGTTTTCGTATTTTTCTACTTTGTACGGGTTACAGGTAGGTGTGGTGGAAATGCTTATGCAACCATCCGTTGCACTGACTGAATGGAGGAAAGAGTACTGGGTAAAGAGCGTGGTATGGAGTACGGAGTACTCCGTACTTCGTACACAGTAACGTTATTATCCGTAATCCGTAGTTAGTTCAACCAATTTAACTTTATGCAAGTCTTATCGTTCCCGTATTCGTCTCCACCAGAGCTCCGCGGCGTAACTTGTCGCCTAACGTTAATTTATTGGGTTTGTCGAGTTTGTCACTCTCTTCTTAAACGAGTTGATTGCTGGTCAAGCAACATTCCTTCCAACACACGCGACCTGTCGAGTGAAAACCGTCGACAACAGCCAAACAATGCGCCATCGTCGGACGTGAGGCACACCTGTCCCCATCCTCCCATCGCAATGCAGTCGTCCATTGCGCAGGTGCTTGTAGGCACTCTGGCGTCGCTGCTGCTCCTGGTCGGAACCACGACTGCCAACCCGGCCGAGGATGTGCTGCCTGCGTATCACTATGGCGCGCCGATACACGTCGAGTGTATGAACCGGAGCATGTACGTTGCTGCTCACCGTCGTCCTCATCCCCGATCCAGCGTTCCGGATGCTGGCTGACATGTTGTCCCCCCGACAGAGAAACAGGTGAACACATCCAAGACGCCCACGACGAGATCCAATGGATCCCCTTCCCCGTCTGCAACGAGACGTCCAAACCGCTCGAGTTCCACTACGGCATCGAGGGCGAGGTCAACTGCACCATCCCGCTCATCACCGACCCCTTCTTCCACCTGCTCGAGTTCTACATCCACTCGGACGCGCCGCTGTCGTGCCGCCTGCCTGCACGCCCGGCCCGGCACATCGAGAGCGTCGGCGAGGCCCCCTACGTGCAGGAATACATCCCGCTCGTGTTCGCGCTGGCGGGCACGCTCCAGCGTAGCCACCTACACGTCAGCACCCACCTCAACGTGTTGCTGCACTCGACGCCGAAGCACCACCTGCGCAAGCACGACTCGGGCGTGCTCGACTCGGGCATCGCCTACAGCACCAGCCCGCTCAGCCACATGACGGACGGGACCGCGACGCGCCGGCTCGTCATCGGCGACCCCCTGCCCCTGAGCTTCAGCGTGCGCTGGTTCCCGACCCCGGCGCTGCCCAGCGTCGAGGGCCGCGTCGAGTGGGCTGGCATGGGCGGGCACATCTACGCCAGCACCGTCTTCTACGCCGTCATGGCCTTTGGCGCCGGCGTCCTGGCCAGCGCCGTCTACTTCTTTGGCGTGGTGCTGCCCAAGCGGCTGAGGGGCAAGGCCATGGGCGGGGCGACGCCGCTGGGCTACGGGTTGAACGGGCTGAACGGGAAGGGGGTGGGCAATGGGTGGGGGATCGCGAAGAGGGATTGAGGGGGGATGGATTCACACGAGGAGGCCGTGTGTAGGAAGTTCTTGTATATGCTTCACCATGGGAAAAAACTCGGACGATTTGTAATGTGACACGGGACTGTACCGCTACGGAGTTTTAGGGGTAGAATTGAACGGATCTCCTTTGGTGGACTATGGTGCGGATGTGCTACAGTACGGGGTATGTATGTGGACCGGAGACGGCATATCGAGGGCATATCGAGGACATACGGAAGGTGTATCGAGGACATATCGAAGGCATAGGCCAGTCATCCATCATCCGCAGCCATCTCGACGCCACATCCCAAGCCACCTCCTTCCTACCTTACTGCATGTTTTTCCTCCCATCGACGGCCACCACCTACCTCACTGCACCTTTTTTCTCCCATCGACAACGTCCAGCCTCTTACTCAGACGCATGTACATGTCGACTGTGAGAACCGTCGCTACCCTCTTTGTTAGCATCGTCTTCCTCACGAGAAACGTCACCCCCCCCCTCCCCGAGATCAATAGCAGAGCAGCAGCGCGCAGACAAAAGTGACCAAAAATCAACAACTCACCCAGAGCAAAGTACCCCCGTACAAACCCCCAATCAGCACGGCCTTTTCCCGGCGCGAGACGACGGCGTCGCTCCACCCGGCGGCCTCCCACATGCAGGTCAGCGTGGTCAGGACGGTCTCGAGGCCGTAGACGAGCAGCAGCAGCTCGGCCCTGCCGGCCAGGCCCCGGCGGAGGGCGGGGACGGCCCAGAGCGAGAGGGGCAGGTGGAAGACGAGCTCGAGGAAGCCGTAGAGCGGGAAGAAGCGCGGGACGGCGGCGGCGTCGGCGACGAAGAACTGGTCCTTGTAGGCCGTCAGGTAGTAGACGCGCAGGTCGCCGAGGGGGGCGAGGGGCCCGCCGGGGAGGATCCAGGCGCGGGGGTAAAAGGGGACGAGGTCGACGCCTGGGAGGAGGTTAGTGTGGGCTTGGAGTGTGGGATTGGCGTGTGGGAGGGAGGTTGCTGTGTGAGGGAGGTTGCTGTGTGGGGGATTGGTGAGAAGGGGTGGATGAGAAGGAGTGAGGGAGTGGATGAGAAGAGTGATGAGATGCACGACTGCTTCACGTGTGAGATGCTGTGGACAGTCATGACTCGTGATATGATGCTGCACCACAGCCTCTCGCCGCGTGCAGATGAGAGGTCCTCATAGCGAGGTCGACCAGTTCAGTCCCCGCTTCACTTTTACTGAACCCGAGAGATCCGGTCGGAACGGAAAGTGAAATGAGGTGACCTACAGAAGAGGATGGGGATATGCAGGAGAAAGTACGCCAGATACACGTTGTCGAGCCAATGCTTGTTGGTGGCCATTTTGGCTTGGCGTGAGTCGTGACAGTCGTGCGAAGAATGAAGGGTCACACGAGTTTCCAAGGATGGGCAGTTTTGTAGCCCAATCGAGAGTTGACGAGAGTTGACGAGAGGGTTGGAAACAAGAGCGTTCTGGTCATTCGACAGACGCTCAGGAGAAAGCCGAGATTGGACCGTGTGCGGATACGATCAACACACTCAACACACTGTGTACAATCAACTAGGGAGAAGTTCAAACTGAGTAAGTTAGCTAACTTGTACGTGAGTGAACCAGTCAAGTTATCAACTGTCACACGGTCATTTATAAATCTACACCAACGTGAGAAAGACCAAGCTTCTCATTGTTCGAGACCCGAAAGTCCCACCAACCTTGCTGTCAAGAAGGGGGTATGTACACACGACAAGATATAGTTACAAAAGAGAAAATAGTGTCCGTCTTGTCCACCGAGGTATCCAACGCGCAAGAGCAAAGACGAGGTATAGAAGGAGAAAGAACCACCGCATCCCATCACGATGCACAACACCACCACCTCCAAGTCATCCCCCTCTAGCCCACGACGCGAATCTTCTCCTTGAGCCTGCTCCGGCCGTCCTCCATGTCGTTCTCGCCGCTCCGCGGGACGGGCTTGTTGCCCTTGAGCATGGGCAGCATGTCGAAGCCGGCAATGGCCGAGCCGGCCGCGAACACGGTCCCGAGCGAGAAGCCGGCGGCGATGACGAGCTGGAACGGCACCGCCTGCGTGATGCACACGGACACGCTGGCCAGCTCGCTGAAGCCCGACATGCTCGCCAGCGCCGCCAGGCCCAGCAGCACGTTCTTGACCACCTCGCGCGCCTTGCCCAGGCCCGACGTCGGCCCGCCGCTGCCCTTGGGGAGCATGACGAGCGCGTGCATGATGGTGGCGACGAGGGTGACGATGGCGGTGATGAGGCCGATGATCTGGGGTGGTGTGTTAGTGTCTGTCTGTCTGTCTGTCTGGTGGCATTCCAAGCGGAAAAGGGAGAGGGAGAGGGAGAGGGAGAGGGAGAGGGAGAGGAGGGAGAGAGACGTACGTGGTGAAAGGTGCTCAGG
Organism: Arthrinium puccinioides; assembly: GCA_022414665.1. Lineage (NCBI taxonomy): Eukaryota > Fungi > Ascomycota > Sordariomycetes > Amphisphaeriales > Apiosporaceae > Arthrinium > Arthrinium puccinioides. The sequence continues at coordinate 189,707 of JAIUNF010000004.1, forward strand.
TGCGCCGCGTCGCCGCGCCCGATGAAGCCGGCAATGACCGAGATGAGGATGCCCGGCCCGACGAGGCCGAGCCAGCCGATCGTCACCCACTTGGGCACCGTGGGCATGGCCTTGAAGTGGCCGGCGCGGATGAGGATGTTGCGGAAGCTCTCGACGCCGACGATGGCGGGCAGCACAAAGAGCATGACCAGGATGGCGACGGCGATGTGCACGGCCGTGATGATGATGAAGGTCTTGATCTGCTTGCCGTTGATGGTGAAGCTGCCGCCGTTGCCGCCGCCGAGGAGGCCGGCGCTGTCGAGCTGCGTGTCGTTGATGGTCCGGGGGAAGACGAGGACGTAGTTGTTGTTCTCGTTGGTGAACGGCACCGGGTCCTTGGGCAGCACGTCGAGGAACTGCTGCACGTTGAGCGTCGAGGTGCCCGAGTTCTTGGGGATGAAGCCGCTGCTCTGGAGGCCGAGGGCGATGAGCACGAGGCCGCCGACGCCCTGGCAGGTGATGATGTCGAGGCCCTTTTGCAGCGCGCTCGCGATGCTGGAGCTGCTCAGCAGCTGCCCGATGTCGATGGTGGTGTTGCCGATGGTCACGCTGCCGGTGAGAGGCGAGCCGCCGCCGCCGGCCGCCTGTCGGACCACGAGGTCGCGCGACTCGATGCCGCGCCTCGTCGGAGCCGCCGCCGTCGTAAAGGGGTTCTTGAGCGAGCTGATGAGCACCTTGCCGACGGCGATGCCCTGGCTGCCGATGCCCTGGCCCAGGCCCACGGCCGCGCCGTTGACGCCGTCGTCCTGGTTGATGGCCGTCAGGGGCACGTCCGAGACGTTCTTGGCCGTGCCGTCGATGATGGACTGCAGGCCGCCCATGGCCTGGATACCGTCGCTGGCGCCCTGGATGAGACCGCGCGCGAGGCCACCCGCGGCCTTGCCGACGTCGACGCCGGCCAGCGCGCTGCCGAGGCCGCCGCCCGTCGTCGTGCTGGCCGGGATGCCGAGGAGGGATGGGTCGCTGATGATCTTGCCCACCGTGCCGTTCTGCAGCGCGCGCGACGTCAGGCCAAAGGCAAAGTTCTGCGCGATGGCGCCGGCGTCGATCTGGCCCGAGGGCATCGGCGCCGAGGCGATCTCGCCGGGGTCGGGCTGCGCGCCCAGGCCCACGGCCGTGCCTTGTCCGAGACCCTTTCCGAGACCCGAGGCCGCGGCGGGAAGCATGGCGAGGAGCGCCTGCATGTCGAGTCCACCGGTGGCGGCGCCGTCCGTGGCACCGCCGGCGCCGGCCATGGCCGCGAGCGCGCTCATGATCAGCGAGATGTTGACGTTGGACGTGACCGAGTTGGTGAGGCCGTAGCCGAAGTTGCCCACGACGTCGGGGATGCCGGTGCCCGCGGGCGGAGCGACGTTGTTGAGCTTCAGGCCCGTCACGGCGCCGTTGGCCAGGCCCGAGGCCAGGCCCAGCGCCGTAGGGCCGAGGTTCTCCGTGAGCTGCGTCAGGCCGGCCTGGAGGCCGCCGGCGGCGTTGCCGCCCATGCCGAGCATGGCCATGAGCTTGGTGATGTCGACGGTGCTGGAGACGGTCTTGGTCAGGCCGAAGCCGAAGCTGTTGGCGACGTCGGCGATGGTCGTGCCCGTGGCCGGGGTAGCGGCCGGGGCAGCAGAAGGAGTAGCGCTGGCCGCAGCGGCGACGGCCTTGGCGGGCTCACGCTTGGTCAACGCCGGGGCGGAAGCCACAGGAGGTATACCGGCCGTGGCGTCTGTGTTTCCGAGGCCGAGGCCCTGGACCAGGCCGTTGCCGATGCCCGTCGCCAGGCCGCCGGCCGCCGGCACCACCATGGCGAGGAGGCCGCCCATGCTCGTGGTCATGCCGGCCCCGGCCGCCAGCGACTTGATGTCGATGGAGCCGACGAGGGTGGCGGCGAGGCCGCTGCTGGTGCTCTCGATGGTCGGGTTGAGGCCGGTGGCCTTCATGCCCGTCGAGTCGGCCACCTTTTTGCCCACGGCCATGGCGTTGGCCATCGTGGTCAGGTTCAGGCCCGAGGCGGCGCCCTCGCCGATGCCGATGCCGAGAAACGTACCGGCGCCGGCGACGTTGGCCAGCAGGCTGTCGCCGAGCTTGGACAGGCCGGCCTGGATCAAGCCGCCCTGGCGCTTCTCGAGACCGGCGCCGTCCCGCGTCGTGCTCCCGTCCGTGTCCCGCGTCATCTGCGCGGCGTGGAGCCGCAGAGTCGCGCCCGTCTGCTCCAAGCCGATGGCGGGATACCGCTCCTGCAGCCACTCGGTCGAGCGCGCCGCCATGTCGACAATCTCGACGTAGCTCCTCCGCATGGTCTCGTCCTTCTCGATCGACCGGATCGTGGCGGGCGACACCAGCTCGGCCAGCGTCCTCCGCAGCACGTTGCTGTCGTGTGATGATGGTGTTGTTGTGTAGGTGCCCCTCTGTCCCAGGAAGACGAAGCTCGAGACGAGCAGCGTCATGAGGCCGATGGGCAGCAGGTAGGCCCTGAACGACCTCCTGTCTGCCCTGCTCTGCCGTATTGTCGAGTCCATCGTGTATGTGTGTGTGTATGTGTTTGTTTGTAGGTGCGTGTGTGAATAGGAGTTATGAGTAGTAATATAATGTCGCCGGCGACGAAGAAGGGGAAAAAAAAAAGGTAAAGTAGTAGATTAGAACATTAGCTGGGTTATTTGCACACCTGGACCAGCCTTACTACACGACAACGAACTTTTCGACTCCCGTCCTTTCCTTGCTGTCGATGCTGGGAATGAAGACGATGGTGGGCAGTGCAGACAGCTGGTTCTGGACGGGGGCCGGCCAAGGTTATGAACTGTTTTCGATCGGCCATGCTTTGTTGGGTGCCGCGGCAAAACAAAAGAGTCGCAGCTGCAACACTGCCTAGCTGGACATTGCCACCCTTGCTTGGATCAGCTTGACGTTCCCGTGCCCCGATCCATTCGAGGACGCCACACTGCCGGTCGCCGCTGATCCTTGTTCGTTGATCGTATCCCGTATTGCCGGCCCGGGGTTATTCCAAGCTTGACAGGCCAATGCCAGGGCAGATCGAGAAAGGGGACGGGGGGGTGTGTGTTTCGTTCAGGGGTTCCGCTTCTTTCTACAGACTACGGCAGTCTCGAGCGTCGAGCTGCGGGTGGATACTTCGTACTATAAGACTGCTTGCTATAATTGATGGCGCCATTTCCAACATGTTATGTTTCATCCCCGACGTTTTCATCGTCTCGTACCTTGACGGGTAGTTAGTTTTTAGTACGCCAAAGGGCTGACGGCTTGACGGGGAGTGCACAGTAGGGAATCAATCCTAACTCCTGTATCCGTAATCCGTACGTGCAGCCTATACCCACCCGTCCTATCCCTCCCTCCCTCCACCTTTCTTAGCCCGTTTTTTTTCCTCGAGCGCTCATCTTGGGACAGATCGCCAGCCAGGTACTTGGTGGATCTCCCGCCTCTGCTCCGCAGGTCTCGGCAACGCGGAGCTGACAATTACCCTTCTCGGCCGAGCGAATCGCCCTGGACAAACCGGCTTCTCGCTCAGGCTGCCAGGGCTTGTGTCGGGCAGCGCATGTGACGCTGGACCGAGAACCATGACGATGGACCCTATAGAAGTCTCAAGAACGTCAAGAAGGGTCACGCCGGGCGAGAGAGAACCGGCTGCGTCGTTCGATTGGTCAAACGGCCGCGTTGGAGATATCGGACGGGTCGTATCGCGGTGGAGAGCGATAGAAAAGAGAGAGAGAGAGAGGGAGAGGGTCCGACCACCCAAACGTCAAAGATGTTTCCGAAACACCCCCTCCCCCGAACCAAAGACTCATGCATAACGGTATCATCCGAGGTGAGCCTCAATCCTGACTCGGCACCGGTACTCGATCCAATCACGGCCTGCTTGACCACCGGCGCACGCCCTAACCGCGACACTAACTTGGTAACTTATTCCCTGGGAGCTGCCGCTTCTGTCCCTAGCCTCTTTTCTGTGCGCCGAACTGGGCGCCTGTCACAGGATCTGATGTCCCCGTTCCAGCCTTCCAGCCTCTCAGCGGCCAACGTATTCAGAAACTGGTCACGTTTGCCGAATACGGTAGCGCGTACAACCACCCCTGGCACCGGGGTCGATCGACCCTGGACTCTGGAGCCAAGTCCATGATCTACTACGTTGTTCATTGATTGATGAGCGTCGAGACCGAGCCATCCATCGATACGTAGTACTTGCTGTCCGGTCACCTCGGAGCCGTACGGCGTAGACCTTGATCCTCTTCTCGAGGCCTGAGGCGCAGGCTCTCAAGTTATATACACGATACCACGGCCAAGCAACACACCCCACAGCTGTCTGACCAAGGGCCCCGAGAAGTCGGTCCACCAGGCATATGTACGCGGTGATGCTTGCGAAAAGAGGAGAGACTACTGCATGGTGATGCCGTACATCGTCATAGTTTGCCGCCTATTGTTCAAACATCGGCCAAAGATCCTCAGTGAGTGTAATCCGTACGGAGTAATCTGGTTGGTAAAATTAGGTACCTTGGCTACGTTGCTTCCACCTCCTTGGCATCCTCTTGTCGTCGCATGCCCGATGCCACGCTACAGGAAGCCGATATCACACTACCATTTGTTACATATTTCTGCCCAGTGTTACGCCATTGCAAGTGCGCCGGGCGCTCTCACGGTACAACCTGGCAAACTCAACACTTGGAAAACTTGACAGCAAACCAGGGATCTGCAGTCGATGATTCCCGGCGATCCGACGGGGGAGACCCGTCGTCGAATAGGACGCTCATTGAGACTCGCCATGTTTCGATCGACGCTTCACACATGGCGTCAGGCAGAGAAGTGATAACCCTATCGTGTTATCGTGTTTGTGTACAAAACATGCTGCCCGACGCTCGGTGGCTATAGTAGGAGAGCATGTATAAGTTTATAACGCAACGTACGACTCGCGATGAACGAGCCCCCCTCCCCTCCGCCACCGCTGGCTACGTAGTATGTACCGGTAGGTTTTGACAGTGTAGGATCATGTGTGTCATCACACGTTCATCCGACGGCCAACTATTCGGCAGTTGTTTGAATCGCCCGGTGCTGGCTGTTGATGAACTATAGGTTGGCACGTCAGTAGCCTCCCTCCGTCCAAAGCTCTGTGGACTCTTTTGGTACGGCCTGAGATATAACCCCCTCGACGTAAAACACCCTAACTGTCTCTACACAGTACATTCCGATCTTCTGGATCTAAAAAAAGGCCGGCATGGGGCTTAGAGGGTAACCAACGAACAGGCAGGCAAAAACTGCTATTCTGCACTAGAAATCAACAACGCCACCAAATAACGTCCTTGAACCGCAATGTCGGAAAATGGGCGCTTAGACGGAACAAAACATCAGATGGACGATAACGGCGCATTCTATATCCCAACTTCTGCAACGCGCACACGGCAAATAGCGTGCGCCCCCTTGGTGAAACACAGACGGTTTGACAATACGGCGTCAGGACACGAGCGAAATACTGCCAGCAGTCGCCTATTCTCGTATCCAAAATGAAACGGGCGCCTCTTGCCGTCCGCCCATGAATAAATAAGATGGAAAACCGTCCGAAATATTCGTCTTTTTCTTTTTTTCTCTCCGTGACTCTCGACGCATCCATAGGCCACTAGGGACTCATAAGACCGTTTCAACAGTTTTTTTCCCTTTGGACACCCCCCCCTCTTCCCCTTCCCAGGGGCCCTGGCGCCCTTGTCGTCGGGATGGCAGACGTCCGTGAGATGAAGTGAATCGATTGGCGTGATAAATGCGGCGACGGGGGCGTTGAAACAGTGTCTTGTGGGTGTTCGTCGCCGTCGTCGTTATCGTCGTCGTCGTCGTCGTCGTCGTCGGGATGGCAGATGTCCGTGAGCCAGTGCAGGTGGCTTGGCAATCGGGTACGATCCCGAGGACAGAAGATGGGGTTAAACGAACGACGGACACGCTAGGGATCTGATACGAGCCGTATACGAAGGTGCAGGTCTTGCGTCGGACGCGAGAGTAGGTGGGTATGTATGCAAACTACTCCGTAGGTGATGGGTAGTTACCTCCTAGCGGGGACAAGTGGCGATGAATCGATGATGAACGTCTGTAAGCTGCTCGATAGATCGACTGTAGACTGTAGCATGAATGCGTGATCTAGAAACCTGGCCGCTGCCAACATGGTGACGGTAAGCCACTTGTGACGGGACTGTGGTGTCTTGTTTGACGATTTCCTTGCGATTGTCACGCATTGGTGTGATGCTGTACGTACTCATCATGGCTTCTGCGCTATAACATTCGTGAGCTGATCTACCACTGTGCTTACTTACACGTCTACTTCGGCCGGAAAGCAGAGTCGAGCTGGCAATACCCCCTACTCATCCACGCAGGCGTAGATATAAGGACTATAATCCTTGACGGTCCCATCACATTCTTCTTTCGTGCGACCGTTCCCGAGCCAGTCAAACTTGCCACCGAAATGGGAAATCTCGTAGTGCTCAAACAGAGGCTGCTTCATCATCTTCCTGTAGCCCAAGAGGGAGCCTGGGTAGGGCACGCGAATTTTTCCGTTCTCGTCATGGACTACGCGGGTGGTGACGCTGGTTAGTGTCTGTCCCCGCGACCAGTGGATGGATGGATCATGGATCAATCATCATGGAGAGGGTGCGTCGACTTACACCACGTCTTGCAGCCCGAGGTCCAGACCATCTTCGGCATCTGCTTCTGAGTCCACACGTTGTACTCGGTCTGCGCGTCCTCGGAGACGGCGATGGACTTGATGTTCTCCTCCTGCATCTTGACCAAGACCTGCCGTAGGTATGCGGACTGGATGCCGTATCCGGGATAGGCGCTGCCGCTCGCAACTGGCGAGAGCGGACCGGTGAAGCAGAAGTAGTTGGGGAACCCGGCAGTGGCGGTGCCCATGTAGCACTCCAGCTTGTCTCGCCACACGTTCTGGAGGTTTCTCCCGCCCCGACCGATAATGGGGAATGTTGGTACAAAGCTGGTGTCGAACCCGGTGGCGCAGACGATGGCATCGTACTCCTTCAGCGTCCCGCGGTCATCGATGCCGGCTTTGAAGAGCTTCTCCACGCCGTGGGTGACAACCGAAACGTTGTCCTCCTCTATGGCGCCCAGGAACTTGTCTGCCGGCGTCGGGCGGCGACATCCCACGTCGAACTCTGGGCTGAGAAACTCGCGGAGTTTGGCGTCTTTGATCAGGCTCTTGTACCGTTCCAGAATCACCGTCCTCGTCTGCTTCTGCGCATCGGACCCCTTGTAGAAGAGCGACCACGACGCGTTGATGTCTCCGTCGATGGTCTTCCGGTAGTTTAAGAAGAACGTGGGGTCATCCGCAAATCGTTTCTTTTCCTCGTCCGAATCTACGAGCAGTCGAGTCAGTAGTCAGGCCCATGCTGTGTCTTCCCGAAAGAAGAAAAAAGAAAGCACTGCTTTCTTTCTACTCACAGAGGTGATCGGCCGTGGTGCCTGCTTTTAACCACGGGGTGGGCGTCAACCACGTCGGCGAGCGCATGTACACGTCCACGTGAGCGGCATCTGTCAGATCGGGTCAGCATAAAACTTTCCAACATGTCGATAACAAAAACAGTCAGCAGAAGCACGCTCGTCCGACTCGCCTTTCCGAAGCTCCGGGACAACCTGGACGGCCGAAGCCCCGTTACCCAACACAGCGACTCGCTTCCCCTTGAAGTCATACGAGCCGTCCCACGCGGCCGTGTGCAGGAGCTTCCCCCGTAGTCCTGCAAACCCTCGACGTCGGGCCACTTCCAGTTGTTGAGAACGCCGACGCCAGAGATCAGCACATCGCACTCGTCCTCAAAGCTCTCGCTCTTCCCGCCGGCGGTGCGCGCCACTCGGACCGTCCATTTCGAGCGCCCCTCGTCCCACCTTGCTTCGGTGATCTGGCAGTTGAAGTTCATGTATTTCCGGAGATCGTGCTTGGCGACGACGTCGCACAGGTATTGGTGGATTTCAAGCGCACCAACGGTCCTGCACCTTCACGTCAGACACGTCTTTACAGTCTAGGTACAGACTGCCAGCATGGAGACAACAAAGTACTTGCCAACGAGACCAGTTTGGATTCGGCGCCCAGTTGAACGCGTAGCTGTGGGCCGGCACGTCGCATGCACATCTGAGAGAGGGGGAAAGGGCGGGTGTTAGAAGAACATGTTCCTCGGTTCATGCGTAGGTACTCGAAACACACGGCTCTGATTACCCTGGGTAGCGATTCTCCAGCCACGTCCCCCGAGGTCCGGGTTTTTGTCGTACATGACGAAGTCGACCAGGGGCATAGTCTTTGCTTGATGGGCCATCTCGATTCCGGTGATACTGCAGACGGTTGAGCGACCGCGCTGAGGGGGAAAAAAGGGGGCCATCTATTGCTCGGGATCAACTCACCCAGCGCCAATCTGAATGACCTTGAGCTTCCTCATCAGGGCCCCCATGGGTGCCGAAGTGCTGTCTGCGTGCAGCAGAAACTTAGCATGGCGTGCAATGTTGCTCTGAACAGCCCCGTGTGACATGGGAGATCAAACCTTTGCTCGTAGCCGCCATTGAGTTGCATGAACAATTCGAGTATACAAAAATGTCTTGTAAGATTCGGAAACTGCCAATCGAAGCAGTGGATCACGTAGGTATGTATATATGTTCACACACACATACACCACCACACACACATATATATATATTTATTTATATATATAGACATCCAAAACCCCTCAAGGCGCTACTGAGCTGGTGCCGGCATAAAAATGAAAAAGGCATAGGACAGTCCCGCGCCATCATGCGTTAACTTTCTAGCCGCCTCGTCCTTTGAACGTTAATCTGGGATGCCTGCGGCCGGCGGTGTCGACCCGTCGGTCTCACCAAGTATCCGGCGCCCCGAAAGAAAAGAGTGGGTAGGATCTGGATAACCCCGAGTGCAAACAGGTCCTGCTCGGACTTATCTCGCAGACTTCTGGAGGGAGCAGCGCGTCACAGGGACCAGGGGTTTCGCAGGTTACGCAGACCTCGCAAACTTTGCAGACTCCGCAGGGCAGTATTGGTGGTCATTGGACAAGTTAGGGGGTAGTAATCCTAGTAACTAGTCAGTCATGTGCGTAGCGCTCTCCCCGCATGCCACGATCGACGGCCACGGGAAGAAGCCGTGGTTCCCGGACTGCCGGGACCGATCGAATCGACTCCCGGCAGATGCTAACGAGCCGTGGGCCGTGGCAACCCCAGACAATCGGCACCGAGCTCGGCAGATGCTGGGTGCGGTCCGCGGAGAGCAACATCGGTCGCAGGCTGGTAGAAGCTCTGGGGTACGGTAGACCGGCCTTGTTGTTGAGGCCGCATCTTGCAAGCTTTCATGCTATGTATCAATTATGGAAAATTCCGTACGTACTCACATTCAAGGTTGGCATTTAGTCACTAAAGTGTAGTTAGTGGTACGACTAAATTCACTGTGGTTACTTTACGTACGTAGGTCAGTTGATGAAAATTAATTGCTAGAAAGAAAATTCATTTATGCACATATACTAAGAATATGGAAATCACCACATTGATTACATAAAAGTGGGATTTATATTAAATATGTTTAGCTTAATTTATTAGATTGAAGGTAACGACTATCTACCTCCTATAATCGGTACTCTACTCATCAGTGGAAAGATGTACTACTAGTTCGGGGATCCAGCATAGTACTATAACAGAGGCAGCTCAAACAGGGCCTGTTATCGTCACATTATAATAGGGGCAGCTCAAATAGGGTCTGTTGTCACGTACCGTCATTGCTGACTATAATATCTGACTGTCAAGTCATGTTATTACAACGTGGGCTATTACCGCTAGCTATTATAGCCAGCAGTTGCAGTATTTAGTCTAGTCTAGCCCGGCAGTCCTGGTGCTAACTAGTAGTATAAGTAGACAGTCTTCTCACCTCTAGATAGATTAGGAAATCAAGCCGGTTTTTCATCTCTTGAAAGCACTCCCACAGAGCCCGGTCTCCATCCTTATTTTTTCATTCGTTGTTTTACCATGTCCTGAATCCTGATCAGTCAGATGTGCGCGCTGCCGGGATACCGGCTGCGTAGCTGCTATTTATACTGCTGTATCTCTTGAGAGGATCTGGCGCCTCCAGACCCGGCAGTATTACTACACGTGTGGTAGTTCTGTTTCAGTAGCACCGAGTTATAGGCTTTATCTCTCTGTTCCTCTCTGAGTAAGTCTCCCTCTCCCTCTATTTTCTCTCGACGTTGGCCCATTCGAAGGCGCAGATGCCGTCCAGTAGTTTCAAGCCGGTGGTGGGATTGACGTTAGGCCCGACGTGGCTACTGTTTTCACGCATGATGATGTCGTTTTATGTAATATCATGTTATCGTCCGGACCAGATCCGAAGGTGGCTGCAATCATGGACCAGGGTCAGGCTGGGTGGTACCCCGAGTACTGGGAGTTTTGCAAAGCGCGGCGGGTAACCCTACTTCCCGAATTTTTTGATAGTGTCTCTCAAGAAGAGTGGCATGTAAAGTATTTGCCAACGGTTGTAGATCTGGTGGACGAAGAAACCTACGACTATCCTTGGCTTTGGTTTGTTTCTATCTAAGGGCATATAGACTATAGTTCGAAGTCAATTCAGCATGGTCTTTGCCCTCACATTAAAGGACGCGAATGGTGCAAGTGAGCTTCCGAGAGTCATCTGAGGCCTTTCCATAAGGCCTTCCGGTGGTGCAGAGTCTGGGCGTCATTATAGCAATGATGGCGTAGCCCACGCTCACAGCCTCTAATTTTGTTGGCTTGCGATAAACTCGAGCAGCCTCTGGCCTGCCGCGGTGCCCGTCTCAATCTGCGTCTGCTCCGTCGCGGCACCGATGTGCGGAGTGCTGATCACCCCGGCGGCCCAAAGAGCACCGTACTTTTCTTCCGTGGGCGGCTCCTGCTCGTGGCAGTCCAGGCCGGCGCCCCAGATCAGACCCTCCTCGAGTGCCCGCCGGAGGTCGTCCTCGTGGATGATGCCTCCCCTTGCCGTGTTGATCAGGATGGCCGTCTTCTTCATCACGGCCATCTGTTCGTACGCGATGAGGCTCCTCGTCTGCGCCGTGAGGGGAACGTGGACGGTGACCACGTCGGCGGCCCGGAGGACTTCCTCGACGGTGCCGGCGCGGCTGTGGGGAATGTCGGACCAGGCGCCCGACGGCAAGAAGGGGTCGTAGGCAATGATAGAGGCGTCAAAGGCGCCCCGGAACATTTGCGCGACGATGCGGCCAATGTTGCCCATGCCCAGGATCCCCACCGTCTTCTTCTCGAGTATCAACCCGCGGCAGGACTCTTTGGGCACCTCGACGCCTTGACTCTGGAGTCGGGAAACGCGTCCCAGGTCCCGCGCGACGGCCATGGTCAGCGTGAGCACCAGCTCGGCCACGGCCCGCGCGTTGACACCCGGCGTGTTGAGAATCGGTATGCCTCGCGCTTCGCAGGCGCTGGCGTCGATCCTCTCAATGCCCACGCCCTGCTTCCCAATGGCCTCGAGGCGGGGGCATTCGGCCACGTCTTCTGCCGTGAGGCTGGAGCTTTTTATGAGCAGATAGCGTGCCTTTTGCTTCCACCGCTGATGTTCAGGCGTCCCGGGGAGTATGGCGTTGAAGTTTTCTTGAAAGTATTCCATGACTTTGGGGTGGAACATGTCCATGACATAGACCGTGGGTTTCTCTTTGTCCCCACAGACAGCACTGTCCGCCACGGCCGACGGTGCCATGTTGATGACGGGGTAGGCAGAGGAACAAGTAGTACTAGCGAGAGAAAAAAAAGGGAGGCGATGCCTGTGAGTACACTGTTATTACCGCGTTAAACTGTGACGTGATTGTAATAAAATAGTAGGCGCGTTAGAATAGTTAGCCGAGTTGCTTCAAGTTTACGCCAGACAGCCCCTTTTGACTGCAAACTACGACTAGATATTCGGGCTGCTACACCCACCGCATGTCCGGGCCTTGATAACATGGACACCTTGGCCCTTGGCATGTTCAACGGAACGAACCCGACCAACATCTATGAGCAATTGGAGTCGCCCATCATCCATGTGGCATGGGGCGTCGGAACTGTGGTCAGGAAGTGTCGGATATTATCCGACGATGCGGGGCTCCACGGAGAATGACCGCCTCCATGAGGACAGCCTGGACAGAGAACTGTGCAAAAGGCCGGAAAAGTGGGAGAAACGCATGGGTAGTATGTTGCCGTCCCTTGGGATCCCCCCCTTGGCGGTCTTGTGACTGAACATCTGCCGTCCAGCCGGCCGGTCTGGCCCGTTTACAGCCCCTGAAGTTGAGTGGATCCCGGGGAGGTCCGGGGCGGACCCGAACACACATACGAGCACGAAGACACCGGACCTTGGGAAGGATAGATGACAATCACGTCGAGCTGATGCAAAAGTTTGTTCAGTACCTATGACAGGATAGCCTGTCAAGCAGGTTGAGCCACGCCTCAGCCACATAAACACTGCTGACGGGATTCACCGATCTTCTTTGTACTTGTAACTTATAAGCCTTCATATCCGGCGCTTCCGCCACGGACACGCTCATCGCTAGATACTGTTCTTACTAAAGCATCGCACTTTATGCCACCATATACACTTTCTATTGCTACTGTATCTTTTTATAGAACTTTCCAAAACCTACACAAGTTCGTCACCTCCCAACATGTCCGTCACAATCGCCAACCCCTTCCGGGAAAAGCTGCTTCGCGGCCAAGTCGCCTACTCCCTCAGCGTGAAGCTGGTGAGGTCCGTCGAGATTGCCGGGATAGCAAAGACGGCGGGCTTTGACGGCATCCTCATCGACATGGAGCACTCCTCCTTCGACCTCGACACGACGAGCCAGATCTGCATCGCGGCGCTGTACGCGGGCATCACGCCCATCGTGCGGAGTCCCAGCAAGGAGCCCTTCTTCGTGTCCAGGATCCTGGACGGCGGCGCGCTGGGCGTCATCGTGCCGCACATCAAGACGGTGCAGGACGCGCGGGACGTCGTCCAGGCGGCCAAGTTCCAGCCCGTCGGCTGCCGCTCGTCCACCAACGGCCTGCCGCACCTGCAGTTCCGCTCCGTCGCGGCCAAGGTCTCCAACCCCGTCGTCAACGCCGCCACCATGGTCATACCCATGATCGAGACGCTCGAGGCCCTCGAGGTCGTCGACGAGATCGCCGCGCTCGACGGCGTCGACTCCCTGCTCATCGGCAGCAACGACCTGACGGCCGAGATGGGCATCCCGGGCGAGTACGAGAACCCCCGGTTCATCGAGGCGTACGAGCGGACCATTGCCGCCTGCGACAAGGTTGGCAAGTACGTCGGTGTCGGCGGCCTCCACTCCCGTCCGGACCTGGTCGAGAAGTTCTGCGCCATGGGCGCCCGGTGGGTGATGGCGGCCACGGACGGTCCGTTGCTCATCGCCGGCGCGACGAAGGCGGCCCAAACCATGTCGGCGATCAACGAAAGGGTCGCGGTGCCCGCTACGACGAATGGGAAGGCGGCCAATGGGACGGCCAATGGTGTTTGCAAGTAATGTCGCGACGTGGGTAAGGGGGCAACGATAGTAGCAGATTTTATGCATATAGACACTCGCCAGATTGACCAGAGTTCATGGTCATTCATAACTTGGCAATGAGCCTGACCAAGACGAAACCAAAAAACGGTTTACAATTATATACGTCCAAACACGCCCTTTCATGAAAGAGACTCATCTCACATGTCATTTCTGCTTTTTAATCGGGATTAGCTTTGCGTGACATGTTTTACTTGTGAATTCAAGGCACATGTCACAGAGTTTAGGGAATTATGGAAAACAGGTTAAAACATACGTCCAGATACTAGGTTGAGTCTAGACAGCTAAAGAATAGTGATTATAGAGATCCTTCAAGGAGTGTCATAGCGCCATGTGCCGAGTCTCAGTCGCTGAATATCCATCTGGTATGTGTCGAATGCGACAACACAGTAACTAGATCTTCCGAGGGCGTAATGACTGATGGTCGGAAGTTGGCCGAAAAACATGGGGGTAAGTATCTCTCAGGGGTCGAACCTGGGGTAGCAAGTAATTGGTTGGTTAGTGGACATGGCCCCAAGCAGGGAACATGCAAGCACTAGCTGCTAACTAGAAGTACGCTGCAGTCGACTAGTTACCTAGTTGGGTAGTTAACTATGCGGAGCCGGGACGAGGAGATATGGGTCAGATATGGGTCAGATATGGAGAGAGATATGGAGAAGATAGAGAAGCTGGCGATTCCCCCGCAACCAAAACCTCGATGCGGGTGGGACGCTACTCGGGATTCATCCGCCGCGAGACTCGAGTTGCCAGCAAAGACTCAACTGGAGCACGCAGAAGTCGAAACCCATTGTTGGATTCGATAGAGTCATAGACAGGTGACTACAGTCTGCGGAGACGATACCGGTCAACGTCCCGACTCCCACCTGCTCACAGCTCACCAGTGACCACGTCGACTCGCCAGCGGCCAACCATGGCCAGCATCGTCGTAGCCGACTCCCGCCCGGCCGGCCCAGGACCGAGAGGCCAACCCCAAACACCCTCGGCTTCCGTCCGTCGTCGCCAAGCCTGCGACAGATGCTGGCGCAGGAAGCAAAAGTGCGACAAGTCGCTGCCGTCATGCGCGACCTGCGCCGAATTGGGACTGCCGTGCGAGGCGCGCAAGTGGAGGTTGGATGCCCGGCCGCAGGACCAGAGTCACCAGACCGCCAGCGCGAGTCTGGGCCACGTAGCCGTCGTCGAGTATGTCCGCCCTCGCCCTGGCCCTTTCCCTCAGCCGAGTCCGTTGCTGATCGTGCATACCTAGCTATATCCAATCGCTGAAGCAGAGGGTGGGTATGCGTGACGAGGATGCGGATCGTATGCCCGCACCGCCAGCCAAGCGTCAGAGGACAAACAACGTCTCTCCGCAGTCGGCATCTACACGCACCCCCACGAGGTCTACCAGTGGCAGGCCAGAGGGGCTCTCGGAGAGCCCCTATGCCGTCTCCTCCGAGGGCAACGACACGGAGCCGTCGGTCCGGGTCACCATGGGCGAGATCGGGTTCCTCTCCCGCTCCGCCATGGCCGAGTCACGCGGCGACTCGGACAAGCTCCCCCGGAACCTGAAGCTCGACGGCATCCTGAAGAGCGTGCTGGCCCTGGACGGACCCGACCCGTCGCAGGCCGGGCTGTCCCAGGCGCACCACGTCGGGCTCACCAACGTCGGGCCACAGCAGGCTCAACTTGTGCTGAAACGAGACGCCACGGTGACCTACATGAAGCACTTTATAGCCCACGTCGCGTACCAGTATCCATACCTGAGCAGGAGCTCGCTGCTGGAAGACTACGAATCCATCGTGAGCCGTAACATGGACGTCGTCCAGGCCGCCGCGTCCACCCAGCGAGGCGTCGCGCTGTCCTACTTCAACTGCTGTGTCGGCCTGGCCATCGGCGCCATCATGTCTCCGCTCCACCTCGGTCTGTCTCCCTTCATCGCGGCTCTTCACGCCGCCGCGGCGCACTGCTTCCAGGCCGTCGTGGCGGGCGATGACGACGTCGCCACGGTGCACTGCATGCTGACGCTGACGATCCTGTCGACCTTTAGCCCCGGGGGGATCTGCCTGGCACCTGATGGGGTTGGCCATGAAGAAGTGCATATCGCTGGGCTTCCACAAGGACCCGGATCCGCTCCTGCAGCTCTCCGAGCAGGTGGTTTTGCAGAGGAAGAAGATCTTCTGGAGTGCATACGTGATGGATCGGTACGTGGACTAGACAGACGTATCCCGGTGTTGCTACTCCAGAGCCCAGACATCCAGACACTTACCGTGTTGACTAGAGCCATGAGCATCACCATGGATAGGCCATTTGGAATTCAAGACGAAGATATCGATGTCAAGGTAAAGATCTCATCATATCGTGGGGTCTCCGTAGGTGTGCTGACCAGGAGGTATCCCCAGCTGCCTAGAGAGGATGAGCTATCAGGCAATCCCTCTATTGCGTCTATCCAGCACCACCTCTTGATCCAAGCACGCCTGGCCTCGAGCATCCGGACGAGCTCTGCCCCCAACCCACTGTCCGATTACGGAAACCTGTGTTTCTGGAGAGACCGCCCAGCCGCACCAAGAGAGGACGAGTCGAGCCAAGCCTCGAGTCTCTTTGAGCAACTGGCTTGCCGCACACTCATACAAATCGTCACCTCCGACCACGGCGGGCCGGGCGCGGAGCGGACGACAGCATCGGCTGGGTATTGGGCAGAGATAGAGACGGATACGATGGGCACCTGCGAGCGCTTCATCGACAGCCTCTACGAACGGGCCAGCAAGGAGCATCTCGGGGGCTCCTTCATCGACGGCTACGACGTATTCGCCGCCGGGGTCATGTTCAGCCACCTGGCGCGGCGGTCCCGCGCCGGACACGGTCGGGACGATCGCTCGGGTGAGATTACGAGTCTGCTGCACAAGGGCTCGACGCTGATTGCGGACATGCTGCCGAGCTTCCCTGCCCTCAAGAAGTTTCAGCAGGTTCTGCTGGCTCGAGCCACCGAGTCGCCCGGGGCGGGCAGAGCTCTTCTCCGCGACGCCCAGGACCCTCTCGCAGTAGGCACGTCTCTGATACCAGGCCGACTATGCCGTTTCATCCTGCCGAGCCTGTGAGGTGCTGCGTGGCGCGCTGCCCCGTCATGTCGTTGCGAGTCATCGACGACAAACGAGCACTAGGGGTACCTAACTAGACCATAAGCCGTAGGTGGTGTGTTGCCCACTCCGCGTCCGAGAAAGGCAGCACAGGTGAATCATGAATGGGCAAACCGTATAAAACTAAGCCTGCGTGTTGAATACATCCAATGCGCCTTGCAACTCGCTCGGGTCTCCGTAGACGTAGCTGTCCACGTTCCACAAGCTCCCCGAGTTCCACAGTCTCCAATCGATCTGGCCGTCGAGGAGCTGCTGTCCCAGACTCTCCGCGCTGTCGTACAAGTTCTGTGAAAAGAAGGAATGGTCCGCACCGGACGGGATGTGGCCTGGAGACGGCCCGGGGTGGTGCGAGCCCACCTCGGCTGCGTTGGCGACGGCAGGGGGGTGGTTGTGATACGCGCCCGGAGCAAGCCAGGCACTGCCGCCTGCAGGGAAACTGCCAGCACCCGACTGTCCCACCCACGCCTCGGGCCTGTACTGATACTGATGCTGGTCCTCTGCCCAGTTCGGGCTGGCAGAGACCGGGGGCGCCTCGTCTTGGCCTTGGAGGACGGCGGCAGCGACGCCGTGTCCGAGCTCGCGGAGGATGCTGCGATGCACGGCATCGAAGATGACCAGATACTGAATGGCATCCGGCAGGTGCTTGACCATCTCCTGCAGAGTCTGCTTGCACTGGAGCAGAGTTTGGCGGACCTCGTCGAGCCGGGTGCAGCCCAGCTCGGCGTCGGTAGACATGCAAAACATGACCGAGAGCCCAGCGGTGAACATCATCTGGAAGTAGCTGCGGGTGTGCGTAATCTCGGACGCGATGAACATGGCCGAGTAGATCTTGATCGTCTCCGAGGCGCAGCGGAGGCACTGCGACAGGATGTACCTCGGGGGGATGCCGTTGCGCTTCGGGACGAGGTCGATGGCCTTCCGGACGAGGTTGAGCTTCTCCCGCGCCAGCAGCAGATCGTACCACCGCTGCTCCTCGAACACGCACCCGGGGCGCAGAAAGACCGGGCAGGTCGAGCGCCAGCTCTCCAGCTCGCCCGTCATGGCCTCGACAATGACGTAGACGCGCCCGGTGTCGAGGAACCGCTCGTCGGCCCCGGACGGAGTCGACATGGACCGCAGCAGGCCCGCGAGCCGGGTGTGGATCATGGACGAGATCTGCCGCAGCCTGACGCAGAGGACGAGGACGCTCATCTCGCTCGTCCCTCCCGGGACGCGGTTCCGATCGAACTCGTGCAGGTTGGGCACGAGACCGGTCGCGCGGGCGATCTCGTCGTCGTCGGCGTCCACCGGGAAGTCGACGTGGATGTCGCGGTCCGAGACGGCAAAGGGGCGGTTGAGCGTGACGGAGCTGTACCTGTCCATCATGTAGCACGTCCAAAAGACCCTGCGTCGTCGCTGCTCCTGCATCAGGTCCGCACAAGGACCTCGTGCGTTCTGGAGACCCTGCTCGAAGCAGAGGCGGATGCAGAGGCCCACCACCTCCCAGATCGAGGTGCCTGGAACACATGTATTAGTCACGCGTTGCTGGACGACGACGACGACGACGCTCCCAGCGCGGGAATGGCCGTCAGTGGGCACGAACCTATCTGGTGGTATATGCCAAACCGACAGATCAACAAGAGGTCCTGGATCGTAGTCACCCCGTGCGTCAGGAAACTGGCGCTCCAGTTGTTCATTGCTGCCAGGTAGTAGCCGAGGGGGTGGTTTTCGTGCACCCTTTTCCGATGAGGGATGACGGACCCCAGCGCGAGGATCATGAAGACACGGAACACCTCGTGCTGCAGCAGATGGCCGAACGAAACACCGGAACAGAACACTCGTTCGTACAAGCCGAGAACTTCGCTCCTCAACAAAAAGGGGCTTTGCACGTGAGACCACGACAGGCTGGTTGTTTTCTCATGTCAGCTCGGCCACAGTCGACACGGAGGAAGCGGCAGGCCCAGTCGTTCGCTGTCTGGTTCCAGGCTTACTATTTCTGGAAGAGCATATGAGCCACCTCGGGCGTTGGAAGTGCGTGCGGCTCCACGACAGACGGCTCCGTCACCGTCACCGTCACCCTGACGTTTGCGGCGCTGGCAGCTGGCGGCTGGTCGTCACGGGTCTCGCCCCAGCCGCCTCTGTCGCTGAAGAGATGGGACATGAAGCTGCATCGATGCTCTGGTTACTCACGCGCTCAACCAAGGCCATCTCCTTCGTGTCTGTCGCTGGGGCTGGCCTACCTCAAACCGCTCCCCGGCATGACGGCAGACGACGCCTCGGTCCGCTCTCGGGGCGAGTCCGCCGGAGCGCCTCGGACGGGAGATTCGTGCTCTTCATCCCCGCGTGCTTCCGTCGCCGAAGCAGACGGCCGACGGTTCCCCTGTTCGAGCTCGTGGATGTATCTGCTCGTCCCACGTCTCGAAGTCAGTACCGGTATCGAGGGGGCTGGATGATGGATGATGGATTCAGTCGACTTGAAAGTTGACAACTTGACGCTAGGTAACTGACTCTCTCGATATTGGCGGACCGCCGTCCGGGTCCTTGAAGAGGCATTCGCTTCCGCTCCTGGTGCACGATGCACACTTGGGCCTCTCGCTATCGCACTTCACCTTGCGCTGTGAGCACAGTTGACATGCGGGCAGGCGTGGGAGGCCGGGGGGGGCCTGAGGCCGGTGTGGCATCTAGGTTGCATGCTGGTGGTGCTGGCATATCGTCGTTGGGGGGCAAAGTAGGTACTAGGACTGAGTCCGGCTGACAAGGGGTCCCGGACGTTCGGCGTGGGGAGAGGTCGACGACGGACGCAACTATGCTCACTGGTCGGACAGCAAGATTCTGTTCTCATCTCTCTGTCTTGCTCTAGACTCTAGCTAGGATGTCCCGAGTCTTCTTCCCCCGCCCTTGAGACCCGACTGAGACTAGACTTCGGCAATTGACCGACGTCTTCGGACTCAACCCGAAGCCCACCCCCCGTCGGCAGCCCAGATCCGACCCCATATGCCGTCGAGCCCGCCAGGGCCCAGGGGTGCCAACCCCTTCCCCAGATATCGACCCCGTACTTCGCGGAGACATACCCCGCGAAAAACCAAGTACGGGGAAGTCCCAGTTGCCTGCAAGCCAAGACGACGCTGGTCGCTACCAATGACTCGGCACAAACGGAGTATACTTGGACATGCGGCCCACGTCTAGCAGCTGAGCACTGAATAAAGCAGGCAGCGGAAGTACCCTTTGGCTTCTGGGGGCATGCTTGGCACTGCATATCCAACGAGAACCAATCACTCACTTCAAACTTGGCAGCGAGCCATGTTAAGAGAACTCGGAGAAGTTGGCGGCGAGATTGGGGTACAAATACAGACAGGCTGCTGTCGAGCAACAACAGGAACCTTCTACATCGGAATAAAGATTGGTCAGACTCGTTCTTTGTCAAACGCAGCATGAGTCTATCACGCAAGCCTTCCCAGAACTCGGTGGACAGCAAGATCCACGCCGAGTGCGTCGACACCGTCGATGCTCCCAACACACTCCTCGAGAAATGGCCACTCTTGCGAGAAAGGACCGAGGAGGACTTGGTGAAGATTGAAAAGTCCCTCGTCAACAAGCTGGACTACAGATTCCTGCCCTGCATCACCATGATGCTTCTGATGAAGTACAGAACACCCCCTAACTTCCAACCCTCTTCTCCCATCTGACATGATCCCTCCCGCTTAGCTACCTCGACCGCACCAACGTATCCAATGCCCGACTGGCCGGCATGCAAAGGGACCTGCACATGTCCGATACGGAGTGGTCCGCCGGCATCTCCATGTTCTACGTCGGCTACATCATCTCCCAGGTGCCGGCCAACATCATCGTCGCCAAGGGCAACCCGCGCGTCCTGCTGCCGGCCTTCATGCTGGCCTGGTCCGCCGTCACCATCTGCATGACGGCCCTCACGACCGGCTGGGGCTTCATGCTCTGCCGCTTCCTGGTGGGCGTGACCGAGGGGCCGTTCGTGCCCGCCGTCTCCCTCATGACCTCGTCGTGGTACACCCGCAGCGAGTCGCCCATGCGCATGAGCATCTGGCACGCCGGCAACATCGTGTCCAACGTCATCTCGGGCCTGCTCGCCGCCGCCATCCTGCAGAACATGCAGGGCGTCGAGGGCCTGGCCTCGTGGCAGTGGTTCGTCCTGATCGAGGGCATCGTCAGCATCGCCGTCGCCCTCGTTGCCTTTTGGTTCATCCCCAAGTTCCCGTCCTCGACCGGGACCTACTTCCTCACGCCCGAGGAGTCCGAGATGGCCCAGTACCGCCAGGAGAAGGAGACGGGCGGCATCTCGGAAGACGACGAGGGAGGCTACTGGGAGGGCGTCCACCTGGCGCTCAGGGACCCCTTTACCTGGCTGTTCGCCGCCTGCCATTTCTTCGTCATCATCGGTCAATCCTTCAAGGACTTTTTCCCCTCGGTCAGTGCAGTCTCTTTCGGCTGTGACCTTTCGTCTTCCCCTGTGCCACAGACTCTCGGCTTGGTTACTGTCACTGACTACTGACGTGTGGTATGATCTCTCCCGCAGATCGTAGACACCTTTGGCTTCTCGCAGACCAACACCTACCTCCTCCAGGCGCCCCCGTACGTCTTTGCCTACCTCCTCACGCTGGGCATCTCCTACTCGAGCGGGCGCCACCTGGAGCACTGCTGGCACATGGTGGGCAGCATGGCCCTCTGCCTCGTCGGGGCCGTCATCATGATCTCGACGCTCTCGACCGGCCCGCGCTTCTTCAGCCTCTTCCTGCTCTGCGGCGGGCCCTTTGTCGCCCTCAACCTCCAGATCTCGTGGGAGACGGCCGTGGTGCCCCGTCCGCGCACCAAGAGGGCCGCGCTCATCGCCATCGCCAACTGCGTCAGCAGCGTGAGCCACTGGTTCACGCCCTACTTCTTCCTGACCAACCAGGAGCCGCGGTACGAGATGGGCGGGGGCCTGATCATCGTCGGCGCCGGGCTGTCTGTCGTCTTTTGCATCATTACCTGGTGGTACTGCGTCAAGAGGAATAGGGAGCTCGTCAAGGCGGAGGAGGAGACTGGCATCTTGAACAGCTGGCGGTTCTCAACCTGAGGAAATGCATCGTGGGCAGGCCGCAGGACCGTAGATTCCAAGACGATGGGGCATCGCGGGTGAACAGCGTGAAGGAGTCATCTATGAGATGGCCATTAATTATTTTACAATCACAGACACTCTTTGTTCCATCAACACCTTGCGCTCTCCGATCCGACACAATGTTATTTTTTCACGACTTCTGATATAAATCAAGCGTTGGCCGCCATGGCTGGGTTCGTCTCCAAGACGGGGGACCGTCCTAGCAGATCAAATTAGAATGTCGAATGTTCATTACCACTACACAACACCGTACTGTGTTATCGATACATGCGGCCCTGGAAGAGGCCAGTGTTACCGTGGAGATGTACACTGAGATCGTTGTCCTCTTGGTCGATCATCGTACCGGTACATGACCACAAACAATCCATGCATACCAGTATTACAATCCCACGGCCTCCGTAATAGACCTCCCCAGTCCTGTTTGCACCTGGTTCTGCTCCGGGTCAGAGTCGTCAGGCTCGTCCTCTATCTCCTCCATCTCACCCGAACTCCTAGACTTTCTCTTGGGCTTGTTCTCTCAGCGCCGACAGTCTATTCCAAGCCTGTTCCCGTAGGGTTTGAATCTTCTGCGGTCGAGCGCGGCGGCGGTTGGGGCTTCCGCGGGAGAGAAAACAGAGTGCAGGAGAGGCGCTGTCGACCGTCGGCTCAGCATCCGTCCCGGTCGTCTTCCCCCTGTCCTCGAACCACTTCTTCAGATCCTCCCGTATCATTCGCCCCAGCTCCTTCTTCAAAATCGGCACCTCGACCTCGATGTACCGCCTCTCCCTGTCCAGCTGCCGCTTCGACACCCGGCGGCGGCGGTATGCGCGCAGCTTGCCGCCGACGACACCGAGCGCCCTGGGCGGTTCCGGCTCCTGCTCGCCGTAGGCCAGCGGGCTGAGGCTGAAGGCGAGGTTGCGCATGACGAGCCGGTTATGGTACGTCTCCTCGGGCACGAGGGCCGGGTGCTCGGTGAGGCCCTGGGCGTCCTCGGCCATCCACATGCTGATCTCCCTGCAGCGCCGGCAGCCGCACCCGGCCGGGTTGACCTCCTTGGCGGCGACGTGCGCGGGGCAGCAGTGGAACGGGTACGCGATCTCGGTCCTCGCCTTTCTCCAAAGGCTGCGCCTCTCGGCTTCTTCGAATAAGCCCCCTCTGGCGCCGTGCTCGTCGTCGTCGTCGACGGCGAGGAAGCGCTCCGCCGCCACGCTGCTGTCCTGGCCGCCGGCCGGCGTCGTCTCGGGGACGTCGACGCTCTGCGCGCAAACCTCGCACCCCTTGATCCAGCAATCTCCATCCTTCTTGCTCCCCGCGCCGAGACCGTCACGCCAGAAACGCGGGATCTGGTCGTTCTTGATCCAGTGGTCGTACGCGTCAAACACATCCTTTTCACCCCGGGCGACGAGGTCTTCTTGCTCCTCAAACGGGTCGATCTCGTACTTGTCACACATGGCGCAGTACTCGCAGTCCTGTATGCGACACCCGTCGGTAGGGGGTGGCGTGATGCCGTTCGCCTTCGCGTGGCGGAAGGGGTCTTGCTGAGAGGTGGGAACGTGGCGGCGGACGGCGCCGGAAGGGGAGTTGGGGGAGAGTATGAAGACGGGGCGGCCCGAGGAGAAGATGGAGCCTTGGTATTTGGCGTCGTGGTGAGTGGTGGTCGAGTCGGAGGCTGGTGAGATGATGATTTGAGGGACGGAGGTTGAGGTGATGATAGTCTTGGTCATGTTGAGCGGCGTCTGCATGCCGTTGATGTAGTCACAAATTGTGATTGAAGGCATGGTTGCTAGGTGGACAGGTTGCTCGTCGTATAAAGGAAATGCTGTCCGGTAAGGAAATGTTGCTGGGTATTAAGAAGGTCGATGGAGAACAAGAATGATAATGTCCTCTGCTGCCTCGATGTTGCAAAAGTTGAAATCAGATGGGCTACGAGATAGCTAGTTGGATAGTATCAAAATGGGAGAAAGTCTCAAGTGCAGGATATAGGCAGCTTTATATACTATCAGAAATCCTATAGAGTTCTTCACTTTCTGAGTAACATCGGTTTTAGGTTTCGTGGCGTATCCTCAACGACAACGTGTCTCCGGAACAGTAAACGCTGGGCTGAGAAACCTGGAGTCGCCAAATAAAACACCATCGGGCTATTGCGCGTTGTGCACAGTCGAAGTACCATTTCCTGTCGAAAAGGCTTGGCACTCGGGTGATAGGTGACGAGGAGATACGAGAGTAAGTCAGGCCGATATATCGGAGATGCTTCAGCAACGATGCTAAAAGGATAAATTTTGTAGTACATTGTAAAGGAGAAAGGAAGAGTGTTGACGACTTTATGTTCATGCTGAAAAGTAACTTATAAGAATAGAAGCTCGGATACGATACGTACTTGATCTACGAATTGCAAATCCAATTCAGCTAAGACTTTTCTAAACTACCCAATCTTCCGTATATGAAGAAGTATCATGTCGTCTTGATAACACTTATAAGAGATGAATCCATTCAATGATGCAAGTTTATAAGAATAAAGAAGCCCAGTACTTTAGAAACGAACCAGGGTAATTGAATAATTATACTCGGGACACCACCTAAGTAGATTAAATCGGACCAGACCTTCTCAAGGAATAACTACAAGTAATTTCGGCCAACACAACACGTTATGGCAATCCAAGGATGGGCTAATCGAGCAAGTAATAGTCACCTGGAAGACGGCAAGCACGACACTCCAGTCACTAGCCGTCATCCCGTCAACTTATCGCCTCCTTTTCTCCTGGACAGAGATGGCGGCTTCCTACGTTGGCCCTTTCCATCCAGTCTCACTCTATACTTCAAGTTCTCGATGTCACTAAATATCGATTCTCTGCAACTTTGACACCTTCACCAGCTTGATTCATCCAGCTCGTCCGTCAGCTTCGTTCACCCAGCCTCTCCGCCCCGTGCTCAAGAGTCAAGGCAGCGCAGCTATCCGAGCCAATAGAGGCCAGAAGCAGCGCGTACGCACTCTTCTACGTCATGAGGCACACCAACAGCACGGGAAGGGCTTAGAAATATATTGCCCCCAAGAACCGCCGAGGGGTGGCTGCCAGAGTCTCAGAGAGGTACCGTGGGACGTGGGATGTGGGACTGTGGCGTCCTCCCGAAGGCTCATGCCCAGGGGAATATCTGCTGGCGGTTCGTTCTTCTTCTTCGCTTCGACACTCAACGAACAAGATACGCAAAGTACCTTACCCAGTCGGATGGGCTTGCTGAGAACAATATGGGCGTTCATGCCGCATGCCCCCCCCTGCCTACTGCCCGTGACCCATGTCCGACCTGTCCAAGATCCATAGACTCGCCGCATCACGCCCAGCATGACCATTTCCTCGGCAACTCCATGTCATCGGAACCTCCTCCCTTCAAACCCCAGCCAGCACATCTTCGGCCCTATTCCTCAATCCCACACCTCCCTTCCCCCTTCCCTATGCGGCAAACCCATCGGCACTCATCGTCCGCCAAGCTTCCACAACGCAACCGAGATTGGTTTGGTTGGGGTGGGGGAAAAGGGCAATGGAACGCCAAGGCCGTCCGTATCGAATAGAGGGCGTCGGATACAACCATCCCGCCCGGATTGGTGGACGGGTGATCCGCGTGACTAGTCCGAAAACGTGGCCGATTCCGTGGAATTGCCTATTCCGGCGATATCACCACGCAGGTAACGGAGGCGTACTAGCAGAGGGCAGGCCTTGTGAGTCGTCGCCGTGTCGGCCCACGAGCCGTGTCACCTGCTCTCGCCCTCGACTCTGGGAGGGGGGGAAAAGGTGGGTGAGGACCGCAGAGGAGGGCTGGAGATACGCGCCGAGGCTGGCGCTGCCCGATGCGTGCAGGCGACGGAAGATGAAGACCTTGCCGCTTGCTTTGGGACGTCTTGCGCGTCTTGGCGGTGAGTGCGAGACTGTGTGTGTGACTGTGTAGGCCGTGTGCGAGCGAGGCCGACGTAGTATAAACTATAAAGCATCCCGTGTGTGCGTTCAGCTGCGCAACTGCCCTCCCTCGAGTACTCCTTACCGGCATCTTCAGGCTTCTAGCGCAGGTCATCTCCTACACAAGCTCTTCCCTTCCCTTGCCCACAGCTTCTCGACAATCCAAGGAAAGAAACCACCGTGCCTGCTTTCCCAAGATGAAGGCCTCACTCACTACCGCGGTCCTCTCGCTGGCCGCCAGCCAGGTCTCGGCCCACTACATCTTCCAGCAGCTCGACAAGAACGCGGTGTTCAAGTACATCCGCCAGAACAGCAACTACAACTCGCCCGTCACCGATCTGGCCTCCAACGACCTTCGCTGCAACGTCGGCGCGAGCGGTTCCGGCACCGAGACCCTCGCCGTGAAGGCCGGGTCCTCCTTTACCATCAACCTGGACACGCCCGTGTACCACCAGGGCGCTATTTCCTTGTGAGACTTTACTCTTTTCTGGCCCGTGTGAAAGGAAGGAGTGGCTAAAGATGCTCGTCCAGCTACCTCTCCAAGGCCCCTGGCGCCGCGTCCGACTACGCTGGTGATGGCGGGTGGTTCAAGTTCAAGGATATCGGTATGTCGTTTGTTCTGGAGCCATGGGAGGGATCTCCCCATCGTATGACTGACGCATATAACCAGGCCCGACTTTCAGCGGCGGTCAAGCAACGTGGGACATGTCCGGTCAGTCTGCCCATCAGCCCGGATTCCGTAAACAAGCACCTCACCTAACACGATTCCCACAGGCTCGTACACGGCCACCCTCCCCGCTTGCATCCCCGACGGCGACTACCTCCTGCGCATCCAGTCCCTAGCCATCCATAACCCGTACCCCGGCGGCACACCGCAGGTAAGCCCTCCCTCCCTCTCCCTCCCCCTTTTCGTGATCCATCTCCACGTAAAATAGAAACACAAACCAGAAGGACACAAACTAAAAACTCCCGTCCTCCAAACCCCAGTTCTACATCTCCTGCGCCCAAATCTCCGTCTCGGGCGGCGGCTCGACCCTGCCCTCGTCCACCGTCAAGATCCCCGGCGCCTTCAAGGAGACCGACCCGGGCTACACGGCCAACATCTACAGCAACTTCAACAGCTACACCGTCCCCGGCCCGGCCGTGTGGTCGTGCGCCGACGGCGGCAGCAGCGCGCCCCCGGCCGCCACCACCGTCAAGACCACCACCACCGCCGCCCCGGCCACCACCCTCAAGACCTCCACCACCGTGCCCGCGTCCCCCGCGCCCACGGGCTGCGCCGCCGCCAAGTACGCCCAGTGTGGCGGCACCGGCTACACCGGCTGCACCGCTTGCGCGAGCGGGAGTACCTGCTCGGCTACGAATCAGTACTGTGAGTGTTCCTCTGAACATGTAGATGCGCCGTGAGAGGGAGAACATGGTTGCTAATTGCGTCTGTAGACTCGCAATGCCTTTGAGCGTGCGCTTTCCAAGTCAAGCGGGGGAAAGGGCGAGGTCGTCGCAGAGGTGGCAAACGCGGCTGATGTGGATGTTGGGAGAGGTTGTCCGAGCCGGCATTGTTGATGTTGGTGCGGGTGCTGAGAAGCCCGGAGAGAAACTTCATGTACATATTTTGACCATATAATTGAATTGCATGAGCGACACGAAAGAGGGTACAAGATATTGCTCCATGTTCTTGATCTACTCGATGCTACAATGTCGGCGGTGAGGATCAATCACTGCATCGCCGAGAAGAAGCAACGGCCAGCAATCATGTTTCGATTCAAGCCAGTCTTGACTCTCCAGAATGCACAGATAGTAACCAGGCAGAAGACGACACCCTCCGAGTCAACATTCAGAACAGCTTGCGCAGGCTCATGGTGCAAAACATACACAACTTGTCATCTTCCCAGCCAATGTAGCACCTGACTCCACGCCCATGTCCGACAACTCAGTCCCGCAGGTTTGCGTCCTCAAACATCATCTGCGAGAGTCTTGGCCTCTTAAGCCTTCCCGATCCAGCCCGAGTTGATGAAGAATTCAAAGATCCTCCCGCCCTTCTGCGAGTCTAGCCTGCAGATCTCCTTGACCTGCTTCTTCTTCAGGGTGCCGTTGCCCTTGAGCGCCTCCTTCAGAACCTGCTCCTTGATCATCAGATAAGGCTTGGGCTGCAGGCGAGAGACCCTGCAGAGTTCGGCTTCCTCGGGCGTGAGGAGGTGGAGATCGGGTGCGTTGTCTTGGGTCAGGTTCAAAGGCTGCACCCCGGAGATGGGCTGAGACACAATCTTCTGCTTGGTCGTGATCGGGGTGCCGTTCACGCCATTGACGCCATTGGCTACGGGGAGACCGTTGGTGGCACCATTCGAGATGCCATCCGCATGCCCATTTGTCCCGTCTTTGGCATCGCCGTTGGAGGGATCCGGCGTCCCTAGAGTTCCGCGCGCATTCGTAGCGGATCGTATGGGCAGCTCGGGTGCGACGAGGAGGGCAGCACCACTAGGAGGCTCAGGCGCTTCTTTTTGCTTATTCCGCTGGTTCATGGCCTGTCGTTCGCGGTCCATTGATCCCATCGGAATCGCCTTTTGGATCCTGGCAGCCTTCTCCTGCTCATACTTTTCGCCCCCACGGAGATCGCCAATCTTCATGTTGCGCCACTCCTGCAGCTGGGCAATAGCCTGGCGTAGGTTGAACTCGTCCAGAAGTCCCTGACAGAAGTTTTCGTGGTCGTCGTGGTTCATCATCCTGGCAAAGGGTTTTGCCTTGTTAAGGAGATCCTTCTCCTCCTTGGTCCTCCTCTTCTCCAGCTTGCTGTTCTCCCTGTACTCCAGCAGGTTGTGCTCGAAGATGACCTTTTTCCGGTCGATACGCTGCGTCAGACGCGCGTTGTAGATGTCCATGACGGTCAGCTTGAGGTCCATCTCGGGTTCCAGTTCGCCGGTGCGGGGGTTGATGCCATCGCCGGGGTCGAATTGCATGAGCTGGACGGCCTCCTCAGCATCGTTGGCGTGCTCCGTCTCGAACTCCAGACGGCCGGGCATGTAGCCTTGGATCTCGTGGCAGGAAGGAACACTGGCAGTTGGCTTCGTCTTAGGTGGCAACGGCGCAGCGTTCTTCTGAGCCTCTCTACGTTCTTCGATGCGGCGCTTCTTACGGGCTTGGAAATCCTCGCGCGAGATTTCCTGGGCGAGCTCCATGTCGGCGGGACGGCACCGCTTTGGCAGGGGGAAGCAGGGCGACTCGATGTACGTCTTGATGTAGTGGTCGCGGACCTCATCCCTGCGTCGGTAGCCGCCAATGTGGTCGGCAATATCGGCCCAGGAGCCGAGACCGTAGATCTCGCACCCTTCTAGCAGCAGCAGCTCCTCGTCGGCGCCCCATTCGGGATCGAATATAGGTATCGAGTTCTGTTCGATGACCTTGTAAGGATGCGAAGCTGGTTGGTGGGAGCCGCTAGAGGCGCCGTTGGCGAAGCACTGGACACATAGGTCGTATTCCTTGCAGGCGGGGTGGTCGCATCGAATCCGGACCTGTGGTGGAGGGTGTTAGCGGGTGCAAGCAAGGAGTTTGTCAGACCGGAGGCGTACTTGCAGTGGATGTAATGTCTGCCGAGCATTTGTCGCAGACGTATTTCACGCCACCCTCACCACCTCTAGTGGCCGTCTTTTTGCGAATCACACCCATCGTGACCGGGGCGGGGAGAGAGTCGGCGCTGTGCCGCACGGGTGGTGGCAATCACTCGGATAAGGTAACGTTGCAATCGGCGGCGGTCTGGGGAAGGAAAGAGAATGTCATGGGGTAGCGCTGATCGAGCTGATGGTAGCAATGCGTATGTGCTGATGGGAGGGTGTCGCCGGTGTCGATGTTTCGATGATTGTGTGAATATTGATTGTTGGGTTGATGGTCGTCGCGCGACCGCAGGCCATCATGCCAGGCAGAACTTTGGGAGTAGCGCCCAGAACCCCTGCCGGCATAATGCTTGAGTGAGGCCCGAGCGTTGGTTCATCGTAGTACGTAGTATATACGGATAACTACGGATTACTGTGTAGTAAATCCGGGGAGCCGTCGAAGCCACAAAGCCAAGCCGACGTCCACGTGATAGTGGGGTCGTACAATCATGCCCGCACTTGGTCTCAGCCCCATCCATCCGAGCTGTGTTAACGTTACTTCCTATACACACGGTATGTTCAGTGTTTTTGTTTTCCACAATGCTATTAGCAACTAGCTATTTCGAGTGCGTTTCTGTTGGTTCTTCTTGTGTATATGAATAAACTTGGCCGACTATCACAATTTTTCGCTCTCATATGTCTTCAAGTCGATCGCTTCATCTTCGACGACCCCGCCAACGCCCTGCTGCCTCCATGATACGTCTCCAGCTCTGTCTACAAGTGTTCTGGTTTACGTCTGACGACAGATCCCGGAAGTAGGAAGAGCCTCCGCGTTAGAGAGCAGAAATCGAGTTACTATCTATTGAGTCATTGGATCGTTATAAACTTGATTCTCACTTTCCTCCCTGTCAGAAAATGTGGGTAGCTTCTGAACACGTTGGTTGTCTTGGGGGAGCCATAACATAATTCCCGCCTGTAAAGTGTGCGCCATCCAGCTACAGATACTTAGTTATGAGTCGATACGCGCAAGTTGTGACGCCTGACAAAGGTACGAAGCTTGATGGAGATCGTTTACGCGGACTAATTGAACTCAGTCGTACAAAGGCAAACTGCTCGCCAACTGTACGTATGTACACATGGAGCCATTTCTGCCATGTTGGGATCGCCCGAAGCACTTTATATAGAACTGTCACAAGTGTTGGGCATACTCCGGCGTTGGCTTCCGAAGCAATACCTAGTAGCTGGCTTCCCAGTGGAATAGTACCGGTGGGATGGGATGGGATGTACCTAGCGTACTTGACGTCAGGTACTTTACTCGCCTTGATTATACCTTGGGTAGGTAGGGTAGGGGTAGCTGAACTAAGTATACTAGTGAAGGGTATTGTCCGTGCGGGGCTGGCAATTACTGGAGCCTGGAGCCTGGAGCCTGGCTTCAGTGGGTTGCCTTGACTCGAATAGCGCGAACCTTGAGTACCGCAGTCTGCAGCTGTGCCCGACAAGGCAGAACTAAAACATTATGTTGACGTCGATTCCGATCTGCAATGAACGATTGGGCCGGTCGAAAAAGAGATGTGGTGCAGTCTCGGTCCGAGTCATAGGTTTCCAGTGGTAAACAGGGTCCGCCGCTGCCTAGGATAACTTGTAAGGGTTAAGCACCACAAATAAATCATATCCTGATACCGAGGACCTGGACGACTAAGAGAATGGCAGACCGGCACGGAGTCTCAATGACTTTTTTCCGAGATCGCCGACTGGGCGATTGGGTTTCGTGGGAGACGATCGAAGCTCGGTGAGCTGCGAGCATGCCGGATCTCACCCTGGCAGGTAGATCTGCTGGCAGGATCCAGACCCGGCTCTTAACTTACCTCTCTCCATCTTTCGTGCCCCCCCCGCCGCCGGGATCGTAGACGGTAGGAAAGATCCGCTAGGTCGTGTGGCCTTATAGTTTCACGCAGTAGCAGCTTTAGCCGATATGACGTTGCACCGCTGCCACATTGATGCGGGAAAGGGTTTAATGTTTCTTCTGCTCGGCCATATGGTTACTGGCCGGTGGCGTGCTGTTGGTTGAAGGAAGGTTCTTGTCAGCTGAGATCTAGAACGTGCCCAAACTCGACACTCATCGCCGCCGCTGTCATCGACAGAAAGAGGTTTGCTCGGAGAAACATCTGCCACCATTGTCCACTAACAACCCAACTGAGTCCTCCACAGTTGGTTGAAAAATCACGGTGCATCGTAGAGCCAAATACGTCAGAACCACGGCGATGAAACCCTAAAGTGCTTGCGAGTCGTTGACATTGGAGACTCACGCTAGATATTCTAGCTAACTTCTACGTGTAGCACTCATGCACACTACCTATGAAAGGAGCATAGCACCGCTATAACTTAAATCGAGAGCATGGTCTGACACGTATTCTCCATTGCCCGCGGACTTCGGTGGCTTCCCAACCATACGGGCCTTTGTAATTGTCCACCTTTCATGGAGTCGGATCGGTTTTTCTGCTACTGGCAGACCGCTTAGGATTTAAAAAGACTCGGTCCTGCCGTGCGACTCACCAGCGTCAACTTTCTACCCGCAAAACGACCATCCCGTTCGACGAAACGACCTTAGCGACAGGCCATCCCCGAGTCCTACCCCTGGCATCCTTCAAAACAACCCCCATAGGGCTGAACGGCACAACGGCACAGCATGAAATGCCTCACTTGGCTCTCGGTTCTCCTTCCGGCTCTGGCTTGGATTGAGTTCGGAGCTGCGCAGACCCCAGTCGCCCCTCCGTTTCAGCCAATGATAAATATACCTAGCTGTGCTGTAGGTGCTTCGGCGTATACCCCTTATCAACAGAAAGCACCACGGCTAACAAACAGACTAGTTGCCATGTATAGACGCGACAATCCGGGGGACGCCTTGCGGGGTCAACGATATAATATGTCAATGCTCCCATGTCACAGTCGTGCCTGAAATGGAATTCTGCAGTCGAGCGGCCTGCGACTGGATTCATTTTATGGGTAAGCCCTCAACAGAGCGTGAAACGATGTCGTTACAGAGCCTCCACTGAACGTATTTAGTGGTCAAGAACGCGACCCAGACGATGTGCGGAGCCGAGATCCGCAACCGGTCGGACAAACTCGACAACATAACGTACGCGATGATGTTCGTCTCCGTCGCCGTTGTTGTTGTCCGACTAGTCTACAAACGGTTCTTCGCTACCAGCGGTCTCGGTCTTGACGATTGGTGCATACTCCTTGTCTTGATCTGCTGCTTACCTACGACCATCGTCAACGTCACTATGCTCACTCCGAACGGGGTAGGCAAGGACCTGTGGACGCTATCGCCCAATCAGATTACCGGCTTCTCAAAAGGCTTTTATATTACTTCCTCCTTTTACTTTTCTATCATATTTCTGACAAAACTCTCTCTACTTTTCTTCTACCTCCGTATATTCTCCGGAAAGATTATACGGCGTATAATACTGGGTACCATCGCCTTTGACATTGTGTACGGCGTTGGGTACATATTAACAGGTCTCTTCCAATGTACGCCGGTTTCGAGAAATTGGACGGAATGGAAGATGGAGCCAGGTGGAACTTGTCTTGATAAACGCTCCATTGCCTGGGGCAATGCTGTCGTTAGCATTGCCCTAGATCTGTGGATGTTGGCGATCCCCCTCTCGCAGCTACGGTATCTAAACCTGCACTGGAAGAGGAAAATCGGGGTCGCCATCATGTTCTGCGTTGGCATAGTCGTCACCATAATCAGCGTCATCCGGATGGTGTCACTGGTCAAGTTCAGGGGATCGTCCAATATGACCTGGGACAATTTCGCAATTTGTCTGTGGTCGACCATCGAGACCACGCTCGGAATCATATGCGCATGCATGCCAACAATGCGTGTGATATTTGTACTCCTTATTCGCAAGGTCCTCGCCTGCCCGCTGGTGACGAAGGCGACTGGACGGGACGCCAAACCGGCAGGCAACCCTCGCACGGCCGGCCCAACCAAGACAGTCGAGAGCGAAAGCAGCTATGGCAACGCGAGCCACGCCAGCACGGCGCGGAACTCTGGCAAGCAGCATGCATGGCCTGGCTGGCGGAAGAGTACCGGTACAACCGGGCAGGGCGGGATTTTGGACGATGCCGTCCCGTTATCCCAGCTGCGTTCCATCGATACCGAGTCTGAAGACCCTGAGCAAGCAGGCTACGACGAACAAAAGTCCATCGCTGCTCCAGCCATAACCGAAAACAACGGGGGGTCGAGCGTATAGCACGAGCGGACAACGCTATGACACAAACATCGCGGATGACCCCCGACAGCCCGCCCGCCTTTACGGGTCACGAGGTTGTAACTTGATACCATGGAGCAATGGGCAGTGATGGACAAGAGATGTCAGATTCGCACCTGCTATGAATTTTATTTTACTGTTAGACATACCCCCAGCATTAGAAAGCTATGACAATTTACGATAATGTGTACTCGCCAATAGATGGAATATGTGCGAGTAACACCGGCGCTCTGACTAACTAGGCTCCCGGGTGAGCAGCGCCGCCCTAAGTCGCGCGAACTCGTGTGACTTGCGTGAGCCAGGCAGCTAGATATCGAACGCTACTTATGTCGAATTTCAACCACGTTAACTACGAGCCGGGCTTAGATACGGTAGAGCTGGAACATTACTAAGGTATAATAAACACCGCCGGGAAGAAGTATTATACTTTTATACCACTTATATATACATAACTCATTCTACGCTTGTCCTGCACAACTTGTACTAACCTTCACGCCCCACCTAGTGCAGCAAAAGCACAGCAACAGAAGTGCATATGCACTGGATAGTTACGAATGATAGATAGAAGGTGATTGGGGATTCTCTGCCGCAATCATCTATGCCGCTTCTACTAGAATACGCCATAGGACTCCATATACCCTCCGGAATCCGAATCTGTCGAGGCATAGTTAATTAGTACTAGGAGAGAGAGATGTATATATAACTGTCATCTGCTATATAGTGGCCGCCGTCCGCCCTTTCTCGTTCACACTCCTTCCTCTTACACCACTTCCTTAAACGCTACTCCCCCTTATACTACTTCCTGTTATAATACTGGATATTTCGGTCCTATACGCCGATGCTTCTAAGGAGGCGGACAACAAACTTTGTTTCCTCCTTATACCAGCACTAGAAGGTAGCTATGATTTAATAATCCTCAGTTTTAACTAGCAGGTAAAGTATAATAGCCCCTCGCTCTGCTACAGCGCTTACTATTAGAAGGAGTAGCAACCCCGACGGGTAATCATATTAAAAGGTGGGTTAGAAAATCCAAGGGATTTGGTTATAAGGATACAGTGCCTAGCGATCGTGTGAAATATAAAATATCGATAGTGTCTATAGGGGATAGTAGAGGGTAGAAGACTGCTTATTCCTGTGGCGCATACGTTTGACTCGGTGTAACACCACGGCGTTAAAAGAGCTTATCTGTAACCGGCCTGCATAAAGAGCTACGTCTACTTCGGTCAGACCTATATACTTGAGTTAAAGGAGGTCACTAATTACAGGTACTTCTACCTACATTCCTACCTCCTACATTCCTACCACCTACATTCCTACCCCCTATATAGCTACCTCCTATTTCCTATCTCCTACGTTCCCACCTCTCATATTCCTACTTCCTACGTTTCCGTTATTTCAGGTTTATTTTCAACAGGCCTCGAAGTTCTTCATCATCATGAGCTCCAGCTCCAGCTCTGAATATGACCCAAAAGAGTATGACGACGTTGACGTCGACTTTAAAGACGACCCCCCCTGTCCCGAAAGACCTTGACAAGAAAGATGGCCGAAGTTTGCACGATAGATTAAAGGCTGGAGAAATTGACCCTTTCTCCGACGGAGAAGAGATTTACATGAAATGGGAAGTCTCTGGTTGGAGATTTCTATATTCTCGCAGCGATGGGTGAGTAACTACACATCGCTACACCTACATACCGGTACCTAACAGAACATAGAAAAGCCATCTTCGTGCTTGACCCGAAATGGATTTCGGGCGTGGAAAATCGCAGCGGGATCTATATATATAGCAAGGCACAGCAGGAGCTGCACTTCTCGGAGACAAAGAACTCAAAGCCAAGCCTCGAAGAGAAAAGCAAAGAATTTGCTGAGCAACTCAAGGTGTTAAAGGAGGAGTTCGCAAGAGCTTATCCTGGTAAAGAATATGCACCTTCTTCGATGCAGGTTCACGCCGTTAACTCGCCACTGAACCTAAATGGTAAATAGTCTACACAGGGAGAAGCAGCAGAGAAATGGAGATCTGGACGCGGAAATCTCAGCATAGGCAGAAATCTAGTATGGCGAGAAAGTCACTCATTCATATTATACTTGACCATCTACTCTCCAAGCCTCAGACTCCCATGCTATAGATATATTAACACACTAAGCTCTTGCGGTGCGCATATGGCCCCGTGTTTATTGCGCACGGATTGACAAATCCAGCCCGGCTAGAACTACAAGCCCACAAGGTTGACAGTCCAGGATTTGATGCACGAAGCGCCACGTATTACGCGTAGCATGCTACGAGGGGTTAAGTCGAATGCAGGACCTAGAATGCCCCTATCTGCGGGACAACGCGCCAAGCTATGCCTACCTCTATATATGACACGATACTAGCGCTGCACAAACAGGAGTATCGGGAGACGGGTCACGGCTTCTAGTCGAGACTCGAGTAGCCTGTAGGGCCTCCATATCAAATCAGCCAGTATTGACCGGCACAATAGGCACTACCAGTGCCTATAGGTAGGGCGGAGTACGTGGTTGCCTAAACGCCAACTTCAGTCTTTGCCAAGGTAACTCGGTGTAGGTGTCAGCGAGATTTAGCCTGTGGACAATATGGCAATATGGTGAAGCTGTCGGACGATTACCTCGTCAAAATTGCACATAAACTGCTAGTGTTATCCCCCAGTTACGTTGCCGAGGTCGGCTATAACGTTGATACGGATAGGAAAAGGCTGAAGCACATGTGTGAGGGGGTGCGAACAAGAAGATGGGGGAACTATCATCGAGTTGGAGGGAAAGTTTAAATGTCTTCTGGAATAACTACGATGTACTCCGTACTCAAGAGGATGAAATGCATAACTAGTAGGTGGGGTTGCGAGACAGGCTTGTCCAATTGCATCATAGCAGCGGAAAACGTTGTGACTTGTTTTGCAGTATCCCGAGGCTCCGTCGTCATTTGTTTACAGTGGCAACCATGACAACATTTCAGAACCCCAAATTTCCCCACCATGTGATTGACGATAGTTAGATACCCCGCCAATCGCGATCCGGGGAGAGACGAGCCGGAAGAAACTTTTGGGTCGACAAAGGAAGAACAGGCTTTTGCATTCCAACATCTTCTTTCTCGACATTCGTCCTTTCTGCCGCCCGTCATGGCTGACAAGATCCTGGACGACATCTCGCACCGCCGATACAACCCCCTGAGGGGCTCATGGCTGCTCGTATCACCGCACCGGACGAAGCGACCCTGGCAGTGAGTGCGCCTGCAGCCGCTGACGGGAATAAGATGCTTATACAGTTGGCAGAGGTGCCCAAGAGGGTCCCGGTATCGTCGATCTTCCCGAATACGACCCCAAGGTGTGTCCTCCCGCTCATCGCGTATCCTGCTCGAGGAAACTGACCAGAGCGCAGTGCTACCTGTGCCCTCGTAATTCCCGCGCGACGGGCGGCAACAACCCCGACTACAAGGACACTTTTGTCTTTGTCAACGACTACAGCGCCGTCAAGGAGGAACAGGCCGACTACGAAGCAGAGCCCGCGGCCGATGGTACTTCCTCTTTTCTTCCCTCTCGCAACGCGACCACTGACGCTTGCAGACCTATCCTCCCTGCTCCTCCGCGCCGAGGGCGTCAAAGGTCGCTGTTATGTCCTGACCTTCTCGCCCAAGCACCACCTCACCCTCGCCGACATGCCACCCTCTGATATCCTCCCCATCGTCGAGACCTGGACGCGCATCTACGCCTCGCACCTGTCGCCCTCGAACCCCCTGTCCAAGGTCGCCGCCGCCAACGACCTCGTCACCTCCTCCGCCGAGCCCCTCGTCTCCCCGCCCAAGGACCTGCCCCTGCGCTACATGCAAATCTTTGAGAACAAGGGCGCCGCCATGGGCTGCTCGAACCCGCACCCGCACTGCCAGATCTGGACTACGACGACCATGCCCGAGGAGCCGGCCGCCGAGACGGTGCAGATGGCCGCGTACCGCGCCGAGCACAGTGGGCGCCACCTGCTCGAGGACTACGTCAAGCTCGAGGTCGCCAAGGGCGAGCGCGTGGTCTGGCAGAACGACAGCTTCCTGGTCGTGTGCCCGTGGTGGGCCGTCTGGCCGTTCGAGGTCATGATCATCGCCAAGCGACACGTGCGTGCCCTTGTCGACCTGACGGCCGGAGAGAGGCTGGGCTTCGCCGAGGCGCTGCAGGAGGTCACGCGCCGCTACGACAACCTGTTCGAGACCAGCTTCCCGTACTCGTCGGGCATCCACCAGGCGCCGCTGCGGGGCACCGACGACGAGGTTGAGAACAGCTGGTTCCATATGCACTTCTACCCGCCGCTGCTGAGGTCGGCGACGGTCAGAAAGTTCCTCGTCGGCTACGAGCTGTTGGCTGAGCCCCAGAGGGATATCACGCCCGAGCAGGCGGCTGCGAAGTTGAGAGACTGTGGGGGTGAGCTGTACCGGAAGAGCCTGTGAGGGGACCAAGCTGTAACATTGTTTCGTTGGCGTGGCGCCTGGCGCAATGAATGGTTACGAGGCAGGAGTTGGCGAGAAGGGCGACTGTTGTTGGTCAAGTTGGATTATACATTATTCCCGAGTGTTCCGTGTGTTCTGTGCTGCAAGTGCGTATTCCTAGTACAAGGCAAGGTACACACCACGGGTCCTGCCGAGTTGAGACATGTCTTCCCGAGTCCAGACTTTCCGAACACAAAAGGTCTTCGCACTCCTTCCTCTACACCTTCACCCACTCCCCCACGTAGAACGCCTTCTGCGCCACCATCCACACGGTCCCGGTCGTCGCAAAGAACAACGGCATCATCTGCGGCGCGCCTAGGTAATACGACTTGTACACGAGCCCCTCACTGACGAAATGCCCCAGAGCTACCAGGTACGTCCACATCGC
This sequence comes from Arthrinium puccinioides, assembly GCA_022414665.1. Lineage (NCBI taxonomy): Eukaryota > Fungi > Ascomycota > Sordariomycetes > Amphisphaeriales > Apiosporaceae > Arthrinium > Arthrinium puccinioides. Next base: position 228,153 of record JAIUNF010000004.1, read on the forward strand.
CATCATGTACACGGGCTCCTTGTCGAGGTGGTAGCAGGCGTACAGGCGCACGATGGCGGCCAGGAGGGTGTACGTGGCGAAGAGGCGGGCGGCGAGCGGAGTGGCCTGGTCTCTTGCGCTCTTGTCGGTCGACGTCTGAGGCACGGGGACCAGCTTGTCCGTCGCATCGTCGGGGTTGTACGTGGACGTCTTGGGCGGCAGCGACGGGTTGGGTACGAAGAGGCCGTTGTAGAAGCGTCGCGTGTAGTGCAGGGTGATGTAGTTTTGCAGCGCGTTGCCCACGGCGATGGCGGAGAGCGTGAACATGTAATAGGGCAGGTAGCCGCCCGTGGGCTGGGGGAGGTAGGCGCGGAGAGCGTCCATGTTGGTTGGGGGGTCGACTCTTGTGCGAGAGGGGTGCAGTTGAAGGTGTTTGTGTCACGGTGGAATCGAAAACGTTGATAGCAAGTTACATTGTTCACAGTAACTTTGTACAAGTCTCCAGGGTCTGTTTTTTTGCAACTCGGTAACATTACATGCCGATCATTGGTCAATGCACTGTTAGCTTGTTACTACCACCCGTGTAAACAACACTAACCACTCCGTAATGACGTCCAGGGATGTTGCAAATCCCCACACACGCCAAAACGCGATTGGGCTCACGCCATTCAAGTCCATAGAAACTCAACAAACCTTCACCCCTGTTTCTGCGCTTGCCTCCCCTGTTAAAGGGTAGTTAGTTACGGATACCTCTTTGGCATCTGACAAGCTTGACACGCTCGGGTCTGATTCTCCAAGTTCATTCTTCGACCAAGCCTCTTCACCTCAGCCCAGCCCAGCCCATCGAGTCCTGTCATAATCGACAATTCTCCAACATGGTCGACCTCAACGACATCCTGGCTGCCGTGCCCCAGTCTCTCGTGCTGGCGTTTGCCGTCATTGGAGCTCTGTTTGTCGGCAGCAGGATCCTGAACTATTTGCACTTTGCCCTCAACGTCTTTGTCCTGAGCGGCACCAACGTACGACTGCACCCCAGTCATCTCTCCGTCTCTCGCCAGGGCTAACAATCGCGCATGCAGCTACGCAAGTATGGAAAGAAAGGCACCTGGGCCGTCGTCACGGGCGCCTCGGACGGCCTCGGCAAAGAGTTCGCTACCCAGCTCGCCGCCAAGGGCTTCAACCTGGTCCTCGTCTCCCGCACTGAGTCGAAGCTGCAGACGCTGTCCCAAGACCTCGAGCAAAAGTTCACCAACCTCAAGACGCGTGTGTTGGCCATGGACTTTAGCGCCGATAACGATTCCGACTACGAGCGTCTGGCCAAGCTGATTGAGGACCTCGACGTCGGCATCCTGATCAACAACGTCGGACAATCCCACAGCATCCCCACCCCCTTCATCCTCACCGACAAGAAGGAGCTTCAAGACATTGTCACCATCAACTGCCTCGGCACCCTCAAGGTCACGCAGATCCTCGCCCCCGGCATGGCCAAGCGCAGATGCGGCCTCATTCTCACCATGGGCTCGTTTGGCGGCTGGGCGCCCTCACCGTTGCTGGCCACGTACTCGGGCTCCAAAGCATTCCTGCAGCAGTGGTCGTCGGCGCTGGCTGAAGAGATGAAGCGCGACAACGTCGACGTGCAGCTTGTGCTCTCATACCTTGTTACCACGGCCATGTCCAAGGTGCGCAAGGCGAACATCATGGTGCCGGCGCCGCGGCCTTTTGTCAAGGCAGCGCTCGGCAAGATCGGCACGGGCTCGTGGCAGAGCATGCCCGATACGTACACGCCCTGGTGGAGCCACGCGCTCATGGCCTGGGCGGCCGAGACGTTCCTCGGCACGGGCAGCAGGGTGCTGAGGTCGCAAACGCAGAAGATGCACGTGGATATCCGGAACCGGGCACTCAAGAAGGCGGCGCGAGAGGCGAAGAAGCAGTAAATTGGTGGGCGTTGAAGTCGGGGTGGGATGGAAGACCAGGATAGGTAAAAGAGACTGTATGCAGGACAAGATGCACTTGGAGTTGTGTACTATATGAAGTATCAAGACTGAAGGGGCGCATATCTATTCGGGGCATCATGACGGCTGTGTGTTTGGGTGGATTACTTGGAGTTGTAGACTGAAGTTGTTCATGATGGAAAGGCAACGCAACATGGCATGGGCATCCCAAAAAACCAAATAGCATAGGATAATGTTGACTGCAAGCATAGATGAGTCCCGATCCTTCTTGTCATGGTCTTCATTCCCAACGAGCCTCTGGTGGGACTCGAGGACAATGAGTCGGGCAGCGTTTGCAGTGCCGAAATGTTTATATGGCAGGAAGTAGTCCTAGCTATTTGTTGGTTTTTGTTTTGTTTCCGAGCTTCTATTACTAGTTCTGAATCATCTTCTACGTTGCATCTATCTACGGATAGTCGCGTCCACAGCTCCAGCTCCTTGTCAGCTCCCTCTCAGCTCCTTTCAGCCTTGTGTGTACATCATCGCCGAAACGGGACTAGCGCGATTGAGGCGCGAGCTCCCACTTGCTGCAGGTGCGAAAGCCGCGTCCAAGCTCGAGCTCGCTCTGGGAAACCCAAAAATTTCCAGCCTCTTGGTTCTTGTCCTCGTCGCGCGACGACGATTCCATCTTGCAACACCTTCCAACGTTTTGCTTTCGAGATACATCGACGACCCCCAACGACCCCCCGAGATCCTTTACGTCGCCACCGGGGACGAATCGAACAAAGGCACGCGACCTCCTCTCCATACTTAAGACCGCACTCGCGCACTTTGTCCGTGGCTTTGTTCCTCCCCCTTCCTTGTTGCTATAGTAGCAGGTGCCCGCCATTGCATTGCATTGATGTCCTGGTAGCTTTCGTTGCAAGTCGCCATCTCGAGGTCGACGCGACTGCCATTGGGCTGAGCCACACTTCTTTCTGATGGTGCTGCTTGTTCACCTTTCCTCGACTTGACCCTTCATCTCTCAGCGCGGGAAACAACACGCACATCTCCATCATGGCGTCCTTTGCGCAGGCCCAGACGCCGATGCGCCCCGTCCCAGGCGCCTTCATGCATACACCAGCCCTCGCCTCGAGGTTCAACGCGCAACAGGACCCTATCAGACGGCGCCTCTTCCCGGAACAGAATCCCGCCTCGAGTCAACAGGTCCCTACACGCGCCAACTTTGGCCCCCGTGGCTTCGACGCTCCCACAGACGGCACCAGTCAGGCCCTCCAACCCGTGTCCAACGCCAACCAGGTCGCCCCGGCCCCTCCGCCGCCCCAATCACCACTGTCCAAGGCTGCCGGCTACGTCAACAGCGCCTTGGCCAAGGACGAGGCCTACCCAGAGCTCGATGCTTATTGTCGCCAGATATCATCTGAATATGACATTCCGCCCGTCGAGACCGCGTGGGCACCGTTCGCCAAAACCCAGTCTTACGACATCCCACAGCGAGTATTCGAGCAGTTTAATAGGGCCGAGGTCTCGACCAACATGGGATTGTTTGCGGAGCTCAACCACGCCTGGGTCTCCATCGACAACTGTCTGTATCTCTGGGACTACACACATCCGAATCCCGAGCTGATCGGCTACGAGGACAACCCGCACAGTATCACCGCCGTCAAGCTGGTGGCCCCCAAGCCCGGCGTCTTTGTCAAGGAAATCAACCACATGTTGGTCGTGTCGACAACACAAGAGATGTTCCTGCTGGGTGTGTCTGCGCAGACGACGCCCACCGGCGCAAAGGCCGTCGACCTGTACCAGACGCGAATGACGCTTCCGCTGCGAGGCACCGAGGCCCGCGTCTTGGCTGCATCCGCCGGGGGTCGCATCTTCTACGCCGGCAAGTCGGAGCCCGATATCTACGAGCTCTACTACCAGCAAGAGGAGAAGTGGTTTTCCAGTCGGACTGGCAAGATCAACCACTCGGCGTCTGGCTGGACGTCTGTCGTGCCGAGAGCGCCAGCTCTGATTGGATGGGGTGTCAAGGGCAACGAAGAGGTTATCGACATCGCTATTGACGACACGCGGAATCTGCTGTATTCGTTGTCCAGCAACTCCACCATCCGCACCTATCACATGGAAGGCCCCGACAGGCTGACCAAGGTCATCGAGAAGACCAAGGAAAACATTCTGCGCGATATGTCGCACATGGTCAGCGGTGGGACCCCTCTGCTCAACGACCGCACCGACATCATTGCCATATCTCCCATCATGGCCAACGAGGACGCCAAGCTTCATCTCATGGCTGTCACCAATACCGGGTGCCGCCTTTACATTAGTGCGACCAGCAATACCTACGTGTCTTCGGGATCTATACAAGCCTCGGTGCCGCAGAGCATGCAGCTGCAATCCATCAAGTTTCCGCCGCCTAATGCGCGCGGCCCACAGATGCGAGCTCGGGATCCTTTCGGTGGACCTACAGACTACATCGACACGGGCTCCCAGTCCCTGACGTTGACGCGCAAGGCCATCCGCTATGCGCCAGGCTACTTTATTGCCTTTGTTCACAAGGAGAACATGGGTGCGAATGACGCACTATTCGTCTCGACCCCAGACACTGGCCGCATCAAGAATACCGGTCACATCCAGAACCTGCGGTACTATGAGTCCGCGACCTGGATCGACATCTCCAGCAAGGCCGAGGACATTGGCATCATCAGTCCGCCGTTTGCCGCCACACCGAGGCCGCTGGGCTTTGGCAACGAACTCGCCGTGCAATTTGACTGCGCGCCGAGCGAGTTTGTCGTTCTTACCAATAACGGCGTGCACATTATCAAGAGGAGACGGCTGGTCGACATCTTCGCTGCGGCCATTAGGACTACCGCAGGCGACGAGGGCCTCAAGGCCGAGTTCAATAGGTTCCAAACCCTATATGGCCGTGTTGAATCCGTCACGGCAGCCCTCGCTGTCGCTTGCGGTCAGGGTGCAGACCAGAGGATGGGAGCCGGTCGCAGCGCCAGTGACCAGGCGGTGGAGGATCGCGCCCGTCAAGCCTTTGTCAACTTCGGAGGAAACCCCATGCTGCCCGAGCAGGACGGTCAGGTGCCGACGGTGGATACTGTTCGACCTTCATCCAGGCACTCTGCACTCAGCTTGTACCTCAGCCGTTTGATTAGATCACTGTGGAGAGCGCCCGTCATTTCCCTCGGAACTGACGCTGCTGGTGGCTTGGCTATTTCGTCGTCTGTGCCCATGAGCAAGCTGGCGACGGTGCAGGACAGCTTGGAGCGGTTGAGGACCTTTCTCGAGGCGAACAGGGGCTTCATCCAAGGCTTATCTGGACCGGCCGACTTGCAAAGAGCAGGCAGCAAGGCCGAGGAGTTGGCTTTCCAGGGCGAGCACCAGGCCATGCACGCATTGCAGATCCTCATGGCGGGCATTTCCGAAGGCATCTCGTTTGTTCTGATGCTCTTCGAGGAGCGTGTGGCCGATATATATACCCGCCTGGACGAAGGCTCACGCCAATCACTCCGAGAACTCACCTTTGAGCGTCTCTTTTCCCAGTCAGGCGGCAAGGAGCTCGCCAAGGTCCTGGTCAAGGCTATCGTCAACCGCAATATCGAGAACGGGTCCAACGTCGAGACGGTTGCCGATGCGCTGCGAAGACGATGTGGCAGCTTCTGTAGCCCGGATGATGTCGTCATCTTCAGAGCGCAGGAACAATTGAAGCGTGCGTCGGAGGCTACCGTGAACCCCAACACGTCGCGGACACTCCTGGCCGAGAGCTTGAGGCTGTTCCAGAAGGTGGCCGGCAGTCTCACCCAGGCCAATCTGGAGAATATTGTGGACAACTACATTGTTCTACGTTACTATGCCGGCGCTGTTCAACTCTGTCTGACCGTCGCGCAAGAAAAGGACCGTGGCAATGCGGCGCTCTCGTGGGTCAATGAGCGCAAACCGCCGAATGATCCCAGAGCGCGAGTGTTCGATGACCGCAAGCGGTGCTACAACCTCATCCACGAAGTGCTCCAGAACCTGGATGCAGCCTCCAACATGGAACCCGAGATGATTGATGGCAAGCGCACACTGATTGCGACGAAGCGTGATGAAGCGTACGAGGTTGTTAATGGCTCCTCGGACGAAGTCTTTCACGTGGATCTGTACGACTGGTACGTCCAGCAAGGCTTTACCGAGCGCCTTCTCAAGATCGAGTCTCCCCACGTCATATCGTTCCTCAAGCGCCTCGCCACAACCGACATTACTCACGCGGACCTTTTGTGCCGCTACTACACTATGCGCGACCGGTACTACGAGGCCGCGACGGTCCAGGCCGAACTCGCCCAATCAGACTTCCAGATCTCCATCAAGGAGCGCCTGCAGCTGTTGAGTCGGGCCAAGACGAACGTCAGTGTTAACACTACTGGCGTTGGCAGGCAGGATTTGCAACTGTTGAGCCACCAGGTTTCTGAGTTGTTGGAAGTTGCCCACATTCAGGATGATCTACTGGAGCGACTCAAGGTCGACCCTAGGATCCCGGCCGAGCGCATCCCTGAGATCATCGAGACCTTGGATGGGCCCATACAAGGTCTCACTGAGGTACGCTGCAAATGTTCTCCATCATGACTTGCATTGAGACTGACTTGACTCTAGCTGTTCAACAACTACGCCGACCAGGCTGCCTATTACGATCTATCCCTACTCATTTACCATGCCGCAGACTTTCGCAATCCCACAACCGTTTTGCAAACATGGCAAAGCCTGCTTGCCCAAGTTCACGATGATGTCGCTACGCAGTGGGAGCAATACGAAGCGGCCCGTCTCTCGTCAGGCATCAAGGACGCCCCCGTCGACGCGCCTCCCCAACCGTACGAGCGAATCATTGGCACGATTCAGGACGTCTGTCACCGCGCTTCCAACGACTCATTCATATTCCCGGTGCCCACGCTCCTACCCGAGCTGTGTCGTTACGCTGTCGATAACGCACAGGACGCCCGCATCGGCGCCGACCCCAACTGGCCCGTCCTAGTGTTCCTGCATCTCGGCGTGTCGCACGACCTAGTAACGCGCTGCCTCGAGCGCGTCTTTGAGTCTCAGGAGGTCCCCTTCCGCGGCGCCGCTCGCGCCCGCGTCGTTGAGTGGATTACATACACGGTGCGCGCCTGGATCCGCGAGCTGCAGCGCTCCGGACGCCCGGAGCAGACGCTGCCCGATTGGGTCTCTGAGATGATGGGCGGATGCGAGACATATGTCCGCGCCGCGCGCGGCGGGAATGAAGGCGGTATGGATATGGCGGAACTGATCAGGGAGGTGAGGGAGGTCAGGAGGAATGTCGATGCCTTCGTTAATGGGGGCGCGATGGGTGGTGGGGGGATGTTTAGGGGTAGTATGGGGTACTTGTGAGATGAGAGAGGATGGGGAGGAGAGCCCTGGGTTGAGAGGATGAGAAAAGACAGAGGATGAAAGAGTGAGAAGCCAGACAAGACGAGGTCGCGAGGCCTTGGAGTGCAGGACCCTGAAGCGCAGGATGATTGTTAACTACGCGTGGAAATTGATGGGAGTTGGGCGGAAGGGGAGATGGGACAGAGGAAATAAGAGCGTAATCATTGTTCGAGTTTGTGTAGATGATGAACCTTGGTTTGGGCGCCTGCTTTGTGAGTAGAAGCTTTTGGGGTGTGAAGAGCGTGAGGGCATGGGGGCGGGGCATTTGAACAGGCTTGGCGTCCCTTCGCAGGGCGCATGAGAAACATGTATACATGCGCTTGTTTTAGTACAAAGGGAGGACTGTCTACTGAAGATGTGCAAAGAGCATCTGAGCTGGGTTATCCGGCTCAGGCATCAGTTACTGTGGCTCGGTACAGACACTGAACCGGTGTTATCTGCGCATCTCGGTCCTGGAAATTAGAGCAGGATAGGAATATCAAGCATCTTCTGGAGCAAGGCTTTCAGGTTAAGGACCGACAATGACTCCGATGAAAGATAGCAAAGTGGGAGTCAATGCATTCCTCCATCTGCCTCTATAAGATCCCACCAAACGACAATGCTATATCTTGTCTTACAACTGCACCCTTTAATGCCATCCGTAGTGTATCAACACTCAAGTGCCACTTTCCATTTCCTGGTGTCTGATCGAGACCACAATCGCACTATCCGGTCAGCTTTCATGTGTTTATCCACCATGGCAACGTCGTGTCCTTACCAGTGTCAGTAGTCAGTTGAGCCGAATGAACCCGAACGCGGCACACTCCTCAGAATGATCCTCTGCAGTGATCCTTCTTCCATGAAAAGCTCGATTTGGTGCGGCGTGTTCCGAAGCTCATGGGTGGAAGATGGCCTGGAAATTATGGGACTGGGGCTTGCAGAGGCTTTTGAATAGGTAGATGGCAGCCTTCCGGGTGCTCTTCGTCCCCGTACTACACATCTCCATATAATCAGCGCGGACGAGGGAAGAGCCAAGAAAAGGGCAATGATTGCAACGATGGCCTCTGTTGAAAGCTCCATCATGTTGACATGGCCACAAGTGAGGTGAATATGGATGTGTCTGATCTAAGACGACAAGGCAACTGTTCCGGAAAGAATGGGATGTTTAGGGCAACATATACTACAGTCCTTGCTCTGTGGGCAACGGGTTTTGGCAACAGCCAATGAACTTTCCGAGGTTGTCCAGCCGTGGCTGGCGTATGTTACCGGGAAACATTTCTTTTGGATACAGCCAATGAGCATATGCGATGTTTTTGGAAAGGACCAATGACAGATCCTCATATCCCCCAGTTACACGATACCGTTGACAGTTGTGGAACGAGGCTGAGGTACTTGGCAGGCATCAACAGACGGCGCTCATTCGTTGATTCCAAAAAAATTTGACGCCTACATTTTGTGACGTGGCCCGCAGCAGGTTTTTGGAAATGTCCAATCGCTATCGACTTCGACTTGAGGTGGCTATGTCCAACCATCCTTGGCCTGCTTTGAGCTCAGCCGACTTCCCCCTCATTTTCTTGAACCGATCTGGATATTTATATTTCTCCTTTGACCCCTCATCAACACCAGAGCGATGAGCATCTTCCCAACCAACACCAGTTCCTCCAATCTGGCTTCATCCACATCTGCATCCACAGACTATCAACATGCCAACCCAACCAAGTGAACAAGACTGGTTGCGACACAGGCCTCTCTTGTGGCAGCTTTGGCTTCGAGAGAGACTCTCCCTCGAAGACCTGACAGCTCGGATGGCGTCGAGGGGATTTCTCGCGACGTGAGTGTTATACTGATATGCATATACAAGTTAAGACGACGCACTAACCAAAACAGGCCAAAGGAGTACAATGCTCATTTCAAAGATTGGGGTTTCCGTCAGAATATACCGATCGATGTTTGGAAGTGTGTCGGTCATCAGATCCACCAGCGAAAGCAACAAGGCATGACAAGCGAAGTCATCATATCGGGCGTCCGAGAGGACAGCACGAGATGGAAAAAAGAAACCGGCAGACACTATTACAACACGATAGAATTGGCAAGAAATCGTATGATTTATAAACGCCGAATTTGCAAACCCGAAAGTCCATGAACAGCTTCACTAACAACATGTGCAGCTAACCCATCATGCCCACCTTGGCCGCTCGTCTCGATCTGCTTGCCTGCCACAGCGCCTCTGCAACTCAAGGGAAGTTGGCCACCTGAGCTACCCTGGCTGCACTTCAATCAAACATTCCCAGTTCTCACAAACAACTTGTTCAATTCTGCATTTGATTGTACAAACACTACTCAGATAGAGCAAGTGGGCTCGGCTATCAATCGTGGCCAGATTACTCAAAGGGTGTTCGGCTTGGATTTTCCGATAGGCCAAGCGTCCAGCACCAACAAAATCGCCGGGATTCTAGCAGTCAGAGTGCCCGAGTCGTTTGAAGGCGAGCACTTGCTTCGGAGTCAAGTACTGAGTCAAGGATCTCGGCAGAATGCCACCCGAGAGGCGCTGACTCTTCTGATGTACAAGATCTCCAACAACATGCTCGACTATGAGGACGAATCTGCTTTGTTGGATACTCTTGACCAGATGGGCATTCGACAACTACCCATCAAGCGCGGTAGTCGTTACCTTCAAGAGCCCTCGGTTGCTTCTCTTCTCGAAAAGCTTTTCGGGGCAGCTGTTCGAGAACGTCGGAAGGACTTTCTCCTATGGTTGCTTCGTCTAGGAGTCAATCCGAATGTGCGCATTAAAGAAGGATTATGGGGGGCTTATCACTATCCTCTGATCTGCCTACTCAATTCGAACCATCGCAGCCACGAAGTAGGCCCTTTGGTTGAATTGCTTCTAGAGTACGGAGCATCACCGAACAAGTACTGTTGTGAAAAGTATGGAACAGCGCTATTTTCCTCGGTGAAACTTCGTCTATTCGACTTTGCGAAGCTTCTCAGGCGCGGTAGAGCATCGCAGGAAGCAGCGCATCAAGGGAGCGACGATCCTCAAATCGCATCTGTATCCCCGGATGATTTGATACAAGCTGCATCCGAGGGAGACCACAGCCGCCTTCAACTACTCCAAGACAATGGCGTCAACTGGAACACTTGTGATGAATGGGGGATGTTCCCATTAGGAGCGGCGATCCAAGCGAGCCACGACAAGCGGGTTGAAGGGGACGAAGATGGTTATGGGATTTGTCTCAAGCTTCTCGAGTTTGGTGCATCTCCGAATTACAACCCGTCCGCTCAGGGCAGCACATCATTGCCGACAGCTCTGCATATTGCAGTTAATCTGAGGTGCGAAGGAATATGCCGATTGTTGCTAGAAAAGGGCGCCAGCATACACACCCCCGCGTCCTTCTTCACGGGGGAATACGACCTGTACCATTCGGTCTACGATGATAGGGGACTTGATCAGGGAGCATCGACACCGTTACAACTGGCTTCCTTCGAGTCCTTCAAATGTGCTCAGGCTCTTGTTGAATACGGTGCACCGTTGGAGGGGAATGAATATCTACGTCTTGCGGCGTATGGGGTAAGAATGGGAGAGTACCAATGGCACAGAGAAGCAGTCGAGTATGTCAAAGCACTGCTGGCACGACGCGCCTTTCCAAAAATCGACTGGCTTCTACCCGGATACATCATTGACCACAGATACACCCGTAATTTCCAGATGGTGATGCAGCTCAAGCTTACGGAATATCTCATCGAAGCTGGCTGGCCACAAGTTGGTGACCAGCACTTGCGCAACCTTTACGACAGTTGTGACGCTGACCAACTGTGCGAAATCATTGTTGGAGAAGCAAAAACCGCGTATGGTCACGCAAATACGACGGCATTTGAACGGGTCCTTCGAAGAGGTTGTCACCTCGGAAACAAGTTTGGATGTCGATTACTAGATTGGATGATCGGATGGCTTTCGTCTCCAAATGGAATCATGGGAGCCTGGTATCAGCTGTTCCGACTGGCCTTGGACGTCTACCCTCAGGCGTTTCCAAGCGATACCGGTAAAATCAATAAAATGTTCCGATATGGACTGCTATTAGAAGACTGCAGCATGTTCGATCAGTGGGACGAATTGTGGGACAGAGCTAACCGTTTTGGAGATGTCAAAAATTCCTCTCACGGTATGCACTACGTGGCAATACACTCTGCGGTTTCTTGTGCTGCGTATGGAGGGTTCTTTGGCGGTCTAGACCATGTTCTGGCACGTCTGACAGACGGGTCATGGGCAAACACTCATCCCAGAGAGATTCTCAACCCTTTCGGCGCTATTTTTGACAAGACCGGAGACTCGTCCCGTTACAAAAGAAGTCGGAATGCGGATGATGTTCCTCTTTGGAGAGCAACTTGCATGAGCAGTCTGCTCAGCGCAGGTTTTGTACCCAACACATTTGCCGGCCTCCGCGCCATCTACAATGGTACGATACCCGAGGTCCAAGCACTCATCGATCGTGGCTTCAACATCCGTCGCAGGTATTCCTGTTCTGCATCTACCTTACAGCTAGCAGTCTACCGAAACGACGAGGATATGGTGTCCTTTTTAATCGAGAGAGGTGCTTATGTTGCCGCTCCACCTCAATGGCACACAACACTCAGACTTACATATTCAACTGACCAGTTGAATATAAAAAGGCATGACTACAATATGAAATTAACCATGCCTCGCAGAACTGCTTTTCAGGTTGCTGCTGAGGTTGGGAATCTCCGAGTACTCAGCACACTGCTTGAAGCTGGAGCAAAGATAGACGAACCGCCCGCTCCATTCGGCGGTGGAACAGCTCTACAACTGGCCTCTATACGTGGACACATAGGCATTGTGAAGATGCTGATCGACAAAGGGGCTGACGTCGTCGCCCAAGGAGCCAAAATCAACGGACGCTCTGCCATCGAAGGCGCTGCCGAACTCGGTAGAATCGACGTCGCAATGCTGCTGCTTCGAGAACGGCTGTCCGATTTCACCGGCGATTCTAGGCAACAATACAGGCGCGCAGTCTGGTATGCCCGATCTGAAGGCCACTTTGTTCTAGCTGCTCAGATGAAGAAAGTCGGGGGATGGAATGATGACGACGAAACAAGTTTGCACGCAGAAGTCTTCGAGGAAGAAGTTGTTGAAGGCGACAATGAGTGTTCTTGCGATTTCGAAGACGATAACCTGAGTATGGATGACGACGATGTCGAAAGATTTGCCAAGTGCCCTTGGATCGAAAGGCAGTATTTTGAAGAAGAGTCCAGCTCTGATATGGAGCTCGACGACGAGTTGGATTCGGAAGAAGAGGTCAATTCTGATATGGAACTCGACGGCGAGTCTGCTATAGATGAAGAAGAGATCGAGCAAGGGTCGATCAATGGCCTCGATCAACACGTACCTTCGGAGGAAGGTACCATCACGCATGAGTGCTCGGAACGTCCTGGCACAACGACTTACTGGAAAGATAACGAGTCAGACGAACAAGACTCGCTAGCAGGGAATGATCATACGGGCGGTGAAGTGGAATTCCATGTTGACTTGCAAGATGTTGACTTCCCCGAGTTGGAAAACTTCTCCTATATAGGAGGAATTAACCAACATCTGGACTGGCCAGGTGGTGGATTCTCAGATCTAGGAATTTTACCTGAAGTGGGAGGATCAAGCCAGCAGATGGACTGGCGAGATTTTGACTTCGCAGGGCTAGGGAATGTTCTCGAAGGGGGAGAGATGGACCCGCAGATAGACTGGCAAGATGCCAGTTTTCCAGAGCCGGGATTTTTCTCTGAACTGAGAGAAGATGACAGCTTTCTACGGCCAATGCATCTTACTGGAGTAGAGGAGACGGACCAGCAGACACATTGGCAAGATGCTAGCTGTTCAGAGCCGGGAGTTCTCCCCGCAGTGGGAGTGACAGAGCACATGGACTGGCAAGATGCCACCTGTTTAGGGCAAACAGATCTCCCCGGAGTAGAAGGGATAGACCAGCAGCTAGACTGGCCAGATGTTGACTTCTTTGAGATAGGAGTCTTCCCCGAAGCTGGAGAATTGGACCAGCAGATGGATTGGCAAGATGCTTTTCCACCGCTGCAAGATCCCCCTGAAGCAGAGGATATGGACCAGCAAAGAGACTGGTAGGATATCGGCTTCCCAGTGTCTAAGATTTCCCCTCCCCAAGCAGAATAGATGCCACCGGCGCAGGATGTTTCCCCTCTGTTGCCTGAGAATTTTTCGGGGCGTTTTTCTACTATTTCAATCTTGCAGTTCGGAACTAGGTTGATTTCATACATATAGATGGCCACGTGGAACAAATTCGTCAGTTGTGAGTAGGGGAATTTCTATAGAAAGAAAATGAATAACGTCTTGGACTGTCTGATTCCACGAAACACTCTGCTTCTCAATCTATAATCACTCATGAAAAGAAGACAAGCACAGGGGCTACTAGATATGGCACGCACAAGGCTCTTTTGTATAAGCACCAGACAAACTTCATGCCTGGTAAAATGGAGAACACAAACCATTCTTCGAACCCTGTCTATTTTTACTCTAACTGCAACCCTCGAATCTAGTTCCCCCGCTACCAAACTATTTATTTGGCTATCATCGTCCATCGGCGTTTCATTCAATGGAAGACTGGTAGCGGGGAACGTGTGTTATACGAAAGCGCGTTAGTTATTGGTCGACGCTGGTACGCTGAGACACTTGAGGCATGTTGCAACTTTCTAGAGTAACCGTACTGCTGGCGTGTGGGCAAACACTGTGTTTCAGAGAAACTCCATAACGGGCCCGCAACGGGGATTCTTTGCAAGCGGTGTAATCCTGCGGCGGACATTCGAGGAATCCGGATAAGCGGTGTCATTATTCAGTGGAGAATCGAGCAATCCGGCTGAGCGGCATAGTTCTCTTGGGAAAGAGTCATGTATTCTGGGTGAGCGGCACGACTCTCCCAGGGACGTGTCGAGTATTCTGGGTAAGCGGCATACTTCTCTCTGACTCTGAACATTGCAAATATCCTGGGTCTTTGCACAGCCTCTATGGGTGGAGAAAATCGCGTTGAATACGAAAGGGGGGCTATTTATTTGCTGCAGACATGGAACCGATTCAAAGCTCATACAGTCCCACTATTATCCATATCGAATAGTATTTAAGTTATGGTCTTGGCATTTCTATACTATCCCCCCTTATATATCAGCATTTATACTACTCACCAGATAGCGTAACACCGCAAAGACACTATCGCAACAGTAAGCGGTTTCTTCGAACAACCTTTCTTACACCGCAACTTCTAACTCTATCCCATAGAAACATCGGACGCAACATAGCACTTGACTTGCAACTTTCAAATATCAAGAATCATGCAAGTCGTTCGTGTTCCCGTTCCAGCATCGCCGACTGACTGAAAACTAGCTCTCAACATGAAATTCTTCGCCCATCTTCTCGTCTTGGTCGTCTCTGCTTCGGCCTTGGTCCCCGAGAGCCGCGACGCTGAGCCCGACGCCATTTATATGAGGGAGCTCGACGAACGCGGGAGCTGCTGCGTGTGCCCCGACGGCACGGCGGGATGTGGCGGGTACTGTTACACGAACTGCCCTCAGTGTATCTTGAAGAACTGTTCGTAGAAGGTCTGGGTAGATGTACGGGAACAAGGTCTGTCCCAAATTGACTTGCGAGGGCTCGAGATGGTCAAGGGGTGAAGGATCGGGACCCGTAGTCTCGGGAAGTGTTCCATATGTTTTCCTCACAATACATAAATATTCGTCCGCGGTGTGTATTCTTCTATTAGCGATTTAAAATTATATACGTATGTTACTTGAGTTTGTAGTAGAGCTTTGCGCTTGCCTTTAAATGGAGGCCAGTCACGTCCGAACACAAACTGTCTAAACTCTTTCCACACACGGCCCCTTTTACACAATGCTGCCTGTCTCAAAGTATGGGTTGTTCGGGTCGTACGGGAACTTCCTCACCACGACGTCGCCCTTGTACTGCCACAGGTCGTTCTCGACGGGGGTAAAGTCGAGGTCGCAGGTGGCGTCCTTCTGGCCAAAGGTGTCGACGGTGGCGGCGGCGCCGTCGGCGTACTCGACGCGGACCATGTTGACGGTGCGCCGGCTCTGGTCGCCGTCAAAGTAGTTGCTCGGGGTGAACTGGATGCCCGAGTGGGCGGTGGTGAAGACGGTGTTGGGCAGGTCGCCCGTGTGCGGCACGTGGTGCATGCCCAGGTTCAGCCAGAGCACCAGGTCCTCCTGCACGAGCGGCTCGCCGTCGAAGAAGGCGGCAAAGTCGACGGGCGGGTCGTGGACGTCCTGCGAGTTGTAGGCGTGCGCCGCGCGCGGCTCCGTGTCCTTTTGCCGCGTCACCTGCACGTCGTACTCGGCCCAGCGCGCGGCCTGGGCCAGGTTGGACGAGTCCAGCACCGTGAGGTGCGCCGTCGGGGCGCTGGGGAGCACGCGGTAGCCGCGGTACTCGCCCCATTGGTTCCGGGCGTCCTTGTTGACGACGAGGACCTGCGTCGCCGCGTTGGCGTCCCAGTTGAACCGGCCCTGGTCCTCGTTCTCGACAAAGGAGCGCTGCAGCTGCATCGTGTTGCGGGCCTTGCCGCCGGACCAGGGGAAGACGCGCGACACGGGCACGTTCTTCATCAGCTGCACCGTGTTGTTGGTGCCCATGATGTCAAAGTCGGCCTTGAAGTTGAGCACGTGGTCGTGCATGCTGCCGCTCAGCGCCTCCTGGATGGTGAAGCCAAAGTCGGGCCCGGTCGACACGTACGCGCTCTGGATGTAGCCCGAGGCCCGGACCTCGACCGAGATGCTGCCGTCGATGAAGAAGGAGTAGGTGAACATGTAGTCGTAGTTGCCGACGGTCGAGACGGACCGCAGGCTAAAGTACGTGTTCTTGGTGTTGGCGACGTAGCTGCTGGTGCTGTGGCGCTGCATCGGGTAGTCGGCCGTGAATTCGAACAGGCAGATGCTGTTCAGGTGCGTGTGCGTCGTCTCGGACACGTAGAAGCTCGTGTTCAGGTACGTCGCGTACTCGGGGCAGTCGTAGCCCGACACGAGCTCGAAGGCGTACGGCCCGAAGCCGTAGTACGAGTCCAGATACGACGTGCCCGACGAGACCGGGTCGCCGCCGGCGTAGTGCGCCAGCGCCTCCTGCAGGCCGAGTTCGTACATCAGCCGCTCGCCCTTGTACCGGATGTCGAAGAGCGCCACGCCCACGTCGCGCGTGAAGCCGACGTAGAAGCTAAAGTCCATCCACTCGACGTACTTGCGCTCGTGGTCGACGCCGAAGCGCGCCCCCGACGGAGCCACCGTGACGGGAGGATACAGGTTATCGTAGGGCAGAGGCGTGCCCTGCTGATCCGTCCGGGCCCAGTCGCCCTCGACATTCGCCGGCAGCTTCGTGACCTTGCCGCCCCAGTATGCCGTGCGGAACTCGTCCGTTGTCTCGTAGAAGATGTTGTTGTAGAGCCAGCCCTCGAGTTTCCACTGCGACGGATCACGTCCGGTGATGTCGCTCTTGAAGTACAGGCCCAACGGGAGCAGCGTCTCGGCATCGAACTGGTCCGTGGGGAGGTTCCAGAATGTGTCCCAGCGCACAATGCGACCGTCGTCCTGCCACAGCGGATCGAGGCCCCAAATATCCAGCGTATCGTTGTCGAGGCCCATTGCCGTGCCGTTCCAGAGATCCAGCGTGATGTCCGCAATACTGGCGCTGATCTTGTACAGCCAGTCGTCCGAAAAGGTCTCATCGTCGGCCTCGAGGTTTCGGACCTTGCCTTCGGTCTTGCGGGTGAGGATGTAATCCAAAGGCTGCAATGTAGTGGTCACATTGTCAATGGGCAGCGGGCCGACCATCACGTCCTGGTAGTAAGGGTCGGCAGTGGCCCTGTGATTGAGCACGACATGTGCATACCTCGCCGGAGCAGCGGCACCGCCGTCAATGTAGGCCACGGCATCTGTCTTATTAGGTCTGAGCAGCTCAACCAGGAGACTGTTCGCAGTCGCGTCAGCTCATGATGATCTCGATGGAAAAGTCTCTC
This sequence comes from Arthrinium puccinioides, assembly GCA_022414665.1. Taxonomy (NCBI): domain Eukaryota; kingdom Fungi; phylum Ascomycota; class Sordariomycetes; order Amphisphaeriales; family Apiosporaceae; genus Arthrinium; species Arthrinium puccinioides. The sequence continues at coordinate 245,509 of JAIUNF010000004.1, forward strand.
TTACACCGTATTGTCCCATGTTTTTGCGTCGTCCGATACCGACAAGTTGAGATCGGGCTGGGCAAAGAGCCACGAGACAACCGAGGCGGCCTCGGCGCCAGTCAGGTCAGCCCAGATGTTGTCGTTCGGGGCAGTGATGGCGTAGGCACCCGAGTCGCTGCATGCTGTTCCTGTCCCTGTCCCTGTTCCACTGCCAGTGTCGTTGGTATACATCTGGCGGCCTTCGAGGTAGTTCTGCAAGACTGCTCGTGCCGTCTTCTTGGCCCGGTTCTGGGACCAAGTCATGCGAGCCGGCACCTTGGGCTCCGGACTGGGTCGAGCGTATACATCGTCAAGACAAGACAGCAGGGCCAGCGCGAGGGCCGACGCCCTGCCCAGGCCTGAAAACGACGACAGTCTCATCGCACCTTATTTTTCTCTTCGATTGAAGGTCAAGAAAAGTGTGACTGCAGAACGGACCGTGAACCCTACCGACACAAGGAGAAGCCGCCTCTCATCTTATACAAGAACGGCATTCGCCGGCCTGCAATCGTTTTGCCATAGACTTGATGTTATAAACCCCGCCCTCGATATAAAGGAAGCATCCGATCCGAAGATAGGCCTTTCATCCATGACCACGACTCCTCATTGTCTCCTCGACAACATGCAGATCGGCGCGCTAGATCCATCTTATCGGCCAAGGCTAGTACAGCCAAAGCAACTCTGGGCCGAAGCAGTTGGGGTCACTGCAAGAACTTGGCTGGGCTAGTTAATCGCGGTGATTGGAGAGGAGCCGGCCTTGCCCGCATACGAAGTAGATATCAAGCCTCTTATCGAGCGAGACATGCGATCCAGTCTTTGTGGGGTGTACTAGACAGAACAAGCTTCTCCACTCCGCACCGGGGGAGCCGTGGCACGGTGATGGTGCCTTGCGTGGTTAGGGTATAGATAAGCTCACGATATGAGTCCCAGGTACGGAGTACGCGTCACGCCGGAGTCGCCGTGGGACGGGTTTTCAAGATAAGCCGAGAGGGGAGCGATACGAGGTGCGGATAGTTGCCATGTCTTTGCCGTTGACAAATCGTCAAAGAACAAGGATATGCAGGATTGAGCGATATAATTAACCGTTTATCGGCACCTTGCTCCACTTGTTGAAAAGCTTTTACGTAGTACTACGTAGATGTCAGTATCAATAGGAGTTGTGGCTTATGCTGTTTCCAGTATACTCTTCGTACTAAGTAATCCAATTGGGTTCGGCAAAAACGAAAACCTTGACCTATTACCCAGCGTCACCCATTTCTACCTATCGTAAAATGAAAACCTGTTAAAGGCCTGCCACCTTTTATGAGTAATAGTACTTGGAAAGAACCATTTTGATTACAGATTTATCGGATGCAAGTAGACATAGTAGGTTACTGTCGAAAGAACTATATAATTGTTTGCGTAAACATCAACTTTAATCCGTAAACCCTAGACTTTCAAACTTCGTATACCTTTGAAACCTAATTTCTATAATGCAAGAAAGTCTATTTACTGCTTTAATAACCTGTAGAGTACTCGTTACGAAGTAGTCTAACAAGTGCCCGATAGGTACCCATTTAACAACCCCAACCCCGAGACAGCAAGAACCTATTTGTATTGTCTTTTCCAACACCTCAAGTCTCAAGATAATTCCCCCCATGCGTAGCAGTCCCGAAACACTGGGAAATGTTTCCCGGCTGAAATGCTCTTCGGCACTCATCTCATACTCAACCTTCTCTGACGCCTTGCGAAGCGGCCGGGGGTTTCTATACCACTACCGGTTTCAGAGAAATGTGTAAAATTCACCCAAGGCTAAAAACGTCAAGCGCGGCAGTAAATTTGAACTTACAGGCCAGGATGGCAAAACGGCACGCTACTTTAGGCAGCGCCATGTCGTCGAGCCCTAATGGCTCGCAGACTGACCCGTCAAAGTTGCAACGGATTAGGTCGAGAGACGGAGAGTTCAGCGATGACAACGGCTATTCGTGCACGAGAAAATTTCCCGAGCGTAGGTCCGAATACAACACGCCGCGCCCGTGAATGTACACAAAGGCTCCGACGGTCTGCCTGCGCTACTTGACGCACTTGCTTTGGCTAATGTGGGCATTACTTTCGAGATAGTCCTGGAGGTCGCCGTGGTTTACCTCGTGGAGCCGGATGATTATGCCGTTTGCACCTCTTCCAAAAAGCTTATATCAGATCTCTGTCACCGTTAGGGATCTCGTGCTGGGATAGACCTGACCGGAAAACAGTCGACGATCCGGGATGAGGGTTAAAGTGTTCGAGGGTCAGTTGCTAGGGTAGTAATTAGAGTACTATTGCCGCTAGACTTTATTACTTGACCGTATTGAGCAATTTCCAGATTGTTCCAAGCGGTATATAGTCCCGAAAAGTGTTCAAGAGTTTTATAAATAGTACCAACACTACAAAGAAAAAACTTAACGCCCCCTTCCCTCATATCTCTTCCTCAAATGCTCATGGAATGCTTTGAGTAAATATATCAGGATCGCACCGGCCTTCTTTCCATGTGTACCTCCAAGTTCTTTTGAACTACAAAAAAGGTCGCCCTCGCTTTAATCTCCCTTTGAGGGTATACTAGTTCAAACTTGAAATCCCTTAGGAGCCTCGGAATCACCTTGTTGATCTCAAGTAGTGCCAGGTTGCGCCCGATACAGATATGGCTCCCACCTCCAAACTAAATTTAGTTAGTTATAACGCTCGTGAAACCTGCAGGATCTATATGGGTAGGTGGGACTGCAAGTGCTTGAAGAACTTACTTGAAACATAAACCTCTCCATCAACCTCGCCCTGTCCTGGTTTTCCAACCATCTTTCGGGCCTAAAGACATTTGCATCAACCCCGAATACATCCTTGTCTCTATGGAGTACCCATCCGTTGACCGCAAGCCTCGTGCCGCCTTTGAAGAAATACCCATCCAATTCCACGCCTTCTGGGGGGCCAGGCGGGTGATGTTGAGTCCTACAGCAGGACGAAGGCGCATGGCTTCCTTGAGACAAGCTTGAAAGTAAGGTAGGGTCTGAGCCTGGGTCCATTCGATATTCCCAGTCGCAGGAATTTCCAAGGAGGTAATTGCGGCGTCAATCTCTGCTAACAGACGGCGGTATACTACTGGAGAGGATAGAACGAGGTAGAAGAATGACTGCATAGTCGATGCAGTTGAGTCAGAACCCGCAAATCTGTACAATACAGTCAGTACATAATTGAAGACTCAACTGCAATTCATGTAAGAGAGAGTTGTCTTTTCGTGCTGACTTGGGATGATGGAAAGTTTATAAAGTATACGAAGAGATAAACAGGAAAGGAGCAACTTACATAGCACCGTACGCAACCGCAAACACATCCCCTTCCCCAAAACCACTGCCTTCTTTCAGATGGCCTTTGATCAAGCTTGCTAGCAAGTCCCTTCTCCCCTCTCTGTCCCCGCCAATCATGCCCACCTCTTCTTCCTCGCGCCCTAGGCCGCCTTTCTCGAATGGCCGCCTCTTCGCCATCTCCTGCTTTGCGATCCGTATGATTAGCCCATTCCCCGGATCCATCGATGGGAAAAACTTCCATAGTGGGTTTCTTCGGAGCAGATAATCGACCTCGGGAATCTGGCCGACGACACCGTTGTAGCGCTGCGAATCATCGATGGCCTTGATGGCTCCCTCGACATCCCTCCCTTCGGCCAGGAAACCAAACGATCGGCTGAATGCAACTTCACCCAACACGTCAAAGGCAAAATAATGTAGCCAAGCACCCAAGTCGACAACGCCTCTTGGTACCGTTGTATCTACCTGCTTCACACACAGCGCGTCCAGTTTCTCTACTAGGGTATCAACGGTATCGTTAATGAAACCGCTCAGCCGTCGCATGGCTGCCATAGAGTACGGGACGTTGGCCGTCTTTCTTTTGATAGCGTGCACATCCTCCCGCGTCTCGGTAAAGATACTCGGGTTGTCGTACGGGGGAAGACGGTGTAGAAATCGGTTTTGTAGAAGCTCTTCCCCGCACTCAGCACGACGCGAGCCGCCGAGGGTGACGCCAAGGACACCTCGTTGGGGGCGATCCGTACTACAGGCCCGTAGCGTCTGTGGAGAGCGATGTGGTCGAGGTGTGTATGGCCCCGGATCACAGAGTAGGCCTTGTGCAATCGCGTAACAGAGGCGAGCAGAGGTCCGGGGATGGCACGTAGCTGGGTAAAGTATCGTGTTGCTACAAGGTGGAGGATAAGGAAGACGATACCTAATGTAGCCCAGTGAAGGGAGAGGAATGACAGGATATGGGTGACGATGGTATGGCCGATGGGGAGTCCCGTCGACTCGTCTATCATGAGGGCCATGGTAATGTAGTTGCTTGTGGGATACAAATTGAAAGATAGTGTTCAATTTAGAACTATGTTGACTTGATTCGTTCTTGGATAATGCAATAAAGAACACACGACTGATGTACACGCTCTGGATTGCTAGTGTGTAGACTACCGCAGTAGCTGTAGTAGCGGATGCCGGTGGCATCCGGTAGGTGGGTCAGATGCTGACATATTTAACCCTACCTACTACTACCTACAGCTGCTGCTTCAGCTAGCTAACCTTCTTCCCTTCTTCTGTTCTTCAGGCCTAGTAACAACAACATATATATTACTGCGCTTCATCTATTCACCTTTACGGTCCGAATAAGGTGATACCAACAGATTGCGAGTCTGCCTTGGTAGTGCCTTGGTAGTTAGTGCCTTGGTAGTGCCTTAGTCGAAGGCCATTCGGCCAACGGGGCATTTCGGAGTCCGTGACTATTGAACATTCCGCCGCTCTGGCTAGCGGATAGTTGAATTTAGGAGCTATCGGCAAAGCCGGACTGGGAATCAGATATGGGACGCTGCTAATGTCTAATTACATCGTCGTAGGTCGAAGTACGGAGAAGCATGTTCTGATTTAACTGATCGTTTTAACGGACCGTGGTCGGCAAAGCCGACTACACGCTGTACACTTTCTTCCGTATATCCAAGGTATAGTAACTTGATAACTCCAGGATCAGGTCACTCACTCCACCACGACATGCCGCTAAACTGTGTTGGCCGCCGGCTCGGAAGCCCAGACATGAATAGTTACGTGTCCTCTGTGGGTTCGGAATAAACTGTAATAACGATAAGCATCGGCTTTTCCTTGACTGTTGACAATTGGCGATCCGAGATCCGATCGCCGTGTGGATTAGTAGCGTCCTGGGAAAGCCCCGAGACCTTTTGGAGGTTTAGTGATCCGGAGCTGCCACGAGATGCGCTTCTAGAGCCCGGCGGATACGGCGGGTACAATTAAATACCACGCCTACCTAATCAAGAGGTCAGAAGTGTGTATTTTAAATCTTAATGTTTCGTTTGACTTGTTAAGGCATACCGAAGTTAGGCCTTGCTATGTCTACCAATGTTCGTACTCGAGTCTCGGTCAGGTAGCTAGCGCTCTACATGAAGCAGCATAGAACATTGAGCCTACCACCAAGATGTTGTAGCTCTAAGTAAAGGAGCTAGGTGAGGTCTGAAAAACAGGTGAAATTTCCTTGTAAGCAGGCTAAACGTGTTAGAACGTCAGTTGCGATACGCGTACCCGTACCAACTTAGTCTAGGGGTGTGCATAACCTTAGCAGGGAAGTTACTATCGAGTACGGAATAGTAAGGCAATTATCCGTAATCTATTATTACTATATCACGATGCGATTGAAGCTGCGATGCGATGAAAGGTGCGCTACGCCGTAACCAACGCTATACTACTCCGTACTCCGTACTATGCTGTAATCAACACCAGCTACATTGTAAATTTAATTAACGCCACGATACTATATAGTATAATAGAATATCTGTATAATCAAAACTCTTCACTTATAGGAGCGTGCTGTAGAGTACTGGATAAATTCATACTTTGACGTCCTGACCCGTTGAGCCCTCCCTCTGGCGTTCCATAATCCGTACTCTAGAAGTCATCCTATCTCCGCTAGCTCTTCTCGTGTTAACAACGGAACTCGTATTCAAAGCTTAATTTCTTCACCTCCCCTCTCATTTCATCTTTTGGAACATCAATTTTGGTTCTCTCCATGTTTCTTTAGCCTCGTAAAATCAAACGTCTGACTGAGTAGAGGAATGGTTGGCACCCCGACAGACTGCCACTGAGTTTGCTGCTTGCATCTCTTCCAAATCTGTAGTCTCAACCGTCCTTCGGGCTTCCCTGCGGTCATTATCCCCAATTTCATAAACACGTTTCAGATTGCATACTATGGTGATGCTCGAAATGGAGGAGTCTCTGTCCCACTCCGTACTCCGTTGTGGTGATGTCATTCTGTCCCGTGGCCAGTCTTCCTCTCGCACCGCACCCAATACAACTGCTCTCATCCCTGTTATTACCCAACTGAGTTCCACTTTGCGGAAATGATGGCTAGGGCACCCGGCAAACCCTTTTCGGCTCCTCGCCGAGGCATCCCTGCTTTGTCACTACAGACTACAGTCTACACCAGGAATGTGCCGTGCAGCCCTGCCGATACGATCGTGGCTGGTGACCACGTGCCTTTCCGGACGGATGTTGCCAGATCCCTTGCTTCAAAACTTGTCATGTCTGTCGCATCTATGCACGCGTGAACTCTGTTCATGGCGGTGAGGGATGCAAGTTTACAACTAAACGTGCCGCATGAACAAGCTTGGCGCCAACATTGTCTAGACCTTCACTTTGGAAACCTCCTCCTCCAACAACCCGGCAGGGATAGACGACTTGACAGATCATCGGATCGTCTAGAGCCCGAGTCTGTTGTATGTCAGGATCAACAGCTACTCGTATTGCTGGGCATCCCTTCAGACGTGTATGCGCCAATCTGAATAGGAAAGCCAAGTGACAAGATCTTGCTCGGTGAGTTACGGCTTCCCCTTTGCCGATTTCGGAACATCTTGTTACCCAGATGAGGAGTCGAGATCGAACTCATACAATCCTCTCGAGATCGGACCATCCGAGGTTAGGTTCGAATCGACAAAGCCATTGGCCTTTGCATCGCATGTTTAGAGTCGCGACTGTAAGATATGGGCAACACTCGGCGTGAAACCGTTCCCGGGTGCATGGGTGTCCCGGCCAGAGAGCGCCACTGCAGCTGAAATAGACGCCCTAGGGCCTATGCCGGATGAGTGGCGGGAAAAGTGGGAAGCTGAAACAAAGACGGCATCAATCAACGGGAACGGAAAGCCAAAGTCGTTTATAGGGGCGTAGCAGTGCGAACAACGTTTGGAAGATGGTATACAGCAAGCACGGAGTAACGGAGAGAGGGCGGCATGGAGATGATGGGTGGAGACAACAGTAAAGCTTCCTTTGAGATAGTCAAGGGTATCCGTATTCTGGGCCTTGGTCCTTGCGATTGGACGAGTGCTCAGCAGGTCTAGAAGATGGATTGGATGACGAAATGGGCGATCCCTAAGCCTGCCTAACGCTGAGAACCTTTGAGGAACAAATGGTCATTTCCTTTACAAAGATTCGACCATCACCTCACTATAAGACTGCCGACCCAGCTAGGAGACACGGGGTGATTGTCAGGCAACACTTTCACCGCAACACTAGTGCCATTGCGTGGAATCTGCGTTCGGAGTTTCCTCGGCTCATCATTCCCTGGCTAATAGGGTGAGCTGGGTGAGCCGCGCCGCTTTATACTCAGCCCCTACGATAAGCAGGGTGCGTGAGGGTAAGCCCAGGGTAGCCTAGGGTAATTATTACTTAGCACGGAATACCCGGGACGATACTCTACGAGCACTATAAATAGGATTAATAGGATAGAAATACTCCGAGAGTTAATATATAGTACTCTCCTGTAACGAAAATAACTTATATTTAAATATTACTTAGCTATTACGTGTTTAGCTCAGGATCTCTTTACCAAGCCAGCGAGCAGAACTAATAGATTCCACGGTTAAAAGTAAAATAATGAAATTAAGGATACTAAGTACTTAAAACCCTAGATAGATAGATATACAGGTTATTAGGATACCGTAATTCGTCACGCAAGTTGTCTCCGCAACTTTCCTACCTAAAATTTATGACAAAAAGGACTATTTCGCCTAGAAGGTCAAAATGCACTTAAGATAAATAATTATATAATCTAATCGAAAGTGAAATAACGTTATCCTATGAAGTTTTCCAATGTTGAGAGGAGTAAGGTAGAAGTATTGTAGCTACGACTAGAGGTTATACGCGTCAGATATCTAGATACAAATAGGAGCATGTCAGAACTCGTAGTGATATAATAACATAAGGAAGTTACGGCGAGGCCAAGAAGTTAGAAGAAGTTATAAACTAATTACAAAGGTGATTCGCCTTCGTAGACAACTCGAGTTCCCACATCTCAATGCGGACCAAAGATCTTGTTATAGTCAAACTCGCCCCATCGAATATTAGGCGCAAGGCCAGCAAACTTCCATACGCCTTCGACCCTTTTATACCAAATAGTCGCACCGCCATGAGCGTGGCCTTTGATAGCAACGTCTTCCATCGAGCTATTAGTATAGCGCTGATGAGCAACGCGGAGCTGGTGAGAGCCTTGAATACTATCGTCGGATAGCTTTACCCAACTAGATGCACCACCGATAAAATGCTGTGTCTTGAGCAGCTGATCGCCGAGGAAATGCGGGTTTGAAGCCAGTGGGATGAAGTCATCTGCGGGCATTTCTTCCCAGATCTTGCCCATCACATGCCGATAGTCAACCTAATATAATACTTGTCAGGTTCTATATGTGAAAATACAAAGCAGGATCCGCTCGTTTCTGCTTACACGCATAACTGGGGCAAGGCATTGACGTAAACGCTCCCAATCCTAAATTTGATTGTTAGATTCTGGGCACTACCGTAGTTGCCCACAAATCCACAAGTGCTAACTCGCCTTGCTATCGAAGCTCTCGGCCCATTCAAACAAGGCGGCCTGGCAGCCTAGGACGTCCTGCGGCTCGGGTTGCTGTGTCATTGTGGTTGATGCCGAGATGGAAGACGACAAATTCGGCCAGTTATGAAAATAAGCCAAAGACCAAGGGCGTGGGAAGGACAGGACGAGGTTCGTATAGATATTATAAACGGCCAAGTAGTCTGTAAAGCACCGATAGGTTGCCGATATTTAGAGTAGGCTTCGGTCTCCGACATGGGGCTAACCGTATAGGGGCTAGCTAGTAGCATAGTACTCCACGAGGGTGGCTTTTTATCGGACCCGAGGCATCGCCAAGGCCGAGACGAACTTCAATCATCAGTCCGATGACTCCGATCCTGGCACCATTACCGGGGGACCGGAGCAGAACGCAACAAGAGCTTGCGGTGCAATGGACAAGCTGCCTCAGCTGCGTCGTCGGAATCCGCCCGGACAAATTGACAGTCCAGATTGTCCGTGGCTTGGGGCCAAGCGATATTTGTGAGGTATATCATTAACCTCTGCAGCTGGGTAGTACCGTAGAACTTGGAAGACCATCGACGTAAGCAAACGACCTTGTTCTCAACTCTATCTTCTATAACACCGGGCTCTACACTCAAAACAAGCAACGATGACTTCTACCGGCACGCATATCCCCTTTCGCCTTGACGGCAAAGTGGCGTTAGTCACTGGCTCCGGCCGCGGTATAGGCGCTGCCATGGCCACCGAGCTTGGCCGCGCTGGCGCCAAAGTTATCGTCAACTATGCCAAATCGAAGGCGCCGGCCGAGCTGGTCGTTGCCGAGATCAAGAAACTCGGCTCCGATGCCGTTGCTCTGCAGGCCGACGTCGGCAATGTCGCCGAGACGGCCAGACTCATGGCAGAAGCAGTCAAGGTCTGGGGCGGATTAGACATCGTATGCTCCAATGCTGGAGTCGTTTCCTTCGGCCACCTTGAAGAGGTGACCGAGGAAGAGTTCGACCGCGTTTTCGCCATCAACACGCGCGGCCAGTTCTTCGTCGCGCGGGAGGCCTACAAGAATCTTAACCAAGGAGGCCGTATCATTCTTATGAGCTCCAACACAGCTCGCGCGTTCGCCGTCCCGCGACACTCTGTCTACTCGGGATCCAAGGGCGCTATTGAGTCCTTTGTCAAGGTCCTTGCTATCGACTGCGGGAAGAAGAAGATCACTGTTAACGCTGTTGCCCCCCCGGTGGCACCGTGACCGACATGTTCCACGACGTTGCGCAACATTACATACCCGGCGGCGAGAACTACCCCCGGAGAAGCTGCAAGAGGTATTGTATCCCCTTGTCCCCCAAAAAAGTGTCAAAAAAGGAATCATCAGCAAGATTGCTCTTCGTATACGAATAGTGGCTAAATGATAACCCGCAGATGGCTGCACACGCCTCGCCCCTTGTCCGCAACGGATTTCCCGTGGACATTGCCAACGCAGTGGTATTCTTGGCTAGCAAGGAGGGCGAATGGGTCAATGGCAAAGTTATCGGTGTTGATGGCGGAGCGTAAAAAGGCCCATGAGATGATACGTACGTGACGGGAGAGGCTCGAATTCAGAGGGTTCGCGACGTGATCAATTTGGAGCAAGATGGACCTGTTCTCCCACCTGGTCTTGTTAGGTGGAATTAGCCCGAGATAGAAAGCAATGGTAGTTACATATCAAACTGCCAGGCCTCCAACATGAATACTATGGTGGTTGTCGATAATACCGTGCATTTTCACAGCATCAAGTCTCCTAAATATAGGTTGGGCTAGGAACGCATTGGTTTGTAGGCCCAGGTGACTGACTGTCATGGGTAAGGACTGGTACGGCCTATTTACAGTCTTACAGAACCAAGTTGATAGGCAACATTACCAAGACAGCTGTGCGCCACGAGTGTTTTCTTCCGTTTTTTTTTATTTTTAAGAAGCGAAAACAGCTCCCCATTCGACTTCCCGCATATGCGTTCACAGGGAATATTCTAGCACCATTAACCTGTCTCTTGACTGATAGATTCACTAGACTGGGTAACCTAGCGTTTGGGTGATCTTGTCTAGCTATTTGGGCTCTATTTCAATGAAAACCACTGCTTCACTCCAAGTCGTATCTCGAAGCCGACTTTCCCGTCTTCGGCCAGCTTTCGTAAAACCTCCTCTACAAAAGGCTCTAATGCTAATATCCTGACTTCTTCATTTACCGCCTCGCCGTGCATCAGAAGAACCAGCCGGCTGACTGTGACACTTGCGCGTCTGCCCTCGACACGAAGATCTTTCAATGTCTTTAGTACCTGCCGCTCGCGTCTGGCCTTCCCTGCCAGCTCGCCGGCGATCTTGGCCGCAAGGTTGGGAACCACGGCCCCGTGGGCAGGATAACCGATGCGACAGTTCTGCGTCTGCATCTTGCGCCAGGTAGACATGAGGAGCCCGAGGTCCTCGACGGCGCTGGTTCCGTGGCCGAGTATGTTATCTCCGGTAAACATGGCCTGTTCTTCTTCCAGGATGAAGCACATGTGGTCGTGCGAGTGACCCGGGGCGTGGAAGGCCCGCACCGTCGCGCCCTCGACGCGAAAGATTTGACCATCTTGGATGTCTTGTTGGTCCGTGGCCGGCGAGTTCTTATAGATGGCGGATACGAGGTGCGGGTACGTCCGGAGCAGGTCGGGTATGCCTCCAGTATGGTCGCCATGCCAATGGGTCAAGAGGACGTGTGACAGGGTAATGCCCTCCGTCTCGAGCGTAGAGGTGAGAAGCTCGATCCATTCTGGAATCCCTTGACCTGTGTCCACGAGAAGTCTTGACGGGCCAGTACCGATAATGTACGTGTTAGTGCCCTGCAGCGTGAACTGCGCAGTGGCAGCGATCAGATAGGAGTCCCAACGCCATGTCGCAAGAAAAGACGCGGGGCATTTCTTACCTTGCCCGGATTCTGTCCCAGCACGCGAATGACGTGCGGACTGATCTGCTCGACATCTAGCAGTTTCGGCAATCGGCCCAGCTGCGCGGCGAGGTAGCCATCGAATGCACAGATGTTCAGCGTCTTGTTGATCTGCTGATAGCCGCCTACGCCGACCATGTTGTTTTCGAGTTATTGGAATCGATGAATGAAGTCCTGCTGGCTCACACGGGACCTCGCCCGCTCTCAGGGCAGCGAACCATACGCTCATATTCTCGAGGGCCGCCGAGTCCATGTTCCCGAAGACCGATCCACGAGTCATGACTTGTGACCCGTCGCAATCACGAACGACCAACTCAGCCTGTCTTCCTCCATGACAGACCATCCAGCCCGTGTTTGGCCGATAGTATTAGACAGGACGGTAGGGTGGATGGGACTTTACGCGTTCGGTGCACTGGTTGCGGTCAGTGATCAACTGCAGCAAATAGGCCGCAGCACGCAATGCCGTGCCGACACCTCCCCTGTAACCCCGATGCCTGTAATCCGTACTCGGGATTAAGCAACTACTACGGTATCAAGGGTAACTATACTACCCTCGCCGTAGATGTATGGGTCGTCTCTGGTACTACCACAGTAATTCAGTACAGTCAGGATACGACGTCGAGACCCATGTACGGAGTAGATAACAATGGCAGGGGTACGAAGAATATGCCGGCAACCACAGTACAGCTCACGCCGCGGACCCCTTGGATTCTGGACTCTGAAGATAGTTGCGGTGCAGAGAGCGTCTTCATGGCGACGCAAGCACCAGTTCCGCTGAGACAGCTCTCAGTCTCTCCACTTGCGCATCGGTCGTTAGCAACAAGCCGAGATAGTCTCGAGTCGGTAGCATTCTAATCTCTCATCTCTGAGCTCTGCTCTCAAATCTTCCGATGCCCTCGGCAAGATGTGTCAGAGAAGCCGCGCCGCGCGGCCATGGTCTGGATATAAGTCGACCATCATGACCCTGTGGTGACTGGATAATTTGGTCTGATCGTGCATTCTTACAGCTGCAGCCTTTGACCTCTTCGCCCTTTTCTCTGTCCTACCACCAACGTGCGCGCCCCAACAGGTCTGTCGTAAGTCTGTCACGCAAACATGTCAAGCTACACCTCCCCAACAACGCCCGATTCGCTGGACGAGTACTTGGATATGAAGCTTCTCTACTTCAGCAACGAGTTTCCCCGTGACGATCTAGCTTCCCTGACTCGCCACCTGCACCTTCTCAGCAAGCAGAAGCGCTACCCTCTCTTGGCCAACTTCTTCGACGAGGTCACCGACGCTGTACGCTCCGAGGTGCGCGAACTTCCCGACTCGCTGCGCACCTCTTTTCCGCCCTTCGACGTGGTTCTTAACCTCGCCGGCTTCGCCGACCTCCGCAAGGGCGTCCTCGGCGCCTCAATCGACGGAGTGCTGCTAGTTGCCGTCCAGCTGGGCACGTTTGTAAAGTGCGACACATGAAGCGCCTCGGATGGAGGACTATTGCTGACTCGAGGCTCTAATAGATACTACGAAGACCACCCAGATCAGTACGGCTTCCATGCCAGCAACACCGCCCTTGCCGGCCTAGGTCTTGGTTTACTAAACACCGCCGCCGTATCTCTATCCCCGTCCTTATCCGATGTCGCAGTGGCTGGTGCCGAGGTTGCACGTCTAGCCTTTCGCCTGGGACAAGTCGTCGACCGCGTATCATCCAACCTCGAAGCCCGCGACCCAACGGCACCTTACGGCTCGTGGGCATCCGTCGTGGCCGATGTTGCCGTGAGTGATGTGCAGCAGGAACTCGACTCTCTGCACGCTCAGGAGGTGAGATAGAACACTCCCACGATGCTCTTCTGCGCGTGCTAGATGGACTAACAAAGGACGCAGAGGACGCCAAGCACAGCAAAGGTCTTCATCAGCGCCTACAGCCGCAACTCGGTTACCGTCAGCGGACCCCCGGCTCGCCTGAGCCACCTCTTCAGGGTGTCCGAGTACTTTCGCGGGCGCAAGATAGTCGCACTTCCCGTGTACGGAGGCCTGTGCCATGCGGCGCATATCTATAACCAGGACCATGTTAGCGAGGTTGTTAGCATGTCCCCTAGGCTAGCGACGTTGGACTCGAGGGCTGCGCCAGAGTTGACGGCAATCTCGACGTCTACGGCGTCTCCATTCCGTGCCACAAGCGCGACCGAGCTGTTTAGACAGATCATCACCGAGATTATGACGCGCGAGATCCGGTGGGATAACGTCGTCGACGCGGTGCTGCAGCAATCACTCGCCCTGTCCGCCTATCGCTTACAAGTCCACGTCTTCCGTACTTCCCTGCCCATCCACGATCTCCTAGCCGCCTTCTCTTCCCAGCAGCCGAATGTCAACGCTATAACGGTCGACCTCGTCCCGTCCATCGCGGCCCCTATCGATACAAGCAGCGTCTCGGGGTCCACCAGCAAGGCCAAGATCGCAATCGTCGGCATGTCGTGTAGGATGCCGGGAGGTGCAACTGACACGGAGAAGTTCTGGCAGCTGCTAGAGCAGGGATTGGATGTGCATAGAAAGATACCTGCGGACCGGTTCGACGTCGACACACATTACGATCCCGCTGGAAAGGCCGTGAATGCCAGCCACACACAATACGGCTGTTTCATCGACGAGCCGGGACTGTTCGACGCCCCCTTTTTCAACATGTCACCTCGCGAGGCCCAGCAGACCGACCCCATGCAGCGGCTGGCTCTGCTCACTGCCTACGAGGCGCTCGAGAGAGCCGGGTACGTTGCCAACCGGACCCCCGCAACTGCTCTGCCGAGAATTGGAACCTTTTACGGCCAGGCCAGTGACGACTATCGCGAGGTCAACACGGCCCAAGAAATTAGCACCTATTTTATCCCTGGAGGTTGCCGTGCCTTCGGGCCCGGGAGAATTAACTACTTCTTTAAATTCTCCGGCCCAAGCTTCAGTATAGATACCGCCTGTTCTTCTAGCCTGGCTACAATCCAGGCCGCATGCTCGTCGCTCTGGAACGCCGAGACGGATATGGTAGTGGCTGGAGGCATGAATATCCTGACCAACTCGGATGCCTTTGCCGGCCTTAGCCACGGTCACTTCCTTACCAAGACTCCCAACGCGTGCAAGACGTGGGATAGCGAGGCCGATGGTTACTGCCGTGCCGATGGAATCGGGTCTATCGTGATGAAGCGTCTCGAAGATGCCCTCGCGGATAACGACAATATCCTCGGCGTCATCCTCGGTGCGGCCACCAACCATTCGGCCGAAGCAGTTTCCATCACGCACCCACATGCCGGGGCGCAGTCCTTCCTCTCGAGGCAGGTCATGGCTGCCGCCGGAGTTGATCCTCTGGAAGTCGGCCACGTGGAGATGCACGGAACAGGGACGCAGGCGGGCGACAGGGAGGAAATGAAGTCTGTTACCGACGTCTTCGCTCCTGCAGGTCCCAAGTGGCGCAGCCCAAAGCATCCTCTTCACATAGGCGCTGTCAAGGCCAACGTGGGCCACGGCGAGGCTGTCGCTGGCGTGACTGCGGTTCTGAAGGTTCTGCTGATGCTCCAAAAGGGCATCATTCCTCCGCATATAGGCATCAAGAATAGCCTCAACCCGGCCTTGCCTCAAGACCTAGCCAAGAGAAACGTCCACATCCCATTCCAGAAGACGCCTTGGCCCCGTCAAGAAGGGCGGAAGCGTATCGCTGTGGTGAACAACTTCAGTGCAGCCGGCGGGAACACCACGGTGGCGATTGAAGAACCGCCAATGCCCAAGGTGATTAGCCCTGGGGATGAGGACCCGAGGCCAATCCATGTCGTCGCGGTATCTGCAAAGAGCAAATACTCCCTTGAGGAAAACGTGAAGCGGTTGATCGCGTACCTGGACGCCAACCAGGACACATCCATTGCGGACCTGTCATACACCACGACCGCGCGCCGGTATCATCACAACCATCGAGTCGTAGTCACAGGCTCGGATGTGCAACAGATCAAGGCCAAGCTCAGTTCGGCTGAAGCGCACCAGGTGAATCCCAACGCACAGCCCGTGGTCGCCTTTGCGTTCACGGGACAGGGCGCGTCGCACAAGTCGATGAACCTGCAGCTCTTCCACCAGGCTCCTACGTTCAGGGCGCAGATCCTGCATCTCGACTCCCTGGCCCAGGCCCAAGGCTTCGAGTCCTTTGTCCCCGCAATAGACGGCAGTTTTCCGAAAGATCATGCTCATTCGGCAGTGGTCACGCAGATGGCCCTTGTGGCCGTCGAAATAGCCCTGGCCAAGTACTGGGCCTCGCTCGGCATCGAGCCCAACGTGGTTGTTGGCCATAGCCTGGGCGAGTATGCTGCCCTCCATGTGGCTGGTGTGTTGTCCGCTAGCGATGCGCTCTATCTCGTCGGGCAGAGAGCCATGCTGCTCGATAGAAAGGTCACGACCGGCAGCCACAAGATGATGGCCGTCCGGGCCTCGTTGCCTGACATCGAGAAGGCCGCCGGGGGCCTGCCTTACGAGGTTGCCTGTATCAACGGCCCCAAAGAGACGGTACTAAGTGGCATAGTGAAGGACCTCGACGCGTTAATCGTGCCACTGCAAGCCGCCGGCTTCAAGTGCTTCAGTCTAGATGTGGCCTACGCCTTCCATTCGTCCCAGACGGACCCCATACTCGACGAATTCGAAGCTCTAGCCAAAACCGCCGTCATTTTCCAGTCGCCGAAGCTTCCCGTCATTTCGCCCTTGCTGAGAAAGATCGTCTTCGACGAGAAGACGTTCAATGCCGGATATCTCCGGCGGGCTACAAGAGAATCTGTCGACTACCTGGGTGCGCTCAACGCGGCTGCAGAGATGGCCATGGTTGACAACAACACGCTATGGATAGAGATGGGACCGAACCCCGTCTGTGTCAACTTTATCAAGGCGACTCTCCCAGCCGTAGGCGCGGCGGTGCCTTCGCTCCGCCGCGACGAGAACAACTGGAGCACCATGGCGCAAAGCTTGGCTGCGCTGCACTTGGTAGGAGCAAGGATCAATTGGAATGAGTTCCACCGACCCTATGAGAAGAGCCTGCGCTTGCTTGACCTTCCTACGTATGCCTGGAACTACAAGAACCATTGGATCATGTACAATGGTGACTGGGCCCTCACCAAAGGCAACACGCATTACGATGCCCAGAAGAAGAAGGCCGCCGACTCGCATGCTCTCCCGGCACCCCGACTGTCGGATCTCCAGACCTCGTCAGTGCAACGCATCGTCGAAGAGACCTTTGACGGATACGCCGGCTCGGTTGTTATGCAATCAGATCTGATGGAGGCGGACATGTTGGCAGCAGCCCATGGTCATCAGATGAATGGATGTGGTGTGGTCACGTCGGTAAGTTGATTTCCAATAACTCCCCCCCCTTAGGAGACATCACAGCCGCATACTCTCACTATTGTGTTTTCCCGTCGACTAATTCGTTTCCCATAGTCAATCCATGCCGACATTGCTTATACACTGGGCTCATATCTCTACAAGAAGCTGAACCCAGGAGCCGGTGAAGCCGGCATCAATATTGCAAAGCTGGAAGTGCTCAAGGGCCTCGTGGCTCAGAAGAACACCAAGATCCCGCAAATCTTTCAAGTCTCCATCTCGACTGAGGATATCCGGTCCGGAATTAGCCACGTTACGTGGCAGAATGTACGCTCGGACGGTTCTCCAGACGAGCCCTTCGCCACCGCGATTCTGCAGTTCGGAGACCAGAAAGAATGGCTGAGGACCTGGATACCTCAAGCGCATCTCATCCTTGGCCGCATCGAAGCCTTGGAGACCAAGGCAGCCCAAGGAATCGCTAACCGGTTCTCTCACAATATGGCGTACCTGCTTTTCGCCACCAATTTGGTCGACTACGCAGCCAAGTACCGGGGCATGCAATCCGTCGTGGTGGACGGCCTCGAGGCGTTTGCCGACGTGACCCTCACGACAGAAAAGTCCGGCGTCTGGACCGTACCCCCGTACTTTATCGACAGCGTCGCTCACTTGGCCGGCTTCGTCATGAACGTGTCGGACGCCATGGACACCAAGAAGAACTATTGCGTCACACCGGGCTGGGAGTCGATGCGCTTTGCGAGCCCTCTAGTCGGCGGCGCCAAATATCGCTCGTATGTGAAGATGATCCCGACGGCCGAAGATCCGACTACCTATCTGGGCGACGTCTACATCCTGCAAGACAATGTAGTCGTGGGCATGGTGGGCGGTATCAAGTTCCGACAGTACCCTCGCATTCTCCTGAACCGTTTCTTCTCGGCCCCCGACGACGCGGCATCTCATTCTTCGAACGAGGCCAAGAAGGGGCCATCTCCTGCCAAGGTTGCTGTTCCTCGGGCAACACCCGCTGCTAAGCATCTGTCTTCGTCGCCGGCGCCTGTAGTGCAGTCTACTACACCTCCCATCACTGAGCAGGCTGCACCCAACGCTGCCCCTACCGTTCATACGCCTGCCACGGCAGCTGCTACCGAAACGACTGCGACTACGCCTGACGCTGCCACCACCCAAGCAGCAGCAGCAGCAGCAGCAACCGACAGCATTGCCGCAAAGGCAGTGGCCCTGGTAGCACGCGAGGCAGATCTGGACCCGGCCGACCTCGTTGACTCGTCAAGCTTTGGCGAGCTGGGCGTTGACAGTCTTATGAGCCTAGTCATTTCTGAAAAGTTTCGCGAGGAGCTAGGTGTTGTTGTCTCGGGTAGTCTTTTCCTCGAGTATCCGACCATCGGCGACCTCCGCAGCTGGTTGCTCGAATACTACAGCTGATGGGAAACGCAGTCCAGGGTTGTTGTCTTGGGGATGAAAACCTACCTTGCGGTTTTCTACGTGTTTGGAACTTTTCTGCTGACATTTGTTTTGTGGCTATACTGGGTTTGTCTCTAATATTACATGTGATTTATACTTGGTTTTGAGAGATTTCTGTTTTTATTTCACTAGATCATTTCTTAATTATTAAGCCCTCTTAGACAGGAAAGTAAAACAGACAATTATCATCATCATCATCCGTGTAGACGTTGGCCTATTATATCTATATATATATACCTTGCGTTGAACACTCGACTATTAGGTTTTTATAGGTTCATGTTTGTATCACCTTAATTAGACGTACGGTGAAGACGTGAAGGAGCGTAGATATCTGAGTTATCTACTGCTGGTTTAACGAAGGGAGGGAAAGGAGGATGACTAGACCGAAGGAGGTGTTATATTTACAGGTGAAGGTATTCGGATTGGATGTTATCTGAGGGTCGGATTTCACATGGCGGATGCTGTTGGCATTCGTCGCAGCTGCCAGTTTTGATCTTGTTTCAACAGTTAATTGTAGGCGTGTTGCTGTAGGGTTCTCTATTGAACTACTTCTATGAATCAGGCTATCTAGGGACAAGCATATGGTGGCCACCGATTGTGACGCCGTTAGCCCACAATCGGTGCCACCAATATGGCGCAGTTGTCTAGCCAATGGTGCTACCCATTAGGTCTTCGCCTGTCAGTTGAGGTTCCTTATTATCGACTTATACAGACTATCGCCACATGATGAAGTTACGTTTATACTAGTGATTATTCATTAACTACTGCTGTATACTAACATAAGCTACTCGTATATAGACCCTACTTCCTTGTGAATATATTAATACATTATATTCGAGAGCATAAACGAATAACCAAACGGACGCCCGTGACATCCTACAATGTAACCAAACTAAGACTTAGCTAACCTAAAGTACATTGAAAATAAAGCGGCAAAGGGTCGTTTCGCAACATAACATTAGTTTGTCCGATACTGTTAAGTCCACGTCGCTACGTTCCTGTCCGACCCCCGAAAGGATCTTTATCCTATACTACGTATGTCTTTAGTTATTTGATGTTTAGTGGAGCTGACAGGGTTCGGGGGTCGTGCGAGCTGTTTTGGGTTCGGACTCCGACTTGCCCCTGTTACTATCGTCTCCAGATTGCCGCAAGCAACATATCAACCTCTACAAGATGGTTCTCGCCCTTTACTAAGTCTACTACTTATACAGGAGCAGATCTTTTGGTAGTGGAATTCGGGCTATACAAATACTCGCTTTGTGTTTTAAAAGAGTAGCTGCACTCTACCCTTTGTCGCATTAACTGACTAGTAGACCTGGCTATTATGGCGTCCAAACAGACTGATTCAACTCAATCGAGCGGCAATAGTAAATTGCTTTGCCTCACAATTTTGGGATATAAGAAGGCTGGAATGAGCGAGGAAGCCTACCGACATCATATGACGCAAGTGTCAGCGCCTATGACCAAGGACCTCATGGTCAAATATGGGATAGTCCGGTGGACACAGGTGAGAATGGACTTGCTTGGATCGAGATCGGGAGCTCATGCCTCTTTAAATGGCCGTTACCTCAAGATTACTGGACTGACTCTCACGTCTTCGTGTTTAATTGCAGATTCATAATCAGGCCGCAACGCGTGCCATGATGAGCAAACTCTACGATCCACAGATGGCCAAGCTGGCCGACTTTGACTGCTTTAGCCAGGTAGTTTTCCGGCGCTTGGAAGACTACCAGAAGTTTAAACATGATCCATTATACAAGCAGCGCTTGACGGGTGATCACGAAAACTTTGCAGATACTAAGAGAAGCATGTAAGTAGGGTCCTTTAAATGTAAATTGATTCTTGAGCCTAACTATCTACTTTTTCTTAGGATGACAATCGGGTGGATCGAGCAGTTTATCGATGGAAATGCGTTGGTTGATGGTATTCATGACCCAACCATTAATAAGTCGTCTGAAACTGTGGGATACCAATCTCTTGCCTTGATAATGGGCTCTTTTCTCTCAGGTATGAAGTTCAATTCTGGTTTCGTCCAAGTATGGCTTTAAAGAGAGGATAACATACTGACACTTTCTGGCTTCGCTGCAAAAAGGGGCTATGGCTTCCCTCTCTGTGGTTGCCGTTCCGGTTTTCCTCGACACCACCCAAACCGCTGGGCAGTTGTATATCCAGTGGGCACGCATGTACCATTATGGTCATCTCGCCCTGCCGACCCTATCGGTCGCGACGTTAGCACTATATGGATATATTGCTTTCAAGAAAAGGAACGCCAGTCGTCGATCCTGGCGGTCAATACTCCTAGCTGGCGCGACCACGGTGTTGATGGTTCCTTTTACCTGGGTCTTCATGGTTCCTACGAACGACCTACTGTTTGCCCTGGAAGCAGAATCAAAGAGTTCGCTTGTGACAACGAGCCTCAACGAGGCGCAAGGACTGATTGTAAAATGGAGCGCTCTGCACCTTACCAGGTCTCTATTCCCGCTTCTTGGAGCATTCCTTGGAGCATTTGTACTGCGGAGAACAGAATAGCTGTCTCATGACACGACTCGGAGCTGCTACTATGTCACGATTCTTGTATTATATTTGGATAGAACCGTTAACCCCTCACCGGCATTACAGAACCACTGTCAGAATGACAATGCTTGAATTAGGTTATATAGCTACACGAATGAACATGTGATTTCTTGAGTTATATCCCTATAGAATCTACGTATTGTTTCGACGCAAGTACACAAAGTAGAACACCCTTGACAAATCAAGGAGTTTGGATGCCAACTAAACAGTTACTGCAAATCCTGTCTTATTTTCTCAGAGGTACTCCCGCATGGGCTTGCTACCTATTATATGAGATTGATTATGATTTTCATTACTCGTGAAACGTACTTGAACTTTCCACTATGCATTTCTTAGCTTGCTTTTACCCCCTTTTCAACCGTTGGCATTTGCAAGTTGCGTCCAAAATTAATTATTATTTTAAAATTGGAGTTCGTCAATTACATCACCACTTAATTTCGAGTACTGCACTCTTGTAATCTAAAAATCATATGCACCTCTACATGTTAAAAGATTGGGAGCACCTCTATGAATTTACAAAGGTTGTATCGTGTTCCTATAAGCTTTTATAATTATGCACCTGAAACTAAAAGTACAACATGAGCGCTATTCATCTATTCAGTCCGAACAAAAATTTATACGCAGTGAAAGTGAAAGGTTCGCGAATCTGCCGTACACTTTTAATCTGTTGGGACATCACAATTACAACTGGCAGCTGCAACTAATACCGACGGTATCCACCAGGTGGATGCGGACCGGTAACGTCCGGTCCGAATGCCCTCATATCTCGCACCTCCCTACTAGCTAGCGAACCTCCTCCCCTCCCCTTCGTAAGACCAACAGTAGATCAATCAGATATCTACTACCGCTCCGCATATTCATCGTACGGTCTTGAAAAAGGTGACCCGACAGGTAGCCTTGAGGTAAACCCAATGTTGAGTATACAAGCTGACGCTCGCCAGCTGCTGCGCAGCAGGTGGGGAATTTATCTGCCGCATTGGGAGTAATTATATAAGCTACCGTTATAGGTAATACTGTGAGCGCCACAGCCGCAGCCTCTGGGAACATCAAAACATAAGAGTGGGTCTAAAAGTTGGAAATCTCTATAACTTAACGAAGCTTATAGATAATATTTAACAATTAGAAATACCACTATATAAGTCGTATATATATAAGCCTATAAGGTTGCATCTATTTATATAGGTAATACCGATGCGTGGTGAACAATAATAGAAACGCGGTGGGGCTAAATCCGTCTCTGTAATTGGCCATTGCAAGTCACGTTACTGCAAAAAGTGAACTGGGGCAGTACTATTATTACCATAAGAAAGACTTAGACAAGACAGCTAACGTTATATTTCGTTGTTTAATTACCGAGCGCTAGGTACTTGCCGCAAAACGTCGGACTCCGAGATAAATACACCGACGCTTCTATCCTTGTACTTCCGATCGACCCAACATGGACTGGCGCAAGTCTATATGCTGCACACATATTACTAACGCCTCGTTAAAAACGATTAACGATCTCGTAGGATCGGAATCAACCGACAGAATCCAGTACCCTATTTCTTCAATCTCTTATAGGCACTGTTCTTCGCGACCGTCTTCTCCTACGTCACAGCCTAAGAAAATTGATAATATCAGTTAACAAGATGTCTACTCTTTCCACTGAGAAACCATCTATTTCAGTGCATGTTAAACTTACGATCGATCCGAACCAGACGGAAAAATTCCTGGAAGCTCTGCGGCTCACGTTCGACGCTGTCATGGCGGAGCCGCTCAACACCTTCATCGAGATCTACCGCGACGACAAGACCCCTGGCGTCTTCAAGCTTGTTGAGAATTGGAATGCAACTGTTGATTATATGATGAACGTAAGCTCCGTGTTTCTGTCCCTCCTTCAACTAATACGCTCGGGTCGTAAAAGAGAAGAATAGCAACTAACGTTGAAATCATCAGGTCCAATTAAAGAAGGATTACTACAAGCCTTACCATGCCGCTGTCCAGTCTTTGATTCTAAAGCCATTCGAGGTGGAGATATACACCCGTATGCCGGACAATGAGTGGGTTAGCGTGAATAAAGACGTGTATCCTGGACGAGACTAAGCTGGGACTGAATTTAGTACAATAATAGATGCGAGTTAGTAGGTTTTATATTCTTGATAGATTCGAAATGGCCACAATTTATTGGCCGTTTCTTACGACTTTGAGTCCATACGCCTAGGTAAATCAAAGACCCTAAAATGTAACTACTTTGGGAATCCTAGTAAATACAAACATGACTTGTTCGTATCTATTAATACATGGTTATATAAACACGCACTATAGGTAATCAATTGTGTTATATCGGTTTGCAGCGTCAAGATCAAAATCAGCAAGGGAAGACACCAACGAAGATTATTATCTTATACACAAAAATAATGTAGCAGAATAGCCTGTCAAGCAGGTCGAGTCACGCCTTAGCCACATGGGCGCACCGGACGGCATCCACCAGTCAGTCTGCTTTGTACTTAAGACCTTCGTTTACTAGATACTTCCTCTATTATATCATCGCACTTTATGCCACCACATGCGCTTTCTATTGCGACAAATAACAAACTTATAGAGAGAAGAAAATGAACTTCCGAGTAAACCGCGGCAAGAGACCTATATAGGATAGAATGTGACCATATAACTTGATAGTTAATAATCTTGATTTTGTTGAAAATACCTGCATAGGTGTTGGTATCACCTTACTCGGACCGTAACGGTGCAAACGTGAAGCTATTAAGGATATTGCATTGATATCTGTAACTAGCCTGCATGTCAGATATCGTAAGATATTAACGTAATAACTAATATGTATAACGTTACATATTTGCCACTCTGCTCGTATTCACAATAAAAATCCTATAGTATAACTAACTTCGGACTAATAGTCTAGCGGTATAGTCCACAGGCCACGTAATAACAGAAGCTTCTAGATAAGCTTCTACCACTATAAAGGCAGCTAGTTCAGACGCAGCAGTAAATAGGTCTTAAAGATAGATCAATTTGAATCAGCTTCTACGCTCATACTACTACTACTCCTACTAGTCGATACCAACCTCCCTATATAACCCTTACACTGTAGAAGAAAGGAAGAAGAGGAGGTTAGCTGCGGCAGCAGCTGCAGGTAAGGTATTAATCAGATCGGATACGTTATCCGGTCCGATCCACCTGGCAGGCCGGTATAGCAGCTGCAGCTGTTGCAGTTGTTTCCACAATAGGGTAGGCTCTACATTGACTTGGATGTTGATGGTGGAGGCGTGGGCTAATTTATAAACTGTACTAAGCCATAATCCTTGCACACGGGCTTTAGTTTAGAAAAAAACCGTGTCCTTTTCGCTTGATGTCTATTATGAGTAGTGCGGCCATGTCAACGGTCGATAGATGTATCACGTACCCTTTTGCGCCTAGCCGCCTCGATGCTATTATCTTCTAGGCTAGGTTATCCTTGACCATCCGAACTTGAATGCCCGGGCTATCAGCCCGCACGATGCCGTTGAAACAGTCGCCAGTGACATCGATATCTCGCTCCCTGACGACGTTGTAGAGCTCAAAGTCAAATCGGGCGAGAAGTCGTGCCAGGGTGAGGAAGAGCTCCGCATTGGCAAGACTTTGTCCCCCGGAACATTAGCTTGTGGTCCAGTATATTTGGTATCTCATTTCACCGCTGCATGGGTGGTTTCAATCGCGATCACGTTTGTGGGGAGGATATGTATAGGTACACTTACTTGATGCCAAGGCATTTCCTACTACCGCGGCCGAACGCCATTAGGTAGCGGGATTTGAGACTGGGATTGTCGAGCCATCGTTGGGGGCTGAATCGCGTTGGCTCCACGAAGATATCGGGGTTCATATGCAACAGATAGAGAGACTGCATAACTGGCGTCTGGTCAAGAAGAAACGTTAGCAGCCTCTCGGCGAACAACAGTACTCGTGGTCTCTCCGTGACGATTCAAACACCAATAAAACTCGACCTACCCCCTTTGGAATGACCCAGTTCTTGTACAGGATTTCCTGGTCCGGCGCAACGCGGGGCATACGCGTCGAGACGGCGTTTGTCAATCGGAGACCTTCAGTAATGCAGGAAGACTAAGAAACATGATATTAGTATACTGCGTCATCTGTATAATAGTCTAGTAAAACGTTGCGGCAAGGCCTCTCGCCGACTGCGAAATACTTACGAAGAAGGGCAAGGCCTCCAGGTTAGCCACAGTTACCGGAGAATCAGGATACGGCATAACTGGCTTGAGCTCATCGCGGAGGCGTCGTAAAATGTCTGGATTGGCCAAAAGGTGATAGATAGCCACGGTCAAGTTCCGCGTCGTGGGATCTGTGCCAGCGCCAAGGAGCAGGAATGCCTCGGCGTTCAACCGACCAGCCGATTTTTCATGCGGAGGGAGGCTGCTGTCGAGTATCTCCATAAAGATTGTCCGGCTGTTCGTTCCCGTGTCGGACTGCGTGCCATTCTTCTCGTGCGTATCTATATGTGCACGGATAACCTCCATCGGGTACATTGCCTTCTCTGCCACAGCGGCGGCCGTTGGGTTAAACCAACGCACGATTCGCGGATCGATACTCAGGGATAGGACGGCTAGCGTCTTGAACTGCCGGCCCCAGGGCCGGGTCATACCCAGCTGCGGGAACGTCTCGGACCAGTCGCGGCCCCATTCCTCGCGGGCCAAGTTTCCCATATCTACGCCTAGCGAGTACGACGAGATGATGTCCATAGTAAGGGCGGCCATGACGTGGGTCAGGTTGATAGTGGAGTCCCCGTCGCGATGCATCTTTGCAAGCCGTTCCAGGAGCCGGTCGACCTTGGCTGAAATCAAGCCTTCGAGCTGCCTGACGGAGGCTTTGCTGAAGAAGCGACTGATTGCCCCTCTCCGCAGATGATGTTGCTGGTGATCCATGGTCTGCAGCGTCGACCACGCCATCATTCCCGTCTCGGTGGCCATGCTGAACCACGGATCACCGTTACGTTTTGCCTTGCCGACAGGAGCATAGATGGGATCGATAAAGTCCGGATCATCAATGTGAATATGAATTGGATTAATGCGAATTATTGGCCCTTGGGGAGAAACGGGTCAGCTAATCTTCCGGCGGCCACTGGGATCGGGGAATGGTGTGCTCGCTCGTTTGTGGAGATGCATAGATACTCACCATACTGCTTGTGCAGCTCCTTAATCTTCCACATATAGGAATAACTTCTCGGCCACACATCATAGTAATACTCGTACCAGAAGCTGGCAGCAGCGAGTTTAGGGCCCGGGAATCTAGCCAGAGGGTGCAGTGTGATGCGATAGACGTAAACAAGGAGCCAGTAGGCAAGGTAGATTGGGACGATGACGAGAAGAACATCTCGGAGGGTTGACCACTTCGCATCCATGGCATTGCGCACAAAGTTTGAACTGCGTGCAGAGGTGATTGCCTCACGTGCGAAGCCTAAGATGCGCCGCGTGCCCTCCGCCTCTTGGACGCGATCCCATAGGTGTTGAATATTCATGCTGGCGGTGGTTTGTTCCGGACCGGATGTCTACCTCATAGCAGAATAGAGTTGCAATTCAAGAGTCGTTATATAAGTAATGCCGCAGACCGGCAATCGACATTTTCGCAGTGTATATGTGCAGGGACGATAGAGTATCGGGCTTTTGATGGCCTCACTACGCTAGGTAGCCATTGCACAGTTACAGTATGGGAATGATGACTTTTACTTGTTAGTCCCGCTCCCGGTTCTGTGCAATGGGCCGATGGACAACACCCGACTGTGACCGGAGGGGTAGACAAGGGGAGTAGACAGGGGGAGCAGACAGGGGGCTTGGGGGTAAGCCACCAGGCATGTTCCTGCGGCACACAATATACACAGTAGCTGCGTAACTACGGGCAGTTGTGCGGGTAGTTAGTTACTAGCTAGTAAGTACGCAGTAGAAAGCAATGCCGGGTGTCGGGATGCTTAGGGTTTGAATGCTCTTTCGGGGCCAGCAACATCGGACTTTGCGAGTCAGAATTGGGACCGGGACCGGGACCAGGACCATCGGTGATAGGGCCATCTAGCCGACCAATGAATTGGCTGGCTGTTTGTTTGCACACTGCGTTTTCGGCCTTGTATAATTAATGCAGGGCCCTCCTCATAACTGTCTTCCTCCTCCAGACCCACGACGAAAGAGGTCGATTACGTCGGTCCACACATCCCGAATACACGTTGTCTTTTCTCTCCCCTTTGAAGCCATGCCTGCGTACGCCGTCCTCGGCAGCACGGGCAACTGTGGCACTGCCCTCATCCGCACCCTCCTCGAGAAGTCGCCCGACACCCAAGTCAAGGCCTATTGTCGCAACAAGGCCAAGCTGTTCACGCTGATTCCCGAAGTCTTGGACAATAAGCAAGTCAGCGTGTTTGAGGGGAGCATCAGTGATGAGACGCTGATGGACAACCTGCTACGGGGCACCAAGGCCGTGTTTCTAGCCGTGACTAGCAACGACAACATCCCGGGCATTCGTCTCAACACAGATACGGTCATGGCGGTGCTCCGGTCCATCTATCGCCTGCGAGACGAGGCAGAGGCAGGCGCGAGGTCATATGCGCCCCCGACCGTGGTGCAGTTGAGCGCCAGCGCCATGGACGACTACCTCGCACGCACGATGCCCAAGTGGTTCCGAGCCATCATGGTGCGGGCCGCATCTAACATCTATATCGACCTGCAGCGTGCCGAAGACGTCACACGCTCGCACGACCACTGGATCAACTCCATCTTTATCAAACCGTCTGGTCTGTCGCCTGACATTGCGCGCGGGCACCGCCTGACTTTTGACGACCAGGAGAGCTTTGTAAGCTACAGGGACATCGCAGGCGGAATGATCGAGGCTGCCGATGATCCTGAAGGCCGTTACAACGGCAGGAATGTCGGTATTGTCAACAAGGTGCCAGGCAAAGGGGCCAGGATGCCCAGCGGCACTCCTTTATGTATTATCATGGGTTTTGTCCGACACGTCTTCCCCTGGCTGCATCCTTATTTGCCCGCAACTGGACCAGACAAATAAACTGAATCTTTGTTTGGACGAAGGGAACGGTTGCAGATCACTCGGCTGGTTTCTTAGAATTGCACTTTTGTTGCTGCTGGAGAGGACAGGCCTCGTGTATGAACGAATCAGGTAGATGTTATCGAAAATACTAGCCTCGCGTACGGCTATTGAATGCGCAAGTTGCTTCGCCGTATGTGATTCTTCCGCTTGATCACACGTATCCTTTTCCTTTATCACACACACACTGTTCCGGCTAACACACCACCACTCGTGGTTACTCGTCCAGGTCTTGAAGCAGCTTTTCCCACCCTCCAACACAGGCTAATAAAGCTTCTCTGATGTTGTCTTCCGGATCTGTTACCTACGGGCTTCTTTGTACGCCATTTGATCTCACTCCGTACTAGCACCAAGTTCAATATGCTAGGTGATAACCCTGATCACAGAAGCCCCTCACTTGCAGGTAGTAGGCAATCAGACGATTGGCGATAGCTAGCGAGAACAAGGAGGAACACGAACGGTACATGCAAAATCGACAAGGTGATAGGGTTGGATATGCGTAGGAGATACGCGCGCGCGCACGTAGTCTCTGGTTGTCCTACAGTTTCTGCACAGTCTTGCGAACTACGACCACGCCTAAAAGTGTTTGGACTATGTGTTAGGGTAGCATAGCCACGTATTCACCTGCACATCATCACGTCGACGTACGGAACGATGCAGGCACACGATTAAAACTGCGCACATCATATTCTGAACCATCTATCTGTACCTACTTCAGATCTGGTCGCTGCCACGCCTCGTTGTACCCAGTGAACATGACCCACTTGATATTGATTGGCATGTCTCTGGTCGTTTCGTGACATATCCTGGCCAGCTTGAGCCACATATCACCCTTGACAGGAAAGTAATCGGCCACTTTGCCGTCCGTCTCGTACTCCTTGCAGACCGTCTCGCCGTTCTTGAGCGCGCGGAGGAACTTGGCGGCGTGGCCGTCATCGTGCTCCTTGACGACGGCAGCGAAGAGGTCCTCCCACGACCAGCTGTCGCTCTGGGAGCTGGCGTAGCCCGTGATGTACTCGGCATCGAGCGCCGGGCTGCCCGAGGCGACGTACCAGGCCAGGTCGGTGCGGACCTTGCGTTCGAGCAGCCGCGCCCTGTCCGCGAGGGAGATCCAGTCGTGCTGCTGCGCCAGCCCACTCATGAAGATGCTGCTGGTCACGGCGTGCATCCAGAAGAAGTCGATCTTGGTCTTGCGGCCGGCGTGCTGCCCGCCACCGCACATGAACGCGCACGTGCTGATCATCTCGGCCGTACGTCGTCGAAGCCCCTCCTCGTTTTCGGCATCGACCCGGAAACGGCCGGCCTCGCGAGCAAACGCGGCACCTGCGCGACCGACTACGCCGTTTCGCATCTTGAGGCCCAAGTCGGACCACAGCGGTGCCGTGCGGATCTCGTCCGTCGCACGCATCGCGTCCAGAATCTGCCGCATGGAAGTTTCTTGTGCTGGCTCGCCCGATGACTCGTGGAGTTTGGCCTCGGCCTCGCACATCGCGAACAGCCGGTGCAGGTCGCTATCATCGTTGGCGGCGGCCTGGGCCAGCGCCTCGGCCACGAGACCCGGCAACTCGAACTCGATGCCCAACCCGAGGTGAATCAGCGGGTGATATAAACCGTCAAACATGCTCGAGAGCATGCGCTCGGCGATTTCGCTCCGCGAGAACACAAACTCATGCACGACCTGCTTCCAGCCGCCTTCTCCGGCACCGGCAATGCGGCGCTCGAAGAAGCGCAGGAATGTGTTGTACTCCTTCTTGACAAACATGGTGCGGAGGAACACCTCGTCGTCTTCGAGCTTATCCAGTAGCTCGGTGTCCACGGGCGGCATCGGTCGCTGACCCGCCGCCTCGTCGGCGTAGCGGTCCCGGAGTTCTTGGATGCCGGCGCCCAGCGCGAAGCATGTGAGCAGGCTGTGTGATATGTGGTTCATGCCCGCCATCTCTCGGAAGAACATGTGATATGTCTCGTGGTTCCTCTGGAGGAGCAGGTTGCACTCCTCCAGCGTGCCCTGGGGATTGGTGCCTCCCCGGATCGCATTTAGGTGCGCCGGAGAGAGTTGAAGTGTAGCCGACGCCATGGTGCTTGAGGGTGGCAAAATCGATTGAAGTTCGCAAGGCAAGGATAGATGACACGACTGGGGGCAGAGTATATCGATGTCTGGTGCGTCATTCAACTTATGTTAAAAGCAGTGGCCGAGCTTATTCAAGACCAGAGAGTCTTACCTTTATCTTGTGCGATTTTTTAAGCACTAGAACAAGATTCGTCGGACAGGAACTCAACGATCAGGCGGCAAAAACATTCGGGTCCGTCATGCAAGGCGCCGATGAGACGGAAAGGGAGCCCTGGGTGGCGGGTAGTGCAGAGAAGCACGGTCAAGCACCACCCACTGTCCTTTTCCCCGAATGTCACAGAAACAGAACAGTGGACATTGGTGACAGGATTTTCCATCCCTTCTTCCTCCGTAATCACGCCATTCGAACTGCCCAAAGCTGGGGTTTCCGTTGTATCTTTCGGGCCAGTGTCGTTGTACATCGAGACATTGGATGATCCGATAGCAGGTGCGTGGCCTGGTTACAAGCTCTCCAGACTAGTAATCGGTCACCGGCATACTAATATGGGGTACAATCGGGCTATTTTGAACTCGACTCGTACGTCGCAAGTTGACTGCCCCAGCCCCGCGTTGCGGGACCTGTGGGGCGTATCGGGGTGTTAAAGTACGACAAGCTTCATACTATGTTGGAATCACCTTCTTCGGACCGTAACGGTGCAGACGTGAAGCTATCGTGGATGTTGATTTGTCTACTATGGCCCAAGGAAGGGAAGAAGGGGAGGAGGTTAGCTGCAGCTGCAGGTGAAGGTGACCGGATCAGATGCGTCAGCCGGTCTGATCCATCTGGCGGACACCGTTGGTATCCGGTGTGGCAGCTGCAGTTAGTGTTGCAGTTGTGGTTGTTGTTTCCACATAATACTTTAACATTATAAAAGTCCAGACTATATTTGACTTGAAGCACACATGTTCTGCTGATTAACATACACATAGAACGATTTCTTATAGTGTTGTTCTTGTGAACTGATATTAGCTTATTGATATGCAAAGGCCACGCCCGTCACAGATATATAAGAAACGCATAGGAATCTTGAGCATATAGTATTGTGGATATCTGAGTAGTCTACCATGATATTGTATGGACGCTGTGACTTGAACGTGGGGTCATTGGAATAAAGCAAAGCTGAAGGAACTATAAACACGGTGGCTTTCTTTTCCCCATGTCAACTCTCTCCACTGCACTATTCGTGGCTGTGAGATATAGACTTAATAACAATATACTAAAGGAAACAACTCTAATGCAAGGTAGGAACCTTACCTATAACAACCAAAATTTAAGGTAGTATTATCTAATTGACATTACCTCAATTACCAATTACACACCTTGAAAGTGGCTTTGTGAGAATCCTAAAAATAGAGCTTTGGTTATTGATTTACGGAATTCTGACTTATTTCTCGATGGTCTTAAGAACATTTTTTGCACCAACTCTTCACATATCTTTAACAGTGTGCTAAATCTTTTCTCATATTGAAGCCACTAATCATTCAAGCCTTTTCTTGCTGCAGGCAGGTCTACCGAACTTTACCAGGGCAACACATCACCGTCAATGTCGACCATGCCATTCTTTGCAACATCGTCATCTCTCTTTCCCAGCACAATTTCCACCAGAGCATTAGCCGGCTCCTTGGGGTCTCTGGCACCGCCCTTCATTCGCATCACGCGGCCCTGCTCGCCGCTGAGGTTGGAAACACACCAGCCCGGGTTAAAGGCGATGACTTTACACCAGTCGGCGTAGTTATGACGATGACAAGCGGCCAGCATGTTCAGGGCAGATTTGCTCATGCGGTAGGTTTCACCGCGGATCTTATCGAACTTGAAGGTAGGGTCTAGTCTCTTGGTGATGGAGCCCATCTCGGACGAGATGTAGATCACATAGGGCTTGGACGACTTCATGAGCAGGGGCTCGAGAGTTTCGGTTGTAAGCATCTGGCCAAAGACGTTGACCTCGAATGTTTGACGGAGCGCGGTAAGTATATCGACCTGCTGATAGACGATAATGCCGGCGTTGTTTATAAGCACGTCCAGCTTGCCATACTTGGTTTCGATCTCTTCCTTGGCGGCCTGGATCGTCTTCAGGTCGGAGATGTCGATTGTGATGGGCGAGATATCGCCCTTGAGGGATCCGCCGAGGGTCGATTTTATTTCGCTTATGGCCTTGAGGCCCTTCTCCGCTGATCGACTGCCTAGCAGCACATGGAAATCAGGCGAGGCAGCTGCTAAGGCTGCCACGGTCTCGTAACCGATGCCACTGTTAGCGCCTACGAAGTGCAGTAGTTAGTATCACGCCTATCGCTCCAAATCGTCGAGGTCGACTTACCAGTGACCAGAATGATAGTCTTGCTCGATGCCATATTGTCTGAAGAGTAAAGAGTGGTGTATATATAATTGCGTGGAATGGAAAGTGTAAGACAACAGATATTAGAACTGCTCGCTCGATGATCAGTCCTCTAGTATCTATATATCATTCAGATAGAAGCGTAGTATTGCCCCCTCCACTCTATGTCTACGGCGCAGTCGAACTTACTGTTCAACGGCCCGGACTTCTTTAGATTTCCGAGCTCTCCAAAATCCGGCCTTTACTCCAGTTACACGGGCGACCTCTACACCACGTACCACAGTATCCGTACGGTAGTTTCCGTACAATTCCCCATTTATGGGCCTAGCTCCACAATACATCTTGCCACTACATACGGAGGACTGCACGGCAGATAGCTTAGACACGGAATTAGTCTTAAGGCCGATGATCTCCGTGCTCCGGCACACGTAAGCCCAGCGCATTGCTACGGCAGATCAAGGTATTGACGCATGTTTGCATGAGAGCGGGTGTTCCCGCTATGATTTCCCAGTCGGCCTATTCCCTCAATCACCCGAGTGGGTCTGTACTGTAACATGTTTCTCTCCTGCCTTTATCCCTGTAGCATACTGGAGCCGCCGGCCAGGATGAATGTTCTCTTGCCAACTTCGTACGTAGTAGAAGCACTTCACTAATTTAAAACAAGCTTTGACTACCCGTTAGGTTGCTCCTAGGTACAGAATGGTTTCATGAGTGTCGGGTTTGACAGCAGGCTAATGTCGGCGCGGGAAATTCATGTATGCAGCACTTATAGAAACACCGGTCTCCGAAACTGGCCCATCGGGGATGTCTGTCCGCCATGGGTTTGGTTTAGTTTCAGGTACCGTACAGTATTTGCAGGCTAAATATTACTAACTTCCGGAACATACGTCGCGTTATGTTGAGATTAAGTACTGGCAAATTACAATTATGAAAAAGTCTAAGAAGAATTAGAACAATCGATTTTTTCTTCTGTAAAATACGACTGACTACCGTATGCGAGAGAAATAGTTTTACTAAGAACGGGTACCTCGAGCTGCGCTTGCTCTGGATTTTCAATGAGGTACCCCGACATTATTAATTTTCCGCGAGAAACGTATAAACTTGAATAAGAATGGAATACAATTCTGAGCATGGTATACAATGGAACACTATGTTAAGGAACGCTTCGTACGTCTGTTTACAGTTAATAAACGGGCTACTTGCGGCAACGCGATATGTTTACAGCTAAATCCCCCCCCCCCGCCCTCTCTTCAACCCGTATCGGAACTGGGTAGCGTAAAATAAAAAAGCGGCTATGACGAACGCATAGATGCCTAATTTCTTACTCATACGCCTAACGATGAGACTTTTACAGAAGACCATTTGCCTAACATGCATTGACTGCGGCTTCATCTATCCACCATCCTCGGTTGCCCTGTAAATGTAACCCCCGTGGAGGCTATACATCTCGATGTCCTTATTTGGTCTATTAGTCGGGATATGCCCCACCGATCCCCGAAGAAAGGATATCGGACTCATGGGCCCCTATTTAAAACACCGTCGGAATAACTGGCTCGGGGCGTATAAGAGCATTTACGCACCCCAGACAAGAAGATGGATGTCGCAACGCGCAACGGTACCTCAAGTACGATACAGCAGAGTACCGCCGTAATGCCTCGGCATCGTTCTATGGCCAGGACTTCGCTTCTGTTGGCCCTAATCGTTACTTCCCAGCGAGTCTTCGCAGCCCCTTCTGTATGCCGGGATACGAAAGCCCCCGACTATGTCATTGTTGGTGGAGGACCCGCCGGCTTGGTGCTGGCAGAGCAACTCACCCGCCACCCACAAGTTCAGGTCCTACTTTTAGAAGCTGGGCCGGATGCCAGCTTAGATCCCAATATCTACAGTGAGTGTCTCTCCCGATGTTACTAAGTGGTCATCAAGTCAATCTTTTGAGTCTGACTCTATTGATATAGCGCCCGCTTTATTCTTTAATACGTCATCCTATGTCTGGAACTATGCCTCCCAGCCTGAGGCTTCCTTGGGTGGTCGCGAGCCCGATCTGGAGCAAGGCAGAGCCCTCGGAGGCGGTTCGTCCGTGAATGGCATGACTTACTGCCGCGGCTCAAAGTCCGTCTTTGATGAGTGGGCCGAGATATCCGGTAACCAGGGCCTCGCATGGGATTCAATGTTTGAGGCATTCAAGGCGACCACACACTTCCAGGAGGACGTGCATCCAGCGGATCAAACACCAGTCAACCGATCCTCGTTCGGAGAAGGAAACCTGGAAGTGACGACACAACGTTTCCAGCTCGCGCTCGATCGGCCGCTAGTCGATCAGATGAAAGCCACGTTGAACGTCCCGGAGATCGATTTCATGTCTGGTGATGGCATCGGCGTGGTAGAGGCATCACACTCCATCCGCGCCAGTAACCGCACTCGCCAAGACGCGTGGAACTCATTTGGTTGGTTGGCGGCTAACAGGTCCAACTTCCAAGTACGCCACGATGCCTGGGTATCGAAGATAGGGTTTTCTGGGAAAACAGCCAACTCGGTCACGTACAACGACACCTTGACCAACACGATGCACACGGTCAACGCAAAGGAGATAGTTGTGGCCGCCGGCGCCATTGGCAGTCCACACTTGCTCTTGCTCTCTGGCGTGGGACCGGCAGAGCAGCTCGAGGCCGTCGGTATTACTGTTGTGCAAGACGCGCCGCAAGTGGGCCAGAACCTGATTGACCATCATTATGCACAGCTCGGGTACGAGACGGTGCCGGCGCAAGGAACCTCGTGGCAGTTCATGTCAAATGCAACCGCGGCAGACGAGGCCCGCACGGAATACGATGCCAATGGTGACGGCCTTCTTGGCATGACCGACGGCAACGTGTTTGCAACGGCGCGGCTTCCCGACTCGGTCTTTGAAGGACTAAACGGCACCCATTATACCAGCCTGGCTGCGGATCGTCCGCATATCATCTACCAGTATTCCACCGCGCCTTTCCAGGCCCGCTATATGAACCAGAGCGTCGTCTACCCCTTCTTAGCCATCGCCCAGCCCGAGGGCCGCGGCAACGTGTCGCTCGCCACCGCGGACTACCGCGACCTGCCCGTCATCCACGGCTCTTACTTGTCCACCCCGGCGGACCGTGCCGCCATTCTCTTCGCTTACAAGCAATACCGAGCGCTCCTCGGCAGTCCGTCGCTTGGCTCGCTGCTCCCCAAAGAACTCATACCTGGCACCGACATCACTAGCGATGATGATATATGGACCGTTATTCAGCAGACATCGGGTAGTTTTCACCATCCCGTCGGCACAGTAGCCTTAGGTTCCGTCCTCGACGCCGACTGGCGCGTCAGGGGCGTTCAGGGCCTGCGCGTTATTGGGACGCCGGCGGCGCCGCAGATAAACACGTGCCACACGCAGGCCTCGGCCTACGCGCTGGGCTGGCGGGCTGCTCAGGACATCATTGAAGAAGATCAAATTGCTTGAGTGCTGGCGACGACCTCGTTCGTACTGGCCTTGGCCTTTGCGGCGAAAGAACCACACGTTTTATTAATCTAGGGGGCGTAGATTAGTTGGTCATATCCCCGCTATGTCGAGGCTGAGGCCTGGCCAAACGGTCGTCACCACCACTATAGATCAGACACGGGCTCTATGTCAGGTCTATAAATTTCTCTTTCGTTTTGTAGCCGTGAAAAACATCAAGCAGATGGGCCACACTGCAGCGCGCTGTGTCATACGCTGTTTTTATACTGTTTCATTCATAGTTTCTATCTTGTACAGCAGTTTGAAGTTGGACGATCGGGAAATATTACCTTTGTCCGCAACTGGGTTTTCCTACTTACCAGGTCGCGATTTTCGTAATTCGAGCCTAAAATAACGACACTGCGACTACTACCAAGGCCAGCGCAGCAATAGCGTAACCACGTCCCTCTCTCATTACACATCAGCGCGTGAAACAGTCATGAATGTTGCTGATAAAACCTGACTACGAACATTCAGACTGCCAATTGATAATATCTTTGTAAAACTGAATAGCCGGACATAAATTCACTCATTGCCTGTACTGTCTTCTAATTCAGGTATCCTACTATTAGGCTCACATGCAGGATACTCAGCTTTACAACAAAAGTCCAGAGCAAACCAGGTAATAACTTAGTAAACATGTAGTGCTTCCCTAGTGGCTTTGAACCGTAGGGAGCGAAAGCTGAATTCAACTACAATATACGGCATGATGGTTGTGGTACTTCTGTTTGGTCCCCTTCCTCCTCCACCTCCTAAAGATTGTCTCGAAGGTTAGAAGAGCTAAACAATTCCCGCAAGTAAACTGTAGATTTATTCGAGCGCTTGTCGGCCTCCAAAATGTCCTTGGCCGCTCTGTTGGCGAGGGCATACACGACGGATTGGGGATGACAAGTAGTCGGGCCGGGAAACGAGCTTGAGTCGACAACGCGGATGCCCTCGAGCCCTCGTAGCCGCCAGTCGCTTTCCAGTGCCGTCCCGAGCGCAACAGTGCCCATCGGGTGGCGGAAAGAGAAAGTCTGCGCCTGCATAGCCTTCCAGATGTCCTCGTCGGTCGTCACGTTGGTACCTGGATATATCTCGCCCAGAAATACCTCTTGGAGCTCGCTGTGGCTCATGACCGCACGTACCTTCTTGTACGCCCAGAGGATGGCTGCTTTATCGGCGTCGGAACCGTAGTAGTCGGTTTCGATGACCGGGTCGTCGCGATAATCAGATGATTGCAGGCTGACGCGGCCCGCGGCCTCTGGTTGGACCAAGCTGGCCCACCCTGTGACGGCGCTCCCGTTCACCCCGGCTAGAAGCGGGATCGATGTGACCTGAATCAAGGCGTGTGGGCGATCAACTGGCAGGGAGGTGTAGTGGGTACCGTTGAGGCCATCGAAGACAGAATCCGGAACTCGGAACGTGCCATAGATGAAGCCATTTCCTGTTCCGAGTGGACCGGAACCATTCACAGCGTACTGCTCCTCTGCCAAAGCGGCCCCGGTGGCGTTGTCGTTCCATTGCCAGAGAGTGAGCAGCTCAGGGGCGGCCGACTGCAGAATGATGGACAAGGCATGGTCTCGTAAATTGGACCCGATCTCGGGCCGAGCAGCCACGACGGGGATCTCAAACTTGTCCAACTCCTCCTCAGGCCCAATGCCTGAAAGCATAAGTAACTTTGGCGTGTTGATGGCGCCAGCACTCAAGATGAACTCGTTGCCTCTGATGGTGACATTGAGACCGCCACCAGATTGCTGGCTATACGTCACATTGACGGCCTTGTTGCCATCGAAGCCGACGTGGAAGACCCATGCGTTGTACACTATTTGCACATTTGGACGAGTTTCAAGGAGTGGCCTGTACGCACTGCTGGCATAGGAGCGACTCCGATTGGCTGCGTAGATGGACGAAACACCCTGGTCGAAGCCGATGCCGGTTCCATCACTCAGGTCAACCACCCGCAGGCCCAGCTCGCTTTGCACGGCCCGAGTCAAAGGCTCCTCGTAGCCGGCGAAGCTGATTGGGCGGCTAACCTCGACTCCCATTTGTCCGGTCCCATATACTGTCCGGTTGACGAATTGCTGCTGATCCGGACCGGTCGGCGCCGTTTCGGCGTAGTGGCTTACCTCCCGGAAGTCTTCCAATAGGGACTCCCAGGCGAGGCCGTGATTTCCAGAAGCCAACGCCCAGTCGTCAAAGACGGAAGCGGCACCGCGGCAGTACGCCATGCCGTTGACCGCCGTACCTCCTCCGAGGACGCGAGCCTGAGGTATGCCGACGGTATTCCCCGCTAGGTTCGCATTCGGCTGCGAGACATAGCTAAAAAGCGGCTGTGAGATGAAGGGAAAGAACGCTGGGGCTGAATTCCAAAACACATTTTAGTCTCAGAGGCATCTCTTTTCCGTTTATTTCCCTTGCTTTGAGGGTAAGGAGGGAGGGGACCAACTTACTGTTGAGCAAGGTAGAGTTGAAGTCCTTGGGGCCGGCTTCTAGTAGTATAATATGGCTTCCGCCATCTCGGGACAGCCTTTCAGCAAGAACTAAACCTGCAGGGCCACCACCGACTATCACGTAGTCAGCTGCGTCTGCCCGAGTACCGGGATCAATAGCGAGTGCGATGGTGGTCGCAAGGCTTGCAAGAAGCCGAAGTGCCAGTGTAAACTTTCCCATCTTTGGATCTTTCGAGGTACTACGTCGTTGACTTTCTTAAAGGGGGGAGATGGGTATGGCCAGAACGCCTTGCGATCGGCGTCTATATGTATTCAAGTGCGCTTGGCATAATATTTATTCTACTTGAAGTCTATGCGATCATACGACAGTGAGTCGACGTGGTGACGCCTTTGCCAGCAAGGACTAACCTCTTGGCAAGTCGTGGTCCGAATTCCACAAACGACTACCGGGACAAATAACCAAATTCTCCAACTCCCGAGTCGGGCTTTCGCAACTCTTTGACACGAAGCAGGAACTCGGACGTTTGCCATGAACCCAAGTGATGAACCACTGAGAACAAACAGAGGGTATCTGCCCGAGAGTGGAGACATTACCGGCCGTCTGGTCTAAATCATCCACGCACTTATTCACTTTACATTTTCGATGGGGCGAAAATAGATATGATGAGGCTCAAGTCCGGTGTAATAAACATGGCTGGAACACTCCGTGACGCACTGCACGGATTATCGGCCTAAAAAACGACACTCCGCAACGATCGTCTGTGATTTACACGGCACGTCAAGGCAAAGAGTCAGGACTACAGCACAACTTATTCGCACGGTGTTTTGTCTCGGATGAAGAACTAAGGGCGAATGCGCAGCGTACAGATCTGACTCGGGACCTTTATCCAACATAATCCACATAGTGGGAGTTGCGGCCGCCAGGCTAGGTAGGGCTTTGGCCTCGCCACGCCGTTCAAGCAATGAGACCTGCATAGTGAAATCCGCAATGGACGTCCCCTCTCCTTATCCACAGTAGACGGGTTGCGGTCCCATTGTCGGACCCCGAAATTGAACGCTTGAGAATGGTGTCGGATATCGGGTATGATAATGTAGTATAAGCTAGTCCCACCGCCCATGGCTGGGTTGCGGTACTGCTGGCGGACCCCGAGTTCGAATGCTGCATAACTAGATTGCGAATGGATACCTGCGGCAAAACTTGACTCCTACCGAGGTCAATAGCTCTGCCGTTACTAGTGCTTAATAGCCTTGCGACAATCAATACCTTAGTGTGAACTAACACCCCCTCCCCTGTCATGTATCACGTCTTGATTCGAGGATGCGCGAGTCATCACACATGTAACCTACGTGACGCAAATGTAACCTACGTGACGTGGCAATCCTGCCCAACTCATACATTTGTCTGGGAGAAGAAAACTGTGAGGCTACATGAACAGGCGCTAGGTGTCTTGTTGCATCAAGGTAAAAGGCTATATGTGTCGTCATACAGGAGTTATACAACATCAGTATTGTCTGTTCGAACAGTGGATGGAGCTCTGAATATACGTATTTGGATAAATCTAATGAAAATGAAACTGTGCAGCCTTCTATTTGAAGTCGATAGTAGATACAGGTCGTGCCAAGTCAAGGAGTCAGGCTCTATAGTTCTAAACAAACAATCAACAAACCTTTGTCTGAAATAATGAAAATCTCACTTCGATCGGGGGTAGTCAGATCCAACTCTTCGACATGTCAGTGTCTTACAATGCAGCTGATTCGTAGCCCGACACGTACACAGTAGTTCTGCTGTAAGAAGATGCTCCTTTATTAATGTCCCTTACGGAGATAAGCATAACCTCCGTGTAACCTCCGCATCTATGCTTACCCTCGGCCATGGGCAGAACCACCACATCGCTAGGATTCGCTCCCACTTCAAGAGAGTGCTCTCCGCGTCCGATGCGGTGCACTTTCGCTGGATTGCAAAACATTCGGAGAGAACAGACCATCCCCGATCCCAAGACTTCAAGCGACCATCAGACCAAAAAAAATCATCCGTCAGGTACCCATTCTTCGCTTTAAAGAGTTCTCATCTCTCTACCCATTATGCAAAAGACTGGCGACATTAGTCGCAAGACTCCGCAACCGGTTGCGCAGGTCGGTCTCTAATTGGAGGAAAAGAGGTACAGAGAATGGAAGGAGCCCGTACTCCAGACCATGCACTCGATTGTCCTGTTGACGTTGTTGGTGTTGAACATCATGGGATGTTCCCCAAACGCTGGCACCAGAAACCACGCCATCTTGGTTGCGGTTTGGACCCTCAAGTGCAATGTCCCTGAGTCTCTTGGACAAGGCCTTGCAGATGCGCTGCACTCGATGGAGCTCGCTCAGCACGAGCTGGATCGCCATCCTGTCGGGGTCTTCGCTGTCGACGATGTGATAACTATTTCCAGACTTCGGTATTGCGTCATCCAGCATCTGATGAGGTTCGTCATTTCCACGGTTACTTGCAGTCGGGTCCATCGTTATCTCTAAACTGCCGCTGGGATCGAACGGCTGGCTGGCGTGTATCGTGGCCGAGGGCATATGAGCCGCGTGTTCATACATGTCC
Organism: Arthrinium puccinioides; assembly: GCA_022414665.1. Lineage (NCBI taxonomy): Eukaryota > Fungi > Ascomycota > Sordariomycetes > Amphisphaeriales > Apiosporaceae > Arthrinium > Arthrinium puccinioides. Next base: position 286,758 of record JAIUNF010000004.1, read on the forward strand.
ATCACCTTGAAAACTACCATTGATATAGTGGCAAGCAAGAAGCCGTCCCGCAAGCAGTTGCAGGGCATCATCTTGGTAATCATGTCGATCACATGCTCGTTGTTGGCAATTACCGACTGGATCAAATGCAGACCGCTCGGAGAATGGGATGGAGCCTCGCCTGCCTTGAGCAAGGCCGTGTATTGCGAGGTGGCGCCAGGGCAAAGCTGCTTGAGTAAATCAAGGGCGCACTGATGGCAGCCGCAATCACCGCCTTCTTTCACTGACGTGGAACTAGCCATGGGTAATATTGGCAGTGTTGGACCTGTGCTTGGCGGACGGTTTGACGGGGATATCAAGGGTCTTGCATTGGGGTGGACGTTTGGGGACGATGATTTCGTGGCAGATGATTTATCCTGCGTAGAGCGTGCGGCGCTGTCAAAAAGCCGTGTTGTGGTATAACTGTCTTCGGCTTGGTAGCTTGTAGTCGATTCGTGGGAGTTGGATCGAGTCCAATTTCTGCCATTGTCGAATAGTTCTGGCCCAAAGAAGGAATTGGGAGATGGCAGATAGTCATCCACGTTTATATCAAAATCGGTGATGGCCGTGATGAAGTCTTGGGGCTGGGAAGCTCCGTCTAGGCTGCACATGATTTCTGGATAGGTGGCCGCATACTGGTCGAGAAACCGCTCAATCGACTCGGACGTGTCATGTACGAGCGAGGCTTCCGTTGAAGATGCCGTCGATTCCACCGGCGCGGGCGGTCTGTGTGTCGCAGTGATTGTGTCGTCGGATGCGACAGCGACCGTGTCGTCGGATGCGGCCTGGGATGCGGCCTGGGATGCGTCCTGGAGCGCGGTCCGAGATGCAGATAGCTTCTTAGACACGCTGCCCTGCTTGCGGCCGGCTCGGCGTGTCACCAAGTAGTGACATTCCCTGCCTCGTTTGTTGCAGCGGGCGCATTTCGGTTTCTCTTTGCTGCATTTTAGCTTAGAAGCGGCACACGCATGGCAGCTGTCCCGTAGCCTGCGTGTTGGACCTTCGGGTGCAGCTGGATAGACCATTGGTAGAGGAGGGGAAGAAGGTGTAGACATGACGACATACGACTACGCCAAAGGTAAAAGTATATAACCTTTGCGCTTGGCTTGCAAGACTTTCCCAATAACAGTATCGAGTAGACGGGATATACAGTAGAAATAAAGGTTGTTATTTGCATCGGCTCGCTAATGCGAATGGGAGAGATCTAAGGAAACTTGTTCACTGCTTTCATAATGTACGTAGTAGTGTGATCTTGCCCTAGTAAAGTTAATAACTAGTAGCTAGAATTCCATATCTATTATGGGGTTCCAACTGTGGGTAGGTTCGAATCCTACCAGTATTCGTATTATTTACACAGTACCTCGGTTTACTGATAACGCTAATATGAAACGGTAGCCTGTATACCCTGGGAACGTTCGACGTTCGATTCCGGCTACCGATACTAAAGAAGTCTCCGTACTCTGTAAATGAAAATACAGTAACCCTAGGGAAGGAGGAGAGCTCTTGCCTATAAGAAGGGTACGTGAGGGCCTACGTATCGTTTGAGGCCGAACTAATAGGGTTATACCTATTGATAGGTCTAATTCCTATGAGCGTTGGTAAGATTTTCAAGTTTCACTTACTTGCTCGAAGGAGCTAGTAATGACCCCTTGAAACAAACAAAAGCTTATCTAAGTAAGATCTGATGCGATGATGTATTGTGGTTGCCGGCATATTGTTTCTCCCCCTTATCATGGTGGAGTGGCAATTGTCGATGCGAAATCCGGCAAAGTACTTGGCCAACATATGTACTAAAGTCCCACAGTCTCCGCACAACTAGGACAAAATAGCAATAGTGAGGGGATAAGTCTTATGCACCGCGCCACCGCGATGCATAACTCCCATTTAGGGTTCATTATTGAGTGGATAGTGTGTGTATGCAGATTTAAGCTACCTGGTGTGGGTGATATCATTACCCTTGTAACCGTAGTAATAAAATGACTTTATAACACGGGACCTAGTAGATATAAGCCTAAGTGCGATAAACTATAGTCAAGACAAGGTAGCTTTAGCTTTATTTTATTTTAGTATTATTGGCCTAATTGTACCAGTTTACATTGCTGTATAATGTCGGTTAAGCGGATAATAAGTTTTTATATAATGTAACAGAGATATGTAGACCTAACTAACCTGCGTAACACTGGAAAACAAATATGCCGGCCACTATAGTAACGAAGTACGTACGTGTAGGTACGTAAGAGTAGAATATTAGTGGGACATTACATGAAAGATAGAGTTTGGTAAAGACACGGCATGAGCCGGCACAGTTAGCCTAGATACGTAGTACTAGGACTCCCGGCGCTACGAAGTAGATCCGGCAGCAGCCGTCAATAGCAGCAAGCAATTATCCACGTAAACTCAAAGCGAACCTAACTAATGCTAAGAAATCGAACCTATCAATATCCGTAGTGAAAATCCCACTCGCAATGGACGAGATAGAGCAAAGGGGACACGACCCATCTCAATATAGTATGGTCGGGGAGGGTGTAGCGAGTGGTAGAGGGCGAAGAGGCAGGTGAAATACGAAGTAGAGGATTTAGGTAAGTAGGGTTAACAGGACAGGCAAGCATACTCTATACACAATACTCTTCGTATAGGCATAGCAGGGCTCCTTACAACATCCTCGTCTACGTCGTCGTCCCTATAGATCGATACTAGCACTGTATTGAGTCATAACACCTGCTTGAGGTAGGCGAGTAAATCCTAAAGTGGCGAAGGCTCAAATAGAGTTCATAAAGAACGAGTTCGTTCGTAATCAGTTGACCATGAACCCTGTCGTCGTCCCTATAGATCGATGCTAGCTCTGTATTGAGTCATAACACCTGCTTCAGGTAGGCGAGTAAATCCCAAAGTGACGAAGGCTCAAATAAAGTTCATAAAAAAACAAGTTCGTTCGTAATTGGTTGACCATGAACCGTGGTTCGCGGGTAAATATACTTTTACTAGTAGATACGCTACGTAACATTTTATATTGATATGACTCGTAGCTTTTCTTTGCGCTGACGTGATAACCCTAGCACGCCAAGCCGCTGTCATATTTCATGCAAAGACGCCCAACTTAGAAAGCTAACTCGAGCTAATAAGATAATCCACTCTAGGATACAGACCAAACCCTAATATATGATGAGATAAGAAACGGAGTTTGAAGATGCTCAAGGTCCCGAAGTGGCGAGGGGCTTAATTAGGATAAAGTACTTCGATATCTTCAAGGTCCCGATTTGCTTGCCGAGTTGGCCCAGATCGTATGATCGCCCCCCCCTGTAAGCCATCATAATTACCGGCAGTGCCCGGTCAATTCAAACCCGCATATACTCGGGGCCTTCGGTGCCCGATATCACGCGTACATGGTAGGGGCGTGTCATTATTTCCACTCATTCCACACGTGTTTGAACGCGTCCTGTGGTTGGCGACATATTCTTTTTACCCCTGTCGTATACTCAAGGCCTACCAACAAAACAATACTTGTAAGGGGATAAGTCTTGTGCACCGCGCTATAGTGATGTATAACTTCCTCTTAGTGTTCACTATTAAGTGGATAGTGTGGGTATGCAGACTTACTGTGTACTGTGGTATGCTACACAGTACATAGTTATATGGGTAAAATCATCACCCTTGATAACATACTGTGTAGTACAGGACGCCTGTACAGCCATGACGAGAATGCCTGCGATACCAGCCGGCCGCTTTCTGCGCCTGCACATCTCTCATGTTCTCTCTCAGACTCTGTACCTAACGTTTCGAGAGCACTGGTACAATTAATGGACCCAATTCCCCTGTCATATAAGTCGCCGTCGAGACCGGAAGTTTAACAGTCTAAAAGCATACTGCTAGAAAGCTGACTTCGTTGGTTACCTTTATTAGCACCTTGGCCACCCTTTGTTAGCATCTTGGCCACCCTTTGTTAGCATCTTGGCCACCTTTGTTAGCATCTTGGCCATCCTTATTAGTATCTTGGCAATATAGAACTCGGCCGCCCTTGCGATCGTCAACTGCTGCCTCTTCATCCTGCAGATCAAATAGCCCATTATGTCCGATATGGACAACAACCAGATTGGTGTGCTCACATCGGCCAACTTCTTACAGCAGCTTGCCTACCAGGTAAGATTTGCGCGAGATAACCTTGACCTGGCAATACGTTGCAGAGCCGAACTGACATGCGCTACAGACACAGCTCCTTGCGTGCCTCAACTGGTTGGGCGAGTTTCATATCCTCGCCTTTATACCAATCGATAGCCGTGTGCCACTCGAGGACATTGCCGACCTGGCCGGTGTCCCCAAGCCGTACTTGTGTCGCATTGTGCGCATGACTGCCACCGCTGGGTTCCTTTGTGAGCCGCAGGCCGGCCTCATCGCACATACCGAGCTGTCTGCTTCATTCGTCACAAAGCCTTCATATATCGATTCCGTTATGTTTCTCAGCGGTACTGTGTTTCCGGCGGCCATGCATATGGTGGAAGCCACTCAACGCTTTGGGCAGTCTGCGAATCCGGAGGAAAGTGCCTACTGCATCGCCCGGGGATCGACTGCGGCCTTTGCGATAGCCGGTGAGCAGCAACCACTAGAAAGGCGGCAGTGGAGCGCCTACCTCCGGTGTGCCCTCGATGATCCAGTAAATAAGACCATGGACATGCTGAAGTCTCTAGGCTGTCTCGACAGACTCTGCAATTTGCCGTCTCCAACCATTGTCGAGGTTAGTATAAACCCACCTCCTGACTGGCTCTTCCTAGAGGTTGAAAGTAATACTAACACTGCAAAGGTTGGGTTGGAGCCAAATGAAATAATTGTTATGCTAGCAAAGCTGTATCCCGATTTCCATTTTATTGTTCAAATGACCAGCGGGAAAGGCTCGAAGCAGCTAGGACGGGATGGTACATTTGGGAATCGTCCGGCACAAGGCTATAAGCTCGTTCAGAGCGACATATTGTCTGGCGCACACATCACAGTATATCATCGTGATACCGGCGTCCCGCAGGCGATCCGTGACGCTTCCCTCTACCTTCTCAATTTCCCTCCCACGACGCTGTTGCCACCCGCTGAACATATTACGGCCGAGTTAAGGGCACATATGGATGTGCTTCGCTGCAATCTGGCGAGCTCGCTCGTTCTGACAGCCCAAATATGCCCAGAAGTGGGGCTTGTACGTCCGGAAGACGAAATTATGCCACGACTTCGCGACTTGTGCTTTTTTCAGCTTACCAACCACCAACTCATGACAATGAATGAGTTGGTCGCCATAGTCAACAACATGAACGACAGTGCAGGATGCTTAAGGGTAGTAAACAAGAGTTGTTCGAAGACAGGGGATGCAGCAGCGATCGAGGTTCGTTATCAACCATTTGAATATATTACCTAGTGGGAAATCAAAACAATACTAGCTAGATGGGCAGATTGGTAGGCGGGAAGAGAACTTGTATACTTTATTTTCCGAGGCGCCGCGCAGCTGACTTGACATAAGGAAGGAATTACAACATATATACACTTCTAGCATTAACCACCTGGTTCTATTCCCATGGTTTTTCATCTGATATTTCTGTTAATCTTTGATGTAGGAAGTTATATTCAAATTTACACCTATACGCTCTGACTGCGCATTAGTACACACAATAGGAAGCGGCAGTCAAGATACAAATTTATATCTAGCTAAGCTAGTAAGAACTTCATTTAATACATAGCCACCATCGTCAGCATCTGTCCGGTATGCGAGTTCTTTTAAAGAAACTGCGTTGGGATAAGGTATTGAAATTGCAAGTATTCATAACAAGATTAGAATATACTTAAGAGGGAAGGGATTGCTTCTGCGTTAGCAAGCCACGATATAGTAAGCTACGCGTCAGGTTTGTTTCGTTTTTAGTAGTATTTGAAAAAGGAAAAGTATAAAAACCGATATCATATAGATTTCAGAGGAGATGGTTAATTTCAAAGATAAGCGAGGAGAGCCAATGCAAAATAACTGTCCAAGTCTAGGAGTAGATTCTCGAAATTAAATATAGAATAAGTATTAATTGAGGCTTTGCTAAAGCGCGTTGTTCACAATTGGATATACTAAGAGCGGACAGCTAAAAGCTATATGTTAAGGTATAATCTTGTATGTCTTATTTTTACGGACATTACTAGCTTACCAATATCAATATGGTCACAGCCAAATAATATTATCTTCAAAGGCAAGTAAGGGAAACTCCCAAGTACTCTATGCCGCGGGGGTAGATCTCTGCTTGAATCTGTCCAAGCTATACTAGAAGTGGATCGTTGCCGTTACTCGCGGAAGCTAGAAACCGTTGCAATCAAGAAAAACGCTAATACTAGTAAAGAAAACGCCGGAGAGCGCTAGGGTTTATTTATCTTGGTTAGTGTCCACCCGGAAGCCTGCGTCAGTTTAGCTGTCCTATTCGGAATCCGAACACTATGGTTAAGAAATGCTATCGGCTTATTTCGCTTATTTCTAAAATGCCGAGTCTGAACAAGTTTCCCGATTTCGCTACACCACAATACAAGATAACATCTGTTCCCATAGAGGTGGGATTTCATTAAATTTTAAAGTATAATAGACAACCTGCCTCTTCTTGTGCTTACTGATTTGCAGTCCTGCTATACTAGGGTGACTGCCTACACTTTATTATCCTATATACTTCTCCCCAGCTCTTTTCATTGCTGTGTTGCGCATACAGGAACATTGCCCCTTCCCCCGCTGTATACACAGAAGCAGAATAACTCTCCTAAGCCATGGCCACCTACGCCGTGCTTGGTTCCACCGGCAACACTGGCAGATCTCTCATTGAGCTCCTCCTCAAGTCACACAATGCAGATGTGCACGCATACTGCCGCAACAAGGCCAAACTCACAGCCCAGCTGCCTGTAGTTTTGGGGAACGAGAGAGTGCGGATTTTTGAAGGCAGCATTTACGACCGCGGTCTCTTCGTGGACTGCCTCCGAGGTTGCCGGGCCGTCTTCGTGGCTATCTCGACGAATGACAACGTCCCGGGATGTCACATGTCTCAGGACTCGGTTGCAACCATCATCGCAGCGCTCAGAGAGCTGAAGAGAGAGTACGAGTACGAGAAGATCGCGCCGTTATTACCCAAAATAATACTTCTGTCCTCCGCTAGCCTGGATGACCACCTCAACCGCGATACCCCTGCGTGGTTCCGACCGATTATGAAAAAGGCCGCTTCACACGTCTACCAGGATCTCCGGGTGGCTGAGGTTATGCTGCGCGCGGAGAAGGACTGGTTGACTACCATTTTCATGAAGCCGGGTGGCTTGTCCCTCGATGTGCAGAGGGGCCACAGACTCTGCCTGGACCATCAAGATACTTTTATCTCGTACATGGATCTCGCCGCTGCTATGATCGAGGCTGCTTGCGACACCGACGGCCGGTACGACATGATGAATGTGGGAGTGTGCAACATAGAGGGAAGCGCAGCTTTCCCTTCTGGGACGCCCCTTTGCCTCTTGACTGGCTTGATCAGACATTTTTTCCCTTGGTTGCATCCCTATTTGCCCACCACTGGGCCCACTTGAGAATACGACCGTAGAGTATTTGCGAATTCGTGATAGGGGTTGGTAGGACCGGATAATGTTAATAGCCGAAAATACCTGTTGCATAACAATATTTGCATTGGTCTTACGCTATAGGAGATAGATATATACGATGAATAATTGCCTAGAAGTAATCATAGTAAGAGATATATATACTTTATTCGAGAATCACTTGCAGATTTCTATTAGCTGCTGTTTCCGGCAGACCCCTTGTTCTAACCCATATATGTTTCAAAGAACAGTCTTGCAAATATAGCAACAGACCGAGACAGCTGCAACTACCTGCCTCTGTTAAAAGCGCTTGTATGAATTTACTAATATGCGACTGTAGAACGGCAATTGTTACTATCAACTTAACTAGACCGTACGATATAACGTGAAGAAGAACATATATCTATTAATCTACTGCTGGCTTAACGGTGGAGAGGAAGGAGGATAGCTAGCTATAAAGGTGTTTTCGTTAAAGGTAGTCTAGTTGGACTGCCGGTATAGTCTACTAGGCTTCCGGAGCGGTTGCTAGCTTGTAAATTTTAGGTAGGATAGTTAGTGACAACAAATAGATAATAGGGTGTAGAAACTTATTCGATTAATCTACCTAAAAGACCTATTTACTGCAGTGTCTAAGCTAGCTACCTTTATAGTTGTAATAGCTTATCTAGAAGCTTTTGTATTACGTTGCCTGTTAACTATACTACTGGACTATCAGTCTAAAGTCTATTATGCTATTAGTTTGTTATAGGACCTAATATTATAAATACGAGCCGAGTGACAAATCTGATATAAGAACGTATAAGCTTTTACGTTAGTATCTAACGATATCTAATATATCTGCAGTTAAAATACTACTAATAGTATTCCGAAATGTAGTTAACCGGTGATCGCTGGGTCTAATGTATTTATTGTTCGACGAATAAGGTCGGTCTAATGCTCCTGCTCCTTTAGCCTCTTCCTAATTCGCCTGTCGGCGGCCTACCTGCTATTATACGCCGGCGATAGTAACTAGAGCGTAAGAATAAAATATAGCACTATAAAGACCCGGGCTAGTAAGACGGTGCTTATTTGTAGTTATAGGCTATACTAGGTCTTATTTCCGGGAGTTTTATCGCCAGTATTATAGACCTATATAAGATATACTATAGTTTTCAAGTACTCGAACTGGACTTAGATTTGCCAGTAAACGTGGAATAGTTACTTATCCCTTACTAGATCGACGATACGCCTAAATTCGCCTCTATAAGCGGGCACCAGGTATAATATATATAGGTGTTGAGTGAACATCTGCTCCGGACATTGTTGTTATTGTTCAAGAAGCATCCAGGGGTAACCCTATTTACGGATAATTGGTCCCGTGAGGTTTCCCCTGTGCAGCAGATTGGTTAGGTTGTCAAACCGGATCTGCATCTGGTCCATATCACGAAGACAGAAGAGTAAGGGTATTCGCAGGAATAATGTAGAAGGTGATCTGTCCAAGGAGGGTAGGGACGTTAACTGATCCTATAGATACAACGACATCACCTCTTCCAAATCTGATTATTGCCTCTCCTGCTATTGCTATGTCCATGGTGACGGAGGGGAGAATCTTCTTCAGTGCTATGAACTGAGGACGGCCGGCTGTCGAATATCCGGCAGCGCCGGTATCTAGCATTATCCCCTGTATCTAGCATTATCCCCTGGAACCTCTCTGCCGTACACCGTCCGCCCAGCGCGAATGTCTCGTCCTCTACTAGCAGTCCTACTATGTCCTCCTTTGTGATGGCGTGGAAGGCGGACTGCTCTGCCAAGGTAGAGGTGATCTCGTTACGGTCAACCCAAGATTTGAAGAAGGAAACGTAGATCTGGTTGTCGTTGTCTTCGGTGCCATTAGACTAAGGAATTGACGGATATCTTCGTCACTGTCTTCACTGGATTCGTTGGCAACGTTACTATCTTCCTCGGCACCGTCTTGTTGAGAGAGGAAGAGGTTATATAGATTTTCTGCAGGTTCTGAAGAGTCTTGTACGTGCTGGATGTTTTTGAAGCGGTTGTAGGCACGTTGCCGTTCTTCAAGGCTGTGTTTTGTTGACCAACACCCAGGTTTCTTGCAGATGTAGCACTTCTTTGGGGTGCTTGAGTTGTCAGTTCGTGGTTGACTCGCAAACCGGCGCGTGGGCCGGCTGCTGGGTTGGCGGCTGCCAAACCGGTTGCTTCTGTCACGTCCATTGTAGGTCCACTCTGTCCGATGTTGCCCCTCCGTTGCGTACTGCGTTGTAGTTATGACAGAACTGGAGATGCTAATAGAGGATCGAAGTTGACGACAAACTTCCTCGTAGGTAGGAGCTGGGTTGAAGAGGCAGAGGTTGCATTCCGGTACGCCGATGCACGCGTTGAGGAGTTGATCCCTCAGTTGTTGTTCGCCGCCGTGGGTGACTGATAGTGCTTGCTGGAGGATTGTGAGCTTGTCAAGTAGCAGTTGGAGTGCTTGCAACTTTGTCTTGCCTGGATTAGCTTCGATAATCCGAGGCAGGGTGGCCTCTCTCCATTCGGAGAGATAAGCTTGCTTTCTTTCCTCGGTTTCGAAGTGATTCTTAACGGACAGCACCATATCGTGGAAGATCTGTGGTGCTCCAGAGTAGGAGATCCTCTCGTAGTAGAATTTTAGGGCTCGTCCTCGTAGCATGAACGAGAAGGCTCTTGCAAACTGCGTCTGAACAATGCCTAACTTGTGGCAGGTATATCGGAAGATCGCGAGTTTCCGTTCTAGCACGTCATACATCTCGCCGGTGTATTTCATTTCGTCGCTGTAGATCTCGGCAAGGTCTACTATCTGTCCTACAGCTGGCGTCTCTCGGGGTAGTGTGCTGGGAACTGTGACTGCTGGCTGGGGTGGTTCGTACACCGGAGTTGTCTGAGGTGGCTGGTACACCGGGGTTGTCTGGCGCTGAGGGGGTGCCGGAGGTATTCTCGGCTGGGGAGTGAACGCCGGTGCAGTCGGCTGAGGGGTGACTTGGAGAAGGGACTGTTGTCGTGGTGCAAGGGGGGTGGTATGCGCAATCCATCGATGAAGCCTGGCCTCCCTGAGTTGGACGCGAAGCTCATGTTTTCTTGTCTCATACCCTCGATCATCTCGTCTGTCCAGAATGTGAACCTCTCTTGTTGGGCAGCACTCACGAGGTGTGGTATCAGGACAGTTTTGTGTTTCGGGATGAAAACTCCACGGCCTCTAGCAAACTCTCTAAATGCGCGGAGAACGTTAGCGTCCGCTGCTGTGAAGATTTGCTCGGCCCACTCGTAGAAGTCCAGCTGGATTTGCTCCCACAGAGCTCGTCCATAGAGCTTGTCTTGGATATACGAGGCGAGCTGGTACGTAACGATTGTTGACGCAAGGATAGGGTCTGCTTCTATAACGGAGTACGAGGTTAATCCCCAGCTCTCGACGTCAATATACCGGCGGAGTTTACGGGGTATCTGGATACCCGCGGATCTCTCCTGCTGGGATAACTCTCCGCTTTTAGACATGGCGGGGGTTATGGAGGTTATCTGTAGCCTCGAAGCTTGTAACGTCTCGGACACGGGCGTTTCTCCGCAACCACAGTTGTGGAGGCGTGTACGTTCGTTAGACGGTATTACCGCTCGCTGCCAAGGCTAAGATTGTGCCTGATGGGTGTAGGGGAGGAGAGGAAGCGCAGGGAGGTGCCTTAGGGGTCCTGGTGGTCCCCTTAGGTAAGGTAAATGGAGGAGAAGATGTGTTTTGGTAAGCAAAATGGGTTGTGGAAAGATTCCTCGGAAAAAGAGATTATGTTCTGGGGCTGGGGTATTATTCGTGCAACGCACCACTTATATCGGATTCGCTCTAGCTCGCCAACAAAAGTTATATAATGGGGCGTTGCACGAGTAGGGTTTTGGAGTAAAGTTGGAAAGTTATTTGTTTTGGTGTGAAAAGGGTGGGGGATTCGGGTGAATGTGCTTTGTTGCAAAGTGGGAGATCCCAATCTGCCGAACGCAAAACCCGAAAAATGGAAAAATCTATTGACTGAACCTGGAGGGGATCAGACGTTGTTGAGGTGATGGATTCTGACGTGAAAGCGTGTGAAACCCTCAAAATTGATGAATACACCAAAAACAGTAGGGGATTACAGGTTTTCGGGATGAGATCGCTTTCCAACAAGAATTGGGGCCTCCTTGACACGTGGTGTGTCCAGTCTCAGCGAAAAACGAGGGGATCGTAACGTAGCGTCGCGACACTCTCGAAAAGCGGCAATCTTGGCCAAAAACAGGGGTTGCTTGGGGTGTGAATCTCGCGGCTGCGAGCGTGGTAGTTCTGGCGTTGAGGTCGCGCACGCGGTGTGCGGAGGATGTCTTAACGTCGGTAAAATCGATCTGGGGATAAAGAAAATGGTGGTTGGAGGCAAAGATGGATGGAAAATGATGAAAATTGATAGTGAAGCGACGGATCGGCGTTAGATCGTGATCATCTGACGTTCCTGGTGTTGATACAGCTTCAGATTCCTAGACGGGCCTCCTCTTAGTCGGCCGGAGTAGACATCGTCGTCGCTGTCTTACAATCTCAGTAGATTGTTCGTCGTGGGGTGTTTTTGGATGAAGCCTTGCTGATCTGTGGAAAAATACGTGAAGAAGGTGGTAAACGTATAAAGGAAGGTAAGTGGTGTGTTCAACCACTGATCAGTGTTGGTATCACCTTACTCAGACCGTAACGGTGCAGACGTGAAGCCGTCGTGATAATATCAATTGATTATCTGTTGACTGGCCTAAGGGCCTAATCCGCAACGCTTGTTAGACCACTCCATTACGTTCAGCTCTGCGTTTAACGCTTTCCCTCCCTGTCAAGCATAAAAATTGCCAGCCTAACTAGAATTAGTATAAGATCGGCAATGTTCGCGTTGTGCACGGAAATGGACCGTGCAACTAATATATCTTTTTCTTACTGATACCGGACAGGCCGTTAGAGGTCAAAAAAGCCCTCTGAGGAGGTAAAATGCCCCTCACGTAACAGACCACTCTATAGGGTCTGTTATAAGCTCAGCCAAACTATTTACTTTAGTGGATTGAACTTCTTGTCATTAGTATCAATAGCAGCTACCAGTAACTCTAAAACCCGTTTATTAATTAATGGGCAGATAGCTTCTAGGGTCGTCGCTTGCAGATAGCCCCTGCAGAGTGATATCACGACGCCACAAACTCCTCGCCTGCGTTGGCAGTGCGAACGATAATTAAAAGGGCAGCCCAGCCCATAAATCAACGACACCGCATGCAATCTTACTCGTCCACATTCGTGCCCCAATTCAAACGTTTCTTCGTCCTCAGCATCCAGCTCCAGTGGCTCCAGGGATCCGCCGCCAACTCCTTCATCTTGATCACATCGGGATCCCTCGGGCCGACGGCAGCCAGTCCAGCCTGGATAGCGAGTCTCGCATCTACAACGTCGTCCGTTAGCCTTCAGCAAGCACAAAAACAGCCAATCACCACCTCTCAGCGTCAGACTCACACTTTGTTGCCGTCCACGGCTCGCCAGCGCCGTTGTATTCGAGGGCCGCGTAGGTGTACGCCTCGTATATGCCGGCCCACAGCCTCTCCTGCTGGTATAGGGAAACCATCAGCTCGGCCAGGGCCGGCGTGGCCTGGGAGCTGGGCTTATAATCGCGCATCTGGCGGCGCAGCTCGGTGATCTGCGCGATGCGCGCGTCCGAGGCGGCTATCTGATGCGAGTTCTGCGTGCAGGCGCTGCACGAGCACTCAAAGTGCCACGTGTCGAACAGGCGGTTGATGCGGGTTTCCCGGTCCTCGTCGGAGCTGAAGTTTGGCGGTTAGGACCCAGAGGGAGTAGAGGCGAGTGGGCAGGGCAGGGCAGGGCTTACTCGATATACGAGACGGTAATCTCCTCACCGGCCATGATGGGCCGTACGGCATGGATGTTCTGCGAAAAGGTCTTGGGGTCGAAGTAATAATCGGCGTTAGGGCGGCAATCGTGATTCAGCCGAGAAACTATGTACGACGTTAGCAAGGCGGCGAGATATCGATTTCACTATTGCACTTACTTTCGGGGAACACGGTATACCAGCTAATCTTCTTGCCGTCCTCGTCGACGAGCTCTTTATCGTCGATATCGAAAGCGTTCACCTGGATGATCTTGGATACCTGGTCCTGAAAGGTGCGAGCCTTGTCGTCGTGCGTCGTTAGGTTCAGAAACTTGCCCCTTAGCTTCTTGGGCAGGTTTTTAACTCCGGCCGCCTGAAGCTTCTCGAGCGTTGCCTCGTCCAGATCGCGGAAGGCGTCCCAGTCGATTACAGTCGAGGCTGTCGTGGTCATGATATGATCGCCGATCTGAATATTCTGCGTTGCGACTAAGCCGTAGCCCTTTAACGGCATCTTTTCGACCTTCCACTTCTGGCTCTCGTCCGAGTTGAGGTCGGTAGAGGAGCTGAAGACGCTCTGGTCTGTAAACATCTTTGTTTTCGCGAGCTGGCTGGCGCGCTTTGGTGTGGTGAGCATCAATATGCCCCTTCCGTCGGCGAACTCGGTGCTAACAAAGGCGCAGTATTGCTTGGTCCCGTTACGGTCCGTTTGACATGGGCTTGAGAACTGCCATCCCGGAATGTCCGATTCCTCGCTGAATTTCTCATCGAGGCTATCACCGAGCAGCGTCGATGATCTGAACATGCCGTATTCGTGGCCGGCGTTGGGTATAATGTCCTTCGCAAGGCCCACCACGGGGAAAATGAGCGTGAGCTGTAGTAACCTCATTGTGAAGCGGATTCTGGTCTGGGGAGGGGGTGATATTGAGTGATATCAGACAATGGATGCTATGATATACGCACAAGATGGGAAGGATGGGAAGAATTGAGCAAACCTCGGCCGCTGGGAGATGGGCTGACGAGCTGTGAAATACTAGATAGACTGCCAGTCTGCCACCCCCCCAAGGAGGCGCCATGCGCTAGGAAATTGCCGCACCCCCTACGTCGTTGATCAGGGGTTGCGACCGGTCATGCTTCTCTTGGTGCCGATCCGCGGCGTGCCCGGGGGCAGGTTGCCCCGTTGGCGCTTAGTCGAGAACCAGGGATATGCAGGTATGCAGGTGTGCAGATGTGCAGGTGTGCAGGAATTGCACAAAGTTCGAAACGATTTCGAACTGAATCGCCAAGGCAGGAGTTGTCGTCCGACGATTGTGGTAGGTTTGATCCAGGCAGCTAGCTCTAGTCTCGGTCACGGGAAAAACCGGTGCACGTCCAGGCACGGTGTATAAAGAGAGGCTTATTAGAGTTAGGGTTCATTCTGAGTCATGGTTCACTTTGAGACACAGCTTTTAAGTTAAGGTTTATCTTGAGTTTCGTGTCACCGTGAACAGTTCCCTAATTCAATTACCCTTGAAATTGAATGGTTGATTGCGTTTGACTCGGAAAAGGGGCGAGTGGTAGGTAAGGAGGAACTATAGGAACACAAGACGCATCGTGAGGGTGGCCGCAAATGCAAAGTCCCTCCTATTTGCCCCGTAGTCTTTAGACTTTGGGGCTAGGTGAACTTCAGACGCGCGATGTGATGCTCTGGCTAGCTACTAGGTAGAGACCGAACCAGCAATCCTATCCTATCCGAAACGTCGCCAAGAGCCGACGAAGAGATGCTACCTTCCTGATCGCCCGTCATTTATCTTGTCAAAATGCTTGTGTCCCGTTCCCGAGAACGCCTAGCGATTGGTTCATTTGTCCGGCTTAGACCTGACGCCGTTCTGACAGGCATCCCCCAGCCTGGGCGAAACGCCAAAACTCGCCTACGAAGTAAGTTGGACAGCCTTACCTTGCTAATCTTCACGACATGTCAGAGCCATCCCAGGCCGCAGTGAGTACCAGGAGCTAGTTCGAGCTCTTCAGATTACGAGGACTTGAGACGGGGACGAATTGTGAGCTTAAGTGGCAAGGGCAACAAAGTTACACGAGAAGCTCTTGAAACCCAAAGGTCGGATGTCAATGACCGTTGGTAAGCTTTCAACAGGCGTCACCTATTAACTTCCAGTGCCTCTTCCAAGTACCGACTTGTTCTAGATGCATGTAATCCGGAGATGTGCTCCGTTCCACGACGACAACCCGTAGTCTCCATGGAAACGTGACTGTACCCTCAACCGACCTTTCAAGGATTGATTGACGTGTTGCTTTGGGTGTATGTATGACACCGTGCCGGAGGCCATCCCAAGGGCCAATCCATCGCATCTCTCATCGAAACCACCCGGACACGGTGCGGAGCTGCTCAGAGGCCCTTCCTCCGGAGGAAGGGCGACGCCATCTGCGAACGAGAGCCAATTCACTCGTTTCTGACAACGTTTGTGCCCGCTGGTCAAAAACCCAGTGTCATAATCTCCTGTCTTTGATTCTCTCTTATGGCTTGACCTCTGATACACAATTGGGACTATTGGATTTGTCCTTGGTCATCTTCTTTCGAGCCCGGGTTAACCTATGCTGGCGTTACAGTACTGGAGATACTCGGCTCGTTTAGGTACAGCGTGAGAATCAATTCAAACACGGCAGGAAAGTGAAAATAGCATACTCCCCTTGACCAGGCCTCCAAGCTTCAGTGTGAAACAGCCGGTTGTACGCGTGATGTAGGATTTACGGAATCCGCAAAATCAATGTAACCGTGACTCTAAATTGGCGGAACTGAGCAACGGAGTATGAAGGAGACGGTGTGCGAGGGCCTCCAGCAGGGGAAGTATAGCCCCGTTCTTTGGGTGAAACGTTCCCCATCTGTCGGGGTTTCCATGGACTTGGCGAGCACTATAGCTTGCTCCTTCAGCCTTGCCCTCATTACTACAATTTCCGGATGAGTAACGAACGGGTGTGTCTTGGGGTAGTGGAACGTTTCTGCCTTGGTGGATATAGTTGGTCCGTAGGAAGACACCTGGATAACCATTGACCCGAAATACCGCCCATGTAGAAGAAGACAGTGAATTTGACAAGAGGTTTCCAAGTGCTATCACTGTCGATCGATCTCTGGAGATCCACGGGGCTAATACGGTTTCGAGTCGATGGGTCCTTCGTAGGACGCTTTACGGATGTTGCTCCTGCCCACCCAACATGACGTGCAATGCATCACATGGAGAAATTTGATCATTAATAAGGCTTGGAATTCTCTCCTTGTGTGAAAACTTTGGCCACTACTTCTAGAGCGAGGTAGGTTCTCCCTTTGGATATCATCTGACCGGATACTGGCAAGGAGCGTGAAATGAAGTCATATGCGTATGAACCCAAATTGATCGGTAGAAATTTACGTGAGGAATGACCTGTTTCATGAAGTACCTGTACAGGCTTGCATAGTACGGAGTAGGGCAGGATATAGGGAAGATGAGGCGCGCGTATCCATCTCCACGCCCTTGGATGATATACACATCGGGGAATGATCAATCATCAGGATACATTTACTATGGAAACAAATTTTCTCGTAGGGAAGAATGCATATGGTCATTTCGAAACTTGTTCTGGGCAAAGGCAGACTGCCCTGAATTGGCAAAGATGAATGGATTAAGCAGCATGCCACACCTTCTTGTACGGAGTCGTCAAAGGTACAAAGTAACTTTTCTTCCAAGCCTACGCGTACAATCATCAGCCTGCATCTACACAGATAACCGCATATAAAGCCCTTATATAATAGGTAGAGCCGAGCTGCAGGCGGTCGTAGATAAGAGCCGCCGCGTGGGGGTGTGCTGCCAAGTGTCGCGTCCTCGGGGCGGGATGATGAGACTCGGCTACACAGACCCAAGACAGGCTTAGACCCCATGGACAGTTCATGGTCTCGTTTGTAGTTCTAACCAACAGCTTGGCATTCGTGTTGGGTTGACTGCGCCCAGTAAAACCCAGGCCGTCATTGGGTAGAAATACACCATACGGCGCCTAGCTGTGGCTCAGCCTGCCTTTGTATCACACACCACGACGCAGGACACAGGTGGGGTAATAGGGGGGCTCGTCACGCCAGGCATTTTTACCTGTATTCCCGAATCAACCTGACCAGGCTCCCTGCGGGGTTTCTCTCCATCATCATCCCACTTGTCATTTCACTTGAAATCCTCATACCCGTTGCCTGGACACTGACTTCTCTATCGTGTCCATTTTGCACATCTCGTATCTAATCATCGTTTCCTAGTTGTTACGCAATACTTGCCTAACCTCTACCATGACAGAACTTGTTGGTGTAATTAGCGGTGCTGCAGGCTTGACCTCACTGGCAATACAGATCGCGAGCGGGATTGACAAGCTCAGAAGCGCATATAAGCTGTCGAAAAGGCTTCCAGATGAAATCAGGATACTGATTGAAGACCTGGGATTCCTCCAGCAATCCATCGACTTCCTCCAGCAATCCATCAAATTGCTGGAGTGCTCGAACATGTGGAACTCTAGCAATAGACCCAACGTCATATTGTGTCAGCAACGCATCCAAGCTGTAGTGGACACACTTGATCACTTGTGTCAAAAACATCCCATTGATCGCACGCCATCGACTCTGCGAGGATCAGCCGCGAAACTGGGACGGATGCGAAGTTGCAAGGATGATTTGGACGCCCTCAAATCTCTAGTCAAGGATGCCGAGTCGAAGCTCAAACTTACGACAAGCCTCGCGACAGCAGCGGCACTGTGAGTCTACATCGCTCCATTCTCGGCTTCCACATACTAAGCCGTATCAGCGCAGGATTGTGTTCACAGCCAAGGCGTTATTTACTGGAGGCAGAAATTACCAGTGCTCCGCCCAAGAAGCAAGGTTATGTAGCTGATGGTATCTCAGTCATGATCCACAAGCAAGAAGAGAGCAGGCCCCGAGAGCTTCGACGGATGAGACGTTCCAAGAAGTGCGTGGAGAGGAGTTGTACATGCTGCTGCCATACTAGAGGCACTCTAGCACGCCGTTTCTGGAGCTTCGAATACACGCCACTGTCCAAGATACTCGCCAAATGCGACAACCCAAGATGCGACGGCCGACGCTACCAAGTCTCTCTGAGTCTTGCATTGACACAGCTTGGCCTGCCATGGGCTATACAACTTGGCTTTTCGATGCTGAACGAGGGTAACGGATACTCATTGTACCCTTCGTTGAGCACAGAAAGTGTCGTTCGCTACACATCGCCTGGGTTCAAGCTCCTATTTGACATTAGAGAACAACTGGTCACGTTGCCAGAAGGGATCAAACAGTTCAAGGCTATGTGGAAACAGGATAGCGGCATGAATAATCATGTGAACCCAGCAGGACGAAGTTACATCGAGGTATGATACACTAGGGTCGATTTTCACATGGGAGTTTGAGCTAACCGGAACTTCAGGAACTCTTGCAGTATCCAACTAGGTTTATTAACGATTTTGACCAGATAATAGCATTGCTTCGCTTGTTCATCAAGGATTTCGACATGGAACGAGGCCTGGATGAAGTCAGGTATGTCAATGTTCGTTTGTTGTCCTTGAAACAAATGCGCTAGAGGAGACTCCGACTGGCAACAGTCCACGCTACATTCTCACAAAGCCCACGGAAGCACTCTGAATGATAGGGAACAGCCATTTTCTGATACAAGCTTACGCAAGCTGACTTTGACGTGTGCAGGCTACTCCACAGTTGTGCGAACTGGATTGGAGAAGCGCCTCATATGGAGCTTCTCGAAGAGCTCCTCGATCTTGAATTTGATCCCAGTCGTTTGGCTAGCCCCGAGATACAGAAGTGGCCGACACCATGCGATCCAAACTGGATAAGTGAATACATGACACCAGATCCATTCTTTACGAGAATGGTTTCGATGCTGGTGGCTCTGGATCCGGGTTGGTGTCTCCATGCTCCCCCGCAACGACCACCTTCGGATTGCTAATACGATCCAGAGTTTGGAGGTACATCGCCACTGCAACACTCCATTCTATGCTATCCCAAAGGAACGGCAAAATTGCTGCACGCTAATGCTGGGAATGTCGACGAGTGGAAAAACTTCCTAGGCCAGACACCTCTGCACCTGGCCGTCGCTGAACAAGAGAGCCTTATTCCAGCATTACTCGAGGCTGGACATGATGTTGACTCTACAGATATTCATGGAATCACACCTTTGATGTATGCTGCTGGTCTGGGAAAGACCGAAGCGGCCAAGATACTTATCTCAAACGAAGCTGACATATTTCGTATCGACAACCTTCGCCAGCGGACGTTTCTCGGCTACGCACTTGCACGCCACCACTACAGATTCTCTCTGGATATCACACGCCATATTCAGAGCATGCGCCCAGAGTTGGAGAAGAAGTTAGGATCCCATTTCGCGGAATCAATTTTGCTTTACCTGCTCTCCGATCACACTTCAAGGCCACTGTGCACACCGGGTTACCTTGAAGAGCTGATTCAGCTTGGCGGCGATGTCAATCTCATCTTCGCTGACCTCAACCAAGGTGCTGAGGACTGTCATATCCTACACTACTTGTGGACGTTGGAGCAAGCCAAGGTAATTATGGCGCAAGGTTTCACTGAGATCAACAGCCGGAATAGCAACGGACTCACGCCTCTCATGCACGCATCGCATTACGGATCGCTCGACTTGGTCCGCTTCTACGTCGAAGAAGGAGCAAAGCTCGACACCCAAGACAACACTGGCAAGACAGCTCTGTCTTACGCTGTAATTGGCTGGATGAGTAACGGGGAGCCCATAGGTGAAAGGGGAGAGCAACGCCACATCGATACCATTCGGTTTCTGATAAGTGTTGGTGCACAAGCCGACTTCCCAGATGGGTGTGACTGTCCCTGCTCGCCGGCGGGCTGCTCACCTCTTACCCTTCTGGTGTCACACTTTGACGAAGATCGCAGCGGCTGGAGTTTCGAGAACCCGTTTTTTACGGTGGAATGGCTGAACCTGTTGGAGCAGATGGGGGAATACGACCTGGCTGAGGCTACACTCCGATCTATCCACCGAAGAGCAGAGTTTTATCGACTTGAGATGACACATTTGTGCTGCCAGGAAATCGAAACGTGCTGCCAGGAAATCGAAACGTGCTGCCAGGAAATCGAAACCCCTACTAGAAGTCTCTTGAGAGATCGGTGCAGCAAAGCTCTGGATAAGAAGGAACGTGAGACAATCGAGAACGCCCAAAAGGCAGAGTGCACTATTCTCGAGCTCAAAGGTGACGACCTCAGAGCAGACGACTTGAACCAACTGAAAAGGAAGTGGCAGCAACAGTTGTTTGAACTCCATTATCTGTACCTAGAGAGGAACAAATTGCCGAGTTGGACGTCGTTGTTGGATCAGTGGAACGAGCGAACGACAAGGCGGGTGAGGGTAAGCGTCGGATGGCACTCGACCTTTCTTAAATATACAGCTAACGATAATTCTCAGGAACCGTCAAACGAATGGACATGTAATTTCCGGGACGACATCATGGAAATGAAAGGAGCCATGGTCATGCCAGCCTGTTCCAGGTCTGAACCGTTTGATGACATCGTGCGCTACATACTTTCATTGGAGGACGAATTTGCGCTCCGTCGGCGTCTAGGAGAAGAAGAGGGCCTACAGGGATGGTATGATCGCCGAGTGGCGTGGGTGCTGCAGCTTGTCGAGGTTATGAAGATTCCACAAGCATACATCGTCAAGGCGATGCGCATTTGTTTATCCGCTCAGCAGGGAATAAAAGGGGGCCAGAGCATGAAAGAAACTATCCAGCACTTTACTGTGTCGAGTACTCTGTATTCTAGCAGGTAGAGGTAGGAGACGTATATACTAGTTGAGATAAGGATGTGTTAGCTATATCGTCATTTTCAGTCTTTTGAGTCTCTGCTGCTGCATGTTATACCAATTGTGAAACTCTTGGGCCACTTGCTGCAGTCTTCACAAACACCATGTTCAAGTGGTGCTCCGAATCCACCTCCAATGTTTGCTACAAAAACTTGGACGACATCGCTAATGAAGCTTGGGTCGGCTGGGAATGGCTACACTTTATCCAAATACAGCAACCACAACCCTAGTGCAAACAAAACCCTGGAATATTTTCTCGGTACTCGCCATGGACTAGATGTATGCCTATTGTTCCTTCTATAAGTACAATCCGAACTCAGACCGGAACCGCAGTCCGACTGAAATCCGGCATCGCTTCTCGGTTTTCTCCGATTTTATACCCACGGGAGTAACATCACCTAGACTATTGATCTGGCGAATATCAACAACCTAAAAGGAGCTGCTGAGACGTGGAAACAAGACTCGGTACGATGGAAACGATGAAAAGCAGCAACATCCAACCCTCCTGCAGTTCCGGACCCATTCGCACCCAGCTCAATCGTAGTATGATAAATGAGTTTTCCAATAGACAGCAAGGTGATACATCAATCAATGTGGACAAGTGCGGAGTGGAGGCTTTCCGTGACATCTACAATGCGTCCATCACAAAATACAGGCATTTTCTTTGCCGGGTCTCCCCAGGTACACGAAATAGCTTCATACTATACGATAAAGGAGCGGGCGATCTCCGTTACCAGCAAGCAGCTTCATGACCCGGAACGAGTTAGACACTGTATAACACCAACACGAACAGAACTCTGCACCTCAGTCGGTATTCTATCAGATGACAAAAGCTTTGACGGATAACTCGATATCTGTACGGAGTACTACTACCCCTTGATATGAACTTACCGAGTACAGTATTGGACCCACTGAACCTACAGAAGCGGGGGGTTCGAACGTCCATCTCCTTTGTATTCAACCTGAAGCTAGCGCAAGCTGGTTATCATCTAGTTCCTCCCATGACGCTGCCGCCCTGCCACTAATTGAAACGTATTCTACGAAGTAGGTATACTGTGCTACCACCACCTCGTGTCGCGCACGGATGCCTATATACTGATATCCATTGTGGGACTTGCTAGAGTTTCGCCTAATTGCTATTCGGTCTCCAAGCGACGCAACGCCCGCCACAACTTAGCCATGGCGACCGCCGCCGCTACCGTTTTCCGGCTTGTCTTCAACGTCCCCGAATCCCATCTGGCTGCTTGCAAATCAGCCATATTCGCCGCTGGGGCAGGGCGCTATCCCCAAAGTAACTATACCGAGTGCTGCTGGACGACTGACGGCATAGGGCAGTTCCGGCCCGGCGACGCGGCGAAACCGCATCTCGGATCTGTCGGCGAGCTGGAGCAAGTGCGGGAAGTGCGAGTTGAAGCTCCTTGCGTAGGCAAAGACGTTGCTAGAAGGGCCATTGAGGCACTGAAAAAGTGAGTCTATACCAGGCCAGCACATCTCGCATACCCTGGATTTTCCGTCATACAATTCCATGATGCTAACGGATCTTCAGAGCTCATCCCTATGAGGAGCCTTCCTATCAGGTTTACAAAATAGAAGATGTTACTATCGAGTAGGGCTATCCCGATAGATGCCCTCGAGGTCTCGGGCTTCGTTCCCTGATGGCTCACCAATCCTGAATATGGAGCCGTACTCAACACAAAGTCCGTTCAAATCATTGCAAGTTGTACGGTTATCTGGAACATAGGTACAAATGAACTGCAGAGCGAAGATGTTAGCGATGTGGAATCGACCCGCAGCAACACTGGCAGTTGATTGTTGTTAGCCGAGAACATGTGGTGGCGGTCTGATCATGCCCTTCCCGTTCTTCCGCACTGGCGCATTAGCTGTAGATTTCTGAGTATGTCAGGGAGTTCCTCTGGTGTACAGAGACGAGTCTGAAGACCTCTCCTTGGTGGGCTACGGACCAAAAGGAGCTGCGTTGGTGCCTGCCACAACGACGATATCCGAGCCGAGAGGCTTCATTGTGACGCAGGCAGTGCTCCTACCATTAGCATACGCGCGGGTGTTGATACGAAGAAAAGTCGATGATCTTTATCCAAATATGTGGTACAATTGGTTCGCTTCCTATTGACGCCACAATCTACACCAAGGATCAGAACCCCGCGCAAGGCTCTCTCTGCCAATGTACTGAGACATGTTTGTCTTCCATTTCTACTCAGTGCTTGTCTTCTTGGTTCCTCCTAATCGCTAGCAACCTTTTTCCTCAAACTACTAGTTCCCGGAAGACCGGAGCACTCCCTGAATCGATTGCGATCGGGTGACTTCAAGCACATTTGGTCTGTGACCGTCTATCCATCATGTCGACGAGCAGTACACCCTCGGAGAGCAACATTGAGCTAGCTGCTAGATCTTTCGACATAATCAGCGCCGTCGTCAATGCCAGCCAGCCCACAACTGCCCTCGCGCGATCTACCCAAGACCTCGTCCGATGGCTGGCGCGGGAACGCATCTCCGAAAAGCTATTCACCGATTGCGCCACGCTGGCTCGAAAGCTTGCTTTCCCGAACGACGATGCTATGGTGGTTCTCTCGTCAATCGCCGAGGCCGACAAGAAGTTACAAGGACTCCAGGCTCCTTTGCGACTCATCAAGTCGGGCTCTCTGGGCCGGCTCATAGCACAAGACCCAGACTTCAGCTACATGGTCACGACGGTCACCTCCCTTTCGCAATTCTACAAGATGGACCGCATCACCGACACATTGTGCGACATGATGATGGATCAAAGGGACCATTCACAGGGCGTCAGGTATCAATATCAGATCCAACGCGCGCCGATTCGCGACGTGACTTTCAAGATAGTAGATAGCATATCTCGCAATGTGATCAACACTGGGCATCAAGTCGGTGGGATCCCGGCAGAAATAAGCCACCTCCACGTTCACCTTTTAGACCCTCCGAACTTCGCTGCCATCGTTCGAGGGATAGAGGAGGCTGAAGACGACGTCGTACTCCGAAGCGTGGTTTTCCTCGGCGACATGACCGTGTGGCTCCTCAACCACTTCCACGGCTGTTTTGAAATCACGCTGGGCTCTCGCTTACTGGTGAGCAAGCGACTGGGTACCCTGAAACGGACCGTGTCACTCTTCATCCGAGAGGAGTGTCCGGACCGTACCCAATGCTACCTGAAAGAAAGCTCTATCGAAGCCTCTGTTTCTACAGGAACCAACTCGGCGAGAATGTTTGTTCGTGCTTTCACGAGCACTGGCACGCCAGCATCCCGTCCCATGCCACAAACGCGGCGTGATCTTTACCAGTTAGATGCATCTCCGAGTCCACAACAATCACTACGGCAGCCGACGCTGAAACGGGAGGAGAACAATCTTGTGGCGTTCACAGCGGTGAGGATCATGAGATGGTTGCTTAGACTGCCTCTGGAACCAGCATCAGCCTCGAGTTTCCAACTAACATTCAAGGTTTTGTTGACCTCGAGTGACGCGCCCTTTTGTCTAGGAAATATACTCTCAGGGTATCCCGGCATGGGCCAGAGCCAAGGGGTCGAAGAGAAGGCTGAGGCCTCTATTTTCCAAGACGTTCGTGAAAGATTGGACGATGAGGCGGGGTTTGCGGGTGAGAAAGGAGGCCCGACGATTGAGGACCCCCTCCTCGCTGTTGCTGGTATTTTGGCCTGCTTCCCACCCGCTATGGATCTAATGGATTTGGTTGAGTTGAGATGCCCCTGTCACAACTGTGAGCACAAAGGACCTCTGGGTGATTCTGCTTTCGGGTGTCTGAGACAGCTTGCTGTCGTGAAGCTTTTCGCCTCGCTGGCACATGCGATCGCGGAAAGCCTGGGGGTGTAAGATGTCTCAGGGCTTTCCGATCCCATTCAGGTGGCGGCAGTAGTTATGCCGCTATTTTATAATATTCTGCGAAAGAGACTCATCATTTGGGACGATTGGGTGGCGGTGTTCGCCGTCACTGTCGCCGGTGTTCCCCTGGATTCTTTTGTCTCGGAGAATCAGGCAAAGTCACACAGCGGCGCTACGTCAATCGCCGCATTCCAGAATGGCTCTTTTGTGGCAATGGCTCCTTGGATCAATTTGGAGTCGGAGATCAAAACCAGGGGCTGCTTTAGACTCGAGACCTTTGAGGGTACCATCGACGGTCTCGCAGAGGAGTTTGGCATTCTGCGTTGTGAGACGGGGATGGAGGCTACCGGCTTACCGCACGGCACCCCTGTTGCCACGAGTGAAGCTGAACTTGAGTTTGAAGATAACAAAGAAGCTCATTTGCAGAACGCGATCTTCCGTGTCGGTTTGTCGGCTTACCGTCTCATGACCCTGGTGGCATCAGGTCAGACCAGGCGTATTGTCGATCCGACCACCACAGTCCATGCCGCGGGCCGCACGGTCTATGTCAAATGTGCCCATGGCCAGTCCGAGGGGGGCGGTCAGATGGCGGCAACGACCCGTCTCTACGCATTCGACGAGGTGCTTGCCGAATGGGATCGCGCCTGGTCAGAAGGGAACGGCATTGTGCAAACGACGGGATGGATAACCACGCGCACTAAACTCAACACTATCCTGGCGCTCTCCGTTCATGGCGTGGTGGTGCTTGAACCGGGCAAGGCGTGCTGGGCCTGTGCCGTTAAGAAGACTTGTGAGAGTCTTGCGACAAAGCCCTTGCGGTTGATTCGGTTCCAATCACAAAAAAGGATAGCACTTACTTGAACATAGGAGATGAGGAAAGACGACCTTGGATATATCAAAATTGTCCAAAGTCCACGTTCAATTGAACTAATAACAGAGCAAATACCATTGCCGTTGCCCAAATCAACCCCATGTAAATACAAAAGAGGGCTCAGTCCTAGCTGCGCTACCCCTATTCACTCTGCCAAGTCCTCTTGACCTTTCTTTCTTGATAGAGGAAAGGCTACAATATTATATCTCTTGAGTAAACAACAGTTTATAAAATATTACACACCCGGTCTGTACCCGGGGCTGGGTAGGTTCTTTGACTTTACATTCCAACTAGTTGCTACCAACTCACATTGTGCTGCTAAATTCTGACGACACGATTATTTAGTCTCATGCCGCCGCCCAGCTCCACGGATCAAATAGTTCGACTTGAAACATATCAATACTGTTCTCCAGGCCGTCTGTGATACTTATGCTGCTTACCAGTAAAACGAGGTTGTGGCAGATGGGGTAAGGGTCGTATTAGAGTCAGAACTTCCAGCTGACTATCTAAAGGTTTGCACTGGTGTAGATTGCCATGGGTACGTGGGCGTGAGTGTCGTTTTGAACCAGACACCAAAGTTGGATATGGCAGAAAGGACCGAGTGTTTCGATACCTAGCCATCATTGCATTTATACTTGAATATAACTCAAGCAGTTCCTGTTGCGTTCTGTCTTGCCATATCGTCTGACTTTCCCCTTTCATTGATACACAAGTCAATTAAACGCATCTCCTGGAATCTAAAATATTACAGCCGGTACGCCTCTCCTTTCCCTCAGTGTAGCGTTGCAGTACTGATTTTTTCCATAGAAGCATCATCGGCTCAGTTGTGTGGTGTGCCTACCATAAACTACCTCAACTAAAGTTCCTATGAAGCAGAGCCTTCAATCTGCCTAGCAATTTGTCGACCTGAGTGGCTCAGTGCGTTAAGCGGACCAGTAAAACAAGAGCCGAGGACGGGACCAATGTCGATGAATATCGCGGTCTTGCTAACCGCTGGGAATTGCCAAGATGACTGAGAGTAAGCACGCCACCCCCACAATCCGGCTTTGCAGCCATCCAAGGTTGCCTTACAGGGTTGGACTGGAGCCTGATGCCGAAACTTTTACTTGAATTCTTCCCCGCTCGATTTACGTCGTCATTCGACCGTAGACTACTATATCCTGGGCGTGCGATAATGGCTTCATTGACTGCCTCACTGCCGAATAGCCCGCCCGAGGGTGACCTATTCTTCATTTACAATGGCGATGCCGATGAAGTTGTCGAAAATATCGCTGTCGCAAGCCACGGGGACATTCGACAGGTCCTAGAAGAATTCAAGACCGAGCTGTCTCCACGCCAAGTAGACGAAATCACCCAAACCACGATAGAACAAGTCAAGAGGGAAATATTATCGATCCAGCAAAAGCAGAAGTTGCAAAAGAACATGATAAACTTTTCGAGGATTCAGTTCTTTCTTGCCAAGATTGGAGACTTTGACGAATTTTGCAGAGGCGCGAACATCTGGGGTCAAGACTCCTCCTCACTTTCAGCCTGGATCTGGGGGCCATCCCTGTATATTATAAAGGTATGGTAGCCGTGCCTAACCCCCTATTGTGCTGTACTAATATCGAGTAATCTTTGCAGAAATCTTCGGAGGACAACAAAGCCTTGGATTCTATCTTGGGTGCCTACTATCAGTTCGGAGAGCGCATACCCGCAATAAATGCGTACGAGGACTTGATCAAAGAGCGGCCTCAGGTCGTCGAACAGCTCGGTTTCATGTATCTTGATCTGCTGTGCTTTCACCGGAAGATGATCAAGTTCTTGAACGGAACAGGTAAGTTAACATAACAGTCACTATGCTACCCACGCGATTGAAAGTATGATACTCACATGGCGGCTGCTACACAGGCTGGCGGAAAACGTTTGGATCGAAATGGAGGGACTATGAAGAAGAGTTCAGGACTGTCTTGATGAACTTTGACACACACTCGGAAGTTCTGGGCGTACTTTTTGCCGCATGGCAACAGAGCCGTGAAGACGATTTCTCTCAACTGCTAAACAAGCATGTTGGCCAGTCTCAAGCGGATCAGCAAGGTATCCAGGACTTTCTAGATCATGCACCAGTCATCAAAGATACCCACCGTCGCCTCAACGACTTTCTCATCCGATTCCAGGAGTTCAGACAGGAACATGGCCGTCAGTCATCCAGAGAGCATGAGATGAGACTCGATAGCGAGCAAGTGTGGAAGGATATCCGCAAACAGCTGAATGACCATATCATCCAGTCCCAGGACGGCCGTCAGGCCCTGGACCTTCTGGTGGCTATGTTCAGACGGCTTAGAGACAACATGACGACCCAATTCAGTCGATGGGAGGCTGAGCGAAAGGAGAAATTGAAGAAAGAAGTGTTAAAGTGGATGTCAACTCCTGGTGAATCCCAGGCCTCCCATCATGATACGGTGAGGAAGGATCGCATATCCGATACCGGAATGTGGATTTTCGAAAACCATATGATATGCAGCTGGATGAACGAAGAACGACCTGCAGCTTGCCTGATATGGCTGAATGGAAAAATGGGTGCAGGTAAGTATATTTGGGTACTCTTTTACCACGTACAATGAAGACTAGACTCGCTCACGACTTATTATAGGTAAAACGGTGCTCACGTCGCTAATCATTGAGCAATGCAAACACCAACTTACCGATTTTGGGACTTACTACTTCTATTGCCGCGGCGACGACGTACACCAGAACACCAGCATCGCGGTTCTGAAGGGCATTTTGTGGCAAATGGCCAAAAATAATGACGATCTTCTCCCATTCTGTAACGAGAAACGTATTGATGGGCGCCAAGATTTCCTCGATCAGACCAACCTTGTGAAACAGCTGCTAGAGGCATTCTGTGAGCACGACAGCAATCAGGTTGTGGTCATTGATGGGTTGGATGAGTGCGAGGAAAGTGAGAGAAAGGTGATCGTTGGCTTTTGGAAGTCAATGGTCGACAAGACGTCTACTTTTAAGCCAGGCAAGCTCCGCGTTCTCTTGGTCAGTCAAGACATGTCTGAAATCCGCAATTCTTTGAAAAGCTCGGTGATAGCGTCAATCTTGGATTTGGATCCCAGAGATAGCGACGGAGATATCCAGAAGTACGTTCAGGAGAACATCTCCGAGATCAAGACCCGATTCGATCTGAGTGCTGGAAAGGCTCGACTTGTGCAAGATCTCGTCTGCGGACGAGCACAGGGTGAGAATTGTCGTCCGATATAACCATGTTACCAACTAATCTCAATCACAGGGATGTTTCTCTATGCGTCTCTGACAATGAAGAACCTGAAGGAACAAGACAGCGTTGGCTTCTATGAGGAAGAGCTTGCGAGTAACCTCCCAAGGACTCTGAAAGAGGCGTAGGCTAGCCAGCTCTTGCCCAAAAGGCGGTGACCGCTAACTTCAGCAGGTATGAAAAGACCCTTGAGCGACTCGAGCGTAGCCTTCATCCAAACAGCTGGATGCTGGCTCGAAAGATTCTAAGATGGCTGGCGGGTGTTACGCGCCCACTTAAGCTGCACGAGCTTCAGGGTGCTTTGGCAGTGGAAGTCGAGCACCCAGGAGTAAAGGTGGACTATGAGAGAAACCAGCTACGCGGTGATATTCGGAAGATATGTGGCTCCCTTGTCCGCGTCGTTCAGGGGCAAGAGGAGAGTCGCATTGAGTTTACACACGCCACGACAAAGGTGTAAGTCGGACCCATTCGTTCAAACCCATGAGCAAGAGCAGAAATCTAACACGAGTTCCAGCTATATGAGACAAATAATGCAGACCGATGGAATCCATGGGACCTCAATCGAGTCTGATTTGACCATAAAGTGCCTTTCCTACCTGACGCTGGACTGCTTCAAGCCGGGATTAAGCGATGAGGAACAACGACAATATGCGCACAGGGGCTATTATGGACTTCAAGACTACGCTATTTCCGAGTGGAAAAGCCATTTGCAGCGGCTAATTGACGACCCAGCATCTCTTCCGATGGAAACTGCGAGAGAGCAGAGGGGATACCTTGCATGGGCTCTCCGACAGTTCTTGACACACTACAAAGAGATAAAACAACTATACGAAGGTGGCAAATGGCCGACTCCCTTCATGCATGATACATCACTTCAGGTCTCTCCAAGACATTCGTCCTACGGAGCCACATCTCCCGGCCAGTCTCCTTCGTCGTCGTCCAGCCACTTTGCATCACCTGTCAATCATCCTTCCCCACTGGGTTCTGTTCGACCATCGCCACCACCTGGGCGCTCTTCAGGCTCCGAATTCCCAGACCCAACGGTAGCAAGGACCCCAAGCGCAGAAGGCGACCCTGCTCGGTTTTGCGAGCCCTTTCGAGATGACCCCGAACTTTATCCCTTGCTCTTATCGTTATGGATGCACGTGTACAACCACCACCAGCACATGGACTCGAAAGAGCGCGAGAAGGTTTCCATCCCCCAGCTTCGCGATGCACTCAAGAATACACGAGCAGCCATCCAGTCACTTGCCTCACTAAAGGCAACTTACGAAGAGCGGTCCTACATCGGTAAGATGTACGGTCCGAGGCTCTACAAGTGCGACCGTGTCCCCTGCGACTACTTCTTCGAAGGGTTTGCCACGGACACGGAACTGGACACGCACTTCAAGCGCCATGACCGTCCGTTTCACTGCTCCGTACCCAATTGCACCCTCGCACCTCTTGGCTTTTCGTTCAAGAAAGATTGCGACCACCACATCCATCGTTTCCACCCGGACGAAGAGACGCTCTCGAGCGCGTTCGCGAACGGGATGAGGCTTGATAAAAAGAGAGACATCGTGAAGAGATCATTTGTCTGCACCTTTGATCTCTGTGGTAAGAGCTTCACGCGGAAGGCGAATCTGGATTCCCATCTAGATACACACAACGGGACTAGAAGATATAAGTGTCGAACGTGCGTAAAGACGTTTACGCGACCGAGTGATCGGCAGCGGCATGAGAAAATACACTTGAGGAGATGAGTGGATCCAAGAATATAAAACATGGGCTTCTGTTGGTATCACCAGGGTTGGCATTTTAGTCACTACATAGTAGTCACTAAATTCATAAATATTTACTGACTACATGAATTTATTCATATAGGTGAAGTAATTACACTAAATTTAGTTATACCACGAACAACACTTTAGTGACTAAATGCCAACCCTGGGTATCACCTTATTCGGACCGTACGGTGAATGCGTGAAGCATAGTAATATATCATGTATTTAATAGGCCTAACGGGAGGAAGGACAGGAAGTTAGCTAGCTGCAGCTGTGGTGGCAGTTTTCCACAGCTTCTTATGTAATATGTCGCATAGTTGGGGGCCTGATAAGAGATAGAGGAAAAGGACGAGGCAGCTAATTATATCTATATAAGCTATAAAGTGGGCATGTAGAGATATTACTAATAGCGCGGCGTGGTATAGAACGCAACACGATGTTAAGAAACAACGTGTCTACCTTTTGATTTTCGCAAAGTTAGTTAGACATCGGTATCGATCCTCTAAGGTAGCTAGTCAGAGTCAAGGCTCACGATACATTGGTCTAGCTGATCTCGGTTAGTAAAGTATATAAAATACCTTTCTATAACCACTTTTTCAACTACATATAACCCGGCTCGCATACATGCCTCTATCTCATGGACCCTACTATAAGTTTACGCTAAACAAAGCAAAGAAACAAGCGGTGTATTTTCACATCGAAAGCTAGTAATGCAATGCAGCTTATATAATAAGTGACGTCGCACTCAGGGTCAAGGGTAGCGTTGCGGTCAATTGTGCCCCGTCATTTATTCGCCAATGCTGATAGATGAAGCGGTCACGGTCCATTACTCTTATCTCATAACCCCCACTACGGTGCTAATTTTGCAGTGAAGGGATGTGAGACTTTTAAATGCAGGTACCCCCTCCCTCCTCCTCCCCCCTAGGTGCTAAAATTGCAGTGAAGAATTCTCATGGCCCGTGCATAATCCATGTAGAACCATTGGATGCTAAGTTAACCCTCCCCCAGACCTAAGGGTGCTGCTATTGTTCGCCACACTTAACCAGTCATTGGTCTGTAGCTGTGACATAAATTTTGTTCAACGCAATGGCATATATAGGCTCCAGTCAGTTTAAAGTATCCTAATCCTGCTAATCCTCTCCATAAGCTTGTTCTACTGAACAATAAGCCCGAACAGATAACTATCTAGACTAGGATGATGGCTTAACGGCTTACTAATCTGAGGTCAACGTGACAAAGAAACGGGGGCTTTGCGTCAACGATTTACATACATTTAGCGGAGCTGTGATTTTGAAGCGATCAGCCGCTTACGTACTTTGAAGTTCACGATCCCTTCTAAAGATGTCAGATATTGACGTAATAGCTTATGTGTATAACGTCTCAGATTTGCCAATCTTCTCGTATTCAAAATATAAGGATCTATAACAATCCTATATATAATAGACTTCGACCGATAGTCTAGTAGTATAGTCTACAAGTAACGTAATACAAAATCTTCTAGATAAGCTTCTATAACTATAAAGGTTGTTAGTTTAGACAGCAGTAAACAGGTCTTTTAGACAGATTAATAGAATTAGCTCCTATACTCTTACCCATATTATCTAATTAGTTATCACTAACCTCTATATATAAACCTTATAAAAGACCGTGTGTGAGAGATAAAAGACTGGAAGTAAATGTAAAATAATAAAGAATCCAAGGAGCTGGTAATTGTATTAAAGCTATCAATAACATGATGTCTAGCTTGTGTTTATCCAACTACGTAGTTTTGGATATCAGATGTGTCAACCTGCCATTGCCTGTAGATAAAACCGATCCCAATGCGCCTATATGCCCCGACGCAATAGCCCGCTGGCTCGAGGAGAAGGCATGGCCAGCGCTTTCCCTTGACTAGAGTCCATTCTTGCAGAGCTAGACATATGATTTCTGTTCCTAAATGTTGATTTGCAAGCTTGGGGATGTATTGAAATTTGTCCGGAAAGTCCATTGCCGCCTCCCCAACAATGTCGGCCAAATCATGAGCACTATAAAGAAGGGCTGGAAACCTAGGATGAATCCCCTCAGCCATCAATCCGAGGTTCTGGAACAGGTCTCGCCTTGGACCAAGACTCCCGTAGGTCTGCCCCCGTCTCCACTCCTCGTACCGTGGATCAAGACGCAAAATAACCTTCCTGGCTGGCGCTGCAAGATATAGCAACGGCGTCTCATTCAACGTCTCTTCTCTCTCGTACAGGATAGCGTTCACAAGATCCTCGGCGGTCCAGTCCATCACGTATCGCAGCGAGCAAAACCGCACGCGTACTTTGCCGACAGATGCCCAAGACCAGGACGGTACTTTGGCAGCCGACTCAGAGTCCTCTTCCGACATGGCCGCAACATCGCGATCGTCGTTAGCAGCTACATACCACAAAAGGCCGCGCGGGAGGTCGGCTACCCACAAACCCCTGACGTAGCGTATGTTGAGGGAGCTCTCCAACAGCTTCGCCATGCCCTCCACCGCTGGCAACGTATCCATGACAAACTTGAGCTCGCGGTCACTGTATCCCTGGATTAGTGCATACCAAGCTGTTAATGCTGGTTGCCATGCAGCCGTAGCCTGACTGCCAGGAACAGCAGACGCAAGGTAGAAAGCATAAGAGGGTGCGTACAGCCACAGACGCATGCGTGAGATATCCAAGGGACCACCAGATGAACTTGCCGCTTCGAAATCACGGTCAGAGTACGGATTGTCGGCTATAAGCTTCGGAACGGGGTTAGTTTCGCGGGCTGTGGCGGAAGCACAAGCCCAGGCCATGATACCTTGGCCAAAGATGAGCATTCGCGAGGTGAGCACCTCCTCTTGGAGCGTCCAGCTGCGTCGGCTGAGGAAGTCTTCCGAGTTGCGCGTTCCCGCCAGAGTGAGCTGCCGAGTCGTTGTACAATGACCCGAGGCCTCGGCAGTAATCGTGATTGCGCAAGGGTAAACCTCGCGGGGATCAGGAACCGTCCCAGGAAATATCCCAGCATGGGCACCCGGGGAACCCTCTGCACGAATGGTGAGCACCGCATAACGATAAATGTGTCCCATGCGACGAATCTCGATTGCCTTGTCGTTCTCGTCGTCCTGTATTATGCAAAGTGCGTCGACCCAGAGGAAATTGTAGCCCAACATTTGGGTGGCGATAATCGCGTCTTTGCAGGTTTTTGACAGGGTCTCGACCGAAATGTTCGTTAGATGGTTTTGAACGTTGCTCTTGAGGGTCATTGTTTGAACGTGTGGACCCCAGCAATAGCTTAACGCGACATAAGCGGCGTCCATCTCTGGGGTCGTTCTTATCAAGAAAGGCCGGTCGGGATTTCGAACGTTGATCAAGCGAGTTGGTAGGGAGTTGCGCCCTTCCGTTGGACTTCCAAGCCTGCATATTTTGTGATTGTCTATACAGTCGCTTATCCACAAGGTTGCTAATTCGAAATTGAAGGGGGGCACAAGCCTGCAACTTTTCTGATCTGGGGTGGAAGTGAGTTTTGCGACGTGGGCTTGGCATAAGGGATCGTTCGGCCATATGCGAGACAGAAGCGAGCGACATGATGATCGAGTACTCGGCGATAAGCATCTGATTCCGAGTTAGTGAAGCGCATTGCGCAGAATGGCAGGGCGCTTGCGAACCTGGAACCTCGGCAATCTCTCCCAACATCGAGTTGCCTAGCCGAGAAATAACAGTGACTGACGACGGTGACCAGTAAGGCTCATCTTCATCTGTCGGAGTCCTTAGAATCAAAGACGCGTAGGCCCCATTCTCGTCACAGAGATCATTCTCGACTTCGGTCTCGCCAAGCTGTGCTCTGGTAAGAATGCAACAGTCGCACCCCTCAGATACCGACCGCCGGTAAGACTCCCTTGTTCTGTGGAGTACATATATCAGGCTTTTTGCTGACTTTGAGGGGTTTGGGCGCCTATTCCCATCGCTGAACTGTACATTTTGACACCTGTCGCAAAGCATGACGTTGCTGAGTGCATGGCGCGTCGAATGTGTTAGTATGTGCAAAATGGGGAAAGAACGCACGTCATCCCCGAAACTGCATCCACTGCAATTTTAGTCGGTATGGGATGGCTCGGACACCTCACACTGTCAAAGTTTGTGACAAGCATTTGTTACCCAACGCCCTTCTTGGGAGCTAAAATTGCAGTGAAATGGGGTGCACCACTCACGTCTGATCCTACCCCGCCTACCACCTTCAGCTGCAGCTGCTAGCTTACCTCCTCTCCTTCTTCTCTTCTTTAGGCCATAATAAATCACGATTCGTTTACCACGCTGCACGTACGGAATATTCACCGTAGGGTCCGAATAAGGTGATACCAACAGAACAGGCTGCATTCGGAAACTCTGTGGCGCCAGCCGCGCGCGCATACCTCCTCGCCGCTCGGAGTAGGCCAAGCCAAAAAGACATTTCTGAACAGTGAAAAGAAGGGGTACCGGCTGCCTCACTAGCGCTAGCTGGCCCATTGTATTTTTGGCTGGCATTTAGGAGGGTTGGAGAGACTTGGAGACTTGGGGACTACCTACATGTACTAACCCAAGCTCTAACGTTATTGCCCTGAGTTACTTGAACTCTTAGTGTCGTACTTCTTATGCACGAACAAAGGAACGTTGAGCCGTCACTTTAGCGAGCTATAAGTGCAGATAAAAGGTACATTGGCCCCCCTGCTAAACATGCTCAGGTGTTCGGCACCAGTACTCAGCAAGTCAGCGTTGGACTGTTGGTATGCAGTGTGATGTGTACTGTGAAATGCTGCCCACAGCGCCACACTGTTGTACCATCGAGAGAGCCTGACGTGGCTGTCAGTTGCAAAACCCCTCATTTCTCCCAAGCAATTGGGAAGTAATCAACCGACGTCTCCCAACTTCCCGACCTCAAATCCTCGACATTCCGCCAAGGCATTCCTGCATAGTACATCTCAGAACCTAGCAGGTCGCACGACTCGCATCACTGTGACCAGTGTCTTCAGACTTGAACTCAGCACATCATGGAAATTGGTGGCATTCTCAACTTCGATGCGGACTGGGACAAGTTTGACTTTGACTGGCCGGATGATGGCGGTCTCTCTGGCTGGGCTGCACCGGATACGAGCCAAATGAACTACGAGATCCAACACGACGACTACAGCCAAGCTTTTCAACAAGAGCAGAATAAGGAGTTCACAGTGAATGGTACTGGAGAAGCAGCCTTGCTTAAGAATGGCACAGTGTGTTATGGAATGGTTTGTAATATCCTTTCCGGCGCTATACTTGGCTTCATCCTCTGTCCGCGCATATTGGATCTAACCCCTTCAACAGCTCCATCACCGTATTGTACAGATCGCGGAGCAGGACATGCGTGACCTCGCTGCTAGACTATCCCAGGGGCCCTCCGCAACCGAGGTACCGACCTTTACCATACAACAGATGTCGGATCGCATCTCACTCCAAATGAGCGATGGTCGAGACTTTGGCTACCTGCAACGTAATTTTGTCGAGCCGCTCGAGAAACTGCAGCGGGAATTCCCTACCGTCCAACTTGAAGCGAAAGGTCTAGCCTCCGAAATCTTAGAGAGCATTCACAAGGCAACGAAATCCAAGGAGGCCAGATGCCATGTGGATATCAACTTATACGGGCCGCGGGAACAAGCTACTCTAGTTGGGAACATACTGACTGAGCACAAACTGTGGCTGCAATGCCCGGACAACTTCAAAGACAAAGAGTTTCCTTACGTAAACCCGCACGTGATCGACTTTCCTGAGCTGCCGGATCAGATCCTCGTGGACAAGCCTCCGAGTTTTGTCGAGCCGGGGATGACAGAGCTCCAGAGCGAAGAAGAGGTCCTTGGCCAGGTCATGTCTGAAGTACACGGCCAACTTAGCAGAGACAAGGGCTTGGGCATGATGGCGGGAGGTCAGAGCCTCACAACGAAGCTGTTCCCGTAAGTCATAGGCATCCCGTGGTGATTTGGGAGCACTAATATCGTTACAGACACCAGCAAAGAGCCCTCAAGTACATGCTTGAGAGAGAATCAGGGAGATCCCCCTGGAGTTTCGTCTCTGGAAAGAAGCGTTGGTGGGTGGTAGGAAGACGTTTGTGAACCACACCCGCCCCCCTAATGCAATGGCTGACTGCCTCTCAGGTTCATACACCGAATAACTGATTATCGAACCTACGAGATGCCAGAAGAAAGGGGCGGGGGTGTTTTGGCAGACGAGATGGGTTTGGGAAAGACACTTTCGGCACTTGCACTCATTACCCGAACACTCGAGGATGCGAGGCAATGGGCACGAATGAAAGAAGATGACCGACCTGTCGCCTCCAAGGTTACGCAATACGCTGCTGCGACACTTGTAGTTGTGCCTTCCGCATGTAAGTTTGAACCTACTCGGTGCTGCTGGTCACTGGCCCTTGCGCTGAACCTTGAATACAGTGTTGATCAACAATTGGATCAATGAAATAAAAGAGTAAGCAAACATTGAGTCCTACTTCAAGCTACTGCAACTGTCTAACTTGGCCCCAAAGGCACGCCGGCAACACGCTCAGGACTGCCAAGTACCACGGTCACAACAGGGAGAAAGACATAGCGGCTCTAAAGGAGTTTGACGTTGTTATCACGACCTATAACACTCTGGCTTATGAGCATGGGGGAAAGATGTCTAATTTGCATGGGATGGGCTGGTACCGGGTGGTTCTTGACGAAGGTTCGATACCACGCGATGCCCTGCAACCAATTCCGCAGCTAACAAGGTCGTTTTCATCAGCACATTACATTCGAAACCACTCGACGACGTTCTACCACGCATGCTCCGAACTTGAGGCCCATTCGCGCTGGTGCCTTACTGGTACTCCGATCCAAAATCGTCTTGAGGACATCGGTACCCTTTTCGCTTTTATACGTGCTGCACCGTTTAACAACCGAGCCGAGTTCCGCCGGTGTATCTCTTTACCGTTCGAGAACGCCGACAAGACGCTCGCACGGGATCGCCTAATCATGCTCTATGACTCCTTGGTCTTGTGTCGTTCGAAGGACATCCTGAACCTGCCCGAATTGTCCGAACATCTAAAGGAGCTGGATTTCTCCCCAGAGGAGCGAGCGCAGTATAATCGTACGTTTCAGATCATGGAAAGGCGTCTGCGGAATCAGGCCCATCTCCAGCAGAACTATTCTTCTTCCTGGACACTCAATAACGATCCCGAGGATGCACGCGTTGCTGAAGGCGGTTTCCGTGAAACAAGCGTCTACCAAGCGCTTGCCGACGATAGGGCTTCCAGATTCAGCTTGTTCCACGTCATAATGGAACTGCGTATCCTCTGCAATCATGGAACATTTCAGAACATGTTCAGCTGGAAGAAACAGCAACATAACTTCAATGGTCTGGAAGAGCGCGAGGCACGGCTTGTTGTCGAAGACACAGCACGCGTTTGCGACGGATGTGGGAGTCCGCACCCTCTACTTGGCTTGTCAAGGACCAACAGTTTTGTGGAAGGATGCCTACACGTTGTGTGCCAGGACTGCCTGAACGATAGCAGAGATCCTTCTTCGAAGATTGGCGAATGGGCCCGTCATTGCCCCATCTGCCAGAGGTTTGTCGTGTCAATCGCTAACGCATCAGCTCAGATCGGACCAACAGGAGTGGATGCGGATGGAGATATCACTATGGAAGAATATGATGATATCGACAGCATAGAACCAGGGCCACTCCCATCCTCGACATACTTCAGGCAGCATGGGACATCCACGAAGCTGAACGAGTTGATGAAGGATCTAAGTGAAGATGTAGATGAGACGAAGAGGTATGTCGATACAGTAAAAACTTCAGAGAGCGATGTGACGGAGAATGACCATGGGTAGTATCGTTTTCTCTTGCTGGACACGCACGCTGGATCTCATCGAGGCGCGCCTCAGAGGTGAAAAGATTGAGCACTTGCGCATCGATGGCAAGTGCCCTTCCTCTCAGAGACCGAGGCTCATCGAGAGATTCGCAAAGGACCCCATCGCAAAGGTTCTGCTCATGAGCACTGGTACGGGGGCATACGGGTCAGTTTTCTTAATCTTTAGTGACGATAGGACCTTGGGCTTGATCTGAGACCTTGTTTTAGCCTAAACCTCACAGTCGCGAGCCGCATCATCATATTCGAACCGCAGTGGAATCCAAGCGTGGAGAGACAAGCTGTCGCGCGGGCTATTCGAATCGGTCAGGAGAAGCAGGTCCATGTGACACGTTATGTCATCAAGAACACGGTTGAACAGGCAAGAGACACGCGCCGGGCTTTCGAGAAGGGCTGTCCACTAATCTCTCGACGCAGGAAATGTTATCTCAGCAGATCAGGAAGAAATGGGCAGCTGAGATGGGAATGAAATAGAAGAACTATACTGTGACGAGCTGAAGGAGACGGACAGAATACGGGACGGGATTCTTCTCAGCCTTTGGGACCTGGGTTACTCTACCTCGGGACCCGGGTATGTACTCCGCAAAACGCTTGAAGTTGGACATGGGGTCTAGTCTAGGGTGCCATTTCTAGGAAACTTGCCATTTTGGGAATTTTCACCATTCTGGGAAATCTTACCGTTCTGGGATTCACGCGCCATTCATTTTCCCATGGGGGCATCACATTCAGCACAGCTAAAGGAGGGTCTAGCCTCGAAGCCAACCAATCGTGTTGGTTGGAATAAAGTGTACTTCGGCACGAACCATACTTCGTACTTTCAGCCAACCGGGGAATAAAGTATACCTCGGTACGAACCATACTTCGTACGTTCAGCCAACCGGGGCAACAAGGATAAGCCCTGGTACTTTGAGGTTCCCGCCCAGGGCATCCGCGGGACCAACACCTATAACCAGCAAGGTTGTTGATTTTTACGACGCCGTGCATGCATACTGTCAGCGGTCATCTGTATAGCCACGTTTGGCGATGCCCGCAGCCAAAGACACTGTCCGGCTCGCATGTCGAGGTTTCTAAAGGCTCCACAATGCTTGCTTGGGTTTGTCATAATCTGCTCAAAATATCAGTATTTTGTGTATGTTCTTCCAAACCTTTACAGTATTACCTAGTGTTACACTCCAATGCAAGTGGCTATAGTAGTCGAAACCTTCGATTCGCTGTTTTCGCATCAAAATGGGTTGGCCGCCTTGCGAAAGGCGGGCAGCATTTGCCCTTCATCGTCAAGAGGCAGTGCAGGGATAAAGTTGATTGTAGCGCTAGCATCGTAAAGGATGCGGGCACTATCCGTAGAACAAACACATCTTCATCGGAAGGGAACCTTGTCGAGCCGCGTCGAGCCGCTTAGAGGTACGATGACACAGTCGTATTTCTTAGCGCTGCAAGCTGGGCCCAATAATCGATGCATGCCCGGAGATTCATTTTGCAAACGAAACATAGTCACTATACGGTAAGAGAAACCCGTTGTGAGATTGGGGTTCTGAGCTGCTTTGCACATTATCCGCTTTGGGGTCTACGCGATTCCCACTTCATGTCTTCCGTTGCATTTCCTTGACATCTCACCGCGTCGAGACTCGACACTGCCAACTATACCGACCAACTATTATGCCATGCTGTGCCAGTATTCTGCACAAGACAAGAGACTTTGCAACTAACGACTGTGATCCGCTACTCACATCACTAAATTCTCAGGGTAGTAGTTCTGAGAGCTGTCTCCAGGCGACCCCACTGAAAGACCAGGTTTGTTGTGCATGCATTGCTTTGCTGTCCATCTCTACCCACCTCTTCATGGGTCCGAACGTACCGGCTGCACCGTGTTGAATAGGCGTCTGCCCGAGCCGATGTTGCCTCTGCTAGTATCTGTACCTTGCTCTTGGACAACCAAAGCACAATGAGTGGAATGTCGCTATAGTAGATGAGGACATCCCGCGTACGATTGCTAGCTATGGTATTCCGTATTGTCGGCCTGAACCACCCCAAGGAGAATACTGACTTTCAGCTAGCCAGGCGAGCTTTCGGCATGTTCGCTTCCCCCGTATTGCATGCTTGTAAGCCTGAAGTGGGTCTCTTGCCATGGACGGCAACTCGTAAGTTAATCGATTTACCCGTGGAAGAGAGTAAGCTGACGTGAGCAGACAGCCACAATGTGACCATGCATAACGCACTATACAACACATCTAATTGGTCCTTTATAGTTTGCACGAGTCGATTTGTCACATCGCCTACTCTTACATCGTCACATCAAAGACCAGTGGGCGGAAATGGAGTCTACAGATTGGTTACTATCCCGAAGGATTGCAGAACGCTAGAACTGCATCTCAAGTCTCACCGCAAATGCTGCAAGCCAGAACCAGCAGAACTTGTGACCGGCAGAAATCGTGACCGGCAGAGCTCGCAAACGGAGATGGAACAGTTGGTGAGCTGTGCGTTGAATCTCACAAGTACGGCGAAGTCGTGAATAACAGACGAGCAGTATCTATATAAACCTCGATGGTCGCCGTGAGAAACCTCCCTTCATCACACAGGATCAACTCACTTCTCGTGCTCTCTTCACACAGGATCAACTCAGTTCTAACTTCTCGTGCCCTACTCACCCGACAATACAAACCACGACAATGTCTTTCATTCTCCGCGCTTCCGCCCTTCTGGCCCTGGCCATTGCATCTGTCAATGCGCTCAGCGTGCCGAACGAGCCCAGGGCTGAACTCGAGTTCGCGCCTCAGTCGGCCGTCAGTCCCCTGGAGAAGCGAGCAAGCTTCCAGTGGCGTTTCTGTGAGTAAAACACGCACATTCGGATGGGGGCTTCATGGACTCGAGTACTAAGACAAATAAAAAGACAACAACGGCGGCTGTGACCACAACTCCAACCCAAGCAACACCTTCCCTTCCAACGGCTCTCCTCCGTAAGTATCTGTATGTGAAAACTCGCGCACCAGTTCAGGAGCTGATATGACGACATTAGTGGCCAGGGTGATTACAACAACTGCTACAGCGCCCCGACTGGCGTGAACTGGAACCGAGTCGAGGTCGACGTCTTCTTCCCCAATGGCGGATCCAGTAAGTCTCCGAATTGACTATGATGAGCTCCGCTCGCAGCGCCTAATATTTCTCGCCCAGACGGTCTCCAGACCTTCTGCAACGTAAACTGCCAGGGCGGCGCCTCCGTCAAGCAGCAAGGCACCAACTGCTACCTGCCAATCTCTGGGTACGTTTTATTTCCCGCTGATAGACCCAGGCAAAAAAGCTAACATGAATATAGTTGCGCTATTGGAAGTTTGTAAGTACAGCGTTTCTCGCAGATGCAGATAAGTTTTAGCCCGAGTGAATACTGACTGACCTTGTCATAGCCGAGTGATCACCTAAACAGCTCCGTCTCAATGCCAATCTTATCGAAAGAGGGTGATGATAAACCATATTTCGGTGACCGGGTTTAAGCCAACAGAGAGCACGAGATTGATTTGTTCCGGCGTCACAATTTATAGGCTCTTGGTTTGCACTAGGGTCTTTGGCGGAGACTCAAGACTTGGTATAGGCTATGGAGCTAGAAGAGGGCAGGTCACTGGAGATCCCTTTTAATGACCCGAGAACAACCGAAAAAGACGAACGCTAGAATTTGCATGTAATGAATTCAAATGAACGTCAATCAATTAGCAGATACATGTGATCTTTTACAATCCATTTCGTTTGCTTTTTCCTACAATACCCGCCCGGTGTCAAATTGCATGGGATCTACGTGCCGGAAAGCCCCCCTCAAGGCCTCTCAACTGTGGTGCAAAGCTAACCTGCAGGCATTTATAGATTCTCTGAAGTTTTCAATTGCAGGACATGAATCAATCGGGCACGGATAGAGAGCAGCATTGATAAGCCATTAATATTATATTGTTGCCCTGGCAAGTACGGACACAACTGCCAGTACTTGCTTTCATCCCATACCATTCTAACAATAGAAACCTCCAAGCCTGTACCAATTTGATTAATATTCTCGCTCGTACAGACATAGAAAACCTGAAGATTATACTCTCAACGTACAGTATGCTTACGCAAGTAAGGGTCGATTTAGCAGTAGTAGAAGCAGACACCAGCTGAACTACACTGGTTTGCATAGCAACCGGTGTTGCAGGAAATTGGTGGGTCATAAAGGCACCTGTTCTGTCGGCTTGCCAGCTCAAGGTTGGCTACGTCCTTGGTCGGTATGGACTGGACGGACTGGAATACAGCCGCGAGGATGAGCACAGCCGCGTTGTTGAACAGCATTGTGATAGGTTGAAGTGTCAAGAGAAGCTGATATGTAGATGGATTCGAGGATGAAAGAGTTCGCAAGTATGGAAGATGATAATCTGATTGGAAAGTAAGGCCAGAGTCAGAAGAGTAGGATGACTTTTATATACCAGTAACATCTGCTGCGGAGAGTGTCCTTGCTCTAGGGTACTCCGTAGTCAGCACAGCTTTCCTTGTAAGAGGATACTGTGGGGAAGGCTATGCTCGAGCCTGCTTCACAGTATCAGCACTGTAACTACCCCTATATTTCGCATACAGTGCGCCGCTGGCGATACCCACTTTGTACTAAAGGTTCGTGTTTCGTATATGATACGACAACAGAAGGCATTGACTAAAGCAGTATACATGGAGTACTGCTATTTTGGATAACTATGAGACATACCTACAGGTGGTGCATACGTAATGCCAGATAGACACATTGAGAAGAAGGTGGAGCTACTAAATATCCTGGCCTAATATATATATTAGAGTTCCAGACTACGGATACGCCAAGGTGTTAACTACTCACCTCCATTCGCAGCTTCACAATTAGCTTATGGCCCTGCGCCAACTGACTCGTCGTATAATTGAGATCTGCAGTGTCTCGAGTTTTCGATTCATAGACCTTGCTAATAAATCTATCGTTTATATTTACTAAGAGGGAAAGCGCGAGCAGATTCTGCTCTGCAAGTGATTGTTTTCGGATGCTTGACTCGACTGTGGTCACAAGCACTGCCATGCCCAGAACTTGTGATACAATACTACGTAGATACGGTGGATCGAGCCCACATTTCAATGTCACCGCTGCTTGCAAGTGGCGGAATACTAAGATATCTCCGCGCAGGAAATCAAAAGACATTTTGCTTTATGGTTCTTCTTGTCGTTGCTAGAATGTTTCTGTACACTATTAGGCAATAAACAACACACTTGGTACCGTAAACAAGACAAAGGATATGGATTTAAAAGATCGAGACAAGATAAGAGTCAATGTCTACATTGCGATTTTA
Source organism: Arthrinium puccinioides (assembly GCA_022414665.1). NCBI lineage: Eukaryota > Fungi > Ascomycota > Sordariomycetes > Amphisphaeriales > Apiosporaceae > Arthrinium > Arthrinium puccinioides. The sequence continues at coordinate 331,035 of JAIUNF010000004.1, forward strand.
GACGAGTTAGCGGATATTATATTATTAGATAGTGAAAAATGTTTACTAAGTAGTGGTAGCCGGTGAAACTAGCGTATATAATGAACCCTATTAATAGGTACGCTCTACGGCATAATATAGATGCTAAGTTATCGATAAAGTCAGGGGATATATTAAAGAGTATTGATATTGTCGGAATAACCAATTATCCGATACAGAATCAGTAACTAATATACGTCCTTGTCTTCTCTCATTAGTCCATTCCACTCCCGCTTTTAGGCTTCATGTTCTTCCCTCTGAGGAAGAGGATATAGAGAGACCAAGTCAGTAGAGTTCTCCTACCTGATGATTTTGTTTTGATAGCGAAACATTCATAACTTAGTAAAATCTGACATTTCAAATTTAACCAAGTAGTACGTAGTTCGCATATCCTGTCAGTTCTTAAACTCTGGGATAGAGTCAGCTCTCACAGGGGTTATCTGTTACAGTACATGCCGTGCTCCCCGAACACGGACGTTATACCCTGGACTATAAACATGCCGGTGATCGGCCATTAATGTATACGGATGTTTAATGGAACAGAATTTATACCGGTTAAGGAATCATTGAAATCTGGAGACCTTGACTATATCGACGCATGGGGATATAAATATGAAAGATGCTGCTCTAGCTGATACTACCGTGCTTAGCCGGGGAAAAAATAATTCAAAGGTCTTCTCTAACGTATTAGAATTTAACAAGACCTAATTTGGCACTGCTAGTATTAACCACGTTTTATTACGCAAGGCCGTTACTCCTATTATGTCTTTGCACTAGCTATTCCGATCCAGATCGAGGGTTTGACCATGAAGCCTTTCGTCCGACGACCGTTCCTTGTTCTTGCTGACAAAATGGAACTACGCCGCACCCTAGCGGAACCACCGTAGTGGGCAACGTGCGTACTTCGCCCCGGGAGGTCGAGCTGACTACCCTCTGCGAGCTACTGTTATATACGTGTCTCCGAGGCTGGAAGACGGATCTCACCGAAGAGGAATGGGCTTACAGCCCGTCCTATTTGCACTACCTCCAAGAGTCCATAAATCACACCTTACTCACCGTATCCCGAGCAGAGTATCCCTTTGTGAAGAAAGATTAGTCAGACGATACGATGGACGACGTCCAAGCATTGATTGACAGGCTCAGGTATGTAGATCCCATCGACAACCCACTGCTCTCTACCGTCAGTGCCAACATACCTATCGCCATGAGAGGCCAGGCTACAATACTAAAGCATATGGTCTTCGACGGCATATTGGACATTCTCCACAAGAAGGGCCGTGGATTCGAAAGTTACAATAACTTCCTTGCTGACATGGCACAACAGATCACGCATCACTACCCGCGTGCCAGGATTCTTGAGATTGGTCAGAAACAGATATGACTCGAGGAGACAGACGACGACAATGCCGACTTGAACGCAGGCGCCAGAACCAGCGGGGCTACCAAGAGGGTGCTTGGAAGAATTGGAGGCGCCATGTCGTCGTACACTTACACGGACACATTGGTCGGCTTTTTCGACAAGGCCGTGGAGCTGTTTAGGGCGTACAGAGACAAGATGATCTTTAAGCCGTTCAACGTCAAGAAGCCGCCGGCATCCGAAAGGTTCGAGCAGAACACGTAGGAGATTGGGATTGCATCCAACTTCTTGCACCCCCAGCCTTGACTCTACCATCTTCAAGGGTTTAACCGAGGAGAGGATGGCCTGCCTGAAGCTTGTGTTCGAGCTGGGCATCCACATCCTTTGGATCACACCGGGCGCCCAGGCTCACGAGCCGTACCACATAGCCAGCATCTGCTTCAGCCGCGTCATCAGTATTCCCTGGACGAGTGGGAGGCCGATAAGCAGCAGTTGCCGTGGTCCAAAGAGCCCGAAGCGTGCTTGGATCGCGGGCAGCGGAAACTTCCCCGGCTCATGCCTAACGTCGACATCAACCAGCGGCTCAACTCCTCGAAGCACATCACCACCAAGTCCATCTCGCTGTCAAATTCGGTTGTCTCGGTAGCCGCTGAATCGCCGACTGCTTTTCAAGTGGTGGAAGAGGTCCTCCCTGTCGCCCTCCGAGACAGTCACGTACTGGTCCACTACGCCCCCCAGTACCGACTCCTTGCAGCGGCCCTGACGAGGCAAGCATCCGCCAAGTCAATGCACACCCTCCTCTTCTTTGGCTCTGACTGTGCCGATCATGTCCAAGACCTGACCCCGATCAATCTGAATATATGCCCCGGCGCTCATGTATGTTGCGCGGAAGGCCATGCTAGTCGCGAGGCCAACCCATTTCTTCAATCTGACCGGCAACGACGACCTCGGCAAGGACGTTGTCCATGTGATACATCCGCGGTGCAAGCAAGTTGACTTGTCGGATTTCGTCCGTCACGAGACCTTGCTCCCTCTGTCGGCCGATCCAGAGATGTTGACGATTCGTCTCCAGGAGGCCATTACAACTAGCCACGAAGCCTAGCGCTTTCAATTTTTCGGGAAGACTATGACGGCGCAGTGGTCGCCTTTGATCAGGTAGGTAATTTTAGTGTCCTGGCCACCGGAGGGCACTGTAAAGGTCAAAGTGCGGCTCGTGGAGGCCCAGCGTCTGTTTTCGAAAGACAGGACGCATCTCCTTGTTGGCCTCAGGCCCTCAGCGGTCAGATCGGGCAGTCTCTCTGCAATTGGATATTTCAGAACTGAGAAGGTTGCGGGCTGTGTCGTCTTGACGAGTCGTCGACCAAAGATCGACGAGAGATGGCTGCGGTCGATTCAAGGTACCGTCAAGATTATGTCTTTGTATATCACAGACTACGCAAGTCGGGAGAATAACATCAAGGAAATCCGGGCTATCTGGTCCCGATCGGCAGTGTCACTGACGGGGCCATGGTCCCGCACGACTTCCTGTTCTCCGACATGCCGCTCGAACTGACGGCCGAGGTCTTGGGGCCAAGGGTAGACGGGACGAAGAACCTCTACAGGCTCTTCCACGACGACGGGCACCGGTCAGATCCGCAACGACGAGGAGATCCAGGGCCCCTGGTTCGACAGCCCGCGCTCCGGGCACTTCATCCTCGAGGCGCGGGGCGCCGAGGCCGACTCCCAGACACCCTGCCCGTGGCGAAACAGCTCGCTAACGCGGCTGGCAAGAAAGAGGTTTTGGAGGGTATAAAGGATTGCTTAGAGGCGAAGCTTCGCGTCGTCTTGCAGAGGGTCGATCGGGACATCGACCCCGAAATGCCTCTTGTCGAGCTTGGAGTCGACTCCCTAGTCGCTGTCAAGGTACGTTCGTGGTTCATGAAGAAGCTCAAGGTCGCTCGCCCCGTGCTGAAAATCGTCGGAGGTTCCTCCGTGGCCGATAGGGTTTCGTTAGAGGCGGACATGGCCTTCCAAGAAATCCTGGAAAGCTCCCCAACGCGCCTCGAGCATAAGAGCATCACGCGCGTGGGGGAAGTCGCTGCCAAGTACGCAGACTTGAAGTCGCACGTCCTCGACATCGCCAACCGCGAAGTAATGCGCCTGGTGCCTCTCACAGTCTCGTCGACCGCGCACTTAGACGAGTTGCCAGGCCGGATGACGTGCCGTCACTCCCTTCCCAACGACACGACTTGCATCTTGGACGAGAACCTCCGCCCGGTGCCTGTCGGTATACCCGGGGAGGTGGTGATGGGTGGCGCTGGCGTGTCCCTCGGCATCTGAGCAACTAGCAGCTCACGAGGGAGCCATTGTCGAGAATACGTATAACGTATACGACACGCAGGTATATTTCCAACGGCTAGACTAGCATAATCGAACGGGGGACATTCTTCAAAGCGACGACGCCATGATGTTCCACAACCACATGGCGGGCGATACGCAAATCAAGATCCGGCTTCCCATTCAACTCTCAGCTTATCATTCGTTTGCAGTCTCACATCCGGCGCGTCTTCAGTGCCACGGTGCCACTCGCTCGACTGTGCCTTCAATCCCTAGTTTCTTAAGCTGCAATTCTAGCATGGGACATAAATGGTTGGGTAGGAAGAGCATCCCAATCACGGGCAGGACAGATACCTCATCCCGCAGCTCGTTTCCAGTTGCAGGCATCGGTACTATCCACTTCGTCGCTGAGCGAGACATGCCATCGACCGGTACCGGGAGCTCCGGCAGACTCCCCATCCCGAGCGGGAACGGAACCGACGGTGGACAGGTCATAGCCCACACCGGACACCTTGCCCTCCCGCCCCTGGTGCTTTCCGAGGACGTCATTGCTTCGCCGGCTCGCAAGGTTGACCTGATCCTGCAAACGGGCGGCATGCGATCCTTCTGGGACAACTACCACGTCCTCCGCCCGGCCAATGTCCCCTCAGCATGCGAGCTCGACAAGATGGCCACGCCGCGCCGGGTGCCTATCCATTACATATCATATGTCGGCATCCTATCGTCTGACCTAGCGAACGAGGAGACTGCGGCCACGGCGGCACCGGAAGAAACACCGAGAAAGCAAGACAGCCACGAGGTTCCGCCACTGCGAGAGCCCTATCTCGCTGGACGTCGCTAATCTGATAGCTTGCCTTGAGCATGCTAGGGGGATAGGGGCCTCGAGAGGATGATCGGGTTCAGACGGATCAACGCGTTGATATTCGGCTATTCCTCTGCCGGGTAGGAGGTCGTGCTGCAGGGCCGTGGAGGCTCTGCTGGCACAGCGAGCTTTGAGTCGAGGAGGCAGAGGAAGTCTAAAGAGGAGTTGCTTGTTTCTGTACACTGTCTTGGATCAAGATCTAGTATAAATGTCAAGCATGTTCGACAACGCCGAGCTCAGTGCCTCATCTTTCCTATCTATAGGTAACCTTGAGCCTTTCTCTTCTCCCTTGGCAACGATGACACTGGTAATTTCCTACTCGGCATCCAATAGGTTCTTTGTTGGATAAGGGATCGGCCAAAGACTACTTTAGAGTATCGTTGGGCTGGTCTTAGTTACCGACTTCTTTCTTACCAGTTAGTGCAAGCAGCAGAACACGTCACTGAGTATTTCCTGAGCTGAAGTATTTTCCCAACCGTTCCGCTAGAGGATCGATTTGATAGAATATTCCACCCACCACGAATCTAGTTATAGCAATACTATCATATCTTGCAGGTAATCGAGAAATTATTCATGCACTTGTCTGCATGCGTCAAATCCTTCTCGCATTCGCCACTCGGGTTGGAGGCCCATCGGGACACAAGCTCACCGGGCAGTGTCAAGCCGGAGGCGCAATACCAGAGGAATATGCTCACGTATTCATTTACTGTGTTAAATTGGTTATTTTCATTCTAATACTCTAGTTAGAGTTTGTAAGTAAATATATTTAAGTCTTCCTAATAACATTATCTCGACTACTATTTTAATCTTGAACGCTTTAATTTGCAATATCTTGTCTACTTTCAATGTCTCTTTAAATAACCGATATTATTCCTACTCTTCTAGATGTCGTCTTAATATTAGCTTATACTGCTAGCGTAATAGTTCGAGTAGGAGATATCTATAATAACATGTAAAACGTATAATCTTGTAAAATGCCTTAAATTGCAACGTGGAACTATATTAAATAATAATGATAAAAGTCTTGGTAGCTTTTGTATAGATTATTACTTAACTCGTTAACAATCTCTTTTATACCTTTATAGTCTCTAAAGATATATTTATAAACTTATTTACCACCCTCCGTTTCAAACACGATTAATACTGTCTTATTTTCAATACTCGGACTTATACTAATCCTTTATATATTCTTCTATAGCCTAGCTATGAAGTTCTCCGTTATTCTGCTATTATATCTTTCGGGGGCCGTAGCTTCATTCACATTATCTAGAGGCAACATAGAAGTTCGATCTCCTAGCGATCACACGATATCGCTAGCTCCTCGAGAGGAGGCGTATTCTCGTGATCAATTTAGTGTTGAAACTAAAGAGCTAGACAATAACGACGCCGAAGCAGCTTTTTTTAACTACGACCGAATTTTCGTTCAAATTGTTAATCACAATGCTGAACCTGGATTCAGATGTCCCAATGGTGGTGTTAGGATTTTTATTAAGAATAACCTTGATTGCGGATTTACTCTTCAAATGACGACTAGCACATGGCGGGGATATACCGTTATGAAACTTCGATCACAAAAGGTTATAACTATTCCTAGGCCTGTGCCTCAGCACCAAGTAATAAAGTTTGAAGTAATGTATGCGGATTTATTATAAACCAATGTAAATTCAGTCTATTATCCATAGCCTTTATAATAGAAGTGTACGTCATATAGGGGCAAGCCTAATCCAGGTAGGTAAAACACTTAGATATATATTTCAATATAAATAGTAGCCTTATACTATAATTCAAGTGTTATTACAACTTATAAGTATATATTGAGACTTCTTTTCAACTCACTGAACTACTAATCGACTTATTTAGAGGCAGTAGTACTAGAGTTATTAGTCTAGAATCGACCGCTAAACCGGCGCATAGGCCGGTTACTAGATCGGTAGCTACCGCAGCGGTCATTTTTACCACGTCCGTTATAGGTACGGTTAGTATTAGTCATATTCCTCTATAGCGTACTACGTTATAGTTAGAGCAAAACTAGTAGTACTGATTATGGATTAGACTTAGATATAGACTCCTTTATACTCCGTAAGCTATAGCCGAGTTAAAAAGGTAGAAACTATACTCTAATACGCGATAGCACGCGTTAAGGACTTAGACCTATAGTTAGTATTTACTACTATATATAAGCAACAGTGATTATAAGAATACTGTTATATTAAGGGGAGCTAAAACGTGATGAGGGTAATCTGGTTTAATACTTTGGACTATTATATACATATAAAAGTATGTAGCGTAATCCTTACCTATGAGTGTTTTCTAATTGGCTATTTTTGAAGTTCGCAGTATATTAATTAGATATCTACGCTACTTTTATTTGCACTATACGGTCTAACTAAAGTAATAATAATAGCAACTCCCCTGCTTATAATGCAAATAAAACTCGTCGATAGCATATTATAATAAGTATACAATACGATATTAGTTGCCAGTTTTAATAAGATTAGCTAATATACTTTTATTTAGATAATCTTTACTTGATATTATAAATCAAAATTGCTATTTTCGAAAACAGAGTATTTGAAACTAGTAAGTACCTGAAATACAAATGTGTTTACTAAATTATGTTAAAGAATTGATATAAATTAGCTTAGATTCGCTTATAAGTTGTAGCTTATAAATTCTAAAGACCTTGTCTACTTTATGAACGAATAAGAATATACAAAGTCCTTACTATAATTATTCGTCTCTTATTATCTACCTTCATTTGTATATTTACAATATTCCAAAGTCTCAACACAGACTACTAAGTACTTTTCAAATGCTTTTTTCCCAAAATCTTTTATTTATTATTTCCTTTGCTGCAAATAGCATTTTTGCCGATGCTACTTCTAGTGAGGAGTTGTCTAATCATGGCTTGAAAGCCGATATTAGAAATCCAACTTTAAAAGTCGATACTGAGTATGTCTTTCTTAATTTAATTCAAGATATGATGCTAACAAATTAAAGAGCTATTAGCGAAGGGTCTCAACATGAATTCAGCCAGCTTAAACAGAGGTACGTATATTAGCGTCTATCCCTTAGTAGCTATTTCTAACTTGAACAGGATTCCTGAGATGCCGCTCCAAGTGTTTGTAGTTGATGACTGGTCTTTTGACAATAGCGAGCACTTTGAACATGCTGGTCTATCAATGAACTGGACTTTCGCTGATGATGGGAGTGTAGACTCCGTAGATATTGTTAATCCAACTGATTATTTCACTTCACTAGTAATGTATAGCTTCGGAACTAACCTTATACGAAATGTAATGAACCTTGGATCAGGAGGAACGGCTCACTATTTTGAGGTTTATAGTGAAGGAAGGATGACGCTAAAGTTTAGCAGATATAGGAACTGATCAGCTGCGCTTGTTAGGGGATATACCGTTAGAGGCACGTTACTTTCGTCTTTTATGTTTTCGTATCGCAATTAGTGTAGTTATATTACGTGTATCTAAGGTAGAGCAAGTTTTTGGGTTACATTAAATGTATATTCTATTCTGTGTATGTACTAAAATAGAACTGCTACGTACGGTACGTTGTAGCTATTGTAGTATCACGTATATTTAAGGTAGAGTAAGTTATCGTATCGTATTATGTATATATTCTATTCTATATATCCTATGCCGGACTATCGGGCTATCAGTATATCCTTCTACTAAAAGGTAGAGTACCGGTTATAGGAGGTATAGTGGTCCGAACCTAGAGGTATATAGTCTCTACCTCCAATCTGATAATAATTAGACAGGTGGCGGCAGTTGTACGTGGCGAACATGGACAGGCTAAGTATAATTACCCGGATGCATGAGCATCACGTGGGTTACCCCCGACTCTACAGCGGTGGAGCCTAACGTCCCCTCATTCTGCCATTTTCCGGTATATTCTTCGAAACATGCACTCGTAGCATATCCGAACAAGGTTTTATGGTCTCCATAACCAGATTGATATAACGGCGAACTTGCCAGTTGACCGCCCCATTTTCGCGAAAAGTCCTATGAACGGCAAGCGGACCGACATCGCAAAATATTGCGAATACCGCAGGGCGAACGGTGCGACGAGGTGCATTTTCCTTTGCGCGAATCGTGGGAGGCAGTATTACGCTACGGACATCGAAGTTGATACTAGTCCACCCCTTCGAGTAGACAAGCTACGGGGACATCCTATCAACGGAGGGTGGTGGAAACAATTCTCCCTATATTCAACCATCGGTTTGCAGGAAGTTCGGGCAAGTATTTTCTGAGTGTTTTGTCAAGTTCTTACCTTACGAGGATATAGATTCGGATTGTGGACTGCACGTATGATGTTTCAAGACCGCAATCGACCACAATCCGGGTAGTTATCGCTGATCCCGGCGATGCAAACGTCTTGGCCGAATTAAACCAGCGCATTTCCGAAATTGCGGCGAAAGAACTTATCCCGGGGGAATGCGGCGTAGATGTTCAGGGCAACATGCATTCCGAAACGGACGATTGCGTGAATTCCACCCATGACCCCTTCCTCGGAGAGCACTATTGCAAGGTAATTCAGCTCCACAAATTGCGCCAGGAACGAGACAACTACCCGTGGCTACAACCCTTCCTGGAGTACTACTGGCAGCACGGGATCGGGCCACAAGGCCTGGCGTTCCTGAAACAGAATGGGTTTGTGCATTCATACGGGTACGTGTGGTCCTCCATCGCGGCTTGCTGTGCTCGCTATATCTGACAGTGCTTGGATCGACAGATATCTCGAATTCGATAAGTTTTTCGATGCAGCAAATCCTTACGGAAAAGCAATCAAGGGATTCTTGGTCGTGAAAGGCTGGCGTATGAAATATCTGCTTTGTCTCGTAACCGGAAGTGTCAGTCTTGCGGTGTTGGTTGTTGCCATCATAGCAGTTGTGAGCCAGAGCCTCGAAAATGCCTTGACCGCGGGAAGTTATGTCTGTGGACTCGCTACAGCACTCATCGCCGTGCTCACTTTTTTTAGTGCTATACTGTAGCATGTGCTGCATCCTAGGGCGCTCAGATAGATGGACAGAAATTCGATGGACCGGACAAACGGAGGGCTTTGGATCTTGCAAGGCGCACGTCTGCCCTGTTTTTCTTCTCGTGTTAATATGCGGCCCTTATTCTCAAAAGTTCTTACGAAGAATTTCCAATTCCCAACAGAAAAATATTTCAAGAAGACCGTCAGTTACACTGATGGGAGTACAACTATTCCATCGGCAACGAGGGTGAATGTTGTCTTTTCCTTTGAGAAAGTTGGCGGCGTCCCGGATAATACATAATGGGTCAATCCAGATTTATGTGATGTCGATTCTACAAGCCACCTCGGTCGCGTCTTGAATAATCTTGGGCATCCGACAAACTCTCGGGACCAACCCTGCATTCCGCGTTTGTCCTCGGCTCGTATTTCTGCCGCGTGGTTCGGCCGTCACAAGTTTTGACATGTTCCATATGTGGCTCAGTGTGGAACATGTACTTCCGAGATCCAGATCAATCATCAATGCCCTTGCCAGCTCTCTGTAGACTCTAGAGTTGTGGCACAGGCCGGCCAAGTCGGTGATGGAACATTCTGAGATGGCCAGAAAAAGCGTGGCGGTACTTATGGACCTCGAAAGTTGTAGGGGAGCACCAGGCATTGAACGTAAATTGTAACTCTGTTTCACTTCACAGCTGACATACTGTAGTCTGTCGGGGCGCGGTCTGATTGCTATGCTTGGCCTTGCTGATGGAACGCTGATGTAACGCTGATGGCATCACGGAATGACGCACTGGTATGCCGCATGCACCAACAACTGGCGCTGATCTGGTCCCCGTTGACTGCAGGTGTTCATAGTCGACTAGTTATCTGCCAGAGTGCAGGAGACTGGAGTCGTCAGTCACCCTTCGATACGGAGTACGGAGTACGTATGGAGTACGGATACTACGTACCGCTCGGTGAGACGGCGTCGCCATGCCAAGCAAGCTCCACGATGGTGGTAGAGGCGCAGCACAGGTACGGAGTAGACGGCAAGACACGACAAGTATCGAACGGAGAAGTAAGTTATTGATCAGCCGTTAGTTTGGTAATTGAATTTTGCACACAGTAAAGAAGTCGTAGGTACGGATACTTGCGGGCAGGTTTGTGTACAGATACAGGGAGGTAGTCAGCTAATAAGGTTATTGTGTAATTTCTACTCTCCGTAGTCGCTTCCCCTTTGTTAAGACGAGACTCGATGGAGGCAAAGACAGGGGGGGACGCTAATCGAACAGTCTCCAGAACCGACGGGTTTTGACAAGGTATCCATCCATCCGCACGGATACGGATAACTTGCGGCGTACGGAGTAGTTACTGTGATGATTGATCTGTACCACATGCCTACCACACGGTGTCAATCTCGTGGAATCTCGGTCAACCGCCAGACATGGCTGCCAAATCGCATAGCTGCAACAGACCAAACAGGCGGTAGTTGTTAGTCACCCGTGCAGCACAGTATTCTGCATTCTTTCAGCCGTTCCCGCATTTGCCATCTTTCCCAGTCCTTTTGTCGGTCGAAACAGCACATGCAACCCGCTAGCCCGTGTCAACCGGCTACGAAACACTCTTGGCATCGCGACCGACGCAATGTGTTCTATCTCCGGCTATCTCCTGCCACGTCGACTAGCCACCGCTGCCGACTAGCCGTGTTTAGCGCACAAGTGCTTCGTACTTTTTCGCAAGTACCCAGCTGGGTGCCGCACGGAGTACGGAGTACCGGTAGTCGGATTTCCTGCATGCGAACTTATTACCGGGGCCAGCTGGGGCAAGCTGGAGCAAGCTGAACCAAAGGAAACAAAAAAGGGAGTGACGTGCCGCTGGAGGCATTCGGAGCCCAATCAATCCTTCCCCCTCTAGCTCCCCATTTCGTCCAACTCACTTCTCTCACCCCACCCACCATGATCATCCCCGTGATACAACGGCTGATGGGAGTCATGCCACGACGCAACATCATAGCCGGCACCCTCGCCATTTTCGTGCTCATCGCCGTATGGAGCTGGCGACTGCCCCCGACCTCGTTTGAATGGGCCGGATCAAACGGACGCGGCCACGGCCCCGAGCCTGCCGGTGTCCTTCCCCCGGGTGCCCTCCTCCACGGCGTGTCCGCACCGCCAGCCAGCGCCGTCGCGAACCCCAACGCCGTCGACCTCTCGAGCCCCGATGCCCCCTTCATCGGATGGCCGCTACAGCGTGTGTGCGACGAAGCCCACTACACCGAGGGCCTCGTCTACATATGCGACAACAACTCGGGCGGCATCGGCAATATTCGCAACTACATCCAGACTTGCATGCGCTATGCAATTGAGGCTGGCGCGAGGGGCCTCGTCATGCCCAGGATCCGCAAGCGATCGGAGAGCGACCTCTCCAACCTCTTCACCAACTACCTGCCCTTCTCGTACATGTTTGACGAAGACCACTTCAAGACCAACTGGAAGACCTACTGCCCGCAAATCACCCTCTACGAGACCATCGCCGACATCCCGAACGTCCGCGAGAAGGAAATACAGGAGATCGTGCCCAAGGACTTCGCCAGCCGCAAGGGGTGCGACTGGAAGGACCAGAACAGGCACACGGACCAGTTTGGCGACGCATTCCGCCGCTGGCTGTTCAACGAGACCAGTGGCCATGCGGCGCCGTCCGCCGCTCACCCTCGCCTCATCCGCTTCAAATGGGGCGTCTTGTGGGATTGGCCCTGCTATCGCGACGGTCCCGAGTTCTGGTCGACGTTTGGCGGGCTGTTCAAGTTCAACAAGGAGCTGCTATACCTGGGCAAAAAGGCATTGAAGAACATGCAGAGCCTGGCCAAGAGCCAGGGAGCGCCCAATGGCGAGTTTCTCGGCGCCCACCTGCGCACCGAGAACGATGCGCTCGGTTTCTGGCCCACCTACAACGCGCAGTCCAAGTCCTACATCGAGAAGGGCAAGGGCCGAGGTTTCAAGAGCGCCTACCTTGCCTCGGGCAACGCCACGGAAGCCCAGCGATTCGCGACAGAGGCCGACAAGGCCGCCATGATGCGCGTCGTGACCAAGCAGGATCTGCTTTCGGGCAAGGACCTCGCGCTCCTAAACACGCTCACGTTTGACCAGCAAGGCTTGGTCGACTTTGTGGTGCTCCTGGGCAGCACCTACTTTGTCGGCATGATGCCCAGCAGCTTTTCCGTCTACATGGCGATGAAGCGACACCTGAAGACGGGCGGGCTGTACACGCGACCATTCAAGGTGGGCACGGATGGCGACGGGTTGAGTTATCTGGAGGGCAAGTATGACGAGTACTGGGAAGAGTGGCTGTTTCTCTTTGACGGCATGTGGCCGTGAGAGGGACAAGACTTGCGAGAGCAGGGGTGGAGGCGTTTTCTAGAGGGCGGCATTACTTCTTGTACCGATTCCGCGTAATATTCATATTACTTTGAACCATTCACTGTCACGAGGCTGTCTGCGATGTGCGATGCACCTCTTTGGCCCGTGACGAGTCCCACCCACTCCTACCCAGTTGGTCACTTTGCAGCCTGTTGATGCATCATCATGCAGGTCCCGTCCCACTTGCCACTTCGTAGTTAGCGTGGCCATCGCGGGGTCTTACCTGTATGTACTTTGTACTTTCGGAGCCCCTACTCTTTCCAGTTTGGTGGACGGTGAACTTGCATCTCCCCCGCCATCACATCACCACATTGTCAGCTCGCGACAACGAGCCCAAAGTCCACTTTCTTTACTCTCGGCTCGGAGTGGTCGCGCACCCCAGACACCACCGCGAATGATGGCGTCCCTAATCACTCTTTCCAGTCTGAACCGCATCTCCGCGGCCAAGCTGTCGGAGATGCTCCTCGCCGCTCAAGCAGCCGGCGTCGACAGCAACAGTTCCAAGATTGCCATTGTGGACGTACGAGACGATGGTAACTTTGCGCTCCCCTTCTTCCCCTTCGTCCCCCCTCATCCCCCCTCGTCTACTCTGCCTCCCTTCCTCCCATGCCTCCAACTACACCTACTAACCCGTTCCCGTGCAAATAGACTACCTTGGCGGCCACATCAACGGCTCCCTCAACTTCCCCTCGCGCTCCCTCGACGCCACGATGACGACGCTGATGCGGAAGCTCGAGGACAAGGAGACGGTCGTCTTCCACTGCGCGCTGTCCCAGCAGAGGGGCCTTCAGCGGCGCTCAAGTATCTGAGGGAGGTGGAGGCGAGGAAGGGCGGAGCGAGCAAGGAAGAGAAGAAACAGACGGTATATCTGCTAGATAGGGGATTCGTCGGATGGCAGGAGGTATACGGACCTGATGAGAGGTTGACCGAGGGCTGGAGGAAGGACATCTGGGATAATTATTAGGGAGGACATGGTATTTCTGGAGATCACTCCTGGACCTTGGCCGCTCGACCACGTCCTGTTCGACTCGAGGCGTCTAGGATACATGTTTGGTCCAGGCCTTCCACTGGACTATCAACAGGGATTGCTCATCTCGGTTCAGCTAGAGAGGCCAACCTCGATTCCGACTGCAGCAACTTGAGATCCTCACACTTCAGGTACCATGGGTTCTGCGTCCTCTGGGCGTCTTGGGTGGGTGAATATACCCGAGCGACCTTAACGGACACCAAGGCTACGGTGCAACGACACCCACAGCGCTTTTGCGTGGCTCCAATGGAAACTCGAAGCTTGTTTCCATTCATGGGCGGCCAACTTTCATGGTTTAAATTCAGCCGTGTATTGGTTTCTGATGAGCTAAATCGGAAAGATTTCTTCACACAAGAGAAGCCAACGGAGATATCCTCGCAGACGGAGTACAAAAAGCCTTTCAACGCTCGCTCGAGTCTGCTCTTCCTTGGCTAATATCGTCCTCCTGGCCACGACAAACCTGACTGAATCTTTCTCCTTGAAAGCACGAGTTTCAACACGAACACCTAGCTGTCAATCGCAAGCCCACCACACCCTTCCGACACCATGTCCATCAAGTACCAGTACCGCCAACAACCCCCCTACGACTATAACCCTTGGTCCTCCACCTTCCCCTCCCACATCAACACCACCACGACCATCACGCCCGTCTTCAACCCCAGGTACGTCCTCAACGGTGCAGAGTGGAACGCCAACCGCATCGACCTCGTCTTCGCCATCCTCTTCTCCTTTGTCACGATCGCGCTCATCCTGGCCTACGCCCTTAATACGGCCAGCTCGCGGGTCCTGCGACGTCGGCCGCAGCCGCTGCGCCTCCTGCGCGCGAGACGCTCCTCCAGCAGCGCGGCGGAGTCGAGGGTGTCCCAGTGGCTCGAGGGCATCCCCTCTACCACAGGGCTTGAGTATGACCTCGAGCACGGCTGGGAGGGGGGTGACTGGGACGACGACAGCAGCGATACGTCGGATGATGAGGACTACGTCGACATGAGGGGGATACCGGTGGCAGTGGTGAATAATGAGAGGTCGGCGCTGTTGGGGCCGCGGAGGGACGACGAGTACGGTGGTACACAGAGGAGGGCGGCGGCGTCCAAGGCGGCTTCGGTATCGGTTGTGGTATCTGAGCTTCGCGACGAGGCTCACATGGTTGGGGCCGGGATGGTGGCTACTAGTGAGCAGGGACAGTGTAGGGGTGTGGTTGCGGGTAGTAAGAGGAGGAGGAGGGAGAGGGGGATAGTGGCAGAGGTTGTGGAGGAGATATATGCGGGGATTAGGGAGGGAGCGAGGGATGAGGATTAGAATCAAGGTTTATTCGGGGTAGACCTATATTCAATAGAGGTGGAAGGATTGGATATGTATTAGTACTAGCAAGAGAGGCCACTCGACGCTTCGATAAAGTAGCTAGTTCGGGCACGACTGTGATGGAAGCACCCCAAACAAGGAGTTAAGCTTTATACCGAAGTTGACTATTATAACGTGGGCTGTTATAGTATGGTTAGCAGTTATAACGTAGGCTATTGTACCAAAGTTAACTGTTACGACGTAGGGTGATTTTCACAGACCAGCTAACATAGTGAGCGGTTGTAAGATCAGTCTAGTCTATTCTAGCAGTCCTAGTACTAACTATAAGTATAAATTGGTAGTCTTTTCACCTCTGGACCGTCCAAGAAGTCAAGCTGGTTCTTCTCTTCATTTCACCTCTAACAGTTGGCTGGCCTACTCCCCTTCGCCTTCGTTGTACGTTTATTGTAATTACTATGTATTGAAAAGTTAGATACGCGTATCCGTTAGCGTACTAACTACGCTGCTGAATTTCACCTCACAAATAGAGAGATTAGAGACGCAAAGTCCGCGGGCTATTACAACTAGTATAATAGTTCTCTTATACTGAAATACAGTTTCATAGTCTTTAGCTTAGTATATAACAAGAAAAACTTACTATAGATTAATACCTATAAGGCGCATAGTCACGCATCTGATTTAGAGTTCAAGGCTTAAAAGTGCCGAGCTCGGGCTTTCAGTAGGTTAATAATCTTGAAATCATAAAATGATCTATAGTTATTATTAAGAGCTATTAAGTAATATCTGTAACTAATTATTTCCTAGTAAAACCTTTAAAACAGATTTACAGTAGGGGATTCGTGTCTAATTACGAGGTGTAAATTACGTATAGAATAAACTAAAGTAAATATATATTATAATAGACGATATTTGTTCCTACTATAAATAAGGAAAAGAAACTTTTATATTAGACTGAGAAATAAGAGATAAGGTATGTTTCTACTTACGAGAGAATACCATTTTAAGTATTCTAAAACTTAACACCTAATCTCTCTCCAAGATTAAAGTTATTAATAGTGAAAATAGTAAGAACCTATCTTAGTGAAGGGTAAATATATATCTGCAAGAGGTGGGATATAGCGATAAGAGAATATCCTAATATTCACTTCCTCCTCTATATAATTTATACTTAGTAGATACCTTACTATTATACATATTATATTTACTATATATCTAGAATATTATAGGGCTATTCTACGATTAGTTCCTAGCAACTCTATCTTACTGCCTAGGATACTAACTGTAATAAGCAGCGATAGTACCCGAAAGATATAGTTTAAACAATATATACAAGATTTCACTATTAGGTTTAATACTTTATTTTACAACTTGATAATATAATAGAAAGTAATGTAATTTGAAAACTGGTTATTTCCTAAATATATCCTAGTAAAATAAGTATATACTTGAGAACTTTATATATCTTAATTAAATAAACAAAAGTAGATATAACCTTAATATCCGTCTAACTTAGCTCTTCTTTGTATAATTCCTGTATTATATAAAGCTTCTCTCCCTTTATTTGGTTTTCCTTTTTTATTATATTTATAAATATATAGCACTACATATTTCCTCTTAACTTACTTAACCCACCATCTTTATTATGAAGACCACTACCTTCCTAGCCCAGGTTATCGCCTACGGCCTCATTGCCCCTAGTAATGGTTTTCAGTTCCAAACTACAAACCTCGCTTTTTCTTATAGCATGGTTAACACGCTAGTCGTATTTACTACTCCAGTATTTGCTACGCCTATCGATACCGTATCGAACAAGAAGCAGTGGAATAAAAGGAGCGAAGACGAAGCTACAAAGAGCGACTTCGATCAATTCGATTGGAGTGAGGATGATAGTTCCGATGATGGCAAAGGGAATGACAACAACCAGGAGGATGATGATGTTGATACCAATTCATATTTAGACCTTGAAAATTATGATTTAGATGCCAACTGGGGAAGGCAGGACGATTAGGATAACGATGATAACTAGGATTTAGTGTAATAGGGGCAGCTGAAACAAGCGGTTAATATTAAACTCAGGACCTTAGAAAGTTTTCTTAGCTTATACTACTACTATCTATACTTGAAACCGTTTACTATGCCTAGATTTTATAGATTATATTACTTTAGCCAGTCTATAATCTTACCATTCCTTAAGTTATAGAACTATCCCTATATAATAAAGTTAAATAACTTTACCAATACCAAACTATATTGAACTTCGGAATTAATAGTGTAAGCGAAGGATTAAAATAAAATTCAAAAATGGATTTCAAGAGTATATCGTCGCTTATATGGAATCATATCCAATATATTATTCGGAAATATTACGAGAGTCTATTTCAATAATTAAAAGATATGAAAAATGGAAACATCAGCTGTTATAGACATTATAGATAGTTTGAAAGCTAATGTAATATAATAGGCAAGCCTTAATACCTAGTAAGGATAAGTTGCAGATATAATCTCTATTAAACTAGGAAGAGAAGAACTATCTATTTAGGTATAAGAGAGTAGTACTATATCTGCCCTATGCCTTAGTACGTTAACGCGTTTTACTTGTCTAGTAAGTAAGATACTAAGAGGCTATCTCGGTAAATTGCCTACTGTATTACTGTATCTTAATATATTAATTAGTGTTTTCTCTTGTTTCTTTTATAGGAGGCGTTGTATTTGGGTAAGAGGATACCTTAATATCTATTTTCCACTCTTTAAATAATATCTCTCTAGTATATATCTCGGACTATATATACTACAGATATTATCTTTATTGTCTTTCTTTTTATATTTTAGATCGGTTCTAGAGCTAGGCTCTAATAGCTTAGTAATAGTTACAATACAAAAATATTGCCCTATATAGGCTATTAGCCTGCAATATAAATTTATAACTAAGTTTATCCTTGTTATATATTACCTAAATCTATTATAAAACATAATATTAAGAATATATGCATTTATTGTATTATAATAGAGGAGCGGAGAGGCTTCCAGTATTTATTTCATAATTATTTATTATATACTAAGTTATATATATTAAGGATAAAGAAACACAAAATAAAACCTAGGTAGAGTAATAGTAACTAGATAGGTCCTGCCTATGTGTATCAGGTTCTTAGCTTTTAAAATTTAATACTGCTAAGTTTTAAAACTAACCTAAGGGTATTACGTTAAAACTATCTATATTACAGATTATAATATATATCCTAATCGTAGTTATCCCAGTTATCGCCTCCATCGTACCCATCCAAGTCCAAAAATTGATCAGTATCGAAATCATTTATGCTATCATCAATTTGGCCGTCTGCTTCAGAATGACTATCATCGTCGGAAAAATATTCGTCACTAATATCATCTGTTAAATCGCTCTCATCCCTACCCCACATTTTCTTATTCTTTAAAGAAGTAGAAATAAATTCGTTGGAATTCTTTCCCTCTGAAATAAAAACATTAGCAATATACTATATAGATTGCAACAATATACCAGATTTATACTGGGTTATTTAGGATCCTTATTACCAAGTTTAATAGTAGCAGCAAATACCTGTGTAGTAAAAACGATTAGTGTACTAGCTATGCTATGAGAACTAGCGAGGTTTGTAGCCGGGAACTGAAACCCATTAATAGGGGCAATTAAGCTATATGCAATAAGCTGGCCTAAGAAAGTAGCAGTCTTCATAATGAAAGTAGTAAGTTGGTAAGGTTGTAAGGAAGTTTAAAGTAGTAGATATATAGCTAAAGATAAAAACGAGGAAGATTTAGAAAGGAAGGAGAACATATATATAATAATATATTTATATAGATTGTAGTTATAGCAACCCGAATTGTAAAGATATTACCTACTTCTATTTACTAATTTAAGTAGTTTCATTGGCCAAATATTATTTTTCTATCTCATAGAACTTTGAAGACACGCTACACATTACAAAAGGTAATACTATAGTATAAGCCTAGTGAATAATTGTATTGAAAGCAACGAAATAATAATAGTAAACCTAGTTGTAAAAAGTTATTTATATTAGTTAAACTACATTCCTTATATACTATAAGGGAGATCGGTACTATCGAATTAGGGACGTGTATATAAAGCTAAATACTTAAAATACTAACTATTTTATAGGTAGATATAACCTTGAACCTTGCGAAGAGGCAAATTACATTTCATTATAAATAAAGCAAAGCGTCCTTAAACGTACATAGTATTTACTATTAAACTCCATTTCTTAATAAAGTTGTATATACTACTCTATTAAAATAGTAATTAGAGATAGAGATAGGATTTAAGTTATTAGTAACGGGAGTTACGTGAAATAGACCGTACAAACTTTTCGTAACGGTTATAGTAGTAATAGAGGAAAAGCAAGATAAGTAAAGACTAAAAAAGAAGTAAAAGTAGTATATTTTACGTATTCTCTAGTAATAATAGTCTATATAATACGTATATCTCTAAATTTTAGTCTGCAAGAGTAGTACATAAGAATTTATTCGTATAGGAAAGTTTTTAACTCCACTCTATATACTTTACCGGCCTATAAACTGCTCTAGTATTCTTCGTCTATTTCTATTCTTATAAATATAGTATTGATATATATAATGTTAAGACTATTAACTATTACTGTTATATTCCGATTTTATAGGGAATTATAAAATCCTGTATTTCTTTAGTATAAACATACAAAAATGGGACGTAGTTGCAAGTAGGTCCCTAACTATAAAGCTAAAGCGTAGTTTAACTTGCTAGGCAGGTCAAAATGCTATATATCACAAGCTTAATATAGTAAGAATCTATTAATTATTAGTATTAAATTAAGAAGTACTCTTTATCTTCTATATATCGTATTAGTAGTATAGCAATAATTATTCAATATAATTCGGCGGCAGATTTGGGAAGCAAGTGGTAGATATATTAATTTACAAAATAGTTTATACCTTTCTATACTTATCTTGAGCAGGCCTTTATTTAAATATATCTCGCTAACAGCTGTCCCTATAGAGCATAACATTACAGTTCACCATTCCTATGCCATCCACACTTCGCGTCGTCCCCAAAGCATAGGGGTTAAATTATATATTGGAAGAAACCCGCATAATTCCGAGTCTCACATGCCCGTCCAGGTCACCTTGACACGGCCTTCGGCCTGGTTGGCAAGCTGTTCAAAGACGGCGGTCGTGACGTCGACGTCGCCGCGAGCGCAGCCCGAGCACTTGTCGGCGACGCGGGCGGTGGTAGTCTTGCCGTTACGGGTAATGGTGAGGATTTTGCCACAGATGGGGTCCTGGTTGGGGTTGGCGGCGGTGAACCAGGACTGGGCGACGGCGACGACGCGGTCGGTCGAGTATAGGGGGTCCCGCAGGCGCCGATGCCGCCGGCGGGGAGGTAAAGGTCAAGTCGCCGCTTTGGCTGGCGATGACGCCCATGGTGGTCATGGCGAGAGCCACGATGATGGAGAAGAAGGTGGTCTGCATCTTGGATGATGTGGGTGGCCACTGTACTTTTGTGTTAGATGTACCACGGGATAGAAGTTCCAGTGGTCAAGGACATACCAAAGGTTCTTCGGGAAATGGTAGAAGAGAGATTATTGAGCGTGTGGTGTAGTTCTGGCGAGGTCGATGTATAGAACTGTCGAGTTGTGTGTATGCTTCTGGGTCTTGGTTGTGACAGTGAAATATGGACGAATATGAAGAGTGTGATGAGTGGTGGTGGTGGAAGATAAAATATTGGAAGCTGAGGATGGGAGAAGACGTTCTTATGTAGATATCTACAAAGCAGGCATTTCTAGAGCAGGATTCACGAGCGGTGGTCTACTTCTATTCCAAGTTGGTGCTGCAGGGGTCCTCAAGATTCCCGCGGCAAGACCAGCACTGTGGTTCTATTCACAACAAAGTCACGGCAGTATTCACCTAAACACTACAAATATGCCCAATCACCCTGTTGGTATCATTGCGTTCCACAAGAATTGAATTAGGAGAGTGGGAATAGGTGTTGGCCCGACAGGCGTACTAATGCAGTTGCTTTGATCCCTTGGCTTCGGACCCGAGGATCCTAGGCAACCTCAATCACGCACACTTGTGAGAACTTGACAGAATCATCAGGAGCACTAATTCATTTGTATTTGTTATTTTGGGTCACATGTTGGACTGTTGAGGTAGCTGGTCGCATTGTCTAGCCAATGGCAATGAAAGCCCACATGGTCGAGTGACAGGACCAACTTGCTCGCCAGGCATTGGATGCTGGACTTGACAGTCTAGACCGGTTCCATTTGTACCCCTTGCCTTATCATATAGGTTGTCACCGAGTAGTGTGTTACACGGTTCTTAGTTGAGTCGCCAGAAAATCTGGGGAAGATCTGGGGAAATGTGCGTTGAGCTCGCATATGATCTAGCGAGCCATGTTTGCTAGCCCCCCTTGCGTATCTTGGCCCTTGCCCATTCAACATTACGCGTAATCTTACGGAGTACATGGAGCTTATCTACACTACTTGTAATCCAAATGCGTGACTCGGAGTATTTATAAAATGAAATGCAGGCAGTTGGGAGATTCAGCGAGTCGTCTCGAACCAACACACGGTCCATATAATTCCCTTGCTTGCTGCAAGCTGCTTCGTTTGTACAAGTGCGGTGACGGATCTGTCGCCTCATCTCGTTGTCATGAATCATCAGATATGGGCTGTCGTGAGATGTTAGAAAATAGAAGAGAAGAGTCAACTGGGGCATGCAAGGGGTCAGTCTGATGGGGTGCTAGCTTGCTAGGTACGCAATAACAGCAGCCTTTGATTGAGATGGGCGTCACAAAGTCAAGCCAACAGAACATCATGATAATATTGGCATGTCCAGGTGATTGGAAATCAGGAGCATTTGGCATGCGTACGCTGGAACGAAATAGCAAAGTCAAGTACGACAAAGTTGCTCTTCTCTACCCATTCACGAAGTAAACTCAGACTTCAGGTTGAGTTTTTATTCCTCCGCTTCTAGGAGTACATGATGGTTTCTCTTCTAAATTTGATATATTACGTTATGAATTTGACAGTGTTGTTTTATACTGCCGCAACTTGAGCGTCATACCTTGTCCGAGGTGTGCTCCGTAACGACAGTGGTAACCGTATCCATCTGAATCCCATTAATTTCAGAGGGACCGGTTGCCGACGAGTCTCGCCAGATCGACTTCCTACTCTCTTTTGTATGGATGCTGCCCGAGTTGACCGAAACATTACTCGAAGCGCCCGTGAACGAGAAGATGCTGCTTACTTTGTCCATGGTACTGGACACTATAACTTTTCCCCGTCTCCAGACGCGCGAGCCTTGAGACCGCCGCTTTCCGGCATCTCCCCCTCGATCCAGATCATGTTCCCGTATTGACGGCCCATGGGCGTCCGTATGAACTGGTTCATACCCGCGTCCCGGAGCTCCTCGCGCGTGAGTAAGGCGATCATGCTCGACCACAGGCAGACGTCTATCAGCCCGTGCAGGGCAATGAGCGACCCTGCCACGCCAGCGGCTTCCATGCTGACGTATATGCCTCGGTCGGCCTGGATGCGCAGCACCGAGACGGGTCCAGTGCAGGCGATGTAGATGAAGGGATACAGGAAGAGCGCCGGGTGGTGGCCCGGCGTCTTGCTCTTGTTCGCCTTGTCGGCTGGACTTCTCGCGCACGGCAGAAGCTTGAAACGGTAGACAAAGATGATACCGTAGAGGATGCACGTCAGGATGGTCGACAGGAAGATCCAGAAGTACTCGGCCCAGAAACGAACGACGCCGTACGAGTCGCTCACCCAGCACTGAAGTAACACGGCGTCAAACTCGTGAACGTCGTTGACTCTTTTGCCAAAGAGGGGGGGAAAAGGGGGCTTACCCAGAGATACGAAGCAACGAACCAGCCCCCGTTCGAAGCGCCGTTGCGCGTGACGATGATGGGAACAGCCGTCATGGCAAAGCTGATGATCCAGATGAGAGCGATGGAGATGGAGATGACGTGGCGCGGGGGCGTATACGATCGCACAATATGCATAAAGGTGTGTATCGAGATGACGAGCAGACAAGCCGCCGTCGCGAGCCTGCTGACGTTGATGAACCAGCCCTGCGCCCAGCACGCTGCCGCCGTCGTACCGTATGTCGACGGATCGAGCCAGGTGAGGTCGATCAAGAAGGCGAACGCTTGGAGCGTGTCGGCAAAGATCAGGTTGTAGATCAGGATGACGAACTGGCTGGGCCCGTTCAGCGTCATGTCTGTCGACTCTGGTCCCGGGCGCGCCTGCGGCTGCTCGTTCTGCCGACCGTAAGTCGCTGCCCCAGATCTCGAGATACAATCTTCATGTACCTCTTTCGTGGATACTCTTACCGGGTTGGCGGCATCGCCTCCATAATGCCGCGAGACGAAGGCATTGTCCGATGTCGCGCCCTGCCAGCTTTCCTCTTCTGGAATCCGACTGGACTCGAATTTGGAGCTTTGCTGCCATCGCAGTAACCGATAGGTCATGAACAGGAACAGAGTGACACACGAGATGAAAGAGAGCGCACCGCAGGTCCCTATGGAGAGAAGAGCGCGGCGGCGCGTGCCTACAGGTGGCGGCCCGGACATGCCAACCTTCATGGCTCCGTCTCTGATGAGAGACATTTCGTGGTCCTCGGCCCCGTTGCTCGATGGAGGTGTGGATGGCCCTGGAAGACAGGGGGAAAACAGCAACAGGATGACGAGGATCTCTTGTTGGAGAGGCGTATGCATGTTGGGGAAATCGCAGACGAAGATTATAAAGGTCGGCAGCATATGTGTTGCGATGGGTTCTGCTCCGGAAGCTTTAAACGCAGATCGACGATGGTCACTAGTTACGACGAGTCAGTTGCCAAACTATGATGGTGTGCGCGGAGAACTAGTGTCACGGGCTTGCCGACTCGCGGCTTTCCTGGGCCGTTATATCTGATGTGGCCTTCCTTCACGGGCCCGGGAATCCGAATAGATGTGGTGCTAGACTAGGAGTGAAACCAAGCCTTTCAGCTCGAGAGATGCAGTGTTTGAGTAGTCTGACAAGTCCAGACTGTCTGGAACCAAGGTTTGGCAGAAGTGTAGTGTGAGTAGACATGTGCCCAAGTAGGCAAGGCATCTGAAGAGTACAACCTAGAGAGGGAAGCATGCTTCCTCCCCTGTACCTCCCTACACGGCAGCATCTTTGGAGCTACGATGACTGATCTTTGCCATGGTCTTGGACAGCCATGTGTGTCTGTGTCTACCGATGCGTTCTACCGGAGCATATGCGGCTTCCAAGTTCCTACCGGCGATATGATCATTGATCATGAAACTGACCAGTTCTCCCTCTTCCCCGGCATTTGGCATCCTCCACCCCCACACTAACGGAAGCGACTGAAAGCTATCCGTACTCCGTAGAATACTACATGCCGGGTCGGATGGTAGATGCCTATTACCAGGATAGCGTACGGTTGTACGGCGCTTGCCATTGGTTACGGAACGGCGGCCTCCCCTCCGCCAAACCCGATCAGCATCCACTGCCTACCCCCTTCCACGTCAAGCCCATGTCATGACTCCGCATTGTGCGCTGAGCCCTCCGCACCACATAACTATCCCATCCCGACGCACGCTTCGATTGGGAGATGGAGATTGAGTTTAGGTGCCCCGCGGAGCCCCGTATAACACGACAGCTGAACGGTTGTTTATAGGTTAGCGCCTCATTGTGAAGTCATCTCGCGGTCTAGACGCTCCACGGGTTTACGGTTCACGATTTACGGTTTACGGTTTACGGTTTTCGTTTATCTCTACTACGCTGTATCTACACTTTTTCCCGCCCTCCGTGAATCGTTGCACTGGTAAATCCAAGACAAAGGGAAAGTCCGCTACGGGACAAGTCCAAGACAAAGGAAACGTCCTTCACAAGACCCGGAACCTCCCAAGTGAAACCCAGACCCGTGTGGCCGGGTCAGGCCTGGCCCAGGACAAGTCATAATCCATGCTTGTTCTTCAAGTGCCTCTTCAGATTATCCAACCTAGTGAAAGTCTGGGAGCATTTGGAGGATGTGCATGGAATGAGTTCGAGTGGCAGACCTTTTCGCAACGCGAGTGCAGGATGGTGGACTATGTAATGTCTGTCCAGATCCCTCTGCCACGCAAACTTTTTCTTACAGGTCTCGCAAATTAATGGCCTTTCTTTCTTTCTTTTCTGTTTGCTGTGGTGGAAGGTCAATCCGCTGAGGGGAAATCACGAGGGGTAGTATAACGTACTTGATATCACATTGGCGAGGCTCCCTCGCCAATGTGCGTCTTTCCTGCTTCGCCCTCGCTCTTGGACTTACTTCCACTCTAGGTTCAATAGCAGGGGCTAAGCTGCGTAGTCGACATGGAGGACGTCCTAGATGCGGCTGATGTCCCTGATATGGTAGGATCATAGGTGCATGCATAGTGTCAACCGCTAATATGCCACCAACGCTTGCAGAAGGGACCACATCGACTGCCGTCGTCCCGGGAGATGGAGAAAAGCTGCTAGGTGCGTAAAAGTCCTGATTTGGGTCAAACTCTGGGAACTGCAGGTCGCTCCGTGTAAACGTGAGGCCGTCCAGGCCGTACGGCAAGGTCTGCGATGTGAGCGACAAAGGCGTATGCACTGCCATATCCAGGGAGTCGAGCGGACTTCTATCTGGGATGCCATTGGCCGAGCTTGGGGTAGCAGCGTCTGGATGGAGGGCCTCATTATTGAGGTATTCATCGGTATATGTTTCGAGGTGATCAAACTGCATCAATGATTCTTCCACCGACAATTGTGTCGCGTCCTGTTCACGGTCTGCCGAAGGCAAGGGTGGTAACGCAGAAGCCCCTGGGCAATCCATGAAAGTAAAATCAAGGGGCGCCGCGGGCTCCAAGGAATCCATGAGTTCCATGAAGTACATCGCATCATCGAATTGTTCAGGAGACTCCATAGTGGAAGCGTCCCTGAGGGTCTTGGCCCCGACCGTTGGGAACGGGGTGTAAAATTTGTTTGTAATAGTGATTGGGTTGCTTTTTCAGGGTGTTTTTGACTTGTGGTGATAATTTGGGACCTTTTCCTGACGATATCCAGGTCCGGCAATCTGACTGATGACGCACGACGATCAGCAATGGGAACATTGAGCATCATGACTGTGGGCTGGTCTACTTACCCCCAAAGGGTATGAAAAAGGCATATCCGAGCTCGAACAATGACAGCGCAGAGGTCCCGCCGCCGTCGTCGATGCATGATGTACGGGTAGGTGAAGACCAGGTGGCTCTCAGCTGCGCGATTGCAACTACCACCGGCTCCGGGCACCCGCACAGGATACAATCCGAGCCGAACAGGAGAGACATCTTTGCTGCACTGTCGAGCCGTGAATATGGTGCTCGCATTTGATGGGAAGAAGGGGGAACTACAACCAACCACACTCGTGGGCGTCTTTCATCACATCGTTCTTGTAGCCAAGCTGCCAGTAACAACTTGCATAAAAGTGTGGACAAGTGTATGCAAGTCGTTCTTCGTAGCTTGGCAGACAGTGGAAAACAAATCACCTCAAGAACGGTGTGACGAAAGAGGTCCACGAGGATGAATGGTTGTAGGGAGGGGCTGGGAGGGTTGGAGTTGCTTGGTGAGGATAGATAGGTTGATGAAGAGAGAAAGTCCAATGGATGCCACAATGATGGGCATCCCCGGCTTTTGTGACCCCGAGGGGCAGGCTTCGGCCCCTCCCGTCGTTGGTCACTCACGGCCCGATCAACATCCTATTGGATCGTGGGATGTGATCGGCGCAATGAAATTGCTTCTTGCGACGTTCGCGACGGCGATTCGTCCAACGGGAGGACCAGTTCACACACACTCGTTGGGACCGCGTGAAGTGGCCAGAACATTCCAAGGTATGCCGCTGCCTTGATTGGAGTGTCGGCGGCCGATTCTTTCTTCATCACACTGCATAGCAAGCAGCACACATCCGTTCCCCATTGTCTAATGTCAATTTCCACTCCTACTCCAAGGTTTCTCGTTCCTTTTCAATTCAGCGTTCAGGTGTGACCCAACTCTCGTCATCGAGATGGCAGACCTGTCCCCTATGTACCAGCACTTTGTGCCTCAATTCATACTAAGAAACTTTGCCCACCCGTACGCGGATCCTTGTGCCGACCCCAAGACGTCGAGGCGTCGCCAGAAAGGCAAGCACCAGAAGGGAAAGCCGTATCCCGGAGATCCTGTGGTCAATATCGTCAACCTGGCACTGGACCCCCTTGAGCTGGCAGAGAGCCCGGTCAAGAGTGTGCTAGGGCAGGTGGACATGTATCGTGACACACGACAGCTCGGTCCGAAGCAGCAATATATCGAGCAAATGTTCAGCAAGACTGAGTCGCAGGCGAGTACAATCATCCGCCGCATCACCAAGGCCTTCGAAAAGGGGGATCCTGGGATCATACTCAAACGTGACGAGCGAAACCTTCTCCGCAAGTTTCTCTTCCTTCTCAAGTACCGCGGCTCCGGTTTCCACTACCGGTTCTACTACGTCGATCAATCCGAGTACTCGGAGATTGATAGTCCACTGCTCCTCGACTATATGAAAGAGAAGGGATTCAAAAGGCCGATAGATGTCTGGCTGTCAAACCTCTAAGCAATTATGGAGCTTGAGATGGATCCAGAAGGCCGTTGGTTTACCACCATTAGCGGCCAGATGTATCCCGAGGACGCACAGTGGTTCTTCGCCCACATTCAAACATCCTACATGGCTATTTGCAACCCTTGCTCAGATTCCAAGCAAGAATTCATCCTTACCGACAATTGCTATAACGTCTTCGAAGGGCCGTCAGGACTCGCGCGCGACGAGAGCAACGGAATGATACGAGAAACGCTCCATTGCTCTCTGCACGAGTTGCGCCGATATCCCCCAAGCTGATGCTTGTTCTTCGGAGCTGTGCATTTCCCGTACCAGAGGAAGACACCAACCCAACTGTCAAAGAATCCCGCGAGGAATTCCGGAAATCGGCTATCGATGACCCCTTTGGCCGTGGAACAATCCCCATGTCCAGGCTTGTAGGCCTTCCTGTCCACAAGGCTCGAAATTCCTACTCGGAAATCGTTGACGGGCACGTCCTACTGCGAGACGGTGAACATGGCAAACACAAACGGAGCGACACATTCTACTTTCACTTCTTCACCATCAGTCGGGACCATGTCAACATCATCAACGATATCTTCCTGGAAAACACGTGGAGATCGACCACGGTCGTCTTTGCATCTCGGTCGAGCTTTAGCAAGACATTAGAGGTATACCTGACAAAGACCACTTCCCACGGAAAACTAGTGGCCGGCGGAGAGCAAGACCCGCGTCTCGTTGTACTCAAGAAGTTTGCTGCCTTGTCAAATTCCACGGGCTCAACCAAGGAACCCGTCTGGACCGAGCTGGACGTTGAGAACACGGTCGACTACGATGGATTTCTATCAAACTGTACCGAGATTCACAGGATGGGCGGACGCTGGCTGAGAACAAAGCCAGAAGAGCTGAACTCGTTCAGTCAGGCGTATCGCTTGTTGGGTACAATCTCTCGCCCCCATGATCACAGCGCGTCCACGTCTGGGCTAACTTTCGCAGGTGGATCGCCCTTCTTTCTGGCTGAAGATTTCAGACAGGCCAGGCTCATGTGGAAGCTTCGGATCAAGATCGATGTGTGGTCCCGGGGCGTTGACGAGATGATACGACAGAGGAACCGAGACCTTCTCATGTCTGCATACTATCGATGCCCACCACGGCGTGTCTGGCTCTACGTCAAGCATATGAAGTTCAATCAACTTGCACTAGGGGAAGGAGTAAAGATCAACAACGTGAAAGAAGGAATTGCGAATATAGCTATGGAAGGGGGAGAGGACATCATTGGAAAAGGTCATCTGCATGAACAGTCATGTTGTCTTTTACGCCCTTACGCTAACTTCGTCACCTAGCCAGAGCCTTGTTCGATCACGACAACGAAAGCCTAAACAAGCTCATGTACAAGACAGCATGGAACGAGATCCAACTGGCGCTGAACACTGACCTCGTGCTCTGGGGGTCCGACTTCGGGTCAGATCAGAACCCTCATCTTCAGATGATGGCGATGCAGAACATTGTGTGGACGACGCCTGGTAAGCCTATCATCGGAGTTTTGACCTCGGTATATCTGACGAGTATCGCAGGGAGTATCTGCCACTGTGGTGTGTCTACTTGATTTTCTCCGCGGTCGAGAAAGGATATTAACCCCGGTTTTAGGCATTCCCGAGATCGAGCAGGTGGCGATGGCGCTGCGAGTCCGACATTTTATGAGCATCCCCGACGACGAGAACTGCTGGAAAAACACAATGATGAGGGACGATGAGATGGCCGAACTCTTCGTAAGATTTGGAGTGCGCAGCATGTTCAAGGATCTGCTTGAAAAGTCACTCGCCGAGCCAATCCTGAGTGATTTGGAGGGTTTACTCTTCACGGTGGTGTACCCAACCCCACCGGTACAAATGTAGCGGTGAGCCAGATTTGATATCGAGGTAATTTGGTTTTAGGTCGTTTAGGAAATGTAACATGAGGAACGATGTTGAAAATCGGGGGATCGATGTAGCCCAGATTAATCTCCGTTCTGCGTATATTTGATATCGCCATCTACCCACTACCACAAATATTGATACACCAAATCCGGGTCATCAAAGATGGGATCCTCCAGTATCTCCTTTGCCGACGCGGCAGGTTCATCGGTCCACATCAACTTATCCAGAAAGGTGACGAGCTGCTCAACCTCCTCCTCGGACGCGTACACCTTGATGCGGTCGACGGGATTGTCAAAGTCGAGAAACATGCGAACATGCTTCATTCTGTGTAGGGCCCTTCCCGCTATCCAATGGGTAAACTACCAGACAGTGTCAGTCACGGCCTCCGTCTCCGGGGGCGTCGGGGTTGAGGGGGGCGAGCATACCATCTTCCCGATCCATCGTATGTCCTTGAGCGGACACCCCGGGCCCTGACCCTCCATGTTGTCGCTCTGCCGCAGCGCGCGCACGCCCTCGCTGTCCCAGGCCCCGCGGCAGATCTGCGAGTTGCCAAAGTCGGTGAGGACGGGCATGTGGCTCTTCTTGAGGCCCACGGCCCGGGACTGGTAGATGACGCGGTCGCCGTCGACCTTGCGCGCGCTCGGGCTCCGGCGTTCGAGGTCGTCGAGCTCCTTGAGCGCCTTGCGGTCGTCGAGGGCGCAGAGGACGTTGGGTGCCCATATATCTGCCGTACTGATTAGCCAGCCGATCCCCCAAGTGACAAAGTCCCACCCCACGCCAGAGCGACCTGCCTGCGTGTACGATACGGGCTTCGGTGTGGAGAAAGTCCGAGGCGAGAAGGAGGCGCCGCAGTTGCTCCTTGATCCAGTCCAAGTCGAGGGAATGGGGCCGATGGGGGATCTGATCGTCGATGGAAGGTCCCAGGACATCGAAAATAAGACACAGATACTCCTCGCCGTCGTGGTGGATATGGAAATGATCGAGGACCATCGAGACGTTCTGGGCGCCTGGGTGCTCGGAATGGAGGTTGCGGATATGCAGCAGGATGTCCAGTTCTCTGCTGGGATATTCTCTCGAGTTGGAGCGGACCTTGATGCTCACGTACTTGGCGTTTCTGTGCTCTGCATCAGCTTGTACTGGTGAGGAAGTGTTTCGCTTTCTAACTTACCTGAGATCTTGCGCAAGCCAGACAGTCGAGGTGTCGCCGTAGCCGAGTTTAGTGCAGATACGGTAGCGGCTGTTCAGGATCTCGCCGATCTTGACGTTGTACCAAACCTTGGTGTCGTACGACTGGCTGGTTTCTTCCTCCAGCAGAACATCGTCTGGCAGGATCTGGAATCCGCTCGAGGGGCCGGGCGATGCTACAGGCAGCGCTTGGAGGGGCAAGGTGTCGACCAGAGTATATGGCAGCTCGTACCTGTCCGAAAGGGCGACTGGGGCCTGTATTGTTCCCGGCTGTGATGAGCCCCTAACTTCTTGCAAGGGGCGCTGATTGGGCGAGGGCTTTGGGCGTACGAAGCACGTAAAAGCAGATTTCAGAAACGCCATGTTGGTGACGGTGAAGTGCGTGGGTGAAGATTCCAGAAAGATAAAGGCATCTTCAAGCGTCGTATAAATCTTTTTTTGGAAGGAACGCATGTTGTTACGTGTAGGCATTGCGTTTTGATTCATACATTCAATTTTCGCTCAATAGACGTTACGCTTTGATTGATTTCATCTTGTTCCTCATTGACTGGTACCAATCTGAAACGTCGTGTGAGTTCAAAGTACACCTCTATTGTCATCTGTAATATGTTTCACACCTTGCTCCATCATCGCTTGTATTGTTATTCACTGCGCATAAGCTAACCAACAGTATATTAAGCACCAGTCCAATGCCATCCACTGAATTTCGGTATCAACAGCATCTTACACATCATTGTCATAAACACCACACCCAGACGATTTTCGTCCGACAACTACACCACAAGATTATGGTCCAGAATAATGCATTCAATGCCACTGGGAAGTCCAGCACGGGCGATCCCAGCAAGGATGCTAACAATGTGGATGCACACGACGAATGGCCTGCCTACTGCCCCAAGTGCAAGGCAATGAAACCCCCAAAACACACTTGCAAGAAGCCAAAGGACGGCTCAGAGAGCATCAAGAAGCCTGATCCGGTGCATAAGCGGCCCAGTAGGCAGCATGTCTATCGTCGAGAAAATCAGTGAAGGGAAGCGACGACGACTCTGTGATTATGGTTTACACTTGATGCTTGGTCCTAGTCCTCATGCTGCTATTCTGGTGGCGCATTTATATTGACAAGCAAAAGCTTGATATATTTGTACATGTAAATCAATCCGAATATTCATCAGAATAAACAAGGTGAACACTATCAGAACACCGTAAATGCAGTTAGCAGCCGGTCTAGAAATCGTCTACCTTGGACTAATAGAACAGACTAGTAGTCTGGGTAGACTGCCTTTAAATCGCTGCACCTTCCTAGTTGCTTGCCAACTATATTTATTCAATTCTTTAAGCAGTGGTAGATTAATTACGGAGTTGATACCTACTATGTTTTACCACATTATACCGTACGGTCTAATTAAGATAGTATTAACAGACACAGTTGCATTTTATACAGTAAGTTAATGCAATACAGATGCTTTACGTGTTAGGGTTAGACTGTAGTCCCGGGAAGAGATAATTTCGCTTCTAGCTATACCTTATCCTATCCGTAAAGATGCCGAACACTACTTACATTTCTAAAATTCAATATTTTAGCACCTATAATAACAAAACATTTACAGCTATATACTATCTTTTTGCTCTTGGTTAGTTAAACTCTTTTATATCCCCCTGTAACTAGATTGCCACTTATTCCTTGCTAGCGCTATAAATACTGATTACAAAGTCGTAATAGAGCTATATCTAATTGCTTGCTAAATTACTGCGATTATATTGTATTACCGGTTACTTAGACTGAAGTATCCGTATATAAACTCGGTAGATATTATTAGTTATTCTACTTATAATATGACTATTAATCTTATTATCGTTTGCAAGGAACATGTAAACAGTCTATAATATACTATACGTAAGAGACTATAATAGGTTACGTTATTCTTGTCCAATATGCTGCTAGTAATTAAGAGACCGGGTATGAAATAGTAGAGTTTGGTGCTTAGTAGTTATATTTCAAATATTCTTAAGGAGTTTTAACTCGTTATAAAAAGGTTCTACGTGATAATAAGAGAGATTCAACGAATTTAAAAATACGATTTAAAGTTACTACGTGATCTTTTACGCATAGTTCTATTTTGTAGCGTTAGTAATTATACTTAACTTTAAGGAAGCTTTATAACGGTACTATAAATTAGATTAGCGTAGTTGTTGGTATCACCTTATTCAGACCGTAACGGTGAATACATGAAGCGCAGTAATATATCTGTTGTTATTACTAGGCCTGAAGAGTAAGAAGGAAGAAAAAGAAGATAGCTAACTGAAGTAGCAGCTAAAGGTAGTAGGTAGTGGTTAGATGCTGACGCATCTGACCCACTTACCGGATGCCGGTAGCATCCGCTGCTGCAGCTGCTGCGGTGGTTTATACACTAGTAATCTCTATTTTGTGGTCGGAAATGCCGTACTAAGAAACTAACATAAGAAACACCGTAAAACGCTACTAATCTAGGTACGCGTAACCTATCTATCTATTCGGATTACAGCCTCGTTATTGCTAATAAGAACCTCTAATATCTTGTTCCTAGCAGACTTGGTAAACGCATCTGCAGGGTTATTACTACCGTTAATCTAATAGACCTCGAATAGCTCGCGTCTCTTATATAACTGCCGTAACGCTATAATATCTATTATAAGGCGTTTTTCCTTAGTAGTCCCGAGCTTTATAAGGTATTCGTATAGCGAGTACGAGTTAGTATAGACGATCGTTAGGATCGTTAGAGTATTTAGTTACTACGTAACCTTCTAAATAGTTATAGCGAGGATATAAGCTATATCTATACCGGATACTATACTATAGACTTCGGAGGCTAGCACGCTCCGTATAACGCGCTTACTCTTTATTAAGCTAAAGTGAATAATATTACCGCGTATAGTAAATTAGCTATGCTTAGTATCGATATCTTTATTAGCGAGAATAATAAGGAAGCTAAGTTAAGAGGTAAGATCCTTATTATTAGCGAAGGATCTATTAACGAAGATAAATAACTTAGCTATAGATAGATCTAGGGGGATAAACGTTAGACCCCTATCTAGGTTATCTATTTGCTACTAAATGCGTTTATTTAGGGCCGTGATATCTTTAGTAGAGGGGTCTTAGTATTATATAGCTGCTAAGAGGTCGAAGTATACTTCCGGTTAGTAGACTAAAGTAATATATACTCCGCGGGCACGTTACTATACGTATATCTAATATACTATTTCGGATATAGGGTCGATTAGTTATAGTTTCTTACCCTAGTCCTTCTATTAAAGGACGAGGTTATTATTGCAGTATATAACGATACCTCCGTTAAAGATTAGGGGTTCGTTAATAGATAGTAGCTGCTTGTCCTTAGCTATAAAGCCTGCCTTACGCAGTTCCTCGTCTTCGACGAGGGAGAACTGAATATCCGTTAGACCGATAGTATCGTTAGTCTATATACTAATAATACCGAAGTTCGGATTTTTAGGGGTAGATAATAGTAAGCAGGGGTTATAAGTAGATATCTCTATCTGGAGCTTCTCCTTATAATACTTGCTATACGTAGCCTACTAATACGTTCCGGCCTCTACAATACCGTATAGGGGTTTAACGACGGTTATAATTATCCCTGGAGGGTATAGGTATCTAATCTAGATAGGCAGTTATGCTAAGATTACTCGATTTAGGGGTGTTTTTAACTAGGTATAGGCCTACGTAATATTACGTAGCTATAATAGGAAGTCCTTCTCTTATAGTAGTAATAGGGTAATAGCTAGAATTAGTCTCTAACTAGCACGCTAGATTATTAGAGACTATATTAGAATAGCCTCCTTACCGTTATCTCCGTATCCCTAAACGACTAGCTGTGACTTCTCGAACGGCTACGTTATCTTGCCCTTAACCTCGTTAACGATTCGAGATTTAAAGATATATTATTCCCTATAGATCTTTTTATTGTATACCTTAAATCTGAAGATACCGGTATCGATAAGGGCCTGGATTTCCTTCTCGGTAGAAAGGTCGAAGGGTTTTCTAGGGGTAGTAATAATACTATCCTTACGTAGCTATAGGGATAGGATTATATCTGCCTCCTCCTTACTAGTAAGGTAGACGCCGAGAGGTAGTGAATCTGTTTCTTGCTAGTATATAATAAGCTGCTAGTAGTACTACGGGGAACGTCGTGGTCTTCTACGGGGTTGCCTTAGAGGGGTTAATACTTTAGGGGCTATTAGGGTAGTAGCGACGATAATCTCGTCCTTAGCCTTAGATTCGTCCTCTGCCGGGGTTAGAGAGGTGTCCTAACTAAGTATAGGGGTATTAGGTGTTTATAGATAAGGTGTTACAGGCCTAAGGCCTATGTGGGGCAACGGTTATAACCGTCGCCATGCTACTAGGTCACAGCTCCAGAGCAGCTCTGGGACACAGGAGCAGATCGTCACAACTAATATCCGGAACTCCGAGAGTCTACGATATACACTAGGGATATCCCAGCTATAGCGCTGCTCTAGAACACTAAGACCCTCTCTTACTAAAGTATAGCTAAAACCTTAATAAAGTATACTAAAGATATACCTAGATTAAGCACCTCCGCTATTATATCTAGACTAGCTAGATACCGCGAGGTACTAAGGTATAGAGCAGGTATATCTCTACTCTCTCTCTCTTACTTAGATAGATAGTTCTTCTCTCCTTAGTTTAATATAGATTATATCTGCACCTTATCCTTACTAGATTTTAAGCCTTGCCCGTTATATATATTAAACTCCTTTTTACCTTTCGGTGTTAGAAGTAGCTCGTAAGCTGCTTATCCCTAAGGTATAATATTAGACTACCCTATCGCTTATACTACGGAATAGGATACTTTCGGAGAACGTATCCTCGTAGGAGCTAATATAGCGTTAAGCGAAGCGATCTATTAATTAGGGAGCTCGATAGAAGCTAAGATAACCGAGAATAATAACTAGATTAAATTACGGTTTAGTTCGATATAAGAATCTATTACGAACTACTTTAGCTAGATATAATCTAGTATTAACTAGATAGCGTGCGGCGTAGTTATACCTCCTACGTAAGTTCCCCCCTTAATAAAGTATTAACTACCTACGGTTTAAATACCGATTCTTCCCTAGGACTAAGTACTATAGAAGCTACTCCCTCGCTAGAAGATAATAAGAAATGTAAGCTATTACTATAGCTAGAAAAGTTCGCTAGAGATAGAACGAAGTTCCCCGTATAGGTTTACGCTATAAAATATAAGCTCGATTATAATACTTACTTTATCGGTACCGATCGGGATAAGTTTAAGTCGATCTACGCGAATACCGAAGGAATAGCTCGAACTATAGTAGAACCCTTCTACTCCTTAAGCGGACTTACGGTATTATACTTATTAATAGAATTCTTAGCTAAACTCCGATTATACTACCTAGATAAGAATCGCGTAAGAATAGTATAGTAAGAGCTAGTAGTTTTTAAATAAGGAGTAAACTAGAAGTACTTTAACTTCTTCGCTTAGTTTAAGAAGATTATAGGATAAGCCGGTACTACTACTTAAATAAACGACGCTAAGTACTCTCTCTTACGAGTAGCGTTAAACTCTAAGCTCTAAAGCGTTATAATCCTAGTAGAGATCTTACGCGACTACTATAAATACGCGAACTAGGTTATAACGATCGCCGTAAGAATAGAAGGGGTATAGCGTATAACGGAACCTACTTACGAGTATAGATAAAATAAGACGCTAGCGATATCCGATATTATTAAAAGATAAGTAGGGGTCTTGGTCCCTAATACCTCTATACGCAGTCTCTCTTTGATAGCAGTAACGCGCGCTGTTAATCCTCTTTACTTAGGTGCAGTATCTTAATATCGTTGTGGTACGTTGTCTAAATTGCTTGAATGTTTTATGTAGTTCCCTATAAAGACCCGGAGACCCCACTTGGGGTCAAAACCCGGCTCAGCCGCTTCAAGTGCAAAAAACGAATTTCCGATAAAAGATTTTCGCAGCGTTTCTACAAAACGCGACTTACGACCACTAAAAAGTGATCCGGTCCTGCACATTTTTCGCGTACTTAGCCGTGGACAGAATCCGGTCCAGGGTAGCTGCAGGGTAAGCCCGCAGCACCACTAACTATGCGTACTATATAATATAACAGCTAGACCTAGTAAAAAGCCCTATATAACATAGCAGTACTATAAGCTTAATAGACCTATTAAGGTCTTGGGTTTAACAGATATTATAACCCTAATTATAAAAACTTATTAAGATACGGTTATAACGGGCGTAAACGTAGCTAGCTCCGGAGCCGCAAACTAGCAGAAACGGCGCGTAGCCTAGACTACTACCGAGGAGCGTTAAAAATATAAGGAATATAACCTCTACCTCCGTTATAGATAGGAGGGTTACCGAATTAACCGCTACCCGTTTAAAGTAGCTATACGCCCGGGAACTACTAGCGTATAAGCCGCGACTATTATAGACGCGGATAATAAAGATACCAATACGGAAAACGAGTAGCCTCTACGTAATAACGCGTATAGAGGCGAGAGGTAATACTAAGGGAAATAGTAGAGGTAAAGCAGAATATAAACGGTATACTATTCCTAGTCGATCTTTTAGTTAATAAAACGAGTTTTATAGAAGCCCTCGTTAATAACGGATATCTATACTAGTTTACTATCTACGAGAGAACTACTAGATCCCTAAACCTGCCCCGTATTCCTATTATTACTAGAACGTTAAAAGGAGCTACGATAAAGCAGTCGCTTATTAGAGAGATTACTTACTTTAACGCTAACCTCGATAGATATAACTATCGTATATTTATATACGTTATCCTAAACTTGGGTTACGATATTATCCTTAGGAAACTATAGATAAAGCGTAAAGGCGTTAGCTATATAGCCGACGAATATAAAATCGTACTAAGGTACTAAGGAATTACGGTACGAGAAAAGGGGTATATACTAGATACCCCCTAGATCCGGAGAGCCCGAGATATAACGTATATTAGAGCGTTTACTATAGGAGCCGAGATAAAGCGTGTAGAAAGCGGCTCTAATAAAGTAAAGGGGATAATAATTTTTTCGGTCTCCGTCGTAGATATTAATAAAGCCCTATAAATAAAGGAAGTGAAACTAATCGGCGACCGGTTACCCCTAGAGTACAAGTAGTAGAGGAGCCTCTTCGACCTAGTAAAAGTAGAAGAGCTTCTACTATATAGGGAGGGAGCAGATTATAAGATATACCTTATCCCCGATATATTAGGGAAGATATAGGAACCCCTATAGGGACCCCTATATAATATATTATAAGACGAACTACTAGTACTACGAAAGACGCTTATAGGACTACTTAATAAGAGTTTTATACGCGTAAGTAGCTCCCTAGTAAGCGTACTAGTTATCTTCGTTAGAAAACTAGGAGGTAGATTACGATTCTACGTAAATTATAAACGGCTTAACGCTATAATAAGAGTAGATAGGTATCCGTTACCCCTTATTAAGGAAATATTAACGTATCTTATAAATATAATATAGTTTACTAAGCTCGACGTCCGCGTAGCTTTCTATAAGCTCCGTATTAAGGAAGGATACAAGTAGATAATAGCCTTCTATACTAGATTTAGACTATTTAAATAGCTTATTATACCCTTTAATATAAGCGGCGTACTAGCTACCTTCTAGCGCTATATTAATATAGCCCTAAGAAACTACCTAAACGAATTCTGCTTAGCGTATATAGACGATATTCTTATTTATACTATCGGCGATAAAGCAGATTACGTCGCGAAAGTAAAGCTAGTACTTATTACCTTAGAGAAAGCAGGTTTTAACCTAGATATTAATAAATATAAGTTTAGTATAAAAGAAATAAAGTACCTCGGTTATATTATCGAAGTAGGTAAGGGAATTAAGATAGACCCCGAGAAGCTATTAGCTATTAGGGATTAAGAAGCTCTAACCTTAGTAAAAGCAGTACGAAGTTTCCTAGGATTCGCTAACTTTTATCGATAGTTTATACCTACTTATACTAATATTACCGGCCCCCTTATCGAACTAATATAGAAGAGTATACCGTTTTATTAGGGAGCCTAGTAGGAATCCGCGTTCGAGTATCTTAAAAGCCTTTTTATTATAGAATATATATTAGCTTAGTAGGATCTAGAAAGAGATATAGTCCTAGAAGTAGACTATTTAGGATATATTTATAGAGGCTACTTATTATAGAGAGACGAGTAAGGAGTTCTTAAGCTAGTAGCGTACTTCTCTAAACGACTCCTTCCCGCTAAATATAACTATAAGATATACGATAAAGAGTTATTAGTAGTAGTACGCTACTTAGAAGTATAGGACGTAGAGCTCCGGAGCCTTATAAACCCCTTTATTATCCTCTCTAATTATAAGAACCTTAAATTCTTTATAACCGGAAGAAGGCTTACCGAACGATAAGTCTAATAGTTTAAATTACTTTTACAATTCTATTTCAGGATATAATATAGGGAGGGAGTAAAGAGTAAGTAGCTAGATATACTCTCCTACCGCGAGTAAGATATACTAATAAGCTATAATAATAAACGCCTAGTAAGACGTGTTTTCTAGCTACTATAGAGTAACTAGCTCCTAGAGGGAGAAGAAAGAGAGAGGAACCTAGATTTCTAAATTAATATAATAGAGGTATTTAGAGTTAAAGTCGCGAGTAGTTCGGATATCTTTATAAATTAAGAGCTCTAGAGTATATAGGAAGTATTAGTCCTTTAAGATAATACCTATATAATAGTAGTTAAATATATTCGCGAAGGAAGTAGAGTATTCCTACCTAAGCTACGAGTAAATAATAAGCTCTTTAAGGTCTTAATAGCTAAGTATAAGCTAGGAGATAACGGGATACTATAATTTAGGAATAGAATCTAGATACTAAACTACGAACCCCTTTAGATAGCCCTAATCTAGAACACTTATAACTCCTATATTATAGGATATCTAGGGAGAGACGTAATAATTACGATACTCTTTCGCTACTACTACTAGCCGGGGATATACTACGCGGTACGAAGATTTATAAGTAACTACGATATTTATAGGAGAATAAATATATAGCGATATAGGAAGTAGGGTCTTTTTAAGCTACTACCCGTACCTAAGCGATTCTAGAGCGAACTATTAGTCGACTTTATAACCGACCTTCCTATAGGGAAGGAGGGTAACCCGGAATACCTAATAGTTATTATAGACCGACTAAGTAAAAACGTAGTCCTCGAGTTAATAATAGGTATAAGCGCCGAAGTATATATAGAGCGGTTCGTGAACTGCTACTAGCGCTACTATAGTTTTCCTAAAGTAATTACTAGTAATAGAGGGACTAATTAGGTTAGATACTTTTAGCGATAAATCTGCGAACTAGTTAGTATTAAGTAATAATTAAGCACGGCTTACTACTTAGAGACTGTTAAACCCAAGACCTTAATAGGTCTATTAAGCTTATAGTACTGCTATATTATATAGGGCTTTTTACTAGGTCTGGCTGTTATATTATATAGTACGCATAGTTAGTGGTGCTGCGGGCTTACCCTGCAGCTACCCTGGACCGGATTCTGTCCACGGCTAAGTACGCGAAAAATGTGCAGGACCGGATCACTTTTTAGTGGTCGTGAGTCGCGTTTTGTAGAAACGCTGCGAAAATCTTTTATCGGAAATTCGTTTTTTACACTTGAAGCGGCCAAGCCGGGTTTTGACCCCAAGTGGGGTCTCCGGGTCTTCGTAGGGAACTACATAAAATATTCAAGCAATTCAGACAACGTACTATAACGATATTAAGATACTGCACCTAAGTGAAGAGGATTAACAGCGCGCGTTACTGCTACAAGAGAGACTGCGTATAGAGGTATTAGGGACCAAGACCCCTACTTACTTTTAATAGAGACCGACGGAGTAACTAAGCGTGCTAACTAAGAAGTACTTATATATTTACGCGCCTTCGTTACTTATACGTAGCTCGACTAGGTAATACTACTACCTAGTACGATAATAGTAATTAATAATAAGGATACCTTGTTTATTAGATTAAGTCTATTTTACCTCCTCTATAGTTACTATATTAACCTAATTTAAGACGTTCCCCTAGATCCTAGCAAAGTCCCTACTATAGAACCGAGAAAGAGAGCGGACGATTTCGTAGTAAGACTACGCGAGGTATAAGACTTTGCTTAAGCAGCTATAGCGGCTATATAATAGCATATAGAGGAATCTGCTAACTAGCGGAGATCTCCCTCTATCCGCTATAAGGTTAACGATAAGGTATAGCTATTACTAAAGAATATAGCAACGAGCTAGCTATTAAAGAAACTCGCCTAGCTATACTCTAAATATATAGTTATAAAGGTTATTAGCCTATACGTAGTAGAACTAGATATTCCCGAGGGGATATATAGCCGCTTCTACGTAGATTTGCTTATAAGAGCAGCTATAGACCCCTTACTATCCCAGATTAACCCAGATACTAGACTACTACCACTTATCCTATACGCTAACCCCGACTAAGAAGAATAGGGGGTAGAGAGTATCTTATAAGTACAAATAAAGAAGCTCCTAGGACCTAGAAAACGAACTATCCGTTAAGCACTTATTAAATAGGCTTACTACTAGGAACCTACCTAGGAATTACTCGAAAAGATCGAGAGTATAGAAGCGTTAAACGTATTTAAAGCTAAATACGGATTAATTAATAATAACGATAGTCCGGTTACGATTCTAAAACGAGGAACTCGGAATAAGAAAATAGCTTCCTAGTACGAGTAGAATATAGAAAGAGTATATAGCAAGTAGTTAGTATTATAGTTAGTATTATATTTAATTTATAGGAACTCTCTATTATCCCTAACTAGGATTATTAGAAGAATATTATAAATCTTAGAAGGAGAAGGGGGGGTATTAAGTAACTACTTAGTTATTCTTACGCTTCTTAACTCTACTACTAATAGAAGGAGTAGCTATAGATATAAATTGCTTTATAAGCTTAACTAAATAACTAAGATATCTATTAAGGACGTCTAACTTCTCTTCTACTAATTCTTATAAGGGGGTTAGCAAGAAAGGAGCAGCGAGAAAATATCTTAAGAAGAAACTTATATAGTAGTCGATAGCTTAGCGCTATTATAAAGAAGAAGTACTACTAGCGCTAGGAGTACTAGGCGTACGTAACTTAGACT
Source organism: Arthrinium puccinioides (assembly GCA_022414665.1). Classification (NCBI taxonomy): domain Eukaryota; kingdom Fungi; phylum Ascomycota; class Sordariomycetes; order Amphisphaeriales; family Apiosporaceae; genus Arthrinium; species Arthrinium puccinioides. The sequence goes on from JAIUNF010000004.1 coordinate 373,222, forward strand.
TATTAAAAGAGGCGCAAGACTTAACGGTAAGAATACCTATATCCTTCTAGTTAGTAATAGTAGCTACGTATCTTATTAGCAGGAATAAAGCTACGAGTTTTATAGAAGGACTTATACTCGTTATTATAGTTATACTAGAGGGCCGCCTTAGCTAGAGAATTAACGGCGCCTCTTAACTCGCGGTCTATCGGTAGCTATATTTTTTTTAGCTGCGATTTACTATAGAAAGAGAGGATTACTTATAGGAGTATACGGATAACCCGAGGAATTGCCTCTAGTAGTAAACGAATAACCCTTATAACGCTTACCCTTATCTAATAAAAGTAGAGTTAGTATCGAAAAGGAGCAGGGGAGAAGCAGTTAACTTACTATTAGTACGTAAATAGAACGCACGCGGATATTTAGCGAGGCGCGCTACGTATTTAAAATAAGAGATATTATTAATACGGTTAGGGTATTCGTCTAACGGGATAACCTTATCTAAAGGGATAATATTCTAAAGCGCTACTTTAATCTTAATAAGAAGATGCTTAGGAGATGGGAGGAGAGACGGTTAGACTTACTAGTTAGTTATTAGATCGACTATTACCGACTAGAGTTAAGAGAGGGACGGAGGATAAAGTAAGAGGTTAGCTATATAGATAACCTACTAGCAGCTAGAGGACTAGCTAATTACGCGCTAATTACGCGCTAATCGCGTAGAGGATATAAAAATCCTAATTAGCCGTAGCTGGTAGGGATATACTCCTAAGCTAATTATTAACGCAGGCCTCCGATTAGCTATAGCGATAATAGACGCACTATAATTAAAGGTATTATCTCTACTACGGAGTAGGGCCAGACGCGATAACAACGTTAGTGATTTTAGAGCTGGAGGAGTGCTTAGAAGCACGCTCCGAGTACTAAAATTTAACGCCGGGCGGGGAGGTAATATTATAGGCCTAAGGCCTATATAGGGTAACGGTTATAACCGTCGCTATGCTACTAGGTTATAGCTCTAGAGCAGCTCTAGGACATAGGAGCAGATCGTTATAACTAATATCCGGAACTCCGAGAGTTTACGATATATACTAGGGATATCCTAGCTATAGCGCTACTCTAGAACACCAAGACCCTCTCTTACTAAAGTATAGCTAAAACCTTAATAAAGCATACTAAAGATATACCCAGATTAAGCACCTCCGCTATCGTATCTAGACTAGCTAAATACCGCGAGGTACCAAGGTACAGAGCAGGTATATCTCTGCTCTCTCTCTCTCACTTAGATAGATAGTTCTTCTCTCCTCAGTTTAATATAGATTATATCTGCACCTCATCCTTACTAGATTTTGAGCCTTGCCCGTTATATAAGGGGAAGGGTATTAAGGTTAGTGCTAAGCTAGTTAGTTTTATTATTGCCCGTTATCGAAAGGGGGTAGTAGGTCGTTAATTACGTTTTGGGTATCTTTTAGGTATAGTTTTATAACCGTTAACCTAAATATTCTTATACTACGTAGGGAATCGATAATATACTCCTCTCCGTTTACCGAAATTAGACAGAACGGTCCTTACTAGCCGTTTTTCTCTCTCTATACGCGAACTTCTAATCTAATTAGTAGGTCTAATATACTAAGTATCTATAGACTATTACGGGTTGCTAGAGCATCTATAACCTGTCTTATAGCGTAGAGGCGCCGTACCTCCTTTATTACCTTATATACTATAATAGCACGTTAAGTAATATTAGGGGAGGGAGGTAAATTATCTATTATCCTCGGATATACTCCGAAGATAAGTAGGGTAGGGATAAGGCCGTTAGGCCTAGCAGTATCGTTAACTGCTTTAATAGCTAATTAAAGTGAGTTTTTAGGGGTTAAGAGGGGGATTCGGCACGGATTATATCGTACACGCGCCGGAGGGGTATATAATACCTCTTAACCTTACTAATACTATAATAGGCTTCGATTAGAACCTCCTTAATAGAGATAGATATCGACCGCGCTACTTAGTTAAACTCTATAGCGTAGAAGTTCTTACCGGTATCCGTAACGATCTAATTAAGGGGTCCTTAATATATATCGATCTAGTATATCCGGAGGGTATCCTAGGTATACTTAGCGGTGACGTTATTTATAAACCGAGCTGCTTAGAAGGCGGTAGCAGTATCTACTATATAGAGGACTAGCCTATTACTATCTAGGTATATAATATCTACGATAACCTCGTAGTTAAAGTTATAGTTATCTTTAATCGTGAACTTAAACCGGTGCGGAGCTCGGCTATATATCTAGTACTAGTAGTAGTATTTAGTAAGCCGCTCGAGTAACTTTACTTCGACTTCGTGCCCTAACTGCTATAGCACCTTATATAGGCGTTAAACGGAAGGGTAGCCGAACCGGCGGTATAGTAGTCTAAGCTCGGTATCTATAAGGTACTAAGCGAATATCTATTCTGGACGCTATTACTATTACTCGAGTAGTATCTAGGGGTAACCCTATCTACGGATAACGGGGACTAAACGGTTATCCTTATATATTAGATTGGTTAGGTTATTAAAGTATATTTATATACGGTTTATATCCTAGATATAGAGTAGAAAAGGGGTATTAGCCGGAATAACGTAGAATATAATTATTCCGAGGGGTATAGGGACGTAGATTGATCTAAGTAAGTTAATAGTATCTCCGTTTCCGAATTTAATTATTACTTCTCCTACTATTATAGTATCTATAATTATAGATAGGAGTAGCTTCTAGAGTATAGAGAATTAGGGACGGCCGGCTATTAAGAAGCCGGTAGCGCCGGTATCTAGTATAATCCCTTAGAACTTCTCCGCGGTATACCTGCTATCGAGTATAAATACCGTGTTCTCGGATAGTATATTAATAGTATCTTCCTTAGTAATAGTATAGAAGGTTAACTAGTTAGCTAAGGTAGATATAGTATTATCTCCGTTAATATAGGTGTTAAAGTACGAGACGTAGAACTAGTTATTCTTAGGGTTAGTAATATTAGATTATAGGAACTAACGTATATCTTCGTTACTATCCTCGTTAGACGGTTCGTTAATAGAGATATCTTCCTCGACCCCTTTATACTAAGAGAGGAATTAGTTATATAGGTTATTTATAGGCTCTATTACGTCCTATAGGTATTAGCTATTCTTAAACTTATTATACGCGTTTCGTCTCTCTTTAGGGGTATATTTAGTAGACTAGTATCCTGTCTTCTTATAGATATAGCACCTCTTCGAGGTACTAGAAGAGTCGGACTATTAGGGACGGCTGCTATAATAGCGCGGAGGTCGGCTATTAGAGCGGTTATTAGTAAACCGTTTACTCCTACTAAACCTATTATACTTGCGGTCGGTCTAATACTATTATACCTCTTCTATTACGTACTATAGTATAGTAGTAGCGAAGGTAGAGGTACTAATAGCGGATCGGAGTTAACTATAAACTCCCTCGTAAGTTAGAGCCGGGTTATAGAGATAGAGGTTATACTCTAGTACGCTATAGTAGGCGTTAAGGACTTAGTCTCGGATTTATTAATCGTTACTAGGGTTATTTAGTAATAACGCTTATTAGAGTATTATAAGTTTATTAAGTATAATCTAGAGGGCTTAAAGCTTCGTCTTATCGGGGTTAAGCTAGATAATATAAAGGAGGGTAGTCTCTCTCTATTCGGAGAGGTATACTTAGTAGTTCTATAGTATCTCGAAGTGCTACTTATAAAGTATAACTATATCGTAGAAGGAGAAATACGAGGTAGACCTAGAGACGCTATTATAGTAGAACGCTAGTACTCGGCCTTTTAGTATTACCGAAAAGGCTCCTACGAACTACGTCTATATAATACCGACTTTATAATAGCTATTACGGAAGATAGTAAGCTTTAGCTCTAAAACGTTATATATCTCGCTACTATACTTTATCTCGTCGTTATAGAGCTTAGTAAGGTCTATTAGTTATCTTAGGAGTAGTATCTTAGGGGGACTATACTAGGGATACTAGCTAGTAGTAGCGGAGGTTCGTATACCGGAGTTACTTAACGTTATTACAGCTCCGGTGGTGCCGGGGATACTTACTATACTAGAGGTATATATATTACTAGCGGTATAGGTGTTACTATAGGCTGGGATTATACTCGTAGTAGGAGAGGTAGTAGTTTATATAGGTTATCGATAAAGCCTAGCCTTATAGTATTAGTAGCGAAGTCCGAGTTAACCTATATTGCCTCCGTAATAAGTTCGTTAGTCTAGAAAAGAAACCTATCCCGGTTAACGGTTTCTACTAGGTGCGGCACGATTCTAGTACGGTTCCTAATAATATAGACTCCTTATCCGTAGATAAAGTCTCGTAGTATACGGGCGACGTTAATATTAGCTACTGTTAAACCCAAGACCTTAATAGGTCTATTAAGCTTATAGTACTGCTATGTTATATAGGGCTTTCTACTAGGTCTAGCTGTTATATTATATAGTACGCATAGTTAGTGGTGCTGCGGGCTTACCCTGCAGCTACCCTGGACCGGATTCTGTCCACGGCTAAGTACGCGAAAAATGTGCAGGACCGGATCACTTTTTAGTGGTCGTGAGTCGCGTTTTGCAGAAACGCTGCGAAAATCTTTTATCGGAAATTCGTTTTTTGCACTTGAAGCGGCTAAGCCGGACTTTAACCCTAAGTAGGGTCTCCGGGTCTGTGTAGGGAACTATATAAAACATTCAAGCAATTCAGACAACGTACCACAACGATATTAAGATACTGCATCTAAGTGAAGAGGATTAACAGCGCGCGTTACTACTATTAAAGAGAGACTGCGTATAGAGGTATTAGGGACCAAGACCCCTACTTACTTTTAACAGCTACTATAAAGATCTCCTCTAGCTAGTTTTTAAAATCGCGTTATAACTGCTCTTATAGGCCTCGGCCGTAGAGCTCGTTAGTATAGTATAAAGCTATATAGTAGTAGATAATCGTTATAGCGAGGCTAGGGTTAGGAGTTATTAGTTTAAAACGAACTGTAAGGATAGGCTCCACAACAATAGATGGCATTACCAATTGCGCCAGTGCGCCGCGCGCACTGCGCCAAAAGATAAGCGGCCATTGAAGTAAGCTTGTTACAACAACGTGTGCAATTAGGGATTATAACGGTATATCGCGACTATACCGTTACACGAACCTTCCCCTAATACTCTATTTCGATATAGGGGAGGTACTTCCGGGGTACCAGAAGGCCGGTAGCCTTTTCCTAGGGTAATATATTGTCGAGAGCAGATATATTAGAGGTAGGTAAATAGGGTTAATTAGTAATAGCCTTAGCTATAGCGTTAAGGATTACCACGTCTCGAATACGGGCGTTTCTCCGTAGCCGCGGTTAGGGAGGCGTATATATTTGTTAAACGGTTTACTACTCGGTGCTAGGGCTAAGGGCGTAAAGGTAGGTAAAGGAGAGGACGTAAATATATTATAAAGGAGTAGATAAATCAAGTAATATTAGGTAAGGTGAAGTTCGCTAGGGAGGGGAAGTTATTCTAATAGCGAAATATAGATACCCGGCTCGGGAAATGTGGTAGTTTTAGATTAGGGTAGATTTTAGTATAAATTAGTAATAAAATAGGAGGTTATAGAAATAGTAAGGTTATATATAGCGGGTCCGTAATATTAGGTTATAGAACTTAAAACCTAAAATCAGGAAAAACAGGGGAAAGAGTTAGGAATACTACTCCTTAGAGTTATAGGCTACGGGCCTATTATATAAGGACGCGCGTCTCGTAGAAATCGATAATCCCTACTAAGGTAGTAGGGGAATCGGGCGTTATCTAGAGGTATTTTACCTATAATAGCGGGCTCGGTACCTGCGAAGTTAAGGCTATCGCTAACAGTGCGTTAACGGCGTTCCGAAGATATTTCTAGAGTTATTATAACACGGTAATCGCGACCTAGTAATAGCTAAAGGTATTCTAAAGGTAGTAATCGCTAACTAGCGATAAAATAAGTAGTAAAGGATAGGGAATAGTAAAAAATAATAGTATTAATAAAAAACGACGGATCTGCGTCTAGTAGTAATTACCGGATATTCCTAGTATTAATATAGCTTTAGATTCCTAGATAAACCTTTTCTAATTAGTCGGAATAGGATCGTGGACTATCTATAGCTTTAACCTTCTAGACGGGCCTTTTCTAATTAGCCGGAGTAGAGGTCGTCGTTGCTATCTTATAATCCCGTAGGTAAGTAGGGGACTATTCGTTATATAGTATTTTCGGATAAAGCCTTACTAATCTATAGAAAAAATACGTAAATAAGGTATCTTAAATATAGGAAAGGAATAGTAGTATTTTTAACCACTAATTAGTGTTAGTATTACCTTATTTAGACCGTAACGGTGAATATATAAAGCGCAGTAATATATCTGTTATTATTACTAGGCCTGAAGAGTAAGAAGGAAGAAAAAGAAGATAGCTAACTGAAGCAGCAGCTAAAGGTAGTAGGTAGTAGTTAGATGCTGACGCATCTGACCCACTTACCGGATGCCGGTGGCATCCGCTGCTGCAGCTGCTGCGGTGGTTTACACAGTAGTATTAGATTGGTATATTAAATGAAACACTGCGACACAATATCTGAGGAGAGTATATATAAATAATAGTACCTTCCAATTACTTAATTCTTAGTTCTTTAAACCATTATTTTGTTTTGTTCGTTTTTATAAAGCTCCTACTAGCTGCTATGAAAACCAACTCTTTTACGAAGGCTATTATATCTAGCTTAGTCGCTACTAGTACTACTTCTGCTTTCCAGCTTATAACTTCCGACTTTGTATACCTTCATAGATTTATTAGTACTCTAGGCGCTTTTTCTGCTATAGCCTACGCTATTCCTATCGAATCCAGTTTATTTCAGCCATGCTCTCAAGGTACATATATTTATTTGTCTAAACATAATATTTGGGTACATGTTAATAATGTACTAGATTTAGAAGAACACGAGGTAGATAAGCCCATTTCTATTGAGTCTACAAATTACGATAAGGGCTACCAAGATAGAATTTCCGAAATTTCTCTTATTTCTAAGCGTGGTAGTGGTATATCTTCTTATGTAAAGAATAAAAAACAAAAGATAAAGGAAAAGAAAAAGAAGGAGAACAACTTGGACTCTAACGACTCTGACGACTCTGACGACTCTGAAGAAGATGGTACTAGAGACAATAGATATACCATGGTTAAACTTGTAGACCCTGTTGATGGTTCTATTTCTTATGTTAGATCTCAAAGACCACAGCGGTAATAAAAACAGTTAAATAATATAGAGGATACCTAATTAATAGGATACATGTTTATTCTTATGATTAATTGGAATATATTCCTGTTCTTTAGCCTTAATAAAATACTATAGATAGTTGTTAAGGAGGTTAGTAACAGCTAATAGATCAATAGTTTTATTATAGATGCCAATTCAACTAATCCTTATAAAGAACCTATTTACTTCTCCGTCTACACTAGCTGTATTTATATTTATAGCTGCTAGTATAGAAGTTTCCTTGCTACGTAACTCGCAGTCTATAATACTAATCTTTTAGATCTGATGTATATATACTATATTAATATAATTACGTAACAGAGCTATTAGTTACAGTGATATGTTATCTTATATTATAACCACGAACAAGCTAGCAAACTAATAACAAGTACGTATAAGCCTTTGGGGCAATATCGTTAGATATTTGAAAAATACTAATTTGTTTATTATACGTTCCGTGTTAATTATCTACTTAAATTACCAAAGGCCTTATAACGAACAATTATCAGTTACTACCAAGGTAATAGTATAGGTATAGTATATATTAAACTAAGGAGTGAAGAACTATCTATATATATACGATCGCGGAGGATTATTTCTGCTTTATACCTTAGTTCATTATCGCTGAGAAACCTATCTTAGTAAAAGGCCTTCAATCTTAAATTATGTTGTTAAGACGAGTTATATCTCGTTGAATGAAGATGTACATAATGCATTTGTAGTTTCTATATGATATATCTCTGGTATATATCTCGAACTATTAATATTTCAGAGGGTATCGAAATTATCTATCTTTCTATATTATAGAGCAGTTCTAGGGCTAGGACTAAGTATTATAGTAATAACCGTTGCTATATCGAGGCCTTTACCCTGTAATAGAATTGTCTAAGTAAAGGAACGCCTTTATATCCTTCCGATTAAAACGGTTATTAGGGAGAACTTTAGTAACCTAGTACGGTCCTAACTATATATAAGCTTCCCCGACCTTAGCTTGTCTATATATCGCGGGAAGTCGTGTATAAGAACGATGTTAGCTTTAGTAATAGATTCACGCTATTACTTATATATTTTTCTTAAATAGCATTCTCCGTTTTATCTTCGTCTTTTTACGATAATCAGTTAACAGTCCTATACTAAACCTTCCGTATATATTTATAATATATGAACCCCTATTTTAAGGTGTTTATTATTATTTATCTTAGTATCCTAGGTAAAGACTCTTTAAGAAGGCTATACTATTTTGGTAAGTAGTATCGGTTTACGACTATAGACTATTCGGTAAGAACTATATGTATAAAGCCGGATCGCAGTTCTATTAGCATAGATAACTAGCTATAGTAGTACTCTGTATAATAAGGGTACTTAAAACATTATTAGAATATGTTTAGTTTAATGATTTGCACTATTATATTATATAAGTAGATAGCCTAGTCTATAACGATAGGAGTTTTCGAGTTAGTTATTGCCCTTGAATATTGGTTAATAGTTTAGACTTATTTCAACGAAACTCTATATAATAAGAAAGAGGTTTAATGAGTTGAGAAAGAAAGTTTATAGCTCCCTTATAACGCGTTATAGAATGTATTTAGCTTTTAGTAATTTTAGCAAGTATATTGTATTTATAATTAGCGTGATATTAAATTAGTAAATAAAGTTAAATATTGCGGTTCCTTTATTAGTTATAGTATATATAAATACTAGTACCTCGTAATTGTTAAATTCCCAGTGCTTTTTACTAGCACTCTTTTATTCTTCTTTATAAAACCTCTGTTATACTCCTATTATACAACTATTGTTATAAAAGTTCCAACTTTTAGAGTATTCCATTTGAATACATTTCTCGTTCTTTACAATTAGTACTATACCAATTACTATGAAAACTAAATCGTTCACTGAGTTTGTTCTATCTTTCTTAATCGCTACTAGTGCCACTTCTAGTTTCAAGCTTCTAGCTTACGACTATCCTTACTTTAATAGCGTTATTTATTTTCTCGGCGCCTTTTCTACCTTCTCCTATGCTATTCCTATCGATTTCCCTTTAACTGAGCCACGGTTACAATGTAAATATATCCATCTATTTTAAAGACAATATCTAAGTATGTGTTAATAATAAACTAGCTTTTCAAACATACGAGATAGCTAAGGTTATACCTCCTATGTCTATAGACTATATTAAAGGCTACCAGCATAAAAACTCGGAAATTACTCATATTTCAAAGCGTGGCGCTTCTATCTCTTCTTATATAAAAAATAAAACAAAGAAAGAAAAGGAGAAAGAAAAGGAGAAGAAAAAGAATAAGAAGCATAAGGATTCGGACTCTAAACACCATAATAATAAGGGTACTGGAGATAATAGGAATAACGTAGTCCATCGCGTGGACCCCTTTGATAGTTCCGTTACTTACCGTAAATACAAGAGACCTCAGTAGTGAAATTAGTATTCGGCTAACAAAGAGGGCACCTAAATACTAGGATAGACATTAATTTTAAGATTAATCGCTATCTATTTTCATTCTTTAGCCTTAACACTATACTTAGTATGATAAATAAAGCCTTTATAAGCCGCTAATATTAATTATCGGGCACCGTAGTAGCTAATTACTACTTTTAGCACGTTACTTTATTATTACTGCCTATAGGATACGGGCCGGGTATAGAACAATATAATTTACCAGCTAGTACCTGTATATTAATTTTGGTACACAAATCGAACTCATTTTAACAAGATTCTGTGTAATAAAGATTCTGTATAACAACTATGAGCTTTGATTAATATGGAAACAAGGTTTAAAGCTGCTATCTACTTTAACATAACGCTAGCCCCTTTATATAGTTTTAGCAAATGTATTTCGCTTTAACAAATCTTGAAAACACATACTATATTTGAATTAGTGTATTATTATAATAGTACGTTAAATGAATTATTGGTGTACATTTAAAAGATAAAGTGTGTATAAAAATTGGTATCTCGTAATTCTTTAATGCCTAATTACTTTCACTACTACTATATAGTCCTGCTATTATATATTCTCCTACAGGTCCTAAAAGTTATATTGGTATAGTAACATATATTTCTCGTTATTTGTACTATATAATACATTTGTTACTATGAAACCCATTTCTTTTACAGACATTATTCTAAGTAGCTTAGTCCTTACTAGTGCTACTTCTGGCTTCCAGCTTACAACTTATAACTTTGCTTACGTCTGTGGCGTAATTAATACCCTAGGTGTCTTTGCTGCTCCTATCGAATCAGTTATAATTAAGCCAAACTCCCAAAGTAGGTATTTGTATCTATTTAAATGTAATATCATGGTATATACTAATAACATACTAGGTTTTAAAACAGACGAGATAGCTCAGCCCGTACCTTTAAAGTCTTTAGACTTCGATAAGGTTCACCAAGATAAAAGTTACGAACTGCATCTTATTTCTAAGCGTGGCGGTTCCGTGTCTTCTTATATAAAGGAGAAAAAAGAGAAACTCAGAGAGAAGAAGAAGAATAAGCAAAAGAAAAAGGAGAAGAACTCGGACAATAACGACTCGGACAATATCCAATATAACCCTGTCCGCTATTACGACCGGACCCTTTACGAACCGGACAGGTACCACTACCACAATAGACGTCCTGTAAATAAATTCGATAGGAGCGATTACCCCTCGGCCGATAACTACTAATATAAGTCCATCTATACTATTAGAGTTAACCTACCTAAGCTGTTAATGTAATCTAGGCTGCCAGTTTAGAGAGCATATGTTTGCTGGGACATGTCTTCACTTTAGGATTAACATGAATCTATTTCTTTTCTTCAGCCTTAATAAAATACTGAATTATGAATTATACGTTCCGTGCCAGGTTATCCACCTAGTTTACTGAAACTCGTATGCGTATTATAATGTCTTCGATTCAATATTTTTCTCTACTCACTAGCCTTACTGGTACGGAGTATTACATATTCTCTTATTAATAGGGTGGGCCGATAATGTTTCTACAATGCTGTGTCCAGGTGTATACCATGGCGGCCAGCTTAGGCTCTATCCCAATGCCGATCTCGCCGATGTCCAGGATGAGCTCGAGGCGGTACTTGCCGAGCCTCTGCGGTATGTCGAGCAGCGAGGTCTCGGGTTTGGCTTCTGTCGTGCCGCCGCAGACCTTTTCTTTTTCGTTCGTCGTCGTCTCATCGCCGTGCCGACAGTGGTGTCTGCTTTCGCTCCCCAGGCGGCCGACGTGGAGGACGAACTCGGCCCGGTCCGAAGTGGCCCAAACGACGGTGCGGCAGTTGGTGTTGGGGTTGCCGACGATCACTGAGAGCGACCGGTAATAGGCTCGTCGTCGACGTCGAAGATAAGCACCCGTATCGTATTCGTAGACTCATAGTAGCGTAGCGACTTAGTCGGTTATGAGTAGCACAGTGTCATCTCGTTTCACTCGATAGCTCTACCGCAGTACTCCGTAGATAGCAGATCACAGTAGTCATAACACCATGCTATTTATTCACACGAAGCCGGCGTATCCGAAGTGGTTGACACCAAGCTTTCCGTCATGACGGCAGGAAGCGGAGTCAAGCTTTAAGTCGCAGATAGGCGATTGCTTGATTGGAATGGTCGGGCCAATGAGCATGCTGTTATTGATCTGGGATGCGGGAATAGCCTCGCAGGCTAGCCGCAATAGAGCAAGGCTCGTCGTGGCCAAGTGGACACAAGTGGACACAAGTGGACACAAGTGCACACGACCAGCCGGCTCTCGCTCCACCTCCCCTTTCGGGTCTACCGCCCGTCGGTCAGGCTATCCACAGTACGCGGCCTTGACCCATCCACCCGGTGGCACCAGGGGGGCCACTAAGATAAGAGACGCCCTGCAGAAAATTTCAACACAGTATATGTAATCCCGTGCCGCCGCGGACGGTGAACTGTTCCCGGCGCGTCTCGAGATTGCAACTGCATGACCTCGGCACGTGGGCAAAAGTCTGACACGCTTTCTTCTTGACAAGTTGACGTTTGACCCTATCCACACGCACCCAGTCGGACCAGTCCTTCATGACTCACTAGTCACTCGTCTTGCTGCAACAGTCAGGACTCACGACAGGAGAGAGGTCAGAGGCTTGGAGCCACACGGAAACGCGCAGACAATGTCGAGCGACTTGGAGACGGGCCGGGGCGCCAGCGAAAAGGAGAAGCTGCCCGACACCAGCGACAGGCTCACCGCCGGCAGCGAGACGTACCCGTACAGCGGCGTCGAGGACAAGCATGGCAAGGGCCTGCTGGGCACCCTCCGTCGCTTCGAGGCCAAGATGGACGCGAAGCTCGGCATCGAGTCCGAGGCCATCAGCCGCAAGATGCCCGAGGACAAGGTCCCCGTGCCGTGGCACCAGCAGCTCAGCATGGCCCTGCTGTGGGCGTCGGGCACCATGAACACGTCGTGCTTCGCCACCGGCTTCTTGGGCTGGGAGTTTGGCCTGTCGCTCAAGCAGTCCATCCTCGTCACCGTCTTCGCCTCCATCCTCGGCGGCGCCGTGACGGGCTTCGCTGCCACGTTCGGTGCCGCCACCGGCCTGCGCCAGATGTCCATGTCGCGCTTCAGCTTCGGCTGGTGGCCCAACAAGATCATCGCCGCCCTCAACGCCATCGTGCAGATCGGCTGGGCCGCCGTGGCCTGCATCACCGGCGGCCTGGCCCTGACCGCCGTCGCCGACGGCCACCTCTCCCTCGTCGTCGGCATCGTCATCCTGGTCGTCGTCGCCATGCTCATCTCCTTTGTCGGGCTCAAGGCCATCCTGGTCTACGAGCGCTACGCCTGGATCGTCTTCTTCATCATCTTCATGGTCTTCCTCGGCGAGACGGGCCAGTACGCCGACAACACCACGCCCAGCCCCCTGACCGGCGCCAACCTCTCGGCCCAGGTGCTCAGCCTCGTCGCCATCATCTACGGCAGCTCGGCGTCCTGGTGTACCATGGTGTCCGACTACTACGTGCACTACCCCGTCGACGTGTCGCGCACCAAGGTCTTCCTCATGACCACCTTTGGCATCGCCATCCCCACCAGCATCGGCATGGTGGCCGGCTGCGTCGTCTCGTCGGCGCTCAACAACCGGCCCGACTGGAAGGCCACGTACGAGGACGACGGCATCGGCTTCCTGATCCAGGAGATGCTGTACCCGTACGGCTTCGCCAAGCTGGTGCTGACCCTGCTCGTGCTCTCGGGCATCAACGTCAACGTCATCAGCATCTACAGCGCCGCCATCTCGTGCCAGCAGTTCTCGCGCCCCTTTGCCCGCGTCCCGCGCTTCGTCTGGACCCTCTTCTGCTTCGCCGCCATCCTCGGCCTCGCCCTCGGCGGCCGCGCCCAGCTCAACGCCTACCTGCAGAACTTCCTCTCCCTGCTCGGCTACTGGTGCACCTCGTACTTTGTCATCATCTTCGCCGAGCACTGGGTCTTCCGCCGCGGCAAGTTTGAGAACTACGACCTCGACGGGTACAACGATCCCGCCCGCCTGCCCATCGGCCTCGCGGCCCTGGCGGCGTTCCTGCTGGGTGCCGTGGCCTGGATCATGGGCATGGTCGAGACGTGGTACGTCGGCCCGCTGGGTGGCATGATTGGCGACTCGGGTGGTGATGTCGCCAACGAGTTTACGTTTGTGGTCACGGCGGTTGTGTATCTGCCTGCGAGGTGGTTGGAGCTAAAGGTGTTTGGGCGGTAGAATCGGTCGGGAGCGGGTGTTACTCGGTATGATAACAATGAAGATACGAACTTTGGTGACTGAACACACACACCTCCACAAGAGTAAATGAGACGACTGGCAGTGATTCCTTTATTGGATATTGGACCCTTTATCTCCTTCGTGCCACGCCTTCGATCCAACTTCACTCGCTGCGCCTGTGACACTGTATGCGTTGCTATCCGGAAACCAAAATAGCCTGATAAAGAGAAACGACCATAATGTAAGATTCAAGTACACTGTACGGATGACTGGAAAGTTTCTGGGGAATATGAGGTACTTATAAGCTCCACAACGACCAAGTCAGTCGTACTGTTCCTTCTCTTCGATGTTCGCATGTTCCGCAATGGAGCGGGGTGCTGACCCTTGGCTGCCTGCCATCATCCGGTCCGGGGCCTCATATTGGCTCTGACTGTAGGTGTAGCGAGCAGCGTGTTCAGGCGTGTGTGGACTTCGATCATAGCCCATGTGCCGTGGGGGAGTGGACAGCTGAGAGTCGGGTAAAGGTGGCTGAGGCTGGACGTAAATCTGATTGATGGGTCGGCCCGCTGGTGAGCCTTCGGCATATCTCAATGGTACACCGGTCGTGTTCCTCGGGGCTCTTTCTTGTTCGGCGTTGTTGTTGTTGTAGTAGTCGACGCTTTGATGCTGATGGTATTCGTGCGCCGCCATCTGGTTGCGCGCCGGTGGTCGGATGTCCGTCTGGCGGGGGTCTCGGACAGATTCGGCTCGGTTGCCGACCAGATACGCAAGATCGGCTTCGGTGTAGCCTTTGGTCTCTTTCATGTAGTTTTTAAACTGATGGATGGTTCTCTCCACTTGTTCAAACTGTGTGTCGCTGAGTGTCACTTCGGGAGGCTGCGAAATCCCTTGGCTGAACGCGCCCTGCTTCTGTTGTTCGTATTGCACATTGATTTGGTGATATGCCAGCGAGGACGCAATCTGAAAGGCGTTGCGGATCTGTCGCCCATTCCAGAAACCAAGCGCCTGGTTGCCGGACGCGGCGTTTTGTTTCATGCTGTTGTAAAACTGTCGACGAGCAAAGTTGATAATCTTCTCCTCCTCAATCTTCAGTTCCGGCATACCGTTAACCTCGCGGCGCTTTAAATCTATATCTCTCAGCTTTTCAATGTTTGTCTCGAAAATCTTTATCGTCTGTATGTCGTTCAGAGCTGGGTAGTGCAACGACAGATGCAGTCTAGAGTTGAAGGCCTCGTCCAGCTGGCCCACACGGTTAGTGGTCAGAAAGAGGATGCCATCGTAATACTCCAAGGCTCGCAAAAAGACTGCAGCTGTGTTAGATTGTAGGCTGTCAAGGCACATTGATTGGGAGATTGTGACTTACCAGATACCAGGGCGTTGCGGGATAGATCATAGCGAGACCGCTCGGTGAGAAACACGTCAGCCTCATCGATGAGCAGAATGCAGTTCCATCTGTTCGCAAGGCGGAAGATACGGCGCAGGTTTTCGTCAACCTCGTGCATTTCCGATCCGATGTCGCCATATGTGACAGAGAAGAGAGGCTTTTTCTTCTCCAGGGCCACAGCCTCGGCCGTGGCAGTTTTACCCACACCCGGGACGCCGTGTAGAAGAATGAACAGCCCCTTTTCCTTTGCTTGAATCACGTCTTGCGTCATATTCCCGACATTCCCGCTGTCCATTCTACTTTCTATACTCTTCTTCTCGAAGTGGGAGTTGACCAAACTGCGGATCATTTCCTTCTTTGAAGTTGGTATCTTCAACGCCTTGAATATTCCCTCCTGCGCCGCGATCGGTCGTAGTCGTGTGATGTCGAGAGCGACATGCTTGCGTTCTCGAAACGCATAGGCGAAAACTCGGCTTGGAAGAAGCTCGAGATCTTCGTCACGCAAGTTCATGTGTGCGAGGTTTCTTTCGTCAAACCGGTGGTGCTTGGATGCCTTGAGGAACTCGTCTTTCGCCAGAGAGCTTCGACGCTGCCAAGCGGTAACTCCGTCATCCACCTGGATGTTGTCGTACGTCTCCGATAGGAGCTCCTCTCTGGTATAATCTTGCCAGTGGTGAATGGAGAGCGCGTCCTCGCGAGTAAGCCAGTCATCAGACGTGCCCGTTGGTCGTGCAAAATTTGGTTTCCACCGAGGATTTTCGTTGAAGGCTTCCTCGAAGTCTATGATGGTGGGCCCATCGACAAACTCGGTCACCACAACACCACCATGCGGCCCCTTGCCCTGGGTACTTAGATTGATGCCGCTTGGGTTGTGCGCAAGTGTCCAACCAGAGTGTGATAGATGCTGTGTTTTGATGCAACTCTGGAAGAGTCGTCCCCGAATTCGTTGGTCTTCTCTTAGCTGTTGTGTGTTCTCCGTGTACCTAAGGGGATAGCATGATAATGCCGTAATGGCCTTTTCGCCTTCGAACCGGCGGATGGAAAATCTTCTGCTCACTGCTCGGTACGATAGACCATCGTAGTCGATGTAGTAACACAACAAGGAGAAAGCTTCATCGTCAAAGTCGTCTCCGTCGTCCGATTCGTAGTCTTCCTCTTCCTCTTCTCTCTTGTGCTTCGAACTTGCTGTTGCAGTCACGAACTCGGAACGATCCAGAGGTACGGTAAGTCCATAAACCCTCCAGAGCTGTTGATACATGCGCATTGGGCGGTTGCCTAACGGTCCCGTTAGCGCTTGTCCTTTCTCCTAGCTTTCGATGGGATAACTTACTTCCGCCGACAACAGCTGGATTTGAAAGTGCTTTATCTTGAGTCGGGCAGAAGACAGTCTCGCCTGTGGTAAACAGGAGCCATAGGTCGTCGAAACTGACCTTATCGCGGGGATTGTTCTGGTATTTGAGAGCTAATGGGATGATCTCGCGGTCAACAAAATCCACGTAGCACTGCATCTCTTCGTATGCATCGGGACTGTTGAGGACTGTGTCATAGGCATCGGGTACTGGATCTTCGTCCTCAACAGCAGGTCCGTCAGAGGATCTGCCACTGTCCTGTTGCTCAGCTGCCACGGGCGTTTGGTCAGGCGGCCGTGATTGGTCTGAAGATACGTGAGATGGTGTGTCGCCAGGCTGGCCCCATCTTCTTGCCAGTGCCTCTAGGCCCTTCCTCATCTGGTCATGGAAGTATATCGGAACTCTGAAAGGGTAGACGAAGGTACGCGATTCCTCTACTGCCCAGTCTTCTTCGGCATACCTGGAAAGATAGGCCAGGACGGATTCGGATTGAACCCGTATCCTCAATATTGAGCTGTTCTTGGGGAAAACGTTGATATCCGGCGGTATCGTGGATTCTGTTGCACGTTTAAAACGGGCTTTATCAACGTGCCGTCTAGCCTCTTCTCGACGCACATCATGTGTGACGTTTGGTCCAGCCACCAGTACCTCCAGAGCATACTTCTCGTCACTGTCTCCGAACCTGTTTTTGAACATCTCAATGTTGCATCTTCGAACCTTGGCAAGTGTTCTGAGTTTGCCCTTTGCAGAGACTGGCTTGGGACTCGCTTCCCCCTTGACAGTATTGATGCGCATCATTCTATTGAATACGCTAAGCATGACGTCCTCGATAACTTTCGGTAACTCTGCGTTGAGTGCAGAGTTGGTAGTCGCCTGTTGTTTCGTCTCTGCAAGTGTGCTAGAAGTAGAGCTAGATTGACCATTCTGGTTCGGGTCTTGCTCGGGCTCATTCGCTACAACATCTGACGGCTGTCCTTCAGGGATTTCCGATGTAGCGGGACTCGGCAAGGCAGGTGCTGCATTTGCACCACCTCCAGAAAGTAAAACAGGTATAGATTCGTCCATTGCGTGATGTATCACAAGATCGTGACGCAGAGAATATGTGTAAAGCTCGCCTAGGTGGACTTGTAGTGTGTCGCACTTCCACAGTACAATATGTCGGCAGTAAGGTGGACGAAGTGATTGTGGACGAGTTGCTTCTGGACCAGCTAGATGTGTCTTCATTTATGATGCGTGATATCTGCAAGGCTCTCGCACAAAAAGCAGTAGACATGAAAACATGAAGGGCTTCGTAGCCTGGCTGGCTGCAGAGATGCGTCTAATATCTATATTTGGCACCCCTTTGGCGCCCCCGTGTAAGGCTGATTGGTTTCGTTGAAGTAACGTATAACCCCTGGTCATTTGCATAGGAGATTATGTGATTCGATTGGGGACTGAGCGTAGCCTGCTGATAAGAACGCAACGTTTCCGGTGAGACGGGAGATTATATAACATTGGCTGCAGAGATACGGCTGTATTTATCGCTCTTCCGGCATAAATCTCTGTAAGGCTGCGTATTATTGTCTCGTGCGAAGGAGCTAAGCTACGTACAGTTACCACCACTATTGATGCTGACTGGTTTCGTGAAATGAACACACCACCTTCTAACTAGCAATGGGGTTAAATACGGTGATCCCATTGAGGAATGTGCTCAGCCTGCTGATAGCAATGCAACACTGCAGCTGCGTTATTTACCTTATCAGCACCCGAAAGGTAATTCCAAGTGTTATGGAGGGCTGTGTCCGGTCAGCATGATGATCATATGATGATCCTGGTAACTAAGCAGCCAGCCTTGTCCGGGTCGGAATCCAAAAGGGGGGTTTTCGATTGCCCCCCTTCTACCAACATGATATTCTTCCCGTGTTGGTCTTTCGCAAGGGTAAAGTCCCAATGGAGGCCGAAGCAGCTGCGTTCATTTTGAACGAGGCACCTTATGCAGATCTAGCTTCGGGATCCAATGCCCTGTACGATGCACAAAGAGCTGAGTTTCGGCCACGGAAGCCAGTTGAGTATGTGATATGTGCCAACTCTTTCACAGCCTAGAATCTGATCCATTATAGTGATCTACGAGAGGCCGTCTGGCGCTATCATAAATTGGGCCTCAAGCCAGAGCTGAGATTTAACCCGAACGATTGCACGTGGGACGACATCCTCGACGTGTTCGTCTCTGCACGAGGGGAATATGAGCAGAAAGCCCAAGGTGTAAGAAAACTAGCCCGGAAGGTATGGAGGAAGACTGGAAATCATGCAAACCGGATTACACCTCTCCTCAATGTAATTCCGGATGACATGGGATTGGGAACTCTTCGAGCTGGGCTTGCTTGGATCGTAACGGTGAGCCCCCTTGATCTGCTGCCTCACAGGATCCTCATCATTGTCTAGATGGCGAAAGAGTCCGCAATGAAGAGAGAGGCTACAATATCGGCTTTCGAAGATATACCAAGGCACTTCACTCTCGCCCAGCAGAAACGGAACATCTACCCAGAAGACACGGCTCTTAAGACTATTTCCATGGAGCTTCATGACGAACTGATGCAGTCAATTTCCAACCTCGTCTCATACCTGCTTCCCAAGTCACGAGGTATGCGTCCGCCATCAAGTTATCCTTTGGCCAATTCCCCGATCATGCCCCTAACCATGTCCTTGGTACCATAGTGAAGTCTGTTTTCCCCTTTATCGTCAAAGTCCCAACCGAGGACGACGTCGATAAAATTCTCGCCGTTGTCAAGCTCAAATGTGATGCGCTCCAGCGACACGTCGGAAATTTACACGAAACAATAGCGGTCGATACACACAAAACAGTGCAAGTCATTCGAGATGCTTCATTCCAAGCCAACAATCGACTGGACGAGTTATTGGCCTCCCGAAATGAGCTCGCAGAGAAGCTCGATCAGCAAGGAAGAACGATAGACGCCATGAACACAATGCTGCAGTTGTTAGCCGGCCCGCCTGGTGGCCATCGTCGCGCACTAAACGAACGTCTGTTTCAAGGCGTTTTACCGACCTTGATCATTGCCCCTTGCGCCTTGGTGACGATGGATGAACTCCTGTCCATCTTGCAGGCCCCTCTGGATGTCATTCTCATGGAAGATCTGGAACACGCCAGTGGGAAGGGCCAGCTCCTCGACCGCGTGGCACAAGCCCAGTCGGCAAGTCTTCTGCAGAATCCGCGATTCCAACGTTGGTACGACTCGGCAGAACCCGACATGGTATTTGTTGACGGCAGTATGAGAGACATGGGTGTGCCGACCGCAAGAATAACGCCCCTGTCCACCATCTGTGCTGCGTTGGCAATAACAACCTTGAAAACGCCTGGCGTCACGATGCTCATGTTCTTTTGCGGCCTCCATACAGCCCCGGACGATCCCCTCGTCGGACCCAGTGGGCTGATACGAGCTTTGGTCGCGACGGCGGTTGTCGAGCTGTATCACTCACGCAGCCTGAACCTGGACTTCATCAACACACCTGCCTTCCACCAGGCACTTCAAATGCACAACATACCAGCCCTCTGCCACGTATTTGAGGAGCTCATCGGCCAGTTCAGCCGGGATATCAAGCTATACTGTGTAGTGGACGGGATCACGTGGTGCGAACGGTTCGAGTGGCATGAGGGCCTGTGTGAATTCATGGACACGCTTGCAAGACTAGCCCTGAACCCCGGCCCAGGGCCTATTTTCAAGGTTCTCGTGACCTCTTCCGTCAGGAGCCGAGTGGTAGTTAGCCAGCCCCCGTTCAACTCTCTGGAACATCGGATTGTATTGGCCCATCGTCTTGAGCTAGAGTCCGAGTACCTTCCCGAAAGGGTCATGATGTTGAGGGCGAGAAATATGTGGTATAATGGAGATCGGAGTAGTACAGGTAGTGCATTTGTGGATTCAGATGGTACGGCAGAGGCCTATGACTGAGCAGTGAGATGGTAGCTTGTAAATGGGAGCATACAGTGGATATTTATTCAGCTGCCTATAACTCAATTTTCCTCAACAAATTATAAACCCGTCGTGAAACCCTTTCATTAATATTGCTAGTTTTTTCTTTGGGAGAAAGCATGTCCGAAATATGGATATATTGCCTGTTCAAACCTGCTTCAGCTTTGATCATAAGTACGCTGGCCACCGGCACAAGCTCACGAGCGAAGGAAAGTTAGTCGGTAGTTTGCAACAAAATTACACGGTATGGCCGTGTTGATCGCTATTGTCCTTGACCCAAGATGCATCTTTCCATTCCTGAACCGACCTTGATCAACCGTCCACGCCGAGACAGGACATTCAGTCTTGCTTTGGACAGACTGATCTAGATCGGCTGGTATCCCACTTCTATTTGCATACTACGAAAATCGATGGCCTGGCTTTTCAGAAGATGCCTACTTATATGCCGTTTGTGTCTTGCTGGTAACTGTTGACTATAGGACATAATCTCCACTGTCTGCCTCCGGTAAAGGCTCACCGAAAATCCGTCTTTGCGCATAGGTGTACGAAAGGAAGAGAGGATGTCTTGTGCCTTGGGTTAAAGCCTTGTGAGACATTGGAATGTTTGTTTTCCGTGAAGCATTGCCAAGTTTATCACACGGGGAAGTAAGCAGATCGATCAAGTATGGAGGCAAGCAATAAACTAAAGATGATGTTGGTGTCACCTTAATCAGACGTGGTCCGGCAGTCCGATCCGATCCGTATATCGTGGGGACAGGGTACCCTAAAAGGGTATATCCGACACCACTGCGGCTGCCATGTCGGATTTTCCCAACAGATACTCATCGGCACAAGTCCGCGAGGGGAGTGTTCACGAGGTAAGATCGTTAATCGTCTTGACTGCTGTCCTGTTGTCATGTTTCTTTATCAGGGGCTCCGACAATTTTTCTTCTTGAGATAGAATATCTCGATGATCCAGCCATCGCGTCGTCTGACTTGGGTTGTTCTCCTTGTTTCGACTTTCCATCTTGCCAACTTGTATCGCTCATCTCAAGGGAGGCTGGCACTTTATCCCTTTGGAGGTCGTCAACTTTCCTCGTCAGTGTTACCGGTAGCTCGTTGAACGGTGCATTTGCGATAGAATTTGTGCTGTCTCCAATCGTTTCCTCTCTTCCGTTCCTTCTCTCTTCCTCAGGTAAGTCATCAAGATTCACATTCAGTGGTGGAGATGTCCAATTTGCCGTCTCGATCAGAACATCGTTGCCAGAAATCCCGCTGAGCTCACCGTGTTCGATATAATATGATGCCGTGTCGGGTACCGAATCGACAGATAGCGCCTTCATGTCCTGCTGGATCGCATCGCTTTTGTCGTCCTCCAATTCATTATCCTCGTCTTCTTCTTGCGTTGGTAGTATGAAAAGAGCGAGCTGCTCTAAATGACCTCCGACGTGGGATCCGTACTGGCGAGGAGTCGCAACATGAAACTCAACGCAGAGTGCACAGCTGCCGGCGGATTTGGTGAAATCGGACTGGCTGCTCAAGGCCACCAAGGTTTTGGTATCCGTCCCGCCACCAGAGTCGTGCAGTATTCGAACATGGCTTTCCAGTGCACTCACTGCCTCGAAAGTTAAGTCGCAGCCGAAAGGACAGGTTAAAGTTATCCAGTGCTCGTGCTTCATGTGGTTCAACCAGTCGCCTCGTCGCATGTACTGGTTATCGGGGATCTGGCATGACATCTCGAGACAAATATAGGGGCGCAAGTCGCAGAAAACATGTTTTCTTATATGACTTAGCGATGCATTGAACAATTATAAAGATTTGAACTTACTTCCAGTCGTGCCTCGACGATACTTCAATCATGGTATGGCAGAATGGACATAACACAGGTCCTAGATGGTAATCCTTGGGAAGAGGAGGGATCCTGAGCTGCTGGTCGTTCACATCCGATCGTGCATAAGAGGTTACGGAGACTCCTGTGACTCGATCAAACTCTGCCAGGGTATTTTCTGGGACGGCTTTCGTCTGTATATCTTTGAGATGTTGGGGAATGGATGAAGCCACAGTTGTATGGTCTCCGATATCGGTGCGCGTGACGCCTTCCAACCCAGCCGACAGTTTGTTATGGTGATCCTCACGATATCGAAGGTACTGACGTTGCCGAGTCAGAGCCTTCCCAAGCCTTTCTGCGATTGGAGCGGCGACTTGTGGGAACTTTGACTGTACATGCTGGATGTCCCATGATTGATAGTACTCGACGGCCTTCATTGCAGCGCGAGCTTCAAACTGATCGTGGGGCGCCGGGTTGCTAATTGACACCGACAGACGAAGTAGACAGTCTATCAAGTGTCCGATGTTGTTGAGATCAGTCTCGATGCCGGACTGTTCCTCGCCGTCATCGTTTGCGAAATACTGCTCCAGCTCGTCCTCTTCTGAGTCGCCTTCTGTTGGCTCGTTCTTTTCCTGGGGCTCCGGTGCCAGATTATCGGCAGCTGGCAAACGTATGAGCGCCATAGGATAGACAGAGTGGACAGAATGGACGATTAGCCCACCTTCACCAATCGCGGCATTAAGCTCCGTGAGCAATGACATAATATGCCGTCGGATGGAAGAGGCATCGCGAAGGCGGTATTCCAAGGACCGGCTTCCAGAAGGACGATGTGCACCGAGACTCCCCGCCCATAGCTTGAGTCTTGCCAAGTGAGATGCTGCTATCGAGTCAATGACAATCTCGCCCTGCGCGGCATCGTTCAGAGACTTTAGAGAAGCGATACTGCGGCTCACAAGGCCTGCGATAGATGGGGTTTCTGCCGACGACGCCATGAGATGTTAACGTGTAATAAAGTCGCTTAGTTACCTACTGCAAGAAATTTGAAGGAAGAAAGTCGAGCTTGGATGATGAGATAGGCATACCGATTCATTTTACACGTGATTCGCGCAGGCGAGGACAAAGGAGGGGTTCCAACTTCCAACGTATCGCCGCTCGCGGCAGCCTGCAGGAATCTGGACAGGGGCTGATCGAGCGGGGGAAGCTGACGCCCGACACGCAGTCACCAGTAACAGTCAAGCTGACATTGCTTATCTGGAGAACTGTAGAGAGCCTTGTTCCTACTCCTCATCGAAATCTCTTCGCCGTTTCTCACCATGGAGCTCGCCGGTCTCGTGCTCGGGGCCCTACCCCTGGCTATCAAGACCATCGACACCTATCGGACTATCTTGAGCTCCATGAAGAGTGCCCGGAAAGACCTCAACTGGCTAAGACGCGACCTTGAGACGGAACGAATCCGCCTCCAGAATTCGTGCGAGACTCTGCTCGTTGGCATCGTGCCCTCATCCAAGATTGACACCATGATCGAGACCCCCTTTGCGTCGGATTGGCGAGAATATAGTGACCCCCTTCGACTTCGAATGTGGAATTCATGGCCCACATTCCAGGCACAGATGGATTTGTTGTGCGATGCTGTCAACGAACTGCAATGCAAGCTATACATGGATGAGGATGGCCAAGTGAGTAAACTCGTCCCTTTGCTCTTGCTCAAAATGTTGACCCCGATAATAGCCAGAGCTCAAAAGCGCGGGGTCCATCATCTATGAACTCAAGAAGAGGGCCGTTTTTACCTTGAGGAAGGGCGACTACGAACATTTAATGTCAAACATCAAATCAGCGAACTCGGCTCTGCAAGACATTGCAAAGCAGGACTGCGGACTAGAGCCACATCGCCGATCTAGATCACAGGCTCGAATCACCAAGCTTCTTCGAAACCTGTCACGAAGCCTGTTCGTTGCCTTGAACAAGGCAATTAGTTGCAGGTGTGCAAAAGCCCATATCCTCGGTCTGGAGCTCGTCGCCAGGAACGCCGTAATCCTGCCTAACGAAATTGAAGACCAGGTCGAGAGGACTCTGGCATTCCATGTCATTGTGGGCTCGACAAGCCTCGACTCTGTGCCACCCAAGTCGTTTCGTCTGCAACTTCGGGACGCGTCATGCCAAACCGTCCCGATACCGCACGTAGAACCCCCGATCAAGAAACCCATCAAGCGAAGGGTGAAATGGGCCATGAGCGACGACACGTTGTCTTCGTCGTCAACCACACAGCTCCTTGTCGGATCAACAGAGACTCTGACAATCACTCCACGCACACTAACGCACCCGTTACCTCTGATCACAGACCTATGCCAGGTTTCTGCCAAACAGCCTGACCCGGAAACCCAATGCTACGGCTACATTGCGAATGAGCAGCGCGAGTTTGGCCTCTATCCGCCAAACGATGTTTCCATTCTACCGACAGGCGTGTCAGTCACTCTCCGAGACGTCATTAACGGCAACAATCCAGGTCTACCTCCATTTAACTACCCAGAGAGACTGAAACTCTCGATATCTCTCTGCGTCAGCGTCCTACATCTGTACAGCACGCCATGGCTGGCTCAGGTCGTGACACTCGATGAGATCATCTTCGTCTGGCGAGAAGACAGCCAGAGTCAGACTTACGCACCCTACCGGCCTTTCATGGCGTGGCAAAAGCCAGACCAGACTACGCCCGGTGTCGGGGACGCTGCGGCAGCTCAGTTTCCCCGACCGTGGAACACCACACTGCTATCGCTGGGCGCCCTCCTGACTCAGGTCATCATCGGCCAGGTCGTTGACGGGCTGGAGATGACGCAGGATCTGGACATCAGCTCGATCTTGACGAAATGCGAGATCGGCCGCAGCCAGGTGAGCAGAATCATGGACTACGGGGGTCCCAACTATTCCGCCGCCGTCAAGTGGTGTTTTGAGAACGGCCGGGCCACCGCAGGATTCCAGAACGAGTATTTCTGCCAGAAGTTCCACGAGTCCGTCGTCGCCCTGCTCGAAGATGACGCAAAGTTTCTCGAGGATTGATGGACAACGTGCTACGCGTTCGGCTCTTAGCTATACCCAATTCTCCAAACTCTAACCCCTTTTTCGACCCATTCCTTTGTTCCATCACCTACCCTTGGACTCAACGATTGGTACCGTGGAGGCTTGCTACGCCAGCAGTGTAACGACAGAGACACATGATGTAGGGTACCCGATGATGGATCTTGGCTCTTGAACTTCTAAGACGGGCTGGGCGGTGCTTGAGTTGACTTGGCTGCGGGAGGAGAAAAGGCAAAATCCGAAATATTTCTCGTGTTGAAGAGTAGTGTAAAAGTATGCGTGGCGGAATAAACCTTTTCTCGGCGATCGTATTACCATTCTCCTCGAAACCGGGATAGACCTTGTATAACCTGCATAGAACAGGGCTCAATTGGCCGGAAAAGAGTAAACTACAAATGAAGGTTAACAAAGCCCGGGTAAAGCCTGTACTAGTGGTAGGTCCCCATGCGCATTTGTTCCCTCTTTCAAAGTTAATGGCTGTATAGTATATTTACTTGGGAACCTTGAACAGGAGATGTGAGCGCCAGCGCGATGCGTGGCACCGAGTTAACCTCCTTGTCATCATCTACTATGACGTGTTTTCGCGACGTCTTACTAATAGGATTTCTCTTTATTGATCTCGTAAAATAACACGGGGAGAATACATATAAGTCTCAGCATACTATAAATCTACTTTGTAATTAAAGTTCCATGTGCTCTAGATATTACATACTTTCGTGATAACTAACCGCGTATAGTAATTATTATTGTTTTAAGTAGTACTACATCATAGTCTTACCTTGATAGTTAGTATAACTAGTAGAGGATTATTATTCTGTCTCAATTCAATACGCGATAATAAATGGCAGGAATCTAACTTTGGTGGGCTACAGTTTTTGCTACATATTATGTAAAAAAGAAAGAAAAACCTCTTTACTAGGTAGTTCCTTTTTCCTCCTAGTTGGAAACTTTATATATATTAGCTTATCCTGAACTATAATAAGAAAGTGCAGTACTATAACGAGCCTATTTATATTGGTCTATGTCGATACCCAGTTAACTATCTTTGAAGGAGCACTTAGCAGTTCTTCGAACCGGTTCTGTGTAATAAATTTTAGAAGATAAAAGTGCGACGTAGATTGCGACTCCTACTTATGTAATTGACAGGTATAGTACACTAAAAGACACTCGACTTAAGCTTCAAGTTTTAGTTTTAGGATCAGGTAAACCCTAGAATGGACATTGTGAACGATGCATTGAGTAGTACCCTCTTTAACGTAGTTTGCATATATTGGACGAGGGTTAACCTTGACTTTTTAACGTTGTTATATTAAACTCTATAGGCCCTTTAACCAAGAAAAGAAATGGAAAGTACGGTTACTGCAAGTAGTAGTATAACGAGTTCTTTAAAAATAAGTTTTTCAATGCATTCAAGCTAGCAAAAGACTATGTTAATCGTAAGATGTATAATACAGAGGCAGGTATCGTTTATAAAAAGCCGGTTTCCTGTAGTTTTACTTTGGATTGTTACAATCCTATCTCAACACAACCCATCTCTTCTTTTGTTCATTCGCATTTCAGAATTGATTGCAGTCCCTCGACCACCTCTTACTACACAAATCAAAACTTCAAGATGCAACTCCCGTCCTTAGCTCTTGGTAGCTCTCTTGTGTTCCTTACACTTATCACCAGTGCTCTTAGTTGCGACATCTACTGGAACTGTCACTGCTATAATGCTGATGGCGTACCGAACGATGAGGTGACAGCAAAAGTCTGTGGACTTTTCGATAAGATCGATACAGAGATGATCGACGCCAATGTCGACTCTATGGGCGCCAGGGAGTGTAAATATATTGGACAGGAATACCAACCTGATAGTAATGGAGATTTGCAACTCCGCGGAGTAAGCAACTGCGTCTTTAGAGAGTTGTGCGCTCAGGCTGGCGCCACAGGTGCGGATTCGAGCTGCAGAGTGGATAAGGGTAAAGGGCTTGAAGCCCCCCATGAGAGTCTGTAGGGGATATGTTCAAAGAGGGAATAAGTCTAGGTGTGTTCCTTACCCAGTCCACCATTTACCTAGGTAGCAACTGGTTTATGGACTTGCTCATACGCAACGAAGCATGACAGAACTAATGCGTGGAGTAGAGCTGCGGACTTTGTGTATTCAGCACTGGTTAGAGGACACCCAAGTTCAATGGGGTTAGAAAAGACGGAGTAAAGGCCGTTATTGTATTATACACCGTTATCAGTGCCGTGTCTATTTACTTGTATATCTAACACATCACCGCGTATTGGAAAATGGCACCGACGGCAAAGTTTATCAACACCGCAAGAGTGAATCTTATCGATGGATTGGATAGTTCTCGCATCGGCTCAGAATGGCAGGGTCGCTCAAGTTTTGATTTACAGCGACTCGTTACCGTTAGCACGACGGACGCCCATAGGTTTAAACTTCTGCCCAGTTTAGATTATAGAGGAGCCGTTACCAGTTGACTTTAATCGTCATAGGTATACGATCAAGCTCATCTTTCGTCTAGCCCGATAGGGGGCGGCTCCGGCTCGTTCATCATGCTGTATCTGCTACTCATGCACCTCTTAGGGAGCACTGATATCTCGGCTGAAGACCAAAACCGGCCATGGATTTGGGCCTGAAACAAACAAAACAGATGGAGGGCTGTTGGCCCTCTCGTACCGGTACCGGGTACTCCGCCCAAATTAACGCCTTACTTTTGCGCTTCTTAGATAATACAATGACGCCTACTTCCACCGCGCAAAGGGATGCGCCTCAGTATTAAACACAAAATCATCCAGACTCACGAGCCCCGGCTCGCTAAAGATGAGATAGAAATACTTCAACGTCTCGCCCATCCAGAACGACTCCATCGAGTCCGACGCCGGCGGCCTGCCCTCGGCCGTCACATCCCACACCGCCGTGTTGGCGAGCGCCGTGCTCGTGGCGTTGTCGATGGCCACCCACATGTCCCACGCGTTCTCGAGCAGCGCCGCGTCGGCGGTGGCGCGGTACAGGACGAACACGCTCTCAATGGCCTCGGGACGGAGAATGTACCGCCGGTCCGGCACCGCCGTGAAGCCCCTGACGAGGCGGTCGTCCTTGATGATGTCGTCCGCCGTACGCTCATCGTCATCTTTCTTCCCGCGCTGCAGGACGTGTTTCTTCCACAGGCTCTCGTCCCATTCGCATGCGTCCTTGGAGGGGCAGGGAACCATGTGGAACGTCTCGGGCATGATGCCGTGTGGGAAAGATTTGTACGCGTAGATGCAGCCATCGACGAGTTTCCGAGCCACCTCGACCTCGTCGGCGACACCGAACATTTTGCCGCCGAGGGCCATGAGTCCGCCCATGAAGCAGACGAGATGCTGGCCCTGCGCCTCTAGTTCGATACTGACTTTCCCGTCGTCACCCTTGCGCGCGTGGACCTGACCTGCGACAAGTATATCTCGGTTTTCTGGCGTCATGGGCCTGAATATATTGTGTTTGGAGGCGGACTTGATAGCGTGTTCGTACATTTTCCTGTACATGGGGTCCCGGCCGCCAATAAGGGCGGTCATTTTCGGGAGGTATTCGTAGAGCGAATCGGCCATGGCGCCGAGAACAAAGTCATCGCCGCTGAAGAATTCTTGTTTCTCTGGGTTGACGATGAGAGGCCACATGCCGGGGAGGTTGGTCCAGTTCTGTTGGCGGTCGAAGATGTTCATGATGCGCTGGGTCGCGTCCCACCATTTGGGGTCACCGGTAAGGATAGAAAGGCGTGTGAATTCCATCGATAGACTTCCAATCTCCGCAACCAGCTCGCCGTTGCCGACGGTCTGCTTGGCGCCTCTGGCGGCCTCGCCGACTTTCCACCGCGTCATGGGCATGCGGTTCGGCGTGTCAAAGGCCTTGTATAGCATTTCGCCTACCTGAGCGGCCTTGCGCAGCAGCCGCACGTCGCCACTTAGGTCAAAAGCTGAGAGGAAGCCGCCAAGGTATCGAATGTTGGTCTCGAAGACGTTGATCTCTTCGAGGTCCGTCTTGGTAAAGTCAATCGTCACCGCGGCGTCCACGGCTTCGACGAAGTCGTCCCTCATGCCCATAATCCAGAGCGTGTCGAGGGAATCCACGAGCGTCGCGGCCCATCCTCCAAACGAGTTGCGTCGGCCCCCTGATACGGGGGTCAATTCGTCCGACAGCCAGGCGTAGGTACGATACGAAGACCAGGCTTTTGAAAAGGCCTGTTTGACCGTTTGTTGCCTCTCCTCGCGGACGCGGCGCTGTGCGCTCGTCTCATGGGGGAACGTCGCCTGCACCTGTGGAAAGCGCACTGAAGGCGTGTTCGGGAGTTGATGCAGCGGCAATGGTGCCGGATGGTGGACTTTCACTGTCTTCCAGAAGTATGCATTGTCCTGCTCTGCCATCCACTCGACCGGTTTTGGCAGCGAGGGCGATATGGATATGGGCGAGGGAAGGCTGCCGTCGTTGTACCAGAAGAGCAGGAGGAGGATGGAGAGAGGGAGCCCGAGAAGAGCGACGCATGGCGTTTTCCGCCTTAGCAGGATCATTATTTTTCTCTGTGTCTTCCCACTTTCTTGGCGATGGTAAGTTGAGAGCGCGCGCGTTGGCGCTGGAAAGGAGAGAGTACGAGCGTCGAGTATAGGAAACTACTTTGTAACTTGTTTTCTTGCAATTTGGTGTTGGCGACGCGAAATGAATACGCGACGAGCCCCTTTTGCTTGAAACGGTTAGGATGGCCGTTTTTCTGTTGAGAGAGAGGAGAAAGGGAGCCGGGACAGGGTGTAGGAATGCTGGCGCTTATGACGTTGATTCTATTGGTGTTTGGAGTTTGTGTTGGTGACGGCTGGGCTACGTACTCGCGCGTTATTGATTTCCAAACCAAACCTTGTCACTCTGCACCCTGGCTTGTCTCGGCGCGGGCTGTTGCATGGCTGTCTGCATCCGTACGGGGGGTGGGGGGGGAGGGTTGCTGGACAAATGTTTGCCTCGGGTCCTACTTTGACCTCCTTACGAGCAAGGGTCATTCATGACCTTGAGTGCAACAATACGGGGTATACAGAGTACTGCTGCCACACCTCGTTACATATAGCTTGCATTGAGTATAGAGAGGAGGGAAGTGGGCTACAAATCGACTACAGCCTCGTTTGCCCACTATTTCCCCGTTTGCGTTGTCCACGTCGCCAAGATTGTTTTCCAATCCCAAGTTCCCAGGTCCACGGTCCGGGGTTACGCAGAGTCCACACCCAGCGACCCAGTCTCCAGGCCGCTTGCCATACGATGGCTCATCTCTTACGGATCTTGATTTTCTTATCTTGTCTCCCTCGAAAGGCTCAGGCCGCCTGTTACTTCCTCGATACTAGCATCTCTCAAAACAACACGCCATTTTAGGACGCCGAGGCCGAATGAACCAGCTATAGAAAGCTTAGATAATCACACAAAGATTGCCAGACACGATGCTGAAGAGGGCGAAGGACCAATTTTTCTCGACGAATACTACTATAGATATTACTTACTTCTTATAAGGAGCGGATATACCGCGTGGATGCGGATGAATACTATACCAAAATGCAGACCAATAACAGGAGAAGGTCGACTGATAAATTTGATTCATAAACTCTCCCCTATCCACCACCAAATCTCCTGGTTCACACTATGGAGAAGAATCAATCGGAGGAAAATCAAACCCGGCAGACTTGACACTCTGTAGTGTAGTGGGCGACCCGGATAGGTTTTAGTTGTCATGTAGCTGGCGGTAGCACTCATTACGAGTATGGGTTTTGAAGAATGGTATATCCTAGGTCTAGCACTTTATGACTTCGTCTCGGTGCTGAATGTTCGACCTTGGTGTTGGAGGCATGGGTGCTATAGGAGTGTTGCGTGGTCATCTCCTCGTCCCGAAGCGCCTCGGCTTTCGCACGTGTAGAAGGCCATTTGGCCTTCTATAGCTGGAACTTGGGCTTGTCCTCGATGAGGAAGATACGAACCTTAGTGTTTGATGCGTGGGTGCCGTACGAGTGCTGGAGGTTAATCTCTTCTAGGGTCTGTTCTACCGCAGTGGCAGGGGTTCCGCGAGGGAATGACTTCTAGGGCTGAATCTCAGTGACGGGGCTTATTTTAGCTGTTGATGTTTGTCATGCAATGAAGACAAATTCTGGTGAGATATGACATGTATTGTTATAGCAATTGCCTGGCACACGATTCCCTTATTCCTCCTCCCGAACAAGTCATGTGTCGCCAGTATCTGCCGCGAATACGGCAAGGGTACTTGGGCGAGTTTTGAAGTTCTTTCCGGGTCCGCCGTGCCTTCTCTGCAGAATGGCCATGTATATTTCAGCCTTCAATCTGAGAAATTGTCACTGTCCTCCGTCCTAGCATTCTCCGAGCAGCTCTTGCCGAATCCTTCAGCCCACTGACGTGGCTTCCATGAAATGCCTGCTCTATCTCGGCCAGCGTTCGTCCTCGAGTCTCTGGCATGAAGAAGAAGCAAACTACAGCTGTGGCAAAGGTACAGCCGCCAAAGAGAAAATAGGCGCCATATCTAGTATTCGCAAGGAGCGTGGGCGTGATGAGGGCGACAAGAAAGTTTGTCATCCAGTTGCTGCCATGGGCGATACTGGTAGCAGTAGCTCGGGTCCGTTGGGGTTGGATCTCGGCAGCGTATATCTTCATACCGATCGCCCATGAGATGCAATAGATCACCGTGAAGACGTAGATGGCGACTACAACGATCCAGCGCGCAGCACCGTCAGGGTGGACGACGTCTGCTGCATACAGTCCGCCGATGACGAACATAGTCCCGGCCATGCCAAGACCGCCACCTATAGTGTTGCCACGCCGGCCCCAGCCGTCGGCCCAGATGGTAGCAGGGACGGTAACTGCAAAGATTACTATAGCCGAGACACCGGAAGCGAGAAAAGTATCACTCGCTGACGCGATGCCAGCCTGTTGAAACAGCAGTGGAGCATACTATAAATACGTTAGAGAGTATCGGACAAGCTCGAAGAATTGAAACATACGTAGAGAACGCCGTCAATGCCACTCAACTGTTGCATGCCCATCAGGAAGATGGCAAGGAAAAACCGTGGCCGGGCATCGGCCGAAAACAGGTCCTGAATCTGCTAAGAATAGATGTCAGAACAAGACGCAATTCCGCGCTTACGCGATTTGAACAGCACGGTGACATGGCGAGCATATTGTTCCCGATTGGTACGGTATGGTGCTACTCACATTGGATTTTACCTTTGTTTCCTCCGTCTGGTGTTGATCTGAAATCTTTTCTTGATCCGCAGCATCGACGCCTAGAGACTGCCAGGCTGCTGCGACCTCTGCTGTGCTTCTTCCGCGGAGAGCCAACCATCTTGGCGACGGCGGCAGCAGCAGAGAAGCAATCAAGGCGAAGATGACGGAGTATGAGGCGAGAAGCATAAAGGGCAACCGCCAGGAAAAGGTCGAGTCTATATTAGCAGACCCATAGCACGTGAAGAACCCTGCCATCAGGCCGCAAGTAATGAGTAGCTGAGGCCCGGTCGTAAGAGGTCCACGGTGCCGTGCAGGTGAGATTTCACATATGTACCTGTGTAAGCCGGCAAGCGTATCAGTAATTGGAAGTTGGTACCGTAACAGATGTCAGAAGCCAGACTTACACTACCAAGGCTCCCATGTAAAGGCCTTCGCCAACTCCCGCCACAACGCGGCCGGCAACAAACATGCCGAGATGCACGGCGGCCGCCTCGATGGCAGCGCCGAGCGCAAAGATACTGGCACCGATAGCGATAGCTGTTGGCCTACCAAGGACGTCGGCGACACGGCCGGCGAGGAAAGAGGTGATGGCTGCAGGGATAAGGATTGAGGAAACAATGAGACCGTGGAGAGTAGGGCCTGGGTGGCCAAAGGGTTGGGTGAATGCATCCATGACAGTAACCGGACCGATGATGCCAGTGTCGACGCCGAAGAGAAACCCGCCGAGCGAGCACAGGAAGCTGGCCGCCACATAGCGAGGAGGCCTCTGGCCCAGGCTGGAGAGCTTCATGGTCATTCTCTGCTGCAACGAAGTCGCTCGCTGCTTCAAAGTTCAAGGGATTGACTTGTGAGTCCAGGAAAGAGACTTGAAAGAGTCTAAGAGTAGCTGCGGCGGGGTGTACGATTAGATGAGTGCCTTGGATTCAGCCTCGATGCACAATCGTATTTGAGGAAGTATCGGGAGAGAATAGGTCAGGATGGGATGACTGTGACTTGCAGCGTCCAAGTCGTGGAAGTAAGTATTTAAGGACAGTGGCAGTGACATATAAAGGACCAGGTCACCAAGGTAGGATAAATGTGGAGTTATGACGCAGGGCCACCAGGGGTGAAAAAAGGAATGCTCGGTTTGTCATGGACCAAGTACCCGTGTTGGTCATAGAAGCCGGCGGGACGGACGTTCTACGTTGCTTGCTTGCCTGCCCGCTCGCCTGTTTTTGGCCAACGAAGTGAAGTTGCATACGGATAGTTAGCGGCTATTAGTTCAAGGGGCACACACGCCTTCTCCATAAATCGACCGTTAAACGCGTCTACCGGATAGCATGCCGAAACGGGACAATGGGGTTGCGGGGGGGTCGACTGCTCGCCGGCCAATGGACAGCGCCCATGGAAGCGCTCCACTACTCCCCGCGTAAATATTACCATTCTGGGACAGAGGCTCCACAAATCGTACCCCATCAACGTCTGTTGACTCACATTGGTACGGATACCGTAGCCATATTCGCACTACACACTGAAAAGCTTGGTGACTAATGATATGATTCATCCAAAGCTCATGTTTTGTGGATGATGATCATCCCTAAGTCTGATCTACAGATATGTTTCGTATCTGGATTGTCCTACGGCGAGCGATACACGCGTCTAGCATTGCCTGTGGGTGGATGTGTTAGACAGATACACCATTTTGACGTCACAAAATGAACTGTCACCTCTGCCACTGCTAGTGAACTTTTCACTCTGATATACAAATGGTATTTGTTGTTAATACCTTGGCCCAGAGAGACGCTCGACACCATGGCGTACTTCCGTAATGATCTTCCCTTTGTTCGATCTTCCCTTTCCTTCGATCTCCCTTTTCGATCTACCCTATCGGTCTCCTTCCGATCCTCAACAGCTTTCATGTATGTATCTTCCATGTGTTAAAAAATATATTGCCGCCGAATCTCCCGAGGTAGTCGATAGCCCATTCATTTCTCCACTCGGGTTGACGTCGTTTGCCCGACCTCGTTACCCTAGGTACCGATGCTGTTCTTCTTGGAGCTCCGGTACCCTTCAGATGCGTTGCGGCCTTATTACGGCAAATCGGTGCTGCAGAGTGTTAGTCTTCCAGTGACCCGTATCGAAGGTCTTCGCCCACCCGTTTAGCACTACCATCATGGCCACTCACGCGCACACATGTACACAACAGTCACCAAGCGCCTTTGCCCGTGGCGATCCCGATCGGCCCGTACTCCCCTACCGCATGAGCATGGTTGACCATGGAAGATTTTATTCGTCCAGAGAATGACCCGAGAGGAAAGGTCGTCAAAGGCGTTCGATCGCTAAGCAAAAATATTGCACCCCTTCTTCTCCCCTGTCCCCCCCCCCGTACCCAAGGGCTAGAACTTTGTCAGCCTGATCCTCCCGAGCCACCCTGCATACGACAAGTCCCCCGTCCCGAGGACGTGAAATGACGACAGCCACCCCCACAATACCCACATCGGATGTACCTGTTAAAGAGAGGAGGAAAAGGAAGGATGTCGAGGTTCTGATGCTACCCTATCAGAGGTAAGGGCCCCCCCCTCCGACTTGAATCCCTCACGCCCAAAGACCAGCATGAGAGCTGCCTGTGTGGAGCTACAGACGGTATAGATTGATTATCTTGCCGTCTTTGCGTTACACTGGTCGTAAAATTATCTCTTTTAGGAAACCCACCGTTCTCATGCAGAACGGTGTCGTCGATACGTCCGGTGATGACAATTTCCCGACGCTCATGACGTGTTCAAGGGTGTGATACTGTATGACTGCGTGTGCCACCCTTCATGGACATATCAAGGATAGGGTATAAAGCCATGTCTATATCCCCTCAACGAGGAGGTAGGGCCAAACCACGACAGCACTGAAAAACATCCAACATATAAGGAAACCCACATAATACTGTAACATCTCCGCATATCAGCAGCACTAAGTCCACCTGCGAAACTTCAAGGGGCCTGGAGTCGGTAAAGCGACCAGCGGAGCCAATATCTGCTCCTCTTTCCCTTCTATCTTCTGTCACGCTCTGATACTCTTACCCCGAAGCTTCGAAGACGGCACTAATATTGCACCCTCCTAAGTCATCCAGGATGTATGCCGCGTTGGCGATTGCGCTCTCGGCCCTGGCCCTCTTTGTCGTCGGGAGACCCATCATCCTCTACCTCCAGGATGCAAAGGGCTTCCGCAAGTACCCCGTACAGAACATGCTCTCCGGCTTCTCGGCCTTGGCCTACGGCTGGGGGAGGTGGGACGGTCCCACCCCATATTCCACACCCGGCGGCTGCACGAGCAGCTGATGAAGAGTCCCGTGGTCCGCGTCGGCCCCAACTGGCTCTCGTTCGGCCGGGCCCAGGCCGCCCGCGACATCTACGGCTACACGTCGCCCTGCGCCAAGGGCGCCATCTACGACTCGCTGCAGGGCGGCGGCGAGCATCTCGTCAACATCACCAGCCGGGCCCTGCACTCGTCCCGCCGCAAGATGGTGGCCACCGCCTACGCCCCTCGCAACATCGAGATGTGGGAGCCCAAGGTCGCCGAGACCACGACGGTGCTCGTCGCCAAACTCGACGCCATGTGCACGGCGGCCCCTACCGCGCCCGCCGGCGTCGTGCCCGCGGAGGAGCTCGCCTTTGATGCCAACCTGTGGTCGATGCTGTACTGTTTCGAATGCGTCATCAAGATCGGTATGAGCAAGGACGTGGGCTTCATAGCGCAGGGCTCCGACCTGGTCGACGTGTCTCGCCCCGGTGGGGGCAAGGAGACGGTACATGTCATCGACTGCCTACACAGCGGCTCACGCGCCGCGTCGACGCTGATCTGGGATACGGACAACTTTCCTCTTTTGAAAAAGGTCTCGACCAAGGTTTCCCCATGGTACGCAAGCCAGTGGCACAATGCTTCCAACTGGCGCGCCTTCGTTGCGCAGTTGACAGAAGAACGCCTGAAGCGCTACGACGCCGGCGAGGTTCTCGACGATCTCGTCCAACCCCTGATCGAGGATAGGAGAGGCGCAGATGCGGATATCAGCGCCCGCGATCGCGAGGCCGAGGTGGACCAGATGGGTGAGTGACCGAGACGTGTAATATTGCCATCTCGTCACCGGGGCTACTACTAATCCACACAATAGTAAACGGTGGAGGGGATGGCCCTGGCATCTCTCTTGTGAACACTCTGTACTACCTCGTGAAGTACCCCGAGAGTATGGCCAAGCTGCGCGCCGAGCTCGACGAGGTCTTGACGCCCGAGGATACGGTCGCGCCGTGGTCCAAGGTCAAGAACCTGTCGTACCTCCGTGCTTGCGTCGACGAGTCGATGCGCCTGTCCCCCCCCGTCGCCACCGATCTCGTCCGACGGACACCACCAGACCGCGCCTACACAATCGACGGCACGGCTGTGGCCCCTGACACGGTTGTCAGCATCTCGGCGTACACGGCGCATCGCGACCCCGACGTCTTCCCGGAGCCCGAGTCGTTCACGCCTGAGCGGTGGTTGATGAAGGGCGACGACAGGCTGAAGGACATGCTCGCCGTCTACATCCCCTTCAGTGCGGGGTCTCGCAGCTGCATAGGTCGGAACGTGACCATCCTGATGCAGTTGGTGTATGTTGCTACGCTTGTCTACCGGTACGATTTCGCGCTGCCTCACCCGGGCTGGGAGATGGAGTGGATCGATTACTTCAATCTATGGCCCAAGGAGTTACCGCTCAAGATCTGGAAGCGCGATATCAAGATGAAAGCCTGATCAACAACGGCCATGACCGCCGTGCAAGGTAGGAACCGGGTTCGGACACGGTATCTGAAGGTAACGAGAACGGGAGCAACCAGCCCGCAAGCTGAGCGGCGACGGAGCTGCACACAAAGGGGTGACCGTGGACGATGTGCCACGAATGATAATGACATGACGATTGTGGTAGGTCAGGATCGCATATCGAGAAGAACGCCATTCCCCTTTCTTTGGTTGGGTGGATCGGCGCATTCATGTATACTCTTAAAACAAACCATCCTTATCCGGCTTGGTTGACTTGCATCTATTTTTCATTCTCATCATGTCGGCGTTGTACAAGTCTTCCGGTGTTTCCTCAGGCGTGCCACAGG
This sequence comes from Arthrinium puccinioides, assembly GCA_022414665.1. Lineage (NCBI taxonomy): Eukaryota > Fungi > Ascomycota > Sordariomycetes > Amphisphaeriales > Apiosporaceae > Arthrinium > Arthrinium puccinioides. The sequence continues at coordinate 411,105 of JAIUNF010000004.1, forward strand.
TCTAATGGGTGGCTGTGTGTACTGCCAACCTTGGGTCTCAACTGCCAGTTTCGATGAGCTGCTGCAGCTTCTTCACGCGGATGCGAGTGCTGAAGCCGTGGCAGATTTCAAGATCATCAAGCAGATTCCAAATCTTGATCTTTTTGCCGAGGCCGCTGATGTGCTTGGCGGCTTGAGAAGACGGGCGCGGTCAGATTCGCTTCCTATCGTACGCCAACTCAAGGTTCGAAGAAGAAAACGTACCGAAAAAGAGCGCCTGGGCAGAAAAGCTTCGAACGCCTTGGGAGATGTCGGACATTGCTATGCTCACTATCTCCATGGCATGGTACTCGATCTGTGTCTGCGTTAGGGACCAGCAGCGCGTAATCAATTCACCACGAGGAGTCTCATGCCTTTGGTACTTGGGAAGGGTGTGGCAACTCGGCCTCGGCGCAGAGCATTAGTTGGAGGAGGTGATACGACATCATGGCGGCGGCTATGGGGGGTTAGCGTATCAATGGCATGGCATGGCATGCCCTTGGGGTAACAAGGCGGAGACGGGTCGGAAGCGACGACGAACCAGCAGAAGGGATAGCAAAGTAAAACTTGACAAAACCTTGATCGTCAGGCTCACTGTATTGGAGTCCTCGAAACGAAGGGGGCAAGCCATCAAACCAACTCGCGGCATCAGCAAGGATGTCTTGCCGCTCGTCACTGCCGCTGGGCGCGTTTTGGCCGTACGAAACGTCGATTGCTCTGCCTAGGAGCCAGAGGAGTTGGTTGCCCAGCGCGTCTTCGTCGGTTTCTCCTTCTCGCCACGTGGTATTCCATTCACGGGGGCTGATCTGCAACGGCACCTCGTTGACCAGGGCAACGGTAATCTCATGTCGGATGTATATCCAGAAGTTGGCCCGATCTATACCGAGCGACGACGCGTTCACGCCGCGATTGAGTATCAGAACGTGGGCGCCATAGAAGTGCCGCTGATGCTCGACTCCCTGGGTCGCGATCATCTCGTAGCTGCCGAGAAGCAACGTCGAGGTGAGGGCATCCTCGTGGGCGGCACCACCACTGCCGAGATGGAGTATCAGCATGCGCAGGGAGTCGCCGTAGTAGCGGGCCGCAGAGGCGACCCACACGTCTCCGGAGGGAAGCAGGCTCAGGTTCTTCGCGGTGAAGGCGCACACACTGTTCACAAGCAGGTCCGAGGTCGTGCACCGGCGCAGGACCTCGCGCTGGTAGGTGCAGCCGTGGTCGAAGATGTCCATCCAAGTGGCCACGCCCGTTCGGTACGTGGTCAACAAGTAGACCATCTCGGCTGTAAGTACCACCTGGACGGCGCTCTGTTTGGGCGGATGCGTGGGTGGATGGTAAGGAGTGCTTGCCTCGTGTACCGACGTGGAAGAGGACGAGGAGGTAGTGTCGATCCAGGCCGAGCCCGTCATGTACGCGTCGAAGACATCCCAGGTCGACTTTGGCGACGGCCGCTGAAGGTTGCCTGCGTCATTGCTGATGTTGGAGCTGGCGTCGGCGTCGGCGTCGGCGTCAGGTTGCGCAGCTGCTGGAGTTTCGTTGGCCGCACACCAGGCCGACGGCGTGATGAACTCGAATGGACGGCATTGCAAGTTCAATCGTTCGCAGTTGCTGCAATTGGGCTTTCTCTCGTCGCACCGCGCATGGCGTGCTTTGCATGTATAACTTGGAGTATCACAGCGTTAGCGGCCTGTCTGGGTGGTCGGTCCCTTGGATTTGTCCAAGGATGAGAAACGACAAGACGATCGACTTGACACGTTGGGTGCTGCGAGAAGCAACTGCTGTGTAAAGCAACTAAAGTGTAAAGTTGGTTACTGACCAGCCTGGTAAGTTACGCACGTCGGGCGATTAGCGTGTTGCCAGAGTGGACAGTGGACGGGTACACCGTAACTACACCGTAGGTACAGCGAAAGGTTGGTTGCCTACCGGTTTTCCGCCGTGTGCCTCCTCTGCGCTTCTTTTTGGAAGCGCCAGCTCCAGCGCCAGCTCCAGCGCCAGCGGCAGGCGCCGGTTCTGGGGACTCGAGCCACGGGTCGTCCATCTTGTCGCAGGTCGACCGTCACACACCCGCCGTCGTTGACAATGCAGCTGGCTGGAAAAGGACGATGGGATGGCGAGCCCGTCCAGCCTGCGCCCGGGAAAAGGGAAAGGGAAACGGAAAGGGAAACGGAAAGGGAAACGGAAAGGGAAAGGCACCAGTCATCAACCACCCGTGGTAGTCTCTGAGCAGACAAGAGATACCGCCGGCTTACCGATGTTTCGCCGGCCTATACTCAGTACGACATTAACTTGGGTGCGCCAAACCCAAAGAGCTGTGCAATCCAGCTCCTCCCAGTTAGTATCTTCCGGTTGACGGAATACATGTTCATGGATTACTAAGTGTCCCGTATTCCAGCTTTGGAGGAGACTCAACTAGTCCCTAGCACGGATAGAAGGCGGGGGAGGGGGACCTTGCGCGACGGGGTGCACGGGGGGGACCACCTTGTACTAACTAACTAACCCGACATAGTTAATGGATTAACGTTAGTTACTAGGTACTCTGTAGATAAATAAGTTCGACCTCTTACCAGCGGTAGCCGGTTGCTCGCTCATGAGTTTTCTTTCACGTGTAACAGGTAACTTACAATACTCCACTATACCGGTTCGCGCCGTAAGGTTCCAGTATCCAGTGTAGATTTAACGGGACTTTTACCCATTCACGCTCAATGTTAACCAACAGTCAGGCCCACCAGGGAGGGGCTACTTGGGGCGAATCCGAAAGATGTCTACGAAGTAGTACTGTGTACAGCGCTGTGGGGAGATAAAGGTCCTCGCATCATGTCTGATGACGTTCTAGTGCTCTCGATCCAACGGGGAAAACTGTCGCCTACTGACGCAACATGATTTAGCGACAGGGTGTGGGGGTCAATAGCCGTGATCGAGGCCCGCGACTACAAGGAGATTGGACCAAATTGGGAAGAGATCGGCCAGTCACTACGGACTAACGTTAGGGCTACGTTAGCTAGTACTACGTACTACGAGATGCTGTACGTATATTCCCACCTTCCGTCTCCCGTCTCCCGTCTCCCGCCCCCCCGCCTGGCACGCCACTTTGTGAGTGGACGGCTTGAACCGCCCCTGACTCGCAAGGACCCCCCACCCCCCGAAAGCCATTACTTGTTCTACGGTACGGCTCTCGTTGACGATGCCCGAAACGTGGCTAAACCGCCACTTCCCCGGCGAAATCCTCCAGCAGTTTCTGCAGCTCGTTCGGTCTCTCCAGCTGAACCCAGTGGCCACAGTCAAGAGTCTGGATGCGGAGGTCTGCAACCCACTTCTTGGTGTTCTCGCTCTGCGCATCAGCACGCGTCACGTAATCTTGGTGGCTGACGATGAGCAGCGTGGGAACACTGCAGTGGCGTGCCCCCTCCGGAATGCTTATCTCGTCTGGCATGTTCACGCCTCGCATCCCTGCTTTATACCAGTTCAGGGGGCCTCGGTAACCCTTCATCGCTAGGATACGGCTCCACACTGTATACTCGGCGAGACTGTACCACGACGGCAAGGGGCCAAGCCGTCCAGCCCGGACGAACTCGGCGGCTTTGCCGACAGGCGCAAAGTCCTCCTTCCATTGCGCAGGATCGGCCGGGTACAGGAGGTTGAACAAAGAGGCAGGCTTAGTAGGGTAGCGGTGGATGTTAGCAATTTGGACTTGATCGGCTGGCGCCGGGACAGTCTTTTCGGGCCCATCTCTTACATGGTCTTCGCAATCTCTGACGGCCTCCTCTGTGTTGTGCCAGAGCCAATAGCCTTGCGTTTCATACCCAAAGGCTTCACGGCTGGCTTCCATCATTGATTCTGCAGGCCGCCGGGCTTATCAGCTATGACATCATACAAGCGAAGCTGGTGGTGATGATGGTGGTGGTGGTGGTGGGATGGAGGGGAGGGCCTCAGTAATCAATCACCTACCAATGTCCCATACGAGTCCTGGCTCGAGATAGCCGACGGAGATGAAGACGGCGCCGAGCAGACGATCAGGGATGTGCGTCGCCAACCTGGATAACAGGCCACATCCCCTTGTAACACGGTAAGTATCGTTTCGGGATCAGATAAAAGGAGTGCCTCACCAATCGTGACCAACGGCAATGCAGCGCGATACTCCCTCGCGGTCGAGGATATCCGCCATGTGCTGCGACATGGTCAACATCCGGTATGCGCCAACATCGTCTGGTGCATCGGTGTCGCCGTAGCCAAGCAGATCAGGTGCGATGATGCCAAAGCCGCCAGCAGACAAGGTCTCGATCTGGTTACGCCAGTCATAGCTGGAGCTTGGATACCCATGGAGCAAGAGAAATGTTGGCTTATCTGCGGCTGATGGCGCCAATGCGACATAGCCATAGGTCGTCCCGTCAGACAAGACGGTACGCTTGGCGAGTGAGGGGAATGCGACGGAGGCCATTCTGGAGAATTGTTGAAGGCGGACAGAACATTAAACTGACCAAGTACGCCTCACAAGAGGAGCGGAGCGTTGATGGCAGCAAGGCTTTCTTTATAGGCCAAAATGAATCAAGCAAACTGCCAGGGGTGGTTGAGATGCTCCAGTTGCGAAGCTGCTAAGGATGCAGCGTCCGGTCCGAATCTTCGGTCATGACTGTCGTTGACAGTTCTATTGTGCGGGGTGCGGAGTTGATCGCCGATGGAAGAAGCGTTCGCGAATGTTGCTCGTCTCACCTTGTATGGTAGTCCTTGTACTTGGTAGGCCGAATTGTGACCGTCCTGGACATGAGAAGGCACAATGCCAGATTGCCAACAACAACATGTCTGTGAAGTGGTGCAACGGCTAGCCTCCCTCCCAAGCAGCGAGGGCTTGCGCCGTTACCGCATCGCTCCTAACTGTACGCTTTACACCTTGTCTGAACCCCAGCTCATCGGCCCAAATAGGAAAACTAGACGGGTCTCCCAGTCTCTCGTCTGCCATCTCGATTCTCTCCCTTATCGCCAAAACCACGTCGCAGCGTCGCTTTCAACCCCTTGACTCCGCATGCAAGCCGAAGCCCACGGTCGCTCAAGCCCAAGCCCAAGCCCAAGCCCAGGAACCCTATGCACGCGTTTAACTTGAATCTTGCAGCATACGAGACTAAGAAGCCATGGCTGACGTTGCATACTACCAAAAAACCTATACGGAGTAGACGCGTCAAACCTTAATACCAATGTGTCGTGCAGCTACCCGCTGAGCTCGGTATTTCTTTTGTGGCCCCCCCCACCCCTAAACCCCCGTGCGATGCATCGGCTTTTGCCCTGTGATGGGATGGGAATTTGACATTCCCATCCTCTTCCATTGTAGTAGCGACCCCGCGCCTCACGGTGGCACCTCAGGCCTGGAGGTGATCGTTTCCATATCCATCTACATAACTACAGGCCTCGAGATGATCGTTTCCTCGTTCGCGACACGGCGTCATTCTTGGGAACTTGGATTGGTGAATTGATATCCGCCAGCACTTACATGCCTGTAGTTATAACACCCGTCCTGATAATCTCATGTCCCTGTCCCAAAATGGCAAAATTGACGGTCAAGGCTTACGTTTCATGAAGCTTTCGCCATCGTGCTATGATCCAACTATCCATCTCTTGGCTGAAGCGAATAGTTACTCTATAACCTGTCGTCCGCCATCCAAGTAGCGAGACCTAGACCTGATCTCTTTGCTTCCAGTCACATCAACACCAACACCAAAATACTAGATCATTATTACCGAGCCTATCGTTCCTAATATCATACATGTCTTCTTCGGAGATCCGTCATAGTCCTTCCATGGACCCTCTTACAAACGGCTACCGCCATAAAGCGTGCAACAAGTGTCGCATTCGCAAAGTCAAATGCGATGGAAGAAAACCATTTTGCAAGCGATGTGCAAGTGGGCGAGCCGCATGGGAATGCTGCTACCCGGTGGCAGCGAGAAGAGGTCGCCCAAGGCGCCGTAAGCAGCCCTTGGAACTTGGAAGCACCAGAAGAACCTGCCTAACCAGAACAGTTCCTCTTCCCAGTCCGCCGAGCTCGCCTCTGGACCTGGATAGCTCAGCTTCAGCGTGCACAGCAGCATCATCGTCTGACGGACTCGGGGCCATGAATCTTGATGTCACCTTTGATTCATCTCTGTTCGATCTGGACCACCACAGCGGGACATTCCAACATGTCCAGCCAGACGAGAGCGGCCTGGAAGACATCTTTGGCTCCACGTATCGGGATCTTCAGAGTCTGCCTCTGCTTTCAGACTCCAGCTTGGACGCTCACACTGAACCGCCTACGCCACATTCTTTCACTCCCGAGGCAACCGAGGGACTCCAGCAGGAGACTCCGCCGCCCCAGAGCTGCTGCACCGACATTCCGCCAGTGTACCTAAACTTGCTGTGCGTCTTCCCATCCCCCGAGCCCTCATTTTTTTTTTTTTTGATTCTAACGATACAACAGCTTCGAAACCTACTTCGATGCATGCCAGAGCACAGTCCGACTCTTCGACAACTTGCCCGGTTTCCTACAACTCTCCGAGCAGACGTCATGGGAGGCAACGGCGCTACGATACGCCGTCATGACCCATGCGGTGCCTGCGTGTCCGCAGTTCTCGGCCTGGGCAGCGGCAAACCTGCCTGCGACTGGTGATGCGCCTGGTTACGAGCCTTACGACTACGCGGGCTACTTCTATCGGCTAGCCTGCGAGGCGCTCGTGGCTTGCGACCTGGGCCAAGACCTGCAGAAGCCATCACTTCGGGTCTTGCAGGCGACGGTGCTGATCGGCCTATACGAGCTGCAGCAAGCACAGTTTGGCCGTGCGTGGCTTACTGCAAGCCGGGCTGACTGGCTGACGCACACCATGCAGCTGCGCACCCTGGACTCCCATGAGGCACCTCGGCAAGCGAACGAGGAAGGTCTAGAAGAGGCGAGACGAGCACAGTGGGCGGCCAGCAGTTTGGCGTGCGACCTCATGAAAGGAGGCAAGAGTGGCGATCCAATCGATGATGTAAGCACCATGCTGGCTGAAGAGCAACTCCCCCCCCTCCCCCTCTTGCTTCAGACCTAACCAAAAACGAGTAGATAACGACATGGCTTCCTCAGCCACCGGCAGATGATGAGACGTCACAATCTGCAGGAATCAGCATCGCAGATGTATTTCGTAACAACGCGCCACGACCTCTCTCTGTGGAAGAGGCCCTATTGGCTGCACACATGCTGACACGGCGCATTGTGACCCATGTCGGCGACACCAAGGGGACGAGCTGCTGGCCAGACCGGCGGCCGTACAGCTTCTGGACGAACCAGTACCGGCTGGAACAGATGCTCGTGTACCTGCGGAATTTCGTCAAGACGCACCCCGAGCCTGGGGTCGGCCTGGAGGCCATGCTGGACTTGTACGTCAAGGCGTGGGGCGTCGTGCTCGACGAGGCGAGGATCAAGAAGATGAAGGCGTCCACGTCGTCGAACCCCCCCAACCCGGACCAGGAGCGCGTCAGCGAGCATGCGCTACTGCAGCGGGCGTTGGAGCTTGCCGAGGCTCTCCAGACGTGTGTCCTGCCCAGCGACGCCGCCTCGTCCGTTACCGTGTCCTGGCTCGTCTTCGTGGCGCTGCAATCTCTGCTGCGCTGCCGACGGCGGCAAACGAACCCGGTGCTCATAGACCCCGTCACGGCTTGGCTCTGCTCCACCATGGTCGCCGACACCACTGGCAGTGGCAGTGGCAGTGGCAGTGGCCTCACGTTGACGTTACCCGTGCTGCACGACAACGCGGCCAACAGCGGGTTTGCACACACTGTGACCGACGCGTTCGCCGCAACCCACGCCATGGTTTTGGACTCGTCTTACGCGCTCGAGTCCATGCTGGCTAAGCTGGGGGTCAAGAGCCCTATCGCGAATTTCTTCCTAGGTCAGCTTGAGGCGGAAAGCTGCAGCAGCGATATTGCTCTTGACAAGTGCGTTGTCGGACTCGCAGACTTTGCTGCGGGATGACGCCAGGGAGTGTAGCCTCCAGGGCTTCCAAAGAAAGAAAACGTGTGACGTAGAACTTCAAGTATGCGAAGACCGGGATAGACCTCGGTCCTCGGGTTCCCTCAAGGGGAGCGTGATGATGGTGATGATGATGATGATGATGATGATGATGATGGTTGTGTTCCAATGGTTACGTATTGGTCGTCACCAGCAACGTCCTTTCAATCGGCAATCTATTGATTACTGGGTTTACTCACTACCTGTGATTTTTCTGCTTTGAATTTGGTAGTCTAACCGACCAAGTGATGGATAACATGCTGAAAACAGGTTGTCATTGTAGAGCAGCCTGTGTTGCTGTCTTTTTTCTCTTTTCTGGTCCGGACTGTTGAGGGCGAAGGCTAGGCCCTGAAGGTGCTGAGCGTTGAAGCTAGCGAGCAAAAGGTGTGGGAGAGGGGGGTGGAGTTACGCCTGTCCCTGTTAGCTACGGAGTATCCGTACTCCAGAGTACAATAGTTAGATAGCTAGAGGCGGTTGCGTCTGTACTACAAAGTACGTACGGATACACAATGCAGTACCTTGCAGCGCAAGAAAACCACTTCATTCAGCGTCCCTTGTAATTGAGATTCTGCATGCAGATGAACAATCGGTGCAAGTGTATACAAGTGACCGACGAGGCATCTAATGAGGACAACAATAGGTAGCAAAGTGTATATATATGGTACGTGCTACATACATACTGGCTAGGAAAACAAGAAAAGCCGCCGTTACTTCGCTCTTGACCCATCAAACAGGAAATGTGGAGAACCTAGAACCCCCCCACCAACAAGTTTCTTTCCAACGTTGGCCGCCTAAAGAAAGATCCGCTCAGCGAGTGCAGGCGGACGGAGTAACTTATGACACCTTCGTGTGCTTCAAAGAGAGCTCGTGATGGATTCATCGCTCTTTGCTCTCGCCTTCTGAGATCGGATGACCATGTACTCGTCCACGACACCGTGATAGCTCTGCGGGCCGTAGGGCTTGAAGAAGTCGACGACTGCGTTACCGTTGCGTCGCGTCTTCACGCCGAGGTCTTTGAGCAGACGGTCCAGGTACGAGATCCAGTCAAAGAGTGCGTAGGGATAGCGCTCACCGACGGCGCCGTAGCGGCGCCGCGTCCACGCGTTCCACTCGGCGATCTCGCGCACCATGTCCTCCTCGCCGGGCAGGTCGATCTCGCCCAGCATGTACGCCACCGCCCACAGCGACTGCACCTCGGAGATGGTCGGCGTCTGCGTCGTGTGGATCTGCCCCAGCACCACGAGCGACCGGTCCCCCTCGGCCGCCACGGCCAGCGGCACCACGCGGTTGTACAGACGCCACCGGCGCGTCGTCATGGCGCGCCCGGCCTCGCGCTTCCATCCGTTGAGGTCCTTGGGTCCCGCGGCCAGGTACGGGATCTTTTGTGCGAGCAGCCTGTCGGCGGCCATGTCGTGGAGGTACCACGGGTCGACCTTGGCCGTCGCCGCCTGGCTGCGCTTGGCCTCGCTGGACGGGGCCGGGGCGCCGTAGGGTGGGATGCCCAGCTCTTCCTTGAGCTCGGGGGAGAAGTAGCTGAAGTGGTCGCCCCAGCCGGTGGCGTAGATGACAAAGTCGGCGTCGACGCGCTCGCCCGACTTCTTCAGCGTGACGCCCGCCGCATCGGCCGATTCGATGTTGTCGCGCACGATGCGGATGTCGCCTCTCTTCAGCGTGCTCCAGAAATCGTCCATGGTGATCAGCCCGAGGGAGCTCTCGCACCAGAAACAGCTGTTGTCCGCGAGCTCGGGTTTCAGGGCCTCGACCTTGCCTGCGTTGCCGCCAAAGCCGGCCGCCTTGTCGGCTTGGCTGGTGATGTAGCCCCAGCTGGCCTTGGTCAGCCAACGACCCGCCATGGTCCGGTGGAAGAAGCCGCCGAGCAGAGTATCGGTCGTCATGAGCGAGGGGCTGAGATAGTTCATCAGGCGGTTGGCGCCTACCGTAATCGTGTTCTACACATGTCACACATGCCGTGAGCCTGCTGTCCCCAAACCCGAGAAGTGGAATGCGTACCTTGCCCAACATCTTGGAAGGCATAATTGGCATGGGGCCAGACCCATTGTCTCGGATGATCCTAGACGAATGTCAGCGTCGATACTCCTCGGTACAGGAAGACCACAAATCCGAAGTGCCTGCGAGTCACGTACCAAGTCACCTTTTTGCCCATCGAGGTCAGTAGGTACGCAGCGTCGTATGCCGACTTGGCGGCACCGACAAGCACATACTGCTTGTTCTCGGGCTTCTTGAAGTTGTCCACGTTCTTGGCAATGTCGACTGCGTGGATCACGGGGATGGCATCATCCGTGATGGAAAAGTCGGGCTTGTTCGTCTGCGTGGTGATGCCGGCCGCACAGATGACCTTGGCCGCGTCGATGATCTGGCCGTTGACGGTCAACCGCCAGCCCCCCCGCAGGATTGCGCTCCACCTTGGACACCCAGCTGTTGAACCGAATATAGCGCTTGAGGTCGTTATCCTGTGCAAATTGGTCCAGGTATCTCCAGATCATGCCCCCCGAAACCAGGTTGTTGTCGGGCTTGCCTACTGGGGACATGGGCGTAGAGGGATAGTTAAAATATCCAAACTCGACCTGGGCAACGAGGTTGGGGTATATGCGGTCCTTGGACCATGTTCCTCCTACTGTGTCGTACTTGTCAAAGACGGCGAGCTTCGTGTTTGGCTGCAGCTTAAGGAGGGTATTGGCAGCCGTGAGACCATACCATCCTGGTACGCAGTTAGTAGACTGTCTATGGGTTGGGATGGAGCAAAGGCTTGTTACCTGCACCTATGATAGCGACATCCAGATGGGTCTTTTCGTCAGCAACAGAGTGTGGCATCTTGATGGCTAAACCTGCGCGGGATTGTGTCGAGAGATGAATACAAGGTGGATGGTATAACACCGAAGGGGAAGAAAGAGGCAAATAGCAGACAGTTGGGTGTGATATTGTTGAGTCGCAGTGATGAGGATTTTGAGTAGGGGTAAAGCTAATCCTTATAGCACCTTTCATTCTGGTCATGACGTCTTCTGAGTATTCCATGATCCAAGCAACAACCGGCAGAGGACCGGTGGCTAGGGACAGTTGCTAGGAGCCTGAGGCGACAGGTGTCGGGGGACTCGGCGCCGGTGTGCTTACTGCGCGGTCCGAGGCCTGCAGGATTAGCCATCGTATAACTTTCCAAAAGGGGCAATTCATTGACACTGCAAGGCTCGGACTGCGACCCACACCACGGGAGGCGCCCGTTACGTTAGCCCGTCCTGTCTATCCCGTCTCGGTTCATTTGCTAAAACGTATACTCGTCTATCTCACTCGTCTGTTGGTTGTAAGAACCAATCCAGCTCGGCCACCTTACACCGGTCTGTCTCCAGTCCACCCCATCCAGACTGAGCTCAGCCTACGAACCTCGGCATCCATGTATGATGTCACCTTAGTTGAAGATTGCGGCTCAAGCCTCACGGCTGGTCTCGTAGATAAAAGACCAGACTGCCCCGGTGCGTTCTGGAATCGAAATGCTCAGGATATACAATCGGCTCATATGCACAGTCAACTACACATCTAGCCACATCCTTCCCTGCTCAGAACAGTGCCCTCCCATCTCATTTTCATCACGGTCCCAAGAACATTATCGTTATCTTGTCCCTAGTACCTACGTCTTGGAAGGTATTCATTCGAATCTCAGCAACTATGCCTATGATTCTTGACGCGGCCGAGTCGGCACTTGAGCCGATTGCCATTGTCGGCATGGGTATGTGCTCTCATTGACATTCCTCCCCTGATCGGTCCACTAAACATCGCCCCAGCTTGTCGTTTGCCCGGGTCTGTGGATTCGGCCTCCAAGTTCTGGGAGACGCTTCGTGAGAAGAGATCTGTGCGAACGCCTCGAGTGCCCAGTAGCCGATTCAATATCGATGCGCACTACCACCCCGATCTGTCACGCCCCGGCTCCTTCTCGGCCATGGGGGGCTACTTCCTCGACGAGGACCCAGTCGACTTCGACCCGAGCTTCTTCAACATGACCCCTATCGAGGCGCAATGGCTCGACCCGCAGCAACGCAAGGTTCTCGAGGTGTGCTACGAGGTCCTCGAGAACGCCGGGATTCCTCTCGAGAAAGCTGCCGGCTCCAACACCGGTGTCTACCTGGCTACTTTCACGAGCGATTACCAACAGATGTCCATCTTCGAGCGCGACTTTAGGCACAACTATGCGGCTACTGGTGTCGACCCTGGCATCATCAGCAACCGAGTCAACAACGCATTCAACCTATCCGGCCCAAGCTGTGTCATCAACACAGCATGCTCGTCCTCGGTGTACGGCATTCATAATGCATGCCACGCGCTACGTGCGCGTGATTGTGATGCGGCCATTGCCGCCGGAAGCAACCTCGTCATGATCGTCGTACGTGTCTAGCTTGTCATTGTTCGGTCGTGAGTCGTCTTGGCCTTTGTCTGACATGAGCAAACACAGGACCAACATATGAATACGGCAAAGCTCGGCGTTCTTTCTCCCACCTCCGAGTAAGCATGCCTCTTTGCCAGCGAACTTCGGTGATGCTCATTTTCAAAACAGATGCCATACTTTTGATGCACGAGCCGATGGTTATGGCCGAGCTGAGGGCATTGGCGCACTGTACCTCAAACGACTCTCTGATGCCATCAGAGACAAAGACGTTATCCGGTATGATTTTCGAATTCAAACCATCTGCGCCGAGAGACAGGGCACTCACTGACTGACCTTGATTCTTTCCTAGGGGTGTCATTCGATCGTCTGCCGTCAACACCAATGGCAAGGTCGAAGGCATGGGCATAACCTATCCCAACGCTCTAGGTCAAGAAAAGGTTCTTCGACACGCCTACAAGCGGGCCAATCTGGACCCTGACAAGACTGCCTACCTCGAGTGTCACGGTACCGGGACGCCTACTGGCGACCCCATCGAAGTCCGCGCTGTAGCTCTCGGGATGAACGACTCGAGAAGCCGCACGAAGCCCTTGCTGTTGGGTGCTGCCAAAGCCAACATTGGCCATAGCGAGGCCGTGAGCTATTACTTGGACCTTGAGAATCCTACCGAATCGATTGCTAACATCGCACTAGGCCTCTGGAATCTTCGCTGCGATGAAGGCGGCCTTGATGACCGAGAACGCCGAGATCCCTGGTGTCTACGGCTTCAGGACGCTCAACCCCAACATCAAGGACAAGGAATGGAACGTCAAGATCGTCGAGGACCTTATGCCCTGGCCTGCAGAGTTCGACGTCCGCCGCGCCAGCGTTTCCTCCTTTGGATATGGAGGTACGAATGCGCACCTGGTCATCGAGTCTATCGAGAGCATCTGCCCGTGGTACGAGCATGGCAAACCCAAAGCTAGCGCAAAATACGTCTACGACAGGACCGATCGGCCTCTGTTGGTCACCATGAGCGCACACGACGAGAAGACGCTGAAGAGGAACATCCAGGCACACCAAGAGATCGCCGGAGACTACTACCTTGAAGATCTAGCGTACTCGCTCAACCAGAGGCGTTCTCGTCTTGCCTCACGCGGCTACACCATTGCCGAGCCCGGCCGCGAAGCCGAGGCTTTCGGCACGGAACGCTTCGCGTACGGAACCAAGCTCGGCCGACCTGCGAGCGTCGGCTTCGTGTTCACAGGCCAGGGTGCTCAGTGGGCACGCATGGGATACGAAGCGATGCAGAAGTTTCCTCGCTTCGCCGATACCATTGACGACCTCGACCGCGTCCTACAGCGTATCGAGCCTCGGCCGTCTTGGAAGCTGAGGACCACTCTGGAGGAACCGGCCGAGTCGAGCCGCATCGGTGCGCCCGAGATCTCGCAACCCGTCTGCACTGCGATTCAGATTGCCATTGTCGACCTCTTCGCGTCGTGGGACATCCAGCCCGAGGTGACGGTAGGCCATAGCAGCGGTGAGATTGCGGCCGCATATGCCTCTGGCCGCATTTCGGCGCCCGAGGCCATCATGGCCGCATACTTTCGCGGATACGCCGTGGCAAGGGCAGCGCCCACGGGTACGATGCTCGCCGTCGGCCTCGGAGCGGACGAGGTCCAAGACTACCTGGACTTTCTACACCCCGATGTAGCCAATCTCGTCACGGTCGCCTGCGAGAACTCCCCCAGCAGCGTCACCATGAGCGGGAGCGAGGCCAACATCGCCGCGTTCAAACAGATACTCGACCAGTTCAGCATCTTTGCCCGGCAGCTCAAGACGGGCAAGGCGTACCACTCGCGCCAGATGGATGCCGTCGCACCCCTGTACGCCGACCTCTACTCCCAGGCTCGCCACGGCCTGAGCGAGGCCGATCTGGGCTGGCGCCGGCCGATGGCGGGTATGGTTTCGTCCGTGACGGGTGCTACGGTCGAGGCATCGCAGCTCTCCATCGCGTACTGGTGCGACAACCTCCGCAACCGCGTGCTCTTCCACCAGGCGTTGAAGGTGCTGGGAGCGACGCCCGACTTCGCCCACGTCAATATACTGGTCGAAATCGGACCGCACGCGGCACTGGGGGGCCCTGTGAAGCAGATCGTGCAGGCGAACAGCTACGACCTGCAGTACATCGCCTCGCTCATGCGCGGCGCCGACAGCGCAGCCGCCCTCCTCCGGACCGCGGGCGAGCTCTTTGTCCGGGGGCTCGATATCGACTTCGATCTCGTCAACAGCACCGACTCGTGGTCGCCCCCGACGGCCGGTACGAAGCGCCGCCATGGCTCCCCTCGCTACTTGCCCGACCTGCCTCGCTACCAGTGGAACTACGAGCGCACACACTGGCAGCAGCCGCGGGCCATGCAGGAGCTGCGAGAGTCCAAATTCCCACGTCACGACCTCCTCGGCCGCCGCATATTCGGCCTGTCGACGAATTCGTCGGTCTGGAAGAACATCTTGCGCCAGCGTGATGTGGCGTGGTTCGCCGACCACACGCTGGGGATCGACGTCGTCTTCCCTGCAGCCGGCCACGTGTCGCTGGCCATCGAAGCACTGCTCCAGCAACTAGACATGGAGCCGCAGGACGCCTCGGCCGTCCGTCTTCGGGACATCAGCATCCAGAAGGCCCTGGTCGTCCCAGAGACCGATGAGGGGGTGGAGGTGCACACCCGCCTCGAGAAGCTACCAGCAGCGGGCGATTGGTATGCCTTTACCGTCGAGTCCATCGACGGCGGCATCTGGACTCGGCACAGCTCTGGCAAGATTCAGAGACAGTCACAGCTCGAGCGGATGCCGGACGGAGGGCCACTCTGCCCCTACAAGGCCAATCAGTTGCACCAGCAGGTCTCTGGGAAGCGCTGGTATCGATCTTTCCAGCGCGTCGGCTTCCGGTACGGACCGAACTTCCAGACCATGACCAGTGTCCGAGCGAACGGGAAAGATCGTGTTGCCTCGGCCGGAATCCGGGTGCAGACCGCATGTCCTGGCATGGAGGATGAGTCTCGCTATCTCATGCATCCGTCCACGATCGACGGCTGTCTCCACGCCGTCATTGCCGCCGTCCACCGCGGTCTGCACAAAGAGATGCCGTGGGGAGTCATCCCGGTCGAGGTCTTGGAGATGAGCATCCAGTTTCCGACAGAGGAGGACATGCGTGTCGATGCCGACTGCATGGCATGGACTGAAAGGGCCTGGGACCGCAACTTTGCGGGTAGCCTGAGTTTGTTTGGCGCCTCGGGCCGGTGTCTTATGAGTATCCAGGATTGGAAGTTTGTCACGTACGACGCGGCCATCCCGCCCCGGCTGATCGAGCCAGGACCAAGGCAACCGTATAGGAGGGTGTCCTGGGAACCGCTGATTACATCCGAGGGCACGCCTGAGAACGTGATGCAGGAGAATGGCAAGATTGTCGTCTTCCATACCTCCAACCACTCCGCCTTGGGTTCTGCTCTGGATGCCCCTACCTTCCCGCTCGTTACCAGCGACAGAAACTCTACAGAAAGCTTCACCCTTCTCGACTCGGACGGCTCCAGCGCTTCGTCGTATTCATCCGACAACGATGACGCATTCGAAGGGATTGTCATTGACGACGCTGACGGCGCCATCCTGACGACTGCGTTGACAGAGGAGAGCTGGTGCTCCGTCAAGAACCTGCTGCAGTCCAACAAGCCCGTCGTCTGGGTCACTCGGGGCGCCAACTCCGGGGACTCGGCGGTGAGCGGCATTCCGCAGGGGTTCTTACGGACGGTGCGCTCCGAGGCCGTTTCGGCTCGAATCAGCCTCGTCGATGCCGATGCCGACGCATCTCTGGAGAAGATTGCGGCTTTGGTACAGCAGAGACTGTCAGCACTCGCTGCTACAGACGGACACGAGAGGGACGGATTCGAGTTCTGGCTGACCGGGGACTCGACCGTCCTGGTTCCTCGCCTCCGGACCAATGACGACCTGAACGAGTTCATCTACGGAGAAAAGGGGTCTCGGAAGACCACCCTGTCTGCGGACATGGCTTACAAGGGCACCATGGTCGACAACGAAGTCCTCTTCGAGGAACCCGCTTCGGCGGCTGTCGAGGCGCTCGCCCCGCTCGAGGCCGAGATACAGGTCTTCTTCGCCGAGGTCGACAAGGAAATACTCTCGCCCAGGGCCCTCGGACGGGCACGCCTCGTCACCGGCATCGTCAGGCGTACCGGCAGCGCCCTCGACGCCGGAATGCGCGGTCAAGCCGTCGTCGCCTTTACGCAGAAGACGCTGGAGACACGGCTCGTCGTGACCGTCTTCGCCAGGCTTCCTCGCCCCGGTCTGCTCGAGCCGGCCGCCCGCTTCCTGCCACACCTCGTCAGAGCCGTCGACGCAACCGTGGTCGCTGCCAACGTCGGTCCGGGGGACCACGTCCTCCTTCTGCCTGCTGCCGCGCCGCTCTTCGAGCAAGCCGTGGCCGAGCTGGGCGCACTCGTTGGCTTCCACGTGTCGAGGGTACCCGATGACACTGTCGAGGCGCGGCCACTTCTCGCAGCAACTGGAGAGCGCAGCGTCGTCGTCGTCGCGGGAGCGCAGAACACATTGATATCCGAGTTTTGGCTGGCCATGCCGCGGCGTTCCAAGCTCGTCCTCAGTGATGTCGCTCTGGAAGACAACCCGCTCGACTTGCGGCCGTTTGCTCGCGGCGTCGCGCTCCATGTCCGCGATGCCTTGGACGAATTCGATCACAATCCGTCTGCGCTGAAGCGCACACTACAGACCAGCGTGGATTTTCTCGAGAGACTGGCGCCGTCGACCGGTCCTAGTCTCAGCGTGTCGGACCTAGCTGACTTGAATAACGCCCGCCGAATCTTGACAGATACTGGCGCCAGTGTTCTGAGCTTCAACTACGGACAAGCCCAAGTCACGGTACGGATACGATCTACCCCTGCTGTATAACTTCATTCGCTAACTTGACGTTTGCAAAACAGTCTCGAGCATCCCACGAACCTGTCCGCTTCCCGGCCGATGGTACCTATTTGCTTGTCGGTTGCCTCGGCGGCCTCGGTCGCAGCTTGACAACCTGGATGTTGGAGCGTGGGTGTCGGAACTTCGTCTTCATATCTCGATCCGGGTCTGCAAAACCAGAAGCCGCCGACGTCGTTCATCGTCTCGAGAAGGCGGGCGCCCACGTCGACGTCTTTTGCGCAGACGCGGGTGACGAGAAAGCAATGGCCGACATCGTTTCCAGCGTGTCTGCCCATCGGACCATTCGAGGCGTCATCCACGCCGCCATGGTTCTTCAGGTACGCTACCCTATCCTATCATTTACTTATCCTCGCCTATGGCACACCAATTTTCAAAAGCAGGACTAACGAGAATAATGATCAGGACGGCCTATACCAGAACATGGCCTTCTCGGCCTACCAGACCGCGCTGCGGCCCAAGATGGAGGCGGCCATCGCGCTCGACCGGGCCTTGGGCGACACGCCGCTCGACTTCTTCATCATGACGAGCAGCATCTC
This sequence comes from Arthrinium puccinioides, assembly GCA_022414665.1. Taxonomy (NCBI): domain Eukaryota; kingdom Fungi; phylum Ascomycota; class Sordariomycetes; order Amphisphaeriales; family Apiosporaceae; genus Arthrinium; species Arthrinium puccinioides. Next base: position 429,034 of record JAIUNF010000004.1, read on the forward strand.
GGCCGTGCTGGGCAACCAAGGCCAGGCCAACTACGCGGCGGCGAACAGCTACCTCGACTTCCTGGCGCTACAGCGGCGGCGGCGAGGGCTCGCCGCTTGCTCCCTCGCCCTGCCCATGGTCGAGGACGTCGGCGTGGTGGCCGAGAACGCGAGCATCGCCGACGCGCTCGCGCGCAAGATGCCCTTTGGCGTCGACGAGCGCGAGATGCTCGACGGCTTCGAGGCGGCCATCCTCCACGGCGCGCCGTCGGACACGGCCACCGTCCAGCTCGGCGACGTCCAGCTGATCCTCGGCTTGGAGCCCGAGGCCATGCTCGTGGCGATGGAGGGCATGACCCTCTCGGATGCGTTCTGGTATCACGACGAGCGGATGCGGCCGGTGCGCGATCGGCTCGAGGCTTTGGCCGCCGCCGCGGGCAAGACCGGCGAGGTGGCCGGGTCGGAGGGCTTCGCCGCTACGCTGGCCGGCCTCTCGGGAGACGAGACGCTGGCCGCGATCGGAACGCACATCGTGGAGCGAGCGGCGCGCATTCTGGGCGCGCAGCCGGATGGTTTCAAGCTGGACGGGGCCTCGGTGGCCAGCCACGGGATCGATTCCATGATCGGCGTCGAACTCCAATCCTGGCTGTTCAAGGAATTCGGCCTGCAGGTCAGCGTCCAGATCTTGTCCAACCCAAGCACGACATTCGCGGGGCTGTCTGGCACTATTGCACAGCATCTTGGTCTCTTGGAAGTCGAGTGAGAATACTTTTAATAAGAAGCTGGCCGTGAGGATTTGGTCTGATACCTACCTGTTCGACAGGATGTCTCTTTTTATTTTATTTTATTTTTCATTCCTTCCTTGTTCCTGTTTTTCATTTCTTTCCTCTTTTCACCACAGCCGGCTTCCTTACTACCGAGAGAGCGATATGAAATACAAGATTTCTTATATAGCCAGATTTAGAGAATATTGCTACCAGATTGTTACAACAGAATGTATTAGTCGATAACGAGCACGTGAATTTGGTATTTTGTGTGTTGGGAGATAGATTGCGTTCCGTTTAATAAAGATTCATGTTACATAACGAGGAGAATGTATTTGGGCTACTCGGAAAGGTTATTAAACCCTAGCCCCTATAGATTGTCAAACCTAGGACCTATGAATAGGTCCCTTGGTAGCAGTCTGCCGGGTCTGGAGTCTCTAGATGCTCTCTCAAGAGATGCATCAGTATATACAGCAGCTGCGTTGCCGGTACCCCGGTAGCGCGTGCATCTCACGGACCAAAACATGGCCAAAACAACAAAGGTAGAAGGAGTAAAGTCGGATTCCAGTAGGAGGTAAATTGGAGAGTGAAAACCGGCTTTGGTTCTTAGACCATCTAGAGCGAAAAAGACTACGTATTTATACTATTAGTCAGCACTAGGACTACTGGACTAGACTAGACTAAAGGCTGCAACTGCCGGCTACAACAGCCGGTATAGTAACAGCCCACGTCGTGATAGTATGACATGGCAGTCAGATATAATAGTTAGGTATAACAGTCAGACATGACATTTAGATAACCCTACGTTGTGACAATAGACAACACTATCTGAGGATGGTATGTGACTTTTACTCGACTTGTGATTCCAAGCCAATCCAGTCAAAGGGGCTCCAGAGCTGGTTCGCCGTGTTCAGGCCCGGCACAGCTAATGATGGTATACCGTCGTAGCCTCTTGACTGTATGTCGGAAAACTCTGGTGAATCAAAGTCCTTGTAGCCGTAATCGACTGACATTGGCATCACAGGTCGATCTAGGCTGGAGCCAACCGCACTGCTGAGCTGCTCTGTTGAATCTTGCGGTGGGACGTCTGCCCCCATCTGCAGTACCTTGTCCCGGATATTCGATACAATCCGTGGCATCTCCACTGCTCCGCCTCGGCGTCTCAACATATCTTCGCGTGCTTGCCAGGCTTGCAGGACGAGCTGAGAGCAGACAGCGAAGATTGCGTCGGACAATTTTGGATTCGTAGCGTGAGCCTCGTAATTCTCCAAAACCACATCCCAAGCCTTTTGGCATATATCGCTATGCGGACGCTCGCTCAGGTATCGAAAGACGTGGACGTATGCGAGCATTGGGAAATAGAAACGAACGAACCAGAAATATCCCTTGATAAGAGGTGAGGTCAAAAGTCGGGCATCACACTCGAGCATACTTAGTGCGTACAACACAGATTCTTCGCGTTGTGCTTCCGTCTCCGGCACTTCTGACAAAGCATGCTTCGAGTAGTGTGCTAATAATTGGCTTCTGGCAAGGAACCCACGCGCTACCCAGATAGTCATGAAATGAAGAGGACTCGCTGGCTCACAGTGGGTGAGGAAATCATCCTCGATGGTCCTTCCTAGAGCTGAAAGCTCGCCGGTATAGGGCTGGGCAATAGTGTTGAGAATCGGGTTTATAAAGTTCAGGTGGTAGGCGCTGTGGCGGATGAAATCGGCCTGCTGGTAGCGCACAAGGGCGAAAACAGCCTCGGTGGGTTTCTCGTGGACCACGGGCGTTGATTTCATTTCGAGTCGAATGTCGGAGTCATATAGGTTCGAGGGTCTTTTGCAATCCCAGGTAGGAACCAAAGCTGTGGTCTTATATCCAGACAACTCGCAGAAACGATGGCTGTAAGTGACCAAAGACCACCATAGTCTTCGGCGCATCTCCGTCTCGAGGGCGCCATGCTTCGTATTTGTTAACTCCATATGAAGGCCCATCCTCTGTGCAGTGTGCAGAGCAACAGCGAGCATTGATGACATGGACCGAGGATTCGTGTCATCTCCCAGGGAGACCTGAACGCGCCAAGTAAGAGTCTTCCTCACACAAACCAGACGTGGAAGGGATCTACACTTATAGGCAGCTCAAAGTCAAACAGAGGGAGTAAACTTACCAGGTAGAGAAACAATGCCGTCAGGGAGTCACGGTTATCAGTGCGCATCACTTTACATGTCAACAGCGCTTGCCGACATGCGAATTGGTAGCCTGCCAGAAGATGGTCTTTGCGCGTGCCAAACAGATGGAGGCACTCGTCTTCAGCGAGACTGAGAATCGAAACGCAATATATGCTGAACATCAGAGCCTCCAACTCAGCACTTATCGATGTCAGATCCCCAACGGCATCGAAGATGAGTGCTTGAAGAGTAGGAGTGTGCGTGACTCTTAGTAGCGGGTTGATATTCTCAAGATAGATTTGCCAGAGTCTGACGATCTGAATATGCGCTGGATGAAAGGTAGACAACTGCACGGCCGCCTTGGACGAGCCAGAACTGAACAGAAACTGGTCGTGGGTTTCGTCATGGTACGTGCGGTCCCAAGCGCTCTCGACGATAGCATCGCCTATATCATCGTCGGTGCTGGTGGTATCCTGGCCGCTAATGACATTGTCGTCTTCCACATGGTCAGGTTTTCGTATGATGGCGTGCCAGATATCGCTAGGAGAAAATCAGCCCTCTGGTGGTTCTGCAAAAGTGTACCGAGTTTCAATAGCTTCATACACTGCTCTGGGCGCGAAATTGGGGCCTGTCCTGTCTCTACTACTTGGCTCCGAGAGTGCGCCGCCTTGATCGTCAGGCGCTCGGCCGTCCTCGCTGGAAGACGCGTGCGGAAACGACGGGACAGCCGATGGGGCTGGAGTGAGTGCCGAGACTGAAGTTGGAGTCTGCGTGTCTTGGTGTAATGGCTCAAAGCTGATGTTGTTGTGGTGAAGAAGGTCTTCGTAGTGACGAAGCCGCTCTAACAACTCTCGCTCCGGGAACCTCCGGCGCCGCTGACGCGAGGCTAAAGCAGGTACACACTCTACATGTTGCCGGGTACAACTAGCACAGGGGAACCTGCGGTCACACTTGACTTTGCGCTGCTGACAAAATACACAGGCCAGTGTGCGCGGAGGATGAGGAGAGAGCTGCGGTTGTTGCTGTGTGGGGTTGGCTACCGGCGTTGTAGACATTTCGGCCGAGGAACGGTATGTTTGTCACAGTTTGTGATGAGCGTGTCGCACAGGCGATGACTTCGTGAGGGGCTTGGCTTCTGTTAGATTCCAGGTGTGGAGCACTCCTTTCCTCATCGGATAGATGTTACACCGATGATGTCCTGTACATAGACGTACTCTTGGTGGTAGGAAGGATGGCCTATCCGGACAGTGTAAAAGGCGGGGCTCTATCATGGCTCGGAAGTTAGTAGCACCCGGCAGACTGCTATCGCCCGATGTGGCAACTAGACATACTCTAGACCGGGAGATAGAAAAACCCGACCACATTCGCCTGGTCCGCGGCCCGCCTCTCATGATTTGTGCTTGCCTACGTCGTCATCTATTACACTCCAACAAGCGGACTCGTGCGGATTTAGAATAGGACGAGGGCTGCGGACAGTAGCAAGTCCCGGGTGGAGTCACAAATGGCAAAAGGCATAGCGGTAATCTCGTTACGGATAGAACTTGGCCCCTCTCTGCTCCTACAACAGCAACTATACCACTAGGGAGCAGGTAAAGACTTACTTTCAAGTACAAATACGCCAGCTTGATTACCTGTCCGTGAACGGTGAACCATCATTTTTTATCGTATTCCTCTCCCTTTCTACAAGCCACTTTGCCCCAGTCTCGACGTAATCGCAGCAAGATTTCACCACAAATCCGTCGACTTGGCATAGTCTGAACGACGAACGCTCTACGACGCCCACCATGTCTCGAGTCACTGACTCGGCTTCCATAAACTTGTCCAAGTTCGCTACAGCCACGAGTGGGCCTGGCAAGCACCCCCAAGAAACTCTTCCTGCTATGGAGGGTTCCGTTCAGGGCGATGATTCCAAACCTGTTCGGACTGAGCCCAAGTCTGTGGATGTAAAGACGTGGCTTGTCTTGATCTCAGTTCTCCTCGGCTCGTTTCTCGTTGCTTTGGATAGAAGCATCATCTCAACGGTACGTACTTTGTTCAACAGTAGACCTTTCCGTTATGACGGTTTCGACTTCTCTCTGGAAGGGCTATAGGCTAACTTTAACCTTCCAGGCCATACCGGCGATTACCGATGAATTCAATTCCCTTTCCGGCTATGGTTGGTACGGGAGTTCGTACTTGTTAACGTCATGTGCGTTTCAGCTGCTATTCGGAAAAATATACACCTTCTTTCCAGTCAAGACTGTCCTTCTGACGAGTATCCTGATATTCGAGGCATCGTCTGCCCTTTGTGGAGCAGCTCCCAACTCGACCGCCTTTATCGTTGGCAGAGCGTTTTGCGGAGTGGGCGCCGCTGGTATTTTCGCAGGATCGGTAAGTTTCTAATTGTTGTCTTCGTATTCACGACTAACAAGATTCTCCTCCAGATTGTATGTATTGTGTATGTCGTCCCTCTACATATTCGGCCCAAGGTACAAGGCTTCTTCGGCGCGTTCTTCGGCGTTGCGTCCATCTCGGGACCTTTGATTGGTGGCGCTTTTACCTCGAGAGTAACTTGGCGATGGTGCTTTTACCTCAATCTTCCTATTGGAGGTTTTGCAATGGCCATCATAGCCCTCTTCCTCGAGATTCCTAGCCGAGAGACAACGAAGTTGCCGTTATCCGAGAAGCTCAAGAAATTAGACTTCGTGGGCGCCGCATTCTTCATCCCTGGTGTGGTCTGTCTTCTATTAGCACTCCAATGGGGCGGCCAAACATATGCTGTAAGTTGCTCGCACCCCTTGTTTCTACTTTGTTCACCTATCGGCTAACACTCTGTAGTGGAGCGAATGGCGTATTATCCTATTGTTGGCTCTTGCAGGCGTTCTGCTAGCTGCCTTCGCTGCCGTTCAGATCCTAAGGCCCGCAACAGCGACACTACCTCCGCGTATCTTTAGGCAGCGAACTGTCCTTTCATCTTTGCTAGCAACTTTTGGTATAAGTGGTGGGAACTACATCTTGGGTATGTAAACGACCTTGCTACCGAGACGAGACGTAAACTGACGGGGATAATAGCGTACTACCTTCCGACTTGGTTCCAATCGATTCAAGGTGTGAACTCTGAACAGTCTGGTATCCGACTCCTACCTACAATGATTACAATGATCTTTGGGTCCATTGTCGGTGGTTTTACGAATTCCAAGGTCGGCTACTACACACCACCTGCAATAACAGGATCTTGTGTCATGTCAGTTGGAGCAGGTCTGATATCCACTTTCTGGGTTGATACAAGCTCAGCACAGTGGATAGGCTATCAGATTCTTTACGGCATCGGCATGGGCCTGTGTTTCCAAGTTCCGAACCTTGCTGTGCAGGCTGTGCTGCCGAAGATGGACATGCCGATTGGCCTATCCCTTATGCTTTTCTGCAATCTTCTGGTGTCTACCATTTTCGTCTCTGTGGGAGAGAACGTCCTGAGCAACCAGCTCATAGCAAGGCTTGCCGCTATCCCTGGGTTTGACCCGACACTCGTCACATCAGGCGGTGCCGTGTCTCTGGTAGATGCCCTCCCATCACAGTATCGTGATGACGTCCTCACAGCGTACAACGAGTCGTTGCAGAAGGTATTCCAGATCGCCTTGATCCTTTGTTGCCTCTCTGTTTTGGGGTGCGCTACGCTGGAATGGAAAAAATGTCAAGAAGGGGAAGGATAACATGGCTACTCCCGAGGCTGCCGCTTCGGCCGAAGAGAAGAAGATTGATTCACCGTAAAACACATGGAACTGTTACGCTGATCCGGGTGCCAAACGAAGGTATACAAGGCTGTGGCAGGATTGGATATAATAATATATGGACCACATAGTGTACACAGTATATCTGGTGTTTTAGTTGCGCATACTCCGTACTAATTAATACGCGACACTGTCGCTCTCGTTTGTTCCAGTGTCCAGTTCTAGGTCTCGGAACTTTGTCTCAGTTGTCCCAACATCATGGGTTCGCTCGCCCCTGTCTTTGATACTCTAACGGGCATAGGAGAACTGTCACAATCTGAAATGACATCGAGTCATCAACCAAAGGTGGGAAGTGGACCTGTGATATACTACGGGTATCATGTCACATCTCCCTTCTACCAGCTCACTCCAGACGCGACGAATCACAAACTCTGTCTGCCCAGAGCCCACACAGCCCACCGCGCCTACACCTTCTCGACCCTATCCACCCTCCCCACCCCGCCCTCCTCCGCCTTGGCCGCCTTGACGGCCTCGACCCGCTCCCGGAAGGCGCCTCTGTCCAGCCGTCCCGTCTTCCACGCCGGCGTCTTGGTCTCGAACACGAGATCAATCTCCTCGAGCGTGCGGCCGGCCGTCTCGGGGTAGAAGAGAAAGATGTGCACCGTCATGGTGGCGCAGAAGACGCCAAAGATGACGTACGTCTTCCACTGGATGTTGGTGAACGAGGGCGCGACGAAGTAGGCCAGGGCGAAGTTGAAGGCCCAGTTGGTGGCGGCGGCCAGGCCCACGCCCTTGGCGCGGTACTTGAGCGGGAACACCTCGGACGCGTAGATCCAGGCCGCCGGGGCCCAGGTGAGGCCGTAGACGCCGACGAAGATGTACGAGCAGGCGATGACGCCCTTGGCGGCGGCGCCGCCAATCTCCCACCGCAGGTTGGCGTTGCCGTCGACCGAGTCGACGTAGTGCCCGTACGTCGCCATCAGGCCCGCAATGGCAAAGTGCAGGGCCATGCAGGCCACGGCGCCCGAGAGGAACAAGAGCCGTCGTGGAATACGGTCGACGACGGGGAGGATGCAGCCCGTCGTCACCAGGAAGATGACGTATTGGATGGCCGAGGAGTAGAGGACTGTGTCGCCGGACTGAAAAAAAGGGGGGTTTGTTAGTTGGAGAGGTCGGTGTGAGGGACGAATGAATGTGCGTGACGGCTTACCATGCCAGCCATTTGGAAGATGTATACGATGTAATACATGGCGACATTTCCTCCGAGGAGTTGTTGCCTAGTTCGGTGTCAGTCGACAGGTGAATGAATCACCCTCACCGTGGTCAGCATGGGTTACTTACCACATCTGCACCGTCAACCCACACATGGTCCTCCTCCACATGGTCTTCCCAAACATGCCCATGAAGCTGACATTCTTGGACTCGGCAGCGATGCGCGCCGCCTCCTGCACCTCCTGGAACTCGGTCAGGACGACCGGATCCGCACGGTCGCCGCCGGCGTGCAGCAGGGCCAGGACGTCCAGGCACTCGTCCCAGCGCTCTTCTGTGGCCAGCCAGCGCGGGCTCTCGGGGAAGAAGAGGAGCGAGACGAGCAGGACGAGGCCGGGCACGCCCTGGACACCCCAGGCGACGCGGAAGGCGGCCGGGCCGGCGATCTGCGTGCACCCCCACGAGATGAGGTACATGATGAGGATACCCCATTCGATGGCCCACTGCTGGATGCCGACGACGCGGCCCCGGATGCGGCCCGGGGCCAGCTCGGCGAGGTAGACGCACACCTGGGAGCTGGTGACGCCGATGCTGAGGCCCGACACGACGCGGCCCACGATGAGGTGAGCGACGTTCTGGGCCGAGCACTGCAGGGCGGCGCCCAGCATCCACACGCAGCTCGCGACCATGAGGGCGCGGCGGCGACCCAGCCAGTCAGCCAGCCAGCCCGAGCCGATGGCGCCGAAGAAGGAGCCCGCCGACATGGACGCCGTGATGATGCCCTGCAGGTTCGAGTCCGGGTGGCCAAAGTACTCGAGGTACTGGTCCACGGCGATCCAGGCCGACATGGACGAGATATCGAAGCCGAAGAGGGCGCCGCCGATGGTGCCAAAGGCGGCAAGGACTGCAAGGGGGTTAGTAACCGTGGACGGCTTTATGGGGAGGTCGAGAGGCAGGCAAATAAGGAGAGTTTTACCGTAGATATTTGATATGCGATACATTGTGGCGGTGTGAGGCTGTGAGCCGTGTGACAGACACTACGACTAGGAGATGAATGCACAAAGTCCCACTTGGATCTGTCAACTGCTGCAGAATCGCCGAGTGAGTATTCCACTCAGTTGCTCCGAGTCTACTCCGTACTGTCTCTGACTGTCCGAGTCTGACAGAACTGCCGACGAGAATACGCCGGGTCTGGGGAAGGATGTCTATTTATCCCCTTCTCGTCTGGCATCTCGCACTGCACTGAATCCACTCTCGCCAGCCATCTTCGATCTTGGACAGTTCGTACCACAGTACCGTGACTGGTTAGTGTCCAGCTTGTCTGCTAGTCCCAGTGGAGTTGCATCGTTGGTGATCTGTGACGTCTGCAGCGGCGGGCCGTGAAAGGGGAGAGAGTGGATACAACTTACAACAAGCCTTCAGGGGGAAACTTGTTCATCGAGCCCCCACGGGGAAACTTGTTGGCTGCTACGGCCCACGGGTACGTACTACGTAGTAGTTACGCGCTAGCTGGACCGCTGCGGGAGATCCACCAGAACAACGCACTGTCGTTTCGTTTCCGCTACTTGTTCATGTAGATGAAGGAATGCGCTCTGCAATATCAATCGGTAAAACTGTCCTGTTCCTGTCCCGTTCCTGTCCCGTTCCTGTCCCGTTCCTGTCCCGTTCCTGTCCCGTTCCTGTCTCTGTCGGTGTAGGTAGCATGCCGTTTGAGCCTCGTGTTGGACCCATGTCGAATTCTCCAACCAGGGCTATGGAGAACTTGGAGGTGGAGAAACTTCTCCAAGTTCTCCACACATCAGCTCTGTAGTGTCGCGTGGAGGAGGCAGTTCCAGAAGCGCGCCAATCACAGGATCGTCCAAGTAGAAGCGCGCCAATAGCAGCATCCATCGTACTTGGTACACGGCTTGTTGAGTCCGGCAGACATGTGAAATGAGGACATCGTCATCCATCGCTTGCTCTCCTCCCTGTTTTTAAACATCAACGTGCTGTGCTGGTTGGGTGGAAACCTGAAACGATCACTTCACATAGCACGCAACACAATCTTCTTCTTATAACATGTTTTCTGTCTAGTAGATGGGTTATGAAACATTTCGACTATGGCAAGCATTGTCGGCATAGAAGACAAGACATATATACACGGACGCTCACGTCCTGCCCCCTCCACACTCAACACCTCAAAGCAGATCCCGAAACAGCGCAGCACCACGCCGATTCGAACGCCAAACTGCCACTGATACTCAGTAGGAGTGAAATTTTGGATTGAAAACTGCAGCCTTGCCGCTTCTCGGCCACTTCTTACTTTTCAGCCGCATGCAATCCAGGTACACATCCCTGGCATCCCGCGCAAAACCCACGCGGGCGCACTTCCGCATGCCAAGAGTGAATACCGTTTGATTCGCTTATTTACCGGTGCGCCAAAGGAGCACGCCTGTGACAAACGTACAACTGTTATCATTACTCGTACCTGACAGAAACCCTTAGTCGATCTTGATGGAGCCGTAAATCTTCTGCACAAACCACCAACTGGAAAAGTATCCGATCGAGCCTGTCGAGTGAGTGTTAGTGCAGTCCCCATCCGCAACGACAATTACAGTCGACGTACCTGTCAGGATGAAAAATAGGAACGACAAGAGCGCACTGTAGCCAATGTACAGAATCGTGCCCGTCAATCCGCCCAGGGACAACTTGCTAATCAGATACAGCAGCGCATTGGCAAAGATGTACCCAGCACTCATACCGGCGGCGAGGAAAGACCGCCAATGCCAGTGGTAGTTCTCAGAGCAGAGGAGGAAATACACCATCAGCACGGTAACGGCGGCGCACGTAATAATCATGAGACCGTAGCACAGGAAGAGGAACCCAAACATGTAGTAGATCTTGCTGAACCAGATGGAGCTCATCACGAAGTAGAGTTCCACAAAGATGGCGCCAAAGGGCAGGATACCGACAAGCAACATGCTCGGGATCGGCTTCAGGTACGTGGTCGTGGGCGGGATCTGTCGGGGGATTTGGTTGGTGCGAACCGGGGGCTCGACGGGCGTGGCACGGAAGCCGAGCCACGAGCCTGCAAACGAGAGCGGGATGGAGATGATGAACCAAATCAGGATGATGACGAGCATGGTGCTCAGGGGGGACGGCGCCGGCGGATTCATTGGCCCACAAGAAGAGGTTGAGGAAGAAGAAGGTCGCAAAGACGATTCCAGGCACCAAGAGTGGCGTGAGGCCAATGTTGAGCTTCCACTTCTCGCCATTCATCGACTTGTAGACTCGGGCAGAGACGTAACCGCCAATGAAACCGAGAATGGTGTAGAGCAGGATGATGATGGTCCCCAGCGATCCTCGGTTGGAGGGAGACAAGAAACCCAACAGGGCGAAGCAGATGGTGAAACCGGTCATGACGAAGAGCTGGACTCCGTTGCCGAGGAAGATGGACAGCAGGAGGGGATGCTTGGGCGTACGGAAGACGTCGCCGTGCACCAGCTTCCAGCCAGAATCCTCCTGCACGCCATCCTCGAGGCCAGAATTGCCCGACAGGTCTTCCAGGTGGATCTGATCCAGGCGGTTGTAGCGGGCGATATCCTTCTTCAGGGCGCGGAACAGGACCGACGTGACAGTAACGACGAGGAACACGACGACGACGGCCGAGTTGACCAGGGAGAACCAGTGGATCTTGGGATCGAATACGTGCAGATACTTGTCCCATCTCGTGGCCCAGGCGGTGGTCGACTTGGTCCAGTAGACACTGTAGGTGAATTGAACCTTGGTCTCTCCGTCCTCGGCAAGGACAACGGGAGGCACATTCATGTCATTGCAGTTATCCGGGCTTGCGCCAGGAGCGTTGTAGTCCCTGGACCAGGGCTGTACAATGACGCCAACGACTCTCAGCTGGTCCGGGTTGCCGCTGACCTCGTGGTACTCGATGACAATGTCGTAGTGGTTGTGGAAGATGGGCGCCTGCGAGGTCTGGTCGATGGAGCCCAGCTGGAAGCCGGGACTGGTAAAGGTGGTGGCGGTGATCTTGTCTTCGATCTGCTGGCCAGCAGGCAGGCCGTCGACCAGCCAGTTGAGAGCGTAGCCCTGCTGGATGCGCATGTTGACAAAGTGAGCCGACTTCTTATCGTAGGCGGACGTGCAGAGCTTGCTACACGACTCGTTCTTTCCCATGTGCAACTCGAAGGGGGACGTCATGATGCGATCGCCGAACAGGATACTCCCCAAGCTCTCCGAGACGTACTTGGGGCCGCCGTCAGCGGGAGAAGGCTCACAGAAGTGGAATCGCTCGTGGTAGTAGTCGTAGGCCATGACCGAGTGCAACATGTCATCTTGCGAAGCCGCCACGGGCTTCACACTATTGACGTAGAGCGGCACATTGGCGTCGGCCTGGTAGGTTGTCGGCGCGACGCCGGGGAGGTAGAAGGCGGCGGCGGGATTCGGAAGGGCCAGGAGGGCAACGAGCAGGGCCGCCGGGGACACTGCCGTCGGTATGGCTCTCATGATGAATGTGATTTTAGCTATCTGTCGGAGGGCGTCAGTATGGGGGATTGGATGCGATGCGCGGTTGCTGTTGCTGCTGCTGCTGCTGATGCTGCTGCAACGGCTGCTACTGACTGTAACGGCCGCGATGCGACTTACGTATGCAGATTGGGACGGTGGTGGAGAAAGAGGATGGGCGCATGGGCGATCAGAAGGCGACCATCAACGATGATGAATGGCCGTATAGAGTATGCAGATAGAGCGAATTGTAGGAGATGGCGGGCCGTGACACAACAGTCTGTTTCTGACAGATATCAGGAGCTGTGTGTTGTTGATGGGATGGGTTTGTTTGTTCGTCAGCCTTGCGCGGCATGAAGCTGTCGGGTTGCCGGCCAAATCCAGCCTCCAAGCTGCTGCTGCACCATTAAATTGATGAACCCGCATACGCGTTCCAGTTGACCGCTAGACCTTCGCTGAGTACCCAATCAGACTAGCCAAATTAAGCGAGGCACAGGGGCTCGGATCCTCAGCTGGGTGCTACTTGCCGATTGTCCGAGTCACTAACGTTACGGGGTAACTACCAAAGAGTAAAAGGAGTGTACATCCGTACGAAGGACGGAGTACGGAGTACTTTACTCTTGGACTGGAAGCCGGCAACTTGGATGCCAAGCAGGCGCTCTGGAGGCGCCCCCACCCTTACCGTGCGCCACTTATTCTTATCGATCTTATCGCCAGCTTTTTTTTCTACAGGTCCCGCCTGCAACTTGAACTTTTGTTGGTCGGCATCCATCGCGAGTTGATTCGCAACAAGTCAATTCCGACAAAACGGAACTTGTCTTCATTCAAAATGGCCGTCCAGACTTCGTTAACGTCCCTGCTCAACACCCTCACACAATCACTCACCTCCGCCTACGAAGCCACCCCAAAACTCACCGGCATCGAACCCTCCAAAGATGGCGTCTCCCTGCTGGATGTTAAGAACGAGCTTCTGCTCTCTTACCTTCAGAACCTCGTTTTCCTGATCTTGCTAAAGATTCGCAACGCCAAGGGCGCCGTTAGCGACGACAGCGACGAGGACGCCGACCTCTCCAACTCGGTTGTCGAAAAACTGGTCGAACTGCGACTGTATCTCGAAAGGGGCGTGCGGCCGCTCGAGGAGAAGTTGCGCTTCCAACTCGACAAGATCTTGCGCGCCGCAGACGACGCCGACCGCAATACCCAGATGAGCCAAGAGAAGGCCGTCAGTGGCGCTGCTGCTGCTGCGGCCGCCGCCGCCGCCCAGGCCGAGTCTGATGCAGAGAACTCCGATTACGATGACGACAATACCGGCTCCAAGCATGCTGTTTCGGCCACCGGGGCACCAGTCGACGCAAACGCCAAGCAGGCCGCCCCGCGCTTCTCTTTCCTCGCCCCCGCCAACGCAACGGGCATGGCAGCAGCGGCTGCTTCGGGCGACAACACTGGCGTGTACCGTCCGCCCAAGATCACGCCCACGGCCATGCCCACGACGGAACGGCGCGAAGCCCGTGAGCGCCGGCCTCTCAAGTCGCGCACCATGGATGAGTACATTGCCGACGAGTTGTCCGTCGCGCCGCTGGCCCAGCCCAGTGTCGGTACCACCATCGTGGCCGGTGGCCGCCAGATCAAGACAGCGGACCAGCGAGCCGAGGAGGACCGCCGCCGTAACTACGAAGAGAGCAACTTTGTGCGTCTGCCCGCCGAGAGCAAGAAGGACAAGTCCAAGCGCAACAAGATGGAGGGTCGCAACAACAAGATGCAGTTTGGTGGCGAGGACTGGCGAGATCTGGGCGAAGGTGTCGACAGGATCGAAAGGCTCACTCGGCGCAAGGAGGGCGGTAAGGGCGGCAGTACCAAAGCCTTGCTGGAGCAGAGCCGAAAGAGAGGGCGAGAGACTGCAGACAGCAGAAAGGGAAGCGGTCTCAATGAGAGCACTAGGGAGATGGGCGAGCACTTTCAGAAGAGGGTCAAGGTCATGGAGGGAGGACGCAGGGATCGCGGAAAGAGGTAAAGAGGTTAGACATTTGGCGAGACCTTGCTTTTATCCATTTGAACTGGTCGATACCCTGATAGGACTTTCGAGGCCAATACTTTCCGGTCATCGAGTGATCGTTAGAAATATGGCAAGAATTCAGTATTTTGCACACGTTCAGTCGAGACCAGTATGTTTCACACCGTATACTCCGAACACACTATTACACTGTAAGGCCCACTAGTTATAGAATATGTCAGTGTTATAGTCGACCCGCTATATTTCGGTGCTACACGAAAGGTGGGACACACCAACTCGCTCAGGAAAACGAAAACCCAGCATGTAGATGCTGGGATGTCAGTCTAATAGACACGGAGATCCGTAACTACTTGGATGCTCAAGTCTTCAGGCAGGCCCAGTCGACTGTAGTCCTTCGTGCCAGCCAAAAGATAGTACGCCCTTGAATGGGGAATTTATTAGAGAAGAAAGGAGATGTCGGATTGATTTGGAAGTATCCATGGGACAATTGAGAAAAAGGGAGGTGGTTTGGCCTCCTTCCTCTGCCATCCAAGCGCCAACGTACATCACGCCCCTAGAGGCTCGCATAAGTTCATACATGAACCTTGGGGCAACGGAACACGCATCTATATTACTAAAAAAATAGCGACGCCACAATCCGCCACACCTCAATCTGATTGGCTGTCCACGTCGAGATATGATTGGCTGGCCGTCTCGAAATGATTAGCTCTCATAAATCTGTAACTATAGTCGCACCGAGGGGTTATGCGAACGTACGTTTTAATATTGATCCGACCGAAATCGTATCGACACGTCTTTTTGGATATATCTACACCAGCACGATTTATCTCTCCTAATATTATTCGCATTCGATCCCCGTATGTTACTATACGAGAAAGTATTTATACGTACCTTAATATAAGTAATATACTCTTTTAATTACTACCCTTTTTATTCCTTATAACGAATCCTACTACTCCGCATCTTTTTATATCTACCGCCCTCTTTACCTACCTATTTCGTATTATATATTATTTATCTATACGATATCGAACCCTTTACGAATACCTAGTATATAAGGGTATACTACTAGTATATAGAGTACCCTTACTATAATAAGGAGAGAGCGAGTTCGGGTTTCTCCTATCCTTTCGAAAGAATACTAATAAACCACCTACTCCCCCTTCTCTAGCTAACAATTCTCTCTATAGCGTATATATATTTTACTTAATAATTAAGAGTGCAATTTACTATACGGGAGCGCTTTTTCGGTTCTACCTCCCGTACTTTCTACTTATAAAGTATTAAGGTTGCAAAATAATAAGAGAAGGGTACTAGTTTCCTATTATCGCTAGGCCGAGGTTACGGAACCGGAAGTATACGTACTACTTAGAGCAGGGTATTCCGGCCTCGCCTACACGATTAACGAAGTAGGATTTTCTCGCCCGGATAAATAATAGCCTAGTTACGAATATCGCCGCCGTATAGAGTCTCTTTATAGAAGCTCGCGATCCTCCTTTTATATTACTACCCGCTTAAGTATAAGAGCTTCTAGCTAAGTATACTTTCTTACGAAACCTTACGAAAGTCCCCTTTAATACCCCTCGGAGTAACGCGCGCTAGCCGATTCCTATTAACCTAGCCGACTTAGTATAAATAGGATTAGTCCCGGCTAGTCCTATCCCTCCACGTTCTAAATAAGTATTACCCCGAGTATAGACCTCGAATTCTTTAGTACGTATAATACTAGGGAGTAGTATTCTCTAATCCTCTTAACTAGCCCCGTCCCCTACTATACTATCTATACTAACCCCTATACGTAGTCGAAATCTTACGGGAACTAACCCGATACGAGGGATAACTAAACTACCGATATCTAGTTTTCCGTCGACGCTAATAAGAAAACTCGACCTTGGCTAGCCCCGAACGCTAGTAATAGGTTCTAGTATAATAACGGATAATAAGGGAATACTAATTCCCGAGCACTTAATCGCCGATATCATATATATAGTTAAGGTTATATCTAATAATAACGACGACTTTATAGCTCTAACGAAACCGAGTAAGAGTATACGCTAGGGGTCTAAAACTAAGAAGTCCGAGGACGTTACCGCCCTAGTTACTAAGGAGGAGGAGGCGAAGAAAGGTTTATTCTATTTCAGTTTATAGTTATACGACGTATTACGAAGCCGTACTATACTAACTAACTTCTAACGTAGATCCTGTTTAGAAAGTGCTAAGTAACCCGGTTTAGGAGGCGTATATAGTAGGACCTAAGGGTACGCTTAATTATATCGTCGTACGATATATTACGCGGCCGCACTATACTAACTAACTTCTAACGCAGAGCTAAGTAACCTGGTTTAGGAGGCGTATATACTAGGGCCTAAGGGTACGCTTAATTGCATCGTCGTACGACAAGGTACGAGTATCGATATTAACGGCTAATATTATACTAGATCCGACGGCTAAGAAGGCCGTAGACGAGGAAATACCGGATGTAATTAATATTACTGGACTAGTAATACCTTATACCTAAGCTATACCTATATCTAATACCCCTAAAAGGTAGAGATCGAAGCTGGGCCAAAGCGTAAGACCTATTAGCCCACCGTACATATTCGTACGCAATTAGATAAAACTAATAATTAATCTATAGCCCTATCTAATATTAAGTTAGGAGAATATATTCCTAGAAAAACACTGGACCTAATTATTATACTAGGGATACCTATACCTATCGCGGCCGTAATAGGCACGGCTTCGTCCTTTAAAAGGAAGAGATCGGACGGAGCCGTACGGAGGCTAGTATCGCCTATACGGAGAAAATATAAAATATTATAAGGCAAAGCTACTACTTACATAGATATTAGTACTAATAGCGCTAGAAGTTCTAATACTTTCGAAGTACCTTAAATAACTATACCTCTATATATTAAATATATTTAATTACGACACGTTACGACTTAGTACTAAATATGCCGGTTCTATACTATTATAGTACCTGCCGTTAAAAGCGTGCCGAGTCCCTCTTTAGGTATACGAAAGCAGGTACCCCTTATATTACTTATATTCCCTATCTCGAACGTCGATATATATAAGGTATTAGCGCTATACTAACTAGTATAAGGGTAACTCGCGGTGCGACAGGAAAAGTAACCCTTATAGTACCAACTCCGATACCTCTATCTCGAAGGACTAAATACTTTAGTACTAAGCCGTATACTCTAATATAACTAGGACTTCCTCTGTAATAAGTAGGTAAAGATAACCTAAACGCGAATAGTAATCGAGATATTGCCCCTATTCCCGATCCTACTATAAGCACTCCCGCTCTAATTAACCTCGGGAATAATACCGTACGAAATAGGCCGGAGAATATCGACTTAACTAGAGTAACTCTAATAACTCCGTCCCGAGTAAATAAGTACTCTAGGACGGATTCGTATACTCTAATATAGCTAGCGCTACTAAGAAAACAGAGAAGAACAGATAACCGGGGTACTATTACCGATCGGGATACTATACCTACTCCTATACCTATACTAGCGTCTATTAATATTACGGACGACGCCGTACCTAAGGCGGCCGAAGATAATTACGACGATACCGACGATAACGAGGTCGTACTAGACGGATCCGCGGTCTACGAAGGATATATAGCTTAGCTTCCCCGTAATAGAAGTCTAATAGAAGTTCCTCCGCACGATGCCGGACCTATAAGTATAGGCGTTTATAACTTCTATAACGTATAGTTCTAGAGGGATAAGTCTAGTTATAGCTCTACGCCGATATATACTAAGTGCTACCGAGGTAGTAAAGTCGAATTACTAGAAAATAAACTATTACCCCTATTTATAATAGAGCTATTTACGGGGACGTCCGTAAAAGTAAGAAAGTTCCGCTAAACGTTATAGGCCCTTAACGGCGCCTTTACTTTTACGTCTACCGAAATACGTAGGTCGGACACCGCCGCACGAAACCGATCAAACTAAAATAATAGGATATAGCCCGTCGAGATTTATAAGGTATTTAACTATTATACGGGACCGATAGACCCTCTACTAGGTACGGACCCGATATTTGCGTAACTATACTATATTAATATAGAACTAGCTAATAAATTGCGATTAGATCGTGTAAGGGTAGCCGGAGCTAATCTCGACCCGGATATCCTAAAGTAATTTTCCGACTAGATAGTAAAGAATAACTAGTATATAAAGTTATACGTAACCGTAAAGGAGAGGTATAACGCTATACTTTGTAAAATACGAGAAGCCGGAATATCTAAAGAGAGGATTTAAGTAGTAATAAGACCGAACTTAGATATCGTCGTTCGAAAGGGTACGGACCTACAACGCGAGAATCTACTATTAACGGACAAGGTCGTAACTATTATACTAGATAACGCACGGGATACGGAATAGTAGCGCAAGATCGTAATAGCTACTAATTTACTAGAGGGAGTTATTACGTATTCGTATATACGGATTTCGCCTAAGTACCCTACATATATAGTACTCTAGTACCCGGTTATATTTCCCTCCGGTAATATCGGGTACGACTCTAATTTAACGTATATAAACCGGTCCGGAAGGAAAATATAGAAGACGAGATTAACGCTGCGAGATTTCTACCGCTATTATATATATAGCCGCGAACGGGATAATATAGTGCTATTCCGCTTTAGTAAGCTATTTTAATAATTCGTTAGGGACGCCTACGCTACTATCGACTAAGAAAACCTAAAGTGGCTTCGTAATAATTAGAATAAGTTATATGCGGACCTGTACTAAGGGTTAGCCGACGCCGTATTTAACGGAGATACGGACGTAAGCTAGCGTAGGGTACGCGTAATCCTACTATTATCTTACTAAGGTAGCCCTCGATTTATAGCGTAATACTATTAAAATTCGATAGCTATCGTTAGGAAACTAGGGCGGCCAATACTATTTATTATATTTACGGCTAATCCGAACTAGCCCAAGATTATACGAGAGTTACGCGAGGGTAAAACTATAGCTACGAGGCCCGACTTAGTTACGAGGGTATTTTACCTGAAACTCTAGGTACTCTTAACGGATATTACGAAGGCGTACTACTTTAGCCGTTATATAGGTATAGTCTAGACGATTAAGTACTAGAAGCGCGGACTCCTATACGCCTATATACTCCTATTTCTTACCGCTAAGGACCGTCGCCTATATATAAAGGGTAAAAATATCGATAGAGCTATCTATACGGAGCTACCCTCGAAAGAGATAGATCTATCCGGTACCTTACGAGATCTTATCTCGAAGTAGATAATTTACGGCCCTTATAGCCGGGATAATCCGTAGTGCCTATATATAATATTAGGTGCTAAGAAGAATCCGAAAGGTTACGGAAAAGACTTTCCGAAGCCGTTCTCCGAACGTACGGTTATACGAGAGGACGGTTACCCTTTATACCGGAGACGTAATAACGGCGATTCAGTTACTATCTCTAGGAGAGTATAGATCGATAGCAAGTCCGTACTTAGGGATACGGTAATAGATAATCGTTAGGTGGTTCTATATAATCCAATATTAATATTGAAATACCGCGCCTATATTAATATCGAGATCTACGCTACTATTAAGGCCGTAAAGTATATTTATAAGTATATTTATAAGGGCACGGATAGGGTAACGCTACGTATAGGCGCGGCCGGGGCAGGGCAAACGCGTACGGAGAATAACGACCCGTCTTAATAAGACCCCGACGAAAATAACAAGATTAATATATACCTTGCCGCCTAATAGATTACTCTAGTTAAAGTATACTAGAATATCTACGGCTATACTATATAAGGATAATCCCCTACCGTATAGACGCTTCCGATATATCTCGAAGGGCAGTCTAGCGTGGTTTTCCCTAAAGGTATAGGCTAGTAGGAACTTCTATTACAACTTAATAACTACTACTCGAAGCTAGAAGCCTTCTTCCGGTATAACGCCGCTTATGCCGACGGTCGTACTATCCTATACCAGGATTTCCTATCTAAGTACGTCTAGATATAGAAGGAAAAGATATAGCGACCGAGGAAACGAGCCCGAACCGTAATTAGTCGCGTACTATTCGTATATCCGTCTAACTAAGAGAGGTTCTTCTTACGGTATCTTCTTAATAACGTACTAGGTAATACCTCCTTCGAATATATACGTATATTTAAGAACGTCGTCTACCTAACTTATAAGGAGGCATACTTAGCCCGGGGGTTATTAAGGAACAACCGTTACTAGTATAACCTGTTCGCCGAATAGTATACTAGTGCTATAGCGAGTTAGCTTCGTAATCTCCTAGTATTTACGCTTACGGAAGGGAGATAATCGATACTATTACGATCTAGGCCGATTTTAAAGACTTAATAACGGACGATCTACTCTACTATATAAGAAGGGACGTTACCTTAGTAAATATATCCGGACTTGAAAATCCTTATTATAACTACGCCCTATACTTTATAGAGTAGGAACTGAAATCGAGAAACTTCGATATTAATAAATCCGGGCTACCTCTATCCTAGTTCTAATAAGAGACCGCCGTTTTAAATATACTCTTAAACGAATAACTTAGGTACGATAAGGACCGAGAGTATACAAGTTTCGACGAAATAGTATACTAGTTAAATACTAACTAATAAAGCTACCTTAATACGGTAACTAACCGAGTCGAGAATAACTCTGCTAACGCGCGCTTCTTCTTATAGGGTGCTACTAGGACGGGCAAGATATTCCTATATCGTACGCTATACTACTACTTCCGTATAAGAGGGAAGGTTATACTCTGCGTTACCTCTTCCGGGATAGTAGCGATCCTGCTACCGGGAGGTATAACGGCGTATTCGAGGTTTAAGATTCCGATCGAAATTATAGAGGATATACTATATAACGTTTAGAAGGGTATATAATTAGCGGAGCTGCTAAAGAAAACGTCCCTTATTATTTGGGATAAGGTTACGATATAAAGCAAATATTGCTTTAAGGCCTTAGACTTAACCCTAAAGGATATACGGGAGTATATATCTCCGTTCGGAGGCGTCCCTATACTACTCGGTAGCAACTTCGCTTAAATCCTCCTAGTTATTAAAAGAGGCAATAGGTATAGTACTATCGAGGTATACTTAAAGTTATCGTAGATCTAGAACAAGCTTTAACGTATAATATTAACCGAGAATATATAACTCCGTATAATATCCGACGAGAATAGGCAGTATACGAAATAGCTAGTAGCTCTTTCCTATAACTATACTTTAAGAGATATTATCTAGCTCCCGAGTATTATTACTAAGTATATAGGACCGGAAAACCTTACGCGGAAGGTATTTAGAGCGGTCTAATACTATATAGAGGATTAAGCTTTGGAGTTCTTTCGAGGTTATATAATACTTATAACTACGAACGATATCGTATAAGAGTTAAACTCGACTCTAATCGACGAATTACTTAGCGACCTAGTATCGTATATAGCTATCGACGAGATATTCGACAACGAACCGGGTACGGGACCGCACTTACTACTCGAGTTTCTTAATTCGCAGACGCCGGCAGGGTTTCTAGTATATAAGCTTACTCTAAAAAAGGGGATACCGGTTATACTATTACGTAACCTTAGAACTTCCGAGGGGTTATATAATAGTACGCGTATAATCGTAACGGAGCTAAGGAATATAGCTATTATAGGTCGCCTCCTAGGAGGCTAGTTCTACGGCGAATATAGGCTAATTCCGAAAGTAAAACTAATAGCGGACGACGATAACTTAGGCTATAAATAGCGGCGTACGTAGCTGCCTATAGCCGTATACTTTAGTATAACAATTAATAAGGCGTAAGGGTAGTTGTTCGACTACGTAGGTCTCGACCTACGAAACGAGGTATTTACCTATAGGTAACTATACGTTATACTATCGAGGGTTACTAACGTACGGAACCTTACAGTGCTAATAGAGGATAACGATAGTAAGGAGGGAGAAGACAAGGGTATTTAGACGCGGAATATAGTATACGATAAAGTTCTATATCGGCCTACCTAAGCGATAGTTTAATTTGTTTTACGTAGTTATACGGCAGTATATTAATAGGTTAGCTCTTAAACGAGACTAAATATATCTATTAAAAATAAGTTCGAACTTATATAAGAGGGGTATTATCGTAAACTAACGAAAGAGAACGCAAACGCCTATACTAGTAACTCGATACTACCCTTATATACGAAGGTATACGTGGAAGGGGACTTGCCGTATCCGCGGCGAAACGAACTGTAATAGCTATATTAATACCTTAGGGGTATCCTTATACTATTATATATATATAGGGGAGGTGCCTATAGCCGCAATAAAACTAAACGCGAACGTAAACGCCTATATAAAATTCCAAGTAGTACTATCGTATACGAAAGTGTATAATAGTAGACGGTATAATAAGTTCACTTATCGCTACTAGCATACTTAGCAGCTAGGATACCTGAAAGTATAAGCTTCTATATATATAATTACGTATCTATAATATACTAATCGCCTACTACTACGTACGAGTAATAGTCCGAATAATCTCGGTATAGTTAGCCTTAGTAGCGCGAGTATAGACGACGGCATCGCCTTTCTCTATATCTTCGTACGAGTTAGAACAATATTATAGAACTCTATATTAAGATAGCTTACTAGCCTAGCGAATAGAATAGTTCCCGCCTAACTTAGTATAATTGTAAGATATATAAGAACCTTTTAGCACGTTATTAATAACTATACGAAGGTATAAGTATTATTATAGAGTCTAATAGATACGTACGCTAATATACTAACGTAGCTAGTAAGTGTACTATAGCCGTTAATATAATTAGTGTAACGATTATTGCCCTTACGCTCAATACTAAATATGTAGCTAACTAATACCTATATACTTTAGTACGTTATAGCGAGATAGTATTCGACCATATACGAACCTGCATAGCCTAGGATTAATTAAGGTTAATTAACCGCTTAACGCGGCGACCCTTCTCTAACTTAGTAGTAACCTCCATAAGTCGCTATACGGGATAATTCTATACGGCATAGTAAGTAACTTCACGATCACGTATAAAAAATTAATTATACGTATACCGGCGCCCTCCAGAATCGAAGTAGTTATATTACTAGGATTAACCTTAACCTTACGAAAAATAAACTTCGTAAGTTCTTCGTAGGTAGCCGTAGCCGAATCGAACCCGTCTAATACAAATTCGGGGTCGTACAAGACCGCCGGAGTTAAGTAGTAGCTATAGCTATACTTAGGGCGGTTAGGGTCCGGAGTTAGACTACGTATCGTCTAGGGCGGGACTAACACGCACGACGCTACTTTCGTCCTTAATAGGATAGCTATACTTAACTTCGGCCGGAGCCGTACCTTTCTAGACGGCGTTTTTATTACGCTTAGGCGCGTAAGGAGTGCTATTAGCGCTATCGTTGTCGGCGCCTCGCTTACTACTAACTAGCGCGTTACTTACGGGTATAACAAAACCACTGCCGGACGGAATCGTGGGCTGGGCGGGTAGGGCCGTACTAGGTATCACGGGGGAGAACTAGGTATTACCCGAATTGCGAGTATTACGAACCATTTTGGTATACGTTACAATCTTATTACAAGGCGCTATATTATAGACTAACGTTAGCGAACCGCCTAACTAAAACGCCAAGACCGCTAAAAGCCTAAAAAAGACTATTACGACCGCGTCCCTATAAGTATATCTAAATAAAACCCCGTCCGCCACAAAACACTTCTAATTTATAACTAACAAGACCTAAATAAAAATAAACCCGTTACATCTGCGTAATATATAGCAAGACGTCGGGACGCAATCGTACAAATTTACTTATAAGGTAGTGGTTAACTATCGAATATTTACCTAACTATAGAGGTAGGTCGGTTATTAAGGTTAAGGTTACCGTTATGCAGCAGGGATAGCAGGGGTAGGGGGGGGGTTCGATTTAAGCACGGACTAACACTTCACGTATAAGCACTAACTATAGGCACACAATTTTATGTTTTATAGGTCACGTGTTTGCTCGGGTTTAACCCCACTTTTATGTACGTTTGCGTACGACCCAACAGATGCGATTACTCAGAAGCCGCGCCGCGGCGAAGCCGCAAGCGGCTTCTGTTTCTAGTTGGTATTATATAACCCGATGATTTGTTGTACAACCTTGAACGGTCCTCATTTATGCAAAAGTGCAGGGCGACGAACGGCGTCATGGGCGGCACCATGACGAGTACTGTCACCCTATGTAGCTGAATCCGAGGAATATCAACAACTGACCATAGCAACAGAATAGGTACCGGTGGCAGCGCCAGTCCCAATTTTGGTAAACATTCACCTTACGAGACTACAACCATTCTGCCGTGATAGCGGCCGGAAGGGCGATGAGAGGAAGCCATGTGCTTCAAGAGGGCGAACTAAGTATCTCGGAGAACGAGAAGATTGGGACATACAGGATACAAGTTGTGTTTATCGGAAACCCCGTTTCTTCAGATGGCAGGTGGAAGTTGGCGACTATTGTTTGGCCACGTTGAGGAACGGGATTATCGAAGCACTGCATTGTACTATACAAAGAAGCAATCTCCGCTACCCAAGGTCCCTATGCTTCTGCACGGTGGTTTAAGACTCCAGAGAAAGCTTTTTTCCATTTTGGATGGCTTACTGGAGATAAAAGTCAGATGGTTTAGACTTTTGCGCAGATATCGATGGCCTGAGCTGTGTGTGTTTGATCAAGTATGTCCTTTCGGAGAAATCTTTTTACCCTATACTTAAGTAACTAGAAGACCATTCCGAAGTTCGAAGAGTGCACAAGGATTTGAAACCTCCAAGATATCCAACATATTCTAAAACATTTGTCCAGCACTTGCAACGCTGCTTCCAACTTGACCGTTTAACGAGTCGTTCACTTCATTGTCCACCCCCATTACACAATGGAGCTCACCAGACTCCTCGCGTCACTTGACGCCTTCATCGCCCAACTACACCAAACACAGGCGACTCCGTTTCTGCACAAGACACCCCCCCTGGGCCCCCTCGACTGCCTATCTCGCGGCGACTGCGAGAAGCTCCAAGACCAACTGTCCAAACGCTCCAGTCTCTTCGACGTCGAACTTTCGGATCTAGCCTTGTACCTCAACACATACATCGGCATCTTCTGCGCCGGCGCCTACCTCGTCCTCTGCGTCGTCCTAGGCTACAAGATCATGTCCAAGAAATACGGACACGTGACCTCCCGCGCCCTCCGCGCGACGCTGTGGCCCTGCCTGTCCCTGGCACTCGCCCTCGGCCTCCCGTTCGCGGTACTCATGTGGCTGCTTCAGCTCGCCGTGGCCGGCCTCTTCCGCCGCCGACTCAGCCGGTCCGCCCGCGCCAAGACGCTCGACGCCTTCCTCGCCCTGCCGCCCATGCGCCGCCCGGCCGTACCGCGCTTCGCCGTGCAGCTGCCCCGGGGCCTCCTCCAGTTCATGGACTGGACGCCGATGCCGACGCGGGCGCGGACTCGGGAACGGGCGCGGGCGCGGGCGCAGGCGCGGTCCGGTGGTGCCCTGCCGCTGTACGAGCCGGACGTGCCGCCGGCTTACCAGCTGGAAGAGTTCGTGACTGTGAATCTGGGCGATGCGGAGGTGGCGGCGCCTTTGCCTACTTATAATAATAATTTACCTCGTCAGGCGCGGGATGCCGAGTCTGATAGAAACCCGAGCAGTGGACAGTAAACACTACGAGGATCGAGAGCATTGGAAGGTCTTACCAGGTTGAATTATTGAAAATACGATATTGAAAGGAAGTTGGGTCAAGTAGTAGAGGGGAGGAATAGGGGAAATTGTCTTATAGCTTACTTGTGTTATGGTTATTCTTAGTCACATTTACTTGGATTTTGCAACTGTTTTTATTGGTAACATTTCTCTGGCACTTGCGCGTATTTCCAAGAAGACTAATAAGTCTCCAGCCCATCTCTTTATATGCGATGAAACTACAGTGTGTCGTCTTTACAATGCTTGTATATTTAGGACCTTTGCTACCTTTGACAATCAGATCCAGATAATTACCGAGATGGCTGGATCAAACTGCTATAAGGTGCTATCTAAACCCCCTAGTGTTCTCATCTTGCTGTACCTCTACAGCAATCCCAAATCCAGCGTCCGTACTGCAAGATTGCAGTTTTCTATATATATTCGCCCTTTGGTAACGCCGTTGTTGTCCTGCTCCGATTTCTTATTAACTCAGTTTCGCCCCACGAATGAGACAAGGAGAGAACAGAGTGCATCCAAGCCGGGTCCCATTTCCATAAAGTGACTAATTTCAGCACTTCAGTCTTCAGCGATTCAAATTATCCGTCCCTGAAGTACTGTATGTCTTCACAAACGCTACTTCGAGCTGATATAGATCTTGAGATGATTGCTGTATTGAACCAACATACGCGCAGCGTGATTGTATTATCGTTTTACTCGCTCCTGATAGTCCGAGTACAGCGTCTGGTAGAATGCGGGCAAGACTCTTTGGCTTACGCAAAGTCATTTCCGCCATATTACAATAGACGACCAAAGCATATGATTTGTTGGTAACCGACCCGCTTCGAATTACTTAACCTTCAGCTGGAAGGGTCTGATATCACGCGTATTTTGTTCCATGCCGCGCGTCCACGAGCCAAGATGACTCGAAACTAGGACCTTAATCTGAACTGACGACGGCATTCTGACTCTGAGTCTCTGACATGAGAAACTGCACGACTCGAGATGTGCTGATTCTCAAGGGTCTTTCGGCAGCTTGAGATATGATTGATCCATTCATGAATAAAAAGAGGGAAAGCTTCGTCCGTCAATGGAACTAAAATAGACACGTGCAAGGGAGGAGATTAAGCTTACGGACTGCGATTCAGTGGCCCGGTTACATTACTGATCTACTACGGTACTGTTGTATCCCCGGCCACGTAGCTACACACCCAGCCCCGCATAACCTCGATGTGCCTGTATATGTTTTCAAGGGAACCGAGCCAGGTGTGCAACCATACACCCACCGCGGTCAACGACAAGACTTGGGCTAAAAGGAGAGACCACGTGAGGAAATGCCAGTCGTACCACGTCTCGTGACGCTGCCAGGGCAGCAGCAGCAGATCATAACGCTGCGGCTTGTGCATACAATGCGTAGTCCCCATGACCAAGCAGCCAGGAGATCGACCGTTCCCGCAGTCGGCGTGTTTGCGGTACCGGCGCATGATGTATCTGCATGGTCAGTTGGTTAGCCCACGGCGGACGTCGGCCCAGGAACGGCGGACGCGAGACTTGCCTAACGGACGGGCGACAGAACTTCAAGTCGCTGCCCAAGTCGCACCGCTTCTCGTCCGGCCAGGTGAGACCGATCCGTCGGCGCTCGACGAGCCACGCGACTTTGAGCTTGACGCCGGTGTCGACGATGCGGGAGAAGTAGCGGCTTGTGTGCTTCAGGGCCAGGGCGTCGGGGTACGTGAGGTGCTGGATGACGAGGAGGTGGAGCTCTGGCGGGACGGATTGCAGCGTTGCGCGGTTGGCGTGACTGGCGGGCTCGAATGACTGCTCTTTCGAGTCAGGGCCTCTAGGCCGTACTACTTTGCTCATGGTGGAATGACTGGATACCCTTGAGCTCGGGTCGGGACAGAATAGGGGTGACTCGGGTGAGTGCAACTGCGCGAGTCTCGCAAGTCTTGCAAGACGGTGGATCTGAGTCCTGACAGGGGACGGGCGATGGTAATTAACGATGCGACGGACAGACGTGGGACATCTCAGCACGGGTGATTGAACTTGGTCGACTTGGAGATATGAGTTATTAGGGGGTGAAGCTGGAATAGATAGATGTACAGAGTTGCTGCCTGGGAAATGTTGCGACGGGATTGGGCGAATGGAGGGAAGAAAGAGGGTCCTTGTCAACAGCTCTTAGGCATCAGGATAAACCCAGATGGGGTACCTAGCCGAAACGCAGTGTGAGATAATGATGTACGGGTTCGTTGGTAAGCTGAAAAGTCATGGTTGGGATTGCCCGAGTTGTTACTCGATAGTTGCTACGGAGTACAGTCAGGGTACGGTCCACAGGGTAATGAGCAGAGTAATGGACAGAGTAACTACGGAGTAACGAATGGACAGAGGCTAACTTTACGCAGTAGAGCAATGAACAGAGAGATGGACAGAGAGACGGGCAGACGGGACCAACGAGTAGTGGGGCGGCCCGACTTTCCTGTGGGTCTTGATCATCAGAAGGGTTTGGCGCTCGGAAGCGTGGAAGCATGAGTCGTCGTCTCTGCAACATCAAACTCGAGATCGAGGACCCGGGCCGTCCAGAAAGGCATTCTCATTCTCGGTTTGATTGGAACAGCATGCATCGTACCCCGACACGTGATCTCGTGGGTGTCCTCACCGTGGCAAAACAACAATCGCGTCGCGCTCTCGTCTCGTCTCCATGCGCCGCTTCAAGACCGCGTCTGCCGCCCCATGATTCATGATTCACCGATTCTCCCAAAGACAGCGTTGAACTTGGCGCCACCAGGGCTTTGCTTCTCGGCCAAACCCCCGGAACATGCGATGCGCTAGTCGCTGTTCCTCTTGCAGATGGATGCCACCATTCCCGCACCCGACAGTGATTACGGCTCCGACTTCTCGGCGGACGAAGAGCGCATCGCCATTCGACTTCTCGACAGCCTCGCGGTTCAACAAACCGGACCCGCCGTGTCCGAGTCGAGCGCTGACGCCGCCCTGTTGCAGGAAGCCCTAGACATACCGCATTCCCGTCACCACAATGCGCGCCATCTGTTCAGTCAGGCCAAGACGCCTGCACCTCTGCGCGGAGTCATCGCAACCAATGCGGCTCAGAGTGCCTCGCATTTTGTCTTCATGCAGATGGATGGCGTCAATTACCCGGACTGTACGCCAGTCTCTCTCGTGCCCACTTCCGATCGCCTCTGACTGACAGAAGCGATTAGTAGGACGCGCGTTAGCAGAAGTGCCGTCGCAGCCCGCAGCCCCGAGTAGCGGGCCTGATCCTTCCGAGGATACTCGGTCGCCGCTCGAGCGCTTCCGCTCATTCCCCAGGAAGCCCTTGACCGTCACCGACCTGTCCTCGGGCGCCTGGTGCGAGCTGCAGTATTGGTACACGCTGTCGAGGCTGCCCGGCGGGAGGAAGACGAGGACGACGGCGATGCGCGGCGGCACCAAGGTGCACCAGGCCCTGGAAGATCAGGTGCATACCACCGTGCAGATCAACATCGCCTCCAAAGAAGAGGCCTTTGCCATGAAGTTCTGGAACGTCATCCAAGGACTGCGCACGCTGCGTGACACCGGACTGACACGCGAGCTGGAAGTCTGGGGCCTGGTCAGGGGACAGGTCGTCAATGGTGTTATTGACGAACTCAGCTACACCAGCCCGGATGCCGGTAACGAGCAGGAAGCGAGTCAAGAACCCTCGTGGCAGGCTGCCAAGAACGACGCTACCGCTCAGTCCTCCATCAAGTCCTGCTTCGAGTCGCACAACCGCCGAGTGTACCTGACAGATGTCAAAACTCGGGGCGTCCGTTCAATACCTTCGGTACCGGCCATGAAGTCGTCCAAAGTGCAGCTATATCTATACCACCAGCTTCTCACCGCCATGGCAACCGGGCAAGTCGAATTCTCCGCCATTCTCCCGCGCTACGGCCTGAACCCCGACGCTCGTTTCTCCGATGCTTTCATGGCGCAGATCGGAGGTCTCTATGACGAGGTCTTCAGTGATGATTCGGACTCGTTGAGTGTCGACTCTGATCTCAAGCCGGCAAATGACATTACGACGGGCGGCTATCCAGACTCATTACCAGATACTGAACTTACGATAGCGTCTTCGGCAGATTCCATCAGGTACCGGTCAATCCAGCAGCTCTTGCCACTGCTGCAGTCCGAGCTGCGTGACACGTTTCCCCAGGGCGCCAAATCGCTAGGCGATCTCGTCTCCATCCAATATCGTCACCGAAGCGACGGCAGCATCATCGGCCAACCAGTCTTCCCCGTCGACGCGAAAGCACTAAACGAGTATCTCGACTCCAACCTTGCCTGGTGGCTGGGCCGGAAGCAGGCCGAGGGCGTCTCTATCGAGGACTGTTGGAAATGTAGGTCGTGCGAGTTTGCCGAGGACTGCGCATGGAGGAAGGATAAGGAGACAGAGCTGCGAGAGAAGCAAGCCAAGAAGCAGTCCTCCGCCAAATAGGACTCAGTGGGCGGCAACAGGAAGGCGTGCGACAAAGAATTATTCGTCAAACACAAAAAGCCACAAGTGCACATGTGAGGAGCGCAGCCATGAGAGACGATGATCGAAAAGCTGGCTCATTTGCGGCTCATCGCTATCCAAGTCTACGCGATGATCGCGCAAAAGCCTCGGCGATCTATTGCGCGCCCGAGGGGGCCAGCCTCCCACCACCGACGGCGCTCTGCTCTATCCGTACTGTCGACGCCTTTACTGTGAGTAGTGCTAAGTATGAATGAATAGTGTGTGGCACATCCTTCTCGGCCTATCCCCGCCCTGGTCACCCAAACTTTGGCGAACTTGGCATCCGAACTTCGCTTGTCAAATTTTCACCGCCATTTGTTCATCCTTGTTACTACTAACTATCAGTATCCTGGTCGTCCCCCAGACAGTCGATTGATAAGCCGACCCCATGGACGCGGCGCCCGAGTTTGCACGGCGGTTGAGATTCTAGAAGCATCACATACGCGCGGCAATTGGTCCGCTGCTGCATGCGCACGCAGGGGTCACCAGGGCGTCTATCGGCGTTCCCTCACGAGAAAACATGGGGTACGGAGTACGGGCTGGGGTGGATGGGTGGATGGACGGATGGGCGGATGGATTGCTGTTGATCCTCTGCTTCCCCTGGCGCGAACGGCGTGTCGTTGGGTCTAGTGGAAGCCCCTTCCAAGTTTCCATGCTGTCCGGTCTGCTTGACGCCTCCCAATGGCCCAATGACCCAATGGGCGCTTGATTAGTGGTCGGCCACCTCGGACGGTCGAAGCATCGAGGGGTATTGACAACCGACTGCGCGACAAGGCCAAGCAGCGGGCTCAGCCTGCATGTTTGTCGGTCCGTGTGAGTTTGGCGTAGGGCTGCAGCTGGCCGGCCACGCCTCGCCTAGAGAGTTTCGTTCCATCTGTCACCATGCGTACGACTCCCGTTTGTTCACATTGAACACCCCCTGAACCTGTCATCAACACACAACCATGGTTCTTCGTCCCTGATTATGGTACGACACTGTGATCTTCGCACTCATTCGGTGCCCCGTATACACCCGTCGAACCAATCATGTCTCGACCGGTCCTCCCCGGAAGTTCGGTCTCGTCCCGCGTCGTACCTGAAGCTCGTCAGCAAGGTTGAGTGAGTTACCAAGTACTAGACCGATCCCACCCAGCGACAGCCGGGGCTCGCGGGAATAACTAGGCTCCTGTGCCTGCAGGATCTTGCGATTGGAAGGGGTTCGGTTCCAGCACGCTGCAAAGCTTGGGTGGAAACTGCTCCACAGAGTTCCACCCCGTTCGTCGATTGTGCAGCTCCCGCGGCAGGCTTGTCATCTCTTCCAATAGCCAGGTTTGCCTGCCTGCCTGCCTGTGCCACTCGTGTTGGCTGGACTTGATTACAGGAGCCATGCTTCGGTCTATCCACCCTCCATCTCCACATGTTTCTGCCAAAGTGTGGACGATGGTGGATGACGGATCGACACGGCGAGTCATGGCGTCGAGCGCGGCGGGCACTAGACGCGGACCGGCCACCGCTAAACCGCAGCCCAGGGATCCGGTGCCCAATGATCCAAACTACGAAAGGTCCGGAAGTTCTCATCTAGACCCCCTTCCCTTGCTAGGGCCCTGGGGGTGGGTGTTGGGCCCGCCGGCCGTTCTGCGGAAATGTAGAATCGCCGGTCTACAGATCTGCAACGAGTGTCAAGCTCCTTCAAGCCAATAGCTACCCCCTCGTATGTTTCGCGGCCTTCCGAAAACTCATAACAACTTCTCCCTCCTGGCACTTGCTTCATAAGATTACGTCCTGTCCGCCGGCAGTCGTTGCGCTTCCCCTCCACCATGCCCCAGATGTTTGAGGACGTCGCCTGGGTCACGAGGAGACGGAGCAATGACCAGTACTCTGGGCGGCGCGCGTCGTCCCTGACATCCGCCATCTCGAACCACATCAGCAGTTCGATGCCGCCGGTCTCCAGAGTCTCGTCGCCGCCTCCTACACCACTAAGTCCACCTCCTGCGGTGGGCCCCCTGACCGGCTGTCCGTCAGGTTGAGGAGCAACTCGGGCATGAAACTTCACACGGACGACAGCGCGCTGAGCCAGTACACCAACTACAAGTGCCACAGTCCTTACTCGACCGTGGTCATGCCCAACCTGCCGCCGACGCCCACCATCGACGAAAACTACGAGTCGGAGTCACTGAGCTCTCTGAGCACCCAACGGCATCCGGCGTATCACGCCCACGGCCTCCCTTCGTGTCTCCCGTTCATGGACTTCCTCGGTAAGGATGCGTTCCGGATGGCCATGGATCAGCCGTCTGTCGTTCGCAACCTCACCAAGTTTTGCGAGGAGCATGGGTGCGAGGAGAACATCGAGTTCTTGATCAAGGTAGGCGGCCTACCCTAGTTGGTGACCACCACCGGCCAGACGAGCTGACACGGCCCAGATCCGGGAATACAACCAGTCTACCAACGAGATGGCATCCATCCTGACCAGCATATCCACCAGCTTCACATCACTGAGCGCAACTACACCCTTGAACCTCCCGCCGCTGGTGTCCAGGCCACTGAACAATGATGTGCGGCGCATAGCCAACTCGATCCTGCCGACGCTCGAGGCCGTCTTCCTCGAGGCCAGGTCGCACGTGGAAGACCGACTGGCCTCGGACCTCTTTCCCAACTTTGTCAAGAGCCAGCTCGCTCAGTGTACAGCAAAGGCTCTGGCGAACGGCACGGCGGGAGGTTCGTCGTCACCGCTGGAGTATCCCGGTCTGGGTGCCAGCTTCTGTTTGACCGACGCCACCACGGGCGAAAACCCCATTCTATGCGCCTCGGACGCATTCGTGTCCTTGGCAGGCCAGGCCTTGCCAGAGATCGTCGGTCAGAGCTGCGCGTTCCTTCAGGGGTCTTTTACCGACCCGGAGACTTTGCGGCGGATCCAGATTGCCATCCGGGACCGTCGCGAGGCTGTCGAGCTGATCCTGAACTTCCGCCACGACGGCGAGCCGTTCTGGAACCTCTTGTTGCTATTCCCGCTCAAGGATGCGCAGGGCGATGTCCAGCACTGGCTGGGCGGGCAGATCAACGTGTCCGAGTCTGTGAGCAACCACAAGGACCTGCTGCGGATCCTCAACGGCGGTTCGTTTCCCGAGACGGACTCGATCGGGGGCTCGTCGGTGCCGAGCGAGGTGTCCTCGGACAAGTCGATCGGCGGCAAGGGCAGCAGCAGCAGCATTTACGGGCACAACACGCGAAAGAGCATGGGTTCCCGAAGCCGGCTGTTCCAAAGCTTCCGGAAGCCAAGCAGCGGGGGAATCACGCCGCCGCCGCCGCCGTCGCCGCCGCCGCTGCCGCAAGAAGCGATGGAGGCTGCCGTCGCCGCCCAGCAGCAGCCCAAGCGAACCCGCTTCTCGACGCAGCGTTTCCAGCCCCGCGCCCATGTCCCCATCTTTCCCACGGCGTACTCGCACCACATCGTCCTGCGGTACATGCAGCAGTCGCCCCCGCCGCTGGTGCCGGGCTCGCCATCACCGCTGATCTCGGCGAGCGGTGCTCGCAGCATCAGCATCAGCAACAGCAGCAAGAAGATTGGGGCGCGCATGAGCGTGGCCTTCTTCTCCGAGGCGGCGGCGGACCTGCTGTCCATTGGCGCCGAGGACATTGGACGCGCCGACATCTTCCACTTGCTCGCAGACACGGCAGGCTCGCCGTCGGTGAACAAGGCCTTTCGGGCCGCGGTGCGCGAGAGGCTCGAGGCGGGGAGGTCGACGAGCATCGAGGTGTTGCTCCCTGCCCGATCATCGAGGGGGAGACAGGAGCCGGCGAGCAAGAGTAACAAGACCGAGAGGATCATGAGCCACTGGGTGCCGCTAAAGGATGGCGTGGGGAGCGTGGATTGGGTTGTCTTGATATTGACGCCTGGCGTTTGAAGATTTGTTTGCTTTTGAAAGCGCGCGTTCTTGGGTTTGCGATTGGGAATTGGGGGAAAAGGGGGATTGACCTGTTGGGTTTGGTAGGGTGTATGTATACTTCTGGATAAGTCAAGTACGCGGTACGTAGTGCCCTGGGGTAAGTACTTAGTACACAGTACGTAGTAAGCTGTAGTTTGATCGTATCTGGAATAGAGTCGAAGTGAAATACACATGTTCGACCTATCTTTGCTATTTCCTGAAAGTCTATAGAGCAGTCCTTCCTTTTTTGCTCGCTCGCCCTGCTGCTACTCACAGATTCACTACATTACCGGACACCCAACTAACTGACCATCGTTGACAGAATTTCGATCATGAAGGCCAAAACTCGATCACTAAAGACAAAATACGACCATCAAAGACATGATGCAATCAGTCCCACAAGCGACCTGCCATATGTGGTGATGAGTTCAAGGCAAACCTGGTGGGGTTTGAGGTGGGTGTATCCGTATTCGATAGAGGCATCGTCCATCGTCTATCGTCCATCGTCCATCGTGCCGTGCCGCTAGAGCCTATATGTGATCGTTTACAGGGGTTCTACGCATTAGCCGCCATAATCGATCGCGCCGCATGAATGATATCGCCCCCGAGGCCGTTTTTAATGCCCATGCTTCGTGTCTCCGCTATGCATCAACCGGACGACTTCATAAGTTAGTGCGTTCTCATCAATCGGAGAAAGGTCCGAGACATGGCTCCGTCATCGAAGAAATAGCAAGTTGAAATATAAATGCGGGGGGCGTTGAGCGGACGTGCGTTAGCGTCCCATGTCACTGCGTCATGGTCGATTTAAAGATTGCTGGAGAATGTTTTTTTACTTTTATCCGTACTTACTGTCGACTACTGTGTAACTCAAGTTACCTGGAGAGAGGCTCGGTGACGCGACCGGGACATGTCGGATTTCGGCAACTATCCGTAGCTACTGTGCGCCATGCATGCACAAGCAAGTTGCAACAACAAATGAACTCAATGCTCCTCGCTTCTGACCAGGCCCGGGAGTCAGAGCTGCATGCTTTTATGGGGTTGTCTCGCCGTGCCAGTCCAATGAGAGACACCATAATCCCGGTATCGCGAATGGCTCCGCCCTGGAACCATGCCCCTTCCCCTTCTACCTTCTAGAAAGCCTTCCCCCCTCCCCCCGTCCCCGACCCACCTGGAGAGGGAGTGACAGGAAGCCGCAGCCCGACAGGCTACAGGCAGGCAAATCAACTTCCAATTCGAACAAATCCACTTCTCTTTCTTCCCATCGCTCATCGTGGCATCAACTCACACCCTCACCCGCAAGCTGCGGCACGACACCGCCGCCACCAACACCAACACCAACACCAACACCACCACCACCACCACGCACTCCCCAACCACAAGCCGGAGAGTCCGCAATGACGGGATAGTCGAAATCCTGCCACCCGTCCAACCTCCTCGACTCGACTCTGGTGTGGGCTCATGCCGTAACTAGCTAGTACTGTGTGTACTGTGCATCCCGTCGTGTACTGTGTCTGTGTCGCATCGTCAATCGCTCGTTCCCACGCACACACACCCGCTCGGAATCACACCCGCTCGGAATGGCACTCCTGCGATCACGCGGCCGATGGCCCGTCACCACGTCCAGTCCCGTGCGCCAGTATGTCGCTGGTCTGCGGTGGCAGGGCTTTCTGCGCTATGCCGTCGTCGCCTTTGCTGCATCCTTCCTTCTGTCGGGGCTGCTGCTGTACAACAACACGACGGCCTTTACGACGCCCAAGGAGAAGGATCCTCACTACTTCGATTACCTGTGGAAGGACGAGGGCGCCACCAGGAGCAACGCCACGACGGAAGCGGCGGCGGCAGCAGCAGCAGCAGCAGCAGCACAATCCAATGTCCCAGTACCCCCAACGGGGACCGAGGCGGAACTGCCATACGACGCGTCCATGTCAACGCCCACCCACCCCATCACGGAGCTGATGCGACAAGCCCGCGCACGCCACGATGCCGCATTGACAGAGCGCAGCTTCGACGTCAAGGAGGCCGCCGACCGGTACCGCAAACGACGCGGCCGGCACCCCCGCCGGGCTTCGACGCCTGGTTCAGGTACGCCAAAGAGCACGACGCCATCGTCGTCGAGTCCTTCTTCGACCGGATACACCAAGACATCAACCCTTTCTGGGCTCGGGACCCGAACGAGACGGCCACACGCGCCGCCATATGGCGCCATGTGGTCTCGGTGCGCGACGGCGTCGCCAACTACACCCGCATCGACGTCGACCATCGCGTGCCCTGGATCAAGCTGTGGGCTGGCCTGCTCGAGGACGTGGCGCAGTACATGCCCGACGTCGACATGCCCATCAACTACATGGACGAGTCGCGCGTCATCGTGCCGTGGGAGGAGGTCGATAAGTACGCCGCACAGGAGCGCGAGATGCGATCAATCGTGCCCACCGACAAGGTGACGACAAAGTACACGGGCCTGGCCGCCGTCGACAAGGCCCGCGGCAACACGACGAAACCCTATGAGCCACAATGGCTCCACACCGACTACTGGAACGTGGCGCGTGCCGCTTGCTCGCCCGACTCTCCGTCGCGTGGTGTCGAGCCGCTACAGGACTTGACCCAGTATCCCAACTTTGCCCAGGAGCTGAGTCCGGTGTACAGCTACCGGGGCTATGTGAAGAACTACACGGCGTCGATGGATGCCTGCATCCAGCCGCACCTGCGCGAGGGTCATGGCAGCTTCATCGAGCCCTTGAGCATGGACACGACGGCCGAGCTGATCCCCATGTTCAGCGGCAGCAAGATCCACAACATGAACAACGACATTCTGATTCCCGGCGCCATGTACCTCACTGACGACAAGATGTATTCGGGCGGCGATGCCCATGGTCCACCCTGGGAGGCCAAAAAGACGGGCGTGGCGTGGCGCGGCGTCGCTTCGGGCGGGCGCAACAAGAAGGAGAACTGGTCCCACTTCCAGCGCCATCGCCTCGTCGAGATGCTCAACGCCACCACCGTGTCCGGCATCGAGCAGAGCCCCGGCGGCGTCCTCGTCAACCGCGCCGCGACCTTTACCATGCCCGCTGAGAGCGTCTACCACTTCTCTCCGGGCATCCGGGGCGCCATCGGCAGCTGGCTCCGGCGCATCGCCGATGCCGGCTTCACGGAGCTGCTCTGCTTTCCCATCACGGACTGCTCCTACGTCCTCCCACACCTGTCCGTCGTCCCCAAGATGGACATGGCCGAGGGCTACACGTACAAGTTCCTCCCCGACGTCGATGGCAACAGCTTCAGTGCGCGCTACCGGGGGTTCCTGCTGTCGACGTCATTGCCTCTAAAAGCCACCGTGTACGCCGAGTGGCACGATGACCGCCTGACGCCCTGGGTGCATTTTGTTCCCATGGACAACACCTTTCAGGATCTGTACGGGCTCCTCGACTTTTTTACCAGGGACAAGAAGGGCGACGACTCGGCGCGGTACATTGCCGAGACCGGCCGAGATTGGGCCGAAAAGGTCCTGAGGAGGGAGGATATGAAACTGTACGTCTGGAGGCTGTTGCTCGAGTTTGCTAGAGTGTGCGATGAGAAGAGGGACACGTTGGGGTATGTGGGCGATTTGGAGCCGAGTACGTAATGAGATGCGATGGGGAGAGAAGAGAAATGGAGGGGGGGACGAAGGGATAATGTATAGATAGATATAGATGTGGACAAGCATGATGGCATATGACAGCAAAAGATACCTCGGAGAGCATAGCATATGGATTTATTGGTAGGAATGTATAAGTAGCATACTTTTGTTCATACCGTTTTTGCGGTTGGATTGCCACCTGACGTAAATAATGAGAGAATCACGTCAAGTCATGTACATGATCCTCTACCAAGCTTATAAGTTATGATGTAACGGCCACGAAGCCTTTACTTAAACTTCTGGTCCTTTATTTGATATTCCGGGCCTGGCTCTGTCCTCGACCCTGTTCATTGCTGTTCTGTCTTTCATCGTCAGTTTATCCACAACTCTCTTGGCTTAGTTAGACAAAGTCAACGTCGCCAAGCTACCTGGCAGCTAGGAGCTTATATCTGGTTGGCATGTTTTCAAACTAAACCATAAGGAAGTGAGGGAGAAGGTCTCTGGAGGGGGCTACTAGGACAGACATGTATACCTGTTTAAAGGGGTACAACGTCGAAGCCGTAAACGCAGCATAGCGAGGATACCGTCCTGCTTCTCAGCGCAGAAAAATCTCGACGCTGGTGCACTCTGGACCGCAAGTACCGCCCTTCATATAACTAACCCTCGACGAAACACCAACCCACAAGGGTGTAGTCGTGGCTGTCAGCCTCAGGTGACGGTCTCATGACCAACGGAAGCCGACAGCCGGGCACGATGCAGACCAGATCGCCCATCGCGACCTGCTCTGGTCCAATGCAGAGGATCTGGCGCCGGGTGAAGAATGCTTTCCGGCCGTCGACGCGTGTCTGCATGGTGCGATGGTACTCGTTGTGCCTGATTTTCGCAAGATCGTCCTCGCAGGTGCTGTTCTGCAGCCACTGCAGCCACTGGTCAAAGTATAGGCGGTACTCGGGCCCGGCTGGCTCGTCGTCGATGTCGAGGCCGAAGATGAGACTCGCGCATAGACCGTCGAGCAGGCGCGTCATGCGGTTCTCCTCCTCGTCCTCGTCCTCCTCGGCCGCACTCGTCGACCGTCTCCCGAGCGTCGCGAGCACATCTCCCACGGCCCTGCGCTGGCCGGCGACCGAGCGGCAGCGGAACGGAGGGCAGGTCGCGCCCACGACGTCGAGCCGCGTGGCTCAGATCTTGAGCCGGTCGGGCGGGAAGTGCTCCGGGTTCGTCTGCAGGGGGCCGCCGGCGCGCCAGCCGCCCCGGTCGCAGGGCACGAACGGCTCCTCGAAGGAGAAGTGGCGGAAGTCGGGCACCCAGGTGGGCAGGTCGGGGGCGCGGCGGCGGGCGGTGCCGGCCAGGGCGAGGCCGTCGAGCGAGGCGGAGGCGGCGTGGCACAGCAGGGCGACAGCGGCGTCGCGGTAGACCCTCGAGAACGTCGAGCGAGTAGGCCGGCTCCCTACCCACCGGGACCAGGTACGCGGGCCGGGGAAAGCGGTCGCTGGTTGTCGGCGATGCCGCGGAAGGCGAAGACGGCGTCCCGCTTGTCCGTGGCCTCGCAGTGGAAGGCGGCCTCGAGCAGGGTCTCTCGTACGGGACGGAGCCGCGGCGCTCGAACTCGTCCCTTGACGAACAGGATGCGCGCGTGGCGCTTCCAGAGGCCCAGGATGGCCGGGTCGTCGTCGCCGTACGCGCGCCGCGAGTTGGGCGTGCTGGCCCCGAGCCACAGCACGACGTAGATGGCCGACGAGTATACCTGCCCCATCAGGCTGACCTGCGACGCCCTCTCGTACGCGTCTGCCTGGTTGATGCACAGCGCATCGATCCAGAGGGTGAACATGTGGCGCCGGCTGGTGGTGGTGGTGGTGGTGGTGGTGGTGCTACCGGTATCGACGGTGCCGTCGAAGCGTCTCCGGAGCGCGTCGAGGAGGTCGCACAGCGTCGGAGACAGCGGCAGAGAGGATTGGCCGTGCAGGAACTCGAGCCTGCCGACGACGGGCTCGTCGCGGGGGGCCACGTGTAGGAGATGGCGACGAAATCGTCGTCCGTTACCGTGTCCGTGTCCGTCTCCGGCTACGGTTCCGGTGGCGGCTCGGCTTGGGCGGCGCCGTCACGGACATTTCGAGTCAGGGGGATGACTTTGAAGTTGCCGAGGATTTTGCCGCCGGAGGGATCGAGGTAGACTTCGAGGATGCGGGTGTGCGGCGCTCCCTGGGGCAACGGTGTGTAGAGCACGCTCATTCTTGTTTATTCTTCAGCGGTTTCTGGCATCTGTGTCTCGTTGCGATCGCCCCAGCCGAAACGTCTTGACTCTTGCGTGTCTAGAGAAAGAGCCTATTTCCGGTGTGAGGATTGTGCAAAGCCGACACTGATGGCGTGCGCACTCCCTCGTCACGCGTAGTTACGGTAGTTCGTGTCACGACAGCACACTTGGCAAGAATGGTGATGGCGACGGTGGCGGGCGATCTATATGGTTGTCGAAAATGCATCGACAGCCATTGCAAAGTAGGCCATCCCAGGAGAGTAGAGCTGTGGGGAAATATGTGGCTACCTAGGCTGAGCCGTGACGGGTTGAATGTGTGAATGTGAAGGTCGGGGAAGGTGTGGAGGAGAGGGGAAGTGCCTTGACCCTTGAGCCTTGAGCGTGACTATGGTGTCAGCCTGCATACGTAGGGCCAGCGTGGCCAGGGGGTGTGGTCGGCGGTGCGGATATCTACGGACTGAAGAAGGCCTTGCCTACCTCGCAGCTCCTCGCTACCTCAGTCTTCCGCCGAGTTTACCACCAAGAACCTGGCCAAGATGGCGGCTATCTACTAACTTGACTGGACTGTATAACTAGTAGAGACTGCAGAGTCGTGATTGTTTGGGAGCCTTCTACTTCTAAACCAGCCTGGCACAAGATATGATGGGATACCAAGATCTATCCCATTTAATGCGACCGAGAATACCATTTCAAGTAGAATAATTTCGTCTGCCACCTTTCGCCTACCAAGCCAGCGAGTGTTTTTATTTCATCAAGAGATACTAGACGACATTTGATGCAGCACTATACAACCTACTTTGTGACCCTGCGTTACGTCGTATCACAGCCCTTCTGGACTACGATTTCTCCATGGACATATTGGAGCAGCAAAGTGTTCATCGACAACAGCTCGTCCAGAACGAACACATTATCACACAAACCATAATGATTTATCTACTTAGTTGAGTTAACCAGCGCCTAAGTTGGAGACACCAAAGCTTCGTGCAGCAGAACCCCTGAGCACTAGCGGGCTAATAGAGGAAGGACACTCATTACGCAGGAACGGCGTAGACTATCGCCCGGTCGGGACAAACACCGTGTTTAAACAAACCCTAGTTGCTAGCCGCGGGCGTAACGAGGGTTTCGTCCGGATCCATCGTAGTAGTCTTGTCTTGTCTTGCTGGCCATCCACTTTTGCTTATTGATGAATGGTTCGCCACCTTGCTAACTTATTACTTTCCGGTCAAACGAATCTAGTCGCTCTGCATTTCTCCATCTCGTATTGCATCCGTGTTCAATCTCGATTAGTGGATTCGACTTGTCTAATACTATTGCACGGTAAACTAAGGGCTTTGCCTAGCCTAGCCGTTTTGGCGACCAGTAGCCAAGTCTTAAGAGTCTTCTACTGGGCCAAAACGGTTTACCTTTTAGGAATGTCCTTTGATAACCACCATTCTAGGGTGTTCTTTCTTCTTTACCTTCATCTTAAAACTATCATGGACGTGGCCTGGATCATCACGGCAACGTAACATATCCATATTAACCTACAAGGGTATCCGTAGATACAGCTATAGTGTTAGCATATATGGTTACCGGGGATATACCTAGTTGATAATATCAGTATTTCCAGCGTGTGTACTCCAAGTAAACAATGGTCCAACTATTGAACTTTATTCAAAGCTCTTACAAGTTATATCTATACTGATTGGGCAATGATTTTCATCGATTATGGTACTTTACTTGGCCGATTCTATACGTCGTGTATGGCGCGCGCCATTTGCAGCTTCGACGCGTCGAACTCGGGTACAAGTACCGCGTCATAGCTGAGCAGGAGCCGAGATGTGGTCTTCCACCTGGGACACGGAACGCAACCGTCCGGTCTAGGCAAATGGCATTGAAGCACAGAAGCTCTCGAG
Source organism: Arthrinium puccinioides (assembly GCA_022414665.1). Classification (NCBI taxonomy): domain Eukaryota; kingdom Fungi; phylum Ascomycota; class Sordariomycetes; order Amphisphaeriales; family Apiosporaceae; genus Arthrinium; species Arthrinium puccinioides. The sequence continues at coordinate 471,278 of JAIUNF010000004.1, forward strand.
TGAAACTGGATGAACCCATCAACACATATAGGCCACGTCGCCGCCACGACAGAAGGTTCAAGGCGTCATCCAACAGCGACCGTTTCACTACTTCAGCCGCAAAACATCCATCCACCTGACGACTGGAGGGCTCGGACGATGGCATTCAAGGCATCCGTGGGCTTGATGGGGTTAATGACTGACGGCCACGCGTCTCCCCGTTGTGAATGGCGTGACTAGCCTGCAAAGGACGTCCGACCGGTTCTCCCCATCATCACCAATGACGTTGCTATTTGACTGTTGACATGCGTCACTGATTCAGGGGGTTCTTCTGCTCAGTCGCCATGACGCGGGGGCGAAGAGGTTCGCCATGGAGCAGCCAAAGTCGGAAGTGGATAGGATGTAAAATCTCGTCGTCACTAGACTGCGGCGGACATGACCGGACGACTACCTCGAACTAGTTCCATCTACTGTGTAGCTACCCGTCCCCCTAACACCACTCGTTCCCTGCTGATTGGCCAGGCTATAGCGACTGTTCCTGGTGCCGATCCAGAGCGGATCCATCATCCGTGAAGCGCAACGCTAAACCGACGAGTCTCCAGTTGACACGCGAGCTGGCACAGTTAGACTGTTGGTTAGCTTGGGATGGTGAAAACAGCGGCCCGACTCTATGTTTCACTGCCCGAGTCAAGTTTTGGTGCCTAACCGCATCTCTCGTAGTGTACAGAGGGCAAGGGGAAATAATCCGGCCGTGTGGTCGAGTCCGTACTGGGACACTGACAGCTCAAAGTAGTTGCGCCCGACGAGGGTGGAACTAGTCTGAGAGACTAAAACAAGCGAACGAAGTCCGTATCGCCCACGTCCGCTCCTATACAAGAAGAGCATGGCCGCTCGGGCAGCTCGCCTTGCGTACCTCCCTCGACGGCACTTTCGTCCATAGGAGCTTCCCCAAGCCGCCCCTACACTGTACACACCTCGGCTTCCCACAGACTGAAAGGCCTGCGTGCCGTTTCGCCTCCTCCATCGTTCGTCGGTATCAATACTGAATACGCTCGGGTGGCATGGCTACCGAGGACCGCGGACCGCAGATCGCGGCCGTTGCGTATTCGTTTGTGGTCGTGACTTCGATTGCGACTCTGCTCAGAGTCTACTGCCGTGGCTGGGTGTTGAAAGCTTTTGCGGCAGACGATTGGCTTGCGGTCGCCGCTCAGGTAAAAACCGCTCTTTGCGTCGTCATATTTGTAGATTTCGCTGACCGGAGCAGATACTCTTCATCGTCTTTACGGCATTTGAGATCGGAGGCGTCCGTTACGGTACGGGGAAACACTTTGCAGACATACCTGAAGAGAACCGGAGCAAGGCTATGCAGGTAAGAGCTATCCATACCCACTGCCCAGTGGAGGAGACGATTTTACAGTCACTAACCAGCCAACAGATGTGGTGGACATGTGAGCCAACCTACGTCCTCGCCACCATGGCCATCAAGGCCAGCATCGCCATCTTCCTACTGCGAGTCTGCACCAAAAAGTCCCACAAGGTCATCATCTGGACAGTCATCTCCGTCACCGAGATCTACAGCTTATTTTTCTTCCTCCTCTTCATCCTGCAATGCCGGCCCACGGCGCTGTTTTGGCAACGCTACGATGACGTCTCCCTGCCGGGAAGCTGCTTGGATGCGAGTTTGGTCGAGATTGCATTTTACGGGTACTCGGGAATCAGCTGCGCGAGCGATTGGACGTTTAGTCTGCTGCCCATTGTCGTTGTGAAGGATCTGCAGATGAGCGTTCGGGTCAAGGTTTCGGTGATTCTCGTCCTCGCCGCTGGCATCCTGTATGACCCTTCCCCCTCCCCCTATTCATCACCCGCCTTGAACATGGCAAGCTGACGTATCCGACCAATAGCGCCTCCAGTGCGACCATTGTGCGGTTTCCCTACATCCACTCCCTGACCAACGTCGGCGACTTTCTCTTCTCCACCTCGGACGTCGCCATCTGGTCCACGGTCGAAACCGGGCTCGGCATCATCACCGCCAGCGCCGCGACCCTCCGGCCCCTCCTCCGAATCTTGTCCCGGGGCGGCGGATCCTCGACGTACCCGAACGGCGGCGACCAGTCCCGGAAATGGCAAAAGGCCAACAGCAACGGCAACGGCAACCCGGCGAGGACCAGCGCCTTTGACATGCGCGACCTGAGCGGGAGGGGCATCGGCGTCACCACCACCATCGACTACCACAACGAGCAGGACGAGGTCGATCTCGAGGGGCAGAAGGACGGGCAGGACACGGACTCGGACGCCTCGGTCTCGGTCGCGGGGCTGGAACGCTGGAGACACAGCAGCCAGTCGGACCTCGCGGACAAGGGCGAGCGCCAGAAGTCGGCCAACGGCTGGAATATCACGGTCAAGAAATCCATAGTGCAGACCTCGAGTTCGAGTAATTGATGCTTTTGACATGAAGAATCTCAGCGTGGACCAGTTTCGCGTCCTGTTCGTGCGGGCTGTGTCTGTTGTATGCAAGTCACCGTGCCGCCTGTCGACGGAGACCCATGAGAACGTAGGGGCTGATTTGACGCCCAGTATTTGCGTGCATGTTGGACAGTGGAGGGCCTGTGATCCACAGTCATTGGGTTGACTCTTGCAGTAGTGTTTCTTTCTCATTGCCAGACTGACAGTGGCGAGTAACCTGCAAGGCCAACATAGAGTTTTTATGTTTTTCGGAAAGGGATATTGACCGCTTTGCCTCCGCTTCTTCACGAGTTTGTTGGTGGAAAGTTGCCGCCAGATTTCCATATCTCCCAGGTTAGGTGGAGGTTGTAACTTGAAACACACCCAGATGTGGCTTTTGTAGAGCCTTCAATTACGGAAGGCATTACGGAGTAGTTGAAGCAAGAAATGTACCCAGTTGGAAGAACTGACCGGTTTAAATGAACGGCTAAATAATCACGCTACTGATACTGTTACATTTTCTAACACGTTGGATAGATTTACTTAGAAAGTAGTACTCGACATAAATAGCCGAGTTATTGTTCAATTATATACTTAACAACGTTCGAAGCCTTGGCCTACAAGATCCATGACTTTCAGATTTGATTAATTCATGAATGTTTAACCCACCTAAATAAGCCACTTGGGTTGGTCATAGTATATCACATTGTCGTAAAATGATCCATGTAGACGTGCAGGATCGGATCTAGGATAACGGAGGGTATATCAAGTCGTCCCAACTTATTAATGCCACCAGGTGATTATGAGGATTTACATTACACGTGTTAAAGAAACTAGCCTAAATAGGTTATATAACTATAACTATACTATAAAATGTGTGGGCCTATATTCGTCTAGAATAACTCGAAACTCAAGCCGTTTAGTTTGGCGGTCACCGTCTAGATACGTAATATAGGGCAATACGGCAAGTAAATAGCGAAGAGGGCCTGTAGAGGGTTAGGTTCAAGCTACCGCAGTTGGAATACCTAGGCAAGTGAACATTTCTAGCTAGAAGATAAAACTACTGTTTCCAAGCCCTACAAAGGCGAGTCAAGAAGACTATATATAACTTTGAAGTTTACTATAGTAGCGGGTTACTTTGATCACCACGTTGTTCCCCCAAGGAAGCTTATTCATCGTTGTTCCCGGCTTTCTCTATGTCCACTTACCTCTTCTCGCCCAGAGCGTCCTCTTGACTGAGTCACTGGGGACCGGGGTTTCTCTCCAACGTGACGATGCCAGCGTTCAGGCTGTTCCTGGCCTCGGAGTGGCACATTTCGGCTGCAAAATTCGGATCCCCAAAATCGAACGCGGGAGACTTAGGCAGCGGATGGAGGTAGCAGCCGCGGCAGATTTGTTCAGAGGTACATGAACGTACCGTACCGGCTGGGTTGGTGACCGTTTGTCCGCGCGGCTCCCTATCCCTATAAATAGAAATAGCCTCCGTGCTCTTCTACGCTAGCCCTTGCACCGCTTCAGGAGAATGACTGGCTAAAAGATTTGCCGGTCCGCCCCACAGAGAACAAGAACTTGGGCACCCACTCTTATTACGGATGCACACTAATCCGCAACAGCTGAAAGTAGCCGTGGCGGTGGCGGTGGCAGTGGCAGTGGCAGTAGCACGGACATTGGCTTTGGCACTGGCAGCCTCCCGGACGAGGCTCAACTCAAGCTTCCACCCGATTCAATGTGGGGCTCCTGACCACAAGCAACTCAACGTGTCTCCAATTGAATTGTAGCTGCCTCCTGGCGACCTGGGCGAGATAATTCACTTCAATCAACGCTGGCCGCAACGAGCTGCCCATTTCGTTATAGGCCAAACCACACAACGGTCCTTTGTCGCACACCTTCACCGTCTCCCCGAGCCAGACGATTCACTCTCCCACACCCCCGCCGATGCAATTGCGACAGCTCCAGCTCGGCGCCTCTTCTCGAATACCCAGGAGCTCGACATAATTCGACCCCCACTCCCACTGCCTCACCATCACGATCCCAATCGAACGTCGCCGCCGTCGCCAGGATGCGTCTGGACGTCAAGAGACAGCTCTTCGCTCGCAGCGAGCGAGTCAAGGGCATCGACTTCCACCCCCAGGAGCCATGGATCCTCACCACATTATACTCTGGCCACGTCTACATCTGGTCATACGAGACCCAGCAGGTCGTCAAGACCTTTGAGCTCACCGATGTCCCCGTACGAGCCGGCCGCTTCGTGGCCCGGAAGAACTGGATCGTCTGCGGCAGCGACGACTTCCAGCTGCGCGTCTACAACTACAACACCTCGGAGAAGATCACCTCGTTCGAGGCGCATCCCGACTACATTCGCGCCATCGCCGTCCACCCCACACAGCCCTTCATCCTGACCGCCTCGGACGACATGACCATCAAGCTCTGGGACTGGGAGAAGGGCTGGAAGTGCGTCCAGGTCTTTGAGGGCCACAGCCACTACGTCATGGGACTGGCCATCAACCCCAAGGACACCAACACCTTTGCCTCGGCATGTCTGGATCGCACCGTCAAGATCTGGAGCTTGGGCTCGTCCACCGCCAACTTCACACTGGAGGCGCATGAAGCTAAGGGCGTCAATGCGGTCGACTACTATCCCCATTCCGACAAGCCCTACCTGCTGACCACCTCGGACGACCGCACCGTCAAGATTTGGGACTACACCACAAAGTCCCTGATCGCAACCCTCGAGGGACATACTAACAATGTCTCTTTTGCCATGTACCACCCCGAACTCCCCGTATGAAACCCTTGAACACTTCCCTCTGGAGCTTGACTGACCCTCACGCCCCAGATCATCATCTCCGGTTCCGAAGACGGCACCATCCGGATATGGCACGCCAACACCTACCGATTCGAGCAAAGTCTCAACTACGGCTTGGAGCGGGCGTGGTGTGTTGCCTACCAGAAGGGCAAGCAGGGCGTAGCCGTTGGATTCGACGATGGTGCTGTTGTGGTCAAGCTGGGTCGCGAAGAGCCGGCCGTCTCCATGGACGGTTCCGGCAAGCTGATCTGGGCCCGTCATAACGAAGTCGTCTCGTCCATCATCAAGGGCGGCGACGCTTCCATCAAGGACAACGAGCCCATCACACTCCCCACCAAGGACCTCGGCACATGCGAAGTCTACCCCCAGACCCTCCTCCATTCACCCAACGGCCGGTTCGTCGCAGTTTGCGGTGACGGCGAATACATCATCTACACGGCACTGGCATGGAGGAACAAGGCTTTCGGCTCCGCTCTGGACTTTGTCTGGGCTTCCAAGGAAAACAGCAACGACTTTGCCATCCGGGAATCAGCGACCAGCATCAAGGTCTACAAAAATTTCATCGAGAAGCCCGGCGGTCTCGACGTCCCCTTTGCCGCAGACGGCTTGACTGGTGGTGTGCTGCTAGGTGTCAAGGGCCAGGGCGGTGTTTCTTTCTACGACTGGACGACGGGCAGCTTGGTGCGACGCATCGAAGTCGAGCCCAAGGAGGTCTACTGGTCCGACAGTGGTGAGCTGGTTGCTCTTGCTTGCGAAGACACTTGCTACGTCTTGCGCTTTTCGCGCGAGGCATACGTCGAGGCTGCGCAGGCTGGCGACGTCGACGAGGATGGCGTCGAGGCTGCCTTTGATGTCATAACTGACATCTCCGAGTCGGTACGAACCGGCGAGTGGATTGGCGACTGCTTCATCTACACCAACAGCACCAACCGCTTGAATTACTTGGTTGGTGATCAGACTTATACAATCTCCCACTTCGACCAGGGCATGTACATCCTTGGCTACATCCAGAGAGACTCACGGATATACATTGCCGACAAGGATGTCAACGTTACGTCTTTCGCCCTGTCGCTGCCTGTGTTGGAGTACCAGACGCTTGTACTCCGCGACGAGATGGAATCAGCCAGCGAACTACTGCCCAGCATCCCTGACAACGAGATGAACAAGATTGCGAGGTTCCTCGAGGGTCAGGGCCACAAGGAGCTGGCCCTCGAAGTCGCGACGGACCCCGAGCACAAGTTCGACCTGGCCCTCGCCCTCAACCAGCTCGACATCGCCCTCGAGCTTGCGAGACTGGCCGACGTCGAGCACAAGTGGAAGACGGTTGGCGATACTGCTCTTGCGGGCTGGCAATTCCCCTTGGCCATCGAATGCTTCACCAACGCCAAGGACCTCGGCTCTTTGCTGCTCATCTACACGTCCATCAACGACAGCAAGGGTCTCGCCGCCCTGGCTCAACAAGCTGAAGAGGCCGGTGCGCACAACGTCGCTTTCACCTGCTACTGGCGCCTGGGTCAGGTCGACGACTGCATTAGCGTCCTGACCAAGACGGGTAGACTCACCGAGGCCGTTTTGTTCTCGCAGACCTACAAGCCCTCGGCAACACCGGCGGCCGTCAAGAGCTGGAAGGAGAGCCTGGAGAAGAACAAGAAAGGTCGCGTCGCCAAGATGATTGGTGCCCCCGTGGAAGACGAAGAGTTGTTCCCCGAGTGGGACGAGTGGCTGAAGCTGGAGAAGGAGGGCGGTGCTGTGAATGGCACTGGCGCTGGCTCGGCTGCTGATCTAATTGACGTCGATGTGACGGACGAGGTTGAAGCCGAGGCTGAGGCTGACGAGGATGACGACGACGACGAGAAGGAGGAAGACGAAGAGGAGGAAGACGAGGAGGATGAGTAAAGGGTTTCAATCGTTAATGTTTGGTAGATAAAAGCCCCAACGTTTAGGCCCCTGTTGCGAAGTTGAGATCAGATCCATATGAGTAGGCGGGTGGTTTTCCATTCATGCGCCATGCCTTGCTTTCGGTGACCTGAGCGAAAGTGGTGGGCTGTCTGTTGGAGTGTCCGTGACAAGCCACTGACGCATGAACGGGCTGACAAACCTATCTACCTTTCCGACACGTATTTTCAAGCAATGCTGGTGGAAACTACTTGATCTCGAGGGTTTGAGTCACCTAACAACAAGTAGACATGAATGAGTAATTTTGTTTTAAATGTTTCAATTGTTAACTGTGGCTATCACATGCCAACGTCGGCCATGATAGGTCAGTTTAAATTTCAGATACAGCAGCATGAGTGCTGCGGTCGATGTATCATCCGACCATGTTCAACATGTTCATGCGTGTCCCCAGCGCCTGTTGGCCAGGTATTATGCACCTAACGCCTGTATCCCATGCCTCGAGTGACGCCCCGCTTACGTGAATTCATAAAAAAATAATAGGGTGGTAATGAAGAGGTAGTAGTAATGACGAGCTGGAGATGGGATCCACCCCGACATTACTCGAGTTGCAAGGGATGTTTAATCCTGGTAGTCGGCCTGAACCTTCTTGACAATGTCCACGACCATGGGGTAAAGCTTGTCCGACTTGGTCAGGCCGCAGACTTGGGACACCACGGCATCGGCATCGTTCTCGGACATGATCTTGGCGAGCTCCTTGCTCTCGTCGTCGCCCTCAATGTTCTGGAAGCGGAAGGCCATCTCGGCAGCAGCTAGCAGAGCCTCGACTTTGTAACCCTTCTCAGCAAGCTCGACGGCAGGAGAGATGAAGCGCTCCTTGCGGCTGAGCTTTCGCAGGGGAGCACGGCCAACACGCTCAACGGCATCAGCCAAATGAGGATTGCTGATACGGATGATGATGTTTTGCTTGTACGCCTCCTGCTCGTCGGCAGGGATGCCGTGCTTCTCGACGATCAGCTTGCTGGTCTCGTCGAGGGCAGCAGAAACGTGTGCCTTGATCTCCTTGTCCCGCAGAGCATCGTCGACCGTCTCCTTCCTGCGGTTGTAGCCATGGTAGGCAGCAGTGGCGTGGCCAGTGTTGACGGTGAAGAGCTTGCGCTCAATGTAGGGCAGGAGGTTCTCAACCCACTTGATACCCTGAATGGGAGGGATCTCGGCGTTGATCTCGGTGAAGGGGGTTGACTCAACGACCCACTCGTAGAACTTCTCGAGGGTAACGTCGAGGCCCGAGTTGGCCTTCTGTGCGGGCACAATGCGGTCAATGGCCGAGTTGCTGTACACGGCCCGCTCATGGTGATCGGCGAGACGGTGCTCGGGGGTGTGCTTGGGGTCCTTGATGTGGCCGGCAAGGGTGTCAGTGGCACCGATGGCGTTCTCGCAGGCAATGACGGTGAGGGGCTTTAGGTCGTTTGACCGCTTGTCGATTCCCTTGGCAATGACGGGAGCAATACGGCAAAGGATGTTGGGACCGACAGAGCAGGTGACAATGTCGGCAGTAGAGATGGTCTCAATCAACCTGTCAGCGTCCTTCATGGAGTTGATGGCGCTGTAGTCTGTAATGGTCTTGGTTGTGGTTCCGTCGACGCCGACCTCGATGACCTGGTACTGCTCACTCTCGTTCAAAGACTTGACAAGCTCGTCAACGACGTCAGCAAAGACGACCTGGTAGCCCGAGTCATGGAGGAAGCAGGCAACGAAGCCCCGGCCGATATTGCCGGAGCCGAAGTGGACGGCGATGGGTTTTTGAGGGGCCATGATTGTGATGTGTGGGGGGTTCAAAGTGGGAGTCTGAGAGTCTGGATGTTCAGAAAAACTAGGATGGTACAAAGACTGTCCAACGTGGGTTGAGCTGGGTTGTTATATAGATCGAGAAGACTGGAGACAAACGGAGTCCTGGAATGTGGAGGTGGAGACGGAATATGGATGGGAAGCGGAAGTGTGGAGAGAAAAGGGTGGGAGTGTGGGTGAGCTTTATATCACAGGGGCAGAAGACGGGTTGGGTTGAGTTGAGTGCATTGCGCTTATCCGTACTCCATACTCCGAACAGGAGAGGCAGTGACGACAATCACCAGAGGGAGAGGGGCAGGGACAAGCATCTAATTGCGACTCGGCTAGGGAGAGCACGCAGCCGCCTAACTAGGAGGTACGGAAGTACGAAGTACGGAGTACGTAGTGTGCTGTGACGGATAGTAGGGGTTGGTCCTGCCCGAACTTGTCGTCATAGGGTAATAACTGTCTCGGCTTACACAGGGGACTCCGTTCAGCCCCGTACATGGTACTCTTCTTAGTTACGGAGTAGTTACGAAGTACTTTGCCAACGCTCTGGCAGTCGGGTGGGGTCCGTTCGCTGCACCTACGAAGTACTGTGTAGACGGAACTCACTCAGCCAGAAAGACCACCCTTGATGTACTCCGTAGTCGGTTACGGAGTATCTAATATTAAATAAGTTGTGAGCATTTGTTTTCGACGCCGCGAAGAACACATTGCAGTCGCACTCACTCGAGACTGACGCGGCTCAACAAAGTCATGGGTATCCCTACTTGCTCAATCACCCTAACGATACTTGACAAGAACAGTGAATCAGAAAAGCGGCCTTGTTATGACTAAAGGGCAACGTTAGTAGTACCTATCCGTAGTTCCTCTCGATGACCTCGATCCCCTGCATCCCGCATCCTGCAATCCTGCAATCCTGCATTCGTTCTGCTGATGGTTAGTGTGAGACGGACCGTCTGTCCTTTTCCCACCAAGCTTCATAACGACGTTACTACGGAGTACGGATACTGTGTACGTACACAGTATTTCCAAGCCTGCCCCTCTCCTCTCCGCCCCCGTTTGCATCTCATCACATATCGTCATTGGTCTCGGATCTAGTTTTCTGCCTTCTTTGTTGGATTGCTCACGATGCCCTCGCCAAGCAGCCGTATGTCGCACTCTGTCCGACCGGCAATAACTCTGCAGAGTACGGATACTTGCCGCCGTACGGAGTACTGCTGTGGCCCTGTGTACGGATTACGCAACATGCTGAAACTAGGCAAACCTGTCGCCACGCCAAGGATATATGGGCTTAACACAAAACTACATTTACACAGTAGAACCCTGGTTTGCACATTCACGGAATTCCCCGTCGGCCGCCGCATCCCTCGAGGCTGAGGAGAAAGAGAAAGAGACTGCGACGAGATGCATGACGATGCAATCAACTCCGTATGCGCAGCTTCTGCAGGCAGCCAATGCACCAACCCAGTCGAGCCGCGTACACAGTAACGCGCACTGGGCAGAGCAGGGTGTGTCCTCGTCACCGGCTGTACACAGTACACAGTACACAGCAGGCAGGGCCGTCAACAACTCGGACACGCTGAATTGACTCGGTACCCGGTACCGTCCGTCAGGCAAAATGCGAGTCGACTCGCTCGGAGCTCCACACCAAGGCGCAGTCGCCATGCATTGCATGTTAGCGCGCATCGTGAGACGGTACGGTACACAGTGACTAACTACGAAGTAGTCTGTAGAGGAGCGTTTTCACGACACCCTTCCGAGTCTTGTCTCCTGTCGACGAGATACTGTGTACCTCTGGTACCTATCGCTGCCATGGCCCCCGGTCCTCGATGCTGCCGAAAGAAAACAATATATCTAAGTTTGCGTGAAGCCGCTCGATTCCCCTCGTACCTGAGTCCCGAGTAGAGTACTTCGTACACAGTAGTTTCATACGGATACAGACCACCGTTTCCGATCGGCGCCAGAAGGATAACTACTCCGTACCAAATAGGTGATCACGATTGCCCAGCCCCTCATCCCATCCCCTGCTCATGACCTCACCCATCGTCTCAAACTCTCTCAAACCCTGGGCTACTCTGCCCGACCCGCTGGCTTTCCCGCCAATCTGACGGCATGGCATTCTTGGCCACTCAGCGCGCCTGTGGGAAGCTCACGATGCGGCTCGGCTCTGCACAAAGCCAGGATTGCTTGCCCTCCTCCTGGTCGCTGGTTTCATTGGCGAGTCCCCTATGACATAGGTAACTTACTACTTGGTAAGTAGCATGCTGCTGCTGCATGACGGCCAGCGCCAGACCCCTCCCCACAATGGCAAGCTAACGACTCACGATGGCTTTCTCTGATTACGCAACAGCATCCGCAGACCAGGCCGTCTGGCGGCTGTGTCTGTTGAGCAATTGACTCACTCGGGCCCGCATTGAGTTTTTTTCAGCAAATCCCCCGTGCGCAAGAAAAGAATGGTGCTTCTGCATGGCAGATGCGAAGCTTTGGCCCTTGGTTGGCCCTTCCTTGGTTGGCCTTTGGGGTTGTACGTAGTACAGAGCAACATCAACATGTCCGTTCATAACGTGGACTCGGCCGGGTTACGTACGGTCAACTCCAACTTCCCCAGCTTCCCCTCATTACTTTAGGGTTATCATTACCCCTCCAGTTGGGTGTTGGTCCAGGGTCCAAACCCTGGATTCGACGGACATGAGTACGGAAACCTAGCTGCTCCGTAGTTACGGATAGTCACAACATACGGATACATTGTGGTTAGTTGCTGTGTACGGAGTAGTCAACTACCATACATAGTACAACTTTTACAGCGCCGAGATTCCATCCACGAGGCTGTGCGCGTCAAAACATCTCGCTGTTTCAGTTGCATGCCTTTTCCAAGATTAGAAGATACGACGAACAACCTTCTACGTCATTCCCCGCCGACAGAATCAGACGATAGATAAGATGTCGGCCCAACGGGTTTATCTACTGTGTAATCCGTATCGTGGCGACCGATTTTAGTTTTACCCACGCGCGGATCAAGCAAGATATCGTGAGTCAACAACACAACACACACACACACACACAAACGCACGTTTTCCCGGGCTCCATTTCCCATTTGTGCACAGTCGATTCATGAATCGTCTGCTAGGCATGAGGTTATCGTGAGCTAGCCGGCCAGCCAGCCTCCACTTGGCACCATCAGCTGGTACGCAGTAACTACTACCTAGTATCCGCATCTCCACCCACACTTTGATTGTGCGAGAGGACAGATACGGATCACTCGCAGCGCCTTCTCACGATGCCTCCTCTCAGCCGTGAGGAATCGTGTCTCGAGATCACGGTGATCACCCGCTAGCCCGCTCGCTGGCACGTCGCACAAGGCGCACCAGCAGATCATCTCAATCTCAATCTGTCGCGATGGCAACACTTGCTGTAAGCCTGTAACGTCGGTATTCCATCACATGTCATCCGGAAGCTTGGTTCGCGGAAGCCAATCTGCTGGTGGTCCGGGGGTGAATCTCCAGTCATCTGTTTCGGCTCACACGGGCCGGGCTTCTTCTCATCTTCATCGCGGCACGTCGCAGCATACTCAGTAGAACTCACTCGGTAGTTACGGAGTACTTGCAAGTTGCACATGCTGGCTGGGTATCCCGCCCGCCATACACAGTATTGTAGCGAGGAAGGAAACCCCTTTGCCAGACCTTTTCAGGCACTACGTTTTCGCCGATATGCGATCCCTGTGGCGGCTGCTGCTTCAACCATTACAACCGGCGGAGCATCAAACCCCCCAGAGCCGCCGTACTGTGTACCACAGTACTGTGTACACAGTACGCGACCGCCTAGCCCCATTGTCTCGGTCTTCCTTCCGCCCCCCCCTTATGGGGCCGATATATTCCGACCGCTTACCGTCTCTGCGTCAAACCTCGGGTCTTTATTCCACGACGCTTTCTCTTTTATCCCGCAAAAAGGCTGTGGCCACTAATATCCAGTGTTTCTTCAGCTGCTGCTCCCTCCGTGTCTGCCCAATCTCCGACATGTGACTATGGAGGTGGCTAGACGGTCAAGTGACTTGGCAGCGTCCATGGCGAACCAGTAAGGTGATCTTTCTGGTCATCGGCTGGCCCCCTTTTCTGGTGCATTTCCAGGTCATCAGCTCCCATGGCGGACCAGCGAAATTAGTGCTCCTAGTCATCGCTCACCCCCTCTCTGATGCCTTGTTTGGTCATCAGTGTTGAGAGTGATTGCCGTTGGTGGAGCGTTTGCATGGCACTCGGAACTCCTCTGGCTAAGGCCAAGGTCCTAGGACACTAACAATAAGCGGAGAATCGAGACCGATCGATACGAAGTGCTCGACGCGGTAGTTTACCTGCAGCAATCAATTGAGTTGGGGTTATGAGTCACTGATAATTGACAATGCGCGTCGCGTCTGTACCGAGTATCGGGCTCTGTATTGCCCAACGGCTGGACGTCCTTGAATGTGGAATGTGACGGGAACGGCAAACACGACGAAGTTCATCTCTCGGCGGTAAACTTCTCATCGAAAGTCAACCTGTCAAACAAATCCACTAGGAGGCACGATGTACATGTTCCAACGTTGATGCGTTATTCACTGACTTTTAGTATATAATTTAGTGACTACCAAATGATATCTAAAACCAGTAGGTTTTACAGTTTACTGGCTAGATGAATTTATTCATACCACGAACTCGTGTTCAGTGATTAATTATCTGCCCTGTATATAACCGTTGTAAACTGTACCAAGTTCATTTGGCCTCGGGAAGGTTGCTTCGGTCACCATCGCCACGGCTAGTGAGCAGGCCGGCTCGGGACCCTTGACTTTGGGCGAATCGACGCTCGACTCCGCTCAAAGTCAATCTTGACAATGTCGAGGATGGAAAGAAAAGGAGTCCATCGATGGCCTCCCTACATGTGTGCATGGAAAGTATGAATACCTCGCCTATGCGAGTACGACACCGGCGGCTCAGGCAGGGGTTCAACTCCACCCCTCTGTGAATCCGGGATAACCATGACACTGGAGCGGTCCCGTGATAGTCATCCTGCCCGGTGACTTATTGGCTGATAGTAGAGCGGAACCGGTTCGTCGCGGGCCAGTCACAAACACACCTCCTGCTGCAGCAGTCGCAAGTTCCCACGGGGGTACCTAGTCCTCAGGATTGACACAGCAGTTTCAGCTGCTCCCTGCTTCACTCCTTACCGCATATCGTCACGGGTCACTTCCACACTCTCCTTCAATCCGTCAGCGCCCGGGCGGCGGGGGGATGCCTCTCACCAGTAATCTGAGACTGGTATCGATCGCCCTACCTTGTCCATCACAAAAGTCGCCGCTTCTTCCACATGCCACATATAACTGAAGTGTTTCTTCATAGCAAACAGCCCATAGTCGCAAATTCTATCGTGCGGGACACAGAAGATCTTGACCCTGTCCGGAGAGATGCCCGGCATGGGATACTTGTAGTCTGCATACGCACGGGTTATCAGTCCAACGGTCTCTCGTCCAGACGGATGGCTGCCAGAGAAAAAAGAAAAACTTACAGGGGTCTCCGAACGTGACCACGGCGCTGACGTCGCCCATGACGGACGCGGAGAGGAGCTTCGCGGCCTTGCGCACGAGCTGAGCCCCCTGCGAGTAGCCCGCCATGACGACCTTGGCGGACGGGCATTGCGAAAAGGCCTGGATCACGAGGTCGGCCCTGTGGTGGGAGAGAAGAAAAAGGGAGATTGTCAGCTCGGAACTCTTCCCCGAGTGCGAAACTTGCCCCCTTTCTCGCCCGAGCCACGCCCGTACAGAGAGGGCAAAGAACGAGCAACTTACATGTCCCGGCTCCCGGCCTCATCCCCGCCCGCCAGATACGTAGTAATGGTCGGGGCGTAGTGGTTCACGCCCTGATAGACGGTCGACATGGGCCCGGACGCCTTGTCCAGGGCTTCGAACAAATGGGGTCCCACGATGGTGCCGACGTTGCCGGGCTCGCTGGTGCCGCGGGCGTAGATGACGACGATGTTGGCGCAGTGGCCGCTGATCAGCTCGTCCGCGGTGGTTTCCAAGCCGGCGAGCTCGGCATAGACCGTCCCGGCCACGGTGATCTGGCTCGAGACATGTCTCAGGGCCAATCTGAAGGGGAGGAGCCTGGCGATGAAGAGGAGGATCTTGTAGCTGGGCAGCGCGGTCTCGTCCATGGTCTCGGCCTCGTCCATGCGGGCCAGTATGGACTTTACAGTCTGTGCCGAGGATCCGGGCTGGTCCGGGGTAACCGGTGCCGTGAGGACGGCGCCCAGGCACAAGAGGACGACGGCTAGGAAGCCGGTGATAACCTTCATAATGGCGGCCGGGTTGGCGGTTCAGTGCGACTGGACCGTGAACGAGAGACGAGGGAGATGGATATCGCAACTGAGAACTTGGACGAAAGGGCTAGTCAACAGTCATCATTTACTGACCGACGCAGAGCTAGGAACTTAATTTCCACCCCCCGGCGATCGGGGAGGAGTCTCCCTGATATCTGAAATTGTATCGGTGGCTTGCTATGGTTACACATACTATATGCCCCCAGCCACTCTTTCCATGGCACAATCTCTTGCTACCTCGCTTAGGCTTTGCACAAAAGAAGACAAGCTAATTGGGCAACGCGCCCATTTTTAAATTTACAATTGTCATAGGTATTTGGTCTAATTTAGTTACAATTCAACGCCTTCAGAAGATAAACAGTGAAAGTACCAAGTTAGGTAATTGGAAATAGAAAGTTCTAGCAGATGATTCAGTGTCTTATTAATAAGCTCACAAGCAATCAGCTTTCCCAGAACATAAGGAGCGAAAGAAAACTACTATGTACTCGTAGGCTGCGGAACCTTGTGTCCCCAAGCCCTGTATACAGTTATACAATGAAAGTGGTGAAGTCACGGATCGGGTGTGCCGAGATGACGGTCACGGAAGGTGCAGCCTAGCGAGAACGAATCCTAAAGGGCTGAGTTATTACCCGGCTTCGGTCTTGGGTGGAAACGACAAACCAGAACATATGGAGTCGGACCGAGCTGGAGTCGGAGAGAAGAGAGGCAATAATCTATCTACCTCCTACCATTAAGGGTTGGGGTCATCTTCTTGGATATATACGACAGCGCCGGAATTTGAAGCTGTGCCTCTATACACAGTGAAGCGAGATCTCACAGCTGTGAGTTTTGTTATAGAAATACTATCAAGGTGAAATTTATTAATTTATAACCATGACTAATCTACATGGATAGATGCTGCGAAAACTAACAGGAATTTATAGAATCATCTTATTAAACTTTACTTATACTAGGTAATAATTCCAAGGCTATTTTATATAAGCTGTTTAATATTTGCCACTAAAGTCTGTAAGCATACTTACTCACAGGTGTTACATTTTAACGATTTAACCTTTATTCTATGTCTAATAAGCTTAACCGCGTTAATAATATTTAAGGGATCCCGCGCCCTCCAAGGCTGACCCGTTCGGAGCTCGCATTACTATCTACGAACAGGTGGGGTCCAGGTACGAATACGAAAGTCTATAGTCAAGTCGGCTAGGCGTTTCGTATAAAGATGTCAAGTTATATAGAAGGCCAGTAAACACTTTTAATATCTCGTAGACTTCTAGATTATTTTGCTCTAGTCTAGTTCTTAGTTATATCTAACGAGATCTATCTACTAACCCGGCAGGCTATCTTTACTATACTAACTTTAATACCGATCTCGTCTAGTTTGATTTTACTCTATCTCGTTTCGTGAGAGATATTAGTTTAGCTACATTTCTACCTACTTGATAAATCTAAAGCAGACGACAAGGCTATAGAACCTAAATAGGAGGGAGTCGGGTAGAGTGTTAAGATTTGGGGTATATTAGTATATCTTAGCTTTATCGCCGTCTCTAATCCTATCTCTTTCTTATTATATATAGGGCCAAACTATACTATCCTATTTATATTCGTGACTGTATTTGTTTAGCTAGTTAAATATACTAAATACCGGTAGTATACCGGTTATATAGCAGCTACACATCCCCTTCTATCTCATCTGCTTGTAAATACTAACTCTATAAACTATTATACACATTCTCGTCGTTCTATTCGAAATTCATGTACTACGTTAACGCAATATTAAATGTACAGCCTTTACTTCCGTGTTATAGTTTATATTATTACTGATCTAAAACTACTACTACCAAGAACCCTACCTCTCGTGGCATATAATTTAGAATCCCGTAACTTGTTCTCGTATTAAGTTAATGTTGGTATCACCTTGTTCAGACCGTAACGGTGAATACATGAAGCGCAGTAATATATCTGTTGTTATTACTAGGCCTGAAGAGTAAGAAGGAAGAAAAATAAAGATAGCTAACTGAAGCAGCAGCAGCTGTAGGTAGTAGGTAGTAGGTAGTGGTTCAGATGCTGACGCATCTGACCCACTTACCGGATGCCGGTGGCATCCGCTGCTGCAGCTGCTGTGGTGGTTTACACAGTTAAACATCGGACAAATCATTAGGTAGTACGAGATTCTCCCTGAGAGAATGTAACAGATATTTACACCAGCAAGTACTATATGATTGGAAAATTACAAGTCTGTGTATATGTTAACTGGTAGACCTAACTAAGGACTAGCTAAGACATTGCGTAATATATAATGTTGTGTTGAAAGGTTGAATAACATTTTAGATATATACTTTTACTAAGCTGCCATGCTTTAGTGTACCGTAGTATGAGAACACCTATCTTAGATTACTCATCTTTGTCGAATAATGACACACTTAGGGTTATACTGTCCCCATTATCTACATGATAATAATAAGGAATAACCATAGAATCCTTAGGATCGATTTCCCGCGTATCAGTTTCGCCATTAGCCGCTATAGTAAGATACACTGGATCGCAGAGCTTATTAATAACGTTAAACACAACACCATCAAAGCCGCCATCGTCCCCATCGGGAAAGGCCCTTTCTTTCGGAACAACTTCAACAGTGAATTGGCGTAGGATGAAACTAGTTTTCTCGCCTATCTCATTCGTAATTTCCTTCTTTGTAAACCGCTTTCCAAATTTGACACAGCCATCTATCATGCCTCTAGAATTAAGGGGCACAGCATTATCTTGGCGAAATGTAAGGGCGGTATTCCCTTGGGATGGCAGAGAAAGAGCAATAACTCCTAGAGAGAGTAGGGGCAAAAGAGTAGAAGGCTTCATAGTTAAATATATTATAGTAAGTAATTAAGGTGAAGAAAAAGGGGTTAAAAGAGTGGTAATAAAGCACCGTATTAAATGTAAAAGTTCGATAAGTTTTTAATGGTATTTAGTATGCAGGTGTTTTTATATGTTTTTGTAGTGGTGAATAAAGAGGTTGCCTTAGGTAAATCTATTCAATTCTCCGTCTAAGCCTAGTGTTCTTATAGGCTTTTACAATTCCAAGAGAGCTATATATTAGACAATACTAATGCCGTTTAGAATGTTACTATACTAATTTTTAATCTAGTTCAAATAAGTATATTAAACGTTTTTAAGTGCATAACATTTCCAATAAAATTAACGGCGCTAGTAACAATATTATAATAAATAACACTAAATAAACACCACTTCTATTTACAAGTATTTCCTTGTTTCATTTCAACAAACATGGTTAGTTCTAACAGAATATGGATAAATCTAGTTTTTACATACATAGCCCTATAACCAAAACAGTATTAATAAGGATCATCTGGATTTATAACTTGCGTTTATTAGCTCTCTACTTGTATTAATTTAATTTGCACTCAAGTTAATAATAAGGGATATTGTTGGTATCACCTTATTCGGACTATACGGTGCAAACGTGAAGCCGTCGTGATAATATCTATTGATTATCTCTGACTGGCCTGAAGAAGAAAGAGAGTGAAGGTAACTAGCTAGTAGAGACGTGTAACCTTTAAAGGTAAACTGGCCGGACTATCGGACTGCCCTAAATAGTCCGGTATCTACTTACGGATATCGACGATATCCGTAGCAGATAATACTAGTCAATATATTCCGACAGATATATAAAAGGCTTAGTAATAACTAATAGTAAAAGGGGCACCTATAGAGCGGGTAAATGTAAACGCTAAACTATAATGCGGCCGCAGGATAGCTACAGTTTAGACGGAGACGTATCTCTTCAAGATAAATTTAACAAATACTCTAATTTATTAGGTTAAAATCTTAATATAGTTATATCCTATACAATACTATTATAATTCTTTAACCTCTTCCCTATAAAGAGTAAGCTAGTATAATCGGAAATTAGTAATCGATACATCGTAGTTATCTTATAAGACTAGTAGAGGTATATCTCGCCCGAGACGGGACTTGGGAGTATCTAAGCCTCCTATCTGCGTTTAGCACGTTTATTTTAAGTGAAAGACTCTTATTAAATTATCTAGACAGTTTATATACTTATTCTTATTTATACTCTACGGCCTTTTAGCTAGCTACGTTTTACTAATCTATATCTAGTATAAGCAAATTACTTTTTGTTCTTATACCTAATTTGAATATAATCAAGTAGTCGGTAATACTTAGTAAGATATAGGCTCGGGTGGAACCCGGAGATACTACTAAATAGTAGGCGCAGTTATATTAGTTTCTCTCTCGGTTATTATATAAGCTATAATATAGGATTTCTATCTAGTAGCTACCGGCTTTATCTCTATTAGACTATAATTAATACTATAGTTATAGCATAGTTAGCTAACTAATAGTGTTACCTACTAGGTATTCGCCTAATAAAAGCAGATAACACTGCTATAAGACCTAACTAAGAGGCGAACGCGTAGAGTATTAAGATATATACTATATCGGTATATTCTACCTTCGCTCCTATCTCCGTTCTTATCTCTTTCTTACGCTATATAGGGGGCCGAACTTTGCTACCCTATTTACGTTCGTTATTATATTAACTTAATAAGTTTAAACTGCTTGAATACTCCTTCTATTTAATATGCTTGGAAATGACAACTCTATAACCTATTATAACCGTTCTTGCAGTTCTATTTAAAATTTAGTATTGTATTAACGTAATATTATAAAAACTAAGTTTTACTTCTATACTATGATAAGCATAAATATATCGAAAAGTTATACTATATACAGCCCTATCCCCGGGATATATTTCATAAAGTCTCATAACTTATTATGAAAATAATTCAAAGAGTAATTAATGAGTTAACTATCGGATGTTCTCTGGAATAAATTTCTATAATTCTTAATCGCAATACGCATAGACTAGTCGAAATAGTAGTTTATTTAAATAATAATAATTATATGTAAATAACTGAATAGACGGGGAATTATACAGTAAAATATTATAATATATGGAAAATATTACAGTCGGACGTTTTAACTAAGCTATCTTGCCCTAGTACAAAATATTATACACATAACTAGCTTATAAAATTAACGTTCGTTTAGTGACAAGCTCAATTTAATGTCGTCCCCTTCCTTAACGTGGTAAAAGTAAAGAATTACTCCAGATTCTAGAGATTCAATATCCCTCGTGTAGGGTCTTCTCCCCTCTGTCTCCATAGTAAGATATAACTTGTGACAGAGATCGTTTTTCACCTTAAATACAACACCATTAAAGTATGCAGGAATGTTATAGCGAAGTACATCATCCGCTGACATAACTTCAATAGTAAAAAGCTTATCGACAAGGCTAGTCTTGTAGCCTATCTCATTCTTAATAACGCCTCCTTGATCTTCCATGTTATGATATTTTAACCAATTTTTAAACCAATTATTAACATTATAACAGACCTCTTCATAGCTTTTGGGGGTATGAGGTGCTATATCGTCATTTCTGGACGTAAGACCAGTATTCTCTTCAAATGGAAGTGAAAGGGCTACAACTCCCAGGGAGAGTACGGAAAGAATAGTTGATGTCTTCATGGTAATATAATATTAAAGTAAATGATTAAGGTGTAGAAGAAAGGATTAAAAGAGTATTAATGTAGCGTCTTAACAGATATAAAATTTGGATAAGTTTTTAATAGTTTTTAATCTATGTTTCTTTTCGTAGTGGTAAAGAGGTTGCCTTGAATAAAATTTGTTTAATTCTCTGTCTATGCCTTGTATTCTTATAGTATTCTACTATTTCAAGGGAACTAAACATTAGCCAATACTAATTCAAGCTAGAAGATTACTATACTATCTACTTTAAATCACTATATTAAATTTATATTAAATGCATAACTAGTTATATAGCGTTGAACGGAGTTAGTAACAAACTATATATATAAGTTTAAATACATACTACTTTTACTTGCAAGACACTTGTTCTATTTTACTAGACGAAATTAGTTCTAATAGAATATACACAAATATAGTTTCAGCATATATATCCGCATAACCCAAACTAATATTAATAAGGTTTATCTAAATTTTACACTTGTATTAATTTAATTTCTACTCAAGTTATATCATGATATATACGTAAAAGGGTTGCTGATAAATAATAGATAACTATATGAGTAATACTAATAGTATAAGTTGCGATTATATTTATCTATCTAATATCTTATTTAGCACTATTATCATAAACTAAGAGTCTAGTTAGGGCAAGTATTCTAACTATTACCAAGCTTAAACAAAATTATTATGTCCCAGCTCTAGAACATTACCGGAATATCTTAAATAAATAGTAACTTTACTTTCCTTAACATTAAAATATATACCTAAGATATATTATTAATACAGTATGGAAGTGTAAAAGGCAAAGCTTAATTACTAATATAACAAGGAAACGTATGTTTTAGATATAAATTTCAATATAGAGTAAAGTAGTAGGAAACTATACACGAGAGAGCAGCGGTTTATCTACTCTATACCTTAGTATATTACCTCGCTCTATTAATTTTGTAGTTAAGATAATTAAAGACTATCTTGGTGAGCGCCGGTGCGTCTTAGAAAGAGGCTGTCTCGATACTCCCTTTCTAATCTATGGATAATATATCTCTAGCACATATCTCGGTATTCGGTGCATTATTATTATTATCCGCCTTCGATATTCTTGAGCAGTTCTAGAGCTAGGATTTATATCTTTATCTTAAACTAGCAATAGTTGTAACCGTTATCTTATATAGGCTCTTAGATTATAATATAGTATAGTTATTATCTATCTAAAGAGGTTAGGGAGAGAAAAAAGACATTAAGTAAGGAAGTAATAGTAGAAGCTATAGTTCGATTAATCTGTCTAACAGTTAGATCCTTTTTATTACGGCGCAATATAGTATGTGTAACTAAGTAACCTCGTTGTTACTAGGAAGAGGGAAAGTTTAAACTACGACTTACCTATAAGGGCGAACTTAAAAGGATGTACTAGTTTTCTCTATACTTAAGACTTTATTTACTAGATACTGTTTATTACTATACTATCGCACTTTATACCACGATACACGCTTTCTATTACCAAACTACAGTATATACTATAGCTCTGCTATATTATATAAAGGTTAGCTAGTTATTATATATATAAGTAAACAGTCTGCTCTTTGATTTAAAGACCTAGATAGAGTAATAACTTCACTTTTAAAAAGTCTATACCAGGATTTGAAGCTATTAATACTATACTAGTTAGTATTTTATATATATAAACTTATTCTATTAGTCTAACAAACTTTCTTACTATTTCTTCGAACGGTGTAATAGATTACTATACTGGCGGACGATAATATCCTCCTATTACCTATATTATATTTCATTAACCGCTTAAATGGTCTACAGTAACTGTCTTTGGCCTTGATATCGTTAATTTGAGTTCTTCTCCCTCCTCGACGCGATCGTGATAAAGAACATATCCATAGTCTAGAGGCAAAATAATAGTCTTAACTATTTTCTCATTCGCCTCTATAGTAAGCTGTACATTAAAGCAGAGGCTATTACCAACCCAAAATACAATACCATTAAATGGCGTGTCTATCCTAGATTGAGAGCCACCGACTTCTGGGCTAAAGTAATCGCTAGGTGGCTTAACTTTAACAAAGATATTCTCATGGAGAAAAGAAGTAAGTTCGCCTATGTTATTCTTGATTTTCTTTTCCGTATATCGAGCTTTAAGAGACCGACAGCGATCTCTTACAGTTCTAGGTATAAGGGGTGCGTTATTATCTTTATAAGATATAAGGGCCGTATTCTCTCGAGATAATATAGATGAAGCTATAACTCCTAGGAATAGAAGAGGCGTAAAGGTAAAAGGCCTCATGATTAAGCGATTTAAAGATATAAAGTTTAAGTATGATAGCTTTGTTTGAAAATATAGTAATATGTCGTTTTATATATTATAGCAAAAATGAGTAATGTGTTTAGGATAGCAGTTTTTAATAAACTGATTTACTCGATGTAGATTCTATTAGACATCTTGTATAAAAGGCTTTATAAGATTTTACTTTTCAAATAGAACTCTCTCTTAGGCAGAACTAATTTGTACTTTACGAGAAATATACTAAATATGGATGTAGTTTAATCTTCAATTTTCTTTTTTGATTAGTATTAATATATAACCTTGCGGAACTAGTTAGAGGGAGCATATAGCATGCTATTTTATATATATCTACCTAAAGCTTACTATGAAATTTAAGCGTTCCCAAGTTTTAGTCTATAGATATAGATTAAGTAGAAGAAGAAAAGATCTTAGTTTGAAAAGGCATAACCGAAATTAAGATTGAAAATAATAATTCAGAACCTTAGCTTACTTTTATTTAATTACTAATCCAAACCTATTTACCCGTACTTATATTTTATCCACAACTTTCTATATAACTATAATTTGCAAGGATAATAAGGACAAACAGCTTTAGAAGAATATAAGAGCACTCTTTATATACTTGAATAATAAATCAATAACAGCTATTTTAATAGTTAATGTTACAAATAGGTATTACAACGTGTATATAGCGATTTATCGCCGAATTATTTTAGTTTAGCCTAGCTATTAAATAGTTTACTCGTAAATAACTTCGTAGATACAGATGGACTCGTTTATTTTAAACACTATAGTTTGAATATTATAGCAATATTCTACTGGATTTCTATATAAAACCATAGATACTATTACTGAGAGTTATGCTTAATAATGTTCTTATTACTTTATATTGAATATGCAGTGAAGACGTAAAAGTGTTGTAGATATCTAAGTAGTCTACTATAGGCCTAAAGAAGGGAAGGAGAGATAGTTAGCTAGCTAGCTATAGCAGCTGTTAAAGGTATTAGGATCGGACGCGTTAGACGGCCCGATTTACTTAGCGGACCCTGTCGGTATCGATTGTTATAGCTGCTAGTTATAATTGTTAGTTCCACAATTAAATTGATAGAAAAGACGCGGTCTTAAAGTAATATACTTATAAATGGGTGCTTAACCTTATATTACTACCTCAAACGAAAACTGCTACTAGTAACTCCAGGAGGGTTATAGCTATAGGAATTATCAGCGATCTATCTATAAAAGTAGTTGTTAAAACCAACCGCTAGAGGCAAAAGGTATAAAAGGGAAATAAAAAACTTCAATAGGCCGGCTATGAAAAAGGTGGCAGGCTCCACTAATGTGGCAATGCTTAAACCGATCTATTAGCTGCCTCTCTAACATAAGAGCCTTCACGTTGATACGAGCTCGTCTCTCATAAGAGAAACATAGCAGGAGTCATTCAGCTATCTATCTTTCCTAGAACGACAACGCGCACTAGCTCGTGCAGGACACGTCGGGAGGGGGAGGAACCGCGGGCCCAATCCTTGAGTCTTTTAGTCATGCCGGTCTCGGCGAGCACGGCCACATCGCTGACGATGCCCACGTCCAGCGAGCAGCCCGGGAGGCCCAGCCGTCGGCGGTAGTGCTCCAGGGTGTCTTGGAACGTACCGCCGGCCCCCTACATGCTACTAGAAGGTACGTAGCCCTAGCCGACCAGCTGAAACCCAAGGAGGACCGTAGGTCCGTAGGTGCTTGTCGGCCCTGTCAATACTCTCACAGTTCGACAAAATCTACTATTAGTAAATTGGACCTAGATATAAGTAAAGTTATCTTCTCGTGAACGAGAGGACGCACAGCAAATTAACCCGGGCGAGAAGGGAACTTCGACTTGCGAGTTGTTTAACGAGAGTAGTATTCTGGTGAGGGCTAGTGTTATACCAAGTAACTCCGCGTGCTCTAAAGTCGAAATTCGATACTTCTCCAGGCAAGCTAAGCGAGTGTAAGATGGCTAGAAGTCAAGTAAATCCTTAAACAGACCCAGATTCACCCCAACATTCCCACCCTTCTTCATTTATGCTAGTGCTGACAATTGGCTTCAGCGCTTGTTTGTCAAGGTAAACCCTACAATCACCTCAGCTAAGAACCGGTCCCATGACCATAACCACTATGCCATGACACTAAGGGCAGTTCTTGCCCTGTTGGGTTCCGCCGGGACAGCAGATAGAACCGCCCAGCTTGGAGCACGCCTTGCCATCACCACCGCCGCTCTGAACGGTACACTAGCCATAATTTTCGTTAGAAACAAGTTTTATTCTTCAATCTTCCACTCTCCAGGACAGGGAATGGGTAAGATAAGTAGTTCTCGTACCTTTCCCTTAGTACATCCATAGTTGTTGCCGTTGATCCTGCAAGAGGTTCCGTTGCACTGGCCCCACTCGGTGGCTCTGCTTGTCTTAACGCTGTAATCGCCATCTGCCGCCGGCGAGACCGCACTGGCGAGAGCCGAAGTTGTGGCCAGGATCGTGAAGAGGGACGCAGTGAACCTCATGATGAAGTCTTGAGGGGAATGGTCGATGTAGGCAGGAAATATAAATAGTGGTGGCTTAGAATATGCTGTGTTGCTCTGGGATGCGAGAAAATGATGAGAATGGAGGGACTGATGATGAGGGATTGGGGTAGTTTAAGAACACCACCTCAGAGTAAAACCATTTGGTAATTAATTCTGAAATCTGCCGCAGTATAGATCAGGCGCCCGTACGAGGTTGTGATCAATAGCACGACGTGAGAAGCATCAAAGGTCTCAGGTAGATAGATCATCCGCTGATGGCTAAGAGACGCTTACTCGGCGATCTGTCTCACTCACTGTGCTGCTATTGGATACAATAAGCTTTGTCCTTCAGGTCTTTGAGTACTGCAGGACTTGGATCTCTAAATAAGCCGGAGTTGTCCGCCGTAAGAACAGCCAAGGAATACATAACTAGATATGACGGTAAATATATGGCTCCTGCCTCTAGATTGAATCAAGATCGAGACTGTGTCGAGTATGAGAGGTTCAAGTACGACGTCTGGTACTACCTCGCTGCCAAGTAAAGGAGGGTAAAACGGACAGGGGCAGATGAGAGCCCTGATTTATATCAGCTGGACACCGAAAGGTATAACGTCTTGTATGGTGTGTACATAAAGTAAGTGATCGATACTGTATTGATAATAATGCCGGGCCAGCATCAGTCGGATGAAGCGGAGCAACGTGTAATTCTATAACAGCCCCATAGGGAGAATAAACATGTAGATCGGCTTACTGCATGAGGATGATCATCACCGATCTTTTCCAATAAGCGGCACGTGAGTTCTTTTGCTTATGCTGACTGCAGGCGCTACCTGATTTGCGTCAAGGGTGTCAGCGACAAAGATGGTGACATATCATTGCATAAGGGACACTGGAGTGAAGATGGGAGTTGAACTAGGCAATGGACCGGTCTAATAGATTCCCGACCACCTTCTTCTGAATACTAGAGATCCCTTCTATGCTCCCTGCATTGTATTCTTAGCAACCCGTGCTGTTACGGGAGTCCAGGAGATTGGCAAAGAGCGATTCGTAGCGCCTGAGTGCGCTCCAATACATATCCTTCGAACCAACCAAACTCTGGACTGAAGCCCCTAAGTCGGCAGTGAACTTTGACAAGGCGGTAACGTCATTTGCATCCTGTTTGTTGACAGTGTCGTTGGCGTTGACCATGGTATAATCAAACCCAATGGACGAATGTGTCTCCGTGCCAACTTTGGTCGAGAAGTCCTGCATCTTCTTTTCCAAGGCAGGGAGCAAGTTCTGATAGGTGTCCCGCTGCTTTAGCGCGTACAAGGCGCCCATTGCAATGCGTAGACGGGTGACGGGACTGTTGTCGGTGGTGCCACTATCGTCATCGTCGTCGTCTTCGTCATTAGGTGGCTCATTCTTGCCAGAGGTGTCTCTCAGACGCAAGTCCTGAACTCTTTGAGTCACGGCGCTCAGGAGCTTGCCGGTGCTGTATATACTATATTTAGCCTCTTGCCATGCTTTTCGAAGTACAGAACTTGGCCTTACCTTGCTGAATTCCAAGGCATTCCGTCCACGATCTTGTCAAAAGACAGATACGAGCATGTGAAATTCTTTGTTTGCCACTGCTTAATGGATCCCGCCAATTCATCAGAGTTGGTCACGGTGCCAGCTATATAATCAGTCTTGGTGCATATTTGCTTGATGAAGCCGTCAAAGTCGTAGCTGCTCTGCTGCCATGATTTGAGAATCCATCTCTGGGAAGAGCCTGCAGATTGGTCCAGCTTGAATGCCTCCCAGATGTATATGAGTTCGTATGGCTTAGAAGTACTGTCTGTGGCAACAAAAGCAAACAGGCCTGCGAGCCCAGAAAGCAGCAGCGTGCTGTGGAGGAATCTCATGACGAGAAATTGTAGAGAAGATAAGGATGAGGGCGGGAATGAGACGGCTGGGAGGTATGTAACTCAAAGGGAAAACGGTCTAGCGAAACGTGCAAGTCAGCTTTATGAAGGATCTGTTCGGCTTTAATACTTTGCGAAGGCTCATTACTTTACTCGACAGTACTCGCGTAATTACCACCACGAAGAGGAGTTTAGTGTGAGTGGAGATTTATGTTTTTTCGTGTGCGATCTTCCTCTTGGTCAATCACGTCGTAAATTCTATCGTCTAGTGAGCTGACAGAAGCATTTGATACAAGGATATCAGGATTTTTACTGGTTCTGGCCTCGTCAGCTGTACGGGCCCGCAAGTAGCAGAGCCACTCATACTTGGCTGTTATGATTTGACCGGTTTGCGGAGTCACATTTGTGGTACGACAATTTCCAAAATGATATGATAGTCTGGCTTATACGATAAGTAATTGCTGCCTGGTTAGCCAGTATCTCCTTCCAAATAGAGTAAAATCTGTACTATTGATTGTGCATCTGCGCACTCCGTATAATCCTATGATCCTTCGAGTCTGAGTCAGATTGTCGCCTACGATATTTTCCAAAATGAGATAGTCCGGTTTATACGATAATCAATTTCTACATGGTCAGCCAATACCTCCTTCCTAATACAGTTAAATTTGCAATATTGATCATGCACGTGGGCACTCCGTTCAATCATGTGCTCCTTTGAGTCTGACTAAGATTATAGCCTAGGCACAGGGGTTATTTTCACACGCGGATACACGAGTAGAAGCCTTGGTTGCCATAGTTTGGGATAATAGTCCGAGAGACGGCAAGTAAAACGCCGGTGATCGTGTAAATATAAAACAGTCGCCCTATATGTAATGACTCTGCATAGTCAGACCCGGAAGCCAGTTAAATCACCGGTTTGAAGTGCGTGAAGACAAGATCATCGTTATTGTTGGCCACAATGGGCCTCTTCATCCAATGCCATATCATGCTTTGGCTCTTTTCACTCCTTTCTGCCGCCATCAGTCCGGTTCTTGGGCCGAGATCTCTCCAAAGCCGCGCTACATGCAAATATGTCATGTCGGTGCAAGGTGATGGTTGCTGGAGTATCGCCACCCAGCAATGCGGCATTACTTTGGAAGAACTCGAAGGTTATAACGGGGGTAGTTCTTTCTGCTCGGGGCTGCAGCCAAACACGCCAGTATGCTGTTCCTCTGGTAGCCCTCCAGACCTTTCGCCACAGCCCAACGCCGATGGTTCGTGTGCTGTCTACCAGATCAAGGACCAGGACACCTGCAAGCCCATTGCAGACCGCTATTACACCACTCCAGAGAAGATCGAGGCGAACAACAAGGATACGTGGGGCTTCACAGACTGCCAAGGTCTTCGGATCGGCATGAATATCTGCCTCAGCAGCGGCCTACCCCCAATGCCTAACCAGGTTGACAATGTAGTCTGCGGGCCACAAAAGCCGGGCACACAGAGGCCCACCAACGGAACTGCACTTGCTGATCTGAACCAATGTCCTCTCAATGCCTGTTGCGATATCTGGGGCCAGTGCGGCATCACTGATGAGTTTTGTACCGATACACGCGAGGATGGAGGCAATCCTGGCACGGCGGCGCCCAACACAAACGGCTGCATCTCCAACTGCGGCACCGATATTGTAAACAACAAAGATACCCCGTCGACCTTCTCCAACGTTGCGTACTTTGAGGCTTGGAACCTCAAACGGGAGTGTCTGCACATGAACCCGGCGCAAATCGACACCAGTACCTACACCCACATCCACTTTGCGTTTGGTGGCATCACCGACGACTTCAAGGTCGATATAGGAAACGACATTGGCTTCCAGTTCGAGATATTTGTCAGGCTGACAGGTATCAAACGAGTTCTTTCCTTTGGTGGGTGGTCATTCTCGACCGAGGGCGACACATGGCCCATTTTTCGCGAGGGCGTGACAGATGCGAACCGGGCTGCATTTGCCAATAATGTTGTCGACTTTTTGAAGTTGAACCATTTAGATGGTCTGGACTTTGACTGGGGTAAGCACATACTCTCCTCGTTCATCGGGGCCAACGTATACTTGTCAGCTGACAGAGTATTCTTGTTACAGAATATCCCGGTGAGCCGGACATAGAGGGCCTACCACCCGGAAGCCCTCAGGATGCTTCCAACTATCTCGGCTTTTTGAAGCTTGTCCGGTCACTACTTCCTTCGGATAAGACCCTATCTATTGCAGCACCGGCTTCGTTCTGGTACCTCAAGCAATTTCCCATCAAAGAGATCGCGGAGGTGGTGGATTACATCATATACATGACATACGATCTCCATGGTCAATGGGATGCTGAGAACAAATACTCAAAGTACGAAATACCTTTCTTATCCCGCTCTATCTTTGGAGAGACGGGGTCGCTAACCACGTGTTCGCAGCCCCGGATGCGAGACTGGCAACTGTCTCCGGTCTCATATCAACAAGACAGAAACAGACTCTGCCCTTTCCATGGTCACCAAGGCTGGCGTTCCCGCCAACAAGATTTTCGTCGGGATTGCGAGTTATGGGCGAAGCTTCAAGATGGCCGAGGCCGGGTGCAAAACCGAGGAATGCAAGTTCCTAGGCGACAAATTGCACAGTCAGGCGGCCCCTGGGCGATGCACGAATACTTCCGGTTACATCGCCGCTGCCGAGATCCGGGATGTTATCCGCAAAGGCGCAGACCCAGACAGTGACTACGTTATCAATGACAACTACCACGACGACAAGACAGACTCTGACATCGTCGTATACAACAACGACGAGTGGGTTGCGTACATGAACGCAGGCACCAAGAAAAGTCGCATCGATTACTACAAGGGCCTCAACTTCGCTGGTGTCTCGGACTGGGCCGTGGATCTATGGAATGACGGGACAAACCCGGATGACGAGACGGAGAACGACGAAGATGACTTCCAAGTCTGCGACGTCTCGCGCACCTTTAATTCGCTCGACGATATCGAAAAGGACACCAGCATCCCTCAAGACTGCCGGGGCTTTTACACACTCACTTTCCTGCTCCGGCTCCTCGAGCAAGCCAAAACAAACTACACCAAGGCCGATAACGGCTACGACGGTGTTTTCGGATACTACTCCAAGTACTACCACGAGCTTGTTCCCGACCAGATCGCAGAATGCCTCAGCTGGACCAACGGCGGCGGACCCTGCCTCCAGTACATGTCTTGCACGTGGCAGGACGAAGGCGGCAACAACGCGACGACGGGCTGTCCGGTGCCCGACCGCCACCCCAACGCCGAGGACTTCTTCACCATGTACTACCAGATCACGAACGAGACGGGCTTCTACCAGACCCTGGACGAGACCTACGGCATCGACAAGGACTGGGTCACCTTCCGCAGCCGAGACCAGGTCGTGAGCTGCGGCAGCGTCCCCCCGGGCGGCGACTGCAGCCCCATCTTCCGGCACTGGCGCAACGAGCCGACGGCCAAGTCGGACTTCACCACGCCGAACCCCAAGGACATTGTCGGCGCGGCCGGCGGCGGCCTCGACACCCTGACGCGCAACGTGGCCAGCATCCTCATCGACTGGATCATGGGCAACTGGCCGGGCCACGGCGACGACTACGCCTACGTCCTCGCCGTGCCGGCGTACATGATCGTCAACGCCATCGAGGGCATGGAGCAGGCCAAGAGCATCGGCGAGACGGAGAAGAAGGAGGAGAAGGAGGAGCTCATCCTGCTCATCACGAGCGTGGTCCTCTTCGCCCTGCCCTACGCCGGCGAGGGCGCCGTCGTGCTCTGGAGTGCCCAGAACGTGGCCCGGATCGCCGCGCTGCTGTCCACGGCGGCCGATGTGGCCTTCCCCATCTATGCGACGGTGAAGGATCCCACAACGGGGCCGTTGGCCTTCATGGCGCTGCTGCTGACCCGGGGCCCGCGAGGGAACTGGTACGATAACAGGCCGTGGTGGCACACGCTGGGGACGTCGTCGCCGAAAAAGATGTCGCGACCGGCAAAGGCTATCCACCTGCGACGTAACCTGGACATTGCACCTCTCGGCAAGGTGGGATCCGTCTTTTATCAGGCCAACGAAAAGATGCAGAAGTATATGCCCTGGGAGACATGCGAAGCCCCATCTACTTGAAGGGTACTGAGTAGGTGACTTTGGCTTCTGTCGCGTTATAGCGGTATAGAATACCTTGACGATGTTACCAAAATCGATTAGAGCAAAGGAAATAATGGTTGTTAATGTGCCGGCTCGTTCGATAGAACGCTTTGAAAGGCCAAGTCACCCGGAAGGTTCTCCCAGTCTCCAGGTGCTCAACACGTTGTAAGTCCTGAATCCGTAGTACGCAGATTATATTATTACGAGTTACATTCCAACTGGTTCCTCTGCAGCCCTGTATCCCAACAATACCTCATTTCACACCGTGGACGGAAACCACCAGACATCGGCCCCGACATCCACCTCGATTAGTTGTACGCATCCGCCGGCGTCTTGAGCACCTCATTCAGGTTCAGCACCGTCGCCGAGAAGGGCGTATGCAGACCGGCGCCAAAGTTATCAAACGTCTCGCCGCCGTAGATCATCAGATGGTCGGGACGCGTCTTGAAGATCTGGATGGCGCGCGAGTAGACGGCGCCGGCGGGGACGCCGTGCCACTCCCACCTGTCGACGTCGCCGCCGAAGCGGTTCGTGTAGACCTGCTGGCGGTCGGCGTCGGAGACGACAATGGTGCCGTTGGGCCCGCCCACGGGGCTCCAGACGACGTACGGGCTCGCGTTGGGCGCCGTCTGGTTGTTGTTCACCACGATCGGCCGCCCCGTGCTCTGCCCGAACTCGGTCGGCGAGTCCGCCAGCACGTAGTAGACCGGGTAGTTGACGCCGTACGACGACGAGTTGCCGATCGGTCGCTCGTGCACCAGGATCCATTTGTCGATCGGCGGGATGTACTCCACCACCGTCATGCCCGGCCGCGCCTCGTACAGCTCGTACGTCACGTCGTTGACGACAGGGCCCCAGGTCACGAGGTCCGTTGACTCCTGGTGCGCGAGCTTCTGTCCGTGTAGCGGGTCGCGCTGGTCAGAATAGTACGCGATGAGCCTGTCCTGGTACTGTCTAAGGGGGTGGTGGTGATGTGGTTAGCAGAAGCGGGTCAACGGCTGCAGAGAGAAGATGAAAAAAAAAACTCACAGAAGGTACGGCTCCCAGATAGGAGTGGCCCCGTTGGTGGTGTTGGGCCGGCCACCCTCGGCAATGTGGCTGACAAACTCCCATGTCCTCGCCCGGTCGGTGCTGGCGTATAGGTCGATGCGGGTGCCGTTGTCGCTCCAGCTGTTGCCGCTGCCCAGGATGGTGCCGGCCGGGTAACCGCCCAGGGGCGCGGTGAGTTCGGCCAGGGCGGGCTGCGCGCTCATGCCCCAACCGTTGACCTGGTCCGTCAGGTTGGACACGTATAGCCAGCTGGCGCCGCCGTCGGTGCTCTCAAAGACGGGGAAGTAGCCCGGGCTGTGTCCCGTGAGCGACGCCGTGGCGAGGATTGTGCCGTCCGTCAGCTCGGCATACCGTGGGTACGTGATGCTCTCGTTGCCCGTCGTCTGGTAGATGGTGTTGTTGGTGAAGAAGCCCCACGGCTTGGGCTTGTGAGGGCAAGGCGTGGCGGCGACGCTCTGCGTGAGCAGCGCCGTGGTGGCCAAGAAAGAAAAGAGCATCTTTACAGGCTTGTATACGGAGGAGAGCCTTCTGGGAGAGTCTTTCCAATCTAGTAGTTGTGAGGACTGAGCAGTTAGTGAGGACAAAGGTTGGGTACTATATACTCTTTATACCCCTGGGAGCCTGGAGCCGCCTCCTCGTGTCCGAACCTGAGCCACTGGTGGAATCAGAAAGATGTCGCTATATGTATTTGCGCCCCAATTACAGATCATCATCTTACCTAATTACCCGATCGTCCAGCTTCCCCAACGTCGAAAGGGGATCTCACTGATTTACCCGGGTGACCTAACCACATACCCCAGCTTTCACCATCAACCCTGGTGAGGAGACCGAATGAGGGGAAGATATCCGATGTCGTATTCCAATACATGTACCTCGGAACTTTCGTGCTGTCAAGTCACGTTGTTCCCTGAGACTTCCATCGAACAAGGTTGACGACGGCCCACGCTCATTCGCTTTATTGCTATTTAGCCGGTTCGTCCGACATTCTGGCCGTCCTCTAGGTGGCCAAACAAGTAGACGCTTCGAATTCACGCATAGCAGTGATATCTGGGCCTGACACGGACTATAACCAGGAAACTAAACCATCCTACGGAATCCTTGCTTGTTGGTGTGAATTTAACCAGCGTAGCGAGGCCATTCACGACTGATTCGGGACCGACAACCAGAGGGCTCAAACGGCTCGACCATGGAAAATGACAGAAACACGTCACTGGTACCTCTACTACTGGAACCGGCCCCTGTCATCCCACGGATGGCCGTCTAAGTGCTTACTTCATTTCTGGCGTTCAAGCCAACAACGTCAAACACCTTGGAGGGTGAGCACCAGCGGCCACTCTAGGGCTGATGGGAAAGTGCAGCGCCTACAACGTCCACACGAGCTTTGGCCTGTCAGACTTGGGATGTTGCCCGTGTCACGATTTCCGCCACTGTCGACACAAGGTTCCAATCGTAGGGTTGCATCAGTACCGGTAGCGTCGGGTATTAACTGACTAGGCTACTTCGCCCATCGACGGTGCCTAGCTCGGGAAAATATACCACGAGCTGCAAATGAAGCACACACATTTATTATTCCCTTGTTCCCTACCATGAAAGCATCGCAGTTGAAATCCGAAGACCTTTGCCGTCCAAAACGCCTGGCCATGTTGCAAATGCTCAAAGCTCGTCGTCGGTTCCACCTAACGCCGACCTGGTATCTCGCAAGCCATTTCCGTGTTCCTCGTCAAGTTCATAACCATCGTGAGCAATGCCGAGGTGGCATCACAAGTCGTCGTCGTACAGCTCGTCCAGCAGCTCCTCGGGGAGAATAGCGCCCGGATGGACCTCACCACAGTTCTCACACATGAGACCCTCCTCGTCGTCGGTGTCATCGAGATAGTCAAACGCAAGAGCTTCCTCCTCGACCTCGTCCCAGGGCAGCCCACTGACGCGGTCAAATAGCTTCCAAGTTCGATTGTCGGGTCGGTCAATGTCATCGGGTACCAACTTCCAGATGGTTCGACAGGACAGATAGGCGGAGAAAGGCTTGGGGGGACCCTCGTCGGCTGGAGCTGGTAGAAACTGGTCAAAGTAGTCCGGAATTTCATCGTGATGATGGTGATGTACGCCTCTAGCAGGTCTCATAGACCGGACAACCTTCATGGTGAAATCGGAGCCTAGTAGGGGGCGGAGGCCGCCCTTCAGAGCCACAAGGGTAGGCGCGTGCTTGATCAGGAGGCCGTCGTCCCGGAGGAGCCCAGAGAGCTCACTAGCAGTCCGCGTCCCAGTGTCGTCGGCAGGCAGGCCAGTGACGATCAACTCATTGAGGGAGCAGCCTAAGTGGTGAGAAGCCACGTCGTGGAGCTGGACAGGTGGGAACTGGAACATGTCTTGGCCAAAGTTGACGCAGTCGATACGCAGACGCTCAAGGTTGGGCAAAAGTCTCTCGCGGTGCAGAGAGATGTCAGATGTGGGGTCGTGAGGCGGCAACATGGCTTCGAGAAAGTCAACCAGCTGGTACCAGGCATAAGAACGGAAGCCACGGCGGGCCAGGGTCGGCTCCTTGGCTCTCCGGTGGATCTTGAGAAGAGGTCGCTTATGAATCTGAGGGTGATGATTGTTGGGCAGGCGATGAGTGTGAATCTCATCGTCATAGTATCGCGCAATAATGCGAAAGGTGACTATCTGGATCTGTTTACGGTAGATGAAGTCGACCTCGGCAAAATTCTTGAGAGCGGCGACAGACGTGAAGAGGAATGTGTTGCAAGTCCAGAGAATCTTCTCCCCCTCGTCATGGTAGGCCTTGCAGGTAGCGAGGAAGTGAATGGCGATCTGGTTGCCGCGGGTCTTCTCGTCGTTGGTAAGGTTATCCTTTTTAGACTTGCTTAGCGGGTCGATGATAGGGACGTCGCTGGTCACGGCGCTTTCAAGTATCTTCAACATGATCTCTGTGGGCAGGTAGGGAATGTCCGGGTTGGCCATAGAGCTCCGCGTGCGCTTACGCGTGCCGGGCTGGTGGATGCCGTACTTGTTGGGCCACGATATGCCATTTTTGCGTAGCAGGCGCTTGAGCACCATGTTCTCCTCCTCCAGCTCTCTATTCTTGGCGCGTACAGGGTGGTTGTAATACTCCTCGGCTTGATCGGCCTGATCACGAACCTCCCATGCCGGGTGGTTCTGGAGACAATGTCAGTTGGGATCATGTGAATCTGAGATATGCAACAGTAACGGCGACGGCGACAGCGACAGCGACAGCGACGGCGACGGCACCGACATTCGTAACGGCCATTAGCGACTTACCATCTTGTCGGCTGTTCAGTGAATTTGGCTCATGTTCATCTGACCAGGCAGTGTGAAAAAAGAGTGAAGCAGGCAGCTAAGAATGCCCGTTGCTCTACAAAAGCCACGGAAATGAGAGACAATGGGTCAAGACGGGAGATGGTTCCAATGATGCGCAAAGGTAGCCGGCTAGCCTCGTTGGCGAACAAGGCAGTGAGTGAGTGAGTGCAGTGAGCCTGGAGACTGGACTTTGGCGCGGGAGATGACTGGGGGAGATGACTGGGGGGTGGGGTTCCGGGCTTTCAATCAAAACGAGTGATGGGCTTCGACGGGTTGTCGCCTAATGGCAGATGCAGGGCGGGCCTGGGGGATGGAGCGGTATTTCGCGATTCCGTGGGAAGATACGGCTTGCGTCAACTGTCAAATGCGAGATGGGGAGGCTGAGATTGTGAACACAGATTGTGTGTCCTTGGGTTGGGCATGTGCAGATGGATGTGAGGAAACCGCCGATGTGAAATGCAGGTGGCCGACGCTTTTCGTTCCACTGCTTCCACGGCGCAATGGCAGTGGAAGGTGGGGCCAAGCTGAAGTAAGCAAATAGGTAGTACGGATAAGTACTTTGCCTTGGCCTGAGCTTTCAGGTGAGGGACGTAGATATTCTTCGATGTATCGATATCAACTGACTATCGGATTGTGATTGCAAGATGGTTTACGAAGATGACTAGCTGCAGTCTCTTCTAGCATGCCCTCTCGGGGATATATAAACTTCCCTTTTTGCACGGCAACAGTATCGGGGCTATATTCACGTACCAGTTGGTCTACCAAATGTCAATTCCACTGGTCTCCACTTGAGCCTCCACCCGTTACCACATTGAGCAGCTGACAGAGAATGACTGTCAAGTGGTAGTGGCGGGCACTGGTTCCACCTCCGACCCTCCAAGTTCATCAACGACCAGCGGAATCATCTCTTGTGCGCCGTGTAACTAGTGTGCAGCTACGGATACAAAAAAGAGGCATCAAGTTGCTATTGGCATCCTGCCCGATCGAGGTTCTTTGACTAGGGTGAGCAGCTAGCATGGTCTTCCCTTGCAGTAGCTCCCGAGGTTCCAGCCCCACAAGAGGTTGCACTTGAAGTAGTAGTTCTACTTCCATAAGTCTCGTCACTCTCCCCCAAGAGTTTGTTTCCTGGTGTCAACCGGTTAGAGGCGTTTATAACGATCTGGTTATCTGAAAAGTTGGCTAATTCACTCTAACATGAGAGTTTCGCTCAACGACATCAATCCCTGCCCTTTCTGACCGGCATCTCCTGCCTAGACCGAGATGATGGCACGACGTAAACCAGCGTGATGAAGGATGGAATAGTCGCAGGTACACACGAGTAACATACGGAATCACTGGGTTAAAAAACAGCCACGGAGTAGTGGAATGAAGCGACCACATGTACACACGTCCCATGCTCATTCTACTACGTAAGAACCTACGTAGCACGGTAGCACGCTCCTCCAAAGTCTGCTTGCCAGACCTACACCGTGACGTCATTACCCGAGTATGGATACCGGTGAACATCTATGATGAAATAATGGTATTGTGATCGAGGGGTATGGCAGTCACCACCTGCAGTGCCTGCATGTCTCTGATGAGCAAACAGCTTGCTTGCCCATTGGTCTCCAATGCCAGTCTATCCGTCCATTCCATCATCGGACTCGCCACGTTAAATATGCTGAAGACCCCTCTTGTGAGATCAGGCCTCAGACTACAACAACGTACATTCCAACAACGAAACTTTTCCAGAACACCTTTGTGTACGCAACTTACATCCGTCAGACCAACAAAGCGACAGCACAGTCTCAGACACCCAACTAGCAAGATGTCGTCCACTACCTTCTCCAATGCCGACACTGGCAACAAGACGGCCGACCCCTACACAGCTGCCAACAAGGATGAGACGAGTGTTGCCAACAAGTTCGAGACTCTCGATAAGTTCATCACAGCCAACAAGTTTGGCATGATGACGACACGCGATCCCAGCTCAGAGATGCTCGTCTCGAGATGTATGGCCGTTGCCGCCAAGGTACGTACTTGCTGCTACTACTACCGACTGACTGTCCGAATGCTCTCTGACTTGTTCTGTAACCACAGGAGGCCGGTGGTGCCGACCTACTCTTCTTCACCAACACAGAGTCCCACAAGACCGACGAGCTGAAAGCCGACCCCCACGTCAACATCGCCTTTCTGGACAGCAGCGGACAGTGGGCCTCGGTGTCTGGCGAGACCAGCATCGAGACGGACCGTAGCATCGTCAAGAAGCACTACTCCTCTAGCCTCAAGGCCTGGTTGGGCGACCTTGGTGACGGCAAGCACGATGGCTCGGAAAACGACCCTCGCATTGCCATCATTCGCGTCAAGATGCTCACTGCTACCTATGCCGTGACAGACAAGACTTTTGTCAACCGCATGGCCGAGGTCGCCAAGGGCACAGTGACCGGGCAGACGGCGCAAGTCAACAAGCTTCGAGAGATCAACCAGTCCGAAGTCCAACAATGGCGATCGCTGCACTAGAGCCCAGAACAGCCAGTTGAACCCGTGGTGATGGATACGACTGAGGCATTCCCGTGGGGTATGACGTTGGGGGCGTTTCTAGCTTTGACCGGGATTCGGGCGTCATTTCTTCGAGCGATGGGAGTGCATCCATAGAGCCAGCAAATGAAGCAAGTTCTTTAGATGAAACAGACGTACGTAGAAAAACAAGTGAAACGGTTATTGGACAGGCCAGACGCGCCACCTGTGATCCAGGCAAGTG
Organism: Arthrinium puccinioides; assembly: GCA_022414665.1. Taxonomy (NCBI): domain Eukaryota; kingdom Fungi; phylum Ascomycota; class Sordariomycetes; order Amphisphaeriales; family Apiosporaceae; genus Arthrinium; species Arthrinium puccinioides. Next base: position 510,120 of record JAIUNF010000004.1, read on the forward strand.
AGCGGCATCACTGTAAAGTCAATCACGGCCTGGGTGTCGGGTTCAACTCCCATCGTTCATCCGTGGCCTGTCCACCATAACGCCTACGTAATCGTCATTGGGCTAGGGTATCTATTGTTTGCCGTACTCCTTGGCCCAAAGTGAATCCCAACTATCCCTGTTCACAGCAAAGTCTCGCGCAAAGTCCCTCTCCAACTCATGGGCCCTCCTTCCCAGCAAGACCAAGCTATGTAACGGCGCTCCAAGTAAGTCGTCGGTGTCGCAGAGCTCTTTTAATGTTCCAGCAACAAACTTCTCATCTTTTCCGCCCACTCGGGCCGCGCCAATCGCGAGACTGTCGGGCCCATAGACACCCTCCTTCTTCTCCTCCTCAATCTCCAACATCTGGCTCGCACACTGGCCCACCGTCATGTACCGCGGCGGCTCGTAGACGCGCCTGCCTCTCGCCATGTTCTCCAGGCTCTGTTCCTTGACCTTGATGTCTAGCAGGAGCAGCGTGTGCAGACCGACATGCCTGTTCTCCCGGATGCGGTCGTAGAAGGACGCCGGCCGCCAGTTGTCGGTAAAGAAGACCATGGACACGGTCTGGCCGAAGTTGTACAGCTGCAGGCCGCAGGCGCCAATGGCGCTCATGATGGAGGCGTTGGGTACGCTGCGCACGGGTATCTGCAGCTCGCGCGCCCGGAGGACCAGGTCGGTGTGCGTGGTCGCGCCGAAGGGGTCCCCGACGACGAGGAAGGCGACGTCTTCGGTCGAGGCGTTGGCGAGGATCGAGTCGGAGTCGGTCTCGACCATCTCGCGGTCGGCTAGGATAATGGAGCGGCCGTAGTAGGACTCCTGGAATGAGAGATTAGCATGTCTCCGGGTTGATCGTGGGAGGCAGAAATAGGCCAGAAGGCGTCGATCGTACCAGTACGGATTGGTCGACCAGCAAGATGCTGGTGTAGGCCTCGAGGTAGACGCGCGAAGCTTTCTTGACGACTTCGAGGCCCTTGACTGTGATGTCGGTCTCATCTGAGAGACCGAGGCCTACTAGGTAGAGCATTTTGGCAGTTTTCTGGGGTGTTGGAGATGTCGCTTTCTGATGCCAGCAAAATGAGGCCCGAAGTCTATGGCCAATGGCTCCGTCTTGGAAACTTTTTGGAGGGGCAACTCGAATAATTCGGGTTGGCGGGGTAGCTCCAATGAGGTACGGATACGGAGTACTTACTTAGGTACGGAGTACTCCGTACCGATATCTACGAAGTAACTAGGTACCAACAAGCCCTTGCTTCGTACGTAGTAGTGGGTTAGCGTAGGTGGGTACCGTTAACATCGGAACAAAGCTAGGAGTGAACGATCGATCACTGGCTGGCGCATCTCGAATCGAGAATCTTGGAGTGTCCGAAAGCTGGACCATTCTACAACCCAAATACCAAACCATCCACTCTCGCAAGTCCCACCGCCCTCTATCGTCGTTTCCTATCACGCAACCCACCGACATAGCAACGCGTCCTCACGATGGCCTCGAACAAGGGCTCTGCCTACGGCGAAGGCCGCTCCAGCGACACGTTTGGCAAGGAGTTCAACCTGGACGACTATGCGGCGAAGGCCAAGGCGCGCGAATCCGACGACAAGGAAGAGGCGAAAGCCCGCTACGAGGCCAAAATGGCCGGCAAGAAATACTACAAGCCGCTCACGGGCGACGAGACGATGACGCAGGCCCGGTCGCGCGCCACAAACTTCACCTCGCAGGTGGGCAAGACGATGCTGGTCCCCGGCGGCGCGGGGACCGGCAAGAGAGGAAAGGGCGCCGGCATGTGGTGCGAGCACTGCGACCTGACGTTCAAGGACAACCTGCAATGGCTGGACCACATCAACTCGATGCAGCACCTGCACGCCATCGGCCAGACGGGCCAGGTCCGCAAGGCGACCGCCGCGGACGTGCGCGCGCGCATCGACGAGCTGTGGGAGAGGAAGCAGGCCGAGAAGGAGCTGGCGACGACGAGTCTCAAGGAAAGGATGGCCAAGCAGGAGGTCGAGGACGAGAAGGGCAGGGAGATCAAGAGGATCAAGAGACGCGAAGCCGCAGAGAAGGCCAGGCTGGAGAAGGAGAAGGACAAGGCGGTCAAGTTGGAGTATGGCGAGGACGTGCGGGTCGAGGGAGAGCACGACGAGGATGACATGATGGCCATGATGGGATTCGCGGGCGGCTTTGGGTCTTCGAAGAAATGAGCCGTGTTTGGCTCATGGCCATTCAACCATGTGATCGGTCGCTTGAGGGGATACGCGTTTCCCGCTGATGCTGTGCTGTCACGACTTTGGCGAGCTCCGGGCGACCAAATGGCGGTATGTTATCTGCTAACTACTCGACTCCTTAACTTGGTTACTAATCTTCTGATCGACGTCGAAGGGGTGTGTATGTCTTATCTTGGTCTCACCACTGGTGCTGGCTAGATTCTCACTCATGGCATCACATCCATGCGCGAGGCGGGTGTCTGGTCCTCTCTCCAGATTCTAGCCTCATCGGCATCCCGCATTTCTCATGGCCAAGCAATTCAACAAAGTGCCCTGCATCGCAGGATATGTACGCCTGCTTGCTTCCCTTTGCCATGGACGGTACGATCAGTCTGTTCTCTGGGCTCTCGCTTCAATTGGCGTCATGCGACAGGATAGGGAGTCTCAACTTCCCCCAAACGAGAGCGACAGCTACTTAGCTGCATTGCAATGCGACGACCATCAAAGTCGTCGTCACTCGGTTGCTAGGTTTCACGGATTCAGGTAGGAAATGTACTACTGCCTTGTAGCTCGAGCTCGTCGTGAGTAACTTTGGGCTGGGCGTGAGTTGAGCGCAGCTCGTAATTTGAGCGGCAATGGCGATGGGTTGGTGGCGGCATCGGTTGTCCACCAGATCACGACATTTGACGGCATAGAGGTTATACAACACCTGCAAGCTCTCGCCCTCCGCTTGCTACGCAGATGCCTTGTTGCACCACTCATTTGCGCCAACCTCGAGACTGCTCAGGTGCCCATTTCCGATTTCGTGCCTGGAATGCATGATCCAGGGCAAGCTGTCTCAAACATCAGTTTGTCGGACGGAATGAAGATGGGACATCATTGTATCCGTCCGCAGGCCAGCCATGTAGGCAAACACGCCTACATAGGTAGCCTTAGTTGCCGTATATGTATGTACGGAGTATTACTATCGCCTTGTGATTACCCTATCATGCCCATGCTTGTCCAAATCCGTACTCCTTACATTCCACTAGCATCTGAATGGAACTTACGGGTTGTAAACCTTGACCATTGATTGATCTTGGCTCTACGGAGTACTCTGTGTTGCTTCATCAGCAATCACGAGTGAGAGATAACATTTCGGTTATTGCGCTGTCACGGGTCAGCATTTCACTTGTTGTCTAGTTTCTTGGTCACCGACTTCATGGCTCTTCTCTGTTAAGTCGCCAACTACCTGATACGTTTGCCCGATGGCGTACCAACTGGCATTTCCGAGTTTGTGCAACAATCGACAATACGTTAGTGTTTCTTGCTGTCGAGTCGTTTCATTTGTGTCTCTTACACCTTGTACAACCGAAATATCATACTTGTGACTGCACCGTCTTCCATATGAGAGCTCGTCGATACTTAAAGGAACTACAGATAAGCCTCGAGCAGCTAGAGGAGCAAAAGTCATCTGCGCGTGGCGATAGCACTACGGTGTTTGTGTCTGTTATATCCTCCCTTCATTTTGAGAGGACTCATCTTCCAACTTGGACCCAGCCTGTGGAGAGACCTGATATTCCATCATCTTCCTTGTCTTCGGGGACTTTGATGGCGGATACTCGGAGGAGGGGTTCAGGTCGTGGGCGGATCTGGAGGTAAGACGGTGGTTAGAGAGGCAATAGAACGGTGCCATGTATCGAAGTAGTCTAATGGGGTGGCACGATGACGGTTTATCGATTTACTGATGAATGCAGTCGTCATTGGTTGTCAGAGTTAAAGTATCGTAACGAATAGGATGTCAGATTCATGAAATGCCCACAGCCTACCTATGACCAGGGGTCATATAGAGTGGAAATTCATATGTAGCTAAGCTAATATGGCACAGCTATGGTGACTGGGCTACAGCTCCTCTGCGGTCTACCACGGATCCCCAATCCTTCGTTTCTTGGTACTGTCAGCGCCGAGCAGTATACGGCCACGGCGTGAGTCCAAGACCACACCAACTCCGTTCCTACTCGTTGAGAAGTCGTGCCTAGAAAACATGGCTTAGCTCGGCAGCCTACGCCCAGGCCGTCTGTCAGATTCTATCTTACTGACAAGAAAAGTCTTCGTACCTATGCCCCTAATGTGTTGTTAACACTGCCACCTTTCGCGACGGAGATTTCATCTCTAACTGGCTCAAACTTTGATAATTTCAGTTGTCACTCTTGGCGTTTGATGCTTACTGCTGGGCGTTGGACAATTATAAATCGGTTTGGGTAAGATGTTGATGCGGTCAAAATGGGCCAAGTCGGCTTCAGTGACTATAAAGACATAAGAAACCTCTTGCGTGAATCATGAAATATCTCTTCTCATCGCTCTCCTACATCGCCTTCTGTTATATACTCACCGAAGAGAAAGATTCCGATCAATCTTGACTGCACACCTTTTTTCATCATTCTGCCCAAACTAAGTAATCTACATTCATCAAAATGAAGACCAGCTTCGCAGCCCTCGCCCTGATGGCCACCATGGTAAACCTCTCACAAACCTCTGCTTGTTCCTCTTCCGTCTTGACTGACTGTAAGCACTCAGGCCATGGCTTCTCCCGCCGCCAATAGCGGCAATCACTACTATCGGTCCGCCGATTCCTTCGAGGACAAGCCGCCAGTCATGGACATGACCTTCCTCGGGCCCGTCTTCGTGGGAGGGCCCAACGTCACCCTCTCCGGAACCGCCCAGGCCATTTACGAACAAGTCCTCGAGCTCAACCCCAACTACGACGTATGGGAGTTCCCAGAGTACGCCGAGAAGATGGTTGCTCGTGGATTGACTAGAGAAGACGACCTTGGTGTTGCGAAGCGTGGTCATCTCGAGCCTAGACAAAAGACTGTATGCTGTGACGAAGAACCCCTCCTACCACCCCCCTTTCCTCTTCCACATGGCAACAGCAGCCCTGACCATACCATACTTCGCAGATCGACTGCAACTGGGGCAACCTGGTCGGCAACTTTGGCACGCAATGCTTGGAAGGAATCGACTACCTTCGCCGGCTTGGCTACGCATGGTGTGGCGTCAACGCGCACTCGTGCTCCCGCGTCAGCTGCTCTACAAACTGCGGCATGTTTCTCTGCACCGACGTGAGTTTCCCGAAGAAAGGCAGCAGCAGCAGTATTACTATCTGAGAGATGGGGGCTAATCAGCTGGCGGCGTCTATAGCAAGGCAACCATTGGCGGGTGTCGTGCACGCACATCGCCGACGACATCCTCGAGCTTAACCCGGCTTGCGAGAGCCCGGTCTTTGGCAGGACGCATGGTCGCATGATCCAGTCGACCCATTACACCGGCCTGTCGCAGGAGTCCTGCTAGGGCCCCCGAGTGACTTGAGGGGCTTGGGTGTAAGGGGCAGGATATTTCGCTGCTGTCCCTTTACTAGGGAGTAAAGTGTGTGGTCTTCTCCTTGATTTTCTTCGCGATTTTTTGGATCCGCTCGTTCTCTGCTGTAGATCACGCGTATTTTTGTTTTTTTGTTATTCTGCACTCGTTTATACTGGAAGAAGAGAACCACCACAAGCCATTTATACTTGGACGAATTTTGAATCAAGGGTCGTTATTTTACAACAGAAGCGTCATTGATTCTGCACAGGCTTGTGGACCTTTCGACCCTAGAAACAGGGAGTAGATGGTGAATTATAACGTTGCCGAAGGCGGCGAGATGGACGCGTCTGACACGGCGCTGGTGGAGAAAAGAGATGATGCTGCAGTATACTCTGCAAGTTTGATGTTTCTTTCTGAAGAAGCGAGAAATAAGCTGCGCTGAGCAGACCCTATAAACAATAACGGAAATGAAATCCAGAGTGTCAGGATTGTTGTAAAATGAAACTCCCCATTTGGATACCCTTGACCACGTGTCAGAACTTTGGCAAGACTTCTCAATCAATCCGAACCCGCATCGTCCACCATAATCCTCCATTACCTCTCTACGTCCTTCCTCTCCATTCCATCTTAGCTCGACGAGCTCTGTGACGAATCCCGGCACTCCTCCATCATCTCCTCTAGTTCCTGCTCAACCCAGCTAGCATTAAACTCATGATGTCCTCCATCCACATGATCCGGGACGTGGAGAGTCAGAATACTGCTCTCTGGCGGCGGCATGTTGTTCTTCTTGGCGCGCTTCTGCCGCCTTGCCTCCTTCCTCTGGAGCGGCTCCAGCAGATCCTGGGAGAAGGGGTCACTGACCAGCAGCTTCACAAAGAAATCGTCGTCGTGGACGAGGCCGAGCAGGCCGTCTAGCACGTCCTGGTCTTCTTCGCACTCCAGCTTCCACACCGCGTCAATGACTATGTACAGAAAATTCGTCCTTGGTAACATGCGCACGAGTTCCTCGAAGACGGCCAGGAGCGCGTCCGAGTCGTCCTTGATGCGCTTGAAGCTATTGCGCTTCCGCGTCAGGATCTCCAGGTTGACGTCGGGGCCTTGGCTGAAATGGTGGAGCAGTTGGGCGATGAGTGACAGCAGGGCGCCTGTACCGCCCGAGAGAAGCGTGTTTTCGGGGTCTGTGGCCCGCGGCATGCAAAAGTGGTAGAGGATCGGAAAAGTGCCCGTCTTCTCCACCGCGCGAATCATGACGGCAGACGCGTACGAAGCTGCCGAGAAGTACCGGTCGCGATCAGGATCGAGCTCGATGAGAAGGAGCTTGGAGGCCTTGCCCCAAAGCCAGGTGCGAAGCTCGTCCGAGACCAGTATGTAACCGATGCGGTCCTGTTCCGCAAGGTTGGGCCTCGTGCTCAGGTCTCGAAAGCACTCGATGGCATCTCTAGTGGCTACCCTGTGCGCCATTCCAGACGATTTGTGCCAGTCTTTCACGACGGCTTTGCTCTCGCCACTGAATGGTCTTGGGGGTACGGAGAAGTCGCTGTGTGTCGGCATGGACATAAGGGCCTGTTCGGGGTTGACTAGAATCAGCCACGGTCAGCCCTGGCTTGACTCCTGATTCATTCTTAGTCCTCACGTACGTATTCCCGTCTTGCTGTCAAAGAACGGGTTCGCAGTCAAGAGGTAGTAGAATTGATTCTGCACTTGCACGCTGCGTGATTCCGCCGCAACTACATTTTCTTTGGCCTCGAACAAGTCAATGATCTTCTCGCTGTTTGTAAGCAATCTCATTTGTCTCTGCTCAGCGGAAATCTGGTCGAGTCGTGGCTGTGTGGCAAACTGCTCTTGCCAACTTCCCAGGCTCTCGGAGAGGTGCCTCACCCCGAGCTCTGTTCGCGTCATGGTGTCATGGAGCTGGCTGGCAGTTATCAGCGTCTTCCGAGTCACGGCATCTACCTGGCCTAGACGTTGGGCATCGCAGATGCGAGCCTCGCTTTCAAACTCGTTCACCGAGTCTTCCAAGGACTCTATTGCGTCGTCGATGTTGGCGCCGTACTTGTCGCCCTTGAAGGGAGACTTGATAATTTTCTCTTGGGGAGTCTTAGCCGCTGTCTTTCTTCAAGTTATACAATCGGCTCTACTCACTCGCGACGCTTCCAGACAGCTCTCTTATGAGATGTTCCAGCAAGATAAACATAGCTACCAAGACCGAATCGGCGCAAAACCTGAGGCGAGTTGACTTGAAGTGGACGTCGAGCAAGTCGTGTATCTTGCGCATGGTCTTTGGTATGTTCCCAAGAGCCTTGTATATCTCGGTGCGTAAGGTCTCGACCCTTTCTAGTGCCTGGAGGGAGTTAACACAATTAAGATAGTCTGGCTGAGGCGACTTGGGCGCGTACTCACCCCGAGAATACAGGTGAAGCCGCCACATATCACAGATCCGTACATGTCGTTTGGCGCAAAGGCCAGTAGTCTCTGGAACGTCGAGGCGTTACGTCCAGTAGCTCTGAAGAACTTCTTGACTTTGCCCATGCAGCTGTGCACCTTGTCGGCATCCTTGTGCTTCTGCTGCACAATCTGCGCGATCTGCAGGACGTCGGTCAACGTATAATCACCCGCGTCCTTGATCTCAATGTTGAACCTCTCGTCCACTTTGCGGTTGACGAGATTCTTCTGGAAGGCAGCCAGTGTAAGCTTGAACTGCTCCAGTCTTTCGCCGGACTCTTTGTAATAGTCAGGACTGTACGGAGATGAGCATGTGAACTCCAAGACGCTGCTGAAACGAGACAAGCGTTGTCGCTACTTGTACTGACTCTGGGATGTTCTCCTTGGAGACGAAGCGATCGAGTTCGGGAACGAATTCCGCATTTGTTTCGGCGAGCCCCAACGCAACTTCGTCTCCCCTGGTCTCCAAGAATTCGGCAGCGCTGTTGGTAAGCACGCGCGCCCGCAATGTCAGGCCAGGAGTCGGTGTATGAACTATATTCATCGCTGCCATAGATTTCGTTGTCATTGTCAACGATGGTTGATCCTGGGAGCCTTGATGAACCGTTGGGGAGCGGGGATTTCATGGGCAAGCCGCAAAAGGCTTGCTCCTCAGTTCCGTCGCTATGTTGAATGCAACTTCAATGCATTATGCATGGGCTTGACGTGGGCTGAGCAGCACAGCCGCAACTGCATACCCGTTACGAATCTTTACGCGACCTCTGTTCTCGCTAGTTGTCTTCTGCCTTACTTTCAGCCCTTCGATCCCAGGACTCTCGCCACCCATCCAATGCTTCTTGACCTGTGTTGTGTGTGCTCGTACCGTAACCAAACACAATGACACGGCTTCAATTCTCACCGAGAGCCTACAATCTCACTCTGAATTCTGGTAATCCCCCAAACCTCGTATCTTGACAACCCGGGTTGCTGTGGGAAGTCTGCGGGGTTTCTCCCAGGGTGGCCTCGCTACTCATGCACGATGCCGGCGATGCCCAACACCACCAATCACACCAATGTGTGTTGTATTCCCCTCCAACCTCGGGCCTAGACTGATCGAGGGGTATGTTTTGGCTAGATGTCCATCCGGCAGCCAGCCGTTTCCCTTCCGTTCCCTTCCGTGGCCACTTCTGTGCACACGCGGAAAGGGCGTGCCCAAGTTCAAGTTACAACACGTTCCTGAATCCTGCTAGCATAGGTCAGGGACTCAGGGCCACTTACGCGCCATTTCTTCTCCCCCATCCGGGACTCGGCTTATATCAAGACGAGCTCACTTCAATTCAAAATCCCTCCTCTCTGGGCAGTATCTGCAAACCCTTACGAGCATAATTGTGGCGTCATCCGGAACGACCACAATGGCAGACGACGTCAGCGAATCAAACAACACCATGGATACCACCGCAGTCGAGCCGATGATGACTCCTGTAACATCACGCCCGAATTCCTCAACAGAGTCCGCTGCGTCGCCTGGTTCTGCCTATCCTGACACGTCGCTGGGCGTGACTAAACCGACGCAGCAGCACAATGATGCGGGGGTTGTCATTAGCGATCAGACTGTTTCGGTGAACAGCGATATGCCCATTCGTCAAGAGACCCTTGGAGATGACGTCGGCAACTCGGTGAAGGAAGGCAGTCCTCCAGAGATCTATTCCCGAGCTGACCGTCGCCGGCCTTCAAGTTCCTGGTCAGACAGAAGCCGCTATAGCAATCACACTATTCGTTCCGACATACTGTTTGCAGCAGCAGCAGAAAAAAGTACAACAGCTGCAATGCTTAAACTGATCAATCAGGTGGAAGACCTCCAGGACCGTGTGATCGAGTTGGAATGCCCCAATGGCCATGGCAACGACAGCCCCGAGCCGAAAGATGAAAAGGGCGATGTTCAGATTGACAGCACAAACAAAGACCCCGAAACAGCTGGTGACACTCGCAAGTCTGGATTACCACGGTTTGAGCTAACTCAGTGGTTGGGTACTGGGAGTCAAGGAACGGAAAGCGACTTCTTCAGTTTCAAACATTCCTACCCATTCATTCGCGTTAGGTATGACGGGTGGAAGGAGACCGCGAAACCTTTTCGGAAGGATGAAACGCTACCGTTCTCAATTATGAATGTTGGCTTGAATTCCCCCATCATCGCGGAATACTTTCATGAAATTATGACAACAAACACCGACTACACTATGCCAATCGCACCACGGCAGTCTCTGGGGCCTACATGTTACTTTTCCAAGCCGTTTCGCTTTCTCTTTCAGCATCACGGCATGTTTCAAAGTAAAGCAGAAGAGCTAGAGGGTTCGAATAGTTCGTGCGTGATCCCATAATATCTCTTACTCTCCACACAGGTACTGAACTTTGATAATTGTTGCTAATATCAAGAAAAGCACCGCTCGTTCAATGAAGCCGGATAAACATACCCATGCTCTTGGAACGCCATCAAGGGAAGACCACGGCAATGAGTACTCTACCCACACCAAACATATTGCAGCAACAGAATCACAATCTGCGCGTATTCTAGACAAGGAACACGAGAAGGGTGGCAGTAGAGCCTCCGAACCCGGAACGGATGGAAAGGCGGATGGGAAATCCTTGGAATATAACCTAGGAGCTCAACTAAGATTCCTCCTGGACTTTATGGAATCGTATTTGGGCCCACAGCTTGAGCTTTACACGGAAGCTCGAGCTGGAAGTTTACGGACCATTGAATATGAAAATGTCTGGATGCTGTTCAAGTCCGGCGACATCGTCTACACCCCACTGCGGAAAGAGGGAGAACACATCCAAGTTCCATCAAGGCGGAAAGGAGCAACATTAGAAAGCCCACCTGGCTTACATGAAGGCACTTGCCGTCATGTTCCACAAGCTTACAAAATTGTAAGCGTGCTTGGGGGAAACCCCATCGCTAACGGGAAGGCCGAGCCAATCACCAAATACAATGATTTAACACTCTTGTGTTACTTCATCGATTTTTCCGTCGATAGCTATATCTGCGTCTCTGACGCCTTTACATTGAAACCCTTCGAGGGGACGATGGAGATAAACTAGCTGCCGGTATACCCATTGGCCTATGCCTTGGACCCGATAGCTCCTTTGGGTGGCAACTAGAAACAAACTCGTCATATCAAGCCTGGGCTTGATAGAATGGTCGAATACCTCACAACACGTGGTCGAGAGTTTGTTAAATTTTCCAAGGCATCCCACCGCATGTATGAGAGCTCGACTATAGGAGAAGACAGGCAAGAGGTAGGTCGAACCATCGAGTAATTGCTCCATACTGTTGTTCTATCACCTAACGCATGTATTATAGATAAACACGCCGGTCATTATCGACTTTACTACCGCATTCCAACACATGCCGAGATCATGTCTACGGCCCTCGTTGCCCACTTCAAACGTTGTTAGACAACTTGCGGACAATTTACAACATATCGACGACGAATTCATGCTCTATCCCAAGGATTACGTGGAGAAGGGTAGAATTCACTACTACTCGATGTATCAAGAAGGGTTGGCCCATAAGTGTATGAAAGACATGATTGAGATACTCAACAACTACCCGATGGTGACCTCGACGACACTCGAAGTAGCTGCAAGGATCATCTCACAGATGGAGTCTAACGGTCACATTCTCTTACTTCCTGGGGCTGTTCCCGCTTTTGCACTTCGCAACCGCAAATGGGGTAAGTTCCCCTGGTCTCGTTTGAAGCACTATCTGTAACGTCCGGTGCGGTATTATCTAGAGCGTGGCTGGTACCGCCGTGACTGCTACATCTAGCTGACATCCAACAGTGCTGCTTGATCTGGATCTGGTTCTACCTGTTGATAACGAAGCGGGGTGGGACAACCTGGTCTTACCACCTGGCCACAAGGACATGGTGCGGGCCATGGTCGAGACTCACGCCACCGGATCACGTTCGACCACTGGCATTATGAGCCAGAATAGGGAAGTTGACATAGTTCGAGGCAAAGGTGAAGTTCCAGATTTCTGTATAATTCGCTTGGACCACTGACTGACCCTGCAATCAAAGGCAAGGGCTGTATCATTCTCCTCCACGGAGAGCCAGGTGTTGGTAAAACATCCACTGCGGGTATGTATCCTCCTATAACAGCCCTTACTGAAACGCATGCTACTATTTGTATCATATCTACACCTGAAAAAGGCTCAATCACACACTGACCACAGTCTAGAATGTGTTGCCGCCTATACAAAACGGCCTCTATTTCCAGTCACGTGCGGTCAGTAATAACATGAGCAGCAAAGAATGCAATCCGCGATTATATTACTGACATGATGATTTAGGTGACATTGGCTACGAGCCCGATGAGGTCGAACGCAACTTGGAGAAGCACTTCAATCTTGCTCACAAATGGGGATGTGTCATGCTTCTGGATGAAGCTGATGTTTTCCTTGCAAAACGAAGTGTAAGTACTAACGTCAAATGCCCCAGATCAATCCTGAATCTAATATTCTACAGAGAGACGATGTTAAGAGAAACGGTCTAGTGTCTAGTAAGTTGAAAATAATTTATGTACCGTCAACAAGTCTGCTTGTAAACAAACTAATGCCACACCAGTATTCCTACGCATTCTCGAGTACTATCCCGGAATCCTCTTTTTAACTACCAACCGTGTTGGTGCATTTGACGACGCCTTCCGCTCACGCCTACACTTGACGCTGTACTATCCCAAACTCAACCGCACGCAGACCATCAAGATCTGGGAGATGAACCTACATCGAGTCGTCGAGCAGAACAAGAAGCGCGCGGACAACTCACAGCCCATTATCGAAACCCACAAGGAGCAGATCATGAAGTTCGCAAAACGAAACTGGGAGAAAATGTCCTGGAACGGGCGGCAAATCCGAAACGCTTTCCAGACGGCCGTGGCGCTCGCCGAGTTCGACGCCACGCGCGGAAGTGAGAATGGGGACGAGGATGGAGACTACGCGAAGCAGAAGAGCGCGCAGTCTTCCGGCACGTCCAAGGAGGGGGACCAAACGGTCGGACGAGAGATGAGACCCATCTTGTCCAAGAAGCAGTTCCAGACCATCGCCAAAGCGTCCATGCAGTTCGACGACTACCTTTTCCAAACACACGGCGGGATGGACCAGTCGACCAACGCGAAGAGGGACCAAGTAAGGTGGGACTACGAGGTGAAGAAACGACCCGAGCGAACCAAGGAGCTCTCTTCGGTGTCGTCATCTGACGCGGACGAGGGGAGCTCAGGATCTTCATCGAGAGCCTCGTCAGATGAGTACTCTACTGCGTCGGAAAGCGGCTCAAGTTCTAGGGATAGGAAGCACAAGAAGAAGAGCAAGAGTAGCAGGGAGAAGGAGAAGGAGAGGGAGAAGGAGAAGAAGGCAAAAAGAAGGAGGAAAAGAGGAAGTCCAGGTCGAAGAAGGATAAGTACTAGGCAAGGTTACAGTACAGGGATGAGGAAGTAGTTTCGTTATTGTAGGTCTCTTGTCGGCTCGTTGGGGTTTCTTTGCAACAACGTATGGTAGGGCGCGGAGGATTTACTACGTCAAGTTGTTTCTTTACATCGACCCCTAATTTTAACAGAGCAATTTTTGCCACCACCTTGATTGTTATCCGTAGACTCTCACCTCGTGCAACTACTCATGAGTCGTGGTCGTAAAACAAAACTAAGCGAAATCTCCGGAGCAGTTTGCTCGGCGGTGTTCAAAACGGGGCTTTGGGTACCCCCAGAGCCCATAGATGATAGCCGTCAGATTGGAGGGTATAAAGATACTACTAATACCAGCCACATGTCTTCATATTCCGTGGTCCCTATGTCTGATTCCCCATACTACGCACCAAACTGCAGGAGCATGTTAACATTCTACGCATATAATCAACCAATCATACACACTAATTGGTCCGACCTTTGGCAGATAACTTTTCGGTTTCGAGGGTAAGTAAATTGCGACTGACATGATGACAAGGACTTGCAGACTTGCAGTATCACCCTACTTTCTTTTCAACTGTGGGCGTCTGTTCACTGCGACGAACCACTGTTGCATGAACCACGAGCTCAAATCGGATGTTTATTGCCCAGTGATCAAACATGCTCAACAGGTAGTGCTAGGTTTTGGAAAGCTTGCGCCATGGTACGATTTCCACTACCATGCACTTACATCTACCCCTATGCCCCGGAAGATTCTCAAGACGAAACTTAGAATGACACTTCCCAAACCAAAATCTTCACGTGGCCACCTGATTTTCGGGAGTGAGGACGGCTTTAAGTAACAAATCCCGAGTCGAGATATGATACTAACAGTTAACCACACGCTTTTAGAATGGGCCATATCTTAGCAACTTCTTTGGGTTAATTTCAACCGGGCTAGTCGAAGCTTTTATGAAGTAGACTCAAGTATGACACCCGACTGGGTCCTCGTGAGATCAGATAAGCTGCCTTCTGAGGGCAAGCTCCAATCCTTATTAGCTGGTGACAGCAAGCTTACAGCCAAGTGGGTTCCACGCTAGGAATATGGAAAACTGGCGGTGGACTATTCGGCAAGTATGATAGTGTTCAGACTCGCTTTATTACAAGGTCTCGTTTCTACTTACGGAAAAAGACTTGGTTGTGTTCGAATTTGTTCGACATCGTGTCAACCATGGCAAAGTCAAATCTCGATACGCTCGATCATTGGGACGTCGGTATTTTCTACCGAAAGGCTCTTGGATTGTCTATGTCTTGCTAGTTTGAATGTATTGCTGTAAATGTTGACGACGACATCTTCTTTCACCCCAGCAGCGGCTCAAAGGTGAGCAGAGATCATTCATATCAACCAAAACAGTCCCACGCCAGTTTTCCTGCTTAAAATATTCCACGATAAACCCTATATAAAAGAAGAAATCCAGGTGATTTTGCATATCTACCAGCATTTCGAGTGTGTTACCTTCAAACTTGTAGTCATATACTAATACATTGTGAAAATCAACGTTGTCGACATATTCTCCTTGGAAAAAGGATAGTTCTTCTAACGTTCTTCTTGGAACTGTTGTCCACCCATGACAACGAGGCAGTGGAGGGAAATCCTTAACTATGACATCACCGTGCACTGGAGTCCTTGGTAACGTAAGAGGTTCGTTGCAGAATGCTTTCAGGTTCTCGATGGCGTCTTTCTGTGTATAGGGATCTTCTCGGACACGAATTGCCCGGCCGTCCCTGCCGGCAACCTCCATGGACCGCTTTATAGCCTGGAGTGCGGCAACCGTACGACACTCCTCCTTGAACGGCCATTCCATTCCATTGGTCTGGGCGGACGGTTACCCGGTTGTTTTAGATACGGTAGTAGCGAACGCCAGAACTAGTCAGATCATCTTTAGTATGTATCATCCGGAACAAGTGGGTGGATGGAAAGATAGCATATAATTTTTATAGCAAAATGCGTGTCGTTGTCGATTGTGTCTTCAAGCACCACACCTTCAGCTCCTTGGCCGACATAAGAGCCGATCCTTAATTCGGTCGAGACAGGTAATGGGCACAACTGGGCGTGCGCAAGGTTATTCTATGAAGGTGGGGTGTTTGTGGAAGGAACTTTGGTGATTGTCGAAGGGCTATCGATGCCCATTGAAGGGGTGTGAGTGACGGCTTTGGGACTTGTCATGTTGGCTAGCTGCGGAAGATTCAAGATCCATGTGTTCAACGTTGCTGTCAGAATAAGGTGATACCAACACAAAGATAAGTAGCGTGGTGAAGATTGCAGCTACCTGGGCGAAATGTTCTCTATAGTGCAAGAGTTGTAGCCTCGCTACTACTATAACCTAGAGAAAGGAACAGCTTACTGGTCGGCGAAGGCTGGCGAAGCTAGTGTTAACGAGCAGAAGCCGACATCATACATGTGGTCCCGCCGCTTCGAGTACTTGATGGGCTACCTAGAATACGACGGGCTGTCGTTGGGAACGAGGTCGAAAACCGAACAACGATATAAGGTATGAGGGTTCTATGGTTTCTGGACAAGGCTTCATCTCCATGTTTTTCAGAACCTTGACTCCAGCCCACTGTTACCAATACTAATCATTCTGTGGTGCAGGGATACAATTATCACGGAGACCGTAAAGATGCTGTGCTCGACTCCCACCTACTATTTTCAGTTCATGACGTCAGTTTAATAAGATTATCCAATCCTGTATACGACAATGATATATCTTATGTTTTCGACCCGCAGCTGGCGAGGTTCTGTCCACCGAATGCTAGCGGGACGATCCGTAATGTCACGCATGAAGTAGTCGGCAATTGTCAACTTTTACGAGTCAGAATTTATAGGGGCGTCGCACGAGTAACTGCTGATTCAGAAGAATCGCCATGTAAAATCTAGTAGCCTAGTACAACCTACGATATAAAGTCTACTGGTGGTAGGTACGGATTTGTTCCGACTCGGTTGAATAGCAGGGTCTTCTTTTATAGAACGCGATTCTTATAGGTGAACTTCATCACCACCACACCATATAATTGTTGCCTTTCTACGGTGTACAGTACATTGAATTGAAAAATGAAAGCTCACCTTCTTCGGCTCTCCGCTTACGCAAACACACCTTATTCTTTGCTCTTGGCGTATATTTTGCCTTATCTGTTGGCATACGGGTGTTGTATATATCTGCTCGATAAATTTCCCTCTATATAACGACGACCACCAATGGGCTAGAGTTTGTCAAAGGTATTCTGGCAGATATAAATATTTGTGGCACAGATAACTCGACCGCCGTCTCCCGTGGCTGCAGATTCGAATCCTTCGTAACAACCTGGCAAGCACCCAAGTGTTTCGACGAGCTACTGGACACCGAATTCCGCAACGACCATAGCTGGAAGCTCTATGCCGTACGTTAAAAGGAGATAAATCAGATCACCTTCTCGGGCTTCGAGCGCGGTATCGTAAATCAGGCGTGGTCCACATGGAAGTTGCTTGCGCATTCCTCTTCCAAAAGGAGGTCAAGATTGCCCACGGGCTGATTTCGGGCACTGTCGACTACTACTAGTGTCTAGACCATTGGCTTGTGTAGGACCGTCTAAAGCGTGGGGGATTCGTCAGTCTTCTTTATTGGCCGCGTTTCACCCTTAAACATAAGTTAAGTCTAGAATCTGTCTTTCCAAATACTGGATTCGGCTAGCGCAGGCACCCTATTTCTATATTATCCAAACCCGACGTAATTTATTCGCCGCGAATATATGATGTCCCTGGTAAAATTGAATAGAGGGTTACACTAAACATTGTAACCCGGAAATGTATACGTTATATAGAATCTTAAGATAAAGAAATTAATTACTGTACAAAGTTTAACTAATCGTTAAAAAATTTCTAAGTTATATACTTAAGAGTATAAACTAATTTTATTTGTTATTATTATAAAGAATATAAATTTCTTCGCTACGTTATATGGTGCGGTCTTATTAATGTAATATAACAAATTACTTCGTTAAAGATAGTTGTTTATTTTCTTTTAATATTAAAGTGGATAACTCGACTAGTGTAATAATTATAAGGAGGCTATTATATCTTCGTTCTAGATATAATTATAGACACTTATCTTAAACATTATATCGCTAACTTTTTATTGTTCTATAATCTTCCAGGAGAAAGACGAATTTTTCAAAACTATATGTTTACTGCATCTTAGTTGAATATATTTCTATTATTCTAAACATGAAGGGTTTAAATATTCTACCAATATTTTTCTTAGGAGCTATTGCTTTGTCGATACCATTCCAAGAGAATGCTGCGCTCCTACCTCTTAAGGAAAAGACTAGTTCCCTAGTCTCTCGAGGGTTTTTTAACGACTGTCTCACACCTGAGAGCGACAATACTATCAAGACTATAAAAAACAAACCGGGCAAAATAATACGCTTCTTCCGAAGGAATTTTGAAATTCAAGTATATGATGCTCAGAAAGCATTTAAATTGCTAGATACTGAAGAGGTTATGTCAAATAGTGTTCTATTTCTGGTAAACAACAAGCTTTGCAAGCCAGTTAATATTCATATGCAGGCTCGGGGAATAAAGATTGTACACAGGATTAAGGCTTCGACAGAAGCATTTGTTACTTTTGAGGAGAAGTTAGATAAGGACGAGAAGTTAATAGTTTGGATGGAGGAGTAACGGCTAGATAATAGGGTTCGTCATAACTAATAGACACGAGCTTAGAGTGTGAAAGCTGACTAAATTTATATATTTGAAAGACTTACTTATCCCTGCGACTATTCTGGCTATATTAATAGTTATAACTACTTCTCTAGAATATTCTATATTACGTTAACTCTAGTCTATACTACTAGAGTAAAGGTGTGATATATAGTATGCTATAGCAATATAAATAGATAAGAGAATTGTGATAAATCTAGATAATAAGTTTTACTTTTTAAATGTAAGCAGAGCAGAAAATTCAAGATGTAGACTTAAAAAATAATATTTTAAACTCCAAGAATTCTAAATATATTACATTATATTTTAATATATTTTAAACTTATAGCACCTAGTACAACTATAATTTATATGTTCTGGAGGGAAATAGGTACTTTATACTACTAAGGCTACGTAAATAGTCACTTAAGCCATTATAAAATACCAAAGAATAGTATAGCTATATATAACTATAACCGTGAACAATTTTCAGAAGAAACCCACGACTATAACGACTTGTAGATTATAGAACTAATAACCCTTACCGAGCGCAATAGTAAATACAAGGCAATATATAACGGTAAGGGAGGCAATGCCCCTTTCTTTAGGTATTAATCCGCCTTACTATATCCTATTTATATATTCACTATACTATAACTGCATTAAATAAATCTTACTTACAACTAAACATGTTTCAAATTCACTTAAAGATTACATAGACTACTCTATTAAACATACTAGATATAACCAAGTAAAGTAAAGCAGCTGTAACGACGGACAAGAGGAAGACTATAGGCCTAGAGTTAAGAGCTGTCGTCGACTATAGTAATACCACCTACGAGTGAGAAAGCGATCTATGATACAAGCGAGAGCAGCACTTGTAGTAAAGGAGACCCAGCCACGCTAGCTAGAGATACATATAAGGTTTACAGGATAAATAAAGTAGGTTTATATCTAAAATGTTCCGGACAAATTAGGAGACGTCGCAAATCAGTTAGTTTATATTAAGCACTGAAATAAAATAAGCTATTTAGGTATTACTAGATACCTATCGAGTTTAAGTATAGGAAGACCGGGTTCCTCCGTTATTGCTTTTCCGGAGATAACCACCAGTGAATAGAGTAAAAAAGAAGTAATTAACTGTAGGTACCTGCTATTACAACGGTATAGTTACCCTACCTATAATATTAGCAAAGAGAATTTATTAAATACTACTATACTAGGGTTAGGTTTAATACCAGAGTTCTCGGGATTATATATAATACTAAGGATACCCTAATCCCTTTATCCCGTAATATATAGTTGCTTCCCCCGAGCTGAGATAGAGTAGGATTCTTTTCGATCTAAAAAGTCCGCTAACGATTTTACCGCTAGGCGATCTTGAAATAGCCAAGGCTTTATAGACCTACGTATATCGCCTAAAGACTTATAACAGGAAGCCGTGTCCCGAACTATTACGTGATAGGGGAAAAACTAGATTTTCGTCTTGAATTTAAGAAAGTCGGATCTAGATAGCAAACTGACCACCGGCTATATCTATATAATAAGAAAGTAATAATACCTAGTAGTAGCTTTATAAGTTAGTGTATTTTATTATTAAACCATGTGTAGCTCCAAGTATTAATACCAATCTATTAAAATAGCAAGGATAGAGAAGATGCTTTTTAGGTAAAAGTAAGAATTTAAGAATCTCCGAAGTAGCTTTCGAGGATAATTATACTAAAACAGCATTATTTCGGCTTATTAAGTACTAATCTTTTTTCTAGCTAAGGTTACTTAACTGGGCTACGCCTATAACAGTACCTAGATATATTAATTTATCGAGGTCCTGCGAATAATCTCAACTAGGTCCGAACTCTAGTACTGTAACTTTGCTTTACGCGGCTTTGGAATTAGGAATATACTTTAACTAGGTTATGCTAGCTTAAATACTATAAGGTATATTAGAGCTAACATGTGTTTTGCTTCGCGAAACTGAAATGATTTAGTGCAGTATCAAGAGGTATATAAACAGGAAGAAAAGTAGTTAGTAGATTAAAGAATAGTAAAATAGTTTATATAACGCATAAATACTAGTATTACCTTACTCGAACAGCACGGTGTGAATTTGAAGCTAATTTAGATACCTAATTAAACTAGGATTAGTCTATCTACGTAATAGAGAAGGAGGGAAGAGTTATTACAGCCGCAGCTAGAGGCATTCTAATCGAACACGTTAAACGGTTCGGATCTACTCAGCGTATACTATCGGCATCCGCTATTATTGCTAGTTATATTTGTAACTTATATATAACGGATTAGTATAATTAAACTCAGTAGGAGAATGTCAGTAAATAGAAAAGAAAGTAGTACCTAATTAAAACTAAAAAATATATAATAGTCTCATAGTAGGCGTATTTATATAGGTTGCTCTAATATATCTATAGTTTGGGGCTATCTAAGGAATGCTATATATTAGCTACTAATTGCGGCGCTATTAGTTCGTAATAGTGTAACCTATTAGGTTTTCGCCTGTCATGTAAAGTATTGTTGTTCTTAATTTAATGCTGTGAAATTGAGTTATACCTTTTAGACGCTAATTATACGCAGGTTAAGTAGGACCTTATTAATTTTACCCGTTCGAAGTATGTTTGAATTACATTAACATAAGACGACTCTAGTGGCTAAAGGCTTTAAATCTTTTTTTCTTGCCAAGAACCCTATTTCGATTATTCTACATTACATAGATTCCCAATTTAACTCTACTACAAAGTTTTATAATACGAAAGTTATAAATACTGTAACACTGCAGTTACCACATATCCTTTTGTTCTATTCTTAATATCTTTTCCCACCTTGCTTATAATTATTAATTATAATCATTAAGAACTATAGCCGCTATTATGAAGACTGCTTCCTTAAATCAGATCGCTACGTTTAGCCTTATTGCCGTTCACACCGTTTGCGGCTTCCAGATCCCGGTTAGCAGTTATGCTATATCTCGTAATCCTATTATAGTTATTGCCGCGGTTACTACTACAGCATTTGCTACTCCTATTGAATCCTATAAACTCGATACTTATAATATTAGTAGGTGTTCTGGTATTTATTACGAGGTTCTAGTGCTGTTTACTAAATTGTTCTATAGAAGAGAGAAACCTTGAAGACCTTGAAAATATTAATGATATAGAGTCCCGTGGTCTTGCTTGGAATAAACTAAAATCCAAAACAAAGTCAAACGTTAAATCTTTTAGTAAAGTATTCACAAGGGATTTTGATAGTTTTCTTAACGAGGTAGACGACGAGTTAAACCAGAAATTGTAAGTTGCATACTGCTATATTTCAAGTTATACCGAACTAACTAGTTTCTAGAGCGGATCAAGCAAAGGAAAAGAATGGAGAGGGTAGCTCAAAGGAAAAGATCTTAATCAAAGGATTAATCGAGTTACGCAGAAACTTAAAAGACTGGCGCTCAAGGGCGTAGGCTAATCCTCGATTCAGCAAGACTAAGGACAACGTTTAAAGCAGTGGAAATAGGGATAATAAATAAATAAACAGGATGTACTCATGATCTATACGTAATATATACTAGGGTCAAAAAGAATAAGAATAAATGCATCGTTCGAGTTGTGTTTGTAGCTTTTTTTATAACTAGAACAGCTCGTATTACTACTAATATGTATTATAGAGGGGGCTCTACCTCCTTCTTCTTTTTACATTGCCTATATATTTCCTACAAGGCGTAGTTAATGTTATTAGTTCGACAGCCTACAAGTACTTGTAGTTGTCGATATATGAAAATAGTGCCCGACTATAGATACAGATAGCCCTACTACATTTTAGTAATATAGCAATTAATTTTATAGAACTAGAGAGGCACTTCTTTAAGATACTTACCCTAGAAGTTATAAGTATAATAAGGTAGGGTTAATAGTATAGGTTGGTAAAAGATTAAGATTAACGATCGTCCTCTTTATTATTAAAGGGATAGGGAAATATATATAAAATTAACACGATGATGGAATTGCAGAGTGGATTTTGCAGTGCGTTTACTAACCGTGATTATCCCCATCTTACCAATAACTATAACCTGTTAAGCCGATTAGCCCTATATCATAATGCATTCTCAGATTCTGATACTGCATTGCACTTATCGAATAAAACACGAATCCATTTAACATAGTGCGTACGGGCCGACCGTTTCTGAATTTAGTGGAATGCCGCGTCACGAAACGGGGTGGAAGCGCGTAGGTAAACGGCGAAATACGGTAAATCTCTATAGACGTAAGGAGAAGTCCCGCAGCTTCTGGAATAACAATATTTGAATTATTTACAGAACAAAAATCTACCATGGATAACAACCCAAGTCTCTTGTCGCTACCAACACGCAGCGATACTGTAGTAAGCAGCTAATCAGGTAATTATGCAACCGTTTATATTCATATCCCCGTAACAAAAAAGGATAGATGAATTAGCCAGGTGCCTTAATCGCCAATACCTGGCCAAGTAGCTTAACCCCTCTAATTATCCTCACGATAGGTGCTTGGCTGTTAAGGGGGTTATAGACCATTCGGCAGCTAGTATAGTACGCGAACACGGTTTTAGACCTCCGCGACCCTTTCTTCGGTAATGGAGCACCTGAGCTTCTTTTAATAGCATAATGGCGCTCTTCTATGCGAATACTACTGGCGTGGCGGAGCTATAAAGTGTTAGTCGGTGTATTGCGTGCGCGATTATAAGGGCAAGTTACTAGGTGACGAAGTAACGGAGATTCCTGGCGGCGGCGAAGGCTTGGTCGCGCGAGTTGATATTATAAAGGGAATACTTCGTATGAGTCCTCTGCGAAAAGCCCTCTTTACCGTCGCGAGTATCCGTACGGAGTATCATTAGTGGATATTGCGATATGGGTCTCCCGTCTTGGGTTTCCACTCCGTGCTGCTTGAGGACACGTTGGGGCGTCCCCTAGCTGTCCCGTTACGGTTTCTCGGCAACGTTGATAATGAGCTGAGTGAGGAGAAGAAGAAAAGCCCCCTTTCTTTGGAACTTCAATTTACCATAGCCGGTGGTGGATACGGGCCTGAAATCCCACGTGGCGTTGGCGTTAACTAGGAGGGCGAAACACGGTTGGTGGCTCAGCAGTGGCTGTGTCATCCTCGTTCGACGATGATGAGCACGAGATCAAGGGGTTTTTAATATCCAACACCGTCATCTCATTCTACCGCTTTGTGGACTACTGGATGGCCATGGATTGTCAGCATTGAAGATTGTACGAAGTATGTACTCCGTACTCCGTACCTTGTTATCCAAGACCAAGGATGTGATGTGATGCTGCTGTTGATGGGAACCGGTCGGTAAAGTTGGAGCGAGGCTGAGTCACGGACGGCCAACCCGAGTCGTGTACGTAGTACGTCGTCTGGATGGATGTGTTTGTGCGACGGGGAATGATTCCGGAAGCATAAGCGACCAGCGGCCGCCCGTCCAACGGTGATTGATCTCCTCTAGGATGTTTCTTCTGGAACAAATGCATGAGACGGCGTCCTAACGGGAACCTGGGCAATATGTGGTTCTAATTCTGGTGCACACAGCGGACGACCAGTGTGGCATAGACGATATGGCAAAGCTTACAATGCCATGTGAATCACGATATCATTCCCAGCTCACTAACTCGGGCCATGGTTTTTGTGATTTGATTTTGTTCATGTTTGCGGCGGGGTGTGACGATGAACGGACGAGATGGACGATGGATGATGCGTGGATGCTAACCCAATCTACGGAGTTCTGTGTGCTCCGTAACGTAAGTACGGAGTGCATACCCAGTAGTACCAACGTTAGGGCCCGGCAAGTGCGGGGCTGTTTGTCGCTTGCCCAGGGAATCGGGTTGGCGTCAAAAGAACAGAAAGGGGCGCTGCCTGGGCTTCCCTGGGCTGTCTGGGCTGTCTGGGCTATCTGGCCTGCCTCAGCGCTCGCATGCACCGATCAAAATAAGTGGACTCGGCTGGCTGCTGTGCCCCAGTTTTCCCCACCTCTGCAGACTTCTGCTCGGCCTGAATGAGGGACAGTCGCACATGAGGATCATCTTGCAACTGCATTGCAGCTGGACCCCTCTCTCCGGGTCTCTCTCTAATCTCCTCCTGATTCTGCGACACGAGTGATTCCCCCGTACGTAACCAGCCCGACCTGTAACTTCAGGCCACCCACGGTGCAGTCCGAGATCCCGACAGCCCGGAACACCAGACATCCAGCGTCCATCGGTTGCAGCGCAGCTCCTCTTCCTGTCTGCCAGACCAGACGGACGACTTGCTGCCACTGCCAACGTTACTCCGTACCGAGTAGTTGCGGGAAACTAACCACACAGTCGTTACTCCGTACCTCAATCGACCAACTCGCATTGCCTTGCATCGCCTGCATCGCCCCAGGCCCTCCCCTCCCCCTTTGCTCCATCTTCCCATCAACACCACCTCTAAAAAGGCCTCTTCGCCTCTTCTGGCCCCTGCAGATCCGCACCTAAGCTCGCCCGCTTCCCGTCCCTGTTTCGCCTTTCCCTTCTCCCCGAAACTTAACAAAGTCGTACACAGTACTGCGAAGTCCACCGTCGCGAAGTCCACAACGGTATACCCAAGCGACATCGTTTTGCCATCCCCCAGCGGCCAGACAAGATGTCGTGGAAGCTCACCAAGAGTAAGTCGATTACCCATTTGCCTACCTGCCTGCCTGCCTACCTGATCCCTGCCCTTCACTCCTCCTTTCGCTACCGCTTATTCGCCTGTTCACCGTCCCACCGCCGCGTCCATGTCCACTCGCCTCTATAATACCCCTTCACCGATGCCGCCCTACCCGCATAAAGAACCGTTATGGACTCATGGGTCCTAGACGAATGATATCGTCGTACTGACACGGAGGCCTGCAGAGTTGAAAGAGACCCATCTGGGCCCTCTGTCCAACACCTTCTCGCGATCACCTTCCACCTCCACCATCACCGACAAGGACGAGAAGATGGCAGCGCCCCCCACGAGCTCTTCCACGCCCGTGCCCCCAGACAACGCCATTGGTGCGTCCTACAAATACATACCCCAATCCTGCAACTCCCACTGACCCTCGTCCCTCCAGCCGCCTCAGAAGCCATGGCACAGCAACCCGTCGTCCAGGCCCCCAAGCCCGGCATTCTCGTCGTCACTCTCCACGAAGGCCACGGCTTCTCCCTCCCCGAGCAACATCGCAATGCCTTCAGCCAGGCGTCTCACCAGGGCTCCCTTTCGTCGGGCAGTTCCATCAGCGGCAGTGTAGTAGCGGGCTCTATGCGGCCTGGCTCGAGAGGCACTCCCGGCTCCTACATCAACGGCCGACCACAGACCTCGGGCGGTGCCTTTACCGGCCTCCCCACCAACCACGGCAGAATCTCCAGCAAATGGCTGCCGTATGCCCTCCTGGACTTTGACAAGGTTCAGGTCTTTGTCAACTCTGTATCCGGAAACCCCGAGAACCCCTTGTGGGCTGGCGAGAACATCCAGTACAAGTTCGACGTGTCCCGAGTGACGGAGCTGGCTGTCCACTTGTACATGCGAAACCCCGCCGCGACGCCCGGAGCCGGACGTAGTCAGGACATTTTTATTGGAATTGCTAGAATCAACCCGCGCTTCGACGACAGGAACGCGTTTACCGAGGATCCCAAGGCCAGCAAGAAGGACCGCGAGAAGGCCGCGGCCGACTTTGCTAGCAAGGAGCGATCTCGGGGCCAGTCGGGAGTGGATTGGGTGGATATCCAGTACGGCACAGGCAAGCTCAAGATTGGTGTCCAATACGTCGAGAACCGAGCCGGCAAGCTCAAGATCGAGGACTTTGACCTCCTCAAGGTGGTCGGCAAAGGTAGTTTCGGCAAGGTGATGCAGGTGCGCAAGAACGACACCAACCGCATCTACGCCCTCAAGACCATCCGCAAGGCCCACATCATCTCCAGATCCGAGGTCGCCCACACACTGGCCGAACGATCGGTGCTGGCTCAGATCAACAATCCTTTTATCGTGCCCCTCAAGTTCACTTTTCAGTCTCCCGAGAAGCTCTACTTTGTCCTGGCCTTTGTCAATGGCGGAGAGCTCTTCCACCACCTGCAAAAAGAACAGCGATTCGACGTTAACCGCGCACGATTCTACACGGCCGAGCTGCTGTGTGCCCTGGAGTGCCTGCACGGCTTCAACGTCATCTACCGTGACCTGAAGCCCGAGAATATTCTGTTGGATTACCAAGGACACATCGCCCTCTGCGATTTTGGCCTCTGCAAGCTAGACATGAAGGACGAGGACCGCACCAACACCTTTTGCGGCACACCCGAGTACCTGGCGCCCGAGCTGCTGATGGGCAACGGCTACAACAAGACGGTCGACTGGTGGACGCTCGGTGTCCTCCTCTACGAGATGCTCACGGGTCTGCCTCCCTTTTACGACGAGAACACCAACGAGATGTACCGCAAGATCCTCTCGGAGCCCCTGCACTTCCCCGGCCCCGAGGTCGTCCCCCCGGCGGCAAAGGACCTCCTGACCAAGCTTCTAAACCGAGACCCCGAGCGACGACTCGGTGCCAACGGCAGTGCCGAGATCAAGGCCCACCCCTTCTTCCACGCCATAGATTGGCGCAAGCTGCTCCAGCGCAAGTACGAGCCTACCTTCAAGCCCACTGTAGTAAGTAGTAGCCTGTCCTTTCCATATCGATGTGATGTAGCTAACCAGGATGCGCTCCAGATGGATGCTCTCGACACGGAGAACTTTGACAAGGAGTTCACTAACGAGGAAGCAAAGGATTCTGTTACCCCGGACAGCATTCTCTCACAGTCGGCACAGGACCAATTCACCGGCTTCAGCTACAACCGACCGGTTGCAGGCTTGGGTGATGGTGGTGGCAGTGTCAGAGACCCCAGCTTTCCTGGTAGTCTCAAGGATCGTCGATAGACGGTGGGTGTCTAGATCTTGATGGAGAAGATATCAAGGATAAAAGGGACACCTGGACTGTACCAGAGCGACGGTCTTGGGCATCGGCTTGCAGGCCGAGGTCCATCATATCCGAGTCCGACAAGGGTGAGGAGCGAGGTTCACATGGCCAATGCCATGATGATACAAGGAATTGCTACTGCTGCTGCAGCAGCATTGATTGACTTGGTACAGCACTTTCATAAGGAGTCCCGGCATGGCAGCAGGTCTAGGGATTGGTTTGCACTTTGAGGATCTGCAAGGCGGTTGGCAAGACAAGGCACGGCAGATGTAGATAACTTACAGAGGCAGAGAAATGACGAAAGATGACAGTCCTCGATGTATGCTGGCACAGACTAGTGATCCGGAGAAGAGGGAACCGAGTGGCACTCTCGGCGTTTTTTTTCGGACAGATGGCGTCCGGACACTTACTCAGCTCCAGCCTGGTAAAGCCTGATGCGAATAGGTTTTGGGTGGGGCGACTCGGTAGAATCCCCACCCCAGGTTGGACCGTGTTTCCAAGGTACTAAGTACGGCACGGCGTCATTTTACACAGTACTTTTACGACGTAGCCAAGGTGCAGGACGAATCCGGGATGGACCTCGTTCGCAGAAGTTTTACGGAGCACTTTGTACGGCGGACAAGGTCGCTGTGACTTACGTAGTACTCCGTACTTGCTGCGAGGTTTGATGCGATGTGGCTAGTTACGATGCTTTCGATGAAAAGCCGTTAAAGCTTTGCCCCCCCATAACTATCCGTATCGACAAATGCATCACGTCGCATCACGTCGCATCACGTCACAGCTGACGGGGACGGGAGCTGCAGGAAGTACTTAAGGTTGGTATTTAGCGGGGTACGACGGGGGAGCTAATAAGAAACATTGCTCACGACCGGAGAAGTGGGAAGAAGTTAACCCCTCCTTCAACCGCAGCTTCCCTCTAAGCTCCTTCACCATCATCACGTATTGACGACTTCTGGCTTGTTCCACATTAAAACGTCTCTCTGCCATCTCAGTGCTCTCTGCAGTTTTCGTTTCTGTCCACCTCCGTGACTTAATATCTCGGACAAAACAGAGGTGAGTGGGTGGCGATGCCCAGTAACCGTGTACCACGAACGAATGGCCTGCGCCCCGCCGAAGCTGTCGATCGGTCGAGTGACGATGCTTCAGCTCCATCCGCGATGGGGACGGCCGGTATTGCTTTTTGAGCAGGATATTAAGCTTCCGTGCCCTTGTCGATATTTTCTCGAACCAGAACTACTTGCTGACCTCTTCTTCCCTCGTCCAGCGCATCGAATCCTATCTCTATTATAGCCTTCGTTACCCAACACCACACAGCACCACACAGCACCACACACAATGCCTCAAGCATCATCACTCTCGGCCTGGGCCGATCTCGAGAGACACTACAAGTCGGTCGGCAAGACCTTTGTCCTCAAGGATGCCTTTGCCTCAGACAAGAGCCGCTTCGACAAGCTCTCCAAGACCTTCCACGATGAGCCCAGCAAGACCGACATCCTCTTCGACTTCAGCAAGAACTTGGTGACCACCGAGACCATCGACCTGCTGGTGAAGCTGGCCGAGGAGGCCGGCGTCGAGAAGAAGCGCGACGCCATGTTTGCCGGCGAGAAGATCAACTTCACCGAGCAGCGCGCCGTCTACCATCCCGCCCTCCGAAACGTCGGCGGCTGGGAGATGAAGGTCGAGGGTGCCGACGTCATGAACAACAAGGGCGGTGTCAACGAAGTCCTCGAACACATGCGCGAATTCTCGGAGCAAATCCGCAGTGGCGACTGGAAGGGATACACTGGCAAGCCGCTGACCAACATTGTCAACATTGGCATTGGCGGTTCCGACCTGTAAGTCGTCTGGACTTCGCAGACCACAGCCAGGACCTGTCTAACCTCAACAGCGGCCCCGTCATGGTCACCGAGGCCTTGAAGCACTACGGCCAAAAGGGCATGACCCTCCACTTCGTCTCCAACATTGACGGCACCCACATGGCCGAGGCCCTGAACGCCTCGGACCCCGAGACGACGCTCTTCCTCGTCGCCTCCAAGACCTTCACCACCGCCGAGACGTGCACAAACGCCAACACGGCCAAGACGTGGTTTCTCGAAAAGACGGACAGCAAGGGCGAGATCGCAAAGCACTTCGTCGCCCTGTCTACCAACGAGGAGGAGGTGACCAAGTTCGGCATCGATGCCAAGAACATGTTCGGCTTCGAGAGCTGGGTCGGCGGTCGCTACTCGGTCTGGAGCGCCATTGGGCTGAGCGTCGCCCTGTACATCGGCTTCGACAACTTCAAGCTGTTCCTGGCCGGTGCCCACGAGATGGACAAGCACTTCCGCGAGACGCCGCTCAAGGACAACATCCCCGTCCTCGGTGGTCTGTTGAGTGTCTGGTACAGCGATTTCTTCGCTGCCCAGACGCACCTGGTCGCTCCCTTTGATCAGTACCTGCACCGATTCCCCGCCTACCTGCAACAGCTCTCCATGGAGTCCAACGGCAAGACCATCACCTCGGACGGCTCACCCGCCAAGTACACCACTGGTCCCATCCTGTTTGGCGAGCCCTGCACCAACGCGCAGCACTCCTTCTTCCAGCTGGTCCACCAGGGTACCAAGCTGATCCCCACTGACTTCATCCTGGCCGCCAAGAGCCACAACCCCATCAGCGACAACTTGCACCAGAAGATGTTGGCTTCCAACTACTTTGCTCAGGCCGAGGCCCTGATGATTGGCAAGACCCCTGAGCAAGTCAAGGAGGAGGGTACTCCCGACGACCTGGTACCTCACAAGGTCTTCATGGGCAACCGCCCTACTACCAGCATCTTGGTCGGTGGCCACATTGGCCCCGCCGAGCTGGGATCGCTCATTGCCTACTACGAGCACCTCACCTTCACCGAGGGTGCCATCTGGGACATCAACAGCTTCGACCAGTGGGGTGTTGAGCTTGGCAAGTCCCTGGCCAAGAAGATTCTCCAGGAGCTGGACGAGTCTGGCAATGGCGAGGGTCATGATTCCAGCACTGGCAGCTTGATCGCTGCCTTCAAGAAGTATGCCGGCAACTGACTTGATGGGTCCGAGGGGATAAACGAGAAGGCAAGATTATAGCGCAAATCGGAAGATGGGCAATGGCGTAAAACCATGTACTTTACGATTAACGACATGGTATACAAGCCAGTTTAGCGGGACTGGCAAAGGTGCAACAAGGCTGGTCCATTGACGTGCAGGACTTGATAGAGGCAAATCATACAATTTTCACATTTCAGATGCCATTGTAGTGATGCTATTGGGTGTCAAGGTAAATGAATTGTGTCTCGGCTTTCTGTCTGTTCTGTTCCCGTAACTAGTCTGGTGAAATTTACGAGAGGATAATGGAGCAGGTTGTTGGCGAGTAGCAGCAGTGTCACGATATGCTTTGTCTGTCGATCTGCTCACTGTTATTCCGATACTAGTCTGCCGTACACCTGCCTATCGTTGGCTACGTACTAATCCATAGTGAGCAATGCCAGAGCATAATCAATATTGTTGTTGGTAGGTAGCATCAGTATCAAGGGATGTCCATTGTGTCTGTCGGGTTACTGGCTGTTGCTGTCTTGGTACTAATTAGTGGTGAAGGATTGCTAGAATATAATAAATGTTGTTATCCCGGAACTCTATGTGGTGACTACACTAGAGCATGATGAATGCTGTTGCTGGCAGGTGGCGTTCTTATAAGAAAGTCAGAGCCAGTCAACCCAAGGGTTTGTCATAATATAAACACGCCATGCTTCGACAACATCTTATAAGCTTTGAAATACATTTGACTATTTCCCAGCATTGAAAGAAGTCGACTGATTTGACAATCCGAGTACCAAACCAGCCGAGCCTAGTAACACGACGCCTCAGTACAGTTACACTCTGACGACTATCGGCAGTATGGCGACTCGGAGCAACATTGTTCTAAGTAGACTATCTCCAGCTCACTACCCTTGACGAGTTGACTCCATAGGTCCACATGTCCTTTGTACCACTGCAATGTACCGTTGTGGCTCGCTGCCCTACAAACGACTATTTTATAGACGCAAATTCGTACTGCACCAGTGGAAAGTATCCAGACATCTCTTCCCAGAGCTCGGCTGCTTCATAGATGCTACTTGTTCTGCTCTTCGACCGCATGGGTGCCTGGAGCGGGCAGCGGGACTGGGAGATGCTGCTGTTCCCCGCCCTTTGTGCTGGGAGAGACGGGAGAGCGCGTGCGTGGACCGTTTGCCACCGTCACGGGGTGGATCGTGTACCACGGCGGCGCCGAGATTGGAGATGCCTGTCTGTTTGACGGAAATGAGGGAAGTGGGGAGGAAGGTTGGGGGGATATGCAACTTCCGAGGTGTATTATATAGGTACTTCTTCTTTCTCGACTTTTTCTCCTGCCGAGCTGGGTTTTGGTTCTCCGACTCGTCATTTCTTTTCTTCCTCTGCGACCCCTCCCCCCCTTTTCCCCATGAAACATCTTGGACTGTCGAGGGCCTGCGCCGGCTGGCGTACGACCCGCCCCTTGACGCGCTGTCTACAACCGTTATTTATTAACATAATATCTTATTATACTATAGATTTATAGAGGTATAATAGCTTTATCATTAATTTATATCAGCATAGTATATTATATATCTAATCTATACTCTAGCAATACAGATTAGATATAACATACTATAGAAGCTTCTAGAATAGGAAATACAACTTTAAAGATAGCTATTATAAACGGGATAGTAAATAGAGCTTTTAAATATGATAATCGAAGAAGACTCTAACCTTAATACCTATCTATTAGCTGTTATTAACCCTACTACTTAGCGGCTATACAAGATTTAATAGAGATAAAGGTATTCGGATCGGATATAACAGGTTTTTGCCTAATTAGATAATATCGTCGGTAACTACCGTAGCTACTGACTATAGATATAATACTATAATAGCAATATAATATATACCCTTCTATTAGATAAAGTTTATAGCTGGATAAATATTAAGAGTTTAGACGAAGTAATATATATTCCCTTTACGATTAAGTTTACACCTCTACGTATTACTAGATTACATATTATAGTATTTTGTTATCTAATAATATAGCTTAATAACTTTAGACTACTTAAGCTATTTAATTAAGAAATAAGAGTGTAACTAAAAAGACTATTATAAAGTAAGAAACTTCTGCTACTAAACGTTAACTATATATTAGTGTGAAGTACTTAATTATTCTTGTCTATATTAATTAGATTTGAATCGGTTCTATTGTAAAGTTAGATTAGAATTTAACTTCTATAATAAAATTAAGAAACTAAGATAATTTCGCTTCAGAAGTCTAATAGTATAGATTATCATTACGTACTAGTAAGTTGTATCTAAATAGTAGATTCCTATAAAGTACGAAAGATAGGCTATCGAATAAGAGGAAGAACAACCAAATCTACCCTTTTCTACTATAATATATAATAATATATATAAAGCACTATTATATTTAACTATGAAACCTTTTGCTATTTTAACCCTACTATTTATAGAGGTTAATTCATTATCTCTACCATCTCAAGATAATACTGGTATAACGTCTCTTTATAATAACATACCTATTATCCCTCGAGGCTTCAACAATATCTATCGCTTTATTACAGGTTATCTTCCAAAAAAGACAATTAAAAATAAAATAGGCGAAACAAATACTTTTCTTTCCAAGCGGGTTATAATTATAGTCGCGCCACCAAGCTATCCCTATTATAGGCCATTTACTGGTGTCTTATTTTGGGTTGGTAATACCCTCTCCTATACAGTAGAACTTACTATAGAATATAAGGGAAATATAGTAAAGACACAAATTATATCAGGAGAGGAAAAATATGTTATGTTTGAACATCCGGTAAATGAAGGAGATAAACTAGCTTTAAAGTTATATAATGCTGAGGAAGTTGGACAAAGACAATTAGGCTAATATATTATTTATTATACTAAAATAAAGCTATACTTAAACTTAAATTAGCGTACGGACTAAAATAGAACTACTATATATAGTAATAGGCTGCGGACTAAGTATCTCTAAAGTCCTAATATTGATAGGTGCCTTTAATATATATACAATTGAAGTATAGAGAGGGAATCTTGAATGTGACTAGACATTATCCTGCTTAGCACTATAGCGGAAATAACTAATCACGATATATTAATAATACGTAGTTGAAAGTGCAATTAGACAGGTCGTTAACTAGTTTAGAAACTCCGACTTTTAAAGATTAGGTTATATTAGTATTACATCGCTCGGACCGGAGCCGTAAATATATATAGCGTAGTAATATCTGTGATTAATTTACCAAGGCCTAAAGAAGACAAGAAAGAAAGCTGGTTAACTAGCTGCTATAGCTGCTATAGTAGTTTCTATACGAGCAACCTCTATTTTATAGCTAGGAAGCCGTCCTATATATTTAATGCAAAGACTACTATAAAAGGCTACTAATCTAGGAACGCGTAACCTTTCCTTCTATTCGTATTACAACTTCATTGTTGCTAATAAGAATATCTAGCGTCTTATAACTAATAGGCTTTATAAACGTATCTGCTAGGTTAATATTTACTATTTATCTAACGGATCTCGAATAACTCGAATCTACGATATAACTATTAGAGCGCTATAATATAGATTATTACTCTTTTCTCTTTAGTAATTCTAGCATTTATAAGATATTCGCATTGTAAGTATAAGTTAATATAGAGGCGAATATAAGGATATCTAGAGTATAAATATACTATATACACTTGTAGAATATAGACACGATTTAATATAGTATGTTATAATAGGGCAGCTTAAACAGGGTATATTATTATGTACCCTTATTCTTAACTGTCATATCCAACTGTTATATTATATTATTACAACGTAGGCTGCTAATACACCGGTTATTATAGCCGGCAGTTATATTAATTAGTCTAGTATAGTCTAGCAGTCCTAGTACTAATTAGTAGTATATATAGGTAGCATTTCTACCTCTAGATAGTTATAGAAGTTAAGCCGGTTTTTCCTCCTTCCAAAGTACCTCTAGAGCCCGGTATTTACCCTTATTTTATTATTCTTTGTTTTTACTATATCTTGATTAGTCGGATGCGCGCGCTGCCGGTATACCGGCTGCGCTGTTGCTATCTATACTGCTGCATCCTCTCGAGAGGATCTAAATATACTAGATCCGGCAGTATTACCACAGGTATAGTTGTTCTGTTTTAATAGGTAAACTAACTATACTTTAGTAACTGAATGCGAACTCTGCTAGCAGGTAAAAATATATTCAAACTGTAATCTTTCTGTCGCAAGCTATTAAGCAGCAATAACGGTAGAACTGTAACTTCGGTCGGGGTCAGGTTAATATCTTGATATGAAAATAATAAAGAGTAACCTATATTACAGCTTCTTCTCTTTATTAATTAAAATTATAAAGTTAAGGTATATAATACTACCTCGAGTAACGGAACTATCCTATAATAAACCTAATAGCTTATTAGCTTATAGCTTTATAATTTCATAATGTGGACTTTATAAAGTTATATCAATATGGTATATTATTTATCTATATAATAGTCTAGTAGTATATACTATATATAGCATAGTATAAAGCATCTAGAGAATCAGTTGTAAATATAAATATGTCTAATTTAGATGTAGTAGTAGATAGGTTTTGTAAATATATTAATCGAAATAGATTCTATACTCTAACCCCCTACTTGTTTGTGATTACTAACCCTACTATTTTGCCGTTTTAAGAGAGATAATAGAGATAAGAGTATTCGGATAGGATACAACAGGTTAATACCTAACTAAGCGGATATTATTGGTAACTACCGTAGCTATTAGCTCTAGTTATAACATTACACTACCAAATAACTTAATTAGTTTAGTATTAATTTAATATTTATAAGAATATAGCTTATTATAACTGGTTAGAAAGCTTAATATTATATAACATAATAACATAAAACTCTCTCTTGGATGGAACTTTGTAAGTAGATGATCTCTTTATAATCAAATCTAATACTATTCGTGTTAATAGTAAATGAGTTTATATAAACGGTATAGTCGCGTATACCATTATAATCCCTAATAGCATGCGCTGTAATAATGTAACAGGGGCAGCTCAGACAGGGTCTATTGTTACGTACTGTTACGTATATACCGTTATTTCTAACTGTTATATCTAACTGTTATATCTAACTGTTATATCTAACTGTTATATCTAACTGTTATTAAAACGTGGGCTATTACCACCGGCTGTTATAGCCGGCAGTTGCAGTAGTTAGTCTAGACTAGTCTAGCAGCCGCAGTGCTAACTAGTAGTATAAGCAGGTAGTCTTTTCACCTCTAGATAGTTATAGAAACCAAGCTGGTTTTTCCTCCTCTCAAAGCACTCCAAAGCCCAGTCTTCACTAATTAGTTATCAGTTTACCAATCAGTTATCCAATCAGTTTTACCATGTAATTAGTTAGATGCGCGCGCTGCCGGCATGCCGGCTGCGCTGCTGCTATCCTCCTCTAGGTCTTGGTCGACCCTAAGACCGCAGGCTACTATTTACCGTACGTAGTAGTTCTGTTTCAGTAACAAGCTTACTTTAATAGCCGCTTATTTTTTAGCGTAGTGTCGCAATAATTAATGCTATCTCCTTCTATAGAGCTAATTCTTGCAGTTTACCTAAGCCTAAATTGTACTAATACTATATTATAACGACACTAAATACTATTATCCTAATCGTACTAATAGCTTATAGATTTAAAACTTTAAGCACAACTTATTAGGATATTTCAGTGTAATATATTTAGGTATTAGAGATACAGATATACTCTACCTTATAGAATTATATTATAGAGTAATATTGTAAAGCGAGATTAAAGAACTAAAAACACAGCAATAAAGGAAGAAACTCCTATTATAAAACGTTAAATCAATTAAGTTCAATTGGGTCCTATTATAGTATTAGATTGTAATATAATTCATCTATTAAATTAATAAACTAAAATACATTACACTTTAAGTTTTACAAATCTAATAGTAGGTTTTTCTTTTACGTACTAGTAAATTCTATCTAAGTAGCAGAATACTATAAAGAAGCACAGATAGGTCGTGGATATAAATAGTAGCGACTAAACCTGCTCTATTATTATTATAATATATATGTATATATTTATACATATTTGTCTAAAGTACTAGAATACTTATATTCTAACTTCTATATAATAGAGGCCTATATTAAATTAGAGCAACGATCGACGTAGCTATATTAAAATATTTCGTGCACTCTTAAAACTACTTTCTATACCGGAAATATCGATATTTGAAATATTTAACTATGAAGCCTTTTACTATTCTACCCATACTATTTCTAGGCGTTAATTCCTTATCTCTACCAACTCAAGATGATGCTGGTATAACGTCTCCAGATAGTACTATACCTCCTATCCCTCTTATCCCTAGAGGCCTTAAAGATATCCATCGTTTTATTACAGGTTATCTTCCAAAACAGACAATTAAGAATGAAATAGGCGAAAGCACTACTCTTTTCTTTAAGCGGATTATAATTACAGTTATGCCACCAAACCTGCTTATTCATAGACCATTTAATGGCATCTTGTTTTTAGT
Organism: Arthrinium puccinioides; assembly: GCA_022414665.1. Taxonomy (NCBI): domain Eukaryota; kingdom Fungi; phylum Ascomycota; class Sordariomycetes; order Amphisphaeriales; family Apiosporaceae; genus Arthrinium; species Arthrinium puccinioides. The sequence goes on from JAIUNF010000004.1 coordinate 546,853, forward strand.
CGATAATAAGCTTACCTATGAAGTAGAACTTACTATGGAATATAAGGGAAACGCTATAACGAGTCAAATTGTACCAGGACAAGACAACTTTGTTATTTTTAAGTATCCAGTAAAGGAAGAAGAAAAGGTGGAATTAAAGCTGAATAGTGTTAGTAGGCTTGATATTGGAGTTAACTCTGGTAGTCGTGTACTTAGAGGTATAAGATGTTTCTACTTATCAGCTACTAATTGTGGCGCCGCTAGCACATAATTAGCGCCACGGTTATAGTGTAGTTATTTACCTAATAGCTCCGCTATTAGGTCTTTACCTAATAACCCCCCCTCCTCCGCGCGGCGGGAGATAACTGTATCTTAATTATATAGCTATAACATATATACTATTCCATGGCTTATAGCTCTCCTACAAGCATATCAAAATATTTCCATTAGTATTGGAGCTATTGTATACTAGTATTGTGATGGGAGCAGCTAAAACGTAACAAGGATATATTTAGTCCAATACTTCGCACTGTTATATTTATATAAGTAGACAACTTAATTCTTAATAGTAGCAGTTTCTTAGTTAGCTATAGCATCTTATAATGATTTTTTTGCCCTCCCATTATTTATATCTTGTAATTGGTTATTTCCGCCGTGATACGATGTAGGATAAGTTATAGTCATAACGTAGAGTTTATATCTATTCCCCTCCCTCTCCGTTGTTTACACATTGAAAGCACGTATTAATATTGGGACCTTGGAGTTACTAAATCCGCAGGATACTACTTACTGTCCGTAGTAGTCCTGTTTTAATATCTAGCGATATATAATAGTGGGCAAGGCCTATAGGAATTAGTATCTTATTATACTATGATATATTATATATCTAGTTTATAGTCTAGCTATTGTAAGCTTATTAAGCACTAGTAAGAGTAGAACTATAGACTAGATATAATATAGTATAGAAGCTTCTAAAGAAGTAGTTACAACTATGAAGATCTCTAATTTAGACGCAGCAGTAGATAGGCCTTTTAAATAGATTAATCGAACTAGATTCTATACTTTAATACCCTGTGTATTAGTTGTTACTAACCCTACTATTTAGCCGTTACACGAGAGATAACAGAGATAAAGGTATTCGGATCGGATATAATAGGTTATTACCTACTTAGCGGATATCGTCGGTAACTACCGTAGCTGCTAGTTGTAGTTATAATATCACAATAGCAATATAACCTAATTAGCTTCATGTTAATTACGTATTTGTAATAACAAAGTTTAATATATTATAATATGTAACTTTCTGTTAGAAGGACTTTATAGGTAGATAAAGACAGATAGTTTGTACGAAACGTAATCAAAACTACAACTTTACCTATTAAATAGTAACTAAGTTTACCTAAGCTTAAACTTTACTAAGAGTGTAAGCAAAATTCACTATAATAAAGTAAGAAATTACTGTTATTAAAAGTTAACTTACTTGCTTATAAATATCCATTAGTATTAACTACTAAACTATTCCTATCTATATCAATTAGATTTAAGCCGGTCCTATTATAATGTTAGATTAAACCTTTGTTTTTCTAATGAAATAACAAACTAAGTAAGATTTCACTTTACAAATCTAACAGTCGAGATTATTCTTACTTACTATTAAGTTCTTTTTAAATGGCAGAATACTATAAAGAAACAAAGACATGTCGTGAGATTGAAGGAATAATGACTAAATCTGCTCCTTCACTACTATTATATACTGCAACGGTCGATCCAGCCTTATTACAAGATTTCCTGCACTTTTAAAACCACTTGGTATACTCGAATTATTAATATTCCACATACTCGACGATGAAGCCTTCTACCATTTTACCCCTACTATTTCTAGGCGTTACTTCCTTATCTCTACCATCTCAAGATAATAGTGGTATAATGTCTCTAGATAGTACTACACCTATTATTATCCCTAGAGGCCTTGAAGAAATCCATCGGTTTTTTACAAGTCATCTTCCAAAGCAGAAACTCAAAAACGAAGAAGGCGAATCCACTACTTTTTTCTTTAAGGCGATTAGGATTAAAGTTATACCACCAATCGAGCCTATTATTTATGGACCATTTGACGGTGTCGTGTTTTCAGTCGACAATCAGCTTATCTATGAAGTGCAACTTGATATAGAATATAAGGGGAAAACGATAAAGAGACGAGTTCCACCAGGGTACGACAATTATGTTATTTTTGACTATCCGGTAGAGGAGGGAGATAAAATGGAAATAAAGCTTCTTAGTGATAAGTAAGTGGATTATATATGAAGAAGAAGGTAAATTTATATCTACCTTACTTATAAGCTAGTATAGAAATGGTCTCCCTAAATATATTATATTATTTCAAATTCAATTTTAAATTCGCCTACTGTAAACGTAATCTTTATCTGTAAAATACTTAAATATAAATCTTTCTACTCCTAGGAGTATATCATTCTCTCTACTATTTTCACATAACACTGATATAATCAAATTGATTAGAAACAAGTGAAATATATAAAAGGAAACGTATTTGTTTAGAAGCCTAACACCATAAGAAAGAAGATAATTAACTTTAGTAGACAACGCCTAGAGAGGCTTTTCCCGGATATTTATCTGAGCTGTTATAGTGAACTGTTAGTGCTACCTTGACCTAAGATATAAGCTCGAGGTAGCTAAAGTCGCTAACAATCGCGGGCTGGATATTAGCTAAGACAGTGTTGTCTTAGGAGAAGAGCAAAGTAGTTGACACTGAAGCGGAATAGGCAATGACTCTGTAGATAAATGTATCAATTGGATGTTGATGCGGCATGTAATCTGTGCCTCCTGCATCTCGCTCAGTGCTTACCCTCTAGCCATGCATCTCGCGCGGGATGGGGTATTGCCATCTAAAGGGCTGTGAGTCAATGTCTTCAGTGCCCGAGTAAACATAACCGTGGACAGGCTTTTCGCCATGGGAGCTATCGGGCGGTGGGGGGTGTGGTCGTGATCCGTGGTCTTTCCCAAACATGGCATGGCAGACTGGCAGTGACTGGACAAGATGCACTTGTTCCAGATGACTGGCTGATACGTAGCAGCCAAAACCAGCGCAACGCAGGAGTCTGATGCGTCTTGGAATCATGGCGGCGTTGCAGGAGCGGACCAAGGCCGCATTATAGGAACGGAGGTGCGGCCGCGGTGCTCCCTGCCGACCGAGCGACAGCTGCGATTAGCTATACATACGGCTGGGAGCTAGTCTGCCTCTGACCGAGCAGTGCATCTGATTGGTCAAGGTGATGACTACTGCAGAATGTTAGGAATGCTATGTGCTGCGTGTATCTGTATCCTCGATAAGATGCACCATTTCGGGATCATGTCACATGTTGGACGGGCTGGGGACCATTAGCTACAGCACATATCCTCGCTTTTATCGGATTGCAGTATACAGACTCGATTCTATAACAGCAGCTAGTATTTCTATAAATGCAACAAATGAGAATATTACTTGTTATTACTTGGGAACAAGATGGTTTCTAGTGGTTTCATCCAGTCGTCAAGGAGCAGAGCTGTACCGGCATGGACGGGCCCGCGCCCTGCGCCGCGGAGAGGGACCGACAAGCCACCCCCGACGAGACCGGGACCCGGCCGCTCAGCCCAAGAGGGAGACCGTAGAGAGGATCTTGCGGGTGGCCGAGGGGCACGCGCTGCGCGGACGGGACGAGGTCCGGCGTCGTCTGCGCGAGAGGCTCGACGAGCGATACCCGTACCTGCGGCGGTACGTCACGCCCGCCGGACACGTTCTGGTCGATGCTGGAGCTCGAGGTGGAGGTCGAGGTGATGGTGATGCAGAGGCGGGCGCGCCATCGGGGGGTGGGTGATGCTGGGGCTGTTGGTTTCATACTACAAGATCCATTTGGAGCGGGTATGCCATGGACGACTTGCCTGCATGTACACAACGGGGGCAATGGCCAATCTCCGCAACTTGTATTTTACAAAGGTTCGCCCAACTTTAGTATTTGTATATTTTCCAAGTACCAAGTAGTACGGCTGATCCGGTAGCGCAAATACCGGGACAGAACAATCTTATAATCTATGCCCAAGTTTTGGCCGTGAGTAAAGAAACATGGTATCATGAACTAAAACAAGAATCGTCCAATATCTCTCGCTCTCTGTCTCTCTCTCTCTCTCTCTCTTTCTCATTCTATGGTTCCCTCCCACGTAATTGGCATCCCTCAGCCAAACGTGCGATTGCTCTTCACGGTATCTGCAAACGAAACAGACGAAAAACGATAACCCGAGAGCGGATTCGGGAGCCCGTCGGCGAATTCTCCCGACGGGCGGCCCTCGACACTCACCCTCGAAGAAGCAATCGAATCCCGGCGGGCCGCCGGGTCGTAGACGGGATTGTGCGCCGGGCTCTCAAACGGATTGGGCCTCTGAAAGATGGGCGTGATGGTGGACGCGAGGGACCAGCGTCGCGTGTCGGACGAGGTGCAGGATTCCACCGAAGGGGCCAGGGACCAGCGTCTGTCCGAGAGGGGGAGGCCTCGCTCCGCCGCGCTGCCCGATGGCTCAGCGTGTGGGCAGGTGTTGCTTCCGGTTTGGGCCGCCAAGGACTTGGGATGGGAGAGGCCGAAGAGGTTGGTGGACAGTCTGGAGACGAACGAGCACTGCGTAGAAGACGTCTCGGACCATCTATGCGAGGCTGAGCGTCCTGGGCTCAGCGGCACATCGAGAAAAGTTGCCGTTCCTCCCGCGGGCAGCTGTGGGCTTGTGGCGACGATGTTGACCTCGTCGGGGAATTCACCCTGGTACCGGGTCAGTATGAGTCTGGAGATATGCATGAGCCAAGACGGTGAGCTTACCGTCGTCGAGTCCCGCGAAAATATACGTCCCGGTAGCGTGACAGAGATGCGGGGGACTGGGAATAGTATGTCCCAAGAGTCCCTGCTATGTCTAGGCACGGGAGGCAGGTCGATCAAGGACCCGCATTCCTCATCCGCTATAGAAAGAAGTCTGGGTTTCGCCATATCTGGCAAAACAGAAGAGCCGCCTTCTTCGTAAACGACGAGGTCCGCCCGTAGCCGTACTTGTAGGCCGTCTAGGACTGAAGCAGGGGCTGCCGTATGAGGCGCCGGGGCAATGCAGACGTCGGGTTGCCGTCTAAATCTGCTCTGCAGGTGCAGGAAGCGAGTCTTGCCTGGGCACGGCTTTGGTAGTATGACAAACTTGCATGTATTCCTGTGGCAGGCGGCGTATAGCGGTCGACAAGCGGAAATGGACCAGGTTATGACGCAGATTCCGACCTCGACTGTGCTCCAGATGACAAGAGGGACGGTGTCATCTACTACAGGGTCAGCGACAGCTAGACACGGGGCATACCAGGGATACTACTACATACAGAGGAAATCAGCCACGTCCAGCAGTCGTGTCATGGATCTCATTCTAATGACCGTCGCAGCTGTGCTTCTACATGGAGGTCAGCATCGTATACAGGACAGCAAGATAGACAGAACATACATGGCGGCAAATGCCAAGAGCCAAGTGACCGAGACCTTGGTCACTTGCGGCAACCCCAGCGACCGGACGATGAGCAACGGCACGACTCCATAGAGAATGTTGGCGAGTAAATTGAGGATTGACATGGTGTAGTTTAGGCCCAGAATAACACTGTCGTCCCAGCACTTCTCGGGCGTACGGGGAGAGATCTCCCAGAACGAATTGAGAGGCTGGCATTGGAAGAATACGATGATGATGTACGCAGTACCGAAGAAGACGGTCCCAATAGTTACGGACTTGAGCATAAATATATGCAGGCGGTTGGTGGCCAGAGCCAGGAGAAAGAGGCCGATGGCGACTTTGAATGCACAGGTCGATATCGCGTACGATACGTTGCCCACGAACCACCACTGGGAGGGTGTGTGAGCATGTTGGGGATCCAAGAGGAGGGAGGATGGTTGCTTACAAACAGGGCACGCTCCCTTTGTTGGCTATCGAGATTCTCATAGTGGCTAGTCGTCCCGATTGTTATTCCGTGGAGCTGGCAGGTTAGAAATATGGTGAAGATGATCTGCCAAGCAGGGGACATGTTAGACTTTCTATAGTTCAGCGCAAGAAGGCGAGATGCTGTCATCGTACCTGAACGACGCTCAGCATCAAGTCGTCGGCTCTCAAACGTCTGACCAGCCTGCATCGACAATAGATGCGAAGCCCAAAGGCCACCCAACTCGTGATGAGGAACGCACTTGTCACGCCAAGCACCAGGGATTTTCGGTCGTCCATATGCATGACGCGCCTCGAAATCCAGCTTTGAATTCGTTCTGCGATGCTCTGGATGCTTGGTCATGTCCTTGGGAAGGGGCATACGGCCGAAGCGGAGGAGTGCAACTGGGCCATCGTGCCAATGTTATACTTGTTGTGTGCTCCTCGGCATCGTCGGGCTGCGCTGCTGTCTGTTTTGCCTCGGTCCTGGCGCCGTGACACCGTACCCGTCCCATCTTGGCTGTTATAGAGCGTTGTGACGTGCAAATCTGTGCATCTTGACGGTGGCGCCCACAAGGTTTTGTTTCATTCCTAGCTCTTCCCCCTTGCTCAGGCTTGCCTCCCCAGGCTTCCCCCTCCCCTTTCGGATTCCCCCCCGGGCATTTTACCCGTTCAAGGTTTGCGAACAGTGTCAGGCTAACACTAACAGCACGCACGCGTTTGTTGCCACCCCCGGCCAAGCGTCAATCGAGCTATCGGTGGCCCGTTTGCGATCTTGTCACACGTTTTTAAATGGGTGCTGGCAGCCAATCGTGGGCCGTCTAGCCGTACTAGAGTCACTAACGTTAGAACTCCTCCTGATGGCTTCGAACCGCGTCTCACGGCACCAACGACGGCTAGGGACGACTAGTGTGCCGGCCCTCCCAAGCATCTGTCAGCCCTACTCGGAGCTCTCGGGATGTCCCCAATGTCGTCATTCTGAGATGGGCATTCGAGCAAAGCCCATGGTGTGCCGAGCGAAACTCCCATAGCCCATGCGAGATTTGAGTTTGTCGTCATATCCTAGGCGCCAGAGGATGAAACGTCGTTCTGCCTCGGTCGACTCGTCCTATTACTTGCCTCTCCATAGCTGATCCCGCCGACTGTCGGGCCTTGACTCGTGCAGGCAAGACCCAGGTAGTAATGAGGCGGAGGGCTTGTCATCCTCGCTGATAGGCGTGAACATCTCGTATATGACTACATGCCACGGCCCACGGCCATGCACACACGACGGGAGCAGACGCGGGGCGGGCATGAGAGCCATCCCCCGACTGGCCGGATGTTGTCAACTACCGAGCCTCTCCATACCTTGGCACGACACAACGTGTTGGTGGGCCATGTCCACTTGTTTGCGACTGTCAGATGCTGATCACGCGGGCGGGTGGCACGTCGTAGAGATGTAGAGGCTAGATAGTAGACTCATACGACGTAGGTGTCGCTTGCATCGCAGTTTCGAGATGGCACGATATATGACGTATGGTTGAGCTCTCGTTCGACTCGGGAGCGCCTCTGCGTCTCGTGCTACGTAAGTCATTGGTTTGGGGGGGAGGGGGGGACGGGATCGGTGGTGGTGTAGGTATGCCGTATAGGGGCCACATGCGAGTATAGCCTGTACGGGTACCGGAATGAAACCCCGCCACCGTTGTTGACATGTTCGACTCCGGTCTCAGCGGCCACTTTTGAGTTTGCACCCACGAAAGTGTTTGATCTTCAGAGATTCTGCCATCACCGTGTTGCGCATTCAAAAGTTGCCATTAATAGTACGGCTCTCCTAGAGGTGGCGCGTAACTAACTGTCGGCAGGGGTGATTGGAACATACTCTGCGTTTGGAGTTGCGTGTTTGCCTGGTCTGAGGCTTGGAAAAACATCTCGATTGCAAGCCGTGGAACGATGCTTGCCGGTCTCTCGTCAACGTGGCACGGGTAGCGTGCAAGCAAAAGGTCGAGACTCGAAACACAGAGTCCCTCATGTCGTCCGATCTCTGCCGGCCATGCGCCATCACCCCATGCGCGAACGGGGCAATGATCGTCGGATAGGCGACTCTTCATTCAGTAGCCAAAAGTCTAACAACGTCCAAGGGTCAAGTCCTCCTGCAGTCTGTACAATTCGGACGATCATGTCCAATCCTCCGGTTTCAACGCTTCTTTCTCGTACCCCCTCTCCCTTGCCGAGCTTGGCCTGCACAGCCGCATTCTTTTTCGGGACATCTTCCGGCCCCGTCAATCTGCCGCTAGAAGGCGCAGGGACGGCGATCCCAAACAGGCTCTTGACCCAGATGCCGAAACGAAAGGTCCAGTAGACGCAGAAGCCCATCTTCAGGAACAGCAGCATCGAGAAGCTCCAGGTGACGACCCAGCGGACCTTGGACACGCCGTCGAGCATGTACTCGAACGGGTCCCCGGCGGCGTCGGCCCAGAGGAGGTCAAACGTCGTCTTGACGATGGGGTAGACGGACGAGTAGTCCAGGCCGGCCATCAGCAGCGTGGCCAGCAGACCGAAGAAGTGGGTTGTGGGCGGATCCCACAATGCGCCGATGAGGTCCGGGATCACGCAGATGGCGAGCTTGTCGGGAGTCAGCTTCACGAGCGGGCTAGAGGGGCAAGACGGGGGAGACGGAGGGAGACACGGGAGAGATGCATCGTGACTCGTCGGCGTGGGTAGTGGCAGGTACTCCTACATCAGTATACTTCCTCACAGTTCACCGACGGTCCGATGCTCCTCTCCCCGGAAATTGGAATGTGTCAAGGCAGAAAACAGACACGACTTACCGTGATGAGCGGCACCTCACCACCCGTCCGCTCCGTGGCGGCCGCCTCGTCGCCCCACACGTAGACGGCGATGTTCAATCCCGCGTAGGCGATCATTTCCAGAGCAAGGCCTACACCCCGGATGGACGCCGGGCTGCCTTCTTTCTGCTGTTGTTGGGGCGCCATGGCTGAGACTGCTGTGACTTGATCTTGGAGGCTGGAGCCAATGAGAGCAAGGATGTCGAGAGCAAGAGTCTGCGGTGCGTGGCAGCTCTCTATAGGCTTTGGAGTTTGCACCGAAAGTCTCAAACGGAGCAGTGTGTGACTGTGGCAGGCGATTGATGCAAGATCTCGGTCCCTCTCTACCGTCTACGTGGCCCGAAAGGCGCGATTGGCAGTTTATCTCCCCTCGCGAGTCGCACCCAATCTCGCAAAGGACTGCGCCCCTTATCTTCTCTCGGCGCCCAGGACCAACCTCGCGCTACCTTCCTTTCCGGCCATGGGGATGCTTGGCATAGTGGCCCATCTCCGCGACGCCGGTCTTGGCTTCGGGGGCTCTTGATTGACTACGGGTCCGGGGTAACGGAGTAACGACTGTAACTTGACTGATTTGGCGATGTTGGTGGGAGGTGGGATACACAGTATACAGAGTTGCTGGCGAAAGGAAAGGAATAAGGAAAGGAAGCCACGCCATCTATAGGCTCGGTCCGCTCGGAAGCGCGCTTGTAGGGATCCTCGCGTTATAATCCGTACTTCGTGACGATGTTATTTAATCAAGACCAATGCACTCGTTCCGCACAGTCACTCACTGTCCTTCGAGTCAAATTGAGTTAACTCAAGCTCAAGGTATTCGATCCGAACGATTAAACTCCAAAATCAACCCAGTTTTGACCTTTGGTGTCCCCTCGTAACTGCAAGCCGGCTGACGACTTGTCGTAGCGAAAAGACGACCGCGGCCATGTCCATGACCAAGCCGGGGGGTGAGTAGTTACTAGGTAAGCGTAATGTGACCATGTGGGAAATACGCCGAATGTCCGAGAGTGTGACGCGGACACCCTGCATGTCAGCGCCAAGCTGTTATAGGCCTAACCCAGTGCACTACCAGTCAGTGATCGGCAACTGTTGCTGTGCCCGAGTGATTCCCGACGGCTGACCGGCACATCGGCAACAACGAAACAGGTGTACTGCCCGCCCTGCCCGCCCTGCCCGGAGTGCTCGGCGTGCTCGAACTCGGCAACTCGCGCATATCTCAAGACCTGCTGCTGCCCCTGCAGACTGCAAGACATTTGTCCGTCAGCAAGCTGCAAAGATGCATAATCATCGGACTTTGAGCTCGTCACTGCAGTCTGCCGCCGCGCTCGGGGCCTCGTATCCTTACCTGAACGACATCATGAGGGTACATGGGAACGACGGAACGGTACGTGGACGGTGTCCACATGAGCCGATTCCAAACCCGCCTCTACCAAGTCTACTATTTACTACGTACTGTCTAGCGGGTCTAGGCAGATTTGCAGCAATGCTATACTCCATACCCAGGTTCGATATGCCAAAGACCCATCTCGACACAGCCGCACCCCCACGAGCTAACCCCAGACGAAAAAGCTTGAAGGCGCAGATGCGCAGACACCCGTGCGGTCCCTTCACCGCCGTCACAACCAGGCGGGGGAGCCGTGGAGACGGGACGACGCCATCGCCAGCCGGTCGGACGGGCTGAAGCTTAGCAACCCTGTCATGTGCGCGTCCGCGCTGACAGTGCCTACGACGGGACTATAGCTCGAGCCAAGTCTCATCGTCGATGACTCATGCTGGCTTGGTTCTTCATCGTCAACGGGCCAGTCCCGAGCAAAGGCGCGACCGGCTTGCTCATGACATCACAGTTGTTGCTCGTCTACACCGTAAGGAGACGGCACGGGGACATGATGAGTGAGCTTACTCTGCATACCAGGTGACAGTCGAGCCCGACAAAGAAATCACGCAAAGTTCCCTGTTCCACTCCCACAGGAGACATCCCGGACTTCGTTCGGGATCCCGTAGGATGTGACATGTCTGTGCCCCTACGCTGCCACCATCTGCTGTAAGCGTGGTCGGTGAGGATAGGAGGCATCACATCACTTGCGTGCAAGACACACAACACGGTTCTTGCAGACGCTGATCAAGGCAGGGGTTCAAGTTGCTCAGTATAAAGATTCATACTCTCGCCACTGTTTCGTTGTGCAAGTTGCAAGTTGCAAGTAGCAAGACTTGTGTCACGGCCTGCCTACTTACCCACCCCCCTCTCTTCCCTCCCAATAGTCCCTTGCGTGTAGCTCTATTGGTCTGACAGCTGCCACAATGTTCTTCTCACAGTCGATTGCGGCCCTGGGCTTTGCCCGACTTGCGTTCGCCCTGCCAGCACCCCAGTATGTCCAAACCCTGCTACCGGACGGGCTTCTTGACCGCATCCCTACCCTCACTGCTGCTCGGTGCTGATGCAAACCTAGGATGGATTATGTCGAGAACAGCGGTCCCGTAGGCGGCGTGACGCCACCCATTCCCACAGTCACTGCCTCCTCGGGCTCTCTGTACGGTGACCAGAGCCTGCTGGGCGGTAACGCCGCGAGACCCCCGACCTCGGGCGGCGACTCGGCCGTCGTGCCGACCCCCGAGCTGGTCAACGGACAAGAAGCGTCGAGCACGCTGGGCCTATATCTCGACTTCAACAGCGTAGAGGTGCCGCAGCCGATCCGCGGAGACGGGGGAACGACGGATCCGGGTCCCAGTGAGTCTTGAGAGCACTTCGGCGAAGCACCGGACACGTCATGACTGTTCCCGACTAACGGGGAACGCACAGGGACGTACGAGTACGAGAAACTCAACCCCGACCTCTACGCGCCACCCGCGTCGGATACCGGCGATGTGCCCAACGCCATGTGGCCGCTGGGCCTCAGTCACAACAGGCCCGGCACGGGCAAGAACTCGGGCTGGGCTCGCCAGCAGAACACAAAGGTGCTCCCGGTGGCCAAGTCCATGGCGGGTGTCGACATGCGGCTCGCACCGCACGCCTACCGTGAGCTCCACTGGCACACCTCGGTACGTTGTCTTTGTTCCGCCGGCCCTCGATGGCAAGCCCAAGTCTCGAGAGACCAAGGGTCGGTCACTAACAGAGAACCACACCAACCAGGCAGAGTGGGCTCTCATCCTCAAAGGCAGCGTCCGCATCGCCGCCGTCGACGAGGAGGGCAAGAGCTTCATCGACGACGTGACGGCGGGGGACGTCTGGTTCTTCCCCCGGGCGTCCCGCACAGTCTCCAGGGGCTGGACGAAGGCTGCGAGTTCCTCCTCGTCTTTGACGACGGCGACTTCTCCGAGGACGAGACCTTTTTGGCCTCCGAGACCTTCCTCCGCAACCCCGTGTCGGTCATGTCCAAGAACCTCCAGGTGGACGTCGACGCCTTCAAGGACTTGCCCGACAAGGAGCTCTACGTAAGATCTGCCCCCTCGCATGCACACGTGTTACCGGGCTCGGAAGTGGGAGGAGGACGACGGCTGACGTGGAGGAGATAGATCTTCAACGGTACGCCGGCGCCGGCCAACATCTCGGAGCAGAATATTACGTCTTCTAGCGGCTCGCTGTCGCCCGAGAACGGCTACTCGTATCACTGGTCGCAGCAGAAGCCGTTCGAGACGCCCGGCGGCTCGGTCAAGATCCTCGACCCGACGACGTTCCCCGTCGCCAGCATGTTCTCGGCCGCCCTCGTCACGCTACAGCCCGGCGCGATGAGAGAAATGCATTGGCATACCAACTCTGACGAGTGAGTGTCCTGATCTCAGCTCTTGACATGATGGAGAGTCCCGCAGTGCCCCCCCCCACCGCCCCTTACAAGTTACAGGGCTGCGGGCCTGCAGGCTGCGGTCATGCCCAACCGATCTTCATCTTCTCCCTGAGTCCCTCCGCTCTAACCTCTCTCTCCAGATGGAACTACTTCCTCCAGGGCTCCGCCCGCATCACCGTCTTCCAGGCGCCCTCGGCCTCGCGCACCTTTGACTTCACCGCGGGCGACGTCGGCTACATCGAGGCGGCCAACTGCCACTACGTCGAGAACACGGGGACCGAGGACGTCGTCTTCCTCGAGGTGCTGCTCGCGCCCAAGTTCACCGACATCAGCGTCTCGCAGTGGCTCGCCCTCACGCCGCGCCAGGTCGTCAAGGACACCCTGCACCTGTCCGACGCCGTGCTCGACGCCCAGCCCAAGGACAAGACGCTGCTGAAGCCGGGCAATAGGAACATGACGGCGCTGGCCGGCGGTGGGAGGAACTTTTAAGCGCAGATGCTTGCTGGGGGTTCGTTTGGGTGGACGAATGGGGGTTTCTGTACCTGGAGATGCGGTCGGTCATGAGTGTTGGCGATGAAAAGGAAATGCTTGACGATAACTTTGTCCCGTCTGCCGTCAATGTTTACACACTCATCGGCACACGTCGCCGACACGGCAAAGCAAGATGCTTGGCCTACTCGGTAGCCGTCCCAAGGCTATCAACTACTAGTAATGGCAGAATTATAGACCTCGGTCGGAGTCAAGTTTTGCCACAGTAGCCCTATAGTGTGTACGGTAGATTGAGAACGTACGAGTGAGCAGTTTCACCCAGCTTCAAGACCGTTCTAGCCGTTGCCGTTCAAGCGCTCGGCGAGGAATTGCAGTCGCCAAGTCACCTTGCTATTTCAGCCCATCTCGACGAGACAACCGTAGCTCGGGCATCTCATACCTCGTGTTGCGTCTGGACATTTACCATGCCAGCAAAGTGGCCGGGATGGGGGCCGCTGGCTCGAAGAAACACCTTTATTAATAGCAACCGCTAATGCACGCTGACTGGAACCCGCAGCGGCCCTGTTGAAGATGCCTTATTAGTCACGTCCACTCGGCGGCGCTCAATCTACGGGATCGGCATCTAGCGAGCTTGAAAGTCTGCTTGCGATCAAGCTTGCGGTAGCTTCCCGGCTTGTTGCTATAATAGGTCCTACCTAGAGGCTGCACTTGGACCATCCCGCTGGTGAATCCCAAACTTGGTTGTACCTCACTGGCTGATAGTCTGAACGGGCAATAGACGTGATCACTGTGATTCCTGCAGAGTAGAATGTAGCGGACGATGAGTAAGATAAATCGTACGTTGGTGTCTTGGTTTGCCTCGGCAACTGATGATTTTGGATGACTGAAATTGGAATACTGATCTCGTACGTTGTCTGCAGGCTGCAGCACGAGTAGCGGTGGTGGGCTTGCTTCTACAAGACTGTCTAGACGCAGACTGAGTCATCCCGAAACCCGCTCAAAAGACAATATAGTCGCCGACCTACCTAAACGAGACTACATAGTGAGCAACACGAGGGCATATGCCATAGCGCATACCTGGAACTTGCCTCATCGATGATCGGGCCACGCATCGACTCGGGTGCATGTGCGAGAGCATGCGCCAGAGCCGGTTGCGTGCTCAGAGACTTGAGTCTTGTCAGCTCTTCGGCTTCCACACATGATCGACGCTTTGTCCTGCTGACGTCAGATATTGGCACCCATGAGTGAGTGGAGATGAAGGATGCGCAGGATTCTGCGCCAAGGTAGATAGATCATAGATCACGTGCGGCAACGGGGGGTGAGTGGTCGCTTACTGAGCTAAGAACATGGTTAGTTTAATTGCGGTCCTGCTGAGGTGCCAGTGAAGGGACGATGGATCATGCATGGAACGATGCGGGCTTGGGCTGGTCGAATGTGTACACAGTAGCTGAGAGCTGAACGGAATGGAGCATGGTCATGTGCACATGTCGAATTAGTCGAGTCGAGTAACTAACTAACGTTAACTTACGAGTCTGTAACCAACTAACTACCCTGCGTCTGAACTAGTCAGCGAGTATACGTAGTAGAAGCTAGTCCGTAACTTCACTCTCCCAATGTTAGTTATTGGGTTCGGGGACGGGCCGTTGAAGAACGACTCCGCCGGGATTGGTTAGAACTGGTTAGAAGGGGGTGAAATGTGGGTCGTCATCAGCCGCAGTATACCGTGGACCACCCCTTGTTGATGGATTGATTGCCTTGACCCAGGAGATTAGTTATCGGGCAGGAGGCGGGCTGCATTTCTGAAACCGGCTTGTATAAGTACGCTTCGTCCACCCGCTTCACAAGAACCATGGCCCAACGCCCCCTAGCATCAACCCTCCAATCCCCCACGGTCCCGACTCCCCGACCTCCCCAGGGTTTGAGTCTTGCGTCTTGACCAGCCGGTTGCAACTTGCAACTTGCCGGCACGCGACACCATGATGATCAAGGCAGTGGCCATCGTTGCCGGCTTCCTGGCCGGCGGCGCACTTGCTCTACCGGCACCGGACGTGAACACCACGGATGCCGACGTCGCGAAGCGGGCGACCAGTTTCTGGTACGCAAACGTGGACCACACCGGGCAGTACCGCGGGTACGCACCCGATCTGGACAACGACTACAACTATCCCGTGTACAAGACCGTCAACGCCGGCGACGGCAACGCCCTCCAGGACGCCATCATGGCCGGCACCACCAGCGGGTCGAAACGGCACGGCCAGTGGTTCGCTTCGCAGCCCCGGGTATGTTGTGGCCTGTCGTGTTTATTTGCTCTCCGTCCACGATGCGCGACGGGACGCGAGGTTAACCTGGTGACGACTAGGTTGTCTACATCCCGCCCGGTACCTATGAGATCAGCCAGACTCTGTACATGAACACGGACACCATCCTCATGGGCGATCCGACCAACGTGAGTAAGCGCATCACCGCGCCCAAGACGTCACGCTGACCCTGTCCGTAGCCTCCTGTCATCAAGGCCGCGGCCAACTTCTGGTCCCAGGAGCGAACACTGCTCAATGGTATTTTATCTCACCTGAAAACATGCTCACGGGCCCCCGTGTTTCTCAGTTCTGACAACGTTCACAGCCCAGGATCAGTCGACGATCTCGGTAGAGAACGGCCAGACTGTCAGCAAAGGCGAGCTCTCTTTCGCCGTGGGGCTCAAGAATATCGTGCTCGACACGACCAACATCCCGGGCTGTAAGTCGCCAGCCCGCTCTCGATGAATCATGACGGTGGTTTCGATGGCTGACTTTTTGACAACAGCGCAGGACTTCACGGCGCTCTGGTGGGGTGTCGCCCAGGCGGCTCAGACTCAGAACGTCAAGATTGTCATGCCATCGTCGCAGAATGGTCAGGGACACACCGGTATCCGTCTCGGAAGAGGTTCGTCTCTGGGCATGTCCGACGTGCGCATCGAAAGGGGCCAGGTATGTATAGCTTTAGCTGCTGCTCGACCAAGACGGAGACGGGACAAGTCGAGCTGACGTCGTGACCAGAATGGAATCCGGCATCAAGGCCACCAGCAGATCCTCTACAAGGTGAGTCGGCGCATGGATCATGGATGATGGCACCGTCATCCTACTCGAGTACCCGGCGCGTTCTAACGTCGTCTCAGAGCATCTACTTTTACCAAAACACCGTGGGCATCCTGATCGATGGCGGCAACACCATCAGCATCATCGGCGCAACCTTCCACACGTGCGGCACGGGCGTCCAGGTCGCCGGTGGCTCGCCCTGGGTGGCTCTGATCGACGCCACGTCCATCAACTCGGGCATCACCTTTCTGACGTCGGTCTACCCGTCCTGGCTCATCGAGAACCTCAGCCTGGACAAGGACAGCAAGTCCAACATTGCCGTGGTGAACAACGGGCAGGTCATCCTCGGCCCCCGCGCGTCCGGCCACGTCGACACGTACACGTACGGCAACACGGTCGGCCGCAGCCCCATCTACGGCGGCACGGCGTCGACCAACACGCGGCCGCAGGCCCTGGTCGTGAACGGCAAGTACCCCGTCAACGCGGCGCCCAACTACGCGAGCAACCCCGTCAGCGACTTTGTCAACGTCAAGGACCCGGCCCAGAACGGCGGCTTCAAGATCCTCGGCGACAACACCATCGACGAGGCGGCCAACCTGAACGCCGTCCTCGCGTTCGCCGCCGGCCAGGGCAAGATCGCCTACTTCCCCTTTGGCAAGTACCGCGTGGACAGCACGCTCTTCGTGCCGGTCGGCTCGCGCATCGTGGGCGAGGGCTGGGCCACCATCACGGGCAGCGGCAGCTTCTTCAAGGACTCGGCGAACCCCAAGCCCGTCGTCTCGGTCGGCCGGGCGGGCGAGGTGGGCACGGCGCAGATCCAGGACATGCGCTTCACCGTCAGCGACGTGCTGCCGGGGGCCATCATCGTGCAGTTCAACATGGCGGGCAGCGCGCCGGGCCAGGTGGCGCTCTGGAACTCGCTGGTGACGGTGGGCGGCACGCGCGGCGCAAAGAGCCTGACGGACAGCTGCGGGGACGCGCGCAACGAGTGCCGGGCGGCGTTCCTGGGGATGCACTTTACGGCCTCGTCGTCGGCGTACGTGGAGAACGTCTGGAACTGGGTGGCGGACCACACGGCCGAGGACTTTGCGGGCGGGTCCAACATCGCGGCCAAGGGCGGCGCGCTCGTCGAGGCCACCAGGGGCACCTGGCTGCACGCCCTCGGGAGCGAGCACTGGTGGCTGTACCAGCTGCACCTGCGCCAGGCCAGCAACGTCATGGTCTCCCTGCTCCAGACCGAGACCAACTACGACCAGGGCGACAACGTGCAGCAGATCCCGCCCGCGCCCTGGACCGCCGACGTGACCGGCTGGGACGATCCCGACTTTCGCTGGTGCGCCGGCGGCGACACGCGCTGCCGCATGGGCTTCGCCAACTACATCGACGGCGGCTCCAACATTTACACGTACGCCTCGGCCTCGTGGGCTTTCTTCAGCGGGCCGGGCTATCAGGGCTGCAACGGCGACTTTGGGTGCCAGAGTAAGTCCGCTCCTACACTGTTCATCCATCTCCAGACTCTAGACTTCAGACTCCAGACTCCAGGAATTCCCAGACGCAAGAGGTATCGTGACGTGAGAATCCATGGCTGACCCCTCCCAGACAACATGCACTGGATCAAGAAGACGCCGTCGAACCTGCAGGCGTTCGGGCTGTGCTCCAAGAGCAGCTACGCCACGCTGCACGTCGAAGACGCCAACATCAACATCGTCACCTCGCCCGACTTTACCGGTAGCTGGCCGGGGCAGGGCGGGAGTGTGGCTCGTTATACCCCGTAAGGCATCGTGTTGCTTGCAGATGACCACCGGGTGACGGCTCTGTAGGGGGGGCTGGATTTGGCTCGGTGGTGGTCGACTCTCCCGAGGGACCAGACGGCCCGGACTCGGGACTGTCGTGTGACTCGTGTCATGTACCGTAGCCGGAAGCCGGTGTTCCGAGAACGTCCTACCTATAGCTGGTCCGACATCAGCGGCCAGTGGCACAAGACAAGAGCTTGCATGTGTACCGGGTACGCAGTA
The DNA here is from genome assembly GCA_022414665.1 of Arthrinium puccinioides. Lineage (NCBI taxonomy): Eukaryota > Fungi > Ascomycota > Sordariomycetes > Amphisphaeriales > Apiosporaceae > Arthrinium > Arthrinium puccinioides. The sequence continues at coordinate 564,984 of JAIUNF010000004.1, forward strand.
TTTCCAGCCTCTTCTCCGTATCTGTCCGTACCTGGTCGTGACTGTATCCGATGCGTCCGCGATCGCCGTTGCCGCTCCGTTCTACGGAGTACTCCATGCAAAAACACCAAAAAGCAGGGGCACGAGTCACGGCGCTTTGGCCTCCCTCGCTCGGGAACTACGTATCCATGTTACCCCTGGCTAACTCGTCCTCACTCATCCCTACTCCACACGGTGACTACAAAGTATGGGTGTTTATCAGGCCAATGGTCGTTGCGGAATATAACCCAAAGCCCTAGTGCCAAAATTAGCTTTCCTAGCCGACAGACTATAAATTAGTATACTCCGTATTGCCACCACGGCCTCCCCCATTGGTCTGGCAACTCCCGCAACCAAAACCCCCGGACCCCCCGCAGAGACACAGCACTCTCCGTCTCCCGCCGCGCTGCTACCCCCTTCCACCCGAGAGACTGGTTTCTGGCGTCTCCTCTCTCTCCCGCCGCGTTCCACCATCGCCGTTCGTTCGCAGTCGGGTTCTCGTGACAACTTACCGGTATCTGCGCAACCATGGATTCGGCAGCAAGCGGCAGCGGCGCAGAGGCGTTGCCCCTCGAGCGGGCCCTGAAGAGGCCTAGGTCGCCGGACGCGGTGACGTACGAGGAGGACCCGCCGCTCACGGAGGAGGAGACGGTCATGCCCGAGTACAGGACCCTGGCCGACTCGGTATGGACCGAGGCCGACTTGAGAGACTGCGCCAGCCTCAACTCGATCGACTACACGGACAGCATCGGCACCTCCATCGCCAACGGCGTCTACGAGGGCGGCCGACGCTACCACGCCTACCACGAGGGCCAGTACGCCTTCCCCGACGATGACATCCAGCAGAGCGTGGACCAGCAGATACACCACCTGGTGTCGTTGATCTGCGAGGGCAGGATGTTCTACGCGCCCGTCGAGCAAGTGCTCCAAGGGAAAAGCCAAGTGCTCGATCTAGGTAGGTTTACGCATGGCCAGTGAAAGCAACAAGTTGGTTGCGAGCTCTCGAGAGCCCAGAGTTACTGCCTATAGGCTTTAGTACGAAACCTCGAAACCTCGAGGTGCCATGGGCGAACTCACTGCTGACCGACCGTCCCCCCAGGCACGGGACCAGGCAACTGGCCCATCGAAGGTATGTATCCGCCGCCGAGCAGACACGCGCCCTCGGGTCTACGACTCTACGTCTTTGCTGAGATCGAGGCAGTTGGTGACCGGTACCCCCAAGCCCAGATCCTGGGCACCGACCTCTCCCCCATCCAGCCGGCCATGGTCCCGCCCAACGTCAGCTTCGCCGTGGACGACTTTGAGGACGACTTCCTCGACGAGGACGGCACGTTTGACTTTATCTTTATGCGCAACACCTACGCGTCGGTGAGGGATCGGTCGAAGCTGATGGGCCAACTATACCGGTAAGCGCCCCCCTTTTTCAACCGACCCCTTTTCTCAACCGACCCGGACCACCATAAAGGCGGGGATGAGAAAGGCGTCGTTCTCACTGCCTCCTCTCCCAGACTCCTCAAGCCCGGCGGCTGGGTCGAGTTCCAAGACTGGCACCTGAGCGTGCGCAGCGAGGACGACTCGCCGGGGCCCGAGACGCCCTACGCCGTGCGCGAGCTGCACGACCTGATCGTCGAGGCGGAGATGCACCGCACGGGACACCAGACGCCGGCGGCGCTGAGCGTGCCGCACGACCTCGAGGCGGCGGGCTTCCGGCGCGTCGGCCTGGTCTCGCACAAGGTCCCCCTCACGCCCTGGCCCCGGGACGCCCGGTCGCGGCAGTGCGCCCGCCTCATCCAGGCCATCCACGTCGGCGCCGTCGGCAGCTACATCGACGCCCTCGCCGCCCCCAGGCTGCTCGACTGGGCCGAGGACCGGCGCCGTCTGTTCACCGCCCGCGTTAAGCGCGACCTCATGGATCCGCAGTTTCGCACCTGGCTGCCCTGGAGGGCCGTGTTTGCGCAGAAGCCCGTGGTTTGACCTTTTCCGGTGGGGGGTTCCTTCTAGACAGACGTCGTAGGCCCGTACAGATGGGGGGGGGGCGAATAGAGAAGGAAAGAATAAAAGTTATACACATGTGCTTGAAGATTGGATTGTGGAAATTCGCAGAACGACCTGGTATCCCTGTGGCGGGACCGCAATTGCATGTTTTGCCAGTGACTTGTGAGATCGGCGTAATGATGGCATGATCTAAACAGCCTGTCCGTAGCCTCTATCGGCTTGTTTACATAGTATACAGCGAGTCGATAGCCATAGACCATCATCCCCGTCTCATTACCAATAACAATACATTAATAATATGCGCAGACCAGATTCCGCTTCTGTTCACAGCCCCCAGTCGTAGTTCATCCACGTCTCCAAGGTCGAGTTCCACGCGCCGTTGCCCTGCTGGATGTGCAGCCAGGTGTTGACAAACTCCTGCCAGACCACGTCCCGCGGGACCATGTAGCCCAGCTCCTCGAAGCTGTACGGGCTCTCGGGATTGACGGCACAGAGCACGCCGGGGTAGAGGGCGGCCCAGAGCTCGGCCTCGACCTTGTCGGTGACGACGACGTCGGCCGTCTCGTTGAGCAGCGCCCGGAAGATGTCCTTGTTGTCGCCGTAGACGACAATCTCGGCCGTCTTGAAGTTGGCCCGGTCAAAGGCCTCGTTGCTCCCGCCCGCCGGCGTGGCCACCTTGACGCCCGCGACGTCGATGGACGACAGCGTCTGGAACTCGGCCGTCCGGCTGCACGCCACGCACGCCACCTTGCCGACGCGCAGCACCGCCGTCGAGAACATGGTCTTGAGCGCCCGGGTCAGGGTGACGCTGATGCCGGACATGCCAATGTCGAAGACGCCGCCCGACGCGTTGGCCGCGAGGTTGGCAAAGGTCGTCTTGACAAAGACCGGCGGCGAGCTGAGGCCCAGCGCGCCCGAGAGGGACAGGGCCATGTCGATGTCCGCGCCGATGAAGCTCGTCCCCGTCGTCGCGTTGGTGACGTTGCCGAGGTAGGAAAACGGCGCGTAGTCCCCCGTCGTGCCGACGCGCAAGTGTCCCCGGGCGATGATGTCGTCGAGCAGCGTGCTCGGCCGCGAGCACGACGCGCTCACGACGCCGGTGCCGACCAGCGAGGCCAGGGTGGCGACGGAGGATGCTTTCATCGTGGAGTCTGGAGAGCCCCTGGCGGCGCGTGTGAAATCTCGGTGCTGGACATTCCCGGGAGACGAAAAGGGGCGGGCGGACTCGCTCCAGTCTTATACTCATACCGTATACGGACGGAGGTACTTCTGACCCGAGCACGCCGTAGACGAACTGATATCTCGAGGCCGGTGCCGGAGATTGCCGGTTCTCGCGAGTCATGGTCCCAGGAGAAGTTCTCCAGATTTGATCCTTGTATACTCCGTCCGTATCACGCACCCCCAGTGCCCAGGCTGCAGCCCCGGACCCGATGGATACTGTACTGTTAGACCGTTATCTTGACCCACTGCTACCGTATCTCTTCCGATGCCTAGTGGGTGCTAGGCTAGGATCCATCCAGAAGACAGTGCCCCGATGACGAAACAAATACTCCGTAGACACGTAACTTACCTATCCCCCCTGAGAGTCGAATACAACCTAGCCTGTAGCCTTTGTTCATGGCAAGCCCATGGAGAAGAACCTCAGGCTCTATGGATCTTGAACCACGCCCATCGAGTTGGTCCTATACCATTTCTATTTTCAGCATTAGGGCCCTGGGAATTCTTACAGTCACACCTTTGGGAGAGAAAGACTCCGAAGAAGTCCGGAGACACTGTTTCCGCAGGGCGTCAGAAGCAGAGGCAAAGAGGGACAACGAGGTGGTGTTTTCTTTCTTTTTCGGAGGGTTGTCGACGCTATGCAGCATCAATGTCGGTTTGGATGTTCGCACCTACCCATCGAAGCCTGTGTTATACGTCGGTGGCTAGTTCCACAAAGGGGTTCGTGTTCAATGCTTTGGTTCCCTGCAATCGCGAGTTCAATTTGACTTTGAACAACGACCTACCTGCCGTTCATCCTGGCTTCGTTACCAATGGGATGATTTGAAACATTACTTCTTGCATGCTTTCGTTGACAACTTATATTTACTTGATCTCTCCTCTCGTACCCGAAACAGCTTTTTTTTTCTCCCAAATTCAAGTCTACCAAGACATTCACATCATATGTAATATGACACCCAAGATCATTGTTCCCAGCACCGAACGGCCGAAGCAAGTGAGGCATGTCTTCACAATTGGGTCATAAGAGCTGACTGTCTTTATGGCTGACATTCGTCTCAGCCATCCGTGTTGGAGAGTGCTTGTGTACTCCGTACGAAAGACCCTTCTCCCACAGCTCCCCGAGTGTTCTCCATTCCATGGACATCAGTTTGGCAGCAAGCGATCGAGAGCTAGTTTTGGCTAGTTGAACTGTCCAAGGGCACGGAGTGGTGTCAATTAACAAGGAGCTCCTTTCGGCTCCGACGCTCCGTGTTGTGGAACACTGTCTAAGCTGCCCTGGTGACGGATGTGTTCCAAAGTCGGCTCCTTGTCGGCCGTATACTCAACGAATCTGGTTTGATCCTCTACTTGTAGCACCAGCTCTCGATTGGCAACGAGCGCGGGCCATTGCCATAATCCAGTGCATTCGGTGCACCGAACAAGGACAAAGAGAAGAGGGTGTGAGGTGTAACGAGTTATGCACGAGCTGACAATGACCGGGATTTGTCTACTGCTAGCCACAGGAGCCACAGGAGCCACAGGAGCCACAGGAGCCACAGGAGCCACAGGAGCCATACATAGGAAGGACCCGTTGCCTCAGTTCGCAACTCGGCTTTTCGTGTTGCCGAGTTACCTTGCTGGCCAGCCTGGCGGCCCTGGCCTGGTACAAGAATGCGATGTCTTCTACTGAAAGAGCATGCTGTTTCATCATGCATGCGTCCTATGGTCCTCTGGCCAAGTTATGCCAGTTCGCTCGTGTGACCTTGCCGCCTGATCCGATGTACCGGACGAGAAAGGAGTGCAGGTTGACGGTTGACCTCTTAGAGTGACCTCTTAAGTTAGGCTCTTAACTACCACTTAGATCCCCGATAAGCGACAAGTGTTACCTAACTAGTAGAGTCACTAGCGGTGCCTAAAGTATGCCCCGCATCGCTGGTACTAAGTACTGCTTCGTACTTGGTATGTATCCGTAATCTGCATAAAAACAACCCCGCCATGGCGGTATGCCATTTCGCCTCATGGACGTACGGACAAGTTGTACCGTTTGACGCCCCTCGGCGCTTCAACTTTCCTTTTGGTCATTCGACCCGCGACAGGCTGACCTCGGCACCACACCCAGTCCCTTTTTCGTCTTCTTTCCTCCTTTTCCCCCTTCTTGCTTCCTCTCCCACCAACAGAACCCGTCTTTGCCAGCTCCGACCGCCGAGAGTCCCCCCCCATCACACCGAAACCTCCTCGGCAATACACACATACATCCACACACACATCCACACGAACCGAAGCCATGTCCTCGATGCCGAACTCGGCCGCTTCGGGCCAAACCTCGGCCGCGGCACGGCTCCTGCAGCGCCAGCTCAAGGAGATGAAGTCAGCCAAGGACCTGCCGGGGATATCCGTGGGCCTGGTCAAGGAGTCCAACATCTTTGAGTGGGAGGTGATGCTGATGATCAACGACGACTGTAAATACTACGGAGGCAAGCCCAAACAACGACGACAAGCCGCTTTCTCCGGCTCCTCTTCCCCCCTTCTTTGTGCTAACTTGCCATTCTTCGCGTTCTCTCAGGAGCCAACTTCCGCGCCCACCTCTCCTTCCCCCGAGTACCCCCACATGCCGCCGACGCTCGTCTTCCAGACCCCGGTGCCGTTCCACCCCAACATCTACCCGTCGGGCGAGCTCTGCATCTCGATCCTGCACCCGCCCGGCGAGGACAAGTACGGCTACGAGGCCGCCTCGGAGCGGTGGAGTCCCGTGCAGACGCCCGAGACCATCCTGGTGTCCGTCATCAGCCTGTTCAGCGAGCCCAACGACGAGAGCCCCGCCAACCTCGACGCCGCCAAGCTGCTGCGCGAAGAGAGGGAGGGCGGCGCCAAGGAGTTTCGGAGAAGGGTGAGGAGGTGTGTCCGGGAGAGTTTGGGCGAGGAATGAGACGGGAGAGAAAAGGGGGGGGGGGGGTTCGACGCTTTGCTCCGTGAGGGTTGACAAACAACGCTGTGCTGATGTTGCGTTGACACTTGCTCGGGAGCCGGGGAGGGGAGCGAAAATAGTGACCTGGTGACCTGCTGGAGAAAAGAGGCGAGCTGTACATAGGGGTGGATCTAGACGACTAGATTGTAGTTACGCAGCGTTTGATTTGGTGTTTTGGCGGCGCGACTCGACCTGCGTACATCAGCAGTATATACGGAGTGGATGTACAGAAGCGAGATATCGCCGACATGACTTGATTGGGTAGGCAGCATCGTGCTCTTCTTTCATCTCTTTTTTCGGCCCTGCGCAATATGTTTCGCTGCCTCCAGATGCAACTTCCCCGCCTGCTTGCATCTGACCGTCATAAGCAGCTACTACTACCTATTGGATGACGCCCATCACGCGGCCAATCACGCGATCCCACTCCTCGTCCCATCGCAAGCTGCCCTCCTTCCGCGCACCTTCGCGCAGCAGCCGCAGCTCGCTCGCCCCCTCGTCCGCAAATAGGCGCCCGAGTAGAGTGGCCAGCTCGTCGCCCGTTTCGAAACCACATCCGTTGACGCCCTCCTTGACCAGCTCCCCGAAACTCTCATACTTTGAGTAGGCGGCGACCGGCAGCCCGGAGCCAAACATGTCCACCACCTTCATCGGGAGGTCGACGCCCGAGCTGGACATGTGCAGGCAGATGCCGAGGTCGGCACAGCTGAGCAGGTGGGCGTAGTCTTCCATCGACAGCCAGACCGTGTGGAAGCGGATGTTGGGCAGCTTGCCTTGCTCCTGGAGGGTCTTGATCTGATCCTGGTAGTACGCCTTCTGGGGACCCTTGCCGGTGACAATGGCAACAATGGGATGCGTGTACGTCTTGGCGTAGGCCACCAAGGCGTCCAGAAGGAGAGAAAAGTCCTCGTCCGGCGTCCAGCTGGTGCTGCTGACAATGAGCTTCGTGTGGCCAGAGACGATGCTGTCGGCCAGGTCCTTTGTCTCCTTCAGGGCCTCGAGGAAGAGCTTCCGGTACTTTTGCGAGTGGAGGGGCTGGAAGATGGCAGCGGGCCGGTCGTGCAGGGTGAAGATGGGTGTCTTGATGCCGTAGGGCGCCTCCTTGAGCTGACGCTGCATGGCGTGAGTGACGGTGATGTTGGCCGTCGGGGCGAGCTTGCCTAGGGCACACTCGTAGGCCTTGGCGTATCGCACAAAGGGGTGCTTGGCACCCTTGGTACCGGCCAGAATCGTCCAGCCATAGTTGTGCCAGTCCACCATGAGATCGGTATTACGCAGGACGGACATGATGTATGCGACGACGAGCGTCGGGATTGACGGTGGGTTCTGCACCAACAGCCACTGGGCGGGTTGGGTCTGGTATCCCAGCACGTCAAAGAGACCGAGTACCTGCCACAGGACCTTCAAGGGACCAGCGATGGTGAAGGGCAGCGTCTGCAACACAGCAGGAGGCGGCGGCAGTCCGTGGATGGTGACTCTCTGATTGTTGACGAGGTCGGGGTGGAGTGCGGACTCTGACTTGTGTTAGTGCTGCAGCCTGCTTGCGATGTGAGGCGTCTAGGAGCGTACCGTGATAACCAACAAGGTCGACGGTGCCTCCGTGGCGGGCGATGCTCATTGCATGATACTGCATGCGAGGACTTCGGCCGATGTCTCCCAGGACCAAGATCTGGACCCTTACCGAGGAGGCACTGGTTGCTGGTGAGCGCCTCACATGTCGTGATGGGAGCAGCATGAGTGCCAAAACCAGCGTTGCCAGAGCAAAGGCAACGAGGCCATAGTAGAGGTAGGCTACCAATGAACTCATTGCGACGACGAGTAAGGCGACCAATGGGAGTGTCTACCCTGCGCTCCGGACTATATTCTCAAGATTGCCTGTTTGGCCGTGATGGCCATCGGGCTGATGTAAGTGACGGCGAAATAAAGATGCTTGGTAGTATCCGCACAGAGTACGGATAGTGTTATGGAGTGTTGCTGTGAGACACGTGGCTGCCAAGCATGGCAACTGAACTGATCCGATCCACTTGAAGATGTGCGTGCGGCGATGCGGGAGAGGGCAACCAAAGCGTAAAGGCAGTGTCAATGTCAAATGTCGTGTCTCGGGGTCGCTCTCATGCCATCATCCTTTACCTTCAGCCTGGCGGGTATAAAATTGGTAGCCTTGTTGTCGTGGTGGGCGTGGAGACGAGACGGATAATGGTGTGGAAGAAGGGATGGTTGCTGTTAGCACTCACACGTCAGGATGGAGGACACACTATCATTGATTATCAGGAGCTGGGTTTGGGACCCTGCAGATGAGCGGCACTACTGCTACTTTAGCGTCGGCATCTCATCCAGCCTACTACGGTAACTTACGAAGTACTGTGGTAGCCCAACGTCAAGTCAGACTTTAGCTCCGGAGTACGTGCATTCGTTCCCCGCTATTATCCCATGTTACTGTACTGTACGGATAGTGGAAGTAACTTTTATAATAAGTTTTACTGTTGCTACTGACTAACGTTACGCACTAGCGACTGTGTACCAAAGTATCCGTACTAGCTACTGTGGTGTATGGATACAGGGGGTCGGCGTTAGCGTCATGACGAGAGGCTGCACACAGGCATGACAATGGCGGCAATGGGAAGGAGAGAGAGACACGACAGGGGGCCGCAGATTAGAGGAGTGGGACTTGTGAACGTCGCAAAACAGAGAATTGACATCTGGCGGTAACCGCGACCCGTCTTTGACCCCGGACAGCTTGTATCCGTCAAAGTCGCGTTGTCGAGTCAATTGTCAATCATCAACCCGGCATCTGCTGTGTATTATGTACTGTGTGCAATCCTCATCTCGCAACCCCCGTCCCGTGTTGGAACTATCGACTCGGCTTCCTCTCCTCCTTTCCCCCTTCTTGGCTCGACTGTGTACTGAGTAGATAAACACTCCGACACCTCGGGTGTGTATGTGTGTGTGTGTGCGTGTGTCTTGGTCCAGTGAAACACAGACGACCGACCTCCACAGCTCATCCCGCAGCTGAACGAATCGTCAAGCATCTTCACCAGACTCCCTCGCCACCAATTGCCGACTGTTTCGCCCTATGAAGTGCTAGACTCTTTCCAAGCGGTCGCATTGACCTAGCTACAACCCCATCATCGTTACGCCACTCGAGTAGCTTTTGGGTTCACGCCCACCTCCGTATCGCAAGCGCGACCTCGTCAACACAGACACAATGGCATCGTCATATGCCCTACCGACAGCGCCGCTACCCCACAACTACAACCACAACCACAACCACAACCACGGCCACAGCCACGGCAATGGTCATCTACATGCGCCCTCCCAGCAATCCTTCGGTCACTCGAGACGATCCGACCGTGGCAGCGGCGGCAGCAACAACAACAACAACAACAACAACAACAATATGCATTCCCACAGCCTCAGCCTAGACTCTCTCAACAGCCAGGCCAATGGGCGCTCCCGCAGCCATAGTCGAAGCCCGAGCCATGATCAGCTCGGCAATGATGCGCCTCATGCCCAGGGCGCGACACAACGCAAGGCCAATTCCGCCCTCCCAATGCAGCGGCGCGAGAACAGGCCGACGCCGCTGTCGAGGCCATCGCCCAACGGCCTGAGTCCCGTCATCGACATGTCGCCTGCCACCCCGGGCCGCAACATTGAGAACTACTTTGACAGGCCGAAGGAGGCGCATGTTCACGATCCCGGTCACGAGCACGACGACCACTGCCATGGCCAGGAACACGGACACAACCATCAAAAGCACGCTCACTCCCATGGCGCCGACCACCACGAACACGAACACGACCATCACTCCCACGACCACAGCCACGACCACGGCCACGGGCATAGTAATGGTCACAATCACTCCCACGATCACCACGACCATGACCACGACCACGACCACGACCACGGGCACGGGCATGACCATTCCCACGATCACGACCACCACGACCATAGTCACGACCATGCGCACGACCACAGCCACCACGTCGAGACGGTGCGCTACTCGAGGTTCACCGGGTTTCTTCTCCCACATACATCTCGGTGGCCGTTGATCCACTCGGTCATGGCGGAGAAGGATTCGCGGCGCATCTTCTACTTCATGATGTAGGTTGACGACAGAGCTTGCGGAAGGGGAGCGATTCGGCTAATCATTCTCTCTGCAGAGTCAACTTTGGCTTCATGGGTGTCCAGGCCTTTTACGGGTACATCACAAACTCGCTGGGCCTGCTGAGCGACAGCATACACATGTTCTTCGACTGCGTGGCGTTGGCGGTCGGCCTGTTCGCGTCCGTCATGGCCAAGTGGCCGCCGAGCGAGAGGTTTCCGTACGGCTTTGGCAAGATCGAGACGCTGAGTGGCTTTGCCAATGGCATATTTCTGATGTAAGTTGTTCGCCGGTTTCCGCCGCGGGAGGTACTGACCTCTGTGCAGCTTGATCAGCGTCGAAATCATGTTTGAGGGGGTGGAGCGATTCCTCGAGGGGAGCGAGACCAAGCGACTAGGAGACTTGTTCGTGGTCAGCACCCTGGGACTGGTGGTGAACCTGCTGGGTATCTTTGCGTTTGGTTCGCACGACCACGCTCACCACGGCCACGATCACGGCCACGGCCACGATCACGGCCACGACCATGGCCACGACCACGGGCATTCGCATGGTCACGACCACGGCCATTCTCACGGCGGGCACGCGCATGACAACGAGAACATGCACGGCATCTACCTGCACATCCTCGCAGACACCCTCGGCAGCGCCTCGGTCATTGCCTCAACCATCTTGACCTACATCTTCCCGTGGTCCGGCTGGGACCCCATCGCCTCGTGCCTGATCGCCTACCTCATCGCCATGACGGCCGTCCCGCTCGTCAAGTCGTCGGCGCACCGTCTGCTGCTGACGAACAAGGACGAGACCGAGTACAGCCTGCGCGACACGCTGACGGGCATCAACGGCTTGCGCGGCGTGGCCTCGTACGCTGTGCCCAAGTTCTGGGCCGACGACCGGACGGGCGCCAGCGAGGCCAAGCGAGGGAAGCTCATTGGCGTCATCCACGTCGCGGCCGTTCGCGGTGCCGATATGGAGGATGTCCGCGACAAGGTCCGCGCCTACCTCGCCGAGCACGGGATCGAGATCACGGTCCAGATGGAGAGGGAAGGCGATCCGAGCTGTTGGTGCGGCATGGGTCGCATGGCGCCTATGTCGCCGCTGCCGCCGATGAGTCCAGGAACATACAAGCAATCCATGTGAGGAGGGGAGAGTGGCGAAACTGGTCATACTGATTTTCAGGGGGCAGGGTGCATGTTATCCCTACTGTACTATATTCCCCCAGGGCTCTGGCATATGAGCGTTGCATTGATCGGAGCGAGGCAGAGAGGCATAGCATATAAAGCAGTCAGGGAGAGATGGTAGATCGCAGCGTACGTACATGTGTACAATGAAAAAAAAACAGATACCCATAGCTGTGCGATGAAGCGTGACGGTCTTTCCCGTCACTGTAGATAATGCATAATGTGGTGTAGGCTCGACACTTGGTTCAGTTGTCTGCCTTGGTGGCGGTTGCGTATCAAGCTTCCTTCCGGATAGCCCTCGGACACTTGGAGCTGGGCAAGGTTCAGCCAAATCCGGCAAGTTCGCGTTGGACACACAGTCGTTGGGCACAGAGTATGACACAGTGATACACAGACATGCACAAACAAAAAGTACCGCCTTGACCTGCAGGTTACACAGCAGGGATACTTGGTACTTCTTGGTCTATTTGCATCACAGCCGACGCTACGAGAAAAGTCCCGCCATCCCCTTCTGAATCTATGTCGTTCTCTCCGGATCCCTCCCCCGTCGCAGTTTTCTACATGCTTCGGTGTTCCCGTGTGGCTTCTAAATCCGGCCTGCTGGTGAGGGTTTGGTGGTCGCCTTGGTTTCATCTTGGATAAATCCTGTTCATATCTCTCTCCCCTCGCCAGCATCAAGACGCGAGAGCCGACGTTTGCTTTCGCCTTGACAGCCCCCTGGCACGTGTGACCCAACTCATACTCTAGGTTTGCTATGAACCCCTCGAGGAGATGTCCTTCTCTCTCTCATGTATCCGTGGCGTTCTTTCAGAACGGCAAAGGGAGGGTAGTCCCTGTTCCCCCGTTCAACCAAACATCTTGTTCATGGCCTGGTGGGCCAGCTCGACGCCCAAAAAGGTCGCGGCGTTGGCGGGCACCGCCCTGGCGAGCGCGGGCCCGAAGCCGGGGAAGAAGGCCCGGACGCCGCCCCGGGCGTAGACCTCGCGCACGACGCCGCCGATGGACACGTTGCCCTCGGCCGTCTGCAGGCGCGACTTGACGGTGTCGACGGGGAAGACGGGGATCCACATGGCGATGCCGGCGGCGCCGCCGGCGGCGGTGATGGCGAGGAGCGAGAGGTCGCCCGAGGGCTTGCCGGTGGCGGGATCGACGGGGGTCAGCCGGCGCTTGATGTACTCGTAGGCGGCGAAGTAGGCGGCGGAGCCCGGGCCGTCGCGGGCGAGGGGTGGCGGCGGAGCCGCGAAAGACGGAACGCACGCCGCCCTCCTTGTAGAGCTGGCGCACGACGTCCATGCCGCCGGCGTACTTGGGGGCCTCGCCGGGCTTGCGGCGCTGGTCCTGCACCTGCAGGATCACCTTGACGCGCTCAAAGGGCGCCGTGATGGCCGTCATGGGTATGGCCGAGAAGAAGCCGGCGGCCGAGGTCTGGGCGATAGTCAGCCGGCCGGCGACGGACTGCGACGGGTCGACGGCCGAGTAGCGCGTCACGAGCTGCTTGCCGAGGTCGTAGCCCCAGAACGAGACGGCGACTGGGCGAGGCGGCAATGTCAGCAGCGGTAGGCAACGTTAAAGGGAGCAGCTTCGCGTCCTGTAGGATAGCTAGGCACACGGGGTCGCGTGAAAAGAAGAAAAGGAAAGAAGACAAGACTCACACATGGGCGTGACGCCGACCAAGGGCGCGCTCACGCCGGCATACAATCCCTTCTTCAGGCCGTCGCGCGCGATGCTCTTCCGGACAACGTCGATGGCGCTGCTGTACACGCCCTTCTCGGCCGTCTGCATGCGCACCTTGACTAGGTCAAAGGGGTGGCCCACGACGACGGCGCACACGCCTCCGAAGCCGCCCGCGGCCAGAGACCGCAGCTGCGCGAGCCCGCTGCCGGCGGCGGCTTTGGCGTCGGCCTTGAGCTCGGCCTTGGACTCGGGGAGGTGCGGCAGTTTGTCGGCGACGGGCGCGGGGAGGGTCGAGGAGAGGGTGTCGTTTACGGCTTTCGGGGCCGAGGACGAGGACGAGGGCATGGTTGCGGTCTGGGGCGCTGCGGCGCGCACGGGGGGGGTGGTGGTCGTGGGTGAGGTGGTGTGGGATTGGGTTGTTGGGAGAGGGAGTCCGAGGTTGGTGCGATCCGGCAGCCAGTATTAAGTAGTGAGTTGGTCGGAAGCTTTCACAGCGGTTGCTGCAAGACAAGTCGAATGTGTGTGATCGTCGACGACTCTCGTCCCTCGGCTTGTGATCGTGATCCACTTCCCCACGGGTCACCCACCGGAGGATGAGTGGATGTGGAGTTTGGCTTATGTGTACAAGTACTTGTGTACTTGTGTGTACTCTTGTACTTTCTGGATAGGATGTGCTGATAGGACAGTTATCGACGGAGTGATGGGGTCGCTGCCAAAGTGCTGAGTGAAATTCCACCTCCAACGTCTCCGAAAAGAGGAATGTTGTCAAGATGGAACCCTACCGACAGCCACATCGGACTACGGGAAGCTTGCAGGTTGCAATACTACTGTGGGCGTGCGGTAACCAACTGCGGATAAAGCATGTACTACAATAACTATGGGTGTACCCTGAAGCTTCCCGACGCCAGCGCCTGCCTGTGCCTCGGCAGTTTTAGCTCCTTCTCTCATCGCATAGTTGACCAACTAACTAGTCAAGTTACCCGCATTCTTCAACTTGTTCGTCCAACATCCTCGAGAGACGAAAATAGTCGTGAGGCGTTTGACGATCGGTTCATGTCTGACTTGGTCCTTGACGGGTCACCGGCGACTGGCACGGGAGCCCGGTCTGGTGTGAAGTCGGCAGTTCGTCTTTTCATCGTTCCATTGTTCCATCACACTTCGGCCCAAAGGAAGAGGAAGGAAAGAAGGGCGGCCAGCTGACTTAGCCAGCTAACCAGCTAACCAGCTAACCAGCCAGCCAGCTAACCAGCTAACGTTAGCCATTGGAGCGCAAAGTGCGTTCGTTCCGGTGCCTTGCATTGCTTCTGGCGCGAGACTCGCCGTCGTGCGACGTGGTTCTGCAGCCTTGGCACGCCACGCGCAGAGGCGAATCAGTTTTTGTCTTGCCTAAACAACACTCGTCTTGGACTCTTGGCAGCTCTCTGAAATATCGGCCTGGTGATCATACGGAGACACGCACCGAAATAGATGAACCAGAACATCGTTTCCCCGTCACGAATCTCGCGAACCGTTTCCCAGCCCAGACGAACACCACTCCCTGACCTGTCAGTCGTGGTCCAACTTGGGTTGCACATGGCAGACTGTAGACACATCCTTCCCGATCCGGACCCAAAAGCGCGCATGCACTCTCCCATCCGAACCTCACCCGCAGCCTGTAACAGATCCAGCACCGAGTCGACGGTTTGTAGGAATGCTTCGATCTCATCCCTCATCGTCGGTACAATGTACTCATTCGCGCAGCCTCTTGGTCTCGCCGTGTGCCTCGCGTACTCCGTGGCAAGTGGCTAAAACCCGACAGCACGCTTCCTCTGCTCAGGCGGCCACTGTAATCTCTGTAGATTGAATCATGGAAAATATCGTATACTTCACTGGCTAGAGCGTGTATGTCACTTTTGCTTCTATCCCACTCACATCCATCGAACCACGAACAACGAGGCCGAGACGTCCTACGGATAGAAAGATCCACATCAACGTTCAATCTCTCTCTCTCTACTTTAGTACCTTCATCCCTGCCCCATAACTATACCTAAGCTCACAGCCTCACACAACAAAACTCATCTCTTCATCCCCAACCCTCTCACTCAAGAGTCTCACCCAAAACATCGGCAATGGACATCCTAACCAAGGGCTTCCTCCGCGTCGTCCGCGGCCTCGACGCCGCCCCCTCCCTCGCCGCCCTCATCTCCACCGCCGAGGCCTCGCCGTCAACATCACCATCCTCCCTCGAGCCGCGGGACAGACTCCGCATCCTCGACTACCCGGACCCGGACCTCCTAGCCGCCAACTTGGCGCGCGTCACCACCCTGTCCAGGCCGGACCTCGTGGCCCGCGCCGCGACCGCGCCGGGCAACCTCACCAGGGCCGAGGTGGAGCTCCTCCGAGACCGGTACTGGCTCGACGTGTCGCTGGCTGACACGAGCGCGCTGGCCGCCGCGTACGAGGCCCTGGACGCAAAGGGCCTCTTGGCCGAGACGAGGGAGAGGCTGAGGGTGGTGAGAGCGGGCTTGTATGACGAGGGCGAGGAAAAGGCCATCGGGAATGCCGAGGAGGAGGAGTTTCGGCGCGCGGTGGGGGGCAGGTAGGGAGTCATGCAACGTGGAGGAGGAACGGCATCATTCATCATACACAGTTAGCGCTGAGCGAACCCAGAGACATCCAGCACACTACGAAAGACAGACAGCTCGCTGCGCCAGTTCATCCATACATGGAGACTTGCAGTAGTCATGCAGAATGTCTACTCGTTAATCCTGTTCATTGAACTATCTGGAGATGTGTACGCATTGCTCCAAGTCTGATGCCCGAATGAGCGACTGCTCGTATCTGCTACCTACCGCGTCTCTGCTTCTTTTGGCTCGTAAAGTCACAGTCACGTAGCAGCCTATTGTCGCGCCAGACATGTCCCAGGCATGTCCAAGGCTACACATTTCCGCGCCGTTTCATCGAGGCACAGCTCAACATGTCTAGGGCGCTGGTGCCGAATCGGCCGATAACAACGGCGTAGCGCCAATAAGTATAGGCGTATGTGGCGCGATGCAAGTTGCTATCCCGGAGCTCAAGAGCTCAACGTGTCCGAGTAAAGATTTACCTCTATAAGGAATCAAGGATGGAGGGGGAGGAATACGATTTGCGGTGCGGTCCGGGGCAAAATCCCTTGGAGACATGGAGACAACCCACAAGGTTTTCCCATGCATAGTGGTGGTCATCAGTCGCCACCTCGCTGAAAGCGGGCTGCCTGGCTGGCTGTGTGCTCAACGGTCAGTCACAGTCCACCGTCGCTTCTGTGAAGTGTGATCACGATGACGCTCTGCCTCGCCAGGAGGCCTGGGGGCTCCCCATAGTCCGCTGTTGCCGGGTGAGGCGCCACGTGTTTGAAAGGGTGACGCATCAGCATCAAAGTTGTCCCTCGACTCTTCATAGTACCACGGCTCAGCTTGTTCTAATGGCTGCACTGCGAGATGCTCAACCTTGACGTTCTCCGACTCGGACAACGGCGGCGGATCCGCTGCTTTCGTCTTTTCAGTCTTCTTTTCGAACCCGAAATCCAGCGTCAGCGGCAGGTCCTCTTCTTTCTCCTCTTTCTCTTCTTCCGCTCCCAACTTGGGCGACCACAGTCCCCAGGAGCTGTTCATCGCAAGCCGGGAGGTGGTAAAACTGGTGACACCACTCCCCACCGTTATACCTCCCTTGTCGTGATAGGCTGCCTGAGATGATCGCAAGGGCATACTGGGTGGGTTAGGCGACCGTCGGACGCTGCCTAGCGACGCATTCAGGGAGTGGCTACGTCCCAGTGATGATAGCTGGGAGTTCTGTCCAGTGTGAGCACCAAAGTTCAAGTCCCGGAGTGCGGGAGACATGCTGCCGTCGGCTCGCCCGCGCGAGCCGTTGTGGATGCCAGACCCTGCCGACCCGGGCAAAAGGTGGTCTGTATTGGCAAACATAGTCATCTCATACATGTCGGGGATTGAGAACCTCTCCCTCCCAAATGCGTCATCCAACGATGTCAATTCGCGACCGTCCAGCACATCGGCACGGTCAAAGTCCGGCCTTCTCCTCGCTACCGTCAAAGATGACATGGCGACGTCTGCCAAGACGGGTTGGTTCGTGATTCCGCCGACAAGTGCATTGCAGCCGGCACCGTGTGATACGAGGATGACGATTTGTTCGACCTCACACTCCTCATCATCGTCCACGGCGGACGCATTCTCGGCCTCGGTGCCGCCTCTGGGAAACCGGACTGCGTTGGTGGTGCCCGGAACCCTTGTAATCATACTCCCAGGTTGATCAGTTGTCGAGTACCATTCCACCAAGCGCTTCAGCCCCCTTCTAAAACGTTGGTGCATAGCAGCCCATTCTTCCGGCACCTCCCCACCTTCGCCCCACGCAAGCGCATCGCGGGAAGAATCCCACTGGTAGTCAAAATCCACGCAGGCATCTCTGGCATGCGCTACATATCCGTTGGGAATAGTGTCGGTGACCGAGACAGCGTAGGGGGGTATCGGTGCGGTGTAGGTGTGAAGGATGGCCGGAGGTTCCGAGATGGTCGACCTATGACCGGCCTGACGCACCTTGTCCGGCGTTTCGGGCAGCGCGTCGCAGAGTGTTGATAGACTGTCCAAACCCGGCCCTCCCGTTTCTACCGATTCGACAAACTTGGCGAGAGGACTTCGCATTCGCGGCGAGTTCCACAGCGCGCTGGGCGTCACGGGTGACGGCCTGGCGGTGAAATGAGGATAGTTGTGGTAATCCTCCTTTCGTAACAGCTCGGCTTTGGCCGTCATCAGCATCAAGCTTGAGCTGGGAGGGGGAGTGATGTGCTCAAAGTAGTCAGGTGAAGCCCATTCACCCAGGAACGCATCGAGGCGCAGGACGACTTTCTCGACGTGCGGCGAACTCTGAGGTGAATGTGGGGATTGCACTTCGGGTACGACGATGGGACGAGAGCGTGTGGGGGCGGGATTCGAAAAGGACGATACTTGGTTGGCACGCGAAGGCTTCGTATGGGGCGACCGGCTGCCGGTCGGGGTGGTGGCCTGCGGCGTGGACGAGGCTGGACTCGAGGCCAGGCCGGCGCTGATGGCTATCGAGGTCTGTATGCACCGAACAAAGGGTGAGCTGTGGATAACGATCTTGTACCGGCGTTTCCGCCTCGGTGTGAGGGCCGCGGCGGCTTCGGCATCGTCGTCGGCTTCTCGTTCTTTGAGTATGGAGGCTATGCGTGCGCCGACGTTTCTAGACTGCAGCCATCCTCCGTAGGTCAGAGGGGGTCGTATGGGGCGGGAGATGAGAGGTGCCATTGCTTGTCGGCGGCGTCGAGGCGATTTCCGTGCCTGTTGCTCGCTGTTAGCTTGCACGCTGGAGCGGGAGTGAGACGACAGCTGCAGGGGACGGACGAGGTTTACCTGACGACGAAGACGTAGGCCGGTGGTCGACCCATGGTAGATTCTGTGTGGTGTTTACAGGTACTGGATATGACGAGTCTGGGGGAGAAGTAGCTATGGTGTGCAAAAGTTGGGCAGGATAGCAATGGGATGTGATCTCGTGTTATTGTAGCTGACTCGCTGGACGTTTGATCGATCTTGCAGGACAAATGCAGAGACGAATACGGAGACGGAGACGGAGATGGATCTCGCCAGCCGTTATCCACGGGCCTATCCTGGATATAATCTGCGAGAGTTGAGAGCTTTCAGTCGTGTCTCGTGCCTGGACAGTCTGGACTGACGCAGACCAACAGGAGATGTGCGGTCAAGGTCCACGGGCGTTGCTGGGCAAGGTAGTTACCGTGTGGAGAAGTGTCAGGAGTGAAAGCCGACAGCGGTTGATCATCAGGTGTGACTTGCAGATACCTGCTCTGCGTTAAAAAGGACCCTTGCGATCAAAATCACAGTACTACGGTAGAAGCGGCGAACGCAAGAATGCGGGGCAGATCTGCAGGGAAGATGCCCATGTTGGCATTGGGAGTTCCTCAAACGGGTAAAGCTTGAATTGTGGTTTCGCGACTGCATCAGCCAGCGTCACCGAGCCCACGTTGTGGTGTGGCTGCATGTGATTGACGAACGAGGCAATCGACAGTTCTACGGATACTACGGTACAGTCTGCGTTGGTATTATTTAGTAGAGCAACCCACTAGTTAGTGAGGATCTGCTCGTAACTGCTCGTAACTGCTCGTAACCGCTCGTAACCGCGCCTTTCGAGTGCATCTTACACAAGCGCACTCAAGGTACGTACTTAACTAACTCGATCGCCCTGACAACTGACCGTTGGTGCCAGCCATGGTTCGAGCGCATTTCTGGTGCGGATGCTGGCCGATCTACACAGTAAGCACCCCTCTCTCGTCAGGGTTCAAACAAGAGATGTTTGCTTTGCTTGGCCCGAGTCAGTGGCCCGAAGGCCGAAGGCTACTAACTAACTACGTAGGGGTTCGTTGGTTGGATCATCGTGAGAACCAGACGACTGCGTGTGAACCCCTGCCCCTGTATCTTCAAGAGTGGAGCCTCCATCTCGGTGCACGGCTGTCATCAGTGGCCGTTCCCCGGTTCCTGCCTAGGGGGGGGTTGTCTTCGAATTGTGCATTGCAGCATTGGGAAGCCGTCTGACAAATCGACCGGCAGTTGTAAAGAAGTAACGTTGGTTACCTCGAAACTATCGTAACTAGCTAGTCAGTTGTCCATCGAGCGACGCCTCACAACATTCAGAGGTCGCCCGCCGCCTCTACTTTGCTGCACCCCCATCGTATTCAGACTCGCATCACCCACCATGAAGCTCTCCAGCGTGCTACGGCTACCCGTCCTTCTGGCGTCTTGCCTTTTGGCACCGGGCCCCCTGGCATCGGCCGAACATACCAGCAACTGGGCCGTCCTCGTGGGCACGTCGCGATTCTGGTTCAACTATCGCCACCTGGCAAATGTCCTCTCCATGTACCGCACCGTCAAGCGGCTGGGGATCCCCGACTCGCAGATCATCCTCATGCTGCCCGACGACATGGCGTGCAACCCGCGCAACGCCTTCCCGGGCACCGTCTACAGCAACGCTGACAGGGCCGTCGATCTCTACGGAGACAATATCGAGGTCGACTACAGAGGCTACGAGGTGACGGTCGAGAACTTCATCCGACTGCTGACCGACCGCGTGGGAGACGAGATGCCCCGGAGCAAGCGCCTGCTGACGGACGACCGGAGCAACATCTTCGTGTACATGACGGGCCACGGAGGCAACGAGTTCTTGAAGTTTCAGGACGCAGAGGAGATTGGCGCATTCGACTTGGCCGACGCCTTTGAGCAGATGTGGGAGAAGAGAAGGTTGGTTGACTCACCATCGTGGCGATGCTGCGGCTAACCACTCCTACCAGGTACCACGAGATCCTCTTCATGATCGACACCTGCCAAGCAAACACCATGTACAGCAAGCTCTACTCGCCCAACATCATCGCGACCGGATCCTCGGAGCTCGACCAGTCGTCCTACTCCCACCACGCAGACAACGACGTCGGGGTGGCTGTCATCGATCGCTACACGTACTACAACCTCGAGTTTCTCGAATCCGAGGTCAAGGACATCAGCAGCAAGAAGACTGTCGGCGACCTCTTTGACAGTTATAGCTACGAGAAGATACACTCCCAAGCCGGTGTGCGCTACGATTTGTTCAAGGGGGGCGCCGACACAGCCCGAAGTCGGCTGCTGACCGACTTCTTTGGCAACGTGCAGAACGTCGAGATTGACAGCGCCAACAACAGTACCGTTGATGACGAGATGCTGGCTCTGGGCGAGACGATTGCCATCTTGAGAGAACTAGCCAAGGAGGAAGAGATTGCGGCCAAAAGCGCGAACTCGTCGGCCAGGACGGCGCCGGCGCCGCCGAAGAAAACGATGCATTTGGCGAAGCTCCTGAATGACGATAACTGGTGGACAAAGAAGTTGGTGGGTGCAACTGCTCTGGCCGGCTGCACGGCGTTATGGGCCTTGGGGTCGTATCTGGAGTCGGCAGGGGAGTAGACGGGGTTGAGCGCAGCAGAGGAATGGAGCAACGTAGAAAGAATCGAGGATAGTAGTACTACGTATGAACGTAACGAACTGGTTGACGCCTCTATACCTCTCTATACGGAATCCACACCGGGTCTCGTTCATGACGGGATCGCGAAAGACGAAGCTTCTACTAGCAGCCCCACACCAGCTGCGAACTAGTTAGTCAACGTTGACCAGCAAGTCTTTCCAACTTTTATGAATTTCCCACTGTCGGGCGGAACTCGCAAGAGTCCACGGCTGGTTGGTTTTTTGGTGCCGTCGCGAATGAAAATGGCTGTCGACTTGTAGTCGAAATCTTGATGGTGGGTTCTGCGCAATCCGAACCCTCCCAGTCATTTCATTCAATTTCCATTCCCATGTCCATTTCCATTTTCATCGCAACACCATGCATGAGCTTTCTCGAGATCATCGCGAAACAACACTCACCGACCCCCGTCATCGGAAAGGCAACACCATGATTATCACTACATGACCCTGTACTTATCCGGTCAACATCAGTTCTCTTGCTTTCCCATGACAAGTCTCGATCCATGACACTGTACTGGTTCGGCTAGCTTGTCATTCTCATGCTGCCCGTTTGAGAAACCACAACACCATGGCTTCTGGAGATCGAGCCCACGTCCTACCGCTGGAGTCCTTCCGCATGAGCGCCGTGCCCTTGACAACGCACAATCTCGCATGGTCACCCGACGCAGAGCTCGCAATCGCCACGGACGATTGCGTCTTTCTCTACCTCCCCGAATTTCCATCCAGCGGCACCACCGCCTCGGGAAGCTTCAGATCCGACTTTGAGACACAGCGCCAATATCACGAAGTCAGCTTGCGCTTCCCCGTCGTCGAAGTTCGAAGACCAGAACTCAACGAGCCCCTGTTCGATGCCGTTGGCCAAGACTTTCCCATTTTCGCGGCTACGTACGGTGCTGGTGTGACCTACGTCGCCAACTGTGGCAGCTCGCTGAACCATGCCGTGGCTGTCGAGTGGTCGCCGAGCGGGTTGGGACGAATGAAGCGCGCTGTTCTCGGCGTGCTGACCGGCGGCGGTGCCTTGACCATCTACTGCGAGGGCAAGTCGGATGGCGTTGGCACCATCAAGATCAAAGGGCGGAACATCAGGACCATCGGCTCGTGGCTGGTCCCCTGGAGTGTGGGCGATAACCTGTTGGTGCCGAGAGCCCCGGGCCACGAGTCGCCGTACTCCAAGGAGTACATCGTGTCGTTCGCATGGGCTGGGGAGACGGAAGATCCTGGCGCCTTGCTTGCGTATATGAACGACGAGGACGAGATCGTGGTGCTTGCTGTGCAGTCGAGGCACGATTCAGCGGGCAAGGCGGGCGATCCTGGTGCATGGCGCGTTGAAGAGGTTGCCAGATTCGTGGCCGAAGGGCCGCATTGCCGCGGGGACGTACGTGAACGGGGCTCTCTACCTTCTTGGAACCATGCTGACAGCCACATAGCCTACAGATCTGGACTACTCGCCCTCTGGGTCATCCTTCGCCTTGCGTTGGAGCCCGTGGCTGCGGAGAGGTGCCACCAAGTCTGCCATGCTGTCCTATCTCGGCAAAAACTACGTCGGCTTCAGAGAAATATCCGTTAAAGAAGAGTGGAAGCCCATGGAAACACCAGAAGTTATAGTGCAGCCGAAAAACTCCAGTGGCATCTGCATATACCTTGCACCCGATGCGTTCCTGCAGTGGGAAGACACGGTAAGAGGCTACCGAGTCCCTCCGCGGCGTGTGCTAACGGAACGAAGGTCTGGACGATCAATGGTGCGAAAGTCTGCCGAGGCATTATAGCAACTCCAGCCAAGGTTCAGCCATTCCAGGTATCCTTTGACGGCATCTTGCCAAAGGAAGTCGCCACACCTCATGCCGTCGACTCTTGTGGCACTACGTACCCACCGGACGACGAGCTCGGTCAATCCAACAACCCTATAGTCGGCCTCGTCGTCCACCCTCCAAACACTTTACACTCTACCCCCAGCCCATACTTCTCACTCGTGCGACTGTCAGCTACTGCGACCAATTCGGACTGGTACCAGACCAATCTCCCCATTCTGTCCAACCAGGAGCAACTCAACTTGGAGCAATCCAACTCGGACCAATGCAGCCCGGAGCAACGAAACACCAAGCCAAGATGGGTAACCGAGCTCTCCAAGATTCTCGAAGAACAGCAACCTCTCTCCTTGGCCTTCCGGGCCATCAACCCAGATGGTGCTTTACCATTCGGTGACGACGATGGCGAGGAGGTGATGATGGAGGAGGAGGAGGATGATGAAGATGACGAGTTGGAGGACGAAGAAGAAGAAGACGATGAAAACGAGGGAGACGAGAGCGACGATCGCGAATCCTCGTACCATTCCGACGAGGATGACACTAGAGCTGGACATCAGGACGAGCTTGATCGTTTCGAGGTCATGGAGAAAGTCCACCCGACCCGCGTTCGCATTTGGGGCATGACCTCCAGCCCAGGCGGTGGAACGACGGCCATCTTTGTGACGCTGATGAGCAGTCTCAAGCCCGAGCGCCTGACCTTTGGGGGTATGCGGTGCAGGGTTCTCTTCGGACAGAACCTCGCTCCCGTCGACGAATCCGTCCTGGAGATGAAGAAACTCAGCACCGAGGGTCGAGTCTGGGAGTGGATGTACGGCGGCGGTCCTCCTGTTCCCGGCTCTAGTAACGTGGGGCAAGCAACGACAGTTGCCGGGAATGCGGCGACAAGGGAGAGGCTGGAAGAGATTGCGTCCTCGCAGTGCTGTGTGTTCTGTAGAAGCCCGTTGGAGCTGCAGGGAAAGACGTCGCGGTGCGGGAACGGACACGCTTTCGGTGAGTCGGAACGCGCAGCTTGATCCGGTGCATTTACTAACGAGTGTCACGTCACGTACAGACAACTGCGCGACAAGCGGCGTGCCCATCCTGGCACCTGGAATCACGAACTCTTGCGGTGTCTGTGGCTCAAAGTGCTTGAAGCAGGAGCACCTCAAGACCATGACGGAAGACGCGGGGCTTCATGCCTTTATCACGAAGGAGATATCGAGTGAGCTGTGTGGTGGATGTAGAGGCAAGTTTATGGGTTGATCTCACTTTGGGAATGGCAAGGAAAACTAGACGGGACATCATGATGGACTGTTTGGAGACAGCTGCGCACGCTGGTTGAATAGATCAGGTCCTTGTAGGTATTCCATTGTGCAAAGCAAATAGTTACAAGACTTGCTTCAGTGACTCCTGTGTTCAAGCACTCATGAGTTCGCTGTCCGTGACATACGTCTTATCGATAAGCATGTGACCCTTCTGGCAAGCAACTCATCATGACATCACTCTCGTCCCCCATGACAACGCCACTCACTCCCGAAACGAACGTGGGACTGTTGGCACTTTCTCTCTTTCTTTCACTACCCATGAACCTGGACCTCCCTGTCATCGGCATTCAACGGTGAAAATGCTGTCTGGTCTCAAGAACCTCGCTAATCGCAGTGGTGGTGGCGGTGAAAGCCACCAGGAGACGAGCAGCAAGGAGCAGTCGCTCATCACCATCCTTCCTACGCACGATGACAGGGCCAGTCTGATGCTGCTCGTAGCGGACTCGATGGAGGCGATGAGAAGTCAGCTCACTGCCACCTTTGAGGTCGAGGCAGTAAAACAAGATCAAGATGGCCTTGCTCCGACGAAGCTCGAGATCTCGCCGGATTCGAAAACTGAACTGGCCACGAGTGCTGACAAGGCCGCCGAGGAGCCTTCCAAGGACCAAGACACGACGCAAAAGGACGAGGAGCAAAAGAGACAGCAAACCATCCAGAGGCGCCGTGAGCAGCTGGCCAAGGAACTCGCAAAGGAGGACGTCACGGAGCTCAAGAAAGCTGCTCTCAGCCATTTCGATCAGTGGCGTGACAGTGTCATCCAGCGCATCGGGGAGGCCATCAACCAGCACGACGACAAGGACGTCCAGACGGCCGAAGATGGGAAGCCTCCGAAGCCCGCACCCGCACCTGCATCGAAGCACAGGGCAAAGGACGACAGCCTGGCTACGCTGCAGAAGGTGTACCCGCCTCGCACGTCGTCCCTGCGAGATCTCGAGGAGCCGCAGCGAATCCTGCTTCTGCACTCGATGCTTCTCCTCCTGCTCAGCCTCGAGACCTACGCCGCCGAGTCCCGGGTTTTGATGCTACGCGTCGCGAGCTCGCTTGGAATCTCTCCCGACATTGTCGCCGAAGATGAATCGACCGTCGCCAAGGGCCTGCTGGAGGCGGCAAAACACATGAACGCCGACGACCACACGAAGCAGAGAGTCGAAGACAACTCGTCCTCGCGCAAGTGGAAGGTCGGATTGGGCGCGGCGGCTGGCGCCGTCTTGATCGGCGTCACGGGCGGTCTGGCCGCACCGCTGCTCGCTGCTGGCGTCGGTACCGTCATGGGCGGGCTGGGCCTAGGGGCCACGGCCACGGCCGGGTATCTAGGTGCACTTGCCGGGTCCGCGCCGCTCGTCGGTGTCTTGTTTGGTGCCTACGGCGGCAAGATGACGGGACAGATGGTGGACGAATACGCCAAGGAGGTCGAGGACTTTGCCTTCATCGCCCTCAGGGAGAAGCGTCTGCTGCGCAGCAACCCCGACTCTCGCCATCTGCGCGTGGCCATTGGCATCTCCGGCTGGCTCAGCGACGAGTCCGACGTCGTGCAGCCGTGGAAGGTCTTCCTGCCCAACAGCACCGAAGCCTTTGCCCTGCGCTGGGAGCTCAAGGCCCTGCTGGGCCTCGGACACGCCCTGTCGACGTACGTGAAGAGCTACGCCTGGGGCTGGGCCAAGAAGGAGATCATCAGCCGCACCATCTTCGCGACCCTCTCGTCGGCTCTCGCCCTGCCCTACGGCCTCGCCAAGGCCGCGCGCGTCGTCGACAACCCGTTCAGCGTCGCCAAGTCGCGAAGCGAAAAGGCCGGCGCCGTGCTAGCCGACGCCCTCATCAACAAGGTCCAGGGCGAGCGGCCCGTGACGCTCATCGGCTACTCGCTCGGCTCGCGCGTCATCTATGCGTGCCTCAGCGAGCTCGCGGAACGCAGGGCGTTCGGGCTCGTCGAGTCGGTCTGCCTCGTCGGCTCGCCCGTGCCCTCGGACACCATGGCCTGGCGCCGCCTGCGTGCCGTCGTCCCCGGCCGCATCGTCAACGTCTACTCGACCAAGGACTACCTGCTGGGCTTCCTCTACCGCACCAGCAGCCTACAGTACGGCATCGCCGGCCTTCAGGCGGTCCGCGACGTCGCGGGCGTCGAAAACGTCGACGTCTCGGATCTGGTGGACGGGCACACGCAGTACCGCCTGCTGATCGGGGCGATCCTGCAAAAGGTCGGGCTCGAGGGCATCGACGACGAGGCGGTAGAGAAGCAGATGGAGGAGTTCAAGAAGGAGGAGAAGAGGAAGGCCGAGGAGGAGGAGAAGAAGAAGAAGAAGAGCAGCAGCGCTGGGGACAAGATGGACAAGGAGAAGGACGCGGAGAAGGAAGCTGAGGAGATGGAGAGGGAGCTCGAGAGGAAGGAGAGCGAGAGGGCGGCCAAGGCGCAGGAGGGTGAGGTGGGGACGGCCAAGGGAAAGGAAAAGGGGCAGGAATTGTGAGAAGGGTTGTTGAAAGGGCAAGCGTTCTGAGATGGGACCCTGTAGTGTACCGGCTGACCCCCGTATATGATATTGTCAGCTGAAACCTCGAAATTCCACGGCAATAACCAAAGCCCGAGATTGTTATGTTCTGGAAAGGCCGTATCGCCTTAGTGTTCCTGCGGAATACCACAAGAATGCTGTGCACTCTGAACAACCGCCGCTCTACGCGTTCGCGTCGTCGCTCTTCTTTCTGGCTTGATAGCTGTCCCAACGGGATGAACCGCATCGGATTAGCATAGTCCGTGATCGTTGCATTTCAAAGAGCGATAGTGAAGCATCAGATGACTAGAAACAAGGGGGGCACGTACATCCAGTAGCCGCAAACGACGACACACAACCGCACCATGCGCACCACCCACCCCGATCCGCCCTGCTTATACCCCTTCTCCCCC
Organism: Arthrinium puccinioides; assembly: GCA_022414665.1. NCBI lineage: Eukaryota > Fungi > Ascomycota > Sordariomycetes > Amphisphaeriales > Apiosporaceae > Arthrinium > Arthrinium puccinioides. Next base: position 592,160 of record JAIUNF010000004.1, read on the forward strand.
GCGTCTCTCAGCCTCCGGATCTCCTCCTGGTGTGCAAAGATCACGCCCTCGGCCCTCTCCAGCTGCGCGATGACCTCGTCGTTCTGCCGCAGCTGCGCGGCCATCAGGTCGACCACGTCGACCGCCTCCGTGCCACGGGAGTCCCGCCGTGGGTCTTGTGGGCGGGCGGGGGGAGAAGAGGGGGTAGGTACATGGATAGGGTGGGCGCGGTGGCGGTGGTCTCTTTTGCGACGGTGCCTCGGCGGTGCAGGAGGAGGAGGAAATCGGGCGGGTGCGTGATCACGTCGGCGCGGCGCGGTGTGGTGGTGGTAAAGGGGCGCGTGGGTGCTGTGGGCAAGCGGCGAGCGGTTGTTCGGGAGAGGTTGAGCAAAGCGTTGGTGTACGGGTGGGACATGGTGGTGGGTGGTGAACGGTGGTTTGGTTGGCGATGCTGGATGAGTGTGCTACGGTATACTCAGTCGTGATGGGGGAAAAGTAAAGAAAATACTATAGTTAAGATATGGGATCGGTATCGAGAGGAGACCTACTGTTATTATATAGGATTGGTGTTCATTGGCAAGACGGACATAGTTTGGTTACCAGTTGCTGTTACTATGTATCGCCGATGCATTCTCGTGGGTTACTATATTAACTATAGCTTTTGCGTTTATACAGATCCAGGCGGTTCCTTACGAAAGAACGGTATCGGAGATACTCTAGTTGGCCCTTGGGTAACGGCAAAGTAACTTTGAGATTAGCACGGCTAGAACTGTCGGTATAGTTCCATTTCGATTATGCGTACCACTCAAGCGACGACTTGTTGACCTTAAAGCACGCCACGAAGGAGAGAGCCCGAGACAATCGATAGAATATACTTGTTTTCTTATGATATTCACCAATGTTCTATCAATACTGCCCTCGGCAATTATTATTAGTTAAGAAAAAGATGGAATAGGGGTTAGCCTACATACAAGACACCCACCCAAGTCCGCAGACGACAAAAAGGCAAAACATACAACACCAGGGATTCCCAGATGGTCACCCACTCTAGTACTAGTCTGGCGCTTTCTAGCTTATCTATGGGAGAGCGGACGGGATCCCGAGTTTTCTAGAAGCTATGGTCGTATGTGTTGGACACTGAAGTTTTACTTAATTTTATCCTGGCTCTGAACAGGTTCCGGGTACCCGAAAGGTCATCTTGGACACCATCCACAATTATATTGAATACATTGCGGCTGAAATTTGGTATGTATATCTTCATTCAGGATCACTTGAAATCACTGATCTGTCTCGATCGTATTCCGAAAAGCTCGCGATCCTTGACTCGTTGTGGTCGTGAGGAAGTGCTTCGCAGTATGGGGAGTATTCTATGCATACGTTGGATAGCGTCTTCCATAGTGGATATAGGGACAAAATAGGCTGAATTGACTTGTCGTTCCCTGCGTACTACGTATATTTGTTGACATAGATCTGCTGCGGCCTATTGACATTGTCCCTGGACGCCATGGCGACCACCAAGAAAGTCACTCACAAAAAGTATCTCGAACCAGTTTCGCATCTTCCAAAACACCAGCACCTCTGGCCTCTTTTATAATCAGGTTCTTGTACGCTTCACTACGCAGACAGATTCGAACAGGGAAGGGCTGGTCGGTAGACTCGAAATTCAAGAACTTGGAGTTATAGGGACCAGCCTATGAAAGTGTCAGCAATCATAGTACACTCATCACATGTAGCGCACAAGGCGGATATAACATGCTTACCGCGACAAAGTCAAAACACTGCACCAGACGAGCAATGTTGAGAAACAGACTCCGCTGCGCCAGCCGATGTCCCACGCAGATGCGTCGACCGCCGCCAAACTGCCACAACCCGTGCGTGATGTCCTCTTCGTGGGAGTCCATCCACCGCTCGGGTATGAATTCTTCCGGGTCCTCGCAGTCCTTGCTTACGGCGATCTCGTTGATGACGAACCCAACCCCGGCCGGGAAATGGTAGCCCTCAAAGTCTATATCCTCGCTCGAGGCATGGTCGGGGGTCATGGGGAAGATGGGCCGCCATCGCAGTACCTCCTTCGCCATGGCGCATATGTAACCGAGACTTGCCATGTCGGCCAGCGTGGGGAACCTGGCATCGGCACCGGCCCCGCAGACGCGATCGATCTCTTCTCTGGCCTTGGTGAAGGGCCGCGGGTGTTCCAGGCTGGCCATGACCATGATGTTGAGGGCCTTGCGCGTCGTGTCGCTGCCCGCCTCGATGAGCTGCATGGCTACGTACATGGAGTCTCTGTCGTCGCCCGAGTACTTGGTATCGGGGTGGAGGAGGGTGTCGCGGACAAAGGACGGCGGCGCCGTGCCCTCGTCGATCTGCCTGCGCACGGGATCCCACCACGACTTGAAGACGTCGTAGTTGGACTTGCCCACGCGCTCCCAGTGCGGAAGCCAGGGCTGGAGAATTCTCGGGAGCCTGGCCAGGTCGGGGAACCAGTCGACGACGCTGGCCCCGATGCTGCCGGTGAACTGGGTGGCGACCCCTTGCATGTCCGAGAGCTCGCTCGTTGACTTGATGAGGCGCTCGCCCAGCGCTATGCGATGGATGACCGAGTTTGCGTATCGGAGGTTGTGTCTGTACCAGCGGTCGGGCTGGAACAGGTACTCGGCAAGCATCTGGGTGCTCTCTTGTTCCTGCCACGCGCCGTACTGTTTCAACACGGTGCCGTTGAGCAGACTGTGCATCACCCTGCGGCGCTCCGTCCAGGTTTCCTGCGGGAGCAGCAAGGATCGGCGATCGAGGCTCACGGCGCCGCTGGCGATGGGCATGGGAGAGCGGGTGTTTGTGACACTCCCTCTCTTGGCGATGATCTCCGATACGGCTCTGTTGCTGTTCAGGAGAATCAAAGTCTTCGATCCCAGATGCAGAGTGGTCATTTCACCGTATCCGGCCATGCGCTTGAGCTTACTCGTCGTTAGTCGCCGACTTGCCATGCGCCCGAGTGGTCTTACCAAATGGTTCTCGCGGTCCTTTCTAAAAGTCTTGAACTCGAGCAGGGACCCGAGCAGGGGGGACGCCTGATGGTCCTGGAGGCAGCCGTGGTTTCCGACCAGATAGGCCATTCCGTCTTCCGACAGGTCGGAAGTAACGCAGTAGGGCAAAATAAACAACCAATATTCCGCCTGCCAGAAAGGAGACTGAAAACTGAATCGGGTGTGCACGACCAAGACGCAGTAAATCTTGCTGGATAAGAGAGAACATGATGCGGGTGCGTTTGAAACGACCGAGTATCGATATTGTAGAGTTATCTAATCTACTGAAGCCTGGAATGGCGTACGATGACCGAAATCCACCACCATAGTAAAAGTAAGACAAGGTATATAGCAGCAGAGCCCTATGTGGAATAGGGGAAGGTAAGGAGGAAGACTGGGACTTGACACCGACCATGCATAATAGCACAATACATATCCAAGGCTGTAATCATTTGCAGCGGACGTTTGAATTATTCCGTCCAACGATTCGGATACGTGCAATTGGATAAGGACGTGGTCATTGATGCCCCCCTTGCCTCGGTTAGAGCTAGGTATCCGTACAAGACACACGGTTATTTGCTACGTTGTGGCCTGGAATAGCCTAAAGAGTTGATGATCAGTGATTGGTTCCAGTTTACCGGTAACCAATGAGGTATCCACGACTACGAAGGAGCCCGCATTAATCACATCACATACGAGGTATGCAGAGCGGTCAAATAAAAAACACCCCCACCTCCCCTAGTAGTCCCAGTAACAAGTCACAACACCTCAAGTCAACATCTCCGGGTTTGTTTCCCGCTTATGCGAGTTTCTCTCCAAAAGTATCTAGAATACCGATAAAGCCGAGTGTATAGTTATGGCTTCTTCGGAGCTTCGTGAGACTCCGTATACTTGCTGATCCCTGTTGGTTGGGCACGAAGATGGAAACTCGCAAAGTGTTTTTCCGTCCCGACCAGATCTCTGCCGATGGAAGATTCGATATCTCACAGAAGACGACCGAGAATCCGATTTTGCTTCTCAGCGTAGCCCGAGTCGAGGTTGATGACTGTGACTGGCTCGTCGGGCTTGGGGTGTGGACGTCCATCGCCGATAATGTTGGCCAGCTTCATGAAGGCATAAGATGCCCAACCAGAGGAGTGGGGCCATATCCAAGGCATTCTTCCATTGATATTGACAACTGTTCAGCGGCAAAGTATAGTAAGACACCCCCATAGGCCGGAACGTGACCGAAAGTAATTGTTTTTCTAGTCATGTCGGTTGATACCAGGTACTGCGTGCAGTCTGGACCCTGGATCTCCGCTAGATTTCTTAGCTACCTACCTAATGCAATTCTTGGCTATAATACATCCACGGTAGCATCGACTTGGCATGGAGTCGGCCCGAATCTAACTCGTACGGCGCAGTGGTATCATCACAAATAGTATGAGTTCTCTCTGGTCAGTACTTTTTTCTTATATCTGCTCTGACCCAGCTTCAAACATCTCTTCAAATTCTTTGCCTGCTTGGACCGTTGCCTCTTCATCATCATTCCGACAAACTTAAAATGTCCTCTCTGTCTTTCCCCTTGGCTATCAACGCAACATGTCCTCCCATCAACGGGCTCCCCGATGCCAGGATCATCGACGGTGTGCCACTCAATATCACCACATACTACACTCCCGCGCGCAATGAAACGTACGCACCCGTTGCAACCTGTTGTGGCTCCAGCCCAGTCCACTTGGCGGAGGGCTGCTACTTTTGGTGCGAGCAGCCGGATTCGTACCCCGAGTTCTCGCTATGGACCGAGTGCCTACGCCATGCTAAATCCAACGGCACCGAGATTATTATCATGGGATATCACGAGGCTGGAGCAGCTCGGGGCCCGTCGGGAGTCCGGAGCACGACGACGACGCTTCTCGGGTCAGTCCTGGTGGGGATCATGTTGCTGTCGCTTTGAAGGAGTCGAGTTGAGCGATATAGTTGGGGATCTTGTTGCCATCCGTGCTGGCGAGGTCGTTGCTCTGGAGAAAAACTTTTTGACCGTGGGCCTCTGGCCGGAGTCTTACGGCCTCGGATCTAACGCCTACACCGCGGCCCCAAATGCTATGTATTATTTCACCACCTCGACTAGATTCTTCGTGATCTTAACTTTGAATACAATACAAGAAACGTACGAACTTCCATTTAAGTCTGGAGTGAAAAAGATAGAAAGAAAGTGTTGGAACTTACAGATGGTCATGTGTATGAGCCCCGTAACAACCTAATGACATCCCCGTTTATACTTTGTCCGATACATAATAGCATATGGCATTTTCCCAACTAACTCGCACCCGTATAAGCCCCAGCTGTCGTCCACTCGCCGCCACGCAGGGTTGATAATTAGTCACTAAACCTTGGCCAGTGGTATGACTAAATTCGGTGTAGTTGCAGAGCCTTGCAGAGCCCTTCATAAGGCGCACTTCTTTTTCATCGCCACAACTACGATCGAGGCCGAGGCAGGGCGGCAACGGCCACGATTGGATTATCCGCATCATGCTTCTGCACAAGATCGACTGCAGCGAAAGGGATAGCGACGGCCCAACGCCACTAATCATGCACGCCACCGTGACACCGTCTGCATGGTGCTACTACCGGCACCGTCGAGTCTCGACAGTCAGAACTGCCCAGTCGGCGCTGCACTGGGCCATCGTGCACCGCCAAGACCGGGTATTTTGGATCTTGCTAGATAGGCACTTGACCAACTAGACGGCTGTCGATATCTATAACGGGGCATGCATGACGCAGTTGCACATGGCGATCGACGCGGCTTAGGATGCCGACGTGTAGTTGCCTTTGCAGCTAGGCGCCAATCTGTATTGTTGGACGAGAAGCAAAAACCGTCCTGCCAAGAACTAGCGCGGAATAGATAGCCCCCTGCTATTGTTGCTATGATATATGCAAGGACCGACGCATCCGGCATGGCTGACGGGCCGAGACCGCACCAATGACAGCAAGTGCAAAACACTGGTTGGCTGAACAGAAGCCTGCGTGTCAATTTCCTCTACATATCTACTCACGGTAAACTAGTCTGAATATCTAGCTATGAGCTGGACTCTGGTTTACAAGCCGGAAGACTCAAGTAGGAGGTTCTGTTTTTGACGAAGTCCCCTTCTACACCTAGCTTCTACCAAGCGGCTGTCTAATTTCGAAAGACTGCGGTATTATGAATCAGTCCACGGCTTATCCAGTCCACGGTTCGTCCAGCCCACGCATTTCAACCACAAAAGCTTTCAGAAGATTGTTACTTTGTAAGGTTGTTATGTGCAGTAACATCCCCCGTTGTCCGTGAAGTAGAAGCAGTAATTGGTGATGGCCGCGCACTGCAAGTGATACATCGTTAACTCATGTAACTATTGAATAATGGCCTGTGGTTATTACCCTTGAGCTCTCCAAGCAGTTGCAGATACCAATATTAACGTATTGGCCTTCTCTCCAATTGTATGTGCAAACCTGGTTATCCTTGTTGCAGAACTATTCCCCCAGTGTCAGCTTTTGGCAGTTCAGCTCAGCTGATGCATTCCATGACGAAGTAAGATGGAAGTCATGGTGCCATTAGTTATGACCTACACCGTTATATTTGGGTCGCTTCTCGGGGGCCTCACTGTCATCTTTATTGGCGTGTGGCAAATACACAGGAGTGGCGATGACACCCGAGAGAGCCATTACCGTCATGGCCAAAGTAGCGAAGAAAGAAGAGGCCTTCATTTCGGGATATTGTTCGGGACTGATGTTACGGCTGTAGCTGCTGCTGAAGATGGAGGGGGAAGTAAGTAGGCCGTGAATTGCTAGAAAGTGGCTGATCTGTAGGTATTTGCATCTTAGACTTACGTCCTCTTTCCTTGAAGGCAGAGAGACACAAAGGCACAGTGCGGCTAACGTCGGTACTCATGCTCAACATGAAGTTATAGACTATCAAGTGCTCCTAGGACTTGTTACATACTTGCAAATCCTCCACGTTGTGTACCTACAAAGTACCGCCAAACACTCCAAATTATGAAATCAGATCTGCACTTCCTACTGTGCAATCCCCTGCCCATGCCCATATCTCTCTCGTACAGCCCCTTTGACAAGACTTGCGTTATCAGCATCCTCCGCGGCAAAAAACATGTTCCCTGCCACCTTGGCAGCGTGAGCCGAAAGGCCAGCCGAACCCGATGCAGCAGAATCCGAAAGCTGCTTAAGCCGCTGCAGCCAAAACATCCAGCGATCGGGGCTAAACCCAACTGAAGAACTTCGGATAAGGTCTCCCGTGGCTCTGCTTTCGGATTCGCCCAAGTTCCAGTTCCGGTCCGAGAGCCGAATGAACTGTGGCCCTGCCGCAAACAGCCAAGCGTTGGCACAGGGCAGTAAGTCAGCGACGGTAACGTCTTGGTCTTCTCGCTGATCATCCGCATCATGGCTGCCTAGTTCATCGCCTAGCGGTCTAGTAGTCTCCAGTGTATCGCGAAGAACCAAAAGTCCTATACCGCACAAGCGGTCGTCGGCTGCCACGCCAAACGCGGCGAGCCTGGATAGGAAATGAGAGAAGTTGAGCCGTTGCGCAGCACTCATCCTGGGGAAGTCATTCACCCAGTATTTGGTCATATCGCCGACCAGGAAGGGTAGATCGGTCCAGATACGACCATCGGCGGTCAGGGCTTCCTCGACTTCACCGGCAGCCGTCGAGCCGGATGATGTAGACTTGGGGCGGGTCAAGACATCCTGTTCCTTCAAAGCGATTATCTGTAGGACAAGACGACACTGAGCGGGGTGCTCCGCCGAGATGTGTTTGCTCGCGACATAATATGTGTGCCAGAGATCATGCATGTCCCACTCGAAGGCCTGGATTGGGTTTCGAGAGTGTTTGTAGCGGTGATTGACGGAAAAATACATGCTATCTGCGGTGAGATGCAGGCTGTTATCGTCACCGTCTCTCTGTGCCGCAGAAGTGTTGGCCACACGAGCAATACCCGAAACCCGTGCCCTGGAACTCCAAGGGCCACCGATGGGGAGCGTATTCGATGCAGCGACTGTGCCAATTTCTTGCATTGGTCTACCAGCTTTAGAAACTGATCCTTGTGCAGACTGCATAACGATGACGGAGACGAGGTTAAAGGAGTTCAGGTTGGAGACTTGATACAGTCAGATGTGATTAGAGTGGTGTAGATAATATCAATGTCCTGTATGTATGAAGATACAAGGTGAGTTCCTAGGGCAGAAGTAAAGAAAGTTCAGAGGGATTGTACTTAATCTATATGGAAGTGAAGGATCTGTGTGGCACGATTAACCAATGGGAGCCGTAAGGTAGGTGTTGGGGTAGCGTTGCTCGAAAAGGGTTGCCTGCATCATTAGTCCCTTCACTGATTTGTTGGACTACAGGTACATGCCACGAAGCAACTGAATGAACCAGTCAATGGGCAGCCTGCCAAGTCTTAGCCGAGGCCGAGGAGGACCCAGATGCTGGCTTGAGTAAGCGCTTGGTGAAAGTTTCGTGCTGGAGTTCATAAGGGGAAGCGATGCATCGCTCTTGTACCATCTGAGAATGCCGGATCATTTGCCCCTATCTCATCAATGGTTATATAACCACTGCCCTATCACCCATCAGACCTTTGAAGGGAGAATCCAGAGTGTGGTTGATTTAGGGGAAGGTATTCAACAGTCTCCACTGACGTGCTACCTTGGTCTTGTATGGCATGACCGCAAGACCGGAGGACTTACTAAACGCCTCACTAGCTTCTATGTTACTCAAAAACCCTACATAACAACTATCTTCCACTATAGTGCGTTGTCTCACCTGGTCACGCCCAAGATGAAGCACAGCCTCTTCGCTACTGCTCTCTCTTATTGGATGATATCGTGGGCCCACTCTGGCAGAAGCAAGTACAAAAGACATTAAATATAAACACTTAATGTGCTATGAGGTATCTTCGAGAGTACTCATCGGATCAAAGGAGTCTGTATAAGCTTTACAGGATCTCATATTCTTTTTACGTTGAGCTTAACGCCTATTGTTTACTGGTTTAACAGTTGCCAAGCTGGGCAACTGCTTGTCTGTAGACGAATGGACCTCAAGTCGGTCCATCTATAATTGCCTGAAATCAAGGGGCTGAACCGTCATTCACACAGCTTATATTCATAATCAGTGCATATAAGATGGGATGTGTTGGGCATTGTACACACCACCCTACGCTCAACCATTATAGACACGCCAGAAAGTTTCCCGTCACCCACCACATCGACCCCACAGCGTCGCAAATCACAACTGCCAGTTACCGCTTATTCCATCTCTCAACCTAGCATTCGCATTCGAAATCGAAATCACAGTTTACAATTTCCAGGGTAGTATGCAACCCCACAGCACAACTCCGCTTTTGCAGGTGCCAAATTTGCAAGTACTTATTAATGCTCAATAATTTGGTCAGTAGCACAACACAACAGAGGCCTTGTGGCGCAACGGTAGCGCGTCAGATTCCAGTCCTTGGAACTACCTGAAGGTTATCCGTTCAAATCGGGTCAGGGTCAAATATCTTCTGATATTTCTATTTTGTTCTACTTTTTATCCCTTTCCCAAAGATGCGTCATCTTTTTGAATTGTTTAAATAGAGATCTTTCTGATAATACTGCATTTGCATTGGACAACCTTACCGTTTCCTTGATAACACCGTGTGATGTTCGTACCTAGCAACCTGTATGAGATTCAAAAATTATACAACACATGGATTTATTAAACAGACTGCTGATATTCTACGTGCCCTTCTATATCTCGGAGCACCTTTACTACGTAGGATCCGGAGTTCCCGATACGTATTGCAATTTGTCAGAGGATTGTTGCTGGCGAAAGGAATCTATTGGATATCGCGTGTCGAACATTGGACCAACTATTATATAGTAGTGAGTGAGTGTAGCTTTTTGAGATGTTTGAACCTTTGCTTTATTACTGCTACGCCTAGATTAATCATTGTAGAGGCTTATGTTTCGGTTGGGAAGATATCAGGGTAGCGAGCCCCGGCTGACGTGAACTTGGCCAGGATAAGGTCGATTTGCTCCATCTCATCATCCGACAGCTCAATCACCTGAGTGTTTTCTTCCACGCGGGCCACGGTGGTAGCACCGGGAATAGGGATAATGACGGGCATCCCGGGGCGTTTCGAGAGCGCCATCGTCCAGTTGATGGCCAGCTGTGCGGGTGTGCAGCCCTTTGACCGGGCAATCACTTCGACCTTTTCTACGAGCTGCACGTTGGCCTCGAAGTTGCCGGGCTGAAAGCGCGGGAAGCCGAACTTAAGCAGTACCGAGTCTTTGGGTAGATCGTCCATTTTCTTCAGTTCGCCCGACAGCATGCCCCTGCCGATCGGCGAGTAAGCGATGAGCGGGATCCCGTACTGAGCACACGCGGCGGCAACGCCGTTTTCCAGGATGTCGGGGGAGAACCTGTATCAAATCAGCACATGGGAGTGAAAGGAGTCATCAAGGCTGACGTACATTGAGAGTTCTACCTCGACAGCCAGTACCTTTGTGTACTTGACGGCTTCGTGGATCGTCTCGGCGCGGACTTCCGACAGCGAAATGCCCCCGATCTTGCCAGTCTGTACATACTCGCGGTCGATCAGGCCAAAGGTCTCTTCCATCGGCACAGATGGGTCACGGCGGCCAAACTCGAACATGTCGATCTTCTTCCGCCCCTTGAGCTGGGCGATGCAGTTGTCCAGAGACCGACGCGTGCCCTCGGGCGAGGCGTCCGTCTTAAACGTGGCGATCTTCATACCGCCCTTGATACTCAGGACGACCTTGTCGGCATCCTCGGGGTACTTTTCAAAGTACCTCTCGAGGAGCACTAGACTGTTGTAGCTTGGCGGTCCGTAGAACTCGCCGCCATTCCAACAGTTGCCTGGTCACCACGGATTAGCCTGAGGCCTCGAGCAAGTAGATAACAAAGGTTGTTGGCCGGAGAAAACCACGTACTTCCGTTCTTGAGAGCAGCGCGCATTGCTTCAAACGCCTGCTCCTGCGAGCATGGCATCGGTCGGGTGAAGCCCATGAGGCCGAGGCCAATAGGGCCAACTTCTTTACCAGCGAGCAGAGGCATGTCTGATATTCGGAGAGATGACGGAGTGGTGGAGATTGTGGAACTAAGACTATTGAAAGTGATGTTGAACTATAGCAACGAAATTCGGAAATAGAGAACGGTGCCAAGTATATAAACCAAGACGTCGAGGCGCAGGCTGCAACACCGCGTAAGTGACCACCACGTAAGTGCAAATACCGGATATTGGACCAATCTGGGCGTATATACGGAGTAGTCGGAATTAGGTTAACAGCTGGGTTATGTCCGGGTTGGGAGGTGGCATGACTCGCGCGTCGGGGATCCATGTCGGCGTTGCGGTGTTACACTGTCTAGATGGACCTAGTACCGTTACAGATGGATGCATGTATACGGCAGGCTTGCCAGGTCCGAGAAACACGGTATGGAATCTGGATAGAAATATTGGTGTGATATAAAGGCTTGTTGTTCTCTAACCAGACTTGAGGGTTGCAGTCCGTATCAATATGGTATACCATCCCCTTCTACACATCCCGTGCTAGCGACCCACCACTTGACGCATCCATCCAATCCACCGCCCCCCCCTATCGATTCATCTCAAACTCCGCACTGGTTTCGGCACTGGACAATGGCGTGACCATCACAGATACCCCAGTCCTCACGGCACTGGTCAACACACTAAACGTCACAGTCAGTATTTCACATGATGGTCGGATGTCAAGTTGGATGCTGAGTGAGAAAGTGTAGAACGAACCGCGTTGCCAGTAGGTGTGCAGTACGGCTGGCGTGGCTGGATCGCCGCGGCAGATGCAGAGACTGCCAAGAGGGCGGCGACAAAGGTGTAGATAATGGAACGCATGTTTGCTAGTATTCTTGATTGTTTGATGGTCTGTTGAAATCGATATATGTGGAAGATGGTGCAAGGAGACACTGTTCCATCATACCACGTTGATCAAAGGTATTTATACACCACCGACCGCGATGAATCATGACGCCGTTTTCGTATATCATGCAAGAACCGTAAAGATACAACCCCAAATGGAAGTTGGCCCGTAATATTGATAGAGAAGGATTTGCCAAGTGACACTGGTCGGCTGGGCAGGAAGGGTGATCCAGGGATAATCAGGTAGGCTGACATTGCTCGGGTCACCAAGTGCTGACATCAACAATAGGCAGAGGTAGAATAAGCACTAAACTCAGTCCCTCTACATGTACAGTGATTCCCGGTGCCTTATGAGAGACCTTCTCGTTAGTTGGCTTCTCCTTTAACCTACCCCATCAAGGGACCATCTTCATGATAGCATGTTTTGTCCTTTGGCACTTGGGCGCCCAAAGTTTTAGTCCGTTTTATTAGTAGGGAAGGATTTGCCAAGTCATGCTAGGCGGCCGGTAGGAATGGGCTAATCTAGGGATAGATAGTTAGTCATTGGTGTGATAGCTGGGCTTTACGGATGCGGATGCGAACATCAATATAATGACGACTTCGATGTACCTCGAGGGACTAGTTTCCCCTTCACCCAGTACAACGACGAAACTTAGCAATGGGGTATATTGCCAATTTAACTTGCGTCTTCATTCTAATCGTCGATTTTATCTCCTAGTTGCTTTTATCTCCGGCGTGAACTACCCAGAGGCCTGGCTTTCCGGGTGTTTTGTATCTACAGTCACTTTTACTCCCATAAAGGACTACAAAGAAACTCGACACGAACCCTTGAATACCAGCTTCCATTTTAGCCATACCGACCAGCCGAACATTAACAACATCCTCGTATCGTTTTGGGTAGCCAACATCAATCACGGGAATACTGTCGAGATCGCACATATTTAACAAAGAGAGGGTATGCCCCTATGTTGAATGGTAAGGTCAAACCGGCAAAAAAAAAACGTAAGAAGCACTTTCTGGGACTTTTGTGGACCGAGATCAGTATAGAATACCGACTTTTCCATTCGATAAATACGCGTGCTATTAAATCTTGGCTTCATTGCGGCAAAGAAGTGTCCGAAACGACCCTTTGTTTTCATTGTCCTCTCTTGTCCTAGACAAACATATATCGTACGTTTTCTACTTGCCGACAAAATTTAATGGCTTTTACTATAGCACGACATCGTACGTTTTTCACTTGCCCACAAGCACTATCGGCTCGTACCATGGAATCGGTTTCGCCTGCTCGTCCCAAGCCTATGTACTTTCTCTGAAGTCGTTGTTTCCCGAACGCTTGTGTATTAGACTACCACCACTCCATCCAGCGGGTTGAAATTGTCCTCCGTATGACAGAGCACCACGAAGAGCGCAAGCAAGCTTGCGCTTTATATATGGCGATGTGACAAACGCCGAAAGACTAGGTTCCACTGTTATAATGGGCATAGCTAAAGGAATGACTCGCGTGTAAGCTCTCGAGGGTTCGAGTGATGAATATTATCCACTCAAATCTTCTAGTCAGGAGGAATTCCATGCTGGTTTGCTTGCTGCTTATGAGGTGAGGTAAGCCTATATTACTGTCTCTCTTGATACGGAGCATACCGACGTGGGAAGTTCGGCTTCGAAAGAAACGGAAAAATCAGCCTGGATACTCCGTAACCATGTTACATTATATCTAAAACCGAAGTCAAATATAAACTCGAATCACTCCACTATCTTCCTTCGTGCCTATCTCTAGCATGAGACCTATAGTAGAACGACACACCTAACACACCTAATGTAGGTACTGTATAGAGATGGCGAACTAGATGGATATACGACAGCATATGCTTACTATGAATGCAGTCATCTCTTTCTAATAAGGAACACTGTTGAGAGCTGTAGTACGGTGAGCTATAGAAGTGGAGGCCAGTTGCTAGTCATGCAGTTAAGGTTCATCCAAACCCGGTACACGTACGTATGTTAACGCCTCCTATATAACGACATATATAGCGACGTAGTCGGTATCGCTATATTAATATATTTGGATCTCCTGATTACTCTGCTTCTATTTCCATCATTTTCACCACCATTTATCCAACCCTTCTCCCCATCGATCCTTTATCATCCCCCCTCGTCTTTCCACCCAGCCTCAGGTCCGCGCTCAACTCGGCAGTATGAAGATCGCACTCGCTCTCCTCACCTGGGCAGCCCTTGTAATGGCCAACCCGGTCTCTCGGGCAACATCACCGTTCGGAACTGATAATGCGAACGTTGACCGCCGCGGCAACATAGTCCGGAGGACATGCGGCCAATGCCAAGGCGGCTGTCAGCTCTGCTGCAGCGCCACGGCGTGCACATGCGACGCTTGCTAGATTAGCAGCACCCCAGCAACATGAAACATTGTACGAAACAACTGTCCATTCTCGATTACCCACAATAGAGCTGTCTCGCAAAGCTTCTCTAATCTCTGTCAAGTGACTATAGTTATTACGTATCCTTGTGTCCGACTTTAATATCGTATCTACAGTTATGGACTTTGGGGAAGATCATCGTTGAACGAAGTGACCAAGGTGCCTATTTCGGGGTTAAAGGATGACGGGCGTGGCGAGGATACTTGAGCAAGCAACATAGGGTCAGATGAGTCAGATGAGCCTATTTGCTGTCCCTGGGTAGAATACTTTGCTACACGCACAATGACGTATCTTGACGAGCAGTTCCAAGATCAACGACATCTCATGTGATCGTGGGGTCACTTATAGACTTGGTAATTAGCTGAATTCAAACACAAGGGCGATTTGGATAATTTCTGCAGCTCCGTGACCGTTCCCTCTCTCCTAGTATCAATATCGTTTCCACTACAAGATGGTGCTGTGTACCGCTAGCTGTAGAGATTTGCGCGAATGGCGCCCGCCAAATCTTGCAGCACCCTTCCTTGTCGGAACAGGGTAATCGCTCGCGACAGCACCATATGCAATGGCGATACCGTGAGCCTCTCCTCTCCAAGCGTCATCGACGCCCCCGACATTATCTCTTCCTCCAACCACCCCCCTATGCCCATCACGCTTCAACCCCCCATCTTCCTTACGCGCAAGCCTTCCCGCAGCTCGAGTCGACCACACACTTGCAATCCCCACACGTACCCGCCAGCGTAATCGTCAACGCGCCCGTCTTCCTGTTGCACGAAGCGCCGCTGTTGGTCGCGCCGCTGCACATGCGCGTGACAGAGGTCGAGCCGCAGTCGATGGTCCAGCTGTCAACGGACGCAGTCATCTGCTGCGCCGGCGCGGTCGCGACGAGGGCGGCGTTGGAGGCGAGCACAAGGGCAAGAACGAGCTGTGGCGGGGTGTCAGTTAAAGTATCAATCTGAGAGGGACAGGGCAAGGCGTCTTGGTGCGTTCGGGGATGCTGTGGGAAGGGGGGACACGCACTCTCATCGTCGCTGGGAGTCGCGTCAGAAGCTGCGTCAAGGTGTGATTGCTGCAAGGAAAGCACGGGGAAGGCTTGATGGAACGAGGTTGGGAGATCTGCACAAGGGAGACAGACATCGAGTGTTATATCTCAAAAAACCTGGTGAATGGGTATTGTCTCAGTCCACCCCCTATTTCTAATCAGGAGAGGTGGGTCTAGACGCAGGAAAACGACACGATTCGGTGGGTGGTGACACAGTAAAGTGGCTACGCGAGCTTGGTCAGGCAGGCTCTGACTGAGACATTCGTCGGACCAGTCCAGATGATGCAGATCATTCAGCCATGTCGAGACAAGACTTCTAAAAGTAGACACTCCGGTCATTGGCATATGCGGCTGGAGCCACACCAAGTGCAAATTTTTTCTAGCTGGAAGGATCGAGTTCCGGAATCACAGTGGAAGGTCTTGGCAGTATGCCGCATTGCCGCATTGCCGTTGTATTGCGACACGGCCTTGCAGGCTGACACTGAACCTGTGTTCACTCGTCCTCGTCCCATCTCCTCGATGAACCTTTCCGGGGAGTTGCCGCAGGACTCGTCCTCATCTTCGGCCGGCTCCTAAACACCACATCCATATCTTGCACGCCGGCCTCCAGCAACTCGTCAAATACCGAGGCCTCGCCCACATCTTCCTCCATAGCGGCGAAGTAGCTATCCTTCCTCAACACAGGCCGACGGCTCTTCAGCGAACGGGCGTGCTCCAATTGTCCTCTTTGGCGGGCTGCTTCGTATCCTGCCATAGACCTGCGGGTACGGGCAATTAGGTCTTCCGCCTCCTCACCTGTGAGGTCGCCTTCTACACTGGGCGTGCTAGGCTCAACCGGAGTGCGCCGGTTTGGGGTCGGGGAGAGAAGGTTTGGATCGAAGCGCTCCTCGTCCGGCTCGAAGGACTGGGAGCGGGACATAGACATGCGGGTCCGTTCGGCAAGCGAAAGCGTGTGGCGGTTCTTCTTCACTGGCGATGGCGATGCGTTGGACATGGACGCGAGGATCTGATCCGCCATCAGCTGCGTCGGAGAGACTGCTCTGGGAGGGGATGCGGCGGTTTCTGCTTCGGGTTTCTTCACCCTCGGCCGTGGTTGAGCTGCAGACTCGTCCGGCGCCTCGAGCCGGGGTAGAGAGGCTGGTGGAGAGACTGCACGATCGCTCTTGGCAGGCTCGTCAATCGTCGGCTTCGATCGAGCGGCAGTGGATTCGCCCGGTGATGTAATGCCAGACTTTGACCTCGGAGGTTCTTCAATCTTGGGCTTAGTATGGCGAGAGCGCAGTTCCCTTGGCTGGGATTGTCGGGACGTGATAGCTGGGCGATGTGGTATCGTGACTTGTGATGGTAGCTGAACTTGCACCTGCTCGTCAAATACTGGCGCTCCGTTCGCAGGATCGGCCGTGTGTACGTGTGTGCCCATATCATCATCTTCGGCCTCTGGTGTCTGACGAACAAGTGCTTTTCCCTTGGGCGAGCGTAGGCGTGTACTGCGAGTGCTGTGTTGTCTAGCATGGCATGGCCTTGTAGCGCCATCAGGTATCTGCGGCTTGACTTGGGGACCGGACTCATCTTCCCAATCACTTATATCCGACAAAGACTCTGTGCGCGGGTTCGGCGAAGGGGTGATGCCAAACGATTTGGGTCTGCGGGTACCCCTGTTGTCGACTAGGTTTGAGAAGTCTGGGATCTTGGGTTTGCCAGTACCTGCAAGCTCAGCCTTCATATCTCCAAGCAACTGGGCGTAGTCTGGGGGAGCGTCTGGAAGTTTGAAACCTTTCAAGTCTTCGGGCTTTATTTTGTCAGGGTGTAATTTGAGATGGGCAGTGAAGCCAAGGTCGACACCTTTTTGCTCGCTACCCGTCTCCCTTTGAGGTGCCGGGATGTCGCCAAACATCTTCTGTCTGTATCCATTCCACTTCTCCAGCCTGGCACGCTGCACTTGGACACGATGGTCAAGCTGGTCCAATAGCCCGGTATCCTGACTTGCCAAGTCGGAAAGCTTGCCCTTCTGCACGTCAAGCCAGACTTGATCAAATGATTGAGACAACAGTCCGGCTTTCTGAGAACCGGTGTCACTGTGGAGTAGACTGTAGGTCCATTGTTCGTTGCCGGTCCAATTCGTCTTCAGCATGTGGCGCACGTCTGCTTTCAGCTTGGGGTGGACCTTGTCCTTGGCTGCGTTTTCGACGAGGGCTCCGAGTTCCTTCTTTCGACGTGCGGCGTTTTGCTGTTTGGATGCCAGCAGTGTCTCAAAGCCTCGATATTGCTCCCTTGCTGCATTTTTCTTGGACAGGGACGCGCCCAGGGAGACTTTGTGGGCGAGCAGGAGACCGTTGAGCTCCGTTCGCCCTCCACCGTAACCGAAGTTCTCCAGTGCCAGCTTTTCAGAAACAGTAGGACGGTATTCGGGTCCAGCATTCAAGGCGCGTTCGGCCACCAGCCTTTTCAGTACGGCCGAGGAGAAGACGGCCAGGACCTCCTCGAAGCGCTCACCCTTGCACTCGTCCAGCATCGTCTTTCGTATGACAGCATCGCGGCCCAGGACGCCATTTCGCTTCGCTTGTTCGAGGCCTCGCAGTATGGCGGCGCGAAGGTTGATTGACTGAACTTGATCTAGGGGTGGGTAGAATGGTCTCAGCTTATTTTGGGCCTCGTCGGGGTCCCACAGCTGAAAGAGGTGGTACAGAGACCACTCGGTGGCCTGAATTCGCTTCTTCTGACCGCCGACACCATCTTTGCCCGAGTATGTGAGGGGTGTAATGTCGGGCCAATCCGGCTCCTGGTCGAGATCGAGGAGGCGGAGATTGGTCAGGAACAGCGAGACGTGGGAGACGGTGCTCGGGATCTGGGTGGCAGGACTCAATGGGTTCGCGTTCGTCGGCGTCGGGAGGCCGTTGGGAGCAGGATGAGGAGCGGTCAGACTCGCTCCGACTGGTCTCAACGAGGATGGCGGCGGTCGCAAGGTTCTCGTTCGCGTGAGCCCCGTGTTCGACATCTCGGCATTGTCAAAGTCTTTTCTGTGTAAGGCGCGCCACACAGAAGAAACCTAGAGTCGATAGTTAATTGAGAATGTCCGTGTTGGTCTGAGACAATTGCCCGGGGCAGAGTTTGGCTCGCATGTTTTAGCTACGGATACAAGGACGCGGCTTTTGGTCGTGGTCGATGTTGACATTAGTCCATGCGAATGCAGTACTCCGTACCAATCAGAGTACTAGCGCAGGGCCGGTGGTGGGGACCCATATAAAGGTGGAGAGTTGGGGTTTAGCCGATCTGCCGATCTACTAGCCACGAAGTATGTACTCCATAATGTATACTGGCGCCTCGCCTGCACTCTGTACTGGCGCCTGTACTCTGTACCCCTGATTCGACAAGTACTCCTCCGTTACTGGGTACCTCGGGTTGTGTAGCCGCGACATCTTGCCTCTGTATCCACTTCCCCTCACTGTCCCTACAACAGGATGCTATGCGCAGCGAAGCGTGAGTTGGGGTAGTTAAATGGTAGTGAATGATCAAGCAGACTCGCGGGGCAATTGAATGCTGTGTGGCTTTTATACTGCCGACAAAACCAATAAGCTCTCTTGAGACTTGAGCCACCATCACGATGCGCATCGACGTATATCTGATGTGTATTCCGCTTGTCGGTCTCCTTGCAGATGCCATTGCCACGTACGAGCCCGACAGCCAAACATGGCTAGGCGAAAGCGAAAAGGAGCCCGGAGTTCCTCAGTTGAAGAAGGATGTGTTTGTGGATTCTTTGATCGCCAACATGACCATCGAAGACATGGGTTAGTTGGGCTGTGTCTGCGGTTTGCTGCATCGCTGACACGACCGAGTCCTCCAGTTGCACCTCACCTTCGCTGGAGACATACTCGGCAAGAATTCCGACTATGAGACATACGGTAACGTTTATACTCCATCGTCTCCCGGGTGCCCATGACTAACCGTCGTGTAGATGAGACCATGCGCTTCAGTCCAGACTCGCCAATAGGGGTGATCCACGACTGGTACTCTTTGAACATATCGCACTACAACGAACTCCAATCCTTGAACCTGGGCAAGTCACGGCTGAAGATCCCCATGATGCACGTCGCAGAGTGTCTTCACGGAGTAGGCTCTTTCAAGCAGTCCATGTTTCCCCAGAGTCTTGGCCTGGCTGCCAGTTTCGATACCGACCTCGTGCATCGGGTCGGGCGGGCGATTGCAACCGAGGCTCGGTCTATTGGTATTCATGCCTGCTTCTCGCCGGTCTTGGACCTCGGAACAGACCCGCGGTGGGGACGAATGCAAGGTATGGAACTACATGCCCTTTCCTCGAAGAACCTGGAACTAAATCATGTTCAGAGGGTTGGGGCGAGGACATGATGTTGACATCGCTCATGGGCGTTGCTTACGCTTCTGGTCTTTCCAAGAACAGCTCCTGGGCTGAAGAAGATGCCGTGGTCCCGGTGATGAAGGCACATACTCCGATCCTAGCTCGCGTTAGCAGAAGAAACTCATGGTATTACAGCACTTTGCCGCCCACGGCTCTCCCCAAGCGGGCCGGAACGCCGCCCCCTTTACCGGTCGCGGTAATCGGCAAGTCATGCAGGAACTTCTCACACCGTTCAAAGCTGCATTCCAACTCGGCGGGGTCAAAGGGGTCATGATGTGAGTGCTGCCATTACCGCGAGGTGTCGGTTGTTGATCGATACCAGGGCTTACAATGAGCTGGATGACATACCTGCCGCAGTACATCCGATGCTCTACCAAGCTCTTCAAGACTGGGGATATGATGGGTTTGTGATGGCAGACGACACAGGTAATAACAATATCAAGAACCTACCTCGCAGGTACTGGGATTGACAGTGACACAGGTGTGCAGGAATTGGTGACGATCCACAAGGTAGCCAGAAGCCTAGAAGACGCCATCGGACAGTGGCTCAATGCTGGCGGTATGCTGCAATTCTACGACTACTCCTTGGAAACATACCTAAACGTGAAAATGCCTCCTGGGCCACCTTCCGCTACATCAGTCGCTAACTCCTCTGTTAGGCCACCAAAGAGTTAATCACCAGCGGGTCGGTGAAGCTGGTTACTCTCCAATCTCATGTTCGTCGAGTACTGGGCGTCAAGTGGGAACTCGGCTTGTTTGAAAACCCCTACATCTCGACTGAAACTGCTCCACTACAACTCGTCAAGAACCATGTCGATCTCACCCTAGAAGCCGCACAGAAAAGTGTTGTCCTCCTCGAGAATAGAAACAACACTTTGCCTCTGAACTCGTCCTCCGAGAGTGTCGTTCGACGAATCGCGCTCATTGGACCTTTTGCAGACGTTCTCAACTACGGTGATTATTCAGGGACTTGGGGGCAATATCCGTCATCGTCTGCAAAGACACTCCGCGAAGGAATTCTTAGCTACACTGAGAAGAACCCTGACTCTCGAACCCAACTGGTCTCATGCTGGGGCGCGAACACCTGGGAGTATAATGGCCAGCATGCGATCCCGCCCTATTTGTTGTCCGCCAACGGGCGACAAGGGGGTCTGCTAGCCACTTACTTCTCAGACACGCAGTTCCGTGAACAGTCTATGCAAAGGATGGAAGCACCCGTGCTGGACTGGGGCATGTACCCACCACCCGGCCTATCATCCAACAACTTCAGTGCCACCTGGGAAGGCGAGCTCGAGTCGCCCGTCGATATCGACGTGGACGGCTGGCTCGGCGTAGCGGTAGGCCCCAACACAACAGTCAAGCTATCCATAGATGGGCAACTGGTCATGTCTCATGGCACCAATCAAATCGTGAGTCAGGGCAGTATCCAGGGCAACATCGTGGACTACGCCTACACTCAACAGAACGGCACCCTTTCTCCACCAGGTTCAGCAACCTTCACCTTCCGCCGAGGCGCGAGGTACCACATTCGCATCGAATACCAGGCCTACAACCTTGCCAAGAGGGTCCAGAACTGGTCGTCGCTCAACTCCCAGATGATCTTCTTCTGGAACCTAGTAAGCCGCCACGGTGACGCCGCGTCCCAAGCCGTGCAGCTCGCCCGGGACTCTGACCTCGTCATCCTCGCCGTGGGCGCGGCCTGGAACAGCGACGGCGAGAACGCCGACCGCTCGACCCTCGGCCTGTCGCCCAGCCAAGACGCGCTGGCGCGCCGGATCTACGACCTCGGCAAGCCCGTCGTGCTCGTGCTGCAGGGCGGACGGCCGTTCGCGATCGACCACTACGAGAAGAGCGCCGCGGTGCTCAGCGCCTTTTTCCCGGGTCAGAGCGGGGGCAGGCGATCGCGGACGTGCTCTTCGGGAAGACGAATCCCGGCGGCAAGATGCCAGTCACTGTGCCCAGGCATGTCGGGCAGGTGCCCATCAGCTACAAGCGGAAGGTGAGTGAGGGGAGAGTCAAGTATGTTGACGCGGATTCGGAGCCGTGGTATTGGTTCGGGCATGGGCTGTCGTACACCACTTTTGAGGCAAAGGGGCTGAGCGCCTCCGCTGGGCGCAAAGGTGATGGGAAGAGTGACCGAACCTTTGCTGCTGGGGATACTGTCATGTTCTCCGTCGCCGTCGAGAACACTGGGCTGGTCGCAGGCAGCTATGTGGCGCAGGTCTATCTCTTGGGTCGAGTGTCTTCCGTCGTTCAGCCCACGCGGCAGCTCGTCGCCTTTCAGCGCGTCTACCTCGAAGCCGGAGAGGGAGCTACGGTACAGTTGGAACTGGACGTTGACCGCTATCTCATGACCCTGAATCGTTGGGATGAGTGGGAGGTCGAAAAAGGACCGTACACTTTTGCGCTGTTGGATCACGGAGGAGCTCTCACGGATACTAGCCAAAACGTCACTTTGCTGTGTACATAAGGGCAAATACTCGGTGACGCTACACACGGTATCGTTGTGACCGAGACCACTTCATGGATCACTTCACAGTCAACAGAGCAAGTAGGTGTGCGACATTGCGCACGAATGAAATTGGCAATCGCAAGTGGCACATCTACACGCTTGGATAAATAAACATAAAATTAGGGACCACAGATCGCTATCAGCTAATATTGGTCACCAAGTCAGTCATACCGCACTTCTCTCAGAGAAACCTACGGATTGATGCAGGCCCCTCTCCCACTTTCATCTCATATGAGTCTGCTTCGGAAAGCCTCTTCTCCTTACCGAGAGCTCCGAATCGAGACCTGTCTGCTCCCGTCTCCAAGGAAACAGTATCGTCTCCTCTCGTCAAGCTGCTCTTCCCACCAGACCGAGCGTCCCGGACTGCGAGGAAGGTGTCGAGGCTGTAGACGGCAAAGGGCACCGGCAGCAACAGCGTCATGGCGATGCCCATGTAGATGATGAACTCGAACGGCACAGTCTGCGTCAGGCACACGGAGATCTGGCTCAGGTCCACGAAGCCCGTGAGCGTCGTCGCCACCGCGGTGAGCAGCAAGAGCGCCTTGACGGCTTCTCGGACGGTCACCATGGCAGACGGCGGCAGCGGCCCCGCCTCGACGGGCATTCTCACCGTGATGTGCAGGATGACGGCGGTGATGGCGAGGACGACGGTGACAACTCCCAGGATCTGCAAAGGTACCGAGTCAGAAATCAGGCCCGGGCCAGAAAGTGGGCAGGGGTGGGTGTACTTACGCCGTGGGGTGTCTGGAGGTGTTTCGCGTTGCCCAGCGCTATGATGCCAAACACAGTCGTCCCGACGGTGGACGGCAAGACGACTCCCAGCCAAATGATGCTGGTCCATCTCGGTGCATTGGGGAGGACGTGATACATCCGCAGGCGGTTCAAGATGCTCTTTCCGGATTCCAGGCCGTAGGCGAGAGGCAGCATGAAGAAGAAGCCGACCAGGGCGAAGGTGACTGTAGCAGATGGCTCGTTAGTCTCGGCAGAGCGGGATGTCATCGAGGGGGGGGGCTACACTTACTGTGGAAGGTGAGGTATATGAATAGCGTGGTGAAAGAAACACCATTGGTGTTGATGGCCCTGAGAGCGCCCTTGCCCTCACTGACGAAATCAATCGCCTGTTCGATGTCGATGTCGTAGTTGCTACGTTGGCTTGTGAACCTGATGACACCTTTCGGCAGAATGGCTTTCAGGGATGTGAGGTTCAGGTTAGAAGAGCCGGACGCGCTCAACGAGTTGAAGAGAGACTTGGTAGCGAGAGTCAATCCTCCGATTCCCTGACAGGTGAGGAGGTCGACGCCCTGCTGCGTGACCATGGAGATTGCCTCTGGAGTGAGGATCCCCGAAAGGTCGACAGAGGTGATGTTCGTATTCAGAAGATCGGCTGGAGAGGGCAACTGTCGGGGGCGCAGAAGTGCGTTCCTCTTTCCGAGTACCGACAGTGAACTGTTGTTGGTGGTTTGACGACTCTGCGCCACATAGTTCTTGACGGAAATCACCGCTTGGGAGGTGAAGCCCTGGCCGAAGCCGATGGCGGCGCCGTTCACGCTGTCGTTGAAGTTGACGGGCGTCTCGGCCACCATGAAGCCCGGGGCCAGTGGCTGGCCGTTGAAGAGCGCCTTGACTCCGCCGATCCCGGTGACGGCGTCGGCCGCACCCTGGACGAGACCCCGGGCCATGCCACCGAGGGCCTGGGCCGGGTTGACCTGGGAGCTGAGACCGCCCGACATGGCCATGACCTTGGAGATGGTCGCGTTCGCCAGCAGGCTCGACGTCATGCCCAGGCCGAAGTTCTGGGCCGCGTTGCTGACCATGCTCGACTCCCCGCCCATGTCCATCATGATGACGCCCGGGTCCGGCTGCGCGCCGATGCCGACCCCGACGCCCTGGCCGATACCCTTCCCCAGCCCCGAAGCGACTTGCGGCAGTTGCTGCATCAGCATTTCCTGGCTGATCCCGCCGCCGAGGGAGGAGAGCTTGATGTTGCTGGTGACGGAGTTGGAAAGACCGTAGCCAAAGGACCCGGCGACGTTGGGGATGCCGGTGCCGTTGGGCGGAGCGACGTCGTTGATCTTCAGGCCCGCCACCGCACCGTCGCCCAAGCCCCTCGCGAGACCCATGGCGATTTCGGGCAGCTGTGCCATGAGCTCTGGGTTGGCGGCGGCGCCGGCGAGAGCCTTCACGTCGATGGTGCTGGCGACCGAGTTTGATAGGCCGTAGCCGAAAGTGTTGGCCAGCGCCGGGGCATCGATGGTGGCCGGCGGAGGGGCTACATTGGCGAGCTTCAGACCTGTGACTGTTCCCGAGCCCAGTCCCATGGCGAGTCCCATGACCACCGCGGGCGTTTGCTGGAGCAGAGCACCGGGGTCGGCAGGGAGGATAGCATTGAGGTTGAGGTTGCTTGTGACGGACTTGGTGAGGCCGTATCCAAACATCTGGCTCAGCGCCGAGACATCCGTGCCGTTGGCCGTCGGAGGAGGGATGTCCTTGATCATAAGACCGGCGACAGTACCTGTTCCCAGTCCCATGGCCAAACCCATGACTGCTCCTGGGATCTTTTCGTTGAGCATGGCCGTCATCTCGGGAGTCTGGAGCTTGCTGACGTCGACACTGCTGGCAATCGTGTTGGACAAGCCATAGCCGAACATGCCTGCCATGGCCGGCAATCCCGTTCCATTAGGAGATGCCACTGACGCGATCTTGAGCCCGTTGACGGTGCCACTGCCGATGCCGTTGGCGAGGCCCATGACGGACGCACCGAAGCCTCCAGCGCCCGCGAGCTTGGAGATATCGACCGAGCGCGTGAGGGAGGCCGAGGCGGTGGAGGCCAGATTTCTGGCGATGGGTTTCAAGCCCGAGTCGGTCATGTTGTTTTCCTTCATGATCTGTTGCCCGATGACCTCGGCCCCTTTCGCCGACTGCAGATTCAGACCTTGCGCTGCACCTTGGCCGATCCCTATACCGGCAGCTCCGGCGAGATCGGTGAAATTGGGTGTGATGGCGCTGGTGAGCCCAGCGGCCGCGCCTTTGAACAGGTCCAACAGTCCTCTTCTTTCCACACTCTCGCGTATTTCCAATTCCCGACCCGACGCGGATTCATCTCCTGAAGACCCGCTCCGCTTCACCAAGGAGGCACCAAAGGGTGATGACACATCTTTCTGGATAGATCGGAGAAGGTTGCTGGTCTCCAGAAGTGATGGTATATCATACTTTACGCTCCACTGGCTTGATGTTTCGGCCCCAAGGTCGATGATGGCAGCCAAATTCCTCCGCAATAAGTCGTCATTTGTGATGGCGTCGGCCGTGGACTTGCTCATGAGCGAATCTGGTATTGACCGCCATGAGACGGCCGTGTCTACGGACCTCGGCGTATATTCATTTGTGTGTGAACGTAGCAGAGCCCAGGACGAGACGCCCAAGCTGAGAAAGCAGGCTACAGAAAGCAGTCTGTTGCGTAGACTCCATCCGCTTGCCGGTTCCGCCTCTTTTGATCGAGTGTCCTTCATCTTGCCGCGGTTTTGAAAACGGCCAGGGATGGTTCTAAATATGATTAGATGTATACATAGGAGGAAAACAATGGGTATATTTGAGTAAGTAAAGCTTAACAATCAAAGAATCTCCAGGAATCCTAATTCGACAAAAGTAATAGTGCTATAACGTCGCCAGCGACTTGATAGGTCAATGACAGAAAGTGACAGATGTCGATGGCAGAGAAATTCCCTGAATGCATTGAGGGGCCGTGAGATACAGGTCAATTTCTTGGCAATATAAAACTCACATCCGGTTCACCTTCATAGGGCGACCTAGTCCTACCCGCACTAGAAGGCCTCTGGACGAAACAGAAACACCCGGTGCGCAAGCTCCTGGAAACATACGCCATGACATCGCGGCGGGAATGGCAGAGATACCAGGCCGTTTCAATACTAGTATGTAGCAGGTGAATCACAACTAGCCTTAATCATCACCACGTATGGCGGCACTATGGCGACACTATGGCAACACTAATGCGGAAACACTGACGCCTCGTTTCACGAGTTGACAAAGGTTGACACATTTGTTGCTGCCGGCCATGTCACCACACTGCCGAATCCAAGATTCCAACTAGTTACATGTAGCGGGGCTGATACTGTGTTTGACTGTTTCGCATACGATTGTAACGGGATGGCGGTGGATTGAGATTCATTCAATCCCGTCGGTTCAGTCTCATGCACACGATCCGACGACTTCCGCACTCTTGAGTGAGTACAAGGTATCCTGATCGTCAAGATGTTCGCCATGCATCCTACCAGATTCATCTCAAAAGATGGAATGTGCTTTGGCTACTCGGGAGCAGTTTTGCCTGATGTCAGGACTGTTTAGAGTACGGCACCAAGGTCTGGACGGTGCCGTGAGCG
Source organism: Arthrinium puccinioides (assembly GCA_022414665.1). Taxonomy (NCBI): domain Eukaryota; kingdom Fungi; phylum Ascomycota; class Sordariomycetes; order Amphisphaeriales; family Apiosporaceae; genus Arthrinium; species Arthrinium puccinioides. The sequence continues at coordinate 618,826 of JAIUNF010000004.1, forward strand.
TTCTCGGACTAGACAGTACCTAGAGGACCGAGCTAAAGTCGGTGCGCGGGATTCCTGCTGCCCCGGGTGACATGAATCCAAGTCACTGTGTATCTAGATTCCCAGTACGGAGTATGCGGGGGCATATACAGGTAGGGATACTGGGGTGTGATGATGATTCATCCCTGGTCTTTTATACTAAAGGAAGGTCCACAGTACTGACACTGAAAGTCCGTTCCTATCCATGATTACCTACGAGCTCATTGGTTATGTTCCCTAACATCTAGGAACTTGTACACGCATTTTTGGCTAATATTGAACATGCGTCATCATCATCACAACGAATTTGCAGGAGTACGGATATTCAACGTGACATATTGCAATAATATTCACGTTACAAATCGTTCCAGTTGGGAAATCAACTCAACATCCAACATGACCAACTGAATGAAAACCTGGATTTGATAATAAAACAATGTCTGCACGAAGGTGTAGTCAAATGCAATTTTATACCCACCACAATGATCGACACACCCCGTCAGTACGTCACGATCACATGAGCGGACGCGTGCGGACTTGTCATATCACGCGGTCGAATGAGCAACACCTGTTTAAGTTCGATAACCCAGTCGAACATTCCCGTACACGTCCTCAGAAAGTGATGACAGCACAGAGCATCATTCTGGCCGAGACACCTTGGGTATGACTTGCATGTCATACAGTGCTTGTAACTCGACGGAAACCCCTGGAAATGTTTCCCGACTCACCTTGGAAAACAAGCCGGCAGAAACACAACTGCTTATACCAAATTAGGAAATGGTACAGTTTAATGAAACACAGGACGTTGCACGCGCATAACAAATCCGTGGCACAGACTCCCCGGGGAAAGGAAGTTTATAGCTAGCTCGTCTGATGGGGAATGTTTATGGAGTTGGTAGACGATCTAGCCCGGCTGCGAGCTACACTGACGGTTTGACAATCGTCCAATCCCACTCTTCGATACACCACTTGTAAATCAAACTAGCCTCCCGCACTCCTTGTCCACACTCTGCAGCAAGAGCAATGTCAGCAGAAGTTGACCAAGATAGTTGGCCGCGAAACTTATGTCGAAGCTATTATGGGCTTATATCTGCTCGCGAAACTCAAGGAAGCCGACGTTAAACCCGAGGATGCCGATTAGCGGGATAAGGCCGGAGGACATACGCTACTTAGTAGAAGATATTGCGGTATAGATACTGGAGTAGTTACCGAGATCGAGGCGAAGGTTCTCTTTACAGGACTAGGTAGGAGGCTAGCCTGGAGAAATAGATTAGGAGAAGGCACGGCTAATAAAGATACTATAGGCAAACGTGGTAGGTCTTGAGTATGTGTATTCTCTAAGTACTAGTGTCTATAAGAGATAATAGAACATAATGCGACTACTAATAATACCCAGTAGAGAGTATTAGAAGGTATTATAATAATACTCTATAATACAACGACACGTATATTAGAAACTAACAGTTTAATTGCTAACGGCGTTTACGCTTCCCTTATGACAATAAGTACTAATATTTACTAAATTATGCTGAAAGAGTTTCATGATATATACTAGTCTCCGTCGTAAATAACGTATTAATAATCGAAATAAAAACTATGATAAGTGCATTAAATATAAATTAAAGAATTTAAAAAATTTACATTGTATTTTATTTCATTACTTGGATATAAATGCACTGATAAATTGCTTTGCTTTTTTAAATTTCAATATTAGTAGCTATAATAAAACAAAATTACTATACGTATAGAGCAGTTAGCGGATTAAGTATCTCTATATCTTCTTAAGAGATGCAGCAGTATATATAGCAGCTGCTCTACTGGTAAGCCGGCTACGCACGCAACTAACTAGTCAGGACATAAGAAATACAACGAAGGAAAAATAAGAGAGTATCGGCTTATAAGTAGGAGGTGGATTAAGGAGTAAAGAGCGGCTTAATTTCTTCGATTATCTAGAGGTAAAAGGACTACATACTTATACTACTTGTTAGCACTAGGACTGCTAGACTAGACTAGACTAAAAGCTATAACTGCTAGCTATAATAGCTATTGTAGTAACAGCCCGCGTTGTAATAGCCCACGTTATAAGAGTTGGATATAATACTTGGAAAAAACAGGAGAGAGAAAACAGTTAGATAAAACAGTTAGAAATAATATTATAACACTTATATACCTATACGTTGTAACAATAGACACTTCTTTAAGGTCCCGCTGTTATAGTAATAATATAATATGTACTTATATAAGAAAAGATTTAAATACAAAGCTTTAACATACCTAACTATCTCGGTTAACCTTTAAAAAATTAGACCTTTGCTATAGTTTCTTATTCATAACCAGCGTTTAATTTGGGTTCTTATTGGCAATAAACCGTTATTAGAATTAAATTTACTAATATCGTTTACTTTGGTTATGATAAAAGGGATAAAATACATATCCTGCACATGTATTCCATAAATATTACTTTTATAAAACAATATACTTACCTTATTCTACTTACTTCTTCTCAAGACTACACGCCTCGTTACTTTTAACAACACCTACTAACCTTTTTTTTATTTCGCAATAATGAAGTCTATATTAATTCTTCTAGCAGGTATTGCGATTCTTGGCGCAAATGCAGAGTCGAAAGTGGATTGCTGGTAAGTTCTAAGTTCTTAAAAATACAAGACGGTAGTTTTGTTTAAACTTGCCGTTTTAATTTATAATAAAACTATTTACAACAGTGATTTCCCTGTTTTTTCAACATACTCCATTTTCTAAAGCGATCTATTTTGATCGGCTTTACTATTATACTAATAGTTCCTTGTAGCTAACTTATATAGGTGTATTGTTAAAGATCGCACTTATAATGAGGGATTTACGAAACACACTTGTTCCGTGCTAACAAATACCTATATCAATTATAAATTCCAAGGACGTGCCGAATGTAAGGTTCTTAAATCTATGTCTAATATTAGGTGGCACAGAGTAAGTATATAACCCTTTTACCTTGGGAAGTTTAATTACTAAGCTATGTTTGTAGAGTTGTGAAAGGATTGCAGGTGCAACTGGAGGGGAGTGTAGAGAATATAAGAGGGGAAGACCTGGTAGGTGGCGCTATTGGATACCAATGGCGCCGCTATTAATTAGTGAAGAAACTACTACCGTAGCTACAGCGGATGCTACCGGTATCCGGTAGGTAGGTTAGACGCGTCAACGTCTAATCCTACCTACCATCTTTAGCTGCAGCTAGCTAACCCCCTCTCCTTCCTCTCTAAAGGCCTTATAATAAGGAATATATTGCTATGCTTCATGTATTTACCATACGGTCCGAATAAGGTGATACTAATAATTAGATAACTGCGCTTAATCGTAGCACTAATTGTAGGTTAAGGGCACTATAATTGGTCGCCGATATTAGAAAAATATCCTTATAGCTTAAGCAATAATAGATAGAGAAACTTCTACTGATATACCTACTATTTATCTACATCCCTAGACTCGACCCGAGACTATATAATGCTAACATATTTCAATCCTATCCTCCTGTGAATCGAGAAAGACAGACTTCAGTTTATCAAGTACTTAAATATCTTCGAATTCACTGTACGGATATTGTCTTTAATGACACTACTAAGGTTTAGTAACTAGTTTAGCAGCTCTGACAAGTGTTGTAATATCACGTGTATCCAAGGTAGACCAGGCTGTCGGGTTGTATTGTGTGTATGTACTGTCTTGTGAATGTACCATGCCGGATCCCCGGACTGTTGGTAGAGTACCGGTCGTAGCGGGTACATTGGTCGAAGCTTGTAGGTAGTTACATAGTTAGCCTCCAATCTGACACTAAGCACTACGATAATGCCCCTCCTACCCGATACTTGCCGCGGGCCCGCCACTTAAGTTACCGATATTGCCGAGTCCGGCTGATGCCGATCCGAGAGCGCCCCGAACTTGCCAGAATCTAGCCCTGGGAGTGCGTGCGGCCTTTCCTTGCAGCATGTCATCCCTCACTCCGACAACATCCTCCACACCTTCCAGCATGTTACCCATATAGACGACCGACCCCTCTCTCGCCAACTTCCCCACCGGCATGGGGACAGGGACACCCCTATTCCGCGCGCTGTTGCGCCAGCGCCTCGAGCTCTTCCGACTGCGCCGGCTGCCCGACACTTCCGCCCGTCGCTACCAATCCTCCAGACCGAACCCGGAGTCGAAGTCTGCCAAGGTAGAAGAATCCGTGCCGACGGCCAGCTCCATAGCGCCTCTCCCGTTCTGGCAGCGTCTGGGTCCGCTGACGCGAGCGGCCGAGGGATATGCGCGCGCGCAGCGAAAGAGGCCGTGGGCCACGCAGGTCGCGAGCATGATGGTCATCTACCTATGCGCCGACCTCAGCGCCCAGAGCATGAGCGGCAAGGAGTACGATCCGAAGAGGACGGCGCGCTCGCTCGTCATCGGCGTCGTGGCTGCGATCCCAAACTACACATGGTAAGGAACAACTACTTTGAGCGAGCGGCGACGTCCTTTGCGACGCCGCGACGAGACGTCGAGATGCCCACTTGCTGACACCCCCTTGACGCGAAACAGGTTTACCTTTCTCTCGTACAACTTCAACTACTCCTCGCGCATCCTCTCCATCGCCACGAAAGTCACGGTCAACCAGCTCTGCTTCACGCCCGTCTTCAACACATATTTCTTCGGATCGCAGGTCCTGCTCTCGGGCGACTCGCTGGCAGAGGCGTGGGAACGAGTCAAGAGGACAGTGCCCACCAGCATGGTCAACAGCGTGAAGCTGTGGCCGGCGGTGACGGCGTTCAGCTTCACCTTTGTGCCCATCGAGTACCGCAGTATATTCGCCGGTGTCATCGCGGTGGGCTGGCAGACGTACCTGGCGCTCTTGAATCGGAGGGCCGAGATAGCCGAGGCCGCCGAGAGGGTGGCAGTCTCCAACGTGACGGAGGGTACGCTGGCCGCCCCGATCGAGGAAGGGAAGGGCCAAGTCGCTGTCTGAACGAGTCCGGCTAAAGCAGAGATGACGTTTCATGGCTCGGATTCCATTGTTCAACTCGTGTTGCTCTGGGGAGGAATCGCAGCGTGAGGGCTGCACGGAGTCCAATTGATAGGCGTTCTCTGGACTTTTGTGCAACGGTCAGCCAGGACTGCGTTCGGATACCATGTTTGGCGTTTGATAGATATTTTGCATGATTTCTAGAACAACTTTAGAAGAATAGACCATTGTGATTCTGCAGTGTTTCCCGAGAGTGAAGTGAGTGCTGTGTATAGCATTGACTTGATTCTCATGTTATGCTAAGATAGGGGGCATGGGAGGAGGGGATGTCTCCAGTGGCCGAATTTTGATTCAGTCTATTGCCATCCCTCAAACGCAACAAATCCGATCACCCTGGCTGCCTGAGGGCGCTTTTGATGGGCAACGGTGGACCACACGTTGCAGTTAACATCCTATTGACGTCGAAGATCTGTCGGTCGACACTGTACACCTAATCGCCTCCATCTTGGTGCAACAATCGTATGTACCTCTAATCTGATAGGTAATTGCTCGGCTACGTCCTAGACTTTCGATACTATAAGACGACTAGGGGATATTATTAGAAATGACTATAATCTAGCTACGAAGAAAACACGCCGCCTAATCCTAACCCCCCGTTCCACCTAACAACTTTTGTGTTGAACTAAGTTTGTGCTAACTACAAGATCGCGTGCATCTAGCTAGCTGGTGCACTGGGTAATATTCATGGTTGCTATAAAGTGATTAGAAAGGAATTCGGAATAGGTGAATTTTCTATCTACTATGCGAGTGTAACGGTATAGTCGCTATAGGGTGCGTGACTCGTATAGGGTGCGTAGCTCGTATAGAGACTCACGCTACTTCGTTCGCTATGTTTACAATACGCCCTCTCTAGTGCGACATCATGCAACCAACGCTTTCTTTCTCAAAGCTACCAGTGCGTCGTAGCAGGCCTGGCGCTGAAAGCGGGCAACGTCCGGCCACCCATGCGCACGATAGATGCCACGAGCCTCCTGGCGTTTTCACAATCGTCAGCAAAGCAAGCAGCCACCTCCCCAGGCTATACAGAATACACGTAGCCCATCGCCATCGGGGGGGGCGGGAAACGTACCTCTATCTCCGCGTCATCGATGCCGTCATCCTCTTCCTCCCCCTCGTCTCTCACGGCGCCCCAGATGGCCGGGTAGCTCTGGCTCGACCGCGCGCCGGCCCGCGGCACGGGGACGAGGTGCAGCGCGCGCAGGGCGGCGACGCGGCGGGCGAGGAAGAGACGGGCGGGCTGCGGCGGGCTCCAGAGCCAGGGCGCGTCGTCGGGCGCGTCGTCGACGGGCTTGCCGGCCTCGCCGTCGTAGGTGATCAGGGCGCCGGTGTTGGTGTCGATCATCCACCACTCGGTGCCGCCGCCGGGCCCGCCGCCGGCGATGGGGACCAGGCCGGCCGGCATGGGCTCCGGGAACGGGAAGAGGCCGTTGGCGTGCAGCGCCTCGGGGTCCGCGTCGTCTGCCGACAGATCCTCGTTCAGCTGGGGGTTGTCCTGCAGATAGCGATGGGGCTCGCTCTGGCCCACGATCGGCCACCGGTTGTCCACGTGGTCCTCGTCGACGTCCAGGTATGGCAGGCGACGCAGGAGATCGATCACCCGGTCATTGAAGCCGAGGAGTCGCGCCTTGTCCAAGGGCAGGAAAGCGTCTTCGTCCCAGCGCCCGCTCGGGGGATGCTGGATCAGAGACGGTGGGAAGAAGGCCATCTGGGCGAGCGTTTGATAGTAACGGGCGAGGCCGTGAACGATGGCATCCCGATCGTAACCTTCACGGGCCACCTCGTTGTCATGGGACGCGTCGGCCATGGGAAGAGTGTGTTTGCTTGTGCAGAGAAAGGCCAAGGAACAGGTAAGCAGGCGAACGGGCGGGCAGGTGATGTGGGAGGGAACGTCGGAGACTTTGTACGAATTCAGCTGACAGGTTTTCCCGTTTTGGTTTGCATTTTCCTGGGCGTGCATGCATGGCTCGTTTTGTTGATGAGGCTAACTAATCCGTTTGTGTCACAGCCATCTATGTCACTTACACATGTACGGATAACGAACTGTCTAGATGAAAAGAATGAAAAGGTGGAAACCAAGCATCTTGCGCGAGACAACTCTCCAGTTACAGGCTTACAGCTTACCTCCGCTCGTCGGCAAGCGAACCAGGCGTGATGACGGCCGCAGCCTCCCCAAGACAGCTGTTGCCGTCGCCAGCACGCCGGCCGCCCACTCGGTCAGGCGGGCGTTCTCGCTGCCGGCCGGGTTGCGCTCGTACGACTCGGGGCCGACGGCGGCGACGGGCGCGACGGCGGTGGGCGTGGCCTCGGCCGCGATCTGGTCCGGGGCGCGGGCCGTGGCCTGGGAGGCATGGGGCAGCGACACGTAGCCCAGGTCGCGCATCTCACGCATGCACGACTTGTCGCGGCACTCGACGTAGCCGAAGTGCTCCAGCAGCTCCTCCTCGGTCGGCCGCCGCGTGCTGTTGCCCTCGTCGATCAGGATGTCGCCCGGCCCGGGCTCGCCGCCGCCCGACTCGTCCAGCACGAAGGCGATGCCGCGCTTCGTGCTGCCCTTCTTCTTGTTGCGCACGGGCGTATAGCCCCAGGTCGGCTGGTTGACCTTGCCCTGGACGACCGCAGCGTCCGGGGGTTTTGCGTACGCGGCCCGGATCTGCTTGTTCGCCCGGCCGGGCTTGTCGTACCACGCGTCGTCGGTGAGGAGCGCGTAGCCGGGGTCGTCGAGGCCGAGCGTCTTGGGCCAGCACGCGTTCTCCGTGATGCCGTAGTCCGGCGGCATCTTGTCCATCTCGGTGAAGGCCATCTCGAAGATGGTCTGGGTCGCGTCGGCCGTGACCTCGTAAATGGTTTTCGTCCGGCACCCGATGGGCTCCTCCGAGACGGAACGCGCCTTGCCGCGGTCTATCAGCTTCATCTCGGGCGGGCAAACGCGTCGGAACAGAGAGCCTGCGCCGCCGTTGTTCGTGGAGAGCATGAGACGGATCCAGACACGATCATCCCGGGCCTGCCATATGTCGGCCGGGGGTACTCGTCTCGTTGACAGAAAAGGCCGGCCTTCTGCAACCAACCCAGGCTCCAAGCATCATTGTGCTGCTGGTTCCAGACTGTGACAACCGGTCGCGCCGCTTCTTTGACTTTCTTGCCGTTGCGAAAGTTCGCCTTGTTGATGCATGTCAGTCGTTTGAGCTCGATATTGTTATCGATGACGGATTTGTAATGGTAGCAGGCCTGCTCCCATCTCGTTCCAGTACATGTACGGGTGACCGTTCTCGTGCTGATGGTGCCGGCGACCGTCGTTGTGATCTTGTCGTCTCCGCCGGCGGGGGCGCGTTTGACCGCATTCGTCTTGCAGTTGTTGGGTTTCTTCGGCACAGGCTTCGGATCCTTGGGCTTCGGTCTGTCGACCCTGGGGCTCAACGGCTTGTCCAGCTTCACATCGTAGTCCTTTCCGTTGAACTTGAATGCCGACTTTCCCGCCTTCGAGATGCCTTTGGCACAGACCTGGACGAGGGCGGGCATGGCAGCTTGAAGGGCAATGGAGATGAAGATGCCTGGATCATGGAAGCGGGCGCGGGTCAGTCACTGTCATGCTTGTTGTATCACGTCTGGGTCACACTGGGTGGGCGGGCAACTGACCGATAATCGGAATGAACCGAAGGGGCATCGTAGCTGCGGCGATGGCCACACGACAGAAGGTTTTGGCGGCTACTTCGATAGCCAGAGCTTCGGCCGCGTCTCGGGCGAGATCGGCCACCTGGTCTTCCATCTTCTCCTCGATCTGCTGCTTCGACACGGGCGCCTTGAAACCCTTGCAACAGAAACTCTGCGTCCCACCGGAGCAGCTCTGGTCTTCCTTGTCGGTCCTATGGTTGGTGTTTTGCGTAATGTCGATCTCGTCGTCGGCACACCCACCGAAACACGACAACCCGAGGCCACGGTACCCTCGCCAGCGACATGTCCCCATGGTGACGCCCTTGTTGCAACATATGCTGCGGACCTGATCCTTTGGGCATCGCAACTCGGTCGAGTATTGTCCTGGCTGGCCATTCGCCTGTGCCGCCAGGTGGTCACCTCCGCGGCACTTCTCTCCGCACTTTGTCGTGTAGCAGAGCCCCCGGGCAGCTTCGTCTTGGTAGATGATCTCAGCCTCGAGAACCTCCTCTTCCGTCAGCCCGTCCGGGTTGAGAAGGCTGTCGGCCTTCTGATCGACTTGATCCAGCGCCCAGACCATGACACCACCGAGGCAGCGCGAGTTGGCAAAGTCGACCTTCTGCTGCAGAGTCTCGCCGTCATCATAAGAAACCCACTGATCCTCATCCCAGTGGGCCCACTTGACTCCGGCCTTCTCGTCGTGGACGGGCTTCAGATCCTTTTCTTTGATCATGTCCAAGATCTCCTGCAAGGTCAGGATGCCCGAGGCCTTGGAGCAGCGCCCCTCCTTGGCTCCGTCGGAGAACCGGCATACGCCGTTCGGCTTATTGCAGTTCGGATCCTCGAGCGTAAACGATCGGCCGTAGACTTGGAGTGCGTCAGTTCCCATGCTTGACGAGCAATCACGATAGGCAAGGATTGGGAATGAGACATATGTATATATATACTCACAGCCTTGGCCCAGAACAAGGTTCTCTGGCTGCAGACCTCCACGCCACAAAAGGTCGAGGGACATGTCAATCTCGGTGAGGTTGGTGTGGGGAGCAATGTAGGGACCGATCTCTTTGGACGCCTTGTCCCATACGCCATGGAGATCATAGGACATCAGGTTGAACCAATCCACGTGGGGCTGGATGTTCTCGATGTCAAAGTGCTGTAAATACCAATACGACGCAGGGAGAGTGATGGAGAAGCCGTATACACCTGCAAATTCCGTATAGATGTCTTTACAGAGAAGGACGAGGTTGGCGCGGTCCTCGGCTCGTCCTCCGCGGTCATCTGCGCGTTTCATCAGCACTCTGCACCCTTTTGCATGGGACTCGGATGAGCGCGGGGCGTCTTATTACCGGCTGTTGGGTATTCCCAGTCCATGTCCATACCATCAAAGCCATACTCATCCATAAAGCCTATGAGCCCTTTGATGAACGCCTTTCGGTTTGCGGGCGTGCTCGCCATATCGCTAAACGCCTGCTGGTAGATGCCGGCTGTTGTGTGGTGGTGTCAGTACGTACGGTAGCATGCTCATTTGCAAGCAGGTAGGCAGGCAGGCAGGCTTTCAAGACAGGGTCGACTCACGATCATTAAAAGACCAGCCCCCAACGCTGACCCAGGTCTCCAGACCAGGCTTCCTCTCCTTCAGCTTGGTGAAACGACTGAGAAGCGTTCCCGCATTCTTGTCCATAGGCACGATGCGGAAGGTCTTCGGGTCGAAAAAGACAAAGGCAAAGTTCACGTGCGTGAGACCGTCCAGGTTCAAGTCCTCTGGCGCCACCTTGCTACAAGGACGAGTATTGGCCCAGGACTCGTAGTAGCCGATGGAACGAGCCTCGACACTGTTGCCCTTGCTGCACGATGGCCGCTTGACGTCTCCGCAAGTCCCGTACCCGGCCTGGCAGCCTTTCTTGACATCGCAGAAGTCGGACGTGGAACCGCAGAAGCTACACTCGTCCACACGTCAGTACGATGGACGCCGAGTGAGACCACTGGAATCCGGGGTCTGGACTTGCCCGAACTCGGAACAGCAGACGTTCAACGGGCACTGCTGCTTCCCAGACCTTCCGTACTGGCCGCATTCGGCCTTTGCGTCGCAGTTTGACGTGCAATTCGCAGCGCCGCATTCAGTCGGCGAGTAGCCGCAGAGGCCAGATCCGTTCTAGTGACCGGGTCAGTATCGTGACCCACGACGACACAAACTGCTTTCTTGACCGGACACGGACCGGACACGGACGGTGCCCAGGGCACTGGACACCGAGGACTGGCAGAAGGCAAGACTGGAGTACATACCCCGGCACAGCATGCCCCGTTGACGCACGGGGTGGCGGCATTGCAAGTTCCCACGGGTAAGTCGAGAAACTCAGCAGGCGTTTCCGTGCCCAAAAGAGCAAAGGCAGAATTGAGGTTGAAAAACGACGAGTTACTGGCGTGGAGAGAGAAGAAGAGAAGACACAGTGTGGCCAGTACGCCAAGAGGGACAAAGGGACGACGCATGTTGGCCAACGGACAAGACTGCTACAAGTTGTAACAGCGCAATGGCGACGAGAGCACCAGAGGATGGTTTTGTCACGCTGACCCGAAGTGTTCCTATGGCACTACCTAGAAGAGCGGGAGAGTCCATGTTAATAGACCGGTGCATCTCAACGGCTCGATGACTCGTAGAAGCTATGGTACAGCAAAGCCCTCAGCCGGCGATTCCGTCGATGGATCCCATGATGCATCGGAGGCAAAGCAAGTGTATGATAAGGGGGGGAGGGGGTGTATCACTCATCTCCAAAGACGCACGCAGATATGCAGTAAGACAATAGTTTCTCGCACTCGAGGCCTAAATATACATGGCGCGTAAGCCGACAACCAGTAGGAGCGGCAACTTGGCCACCGTAGGCGCTGTCATCTTTTTCCCTATCGTATCTTTCTGCCCCGTGACAAGATGAGCAAAATTGTCTGACGGCTTGGCTTGGACTCTACCAAGTAGACTATCTGTTCGTGCTGACGAGCCAAGACCGGGACGGTTGGCGAGCGGCCAAGAAGCCCGTTTCTCGAACGAGGCTCGCCTGGGCTCAGCGGATGACCATGCTCCGAACCTGCAAGTAAGCGAAGCGGTGAACCGTGGAGTCGTATGTCATGCATGAAATCCCTACATCTGCAGCCGAACAGCCCGACTCGGGTGCTTCCCGTTTTGGTAAATGTCATGGGATCGTATGATGAACGACGCTATCCTGATTCATTGAACGTTTATCCAACGCCCCTGGCCGACCCTGAAGAGCAGACCGAGTAGCAATTGATATCAGGGTATTGTCCTGCCTGCTTTGGTCTCGAAGACGTTTTCGGTAGAGTTGAAGCCAGGCCTGCCTACTTGTCATCTTCCGTTTGGAATTGGCGAATTTGGTCAAAGTCTGCCATCATGTTCTCATGTCACATCTTTCTGGTTATTCTCGGGCTTTTGCCCCTTGGCCACGGTTTCAACCTCTGGCCGTTGGTGGAAAAGGAAGGATTGTCCAATGTCCTCCAGGTTCCGACTAGCTGCCTTGATGCCCTGTAAGTTCATGACAGACAACGTGGTTGATCAAACCAAGTGAGACTACGTATTAAGAGGCGAAATAGAAATACGACGGTCACATGCGATCAAGACCTTTTCCAGCGCACTGTCAACGTTGACGGCCTCTGGTGGACGCAGGACGACGTCAGCACACTGTGCACGCCATCATGCCTGGCTTCGGCGCGAAGCTGGAAGGATAATGTGGACAATGTTTGCGCGGGCGAGTACATGGTCCAGGCCGACCGGATGGTCGAGGTCGAAACACTGGCAGCGCGCTTCGTCGAGGGTCTTGAACTCTCATGCCTCCGCTCCTCGTCGGGTCAATGGTGCTTTGTCGAGCAGCAGGACTGGACAGGATCGGACATTGTCACACCCGACTGTGGTGCCAATCCGTCCGATCCCTGGTGTACAAGCCCAGCCCGACCCGAACTGCGACGCGGGTCAATGGGTGGACATTTTCGCCACCCGTGAGACGACCCGGGCCAAGACCGACTTGGAGCGATGCAATGAGCTTGCAGAGAAGTACGGAATCTCCACGGGAGACTTGATGGTGACGACGGGCAGCCCCTCGTGCAGTTTGGAGCCAGAGGACGAGATCGACGAGTTTTCAGACGAGGGTTGGTACTGCGGTTCGCCCGCATGCCAGCTTCTCCGGGTGAACAAAGGAGATACGTGGTGAGTGAGGGGCCGCTGGCCACCTGTGAAAAAAGTCTTGGCTTGTTCCGACGCTGATGTGCAAGCCGGGAACAGCGAGTCGATTGCTGCCGCCCTTTCGAACCAGACAAACCCCATCTCGGCCGTGCGGCTGGCGACATGGAACCCCAATATGCTCGGAGCATGTGACTTCCTGGTCCAGGACCAATACATCTGCTTCACGTAAGTCCAGAGACATGTATATACCATGACCGCCTTTCGTCGGAGCCAGACTGATTTCTTGAGGGGGATCGTAGCCGACGTGGTGGCTCATGGGTCGGCCCCCCCGAGTCGGAAATCCCCGACAACAGCGACGGTCCCGTCCGCGGGGGCCCGGGAAGCACCCCTAGCCTCCCGATCCTCGAGAACCCGTCCTCGCCGCCGGCCAACGTCCAAGAGGGCATTGCGGCAGGGTGCAACCGCTACGTCCAGGCCGATTCGGTCATGGCCTCATGCTGGAAGATGGGCAACGACGGCGGCGTCTCGCAAGCCCGACTCTTCGAGCTCAACCCCGTCCTCGGGCCCGCGGGCGAGAGGTGCGATACCCAGGTCTGGCTCGGCTACTACTACTGCGTGGGTACCAGCGGCGACGGCTCCGCCACGACCACCACGGCGGCGCCGACGACAACAAAGACGACGACGACGACGGCGACGACGGCGACGACGATGACGACGGGCCCGTCCAAGCCGTCACCTACGCACGACGGCACGGCGGCCCAGTGCAACCGGTGGGCCCAGGCCCAGGACGGCGACTACTGCTGGAAGATGGCCAACGACGCCGGCATCGAGCTGGCGCTGTTCTACCAGTGGAACGCCGTGCTCGCTGGCGGCGACAAGTGCGACATGATCTGGCCGGGCTACTACTATTGCACCGGGGTGGCGTCGGCGTCGACGTCGGCGTCGGCGACCCGGACCACGCAAGCGCCGCCGACTACGACGACGGCGTCGCCGCCCAAGCCGTCGCAGACGCAGGCGGGCATCCCAGCCAACTGCAGCAAGTTTGCGCAGGCTACGGCGGGCTCGGGATGCTGGCAGTTAGCAACGGACAATGGGATCACGCAGGCAGAGTTCTACCGCTGGAACCCAGCGGTCGGGACTAACGGCGAGAACTGCGGAACTCAGATCTGGCCTGATTACTTTTATTGCGTCGGCATCAGTGGATGACATCCCCACCTCCCTTATCGGATATATAAATCTGTTCCCTACGGATCTTAGGGTAGGGTAAGGGTAGTATACAGGTTGTAAAGAACCGAGTCTTATAGAACATGTATGTGATGTGATACAAGTTGTTAATCTACCCGCCACTGTTGCCTTGATGAGGTAGCTGGAACTGAAGACATGTGCTGCAAAACTTTATAACATCAGTTATTGGTTGATCAGGCGGTCGTGGACGTTATGATACCACTTATCCATTTCCTATTCTGCTGTCATGGCTAGCATTCGAACTGTTGTTGTTGTTGTTGTTGTTGTTGTTGTTGTTGTTGTTGTATTTAACGTCTGGGGCGGCTAAGCCACCCAGGCCTCCCAAGGGGCATAAGACGTGGCTAGCTACATTGTTAATACAAGTTAAGAGGCGTAGAAGCCATTTCCAGTTGCTTAGGCTGTCGCAATGGAAAGAGCCGAGGGGTCGATAAAAGCCCCTGAGAAAGAACGCATCAGAGAACTGCCGTAATTGAAAGTATGAAGCGACCGAGAAATGGCCATTGGGAAAGAATGCCAACAACCCACTGCTGCTGGTTTGAAGGCTAAAATATGATAGCGATGACAGTGTGTTTGAGGTGAGAGTACATAGTCCCGTGTCCGAGGTACGTTATCACTGGTCGATCCCAAGGGGAGGAGGCTCACGCCGTGACGAGTCTTTTACCACACCGTACCGTAAACAACAAGCGGCTATATCAAACAGGGGCATTACGTTTACGTAGCATATACAAGGGGCCCGAGGCAGGGCGGATCCCAGATAAAAACTTAGGCTTCTCTGTCCTGTCGGCACAGTAAACATAGTTTGAACACGAAGCAAAGCAGGCAGGAAATTCTACACTACATGGATCATGGAAGGTTTAGGATTCTGCTTCACGTGGAAGCGCCATACTAGTTTGTAGTATTTCTAGAAGTCGACATTGAGTTCACAGGACAAGCCGAAGGGAAGGGCCGCCCCGAGCCAGTAACCAAGGGTTAATCAAGGCAGGGTCCATACCAATAACACACTTCTTGCATGTGCTCCATGCTGAGCCACACTAGGTGTTAAAGGAGAGAGAGAAAAGAATTAGAACACGGCAGAACGATTCCGGTTCCGGAAATCAAGACGAGATCTTAATGGTACGGAACCGGCTATCCTGTGCCGTATATATGTTAAGTTGACGGAAATCAGCTACAGGCTTTGATCGTGATGCTATATGAAAGGCGTCTCCCTAATGCCCCGCAAGAAAGCGCGCTCAGCTGGAAGATCTCCAGAATATCGACAACCGAAATAGTTAGTTGATAGAAGCGTTAGAATTGCAAAAATTGCAAGTATGATCAGGTAGGACTAATAGTATGGGTAGGTCTCAGGACCTGACTAATGCTTGTCCTTCCTATTATTGATGAAGGGGGTTAGTATACATACGGGACTGTTGCGGAACCCCTGTGGGTTCTGTACCTTCGAATTGTGCTGACTGTTGCTGTGTTACACAAGGACCTGCGAAGTAACGAACATAGCTGTAAGCTAATTACAATTAACAACGAGATAAGTCTACCACTCGATAGGCTTTGACTCTAGCGGTTTATCAAGGAAGGCAGGCAAGCTAAGAGATTTCTCGTCCCGGCTGCTCTCAAATGCGGTAACATGGTCGTATGCCATGAACCCTGTGCCTTCCTTGCAGCCGATATACTCGGCATCCATCTCGTCTCCCTTGAGAATACCCATGTCAACCCGTAGTAGCAGATTACCACCATGCATTATACCCCCAGGACCGTATGCTATGGAGAATTCCCTTCGCAATTTTACGTGAACTTGGTCCCATTTTCCGAGATGTTCCATATAGGAGAGGTCGAGCCAGAACAGTAGCTGAACTTGACGGATATAGTCCAATCCAGGGAAGATAGACGACTGAGATGTGATAACATCTCCATTATTCGCAGTACCATCTGCTGGGGTCGGAACCGGATCAGTAGCTCCCGGTTGTTTCGCGCCGGCAAATTCATGACAAGCTCGGCCAGAGACCATTCCCTTAGCTGGACCGGCGTTCATGACGTTTGTAACCCACTGCTTCGTCATGCTATCGAAATGTTCATTCCAGTACTCACGCTCAGGCTTAAGCATGGCGCTATAGTCTTGGCCTTCAACCACGAAGCAAATATTATCTGGAAACTTTGTGATCCTAGTTCGGCCCAATCGAATATCGTTTGATAGGGGCTTTGGCTCAGGTACACCAGTTAAAGGAGACGAGAAATTATCGTCAGGTCCATCTGGTGTCACTGTAGTAGAGAGTTAGGATATTTAGCCCGCGACTTAATATTACTAAGAGACTTACTGCGTGATCGGTTGGCCCCCCCAGTAGCCTGTCTTCTTTACTAGTGGGGTCAGCTCGCCGCAGTGGCCGAATCCGTTAGGTTTCTGCCCATTCGACTCATACAAAGCTCTAGTCGCTGGCAAGCTCACCGTTTCCCTCCAGAAGCCAGCATTATCGGGTAACGAGGCCCAGAACGAAGAGACTTTAGGGGTTTCCCACTAGGATTTGAAATCCTGGGGCGATCTTCAGTGGCTGATCCAAATTTTAGAAGGGAGATCATTCTGCTCAAGTTCTTCCACATTGAGTGCTGCATTGTTGTGTATCAGGCTGTCAAATTGCCCTATAATAGCAAGTTTGGATTCGTCGGGTGTGACTGCATGATACTGACAACCGAAAAGACAAACGGTAAAATGATGAGCGGTTGGGAAGCGGGTACGAAGCATGGTAAATGAGCTCAGGATCAAGTCATAGAAGACAGATGTCAATTCGGTTACCTACTGATTCTTGTTCAAAGAATCGGTATGTAAGTGATTTCCGGTATGTTCTAGGTAGAAGCCGCAGTATTTATAATAATAATAAATGATACCGTAGGTAGATGACAATACTAAGTCTTGGGAACCCTACTTGCAGATAATTATAATTCGAAGTAATATATTGAAGTGAACGCCAACTCTTAATGTATCTACGGTAATAAAGGATATTATGAACAATACATAATCTAGCGATATAATTAAGAGGTTATTAAGTGGATATGTCCAATTCTTACAAACGTTATCCGACCGTTCACTTAATTAATTCTCTTTAGTAACGTTGGTATAGCTTTGACTTAATGTCCCCCAGAAGGTTGGAAAGTCGAATCTGGATAGCAGTGCTAGTATCTCGTATTCTAGCTTTATGGAAGTCTAGCCCTGGGGAGATAGGGGGAGCCTCGCGCGACAGAGCACACAGGCCAAGCGCCTGGGCTTCCTAGATAGAAGCGAAGATGTCGGCAGCGTTATCCACAAGCTGGAGGAACTCATGAGACACGGCACAATTTTCGGCATCTTCCCCTCCCTCTACTGGAGCTTGTTCCCACTGAAGAACTGGATATGGGGCAAGCGTAGAACAGGACGCAAACATATCGTCGAGTTCACCAGGGACATCATCCGCAATTGCGATACATCGGAGAAGGCACTTCCTGCGCAGGATGACATCGACCACGCGATGCAAAAGAGGGCAGGCCGGTGGGTTTCCTGTCCAAGTTCTGGGCCAAGTACGTGGCGAACCCAGACGCCTTCACCGACTACCACGTCCTTGCTGCTGTTCGGCCAACATATTCTCGGGCTCTGATACCACGGCCATCACTCTGGACGGTATCGTCTACCACACGCTCCACAACCCGCAAACGATCAAGACGGTGGGGGACAATCACGCCCGCCGAGGCCTTCTGCCGTCCAAGCGCATCACCTTTTGCCCAGAGCCAGCAGAAGTCCTTCATACAGGCCGTCATCAAGCGTCCACCCCCCGCTGGGCCTGCCAATGGAGCGCTGGGTTCCCAAGATAGTCTGGAGGCGGATCGCGCACCTCCTTTGGTGCAATGTCGCCTTCATGGAGATCTCCGAGCTCATGCCCAACCTCACTGCCAACTTTGACTGATACATAATCCACTATGACCGTTATGAATGTAGTCTAATCCGCACATGAAACCAACAGTGTGATTGAGACGCAATACAAGCTATCCGTACTTTGTGAGGATGTACCAAGATACTGGAATAACCCCTTTGGAGTCACAGCTACCTGTGTTGATCAGGGTACATAGCTCAGCTAAGCCCTATTCAAAAAGGACTTGTGATATTACATGTCAACTCGAAGGATATAGCTAGGGTCAAAAGTCATGCTTCGTAGGGTTGAAGTCCAGTCGGAGGTCCCGTGGCGGCGACGTCTGGGGAGCAACTTCAACTATTTATAAATGGAGGAACCTTTCAAAACATATGATTGGTTCCATGTTTCTCTTTATGTTTCCTGTATTGGCCCTGTATTACTCTTGTCAGTACTGTAAAGCCCGATCAGTCACCCCGGTAGGCTTGGTTATCGGCAACACCGTTCATATCCCAACAGCCTCTCGACCTTCAATTTCCCGCGCTACCCGAGACTAGTCTTAGAGATGCGCTTTCGCTCACTGTTGACGCTTCTTATGTCCTCCTCGTTTCAAGTTAATGATCTGCATGTGGCTGGGCTCCCGTCTATATAAGGGCGAGGGGGGCCAAGGCAAGGAAGCGAGAGCGCCCTCACCCCCTTGGTCGCAAGACTTTCAGCTTTGAGACTGTGTGGAGGACAAATCTACCCTGTTGCATACACTTCGCCCCATATCGGCCAAATACGATAATCTGTTGGCATTCTTTGCAGCGCGCATGGGTAATTTTGTGCTGTGCAGGCGTCAGTTGAGCTCTCTTGACCAATAAGGGGCTGGGGACGTGGACACCCCCTTGTAAGATCATCCCGAACGACAAACGCCAACCGCATATTATTGCTGCATGGCCCCGTCACCAAAGACACAGCAAACAAGGTTGATTTGCGTCGGTCAGTGGTCACGCATGAGACCCCGCCGACTTCGCCCTTTGAGGGTTTATGTATGTTGCCTCTGCTGCTACTTGTTTGCGCTCTGTTCCTCTTCGACCCTCAGTATCTGTCCCCGAGATATTCTTGGAGGGCAGTTGAGAACCTTTTCTGCGATTTTCTGAATCCTGTTCGCGACCATGGCCTTTGCGCTCGTTCTCGCCACTGTCTGGCTCTGGATAGCCTGTCATCTGTCCCAACATGTTCACGGAGCAAGGATCGCTGCCGTCATAAACGGCGACTATGGAGCACCTCAGGTTGCCCAATACGATGAAGTCACTGGAAAAATCCATTACAGTCTCTGTAATAGCAACAACACTCCTGTCTTCCCAACTGACGACTCAGCCACGTTCCAACTGAAATATGTCCCCATGAAGGGCACGCACATCTCCATCACTGGCTACGCGGAAAAAGGATCTCTTCAGGTATGTTCAAGGTCATTGGTTCACGCCGCACGATCAATGCTTACATCGCGACAGACCCAGTTGTTCTTCCAAGAGCAAGGAGGCAGTATCGTCGAGGAACTGTTCAGCTGCGATGCAAACGGCCACTACGTCCCTGCAGGAACAGGAAAACAACAGTACAACATTACCGACAAGCTCCCCGCGCCCAAAAAACAGACTGACTTCACTGCTCTTCTTCTGGGCGAAAGCTCTGGCTACATAATCTTCTATCGAAACGAAGAGAATAGCACCATCACCAGCATACGCTACATAGCGTCCGAGCAGACTTCTTGGTTCTTGGAGGGCACAGTATCCCCTGTGCCCGCTCGGGGCTCACTGGCAGCTGCCTTCCAAGACAAGGACAACTTGGATGTAGTCGCCCCAATGACCCTCACGGGCTTGCCAGACACCAACATTCAGAGCTGCACCATTCAGTCTCGTGGAGTGTGGAACATCGGTAAGTCTTGACCGCCTCTCAGGCCTCTTCGAGATGAGTTTTAACCCTGTTACAGATACGGTACCTACAGTGTTGTTTGCGACAAACACCACGGATTCATCGGGCCGATATAACAATTCTTTCCCCATCACCTCCGAAATAGACACAGGAGATTTGAGGCTCATCAAGAACGAGTCGCTGGCCCCCGTGGACTGGTCCTTGACATCGTTCAACAGTAGCACGGCTAGTGTTTCTGTGGCCCGAGGAGCAAAGGACGTACTGAGCATGTTCTACATTGGTATTGACGACGCCATGTACCAAGCGCAGCGAACAAGTGAGAATGGCTGGGGGATGGTCACAAGACCATACGTACGCGACTGGCCCCTGGCAGATAGGTCCAGTCCTGATGTCGCGACAGCGTACGATGTTCGCAACGACCGAATCTGGGTCTACTACATGAGCAACAAGACCCTGACACAACTGCATCAGACTGAAACGGATAGGTGGGAACCGCCCATGGCGCTGCCGGCGCTCAACGCTACCAACAGCACGGGAGACGATTCGGGATCGTCACCAACTGGTGATGAAGGCGGTGGTGGCCTGTCTACCGGCGTCAAGATCGGGGTCGGTATCGGCGCCGCCGTGGGCGGTCTGTTGCTGATTGCGGCCATCGTGGCCTACTTCCTCCACCACTCCCGCAGCTCCCGCGAGAACCGAGAGCTCGAGACAGCGGCTGCCCACAAAGCCCACACCGACGCAACCACTGTCCCGTTGCCGGCATCGCACCCCGGGTCGCCTTACGCGCCACAGGCCCACCCCGGTCATCCGTTCGTCCCGCCGTCTCATCCGGGATCGCCCGCGCCAAAGTACACGTCGGGATACTGGCCAAGCGGTGCGTCTCCTCCCGGCGACGGGCCCTGGCATGAGCCCAATGCCGCGCATGCTGCGTATGGAGGGAGTCCGACCGACAACAAGCTGGGCGGCAACCAGTGGTCTGCCTACGACTCCAATGCGATGCAATACGGCGAAAAGCCGGTTCAGTCGCAGCCGATATACGAGATGGCTCCAACGCATCCTGCCCAGACTCATGAGATGCCAGTCGAGACCCGGGTGGCGGAGCTGCCTAGCCCGGTGCCGACGCCTGCTCTGCATCAGCAGACGAAGTGAGGGCGGTGAGATCTATCACTCTCTTGAGAAACAATTTAGCATGATACTTATAGGGATTTACAACGAAAGACTAGTAAACCAACGTCTTTATCTACCGACTGTGCGGTTACAATCTTTCATCATGTTGCAGCGTGCGGGAGTAGCCATGATCTGCTCGAAGATGAACCAGTTGCCCATTGTCTGCAGCACCATGCAATTCTCCCGTGACTCTCTGGCAATGCACGTAAAGTATCAGGGAAAAGGTTAACCTCGTTCAACAGCCATACGTAGCCGCCAATCGCCACGGCCGGCAAGCAGGCCTGTAAAATTTATTCACCGAATTTTAGTAACTGTTCTATTCACTGCACACTAGTTACTAAACTCAGTAGGTTTTACTAACGAAATGGATTTATTTATAGAGGCAAACTGACTACCGTGATTGTATGTATATACATAGACTAACTAATCTTTCTGTTTTGACTAATTCTATTATTAACTAATTTTATATCTTTAAGAATTAGTAAATAAGTATGGTTGTATAAAAGTAAATAATGTTGTAACTATAGTAACGATAAAACTTAAATAAACAATAAATATTTACTAACACATTTATCTGCAATAAAGTTTTACATAGTTGAAGACTAACCAATAGCGATTACATTGTAATACCAGTATCATTATATACCTTTGTATTAATAAATCCATTACTTTATATAGTATATTAGCCGCTACGTCGACGCAAAGGTTACTTTTTAGCATAGTCTTTACCTTTATTTATAGTGACTACTAAATGAGATCATTATACAGGTAAACTAAATATTGTTATGTATTTAAGTAGGTGAACTAACTACAATAACTTTGGTTATTTAGGTGAACTGACTACAATTGAGTGGCTGATTTATAACCCTGCCCATAGTATTCCTGTTAGCCGTGGAACCTTTAAGAAGATATAGTCTTGGCGATATCTACTAGAAGAATGAGCTTAAGATAACATGAACTAGTTTAACCACTATATCGTACATATAACAAAGCAAACACTCCATTGTCATAAGTCGAATTCTCTATAATAACATGTTGAATTAGAGATGAGATGCTTAATTTATAGCTTTATTAGTACTTTCATGGGTTGCAATTTAAAACCAAACCACAACATGTGATGCATAAGCTAATGAATGAAATAGAATATATAAGTGTAATGAGACTAACATGATAATGGAAACGTAAAAAACCAATCTCTACATAATAACGTCTACTTCTCTTCTTTGATCGTTGTTCACTCGATTGCCCTCCAGGTTTGTGCAGGAAAATTTTCAATTAGTTACTTTGTGACTGCACACTCCCACTCTTCCAATGCTTATACATCATTCCGTCTCGTTGCTGGCGAGCCTCCTCTTCGCTCTCGTATCGGTTCCCTTTGCCGATGCTGGACTTTTGGGGGGCTTGAACGAGCTGGGCCCTTTTATCAAGCCTACCGTATCGCCTACATCGCCTTTGGGCCAGACCAAGAGTACTTCGCCCCGGCTCTTAAGGGGGCACGCACAGGCATGGCGGCGCCAATGCCTTGGAGTTTGTAAATTACCTGAACAGAGCCGAGCTCAGCGAAAGCGACTTTCCCGGCATCGATCTCGAAAACCCAGATCCTCTCGCCATGGGACGCCGTCTGCTTGAACTCAAGGAGACCAATCGTTTTACCCTTGCCTTGTTGTATCCTGGATTGGGGAAGTACTCCGAGGCGGTGATTAGAATGAGCGACGTGATCGTCTTGGGTAAAATCGTCTTCCTTATACCCTCCTCCGTTCTGCCTCGTAAAGGAGCATACTTCAGAGCTAATTATTTTCATCCCTCTAGCTTATAACGATATGTTCGAGAAGGGTAGACTAGCCGAGGTCAAAGGCCACATCGATGAAGTTTATAGAGTTGTTACGGATGGTGTTATTCCCAAGCGCCTTTCCGAACTGTACATCAACGAGGCCATAAGCAGGGGCATGTTCAAGGATTTCAAGCGTAAATTCCGGGGAGCGGAGCCATGGTATTACTCAATTCCTTGGCGACTGGATCCAACTGTCACGCTCCAATTCATCGACTGGGACAAAACAATCGAGTCCTCACCGAAGGAGTCAATTCCAGACCCAGAGGTGTTATACGATTGGATAGCAGAATACGGCGAAGCAGGACGCAGTTCGAAAATGGCCAAGTCTCACCGAGAGGTACTTTCGGCGTATCAGAGTTTAACAGCCGCCTTTAGCGAATTGAACAAGCATAATCCGCCAAAACTTGACGCCGACCGAGGCCATAACCCACCACCCTTCCGAACAAACTACCCTTCCGAACTAAGAAACCTTCCAAACGCACCAAGTAGGCACACAATATATAAAAAGCTACAGTCGGATAACAAAAGATTGGACAACGAAAGATTGGACAACGAAAGATTGGACAAATAAGCCATTTAGCTGGTTATAATAATAAATACCTAATATATACAATTGAACTATTCCTCGAATCTCTATAGCCAGCGAATACTTCTGCTAGCACGCGTCCTCACAGACAAGGAGATGTATTTGACACTACATAGTGATTTCAATTTCAAGTGCAGATGTGTACGGGAAAACCTGTTTAATAGGGCTGGAAATGATCGTCGGGGCTCAAGTGCATTGGGGTTACCATTGGGGTCAACTCGTCTACTTTGTACTATCATCTACACAGTAAGTTATGTAAGTCCTGGGTAGCGTTACATGAGCGCAACGGTAACGCGATAGGATTCGCTCATCCGATTGGCTCCTGGTCGCTACCTGGGGGTGAGCCCCATCAAAACTCGTATTGCCATGCTGCGCCGCCAAGGAAATACCTCACATCGGTAGGGATCCTCAACAAACATGTCTTTATGTTCAATTGAATCCAAACTCATCCAAACGTGCGTCTTGACTTACATTGCTATCATCTTTCTCGTCGTGCAGTAGAAAACGGGGAAAATGATGGAAAATGCATATGCAGGAGTCGAGAGCGCGGCCCTATCGTCGGCTGCGAACCTGTGCTTCTGTGCATTGTTTACTGCCCGGTGCTGGAGGCTGAGACGCGTCAGTGTTAAAGTCAAGAACAGTACGATCGGGCATGTCAAGTTGGTGAGAGCTCGTGCTTGCTTTAGTATTGGGAAATACGATGCTTACTCCCCTCTAGATCGCAAGCCTGCTGCTCCCTTTGCTCGCCCTCTTACTTCTAGCGAATAGCCTCGGATCGAACACCGAGGCGAGGTTGATCGATGGATTCGCTGTCGTTTCCGACCTTGTCGCGAGCTCAGTTTACTGCCTCAACTCTAGACTTGACCAAATGCGGTCCATCCGGCCATCCGACCTATCTGTCGTGTTCCTCCTTGTGCGGCTCGTGTTCGATTCCATTCACGCGACGTCCGCCATCAACAGCCATGCAACACGAGACGCCGTCACGCTTACCACCGCTCAGCCGGCTCTGCTTCTGTTCCTCGTACTCATCGAGTCCTGGGGCAAGGAGACCATACTCCTGCCCAAGTACCAAGGGTCACCGCCCGAAGCCACCGCTGGACTCCTTTGTCGCACGTTCTTTTGGTGGATCAATCCCATTCTATTCAAGGGGTATTCCATGAATCTCACTGGAGCCGATTTACCTGCTCTGGACGCTGGATTGTCCTCTGAAGATCTTCGCACGAAAGCATTACTGGAGTGGGACAGACGAGGTTGGTCTCTTAACCCCCAAACGACCCAGAACGAGACACTAACGACCCGCAGGAAAACCCGAAACGCAGATGACTCTGCCGAGGGTTCTTCTACGTTGTCTCCTGGGACCCTTTCTGTCTCCCCTTCTACCTCGACTATTTGTAATCGTCTTCAAGTATTCCCAGCCTCTGCTCATCGGTCAGGTCATCAGCTTCACGACAGCGTATAGTGCCCACCTTGCACACTCTGAAAGTGGGCCGATAATTATAGGAGCGGCCTGTACAGTTTACATTGGCTTGGCTGTTCGTTCATACTTTCGATGGGTTTCTCTGGCTTGTTTGCTAACCTCGCGCAGCTCTCAACCGCAGTATACCGCCATAACATTAACCGTCTGGCAGTTATGACTAGGGGTGTACTTGTATCGCTAATCCATAACAAAGCGCTCAACACCTCGGAGGATACCTCAAGTCAAGGTAAAGTTGTGACTCTGATGAGCAACGATGTCGATAGTCTTGGAGACACATCCGAGATGCTCTACGAGGGCATAGCGCAGGTCGTCGAGGTGATTATCGGATTCACCCTGCTAGCCCTCGAAGTCGGCTGGGTCTGGCCGCTCCCCCTGCTAATCATTGCTCGTAAGTCATCCCAACCTCAACGTCGACCCATGCACTAATCGCACCCAAGTGTGCTCGCGCGTCAGTAAGTACGTCGCGAAGAATCTTCGATCTAAGCAAGGAGGCTGGAATGCCGCTACCCAGGGTCGAATCTCGACGACGAGCTCGGTCATCACGGCCGTGAAGAACGTCAAGATGATGGGACTGCAAACATCCATGGTGGCCCATATCGAAAGGCTCCGAAAGCACGAGATTCTTATGGCAAGCAAAGTGCGATGGATGATGATCGCGTACAATGCTTCAGCGAATGCACTGGGCATTTTTGCACCCGTTTTGACGTTGGTCTTGTACGCTGTCCTGGCAAGCTTGAACCACGTCGCGCTGGATACGAAGACGGCGTTTACCACTGTGGCCATTCTGGGCCTGGTCACCCATCCGGCGAACATGGTCATGACCATCGTCCCGCGGGTCATCGCATCCTTTTCCAGCTTCGAGCGGATCCAAAGCTTCTTGCTGAGCGACGATCGGCTCGATCAGAGGCTGCCCAAACCCGGTTCCGGCACTCGAGCCGAAAGCCTCTCCGTTGGATCTCCCAAAGTCATCCTCCGCGGAGTCAACCTCGACCTCCCAGCGGGCAGTTTCGTCATCTGCGCTGGCGCAACTGCCTCGGGCAAGACGACCCTGGCGCGAGCATTGCTGGGCGAAGTCGGATTTTGCGAGGGCGCAATGACGGTCGGCACTCGTCGGATCGGTTACTGCGCCCAGTCCACATGGCTGCCGAATAGAAGCATCCAATCCGTGATTCGGTCATACTCGAGGACCCCGGATCCGGACAACAGCTGGTACATGCGAGTTCTCGAGGCTTTGTGTCTCCATCATGACCTGCAGCAGATGTCTCAGGGAGACCAAACCATGGTAGGGTTCGGCGGCATGAATCTATCGGGTGGTCAACGTCAACGAGTTGTGAGTACATCTGGGTACACACGAATTCGTTGTGATTCTGATCTTGCTTTGCAGGCACTCGCTAGGGCAATATATGCTAAATGCGACACTCTGATACTTGATGATACCCTGAGTGGGCTCGATAAGAAGACTCAGGATGAGGTCGTTCACAACCTCTTCGGAGAGGCTGGTCTATTGCGCACCCAAGGAACCACGGTTTTCATGGTCAGCAACGCATGTAGGTGTCACTGACCTCGGCATGCGTTCTGCGACTAACAGATGTCCAAAGACCAGCACTTTCATCTAGCAGACAAAGTCGTAGTCTTGGGCGAGTCAGGTATCTTGGAGCAAGGAAGATGGGACACTTTGCAACACCGTCAGCAACTGGTTACCACAATTGGCAGCCATGGCGGTTCGGTCCATCAGTTCATCAGCAACGCCTCCCAGCCTCCACGCCCAAAATCCCCTGCGACTGTTCCGTCGCACGAGGTTCAGGACAAGGATCGAAAGACAGGCGACAGTGCCCTTTACAGTAAGTTAGAAAACCTCGAAATGGACCACCTGCTTACACATCTAGAATACTACGTCGAGGCTACTGGCTGGGGCAACTTCTGCTTCATGGTGGCGTGCACAGCGACCTACTCTTTCTTTCTGACCTTTCCCCAGTACTGGCTGAAGTTATGGACTGAGTCGCGGACGGCCGATTCTGCCTTTTATATCGGCGGCTACTTTCTATTGACCGTTGCTGCCTGGGTCACTACAAATGGGATCATGTGGTGAGTCCACATTCGTATTGGCGGTGAAGTTTGGCTAACAGCTTCAGGACTACCCAAACCCGAATTGCGCCTCATTCGGGTATCGTGCTACACTCGAGGCTGCTACATACTATCATGACGTGAGCGCTCAACACCCAACCCTCGTGCAAAGCTGACGTGTAGGAGTGCTCCTCTTTCATACTTTTCCAGGACCGACAGCGGCGAGATACTCAACCGGTAATGATGAAGTATGCAGACTCCGGAGTGTCTTTTTGCTAACCCTCGACGCAACAGTTTCAGCCAGGATATTCAGCTCATCGACAAGCAGCTCCCCAACGCCATCTCGGCTCTGAGCGTTCGTGAGTCTCGTCTATTTCCAATGTCTACGATTCCCGACTGTTACTGATCTGCATTCTAGAGATTTTCAAGCTCTCCGTTCAGGCTACCTTACTCTTCGTGACCCAGTACTACCTCACAGCGACCCTGCCATTTTGCATGGTGGCGGTATACTGCGTCCAGAAGGTGTACCTCCGCACGTCCCGACAGCTGCGACTCTTGGAGCTCGAGTCCAGATCTGCAGTGGTTACCAACTTTCTAGAGACAGTGAGTGGACATCTGATTGCGGTCAGACATGATTTTGATGATGACAGGTCGAGGGCGTGACCACCATCCGAGCCTTTCAGGCACAAGCCTCGGTCGAAGCAGACCATCTCAAACACCTGGACGAGTCCCAGAAACCTTTTTATCTTCTGCTGTGCCTCCAACGATGGCTCAACCTCGTCCTGGACCTCATGGTTGCCGCGATTGCGATAGGCGTTATCACAATCGCTGTCGTGCTGAGCGATACCACCAGCGGCGGTCAAGTCGGCGTCGCGATGAACGTCATCTTGGTCGCAAACGCGACACTTCTGGCGCTTGTGAGGTCATATACTAACCTCGAGATATCCCTCGGCGCGATCGCTCGACTCAAGAGCCTAGGGTCGTACATCACTTCAGAAGACGTAGATTCGATGCCCTCCGACGACTCGTCTGCGTTGTCCTGGCCCGAGCCTGGTTCCGTGGAGCTGGCTGGTGTCACTGCCTCCTACAAGTAAACGTCCCAAGTGACTATTTGAACCCCTTGCTAACATGTCGATGTAGTGCGGAAACAAACGCCCTGCACGAATTCTCGTTCAAGGTGAAGCCCGGCCAGATGGTGGTCATCACTGGTCGCACCGGGAAGTAAGCTCATTTTCACGGCTGAATGGTTGCTTTATTTGCATTGCTGACACGTACTAGAGGGAAGAGTTCGATCTTGCTCACTCTGCTCCGGCTCCTCGACGTTCGACGCGGTACCGTCAAGGTCCATGGCGTCGACATTGCGCGATTGCCGACCTCTGTTGTGCGGGAACGCATGTTTGTCACTGTTCCGCAGGACGCCGTCGTCATGCGAGAAGAGACCCTGCGCTTCAACGCCGACCCGCCCGAGAACCTGTCCAACAACACCATCGTGGACGCCTTGCGGATGGTCAACCTCTGGAACCACTTCGCCTCTGACGGGGCCAGTTCCGAGGGGACCGCGACCGCCAGCCGCTCTGCGTCCATCCTGGATAGCGGCCTGGGATCGCTGCCGGCGCTTTCGGGCGGCCAGGCGCAGCTTCTCGCCCTCGCCCGGGCGCTTCTCCGAGCGCGGTCGATTGAGGAGTCGGGCAGCAAGCCCGTGGTCCTCCTCGACGAGGCGACCTCTTCCGTGGATGTCGACACGGAGTCTTTGATGCTGGATGTCATCGGCCGAGAGTTCACTGGCAAGGGGTATACGGTGATCATGGTCGCTCACAGGCTCGACGCTATCGCTGATCGCATGCGAGATGGTGTTGACGAAACCGTCCGTCTCTGAACAGGGGCCAGGTCGTCGAGGAATCACACGATTCTCGGTCGGAACGGTATTCCAGCGGGAATACCACGTGTGCTGCGCTTAAAGGTCTCACCGTTGTTCGTGGGGAGATATTGTACGAATGATGTGATTGTACACTGATAGAAACCGTTATTGATGGAAAGGAGACCGGGTAATCTTCCGGCAACGCCATCATTCGCTCCGTGGCGCGGATGGCAACGTTGCAGTCGCGATCGCCGTCCAAGGCCCCCAGGGCAACTCGACGCCTTGGCAATCCCTCTGCGGGGAACCCCCTTGATCCTGGTTGGGTGGTAATACGGCTATATATATTGCCCCAGCCTAGGGTGTACCTGCATTTGCGGAGGCGAGGGGAAAGGACCTTGAACCCGTCAGCTCCATCCGTACGACTCGGCCTGATCACGTTCTTCCACGCCCAGGCATTCTGACTTGCCGGATCTCGCTTGCGGCTGAGCTCGCTCCGTGATTACAGGATATAGTACCTCGTGTAAGGGTTCACCAGACCGGGAAATGCAGTCCAACACAAGGTGGTATATATCAGGTCGCATCTTTCCCCCTCGTGTAGACAGACAATGTCAGTGGCAGGCTGTGCTCATCTAGCCAAACATCTCGACTCCATTGAACGTACTCGGGACCGCTACTTCCGCAAGCTAACGATATGCTTCAGTCCTCCATCATCATGGCTCTCGCCGGCGCCCAGATCGTACACGGTGCAGCGGCGCCCGCGCCGGATGCAGACGGGAAATACACAATCGTCTCGAGCGGCATCAAGGCTCAGGTAAGACCAGAAACTCGTCGAGAGACGTAGAGCTCTCAGGCTGATGATTGATCCTCGCAGTTCATCTCGTACGGCGCAGGTCTCACCAATCTGTACGTAAAAGACAAGGACGGAAAAGACGTCGATGTCGTTCTTGGTTACGACCAGGCCGACTACTACCGTAAGCTACGCAAAAAATGTCCCTCGGCCAGATGAGCATTTTCGTCATCCGAGCGACTGTTGACGTCTCTCTCAGCCGAGGATCCCGGACACCCCGTCTACAATGCGATCCCCGGGCGCTACGTGAACCGCATCGGCCACGGCCATTATGAGATTGACGGTGTTACGTACGTCACGGAGAAGAATGACGGCGACAACACTCTTCATAGCGGCACGAACAACTGGTCGTACCGCTTCTGGAACGTGACCAAGCAGACCAAGGACTCGGTCACCTTTGACATCCTCGACAAGTCCAACTCTTCCCTGGGGATGCTGGGCGACGTCAAGGCGCAGGTGACGTACACGGTCAAAGACGCCACGCTCGACATCAAGATGCAAGGCGTCTCGCCCGACCAACTGACTCGTAGGTGATCCAACTTCAAGAATCCCCTCCTTTTCCTTGGCGCTAGAAAGAAAAGAAGAAGAAGAAGAAAAAGTCTCGAGTCTCGCTGACGAGGAGGGGGACAGCTCTCATGCTGACCCACCACACCTACTTCAACCTGGACGCGTTCAAGGACCCGACCACGGACAAGATCTGGAACCACACGCTCTCGATGCCGTACTCGCAGCGCTACCTCGAGGCCGACCAGGGCGCCCTGCCCACGGGCGCCATCCTGACAGCGGCGCCGGGCAGCATCAACGACTTTGCGAGCCGGCCGGACCTCGCCCTGGGCCACGCGCGGGACCAGCCCGGGTTCGCGGGCAACTGCGGCGCCGACGGCGCCTGCGAGGGCTACAACGGCTACTTCCTGATCGAGGGCGCGCCCCCTGGCGCCGTCGTGGTCACGCTCGCCAGCGACTTCTCCGGCATCAAGGCCGAGCTGCGCACCGATCAGGTCGGCGTCGTCGTCTACTCGTGTAACTGGTTCGACGGCACCGGGGCCCTGAAGAGCAACCAGGGCCTCGTCGACAGGAAGACCGTCACGCGCAGCTCGTGCGTCGCCATCGAGGCGCACGATTACGTCGACGGCATCAACCAGTGAGTCTTGCCCTCCCCTTGGTTCGGCTTTACCGGCAAAAGGGGGGGAGGAATCCCCGAATGTAAAGGCGAGATGCTGACACTCTTCTGTAGTCCCGAATGGGGCCGCGTCGACGCGCAGCTCACCGGTCCGGGCGAGGTGTACAAATGGGCGAGCTCATGGACGTTCAGCACGCTCTAAAGATAGAGAGAGGGAGGGGGGTGAGGATAGGCAGGGCAAAAGGCGGCCCGCTGGAGGGCGGGGACCCTGGCTTTCAGGGGGGGGTTGTTTACCTACCAGATACCTGTAACTACATGACCCCTTTTCTTTTGGTGCAATCTTCCATCCCTGTTGACGGACCTGCAGAGCCGTCGCCCAGCACCGCGGGCGGGCATAACTTAACTAGGTCATACATGTAGCCAATAGGTGGGAAACATGACCACCCAAGGCCGGCGGTTTGGCCTAGACAATGTCCACCTCCGTCATGTTGGCGGCTGCTTGCGTACCACGCTTTAAGCTGACTGCATGTTCTCCATGCACGATTTGATGGGGGACGGCAAGTTCTCCCTTTCGGCACCGGGCCCTCGGTGATTTTATTGGTTACTATGCGCTTGGGTTACAGCCAAGTGAGCAGGGTCCCTTGATTTCTTGGCCGCATCGTTCGCAATCTTAGGGCTGGAACGACCAGATGTATTTGCATGTTCCGTAGTCGGTGGTCAAGTTCGTGAGGCCGGGAGCATCATGGAATACTGCAAGTGCCTACTTGTCGTCATCCCTAGATATCGCCCCATCATCTACCAGAGAACACACTGGCGTTTCTATTTAAAGAGTCTCATTTGCTCCAAGAGAGGGATACGATGTGAATCACCAGGGCCGGATCTGTTTGGGGTGCATTGGTTGATTTTTTCAACTATCTAACCCCCTAAATGAATCATGGTTGCCATCGACTCGCCCATGGCGAAGTTATAGACACTAAAAGTCACACGTCAGCATTCTGCGACCATTCACGTCTCGCCCCCGACGGTAGAGAAGACTCACCTGCGAGTAGTACTCGTTCTGGTACTGGCACGTGTACGGGGTCTTGCAGACGTAGCTGGCGGTCCAGTCGCGGCCGCCGCACTGGGCATACTGCGCCGACGCGGTGAGCTGGGGCAGGGCGAGGATGCGCTCCGAGGCGCGCTCCGACGCGACGACAATGTACGCCGACGGGTTCGTCGTGACGTGGCCCGGGAAGATGCTGGCGTCGACGACAAAGAGGTTGTCCGTGCCGTACACCTTGGTGTTGGTGTCGACGACGGCGGTGCCGCCGCTCTTGCGCCCGTCGTCGGTGCCCATCTTGCTCGTGCCTAGCAGGGTTTTGTTTAGCTTGGTCGGGAGGGGAAAGGAGGCGCGGATGGGAAATGGGAATGGGATGGGGGAAATGGAATGGGATCGACGTACCGATCCAGTGGTTGGCGCGGCGGTTGGAGGTGGCAACAACCATCTGCGGTGGCTGTTAGTTGTTGCATCACGGTCGGCAGTCAAGCGTGCTCACGTTGTTGACAAAGTCCTCGACGGTCGTCCCGGGGGCAGGAACAGCCCAGGTCAAGTTGGCAACGCCGCTGAGAGCAGCCTGCATGTTCTTGATACCCTGGATGACGGCCGCGACGTCGTTGGGGTCCTTCAAGTACGGAACAGTCGATACCACGGTGTTGAGGGTTGCGGTGATGGTCATGCGGCCTCTCGAGGTGGCGCCACGGCCTAGGTACTGGCTCATGGTCATCGCATCTGTCTGGATTAGCATCGTTTCTCTCTGCAAAGCTGTCTGTTCAACGTACATCCGTTTTCGATGCCGGCACTTCCCTCCACGCGAGAAGTCCACTGCAGCTGGCGGGTGATGCCGTCAGCACCCTTGATCTCCTCAAACATCATGGGTCCAATGTTCGGTGCCGCCTGCGCCAGAATCCCGGATCGCTTGTTCAAGTACAGGCTCTTGTCCGTCACGTTCGGGGTGTCGTACGCTTCGTAGAAATCGTAGAAGACAACGCCAGGGTGCTCCACGACGGTGTCGGTGTTGGTGTGATCTTCCAGGTTGTATCCGACTGGGGTCTTGATCCATTGCTGGCTGCTAATCATTGTCGGGCCGTCGGTTGAGCTCTTGACAACGTTCAGCTGGTCCTCGGGTCCAATACCACTTCTGAGTAGGAGCTTGGCCGATCCAAAAGCCCCGGCGGAGAGCACGACACGACCAGTAACCGGTGTCACGTTGATAGTGCCACTGTAACCACCGCTCAGGAAAGGCTCAACCTCGACACCGGTGATGTGTCCACCAGACCGAACAACTCGTTTTACGGCAGTGTTCATGATGAGCTTGAAGTTGCTTCGCTTGCTTGCGGTGACCAGATACGTCGCCAAGGGTCCGCCACGTTCGCCGTTGCTGAACATGTAGGAGGTATGGCCGTAGGTGCGGTTCTTCAGGTTGGGATTGGCGTTGATGGAAATGTCCTTCCATCCGCTCTTGGCGAGGCCGCTCGTCAGGATGTTGTACCCCTGTTGGAGGTAAAGCTGGCCGTCCATGGACGGGTGATCGGTACCAGGAATGCGGGAAAAGACTCTGCTGGTCGCAGAAGTCATATCGGTTGATTTCCAGCCGGCAGGGAAGTTGTAGTCCCAATCTTGGCTGTAGGGCTAGTAACAAAGTTAGCATGCTTCTGTGCTTGTAGGTAAAACGAGAGATGATCCCGAGACCAGCGCCGTCACTCACCTTCCACCACAAACCAGCATTGATGGCCGTACCACCACCGAGAACGCAGCCGGACATCTGATCCGTGTCGGTGCAGGCGATGCCAGCCGAATCAACCCAGATCTCGTTGCAGAGACCGGGGACATCGAACCGGGTCAGGTTGGTTCCTCCGAGCCAGTCTGGCTTGATTTGCCCGCCCCAGCGGCCCGACGAGGGCGGTCCCTTTTCTATCAGAAGAACGCTCTTGCCAGCCTCGCTGAGCTTGTCGGCGAGAGGTAGACCACCGGCACCACCGCCGACGATGACGTAGTCGTAGGTCGTGGTCGGGACAGGCACGCCAGAGGCTGTAGCCGAGGCCGAGGAACTGGCCGTGGCAGTGGCCGTGGCGGAAGCAGTGCCAGTCGTTGCGGTAGCGGTGGTGGTGGTGGTGCCACCGCAGTTGCCGGCGACCGTCCGCGTTGCCAAAGCTGCCCAGGCCGAGTATGATGGGTTCACGGCGTTGCTGTCGAGGTTTCCGCCAAAGATGTTTTGCGATTCGTGTTGTGACATGGAAACCCGTGTAGGGCATTCGGGGTTGATCGGGCTGGTGAGTGCCTGAGCCCAGCCGAGGACGAGCAGGCCGTTGCTGGTGGAGGCGCCGCCCGTGGCGCCGTTCTGGTTCCACTGGAGACAGTTCTGGCACCTGAAGATCAAGCTGTAATGGGTCGAGTTTATGGTCGACGAGACTTGGGTGAGCTTGGCATTGCCAGTATACTGCTCCGGAACGACGTAGCCCGTAGCCCAGAGGAAGGTCGTCAGGACCTCCCCACCGTTGGGCCACGCCATCAGGAGCAGGTTGTTTGTCATGGATCCGCCGAGCGAGACTCCACACCAGCCTGTCGCCGTGGTGCTAGGGATGGCACATTGCTATCGTCACGGGTGAGTAGGGACTCGCGACGGACGCGTGAAGAAGTGCACCAACCAGATAGCCGACGAACTCGGAGGCGTCGACGGTCAGAGCATTCGACGGCAGGGCCATTCCAAAGTTCATGCCACGGTTGTTCCCAGACGCAACCGCAGGCCAGGTGTCAAACACGATACCGGTGGTGGGGTCTTTGTAGACAACCGGAGTCGAGCTCTGAGCCCATGATTGCTGAACGTCTGATGATGGTCAGTCATGAATCCCAGAGGGTACCGGTATGGATAATGGGGCTGGGAATGCTCACTGGTGCCCACTGCGAGGAGCAGCGAGAACAGGTTGAAGAATCGACCCATGGTGATCGCTGTCGAGTCTTTCTGTCTCTGGGAAAGCGAAGAACCGAGGCAGACCTGAGGAGGAAAAAAGGGACGATGACAAGAAGCCCCATGGGGGGTCGTGGTAATATAGCCAGCTCGCAATAGGTCCAATCCCCCCGGGACGTAGTTAGATTGCCTACTCGACTTGTCACTTACCAACAATCTTTGTAAGTCTCGGCAGGTCTCTTGGTGCTTGCCACTGCTGAGTCCTGACCGTGGGGTTGCGTTGCCGCGATAGGAGGAAATTCGTCCGCAGGATCCAACCCCAGCCGGGGTGCTGTCAGCATCGGGGCACATGGCAAACTGCAATTGCGGAGTGCCCAGGGGGTACAGCAGATGATGCGCATTGCGAATCAAACTATTGGCCGGTGGTGTGGCCGCATCCGAACGAGTGAGAGCGCGACGGACCTGAGCACCGCGTCCAGGCCCGGCGGTCGCGTCAGGGGGTGGATGGGGAGGGGGGTGCTGCGAGCACATCCGTCCGGCTCGAATGGGACGCGGACGTGTTCGACGCAAGGTGAGGCGAATTGGATGCAACGGTGCTTGTGCCGCAGACTTTCCGGTTTGGTCACGGAGGCTGCTCAAAACGGTTCCGCCTCTGCGGCCCGGAATTAGCGAATGCAGCGGTCCCTAGGGCCTCGATGCGACGTGACTTCTCGGCATCTTGGCATGATGCATCTACCATGATAGTACGGATATCCGTAGTAAGTACCATCGTGGCGATGGACCATGGTGTGGCAGATGTGGTATCGGCACGTTTGTCACCGGATCATGGATGCTCACCCCTTGCGCATGTGTGCATTTGCCTGCAGAGCAGACAGTCGATCCGGGTGAGCGAGGAATGGACTTGGGGATCAAAGTCGGAACAAGGAAGCTTTCGGTATCCCGCCGGCCCCCTGGAAACACCCTGGAAGCCCCTGAAAGCCACGTTCTAGGTCGGAAGAGTGACTCCGTCTTCCGCGCACGACCTGGCTTACACAGTAATAACTTACCCAACTAACGGGTTCCGACTTTGACGCATCTTTGGACAATTCGACATCCGTTCCAAGTGTGTTTTCGAAAGATGAGTCCCTTGCCTTGAGCGACAAACACCAAGTGCAGGCTGTGCCGGTGGTGTATTAATTGGCTGCGGTGACAAATCAGTAGCGACCATTCATCATGCGGCAAAGGTAACCAACTAACAAATTGGTTACTACGGAGTATGCCGAGTGAGCTACTATGTCGAGTCAGTTCACCTTCCCACTCCAATAACATCCGTGCGCTTGGAACTGTTAGCAGTTCCGCGTGCACACCAAAGCACTCATTACGCTATCCCGCGAGGAACACCAAAACACCATGGGGAAATGCGATAGTCAGTAATTAGCTTGCTAGTGCTCTCACGCTCCTACAAGTTATTACGATAACCTCCGTAGCTCTAAGGTGCCCTATCACGCCGCGTAACCTGCAGTGTATAGCTGCGACCGAACTCGTTTCGCTATCGTATACTAACCTCCTACGTGTTAAAAGAGCGAATAGTTAATCCTCCGCCCCCCCTAAGATAAACGCCCCGGTATAGAAAGGTCCCTACGCTAACGACCTAACTAATACCTCGGTCTTTGCTCAAATAAAGAAGTACTTATCTTACTAGGAATCCGACATAAGAATTCGACGAGATATCTTAGTAGATATCGCGCTCGTACTCGATAGCGTACTACGGTACTAGTAGACTGATCGTACTTATATATATATATATATATAATATAGTTAGCCACGTATTATGCCCTTCGGGAGGCGTAGCCGCTCTAGACGTTAAATATATTAGTATAACATCAATGCCGAGTTATTTACTATGCTGAGTTAGTTGCTATGTTGTGTGAGTTACTATGTTGAGTTGGTTACTATGTCGAGTCAGTACTATGCCGCCAAAAACCTTTCTTATTCACCATCTTGATCCTCTCCCCGGCGATTTATCGGCAGCATAAGCTTTTCTCACCCATGGAACTAGCCCATGATGAACAACACAACCACTGCCGAGTAGACTAGACCGAACTTGGCCTTGTGTTCACTTTGCACGTAGTAAGTACGATGGTGGAGGCACGGCTCAACGATGCAAGCTCTTTGATTTGCCCATCGCAGAGTCACCTCTGAGTCTGTGACGAGTACAAATAGTTAGTACTTTGAACTTTAAGAGCACAGGAATCATCATGTGTTGGCTCCCTGCCGCGCGGGGTACTTACAACGCATCGTTGTCTGACCACGATTCGACCATCCCAAAGACGGCTGGTGTTGACGATGACTTATAAGTACCCGAGAGTCGAGATCGCATTGTTTGTCATTCTCCATCATTATATGCCCCAGACAGCATATTACGCCGCAATCTTGACAACGACGTCTCGGAATCCACACCAAAATGCCTCCAACGAGCATGCAGCCGGGGTACTCTGTGCCCCGTGAGGCTCAGAAGGTATGTGGTAGAAGCTGTATCCCCACGTCAATTTTGCAGAATCACCGTCATCTTGGATCGTAGCTAACTCTCGCGAAAAGGTCTTTGAAGAGGGCATAATGAAGAATCCTCTGATGAAGCACCTGCTGCCTCCTCAGGCGGCATCGTTGTGCAGGCTGGTAGAGTTTACAGGCTCCAGCAAGCCGAGCATTCCCATCAACTGGCGACTCGCTGAGAGTATTTCGGCATTGAAAGGGTTCGAGGCCGTGATGCT
The DNA here is from genome assembly GCA_022414665.1 of Arthrinium puccinioides. Classification (NCBI taxonomy): domain Eukaryota; kingdom Fungi; phylum Ascomycota; class Sordariomycetes; order Amphisphaeriales; family Apiosporaceae; genus Arthrinium; species Arthrinium puccinioides. Next base: position 656,385 of record JAIUNF010000004.1, read on the forward strand.
CAACAACCTTGTCGTGCAAAAATACAAAATCAAGGCGGTGCGCACCACCATTAACACGTACGTCCATCTCCCATGCCCGCGTACTCGACGGAATATAGATAGCCATTGCTGACAAGAGCTATAGGGACCATGCATCGCTCTTTTTCATGTCGCCCGTTGTCGCGCAGTATCTCAAAGACGGAAAGCTTCAACCGGTCGACCCATCCTCCCCGGACATGCTCAAGCTCTTTCCTAGCCAAGATCTAAATAGGGGTATGGCTGATCTCCACAGACAGCTGGTTACGAATATATACAAGACCAAAGACGGACGCTTCTACCACCTACATGGTACGCCAGCTCTTGACTTTAGTCGGCTCGCTACCCAACCCTACTATCTGCTGACACTTACCTGCTCAGGAAGCTTGAACCCAAGCATAATCCTGACCGCGTTGGGGCAGCCACTAGATGGCCAACCGGGCGATACCTACGACATCGTAGTCGACAGGTTCCAGGCAGTCGTGTCGAAAATCGACTCGGCAACGCTTGATGGGAAGATCAATGACGAGTTTCGCCAAGCCGGTACCTTTGCCCGATCATCGAAGGAATACTTTGCGAGTCCGCAAGGCCAGAAGAACGGACAAGCCGGCCTTTACGAGATCACGAAGCACAACGCGTCCAACCAGCCTGCGAGCTGGTGGCCCGAGAACGCGAGCTTGCCTTCCTCGCCGAAGCGGCCGCTCGCGGGCCTCAAGGTAGTGGACTTGACCCGGATCATCGCCGGGCCTGCCATCAGTCGCGATCTGGCCGAGATGGGAGCCAGCGTCATGCGCGTCACCTCGCCGGAGCTAGCGGATCTTTCGATTGTGCACCACGACTTGAACTGGGGCAAATGGAATTGCTTTCTGAACCTCAAGGAGGCGTCTGACAAAGAAGCACTCCGTCGGTTGATCCTGGATGCCGATGTTGTGGTCGATGGATATCGTCCTGGCGCCATGGAACGGCTGGGTTTCGGTAGAGAGGCCGTCTTTGACCTGGTGAAGAATCGGGATCGTGGCATCGTACACGTCCGTGAAAACTGTTACGGGTGGCATGGCCCGTGGAGCCACCGGAGCGGTTGGCAGCAGATCAGTGATGCAGTCAGACCCCTTCCTCTGCACTAGGCCGAGTTTGCAGGTGGGACGGCTAACATGTTGACAGCATTGCGGTGTCTCGTTAGCCTTTGGCCGAGCCATGGGCAACGACGAGGCCGTGACTCCAGTTTTCCCCAACTCTGATTATTGGTAAGCGAGAGAAGAGAACTTGCGAATCGAGACCGGAGACTGATATGTACTATGCAGCGCTGGCGTCTGTGGCAGTGTTGGCGTCTTGGATGCGGTTACAAGGAGGGCTAAGCTGGGCGGAAGCTACGGCGTCGATGTAAGTCACCATGATATCATGCTTCAAGGGAAACACGATAAGCTAACGATGGCACCTTGACAACAAGACTGCTCTCAATTATTACTCGCAATGGCTGGTGCGGTCCTGTGGCACCTACCCAGAGGACGTATGGAAAGAGGTTTGGGTCCGCCACGGGTCGCCAGTGTTTCGTTACTATCAGAACACGCAGGTGTTACTCCCTCGGATGCTCCAGCTGCTCCAGCAGTACGACGCGAAAGTCTTGTTCGACCCGGACTTCTTCGAGACCAGAAGGGCAGAGAACTTGGGGATAACCTTTGTCCAGGTGAAGCCGATTTTGCAATTCCCCGAAAAGGAGGTCGACCTGAAATTTCAGGTGGGAACTCGCGGCAACGGGGTGGATAAAGCGGTTTGGCCCAAGGACCTGACGATGCAGGTTGTGACGGAGAGGGATTGAAATGAAAATAGGGTCTTATACACGTGCTATATTTGGCCATTTAGAGTGGCTTTGACAGAATGAACTTTGAAGACGTCAACTACGTACTACTTACTATACACTATCAGCCCTGCCTCGTGCTGACATGGCGGTAGAGAATTTATAGGCTAGGGCGCGAGAAACAACACCCCTGCAAACCAGCATAGCTGTATCCGACGCGATAGATACCTAATTAGGTACTTACTTGCACCAACGCCCACACCCACACCCACACCTATACCCCACCGATGTTTGCTCACAGCTTTGCATATCCACCGGCCGCATTAGCCCTTCTATTCCTTGCACGACCGGCGACTTGGCGAGTGATTCGACCCCGGTAATTCTGCCTCACCCCGCTTTGTGAGGGACTCGGCAGGGCTCATCATAGGTCCAGTACCTCACCTCGCCTCCCATATCGTGATGGGGCCGAGGCTGGTTGGGACCGCTTGGCTGCTCGTTGGTTTGCTCTGATCCTGACCGTTACCACGTTACTGCAGACGGACTGCCTCATTACTTGTCATCTGATCAGTGTCGGCGTCATAAATAGGAGCTTGCACGGTGTTACTATTGCGTACATTACTTGCACGCAATCTCGTTACACAGTTCACGCAAGCCTCCATCATACTAGTTTACTTGCCTCCACGACTCCTCAAGTACAGACACGGATATTGCAATTAGTTAGTTGCTAGCTACCTTGATCCTCAAATTGCTCGCAGTGCAGCATGCAGTTTAGTAGCGCAGAGGAAGTCGACGGGGCAAGTACATCTCCCTCGATGGGACACAGGTCTATAAGCTATTCGGCACTGACGATTCGAGCAGGCTCTGCAGACAGTGAGAGCATCGTTCGCTGCAGGGCGGACCAAAGACAAAGAATGGCGAGTCCGTCAGCTCAAGCGCACCTGGTGGATGATTGAGGAGAACCTGGACGCCATCTGCAGCGCCCTGCACCAAGATCTCAACAAACATCGCTACGAAGCCATAGGCGGCGATTGCTCGTTACTGCAGAACGAGATCCTGCGCTTCATCGACAAGCTCGACGAGTGGACTCGTGACGAGAAACCCGCGCGCACCGACTTTCTGAACATGATCGGCGGCGCGACCGTTCGCATGGAACCGGTCGGCGTGACCCTCATCATCGGCGCTTGGAACTATCCCTTCATGCTGCTTCTGCAGCCCATGGTGGCCGCCATCGCCGCTGGCTGTGCCGTTATCCTCAAGCCCTCGGATGTGGCCGTGGCCAGTCAAGACCTGCTCATGGCCATGATCCCAAAGTACTTGGACACAAGCGCAATCCAGGTCATCAGCGCCGGCCCGCGAGAGATGGGACATGTCCTCGAACAGCGCTACGATCACATCTTCTTCACCGGTTCGGCCAGTGTGGCCAAACACGTCCACGCGGCAGCGGCAAAGAACCTGACGCCGGTCACTCTCGAATTGGGCGGACAGGGTCCTGCCATCGTGTGTGACTCGGCCAACATCGACCTCGCCGCCAAGCGCATTGCGGCGACCAAGTTTATGAATGCAGGGCAGGTATGCAGTACAGTACCCCCCCCGATGAAACATGGACGATGATGTCGCTAATAATGCGCCTGGCCAAGGTTTGTCTCAGCGTCAATCACATTCTCGTGCACCCGAGCCAGAGGGACCTTCTAGTCAGCAGCCTTGCCCACCATTTCGACGAGTTCCTGGGCGGAGGTCCCCAGAAGCGGCCGGACTACTACACGGCCATCGTCAACGAACGCAACTTTGACCGCCTCCTGCGACTTCTGGAAACGTCCGACGGAAAAGTCGTCTACGGCGGCGTGCACGACCGGAAGACGAGGTACTTTAGCCCGACCATCGTGCTCGTGCAGCCGGGCGACAGCCTGCTGTCCGAGGAGCTCTTCGGCCCCATCCTCCCCGTCGTCGACGCCGACCTCGACGCCGCGCTGGCCTACACCGCCGCCGGGGAGCACCCGCTGGCCATCTACGCCTTCACCGCCGAGGCGGCCGAGCAGGCCCGCATCCTCGACCACAGCCAGTCGGGCGGCGTCACCTTCAACGACTGCATCCTCCACGTGCTCGCCAAGGACGCGCCGTTTGGCGGCGTCGGCCACTCCGGGACGGGTTACTACCACGGCCGCTACGGCATCATGGCCTTTTCGCACCTGCGGACCTACATCCGCGGCGCGCCCGCGTGGATGGAGGGTCTCCTGTCCTTTCGCTATCCGCCCTATACGCTGGAGAAGCTGGCCGAGACCCCACCCAGGGTGGGTGCGCCCTTTGATCGGGACGGGAATGACCTTGTGTCGTTCGGTCTCGTCTCCAAACTGGCCGTGGTGGTTGCGCTCGTCGCCGGTGTTGCTAGTGTCCCTGCGGTGCGTCGGCAGATGGAAATCCAAGCTTCTCGTTGGTTCAAGTGAGGCGTTATAGTCTCTGTCTGCTCCCGTAGCGCGTGTTGTATAAATGTCATGATAACATGAAGATATCTGCCTGGTTCAGGTGAGATGTTATAGTCTCTGTCCGCTTTCGTTGCGTGTGCTATATCCACGTCACGGCAATATGAATATCCGGCTGATAACAGGCCATCGTAACATGGGATCCTTGACATGCCGAATTCTATTTTCGATCTGGGACCTGGTTAGCTTGCCGTTTTGGCGCGGAAATGTACACAGTACCAAGTAGGGTAAAAGTCTGGCCAGGTTCGACGTATAAGTTGTAGGCATCGACTTGCGTAACCGCTTCATAATGCACGACTGGTAGAAATGCAATTCGTGATGATTCATGACCTCGACACTCACTGCCAGCTCGAGCCACTGCTATATGATGCATAGAGTTCACATGGGTGGTGAATAGTACAGTCTATAGTACGTACCTCCTTCCCAATCGAGCATCTCTACTCCCAAAAGATACTGGGAAACGATTCACTCATGGCTGACACAATCGGGAAATGCCGAGATTCTAGATACTGTTAGTATGTAATACTGTAACTAGTCTGTAGATACTAGTGATTCGCGTTTTGCTATCGCTACCGCCGACCGGCACACCGCCGCACCCGAACGAACCTGGACGATGGGCATGTCCGCCCCCACGTCCACCCCCACCCGGCCCCTCATATCCACTCCAGTGCAGTGTAACGTCAAGTATAGAACGATCGATGGCGATGTGATTTCTCTCGCGCTAGAGACTGAGGATGTATACACCAGGGAAAGATGTAGTGATTGTTGTCATGTCCAAACATTGAAGAAGCGCGCGGAGACTATCGAGGGAATAAGGCGTGGCTGTGAGACATGCCACGTATCGAAGCTAACAAAAGCCACATGATACCAACATGACTAATTGGCACAGGCATGAATGATGATATGATGCTACTGCATACTCGCGGTTCACCGATGGTATAAGCGTGATGATTGACAGTTGAGCAACTTGGAGGGAGATGGTGCTGTCGCTCAACTCTGTTCCTGCTTAATCTGCTCTCTCGGAGTCTCACCGTACAACACCCCTAGGTACTATATATAGTCCATGGCTGCTACCTATTCCAGCAAACCCCCCCCCAGGAAAGAGTGAGCACCCAGTCGGGTGGTATCCGTTCTCCTACCCGACTTTGCACATGGCAGCGTCGTGTCAGCCACGGTGATTGGCCGACATCGCCGTCGGAACCGATGCCGCATAACGGCGCGGGCGGGAGGACGCCGATCGAGGCATGTATGGGGCTTACTAACACCGATGCGGCAGCTCAAAGAGTCTTTTATGCCGCAGCGCGGGTCCACTGACGCTCCCAATCGAGGCAAGAGTCGGCAACTGGATCGGAGCCAGCGGAATAGCAGATAAAACCCTTGAACCCTTGATCCTCTTTTCCGCGTCGTCTCTCCGACTCTCTCAAGACTCACTCAAGACTCACGGTCTCACTCACCTGCTTCACGTCTCTCATCCCCCCCCCCTTTTCCTTTTCCCCCCACAGGTTCTCAAAAGGGGGCCATGACGACCACGGACGAGACTACGCCGCTCCTCGGAGGCGCGGCCGCAGTCAACCACGACCGGAAGCGCACCTTTGGCTCGCGCATCGAACGGTTCTGGACCGCCCCGAACCGCGTCGTGCTCGCCGGTTTCCTCATCACGCTGTCCTTCAGCGTCACCCAGGTCCCGTGCGTCGATTCCCCAGCCAGCGGCCCAGCGCCAGCGTAGCGGCCACTCTCGGTCGGTCCTCTGTTCTTGCTGGCCATTGCTGACCCCCTGTGACCCGTCCCGCAGCCTCTTCTACATGTTCCACATCCTGGAATGCGACATCTTCTATCGCGACCACCCCCCGTTCGAGGGCGTCGGGGACCGGTGTAGCCGCAACGAGATCGCCGCCCACACGGCGACGCAGTTCAGCATCCTGAGCATGACCACCACCTTTTGCGGCACCATGAACCTCTTCGTGGCCGGGTGGATGGTGAAGCGGTACGGCCCGCGCGCCGCCCTGGTCTTGCAGATCGTCATCCCCGCCATCCGCGTCCTGCTCCAGGTCCTGGGCGTCCAGGCTGGCGGCGAGGCCGGCATCATCTTTATCCAGTCGACGCAGCTGGTCACCGTTCTCGGCGGACCTGCAGGTTACATGTAACCACCCCCCTTCTCCCCCCCCATTTTCCTCCCCCGGCCCATGGCAACATCCTGGTTGGCAAAATTAACGCGTTTGCTGTGCCACAGAATGGTCGTGAACACGATCGCAAGCGAGGTAGTCGAGCCGCTCGGGCGCACCGCGCTCTTTGGCCGACTACAGGGGTGCATCATGCTCGGCATGTCCTTGGGGCTCTGGCGTAAGCATTCCGAACCTCCCTCTCCCCCGTTGGCGGCGACGAAAAGGGGTGCCACAGCAGTTGCAGTTCTAACGAGACAGCAGTGGGCGGACAGATCGGCGACCGCTTCGGCATCCAGGCCCCGTTCCTCACGGCCTTTTGCTTCTTCTGCTGCGCGAGCGTGTACGCCCGCCTGGCCATGCCGTACATCTCGCCCGAGGCCATGGCGGACGGCAAGAAGTCGACCGCGGGGGGCATCGCGGGCTTCCTGGCGCCGCTCAAGGTCCTGGCGCCGCAGCGCATACGGCTCGCGAGCGGCGCGACGCGGAAGCACTACGGCATCTTCTTCCTCTGCTGCGGCATCTTCCTGGGCGTGGTGAGTGTGCTCCTTTGTTGGTGTTCCCCCCCTTTTTGTTGGTAAAGTAAAAAATACGATTGACGGTCCGACAGTGCTGACCTCGAACCTTTTCTTCGTAAAACAAAAAGCTCGCGACCGGCTACGCCCCGACCCTGATCCAGATGTACGCGACCGCCGCGTTCGACTTCACCCAGGCCGACAACGGCTACCTGATGTCGGGAAACGCCTTGATGCGCGCCTTCTTCCTCATCGTCATCTTCCCGCGCATCATCTCGTCGGGACGCGCGTGGTTCGCGTCGCGCGCCCGGTCCGGCACGGCGACCAAGGAGGAGCCGGGCCCGGCCGGCCTCGCTCCCACCAGTCCGCGGGGCGTACCCGGCGTCATCGGCCAGGGCGAGGAGGAGGAGGAGGAGGAGGAGCCGACGATGCCGGACCCGGCCGTGGAGCGGCTGGCCTGCCAGTTCGACCTGCTCTTCCTGCGCTGGAGCCTGGTGGTCGACGGTCTCCTGACGGCCGGGGCCGCCTTTGCCTCGCAGGGCTGGCACGTCTATCTCGGTAAGGCGAACGAAAAAAAAAACGAAACCCCGTCCCCCCTCTCTGCTTGCGGCTCGTCCCACCCCCCCCCGCGTTCCGTGCCGACCGAACCGATACTGACCAAGTCCCCCCCCTGTCACACAGCTGCCTACCTCCTGCCCTTTGGCTCCGGCACCGCCCCGGCGGCCAAGGGCGTCATCACCGAAATGTGCCCCAAGTCGCAGCGGACGGACGCGCTCAACGCCGTCACCCTGGTGGAGAACATTGCCCGGCTCTCCACGCTGGGGCTGTTCGGCTTCATCTTTGCCGCCCTGGCCGAGACGGGCCAGACGTATCTGACCTTCTTTTTCAATGCTGTACGTCGCCTGCCTGGAGGGGCGCTGGCCGCTCGATTCGACAAGTACCATGTGCTCGCTGCTGACATCGTGTTAGGCAATCGCCATGCTCGCCATGGGTGTTCTTCTGTTTTCGCATTTCCCGCCCATTGACAGCACGTTGATCGAGGAGCAGAGCGAGGAGATGGAAACAGCCGACGCTTGATGATGAGGCGGAAAACGAGATGGGCGTTTGGTCACGTCGGATGAACTTGGGACACGCATAGTCAGTAGAACGGGTGGCAAAGCCAAGGTGTACATACAGGATACATACAGGGTAAATGGTCGGTGGGATGATTTTCAACCGCAGGAACTTGCAGGCAAAAAGGTCACACATGATTTACACAAGATGCAGCATCACACTGTGGCCCGACGGGAAAAATTCAACGTAGTCGAAGCTGGATTCTTCCCCCATCTACTCTCGGGCGCAAGCACGCCCAAAGGCTAACGGCCGTCGTCAGCCCAAATCAGCATGCCTCGCCTCATGCGAACCCCCCGAGCAGAAAACACCCGCCCCCCTGCATATGCCGCGCGATGTAGCACAGCCCCTCGGTCTCGACCCCGACCCAGCCCGGCCGGCTCCACGACGTGCCCACGACGTTGTACGTCGGGAACGTCAGGCCCTGCCTCACGAGCGCCGCCCGGACGTAGAGCACCGTCCCGCCCACGCTGTCCAGCGGCAGCAGGTCGCCGTCCTCGGTGCCGTTGAGCCGCACGTCGGCGTACAGCCTCGTCTGCGCATTGCGCTCCGCCGCCGCCTCGCCGTCGGCCACGAGGCCCAGCAGCTCCGGCACCGCCTTGTCGACCGACCAGGCGTTCTTGTCGTAGTTGGCAATCAGGTGCTGCCGGCACCGCACCGTCATGACGCCGGCGTCGTCGCGCCCCGCCGCGTGCGTGAGCATGGTCTGCAGCAGGCCCCGCGACAGCGCCACGACGTCGGCGTCGAGCCAGATCAGGTGCGTCTCGTCGCGCAGCGCGCCCAGCATCAGGTAGTTGCGCAGGGCGGCGATGGAGGCGCGGCGCTCGAGCTGGACGGCCGGGTCGTGGCGCTGCTGGTACGCCAGCTTCCCCTTGTCGCCGTCGTCCTCCCCGGGCTGGAGGAAGACCGTCGTCCGCGCAAACGGGAGCGACGAGGTGGCCTTCTTCATGAGGGCGAACTCGTCGGCCGACGACGTCATGAGCCCCAGCGACGCCCGGGACAGGTCCAGGCCCGTCGCCACGAGGAGGTCCAAGAGGTCGTAGACGGAGCGGCTGGTGGACCGAAAGTCCTTGCTCCACGAGGCCTGGTCGCGGCTGAGGACGAGGAACAGGAGTTCGGGGCCGTCGTTGCTGGCCATGATGCGGCGCTCGAAGCGCACCGTGCCGTCGCGCAGCCGCTCCTCGTCCTCGGTCACCACGACGGCACCCGGGGCCGGAAGGTGGTGGGCGTAGCGTGTTGGCCGGCCGCCCACGCACGACCAAAAGGTCTTGCACGAGTACGACCGCCGCCGCGGCTCCGTGGTGTAGAAGAGCACGAGGACGAGCAGCACGGCCGCGATGGCGACGATGCGGCGCGAGGATTTCTTCTTGCACGGCATCGCGGTCGAGGACTTGGGTGGACAATTAGTTAGAGTTGGGGAAAGAAGGGAAGGACTGCCGGCGGTCAGAGTAGCATCGAATGAGAAGTAGAAGTGGGCATGAAACAGAAGGAAAAAGGGAATAACGTTAAGCGGCCGGGGCTACGACGACAGTGCTTGTACTAACAAGCAAGATGCTCCAGTTTTGTGGGCGTGACTAATGAGTGACGCTCGTATTGTCGCGTCTTGGCGGCATGCTAGCGGAGCTACGATCTACGGTCTACCTACCACAGTAGAGCGACTAGACGCTGGAGGCGTGTCACTATCCTATCAGGGCGACCAACACAACCAACCAACGCGGCGCCGGTCCATTCCCGTTGGTGCAACTCACGCCCGGCATGTCCGTCGATGATCGCCCCCGACGGTTCTGTGTACACTCTCGGACCTCAGCCCACTCCCCCAGAGTCCCAGTATGCCGACCCCAGCGTGGGAAAGAGGGGGGGGGTGTTCCTTGAGGCTTGACGGTTGACCCATGCAGCCGGGACTCGTGACGGATAGGCGGGCGTCGTCCTGCCGGATGTCCTCACGAGAAACCGAAGGATCCCTTGCGCTTCAAGACCCAGCTCTGTCCCTTGCGTCGACACCCGGAAGCTGTCCCTTGCGTCGACACCCAGAAGCGAGATCGTAACCGGCAGAAGCAAAGCGATGACGATGCGGGGCCACTTCTTCCAGCGCCTTTCGTTCGCCTGAGACTTTGTTCTTTTTCGCAGTCAGACTGACGCTTTCTGTGGTCTCTGATGATCTGGCCTGGGCCCTGGGGTGTTCATGCATGTGTGTCTGATTTGCGGACGTGGCTGCGTCCCTTGTTGGCGCTGCGGGCACCTTTCCTTGGTTACGATCTAGTAACCTACATCTGCGCATCGCATCGGGTTCGGACCCTGGACAGGAGATCGGATGGCATGGGTTGGGAGAAATCGCTGGACTGGGGTGATGAAAGCCGGCTGGATCATGGATGCACCTCCTGCCAAGGGAGGCTGCAGGCTCTCGCGGGTACGGAGCGGTCGTGATTCTCGACACGGATGTCATATTGATAGCTGTGATCTGATCCACCCATCGAATCCCGCAAGGAACGATGCTGGAATAATCTCTGCCAGAATGACCTTTTCCGTGTGTGACCATTCAGCGATAACCCTTCATCGCACTCACGGCCCAGCGATCCTGTGACCAAAGCACCCCAGACTCTCCAGGTTCCAGCAAACGTTGACTTTCACCGTCGACAGTCGTTGGAATCCGCATCGAATGACCGTTCCTCTGGAACCTGGGCTCACGCAACGGTAGATGCTGCGAGCCCAACCCGGTCTTCCTCGCAGATCCCTCCAACCCCCTACACCAACCCCTTCTCAAACACGCGCAGCTCGCAAGGCCCCTTGAGCAGCACCGCCAGCTCGGGCGCGACGTCTTCCAGCACGCCGACCCGCACGAGCTCGTACCCCATGCGCGCGTACCAGGCCTGCAGGCGGGCCTTGAACGCGTGGTCGTAGCCCAGCGGGCACAGCAGCTCGAGCTGCATGGCGTCGCACCCCAGCGCGCGGGAGCGCGCCTCGGCGAAGACCACCATGGCCCGCCCCAGGCCGCCGCCGCGGTGCGCCCGGTCCAGCGCCAGCATGCCGAACTCGCCCCTGGTCGCCGACAGCCGTTGGATGCGGATGCTGCCGATGGGCCGGCGGCCGTCGTCGTACGCGACGGCCATCTCGCCCGCGGCCACGAAGCGCGCCACGTCGGCCGCGTGCGTGCGCTGGTACGTCTCGGTGAACATGTCGCCCTCGGTCTCGAGGTAGACGCTGTTGACGATGGCCAGCAGGGCGCTGACGAGGTCGTCGTCGTCGGCTGCCGACGGCGGGGCCATCTCGATGGTGAATGCTTGGCTGTTTGCGGCCCGCGCTGGCGGAGACGGATCACATGATGCTGAAGGGGTTGCCGTCGATGCCGGAATGACGGTCTCGGCGACGAGGTCACCTGGGGTCTCCATGGGCGAGTGGGAGACTGGAGTATGAGGTAGCTAGCTAGAGGGTGACGGTGATCAGTGACGGGCGGATCGGAAGCCGATATGTGGTCGAAATGATGAAAGTTAGAAGTAGATTTACTCGAGGTGGGAAAGACTCGAGAGATGGGAGATTCAGCAAGGCGGTATTACGTGAGCATGTATTGATTGACACGACGCGCGGTCAGCTTGGACAGCTGTCAGGCTGAAAGAGTCGATAGAGCAGGCATAGGTCATAAACCCGAATCTAACCACGTCGATCGCATACAGCATACCAGGGATGATTGACATGGTCTTCGACCATGACGAAGATGCCCTCATCGCAAGTGCAAATGTCCCAGTGGCTCGCTCATTGAGTGAGTGGTAAAGCCAAAGGGCGCCGGCCAGGTCCACAGTGGAGTATCAAAGTACCAAAGTACCAAAGTCACAAGTCACCAGGGGCTTTAGGGGCTGGCAGTTTAGGGGCCGATGATGGTGGCTTGGCATGCAGGGCGCGGCAGTCGCCGGCACCCCCTTGCATTAGCAACCGTTGGTTCGGAAGACTGGCATGCATTCCAGTGAAAGAAAGTCCTGGTTTCCATTATGGCAAAGTTGCCTGGTTGTATTAGTTGGCAGAGATGAAACGAATGTGCTCATCTCTACTATGCCGAATCCCCTCTGCGAATCCCCTTTACAAATCCACTATACGAATGAATCCATTGTCTATCCCATTCCCCATTTCCCGGTTCGCTGTTCCATGCGATCAAGCGCAAAGCCCACCCGTCCCCCCCGGGGCCAGGCCAGGGGTATCAAATTGGTTTCACAACTCCGCCCCCCCCTCTACTGTGTAATGCTTCCTTCCCCAATCAAACAGTCACTACTTGGTAGGTGCTCACAGAGCAGCAACGACACCCGCCAAACCCGCCGCCGCGATAGCAGCGCCCATGAATGCAGTCTCGCGGGGACCAGCAGCAGTGACGGGGTTGGTAGCGACAGTACCAGCAGCGACCCCGGTTTCTGACGAGGGCACTGCGGCATCGTTGAAGCCACCGGCGCCCTGTGTCTGCCCGAAAACGCCCTGCGTCGGTGTTGACGTGAAGCTGGTCGTGATCCGCGTTGAGGGTATGAACCCCGACGTCGTCGTCGAGGGGCAGACAGGTACCGTGGCCGCCAAGGACATCAGAGCTGGGCATCTGGTCAGCGCCCGAAGGATCTCGTCGCTGTTGGACGTGTACCACGCTATGGCCTCGTTGGTGTAGGAGGCGTAAGCCGTCGCCAGCGGGCCGCTGAAGCTCGGTGTCGCGCAGGGGTTGGTGGGCAGGACCACCGTCGCCAACGCCGCCGGGGGCGTGGGCAGTTCGGCGTAGACGGGCAAGACCTTGTTGAGGGCGCTGGAGCAGGTCGCATCCAGGCTGAAGACGGCCTCCTGGCGCGGGTAGACGAGGTCGCGGCGGGCGAGCGCGGGGATCTGGGCGGTAGACACTGCGGCCAGCGAGGCGGCTATGAGAAGGGACTTGGCATGCATCGTTGGATGTGTGGTGTGGCTGTGGGGAAGTGTGCGAAGAAGTGGAAAAAAAAGGTAACGAGCGAGTGGACAAAGTAGGCGGGCTATATGGCTGGATTTCAGCGTGTTTCAAACACTAGCGACCGGTAAGTTAACGAAAGAATGGCGGCGGGAACGAGCGAAAGATGGCAATGAACCGAAACGAGGGTGTGTTCGAGTTGTACTGGTGAAAAAAAAAAGCCCAGATGGAAAAGAGAGATGCCGTCGCCTGCTGGTACAGGCGGACAGGGTTCATCTCCACTTGGCAGTTTTGGCGCTACAAAATACGAAATGGTGAATGCGCAGGTAGACAGGGGTGATGGCCGAAAATAGGGGTCCTACGGAGTACACTGCAGTTACAAGTACGGTGTACTAAGTACGGAGTCGCTAGCTTGCTTGTTGTTAACCATGTCAGCACACAGTCCGCCGGGTTCAGCCTTACGCCTCGCAACCCGGACGTCGTGCTGGGTTGGGGTTATCCCTATCCTCATCTCTCTCGCCTGGTGGTGTTGGGCAGCAGGAATGCTTGAGAATCGAGAGGTGGCAAGCATGCGGTCGGTCTCTCACCAAGGCAATGCGAACAAAGCCGGTGCCGATCATTTACCACATGCTTCGTGCAAAGTAAGTACTTTGTAACTTATTCGCAACAACCCCTGAGAACGGTACCTGCAAAGCTACTTATTACTTGTAGTATCTGCATTCGCCGCCCGTCTCGAAGCGGTTTCAACGTGGCACATTACACCTTCCTTGCTTGTGTATAATCCCAAGCAGCGACCGATGGAAATAACGTATCATTAACCTTCATTGACAGTCAGCAGACCTATCTACGACATCGACTCGAGCTTCTCGTGGGAACTTGGGACTCCGAAATTGATGTCCCATGCAACCGCCCTCCCGTTAGCTCGAAACGCTAGCGTTACTCAACGAACGCTCCTGCCCCGCTCGGCGTTTGTGAAGGCCCGCCGCGCAGCTGACCGATCACTTGGTAACTACGGAGTACGGATAACTTGGCCACTACTATCCGTACTCCCGTAATCCGTACTACTACTACACAATGAACGTTAACTATCAGTGATCAAACGGCTTGGTTTGGGACGGCAACCACACGGGCCACCTTCCCGTTTCGTTCAACCTCTTCTCCAACGCGCTTGCTCTCATCCCTCGTCGACAATCAACAAGCTAACTTTTAGCCTCCACTCAAGCATACCCAAATCACGTGTCTGCTGCCGAATCCCGATGATGCGTCGCTAGACTAGCAACATGCCTGCCTGCCCTCCCAGTAACTAATCTACTGTGTACGTGGCCCTGTGGGATGGGTGGATATCTGATCAGCACTGGTGCTCTTGGTACAGAGAACTGTTGATCGCCAAGTCGCCCAACGCAAACGTGCCGAGAAACACACCAGCCACCACGGACAAGAAGTAACCAGCATTCATCGTCATCACCGCCAGCATTCTGCATGTTACGTGACACGTCAGTATCGCCGCGCAGTGAAGTCCTTGGAAGTTGGTCGGGGGGCCTAGCGCCGACTCACAGGAGATAGCCCACCACCGCGAGCAACAGCTCAAAGGCAGCCCTCGAGCTGCTTGGCGCGAATCGCCATCTGCTCCAGCGTTCCCTAAGCTCCATCCAGACCCTGCGACGCCGATCCGGGAGGCGATCGTGTCCGCCCAGTTTCGCAATAGCCACGTCGTCGCTCCCGTCGCCCGGCAGCAGCATGCCTGGGGAGACCTGGTCTGAATTCCACATTGTGCTTTCCAGGACCGGCTTGATGGCGAGCAGGGCTCTCATGAGGATCGCGAGGACGACGAGGAAGAAGCACGTTGCTGCGTATGCTGCCGGGGTACGCGGGGTCCAGGCCTTTGAGAAGAGGGCCGTCTTTTCCGACGTGAAGAAGGTCATGGCCATCGCCGAGGAGCTCATGCTCATCGGCTGGGCACCGTCATCGCTCGTGCTGGTGGATGGCATGGCCATGGTGCTATCGTGCTGCTTCATTATCATGCCGTCCATGTTGGCAAAGGGGCGGTCTGGTGACCAACAAGTACCAAGGTCAAGATGCCTCGAGTATGACAATGGTGGCTGCCGTACATGGCTAACGAGCGTTGAACGCCACGCATATATACCCTCCCGACATCCATCAACATGGCAACCGAGTCTCTTCCAGGTTCGGTGACGTGGGACGAGTGAGCATCTTTGAGCAGTTTAATGTTGGCCGAACCCGCTACAGGCCCGTTTGGTCCTCTGACCCGACTAGCTGGCATTATTCAACCATAGATTGGAGCCCCAAGCACGTGTGACTGACTACCTGATCACATATGATGTCCAGAACGAAGTGGGTTTGTTTCTTCACTATGAACCGACTTGCTTTCGTTGGACATCGCTCTGGTCTAGGCGTCAACGTCTGGTAGACCTTGGTGCAACAGGCCGTCGACATGCCGAGGTTATCCAATGCCTGGGCACCTTTGGCAACTCTAATATGTGCTGCAGTCACCGGCGAATAACATCGGTCACACTCATCAGATGCAGTAGCACGGACGCGACCAAATCCAGGTCGAAAGTTCAAAGGTTCCTTCGCAGCGGAGCGAGTACGTACCATCCCGCCAAGCCATTGGGGCCTTGAGCACATTTGCGCCAGTTTGTGTTCCCACACCGAGACTCAGTACATCGACACAGCCACCAATTGCCACACGGACTTGTATCCTGGTCGAGAAGCTGGTTGTTCGAGTAACGGACAGTGGCCCGTGATAACCATCGGCGGCGTGCAATCTTCCGTGGCATGGCCATGGCCGCATTTGCCTCACGTTGAAAGTGAATGACACCGGTAGCAGCAACTAGGGACCGCAGGAAATGACGAGCAGGTTACGCGGTACGACCCGTCGACCTCTGCAGCTTTCCAACGTGTGTCACATGGATGACCATGCCTCGTGAACGCCTCGTGAACGCCTCGTGAACGCAGACGCCCAAAGCGTCCTCATTTCCAGGGCCCTCTTGGACCCCGGCGTGTATGCGCCCGACGGCACGCAGCAGCAGTCCTGGCCTTCTGGCATCGTAATGTCGATGACCCGGGTGATGATGTGTCGACGATCGTGGTGAGCATTTTGATGGGGACCATAAAGTCACTGCGCCTATATACCGGGCTAGATCTGGTATATCAACTAGGTATAAATGCGTATATAATACCTCCGTTATCCCCGTTGTTAATGAGATCGCGCTTGGTTATTAATAGTGCCCTTTGATAAGAACGGTGCCATATATAGGGGTTAACAAGAGTCTGTATCAGTCTACATATATGTATATATGTGTGTATATGTATACAGCCAAGGTGGACCGGGAATTTGACCACAGCTCTACCATCGTATCCCGCATTGACGATCACTAAAACGATCGGTTCTGTTGCGATAACCGACTATGATGCTGATCCTCGCACCTACAGAATAAATCGCCAACCAGCATTTGCATTAATCCGCATGGTGACTTGGGATAACCTTCGATGATCAGTTCAACACATGACCGACATACCAGCTCCCCATCCAGACGAGAAGGGCCAGACAGCCCCGGCCAATGGCGCACGAGCTAATCATGAGGCGCTGTCAAAAGAGGAGAATATCGAATGGCGATGGCGGCGATACACGCGACGACTCGTCCTGTGCAGAGGACGACCCAGACACCGTCTTGCACATTTCGAGGCGTAGGGATGATGTCGCAAGCAGCTGTAAAGCACTAACAACGGCAGAACTACAGACCTCAGTCGGAGTCAGGTTTCGCCACAGATCACATGCAGACTTGGTAGTCAATTGATTTGGTCACCTGGATTAAAGAAATCACGAGTTTCGCGTCTTCGTCGCTGAATGACCGGAATTGAAGAGGTCCTTTCGTTCAGCGAGCGATCTCCAATATTCTGGCCAGACCCTGAGCATCACCTGCCAGAGTCCCGGCCTTTTCTGGATCAACCCAGCCACGGGTATAGCTCCCCCAAAGTCCACAAGCCAGGCATTATCATCTTTATCAATCAAGACGTTGCCAGCTTTGGCGTCCCCCCATAATATGCCGTTTTGGTGGAGCTTGTCCAGCGATCGACTGATCTGGTCTACCCAGCGGTTGCTCGAATGAGCCGAACTTTGAGAAGCCCGGGCTGCTGATAGCGGGCCTTTCGTATCGATCCAAGTAAACAACATGCCCAGTAGACCATTTCCGTCTCGGACAACACCACGTGAGCGGCAAATCCAAGCTTCTGGAGGGGAAGGTATCTGTGCCATCGCTCTTCTCTTATGTGCCGTAAGCTCCTTTTTCGCATGTTCCGAACCGAACGAGAGCTCAAATCGCTTGAAAAACAACATCTCCCGGCTATCATCCTTGCCTTCGCTCACTGTGACTTTTGTGGGGCGTTTGATCGGAATGTCGCGAGGGTTGTCGTACCATATCTCGACATCGGATGGGTGGTAGGACTGAAAGAACTTGCTCAGATCGTGCAGGAAGTCGTCGTCAACGGTAAAAGTAGAGGGCTAGACCAGCCGTGTTCCTGGGTATCTAGCCGAAACGCGCTGACGTTTTCGTTGACGGCTTTGACACTGCAGACATGATACGGTGGGAAAAAAAAGTAGTGCGAAATAGTCGACCTGCCACCATTTGGGAGCACCAGCGGCGACGATGCAAGTTGTGTGATCAGTGGCTCGAAAGGCTTCGACAACCAGTCGCACGCGTCCTGCTCATAAAAGTCCGTCCAGCTCTTCCTCGCCGGACCGCAGCAGGTCTAAACACATCGAGTACCGATATAAGACCTGGGGCGATGCATGGAATTGAGACGGACAGATATGGCAGTAAAAGGCCTGCCCGTTGTTGGTTCGAATAATGAGATGGCAGTCCTCTTCGGTATCGTGTACTTGCCAGAGGACTACGTCGTGGTGTAGCGCGTTTTCCATGACCAAAACCGTAGCTGTTTCTTGGTGTCGGACGTTGAGAAGATATAATGGTCAGTCTAAGATATTGAATACCGTTTGGTTGGTAGTGCCATCACTGCGGTACAATGAAGTTGAATGAAGTTATGAACCGCGCCGCGAAGAAGAATTGTATAACTAGTTAGTTGTGTGAATCTTCAAATGGCTTCGGGCACAGGCCATGTCATGTCGTGTAACCCGGGAGAGCCCCGTGAGCCGTCAGAGCGTGCAGTTATGCTGGCGAAGTAGACTAATCACTAATGGAGAACAGTCATTGAACACGGGTTTATCGAGAGCGGTATAGTTAACGCGTGCCACTCAACTGACCTGAGATGACTGACTGGTATCGCCTATTCGATTGTACATGTACGGGCACGACTTCTGGATCTTGGCATAAGAAGAGCATACGCTATTTTAGGGACCTCGCCCTTGCTTTGAGGCTTGACAATCCAGGCACTTGGCTTATGCGTTGCTGTATTGCGTGGCGTGAAAAGTCAGGAGCTAGCTCTAGAAATTGTCAAAAGCCATAAAAGAGTCTCAATACAAGAGGCAGATGGGAGAATTTGGACGACACTAGCTCAGCGTGGTCGTGGCAGGAGGCAGCATCCTGCCAGCAAGAAGACTGGTAGTTAAGTATGTCCAAGTCTTGTTCTGATAGGAGTGAATTCACTATTCCGCTCCCGGGTACTACGGTTAACATGCGCGTGTAGGAAAACTGCAAGACTATCGAGCCAAGCTCAGAGGAGAAGGAGAAGCTGGATAATATCCTCAAGTCTATCCCCGTTGATGGAGTCCGTCAGATCCCCAGCATAGACCATATATTGTGAACATAAAGACCCCTCTTCAGTTCAAAGCACTATACTCTAACCTTGTTCGTCAACCAGCAAAGAGAATACCAGTATATGGACCAAGCGGTCAAGACAAATAAGAGTGGTATCGACCATGGACTTCCACCACGGAAAGTGAATGTACCATCTGAACCTTCTCGATGCTTTATTGCATGATATGATAGCATCGATGTTACGGTGCACCAAGTATAAGTCTTTGGTTGTTAAACGGTGTACACGGCCCGGATTATAACTGCGTAAAGTCCCGATCCAACCATGTTCAAGATGCTTCACTCCAAGTCACGTCACTCTTGAACCAAGTTTCGTTGTCTCGGGGTGTGTATGTCTTTACCCCCATGTTTCTGCCACTGCTGGTGCTCGGATAGGTTTCAACTACCGACGGGGCAATGCAATCCTTAAACACTATCCAAATCCCACCCTCTCCTTTGCTCGACTTTGTTAAAAATCCTAAACCCTATGTCCTATGCGAAAATTTCCGTTGTAGTAACAATAGTTTGCCCAACTTTCTCCGAGCCAGTCGCCACCCTCGTCGCCGCCGCCGCCTCCTCTTCAGCCTCCCTCTTCTTCTCCAAGTAGGTCCGGTAAAACCGCTCCAGGGTGTGCTGCTCAACAGTGAGCACGCGATCGCCCTCCCTCTCGCCATCAAACGGCACGAGCCGACAGGCCGGGTTCCCGTTGAAGAAGTACGGCAGGCTGTAGCGGTGGGTGTCGCCGCGCATGGCGAGCACGCGGTGGGTGGTGCTCTTGTAGGCGCCGCGGGTCCAGCCGTGCAGCATGTCGCCGATGTTGACGACGTAGGCGTCCGGGTTGGGCGGCACGTCGCGCCAGGTGCCGTCGGCGTGCTGGATCTGCAGCCCGCCCTGGGCGCCCTGGAGCAGCAGCGTCACGGCGCCAAAGTCGGTGTGCGGTCCCGACCCGAGGCCGTCGACCCCGTCCCGCACCGGCGGGTAGTGCTTCGGGCTCAGCGCCACCAAGGGCGTGCCCGATAGGAACGCGTCGAAGATGTGCGGCCCGTACGGCATGCCCGCCGCCAGGATCTTGAACATGAGGCGCGACACCTTGTCGACTTCCGCCTTGTAGGCTTCGACCGGGTCCCTGAAGTCTCTGGGGAGAGAAAGAACGGTCAGTGAGTGTTTCCAGAAGCCCCCATCCGAGGTGTGGTTATACGGGGCCCGATATGGTATCAACACGTACGCGTATGCGATGACAGAGGGACTAGGCCACTGATTCGGGGCCATGACGTGCGAATGGGCTTTGAATACGGGCGAGTCGCGAGGTACATCTGCGCTGATGTAATAGCCCTATTGCTCCGTTAGTACAATCGGCAGCACGAGAATGACCTGTCCCGAGGTCTTTGTGATGGCCAGTGCAAAGACGATGCAGCCTCGATACAGTGGAACATTCTCCATACCGCAACAGTCAACGTACCTCTTTGTAGTCACCACCCATCCCGCGCTTCTGCTCCTGCGAGCCCATCAACTCGTAGCCCCGCCCCGCCGATCCTGGTATCCCGCGGTTCACCTTGGTCTTCTCCTCGAGGGGCAGGGCGAAAAACTTGGCGACGGCCGCGAAGCAGTCTGCTTGGACTTGTCTCGAGACGCCGTGGCCTGTGATCTGGAGGAAGCCGAGCGTGGTGCAGGCTTGTCTCACATCCTCGACGACCTGGCGGGCAGCGGGGGAATCGGGGTCGTGGATAAAGGGGGAGATGTCGATGGTGGGGACGCCGGCGGTTGCCATGACTGGCAGACTTTGGAGAGATGGCTGATGGCTTGATGCTGGTGGATAGTTGTGTCTTGGTATGGATACGGTTCGGCAGGAAAGTGAAGAGAAAGAGGAAGAAGCTAGGATATGGGGGATTTGGACGTCTGGTGCACCTCTTCAGCATCCATCTTCTCCAGGCCAGGACGCAAGATGGACTATATACAACGGCTTCACGTTTGTCCTCCACATTTCACAAACGAACACAGACTTGAAGCAGGGAAGTTGTAGTGGTACCATGATGCAAAGCTGCATCAACAGGTCACATGGATGACCGTCAGCACTTCTCCTCCCTTGCCGAAATTGGAACAAGTAGATTGTACATTTTTCCCTCCCCGACTCGTAAGCATCCTCGTTAGACGTAACTAGATACGAGTCGCGGAACGAAACTCGCTAGAAGTCTGCAGGCGAGAAGGGCATCGATAAGGGAACGTCACCCTCAAACGGCCAGTGCGACGAGGAAGACGGCAGGGATGTGCACGAACGTCTTCATGGGGTCTGCCGTCAAGTTGGAACTCGGGGCTGGCTTTAGTCGGTCTGGCGGGGCTGGCGATTGGAAGTACTGACAGACCAATGTTGGCTGGCCCGGGGAGACTGGAGTGATGGCGAGCGAGGAGGCTCGAGCAAAGCAGAGTCTAAGCTGAGGCTAGGTACATCTGCTCTTTGGCATCTGACATGGTTTATGATGATATTGTATGCGCTAGGCAGGTTTGGTGCTATGGAAATTATTCTTTATTGCAGATAGCGCCGACTTGGTTTCATAAAAGATAGAACTGAACAAAGACCTTCGAGTATATCCACTACCCCGGTCTTGGCGTGCATGGACTGGGGTACCATATACTCACTCTTCCCCTGACTGACATTACTCGCCGGGATGGTCAGCAGATTTGAAAAGCCTGGGATTGGGCGAGAAGTCTGAGGGGCGGCTCAAACCGACTAAGTAATCCTGGTATTGGCGCACTGGGCCCGAGTCAGGCGACGACGGTGTGGACGTCTACCAATCTCTCTTGGGCCCTTGCCGCTTTACCGCGTACTTTCTTCGATAGAAAGAGTTGATGAAAAGACACTCGTAGAAGCCCGAGGGAAAATTCCACAAGTGTCGAGTGTCCCCAAGCAAGTTTCAAGCGAGTGACCGCCCGCTTACGAAGCTGATGACGACAAGGGTGTGGCCGGGCTCGTAATCTTTTCTCTGCCCATAGCAGGTACGAGGCAAAGGGCGTACCCTGACTCTAGTTCGTATCTCCTGGTGATTTGCCAGTTTTAGAAACGATTTGTGCACGTGGTGTCCGGGGCGCAAATAGTGGCGGAAACCCGCAAAGAACAGGGCAGTTCTGCTGGCTCGAAAATGCCGTAAAGACATGGCACTACATTACGCGGATCTTGCGTGCAAATCTCACCCGAGGCCCACCCGGGGGCGTTGCTTTAAGGGTAAGGTCGAGGGTAAGTAGGGTGAGGAAAGCCGGAAATATGTTTCGTATAGGGGGTTAAAGATATTACCCCGGAGACTACTCGAATATGTAAATACGTCTATATTTTAGTACTTGGTCTCTCGTTCTCTTAATTCCTTTCTTATTAAGTATTTGCCTATCTAGAAATAATACTTTCTTCTTTATTACTATTACCTTTCCCTGTTTATATTTCAACTACATCTCCTGTCAAACAAGTCATGGTCTTTATTTATATGACAGCGTGTTACAAGCGCCGCCTACCTTTACTCGCCGACCCAAGTTTGCTTCGGGTCTCTAGGGGTAAATACACACATCACGTCTCGTGTTTCTACTGTGCTGCTTGGAAGCGTTTCAAGCGTACGTATAGCTAAAGTTCAGTCAAGTCGGACGCTGAGTTACATGGTTTGGGGAGTCAAGTATATACACAAAAGGTCGTATTAGTTAGGAGCATGCAGTCCAGTCCAGTCCGTATGGCGTTCAAGTTGCAGTTAACACTCCGCCACATCGTCAGTCGAAAAGACGAACCCATCAAAGTCAAGCCCGGCATCGCAGAACAGGTCTTCGAAAACAAAGCCAAAATCATCATCGCAAAGAGGTGCCCTCGTGTTGTCAAGAGAGTTCGAGCTCCGTGGCTGTAGGATTCTCGCCGACAGTGTCTCCAAGGTGCAAATGCAGTGCTGTACATATGCATAGGCTTTGAGCGATACGATATGCTAGGCCAGAAGTCATCCAGGCTTTCTGCTGGTGGCTAGTGCAATGAAGATAGCGGTTCATGAGAATCAAACATTGAACCGACTCGATGGATCCGGTTGACTGCCAAAGAACAATCTCGGGTCTAAGGAGCACCCAGGCTCGCTTGAAATACAAGCTCCCTTGGTCTTTTCGTATAGTCTGCGGGGTTGAATCTTGCCTTTGTACGGCGAGGGCGAAAACAAGGTTCATGATGCTGAGTCGGATATCACGTTCGGTGTCAGAAAGTGCACGAGGACCGCAATATGCTGTTTCCGACATCTCTGGCGAATCGAATTTGGTCCAAGACGGGTTCTAGAGGGTCGATACAGTCAAAGTATATGTCAGCAAGCCCTTCAGCATGTACGCGGGAAGGTAGCGCCCGAGCCGTGGGTCCAGATACGAGGCAGGCCGGTTGCAAATCTAGTGGTCCAAATAAGGGTGCATCCACGAACGGCACGGGATGATGCGAAATGGTGGTCGGCGCAATGCCCGCCCTCGCGTCGATGGCAGCAACGACCTCGCAGGCAAAGTGGCCGTAATCGGTGCAGTACGCGCGACTCTGGTCGGGATCGGGGTCTTGGTCTTGGTCTTCTTTCCGATGTTCAGGGTTAGACACTGACCCCGATGACATGGGCGTTATGGCCGCAGACGTCCGGGGGGTCACGAGCATGTTGACTAGTACAGACTGTACAGTCGGGGGTGACTCCGGAGCCTGAAAGCAAAGGCTGCCGGTGCCGGGGATGGTTGATCGGCTCTTAGGCCCCAGTCCAAGTTGCTTTGAATGGGACGCCTGGCCCTGGGAGCGGTAGTGTGTTGGTTATAAACGCAGGAGCGCTGGAATGGACCGGACAAGCTTGGACAACTTGGATAACTTGGATAACTTGGATAACTTGGAAGGAATGCTTATGTGATATGCACAGAGTCCAGACTGGCCAATGCCGTGACGTTCCGTCAAGAAGCAAAGGCCAATGAAACGGCTTTCCGTCACTGGCTGTAAATCCACTATGGGCCTTTCAGGCTTCCAGGCTTCCAGGCTTCCAGGCTCCCAGGCTCCCCCCCAATATTCCCAACCAGTAGAATCGACGTCCGTCTTAGGTCTGTCTATCCATGAGCACTTTGAGAGCCTGAGACCGACGGGCCAATAAGGTGGCTTTCCGCTCCGTTCGTCACTCGTGCCTGGACGCTCAATAAATACCTACGCTTTCGAGTGCGTCTTGCAAGAAATGGCAGAGACGTTGCAGAGTCATTCCTTTGGCAGCGGGACGGAACAAGATCCTTTCGTCGTCGAATTCCCAAAGGACGACCCTAGCAACCCTATGAACTGGTCACAATCTCGCAAATGGTTCATTACCGCTATTGTGACCATGTCCGTCTTCATCGTGACCATGACCTCCTCAGCCCCCTCTTCATCCTCCCAGGAGCTCATCCCCGACTTCAACATCAGCCGCATAGAGTTCACTCTTAGCTTCTCCCTCTTCGTCCTTGGCTTTGCTATTGGGCCAGCATTTTGGGGACCGGTGGTAAGTCAAAGTGCATTGTCATTCTTAAGCCTGGCTTTTCTATTCTCTTCCTCATGAACATTTCACCCTGGCCCAGCAGAAACAACTCGTCCGACGTGCGCAAGCCAACTGTCTACCTACCATTCTGAGCTCTATGGAAGGCAGATCCAATGGATTGTCGCCCATGTAGCTATGATGGCCTTCTTCGGAGGTTCGGCCGGGAGCAAGAACATTAAAACGCTGCTTGTGCTGCGCTTGCTCGGTGGCATCTTCGGCGCCTCGCCTCTCGTCAATTCGGGCGGTGCCATCGCTGACATGTTGGTTCCTGCTCAACGAGGCCTTGCCATGACCCTCTATGGTGCCGCTCCGTTCATGGGTCCCATTTTAGGCCCAATCCTTGGTGGTTTTATCTCCGAGAACGTGGGCTGGCGATGGGTTCACGGGGTCTGCTGTATCGCTATCGGTGTGATAGGTATCCTCGGTGTCATCTTCGTGCCCGAAACGTACGGACCCTTGCTTTTGGCGCGAAAAGTCAAGCACCTAGGCAAGCAAGACGGTAAACACTACATCAGTGTTCTGAAGAAGAACCAAGGGGAGGAAGCATCCATCCGAGGTCTTCCAGACGGCGCTGGTTCGGCCGTGGGTATTCCTCTTCCTGGAGCCTATTGTGTTGGTGGCATGTATCTACATGGCCATTATCTTCGGCACCGTTTATTTGTTCATGGCCGCCATGCCTATCGTCTTCAGTCAGGGCAGGGGCTGGAGTGAGGGCATCAGCGGTCTTGCCTTCCTGGGCATCCTCGTTGGCATCATCGTCGGGCTCGTGTATGTCATTTTCGATAACAACACCCGCTACACGAGGCTATCGGTCGCGAAGACCCCAACTGCAGAGTCGCGCTTACCACCAGCCATCATTGGCGCCGTCGCCCTGCCGGTGGGCATGTTTGCCTTTGCGTGGACCAACTATCCTAGCATCCATCCACTGGGCCGCCTGCATTATCCTGTCTTCGCCTTTTGGCTTCGGCTGCGTTCTCGTCATCCTCGGAGTAAGGAGAGGCGATGGCTAAAAAGGCTTGGACGATCACATCGTGCTCTTTCTCTCCGAGCCCATGCGTGGCAACAGATGGTTTAGGTCTTGCTACCTTTGGTCAATTGCTCCCTATCCTCGGGTTGCAAGTTGCTCGAGTTTTCATATTTTACCACATTGTGTCAATGGTCACTGTATTCCTCGCCAAACTTCCGTGCCGTCAACGCAAAAGATTGAGATACCATAGATATGCATGGAAGCTACAGTTCATACATTTCATACTTTTGGTAGGCTTTCAGAGCATTGCGAAGAGATATTTCCCAACCCATCCATAGTAAGTAGCATTACCATAATTACGCACTGAGACGTGATGTCTTTGACTGAAACGAGTGTACATAAACTTCCTCCCCATCCACCATCAAAGCCAGTACCAACACTGCGCATACGAAATAATATCCACCTGTCAAGAAGCAAAAAGTGGCAATCTCTCCAAGAGCCTCCTCGCAACACCCAAATCGTTGCATTAGAAAGCAACTAAGCACAAATAACGCCATTGCAATAACAGGGGTAGCTGCACTCATAAGAGCCGCTACAGTAGTTGTGCACGGAGCAGTAGTCATACTGCCTCCGAGACAGCCCCCCGTTCGCGGCCACGTCGGCCTCGTGTTTCTGCACCTGCTTCAGCTTGGCCGCCAGCTTGGCGGTAGGCACGACTTCGGGGCTCGGGTGCAAGAGCTGGTCATCGGGCACGGTGGCCGGGTCGACTGCGGCGAAGTGGACGCGGTCGGCCGCCAGCTGTGCGCTGTCGTACTCGCCCGCGGCCACGGCGCCCTCGAGGGCCTCCAGGTACGCGTCGAGCTGGCTGCGGTCGAGGCGCGCGGCGTCCAGTACCTGGCCGTCCATGTGGTACGACCGGTACACGCCGTCTCGGTCTACGTTGGAGAAGCCGTGGCCGAGCTCTGCCCTGACTAGGTTGGGGAATTCGATCGAGCTTGCGGGGTGGATTGTTGTTCGGCCGCCCTGGACGAGATGATGAGAACGTTGGAAGAGAAATTATGCATTGGGCATCCCGGTGTCTATGGAGGTGGATGGGTGGACGTTGAATGACTTACCATCACGGAACCTCCAAGAGTAGTGGCAGCCATGGCAACAAGGAGGGTAACGAGCTTTGTAATGGCGTACATGATTTGTTCTGGAGAAACGTGTGGCGGTGGTGTTATGTCTTGCTAACGAGACTTATCTTCTTGAAGATGTGTGTTTGATCTGGTATCTCTCCATGCTATCGAGCTGGCCCCTCAGGTCTACTTATACCCGGCGACGACAGTATCACTCGTTTATGCTGGGTGACAAGCTCGACATCCAATCAAAGGCATAATACACCGTTCAACTTCCATGATGCCTCTGGACTCTTACTTGGACTCGCTTAGACTCAATGTGGCATTTCCTGCGAGCTGTGCATTCTCTTGCGAGCACTGCATTCCCCGCGAGCTGAACATTTCCCTTACGGGCACTGCATCCCATGCGAGCTATGCGTTTCCGCCCCAACCGACTCGGGACCGAAATTCGAGGCAATGCATTATCCTCTTCTTTACTTTACCCGGATATCGAGCTTTTCTATCTAAATCTCTCGCGAGCTCCCGAACGAGAGGTGATCGAGCTGGTTTCATCGCCGAATCACGACTGGTCTTGACCTTTGGGACCCCCGGACGATCGTGTAGGAAGCGTCTTCTATCACGACCTAGTTCTCTCCCCTCTTTCTACAGTCCAATAGGATCAAGCCGTTATCTTCTCGAGCGTGCTTTGGTCGGTTCATATTACGATGTCACTATATACCCCTCTCAGCTTACCACACTTTGCAAGCCCAAACGTGACCCAGAGTCTTCCTAAACCCTGTCTACACAGGTCCAAGTCTCACCAGCCCCCCTCGACATCTGCTAGCGAAAGAGGCAGGCCGCATAGTGGCGGACGTCTGCCTTGGAGTGACCAATCGGTAAACCCACATTCATCCATACGAACAGTACGGCAGCGCCGCTGTGACTAAGAGTTATTCTCCAACTTCTAGTCCAACTGAGAGGCAACTATCGGATGAAACGCAACTCTCTCAACTCGGATATTCTTGTATCTTTCGTTTGACCTTGGCGATTCAAAGTTCCTGTGTGACGATTTCCCTCGCCCCTTCGTCAAGTAGTGCTGTCTTGCTCACATTTGGAATCGGGCTTTTAACACGCAATGGAAAACCGTCTCTCGGATTCCAGCGAAAGGCTCCAAACTCCCCCAAGCCTTTACGAGGTAGAACCGCTTCAACCAAAGCTGGTGCCCAGGAACAAATGGCAGTATGGAAGCCCGAGAAAGACGCTTCTTCTTGCCACCGTCACCATGTTGGCCATCTGGGGTCTCATCAACATTCTTTCCCATCTTTTGTATCTGGCAAGCAGCCTATTCCCCATCAACGAACCAAGCATAACCCCTCCCTGCTGGTGCGGCTCGTCCAACGAAGAATCCCTGGCCATGGGCTGCATCTACGACCACATCGCCGTGGACTGGCTACCACCCCACTGCCACGATGCCGACCTCGTGGTCGAATTCGACGTCTCGGGTCCCGCGTCGCCGAACGGCACGTGGCCCTACTACCGCGCCACCTCCCACGGGATATTGGGCTCACAGCTCGCTCTCCTGGATGACGCTACCGCCATAGACGCTCTCGCCAGCGACGGAGAAGACTATTTTGCTACGGTGGAGTGGCATGTGGCGCACTGTCTGTTTACTTGGCGTAAACAAGTGAGGTTTGGGCATGATGGCGAGGGATTGTCGGTGGTAGAGCCGTGGAATGCCGAGGAGGCTCACGTCCGGCACTGCAGCAAGTACATCTGGAACGTGATACGAAACGGACGGTCACTCGACGAGATAGACACGATAATACCAGGAAAGGCGCGTCATGAGCATCGATTCACTTCCACCTCCAGCTTCTCTGCTGCCCCCCATCGACGTTAGATTAGTAAACAGGTTATCGAGCTTAATGATACGTTCTGGTGCTTTATTTAGTGGGTTTTATGAAATTCTCTTGTTTTCTTTTGCCAAGAACGTCACTCATATCCATGTCATTGTGCCCGCTGCATGCCACCCAGTTTCTATCTGTTGAAGTGTTGGAACTAGGGGGGTTTGTTAGACGGTTGGCGTCCCTGTCCAAGGATTGATCGGCATTCCGGTTTGTGATACTTATGACAGAATCTGTACTTGTGTACTGGTGAGATGGTTCGAACTCTTTGCCCTCGTTGAGAATTCTTACGAGTCCCTGGAATCCGAACCTATCAGACGCTGGTGGTGGGCAGGGGTCCCAAGACACCCGCTGCCGTGATCGTATAAACAATTACGAACCACGCCCAAGGCAGGTTGATACACGGGAAAAGGGGACTTAGTGCTTACATATATATGCAATCGATCGTACGGCGGTGCGCTGGATTCGTCATCACTTGCCGCCGGCAACCAAATCAATAACTGCAGCGACCAAAACCCCGCGCACCTAACCTCCTCCGTCTGTTCATGCCGAGTGACGCAAAGTAACCTGGCGAGAACAGCGCTTTGCGTTAACCTGTCCGATGCTTGGGAAAGTTCATTGAATCAATACGTACCGACATTCTGCCCTTTACCACACGGTCTAGACTCTAACGTCAATCTTTACAGCCACGAGCTGAACAAGGTCGACACTGAGCATGGCAACAGGATCCTCGCAAAAGTATACACCGCTTCCCAAGTCAGAGAAAACCGTCTGTGATGACGGCGACGTGAGCAGTGAGCTTCAGCCTAGCCACAGGCCCAGTTTCAGGCAATTGAGTCTCGTCGCTTTGGTGTCGGCATTAATCGGAGCCATGTTGGCAGTTCTGGTCCAAGGAACAATGGCCAATTACACGTCCAAGGAAGACAAAGATCATAAGAAGATGGACGACTTGCTGCATGGTAAGTTCGCGTTGTGTTATTGGGCAACAACTGCCGCGAGTTCCGCATTCTGACAAACATCAGTTCCGTCAGAGACTCTCAGGTTCGTTCCAGATGCAAGATATGCATCTATATCGACACCAGAATCAGACAAAGCATGGGAGGAACTGCTGGGACGTAAGTAGAACAGGAAGTTACGGCTTCTGCGCATAGGGCGTGGGAATGACTGACGAAACGGTGCAGCCTCTCGCGGTTTCATCTCACTCTGGCATCCGCAGCAGTATGGGCTTGGACTTGGCCGGCCAGTGGAGAATGATCCGGATAGGCAAGTCTACGGTGTGACCATGTTCCACCAGATTCACTGTTTGGTACCTTGTCATTCATCTCAGCAGCGCACCGGAACGAATAGGTAATTGACGTTACACAGATCATGATCCGCCGTACTTATTACGGCCTCGTTCGAGGACAATACAACCTAACCGACATCAATCTGGAGGATGGCCAGAATACTCCTCACGAAATCGCGCACAACGATCACTGCTTCGACTTCCTGCAGCAATCGGTTCGGTGCGCAGGTCTCATGCAGATCGAGCTGCCCAATGGAGAGAATCGAATGATCTTTGACGGATACTGGAACGAGCACGTATGCAAGTCTTGGGTACGTATGAGATGTTCATTTTGGTCAATAAAGGCATTTCTGACAGGCAAAAACAGGATAGTATTATGTCCTTTATGGAGAAATACCAAAGGGTTGATAAACAACCTTGATTTTCGAGTCGTGGAGGTCTCGTGGTTGATACAAGTGGAGAGAGAAAAGAAAAAAGAAGAAGGACTCTTTCTGACTCGGAGCCCCAGGATTCTTATGCTACCTGGTCCTATGGGGCTGAGCGGTCATAGATTGCTGCATAGTATTGAGGCAATGCATACGCGATTATGGCATTCTGCTGTTGATAGACCCGGTAGTCCGGTTCTGGTATCAAGAGTCTAGTTGGGAAAACACACACAATGTAGTGGGATATCGTAACCTTGAATCAATTGATCAAACGCAAGAGTGCACAGTTGGATGGGTTTGGTGGACTTTGAATTAACCTGGAAGAACGACGACAGCAGCAACAAGCTGCGTTCCTGCCTAAGGGAACCCATCTGCCTTCGTCCGGAGAGCTCAGAGCTCACGAAACAAAGAGCCATGGATTGGTCCTGGTAACAAGACGAAAGATGACAGCCATAAATCCTCTTCTTGACACTGATCGCTCGCCAGTTATTCCCCCAAACGAGAATAGCCAGAAGGACTAACTACTCCGGCATGATAGGAACATCCTCAGACTTGCACTCCGGGTTCGTGTTGCCAGGAATCTGGCAGGTAGTGAAGAGGCTGTAAAGGTTGTCATCCTGGAACCACTTGAGGTCGCATGACAGGTAGGTAGAGGTCCCGGTGGTGGCACCGAGGGCGCAGCAGCTGACCTGGATTGAGCGTTAGGAATGCCTCTTCTCATAACCATGGGGACCGGGAAAGATACTTACGGTGTCTACGCCGTATCCGCAGCACAATGAGCCGAAGTAGCTCACGGGGTCCAGGAACGAGGCGCAGGTAGTATTGCGGGCCGCAAGTTGTGCCTCGAGGGGCATGGCGCAGACGCCGGCGGCGAGGGCGAGGATGATAGCCTTGACGGAGAACATGTTGACTATGGTATAATAACACCGAAGGGTTTGATGAGGAAGTGACTGGTCGTGTGGGAGAGCTGTGGCAAAGCGAAAGCGAGGGTTGGATGTCGAGAGAGGGGTGAGGAGTAAAGAAAGCCTCTTCCCCCTCGGAGGAAATCATCTCTTATAGGTGATGCGATCCGTTCCGGCCGCTAGGCAATGCCGTGACGTCCGTCGGCTCCGGATTGTGTACTTGGTAAAGTGAGCTGATGATGGAGTGACAGGGCCGTCTGAGCCCGTGCAAGGGATGAACGATACCCGGCTTTCATGAACCTTATCGGAGATTGCAGCCCCTATATTATGGCTATATGCCGCGTTATATTACGCGGTATAACCTCCTTTGCATGTGTTTTTTTGGTTGAGTCTCCCATTCTCAATGCCTTCAATAGGTAGCCACAGGGCGCCGGACTTGGCCTACACAGTACTTTGATTCCATAGATCGGTGAAATCCCTCGAGTATCGCATACATACTACCCACCTCCTAGTGTCGGCAGCACTCAAGTCGATTTAGGAAAAAGCTTCTACTACAATTACCCCTCCTCTCGACTGTTAAACTTTGTCGCTCCTGTATTTAGTCACCCGACAGGTTATGGAATGTGACGGTTATGCCCGTTGCTTGAGAAGGACCAATGGCCTTGTACATGTGATGCGTGGTAGGTAGCAGAGGTTACATATATGCACAGCCACTCTGGTGATGCCACATTGACTCATGTACACAGTAGCTAGATTGAGGCGAACCACGCCACCTACAACCCACCATTAATGGCCTTACTGCATCAGCCAGACAAGTCATCGGGGGCATGATCCTCTGGACTAACTTACGGGTCACTGAGCACTATATTTTCGTCAATAGAAGTACCTGCCATACGTGGGGCCCTTTTCCCCGCTCATATGAATGCCCGTCGTGACACAAAATACCGATTTTGAATGGTGAAAGTGGCAGACAGCGAGCGCAGAGGAAACTGCACTAGGCTATTTGAAGCAATTTGAAGCTACTTATATATGCGCAGTGCTGTTATTTCCTACACTGGCAAAGGCGTACTCTTCCTTTGTCTGTCAAGTGCAACTATGGCCGTAGAGCATTTGTTGTAAAAGAGTGCTTCGAACGAAGTTTGTTTGTTGGGCTAACTAGGGGTGAATTGCCCCATTCGGCTAGTGGTTACAGCGGGACACGCTCTCAGTTCAACGTCGGCTTTTACCATCAAAGGACAGCTTTATGCGTTGTTCGAACACTGTACGTAGAACACGGGTTTGTAACTCTTGGTTGTTGTGTAAGGTTTGCAGGGAACATGTTTATATAAGCGCTGGGCGGGCCAGAGCTACCCTAGTACATAGTAAGTTACGTTCCTAGTTCTACGGAGTACTATGGGGCCAGGAAGCACTAACCGGGTTCATGTTCTTCGCGGCTTTTCTGTACCCCCATTCCGAGTGGTCTTCCTTCTCATCTAGAACTATCTACTATGGGGGTAGGAATCACTCACTAACCGGGGTCACGTTCTTCACGGCTTTTCCGTGCCCCATTCCCAGTGGTCTTCCTTTCCTTCCAGAACTAACAGGACTCGATTGCGATCAAGTATGGAAAATTGGCACACTATAGCAGCCGACTGAATTTACCGATATCGTAACCGACTTGTTAACACAAGTGTGGATGCTGGTATAGAGGCTTCTTTTTTGTAGACTTGTAATACACTCACTCCCTCTTACATGGTCCAGCGAAATGAATCAGCGGAAGAAATAGTATCTCCTTTCGGTAATAGTGTCAGTCGATACGGACACCTAAGCCCCTATCACGTACTAGCTTGCCGGTCTTCTTCTGGAATGGTAACTGGTTCACAGAGGGGCCTTCCTGGGTGAGTACGTAGGCTATCGTAATTGCATAACGAGTGGACCGCTTTCCCCCCTAATCTACTATCACCTGTCTTGAACAACACGTTTCCCCATCAACTACCATATAATCTTCTTCAATTGAATACCGTACGATTCTTGCTTTATAAGCCCTGCAAAATGGCCCTACCAATTCATTCATTCAACACTGTCCTCGCTGCGTTGAAATATTATCTATATCTCTAGGGTTTCACTTATAGGTTGGAAGGCCTTTCCTTATACAAAGCCACGTCGGTGATAGGTGTAGCATGGTCTACTAGGATATCTTATTGATGATGTGTCCCCTAAGCGTCCACAGACTTACCCGTTCTGGCCGCCGCAGGGTCGGACCGGGTAAGTAAAAGGTCCTGGAGCCCAACTTAGTTCTAGAAGTCAAGATCCTCCTGTGTAATTGGCCTATCGTCGTCCTACCTAACGTGACCTGTGTCTTCGGGTTGGAATGCGTGATCTGATATGGCGTGCGTGTCGGACATTATCCCCCCCTCGTTCGCATATCCTGCTTCTTCACGCTGGGGCGAGGAGAGCCAGGCGGAGGCTGACTGGACGTGGTCCGGGTGGTCACGGGTGTCAACTACTTGTATAACGTAAAGGGTTCTGTGGAAACTACCACAGCAGCTACAACGGATATTCGGTAGGTAGGTCGGATAACGGACTGCTTACGCATCCGATCCTACCACCTTCACCTACTACCTTTAATAGCAGCTGCAGCAGCTATCTAACCTTCTTTCCTTCTTCTCTTCTCTTTGGGTATTAGGAAATCAATTACAATCACCGTGGTTAACTCTGGGGCGATAACACCCCTATTTAGTAACACGTCGGACAGGAAGATAATGCAAGGTCGCCTCTCGCAGCTCTAGACTCAATATCGACAGCTTTTTCTTACAGACGAAGGTATATAGTAAATACAGAAGATATGTCTTTCCGGGTTACGTTAAGAGTAATTACCCTTTCGAATACCGGTTTACTATTTGTTTCCTGTCTCCCCTGGAAAAACTGTTTATTCAAGTATTTGGGCAAATTCGTTTCCGACTCTTTCTCATGTTTTTAAAAGACGGGTTAGTTTAAAATATAGGATCGCGTAGTTTTTCTCATCTCCCTCTTTACACTCCGCGTTTATATGCACTTAAATATATATATCCACTGCAGCTAGGTCGTTGAAAATCATTAGATAGACGCGAGAAACCTGATTCAGGGCTGATAATTGTCTACTAGGTAGTAGAACAATCACCAAAAAACTAAAAACATACAACACCAGGGATTCGCTGATGGTCACCCACTCAACTACTAGTCTGGCGCTTTGTAGCTTATCTATGGGAGAGCGGACGGGATCCCGAGTTCTCTACAAGCTATGGTCGTATGTGCTCAGCATTACTGTTTTCTTGCATTATATAAGAGTCAGGTTTGACGTGGGTTATCTATTCCGTAGCTAGCGTCCGATCACCGATTTGAAGATGTCACGGCCTTTCCGCCCGCCCGTCGGCCCATACTTTGGGTGTTAAGTCGATTACCTATTGGCTCTTGGCCAGCTATAAATTATGTTTTCCTATGATGCTTGTTTTTCTGTAAACCTATGTTCGGATATGGTATTGTATTGAAGCATGGCCTTGGCTTGCAAACCTTGTCTTAGCTGGTTTCTTGATGGTGATCTCACTGGTCTCACATTGATCGGAGCCACGCCAAGTGGTTATTTCCCGGACACTTGTCAAGACAGGATATGAGGAAGTCGATGTTGTCCCCAACAGTTGCGAGTAGCTTCTCGGGGACCTGACAACAGGTCAACAACTAATTCTTCTCCCGGGAGAAGGTGCAGTAGAGCAGTGGTACAATAGTGAACTCCATCACCCTCTGCACGGAGTGGCGTTCCGTACCTCCAATTGAGTTCGTGGCAACAATAAACCCGAGTGATAAAAAGCAAGTACTGAGAAAAAGACAATGATTTGGCATTTTACGGAGAGAAGCCATCCAATACAAAAGCGCAGGATCGGGGTCAGGGGGTTAGTTAGCCTGGAGGCTGGAGGGCAGGACGCAACTAGCGAATTAGTATCCACTCTTTGCCGCGCTGATACGGCTTGGCAAAGGAATCAATAACTATCAGATGAGACGCGCATCTGAAGTCTGAACTTCGAAGTCTGAACCTCGACTCGTCACTCCCCGTGCACTTTCCTTTCAATCCTGCCCAAGCCATTTGTTTGGCCTGCGCCTTTTCTCGGTTCGCAATTCTCGCCATAGACCCAGCCCGACTGCTGATGCCAGAGAGTTGAAACGCGTCGCATCGCATCGCATCGCATTACAGTGACGTGCACTGACGTCAACTCCTTCCAGGCTCCGGCCCCCCGGCCCCCAGACGCTCTTGACACCTTGAAAGTTGACACTCGTACGGAGTACTTCGCGTTCGCTGCACGTTTCACTCCACCCACTTGCCTCGCCCGCAATGGCCAACGAAGGACGAGCTTCGTGGGAGCCGGTAGACAGGGAGTCGTCCGAGGGTCTTCTCCGACCCGATACTCTCCCTGCACTCGAGCGGAACAGTGACCAACGCGCGCTTTCGTCTCGGATCAACCGCATGGTCGCTTTGGCCGCCGGTGGTCTTACTGTCATCTTGGTGATTGTTGGAGCATTTGGACTGAGAGCCTGGGCCGCGAGAGGCTCTCCAGCTTCTTCGCATAACAGCCCTGTGCCCGACTACTTCCAGACCACCACCGAGGTTCTGCCCGGTCCGACCGAGACGGCTGCCATCGCGCCGTTCCTGGCGCAGACCAACACGGTAGTCTTCCCGACTGGTTCGTTTGCCCCGAGCCAGCCGCTGCAGACGGCCGTTCCCATTACGGGAAACGTCAACAACAGCAACATCTTCCAGCTGCACGGTCATCTGTCGAGTTACTTCCCCAACCCAGATGGCTTCGGCGCCAACGAGTACCCCTTGCCGCCCGGTGCCAAGATCGCGCAGATGCATCTCCTCCACCGTCATGGCTCGCGCTATCCGACAGAGCACTCGTCCGTGTCTGGTTTCGGGCGGAAGATTGCGAACATGACCAAGACAGGTACCGCCGCGTGGTCCGGCCCGCTGAGCTTCCTCGACGACTGGGAGTACAGCCTCGGAGCCGAGATCCTCGTGGCCAGGGGCCGCCAAGAGCTGTTCGACAGCGGCGTGTTGCATTACTACAACTATGGCCACCTGTACAACACCTCGACCAAGATCCTCGCGCGCACGACGAGCCAGGATCGCATGCTCAAATCCGCCGAGTACTTCATGGCAGGCTTCTTCGGGTTGGAATGGGCGCAAAACGTCACGCTCGAGCCCATCCTGGAGACCTGGGGCCTGAACAACTCGCTCGCGGGCTACTTTGCCTGCCCAAACGCCATGGACTTCCGCTCGCAGGGTGGCAACAACGCGTCCCTAGTCTGGGAGAAAATCTACCTCGCCGATGCGACCGCGCGCCTGCGAAACCACACGGGCGACTACGAGTGGACCGTGGCCGACTCGTACAACGCCCAGACCCTGTGCCCCTACGAGACGGTGGCGTACGGGTTTTCGCAATGGTGCGATGTCTTTACGTACGAGGAGTGGCTCGGCTACGAGTACAGCGTGGACCTGCAGTTCCAGGGTAACGATGGGTCCTTGTCTCCGACCGGTCGCGCCGTGGGCATCGGCTTCGTCGAGGAGTTCTACGCGCGGCTGCAAGGGCATCTGTACAACCTCCCCGAGGGCGCGACC
This sequence comes from Arthrinium puccinioides, assembly GCA_022414665.1. Classification (NCBI taxonomy): domain Eukaryota; kingdom Fungi; phylum Ascomycota; class Sordariomycetes; order Amphisphaeriales; family Apiosporaceae; genus Arthrinium; species Arthrinium puccinioides. Next base: position 692,855 of record JAIUNF010000004.1, read on the forward strand.
AATGTGAATTACACGCTCGATACCATGAACGAGACCTTCCCGCTCAACCAGGGCATCTACTTTGATTTCAGCCACGACACCAACATTTACTCCATCATCACCGCCTTTGGCCTGCGCCAGTTTGCCGACGAGCTGCCCTCGGACAGGCGCCCGGAGTCCAGGAACGTCACCGTCTCGCACATTACGCCGTTTGCGGCGCGGATGGTGTGGGAGGTCATCGAGGCGCCTCGTCCCGTCCACGCGAAGCGGCCAGACTATTTCGGTGAGAAGGCGCCTACGTCCGACGACTTTTACGAGCACGGCGGCGAGGCAACGTCGTACGTCCACCTCACCATCAGCCAGCGCACGGTTCCGCTCGGGGCGAGCTATCCGGAGTGCGGGGACCGCGAGGACGGGTGGTGCGAGATGAGCACCTTCATGACGATCTTGGATGGCTTGTTGAAGACGGCGAGGTACGAGTATGCCTGCTTCGGCGATTACACGGCGGTGGAGTATGGAAAGGTGAAGGATGGTAAGTCACCCACCTTGAGCTCCTGTTTGATGGCGATGTGATGCGCGAACGGCGGAGGATGGAAGACGTCGAGCTGACTTTGACTTCTAGGTGCCCCAGTAACCAAACGAGCGCTTGGTGGTGGCATGGGCAGTGGTCTGACAATGTTCCATGAAAGTGACAGATACTGGGTATGATGATGTGTGCAATGTCCTCTGCGCGAAGCATCGCATTGATCCAACCCGGTCCATGTATTACTACAATCTTACCAATGCACTTCCTTGTGCGCCCGCAATTCCACATCTCTTGACTCAACTTGTCCCCAACTCCAACAAAGCCCCTATCTGGCGGGTCGAACTCTGTGTTCTGGACTCGGTACCGGTGTCATTCTTGATCCAACAATTCCCATAATTCCTACCTACAGCGGCCGAAAGTTCCGCGCTGAACGCGAGCGAGACGCAAGCCCCGGCCTTGCTGTCGTTGGTCCCCAGGTTTGAATTGCGCGATGCGCACGCCCGCAGGCAATCATCCAGCGTGTAGGCCGTCAGCGCCGCGATGTCGATGCCGGTCCCGCGGTAGTCGACTCCGCACTTTAAACGGAAGCCCCATGAGTTCTTGCCCAAGTTGATGGTGCGTAGCTGGCCGCTGATGGAGGGGCAATCTAGGGTGAGCTTCACGTCAGATGTAGGCACGGAGAGGAGCGTAGCAGAGACGGAGGACGACGGCTCAGTGGTCGACGACGGTTCAGTAGTCGACGTCGCAGGGGGTCGGCAGAGGATGGCAATGAAGTCTGCGGTTCCGAGTGGGTGGTTTGCGACTCGGAATTGGCGTTGAGCGCTCTCGCCGTCCTTGGTAAGGCGTCTCGTCAGCTTTGCGTTCGATTCTTCGGTCTTGCCTCGAGCCGCGTTTTTCCTCCCGCAATTTCACTTTCGGCAACTTGTATTGCACACCGTACATCAATGCCATCAGAAAGAGGAGTAACTCACTGAACACCCAAAGTAGCGCCCACCACCGCGATGGCGACGACAAGCGCAAAAATTACAAGCCAGAGGAACGTCAAGCGCCGAAGCCCACAGGCCCTCTTCTTTTGCTTTTCGCTCTTGGCGGCGGATTCACTGGCTCCTCCCACGCCGTGTTGGTGCTGGGAAACCGGGTACTGCGCGCCACTGTACGCGTGAACAGGCGTTGTGCCTGCGTGGTCCTCGTACGCCCGGGGGACGGGCTGATAGTAGGAGTCAGTCTCCGACGAGACGGCGTGCGGCGCGTCGTGCTGGTCGTTCTTCTCGAGCGTGTAGAGCGGGCTCTGGGCCGCCGGAACGACCTCTGGCGCGTTGTTCCCTGCAGAGGGGCTAGGGGAGTCCATCATGTACGGAGCTCGCGCTCGTTTCCAGCTGCTGCGCCAGAGGCAAGGACAGACGGAGATGTAACGAGTGTATCGTGAGAAGTTGGGCGTCGAACTCCGCGGTCTGGTCACAGAACGGGAAGAGATGAGATTCGCAGTCGCAGTCGCAGTCGCAGTCGCACAAGGACCTTTGGATCCATTGTCAGCACGCGCGCAACGTCGCGGGACGGGTCGATTATTATGCTGCTGCCACCTTCACCTTGACCGACCAATCTTTCGTGTTACGGCCGCCAAGTTCATGAGGCCCGTAAGACGCATTTTAAATCCTTCACCCCTTTCCAATTTCCGGGATCGCAATTGGCCCCCATTGAGGGCAGAAGATCTCGGCGGCATTATCTCTGGGCTAAAATATCACCGCCAAGCGGCGGCGATGACTGCCAATTATCAGCGGGTCCGAGGTTGTAAGATAGGTCTCACTTTGCAACTGGAACTGCAGTGCCTGATCGTTTGGTTGGTGGCGTTGCCTGCGGTGCACTGATAGACCCCAAGGCCAAGGCCTGTCTGCATGCTTGACTACATCAACGACTGTACTTCGTAAGGTGCGAGTCTCGTACGGAGTAAAAGGCACGCCCGTCCGGCACACCCGTCAGCCTTGTCCTCCCGGGTTCACTTGGGTGGGCCGCATCTTTGCTCAAATAGGGGCAGATCGCCGGACACCCCTGTTGACCAATCTTAGAGTCAACTAGGTGTCACTCGATGACCGAGCAATAGCCGTTACTTGCAGTTCTGCACCCCGGCAATCAGCTGTAGGATCACTAGCTTGGTTTTTTTTTCACTTACGGAGTACACAGTATACGGTTACACGAGCGTTGCCGTTCTTTCGCTAGTCGCCGTAGTCTTTCTTCATTGCACTACTTATATCGCATAACAGTACGTCTAGGAAAAGTAGGGAACCTGCGACAGCGGGGCCGGAGGGGGTGGGCTACCTACCCCCACATATCCCCGCGGTGGTGGGGTAATGATAAGGCAAGTAAGTTAAGTACTGGAACACTGTGTACCAAGTATAACTTCCTGATCTTGGGCATGAAAGTTGACTTCTACCCAAGTGGGGCGATACGCATCCTCCGACGGGTACGGAGTGCAGCTGTTGACCGAGAAGCCGACCGAACCGGGTACTGCGTACGAGGTACGGAGTACTGTGGTGGAGAGAGATCCAAGATCTTCAACAACAAGCGACGCTAAAATATCCGTACCGACTACTATGTAACTACCGCGACGCGGACCAGGGCCCTGAAATGCGGGGAGGATGTCTGCTTGTTATCCACCGTAATAGTTAGCGTTAACTACACAGTACTACAGTAACTAACTAGTTGACAGTGACTCGTCACTCAACCGTTAGCCGGATCTCGGTATCCTGCAGCGTGCCGGTTGTTTAATAAATAAGGATGCGAGCGTCGGCCAGTCGACCAACCAACTCGAAACACAGCTCAACATCGCATTCCGCCGCGTGCCAGCCAGACTGACACTGACATGTTGACCTTTAACGCCGCCACCGCAGGCTACGGCCTGGTGGTTCTCTTTGCCGTCTTTGTTACACGAGTAAGCCCAGCTCTATGAATCAATCTCTGTCTCTCTCTCCCTCTCTCTCCCTCTCTCTCCCTCCCTCTCTCTCCCTCTCTGTCTCTCTGTCCCTCTCTCTCTCTCCCTCTCCGGCGATGCTCTCTCTGATCATTCCAGTTCATCGTCGCCGGCCTCAGGTGCCAGCTCAGCCACGTACCCGGACCGTGGTACACACGCTTCACCGGCATCGTTCTCAAGTACCACGTCGTCACCGGTCGGCGCATGCACTATGTGCACGCCCTTCACCATCGCTACGGGCCCATCGTCCGACTCACGCCCGTCGACACAGCCGTCGCCGATCCCGCAGGCTTCACCGCGATCCACAAGATCGGAGCCGGTTTCGTCAAGAGCCCGTGGTACGAGGAGACGGTCCAGGCCAAAGAGATTGGCATATTTGCCATGTCCGACCCGAAACAGCATTCCGCCCGTCGGAAGCTCTTCGCTCGGGCCTTCACCAGCGCGTCCTTGCGCCAGAACTGGGAGCCGGTCGTGAGGCAAAAGGTCGAGATGGCAGTGCAGCGCATCAAGAGTGACGCCCTCGGTGGCGAAGCCGACGTGATGAAATGGTGGCGGCTCATGGCCACGGACGTCATTGCTCACCTCTCCTTTGGCGAGTCATTCCGGATGTTGGAGAACGGCGAGGTATGTTCATCGCGGCGCCCGGTCGCGGCCTTGCCCTTTCGTCGCCCGCTAACCAGAGCAGAGAAACCAGTACATCAGGGCCCTGGAGTCGGTCTTGATGGTGGGCATGCTGCGCAAAGAGGCGCCGCTGCTGTTCTACTTGGCCCGCCTGGTCCCTAGCAAGGCCGTGCAGGAATTAGTGACGGCCCAGAAACTCGTCGACCGTAACGGCATCAAGGCCGCCGCCAACTTGCGCCAGAACGGGCACGCCTCCAACTTGTTCGGGAACATGCTGGCCGGCAGCGAGATGGGCGAGAAGTCGGGCTTGACCGAGGCCACGGTCCAGGCCGAAGCCGGCAACTTCATCGTCGCCGGCTCCGACACGACGTCGGTCACCCTGACCTACCTGGTCTGGGCCGTGCTGAAGCGGCCAGATCTGCAGGCCAGGCTGGAGGACGAGGTCGCCAGGGCGGGCGATGACTTTGACGACGCCGCTCTCGAAAAGCTACCGCTGCTCAATGCCGTCATTGACGAGACCCTGCGCCTCTACGGCGCCGCGCCGGGCAGCCTGCCCAGAACCGTCCCGCCGAGCGGCGCTACTTTTCGCGACTACTTTATCCCCGGGGGGACGACGGTCGAGACGCAAGCGTACACCCTTCATCGACACCCGGATGTTTTCCCGGATCCGACGAGGTGAGTTTTGTCCCCCCCCCTCAACCGTGTGCCCGCGGTCCTAGCTAGGGAAGGTCCCATGATCCATCTATCTATCTACCTACTCGCTCGGTTCGTGCTGACACGCCGGCCCTCCCCCCCAAAGATTCGACGAGACGCGCTTCCTACACCCCGAATCCCTGACCAAGGCGCAAAAGCAACTCTTCACCCCGTACGGCGCCGGCACTCGGATCTGTCTCGGCCTCCACCTCGCGCAGATGGAGCTTCGCCTGGCCACGACTCTGTTCTTCCGCGAGTGCCGCGGCGCGAGGCTGGCGCCCAGCACGACGGACGCATCTATGGAGATGGAGAACTTCTTCCTCATTAGCCCCGTGGGACACCACTGCGGCATTACGTTGAAATGAGGGCGCGGGAGGGGTTGAGCCGTACAGGGGGGGTCGTTGTAGGGATGATTGGAGAGAGGTTTTGGGGAATGGTGTCAAAGTCTGTATGATATGGCAGCACAAGTCATCGTCCTGTCCATCTCAATGTTGGATTCCTGCAGGACATCAACCATCAAATATGATATTGGACATGGTTCTACACGTCCGTGAATGGTGCACGACAAGGCTCGGTTTAAGAGGCTTGGATGAAGAATGTAGCTCCTCTTGCTATATCATAAAAGGTTTATCAGAGTGAGTGTGCTTAAATTCATTGGGGGATTGTTTCTTCTAGATATGTGAATAACTTATATGTACATGTTTGGCCCCTATAGCTTGGTATGTAGGAACGCAAATTTAGCATGAACCTCTTCCAACGCGCTTTTCGGCCTATATTTGCTCTCATCGTCCGGGCCGATAGGTTGAGCCTCAGCCACGGTGAGAATTTGATGTGGTAAGTCCTGCAGATGGAGCCGTATAGGGGGGGGGCAGGTACGCACTTGTAGAGAATCTATAGAACAAAGCGCCGCGTGTTAGCCAAAGTCTTTCCGTGGTGGAGCTTCGCAGAATGATAGTCGTGCATCCCCCCCCCACGGGCTACTTACTACTATATTGGCATGTTCTTGCACAGCTACACCCGGTAGTTATACCGTATAACGGACGCGTGCTGGGCGGACAGTCTGCCCTTCGCACCAAAGCCGTCGTCCCGTCTGGAGACTGGGGCTGGCGCGCGGTCTCGCCCATTCAAGGGGACGGGACGGGGGGCGTGGTATGAGTTGACGTATCCGGCACTATAACCACCCCCGGGCTGGCTGCACTCTCTCTCTCTCTGCCTTGTCGTGCCAGCCGGCGACACCAGGTTGCTATGCCAAGCGAGCATACTGTACAATCGTGTGAACAGAGACTACGGCTCAAGAATTCAGAGGTTTCCACTTGCAGTTTGGGGCCGAGACCACTACAACCACACTTGGAACAGCGTGCCATCCTGAAACCGGTTGGTGGCATCTCAGCCTAGTGTAGAGTCGCAAGTACTCTGGCAGCCGCCACCACCACCACCACCACCACCACCACCACCACAGAGAGCACCATCCTGTAAAGCCACTAGCGTGACAATAGACTTGGACAAATAAATTCGTTGCAATGAAAGAGTTCATAGGGAGAACTTAAAGTCCCACAATATCCAAACTTGCGACGGTATCCTGTTGCATATATATAGGTAGCATAGCTTGGTGGCACTGCCGTCCTGGGGGCTGAGATGGCGTACTCGACAACTAGTTAGGAGGAAGTTGGAACAGAACTCAGCCCAGTCATCGAATGAATAAACTCAGAACCACATATTCCAGGCCAGCAAGCGCATTGACGAGTGACCAAAAGATGGTCAAAGGACTTCGTATATGCATTGTGTTAAAATCGTTTCCCGTTTTTTTTTTTTCATCAACTAGTCAACTAAACGGTTTTTTTTTTTGCCTAGACACCTATGAAGGCATTCACGTTTACTCGTCTTGAGCAGGATACCAACGTATCGAAGCATACCTCCCGCCGTGAAAAATGGCAACTTCTGAACAAAGTTGTCTCTCCCTATATTCCTCCATTCTGACAGCTAGTCCTACATCGTTTACTTTGCGTGGCTCTCAGTTTCCATCCACCGCTATTTCTCCTGGTTGGTGACATCCCTGAGTGCCACCTCCTGCATTCATCTCCAGTGCGGAGGCTATCGAGTGTGTACAAGCCATACGCCGCTTCTAGGGTGGTGTATTGATTCACAACCAAACTTGTGAAATTGTAGATTAGTGGGGGAAAGTGGCCCCTGCTAGAACCACACGAGATGTGCTCGTGTACGGAGAAAGCTCCGAGAGAATCCAGAAGTGTGCATATGCGCGGGAAGCCAGGGACCGAATTATTTGTACATTGTGGCGAAAAGAAAATGCAACGCGAGCATGATAAAACGGCAACGTCGACCAAGAGGCCGCGATCATTAGGTAGTACCGGTAGCAGGGTAGACTAAAGCGTTGTCAGTATCGGAATTATAACCAAAGCGTCCAGAAAGCGAGTTGAACTTACACCAAGCGCATACTGCTATGATGACGTAAAGCATTATGAGAAGTACTCCTTCGAGCCAATGACTTTCACCGTCTGCGATCAAGTAGTTGACCAGGAGGACGGACATGAAGAGGACCACGATCTGGAAGGTGTCGAAAGCCAGCGTCATGTTTTCGAGACCCATACCCCAGCCGATGATGACGATGAGTGGAATGAGGAAGAGAGACACCTGCATGGAAGATCCGACAGCAACACCGATCGCTAGGTCCATCTTGTCCTTGACAGCGACCGTGACAGCAGTGGCGTGCTCGGCAGCGTTGCCGACAATGGGCAGGAGGATGAGGCCAACAAACTCCTGGCTGACAGCGCCGCCCTTTGTGATGGCATCGATACCGTCAACCATGAACTCGGCGCAGAATGCAATGAGAACGGTCGAGATGGTGAGCGCGGCAACGGCGACCCAAAAGTGAAGTTTTGGTTCTTCCTCGTCGTCATCGTCCTCTTCCTCGCCTTGTTTCTTCTCCAGACGCGATTTGCCCGTCTCGTCCTTGACATCAGATCCGGCCTTGGCGGCCAGCAGGGAGGCGCCGGTAATGGCACTGCCGATACCCTGCGAAGCGACTGAGGGGTTGGCTGCCTTGTAGGTCTGTACCTTCTCCGAGGTCTCGCTAAAGACGGACGAGTGAGTTTTGAGCTGGAAGTAAAGATAGCAGATGTAGACGAAGAGGAGTATAACGCTGACACCTCGCGAGATGGCGGCCACGCGTGCGTTGTCGTCAGCATCATCACCGATGGCTTTCGTGGCTGTACCGCTGCCTCGTACGTTTTCCATGAAGACGGTCGGGATGATGTTACTGGCCACAGCAAGGGCGAGGAGACTGGCGGCGGTCTGAGCCACGACCTGGTTGAAGTTTTGCTTGGGGCGGTTGATGCCGCCAAAGAAGAAGCACATGCCGAGTACGAGAAGCAGGTTGGAAAGGATGCTGCCAATCAGCGACGTCTGCACAATTTCGACCTCGTCCTTGAGCAGAGCGATGATGGCGACAATGAGCTCGACAGCGTTACCGAAAGTGGCGTTGATGAGACCACCCAAGGTCTCACCGGTGCGTAGAGCAATCTCTTCGGTAGAGAAGGCCAACATGGCGGCCAGGGGAATAATGGCGATGAAGTTGACGATGAAGACGATCTTGCCGTCGATGCCGGCGTAGTTGATGGCGATACCTGCGGGAACTGCGAGGAGCAGGACGTTGATCCAAGAATTCAAGATGGTGCGCTGGAGCTGGTTGGCGACAGTGAAGGGCTCCTTCGGGAAGACGTGTCTAAACAGAGGGCTCTTCTTCTTGGGCTTTTCGGTCTCCCCATCGGCATCTGTCGCATCCATGGCGTCGGTGGCCTGGCCGTTGGTGCGCCTGTTTCGGAGTGCGGGTGTCCCGTCATCTAGGCCGTTGCTGCCGTTGGACACGATAGGGCTGGATGACTGCGAGGCGAAGCCGTTGTGGTCTTTCTCAGCGATCTCGGCCTCCTTGCTCGTGCGAGAGTCCCTGTCAATGGTCGATGACCCCAATCGGTCGGGGGCTGTGTTGTGATGAGATACGGGGGGAAGCTCTCGGGGTCTCCTGCCTGCCCCAGCTCTGCATCGTTGGCTGTGCTCCTCCTCTTGACATTGGCTGCCTTGCCGTGGTCTATGATGCGGAAGGGGTTGTACAGCGAGGTTCCGCTCGAATCATTGCGGCCCATTCTCCGAGCCTTGCCCTTGAGCTTGATGAGATTCAGGGCTGAGACGGCATTGGTTAGTCTCGGTTCTCCATTATGCGGTTCCCCTTGGGAGTGCGGTTGTTGCGGCCATGACTGGCGATGTTCGGCCATGGTGGTGCTGAAGAAGTGCAGATTGAACAGTGGCCGCCAGGGTAAGTGAGTGAGGGGGATTAAAAGGAAATTGGCATGGTTATGCTGAGGTACGTAGTAATTGCGTTGCCAGGAAGGAATCAACAACAAAAACAGCAGCAGGAACAAGGTGGCCAGGATGAGCGGGTGGATGGAATAGGCCGTGGGTGGTGGCATCGCGCAGAATGTGGGGCGAGGATCTAGGTACCCATTCGTGGTAAAAGCGGGGCCAGTTACATGTCTCGGTTGTCTCATTGGACTGCATTACCCAAGGGGTGGGGGAAGCTTGATTTCGGCCCACGGAGCCGTCGTTGACAAAAAGGAGGGTCAAAGCCGAAGGGGGCAAGGTGCGACTCATTCACTTGCATTGGCACAACCTGCACAAAAGTACGGATACCAAAGTACTTTGTACGGATGGCGCCCCCTGGGCAGTGAAATCCAAGTGTGAGGTAAACGCGAAAAAGACACTTACAGGGCATTGACGAGTCGTGATCCATCAGAGGCATTGCGACGAGTGGTGGGAGGTCGTAGGGAGGTCGTAGGGAGGGTGTCGGTAGCGATACGTCCAAGATAGATGCTCGCGTCGACGAACAGCTATATAGACGTTGTGTGTTGTACCGGTACTTTCTTGCGCAGTCGTCGAGTTCGGGTTCGGGTGGCGGACAAGTCAAACTGAAGAAGCCGCGTACGAGGTGGCAGTGCCCCTGAAGCAAGGTGCAATGATCAACAAGCTTCGTGCTAGCTCTTGTTGATTCGCTTGATGTATGCGCAGTCAGGTAGATCGTTGTCGTTGTCGTCGCTGTCGTCGTTGCGCTGCGTGGCTTTGACGGACTCGCGAACGATAGTGTATTTGGCTGCGGCCACAGGAAGGGGAGAGAAGGGGAAGAAGAAGAGACGAAGACGTTGAGCCGCGAAAAAACAACAACGAATGACCTTGGGAGGGGAGGGGGTGGAGGGAGAAATGACAGGATCCGCTCTGGGGTAACCGGTGCTCAGTGTGAGAGTCAAGAACAAAGGGGAATGGACTTGTTGCAGTTGAAGGCCAGAGGAAACAAGCTTGTTGACAGCTCATTTACTGTGCTGACAGGGGCATTGAATCTACCGGAACCAGTCATTAAACGCACGAGCCGGCGGTTGGAATGGTGCACGCTGTGGTGAAGGTACCTCCGACAGAAGGTATGGATGGAGTCGGTACTCCGTAGTAGTTAGTCTATCCATCCTCCGGTAGCAGTTTCAGAAACGACTCACTGCCGGCGGCCTCCTTGCTTTTCTTCCCGCCTCCCGCCATCTTGTAGTTACGTACTGTCAGAGCTACGGAGTACTACGTAGTGCTAGAGTCTCGAAGTAGCGGCCCGAGGTGATTTGCCTGTACATCATAACTACGCCACATCTCTCAATCCGACCGACAAGGGTCAAACCAGCGGCCATCCATAACAGCATCGCCTCGTTGTTCCTCGGACCGTCCATTTGCCTGGCTGTCTGGCAGTGTTGCATCCATCCATCCTTCCGAGTATCCATCCATCCATCCATCCATTCATCCATCAATCAACACCAGTCAACCAGAATCTCAAACAAGAACGGAAACCTCATTCTGCGTCATCTTCCCATCCCTCCCGCTTCGTCATCCGTACGTGTACCCAATCGAAACTTGCCGAGCGATGCTGCTACTGCCGTTGCTGCGAGATGACGTGGGGGGCCTCGGCCGATCCGTTCGTTGCCGACCAAGCTTCTTGGAAGAAGCTTTTAGGATGCCAACGCTGCCAAGTTAGCTGGTCAAGCTTTCACCAAGACTTTTCAAGTACACAGTAGTCGTCCGTACCTTTCGCGCCCGTCTTGGAAACTCTTGGTGAAAACTTGGCCTGCGTCGAGATCTGGCGATGATGAATGCGATCCTAGGGTGACCCTTGCTGTTTCTCGGGTAAGAATTGGAAACAAAATAAAAAACATGGAGCGCCGCGACCGAAACACGATCGACCAGCGATGGATCAGCCGACGGTCGTGGTCCAGCAGCGACAATCAAACCACCCATACATCAATCAATATTACTCGGTGTCCTCGACGTGAATCCTTGCCTTGGTTCGTGCCTCAATCGCGGGCCTACTTCGTACAACCGCCGTCCAGGAATCTCGTCCCACTTGCAATAAGTAATTGTAGAGCTTCGCGTCTGCATTCGCAATTTCCAATTCATACAAGATACTCCGTAACTGCTCCGTACCGTTCATGGCATTGAACGTGCCCACACAGAACTATTGATACCCACCGACAAATCTCCTCTCCCCCAGCGCGATTCGATGCTGCTTCACAGCTCACGCCAATCAGATGATTCGTTTCATCAAAGTACACATAGTAACGTGTACTCCGTAACGTTAAGTAACTTGGGCCCCTGCACCATTGCGCTGCGCCCTCTCCCATGTCCATCACTCGCCATGCCGGGCTCCAAGACGATGCGACGGAGCACACCGCACCGCCAGCGCAGCAGCGCCTTGGAGAAAGCAAGGCGTTCGCAATCTAGGTCAATCACATGCCCTCGTGAGAAAAAGAGGCGTAGTCGAACTTTTCCCATCGCTACGTGTCTCTGCATGCGTCCCACCACTTGCCACGACCGACCCGAGCACTTTTAAGCCAGCCCAAGCTGTCTCTACGCAAACCGGCCCGCCCTGCGCAACGTCGAACCATGCGCATCATCGACATTTTTTTAAAAAAAATTTGGCCGGGGGAGGGGTTCGTATTGGCTCGCTGCTTCTCTCCTCCCCCACGTATCGCAGATCTCGCGTGGCACGTGTGACCCCTGACGCTGATTGCGATGACGGCAATGCTGGCGACGTACGTGGCTTATCGTTTACGGCGCCAATGTCTTAACTCCAAGCAGCTTTTATATTTTTCAACAAGAACGTTGGTCGGCTGATTGCTCAACACCCATCGTTCGACCACCAAGCTAACGATTCCTTCCATTGGTGCATCCGGGGCAGCAAGCACCTCACAGGCGAACAAACCAGTCAGACGGCAATGGCTCTGTCAGAGGCTACAGGGGGTTGACCAGATCGATCGTGATGTTGCTAACAAATATCGCATGTATCCAGTGTAGTCATGTGGTTTATACGGATATTCAGGAATTAACTACGGATAATGTTACGGAGTACGGAGTACATGTATTGATTGTCCTCATCTCCCCCTGTACGTACTATACGCGCGTTCCACGCTTTTGGTACGGATCACCGTCTCTCGGGTGCACTCCGGCATGGACGTGACTTCCTACTGGCCCAACTCAATCAGTTAGTGGTGTGGCCCTGGCATGAACAAGGCGATTCGCAATGATTTGACCTCCGACCTCCAACAGGCCCAACCAGTGACATCCAGCGCCACCGCCGTTTCCTCTCTGAACGAAATATACCCAAAACGTAGGTCTAGTCCAAAACCCGACTTGGGTGCGGCAGAAGCATCATAGACAAGCTCATCTTCGTCCGGCCTGCCCGAGTCGACTTCGCGCCACGTCAAGCGTGTAAGCCTACGAGGATCGCGAATGTGGCTCATCGGGTTAGCGTTCCACGTGGTGCTCACACAGGGACGTGGCGTGGAGGGCGGAAAGATCCAGCCCAAAGCACTCGTATAACGTCGTCTGCAGGTGTGTATAGGTAACTAGGTGTTTTTCGTGTTGCCGATGAGGTTTGCCCAGCGCAAGTTGCTCCCGACTCCTGCGCCGAGATGACTTGTCGGAAGAGGAACCAAGCATGCCGGGCCATGTGCACACAAGGTACAATCAATCCAACGACCAAATATGCCGAGTGCCCTAGACGATGAAATTCGCTCGGATTGGCCACTCCTTTCAAAAAGCAAGAACACCCTATGTACGGGGCGCGCACCCGTCGCCGTAGACCGCCATTTCAAAGACATTTACACGTAGCAGTACCACAATACAGCCTCGCACTGGCGGCCCCTTTCCCCGCTTTGGACCCCGGTATCCCTCATGTCCCCCTATCCGAGATAATCTGATGCTGCACGCTCCCCCTCCTGAGAAACATACTCGGCAGACTCGGCGTACCTATCCTCAGGCTCCCGCCAAAGTCTCCACGGTCCAGCACGCCCGGTGGCAGCCCGAGCGTGGGTATGGATGCCTCGTTTATCGACTCCAGATCTCCGCCCGAGGACGCGCCGAAGCCTGGCGTGCTAATGGCCGCCGAACCCTTCTCGAGCGTCTCCTTGTAAAACGCCTCGAGCGCCACCTCATCGGCGCAGAACTTCTCCAGCCCTTCCATCAGCTCCTCGGCATCATGGATGATGGAGTTCATGGCGGGCCTCCCCGCGAGCGCCCCAAGCCGGGGCGACGCCGCCACCGGGGGTATCTGCCGCGCGCCCGATGGTTGCGCCGAGGCGAAGAGCACCGGCCGGAACATGGGGCTGGACATGGGCGTCGAGTCCGGTCCGCCATGGCTGCTGTAGGATCCTGTCGTCGTCATGAGGCGCGACACGCGCTCGTTGGGCATCGGTTCGGCCCGCGTCGCCCCGCTGGCCCCTTGGAAGGCGGCCGCACGGTTACTGTACAGCCGGTTGGCCAGCATGATGAAATCACCATCGTCCTTGATTTCCGCAATGATCATGCCCGTGCGGTGAATGTACTGCGTATACTTGAAGTCGGGCTTGCCCCACGAGTAGCTGACGTCCACGTTGCTGGGGAAGTTGGAGGCGGCCTCCGTGTCGAGGACAAAGTCAAACTTGCGTAGCAGCGCCTTTTGGTAGTAGAACTCCCCCGGTTGGCTCTGCGGGGAAAACGAGTTCGGGTCGTAGTATGTCACCGGCCGCTTGGTCGGCGGCGGGAGGGCGAGATTGATGGGGTACGGCTTTCGGAAGGGGTTCACTTCCGTAATCGTACATGCCTCTGCTATGGGCACCTCGACCAGACGAAGATCATGCTGCGAGGCGATCGCAGCCCATCCCTTGATGACATCTTCAATGAGCTTGGCCGTGACGTTCATCCAGTCGATGCGGATGTGGTAGCAGTTGTCGGGATTGTGGAGTCGATCGTAGTGCAGATTGATGCGCTCTGGCCGGTACGACTTCTTGCGGTGGTCGACGTCATACTTCATGACCTTGCTGAGGACGACCTTGGGCCTCTTGGCGCCATGCAGCGTCGGGGTACTCGCGCCCGAGATGGGCGACGATTCTTCGTGGATGGACGTGGGACGAGACAAGGCGTTCAGGCCCGAACGAGGTGAGTCTCTCGGCATCTGGTCGACCATTGGGGTCGAGGGCACCGACTGGTCCTTTCTCCTCATGCTGAGCCAACCGGAACCGTGCGATTTGGCGTGCTCGCTGGTGATTTGGTAAAAGTACTGCCCGTCGCGAAACGGATGTCGTCTTTCTACATGCACAAAGATGCCCCTGTTGCGGTCCTTCCTCGAATCTCTTGGCAGGTGCTGCTGGTGGTCTCTGCTCCTATCATCGTCGAATACCATCAGCGAGTTGCCCAGCTCGACAGCTTCCTCCCGGCTTTGAAGGTCTTCAAAGTTATCGAGGAGCCAGGTCGTCATGTCCGAGCCGATGAAGCTGTTGTAGTGGAGACGTAGATGCCATCGGCGGTTCTGCATCCGCATGCCGCCTATCTCGACCGGCTGTTGGATCGCGTCGGCCAAAGCTGATATGTTGAAGTTGGATTTCGAGAAGCGTTCCTTGTTGGAAATCAGCTGGCCCTTCCTGTAACTTGCCTCGACGTTTTCGAAGAGCGGCAGCGACTCCATCTCTGCCGCGATCACCACGGACGGATCTTCCGTCTTGTAGACAATGTCCAATGGATTGGGATCTCTCAATCGCTTCGCACCCCGGCTTTGGAACTGATGCTCCGAGGGCGGCAGGTAGCGGTGCCTCAGCCAGGTCTGGGTCAGCTTCCTTATACCCTCGAGGCGGATTTCCTCGTCGTTGTCCCCCTGCTGTGTCCTCGAACTAGAGTACGGCCGGGAGCTCATAGGTATCAACACGAAGCGGGCGCGCCAGAATCGAAGGTTCTCCGTCATCTCGTCCGTGTGGCCAGCTAGGTACGAGTCGATCTGGTTCCAGTTCTTCTCCGGCTTCGGAGTCATGATGTCAATGTCGCATGATCGGTACGTGGTGTCGAGATAGGTCCGGATCCCAGGCTTGTAGAGAGGCGCAGACTGGTCTGCAGGCAGGGTAGACTCGGTCGGCTTCCTCACGAAAATGTTGACCTCGACCTCGGTGCCATTCACACACGAGAGCTGATGAATGGTATTTCCTACGCTCATGAACAAGCTTGTGCCATCCTCCACCATGTTGTCCCGCGAGAATATGTCGGCAATCTTGAGGGACTTCTGACCAAAAGCTTTCGCCACACCAGAACCCACAACGACCTGAAAGCCATGGGCGAAGCGGGCACTGATCAGTTCTCTTAGAAAGTCCTCCCTCGACTTGGCCTCGTCCGTGACATCGTCGTCCACGTTCTGGGCAATGTTGTATGGCTGTCGCTGGAACTCGTCGTCGAATTGAGCCTTGGTCGGAAAGTACTCGGTCGTAAGTGGCACAGAAGCGGGCGCAGATAGCGACTTCCACTGCATCACCTTCATCTCCGAGGGCCGTGGGAATACGTGCTGCCATCTGCTGAAAAGAATGGTGTCGTTGACCTTGTTGATGTCGGGATTGGAAGGGTTGAGAACCACGAGCCACGGCGCCATGGCCGTGGTCGGCGAAAGAGTCGTGGGAAGCTCCGGCATGGCGCCAGCGAGGAGCTTGTTGATGCTCATCTTCTGCTGGTCATCCTGGAGCATAGCCTTTGAAAACTTGACATCGCGGTCGTCGTCAAGTCGCGCCGACCTGGGCACTGCTGGGGTGGGCAGAACGGAACCAGCAGCCGCCATTGATCCAGCTTTCAGCTGCGTCACAGGGTCCGTCACAGCCGTCGACTTGATGAAGATCGGTCTGCTTGGCGTACCTTGGACAAGATCTTGAAGTTGATCGGATAGGCCGGATCTCGTACGATCGGATAGGCGGGACATGCTGTCCTTGGGGTTCAGGCGAGGCGAGGAGATATGGGTCGAAGTTTTGGTCGGGGTAGCTGGAGGCAGTCTCGTCGTCGTTGCTGTCTTCTGCCCGGATTGCAAAGCGCTGACGTTTTCCGTACGTACCTGGCCGACGGCTACTTTCGGTGCTGCTATACCAAAGCCCTTCTGGCCCAGGCTGATTTGGCGCATGAGCTTCGGTATCTTGATGGGCAAGAGGGGCCTTGACTGCGCATTACTTATACTAGAATCGCGCCGGCGCGCCGCGGCATCCACTTCTGGACCTGGATCAAGCCGAACGGTAGAAGAAACACTCGATGAAAAGGCCGCATGGGGACCATCTGTCTTCTTGTCGGAGACCGAAGACCCAAACAAGCCCGTGTCCTCGGCCAGGCGCTTTCGTGTGACCTCCTCAAGCTCGCGCGTCTGTTTAGTCGCAGCTGGCAGCGGTACCCTCGACAGGGGCAACTTTGCTCGGGATTCATCAAACGTCTGCAGCTCTTTCCACAGGCTCCTTTCACCGTGCCTGGGCAACTTGTCGCGCGCAAACTTCTGAAATCCGTACACCGGCTCGTGAAGCCCGTCTGCCGGCTTGCGAGCGTTGGCAGCGGGCCCGGCATGCAGCGTGTTTCCCGATGGCGTCTTGTTGAAATCGTTGCTGTACCTCGATGTGTCCGGGTACTTGGGGTCCATGTGAAGGGGCGTGGTCTCGATTTCGTTCGTCTCGAGCACGCTTCTCATCTGCAGATCGTAGAGTCGGCACCGTATGGCGAACTCGTCATCTTGAGACTTCTTGCGCGTGTGATCCGAGGCAAACAAGGCGATGCCCTGAAAGGAGAGGGCCTCCTCGGACTTTCCGGTCCAATACGAGACGTGCAGCCACTGCGGCAGAGCAAAGGCCCACTCGTCCGTATGCAGTCTGGATAGCGTAGCATAGCGGGCGGGCTCGTCCACGAACTTGGTTGGCGATAGCGAGTCCGCCAGCGTGCTGGTATAACTACCGGCTAAAGGCGTGGGCTGCTTTGGCGTACTGTCTCGACTCCCTACCGGATGCGACCGAGACCCTTGGTGTGCGCCCAGGTAGTGGGGATTGCGATAGCGGAATAATGGCACGGAATGGAGCGGGATCTTGGGGATGCAGATCAGATCGATGCCGATGCCATTCCCGACCAGGGCCTCGGTGGTGCGTCGCAGGTTCTCGTAGTCGACCTCAAAGACACCCGAGCCGGGACTGATGACGACAATGGAGATTCCGGTGCGCAGCAGATCCCGATCAATGTAGTCCGTTGCATACTGAGACGAGGCCAGGCTGATGGCCTCGAGAAAGTTCCCGTACATGGCGAGCGACGATTCGGCCTTGATCCTGGTGGACCTTGTGGCCGTGGCGCTGTCCTCCTCGGGGGTACCGGCCTCGCTCATGGCCTCCATGTGGTGTACGCTGATGTCCTTGCGGAAGACGTTGAACTCCCTTTTCAGCTGGTGAAGGATGGTGGTCCATTCCCCACTGGACATTTCGCTCACAACCACGCGGTAAAAGTCCTTGTACGGCCTCTTCTCCCCCGACGTTTGGTGGCCTGTGTAGTAGCCGTTCTGAATGTCGCCGGCGAACTCGGTGTTGATGCCGGTATCGTACTCGACCCTCGCAAAGAGCACGATGCTCACAAGGTGCTTCACCTGTAGCAGAGCCCACTTCTTGAAGAGGGCCGGCAGGAAGCCGTTGACGACCTTGTAGAACATGATCTCGCCGGACCCGTCCGAGTCGAAGTCCCACATCTCCCTTGCCATCTGGATGAAGAGCACGTAGCGGGCAGACTCGCTCCGGAAGATGGGGCGGGTGTTGCGGCCAAAGAAGGCCGAGTGGACCTTGCGGCCGTCGACGAAGACGGCGGCGACTGTGGCCTTGATGGCGCCCATGAAGAAGACCACCTGGCCCTTGTATACGGTGCGGTCGGCGAGGTCGGCCACGGCCAGCCTCCACATGTCGGCGCGCGAGAGGTACATGTCCTTGAAGGTCAACTCGACATGCGACGCCTCCACGGCGGGCGCGACATTGTCGACGGGCGAGAGGACGACCTGGGTGCCCTTCTTCAGGCCAAAGGCGTCGCCGATGTTCTTGGGCACAAACACCTCGACGGCCGGGTGCCTGGCGCGCAGGTCCTTGGACATCTCCTTGACGGTGAATATGTACCGTTGTCCAGCAGCGGCGGCGCAATCGTGCCTCGACAGGTCATCGGGGGCGGTCAGGGCCCGGTGCAGGGCAGCCGGTCGTAATGAGGTGTAGTTGGAGCCGGCGCCCCTCTCGTGGTCCGGCTTGCCGGTCGTGATGGACATGAGAGTGCCGGGCTTGATGTCGGCGCCGAGCAGGTCCAGGTTCAGCAGCACGTCGTCGCGGCTGGGCATCATGCCCTCGATGATGGACACGATGCAGGTACGGTCGGGGATCCGCTTGACGCCATGGTTGTCTCGTATAGTGGACGTGCTGGAGGCAGTATCGGGCGACTGCGGCGAGTCGAGTGAGGCTCGGTCGAAGCTCGTCTTGCTGATCTGTCTCAGATGCGACGCTGCCCATTGAGATGGACCACGGCGAGCCGCGGTGGGCGATGTGTCGGCATTCTTGGACATGGCGACAGTCTGTTATCCAGCATCGATGTTGGGAGGTATCATCATAGTGATGGGGAAGCCCGCCTCTCGTCCCTCACATGGCGTGACGAGCCTGTCTGCTTGGGTGGAAGAGTTGGGAAGGTAGAATTTGGGGGGGGAGTCAGTCGGTTGGTCAATTAACGAGCTGGTTCACTCACTTAGCATGCAAGGGCCTGCTCAGTGCTGGGGCGGGCTTGCTAGAGGAAGAAAGCTCTTATCTTATCGCGATAGGGCCTCGGCATCGGCATATCGGAACTCTCCCTCCCTCTTTCTTACCTCTGGGCCCAGGGAACGTCACTACTTCAAAACTCGGTCACCTTCGCATCACCATCAAGTCAACTTGGACCAGCACATCCTACGTGTCGCGTTACCGAGACACCTTTCTCGATTCACCTTTCTCGATTCCAATGTGATCTACGTCTCTACTTTGTGTACAAGTATTGCCAACATGCAAGCGCATGGGTATCAGTTGACAGCCAGCAGCACACGATTAGTGCAGCACCAAATCATCCATCGTCTTCTCCTTGACCAGCTTCCGTGTCAGCTCCATCAAGTTGTCGGCGACCTGCTCGTCATTCGATAGCTTGCTGCCCTCCTCGACCACGGCGGGCGGGCAGACGTACTGCCCTCCTTTGTCCGTCTTGGTCGCGCAGAATATGGCCGATGTACAACCCTGGAACTGATCCTTCTTGAACATCTCCATGACGACTGACATTCCGTAGCCCGCGAGGGGGTAGGGCTCGTGGATGTCCTCCTTGCTCATCTTGGTCGACACGAAGCCTGGGTGCGAAGCGTTCATCAGCACCTGGGGATGGCCCGCCCGCGTCACCTTGCGGTCGAACCAGCGCGCGTACAGCATGCCCGCCAGCTTGCTCCGGCCGTACTGCCCGTTGGGACCGGTGTCCTTGTTGATCTCCTCGAGGCTCTCGAACCTCGTGTCGGTGGGTGCGCCCTGGTGCGCGTTGCTGGCCTGGTTGACGATGCGCACCGTCGTGTTTTTGTCCGACGCCGTCTGCTTCATCAGCGGCAGCAGGTGGGACACGAGGATGGCGTGGCCCATGTGGTTGACGGCCATGTGCCTGTCCACGCCGTAGTCGGTGAGCTGGGCCGTCATGATGCCGCGGCCGGCGTTGTTGATCAAGATGTCAACTCTGTCCGTGTCCTTGGCGATCTGCTCCGCAACGGTCTTGACCTTCTTCCAGTCTGCCATATCGAGCTGGATCCATTCCGTCCTGCCGGCGGCCTCCTCGCTGATCTCCTTGGCGAGAGCGTCTTTGGCACCCTTGACAACCTCTTCGGATACTGACAGGATATACACCTTGGCGATGTTGTGGCTGAGGAGGGTGTGTGTGCATCCGTAACCAATCCCTACGATTGTCAGCATGCGAATGGCGAATGTCGAATGGTGTGTTTCAGTTCATACCTTCGCTTCCTCCCGTCACAATGGCGACCTTGCCGCTCAGGTCTGGCACATCTTCCAGCTTGAAGTCGCTGGTTCCAACCGAATGCGCTGCGCCGCCAAAGTTCTCGGCTACGGTGTTCTGCGCATCATCGTCAACGTCGGGATCAGGGTAGAGGGTAGGAGCCAGGTGGTGTCAGCTTACTCTGATGGTATCCATGACTGCGTTAACGGGTCGCGTTGTGTGGATTTGTCTTGCTGATGACGTGGATGAATTGTACTGCTGTGAGTTCTGTAGATATCTTGAGCAAGTGATGGGATATCTGGTGCGAACCGAAGCTGCGGGTTTGTGGCTTATAAGCCGAAGTCCTCGTTGTACAGAAGCCATGGCAATACGTCACGGTGGCGGGGAGGAGCGTTGGTTGTATATTATTTGGGATTGTCGGTTCGTAGTATATGATGCAGGAGCAGATGGTTTAGGTGAAATACAAGCTCCGATTGGGTCATTGTCCTCCACGGCCGTGGCGATGAGGGCGTGCACCCTTTCCATGACGCGCTCGACTCCAGAGGCTCTGACGACATTGATGTCTTGGTTCGCCCTTTTCTCTGATGGCAGCAAATCAAGCGACCTGGGCTTCCCTGCCACTCTCGCTCCGGTCGACTGTTTGTAAGTTCCCCGTCAAGGTGACAGACAAGTGGATCGATCAGACGAGTGAGTAGCCGACGGGATTCCCCAAGCCAATACCAATGCCAGTATTACTTACTGTATTAGTCAGTGCCAGAGCGACTGAGAAGGTAACTAGAGTCTAGTGGTAGTAATGCCATCGTCCGACTACATGCAGGCGACCATGTTGATGACCGATTACACGGCCGCCAGATGAAGCACGGCATGGAACCGACATTTGTTTGTCTCTAGACTAGATTCTAGCGACTCAACCCCCGGTGTTATACGCCGTAAGTCATCCTAATTGCCCCAAACTTGCCGGATCTGACGTCCAATCCAGCGCACGATGCGGCTTTCCGCCATGGGCCGATGCGACCCTGCTCTCTCGTCTGCCGAGCGGCGAGGGCTCACTTGACGGGTGTGAGTCGTGTGACCGTGTGACCGTGTAACCGGCCAAGTGGCACGCCGCACCACGATTGCATTGCAGCTCTGGACGAGGGACCTGCTCATTGCCAGACTGCTCGTTGTGTCGCTACCTGCCCAGCGTCTGCAAGGTCAGGTCGAGTGGCGAGTCTCTTGGAGAGCAAACACACGTACCGGTATTCGTTGCTTGTTTCGGTATTCATTGCTTGTTTCAATAAGAGCTCTGTCTGGCACGCCATCTGCTTCACGAACTTTGCACCCCGCCACAATTCCTTTTGCTGGCTGTCTGAGGTTTCGAATTGAGGCCGGCATGGTCTTGTTTCTACGCGACTTGGAAACGAACGCTGTTCTTGTCCCGGATTCCGTATCATCGTCGTGGCCACTGACAAGCGAGACTCGACTCGAGACATCTCTATGCCAGCTCAACATTTTCGCCATTTCGACACTCTCCAAAACTTTCTCGAAGCCAAACGTCAGCGCCATCATCTCTCATTGCCACCTCCGCCAAGGGCTGTGCTCGAAGCCACCATGGCGATTTTCAGGCTCACATCCAAGCAGAAGCTCATGGCCGTCATCGGGATCTCATTCGCCTTTTTCATCGCCGAGATAGTCGGTTCGTCTCCTATATGACGCAGACGACGGCATCGATACTGATGTTGCGTAGTTGCCTTCTTGACAGGATCTCTGGCCTTGCTTGCCGATGCCTTCCATTACGTGAGTCGCCTGTTCCTGCGCGAATGCAGACAGACGGCCATCAACACTAACCACCTAGGTTAGATGAACGATCTCATCGGCTTTATAGTGGCCTTGACTGCCATCATTGTGAGCGCAGCTCGTGCTCGTCTGCCACGCCAGAACACTGGCTGAGTGAGACACATCTAGATTTCCGAGCACGCCAAATCGCCGCAAGACTTTTCCTTTGGATGGGCGCGGGCATCGCTGCTCGGTGCCTTTTTCAATGGCGTCTTTCTCCTGGCTCTGGGGGTGTCCATCTTCCTCCAGTCCATCGAGCGATTCGTCTCACTCTCACGTATGTGCCGTGCCGTACCGTACCTTGCCTCCCAGCATGTTCCTCCCAGCATGTTCCTCCCAGCATGTTCCGCTAGATACTGAATTGTGCAAGATGTCGAGAACCCGAAGTTGGTCCTCATCATGGGCTGCGTCGGCCTCACGCTCAACATCCTCAGTGCGACGCTTTTGCACGAGCACCACGGCCACGACCATGGTGGCGGACATGGTGACGGACATGGTGACGGACATGGACATTCTCACAGCCACGGAATGGGAGAGCCGCACGAACACGCTCATGGTCATGCTGAACACAATCACTCCCACAACGTCGCCCACAGCCACGGCCACAGTCCCGCTAACATCGAGACCGGACGCGCAGGCAGCGCAAGTCGCGACGAGCACCCCATGACGGTAATGTTGCAATCCATGCATCCACACTGCTCGTGACGCTGCCAGTCTAACGATCCTTTCCCAGCCCGTGAGCGTGCACGCCGAGCACCGGCATACGGTGGCCAGCCTCCAGTCCTCGGGCCGCGACCTGGGCATGCTCGGCGTCCTGATCCACGTCGTCGGCGACGCCCTGAACAACGTCGGCGTCATCGTCGCGGCGCTGGTCATCTGGCTCGCCGACTACGACGCGCGCTTCTACGCCGACCCCGGCGTGAGCATGGGCATCGCGCTCATGATCCTGCTGTCGTCGCTGCCCCTGGTCAAGAACAGCGGCAAGATCCTCATGCAGAGTGCCCCGAGGGGCGTGGATCTTCAGGACGTCAAGCACGATCTCGAAAAGGTACGTTTGCGTGCCCAGTCCCCCAGTACCGACCGACCGACCGACCGACCGACCGACCGACCGGATGGTCCGCCGTCAGGAGCAGAAGCTGACCCTTTCCGCTGCCCTAGATCTCCGGCATCGAGTCCGTCCACGAGCTGCACATCTGGCGGCTCGACCAGAAGAAGGTCATAGCCTCGGCGCACGTCGTCGTCTCCCACGTCAACATGCTGGACTTTATGGACAGCGCCAAGACGGTGACGGAATGCCTGCACGCGTACGGCATCCACTCGGCGACGCTGCAGCCCGAGTTCGCGGCGGCAACGGCCACGGCAGCGACCGGTGACACGGCAGCCTCTACCGGTACATCGGTGACCCCCGCCTCGCCGGTTAGAAGACGGCGGGTGGAGGGTCCGACGACGGGGGCGGTGCGTGCCAGATGGCGTGTGGGAATCTCTGCGAGAGTCTGATGTGCTGCACGATTGCGAAGCCGCTGTGAATCCGTGATGGTTACGTGTGAGGGGGAAGATGGACAGACAGACAGACAGACAGACAGACAGACAGACAGACAGTAGACTAGATAGATGTCTTGGAGACGGAGAGTACCGAGACATATGCAGGACTGAGTACAACAAGAAAAGCCCGATGAGCTACCCCGCCTAATAAACCAGACTATTTCATTCAAACCATCGCACACTCCGGAGTAACTACTGTTATGTTACAGTCTACTGTCGACCCTCCTCACTTTGGCCCCTTTCATCCACACCCCCCCTCCCTTCCCCCCTTTCCCACCCTTGCTTGTCCAGGGTCCCCAGGGCCCAAGCCACCTTCAGACTTCAACATGGGCGCTCTCCTCACCACCCTCCGCGACCTCGTGCAAACCCTCCAGTCCACATTCGCCCTCCTCCGCACCCTGTCCACCGACTTCCATGCCGTCCTCACCCGGGCCTCGGTCTCCCCGGGCCTCCCCGATCCCAATCCCTCCACCCCGTTCTGGTCCGAAAACCCACCCTTCCCGGACCTGGTCAACACCCAGTCCCCGTCTCTGCCCGAGACCGTCGACATAGCCATCATCGGGTCGGGCATCGCCGGCGCCGCCGTCGCGTGGTCGATACTGGGGGAAGAGAAGCGCCGGGGCACGCGTCCTCCACCTCCACCTCCTCCTCCTCCACCTCCACCTCCTCCTCCTCCTCCTCCTCCTCCACCCGCGACATCCACGTCCGCGTCCGCGTCCGACCAGGGCAAACACGACCACGGCCACTCCCACCGCCACATCCTGGTCCTGGACTCCCGCGCGCTCTGCTCCGGCGCCACCGCCCGCAACGGCGGCCACATCAAAGCGACAGCGCACGAGATCTTCCCGCGCCTGCTCCGGCTCTTCGCCCCGTCGCGCGCCGCCGCCCTCGCGCGCTTCCAACTACGCCACGTCGACGCCCTGCTCGGCGTGTGCGCGGCCGCGGGCCTCACGGGCATCGCGCAGGCCCGCGCCGTCGAGACCGTGGACCTCTTCCTCGACGCCGCCGCCTTTTCCCAAGCGTCGCGGGACGTGGCCGAGACGGCGCGCCACCTCCCCGACGCCCCGGCCGTCGCGATCCTGGACGCGGACGCGGCGCGCGCCCGCTTCGGGACCCGCGCCGGTGCCGTCGTCGTCGGCGCCATGGTGTATACCGCCGGCGCCATGTGGCCGTACCGCTTCGTCACGGGCGTGTGGGCGCGTCTGCTGCTCGAGTATGGCGCCGGGGCGGATGTATCGTCGTCGTCGTCTTCATCGTCGTCGTCGTCGTCGTCGTCAACGTCATCGTCATCCTCCTCGCCACTGCTGGCCATCGAGACCAACACACCCGTCACCTCCATCGCCGTCGCCCTCGCCCCCGACCCCGACGACTTCCCCTATATCCTCCACACGCCCCGCGGCACCCTCCGCGCCCGCCACGTCGTCCACGCCACCAACGGCTTCGCCTCGCACCTCGTGCCCGGCCTGCGCCGCAAGATCACGCCCGCGCGCGCGCACATGTCGAGGCAGACGGCCGGGGCCCGGTTCGGTTCCCAGACGGGCGCGAGCGAGAACCGGTCGTGGAGTGTGATTTACGCCGGTGGGTTTGACTATGTCACGCAGCTGCCTCCCCCTGTCACATCATCATCATCATCGTCATCAACATCACAAGATCATACCACCAACGACAGCACCAAGCCGGAAAACACCCAAGGCGACTTCATGCTAGGCGGCGGTTTCTTCCGCTCGCCCAAGCAAGGCCTCGACCAGGTCGGCGTGGCGTCCGACGCCGGTCCCCCCGACCCCCTGACCATCACGCACGTCGCGGGCGTGTTCCCGGCCATCTTTGCGCCCTCGGGCCCCGGCGCCGAGCTCAGAGAGGTCTGGTGCGGCACGCTCGGGTTCACCGGCGATCTCCTGCCGTTCGTCGGGAGGCTGCCGAACCGCCTGACCGGTCGCGCGCCGCCTCGTACGATTATTACCAAGACGAACCCCAACGATGCTGCTACTGCTGCTACTGCTGCTGCTGCTGCCGCCGCCTCCGTCGTCGAGCCCGGCGAGTGGATAGCCGCCGGCTTCTCGGGCGAGGGCATGGTCTGGGCGTGGCTGTGCGGGACGGCCCTGGGCATGATGCTGGCGGGGACGCCTGAGGATGAAGAGCTGCCGGCCGTGCCTGGACGGCCCGGGGGACGCATGGGCGACTGGTTCCCAAAGGAATTGTTGGTGACGGGAGAGAGGCTAAGGAGCGCGGATTTGGTCAATCTCGCGAATCAATTCTAAAGCACACGGTCGCCGCCGCCAGTCTCGGACGATACACGGGCAGGTCATTTTCAATCATAGTCCAGCATCACGCAATCGAGGTTCTACAAGAATACACAAAACGTCAAGTCAAGGCTGGTATAATCTCATTGCATCTGGTTTTGCGGCAACGCCTAGCAGGAAAAAGAAAAAAGGAAAAAAAAAGAAAAAAAGGCAAAGCTATCGTGGGGGTATCATCGCACATCTAAAAAAATGCCTCTTCATAAGGACTTGTATGTATAGTGGTAGGATGGTGGGTGGCAAGCCGCGGCTTGGAACTTGCCTCGCCGAAGCCGTCATCCGGACGCTTCGCAGACCGGTTCGACGATTCGCTCGCTTCATGACCCCACCTCGTTGAATTCGACCGTGTCAAGCCATCCTCTGACAGCCACTTTCAAAACACTATCCTTCTCCTTCGATGGGATGTGTTGTGCCTGAGCCATCGACTCGGCCTCCTTCTCACGCTGTTCCACGACATCCTGCACGATGCTCTCCAGTGCGGACAGGATGACTGTCTTGCACTCAGCTCTGGGCACCTCGTGAACTTCAAGTCCGCTTGCGACCATGTCTGGCTCTTCCGGCATGGAAGCGTGGCTGTTTCTTCGTTCGCGCCTCTTGCTAGCCGACCGCGACGAAGCTGTCGAGTTGTCCTTGGTGCCGTCATTGGAGTGCGCAATGACTCGTTCGATTGCCTCGATGAGCGTCTCGTCCAGAGTCACGAGCAGTTCCTCGTCAATCCTCTCGTTCAGAGGTTGCTCGTACGGTGAGAGTGCGGGCGTGTTTAGCGAAGCGCCATAGGGATATGCCGAGGTGGCGAGGTACTGCCCGCTGCTCCTGTCGGGGAAAAGTGCTTTGGGCTTGACCAAGCGGCGATATCGCAGACGTCGTATAGTAAAGTCGGTCGTGTCCGCGATGATGGCCGTGCTGACATCCACCCATCTTTCAGAAGGCCACTCCACCGAGGGCTGGTGCGAGTTGACAGAAGGAGTCGGCTCCGCCATGAGCGACTGCCGTACAGTGGCAAGTAGGTCGGCCTGAGGCGCAATGGCCTGGAGCGCAAAGTCGCGATGATATTGTTGCAGCCAGCCGGCCGCGTTGAGGGGAGCATCGCCGTCGGTGGCGAGTCTGGACAACTGCTCGAAGCTGTCCAGTCCACTCCCAAGGCCGGGCGTAGATAGGTATCCGCTGCTGGACGGAGAGCTGACGGCCGATTCGAACGACGCGAGATAGTCAGGCAACTGTATGTCCACGTCAATAACACCATCGTCCGAGTCGATGGTTGTCTTGACGGGGGATTCGAATGCTCCCGAGGGGTCGGGCAGTTGGTGGGCCGCCATCTGTTCCGCCATGGTCATGGTTCCAAGATGACGAGGCGTTGCAGGCTGCTCCATGGACGTCTTTGATGAACTGACGCTGGAGTCGAATGGGCCCTGGCCGGTATTGTTGGTACTTTGTGCTTCTCGCGCCATCCCCGCCAGTCCATCCCCGCCGCTGGTCGACTTGGTTGGAGACGCAAGTGGGCTATCCCTGCTGCTCTGGTGATCGAGTGTGTGGGATGTGGTGGTCGCTAGCGAACCTCTCCGTCGTGCGCTCCAGAGCCCGCTGATGACACTGCCCCAATTCGATCCACGGCTGCGCGAGTCGTTGCTGGTTTCACTTGCGAGGCTGGAACCTTCCCCTCGCTGCAAGGTTCTTTTGAGGTCATCCGCCACGGTGCTGCCACTACTTCCAGGGCGCAGACTCCGGCGTTTATCCGTTCGGTGGAGCGAGGAAAAGTGCGGCACAGCTGCGTCGGGGGTGATGGTGTTAGCCGCCGCCGCCGTGCTTTTCCGCGTGGTCAATTCGTTTCCCGACATGGGCAGGGTGGAATGCTTGAAGAGCGTCGCGTCCGAGGGTCGTCTTCCGTGCTGCGAGTCCATGCTCAAGTGCGCAAGCTGGGCAGGAATGCCCGTAGCGGACCTAGTGGTGGCCTGAGATTGGATGCTGAAGCTGCGAGCGTGCGAAGGACCTCGAGACGCGGCCGTGGGCCTTCGGTTGATCTTGCGGCGTAACGACTCTTCTTTCGAAATAGGGACAATATAAGAAGGCGGCGAGTGAGAGAAAGAGGCCGACGTGGCCGGCCTATGGGTCTGGATCGAAGGCAGTTGCTGGTTCGCCGGCAAGAAGGCGGCAAGCAAGAATATCAAGCGGCGTGCAACCATCTTGTTGTTTGCCACAATGATTGTTCTGCATGGCAGCGACGTGTCTTCTTTGCCCTTGGCCTTTTGCTGTTGGTAATGGCGCTTCCGATACAAAATCGGACTCAGGGCTTGGAGCCAGTCGGTGTGGGTGGCCAGGAATCCGGTAAGCAGGTTGAAGAAGAAGAAGCCTTGCTCTTTCCCTCCCGCCCACTTGGCAACCCATCTGGCCTCCTCACGCCAAGGGCCCCATCGTCCTTGGCCGGTCACAACCCGTGTAGCACGTAGACCCGTGACGATCCGTACGCGCGCGGCATCGACTGCGCGGCCGAGCTGGGAGTCCTGCATTAAGCAATTGGCAGGTAACGTAATAAGTTTGGCGTTCGTCTTGGGGGGTTTCATCTGGGATGCGGTAGAGCCTCTCCTGTTGTTCGGGTTGATGCTGTTGATCGAGGCGCTCCGACCGATCTGTACGTTGACCAGGGGCGGTTGGGGATCGGGCGAGGAGTAATCCGCGGTTTTGAGCATGGGGGATAATGCCGTGGCGACGACCGACTGGAGATGCGTCAGGGTCCTCTTGATGATGTCCCAATGCTCGGTAATCACATCCATGCCATCTTCCGCATCGTTGCTATACGTGCTCTCGAACGACTCGTGAAAGCCAGAACTGACCATGGACCAGCCAGCCCGCCTTGCTGAACCGAAGGATGATGGGAAAGAGTCCTGCTCTGTGTAAGAGCTTGGCCCCTTGAAACTGGACTTGGCGCCTGCATGGTTCGGCGTCGTGGCCGGTAGGTGTAGCACCAATGCTACGGCATACATTGGAGTTCGCTTTTGTTGCGGATGCGATCTCTTCTTCTTGCTGGGCAGCTCATCGGGCGAGTACGGAAATGGGAATCCGCCGGCGTCCTCGGATAACCGGCCCTGGGGCGTCGCTCCCGATGTCGGGGTTTCCAAGTCATCCGCGGGAAGGTTGACGGGGAAAAGCCGAGTCACCAGGACCTTTTTGCGATCCGCAGGTCGGTGGGTGGTACGGAACGCCGCGCCCGCAGATTCGGACGTGAAGGACTGGGCAAGCCGGCTGGATCGGATGCTGGCTCGGCCCATGGAGCCTTTTCCGTCACCGACGTAAGAACTAGCAAAGTCGGGCCGACTGTCGCTGGGCACGATGTGAACCTTGGTGCCGGTGCCTTTGTAGGTCATGACCTCCGAGTTGGCAAAGATGCAGCTGGTGAAACTGGAAAGCTCTTCGCGGTACTCCCTGGCGGCACGCTGCGTCTCGGTCTCCACATAGGTATAATGACGGGACTGCACCGAGGGCCTCCGATCGAATGCTCCTTGCCGCGGCTGGGGGCTGTCTGGCTGGATCACCATGGGTCGGGCCGACTGGCCGACGCTGACCTTCCTCGGCGAGGTCGGGTTGCGGCGAAGATCCTGCACCGAGGTTTGGACGTGGCCCGTCGTGGCCACCGATCGATCACCGGCAGCAAGCACCGTCGGGCCCGGCTGGCTGTCGTACAGCAGAGCTGGGTTTGCCGAGCCCAGACTGTCCTGCATGACGACGAAGCGCACATCGCGGACGTCCAGGTCGATATCCCCATCGTAGTCGAAGATGCTGGGTGAGATGGACGGGAGGGCCGATGCGGTCGGCAAAGGGAAGACTTGGTCCTGACGGTAGTACAAGGCTTGGGAGTCTGGGAACAACAGGCTGCGCGTGTGAATCTCCTCCTGCACAGACTCGGGTGAGGGCATGAAGGACGAATTGGACATGTGCGACTGCGGGTCGCCGCCACCGCCCGACGTGAGGTTGAAGAGCTTGCCCAGCATGACAGCTCGCGCGGTGACTAGAGGCTAATGGCTGACGGCTCAGACCTAGCCAAGAGGCTGGTGCGAAAGTCAAATGTGGTGGTGGAAGACTGGAGGCTTGGGAGTGCGAGGTTCCCCGCGGCCAGTGTTGAGTTGGCGACTTTCAGCAGACCGGGTTGGTCAGATGGGGAGCACCCGCCGCTTGGTTCATTGCTGCGCTGCGAGCCATGTGGAAGGGCGGATTTGTTGTCGTTGTCGTTGTCGTTGTCGCTGTGGTCCTTTTTGTCGCCTTTGTCGTGGCAGGCGAGGGAGGGGTGTGCCGAAGGAGCCTCTGTGGCAATTCTCCTCGGCGGGTCCCTCTGTGTTTGACAGCGTGCACCTCGGTATGGAGAAAGAAGCAGGATCTGGTGACGAGGGTCAGGTACGGAGCAAGTACGGATACCCTCTCTCTGCTGGTCGAGGGGCTGTCGAGGGGCTGTCGAGGGTGGTGGAGTACCGAGAGGACCAGGAAGAAGAGGCTCAATGCCGTGCAGGCCTCGCAGGTCAAGTGACAACGGCCTCAGCGAATGGAGACTGACTCGCAGTGGGAGGAGGAGGCGGCGGAGGAGGGGTTGACGATGCGTGGGGACGGATGCATTGGAGAGCACGGAGTGGTTACGGAGTACGAAGTACGGTAGTGGCAGCAGCAGGGCGCGCCAGTGTTATTAGCAAAAGAGCAAATGTCCGAGATGGTTTAAAGTGGCTCTGTCTTGGTCTGAATGGGATTTCCGTGACAAACACCAACGGCACTATGTGGAGGCCGTGGAGGCTCGATGGATCGTGCGTGTCGTGTTCAACTGAAGTAGTGTGTGTGTCAGACTCCGAGGGGCCACACAGCCAGTCTCGGACCGTGAGTTGCAACTAAAACTAGACTCTGGCCGGTCGCAAGATGGGACTGAGAGCAGACTGAAGATGGATGGAGGAAGAAGTCTTGCCAACGTCATCCCCGTTCGCTAGTTGGAGAGTCTCGAGTCTCCAATCTCCAATCTGACCTGGCTGATTGGATGCATGCATGGGTTCCCCGGTCTGCAGTTATCAGATGGGGACACAGGGCGGCACTTGTACCGTGTATCGCAGCCAGCCAGTCTCCAGATTCCGTCAAGACGTTGGTGAGAGAGAGAGAGAGAGAGAAGCGGTGAGACGCGAGGTGCCAGATACCTAAAGTTGATGCAGCCGCAGGGATGTGACCCCAGAGAACCGAGAGAGAAGGTCGAGGGATATGGACGAGTTGGGGCCAAGAAGCTGCAACCGTCGCCGAACACCCGCCCAAGGTGGGGTCTCGATGCATGGGCCGCTTTGTAGCTGATACTTTCGGTCTAAGGCATCAACCGACAGGGTGCAGCAGCCCAAAACACCACCGCTCGATGCTTGTGTTTCTCTCGGGCGTGCATCCCAGCTAACTTATCCCAGCTCGAGATGTCGACATGGAGGTTAGATGATGGAGCAGCATTGGCATTGGCCTTTGCATTGAATCGCCCAGCCGACTATCCCTACAAACATGCCTATTTAGTCTTACGGTTTCCTGGGGAAGGAGGGTATGGAGTACTTTGGAGAGCTAACAGTACATGCGAAGCAGTACGTAAGTAGTTAATAACTACTGTGTACAGCAATCCGTACTTGGTAGTGTTCGGCGTGCTTGTTGTAGAAGTACGTAGTGACTGCTGTGTACGGAGTACTACGTAAAGTACTTTGAAA
This sequence comes from Arthrinium puccinioides, assembly GCA_022414665.1. Classification (NCBI taxonomy): domain Eukaryota; kingdom Fungi; phylum Ascomycota; class Sordariomycetes; order Amphisphaeriales; family Apiosporaceae; genus Arthrinium; species Arthrinium puccinioides. The sequence goes on from JAIUNF010000004.1 coordinate 724,358, forward strand.
GGTGGTGATTGGAAAATTGAAAACCTCAAAAGGGGTCCCAGTCTAGGCCCCACTACAGTCCCCCTCCAGTCCCGCTCCCAGTCCCGAGTCCACTCCCAAGAATACCGACAAATAGGGTCCATCATCGCCAACTCCGCGTGCCGTCCTCAGCTTCGCCCTCATTAAATTTACTGGTCACGAGTCGCAATCGCGCAGCTCTTATAGCACATGGGTGTTGCTTAAGGATTGTCCCAGTGAGGCTGTATCACAAATGAAACCCTCGACGCTCCCGTCGTCGGTGAGGCCAGGCTGTGCTGCAAGTGCAGTCAAGTCACCCGCATACACCTGCTAGTACGGGACAAGACTTCACCTTCATTCTACGCCGCCCCACGTGCGTTACACATTGGAATCATTGGCATTGGTCCCAATCCGAACACCACCACTTGACTTGGCCTTACCTCGGTGCTGAACGCCAGGTACCCATGCGCTGCGGTGCCGATTCGACAAGCTACTTTTACTACTACGACTTGGACGTAGCTCCGGCTTGTAACTACTGTGTAACTAGTTGCTGTGCATCCGCACTCCATACTGGGCGAGACTCGAAAGAGCTGCGGGCGGTAAACTCCGATCCGCAGGCGGCTCAGAACAACATGTCAGTCACCGGTACGCTACTGCTACAGTACCATGACTAACTAACTACTACTGTACGGTATGCACAGCGCAAGCTTAGGGCTGATTGACGAATGACCTTCATACCGGGGCTTGCATGCATCAGTCAAGCGCCCGTGCGTCCCGAGTCCTCGCAGTCTTGCGTACTCCGTAGTAACTACTGTGTACTAAGTTACGTAGTTCACTAGTTAACGCTAAGTCGCTGACTACTGCGTACAGTGTCTCTGTGCTGTGTACGGAGTGCTCCGTACGGATAACTAACGTTGGCTAGTTAACTAGTTTCTTCGTACGGATACTTCGTACATCTATCTACAGTAGTTATCCGCTATTTTCAGTTCATCCCGCCTGTCAGCGCTAGCACGCCCTCCCTCTTCTACCACACCTCACCTCACAATCCGGTCAGCTTACTACTACCCAAAGATACTACGTACTTGAAACCTGCGCTTGCAAGTATGGGGCGTGTGTAAGCTTTCCATTGTAAGACGGGCCGCTCCCTTTTTACCCACCGACTTCAGTTTGATCACGGAGCACTCCGTCCTGCGCGGCAACACAGTGGTCCTGGTCCTGGTCCAGGTCCAGCTCATATGATCACCGTCTCCGTGTCTCTCGCGCTTCGCCGCCGACGTTAGACACGCGCTTCCAACTACCACCACACATATAAATACACGTATTACACCCACACACGTACACGCACGCTCGCTCGCACACGCGCACATACGCATGGCATGTCGCAAGCCACATGTCACCCCGAGCTAGCATCCGAGCCGTTCCCCAACACGGCAGGTAGTACTCTATCGGCAGACCGGTGAGGGCTTGGAGCGCTCAAACGAGCCGGAGAGCCTGCCCACAACGTGGCAGCCCTGCCTGGGCCCTGCCTAGGCCCTGCACATCGCAATTTCTACCAAGGAAGCAAATGCTTGACGTTAGCCTGACTGAGAGTTTCTTGCGACTCGGATTCTCACTCGTCTCGAGCGGAATCCGAAAGAGAGACGGATGATCTCTCGGTCGATCGCGTCGGAGAGTGCTCCCATTCGCCTGTTGCTCACCGCAAATAGCCATGATTCGTGACGTAGGATCGATCCATGATCGAGACGGGAAAGTTTTAGCCGTTGCGGATGCAGCTTTGCTTTTTTTTCCCTCGAAAATCAAGGGTCCAGCGCATAGCCACATACCCAGCATCCGTACGGATACGGAGTAACTAATCTAACCATATTCTTGCGCTGTCTCACAACCCCATGAATCCTGGACTTGGCGGTGTCGCCTTCCCCCATCCCAAGACTTCCTTCAGCCCACCGCCGCTTCAGGCCTTTCAGGCTCCAGCAGCCACCCCTTTCGAGGCCGACTGGGGGGTGGGTGGCGCCTCGCACATCGGTACCGTGACCACGGAGTCGGGTCGGGCGGCTACTTATCAGTCTTCCATTTGCGGAATCCAACCTTCTCCCAGCCTGTCATTTCAGGTCGTGTTCTCCACCGGTCATACCGTAACTTATACGTAGTACGCAGAGAATTGAATGCATTATGCGACGCCATAGCTCTAGCCTGGCTTTGGTCGACGTGCTTTTCCGCAAGACGAACAAAACAAAAGAGTGTCACCATCAAGACGATCGTATCTTTGTGATCTACAAGGGTGTCTCGGCAGGCTGGTCGTACACGGGTATATTGGGGATGGCCTATGGTCTCCCCTCTTCTCATCGAGCACCCTGGAGCCTGACGCGAATACCGCAGAGACAGACAAGTCTCCTTGGCTCCTGTAGAGTTTATTCCTGGTACGGTCTGAAATGTCGAACATGCTGCGACAATCTCCACCGCGTAGCCTCACTCCTGCTTCTATCCTCGCCGTTCCACCATTTGATCTCGTCCGGCCTCAGGAGCCCCGGGAAGAAGATGGGGAGAAGCGAGCTGCCGGCTCCTTCGTACGTCTCTTCGAGTGTCATGAGGCCGTCCATGACTTTCCGCGACTCGATCGCCTCGACGAAGTCGAGGTGGATGCCGTAGCTGCCCGGATCCCTGCTGGCACCCGCGACGTAGACATTCTGCAGCATCCCGACGCCCCCGATGGCGACCAGATACCACGTGTTTGACTTCAAGCCAGAGCTCGTGATTAGCAGGGCCGTCCAGAGGAATGCCAGAGAGACGGCCATGAGCACGCTCAGGGCGTAGTTGACATCGGACGAGACGTCGTTGGCGAACTCGAGGAGATTGGCCCCCTTTTGTTCGTTCCGGATCACGATGACGTCCTTGTAGCCGTTTCCCTTTGTCAGCGCAAAGGTCAGGTTCGTCCTCCTCTGCGAGAGCGTAGTCCGTCCGTGGAGGAACCCCGTGACCGCTACCAGGAGCGTGCCGCAGGCCGTCAGCACCATGACTTCCCACTCGCGGTACAACGCGCACGGGATGGATGCAATTGCCAGCTGGAGCACCGTGACTGCGACGCCGGTGACGCCGACCGAGTCGATACGCCGGCCCTCTTTCTGATCGTCTTTGGCGCGGAACACGGTGATCCGAAACGGCTCGACGGGCTTGCCATCCGGAAATCTCGCTTGAGCCTCTTCTAGCGGGCCTCTAGGCTCGGACGCCAGCCCTTGATAGTCGTTGGGGATGTAGCGGACCCTCCACCGGGCAAAGTTGTGGACGAGCCGTCCCAGCACCCACGAGGGCCTGTCGACCACGTGGTTCTGCCCGCAGACGACCAGGGCGCACGGGAGGTCCGGCTCGGGCTGCAGCTTGAGCCGCCCGGCGGTGCTGAGGAGGAACATGTAGGCGTAGGCCACCCAGCCAAAGGAAAAGGCCACCGGCTTGAAGCTCTGGCCGGAGAACTGCGCCAGGGCCGACTTGATCACGTCCCCGCCGACGATGAGGAGGACCGAGAGGATGTCGCCTGGGTTCTGCCACTGGCTCCTCAGCTGCGACGCGATGTCCTCTGGTTCCGACGACATGATGTTGGACACGGAGCACCAGCAAGAGACGCAGTGACTGGACACCAGAACTTGGAAGTAGTTACGGGAAGTTTTAAGGATGTTGGAGCTGAAAGCTTTCCTTGTTACGGCCAGCGGAAGAATTCCTTCTTTTGCCCAGCTGAAAAAAAACCCCGCTTCCGCCATCCTGCATAGATGTGATATCGGCATCCAATCGGGTGCTTTTCGGGGCCGATCAAGGCTTCGTACATGAATAGGGTGGCAGGGAGCCATATTTACTAGTCTATCTTATCTAGCATACATAGCCACAAAGAAGGAAGGGGCTTACTTTGAATCTTGGTCTAGTTGATTTTGTGGGCGGTGTTTGTCGGACTATGGAGGGCCCCAGTTCATCCCAGGTGGTCGCTATCGAGTCTCTCCGGGCGTTAATTCCTGTTGGAAGATATTGTTCCATTCAGAGGTTGCTGAGAATTTTCATTATTGCTACATCCCATTTTTGCGTCAGCCATCTGAGGTTGGAACACTGTCAGAGATTTCGATAGTTGTTACAGCATGAACCATGAGAGATATTGCCATATTGGCCGGGTAGCAAGGTAGGACTGGGAGATGGGAACTCCCCGGGACGAACATGCTCTCAATCTCGCAGGTAACATCCCTAAGCAATTCGGGTACCTTCATTTTCGTTTACGCGGCGGGATTAGACCGCGTGAGATTAAATATGGGAACCTACTATACTCTTGTCTCGATTGTGTCTAGCTGCTACCTCAACCCTATCATGCCAAGGGCTGTCAGCCAACCGCCAACCCGTCGACTGCTTCGCTGGGACGATGCTATGCAGTGAAAGGACTGCCGGAAGAAGCAATTTATAGGTCTAGCATCTCCAGGTTGGCATGCGGATATGCTGGGAAAACTTGCGACGCTCGCCGAGTCCAATGGTCTATATTGCTTTCACGCTGAATACACGTCTAGATGCGTCGCCTCTTTCAGTCTCGCTCACTCAGATGTAACCCGAACAACACCCCATTAACTTTCCGGATAATATAGAGGAGATTGGGCTGCGAATCTGGCCCAGGCTACGGCCGTGGCGACTGTATATATTGAGATGAGGGAGGGAGGTAACTAGAAAGTATATATCAGAGATAATCCTGCTAAAAGTGCCTTTTCGGCCTAGTGAATACTTATATACTCTCCTAGCCAAAACCAACCACAACGGACCCTGCCCGGATTGAGCAATAACAAGATATCTTCTTTACTATATATTAGCATCACAAAATTACTACTATAGTAGCGCTGGATAGCCTATTAGTAGCTCCGGACAGGCTCCTAATAACAATATCGTATTTCCAAGAGAAGATAATAAATTACCTTGTTAAACTTTAGCCGGTCATCAACCTTTCAGTTCAGTAATGGGAAATAAGTAATGTAATATAAGGTTCAACTTATCTGATAAAGCAATATAAGATGTCTTACTTAAGTGTATTAGTAGTTCGACCATTCATCACGATTATCACTACTAGTATACTTATCGATCAATCTACAGCTTCTATACAATACCTCTAACTGTCCAACTCCCTACTTTTATTTTATTCTCTATATATTTTAACCTACGTTACGTTTGCCTTTACTTTATACGTAGGCTAAGAAAGCCTAAAAGGACTATTATTTCTCTCTCTCTGCAGTTCAAGAATTGCGCTATCTTTATACATTATTTAACTATGAAGTTCTATACTATTTTGCCATTACTACTTTCAGCAACTTTAGCTTCATCTTCTTTCTATAATAGAAAGAACATTGTAGACCTCTCTCCCAGGGATGATACCATATCCACGTCCGGACTTTTTGGGATGTGTTTTCCTTCTAGGAGTCAAAAGGGGGAAAAGACTGTGCGGAATAAGATAAACGCAAAGGTCGAGTTCTTTGGTAAAAAGTTTGAACTTTTGATCTGGAACCCCCAATTACGAGTCAACGGCTTTTTTCCAAATGGCGGTACTTCAATACGAGTAACTAACAGACTCTGCGATGAGGTGAAAATTAGTATAGTCTCCGACAAGCATATAGGTCAATTTTCTATTGATGGTTCTTCAGAAAAGGTGATTCTTTTCAATCAGCGTTTGAAGATTGGGGAGAAGTTGAAAGTTCAAGTGCACCGCTAAAGATGGGAGATTTAGTTCAGCTAGATTCAATTGTATTTTATTATATATACACATGATTCATGTACATCTTGACTTGATTCCAACTATAATCAGCATACAAACCAATCAAATCGCAGCTTCTATACACTACCTACCTTCGTTCAATGCACTACCTTCCATTCCTATCTTATCTTGCACCTATCATCCTCATAGGCGAATTTGAGTAGTCTTGCCCTATCTGTCAGGTATCTGTCTCTTGAGGCGCAGCCACCTTTGAATTTCAAGAACGGCCGTCTGAACTGGCCCCCTCGTATCTATAGTTAGCATGAATGCAGGAAACCAGGCTCTGTTTCGCAATGGACCTTGCCAAAGTTGTAGTAGGTATGAGTGACGTCACCTCTTGGCAATGTACTATTGGAGGCAAGTAAGGTTAGCAGGCGTTTTCTATGGCGAAAGAAGAAACTCTCAGTCTGGAATAAGACATTGTGGAGTCTCCCGGACTCGCCGGGAGTTACTTGGATTCCGCTTTCTGCCTCTCACTGGTCATCCTTCACGTCCAAGACGCTATAGGTGACGTCGGACGACACTGAAAAGTATCACCTCTCGCGCAAGAAGAGCACGCACCTGATTACCGTACAGTCGCCATGACCTCGATCTTGGGCCTCCCAAGGAACTTCGCCCTGTACAGCGCAAGTTGCATCCTCACGAAAGCGCAGAAGCGGGCGAGCAAGCCTCTCCGGCTGACTCCCATCTAGGTAGGTGCCTGTCAGCTACGTCCTCGTCCTCGCTCCGCACTGGTACGCCCTCGCGATCGGGAGCAAGTACTACGACAACGCCAACCCGCGCGGCTTCGTGGACTCGGTGGTCAACAACCCCAAGATTGACAAGGTCGTAAGTGGTTCCCCATCAGCAGGCCCGCCCAGTCGAGCAACGCAGACTTTGCACATGCCGCCAGTCCTCACGCCTTTCACAGACGAAAGGGCGCATCGTCCGCGCCAAGCACGCCACGGCGAACGGCTTCAAGACGCTGCCCATGTACGCGGCTGGCCATGTTTATCAAGGCTGGTTCAGCGCCAGAGGTAGAGTTCTGAGGGCAGTCTCGATCTGGGCCTGAAAGTGTGGCAAGTTTTAAAAAGTCATCGAGGACCGTTGGTCTAAAGAAAATGGACATGGTCTTTCCGGGGCAAACAGTGCATGTCGTCGTTATGGAAACCCGCACGAGATGAACCCGAACGAGAGTAAACCCGCACAAGATGAGAATCTAGGTTCCACATTCCCAGCTGTCCCCATTGCCACCGAGACGCCCCCTCTACACAGCGACGACGAAGCCGCCCAACCAGCGCTGCAATTCCCCCATCCAGTTCAGCTTCTCGTTGTCCAGCGCGATACCGGCGCCGTGCGGCCCCTCGGGCAGGACCAGCATCGAGAACGGGCGCCGGTGCTCGGCCATGGCGCTCGCAAACAACAGGGCGTTGGCGACGACGACGCAGTCGTCATTGGCCGTGTGAAACAAAAAGACCGGCGGCGTCTCGCTCGAGACCCGCGTCTCGGCGCACATGGAGCGGAGCAGCTCCGGCGACGGCTCGAGCCCGAGCAGGTTCCGCCGCGAGCCCTCGTGCGCGGCCGTCGAGTCCATGGTGATGACGGGGTAGGCCAGGATGGCAAAGTCGAGACCGGCCTCGGGGGTGGTAGCGGTGACGGCGGCGAGGTGGCCACCGGCGGAGAAGCCCCAGATACCCAGCCTAGCCACGCGCCCCTCGGCGCGGATCTGGCGCAGCGCCTCCAGGGCCTCGTTCTGCGGCGCCGGGTAGACGGGCGGCGCGTCTGGCACGTCGTGGGTGACGGTGTACTCGAGCACCCAGGCGTCGAAGCCGAGCTGGTTGAGCCACTGCGCCGGGGGGTAGCCCTCGTGCGGCGAGATGGATCCGTAGCCGCCGCCCGGGAGCACCAGGACGCCGGTCCCGTTCGGGCTCGTCGCGGGGCAGAAGGTGAGCTTCATGGTGGCGGTGTGGAAGAGAAAGTTCAAGGCAGAGTTCAAGAGGTGCGGTCTGGTCTGTGACAGTCGAGGACGTTGCGGATTCCGAAACCGATGGGACGGCTTTCCCTCACAGCGAGTGTGGCAGTGTGGCAGTGTGGCAGTGTGCTTGTAATTGACTGCCTGCCTGATGCGGGGAAAGTGACCACGACGAATGGCGGTTGCCGAGCCGCAACCCTGACCCAGTGGACGACCCAGTGGACGACCCTGTAAATGGTAACGTTAACCCGTAACCCCACCGGGGCCGGTCTACTGTACAAGTGCTACTGTACAAGTGCTACTGTACAAGTGCTACTGTAAAAGTGGTCTACTGTACAAGTGCATTCAGGGGCCTCGTGCTTGGTTCCCCGTCACGAACCATCAAAGAATAGCTTCACAACAAGGATGCAGCAGCGGATAGAGTAAAAGTTCAAAGCGGTGCAAATTCGGAGCTCACTCAAAGCTCACGATGTGGTATCTAAAAGCTTGCACCAACTGAATACCTAATGAGTACAAACGAGCCGCATCGTCCCCATCAACACCAAATGCAACCCCCCACACCACATCAACATTCCCATTCGCTTTTCCAGCCGTCCAAACCGAATCAACTCATTCTCCAAGATTACTGCTGGGGAATATATGGCGAGTGCATCGGGGTCGTATAGCTACCGGGCGCCGGCGAGTCGCGCCCGTGGTTCTGCTGGTCGTACGGTGTCGGAGATCCCATCTCGCTCCGCGCCACCGCCGCCGACGCGTCCAGCTCCGAGTATCGATGCAAGTTGCTGTGGACCTCGGAGTTGGGCGACATGACCGGATGCTGCTGCTGCTGCTGCTGCTGCTGTTGCGGCGGCGGCGACGAGCTGTACGGCGGCTTGTACAGGTGCGAGTTGTCCTGCAAGGGCGTCGCCGTCGACGAGCCGCCGTACGAGCTGACCCCCGTGTGCTGCGGCAACACCGACGCCGCCGTCGTCGCGGGCGTCTGCGGCCCAGCGGGTGCCGGTCCCGCCGGCTCGCCCTTCTCCGACAGCCTCTTCTTGAGCGACTTGTTCTGCCGCCAGAACCACATCGTCGACAGGAGGCCGGCCAGGAGGGTCAGGCCCAAGACGGCGGCCAAGCCGATGGTGGCGCTCTTGAACGCGTCGCTGTCGGTACTGCTGCTGGCACTGCTCCCGCCGACGCTCGTGTCGTTTGCTGTGCACACCGAGTCCTGCGTTTGGATGGAAATGGCCTTGGAGGTCCCGCAGCAGGTCGTGTTTGACTTGCCACAGCAATATGTTGCCGTGCCGTCGTTGCAGGCCGTCATGGCACTCACTCCCCCGGCATTTCCTCCCGACTGTAGGTAGCCTCTTCGTCAGCGCGCGTTGCCAGGGAAAGAGGGACGATTGGAAATGAGTGTCCAGCAAGGAAACAGGGAAAATGCTCTCACCTGGGAGTCCATGCAAACGTGGACGCACGCCTTGCTCTTCCAGCTCTCATCGGTGCAGTACCCTCGCTGCGGCTGCTGCTGCTTGTTGACGCATAGCCCCGAGGACGAGCAGGTGTCCCGCTCGTCGGCTGGCCCGTCCAGAGCACAGCAGCTGGAGAAGACGCCGCTCTGGCCTATGCCGAGTTTGTTGCACGGCACATAGGTGTCGTTGGGGGCTTTGGTGCCATCCGGAGCGAAGCATGCCGCCTCTTGTGCGAACACGCGGACGGCGAGGCCCAGGGCCGCCACTAGGACCGTCACCAACATTTGCGATGACGAATCGGGGCGTACCGGCAATTGGTCGCCTGTGGTCTGCGGGGGAGGTTCCAATCGTCGTAGTCGCAGGACACACACACACACACACACACACACACACACACACACACACGCACACACACGCAAACACACTGTGGATGTGTACGACGGGTGAAATAAGAACGGAATGGGACGAACCGAAAGTCAGTAACCAGGCGGGATGACGGATTGAAGAAGCAATCCCCGTGGGGAGGGGCGTCCAGTCTTTGTTTGACATCTTTTCCCGACCGTCGACCCGGTCAGATCCATTCCCATGCAGGCAGCAAACAAAACAGCCCAGTCCAGTCCCAACAAGACGGGTGCATTCCTGTCCTCTCTGGTCTTTATCTCCGCTCCCCCCCCAAGCCTCGACTCATCCCACTGGACAGAGGCAGGGTGCGTGTGTAAGATCCAGTCTGACATGCATACGAGGGGCACAGCTGCACGCTCGACATAGGTGCAGCCAACGAAAAGCTAGGTACAACACGAGCAGGCCAACATGCGATAAGGAAGCTCGCTCGCGGGAGCAGCGTTACGGCGAGCTGGGGACATGATCGGCTGGCACCCCTTGGCCGCATCCTTGGCCGACCCCCGGGTGGTTCGTCCACTGAGATGGGGGGGGAATAATGCCCGGGTCTGGCCAATGGAATGAAATGGGCTGCGCGTCTGCAAGTGCTGACGAAAACCCCACGGCTAGCAGCAGCACAGCTGCTGCTGGAAAGACGGGGCCTCGCGCGCTCGTGTCCGGCTCCCAGTTAGACGGCGAGAAGGACGTTCTTAAAATAAAAACAAGTAGCGGCTGAGTCGGATCATGGATGAGGGGGAAGGGAAGGCGATTGAGCCTGAGGCGTCATGACGGTGACGAGCATGGATCATGCCATCATGGATGATGGGCCCAGGTGCTTGGACTCGCTCTCGAGGTGCGATGAGGTTGAGGGCCACACAAGCTGTACTCGGTACTGCAGTCTGCAAGTATGCAGCAAAGAGGGAGGTTGTTTGTGGTCGCTCCTGTATCCTTTCAGGCAATCGCTGCGTTGAAGCACTCCTTGTCACCGTCGCCTCGGATAGGGGAACGAACCATCATCGACAACCCGACACATGATCGTTAACACCAAGGCGGCAGGCCCCAGAGCCACGCGAAGAAACCTGTCCCGATTACCCTCAGTGATCGCCGCAAAGAGATCCGGCCTGCTAGATCTACAGGTCTTGGCAAGAGCAAGGATGCTGAAGCTGAAAGGCTGACCCGTCTTGTAGAAACTCCGCCTCCGCCCCCCGTCAGATTATCGTGCTTACTGTGCAATGGCAGTGACAGCATCACGTAAAGTCAAAGTCAAAAAGCGCAGAGCGCGCGTGATTGTCTGCTTGGTGACATGTGCTTCTTCCTGTTAGCCCCTCTTGAAGTTTTCTTGCTAAATAGAAATAGATTCAGGCGTCCATGGTCGCAAACAGTCAAGTCCCTGCCATTCTTAAGACTTAACCCGAGTCTCCCTGTAAGTTGTTATGATGTGTCTCGCCTCACCGAGTAGGTCTAGAATTCCTATGGTACACGTGTCCGCAGTACTATTCGTTCATCCAAGTCTGGACTGAACGCCGTAGGATCGGAGGAATCTTCTTCGCCTTCATCCTCTTCGTCAGCATTTCGGTCCTCTTATACTCCAGTCTCCAATGGTCTCACTCCCCACTTCGCTAATAGAAAATAAACGCACGGCGCCTCTTCCTTTACCGTGTACCAGGCCCTCGTGATCGTAATCTCATTGCGCTAGCTCCCTGCTTCCAGCATCTCCATCGCGACGTACGCAAACTGTCGGAATTCCATGAATGAAAGCGGATGGCGTCTGGGACTAGCAAGGACACAGGGACGGTGGTGGGATAAGTAGCGTTTCGTCTTTATGATACTTGTGTGGACCTTTATTAAAGGTTAGCAGTAGAAGCTCGTACTTGAAGCCGTTTATCCATTTGAAAAAAGTTATATTGAATCATCACACCGGGCCCCAGCTAACCCCCCCCTTCCCCCTGCACATCACCAACCCGGCCCCGTAGACGACCTCAGCCCCGTGGGGGTGCACGATGCGCGAGACGATACCTGGGCGACCTGGAAGTAGATGCTTGATTCAAACCCCCGACGCAGCTTTCTTCGCCTGTAGCAGCAAATCCCGGCTGGCTGTTTTGTATAGGGTGGAAATGGTGCTTAGCATGGACATGCCAGGAGCCGAGTAACCGGGTCGTTGTCTACCAAAGTTGCTGATGCTCAGACCCTAGGAACACTGTAATAGAGGACGACTTGATGGGAAATGAGTACACCTTTGATTCATGAGTTGCAAAGTTGTCGGACAGCACAACTCGGATGTTGATTCTCGCGTTATTGAACCGCAGCAGAGCCGTAGATGGTATCATTGGTGACCGTTCTGAAAAAAAAACTCCCAACGCCGGTGGTTTTGTCCATGCTACGCGCGTCTGACCAGAGTCCAAATGCCAGTGTGAATTCTCTCCCTCGACGTCATGAGACCACGAGGACACTTTGCTCGAAACGGCAGCCTTCCTGCCGATTTTCACCCCCTGCCATCACCATCCTCACCACACTGGGACCCCTTCCGAACCAGCCCAACAGTTACCCCATCAACCCAACAACAGGCTCGGGATAGTTGCCCCACACGAGCGGCCTGTCGCCGAGCCTCGCGTTGACCGGGGCCGTGAGGCGGAGCTTGCGCTTGGCTTCGTCAACGCCAGCGACCCAGACGTAGCCCATGACGTTGGCGTCGCGGATCGTGTTGGGCGCGTCGTGGATGCCGGCGTACACAACGGCCAGGATGCACGACGTCATCATCAGCGACGGCTGCACCTTCTCAAGGCTCGAATCCATGGCCGTGGGGTCATAGAAGTCGTCATCATTGTTGTTGCAGGAGTTGGGTGCTGGATGGAGGGTTAGTCTGTTGGAGGTCTGGGAGAGGATGGTATCCGAGACGAGGAGGGGATAGACGTGCTTGAATACATACCTTCGATAACCCGCCATATGCTCACAGCATCAAATGACACCTGCTGCGTGTGGGGGTTCAGACTCCTCTTGGCATCACCAAAGAAGTACTCCTTGATCAAGGCCTCGTTGACGCTCTGCATGAAACCCGCGTCGTGCCCGACCACGCCCCGGCTCTTGTCCAGCGCCACAACTGCGATGCTCTCGCCCAACGTCGTTTTCTGCCCCGTGAAGCGCCTCGTCACCTCGGCGCCTACGCGCTCCGAATCCAACACGATGATGATGTTGACCGAGAACTCGGCCACGATGTGCGCGAGCACCTCGTATCCGCCCCTGCCGGCCAGGCTGACCGTGTCGATCAGCATGCCGCTGGCTCTGACCTCGGGATCGTCGGCGAGCCGACTCGTCGTCGCCACGGCGAGCCGGCTGAGGAGGGACTTGAATAGCCGTGGGCTGTCATCCGCACTAGCCAGTCCATAGTAGTACGCCAGGGGGAGTTTCACGGGGATAGCCGTGGGTCCTGAACTTGGCGTGCCACCCCATTCGGTCGTGATGTCCATAATCGTCGCGAAGACGGCGGCGCTCAGCGTGCCGGGCAGCGACAGCATGCCCTTGGTGGGATCCGTATTCACGACCAGCGGCTGCCGTCCCATGCGCGTCGCCCAGGCGGCGAGCATCCTGACCAGGCTCGTCTTGCCGCTGCACGGCGGCCCTGCGACCAGTATCCGGGGACCCATGTCGTCCCTGCTCGTCTGGGAAGCGGACCGCATGCCCTCAAACTTCATATGCAAGTTCATGTACGGCACCAGACTCGTCTCGTCGGCCGTCGGGGTCGCGGTGTAGGCATCGTAGGACTCGGGCCCCGTCGGCGAGCTGACCTCAAGCTCGCAGCCGTGCCAGGTGTTGATCTTGGACTTTGTGCGCGTAAAGGTGTAGGGCGTGTTGGGTGCCAGCTCGGTGCCGTCCTTCTCGGCCTTTCCGTCGAGAAGGCGAATCGTCAGCGTCGTCGCGCCGACCTCGAAGCGGTACTCCCAGAACTGCTGTAGCGATATCGTGCATGTCGTCGGCTGTTGCAGGGCTGGGTCTGATGCTGCCGGAATCGCCTGCTAAGATTAGCCATTGGCGACGAGCAGGGTGAGCACCGAGACGATGATGAGCTTACCGCTGCAGCGACGTGACCTAGGCCCGGAATCGACATGGTGGCTGTTCAGCGCATCAATCTCAGAGCCGTGTTCTGGTAATTAATTGGGTGTTGGACGGTAAAGGTTAACCCTAGGTTCGAAGTCGATGGTGAACCTTGTCAGCCTTGCAGCTGCAGTGCCGGTGCGTGCATAAAGTACTCCCTAGCAAGCAATTGGCGGGGCGCAAGCGATAAACCTTGTTGTCGGGCCTGGAGCTTATCCCTGCAAACCATCGACTTTCATCATGGCGCTTTGGGTTCTTAGTTATGGCCACCCGGGGGGCGCGCATCAGCGACAGACGGCGTTCCAGTAAATAGACTTTCACTGTGCATGGCGATGTATTCCAAGTAACAGGAAGCTGCTCATCTGACGGTCAATTCGCTAGTTACTTTGCATTCACTCACTGGTCAGCCGACCGAGTACGAATGGAATCAGGGCTTCGCGTACTGGAATAAAGAGAAGACTACCCACTCTACGATAACTATACTTTTTGTACGTCGCACAGCTCAGTGTACAACTCACTTCTCTACACATCGCATAGCTGTACCGGATGTAAATATAAATCATCGTAGTCTTCATAAAACCTAGTGACCAAGAGTCCTGGGGAAGAGTCTAAGTCTATACTCCAACATGCGTAGGTGGGTGGGAGGGGGTCATTTTGCCTCAGGGTTGCGTTGGCCAACTTCCTCCCTGTGCATCGTCTTTGCAGTTCGTCTGGTCGGGTAGCGCTTCTGTGACCCGATCAACGCGCCTGTTGCTACAAGCCCCAACGACCGCGCGCGCATGCCCGTATGCTCTTCGACTGGGCCTCTTTGGGGTATCCTCATGCATAGCCAGTCACACAGCCTGCCAACTTATTGCGCCATCTCCTCGAAGAGCTGCGCCAGACTCCGCACCCCCAACAAGATGTTCTCGTCGGGATTTCTGTAACGGTCCTCATCGCCACCACTCGTGGCATCGGGATCCTCCAACCACCTAGCGTGAGCAAAGTCAATGAGCTTCAAACTGTAAATCTTGGGTCCGTGGTCCTCAATCTCGTCATCCTCGCTGTCTTCCATGCAGATGCCGCTATCCACCCTATTAGCGCGGGCCACCAGTTCATGGTCTTTTGCGGCGGCGACTTGCTGCTTGATAGCTTCCCGGAGAGCGTCGCCGTCGCCCTCGCACACGAAGAGCAGACTGGACGAGTACATGCGACTCGCCTCATCCTCGAGAATCTCTTGCACCTTGCGCAGATCTGCAGCGAAACAACCAGCAACGATCTTGCCCAATTCCTCGTCAATGCCCGCTGTCGCGTTAAAGATGAACTGCTTCAGGCTGTCCAACAAGTTGTCGTCGTTGACCGTCTTGCGACCCCAGTATTTGTCGTAGACACGGTAGCCCTCGTCGTCCAGGTCGGATGCATTTTCGGACCCCTTGTAGACGCGCATCCCTGCAACGCGAAAGCCAAAGTTCTTATGCGTCGTCTGCTCGGCGATCTCGTCGAATCGCACGCGCTTCTCTTTGGGGGCATCGTCTGCCCACAGGCGGAGACCCAGTTTTGCGTCCATAATGTTGGGCTTCTTGAAGCCGAAGCTTGTGTTCTCGAGCACGACTGCCTTGTCTGTTGTGATCTTGCGACTCTTGTTCGGAACCCACTTCTCGGATTCGTCACTGGCGCCAGCCCCGGACGCAGGAGTAGCACCGAGAGTTGCGGCGCGCTGGATGTGTGCGACGAATTGTTCGGGCAGGTCGGGTAGAGGTTTCCGCTCGTCGAGATGCAAGTGCGATTGGATCTCCTCCTTGATCGGGGCGGGTATGTTGGCCTTTTCGACAATACCAGGAATGGCGGCATGGATCATCTCGTCGGTCGTAGCGTCGGTCAGGGTCAGGCAGCCCACGTACACGGGCATCCATTCCTTGAATTCCTCGTGCTTCTCCTGGTTCGCCGACTCGTAAAATTCAATCTCGGACTGCGTGCAGGGCTTGATGAAGAGCTGGCCATCGGCGTCGCACATGGTACCGGCACTACAGGTATAGGTTAGTTGAGAACGTGCGCTCCCGAGATGGAGATGTCTCACTGTCCAGCGACGGCGTGGTTGTAGTCAACCAACTCGGATTGCTTGGGCAGTTCTCTCTCGGGCTGGGGCGTCCTGGCGCGCTTCGGAGCTGGAAACGTCGCGGCCGTCGCCAGTCTGCGCGGTGCAGAGCCCATGGTCTCGATGGCGTGAAACGAAAATGTGGAATGATTCAAGTCTGCTGTATGCTCATCTCATGCGAGGTTTCGCGACAGTCTCTTGCGACTGAGGATGAGCTACTTCGAGCAAGACGAAGGGGGGGGCTTTGCGCTGAATGACTAGGTGGGCCAGACCAGAGTTGGAAGCAGGTCAGGGAGCGTCTGCTTATCAACGTTGTTGAGTCAGGGCAGTGGATGATGGCGAAAATACGTAAATAGGTAAATAGGTAGTATGTTCCGAGGGTCTAGAAGGGTCTGTAAATACTTGGCCGCGCGCACATAAAGGAGGGGATGCGGGTGGCTATAAAAGGAGTGAAGAGGAGAAATAACAGGGCGAAATTGTAAATGCTAACTTGCGCAAGATCAACAATTAAGGGAAGGGGAAGCGACGCTGGGGCGGCGGCACGTCACGGGCAGGGCAGCAGCAGCTAGGAGGGCGGCAGGGGGGTGGGCGGGCAATTCATTCTCGTTGGAACTTGGTGCCTGTCGCCCAAGTGGAGCGGTAGCGTAACCGCCACGTCTCCACGCACGAGGGGTTAAATTCGGCCACGCGCCACGATCGATTGGTCAACTTCTTCTATCAACTCTGAGCATAGGACGTACCCGTACCTCGGGACATGTGCATGTTACCATCAGATGTTACCTATCCCTTAATCCACAGTATCTTGACAGCGGGTTCGATTTGCTTAGTTCTTGTCTCGGTTGCCACCCACCATCGGACACAAGACACTGCCCCCTGATGACACCCGAGCTCTGAGCTGAGATCGGCTGACACGGCACCTCGACAGTGATCGTCGGGTCGAACAAAAAAAGGGTGTGGCGGATTTCTCAGCCAAGCGCCGCTATGATTTCAAGCTCAGCCACGGCCGCAGTGCAGCTTGCATCAGAACTGGCCCAGTGAAATGGCGAATCTGGGGTGACGAAACCCCTGACGGGGGGCCGCAGCGTCAAACTTGACTAGCCAGAACATTGAAATCCGTCCGCCTTGACCTTGTTAAAGCCGTCCAAGTTGCGCATACTGTTAACCCGACGTCAATCCGAGAGGCAACTCACTCATTCTTCACAGAGATTCTTCTACCGGACTTTGCCCTAGCACCGATGAGGTTATCTATCGGCAAGAGTGACGATGGGAATGGCCAAGCCGTGCGCGATACTTGGTTACTCACTCGTGTGCTGATCGGTCACCTACCTGCTGACGCCCGCTTAGCCTTTCAACGACATATCCTGCGCCCCCTGCCCGTGACTAAACACACAAACGAAGATATGCATCTGGGGGCGGGATGTCTCGTTTGCGATGCTCGATACTGCTTCCCGGGCCGCATCGTGAATGACGGGCATCTCACGAATTGGTTGGATGTCCCAGGTTTGATTGGCAAGCACCATGCATTCACCCGTGCGTGACCCAAGCAAATTCGAAATCCACTTACAGTATCCGTATCCGTACTTTCTCTTCGTTGCCCGTCTGTAAGTTGGTCCACTGATTGATCGCATCTACCGAGTAACCATAGTCTCTGGGTTCCATGTCGGGGTAGATCTGCCCACATTTTCCAATCGGCAGCCTACCTAGTTGTGATCTGGCACGC
Source organism: Arthrinium puccinioides (assembly GCA_022414665.1). Lineage (NCBI taxonomy): Eukaryota > Fungi > Ascomycota > Sordariomycetes > Amphisphaeriales > Apiosporaceae > Arthrinium > Arthrinium puccinioides. Next base: position 741,773 of record JAIUNF010000004.1, read on the forward strand.
TGTTTGGTCCAGGTCAAACATGGAATCCTTTCACAGTCGTATAAGCAGTCGCATAAGCAGTCGCAAGTCACCCGGGCTGTGTTCTGACAAAACATTTGGTTGGTACGCAAACTGCTGCGTGGTCGCATTTGATTGCCTGCTTCTATGGTCTTCACACCCAATAGGCGGCAGCAGCAGCATCATCTCTACGCCTCACTCCCGATCCCCCAAGCCCAGTCAGATCTAGTTATCCGAGATCCTAATCTCACCACTAACAGTCACTAAAAGTTACTAAGTAGTTAGCCAGCTACCACCACGCTTGGCGCCGCTTCTGCACATCAGCCTCCTCCACTTTTTCTTCTGTTCGCCCGATCTGGCATTCTTTCCCGTCTTTGCGTGATCTGATTGGCCAGTCACCGTCTAGTTCCTCGTACCTTCCTTACTGCCTTCTTTTTTTCACAGCCTCGCCTCGTTTCGCTTTGTCAACGAACACGAGCTTTACAACTTACAAAGTGGTGCCTAATCTCGCACCGCCTACTCTCGCCTCGCGAGCTACACAGCACCTCGTCGCGCTACACGAAAAACTAACCAACAGGAAGCGCCGCGGGAGAAAATCCAGCCGAGCCACCATGACTGACCACGAGGAGGCGCACCACACGGCAAGCGAGCCTATCAAGGTCGCCCAGGACATTGCTGCGAGCGATGATGTGCGTAGTCCCGTCAAGAAAACGGTCAAGTTTGGCGATTTGGACACCAAAGTGAAGGCCCACCAGGTGACGGTCGAGAACATCGAGAACTCTAGCGATGGAGAGGTGGCTGATGAGACCATATTTGGTGGCGACGATGAGGTCGATGCCGCGGTGGAGGGCATGGACAGTCTTGAGATTGCAGACGAGCCCAAGAAAGCGAAGAAGAAGAAGCGCAAGAGTCGAGGAGGGAAAACGCGCCGCCACATCACTGGCTTCGAGGGTGTGTTTCGCAGCTCAACTCGAGTTGTTCTTACTGACATGCAAACAGACAACTACTGTGACCCTCCTGTTACTCCCGAGGAGGCTGCCGAGGAGAAAAATACGTACAGTCCGTAAGTCTGATCTGGCCCAACCAAACTCTCATTCCTACTAACCGTCACCTAGACGCCTCCCCTTCGCTGAGTAAGTCGCGTGCCACATAATTATTAATCGAGGCCCCTGCTAACAGTCGCAGCCGCATGGAGGAGTGCATTCAGCGCTACCGTCAACGACGCAAGATTGCCGATGTCACCGCTTTCCTCTTTGACAAGTACCTGTTCATGGGTGGCATCGACAGCAGCCAGCGACAGTTCGGCGGCGCTGACATGGAGGAGCTCAAGACGTCTACAACTCGGGAGATCCTGCAGATGACATCGAAAGACACGATAAACTACAGCAACGGCAGTGCCAAGTTCTACGACCCGGCCTTTCCCGATCACTGGGTCGTTGACTTTGAGGCTGTCGTCAAGTGCTTCTTGTTTGTATTTCTGTCTTGTAGGCTGGGAGGGTGTATGCTAACGCGAGACGCAGGTCTCGCTTCGTCCCTGAAGGTTACCCCCGCAGCGACTATGGTCCGGAAAGGGACAACCAGATCGCAGCTAGCCTCATCAGTAACTTCCTCAACTACGTTCTCCACCACGATGTCTGTCCCGAGTATAGCGATCAGATCATGGCTGCCAAGGCAATTTGCCAAATCGCCCCTACCGAGCTTCGCGCTACCCTTGAGATCTACCACAGGCTTCCCGATGCCTTCAACACGGCCGCACGCTTCCTCTTCTGTGAAGGTGGTGTCTTTGAAGCTGTCAATGAGCCAGATGCACTCAAGTCGTCTCCGCAAGGCAAAGACAAGAAGGACTCGGAGCTTGCCTGGGAGGGCCAGGATACCCGTTACACGCCACAGAAGCTAGACCCTTTCGTGCAGCTCGTCACCTTTCGCTTCGGCGCCATGTCTGTTAACAAGAACGAGAAACTGAGTGCGCTTATTGGCGAATCCGACCCCACAGAGTTTCACGTCGTCAAAACCAAGACCCAGGACTACCAGGTCGTCTCGGTCCACCGCCTGAGTAAGAAGGTCAAGCAGATGAACGAGGAGGCGCTGGAGAGGGCCAATATGGGCGGCAAGGTCAAGCCCGTCGGCTCTGTGGTCATGCGTCGCTCCATGATCGATCACGCGTACAGCAACGTGCCCCGGCCCGATGAGATCGACTTCAGCAAGGAGCCGACCGAGACCTTTTTGCTCGACGATGAGCTTCTGGCCAAGCTGGAGACGGGTATGAAGATGAAACTGGTGGTTTGCGAACTCAACATCGGAATCCGCTTCATAAAGGAATGCCTCGACGTCCGCACAACCTTTGATACCCTGCTTCCTCAGTGCTTGATGCTCAATTGGAAGGAGCCCATTGCCAATGAGCGACCGGCCCCTTCTGTCAATAGTGCAGATATGGAAAACAAGGTAATGGCTGCTGAGATGGAGTTTGAAGGCTGAGCTCGCGGCGAACGAGATATCACTCTTGCCAGTTCTCTGGACAGCTGGTTCGAAATCAAACCAACGAGGTCTGCACAACTCAGATAGAGGTGATTATAAGAATGATGAACGAGCTCATGACTATATCTGCTACTGAGCGTCTAGTGATCGGTTTCTACATGGTTCGTGTGTTACGTCGGGTTGCCGCCACATAACACAGCAGCACAGTAAGAATCCAAGACTGTCGACTCGATCGACTTGTTCATGATTACCCCCTATAGATTTTACACCTCAAATAGTTGCGCCGTCTCCAAACCCCGTCGTCACACGACCAAGAGATGTATGTCGTCGACCGATTCACCGCGCGCAGTCCTTACGAAAACCCTCTATGCTGCAGAAGTATCCCCGCGCACTTTTCTCTTCCCGACCCGACAGCCCAAGACAGAGGTAACCGACCGTCCAAGTCTCGCACATTAGGATCAGCTCTCCCGTCAGACAACAGAACCTCGAGACACTCCCCCCACCCTTCCCCAGCCGCCCAAGAGACCACCGTGCGTCCCATGCCGTCTCGCCGGTTCACCTCGACCCCCCTCCGCAGCAAGTCCCACACGATGCCGGCGCAGCCTCCGGCAACAGCCCAGAACAGCGGCGTCCAGCCCCCGAGATCCGCCTCGTCGAACCGGCACCCCTCGCGCCCCAGCATCAGCACGGCGATGTCCCTGAACCCGGCATCGCACGCGTACGACAGCGCCGTCCGCCCGCCCCTGTCGCGCAGGTTGACGTCCGTCTGCGCCCAGTCCAGGAGCAGCGCGCAGCAATCGAAGCGGCCCGTCTCGGCCGCGGCGAGGAGCGCGGCGGACCCGCCGTCGGCGACCGGCGCGTTGGGGTCGGCGCCCGACTGGAGAAGTGCCTCGGCGGCGCCGACGTGGCCGTTGCGGCTCGCGTGGTAGAGCGCGCGGTCGAGGCTGTGCTGCTGCTGCTGCTGATGAGCGCGGCGCAAGAGGCGTCGAAGGATGGTGGGGAGGTTGAAGTACGATGCCAGGCCCAGGGCATCGAGGTCGCTGTAGTGGTCGTGGATGTCCGGCGACGAGGAGAAGTAGTATCCTAGCCAGTTCGTGGTCTTGGCCCATGCCGGGTCGAGGAGTTCCCCGGCGGCCGAGGTGAGGTGGCAAGGTGCGATGTGGCTGCAGAGGGCATAGTGTTTGATCCAGTGCAGGGCAGCGTAGTGGTAGAAGGGGTGGGTGTCCTGGAGGTCCCGGTGAGGCTGGGGGATGTCGGGGCTGTTGCCGAGCCGGGTGCTTCGGGACGATGAGATGGCATCGTCGGCAGACGGGGTTCCGTCATCGCGAACCGGATCGTTGGGGGCGAAGAGGTCTTCGGAGAAGGCGTCGAGGGATAGATAGTGAATACAGGCTGTCGCGAGGAGGAGCTCGTCTTCCTCGCGGCTTGGGCTGGGCTGGCTCGTTGCCATTTCTTGGGCTTTTGGTTCTGTCATCATATTACGTGTTCATGTTGAGGATGTACGTTTTTCGGGAATTGCCCTGGAGAGGTTTGGGTTAGCTGGCCTTCGGTGTGGTGTTGGTTTGCCTGATCGGCTGCATTCCACACCCCCTTACTTCACGCACACGATTGGATGACCTACCGCCGTGCGGAGATCTATTCACCATGACGCTGCATTCAATCGAAGCTCGGCAAAACTGTTACTCGTTTCAGTACAAGAAGATAGCAGAATGAGCATGGATGGCATGAAGTCTTAACCCAAGGTCCCTTTTCTTCAACAGCCATCTGAAGTAGTCAATACCTCGTTATTTCCTTCTCACTTTTCGAATCGGGCCACATCGAAATTCAAGCGCGAGGATTGATCGATGGACATCATCCTCACCACAACGAAACAGATGGCATGGGAAACTGATCATCTCTAAGGATGAGGCTGCGGAAGAGTACGTGGTTACTCTAAGGTTGGAACTCCTGATTTTGCCCTACTATTAGCATTCACTTAGATGGTTAATGTGGCAAGTGAAGAGGCAGTTGGATGCTAACATGCGTTGCTATTCTTTCGTACATGATGGCATACGCACAAATGTAGACCCCCTCCAGTCACTTTCTACTCGAGGTACTGTGAAATCCACAAGGCTTCTGGGACTATAGAGGTGAGAGTACGAGAAACCCGGGATTCTGTAGTCAATTACCGTCAAGTTCAAAGGCAGGTGGTTCTATCCATCCGAAAAGCCAAGATCTCACCATTTCTATCACTATCGATACAGGTAACAATAGTTCAGCGAGTCCAATTACTATACATACCACAATCAGGCTTTCAAAACAGCCAGTCGCCACGAGACGAGTGGCAGGGCCGGGATCTGGTTCCGACACCCGCAGCCACTCCCCGTGATGGTGATCGAGTCGATTGCGACTACGCACAACGGAGAGATGAGTGGTACCATTGCCAACCTCCACTGGCTATCATTGCAAACTCGGCCATGGCCGATGTGACAAGAATGGCGTCAGCTACCACAGACAGGAGGACACACGGCCAAGCTACATTGTACCCGGCGAGAGGCCCAATGACGCATAGCCATGCACCGATCAGTAGGCAAGCGCTGTGTTTGCCGCGATGACCTGTCATCGATCTTTTCTTGTGGGATGTGACACCGCTTTGTTAACCTTGCAGCTGTGACTGTGTCCGAATCGGGACACCTCTTGTTCCACGAGGGGGTCTGGTATAACCCTGCCTGATGCCCCTTGCAGTCCAATATAGCTAGGAAAAGTAAAGCAACCTGCTAGCTTTTGTCTAGTCAAAATGGAATGATCATTTTCTTCCTTCACCGGAACCCAAAGACGGTGCTGTTGGTGTTTGTAGATCCAAAATATGTACGCATCCTTGCCATATAAACACCGTACATAGAAAAGCAAAGCGATATCTTGGTCTTTGGATGGGGCGATGAAGTGTATTCCACTTGTACCGGTATGAGAAGATTGTCTGCTGTGGCACACCTGACCGCCCTCACATGCCAAAACTGCGAAAGAACAAGCATCAACCTATGAGGTTTTATTATACCCATGTTAGCTTTCCGGTGAGGGCTTCAGACCTTGTCTTTATTCGATCCACGGAAACTATCATGCCACATGTGATCTACGGAAACCTGTAGAGTAAGATAATGAAACGACAACAGGTCACAACGCGTATACCTGTACCTCGTGCTGTGTCCACTGCAAGATGCCCGGTGTGTACACCATCTCGCTTGTGCGTGCACAAGAGGTCATGGTCGTACGTCGGGTTGGGTCCATGTCATCGAACCACACGAGAATCGGCTCGTTCGAGAGTAAACTGCCTAGAGGTGTGATGCGTGGGAAGCATGTCTATCGTTTTGGGTATCAGTAATTAATGATGGCGATTAAGGCCGTCGTGTGGCCAATGTTCAACGTACACTTATGAGTGCTACGACATCAAGTTAGTTAGTAACCTTGTGTCTTGTCAACACAACGATTAACATGATCTCCCCGAGGAGTTTGAGCGGACTCCCCGTGAAAGTCCCTTCTGCTCATTGGTCTCGTCCAATCAATAGTTCAGTTTTCCACATGTGTGAAGCCCATGACAGCATTATGCGTTGGGTATTTCAGGCAACACGGCATGGCTAGGCAGTGGAAAGACTCGATTGCCGATCGTCGATCGTTGTGAGGGTCCTCATCTACTTCACCATATAGCGAGCGTCTTGGTCGGCCGTCAACCGTTCAGTTCAGTATTCGCTACCTTCTCGCCAAACCTCCCAGAAAGTCCTTACAATCTGCCCAACTGATGTGTTTCTGCAGTCAATAACAATCACAGCGACGGCTTTCAAAGTCTTTCACCATGCCGACCCTCGACGTCAGCGAGCTTAACATTGTCGCTTCCGTTCTCGGTACGACGGCCCTCTGGAGCTCGTGTTCACCGTGCCACCCATGTCTGTGGACTTGCTAACTGTAGTCTGTACATAGGAGGCTTCACCATGCTCTACGGTCTGGTCGCTGTCAAGATCAAGGGTCAGTGGTTTCTGGGAGAAGCTTGTACGTCGGGACAGTCCACATCCGCATCTCTTTCTTGGCCTTCCCCTGACTGGCAACGCTGTAGTGCCGTCCGTGACCATCGGTGTCATCCTTGGACCGCTTGCGGCGAGATTCCTCGATGCCCAGAGATGGGTATCTATCAGATCCATCCAGTTAGACGACATTACCATGGGCGTGATGCGTCTCATGATTGGCATTCAGCTGTAAGCCTACAATGCCTCCTTTCCGCGCTTTTCCTCGTGCAGAAAGATGAGCGACTGGGTAACCGTGGTTCGTTTCTGATGTTCTCAGTGTCATCGTAGGATACCAACTACCCGCCAAGTTCCTACAAAGCCGCCACAGGGAGCTCATCGTCTGCCTCGTACCCGTCATGGCTCTCATGTGGCTCTCGACATCGGCATGCGTGCTGGCGACGATCCCCCGCCTGTCGCTCTTCTCAGCCTTGATAATAGGCGCCTGCGTCACGTCGACGGATCCCATCCTCTCGCAAGCGATTGCCAAGGGCCCGTTTGCCGACAAATACGTCGCCCGGCCGCTGCGTGAGATCATCTCGGCCGAAGCTGGCGCCAACGACGGGTTCGCGTCGCCGTTTCTGGGCCTGGCCATCAACTTGCTGCTGCAGTCGCAGTCGGCGAGTACGACCCACCCCCAGAGTGTTGGGGCGGCTTTGGGGAGCTGGGTGGTCGAGACGCTGATCTATGTCGTCGTTCTGGCCATCGTATATGGTGCCGTCGCCGGCTACTGCGCCCGGAAGGCCGTGGAGCTGTCCCTGACAAGGAAGTGGATTGACTCGGAGAGCTATCTCCTGTTTCCATGCGCCTTGGGCGTAAGTTTTTCCATCCCGCTCTCGTCACTCCAGCCTCCGTCCAACCAGGAACTGACTGACCGCCAACACTAGCTGTTTGTCCTCGGCACCTGCGGGGCGTTTGGTACGAGCGACCTCCTGGCCTGCTTCGTGGCCGGCTGCGCTCTGAACTGGGACGGCAAGTTCCTCGCCGAGACCAAGCGGCGGCACGACGACTTCAACTCGTGCATCGACATCCTCCTGAACTTCTCCGGCTTCATGTACATCGGCGTGACCGTGCCCTGGAAGGACTTTCACCAGCCGGAGCTCACGGGCATCACGTATCCTCGCCTGCTCGCGCTCGGCGCTCTCGTCCTGCTGCTTCGCCGCATCCCCGCGATCCTGATGTGCTACAAGATGATGCCGGCCGTGGTGAGGGATTGGAAAGAGGCGGTCTTCATGGGCTACTTCGGTCCGATCGGCGTCGGGGCCATCTACTACCTCGAGCACACGCGTATGCTGCTGCTCAAGAGTGGGAGCCTGGGCGACAGCGAACAGCGGCTCCTGAACACAATCGGCCCAGGTAGGTCTTGCGTGCCATCTCGTTACACTGTTTGGACACAAGCGACTCACACTGACGTTGTCCCCCGAGCTGTCTACTTTCTCGCGTTCTTCTCCATCGTGGTCCACGGCCTCTCGATACCGATCCTCAACGCCCTCTACGGCGCCTGCGGCGTCCGGCAGGTCACCATCGACGCGGTCGAGATTCGCCGGCCGAGCGTCCACATCGCCACGCCCACGAACGCGTTCCTGGGCCTTGGAGAGACATTCATCGCCTTTAATCGCTTCTGGCGTCCGAATAACAGTGCCGATGGACTGCAATCTCTTCAGACGTGCGGTGGAGGCGGCGGCGGCGGCGGTGGTGGTGGCGGCTATCGATCGAGCGATTCAACAGTCACTGTTGAACTTGATGGGGACATAGAACAGCCTCATTTCTCTAGAGGGCGAAAGTTGAGCTTGACTGCAGATAGAGCTGTATGAGAGGACGAGAAGACATGGTAGGAGAAGGCTATAGAGTTGGGATTAAAGTGAACGCATATTATGATTATCGGGTAGACTGTGAATGCAATGAGCGCAGCATGAGCTTGGATATAAAATCATCATGCATGATACGCCTCATCACCCCAGTCCGTAGCAGACTCCTCTACAGCACACCTCGAATGATATCGGCAGCCTGGCACATAACGTGTCAGTTGACCGCCGGTGGGCTAGGCGCAGCAACGAGGAGAGTGGGAAAACAGGGCAAGACTCACCTTCTCAGCAACCGCATAGACGGTCGTCATGGTATGGCTCGCCGGCAATATCGGCATCATGCTTGCATCCACGACCCGCAGGCCCTCGACACCATACACCCTCAGCCGCCCGTCCACCACCCCTCCCTTCTCCCTGTCCCCCATCTTGCAGCTGCCGGCGGGGTGGTACAGCGTCGTCACGCTCCGCCTCACCCACGCCTCGATCGCCTCGTCGGACGCGACCGCCCCCTGGCCCGGCACCGTCTCGACCGGCAGCAGCGGGGCGAACGCCCGCGTCTTGGCCAGGGCGCGCGCGAACTTGACGCCCTCGATCAGGAAGGCGACGTCGAGCGGGTTGCTCAGCGCGGCCGGGTCGGCGCGCGGGGCGTCAAAGGTGCTCGCGGAGACGGCGCGCACGCTGCCGCGCGAGAAGGGCTGCTCGAGGCCGATCCGCACCGTGCCGTCGGCCCAGAGGACCTCGAGGACCGCCGAGTCGAGGGCGCTCAGCTTGGCGGTGAGAATGGCGTGCTCGTCGCGGTAGCCCTGGACCACCGAGGCGGGGGCGTCCGAGGGGACATGGGAAGAAGGGTCCTGGGCCGCGGCTTGGGAGGCCAGAGCCGCTGCGTTCTGGGTGGCGTTGGTCAAGGGGAGGAAGACCAGGTAGTCACCTAGCGGGGTGGCGTAGGGGCCCGTTTGCTCCTCGTCGTAGAGCCGTCGGGCTTCGGCGGCGAAGGTGGCGTTGGTGGTGAGATTGGCAGAGGTCAGGGGAGCGGTGACTGGGGGTTGGAAATGTCAGCCAAGGGTTCAGACGCATTGCATTCTCTCTGAAACACGCACTCGAGTTGACGATGTTGACCAACAGATGGTCCTGGAGATTCTGGCCCACTGCTGGGAGGTCCACGACGGTCTCAACGCCGATGCTGGAGAGGTGAGCCGAGTCCCCGACTCCTGAGACCTGGAGGAGCTGGGGGGTGTGCAGAGATCCCGCGGCCAGGATGACCTCCTTGTCCGCAGTGATGGATGACGGTTGAGAGCTAGGACCAGATGCAAACTAGAGCAGCGAATCGAATCTTAGCGATTGGCAAACCATATTGTGGTGTGCGCGTAGCGCAGGGTACAGCGTGACTTTACTCACCTCGACGCCGACGGCTCGGACGCCCGAGACACCCGTCTCCGTCAAGATACGCGTGGCCTGCTGCTCAGTGATGAGATGCAGATTCTGCCTTTCTTTGGCCGCTTCGTAATACGCCTCGCGCGCCGACGAGCGGGTGGCCGTGGCCGGGTCAGTATTATGCGGGCTGAAGAAGCCTCCGATCGCGTGTCCGTTGGCCTGGTCTCGGGATGTGCTTATTCCCAACTCGGCAAAGGCCGCAATGAAGTTCTCTAGAGGAGTGGTGTCAACGGTACACGTTCGTGTAACACAGCTTGTCCGGTGTTCCGGATTGAGACTCACTCGTTGTCGGCCATACAAACGGCGAATAGCTCACTTCCATGGGGCCGTCGTAGCCGTGGGCCGTGGGGTCATAGGTGACATTGAACTCCTTCAGAATCCAATCGTTCGGGGGTGATAGTTTTCGTTCTACCGGCGCGAGCACGGAAAGGCTGCAAGTTAGTCGAGCCACACGAAGCAGAGCGAGTCGCGAACAGCGACAAGATCTCACCTTCTTGAAATACGGCAGCAGACTGTCGAACCCCCACCCCTGGTTTCCCAGGGTCTCCCATCGATCATAGTCCGAACGGGATCCGCGATCAAAGGTCATGCGGTTCAGTTTCGTCGAGCCGCCTACGACCTTGCCCTGGGGGATGGAGATGGAACGGTTGGCCACGGCGCTCGTCGCAATGTACGTCGTGTTCCAGTCATACGACGTCCCAACCGCGCCGCCGGCAAGGGATGGGATAGTCACTATGTCTTCCCCTTGGTCACTATGACGCGCGTCGGGTTAGTCGTCGAGCCTGGACACTGCAACTAGGACGTCGGCACCGCCACGGATCTCATCTTACAATTTTCCAGCTTCGATGACTAGGACAGTGGTCTCTGGCATGATGATCAGCAATGGCGCCTCGTTCACGAAGCTCAAGTCGGCAATGTTGGCCCTTACTGGAATCCTCCGACAGTCTGTTTGCGACGGTGAGCCCACTCGCGCCGGCCCCGACAATCACGTAGTCGTAGCTCGGAAGCAGGTCAGCTTCTTCACGGAGAGCGATTCCCCGAAATGTTGGGCTGGCCTGGACGGCCGAAAGCCAGGACACGGCTAGGATGATCTCGAACTGACGCATGGTGTTCGCGTGTGTTGCAAACAGAGACGGTAGACCTTGGACAATGTTGAGGTGAGAAGACGACATAGAGACCATCGGTGGCTTGACCGCTGGCCGTCTTGGCTGTCAGCGCGCGATCAACATTGCAGCCTCAATCTGTTCAAGTTACCCCGCAGAGAACGAATCACGACGGGGGCGAGGAGATGAGTGTTGCATCGCTGGATTTGACCCTGTCACTCTGGCGTCGAAATATGAAGAGGCGTAAGCACTTGGCAATACGGGTAAGCGTCTTACGATATCTCATCTCGGGTCCATCCCGAACAATCGACAGCCCGAATCTTGGTTTCTTCATTCATGCTGCTTATGCTGACATGATTGCTCCCAAGTCAGATACTGCATGATAGACAGCGCGCTGCGCGACCGTCAACCGTCAACCGTCAACGAACCGAGTTACTACCCCCGTTCACCGAGATCAGCTGCGACGTGATGAACTGGGACGCATCCGAAATCAAGAACTGGATGACAGGCGCCAAGTCAACATCGGGGTTTCCAACCTGGCCCCCTAGCGGGATAGACTGTCGCATGGTCGCGTCGTGCACCGCTCTCTCTTCCTCGGTCAGCGAGGCAACGTATCTTTCAAACACGGGTGTCATAACCAGCGGCATCACGGCGTTGACCCGGATGCCGTGGCGGCCCCATTCCCCCGCCATGTTCCGGGTGAGCGAGTCAATGGCACCCTTCGACATGGCATAGGCGGCGAGATCAGGGAGGCCCACGAGACCGCTGTCGCTGCCCATGTGAAGCACAACTCCGCCGCCGTTCTTCTTCATGTGCGGGAAGGCCGCCTGGGACGTAAAGAGCGACCCCCTTGCGTTAACGTCGAGTATGAAGTTCAAGTCATCCCCGGGGAGTAAATCCACTGGCACCGAACGATCGACGCCGGCGCAATTGACGAGGGCGTCGAGGCCGCCGAGCTCGCGGACGGCGTCATTGACGGTGGAGAAGACGGAAGAGCGGTCGCGGACATCGAGATCTTTGAAGTACACAACCGGAGTTGAATTGCTGCGAGAGGCCGCCCCTGTGAGCTCACTGGCAAGTTTGATACCTTCGGCTTTGAGCACATCGAGTATCATGACGTGGGCACCCGCCTCGGAGAGCGAGCGAGAGCAGGATGCGCCGATCCCTCTTGCGCCGCCCGTGACAATGATGCGCTTCCCGGCAACGGAGAAGTTGAACATGACGGAGAATGGCTTGAGAAAGTGGATAGCGATAACGATGGAAATTGTAGCGAGGTTGTTACGGGTTTACAAAGGGCTCAAATTGTGATGATCGGGGCTGTCCTAGGCTGTCCATCGCTATGTTCACAGTTCCATAACGATGATGCCGCTGCTCTTATACATTGATGATTGACTGGCAACAGAACCAAGTTTCCGGTCATCTGACGTGTTTCCATGGCCTTGAATTTGATCAAGTTGAAACTGGGTGAGAATACACAAGGAAGTCGATAGGGTCGTAGCTCCCTGCATGGTTGGGTATCGCCTGCTTCGGAGTCTCACTAATAGTTACGGATAACTGGACAGTCTTGACTCGGTTTAATGCAAAAGAGCGGGCGTGGAATCATGACCTAATTATGCAATAAGTCACAAGCTTGTACAGGAGTCTAGGACGACGACGTACAAGTACTGTGTAGTTATGGAGTACTTTGTACGTGCCGGTTGTACAAGCAGGGGTCGATGCTCAGGGTACCTGTTATCCATTCTCTTCCAGCATCGATGTCAGTGAATTGCTCCCTTCTCGGCAAGCGTGACAACCCGACTGCCAGCCGTGTCACTCAGACACCAACCGAGCGAATGCAAACGGCCAAAAGCGGATCATTCCAAACGAGGCTTGTGCACCCGTTGGTAGCGTGGGTGCGAGTAAAAAGCCACGCCTTCCTCGCGTGCGGGATGTTTGTTTGTTGGTGTCTTGGGATCTGGTGCGACTGAGCATGTGGCTCGCCTGCGTTGGGGCAAATGGTGGAGCTTGACGCTGCGCTGTTGACAAGTCTCGGATAGCTTTGAGAGGTGTGTTCTTACACACCATGCTCCCAATCGGATCCAGCTTTGATGTTCTGAGCAACTATCGTCAACTCGTCAACTCGTCAACTCGTCAACTCAACCAGCTGGATCAAAGAGGTGACAAGTCACATATAACTGCTGCAAAGTATAAAGTAGTTGGTAAACTAGCGGCTCACCGCAACCCTCCAACTCCACACAGCTCCACACAGCTCCATCTGCAAGGAACGACACTGGCCACCCAATCAAGAATCGACAGCCAAGAACCAAGACAGCGGCAGACTCCGACACACCAACGCCAACGCCAACTCCAAACAGGTTCAACCTAAAATCTCAACATGTCGCCCACTGCCACGCACGGCGGCAAGGAGAGTCTTGGTTAGTTTCCCGCGCTTCTTGTCTCTGGCCACCCACAAAATGGCTAACCAAGAATCTTTTGCAGACCCCGCCATGGTCATCACGCCCAAAATCTCCGAGCCCTGGTCCGTCGCAAAGGTGCTCGCGACGCTGCATCCCGCGCCGCCCATCGAGGGCTCAAGCTCCCCGATCCCCTTCTTCCACGTCCTCGAGCGACTCAAGACCAACAAGCGCGAAGGATGGCGGCGATTCGGCATCAGCAGGTAAAATAATAAAAACAGGACTACCATCCATCCATAATACCCTGCTAACTTATCCCCGTCCAGAGGCGAGTCCATCTCGGACCACATGTACCGCATGTCGCTGATGAGCATGTTCTGCCCACCCTCGCTTAAAGGCAAGATCGACGTTGCCAAGTGCATGAAGATGTGCCTGATCCACGACATGGCCGAGTCGCTCGTCGGCGACATCACCCCCGTCGACGGCGTCGCCAAGCCCGAGAAGAGCCGCCGCGAGGCCGAGACCATGGACTACATCTCGACCAAGCTGTTGGGCAACGTCTACGGCGGCTTCACTGGCGCCGAGATCCGCGAGATATGGCAAGAGTACGAGGACAGCGAAACGCTCGACAGCCACTTTGTGCACGACATCGACAAGGTCGAGCTCCTGTGCCAGATGATCGAGTACGAGAAGCGCGCGGACCGATGCCTCGACCTCGGCGAGTTCGCCTACGTTTCCACAAAGATTGTGCTCCCCGAGACCCAGGAGTGGGCCAAGGGGATCCTCAAGGAGCGTGAGGAGTTCTGGGCCGACAAGGACCACGTCCACGGCGAAGCCGGTGTCGACGGTGGTGTCAAGGACGACAAGGTCAAACAGCAGAGCGACTACTACGCCAAGGACACCGGCACCAACGGTGTTGCACCCTGAGGAACCACTCGGACGGGTCGTGGCTGATCTATGGAGGCCACAAGATCTGAAGGTGCGACTTGAAGCGTTTGTGCGAATGGTCCATCTTGCAACGTTTGCTATGGATTATGCTTTACCATGGATTACGTGGATTACGCTTACCATGGAATACTCGCACTTAATTTCGCGTACAGAAAGGGAAAGCGAGCTAGGGCAGCTGACGACTGTCATGATAGATTCGAGCAATTGACGTTACCATGATACTTGACATGCGCGTTTCGTTTCGGGGTTACTCCTTATTGCATATGTAATTACCTCCCTATGGGAGGGGGAGGGGGGGCATGGTGTCGATTTTAACCTCGTGCAGTTGCCAACTTGATATTGTTTAAAACAGCTGCCCCGCAGTGTTCCCCGCATCCCTCGGATCTTACCATGTTGGTGTTTCCGGGAAAGCCCCACACGCTTACTGCAGGGCAAGCGTGACCCAGCAACAGAAATGTCCCCCTGACAATATCTCGAGAAACAGAAGCCCGAACCCGAACCAACCCTGTCGCTTATCCTCGCAGAATTACACTTTTTCTCCGGATCATGGTGACTGGCGACTTCCGAGGTCCACGAACGTCCAGGAGCTCTGGTGTTCACACCGAATTCTCCATCACCACTTTACGCGTGTGTCTGTACCTGCGAAAGGAGATTACAGTGATCGCATGTCGACCATTGGTCATACTACGTCACACCCTCCTTAGACGGATCGACAGTCGGGCGCCTTGATTTCCTTTTTGCGCGTGCCAACACGCCAGCATTCTCCACGCGTCCCGTCCAGCAACGTGGTGAAGCCATCGGTCATCCGATCAATCATTCGTCCTTGCTAGGTAAATGCCGTGTAAAGCTAAGTAGTTTTTGACTGTTTTGGGTCAACCCTTTCGACACTCTCGACCATATCAAAACCCGGCAGCGTTGCGCAGGTTCGACCTCATCCCCAGGCACTCGGCAGACTCGGGTGATCAAAGCAGCCCGACCCGACCGAACGCATCGGATCGCCGTCTCACACTCATTAAAATTGTGATTCGGAAAGCTTGACAGGTCTGCTTACGCCAGGAACTAACTGGAGTAAGCTGTGGGATAAACGACCCTGTCTTCTTTCGCAAGTGGCATGATCGTGCTGTGACGAGGCTACCACCCAAAATACCGATGCTGTTTATTACCCAATAAACACTACTTGTGTCCACGCCATCTCTGGTCGCATCACCGAGGACTGCACGGGATTGACAGCAACAACCAGACAACCTCGTCGAACCCCCCCCCCCTCACCTCGACTTTCTGAGACCGTGATCTTCAGACATAGCGAAGCCACCAAACTCAACCGGCCGTCCATGCCACTGTCTTGAAGCTCTCGGGAGCTTTGACGTCTATGCCCATCAACGAAATGTCGTACGGCCCCCAAGTTGCGATGCCTGGCGACTTCGCCTTCGAAGCCCCCAACGGTGCTGCACCTCATTCCATCAGCCCTTCGGGCATTTTCCGACCGCCGCTGTCGACATCTGCTACGAGCTCCGCCTACCTCACGTCACGATCGTGCAGCAATTTGAACACAGATGCATCCACGCCCGAGTCCAACTACAAGAGAAAACGACTGCAAGGTCCAGTGGTCGTGGCGGCAAACGAGTGGTCATCTGCGATGAACGTCGATGGCGGTGGCAATGAAAGGTCTGATACCATAACGAGGATAAACAGTAATGGAAGAGAGATACGATACACCCTAGCCGGCCAGATCGCGACACCGAACGGTGTCGCGCACCGGCAGTTGGGAGACATGGAAGACAGCACATACTCGGACATTGACTACCGCCGCGCTCTGGGCTCGAGGCGATCAGTCGACATGATAAACTCATCTGTACCGCTTCAAGAAACACCAAGGAATGGCTGGGGCCTAACCGCATTCAGCGCAATAGGGGGCGTTGTTGGGAAGGTCCTAGATTTCTGTACGGCAGGCGCGTTTCGGGGATTTTATGCAGGCGGCGGCAAAGGCTACAACATCCACGGAGGTTCCTCGCAACCACTTCCCGGTATCATGACATGGTCCAACGAGCACGGCGGTCACAATGAGCACGATGCTCCTGATCCCAGCCCCTTCGAGCTTTCGCCGATACCAGGAGGTTTCCCAGCATCAGACTACGCCCCGTATTGCTATGAACAGGAGCCAGACTCGACCCCGCCGCCCGCCGCAAAAAGACGTCAGATTTTCGAGAGCATACCAGCCGACGAGCTGCGGAAGAACTGGGTCATGGTGAGCGAGCCTGCAGAGCAGACGCCGCCGTCCCGGCTTTTGGGTCGCGCGCATTTGCAGCCTCCGTCACCTCAAGTTCGTCCAGACTTGAGTCGCCGCATCAGCCAGCCCAAGAGCAGACTTGCTCTTGCCCGCACTCACTCAAGCCGTATCAGCCATGCTGGTGCCGCGACTCTGACCAACCGCGAGCCGGCTAGCTTCGCCTCTCCGCGTGCTTCTTATACACCCGAGAAGCCTGCCACACCCAGCAGATTACCGGTGCCAATCCGGCCACGTACACCCGGCGCATTCCACTCGCCGTCAAGTAGCAAGACGCTGATTCCTAGTCCGAGTCTGCAGGTGCATCAAGCTCACCGTCGTAACCATAGTGCGGCGTCCGTGATGTCCACGGCATCGACGTCGGTGGCGTCAGGTCGGACATCGGTGGCATCAGGGCGAACATCGGTGGCGCGACGTCGCGACCCAATGGTTGAGGAGAAGAGTCCGCGCCTGGACACAGAGGCTCAGAACATGGTCGCTCGGCGGCAGCGGGAGGAGCGCGAAACGGACTTGAGGATTAATGATTTCAACGCCCGCCTGCGCGAGATGATCCGGCAGGGCAAGGAGGCGCTGGGCACCAAGATCGAGGTGGATGTTGATGGAAGCGGCCGTGGGCTGGTAGGGACAGAGATGTGGGAGGATGAGTAGGAGCCAGTAGCGAAGGCGTTTGCTTGCGAGGTGCCTCGAGACTTGCCGCCGAGTGTCATGTTACAATTTCATGTCAGCTGATGTACGAGGCGAGTTGTTGCTATGCCGCTCTGAGGTTCGGAAACCTGCAGTGGCGTTCCGTGGGATTGCTTCGATTTATCATCTGGCGTTATCGCGCCTTTGCACCTTCAACCAGTTGCCGGGGAAAAGCACAAATTTACGTCCTTCAGGACCGCGGGCGGCTACATAAGTAGACGTCACTCTTCTTACGTATCGGTATATCCGACTCAGGGTCGCATGCACGGCTTTGTAAATAATTGCATGGAAGATTTGTCTTCAGCCCCAAGATAGCGCTTCGGAGGAGATGAGGATTTTACTACGCATATGTTGGTCTTGTTTCTTCATGTGCAACTTGTCAATCTTGTTCGTTGCAGGCGAGATCCCGTCGGTCAGAAAAGGGGGTTGTGTAGATGACGAGGGCCCCTGCCTGTTTATATATGAACAGACTGTGCTGCCAAGCTCCGGGTGTTAGAGACCGATTGGCCTAGGTTGAAAGTACCGACGTGCGTTAGGTCTGAAAGTACCGACCTGCTCGAAAGGACCGGCCGGTTGAAAAGTACCCAAGCAGGTCGGTACTTTTAAGCAAGTGGGTACTTTCAAACTGATCGGTACTTTCAAACTGATCGGTACTTTCAAACTGATCGGTACTTTCAAACAGGTCGGTATTTTCCGACAAGACAAGGAGGTACTTTTCGACGAAGACCCTTTTCGACAAAGACACTTTTCGACAAAGAAACTTTTCGACAACGTCGAAAAGTTTTTCCATTTCTTTCGTTAAGAATCGAGTATCGACCACTCGGTACAAAGCCTATATCCCTGCTCGCCAAACATAAGGGCGAATAGGGTGGGTTGCAGTGGCCCGGCGGTTACTTGTAAAAAGGTCAAACGTTTAAATGCAGCAGGTGAGGTTGATTGGTGGGTTTATGTAGGGTTCTGCTTCTGTACCGTGTATCCGAGCAAGTTGTGGTCATCTTCATGTGCAGTCATCCCTTTTTTTCTTCTCATGTACGGTCAGGTCAAGTCTCTCGTGTGCAGGCATTCCGTATGCAAGGTCATCCATCTGTATGCACGGTCGGTCATCTTCATGTTTAATGTGCGGCCAACTTGATGTATCATGGACGGTCATGTTCAAGTGTGGTGTCCTCATGTACGGTCTCAAGTCTCATGCGTGCAGTCATTCGTATGCATGATCATCCGTAAGTGCAGTCGGTCATCCTCATGGATGATGTGCGGTTAACTTGATGTACAGTCATGTTCAAGCATGGTCTCCTCATGTGCGGTCTCAAGTCTCATCTGCAGTCATTCGTATGCAAGGTCATTCGTTTGCAAGTTCATCCGTATGCGCGTTCGTTCAACTCTTTTATTGGCGGTTATTTACCGTGTACGTGCGTGGACGGTCATTTTCATGTACGGTCTCATCATATACGGTCTCCTCCTGCACAGTCATCTCATGTACGGTCATCTCATGTACGGTCATCTCACGTACGGTCTCTCATTTTGCGATCTCCTCACATACAGAAGTTTGCAAAATCGGTGTCGCGACCCAGCTTTGGGGAAATTAAGAGAACGGACTATGTAATCTATATCTGGTGCCAACAATTAGTGCTTCTGTCAGCGTAAGTACTTCTGTGAGTCACTACTTAGAACGGGAAGAACACAGCGCTCAGTTATTCTACTGTAGCTGCACAATGGTCATCATACTGATTACAGTTATTTCACAATACGTTCTGATAACTGCGAATTAAGGTACCAGAGCTATGGATTGCCATCTCCGAAATTTATTCTCGTACATGATTGCAGTGTCTTCAACATGTATAGACGGGGCTGCAAATTGCGGCCTTACAGTACCTTCGATTCGCTTTTAGCTTTCTGTCCGTTATAACCTTCACCTCGAGGTAACACATACTATAGCGCCGAAACTTGCTAAAGAAGATAAAAGCACGTCTCGAATCTAACTAACCTATCTGACGATGTAGTAGTGTCTTATTGGCCGGAGCAGGGTGGTGGGCAGTTGTTGTGAAGCGACTCCTTGACGGCACGCCGTCTCCTGCGCCTCTATTAATTCACGGAATATGGAGCGGAAAACTATCTACTATGTACGGTGGTGCAGCCACTCGCACCTACCAAGTATTACGTATCCTAGCCTCGTGAGTCGTTACTCTTAAACAGAAGGAAAGAGTGCGAAAGTGCTTCTATATACTGCATAATCCTATACCGGTAGATAGTCGAGGGGGGATCCGTATCAACACTAAGGTCAAGGTCAACCTAAACATTTGAACCTTATGGAACTCGCGATCCTAAACAAAGCTATACTAAATGAAACGCAGGTAGAGCATCGAGAACGGCCTCAAGCGTTTCTGGTAGTCCCAAGCTGGATGTAATACACAGAAAATTCTGTAGAGCTGCGGCTTCACAATGAAATAACCCTATCCGCCGGTAGACTTTGATATCACCCGGAAGCGGTTGAAGACTGAGAACCAGCCCAAAGAGTTGAAAACCCATTTCTTGCAAAACCGGTAGGAGATCCACTTGAGACCGCTGATTTGCAACTGGTCTGTCCATCTCTATTTTGATCTTGACTGCGACGTCAGCGACCCCATCAGACAGCCTAGCTATCGCCGAAAATGCCTGTTGTCTCCGCACCGATGACAGCTGGTGTCTGGCTTCTTCACACGGGATCAGTCGGCCGCGCATGACCAGATAAGTAGGGACCGGCGATCTGGCATTATCCTCGGGAGGTTGATTATAGTCGAGCTTGATAAACGACCGCAGAAACCCGTAATTAAAGCGAATAAATCGTGTGTCACCTGGACAACTAGCCCACGACCACGAAGGAAAAAATTTATCGAGGCAGGAGGCACATTTTTCGTCCTCGTAGTAGTGGTCCCCTTCTCGAACCCAAAGGAGCTGCTGCGGCAGGCACGGCCTCCACAGGCCGGCTAAGTAGTCGTTTGTTGATAGACAGTATCTTCGGGCTATGACTTTGGAAATCCCCCTCAAAGCAAATAGCCGGTCGCTTTGGTTCGTCAATTTGGTTTGTGAATAGCATCGAACGATGGTGCACCATATTCTGTGGAGCTGGTAGTAGTCGGGAGGCTTAGATGCTTGTAAGTCGTCTTTCAGCTCCCGTTCAGTGCACGAGTGACTGACTTTACTCGAACCATGCCCGTCTGAGCCTCGAATAATTCTCTCTTCTGTGGAAGACACGACTCCCCTCAGCTCGGTCTTTATATGAAGAGGTGCATGGTCTATCACCTCGGGGTGATCAGGGTGATTGGTCCCAAGCGGAAAAGCTTCCGAGGCGTGTAGACAGACACACTCCCAAAAGAGCTGATCTGCAAAATGGACTGTTCGCTTCGACAACACCCGCTCCTGAAACGTCCAGCCTCGACCGTACAGAGGAGCTCTGTCGACGGACTTTCTGATATCGTCGGGCCTGTAACATAGCCAGTTCTCGTCAGTCGTGCCCGATTCCGAACTTCTTATTAAGAGGCAAGGTGCGACGCGGAGAGGACTCCGTTCGACTACGAGGCCAGATACCCTCTCTGCTTCGACGCCAGCAAGGTTGAGTATTCCGTTGCTATAAATAGCGTCCATCTGAGCCGCTTGCTCAACCCAGTCTGCATCATGGTCCTGCACAATACAAAGAGAGTCAATCCAAAGATATCGAATCCCAAGCGTATGTGCTATCAATACAGCGTCTCTGTATATCTGTGGCCAGTTGTGAGTCGGAATTGATTTATAGAACTGATCTTTGCTCCGGATTACGAGGCTTGTTCGCTTGATTTCCGCGGTCCATCGGTAGCTTAAGGTGATGTATCTCGGATAGGGAACATCGGTCCCAATATCGACTAGGTTGGCGCCGGAATCAGCACTCAACCCAACATCCACGAGCCTGACAGTCGCGTCCCTTACGAGACCTTCCGTTGCACCGGTTCCTTTGCAAGAACCGTGCACCTCAGTACAAAGACGAAGCCACTCGTGTAGTTGTTGGGTTGCGAGAGGATTGGTGTTTATAAGTGCCGGACTCTGAACCGCAACGAGAGTCACAGGAGTCCCGAGCGGGGGACTCAGAGTCCACACACGCCGATCAAACCGGGTATCAGCATTGACCCGCTTGAAGTGCAGGTCCTTGACGTTGCCGCTTCTGATTTCTTGCATTCGTAGAATCCAGCTTCCTCCATCGGGAAGCATTTGAAGCTGGAAACATGTTTCGGCCATCCACTGTTCGTCGCGCTTTATATCAGCGATCGCTTTTTCCGGGAGGATCGCCTCTAGTAGTAAAGTGCAGAGATGGCATTCCTTTTCTGCACAGTCGTTGAACTTCTCGACAGGAAAGGTTCCTAGTATTACCCCGTCTATATCTGGGGCTCGCCGGAACTCTACGAGCCATGGCCAGGGACGGTCGGAAGGGAAGTACGATCGGCAAGAGTGGCAAAGGTAGTTCAACTGAGGGAGAATCGGGCCAGTCCCTGAGAATTGAGACTGCTCATCTTGCATAATGTAGTTCTGTTCGGATCCGTTATCGCAGCGATTATAATAGGGTCGGAATGAAAAGTTGCCTTCACTCGCTGACGATCGAAAGGCCTTGTTCTTTCAACTTCTGTCCCCGCACTTCCGGAGCCTCACAATAATACCCAGAGAAGCTCTCGAAGCGTAAGCGTCAGCGCCTAGAACGGCCCTGTATGGTTCGTGCTCGGAATATTGTTCCGTGCTAGCCGCGACACCAACTTGGCAAGCGCGTGTAGTGACCCACTACATGTACTGTGTACTTTGTGTTGATACTTCTCAAAACTCTCATGCACAATCTCCTTATGTAGGGTCTTCCAATATGTGGTCTCCTCATGTGCGGTCGGTCGGTCTCTTCATGTATGGTCTCCCCGTAACTTATACAGTCTCCACATGTATGGTCTCCCAATCTGCGGTCTCCTTCTGCATAGTCTCGTCATGTACTGTCTCCTCCTGTATAGTCATCCCATATGCGGCCATCCCCTCATGCACGGCCATCCTTTTGTATGGTCATGGTTGGTTATCTACCAACTGCGGTCATCCCCTTGCATGGCCACCTCGTGTGTATGGTCCGTTTTGGGCATTGTCATCTTTGTGTACAGTTATCCTTATAGGTCTTTTACCTGTCGGACACTTGCATTTGTGGTCATCCTTATGCACGGTCATCCTGCATATGCTTATTCTTATGCATGGTTAAATAGTGTGGTCTTCATGCACAGTCATTATCCTGGGCGATCATCCTGCATACCCCGATTTCAATGCACGGTCATGACATATATATACTCTCATCATCGTGAGTAGTTATCTCGATTCATATAACACAAGGTCTACACTTTACATAGTTAGGTCATCCTGCATACGCTTTTTGTTATGCACGGTCATAGTATGGTCCTTATGCACGGTTATCGTCCAGGGCAGTCATTCTGCATATGCCTACTGTGATGTAAGGTCATTACATTAGACTGTCATCGTGGTGAATGATGGTCTCGGTTTGTATAGCACATAACAAGAAATCTTCCCTCTACACAGTTGGGTTATTCTGCATAAGCTTATCATTTTGTATTGTCATCATACATATGCATAGTCATCGTATATATGCATGGTCATCATGCATATGCACGGTCATTAGGCATATGCACGGTCATCATATTGAGATTCCTTTGCATAGTCATCGCGTTACAGGTAATCATATACATTCATGTATAAGTAACTCTGCTCACGGTTATCCTTTGGTCGGCGATCTTGATGTCATCCTCTTCTTGCACAGCCATGTTCGTCAACGGACATCCTCATACGCACTAGGAAACGAAAACAGCGCTCGATTTGTACCAACAGTCTAGTATTTCTATCACGCTCATCCATCATCTAAACCTGTCATCGGATCTGTCACCCAAAACATCGGTGTCTCATGTAGCCACTAGCGAAATCAGTGGCCCTTTATAATGTTGGACCTTTTTGAACTCGGTCCCATTCAGTCGTCTGACCAAGCCCTTCCCATCCTCATATGGCGATCGACTTTAGCTAATACCACCAACATTGACTTGGTAGTTGATATCCGCCCTTCGGGTACGGCCTCGAAATGATATGCTCCCCGTCGTCCATCTTCATTACCATAGCCGGCATATTTTCTCTGTTATCGTGGCCAAGGCAGCGCCTGGTCTGAGGATTCTGGCAGCCAAAATGGTTGCTGCTCTCTACGCATAGCAATCAGGCATTGGCCGTCTCCAAGGGCGTTGCGGGATCACCACGCACGACTCGACCGTCCCCGTTGCGAATGATGGGGCGGCCGCTGTCTTTATCTAGTATCAGTAGGTATTTTCCGGCCACGGCACAGCAGGGACGCATTGCCCATCCCAAACTTCACCACCGGCAATGGTAGGTGGGTGATGGTCATGAACAGTCTCAAGGCGGCCAAGGTGTTTTCGCACGTCACGGGGCAGATTGGAATTGGAAGAGACGGAAATGTAAAGATGATTGTTTATTATGTCAGGGCTAAAGGTGGTTGTTTCTCTCCTACTTTTAATAAGAAGCGACATAGAAGAGGCATATGCTCCGATTCTTCCTTAACGGTTAACTTGATCGTATTATTTGCCGGTATCACGAGTCTGTCTCTTCCACCATAGTTTTCATCTATTCATGCCCGGGACGCCTCGCCTAGAGAATCCTCTCCAAAGTTCCCCTAACGTGTCCCATAACCAGATACTTACGTCGGCTCCCGGTCAGAGGAAGTTGTACCTTTCTCCGGGCCTTATCGACTACTAGTAGTTACTAGGTAGAAATTAGGTGGGCAGCGTAAATATGCCTCTGGGACCGAGCTCGTAGAACCTGTGATTGAAGGAGCGGTCCTCGACGGATCCAGCTAGCTCGAGACCGGTCGGTGTTACGCGGATAGGCTTGACTTGAACCTCTTCGCTATTGTTATGTGTCTTGTCGCTGGCGTGCCTGAGCAACTCAAAGCGCGCCGGGATAAATCCGTTTCAGCTTGCGGACCACTGGAAGATAATGGGGTGGTTATGGAAAGGTTGTTGGAGCCCTGGAGCGACAGGCTCAGCCGTGGCAAGCCAGACCTGTGATACAAGTTGGTCAGTAATAGTTTGGGGATAGAATAGATCACTCACGGAACGTCTTGCTGTAACAATGTGGCGGGTTAGGTGTCTCGTCTCGGTCGTAGAAAGCCCCCACATATTTGATACTCAAGCTATGCTATAGTCAAATCTTACAAAATAGGGAAGCGGTACCTACGTTGCGATTTAGCAGTATCACTTGGTGACTTTTGGATAGGTAAATACACAAGTAAGGAAGAAGGAGGGTCTGAAGAATAGAAACGACTAAAATTGAAGGGAACAAAGGGTCAAACTGATAGGAGTAGCTAGATACTCGACGCTAGGGATAGTAGAAACCGCAAAGGAAGGGTATGCTTGTTCTCGATTGTAACAGATCTGCGTAGTTGGTCGATCCACGCTAGCCAGAGAACCAACGATGTTGGTTAGAAGAAGGGGGTGATCGGGAAAGTTAAGGATAGCTCGAGGTCTACCAGCCACCACCGACCGCTATGACGCTGTCCAGCGGCGCAGTAATGATAGTACGTCCAACTAAGGTGCAATGTCCTTTCAAGTCAAGAGGAATAATCCTTCGGGCCTTATCCGTCCATTCTGCTTACCTATTTAGTCCATTTTCGTAAATGTCGTCTCAAAGCAGTCTTGCAGTCCGGTGGTATTTTCAAGTAATATAATAGGCTACCAGTGTTGCTATCGCCTAGCCAGCGCATGTGGGAATGATAATGTTGGTATCACCATAAGCAGCTGTACGGTGTAAACGTGAGATAACGTACATGTCTGGACTGATCTACTGTTTGTTTAACGAACGAAAGTTAGGAGGTTGACTAGCTGGCAGCGAGGTACGTGATAAGTGAGGGTATGCGTCGGACGTCTGCTCCACATAACGACCGGAACGTCATGCCCGATAACCCCTGCAGCTGCCAAGCAGTGTTGTTCCAACATGATTTTTAACCTATGTGGTGATAGCTGCATAGATCATATGGTCCTGATAAGAAACATCGCCTGTAGCCTGGTTTCCTTATCTGGAGGATGACTTCCCTGGTCGTAGGTTGCTTTCCTTGGCTGTAAGCTGATTTCCTTGGCTATAGCCTGCTTTCCTTGGCCGTAGGCTGATTTCCCTGGCAGCAGGTTGCTTTCCTTGGCCGCAGGATGCTTTTTTTAGCTGTCTACTTGCTCTCCTTGAAATCACGATATCGTCTTCGACCGTGTATCTATTCTTTTAGTCAAAAATGATCATTCTTTTGATCAAAGTATTCTTTGGGTCTGGTAAACAGGCTTATTGTTTTAATGCCTGTTATATTTACCTCGCAACAACTACTCCCACTGCATTTATATTATATGTACTTGATACTTAATCAAGACTAAAAGTTCCTGATAGCGATTAGGAAGTGGCTGCAGCATTTCGTGTTCATAGCCAATCAAGCGTTTGTACTCGGTCAGGCCAAGTCACTCCGTGCAGTAGTAAAAGGATGCATTGCTACGCCATAACTCGATATCTTTGCTAAAAATATTGTTCCAGTGGACACACCGGTCTCTGCTGCAGTGTTGACTTGAAAGGGAATTATATCCGCATTTGAAACAGTGGCAGCGGTTAATACATGCTGGAGAGTGTGATTTGCAGCCTGTGCATTCAATATAATCCTTCGAAAAGTTTTCTACCAAAAGAATTTGCCCGGGTTTGCTGAAGAGGCCGAGAGCACAGGGTCCGCAGCACTCTTTCTCTGTCCACTACTGAAACTGGATGTACTTAATGGCTATAAAGAGCCGCTTGGGCCCAGAAAAGCTGTTCGTTCACTATCCATCTTCACATCCTTGAAAGCATCCATTAAAGAGCCCATATTCTATCTTTCGAGCCATGTATCTCGTCCAGGTGCTCGTTTCCGTTACTGGCTTTATCGCTACCGTCGATGCTGGGACCGCATATCTCTATAATCACCCGAGTTGCGCTTCAGGTTTAGAAGGGCCCATCTGTTACGGCCTCCCAGAACTTCGCTGTTGTATCAGTGCCAACGGTGTGAGTTGTGATCTTTATGTTCCTATGTGGAGCTATTAGCACCACCACATTGTGTAATTCAATGCTACATGAGAACGAGACGTTGCAGCTTAATCACATCTAATGCTGCTCTACCTGATTAGTACTACTACGAGAGCGGCCAAGCCTTCGGTGACAGCACCGCCTACATCAACATCATTGGATATAACGAGAACGGAAGCTGCAGGGAGGCCCGCTCGCGATACGGCGCTGGCTGCTTGTCTACCGGCTATCGCGACACATTTGGCGCATTCTGGTTCAACTGCATCCGCAACTGCCGCATCGGAGATATGCCGGCCAATGCCACGGCCGACAGTGCTGAGGGGGCTATGGGTCTGGCCGGTGGCATGGCGGGTGCCAAGTGCCAGGGCACACAACTTGCCGACGTCTACCGCGTGGCCTTCCCCGGTGAGCTCAAGGAGGGGTACTCGGCCAAGGTCATCGGACTCTTGAGCGCTGCCGAGACGATCGACTGGTCGACGGAAACGTTCAAGGAGGACAAGGTCGAAGCTGCCAAGTCCATCCTCGCGGAACATGGTAATGAGTTGACGGAGGAGCAGCAGATGGACATGCAGAGGCTGAACGCCTTGCAACGCGCACGCGGGTGAAGGCGAACGGTTCTGACGGAGACACGACAGCCGCCTGATTGATTCGTCAGCAAACGTCAAGGATCATCAGGTGTTCTTCGAGCTATGAGGATAAGGGGGATGCTCGAGCGATTCTCATATCGACCGTTGCTTTCGGATACCCAGTTCAACACCGGGGCTCAACGTCGTCCTCGACCATGATGGGATGAAGTTCCTTTTCATATCGAGACCACGGAAAATTTATATTTCTTCAACTCTCATTAATAGTATTAGAAGTCGTTAAGATTATGAATAATTCACGCTTAGCTTTTGTGCATACTTCAACAACTATGTGAGATCAACAATTCATTTCCTCTTCGCGTGCGGTATTGGTTCAGTTCTTGTCTCATGCGCGAGCGCATCTTTATAACTTCGGCCACTTGTTGTCGAATTGGGACAGTATCAAGCATAATATAGTGAATTAGTTGTAGTCTACTCTATTCTTCTTCTTCCTCGGATCTCTCTTGTTCCTTACCTATATACAGGTTCTGCTAACTTGGTATAGAACCAAGCTCTGAACACTTATATTATTGTTATCCTATACAAATAACAGAGTTCTTATCTTCTATACCTTAGCATTGTTCTGAAATATAGATCTTTTCTATAGATTTTATAGAGCTATTTTCTTGTAATAACTATTTATTGAGTATAACCTTATTTGATTTTAATACCTACTTGAATATATTATGTAACATAGTTAGCTCTTAAGACTAGTACCCTGTATAGCAGTAGTATCAAATACTTAAAGTATAGGAATACTATATAGTACTTATAATCTAGATATAAAATTGATTGGTATGCAAAATCTTATCTAAAAATGGATAAATACAATTGTTTAACAGAGCGCCTATACCGGTGTAATTCCTTTATAATAACGGGGTTTGTTTTTATTAGTATTAAATTGTTTGGACCGTATAGTGAAACTTGAAGACGTATAGATATCTAATTAATACACTGCTACTTAAAGAAGGGAATAAGAGGAGCATGACTAGCTAGTAGGCAGGTATTGCTATCTAAAGGCAGACCGGTCGGCTACCGGTCGGCTGCCGGCGCTATCCGCGGCGCTACTAGTTATTATCTTCCGACAATAAACTATAGAAAGCGTTATAGGACTGTTAAATTAGCAAATTATAAGTATAGCTATAACGAACTATAAAATCTATAAGTGTTTTCAAAGGTTTATAAATATAGTAGTTACTACATAATTTATTTCAAATAAAAAGAGTTCGTTTATGAATTTTCTCAATTAGGTTTAGCTACAATGAAAAGCACTACGTAGTTAATTTACCTATAAGGATCTCATTATATAGTTACTAATTAGTATAGTATTACTCGTGGAAACAATATATCGATTAGGTTGCGCCTAGTTAGGGAGAAGGAGGAAGGAAGAATGCAGCGAGGATTAGATAAATATAGTAGATCGCGCTGCCAAGTATATATCTTGGGTTAGTTGTAGTATTTAGGCATTTCAGCGACGCTAGGAAGTTAGCGGTGCTAGATGAAATGTGGCTTGCGAACCTTGCGACGGGTAATTTCCGTTAATATTACTCTTATTCTACCCTAAACAATTACCTATTACCTCTAGTAATAGAAATTAGATGATTCCAGATATAAAGTCTCTATATCCGCTCGAGTTACAATATTGTATTAGGCACAGTCCTTTATACCTTAGATCTATTACAACACTTACTTACAATCTTCTATAACTATATCTTAATAGTCAAAATGAAATTCCAACTCTTTGCACTTGTTGCTACCGCTGTAGTCGGAGTACAGTCTCATTGTTGGTATGGTATTCTATATTTGAAATTCCAAATCATCCTCTAACTTAAGACAGGTGCACGAGTAACGACGAGTATGTCTCGGGTCCTACAGAAGATGCTTGTAACGAGTATGGGATCGATTGCATAATACAAGGAGACAATGGTCCTGTGTGCGATATATCCTTTGTAGATCCTAAATTGCTTTGGGAGGATAAAGAATCGTGGGAGGATAAACATCTTTGGATGGAAGTAAGTTAATCCTACTCAAAACTAAAAACTTTGAAGGGGTCCTAACCTATTTCAATTAGAGATGTGAAAAGGCGGGAGCAGAGTCTGGGCAATGCCGTGAGTCGAGGCATACGAAGGAATTTCTTAGTAAGTAGGTAGAGTACAAGTAAATCACTATGGGAAAATGATCTACGGTGGTATTTTCAGGGAATCTTAAGGGTTTGGACGACTTTTTCTACGTCATTTACCTATTTATAGTGAAGGACTTACCTAGAAATTCCCTAGCAAGGAAACGCTAAGAAGATTGGTGGTTAAAAATGTTATTAGCAAAGATATTGTGGAAGCATCACTACCACAACCGGCAGCTGCAGCTAGCTAACCTCCTCTCCTTCTCTTGGACTTAGTAAATCAATATATATTTACTGCGATTTACCTAAAACTACTGCACAACAAAGATGCCTGGATATGAAGTGTCACTGTATTGCAGATACACTTTGTTGTACGAAAACCGCTACGCAAACGCAAAGAAGGAAAACTTGACACTGCACAAAACGACACAAGGTATAACACCCCTTTCCCTGGGACTATCAAATGCAAACTACAGGTACGCGACTCGAGATCATCCCGGGAGCCCGGAAGTGAGGGCGATCAGAGCAACTCTTAAGTAGGCCTCAAGAGACAACCTACAAGGATGGTGGTTCGCCACGTGTCGTGTCATCTGCAGTGTACTTTCGAAAGGCCACTGCATCTGAAATCATGCACTGTACTTTTAGTTCGCAGGGATTAGTTTCCTTACATGGGTAAAACAGCTGCATGGGGGTTCATGTGTTGTCATTTCTGCCAGTCGGGGGGGGGTTTCCTCTAGCCTGGAAGACCACGCAGCAGTACCAGGTTCGTGGATGTGCCGAGGAGGAACGCAGTGTCAACAGGGATGCTGCATATCCACCCCATGTTGTGTTCATGTGCTCGTGTGTCTCCCGCCTTCGCGCTACGGCACCGAAGGATCACATAAAAGGCCGAGGTCTGTACAAGAGCTCTTGCCGGCTTCCACGGCGTAATACTTGCTGTCCCGAGCCCAGGAAGTCCTCGGATATGCGTACATGCACGAGTGCGAAGTGGTCAACAAAGGAACCGGGTGTCAAACTTGAGTTCGACGCTGTTTAACCGCACAGCGTATGTTTTGAAAAAAATCGACCAGGTAGAGAGATGAAGAAAAGAACCATGCAGTGTCTTTTCGGCGGCACAATCGTACCATGAATGCATCATATGAGGATCTGGTGGACCCGCAATGGTGACTGTGCCGATCGGAAGCCTTAGCCCACACGAATATACGGGGCCTGCAGATGACCTTGCCGAGTGTAAGGGTGGGCAAGAGTGAGCAAAGGTGCTAACTATGCTCGGTAACTACTGCAAGGAATGTATCCATAATCTGCCATTGACTGCACATCAAAATACGGAGTACTGGCCGTCAAAGGGATCGCCGCTGGGATAATGTTGTAAATTGCGCTACCAGTTGAAAAGGACACTGCATGAAACTACCATGTGTGGAAATTGACAAGTCGGTTTGGTTCCAATTTGACAGTGCATCAGAAGCGTAGTTGGGACATCTACAAGTGTCATGGGCAAACCCTTGGCTCGGAAAGTCCAAATGACGAGATTCGAAAGGGCATTGCAGGGGCACCAGGACTCTGCAGGAAGCATGGTGACTATGCAGGAGCCACTCTAAGAGTCTAAAGCAGAGTGACCTTGCAGGAAGCAGAATGACATCGGAAGCAGATTGAGCTCGCAGATAAAGGAAATGACCTCGCAGGGAGCAAAATGACTTCGCAGCAGATTGACCTTGCAGGAGCAGAATGACCTGCAGGGATTACTCCGAAGCATCATGACATCGCAAGAAGCAGATTGAGCTCGTAGATAAGACAATGACCTTGCAGTGGAGCAGAATGACTTTGCAGTACTGAGCAGAGTGACCTTGCAGATGGGATAACGCCGATAACGACCTTGCAGGAAGCAGATGTGCTTGCAGAATGCAGATCGACCTAGAATCCTAGATGAGCAGACACACTCCCTACCGAGTATAGATACTTTGTGACCAAACATCACAATTGTTTTACTTCATCGCCACCGTTATCAACTCCATCATTAGTATCGACGACATATCACATCACCATCGGGATTCGGCCCGGCTCGCAAACTAGCCCGAGTCGGGAATGGGACGTCAAGACAAGAAAAGGCAGAGCGCACACGGTGCATCACACAGTGAATGAAACTTTCGAGATGATCTGATCAGTCCTTTTGCGCCACGGCCATAGTGATTGGACTTTTTGGATATGATCTGATAGTTAGTCATGTCCTTTTGCAAAAGTACCTCGGTTGCAAATACGAAGTAGACGGCTTTTGGGTGAAACTAGTGAGAAAGTACTCCGTACCCTGCTCTCCAAGGGGACAAAGGAGAGACCTGATTGGCTCCCGCTACACACGCTTCATGCATGGTCCTTTTCCCACGACGCTGCAAAAGGACCATGCATGATGGAAACTTTCGAGCTGTATATAAGGAAAGGCATGCCCTCTGGATTCTGCAGAGGCTGTTTGGGAAATTTCTTTCCTTCTCTTTGCGGCGTGGTCTCGGCGTTAGTTGGGCAGTCGGTTAGTAGTTGCTCGAGTCTCTGCTGAGGCTCTCGTCATCGTCTTGGTCTTGCTCTTGCGCGAATTGTTTACCACGGGTAAAGCTCTAGTGTGCATGCTGGCAACTTGGTACGAGGATGAGGGTGACATGGCACGCATGATAACAACCCGGTCTTTGGCAAACAAGCCTGCCAGTATTCCATACAGAAGGACGCAGTAAAGCCGACAGTCACTTATCCGCATCAGGTGGCAAGTGCCTACCTCGCGAGGTTGGAGTGTTATTTGGATGGCAAAGGCCCTCCTCAGGCATACACATACACATATACCTGTGCGATGCAAATACAGCCAAGTTACTTGCATCAAATTCTATCCACAAAGCTTCCTATGATCCCACGACGAGGCAATGGTTTGGAGAAAATCGGTTGTCGTATTATGTGATCATACACGCCGTCGTTGACTTGGTTACTTTAAAAAAATCCTGATATCTTGATATTGCTCGGCGTGTAGAGAGAGATCGTTTCATAAGCCAATTCGTAATATTGTACTTTCACCTGACGGAGCAGGACCTTTCAGTATCAGGCAGGGTTTCTGCTGGCCAAAGCCGGTATTCGGACAAGAGAATACTCGACCGTCCATCGTCATGACTATGTACAGATCATACAAAACATACAAAACATACAAAACATACAAAACATACAAAACATACAAAACATACAAAACATACAAAACATACAAAACATACAAAACATACAAAACATACAAAACATACAAAACATACAAAACATACAAAACATACAAAACATACAAAACGTGTATTGAAAAGAACAGGCCATGCAACCGCCAGCTGTATGTCAAGCCGTAAATCGACAGGTGCACTCGGCAGCTATCTGACCGATGACGAACCCTTTCCCATGGCCCGTCTACCAGTCAGGGTCTACGAGGCGTCTGAAATTGTACAACTCGGGCAGATTTCGATCCTCAAGCAGCTCGAAGTGGTCCTGGATAAGCGCAAGAAGGCACCAGCGTCTGCTGCGCCCAGGATCCACGGGGCCTGGTGTCTCCTCCGCATCCTCTAACCCCTTTTGCACCCGGAGAATAATCGCAGATACTGCGACAGCATGCTTGATGTATTCTCGGAGGACATGCTGATCAAAAGTGTCAGAATCCACTGTATCGTTTGATAGCCATTCATCGACCACCGACGACAAATCCTCCCATATGCCCTCTAGAAGAGGCCCGCCACTACTGTGTATAGACCAAAAGTGATGAGGTGCTTCCTGAGATAACATGTCCAGTAGTAGCAAATCACGTTCCAGTTTGCCGACGTGAGCCTTGAGCAGGCGTGGAAATTCCACCGCTGGGCCCTCATCCCAGAATTGCCCAGGGCCACAGAGTGATTCTAGTGTCGTATGGGGTCCGGAACCCCGAATGTAAATCTGGCTGAGCTCGAGAGAGTTGTCTCCACTGACGGGATTAGCCCCTGCTTTGAGGAGGATCTTGGCTAGTTCCAATGTGTGCTGCCGCTCATCTGCATCCATATCATCCACATGGCGGTGCTTTATCTCACTCAAACTTTTGTAAAGACGTGGCCGCTTGTCGATATTGCACAGCAACCACAAGAGATCGCGACCAGGAGTCATCTTGGGGTTGAATACTGTCGAGAAATATCGTCGATGAATATCTGCGCCGGCATCAACTAGTAGCTGTGTAATCCTGACGTCTTGTGATACGAGAACAGCCATCAGAAGCGGTGTGAACTTCATCTTCAAGCTCAACCTGCTCTGGATAATGTACTCATCCCGGGTCTGGATTGCCGTCGAAACCCCCTGGCGCAAAAGGGCTGCTACTGCATCTGCGTCGCTCGCCATGATGGCTACAAACAGAGGCTGTAATCCTTCACCGTCTTCAAGCGTTAGACCGGCTTTATTGGTTACTAGTATGCTAGTGATGCTGTGTTTTCGCCTCAGGATGGCTCTGTGGAGAGGCGGGTTCCCCTGTCCGTCCCTGCAAGAAACGTCGGCCCCGAGTCGCATCAATGTGGTGGTCGCACTCCCATCTCCGGCCAGGTGCAAAGGCGTGTCGCCGTCGTGGTCTACCACATCCAGTTCAGCACCTCTATCGACGAGTAGCTGTATAATTTCGCTGTTGCCGAGCTTCGCGGCGAGATGAATCGGCCTCTGGAACCTTTTCCCTCTACCTTGCGCTGGCATTGTCGGTTTCCTCACGTCTGCTCCGTTTTGCAACAGTGAGCGCACAATCTCTTCGCGACCAAGCTCTAAAGCCCGCCCGAGGGGGTAACACCCCCACAAGGTTCATTCACATCCGCCCCTTGTTCGAGGCAGTGATGCATGAGGCTGATATCCCCTGTGGTCACTGCAAGCAGAAGTTGTTTGGCTCGTTCGCTAGATTGACGTCGAGAAGTAGACGATAGCTTCATACGTGTTCTTTCATACCACGGCTTGGATGATCGCGGGGGCGATGATACAGTGGAGGTCAAAGATATGACTGTAGGGGTTGCCTGGGTGTTGTCGGTCAACGTCGCGCTTTCAGAGAAGCTGGACGAGGCCATGGAGCCCATTTTATCACCAAGGGAAGTATCTTGGGATTTAGAGCCTAGGTTCTTCCGTAGGAGCTTGCGATAGTTCTCAAGATAGGGCCCCGACTGGGCTATTTCGAGGTCCATAGTCAGCTCTTGCTCAACATCCCGACCCTCGTCGAGCGTAAGCGTTTCAAGACGTGACATGTCGTCGTCGGCTCTCGCGGTCCGGATTGACTGGACATCAGCAGTTCCCTTCTCCAACAGGTGCCGGTTCGACTCGTCCTGCACGATGGACTCGACGTTGAACTTGGCCCTGTATTCGAGTAAGACGAGAGGCAGGATAGCAACGATGACTGAATAAACAACGATGACTGAATAAACAACGATGACTGAATAAACAACGATGACTTACATGCTGGTAAGGCTCAAGAGTAAATTGAACAGCTGAAACTGGTTGGCAATTCTCCCTTCGTGCTCCTTCAGTGCATCCTCGCCCAAGAGATGTCGCACGCGTTGCAGAAAGCCCACCGAGTCTTCGCCAGGCTTGGGCGATACCTTGGTGACATGGTCGTAAATTTCGCCAACAATGACGGCGGATTGCGCCAGCGTAGTCGCGATGGTGCTCTTCATGCTAGGGGACAGGTCCGGCTGCTGCTTGAGCCATACTTCAAGCTGGCGGAGGACCTCGTTGAAAACACGCAACTGCGTGGAAAGACGGTCTATGGACTGTGGTGCTGACCTGTAGCTTCTCCTCAACGCGTCAAGCTTCAAGCAGATGGTGGCTGTGCTGCCCAGGATCGAAAGGCACGCGGAAGCGAGACCGACGGCAGATGCAGGGTCCATGGTGGATGAGGATGAGGATGAGGATAGAAAGGAGTGATGGAAGAAGAGAGAAACGGTAAGCCGAATGGGCCTCAGCAACTCGAGGCAAGATGAAGTCAAGTGCGTCCGTCCCCAAGCCCCGCATGTCGCACATGAAGGAGTCCTGATACTGACGCCGGCGCTGAGCTTGTCAGCCGCTCGAGCATGTCTCTCACTCGCTCTAGTTCTAGCTGGGCTTGGGGCTGGGCTAGGCCGCGAGGGGCTGGGCTAGGGGTTGGGCTAGGGGCTGGAGGCTACATGTAGATACCCCACAAGCTAAGGGTTAGAGGAGGGTAGTTAACAAGATGTGGAAGGCGCTGTCCAAAGAGCCACCATGATGGCGTGCACATCAAGTAAGTTGGTTGGTGCCACTGGACAACGCTACGCTTTCAGTCAACTGGTTCAAGCGGCCGGATATGGGAATACCATCCCACACCAGCAGATACTTGTCTAAAAACACCCACCGACAGTTCTCCTTTTCCACGGGAGATTTACCAAAAGGATGCTTCGAGAATAAGTTCCATAAGCCGACCGACAGTTTCACGTCAGGCGTCATAATAAGCAAGTATCTGCTCGAGTTCTACTTTTGTTTGTTATGTTATATTTGATATTCAATGTTGAGTATTTGACATCTTACTTATAGCTACTAATGTACCAAGTGAGTCGATGCCATCCATACCTGGCCGGGTTTTCCTTGGGCCCGACGTCGATTTTCGGAAGCACGAAGCGCAGGCCCTAGGGTGCCTTACCATACAGCCAAGGTTCGTATTTCGGGATCCCGGAAGAACTAAACAACTTAAATAAAGCACGTCAGCGACGAGAATGTCAACTGTCAAATCTTCAGGATGCCTTGGGGGGGGATCAATTGGAATCTGAAATGGTTGATTTGCGACATTGGCTGCATATGCTGTATTAGTACAGCTTAGAAAGAAAACGATACCGAGGTCCGAGGCTGTTGGCGCGGTTGGTGCAATGGCTGTTGCAAGTACGGATACTCCGTGACTCAACGGTATCGTTACTGCGAAAAGTGAACTGTGACAGTACTAATACCATAAGAACGCCTCGGACGATACGAAAAGCCAAAATGCCCTTTGATAAGTAGTAGTTATACGACTAGCGGAACAACTCGTTTGTTATGCAACTACCAAAAAGCGAATAGCGTGTCCGGATCGGGCGGACATGTCAGTGAGTGGCCCGTGGTTGAAAGTTGAAACAGGGCATCTGCCGCCAGCGCCTCACTTTGATCAACAAGCACCCCTTCTTGTCCCACGCCGCATTCTATGCACATAATCTGATTCGGCTCACCATGTCGACCATCTGGCAAACGCTGTCGTTCCTCTTCCGCGACATACGGTACGCGCACTCTCCCCTACCGCTACCACCACCCGGTTCGTTCTCAGACCAAGCAGTCTGCATCGTGGGAAGCTCCACGGGTCTCGGGCTCGCGGCCGCCTTACACTGCATCAACTTGGGCGCGTCCGAGGTCATCATTACGAGTCGGAATCTCGAAACGGGCAATGCGGCAGAGAAGCACCTGGCGCAGGCTGCCGAGAGGCACGGGTGCAAAGTCACACTGTTGATGGTCGAGATGAACAGTTTCGCGTCCGTTGTGGCGTTTGTGGACCAGCTGAAGACAGTCCGTGCCGGAAGCGGCGGGATCGATTTCGTCTTGCTGAACGCCGCCGTGATCCGGGCCGAGTTCATCCAGAGCCCGGAGGGATGGCAGGAGGAATTACAAGTCAACACGCTCAGCACCGTCCTCATGATGCTGCTGCTACTGCCGTGGATGAAGGAAGAGCGCAAGAACCGGACCTCGCCTGCTCATCTCGCCGTCACGCTGTCGTCCGAGGCTATCGGGACGGACATACGTCCATGGGAGAAGTGGGCTGCCGACGAAGGAATTCTCAACCACTGGAACCAGAAGAAAAACTGGCCGGTCGGTTTGTCGGGCGGTTATAGCATCTCCAAAACTTGCACCTTGTATGCCATCTTGGAAATTGCCAAGAAAGCTCTGCACGAAGACGGCAGGTGAGTCAAACGTGGCGGCACCTCGCACACGCACAAAAGCGTTTTCTGACCTGTCATCATCCAGGCCCGCTGTCATCGTCAGTACCATGTGTCCCGGTATGGTATGGACCGAGATCCAGAGGCATCTCACGGCTGCATCGCCATTTCTGAGAGTCATAGAGCCGGTAGTGATGGGCATATTCTTCAAGACGCCAGAGAACGGGGCCAGAGTCCTGCTTCAAGGTGGGCTGGTTACCGAGGAACAGCATGTGAGTACACAAATATCCAACGATTGAGATGGATGTGTCATGTACTTACAGGAAACGACGTAGGGTCAATTTTTTGCTCATTACATGTCTCAACAGACCTATCAGAAGTAAGCCTTCATTCTGCAACCTCAAACTCCGAGACTGACTCCTCACACGCAGAAACCCGGTGGTTGCGAGTGACGCTGGGAAACGGACGCAGGCCCTGGTCTGGCGCGAGTTGATCGATGTGTTGACGGCGGCGGTTCCTCGTGTTAAAGAAGGTCTAACCCAGGATTAGGAGTAAGTAATGTGAACGAAGCCACCCACCCGAATGTTCGGCTGGGGCGTAGTTCAACTGTCAAATACCGTGTGGACCGCGCTGCAGCCTGTCACTGGTCAGTCTTCTTCGTGCATGGGCGGTATTCAATTGTTGTCCCGCAGTCTTTCACCACGGACACATGGCCATATTTCTATTGGCGTGACAGCCGGTGATCAGTCTCGGTTTCGTGCAAGAACCCGGTCGATGTATACTTGCAGCACTGCCAGGTTCGTGAAGGAACTCGGGTATTGGCTCGAGAGAAGCCGGGAGCGGGATCATCTGCCCAGGCCAATCATATGGAGACGTGATTTCCGTTTCGGGGAACTCGGGACACGTGAGGAAGCATTACATGTAGTGACTTGGCGGCACCCTGGATCAGACTGATACAACAAAGGGGTTTTGGGCACTATTCATATAAACGTGACGTAATCTAGCAGCATTTCATCACATTTAGTTTATGGACTTTCAGGCAACTTGCCGTAACTGCAACCATCGCTTGCCAAGTAAAATACGACCATGATGCTTTTTTCAATCTCCTACCTCTCACTCCTCTCTGTTTTATTCATGGTTTTCGTACAGGCAGAGCGGATTCTGCCTGATCCTATTCCGGCCAACCTAATCTTTCCGCAGAACGAAACCTACGCGCCGACACAATAGTTTCCCGGAAGTTCTTAGTTTCTCGCCAAGAGAAGCTTGTGCGATTTCGAGGATACTTGGCACTACGACGGATAGTCCCGGCCAGGGGCGAAACAGTTCACATGCCTTTCACGCGGAGCTTCGAGTCTCGATCTTTTGTACAGGCCAAGAACCGAATTAAACCCCAAAACAACCGTTCCAGGTATAAGTAGTAAGAATAAGAACTGGTGGCCAGGAGTTGAGGCTCGGCGCAGTGTCGCTGTTGGTTGGAGACTTGAAGTGTGTGTGCTGTGTTTCTGTAGAAACGTTCACGCGCCGCGCCATCATTGTTTTCACGATTATCGTCTGAAGTCAGAGGTTAAACCCGGGTAGTAAGTTGAACAAGTCCATGCAAGAGGGTAGGCAGAATACATCTCATCTGTCATCTTGTTCTGAGGGAAGAGGAGAGAGGCCACTGTGTTTGCGATGTCATTGGTAGGATTATAAGGAAAAAGACGCATACAGCACCTACACCCAATTAATGTTTTATTACTAAATTGGCATGAGTTACCCATACCGATGAATCGAATCTCGGTATCGGCTTGGTCCCGCCAGGCCTTGGTGACAGCAAGTTCCGTCGTCCTTCTCACATCCGGCCGTGTCTCCGGAATTGAGCCTGTTCGTGCGCCCACGTTG
This sequence comes from Arthrinium puccinioides, assembly GCA_022414665.1. Taxonomy (NCBI): domain Eukaryota; kingdom Fungi; phylum Ascomycota; class Sordariomycetes; order Amphisphaeriales; family Apiosporaceae; genus Arthrinium; species Arthrinium puccinioides. The sequence goes on from JAIUNF010000004.1 coordinate 780,574, forward strand.
CGACGTTGGTTCCGTCGTTGGATACAAACCCGGCTTCACTTTGCGCATGAATAACGATTCGCTGGTGTTGTCTGTCCAGCTCCTCCTTTTCCCTCAATCGACGCTGGTCTCGACTCCGCATCCTCCAGCAGAGAATCCCCAAGCCCGCGGTGACCAGGACGCCTGCAAAGACAATTCCGATGATGGCGGGCAAACCCAGGGTACCAACGCCGGTGGTCGCAGCGCTGCCGCTGATTTGGACCGCTGGGCCGGTTGCTAGATCGAGTATCAGCACGACGTTACATGAACGGGATGCAGAGGGCTTGTCGTTGTTTACTTGTGCTAGTGGGCTCCCGAGACCTTCCCACCCCGGTCTGTCCAATACTTGTTGGTTCCGTCTGGACAACCTCCGCGTCCGTCGCGTCCGTCGCGTCCGTTGCGTCGGGGGGGAGTGGCTGGGTCGTGGTTCGCAGCACGATTATGCTGCTCGGGGTGGTACCGCAGGACCAGGAGGACTGGGCGGTTTCGTACTGGCCTGTCGGCAGGCGGATATAAGTGACGCACGCCGTATTGCATGTCAGAATGGTGCTGTAGATGGCGCAGGAGAAGTTCGAGTCGCCTTTGCACGGGTTCGTGTAGGCGTCGACGCAGGTTTGGGCCACTCCCGAGTCGCAGGCTACGTCGTTGCAGCAACCGAAGATCTGGAACGAATCGAAGGAATTTGCTGAAGCGCAACTATATGCACCGGCGCAGCGAAGAGGTTGCGCTTTTGCCACCATGTTAGAAGGGTCAGAGTCCAGGCTCGTCACAGTCGTCCTGTAAAAGCCATACCCAAGGGGTACTTACTGCTGTCCCCGCTGACATAGCCGCATCTGCGTAAATCTGCGTTTTGTCTTTGGCGTAGATCCTCGCTGAGAACTGCCGGTGCTGCCGTAATGGTTGGTCTTGATTCCCCAGAAATCATCGTGGAGGCCGTGGCGGTTGTTAACTGGAAAGCAAGTTGATCCACGCTTCTTTTGCGAAACAGCGGTTAGGAATAGCCTGCGATGTGGTAATAGTACGAGAAACGTGATGCTGAACTCGAAAGCTCGACGGTGTAGCCAAATAACGACGGGAATCCTGCAACGGGGGCTGTCGACGTCAGTAGTTTCATTTCACTTACAGGCTGGAGAGAATGCTGAGCCACCATCACCCTAGTAAAGTTATTGAATTACGAATTATTAAGCTTGAGGCAGCAATATGTAGGCTGCAGCGTGTAGGCTGTGTTATTTGCTTTTTTTTGGTCTCGCATTACGAAGTCTCCGGCCTGCTAGGGCTGAAATCGTGGCGCCCCCTTCTCGTAGAGACACCGTTCCTAGCCAATGAGCACCCCTTGATAACAATGCCACAGTGTGATATGAGACCAAAGCTGATCTATTGAAACGATAGGGACACTGCCTCGGGCATCAATGCTGGGTGTGCCTGAAAGTGTCAAATCCCTGTACAGCCCCTGAATAGCTGCATGTCGTTTGAGCCTTGCTGTGCCTCAGGAGTTCGCCTAACTAGGTACGGTAAACGCCGAGGAAAAGAAATTTATCTAGACAGGACATTCGATGGTGGCTCGATAAATCCAGCCGGAAACATAAACAAAGTGCATCGAAAGTCTCTCACTCCAAGTATCTTTCAGTCGTCTACAAACCTAGACACGGCCTGGATACCGTCCAGCATCGCAGAGCTCTGCATTCTTCAAACATGAGCGATGTTCAGGCTAACCGAGACCTACGTCTCTTGTGCTTTGATGGAGGAGGTGTTCGCGGATTATCTTCTCTTTACATCCTCAAGCAATTGATGGAATCTGTGAACAGAAGAAACCCACCCAAACCATGCAGCTTCTTCCACATGATCGGGGGGACGAGTACAGGCGGGTAAGTTACGTGAAAGTTGCATATTCTCACCTACTTATACATTCTATATACATGATCAGGCCAGCTGACATTTGCCAGCTTGATCGCAATTATGCTTGGCCGCCTAGAGATGAGTGTGGATGAGTGCATCACGGCGTACATTGCAATGATGGACGCCGTCTTCAAGAAGAAACAGCACAGCGTGGATGTCCGCGGAAGGATCCAGGCGCGTTTCGACACTGCAGAGCTAGAACGCTCGATCCGAAAAGTCATTCGAGAGCACTCGCGAGATCGTAACGAGAACATTCTCATGAGGGATCCCTATATTCAATGCAAAGTGTTCGTCCTCCCCTCCAATCCCAATATACTTCCTATGCTGTTGGAGTTTTGCTCTGTCACCTATCACTATGAAAGTTGACGTTATCCCTCCTCCGGGCCAGATTTGCGTGTGCCACACTCTTCAGTGTCGCAAACGAATCTCCCATACAATTCAGCTCGTACGAGCGTGAGTTTGAACCCAACTCGGCCCTGTTTGACGAGGCGAGAGTCTGGGAGGTGTGTCGCGCAACCGCAGCTGCATCTTCGTTTTTCGATTCCATCAAGATAGGCCGCAACCAACAAGAGTTCCTGGACGGAGCTACGAGAGCGAACAATCCGGTCAAGCAGCTTTGGTTTGAAGCGGAGCAAGTCTTTGGCGAGGGGTTCGAGGACCGGCTCCAGTGCATAGTGTCCATAGGAACCGGCGCGTCGGGACTCAGGGCCTTTGGCAGGACTATTATCGAAGTAGCCAGTACCCTAAAAGCTCTTGCTACCGAGACAGAAGAGGTATGGAAAGACTTCAAGAGGGACCACAGAATGCTCGCGAGCGCCGGTCGACTATACCGGTGGGATGTTCAGAGAGGCCTCGAGAATATAGGCCTCGAGGACGCAAAGTCGAGAAGTTTGATCGTCGACGCAACCCAAAATTATATGGGGACCGATGACATGAGGCAGATCCTCGCGACTTTCAGGACCATCGCAAGCCAGAATGAAAGTGAGCTACCCCGAATCAGCTAGAAAATGCAATCATCTTGTTCCACACAGTCCGATGGTGATGCTGACTACTATAGCGGCAGCAACATCGCCACCCGCTGCCGCCGTCATCAGACCTCGGCCGCTGGGTCACGACTATCAGACACTGGACAACAGCCGGAAATTCGTCAACCACGACGCTCTGGAGGACTCTTACTGGTCCCGCCTTACGACCGACGCTCTGCTTGTCTACGAGAAAGTCTGGAAAGCCATGCGGGACAAGGAGACGGGACTTGTTGACTGTGAGTCTCGTCGGTGATGCCCTTTGAACCCTCCCGACGTGTTGATTAACGACAACGCGCCAAGATCCTCGCTTCCATGGCTACTTTGACAATCTGAACCCGAGGCCTTCTGGCCTGACGGATGCGTTGATCGAGCAAGTCTGGACGCGATTACCCCTCGACAACAGCCCGGCAGCAAAAGACTTTGTCCTGGCCGCGATATACATGGTCCACATGGAGTCACTCAGCCCTGCCCGGCGACCAAACTTCAGCCCTACCGACCCTCGTCAGTTTTCCTACACGCGGAACAAGTTTCTGAAGCACTATGCCAACTGGGTGCGCTGCGCCTGCGGGTGCGGGAGGCTGTGGTGCTTCGCCAACGGGATCCAAGGCCTGACTTTCGACCGTTGGAAGAGGGAGGACACGGAATGTCGGGGAGATATCTCGCAGGAGCCGCAGAAGCCGCGAGGTTGGTTCGTCAAGATGTTCCACCCCGCGGCGGAGAAGAAGAGGCAGGAGAGATTCCAATACTTTAATCGCAACAGAGTGAGCTGGAACAAGGATCAGAGGGATCAAGATCGAATCCCGCTTAACTCGACATTCTGAACAGCTTCGGTTGGCGAGCACCGAGGAAGGCTATGTGGCTGTTCTCATGTCGTTTGGTTATCGAACACGCACAGTTCTTAGATTAGCAATATCAACGATTGTATGTATTATTAAACCACAACTTCGCCGGCCTTTAAAACGCCGCACAAGTCTTAGCGCTTATGTATTAACGAGTATGAAAACCTGGCGGTAGGGGAAACAGTTTGGTATAATGCTATATAAACCCCCGGAACCATTTTCCTGTTTCAGTTTATACATATAAGTAGACAACCCTTACCCTTGACGGCAAGACTTGACTGGCAAATCATCGACTGATATACACGCATTTAGAGGCTCACACAGTCAAGGGGCTAGGAAATGAAACCTCGAGTATCCGTATCACCAAATTAATACCACTTGCGGCACAGAAACGACCCACACCGACTGGACAGGCCATTATAGGCACCCGTGCCGCTATTGCATGATCGACCCCTACTAGTGCCTCCTCTTGCTGCAGTTGGTTCCGTATTAGGTGCAATGCTCTTCTCGGCAACCTGATCGAGCATCACTTCACTGAGCTGTCCAAGGCCCACTCCCGCCAAGTCGCAAGGGTAGAGAAGAAGAAATGCTCGCCGAAGCTTGCCGTTGCTTAACATTGCCAAGTACCTTGGAAATGGGCAAGACTTGGCGACTGACATGAGAAGTTAAGCGGCGCAGCTGGGAATCGTTTCCAAATCCAACGCTGACAGTGACTCTACTATTTATCCCTATTAGCTTGCAAGGCGGTTAATTTCCTGCGCGGCTAAGCACTCGCTGTGCCTGCGAGGTCCAAGTATGGTGATTTGTGTCATGCGAGGCACCTGTAGCTTACTTTACAAGGCGTACCTGGTAATGGCTATGGACAGGTTCATAGTGTTAACCGTCGAAAAATATCGACATATCGCGAGAGGCATAGCTGAGGTGTATTCTGTATTCCATGTTTAGGTACCTAGTTAATCATGACCCGGGAGCGGCGAGCCGGTGGAAGGAATACGAATGAGCAGTTTATCTTGCCATTTTCACGAATCCCTTCACTTCTTTCCAGCAAGATACCCACTACTCGTGCCTGGCGTTGTGCTGGGATTGCATCTGAGCTTGCATTTGCCGCTGCCTCTCCTCGAACTCTTCGGGTTGGAGGCCTGACGAGCGGGCCATTCGTTGCCTCAATTCCTCCATAAATTCACTCCCGAACACTTCATCCATCGTCCTTCCTGCCATGAACCCTGTACCTTGGCTTGCATTCCCAAGCATTACATTACCGCCGGGCGCCGACGTCCTGCTCTCGTGCAAGCTGACCTCCTCTAGACTGGAGTGACCAACCTCGAACGGCGTGTCAGAAGAGGCCGGCCCGCCTTCGTGGATACCTCTTGCCTCGAGGATGCTGTCGCGATGCGTCAGGAGCCATTGGTGGACAGCCGTGACGTAGTCATGGATCGTCACGAACGGCCTGGTGGACGAGGTGACCACGAGAGGCGGCGGCGCGCGTGGCCGATCTTGGCCGCAGCAGCGAACGAGCGTGCGTCCACTTTCGTCGTCGCCGGGGAAATCATCAACGTCCAGACCCTCCAGCACGGCCTGATCGGCATCCTCCCACACGGCTTGGTCGGTGTCGCCGTCGGGGTAGTGACACTCGACCCAGTCCTCCTCCCAGCGGTTCAGGTCGTTCTGCGTCACGGTGAGGGACGAAACGGGCGGGACGGAAACGGCCGAGCTGGAGATCGGGTGGAATGTGTTCGGGCCAGTCTGGTATGGGTGCCGGGCCGGAGATGGATCGTTAGCGTCGTCGACAACGTGGACAGAATGCGCAAGGGCTCCGAACAGTTTCCAGTGGAGGCGTTGCCGGTCTGGCGAGATGGTGGCTCGCTGGCCGGAAGACCCAAGGGCCTCGAATGAGGGGAGCGGCGCCGGAGTTGACATAAGTGTTTAGGCAAAGAAGAAGAGATATGGGTGATGGTATGAACTTCGAGGAGTTAAAGATGCGACAAGATGATTGATAAATATCGTTAAGTGTTTATATAGACGCAGGGCCGTTAGGAAGTATTCGTGGGGCTGCTGCCTGTTTTCTCTCTTACCAGTATGAAAGCAAATAACTACAGGGTATTAACAGGCAAGCAGTGAGGTGGTGGCACACGCCACTGTGCCATACCCACCAATCGGGGACCCATGTCTGTATAGAAGAACAGCACGGAATTCCATCTTGGTCTCATGTCATGTCATGAAGTAATCTACCTTAGGGGAAGGTCTATAAGAGCGACTTTGACTGCTGGTAATTGGTTTACACATTAAGGTATAAAGTAGATTTATACTAATACTTTTTTTCTTCAGACTCTCTCTCCGAACATAATACACTATTCAACCCTTTGCTACAGCTTCTACACGTATTATTTATGAAAGATCAATCTATTTCGATATGCAACAATCTTTCATATGCGATGCTTCTTTCGTTAGAAGTCCTTTATCCTTTGTCTCTTCTTCGTAGGTGGGCTAAAGGAAGGCGTGTAAAAGTGTTTGATAACTGTTGTTTCAATGTTCTCTTCGAACTCACTCTTTTATCAGGGTGTTCTACGTTAAGAAATCTACTGTATATAAATGTTTAGGTCTAGCTGCTATCCCTTTCGTCCTCTTCTTATATTCTTAATTTTAGTACGACACAGCAGTTGCACACTCTCGAACTTCTTTCTTAGCGAGATAATCTCCTAGTACACACGAAGCCACGTTAGCAGATCTTTGGCATATCTGAAATGGATTATCACCTTGATAGACAGCGCGATTCTTCGCGTAACGGCCCCGACCAGACGGTGTGGATGGAACGCATCAACCAGCGAATCCCGCAAATGTCACGTGAAGAAGTCGTTAGGTTGGTCCTAGAGATGGCCAAATCTGACCCTTCCATTCAAGAACGCCTATGTACCGTGATTGACGGTCTGGGAAGTGGCAACACAGCTGCGGAGGGTGCACCTTCAGAGACGTCCCAAAACCGGCTCGTTCCCTCTTCCCGCCAGACGGTATGTTGCAACATTCAGGTACCCTGCAGAGTTTCGAGTTTCGTATGCTGACATGTTTACAGAACATCAACAGAGAATCCACCCCAGCTCTAGTCCCGACCACTGCTCCGGCTCCAGTCCTGGCTGCAGCTCCGGCTTCGATTCCGGCTCCAATCCCGGCTACTTCTCCGGCTCCGGCTCTGATTCGCCGAACCCCCTTACCTTCGAGTTCAGTTCTAGGCAGGAGGACCCGAACACCTCTGCCCTCATCTCCCCTGCCTCACCCCCCGAGTAAACGGCCCCGAGGTCTGCTTCAAACCACTTCCAACGCGCCTCTTCCACCATCAGATGAAAACCATGTGCCGTTGTGTCTTCAAAATTCGCCGCCTCGTAAATTAGGGATCCTTTCTCGGCCGTCGACTCCTCGAGCGTCTAGTCCTCGGCCATTGGGTCCTCAGGCGGCGAGTTCTCAGGCGTCTAATTCCCAGCCGTCGGGCTCTCAGTCGAGGACCCGTGCATCGTTACCCCGTGTACCGATGCCCCGTGTACCGTTGCCCCCTAGACCGTCGCCCCTTAGACAGTCGGTTCCGTCCTCGTCGTCGAGTTCTCAGCCGTCTAGTGCTCGGCCGTCGGGCTCGCAGCCGTCATCCCGTACACCGTTGCCCCCTGGACCGTCGCCCCCTGGACCGTCTGCTCCGCCGCCGCCGCCATCTCCCCACAAGGTAAAGAACAGGTTCCCAACTAACCAAAAAGGAGACGCCCAGTGCATCAGATGCTATAATCGCTTCTACAAGAACGAGCACGAGGTATGTCACTACCACCCGGGCCTACCGGTGTTCGACACCGAAGCCCCTCTCTGGGAGGCAATCGGCGTGGACCCGACCCCTGTGGACGCCAGCAGCGCCGTGGAGCGGTCAAAGTATCACGGAGGATACAAGTACAGCTGCTGTGGACGATCGACATATGTGCCTGCTGGCGAGGCAGGTGGCTGCACCGAGGGAACCCACGTAGCTTCCTAGTTCTATCAGTAGCATGAATAGTAGATGATACTCTGATGAGAGGTATGGTGTATCGCTGTTAGCATGGTTGGCTCATGGCTGCCTTGTAAATGGTTCACGGTTCTCGCTTAGAATAGAAACCTGGCCGAGTCTATGGCCGTGATCCCGTGCAGTCATTGATCTGCAACTGCTACCATCTCCACGACAATGAAGATCCTCGTGTTGCTGACTCGACGAGGAAGCTGTTCAAAGTCCTTTGCGCTCCCGAACATCTACCAATTGACATGAATTAATATATATAAGCAGAAAAAACAGAGATGGTGAGTACATACGACCATAGCTTGTAGAAAGCTCGGGATCCCGTCCGCTCTCCCATAGATAAGCTACAAAGCGCCAGACTAGTAGTTGAGTGGGTGACCATCAGCGAATCCCTGGTGTTGTATGTTTTTGATTTTTTGTTCTATTCTCTTCTAGCAAACAATCGTGTGAAGTCGACATCACCTCCATCGTGCGAACTCATTTCGCTCACTCCACTGATGTGCTGTTATCACGAGGTGTGGCGGATGTGTCCCCAACTAACCAACAACAAAATCTGACGCCAACTACACACCTAGTGGGATACGACATGCGGGACGTGTCAGATAGTACACAGTAACATCGAGGGCCAAGGTGTAGTGAGCATTTTTAATTTTTAAAGAATGAGGGGAGTTCCCTTGGACCTGTTAAGTGGACAGGGCCGACGGTAGACATGGCGGTGGTAACAATCAATATTTACGTGTAGATGTCATGAGTTTATTACGATACCACCACATAAGAGCGGCAAGGACTATCCGGAAGTACGGAGTACAAATACAACTGCTATTATGGGTAGAACAATTCCTAATAACTGGCTTCCTCTATATAAGCACACTGGTATCAACCCCCCTATCCATGAATTCTCCTCGAATTATGTACAATTTGGGATCACTATTCATCGCTGATCGAGTAAATCTCGCATCACCCGCGGCGCTACCAAGAAGCCCCTACGTTGCCTCAAACCTTCCGCTAACCAGCTTCCTCGTAGCCGGGACATCTATCCAGCGCCCCTCAGCCACACTATCAGTCTCCCCAGCATCGGCGAATGGATCTTCTTCGCTCAACTCGACGCCCTTGCCCTTGCCCTTGCCTTCCTCTAGCCGGGACACTGTGATGGCATCCGCACTGCTAGTAGCAACGGCAGCCGGATCTGGGGTATACTCCCATCTCGCTTCTACGGTGCCTGGCTTCGGTTCCGCACCAGCCTCACCTACGATGCGACAAATGATCTTCTGCCAGTCTTGCGTTGCGCTGAGAGTGACATCGCCAAGGCGCCAATACACAAGATGCTTGTCCTTCAGGTGGGTGCCGGAAGGCTTCGTCTGTGCGCCTGATGCCTTGCCCTCGTAGGTGATAAAGAGGACCAGGTTGTGTAAGTTTATGCTACCGCTCTCCCCAGCGAACTTAAACAATGGATTCAACTTGTACTGAAGGAGGAGACCTAATTTGTCGCCTTGCGGCTTCCAGGCATGGCTGATGAGAAGAGGTACACGGTCGACCGGTGGTGTGGCGTTGTCCACGTGAAGACGATAAGAAAAGCCCACTGTGGCTTGATGGGGGCGGATGTGCGAGAGATCGAGGGTGAATTGGTCGGGTTGATCTGGAGCGGTGTTCGTGACAAAGATTCGATTAGGACCTATTGATTCCAAGGCAGGGAAATTGTTGATCCGGATAGGTTGAGAAGCTATATATTCGATCAATATCATGGCATGACGTCTGTAACAGATTGAGCACAATGAGACTTACTTTGAAAAGACAACGAGTCGACGGCATTGTACGCAAATGCGATTTCGCCATTGACTTTGGCCGACTTGATGTTTCCGCCCTCAAATGTGGCCGAGATGGTTTCCATTACGGATGAGTTCAGCCCGGGCTCATGCATGTCAGGGTGCTGGGCATGCGTAATTCCGCCCATGGAATTCGAGGAACGAATAGAATGAGTGTCCGACGTCCCAGCGATGCTAGGCTCGGATACGAGTGCAGCGACAGCGGCGGGGGCGGGCTTGGAGTGCTGCGATGGCAACTCGGGTGTAGGCGGGAAGGGGTTCGTAGTCGACGCATCTTCAGATACGGGGGCAGGTACATATATGGTATTTCTGACGTCCCTGCGACCGCGGATAGTGCCCGACCTACGAGCCGGCAGTCCTAGGGCCGACAGGCTCGTGTTGAAATTGTCCAAAGCTGCTGCTCTTTCGTGAGGGTCCTCTTCAGCGACGGGTTCTTTCTGGATGCTGAGCTTGAAGGCCGGTTCGCCATCGTCGCCAGCAGCCTCTCTTTGAGCAGCAGATATGGGATCGTCTGCGGGTGCTGGAACATTGAAGCCCTCCGAGTCCTTCTGAGTTTCTTGTTGGGATGGAAGGGTACCTGACGGGGTTGGCACATCTGCAACATCAGCTACCGGGGCTCCGTTCACACGAGATTGGTAGGGTCCGAAGGGCGAGTCAGACGAAGCATCGCCGCCAATTCCGTTCGTCCCATTTGCCCCATCGTGGCTCTGCTTCTCGTTCGTCCCAAACCGCCGCATTGGTTCTTCGGCCGCGTCAGGACCTTCAGCGAGGGACGACAGTTTGTTGTTGGACCCAGCAAGATTGCTGGACGAGGTGCGTGGCGATAACCCGTGGCTACTTTTCGTGTTTCTAGTGAATGGCCCCTTCGCCGGTGACAATTGTCCAAAGCCGCCGTGGATACTCTGCCTCCTCCTGCCGAGCATGGTGCCGATGCGGCTGCGAATGCCACTGGCGCCACCCTCCGCCTTATCTTCCTTCGGATTGGAGTAAAGACTGGCCGTGTCGGTGGGTGTGCGAGGTACTGAAGGGACACCAAGATTCGGCTGTGTTCCTTGGACAGGGTCGTTACCAGAAGCATCAGGAGCAGTGACTGCGTTGTTGCCTCCACCACGGTCAAAACTACTGCTGCCTCCCCCGAAGCTACCACCGCCTCCACCGCCTCCTCCAACACTACCGCCACCTCCGGCTATGCTCGCCTGTCGTGTTGTGGTCGAGGCCCGCTTCTCCAGCTTCGGCCGGCCTGTGGTGATTTTAGAAACAAAGGCCTGGATCTCGTTGCCAGTGTTGAAGTCCAGGAGGCTGTTCAAGACACTCTCTGCCTGAGCCTGTGTCTGCTGGGCCTGTTCGCCCTCGTAGGTTCCGTATTGTGTCAAGACGTCGCGCAACTGATTCATGCGGGTCTCGTCCAAAGCCTGAAGGGTTTCAAAGATGAAGGGAGCTTGAGACTCCCATTGGTTGGTGGCAACCTCAAGTCTTTGTGCGGCCTGGTCCATCTTGGCGGCGCTGGTCTTGCCAGCCTTCTTGGACACGGCCTCCGACTTTTTCTGCGCATCATCCAACTCCTTGGCCATGCCCATCAGGTTTCCTTGTATAGTATGTATGCTCTGCATCTCTCTTTTGGTCTGGAAGGCGCGCAATGGTTGCTCGACATCTCGTTCGATCTTGGCAGAAAACTGGCTGTGGGATATGGCGATGGCCTCGGTAGATGAGACGACTCGTTCCCATTGTACGACGAAGGTGCTGCGAGGTGGTGACTGTCAGCTGGGAGTTGCAGAGTGAGGAGTGAGGACAAGGGGACAATTCTATCATACCCGAGCTCTGACTGGGCGTTGGGGACACGGTACTGCGCGAGTTTCTTCAGGCTCTGGACATACATGTCCTCGACTTTGCGCCGCTCCTATGATATACTGTTTAGTGTTGTAAAGAGCGCGGTTGTATGGCAAAGCGTTGTACCTGCAGCCAGTCGGCGATCTCGCCATTGAGTTTGGCGATGCGCTTCACGCGATCGCTGAGCACTTGTACGGCTTGGGACGGTTGTAGGTTTGCCTGTGGACGTCGGCACACCTGTCAGCATCGTGATGGGCGGTCGCAAGAGACATGCCTCGGCCTTGCAGATGGCTGACCAATCAAGGTTTGGAGGCATCGAAGGCTTTCGTATCGGCGCGTAGTCGGGGCAGTTGAGTTTGTTTGTGCGCAACTTACCAGCATAGCCGGATACTCTACCCGCATCGTGTCATCCATGGCGAGGGGATGTCGGATGATGTTGGCATATACACATGAAATGGAAGGATGCTAAGGAGGGAATAGTACTGAGACATAAAAGTCGAGGATACGCAACGGCGCCGGGTTGGAAAGGTGAATATGTATGGTATAGTTATCGCAAGGACATGATGCTGTCGCCAATTGAAACCGAGGGGGGATCTTCGGCCACTCTACGCCCAGGTTCGGTCGGGGTGAAGATCAGTGACGCTGCTGGCGGCTGCTCGCGAATTAAAGAGAAAGTAAGCTCCGCATCAATCCATCGATCATCAACAAGCCCGGATCCAGTGGAAGGGGGAGCAAACGCACGAGCCCCACTCTGCATCGGTCTCCTTCCATTTCAAATTTGCTGAGGACAGTTCTGCAGACTGTGTGGAGGCATGTCTTGAGACGGAAAACCAGACGGTAAGCCACAGTAATAATTGAACTCGGATGCACGGCTCCAGTACCACCATGGCGGGCCCCACCACAAGCCCTGTGCTTCTACCTCCCCAGATCGTCAAGCATCATCCTCGTGAATCTACGGACCTAAACATTATTTAGCATTTCAAACATCTAACCCCTCCATCTCTTGCCTCCTGGGCTTGAATTCCCACAAGAGGGAACTGGAGACCCAGCTTGCCCAACCACCAACCACCCGAGACTGTTCATCGTGGTAAGGTTTCTTTGTTTCAGTGCCGTCCCGGTCTCATCTACGCCTGGAATACAGCGCGGTTTCGACATGCCACTCTAACTGACTGACAAACTGTAACCCCTGGGCCGATATCCATATCCCTGAACCTACTAAATTTTGCATGCCGTTCAGCTGCATTTTGTCCTTTTTCGGCCCGATCCCGCGGCCCGCTAATTACTCTACTAAAGCCCGGTAATCATGGTTTCGGTGGACGACTGGAGGACCAACCTGTCCTCGTTGGACCGCTACGAAACCATACAGAACATGTAAGAGCCTAATATTTCTCGTGTCAGCGTTACTTGCTCATTCTTCTCCCCAGACGAGCTGCTATTGAGCGTTCGGACTCAACCCTTGCATCTGCCCAGAAAGATGCGTTCTCCCGCGAAAACGAAGCTTACAAGAATTCGTCTTCTCTTGTAAGCCTTTGCGTCTTTTGACTCCGCCGACATATCTTTATCCTTGAGTCGGTCGGTAAAACGACAGCTCCGAATACTACCAACAGCAACGCCGTGTCAGTTTGACTGACGCATTACAGGATGAATACAAGGCATTATGCAGCGTAGGTGGCACACACGAGGCGTTTATTGAACATTCTCCAGCTCAAGAAACCGTCGACACTGCAGAGTTGCAATCGCCAGGCATTTCAATTGGCTCGTACAAGAACTGCCACTACGTCGCCAGCGGTGTCACTGCCGAGGTTTACAAAGCCCAAACCCGGGCACTCAAGGTCATCACCGAGACAAGGAACATTGAGCCCCACGATCCTATCCGCGAGGCCAAAATACTGGCAAATTTGGTGAAGCCTTGCGTTCCCCTTCTTGAGACTTTCAGGGACCAGGAGCAACGATTCGTCTTGGTCTTCCCCTACATGCCGTTGACGCTAGAGACTCTACTGGCTCGCGGTCCGCTGTCGCAGGATCAGGTGAAACGGGTTTTCAAGGATCTCTTCAATGCTCTCAAATACATCCACAGTCGTGGTATCATACATCGAGACATAAAGCCTTCCGCTGTACTGCTGGAGTCACCAGACGGCCCAGCCTATCTATCAGATTTCGGGACCGCTTGGCACCCTGAATTGTCCCTCATCACAGAGCCCAAGGACGCCAAGATCTTGGATATCGGTACCGGTCCCTACCGCGCCCCAGAAGTCCTCTTTGGTGACAAATCTTACGGCCCTTCAGTTGACATGTGGGGCGCCGGAGCGATGTTAGTCGAGTGCTGTCGCGACCCTCCCCGACCTTTGTTCGAGTCTCGGGCTGCGCACGAAGACGGCAACCAGTTGGGATTGATTCTCAGTATATTCAAGACCATAGGTAGTCCTACCCGTGAGACTTGGCCAGAAGCTGCAAGCTTTCGGACACCTCCCTTCGAGATGTACCAGTCTTTCGAGGGTCGACCTTGGGACGAAGTTCTCGCTGGCATCGACCCAGACTTTCGCCAACTCATCACTTCCTTGGTCAAGTATAACAGCAGTAGATCTACTGCCTCCGAGGTGAGTTTCTATTCTAAAGATGTTTGGTACAACCACTAACTTGAGCACAGGCTCTCCAATTCCAGTGTATGGCTTCGCCCTGAGCGATAGCACTAGGTACCTGCGTTCATGTTGTCACTCTCCAGTCGTTCGAGCATAATTCAATCGTCGTATGGTGGTTCTTCAACTTCCGTCGGATCGGGAAAGGTCTGCCTCCAATGTTTCCGGAAGCGCCGAGGCTCAACCCACAAGAAGTGCCTGTTGTTTCTGGTGGTGTAGCGAGTGAAATGCAAGTCGATGTGCATTGCCCATGGACGTTGGCGCACTTGGCAATCGACTCGTAGTTCTGATTCAACATGATCCTGGCGTCTTTATTCGCACATTCATCCATTGCGGTAAGCCCGATATGGTTACTGCTTTAACGCAACCAGCGAGCCTGTACAGATACGTGCTGCGACTCCCCGTGTTCAGTAGAGTATCCGGTAGAGTGGAACCTAGCCATTTATGTACGTATAACCGCTCCAGAGTCGCACGCAGCGTGTTGCCCACCCCTGAATAAGGCTGTGATATCCGTCTATTCTAGTGGTCGGGCCTGCATAATCGATGCTTGGTAAGACGCCACGACACCCTCGTAATCTTATTAGTGTTACATTTGCCGCCAATTACGTTTGTCTGCTGGCCAGAGAACTGTCGGGCGCAATCGGCTGTCACCCCCCTCCCCCCTTCTGCTTCATGTGGAAGCTAAGTCTGCCTTGGGGTCCATCCCGGATCTGGAGCTGAACTCGTATGGGGGGTGTCATGTTCGAAGAGCGACAATCAATCCGCAGATTATCCTATCATAACCCTCTCTTGTTAAGGATGGCCGTCCCGCTACTAACTTCTCCACCGTCCATCCTTTTTCGGCACACCGTTCGCTGAACACGCCTGTGGTGGTGGTGCGATCGCAATGAAACGCTCCTCAAAGACCGCCTCGGGTGACCGTCACGATGCGGAGTATGGCGGACGGCGAGGCTTGGTATCCCCGGCACCTACACAAACATCACAACCTCAGCGGCAGGCTTCGGACCAGACGGATATCGAAGAGACTCCAGACGTCTTCGAAGATGCGCGAGAAGCTTGGTACTTCGAAACTTCTCGCGCATCATCACCATCACCCACCGTGGCCATCATCGCTCCAGTTTCATCTTCGAGGACATCCATTGACGATAATTTTGCTGGAAGGTGAGATTATCTTGGATCGTGGATGAGCTTCCACCACTTTGCTCATCATGGAATATAGGAGAAAATCGAGTAGCGAACTGAATCCACCTACATCTCCTCGACAACTAATTTCGAAATCCTCCGGGATGCCGCAGTCCAGTCGATCCGCAACTCCCCGGAGCTTGTACCCCAGACAGCCTTCTCAGCCACATTCAGAGTCTCACAGATCTGTTCGCGACGCATCCCAGCCGAGTATGGCAGCTCCTCCTCCACCATCCACGCCAAGTCGCTACCAGAAGATATGCGAAGAATGTCGCAATTATGACAGAGATATATGGTACTGTAATGTTTGCGAATCCTCCTTTTGCGACATATGTTGGATGAACCAATTTGTACACCGAAAGCCACCCCAGGTTGGGAAGCTGCACGAAAAGACGAAAGTAGATGTAGCCGAGATGGTACACAATGCTCTTTCACCCCCTACAAACACCACTGTTCGCGAGCAGCTCTACAAGGACGACGAAATAACATCTTGGTTTGGTAAGCCCTGCAACAAACTTAAGCAAAGCAAAGTATTGGCTCACTCATCTGCAGGTGTTAACCGTCCCGAGGACAGTGCTACCCCTATGTTCCAAGATTATGGTAGATTTGCCGATCTCATGGCCGACACAGATCCTGACACACACAGATCCAGATTCATGGATCAGTGGGATGAGATCAATCACGATCGTCGAACACCAAGTCTTGTTTCTTTCGTAGGCCAGACGGGAGCTGGGAAGAGCACACTAGTGAAACTCCTCATAGACTTCGGTCGTAACGGGTCACGCATCTTTCCAACTCCTGTCGTGGGGCCTCGGGGAGCACACCTGCCAACCTCCGAGGATGTTCACTTGTATTTGGACCCCCGTACGGCTGACTCGCCAGGACCCATCCTGTACGCCGATTGCGAAGGCTTGGAGGGTGGAGAAAGAGAGCCACTTGGAGCAATGTTCAGGAGGATGAGGAGAGGGAACAGGGACAGCAGCAGCGAGGCCGAGGTGCAAGAAGCTGATGCAAGGAAGGCAAGCAAGGTCATCTCTGAAAGAGAGCTGGATTGGGCCAACGAGTCTCGGACAAGAAGTCGAGAATTCGTTGTTACGAACCTCTACCCGCGACTCCTCTACACGTTCTCAGATGTCATCGTGTTTGTCCTTCGTAATCCAAGGTACGTAGCAGCCTTCAATCTAGGCTACTTGATCAGTTCAAACTAACCGTAGCAGGACGATCGAGCACGTCTTTGAAAAGCTGGTTCAGTGGGCAGCTGCGGCTATTGAGACGTCGTCGAATCAGCCTGTCCTACCCCATGCCATCATAGCCCTGAACGCATCAGAACATGACATCGACGGGAAGCTGTGGGATGTCGGAGTGAGCACTCAGACTATTCTTGCGGATCTGGCCCACACAGTGAACCGAAATGAGACCTTCAAGAAATGGGCCCAGTTCTGGCGTGAACGAGGCAAGCCTATTGAAACTCTGCAGCAACTGGTCCTGTGCTACTACAGCTCTATGCAGGTGAGTCCAGACTGTCCTACGTGAGCACGGAGGATTGATACTGACCTTATAGATAATCCGCTTACCAGCAGACGGCCATCCCACGTTGATGGCCGAGCAAACCCAAAACCTATACAGTGCTACACTGACCAGCTGTATAGCTGCCCGTGTTGCTCGGAAGGAGGTTAGGATGCTGCTAGACGTGGAAGACATGCATTCTTACCTGCAAGACGCCTTCAACCATTATTCAAAGACGCTGGATTCACCTTTCGATTTCGTCCAAGCATCGTTTCGTAACTCACCAATCCCATTTGACTTTGGTGGCAACATCCTGAAGCTGGCTATAAGTCTAGCCGAGCTGCGGAAGAGCAATACGAACAACCAAGGGCGACTCATCTTCTCAGAATTGAGCTACATGGTCGCATCTTGCATTATGCTTGATTCGTCAAGAAACAAGAACAAGGGTAATTATCAGGCATGGGTCGGCAGATAAATTTTATGCTGATACGATCTCTTCGAACAGGTTCTGCCGAACAGATATTTCCCAAGTACAGAAATCACTTGGAAGATGCACTTGAAAACTTTTGCGACCAGTACTGGCCCTGCGAGTTCTCCAATTCAAAGGTGCGGTGTGTCAATGTACGCTCTGGACACACGTCCAAGGGACACCAGTCCGCTGACGGTAAGGTCTTTGCCGCGGGAGATTACTTGTCCACGTTTTCTTTCGAGAAGAACGCAGCCGAGTTCCAGGACCAGGTGTACGCTTGCTTGACACAGCTTCTCCAGGAACTAACAAAGCGCTGCCGGGGTGGCTTAACGGAAGAGATGGCTGCTATCGAAGTTCACCAGTCAATGGTGATGCACAACTTCTTCCGGCGTGCCACCCACGGTGATGCCAGCGTCAAAGGTCATGGAGCCTTGACGAGCCATACCGCGTGCTTCTGCTGCTTGTTCGGACAGGCCGAACATTGCCTACCCTGTGGCCACATCATTTGCAGTCTGTGTCTCCGCGCATACGGTGTGCCTACTCGTCTGAACGGTTTCAAAATCGTTGGCTGTCCAATGGAGGATCTTGGCGGCCAACGAGAGCATGAATGCACTATCTATCTGAAGCCGGCTTCGGCTGGTGTTCGTATCCTGACTCTGGATGGGTATGTCTATTTCACTGTCTGGGCAGCTTTCAAAGCTGAATGAAATCTAGCGGAGGCATTCGAGGCCTCGTCGAGCTCGAGATCCTGGAGCAGATCGAAAAATCCCTCGGCGGGATTCCCGTACAGTTCTTTTTCGATCTTATTGTGGGCACAAGGTACGTCTGTCTGCGACGGCATCACGCACATCGCTCATGATCTAACAACCCCCGCAGCACTGGTGGTCTAGTGGCACTGGGGCTTGGATCGATGCGTTGGAAGGTGAGCGAATGCATCGAAAAGTTCATGTCCTTGTGTGACGAGGTCTTCACTCGTCGGACTGGGACCACTCTTCCTATCATCGGTTCCTTTATTGAGAACTATCACCACTCCAAGTACCAGACATCAACCATGGAAAGCGCCTTCAGAACAGCCTTCACAAAAGACATGCTACTCTTTGGTGGGCAGCGCGTTCCTAGCAATGCTCCTACGATCAGGGTGGCTGTCACCGCGACAAACTTGGCTGGCAACAAGACATATGTCCTGTCAAACTACAACCAGCCCCGTGCGTCTCAAAAGTCAAGTAAGTCTTATTTTCAGGGAAATAGTATTTTCACCGATTTCGAGCTCAACTCCATCTTCTTCAACAGATCAGTATCACTTCCAACGCCCTGAAGCCAGAAACACCGAACTGAAGATCTGGGAAACGTGAGTACCAACCGTCCTCGACCTGACGTATCAATGTTGACTGACACTCATGCATCCTTCAGCGCAAGAGCAACTACCGCAGCACCTCGATACTTCAAGTCTTTTCACCACGAGGCGTCCCACAAGACGTACATTGATGGGGCAGTGCAGCACAACAACCCCATTCGTATCGCAGAGTCGGAAAGAAAGGTGCTATGGCCCGAATGTGCCGTACCGGACATTATCCTCTCGCTTGGAACGGGCATCTCTGGCATTCACAGCCCTGCCAGCTCAAAACACATGACG
This sequence comes from Arthrinium puccinioides, assembly GCA_022414665.1. Classification (NCBI taxonomy): domain Eukaryota; kingdom Fungi; phylum Ascomycota; class Sordariomycetes; order Amphisphaeriales; family Apiosporaceae; genus Arthrinium; species Arthrinium puccinioides. The sequence continues at coordinate 799,449 of JAIUNF010000004.1, forward strand.
GAAGCCCGAAAGGGGATTTTGACACACGGCCGCCAGCTCTATAGCATCTTGAAGAACAACATGGAACAGACTTTGGATTGTGAAAGAACATGGGACGAGTTCTTCGACAGCATGATGACGGCCCATTCTTCTACAACCCCGTACTCTAGGTCGAGGTTCAGACGCCTGAATCCCGATATTGATCAGATACCAACTCTGGACGACAAAGACAAGATGGAAGAACTCCGCAAAGACGCCCGGCAATTTTTAATGTGTGATCAACCAAGGATTCAAGACATTGCAAGACAACTTGTTGCGTCTTCTTTTTACTTTGAGCTTCTATCTGATCTCAGGCCGGATCCCGAGGTTGATGGCAGAATCTTGGTTCAAGGTTGGTCAAGCAAAATATATAGTGTATCCAATTCCGCTAACCGTAAAACCCATAGGTAAAATTCAGTGTCGGCTCCCTCAGCCTTCCGAGGAGGTGAGTATGCTGGGGAAATATCTAAAAAACAGAGCCCGCTATCAGAACGAAAATCCAAGCTTCGTCTTCTTCGAGGAAGGGCAGTCGGCGCCATTCAAAGTTGTTCCTCTTGGGAATCGCGAGTTGGACATCATGATCGGTGATGGAAATTTCGACCTCGGCAGACCACGTTTCCGCATCACGAACAGGCTGCTCCCGACACAGCTAGACTTGAGATTCGGGGGGGTCGCCACGCACCCAGTCAGTGGGTTCCCTCGCTGTCTCTTCGCCGACGCTGAACCGAATTCCCCGGCGCAGAAGCCGTCCTTCCTGAACTCAATCCCGTCCACTCGCTATACTCGCGGATCGCGACGGCTAAAGAAATCGGCGCGCACCTGGCAACCCCCTGATCTCAAGAGCACCATGAGCCTATCAAACTTGTCTCTTTATGCAGACCGCCGACCTGCGCAGTTGGGGAGCGACATGGAAGTCGTCGAACCCACCCGCCCTTTGACTGTCATGCCTTTGCGACCTGCGACAGCTTCGCCGCCCGGCGTCCCCGGGCCAAACCGCGGCGGTCCGGCTCATCCCGACCATAGCATTCCGCGCCGAAGGGACGGCGTGCTCGAGGCGTTCAAGGCGCTCTTGTTCCCTTCCAGGAAACACGAAGCCGAGACGGAATCCGCCCCCGCCGAGCTTCCCGAGGGCCTGCAAGAGTGGCTCAGCTTCTACCGACACGCCCAAGCGCAAGTGGCCGGCGAAGACGGCGCCGCTGTTGCCGCCGTGCCCAACGAGCAGCTGGCATCCTCGCTGCAGTACTACAATGTCAGGCAAGAGGAGTATAAGGTGTACCGAGAGTGGCTCCACATGCTTCAGCAGAACATGGGTGCAAATTATACCCCCATGGGCGCCGTCAACGACCAGCAACCGCGGAGTCTAGTGGGCTGGCCTCCAACCCGCCCGCATGTCGAAGTGCATGGTGAATCCATTCGCTTTGAGTTGCAGGGGTAAAGCAGTTTCCATCAAACATGCTGATGGAAGGCAACAGGGCCGTAAGGGTAGCAGAATTTGAGTCGGATCAGCGTGATGTAAAAAACTTGTCTGGATACACGAGACAAGGTGGTTTTCTTTGGAGAGGGTTTTTTTAAAAAAAATAAAAAAAATAAAAAAGATTAAGGAACAATGCCGCGTTGATATTAGTAATGTCTGTTCTTATAAAGCTGACGATATTGTTTAAACAGTTGTTCGTTAAGTATCATATTTTACCGAGATTCTAAAAGTACTGTTGCTTTTTCTGTATAAGTAGATAACCTAACTCTCAAAAATAGGAGTTTCCTAGTCAGTTATTTTCGCCGTGCTAAAAACCAGTATGCAATATAGTTGTAACGTAAAGTCTATCTTTATCCCCCTTTCTTTATAAATATATATCAAAAGCACCTATTAATAGAAGGACCTTGGAGATACGGTGATACCAAGTCCGTAGGCTATTACTACGTGAGGTCCAAGGTACCGCCAGAAATAGCTAGGAAGAGCATCCGAAGCGTGGGGTCCGGAAAGTGTTTCGCAGTCGTCGATAACCGCCTCCGTGCCGTTCTGGCAAGGGTGCTTATCTCGAGGCTATTGTAGAACGACTGCAGTCCCCCCCCGTCGTGGCTGGACCGGTCAGCACCGCCGTTACATCGATATCAGCATCGGGCAGGCCTAAGAATCGACCGTAACGTCGAAGGAGCTCAACGTGACCGCCGGCTTCGACCCCCAAGGATCGGCGCCCACGCAGGTTCCAATAGCCGTCCAATATGGTGATCGATCGATCATCGCCACACCGAGGCATTTGGTTTCAAGTTTCTGGGAGGACCATTAGATCCGGTCTGGAAGGGCGATTGCGGTTCAACTCGGCAGCGAGAGAGACCGTTGATGTTTTCAGAGGAGGGACTGTAGGCCATGACACTATGTATGGTTTCTTGTCATGTCTCCAGCTGCTGTCACATTTTCATCATGCATATCTTACCACACCATACCGATTTGTCGCTTGGCGCTCGCAAACTCCTTTCATCGCATCGGACCCGGTATCCTTATTAAGAGGCTTAGCCGCTCATCTACTCACACCTAATAGTTTCTCCCCGTGCATTACTCTGTATGAGGGGGAGGGGGCCTGTGAGCCAGGATCCTATCCGTGAAGCTGCAAGGCTGCAGGCTGCTGGGCTGCTAGGCTTGCGCCAACCAGGCTAGATTCGACATGATGTCACATGTAAATAAGCTGTGACGAATGGCAGAAGCCTGGTTATGTAGTTAGGTGCTTTACATATGGTACAGTTTCTGCCGTACCCGGTTCAATCACAAGCCAAGCTTTATAAGACGGGAGGGGCAGCGAGCAGGGTAGGTAACGCACGCTAGCCAGCTATGTACTTATGCCATCCTGCGCTGAAGCCTGAAGCGGTTCTGAGCTCACAGCTGTAGCAAGAACCGCAAAGTACCGCACGCGCAGGGAAGCCTCGGCCAAATACACTGTTCTGGCCCTGTGGGTACTACCCCCCGGGCCCCCTCCAGTGTCCACCGGAGCCCCTGAGATACATTAGGCCCTGAATACGGTCGAGGTCCCCGAAAGAAAGAACGGCAGGATTTACGCGTAACCAGAAAGTGCTCTCAGCGAAGTAAAAGAGCAGCAACTGACCCACGCTACATAGTATTATATAAGTAGTAAACAAACCAACAAAAAGAAAAACCCCTAGAAACCTCGCTTCCACAGACCACACGCTGTAGGCAAACCCTTTCTGTCACTTAATCCTATAAGAAGCCTCCCACAAAGCACAAATATAGTAATTCAAACTTCCAAAGTCGCCTTGGCCTCCCAAACTTAGCCACGACTCCATAGAAAAGAAGAGCCGTTATACATCTCCATCGTGACGGCGTCATCGACTCATTGCCAACCATGATAGAAACCAACTCATAATCTGGAAAAGAGAGATCCAAGATCCCACAGCAGCGGCAACGTCCTGGCTCTCATCAGTATCCGTCGAGCGGGGCTAGAGAGTAAGGAGGTTCTGGACTGACCACAGAATCCATATTGTTCTTGATAGTAGTGACATCTCGGCTAAAGGTTGGGTACTGGATCAATACGGTGACATGGCACGGTCCGTAGTTCTCATCCGAGCTCACGTCACATGTCGATTGCGTTTGCCGTACGGCCGTGATTGCGGACAGCTCGTAGTCGTAGGCTGCCTTTTTGTCGCGCAGCTCCTTGTAGTTTGGTCGAAGACTGATGGATGACATGGCAAGGGCGTCGATCAGCTGGAGCCTAGTGTATCCATATTCTAAGCTCTCTTTCAGTGTCAAAGTCGCATCCCAGAGAGCTAGCCAGAGGCTCGGCGACAGGTGATTGAATGAGTCGGTGAATGCCTTTTGGCTGTCGTCTAAATCAGACCTGTCAGTTCTGTCGACCTGCCTTTTGATACTACTACAGTAACCACTACTCGTAGCGTGGCAAGGTGGATATGGATACTTACAGGTAAAGAATGCCTGGGTTAGAAGAGGAGTTGTCGGACTTGTGTTGATCAACTGTTGGCTTGGATTCCATGCCAACATATTGTACGTTGTGTTTTGCCATCGCAACTGGGTAATTGACGTATCCCAAGAACCACTGCAATCGCACCAGTCGCCAATCTTCTCCACGGCGTCGCAGGCGGGCAGGCCGTTTCTTGGCCAGCCCACAAAGCATTTTGGCTTGCTGTCGAGGGTGAGCGCGGCCTGCGATGACCAATCTATGTTATACATCACTGCCATGGAAGGATAGTATAAAGACGGCTATTTGTTGCGTTGGTATGTGAGCCACATGTAGGTAGTTCGCTAAGCGGCGGCTGACAACTGTACGAGCAAGCGGGTCGGCTTACAACCTCGTCCTTTTGCACAACTACCGTAGTAGCTTGGAGTTCAGGACTCCAGACGAAGTGAAACAGAAGCGGTGTTGCAAAGATGGTGATAGTCGCTGTCCATATCGTGTTGCGCAGGTTCGGCGTCCACTCGGTGGTCGTCGCGTTGGACTGTTTCGGCGTCGAAGCGTTACCCGTCGTGTTGGGCTGGTTTACCGTCGACGGGTTGGTCGTGGCGGACGGTATCACCGTCAACGGGATGGCCGTGGCGGGCGGGTTTACCGTCCCGCTCCTAGTCAGTTGGCTAGATACGAATCGTGAAAGTTGTGCGCGATACCAATTTCCCAGAGAAACGGAGCCGAGAATTGCTAGTATGCTCATGACGACGTAACAGAACCAGAACTTGCCCGTATCTGTGAGGTTGGGGTTTCGTGCCCAGTGAAAAATAATCAAGCAGGACGAAAGAATCAGGGTGATGCTGGATAAAAGCCCTTTTTTCAACAGAATCACACACTTGATTTCTCGGAATTCGGTGCAGCTGCGCTTCGCTCTCGACAGTTTCTGCTTCATGTTCATTGTCGGTCGTATAGTTAGCATCACACGATTGTACCAAGTACGGTGAGTCGGTTCCAAGTTGACAACATAGTATACAATATGTGTGTGGGTGAATCAAAGGTCGAGTTGTTACTGTTGTAATCACCTCAGTCAGACCCGTACGGTACTACTATAGTCGGGTGAGTAGGTTAACTAGCCAGTCTAGAGCGTGCGATATATCGGTAATCGGCAGTCCAGTCGGGCCTAGCAGACCGACGGAATTATCCACCTGCCTTAGGCCTATATCCACCACCACTGGGAGTTGGCAGGCATGCTATTCCGACAGTTACTTGGCCCATGTCAGGGTCATCGAGCGTCACCTTTTCAACTAAACCAAAAAATGGGGATGTTTGCGAGAACGTGCAAAGCATTGCTGCATGTACCGTAGCCAATTCCGTCTACGGTCTAACCCTGCTTGGAACACTGCCACCGCTCAGCCTGACTTATAGAGGATGTGATTTGTGAATGGCACTGAATGCGTGCGCATCAAGATCTGATCAAGTTGATACGGCTGCATAAAAGCTGCAGGATGGATGATGTGATTACTTGAAGTGGACATAAATGGACATGTGGCTGATTGCGATCATACCTTGCTCCGGGGTCCCCGGTTCTATCCCACAGCCTGACCCGGGACCGAGGAGTGGTTACGTAGATACTCTGTATGCCTGTCGGAACGCCCAGAGCCTTGTCTAATTTAAGTCATCCTGTCGACCCCAAATTTAAGCGCCGGCAAAAGACGTCCACAGGCTGAGATGTAGGACAATCAAGTCACATCAAGGTAGTAGCAGGTGTTTGTGCGTATCGTGACCACTAGGAACGCAATAATATCTCTGCTGTACTTGCCCTCTGTATGTTTACTTAAAGAGGATATCTAGACCACGATAACGCCTTGGTTCATTGCTACAGTCACTGTAGTACAGTGTGCCTTGCGCCTCCAATACCGTCAACAACATCACCTTGAGTCTGGCTTGCCTGTTTCTGCCTTTGGTCTCGGCCGTCGTCCGTCGTCGAGCATCATGTATAAGCGCTATCTTCTATACACCTGGTTTGGCTCTGTAACTATAGCCCAGAGGCTCTTGATCGACTCCATCCCTGAGTACTATGACCTTCCATCCTGTGCAGAACGTCCCGTGCACACAATCGTCAAGGACATGGTGGAAGGTTGTGGCGACAGGGGTAAAACGACGTCATATAGCTGCTTCTGCACAGAGAGATCTTCGTACTTTTCTGCCCTCATTAGCACTCAAGTTGCATCTCGTTGCTTGCCACAGACTACCACCGCGGTTGGCCAGGCCCTCGACCTCTTTAGCAGCTACTGCAAACTGGGATCGGGCTCCACGCCGTCGAATGGCACTATAGGTTGGTCATATCCTCTCATACAGTCACTGGTCTACGGACGGAGGTACGCTGCCCGGTATTTGAGCTAATGGATAGGTACTGGGCTGAACAGCCTCGTCAGGAACTTTGACTACATCAGGAACAGTGCCTACGGCGAGTTCGTCAAGCCCAACAGCGTCTCTGACCGTCACGCTAGGCGTAGCCCCGAGTCGCCCGACATTACCAGCGTTGCCTACCGAGTCTGGCTCGGCCAGCACCAGAGCGAAAGCTCTGAGTCTGGGACACCTTGTGCTGGGCTTTGGAGTGGTGAGACTTGTACAAACGCTTTGATGGAAGAGCTTCTCTAGGCAGAGCCGGGAATCCTGCATAGTACTGTTTTGTATACTGTAACAAGGGCAGCTAAAGCGTGAAAACGATAAGCCTAGTTCAACACTTCGCACTGTCATATATGTAAAAGTAGATAACCTGATCCTTAACGATAGGAGTTCCTATTAATAAAAGGCCTTTGAGATACCAAGTCCACGGTTTACTATACGTATTGTAGTTCTATCTCGCTATTAGGTGTTGCCTAACAAGCGCGACCGATAGGTCCCGATCTCTAGATATAAACGCTATAGGCTTTGCTATAACCAGCAAAATCTAAAGAAATCGATCTATAACGCAATAATTTTACAACGATAGGTGCAATTTATAGATAATGAGGCAGTTATTCAGAGAACTACCTCCCCTAATAGTAGCTATCGTACTATATCCGTAATAGTGGGAAGGGTTCGGCGTAGAAGAGAGAAAGAAGAAAAGAACGATCCGACGATCTAATCAGGTTCTAAAGACATACGTAACTGCACTTTTCCAAATCATACGGAGCAGTGAGAGAATATATAAACATCTCGCATCAATGCTCGGCGTAGAAAGCTGCCCTGCCTTCTTCGTGCAAGTGGACGCTTTAGCAGCCAGCCACAAAATCCTGACGGGAGCATTGATTCCGACAATCGACGCCGATCAATCTACTCTGCCCGCACTGCTGTAGACAGTAGGGCGATCACGATCACGCCCCGCGACCTGTTTGTTGCCTGCGATTGGTAACTGCCAAGATTATTGTTTTCTATTAACAGATTTGCCATGGGGCTTGTCCGGGGTTCTAACCCGTTCAGGAAGGCTGTGATCGATCGGGTTCAGGGCTGGAAGCTGAATTCTTAGGCCCCGCGTCATGACAAGGCATACAGGGCCCCAGGTATACCAGGCCCGAAGAGCATACGCTTATTCGTATTTGCCCCTTTCGGTCTTTATCAACCAGCATTCCCACTATCTTCTGGCCTCTCGAGCTATTATGACCTTCCTTGGCTTATCCGAACACACCACGAGACTCGAGTTCTACCCGGCCGCCGAGAATTAACCTTGTTACTGAATCATTTCGCTACGATGGTCAGTTCCTTGTTTTGGCTGGGCGTTGTCGCGTCCTCGGCCCGGGCGCTGGCGCTATGGTCACGAGGCAATACCACCCACACGTCATGGATGGGAGCAAATCTATACTATCTCCAGGGCCTCTCGGACGTGGACCAAGACGCCTACATTCAAGCCATGTCACAGGACGGGGCGAAAGTTATCCGAGTCTGGGTGAATAGGCAGACCGGAGGAGAGTGCCAGAAAGGAAGCCGTATTGCTGTGACAGTACCTGCTCTAGAGACGACCCTAGGAGTATACAACAACGCCACCCTGGACGCGCTCGACAAGGTGATTGTCAAACTCAGCAAAAAGGGCATCAAGGCACTGATCTCCCCGCATGATGCCAACTCCCTCTTGGGCGACTATCGCGCGTGAGTCAGAATACGAACGCATAGTGTTTGAGGAGCAGTCGCTAAGAGAGAGGGATTGACAGCGACGTATACTACAACCAATGGGGATCTGCTGGATTTTACCAACAACAGGCAGCGTTTGACGCATATGACGCTCGACTGTCCTACATTTTGAACTACCGAGGTGCTTACTCTGGCAAAGTCTGGAAAGACTGGAGCGAGGCTATCATGGGGTTTAACCTGCAGGTAACTAACAAACGGCCCCATATGACATATCTTCTTCTTCGCTGAGCTACCTATCGATGTACCCAGTCCGCACACTGACATGGGAGATCTTCAGAACGAGCCGTTTGCGGCCGACACGAGCGAATGCACAAATAATGACCCGTCCGACTGGGCTTGCAGTCGCGCCACGCACTTGCGCACCCAACTCGGCGCCGGCAACCTCATCATCGTGAGCTCGGGCGGGCTCGGAGGCGACATCAGCCACGGCTGCACCTTCATGCCCAAGGCCGTCGACTGCGCCGCGCTGGACGCCATCGCCGTCCACCGCTACGCCTCGGTCCCCGGCTACTGGAACTACAGCGCGCCCGGGTGGGTGAGCGAAGCCAACAACAAGCTGGTCTACGTCGAGGAATGGGGCATCAACGCCGCGAGCTATAACCAGGCCGATGCCTTTCCGACCGAGGCGGAGAACTTTAACTCGGTCGGCCTGCCGAGCATGTACTGGCAGTTCATCGTGCCCAACGTCACCGGGTGTCCGTACAGTGCTGCGGAAGACAGTGGTGATCATTTCGGCATCGTGTATAGTTCTGGTGTGGATCTATCCAGGCCCATGCATGAAGCTACGAGAAGCACCGCTCTGCAGGACTGGAGTTCTATCATCTGAAAAATAACGATGAAGATGGTAGGTAGGAAACCTTGGCGACGGGACGGTCAAGAGTCTCTGCTCCTCGTTGTTGCAACGTGGGGGGGGATACATGGAAACACAAGTAGTTATTAGATAGTGAGAATATTGTAACAGCCCGATATGGCGGCTGCAGGGGTATCAGATATACCCTTTTAGGCTATCCCTACAACATACGGATAGGACTGCCGGACCACGTTCGATCTGAAGACCTTCACTTATCCTGCTCCGCGCTGTTAGCTAGCAAACTTCCTCTCCTTCCCTTCTCCAAGTCCATCAGTAGATCAACCAGATATCTACACTACTTCACGTTTACACCGTACTGTCTGATTAAGGTGATACTAACAGAGAAGAAGAGTCGGAATTGAAGGTGCCTATTCCTAGGTACGCACTAATGCCTAATAAGATCAATATGGAATTCTTCATTCTCTTCTGCGACTATCATTAAACTAAGGACCTTGAATATATCTCTTAGCTTATATTACTACTAGCTATAGTTGGGGCTTTTTGCTGGATTAAGCCGGTTGTAATCCTAGGTAGGATCTCCGGGTCTACGTAGGGAACTATATAAGATATTTCGTTAATTCACATATCGTCCTACTACTATATACAACGTTATATAATATATTACACCTACATGAAAAGGATAACAGTGCGCGTTACTACTATAAAGAGAAACTATGTATAGAGGTATTAGGGACCAAGAGACGAAGTGGTTTGCACTAGAGTATTGTTCAAGATTAGACAACAGTGCCGTATCAATAATTTCTGTTCTTATAAAACCCATCTACGATATTAAATTATTTATTCTGATCCAAGTCATTTCCAACCCGTAGTGTTGCTATGATTTTCCTTATCCGGTACATTGTACTCTGCCTTTCAAGTATAGTTGTTTCGAAATCGCTACCCCTATTTTATTGTATGCAAAGACCTCGTCAGATAAAAGCCATTTATACTGTGGTCCTATACATAGACATGTTCCTTCCCATCTTGAAGCTCATATTCGCTACTGTGGTGAGCTTCAGGTTGATCTTCTTGGTTTTGAAGCTATTAGAACCCCTGGAGTCTAGATGTGATGGTTTCTACAAGACCAAAATCCGGGCGTATGGGTTTACATCTGAGACCTTTCCAACAGTCCTCCGGGTCATTGTGGGATCTGGTGTTGTCAATGTCCTCCCTGTTATTTTGACCACTTCAGGACGTGATGGCCATGTTTCTGATCTGTCCGTAACCCCCCGGGCGTTTATATCCACCTCTCCTTGGGGCAATGCTTCAACAGTATTGATGAAAAGTATCGGTGCTTCAATTAACTGCGTTGTTGCATCTCATCCAAAGCTTATATTGAAGCTTTTGAATTTAATGCACCGGCTTCAGTGAGAACATTGCATCATCATTCCAAGTCTATGTCCGGTTCGGTCCGTTCGGTGAATCGTTGTATCATCGTACATTTGTCCGTGCCGAACACTGCCTCTGTCGACCGAACGCCTATTTCTAGCATATTGGACATAATCTACAAGCCCGCCACCGACATGCTCGCACTCTTCATAGGAAATCAAGATATTGTAGCTATTTAAATCAGGTCTACAAGTATTCGAATGAGCATTCAAACAGCTTCACACTGATATTCATCCACTCCATCCCTTTTCTCTCTTGTCATTCTCTTAACAGGTTTTTCTTTGTCATCTCTAATAGTTATCGTGCCATTGTTGGCCAGGATCGTCGCCATGACTGTATCCCATATCGCCAACGGGTCTTCGATGACTCAAGTCGACGGTCTATCCTCCGTTCACTCCCGACGTCGAATTAACTTAATCGACAGGCTGCGAACATACGGCATTGGAGATCTGGTTTCCTTGCCTCAACTGGTCGTTTGTGGTGATCAGTCCTCCGGGAAGAGCTCCGTGCTCGAAGGCATTACCGGTATCCCCTTCCCTCGCCAGGATGGCCTTTGCACCCGGTTCCCGACCGAGATCATACTGCGACACAGTGAAACACAGGAAATAATGACTGCCAGTATCCACCCTCACGCATCTCGTTCTACAGATGTCCAGGCCACGATGAGAACCTATCGTCGTGATCTAGCCGACATCTCCGAGCTTCCTGAGATCATTGCGGAAGTAACGAAACTAATGCTGATCCGCGGACCTGACTACCCAGAAGGCAACGCATTCTCTCCGGACGTACTGCGCATCGAGATCACTGGTCAGACCAATCTCAATCTGACGGTGGTCGACCTGCCGGGTCTCATCTCTGTCGCGAGCGAGGAGCAGACCGACACTGACGTGGAAATCGTCCAAAACATGGTCGAGGGCTACGTCCAGAGCTCTCGCACCATCATCATGGCCGTCGTACAAGCTGGCAACGACATTGCCAATCAAGTCATCATCCAGCTGGCCCGCAAGCATGATCCGCAGGGGCAACGGACAGTCGGGATCATCACCAAGCCTGACCTCATCAACAAGGGCAGCGAAGGACGCTTGGCTTCGCTTGCCAAGAACATGGCCAACATCAAGCTCAACCTAGGATTTTTCCTCTTGAAAAATCCCAGTCCTGCGGATCTGGAGAAGGGCCCGGTCTCTCCACGAAGTCGATCCGAAGCGGAGCTCAACTTCTTCGCGCAGCCAGCCTGGCAACAGGAACGACTCGATATGAGCCGAGTTGGCATTGAAAAACTGAAACTGTTCCTCCAAGACTTGTTAGACTCTCATATCGAGAAGGAGCTTCCGAAGGTGGATGAGGAGATCAGGCATCACTTGCGGGAGACACAGAAAAGTCTGGCCTTGCTGGGTCAAGACCGTCCAACAGTGTCACAGATACGCACCTACTTGACCAGACTTAGTATGGCCTTTTCTCAGCTCGTCCATTCTGCTTTGGATGGCAACTACCACGGTCCCAGTCATGGATTCTTTGAGTCCGTCGAGCGATCGCGACTCCGCGCCGTGATACACGGAGAGAACACCAAGTTTGCAGCAACTATTCGCAACAACGGTATGAAGAGGAGGATGCACAATTCCCCGAGCAATTCCGACACAGACGCAGACGACAGGCTCGTCAATGGAAACAACACAAAACAGATCCTCGTATCCAAATCGGAGATGAAAGCATGGGTGAAGAGGGTACGTACATCTTAAGTTCTGCTAGCAAGGTCGAGACTGACAGTATCCAAGACGTACTTGCGAACGCGTGGGCGCGAGCTGCCGGGGAACTACAACTACGTTCTTCTCGCCGAGCTGTTCCAAGAGCAATCCAGCCTCTGGGCCCAGATTGCCGGCAAGCACGTCGAGGGAACCTTTGCCCTTGTGGCCAAGTGGCTGAGCAATGCCGTTGCGACGCTCGTCCACGAGGAGAAGCTCGCGCAAGACATCCTTTCCATCTGCCTGGCTCGCGTTGAGCACGCACAAGACCTGGCAAAGCAGGAGCTGGAAAAGCTGCTCGAGGATGAAAGCCGCCAGCCCGTGACGTATAACCACTACTATACGGATAACATACAGAACGCGCGCCACGACGCTCTGCGTGCTTCTGTCGCAGGCGCTGTGCAGGATACGATAGCGGACGACTTCTCTGGCAAGCTGCACATCAGCAACATCCAGTCGGACATTGACAGATTCCTCGGCTCACTCAGGCGGAAGATTAACGTCGACATGGATGACCAGGCTTGCGACGAGGCTCTCGCGGGGTTGCACGCGTACTACAAGGTATGTGCATACAGTTTTCTTCCCGAACTGATGGACGAGAGGGGGGGAAATGAATCAGTGTGTCTAACCCTCCCGATTAGGTCGCCATGAAAACATTCGTCGACAACGTGTGCCGCCAGGTTGTCGAAAGACACATCCTCGCGCCCTTGCCTGAAGTCTTCAGCCCGGCTCTCATCTCGGAATACACCGATGACGATCTTCTGCGCATCGGGTCCGAACCAGAGAAGCAGAAGATACGCCGGGCGGAGCTGAAGGGGAGGGAGAAGAGCCTCAAATCGAGTTTGCTCGAGTTGCATTAAATTTCCGACCTTGTTTGTCTGATTCGACGATGAGGATCTGTTTTGTGTTGTTTCTATTGACCAGGGTGTTGTCTGTGTCTATGGTTTGCTTGGTATAGTGTGCTTTTCTCTGGCGTTTTCTGATTCAGTCATTTCAAGTTCCATGCTTTTCTTGGTATAGTATAATTTTCTCTGGTGTTTTGTGATTCAGTCATTTCAAGTTCCATGCTTTGCTTGGTATAGTATCATTTTCTCTGGTGTTTTTTTATTCAGTCATGTCAAGTACAGTTGTTTTCTTTGAAAGGGGGAGGGTCTAGGTTGTCACCGAGATTAGGGCTACCTCTATGTAGCTCCAGAGGTTTTTCTCCTAGGTACCCAATCCAAAGTTACAAATCACAATAAAATAAAATTCCATGATCTGTTTATACCCTAATCCAAAAGAGGGCAAAGGGTTGATCACCATACAATTACGAAACCGGGCCTTTGAGTCTCGTATTAATAATTATTATCTATGTATGAACTGATCTATCACACTGCCTTGGTCATGGATTTTCTTCTCCATTCATCCCTCAGCCGTGTTCATATCTTTTCGATGGACACGTTGTCCACAAACTGCTCCACGTAGTTTGAGTTTCTGGTGAACCCGATATTAATAGCCATATCTCCCTCGTTCCGCGCCGGAACGGTGAATTCGTAGCTGAACCGGTACCAGCCGTTGCCCAACCCGTTTCCGTTCGTCAAGGGACCCCAACTGGCCCCGATGCCAAAGTTGTCCCTGGTATTTACGGCCAGGTACGTGTTCGGGAGGGTGTTGCCGGCGCCGGCGGCGGTCGTCTTGGCCGACATGCTGACGCGGTACCGCGGGCCGGCCTGGAGGTGGAAGTACTGCTGGCTGAGCTGCAGGCCGGCGAAGCCCGCGTTCTCTCGGTTGATGACGCGGAAGGCCTGGGTGGGCTGGCCGTCGGCGCCGGCGACGGAGACGACGCTGCCGCTCCAGCCGGCGGCGTTGTTGTCGTAGTAGCTCCACCCGTTCAGTCCCCGCTCAAAGTCCAAGTTGGTGGGAGCAGCCGGGGCGACGGTGACGGTGGCGGTGCCGTCGGTGGTGACGGTGGATATCGTCTCCCAAGCTGTCTCGATGGCGGACGCGGTCACAAGGGAGGTTGAGGTCTGCAAAGAAAATGAGTGTCAGTTACCGAAGTATGGATGGTTTGTCTTGTCTGGGATGGTGTCTTCGTACGTCTGTCACAGTGATGGTGCCAGCCGTATAAGTGACGCTGACCGTCTGGGCTGGGGCAGAGATGCAAGAGCATGCGGCGGTGATGCGGGCAGGTTCATACGTGGTTCCGCCGCTCGTACACATGGGGAGAGCAGGAGCAGAAGCGTTCACGGCTCGTCTCTGAAGAGGAGCACCGTAGAACCCAGTCACGGTGGCAGTTGCCGACGGAACCGTCGCGGTGAAGACCGTTGTGGTCGATGACACAGTATCCGTGTGTGTGCTAGCGACGGCTTCAGTCCAGTGAGCCAAGGTCCTTCAGAGTATATCGAGTTAGCTCGCACTGGATTCAAAGGTTGGTTTGAATACCGGTAGGTGCTCACTCGGTGGCCGTGACAGTCGCAACTGTGGTTGTGAAAGGAGTAAGTGCTGCGCAGTATGCACTTGCTTGTGATGAGAACCGGCGATCGACGAAGCAACGAAAGAGATCGTCTCTGTTGCAGGCGCCTGAACAGGGAGAAGCAGCCGCGTTCAGAAGGAAGGGCAATACGCCGATGATGGTCTTCCGGTTGACCATTTTCGCGGAATTAGGTGGAAATACGGCACAAATGATGTGCTTGATGGATGTCAACAAAAGAACGAGAGGCGGCTCGGGCGAATGAGTGAGTGTTATTAAACATAATTGGGAGTTCGTCGGCAGTGTCCCATCTTTCTTATATACTGACCACGCGTTTACTGAGGATGACGGATACGCCAGGTCTATTTTCGGCATGCCCGATTCTCACGTCTACTCATACAGTTAGTCAGCTAACGCTTTGAATCAATAATCGTCCGCCTTGAGCACCGAGACCAGGTTCGGATCTATGCGAGATGAGATTGTCCGACCAGAACGAGTCTAGTCTGGGCCCAGGAGAAAGCTGAAAGCGTTCCGACTGAGGCTGACTACCGAATGTTGCCTAGCGAGACTCGGGCCTTTGCCGCACGGGAACCTCTATGTTAGGCGGAATGGAATAGGCGCTTCCAGACCGCTGAACCCCTGACGATGTGGAGTGCAGCCGATGAACGTTACCGCCACGTACGGAGCCACTCGATCTACCATGACCAATGGCATCGCTAAGTATCCTCGTCTGGGCTGAGCTCATTAGACAGACGTACGCAAAATTGTGGCGTCTGTTTATTCGTTCCTTCTTTCAGCTGTCTAGGATCAAGAGAGAAACGTCCAAAGTTGATGTCTGTGTAGCTATATCGGCTGATGCAGAATCGAGGTATTCTGCCGTGAACAGGATCTAGATTGTGGCAGTCTGACGGCCTGAAATTTCTACAAAAGCAACAATTCGGTCTAAAGCGTCACCTTGGTCTTTATTCCTATCCATGCGAGGACTCTTTGAAAACATGAGTACGTCTAACCTTGCTTCGTCCCGTCATGCCACGCCGTCGATATCTATTCCCAGGGGAGAACAACCACTCGAGATTTTGCATACGTTTTCTGAAGTCGTCGGAGGTTTGCCCACTCATGATACCAGTTAGACAAAAGACTAATCTTGGATCCTTGGGTTCACGTAGTTGCCAAATTCTTGACGAAGTTCACGTATTGGAATTATGCGTAATGATCACAGAGAAAACATGTTTTCTGTCACAAGTAATACATTCCTTTCTTAGTCCTATTACATGAAGATAACGCCACTATGACTTGAAAAGTTGTTTGGTGTGGTAGTGCTGGAAAAAAGATAAGGCAAGACTGAACCTGAAATATCGACCATGGTAACGCATGGTCGACCTTAGACCTAGACAAACATGCTTCACTTTCTCAAGTCAACTTAAACTCCCAAATTCCTGACAGAGAGTTGTTAAGTATCTCTTTGGATGCCCTCCATCTATACCTCCTCTTTTCACCTCAAGCAACATAAGTCCTATAAGATCGAGTACTTCTGGACTAGTGATGGAGATGACCAGCATACAGAGTTCATTGCTGGCTATAGCGTTGATAATGTAAGCGGAATTTCATAAGCTTCCGCATACATTTATACAGAACGACATGATTGATGAAATTCCGGGTCACCTGTGCATCGGCCAGTTGCAACAATCCTCGCTCGGAACATGTCCGACACAATCCACCAGGATGCTCTCGTTTTCGAGTATAAGCTCAAACCCCCTGGGATAGAGACTGATTTCAGGCAACTCTAATGTCACTTGTAGATCCCTTGCCCCGTACATTCTACGATCGCCATACTTTGACTGCGTATAGGTTGGTATCGCCTTATTCAGACCGTTAACGGTGCAAGTGTGAAGCGTAGCAATATATCATTGTTATTACTCGGCCTAGAGATTAGAGGAAGGAGGGGAGGTTAGCTAGCTGCAGCTGCAGCTGCGGTGGTTGTTTCCACAGTATAGGCTAAGGGCCTAAGGCTAGTAATTAGTATAAGAGGTATTTAGGTTTGATTGCCACGTGTGCTGTAGCAGTACCGATGCTTTTGAAATTTGACCGAACAAGTTGAAAGGTGGACTGAATTGTAACGTGAAGACTAAAAAACTCGATGTTTACAACACCATCGACGAGTGACCTGAAGATATATCAAGCACTAGAACATCGTCGGGGAGTAGCACTGATTGCCCCCGTGGACTACCGATGAACTGGAATACATGCAATTGATGAGCACTACCACTATCCCCAACGTAAGATTACTCCCATTTCACGTTGGCTCCCCAAGCAGAAACGTCGACTTTTGCTTAGGGGCGAGGTGTTAGGAAAGTCGAGTTTATCCCCGACAAGGGTGCCTTGCCTTACCTTGAGCATAGCCAGGGCTTGGCATAACTCAAACCATCGAGATGTCTGATGAATTGTATTTACAAGCTGCAATCAAGTAAGGGGCTTGGTATGTCTTAAATAAACATCCCATAATCCAGTGTTTGCTTGACGTATGTAACCGACCTTCTTAGGTTTGGTATGGCTAAGGTATGGCTAAGTAAGGTATGGACACAAGGTAGGTTGTAACGTTAGTAAGCTAGCTTCGGCGTACCTACCTACACAGTAATTACTCCATATAGCTTACCGCGCTAACTACTTTTATCTTTCGCATGTAAACCTTATCTGGCTAGATGTCAAATACTTGACGATTGATTGGTTGCAATGCAAGTTTGGCTCTTCGAGTACCGAAGTACTAAGAACGGATAGACCGACCATTTCTGCCAATCAAACCAAATCTATAATTGATTTGATTTGAGTTGTGGCGACCACTGGCCCGGCCTAGACTCGTCAGTCTCGTTGTTAGCCAATACACACCTGCCGATCTCGATGCTCTTTAAGGAGTACATTGGCATGTTCAACGACCTCGGCACTGCCAACTTTCAGAAAGAGTTTGTCGACCCTCGCTCGGCTGTTGCCATTGATCTGAACTGAACGACCGCAGCAACGGCTAGTGCGTTTAAGAAAATTTAGGTTCGATACTCCGTAATGTGGGTTGGATAATATCTCGGTGTGGGGAATGATAGCAGGAAAGGACTGTAGTCTGTCGCAGAGTGACAGGCAACATGGATCGATCCGTTCACCACGCATAAAGCCTGAATAGACGGCCAGCACGGAGAAGCGAGCGAGCGCAACTCTGCAAGCCCATTCCGTGTGGTCTGAGAGGATGTCACGTTGGATGAACACCATAGTTATTGGGATGCGAAAACATGTCCTACTTTCCACTCCGTACTTGCTACGTAACTTGACTTATCCCATGTCTGATGCTTCGGTGCATCCACATGAGGAAGGTCCACGCTGGTAGAGCCTCGGTCCTCGGTAGCAGCGTGTACTACGGTAACTAGAGACCCATAGGAACCCGAACTTTGGGTACGGAGACCAGGTGAGGCATCGGACCTCTCGGCATTTACTACTGTGTAGATCATGTGTAGTTATTCGGCTATGCTCTGTACAGAGGACGACGGAGTATCACTCCGTATTGGTATGTAAACGGATATTGAGTTTGGGTGAACCTTCCGGAGGGCCAGTAGCACCCAGGATTCGGACCTCCCGGCCTAGAATAGCTATGCAGCTAGCTGCCAGACGGCAAACGCATGGGACGAAACAGACCAAAGTCCGTCCGTCTGGTTCTGACAGCGAGTCACTAGTACTGTGTATGCTGTGGGGGTGCCGTGATAATTGGGGCTGTCACGCTCTCTTGCTGACGGGCATTGGCGGATTCAGGCAAGTGCACAGCCGTATCTGGACATGACGAGCGGGCAAACCGGCTCTAACCTGCAAGGAAAGCTTAACATATGACGGACGACTCGATGCTTGACTCATGGGACTATCATGAGGTGGCGGGCGGATCGAGACCAAACGGGAACCCCTGCGAGACCGGGAGTTCCCGTCAATGCACCACGGCTGTGTTGAGGCTCAAGGACCCCTGCGTCCATGCAGTCTCATGCGACGATGCGTCCATGGGCCTTTCGGATGAACCGTTTGTAGAAACAGTCTCCGAATCGAATCGTCGCAGTGACTGGGTACCAAAGATGAAACTAAATGGATGGGTAGATCCTTGGTGCGATCTACTGGCTTCTCTCCCGAGGAATGTATAAGATTGGCCGGTTGCCGCTGAGGGAGGAAGAAGGATTATCACGCATCACTCGTTCATTGCGCTCATTCCGTTCACTATCCATCCCAGCTCGTTGCTCGTCATCTCTGTTCGCTCGGGCCCATCCTAATATAGTCAGTCTCAAGCCAGCCTCCGCACACCAAAACAACGATCCCCAAGAATCAAGATGAGATCTTTCGCCGCCTTGCTCGTCGCTGCCTCGGCAGTCATGGCCTTCCCTATGGAAGCCAGGGACGCCAACCCATGGGTCAAGCCTCTGTCCACCGACCGTAAGTCCCTTCTCTCTCTCTCTCTCTCTCTCTCTCTCTCTCTCTCTCTCTCTCCCACACGGAGCCGCTCTCGACCAGGCCAAACCACTAAGACCCGTCTCGCAGAACGCAGCCCGTGCCCCATGCTGAACTCGCTGTGCAACCACGGCTTCCTCCCGCACAACGGTCTCAACATCTCCCTGCTGGACCTGCAGAACGCCCTCGCGGCGGCGGTCAACCTGGACCCGGCCACGACGGCGCTCGTCGGCGCCGTGGCCCTGACGGCCAATACGACCACGGGCAACCCCAACACGCTCAACATGGAGGACCTCCGCCAGCACAACATCATCGAGCACGACAGCAGTCTGAGCCGGCAGGACATCTTCTTTGGCGACAACTACTCCTTCAACGAGACCATCTGGGCGGCCACGACGGCCGGCTTCACCGACGACCTCATCACCATCGAGCAGGCGGCCAAGGCGCGCGCCAACCGCATCGTCGCGGCCAAGGCCATCAACCCCGAGTTCAACATGCCCGCCAGCACGGTCCAGGGCAGCTACCTCGAGTCGTCGCTGTACCTCATGACGTTTGGGAACCAGACGACCGGAAACGCGGTCAAGGCTCAGGTCGACGTCCTGTTCAGGGAGGAGAGGATCCCGTACGCCGAGGGCTTCGTCCGGTCCGAGACGCCCATCAACACGGCGGCCGTCCTCGCCATGGCGGCCAAGCTGGCCGCCATCGCCTAAACGGGGTCCCGGGGTGATCGTTACGAGGGGAGCGCATGAGATGGTCAGGAGGATGGATAATTATGATAGGCTGCGGCTCCAGGAAGCGATGGACCATATGAATTTAGGCAAAGCATATCCTGAACCTATTGTCGTCGAACACTACCGGTGTATGTGAAAAATAACTGTATTTGGATGAACCTTCCAAGCCAGCAGCAGAAAAGACTCGCCTTGTCGGTTTATGCTCATGGTGGCCAATAGCTCGGGCAGAAGCCCGCCGTATTACAGTTCGCATTTGCTTCGGTATGATGGAGACCAGGCGCCTAATACTCTCTCTCTCTCTCTCTCTCTCTTTCATGGTGTGAACTTGTCCGCGCGGTCGCATGCAGGTACCGGCCCTTTGGCGACCAGGACAAGTTACAACACTTATAACTAGGCGGTGGCCTACAGATCGAAACCTGCCGAGAAACCGACTTGCTTGTTAAGCTGCTCGGGTGAACCAATCTGGCCACTGGCAAGAGCGCCGGTTGGCGTTCAGGATCTTGGACCTGTAACCTATACGCCTGCCAGCGGTGTTCCCCAACGGCCTTGCTCGGTGCCCAGCAGGCATGGATGGGACTCCTCCTGCGTCCTCCATGTGCAACGGAGGCGCGCCTGGTGCATCCAGTCCCTCGACTCCCTCCAACGCTGAACAGGTGGCGGGATTGGGATTTCCCGCCTCCCACATTGGCATGTCTCAAGGCAGATAAGCAGAGCCGCGCAAAGGCCGAGAAGGGCCAAGTGGAAGTCTCATATGCCAAGCATCCTCGCTGCTGGCAGCCGTTCGGACCTCCGGCGCCCCCACCCCCCTATTGTTGATGGCATTAGCCTGGTATAAGATTTGTCCGACCACCCCCCTCTTGACCTTGGACGAATATATGCACAGCACTCTTTCTTGCACATACGACCCGTAGTTGGCGCCGTCATCCTGCGAGGCAGGGGTATGTGTTGGGAAAAGAAACCCTCTTTGATGCTGGATTCGGGCGTCAGGATGATGTGTGTGGGGGTGGCATCCATGATCCATGATCCTGCAATGTCATGCCCGTGAGTGACGTGCTCTTCCGCTGGCTGTCTGAGCTGGTTGTGCTTTTATTTTATCTTTTCTACCCAGCCACGGACTTGATATCCGCCTCGTGTATATAGTACCCGGGTATCCCGCGCAGCTACCACTCGAGGCTGTATCTTGAGTATAGTCGGTACAGAACGCGGGCTGTATACCTACGTGCGCCAACATGACTTTGAGAACCGACGTCATCCCCGGGACCGAAGTCATCTACAGGGACGACGGCGAGGCCGTGAGCAGCGAGCTCATCCTCGTCCCGCGGCCTTCGGGCAACTCGGATGACCCCTTGGTAAGCCTCCGGTTCCAGTTCCAGTTTCGGTGTCAACTCGCACTCGCTCGCTCGTTCTCTGACCACAACGGCGACGTCTTCAGAACTGGTCGCTGAAATGGAAGACCATCGTCATCGCCAACCAGTTCGTCTTCGTCTTCATCAGCATCATGACGCCCCTGGCCATCGCGCCCATGACGCTCATCTTCGAGGCCGAGTTCCACAAGACGCTGCCGCAGGTCAACCTGCTGTTCGGCGCCGCGGCCATCACCCTGGGCTACGCCAACTTCCTCATCGTGCCGGCGGCCAACGTCTTCGGCCGGCGGCCCATCATCATCCTCTGCGGCCTCATCTGCATCCTCGCCAACATCTGGCAGGGACTCGTGACGAGCTACCCGAGCTTCATCGGTGCGCGCGTCGTCTCGGGCATCGGCGCCGCCGCCAATGAGAGCATCATGCCCATGGTCGTGTCCGACATCCTCTTTGTCCACCAGCGCGGCCGAAGCATGGCCTTTTACTTGTAAGCTTTGCCTCCCCCCCCCCCCCAGTGTGCGACGCAACTCGACTCGACTTGCTGACGGGAAAGCATAGTTGGGCGTACTTTATGGGACTCTTCATCGGCCCCATCATTGCGGGCTCGATCGCGGCGCAGATCAACTGGCGATGGTTTGTGAGTAACCTACCTACTTCTTACCCCTTCCCACCACCATCCGGCCGATGGGCCATTTATGCTCACACGGCAGCGCAGTTCTGGGTGTGCACCATCCTGCAGGGCCTGAGCTGGATCTTCACCATCGTGGCGCATCCCGAGACCAAGTACGATCGCTCGGACGAACCCGTCGGCAGCTCCCCGGGGACGTCGGCCGTCGACGTTCCCCTCGGGCACAGGCACGGGCACGGGCTCGGGCTCGGGGGCGAAAAGGCCATGGATGGCGCGAGGCCCTCGGACTCGGACAGGGAGAGGGCCCTCCCGCACACGCACCAAAAGGGGCGGCCGTCCCGGGCGCAGTTCGCCCTGCTCCCGCGGATGCGGTACAAGTACACGCTCGACGACGTGATCCGCGACGTGCTCTCGCCCATCCAGATCTTCTCCTTCCCCATCGTCATGTGGGCGTCGTTCGCCATGGGCTTCGCGGCCAACTGCCTGCTGGCGCTGAACCTGACGCAGGCGCAGGTCTTTGGGCCGCCGCCGTACCTCTTCTCGCCGGCGCAGATCGGCTTCGTCAACTTCGCCTTTGTCGTCGGCGCCGCCGTGGCCCTGGTCACGGCCGGTCCGCTCGCCGACTGGATCGCGCTGCGCCGCGCCCGGAGGAACTATGGCGTGCTCGAGGCCGAGTTTCGGCTGCCGGCCCTGATCCCCTACGTTGTCGTCTGCCTCGTCGGCATGGTCGTCACCGCCGTCGGCTACCAGCTCAGCTGGCCGTGGGAGGCCATTGTGATCCTCGGCTACGGCCTCGTCGGCGTCCAGGTCGTGGGCATCCCGGCCATCAGCATTGCGTACGCCGTGGATTGCTACAAGTCGATGCCCGGCGAGATCATGATTGCGGCGACGATTGTCAAGAACACCTTTGGCGTGAGTACACCTACCTACGAGGGCGAGGCGTGAACAGTCGAGACCCGGTGCTAATCACATTCTCGGGCGCAGTTCGGCATGATCTTCTTCTTCAACGACTGGGCGGCGACCGGCGGCTACGTCGCGCCGGTGCTCACCCTGATGGTGCTCGCTGTCGGCTCTTCGGTCGTTGGCTTGGCCGTCTTTATCCCCTACGGCAAGAGATTCCGTCGCATGACGCAGGATTCCAAGCTGCACACGCTGTGAACGGGTGATTCATCATTGACTAGAACGGAGGCTCAGGACACAGACCTGGAGGCTGATGGGCGGAAGCGAGGTACCGGTAGAAATTGCATATATCCCCTGGGAGTTGATTCCATTGCTTTGTTGACATAGTTTTCCATATCGATTGTAAAACGGTACATGTCCATTTCCAGTCCACTATACTGTATACCTGCCGTTTTCGTATTGAAAACATGGTGATTGGCAGCTGAGCTGTACGACAGAGGGCATGCCGTTGCGGGTCCTAGATTGGGCATATACTGTGAAGTAAGTTGTAATCGCGAGCGTCGTCACTCCAAGAACAAGGGCGAGCTTCTTCTCCCTTAACCTACCCGCACGACGTAAAAGGGGGCGGGACATACAGTGCGGCCACGGCATGAGTGACACTGTCGTCACCCTGCACACATCTCGGCCCCTATTGAAGCGAGCCCCGCGACCTGCCGTCCCCACGGGGTCGATAATTTAGCCGCTCGCGACGGTTTCCTGCAGGAGAATCTCCGGAGAAGAAACTTCTCTTCCCGTCATCTCCTGGGACCTGGGCCGGGGGCGGAGCCAAGGGAGGTATATAAATCCCACGGCCAGGATGTCCACCACCACGTCCCTGACCTGGCTCACCGCGACTCCCCCAGCGCAGTCCTCACGATGCTTCACCTCTTTTCCCCCGTCCCCGTCGCCGCCGTCGCCGTCGCCGTCGCCGTCGCCGTTCTCGCGCCGTGCGTCCTGTCGGCCCCTCTGGCCGACGCCGGCGCGGTAACCACCTACGCCGCGTGCCAGCGCAAGACCTGCAACCCGCTGTCGGGCTGCCCGCCGGGCACTCTGTACGTCAGCCGGACGGCCAGCCCCTACGCCGACTTCAGCTCCATCCAGGCCGCCATCGCGTCGCTGCCGCACGACGACAGCGCCCGCACCATCCTCGTCGCCCCGGGGTCCTACACGGAGCAGCTCAACGTGACGCGTCCGGGCCCCCTGACGCTGCTGGGCGCGAGCGACGGCCGCGCCTCGGCCTCGGCCTACGCCGCGGGCTTCGTGTCCGCCGACACCGACGTCGCCAACGAGGTGACGGTGCTCTGGGCGCGCGCCAACGGCGACAGCACGGGTCTGGGCCTCGACAACGCCGCCACCTCGGTGCTGACGGTGGCGCCGACGTGGAACGCGTCCCTCACGGGCTCGGGGCCGACGGGGTTCCCCGTCCCCGCCGACACGCCCTTTGGCAGCGCCGACTTTCGCGCCTACGATATCGACTTCCGCAACACGGCCGCGCTCCAGGCCGCCGGGCCCGCCCTCGCCGTCAACGTCGCCTACGCCAACGCCGGCTTCTACGGCTGCGGCTTCTACAGCTACCAGGACACCGTCTTCGTCGGCAAGAAGGGCAACGCCTTCTTCTACGACAACGTCATCGCCGGCCAGACCGACTTCCTCTACGGCTTCGGCACCGCCTGGGTCCAGCGCTCCGTCCTCGCGCTGCGGAACTGCGGCGGCGGCATCACCGCCTGGAAGGGCACCAACACCACCTTTGCCAACAAGTACGGCGTCTACGTCTCCCAGTCGCGCGTCCTGGCCGCCAACACCACCGTCGCCGCCGAGATCAAGGGCGCCTGCCCGCTCGGCCGGCCCTGGAACTCGCTGCACAGGAGCATCTTCATGAACACCTACCTGGACGCCAGCATCCTGCCCGCCGGCTACATCAGGTGGGGGGCCACGGATCCCCGATTCGACAACCAGACCTTCCAGGCCGTCTACCACGATACTGGGCCGGGCTACGATGTTGCCGCCATGGCCGCCAGCAACATCACCATTGTCTTGGACGAGGACGGTGCTAGGCCGTACGCATCGCCGCGAGATGTGTTCATGGGACCGGACGGCGAGCCGGGAGACTTTGCGTGGATTGATGCCAGTGTTCTGCCGTGAGTCATGCACCAAACTACCATGAATCCCGCCGGGCTGCAAGCGGAAAAGAAGCAACATCTTTCCGTCACATCCCGGGGAGTTGTAGCAAATATCACACACAGTTGTATAATTCAACGATTCATTCCATTTTTCGTCGCCTAAACAAATGCTAGTAAACTCATTTATGGAAGCAATGTACAGAGTGGGAATTATCGTCCATACACCATCCATCAAAGGGGGAAACACGCGTCCCTGGGAAAAGACACATCGTCGGTTTCGCGTAGTGGCTGGTGCATATTATAAAAAATAAAAAAAAGAAGCGACAGATGACGCAAGCCAATCATCTCCGTCTCCAACACAGGTGAATTGTCATATGGCTGTGTGAACAAGGCTCGCGAAACGACACGTTTAGTCGTCTTCGCCAACACGGATGGCACCCTCGGAAACGAGACCGTGGGCCCAGAAGCCCTCGATCGAGGTCTGGCTGCGCGAAAGCTTATCGTGGGTGGTCAACAGCCAGAAGCCGAAGACGGGCTTGGCGAGGACGTCGAGGATAGCATAGGCGATGATCTCAGCATCAACACCGACAAGGCGGGCACCATCACCGACACCCCAGACAATGGGGTAGGCGGTCCAGAGGATCAAGGTGTAGCCGGCAATCAGGCTGAAGAAGGTCTTGGTCTTGCTGTCCTTGTTGGCAACGGCGGTACGGCCGGGGACGACGAGCTGGTAGATGATCACCAGGAAGGCAAGACATCCAAAAGTATAGTATCCCCACTTCTGGCCGTCACTGTTGCCAAAGGCAGCAAAGAGACCGGTCAGGATCATAATGACATCAGCAAAGATGGCAACGATGAGGTTGGCACCGCTAAGTCCGGCGAGGAAGCCAAGGTCGAGCAGGAGAAGCGGGGTGGTGAGAGTCCACTGAGAACAGTTAGCACATGCTGACGAGGAGAGAAAGTGGCAATGGGCAATGGGCAATTGGCAATGGGCAAAGGGTAGTGGGAGACTTACGTCAACGTAGCGAACCCAGTACACCTCGCGGTCGTAGATGGCAGTGACAATGTGCTGCTTGGTCTCGGTATGCTTGTATTCCTTGAAGCTGATGCCGTCCCCGGTGGCCATGGCAAAGTACGAGATGAAGGCAATGGTCGTAATGAAGGCGGTCAAGATGTGGAAAAGGCGTTTTTGCTGCGAGATGAGTCAGTACTTGGGATGCACACGCCGCTGTGACCTGTGAGACTTACAACCGGAACTCGGAAGGCCAGAGCGTAAAAGGCCAGGGAGGACAGACCCATGATGACGGTCACGATCCTGGAAGAATTGTGAGCATGCATTGCGCCATCAACCTCCGATCAAGAGAGACATACCACAGGGCACTCTTGCCCGAACTGCCGGCAACATCGTAGTGGTGAGACGGGACGGTAGGGACGACAGTGGGCAGAGGGGCCGGTGTGGCCAGGGCGGTCGTCTTCATCAGTATCTCTTCCATGGCGACGACAGTGGCGATGGTTGATAGCAAGTAACTTAGCAAGTGACTTGTTACTATTGTTGTTGATGTTCTGGATCGGTGGGAGTTGTGTCGGAGCAAGTACACGATCTCGACGATAGCAAAGCTGTGACGAGCAGCAGGAGCTCCAGCTTATAAGTCGAGCTCGGGTCGGTAGTACTTGCTTTTTTGGAGCTGAGCTGCAACGCGCATGCCTCTTTCCTTCTCCCCCCCTACATAATAGCTACCCTACCTTATTACACTCTCTGTTGTTACGGCGGTTACCTTATTGGTTTGGGGAGCAGCAACAAAAGTCATGTCGTCACTGAGATATCAAAGTGTCCCATCATCCCTGTAGACAAGCGTTTAGCCTCAGCGAATGGGCCGGAGTGGCGCCACGGAACTGGCTGGCCCACTGCCTGCAGCGCACCAAGGCAGCACACTAATGCAGCAGGGCGTGCCGTAGCGGATTGCGGGGTACAAGTCTCTCTGACATTGCCCATCGATCAATGATCGGTGGCTGACGAATGGGTAGGGATGGCAAGCTTGATTTGTGCCGATCTCGTGTGCTCATCGTCCGATCGGACCACTAAGAACCTCTCACAGGACATGCGGTTCCAGGCAGCCGTGTAATTCGTGGTCCGTTGGCGTTTCCGTACTTTGCAAGTGTCAACAGTCATCCGGGAAACACGCGGAACGAACGGGAACCCGGGTCAAATGACGATATTTATATGCCCTATATTTAAGCTCCTCCCTCTTCCAAGACGTGATGCGGGGTCACTGGTAGTACGTAGTAGACTAGGATACTTACCTAATGTAATCCGTAGATGCAGCCGGCAACGTGATGAGGGCAAGGAACTTGGAACGCTGTGGCCGGGGTGCTGAGTGCTCCACAGAACTCGGAAGTACTACAGTAGTTACTCCCTACGGAGGGGGCACTTGGTAACAAACGGCTCTGCTACGGACGCCGTTCATTACGAGTATTCGGTCTATGCGACCATGGGAAACGGCAAGGCTCGTAACTAGTTCTAGCTATAGCGTAGGCGTCAGTGACCCGGTCACAATAGTCGACCTGGATTCTACTTTGACGTAGTGGAGTTGTTGCAGCACTGCAGCCGAAATGTCTTAATTCAAACGCGTCCCTGCGGCGGTTGCATGAAGGGGGGCAAGTTGGGGGCAAGGGGGGTTGCATCGCTTCAACTGCAACCTGCACTGGCTTCAATCCGGCAGTCCGCCGTAGCAACACGTCCGCCTGCGGGGGACCAATCGTGGGACACCTGCGGTTTCCGGAGACAACCGCCTCGCCACGACACACACACACACACACACACACACACACACACACACACACACACACAAAACCCGATGCCCCATGTGCCTAGGAAAAGCAGACTCGTTCCAGGGTATGAATACGAACGATGCGGACGCTGAACCCCAAGGATACGAAAGTGTAGAGAGGCTCCATGGAACCGTTCACAACACTGCGTCGTCGGTCTCGACTCAGTCTCTTACCCAGTCGCTCGTCTGCGCATCTCCGATTCCCATGGCGACGACGGGACGTGACTTTATGGGTCCTTGACGGACCCATTCTCATAACGTACTGTGTACACCCATGCAAACATAGCCGCCGATTCCCTTTTCCGAGACTGACGCACGATCCTTTGACCAACTACTAATACTGTACAAGTATTCTACATGGCCTGGGCCAGGTGGTGATCCGCTCCGATCCCGGGACTTCTACAACCAGAGTGACTTGTAAACATCGTGAGCGTCCAGATATCGCACCAGCAACAGTCTGGTTTGGGTGCGATTCCTCGAACGAACCTGGATAGAAATGCAATTTCGTTTCCTGGTGGAAAGACGTCCGCTCCACAGGTCCATGCCCAGGTTCCGTCGGGTGTCGTCGACCAGGTCCTACACAGTAGTTCACAGTTCACAGTTCACTCTGAACCCGAAGTTACGGATGGGCCGTGATCGAAGGTGTCATAGAGTGCTTGTCTCCGGCACCATGTTTCATAACCTAACCTCCACTTTCCCCAAACTTTGGTCGACCAGGGCCCCCGGTACCCCTACGGCGCAGGGAGAGCTTCCAGAGAAACTTTCACGTGCTGTTGGAGCATACTCTAGACTGCGTTTGCTACAGATGACATCCGAACGTTGACGACCGACTCTCCCATCCCCATCATCGACGCCTTCATCTCAGAGAAGTTTGGACGTTGTGGGCAACAAACACATGACCGACGGACAGACGTGACAAGGCTGGATTCGGGATGTGTCCTCTAGCATGGCGGAGCTGGAGTGTTGGACTGTATCATGTAACTTACACAGTAACTATGCTTGGTTTCGAAGGGAGCTAGTTAACTGATGACTGAAAAGAATGTTTACCGACATATCCGACATCACGTGTTTGGCTTGATAGTGTCTAGGGAAACGTGAGGGTTACGTCAAGACGCTTTCACACTGGATGGAGTACCACTCACTAAAGTGCAACGTTTCCTTCAGCCCGTCACGATGACGGTGTATGCGAGACTAACAAGGAGAATAAAATAAGTAGTCTCCGATGGAAGGCATTTCTTCGCAGCTCCAACTTCGCAGAGATGCCGTGCTACCTACGGATACGGATACGGTATGCCTACCTACCCAAGATATCGGAGTTCAAGCGTCGGAGGTGTTCAACCCGGCCTGCGAGCGACTTCCGAAAGAGAAAAGGGGAACGCAACCATTGCATCTCCTCCTCCCCCCGGAGATGTCATGCCACCTGCCGAGAACCTGACATCCCTTGGGCCCTTCAGATGGATACGACGAGATGCTGAACGAGACTTTGGTAGGCTGCACGGGAGATCTCGGATATGGCGTCGATACCGTCCCGATCGCAAGTGGTGCGAGTCGAGGGACAAGGACTTGAGTCGCGAAGGCATCATATGCGTTATGCGACAAACTCCTCGCCTGCGCCATGGACTCTCTTGGAAATATCCCAGACATCGCCTTTGAAGTCCTGTCAGGGTCTCTTGAGCGCACAAGGCTCGGCCCTCGAGGACGTCGATACTGCCAGCTGTACGGGCCAAACGATACGGAATTCTGGCCGACACCCGGGACAATATGGTGAGAGCGTATGAGACAAGGCCATCAGAGTCTATAAACTCGGCTTCGATCGAATGAAATCCATCTCTGGTCGTCGTAACCTTGAAAGGTGAGTTCTTGCAGCCGCAGGCCTGGGACTCGGAACGATTGACTCACTGCTCACCAACCAGGTCGAGGTTCGCCTCTTATGCATATCGGCAAGGATTGCACACTTACGCCGAGATGCCTGGCATGCCGTGGGCTGCTCTCCCAATCATGTCGTCTGTCGGCCCAGGCCGCCCAGCACAGTGAACTAACGTTAAATGTGAACACCTAGACAACCCTGGCAGGTATCGAGCCTAAACACGTCTAGAGCCCCATCACTGATCAGGTACTCCGTACACAGTACAGCCACGACCATCGCCCCCGTGGCAACCGCAACTTTGGACACGTTAGTGGGCCAAGGTGCAGGCTCCAGCCCGTCATAGAAGGGCGAGCTCCTGCCCATCGGCAAGAGGGTGGGCAAAACGCCGTCGCCCGGGGCGCTCGACTGGTTGAGCCAATCGAGCGCCCTCCCAATCGCTACGCCTGAGAGCGGGAGACAAGTGCAGGATTGCCCAAGTGGCAAGCCCAACGATAAACGAACTCGAAGTTCAAGATGGAAAAGTTTATGTACCGTGACGAGCTGCGCCCTGAGTTGCGCGGGTCAGCTCGTCGCTATGGGATGTCCGATGGGGTAAAAATACAGAGTACTCCGTACTCCCTTTGTACGGAGTACGCTAACTACTAATGACCCAACTAGTACGGAGTAGGTTGCGTTGCATTGGTTCCCGCTCATTCAATCACTGCCAAGACGGGCCAGACCGGTGGGTGGTATTTCTCGCCGACGAAGAGGGAATAAGCGAACACGAAAGGCAGCAGCAACTCAGTTACAGCAGGAATCGACGTGACCATGCGATCGATTTGCTGTCCAAGAATGTAAACCAGTCGGCATACCTCGATAGTTATGGGCACAATGGGTGGCGATGGCGGTCAGAACACAGAACACACGCTCTTCCGCTATGATGCAACGTTTCTCGTGTCTGGTCCAATCACTGGAACCCTTGTGCCAAGAGCTATAAATTAAAACGGTCGGCAAGAACGCCCCGAACCGACATGGGGCGGCAAGAGCGCTTGGGCATTCATGATCTGACCTGACAGTTTGGCGGACGGATTCTCTGGAGTCTGGCCCAACGTTATCAACCACTGTCGAGACGCGAGCCGTCTCTCTCCGCACTCACGATCATTATCATCTGCCAACATCCGTACATCTCATGCCAAACCCTATTGCGCGGCTGTCGCAAGTGCATATACGTCCGTTGATACAAACTACATGAGCAATGTCTTCCTCGTCGAGCTCCCCTAGCCCCGAAATCCAGTCTCCTCGCGTGCCCAACCGCAATTGGGAGGCATATAATGCTTCTGCGAGGTACTATGACGACGACAAATCGCTAAACAGGGTCCTCGAGATGATGCAACGAGGACCGGACTCGGACAGCTCGTAGGCGCCCTCGTGCTGCCGACTTATGACCGCAGAACTCCCGACTAAGTTCTTCTCGTAGCTACGATCCTCCGATGGGTCCATTCGGGACCATGAAGCAGAGCAAGCAGCGGGAACTCCAGCAGATGCTCGGCTCCAAGAGGAACCAAGCCGCTGCACGCTCAGCGGTCGCCAGCAGGTCGACCATCGTACGAGCTGGCCCTGTGAGAGTGCTGGCTCGGACTCTACCAACTACACATCCCGCGAGTTCAAGTCCGACTGCATCAGAGACCGAGCACAGTCATCCGGCCACCACCGTCCCGCCGTGCGATTCACAGATGACCGGTCTCGACATCATGGCCCCAGACGCTGCCAACATGTTGTCGATGCCCATTCAGATAAGCATGCCCGATGTATACAGGTTGCCGGAGGAGTGTCTGCGGTCTATCCTTGTCTACACCAATAATCAGCTTCAGCAGAAGGTTTGGAATTCGTCAAACAACTACGGCTCGAGCGGCCCCAAATGGATCGGCGACTGGACCAACAGGGTCGCAATAGCACGAGAGGTCATTCAACGAGGCAACCCGAAGAGCGGATTACGGATGATGGATATATGTTTTGACCAGTACAAGGCCATTTTGGAGAACGATAACCACCCGGAGGTCTTCTTGAAGACCTTGGTCGTCGCCTTCTACATGATGCAGGCCGGAACCGGGCTGGCCACCATGTTCGTCGACTACACTGCCGAGATATTCTCACTGTCATGGGGCCCCGAACACCCCATCACACGCATATGGCAGGTCATCAAAAGAGTCGGGCTGGTTGGAATGAAAGATTCCCTGGCCGTGATCCTCCGAGCCCAATTCAACTCGATACAGCAAGTAACTGGCCGACGCAACAGGGACATGGCCATCCTGGATCTGGAGATTACACGCAGCCTGCATCGCTTCGGCGCAATCACCACATCGGCCGCCAGGGAATTGATCGAAAACGTTGTGAACGACATGTTGGCAGATATCAAGTACTGGACCCTGGACTACATCCTGTGGAGCAAGCTGGAGTACGCCACCATTTTCGTCGAAGCTGGCCACTACGTCGAGGCCCTGGAGTACTTGGAGCCCATTGGACGCAGGCTGTCGACGTCGAAAAGCAAACACGATATCTGGACGTGGACAGTCTACTACTCGCTGCGGGCGCGTGTCACAGAAAACCTCGGGCTGGAAGCAGAGGCCCTGGAGATGTTCGAGGCTAGGTATCAGACATGTCTACGCGAACAGGGGCCCGAGGATAAGCACACTGTGAGAGCATTGGGAGATCTCGGACAGTACTACAGCAAGATTGGTAAGACGGAGGCCGCCAATAAGTTACTATCTGATTTCGATGAGAAGTGGGATCTCCTTTGCGACAAGTCCGCTTCAGCACTACGATGAGACAGGGTCCTTGACGGCTTGTTTGCGGGACGGACCCGCGAAGAAATCAAGCCCCTCCTCCCCTGCCAGACATGCGCTAGGCACACTTGGCACGAGCAGAGATCGCTGGCTTTGGTTGGGATTCTCACGATCGTGTCCAGGCCTAGTTGGACTTGATCTTTCCCGCCCGGCGCTCCGCCATGACGTGGAAGATACTTCCGTCGTACACTCGCCTGATGTCCTCCTTCTGCATCTGTCCATCTGCTGGCCAGAGCATGATGTACGTGGCAAGCCCTGGAAAGCCTCGTCAGCACGTTGAAACCAACCCTCCCTAATCGCCGGTTCCAGACTCACACTCGAACAAGGCGCCAAACGCGCCAACGGGATCCATGATTACACGCTGCCCATTGAGCATGCTGATCACGTCACGGAAAGTCAGGTAGTCGCGGCCTTCGGCATACTTTGCAAAAATATCCTCGAAGCGCTGCGGCACAAAGCGACCTTCGGCGTCGTAAGTCCAGGTGTTGCTGCCGTGCTTGTCCTTGTGGATGCGATCCAGGTGGACGCGGAAGAAGGGATCCGGAAGCCAACTGTGGGACGTCGGGTACGAGAAGGTGGCGTGGATGACGAAGACGGCGAACATCGAGAGCAGCACGCCGAAGCCCACGGCATAAAAGCCATGGAAGGTGTCACGGGGCCAGATGATGCCATCGTGGTCCTATTATGCGTGGCATGGTCAGACGTGGACAAGCAGAAGGATACGGAGAGACATACAGTGTCAAAGAAGTCGCAATGTTGTTGGAGCACCTGAACGGAAGGTCAATGAACGTCGGTAGTGTAATCACGGCACAACCGAACCCACGTACGCTCATGTTCTGGTGATTGTCCGCCCACCCATCCTCGGTCGTCCCCTGTGGCCGATCATACGTCGCCGCGATATTTGCGCGCGCGACACCCGCGTGCGGCATGCCCGGATCGCCCCCGTCTGGGAGGAACGGCTTTCGCTGTACCGTGACGGGCACCTTGTCGAGCGAGCTGACGATTTGGTCGGATGTCCCGTTTCGTCGGTCCAGCCCCAGGTGGCGCACAATGGCGCTTGAGACGGCCTGGAGGCTCATGTCGTCCTGGGGGCTCATGTCGTCCTGGAGGCTCATGTCGTCCTGCGGCACCATGTCTTCGGCGTCGCTCTCCCCGGCGGCTGCCTTGCTGGTATCGTGCTTCCCGGCTTCCGGCTGGCTGTCCTGGCTATCCTCGTGCTTCGAGTTGCTGACGTCGGGCATCCCGACGTCCCGGGGGTCGCTCCGACTGCTCTCTTGCTTCGCGTTGCTGGCGGCTGGCTTCCCAGCCTTTGGGAGTCCGTCCCGGGCATTGGGCTTGTTGCCGCTGCTGATCTGCTTCGATTCTTTGGAGTCTTGCTTCCCCGCGCCCGAGTTTCTGTCCCGGGCGCTGCTGCTGTTGCTCTTGGCGTTGTCCTGCTTTACCTGGTTTGACTGTCCCTTTCGAGCGCCATTATCCTTGACACCGCCGTCCGTCTTGGCGGCGTTTGAAAAGATCTTGGGCTTGTCCTGCTTCTTCGCACCTTTGAGGTCCCCTCCATTCTGGATGCTGCTGCTGCCGCCGCTGCTGTGGAGGCCATCCTCCCGCTTCGCCTTGAACGTATAGTTGTTGTTGCTGTCGTCGTCATCGTGGTCGCCGGCGTCGGTCTCGGCGGGGTCCATCTTGACGGCGTCGGCGTAGGTCTCGACGGCGGTCCCGCTGGCGCCCTCGCCCCGGGCGCCCGCGTAGGCCTCCTGGTCGTTCATCGCCAGGTCTCCGGCAAAGGTCTTGGCGTTGGCCGGGTCGAGCTTGGCCGCGTCGGCGTACGTCTCCATGGTGTGGTCTTCTAGCACGGACATTGCCTTGAGGGTTTTCTGGATTCTCTTCCTGCGTGACTTTTGCATGTTTAGTAGGAAAAAGCCTCCCTCGCCGTAGAGCTGGCAGGGCGGGGGCGAGCTCGATTCCGGCTCTTATAGGGACCTGGGGGTTCGCGGCAAGCTCCACGCAAATACGGTTCGGTCGGTTCATCATGTCATGACGTCACTCGAGCCTCAAGTTTGGCGCTTGCTGTGGACTGACGCGATGCTTGCGAACAAGTGAGATGATTGTTGGGCGATAGAGTTCCAATAGGCTCGGTGCGGCTTTCTGTTTTGTCCTGCTTGTTTGGGGGGGGAGCGGGGTTTCGATCCGATGGTGAGTGACGTCGAGACGTCATTGAGCGAGCGCTGGCTGGCTCGCAGGTCGGACGGACCTCAGTCGGGCCAAAGTCAATCTTGCTCGTCTCCCCCTTGCTAACAGCCGTAACTAGGTGGTAGTTGGCAGTAGTTCGCAGTACTATAAGCTTAGCTCCCGAGCGAGGAGGTTTGGGGTTTGGGGCCACGCGTGCGATGGCCCGTGACAAGCAAGGCCCGAGATGAGGCTCAAAAATGGAGGACGATGAGATCAGAGGGTTATAGGTTGAGACGAGGGACGGCTCGGTCCTTATGACGAGTATCACATGTCTCGGGCGGCATCCATCCATCCATCCATTCTCCATCCTCCATCATCCATCACTCGAGAGCTGTGACGCGGGCAAGTTATTAGGCGCAAGCAAAGCAAATCAGTCCGTCCAGGTTTCATCGTCTCGTTCCGTTGTCGTCAAGGGTGCTGCTAATTGCGGAACAACCGCGACGGAATATGTACAGCTCGATCTAGCCCCGTATACAAAGTACACTCACTCCCACTCTGTCTATTCAATAATACATCATATACAGCTCCCAGACCATGTGAGGGGGCAAAGCGCAACGCTGAAACGCCGCCCTGCTTCCTTCTTTTCTCCTATACACACACACACAACCCACAATGCTGTGATCCGAACCAAAACCAAATCTCGTCTAACGCCCAAAGGGGGGTATGGATGGGGTGGGGGGGTATCATTGAACGCTCCAGCTCGCATACTCCTTCGCCAATGTTTCAAAATGCCCATGGAACGGAGCCCGGTGCTCCATTCCCCGCCTAATCCCTGATTCCGGCCAGACATGCAGGAAAGGAAAGTCGTATCTCGATGGCAGTTCGGTACAGTTACAGATGAAAGAAAAGGAAAGAGAAGAAAACAAATCGCATATCGTAGTTTTATACATTGTCGTCGCCACGCCTCACGGGCATCGCCTCGACACGGGCGGTGTTGCCGAACCTCAAGCTGTTGTAGTCTTTCGGCAGCGGCGCCATGGAGATGTGTTGCTCGGTCCAGCGGTTCCCGCCCAGACCACCGCTGTTGGCGCCGTTGCCTTTTTCGCGGAGGGCCAGGAAGCCCGAGATGTGCTTCGGGCCGTTGTCCGTGTACAGGGCGCGCAGCACGGGGGCCGAGGCCGCGATGATGGTGATGGCGACCTCTGCGTTACCCAGCAGCACCACGGGCACCACGTGGATGACGTCGGGCTGGTTCTGGGCGATGAGGGCCCAGATCTTGCCGATGGAGGTTGCGCCGGCGCTGAAGAAGTTGGTATTAGTTGAGCGTTTGCTAGGAATGTTCATGTACATATATATACATGTGTACACACACACATATATATAAACACGGTGGGGAGGTTCTTACAATATTCCCATGCTCATGGCGGCAATGGCGCCCACCTTCTCACTCCGCTTGATGGCCATCCTCCAGATGATGGCCCATGGCATGAGGGCTAGCACAATGTCAAACATGCCCGACCACGCGGCCGTGAACATGTTGTAGCGCAGGATGAGGTCGCCGGGAATACACGTGCCCTTGGTGTTGAAGATCCAGGCTTTTTGGATGGGCCAGCAGCGCAGCCAGCTGAACATGGTGGCGACGCCCAGGATGCCGTTGACGGTGATGATGACGAACCACAGGAAGACACGGCGGCGGTCGCCCGTCAGGCGCAGCAGGCTGACGGCAAAGGACGTCTTGCTCCACGCCGCACCGATGATCATGAAGGAGCCCGCGAAAGCCGATACGAAGACCATTTTGGTGTTGTTGTCACCCTTGATGTCGTACGAGTGCTTGCCGAAGCCGAAAGAGATGGCTAGAGAGAGGGCGATGTCGGCGAGGACCAGTACGATCTGAAAAGTATGTCAGCCCGAGGCCCTCCAAACGTGACGATGAGAGATGTGTGAACCAACCCAAGACGCGATCAGGACGTAGTCGTCCCACCACAGCTTCCGGCCGCGGTGAATCTTGCCGTAGAGCCGCAGGGCTAACCAGCCGGCGGCGAGCGCGCAGAGCACCCATACCGCGACGTTGATGTGCGGCCCGAAGTTGTCGTGCGGCCTCAGCTTCTTGGCAGCGGCAGCGGCGGCGGCGGCAGCGCTGCCTTTGCCAGTGCCATTCTTTTGCTGCTGGTGCTGTTGAAGAAGGAGGGTGGCATTTAGGTTTATCATCGCATTGGGAGCGTGCGAGATGCCAGGGGTGGGGGGGGAGGGAAGAGTGTGGTTTGGATAGAGTTTGGATGCTAGCTGGTCAAAATATTACTACAAGATGTATATGATGCACGTTTATCCCATGGCCGGCCCTGGTCTGCGGAACAAACGAAATATAGGGAAAGAAGGGAAGGATGAGCGTGGAACCAAGAGAGGAGTTCATGCGGATGACCGAATTCCACGCGAGGTGATCGATGGGGTGATATCCAGATGAGCGAAGTCTTCGTCTCCGGGGGTGGGGGGGAGGATCACCACCATAACGAGGGCCCCAGGTCCAACACAAGGTCACTATCCACTATCCACTATGTCCCCTCGGGCGCAGGTCCGCACCGCAATCCATCCAGGTCCAAAACCCGGTCGTGATCGTGGTCGTAGTCGTGGTCATGGTCCTAGTCCTGGTCCTGGTCCTGGTCCTGGTCCTGGTCCTGGGCGTGGTCCTGGGCGTGGTCTTGGTCCTTGGCCAGGGTCGCGCCCTCGTGGGTCGTGAGCCTGCGACTCCGGGGTAAGGCAGCGAGCGGCCCGGATTGCTTCTTCGGGCGAGGACATGACACTTCGCGACCACGATAGCTGCAAAAAAAATAATCAAGGCACAGCTTGGCCGAGACCGCGAACCCTTCCACCCTCCCCTGGACGATGGCGTGGACCGACACGCAACGAGGGCCTCGTGCCCGGACCAGTCGTTCTCTTCACTGCGTCGTCGCAGGCTCTGGAGGGCTGATCCCAGTCGGCCCCGGCTGGGTGCAGCAACTGCAACGGCGTGCGGACGTTATCACAAGGCCCGAAGGCGGACTGTGAAACCGCCCACCGTCCAGTGGGAGCGTTGAAACGCCACGGCGCACGAGGAGATCGTGGCGTGAAACGTATAAATGGCAGGCCAAGACAATACCCGTGCCATTCGGAACCCTGACGTCGATCAACCGCAACACTGACAGGGACAGCCCCTGTTTCATCTGAATATCAAGGTTCGTCTCAGTCGCAACGGTCGTGATCCTGCTTGTGAAGGAATTTCGGGACTGGCTTCCTCTTTTGTCGGAGGCAGGCTGTGCAGGTGGCGGTGGATGCAGCAAATTGAGAGGGGAGTTACTGAGTGCATGTGAAGAACAAGTACTGTGTAATTACAAAGTAAGAGAGGAAAGGTCCGGGCGAGCGCGACTACCCTATCAACGTACAGAGTGCCCCGTAACTATCCGTATCCGCATCCGCAGTTGCTCCGTTGTTAACTTAACTTATTCACTTGGTGACTAAGTTAATAGGTACGGAGTAACCAAAAGCAGAGTAAGAGTGGCTGGCCGACTGGCCGACTGGCCGATGGATCCATTCCTTCGCTTGGCACCGAGTTGGGAACTTCTCTCGACTCAGGCCCGCTGTCATAGCTCGTCGCCTCGAAACAAGCTCACCGGCGACCTGGTCTCTGAATCCCACCCGTTACAGTCTGCCCGATGGTACGTAGTACAGATCTCACTGTCACAGCCCACGTTTGAAACCGTCCACAAACTGAGGACGGGTCTCTCTCTCTCCCTTTCTCTCTCCCTCTGTCTCCAGCTTTACCCGCTCTCGGTACCACGAATTCCGTCTTCTTTCGATTCGCGTCGGTGGCATCCACCGTCATCTTCCTCAACCGTCCAACTCGTCCCTAGTCTTCTGGCCACGTCGTGTGGCATGTGGCATGGCACCCATGGCCCGCCAGCGTTGGCTATTTGACTTTTGGGAATGAAGTGCACACTGACACGACCGACATTGGCCCTCACTCGTCACTCACTCGTCACTCACTCGTCACTCTCGCGCTTCGCGCCGAGGACGCATTTTCATTTTCACTTTCATTCTCACTCTATTCTATTCTTGTTTTAACTTTTACCTTTAAATCTGGTTTCGGACTCGTCAACTCCAACGTTACCTCGTTGATCATTTGCGATGGTGTTGCTGATCATGGCCCAATCCAACCCCGATGCGCGCCTTGGAACGAGGGGCTGTGAAATTGGCATCGGGCCATCTGGCCATCTGGCCACCTGGGCACCTGGGGCACCTGGGCATCGTCAGTCACAAGAGTGCGCCTCCAACCCGCCCGAGGGCTGGACTGTTCTTGATGAGCTCGACTGGATCACGAGTTCCATGACTCACAAGAACCCCCAATCCTGCAACAAACAAGCAAGAAACAAGACTTGTCATCTCCAGTGCCAAGACTGTACGGTTCGAGTGAGTACAGTAGTTAGTTGCCACGGCGCAAACGACACGAAGACTTCAGACCCTGAAAATACCTAAAATTAAAGTTAAAACTAAAACCTAGCGTGAGACGGGCTGGGCAGCCCGGAGTATCTAACATACCATAGGACGGACCATAGGACCAGACGCGTGTATAGTCGTTTACGTTGCAATATATAAAAAAGCCGATTTCTCTTACCGTCTACGTTCAGTGGTTTCACAACCTCATCAGCAGTACCGCCATCACGAAGCTACAGCCTTGGCCACCACCAGTGACAAGAATAGAAACAACCTGTCCGGTGGCAACAATACGCACTGCCCGCTAGTCAACACGCTTCATCATGTCATTCCATAGTATTCATTGCTGCTTGTCCTATGTACAAGCCTCCAGGTCATATCAACTAGACGCCTGGATGAACGGCTCTGCATCGATTCGGGCTTCATGCCACTGACTCCCAGTGCCAATCCGGCCAAAACATGGCGTTATGGCTGTACGTACATGCAAAAGCTTCCCTTGTGAAAATCAAAATGTGAGCCCGAGCCAGATCTGCAATCCATACGCAGATGTCATGTAATGCAATGCCATTTTTTTCCGAAGCCTTCCGACGCCACGCCTTTCTATGCACAAAAGAAACAAAGTTCGTTGCGCTACGTCCAGTCGGTGCGCTACTTTCGGCGAGCCGCGCTCATCGCTTTGCGTCTCTCAGCCTCCTCGAAAGTCTCGCCGAACCAGGGGGACAGCAGG
This sequence comes from Arthrinium puccinioides, assembly GCA_022414665.1. NCBI lineage: Eukaryota > Fungi > Ascomycota > Sordariomycetes > Amphisphaeriales > Apiosporaceae > Arthrinium > Arthrinium puccinioides. The sequence continues at coordinate 839,089 of JAIUNF010000004.1, forward strand.
TCTCCCAGAGACATGACCACGGGGTCGATGGCCATGGTCAAGAGGTGAAGTAGCATGTCGAGGACCACAATCGCGCCGACAAGGCACCAAAAAGCCCAGAATGCGACCAAAGAGCTTGCGAGCATGATGCCGAGAACGTCCTAGGCGCTCGGCTTCTTGCCTTCTTGGTACTTGTCGAATTTCTCTCGGAGGTATCGGATAGTCTTCTTGAAGCCGGCGGTGAGAGGGCCCTTGAGCGTCTGAGAGGTGCTCGGCCAATTGATGGTGTTTTTTATGACGAGGCGGACAATCTTGCGGAGCTCCTCGGGAGAGTCCTGAGCAATACGTTGCTCGAAGCCGCCACCCTGCTGACGCTTGAAGGAGCTGGCATCCTCGTTCTGGCTCGCCTCCATCATCCGGTCGAACTCCAGACGAGGCATCTCGAACTTCTTCTGGTACTCAAAGTAGAGCTTCTCCCGGAAAGACTTGGGCAAACGGCGAACCATGTTGCCGCGCATGATGGGGTCCATGGACTGGCGAACCACCAAGATCTTTGACTCGTTCTCGACCCAGCCGGATTCGTCACAGGCAGGGTCATCGTAGCGGACGTTGGGAAGACCCTCGATGAGGGGGGCGTAAAGGCGTCTGAAGTTGTTGAGGTTATGGTCCACGATGTTGGCCACCTTCTTGGGATTCTCTGTGGGAAATGCCATGCGAGGGTCGCCAAGGTAGCTGATGCCGGCGATGGTCAGATACAGTTCGCGCTCTGTGAAGCTCTCAGGGAGCAGGAGCAGGGCTGTGCGAACGGCGCCGAGAAGGTTGATCTGGTTAGCCATGCGCACCTGAGGGTCGTCGCGAAGAATCTTGACGGGCTTGTGCAGGCGCCCTGCGAGGTAGAGCGTATCCCACTCGCGGAGGTCGCGCTTCAGCGTGTCCAACTGCACCACACCGTACTTGATCAGCAGCCCATCGACGGTCACAAACGTGTTGAAGTAGACCCCAGCTCCGATCTTGTCCTGAACGGCAGACACTGCGCCCGAGCCAAGCTTCGCCAGGGCCGAGTAATGCTCGGGGTACTGATTGATGTTCAACGAGTGGAAGTGCTGTGTGTGGGTAACACCAAAGATGAAGTCGATCATCTTGGGCGAACCACCCTGCGCCTTCTGCACGGCAAGGGGCGCCTTGGGGTGGACGGCCTTGATGTCCGCCTCGGAAGCAGTGCCACCGCCAGTGGACTGCGGGAACACACCAGAACCGTACGCAAAGGCATATCGGACAGGAGCGCGAAACTCCCACAGTACCCTTCTAAGGCACTCCTTGAACTGCTGGTTGATGAGGATGTGCTGGTTGACACCAAAATTGGCGTAAGGAAGATCGGCGAACTTCTCAATGTTGAAATTGCCCTCATCCTCCCAGTCGTAACCGGGAGGATCATCATGCTCGTTGTAAGCCGGGGGCGCCTTCGAAGTGGACGAGGTGGTCGGCTCTGAGGATTCGTTGGTAGACTGGGCAGCCTTGGTGGCGTTGTCTGCCTCAACATCGCTGCTTTGAGTAGCCTCGGAGTCCTTGTCGGCATTGTTCTTCGAGGTCGAGTAGGCTCGCATGGGTGTGCGGGTGGCAAAGAGGACCACGGGGAACTCGAGGGTAGCCTGGATGCGAGTGAGGCATGGGAAGTTGGTCATGGGGCGCATGTTCGAGGTGAGCAGTGATGCTCTGGTGCCGGCAGAGAGATGAAGGGATCTGCTGGTCTGGCCGAGGCTGCGGATGAGGCGCGGAGCAGCCCGGCCGGAGTTGAGGATGACAAAGGGTGCCATCTTGTCGACAGGCGACTGTTGAATGGGTTGTTTGGGCGCAAAATGGTGATGTTTAGACGGGGGACAAGATGGTGGTGGTTGAAGAGAAGAAGTTTGAGAGGGAGACGAAGGATGCGTGGATTTACTGTCGCAGCAGGTGCTGACGGATAATTATGTTGGCAAGACAGCCATGTGACTGGATACCCCAAAGCCGAGGGTTCTGATAAGAAGTCGTCGTCGTCAAGCTCGCCCGTACGCGCAGAACGGTGGGGGGACGGACGGCGAAGCTGTGTGATGGTCTTGAAGCCCTCAAAACACAATCATTGTCGGGTCTGTCCGGCTGTTCCAATGCAGTTGCTGGAGCTCACGCTGCCACGGCGAAGCTACCCGAGAGCTAGGGGGCTTGCCTACTGTGCAAACCCCTGCCGTGTCTGCCAGCTCCACTGGAGGCCAGGCCACTCGAAGGATGTGTGTGACGTGACCCTTGCAGGGGTAGCTCGTGTGCATCTTCAGAACTTAGAAGCTCCAGGCCCCAGCCAGCTAGCTGCTGCTTGAACTCCAGTGGGGTTCGAGACATGGCCGTCTGATTGATCATGCATGGTGATCTCCATCGGCATTCATTCATGTGCTTTCATATCAACTCGATATCGAGGAGCAAGCATTTCAATGGCTATCAAACCTGCACTTTCCACAGGTCAGTGTGTAGCGCAGAGGAGCCGCTGGTGCAAGCAGGTCCTCTCAGACCCGTCGCCAGCCAGAACTGTCAATAATGGCATCACTTGTGGGGCGTTAGCTGTCATTGTCGAGATTCCGGGCCTGCGCATCCAGCCCAGCGACGTCTTGTCTTGCAGGTTGGTGTCGCATGCTGTCTGTCTCACTTGAGCATTTCCCTTGTCGGTCGACCGTCGACTGGGCGCAGCGTCATCTCGATCATTGTCCATCATGACTTCACTGTCCCACAAGATTCTCCAGAAAATAGAGGTGACCTCCATGGCCCTTGTTGTGTGTTGGGATTGCTGTGTTTGACAATATCATTGTTGCAAAAAGATCTAGTTTCGGAGTATCCGTACAACAGAAGCTTTCTTTTTCGGCAGCTCGCAGTATTCCATATTTTAGCGTCCCGTCCGTTAGCGCGTTCCATTCATTGTGCCAGGTCACGTGCGACGTACCTCAGTTTGAACCTTTGGCCCCGCTAGTATCTTTCCCCCCTGCTGTACTCGGTACTACGTATCCGTACTCCATGCGAAGTACTCCGTAGTGGGTAAGTCAGCGCACGGTCCATCTCTCATTCCAGTCCAATCCCAGACCAGCCCAGATCAACAAAACAATCAAGCATTGTCGCATGAGAAACAAACATTACTACTATTACCACCACCACCACCACCCATCATGACAGCAACACCCCCAAGGTCGGCTCGGCTGGCAAGCAAACGAAAACCAGTGACGGGCCAATTCCGTCACAGCCTGGGAGGGCCCCTTGGGCGACCGTCATCCTCGCTCCGGTCATCACGGGTATGGTTTCCTGCTCGTTGCCATAGGGAATGTGGTGGCTGTTTCCGTACTGATCTTCTGTCTCCAGGTTGCAAACTTCCGCGCCTCGACATCGCATCCACAATACGACCTCTTTACAGGCGGCGATCATGCTACGAGCCATAGGTCGCCCCTTGGGAATGGCCCCATTGACGGCGATTCAATCCGGGCCTCATCGCGCGAGAGTTCCAAGGAGAACATGGCGCCCCCGGATGCAGAAGAGTACGAGACACAGCGCAAAATCATTGAGGAGCTGAGGGCAGAGGTCGGCCAGTGGGATTACCGCTACAAAACCACCATCAAGGAGCAGGAGATGGCTGCCCTTCAACACGAAAAAGAGCTGCGGGATTGCCGGCGAAAAGCCGAAGAGGACTTCAAACAGCGCCAGGCAGCCGAAGGTGACAAGGGCAAGGCTGAGCGACAGTTCGAATCGGCCATGACTGAGCTGAGCGAGCTAAAGGAGACCTCGGAAAGCAACACGCTGGCGCTAGAAAAGAAGGCGCGCGATGCTGAAAGCGAATCCCGTTTGCTCCAGGAGCAGCTCGACGACCTGGCCGTTAGCAAGGAAGAGACGGAGCGCATGAGCGCAAAGAAGATCTCGGACCTGGAGGCGCAGATTGCGAGCTTTCGAGAAACGCTGCAGGAGTTCGAAAAGGACAGCCAGGCGAGGGAAGAATTGCTACAGCAAACTCAGGACCAGCTTGCTGCCAAAGACAGGATCATCGGCGACCTCGAGACGGATGTTCTTCGACTCAAGGCCCAGACGGGAGATGCAGACACAATCGCAATTATCCGACGCGAGCTGACCGACCAGGTGAACCATATTCGCAGCTTGGAAGGCAAGAATGCTAAGCTGCATGCCGAAGTCACCCACTACCGCCAGATACACAAGTCTGTCGAAGTGGTCGAGGAGCAGATGCGGTCCCTGCAGCGAAGGCTGGAGGCTGCCGAGTCTCTGGAACCAGAACTGGCCGAAGCCAGGATACAGCGCCAGCGCCTCGAAGACGAGCGCCTGGCTTGGACAGCTTACCTGCAAAGCGCCAGCCAGGACGCTGGTCTCATGGAGCTTGACTCGCCTGAAGCAGTCGCTCGCGCTCTCGTCGAAGAACGCTACAATTCGGCGTCGCTCTTGGAGAAGCTCGGCGAGGTACAGCCTCAGATCGTCGAGCGCGACGAAGTCATCAAGTCTCTGGAGAACGAGAAGAGCGCGCTCAATGCTCAGATCGAGAAGCTCAAGACGGCTGGACTGGCCGTGCCTGCCGATAATGCTCAGATTCGACTTGAACATCAGCGTGACCTGGCCGTCCAGGAAGCTAAGAACTTGAGGGCACAGTTGAAAGCATTGGACGCGGAGAACGAAAGGTTTGAGCCCGAGAAGTTTGATCAGCAAAGGTCTGACAGGATTGCCGAGCTTGAGAGGTTGGTGGACGGCTACAAAGCGGAGGTGCAGGCCCTTCACGTGGAACTCTCTACGGTCGACCGGTCGTCGAATGTCGCTCTGCAGCCCACAGTGGGCAGCAAGCGTGCCAGAGACGAGGAAGCCGAGAATGAGCAGATTGGCGAGCTCAACCGCAAGCGTCAAAAACTCATGAAGGAGCTATCGGAGAAGGAGAAGCAACTGAAGCTCGCGGCCAAGGAGAACGAGGTGCTCAAGTCGCGGCTCAAGGCTGCTGACGCCTCCAACAAGACTCGGGTGCTTTCGCTGCGATCGAATCCCACTGCAGACTACGAGAAGGTCAAGGTCGAGACTCTCAAGGCTCTGAAGCAGGAGAACAAGGATCTCCTCACCCAGGTTCAGAAAGCGCCCCGGGCCACATCGGTCTCGGTGATTCCCGCGTCTCAACTCGCAGCCGCTAAGCGCGAGGTCGAGGAGGCCCAGAAGGAGACGGCATCGGCGCAAAAGTCGGCGCAGCGATTGAAGCAGGTCTGGGCGGCCAAGTCGCACGAATTCAAGGAAGCCATCTTTAGCACTCTCGGTTGGACGGTCACCTTTATGCCCAACGGCAAGATGCGTGTGGAGAGCAACTACAACCCCAGCCAGACGGAGGAGCATGAGAACAGCATCGTGTTCGACGGCGAGAGGGGCACGATGAAGATCAGCGGCGGTCCTCAGAGTCCCTTTGCCAGACGCATTGGCGACCAGGTGCAGTTTTGGGTCCGAGACAAGGGGTGTATCCCCGGGTTCCTTGCCGCGCTGACGCTCGAGTTCTACGAGGAGCAGCATGCGCAGGGGCAGAAGTAGGCGGGATGAGAAGGGTGATTTAGTACTACGGATGACGGATGATACCTGGTGGGCGTTTAGGAGTTGCTGCTTTTCTGACGCATTGGCCCTTGACGGGCGTGTACATAATCTCGAAGACGGGATACCTCGGCCTGAGGGCTATCACTTATGGACTATCTTTTTTGTTCTATCTGAAGGCAAAGGGAGTTGGGTTGAATCGTGTGTAGTGAAGAGTCTAAGTCTTGGCCTCGAAGAAGCGGCTCAGGCTAGGGCTGATCGAAATGTACGAAGTGCCGTGTCGAATAAAACGCAACAAACTGACCTTTGCTCACACAGAAATTGCTTCCTCCTCGCCCAACATTCTCGCAAGCTTGAGACGATGCTCCAGTGCCGGGTGTATCGATGGAACTCGCCGCATGTTAATGATCCCTTATAGGGAGTGTCGACAGTAGGCCCTAGGGGATTCCGGCATCTGAGGTTGCCCTCGAGCGCTATACGGAGGGCTATAGCCTACGGAGTGTGGACTATTTCTTTTGTTATACTACAGGTTCCTGGCTCGTACGGCTCGCGTCGTGCTATTGACGACCGAGTACATTGTTTCTTGTGGGCTCATACATCCCAAAGATCGCCCAGCTTACATGCCTTGTGTATTAGGAGTAACTACAGGAAATTGGAATAACCACATTGTCCCGGTACGGATTATACGACTCGCTATCCCAGGCCCCACACTGTACATCAGCCAATCAGTGCGCGGCGTGGCGTCTAACGCAGCGGATCCGATCGGCCTGATTTCTCTCCCGGTGGCTCGCTCAAGCATGGATGAAGCCTGAAGGGCGCCGACGATGGCAGGTGTTGATGCGAATGACACGGCGCCGAGGGAGGGGAGAGCAGGGCTCGTGGTTCTTATATTGCGAGGCTTGCTCATCCCCCAAGTTGTACTGCTTTCCACAATACACATCGCTTTCAGTCTTTAGAGACTCGAGACCAGCGCGTTGGCATCAGTCTCGACCCATCATCTATCGTCCATCATCCATCATTCGTCATCCATCATGGCTCCCACCCTCAGCGTCGCAACCAAAATCGAGATCCTGGCGTCGCCGGCGACTGTCAGATCAGTGGTACTGCTTGAAATCCCCTTCTCACCTCCCCAAGTCGAGTGAATATCACCTCTGACGCCGTGGCAGTTCCTGGACTTCCCACGGTACCGCCAGTGGCAACCAAACTGGACCATCCAGCCCGCGGAGCCGGAGAAGCAACCCATGAGCCTGCAGCCGGGCGACCGCCTCAACGTCGAGATGAACGGGGGCAAACACACCCCGATCGTCGTAGTCCGTCACCATTTTCTCTTTTTTTTTGTTTTTGTTTTCTTCTTCCCCCAAACCCGTAGTCAGACGAGACGAGCTGACAAGAGACGTCCGCTCTGCCAGGAAAACTCGCCCGAGTCCTTCCAGTGGGAGGGTTCCCTGTTTGGGCTCGCCAGCGGGGTGCACCAGTTCCGGTTCGCGCCGAGCACGACGAACCCGGGCGGCACCACGTTTACGCAGGGGGAGGACTTCCGGGGCTTGCTGGTGACGCTGTCGTCGCCGTGGTGGAGGGAGAGGAAGTTTGACCTGGGGCCGTGGGAGAGGTTTAATGCGGATCTGAAGAAGGAGGCCGAGGGGAGCATCTCGTGAGGGGGGCAGGGTCTAATGTTATAGAGGTAGCTGCCAGGGTTCATGTAAAGTATGTCCCGGGTAGTGAGTGATATGCTCGAGTTGCAAAGAATGGGTGCGACGATTGTGGAACTTGAGAGTCGAGGCATTGTTCCCGCCTTGAGCTCCTCCCTCTGCGTACCACATCGTGAACTTTTATTCACACGTCTTGAACGCACTGCCACAGCCAGGCCGCACGTATCCTCTTGAAAGCGGAGTCTCAGCTTACTTACTTATAGCCATTGTCCCCATCTGTCGCATTCTCTACTTTGGACAACCTCGTCTTCAAGGGTCGCCATATTTCCACCCCGGCCCCTCTCGATATGGTTTTCTGAGCCCGGCCAAGACCTATATTTCCTTTGTTTACCAGCCCTCGTCTCCATCACCACCAGCATGGCGCCTCCAGAGGATCCCCCCACGACCCTCAGCGCCTGCTGCACGACAGGCCACCTCCACGAGGGCAGACCCAGCGGCAAGTTCCGCACCATCGACGGCAGTACGTTTGGCGTTTGGCGTTTGGCGTTTTGGCGGGTTCCTGTATCACGTCGCCTGCCGGCAAGACTGACGAGAGCAACGCGCATGACTACAGTTCAGATCTACTACGCCATGCCGGCCAGCGGCAACTGCGCCAACGCCGTCCTCGTCTGCAGCGACGCCCTGGGCCACACGTACAAGAACTCGCAGCTGCTCGCCGACAACTTTGCCGCCAACGGCTACTTTGCCGTGCTGCCGGACCTGTTCCGCGGTGACCCGGTGCCGACGAATCGGCACGCCGAGTTCGACACCAACGCCTGGCGTAAGTGGGACGTTGCATGCATGTATCGCCCATCGACGCGGCGGCGCGTCGCAAAGGAGCGATGGGGGAGGAGGAGGAGGCGTGGAGGCGTGGAGGGAGTCCTGGGACAGTCAGTACCGTACCAAGCTAACCTTTCCTGCCACGGCCCGGACAGTCATGAATCACAGCCCCAAGACGATCGACCCCATCGTCGAGAGGGTCCTCAAGGAGATGCGGTCGACGGGGTGCCAGTTCATCGCGGGTGCCGGCTACTGCATCGGCGCCAAGTACGTGGTGCGCCACCTGCGGCCTGGCGTCCTCGACGTCGGCTACATTGCGCATCCGGTCATGGTGCACGCGGACGAGGTGCTGGATATCCGGGGGCCTCTGTGCGTGGTCGCCGGCGGTACGTCGTTCTCTCTCATGCACACGCGCACAGTCTCTCTTGCTTATTCATTCTCTCGCTTACTCTCTCTCTCTCTCTCTCTCACACAGACACACACACACACTCTCACATACACTCTCTCTCACTCCTCTCGTGCAGACTTGCTAATGGGAGAAAACAAGAGCACGACAACGTCTTCGACGCCAACAAGCGGCACGCCATGGAGAGGCTCCTCCAGACCACCAAGACGCGCTACCAGATGACGTTGTACTCGGGCGTGGCGCACGGCTGGGCGGTGCGGTGCGACCAGACGGACGCGGCGGAGCGCTTCGGCAAGGAGCAGGCCTTTAACCAGGCCGTGCAGTGGTTCGGCCACCACCTGGCGCTGGGGAAGAAGTACGTGTCCGCGGCTTGAAGACGCCGACAACGCTGTCGTGTATCGTTCAACGTTGTATGGATACACAGTACGTACTCGTAGTACAAGGAAGGGGGAAAAGGGGGGAAGCGAGGAGTGAAGAGGGATGATGAGGGATGCTAGGGGGTGGTGAGTTGACCGCGGACCCAAAGAGGCGACCGACGTGGGAAGGACAATAAGTTTAAGCTTCTGCGAGGCCGTGGACGGCGAACCAACCATGTACAAGCAGCGGACGGTTGCTAGATGGCCGAGTCCTGGCGCCGAGCATCGTGAAACCCACGTGGGTGTGATCCAGGCCCATGATTGGCACAATCCGGCAGCCTGTCAACACCCCCTTCGCCACGCTAGCTTTCCAATCTGACGGACGGGGGTCGGACGACTCGCACGCTTTCGACCAGTGCCACGATATCGTGATCCCGGGGGCCCGACCAATGAAGACGACATGCCGCCAGATCTCCGTCGGCGACGCTGTAACGTAGTACGGATACGTAGAGGAGGGCGGACAGGGGCGTGATTTGCAGCGCGGTGTCGATCCACATCAAGGCCGGCGGATATCCCTGGACCCTTGGGCCTTGGGGGCTTGGGGATCTGCTCAGTACTCCGAAGGCTAGGTACCTGTTCCATCTACTTTTGTACTATGAAAGCAGCTAATTACATGGTAGGTACCACGATGTAGTCTTCAGCTGCCGAGCCTGCAGGCCAGCTCGCCCATGGGCCGTATCCTGTTGCGCGGGATGAGCCTCTGTGGCTCTGTCGTACTAAAGCCGTGCCCTCTTAGGAGTCCAGCCCGAGGGCCTGCACAACAACCGTATAGTCAGTCACTTGCGTCTCGCCGAGATCGTTTTGCTTGACCGGTCTTGACCAGTCCTGACCAGTCCTGACCAGTCACGCGACCAGTCTTCTCAGAGTCGACCACTCCCTTTGCTTCCCCCTCTGGAAAGCCTTCGAGAGTATCGTGTAGACGGTAGACCGTAGCACACGGTCACCACCCACACAGGCCCGGCTGCAGCGGGATCATTCCCCCCACCCCCCCATAATCACAGGATCTTGATCGGCGATTCCCACCTGCGCTGCACGGTATACCCGCATGCACGCCACCCGCTGGCAGACAAGCGCGACTCGAAACGAGTCATTCGTCTACTGTGTACTACGTACTACGTACACAAAAGAAGTCCGCCATGGCTGTGGACGCCGAGTGCCTCATACTCCAGCCCTTCCAGGAGCTGGTCGAGACGGCAAGGACGGCCGTGGCCAACGCGGAGGCCGCCGAGCATGACGACGACGCCGAACCGGCCAGGCGCATGCTCAAGTCCGCCCGGGGTCTGGTCCGGGAGGGCGAGCGCGCGCTGCAGAGGATACAGCCGCTGTGGGCAGCCCAGGTGGACAAGCATGGCGACGCCTTCAAGGACGCCATCCGAGACGACGGTGCGCTGCTGCTGCTCATCCCCCTTCCCGAACCTGCGCGTATGACAGACTGACGACAAGTCCCGACAGAAGCCATCGTGGAGAACCAAAAGGTGTTGGACGAGCTGCTGTACGACTTTGACGACTACATTGAGCTGGACTCGTTCGACGCCGCCAAGTTTGCCGAGATCCAGGCCGCGTCCAAGACGTTTGCCCTGAACGCGATAGAGACCATCAAACGGATGCGGCTGGACGCTGCCGTGCCGGTCGCGCAGAGCGCCCAGCCCATGGTCTTCCCGCCGCTGCCCCCCTTGCCTCCGCTTCCTCCCGGACGGCTCGAGGCGCTGAGGAGGTCGTCAGAGAGCGGCGGGAGCTCGCCGGCGCACCCAGCTCCTCTGGCCAACCCCACGCCTGCCAAACCGCCGCTGCGGAGCGACAGTTCCGTGCGGAGCGCCTCCAGGGGTTCGGGCGAGGGCCTGGGCCTGGGTCCGCCGTGGACGAGCGCCCGACGGTCGCAGGCGTCCTCCATCATGAGCACGGGCAGCCATGCCTCGTCGGCGAGCGGCCACTGGCCTCTGCGGGCCCAGACTCAGTCGGCGCAGGCACAGATACACGGTAGTAGCCAGAGACAGCACAGCCGGCGCCCGTCCTCGCCGGACACTCTGAGAACCGAGCTCGAGCAGCTCCAGCTCGCGGACCAGCCGGCCGCCGCCTCCCCAGCTGATGCAGACAATAACATCCCTCCGCCCGACGGGGAGCCCGCGCCGCGCACGAACGAGTGGGTCAGGGAGCAGGTCACCACCCGGCGGTTTCGCGGCCAGACGGACACGATTCCCGAGAACGTCGTGGCTAGCCATACGACGGCGACGGCAGACCACCCCGTTGCGGCACAGGCACAGGGACAGGCACAGGCACAGGCGAGCCGGTACACGGTTGCGAGCCCGACGCGGTCCAGCTCCGTGTTCGACGGCCCTTCGAGCCCGACATCGACGTCGTACCGGACGTCGGTCCTCTCCGACGACGCGCGCAACCGCGCCTCAGACATCAAGGGCGCCGCCGCCCGGAGAGTCCCCGAGGACGTCCCCAGGATGCCGCAGATCCCCAGCCATCATCTCGTGCCCCTGAGCCCGCCGCGCACGCCGGAGACGATGCAGGTCCCGCCTCGAAACCCGGCCCGGGCCGGTCATCGCTTCTCGGGCCTGTCGGGGCTGGCGGACGAGACGATCGAGACGATCGAGACGATCGAGTCGCACGCCGGCCAGGCGCGCGAGCGGTCCGAGACGTGGTACGCACAGCGGGTGAACTGCTCGATAGGAACGGACAGTAGCTTCCATCGGCTCGACGGCTTCTGCGACGGCGCCCACGCCTTTAGGGAGGGAGGCGGCCAGGTGGCGACGAAGCCGAGCTTGGCACAAGTACGTATAGGACCTATAATTTCACATACCGTCAGCGCGCTGCCCGGTATCACCGCTGCATGCTATGCTTGCAGGACGCCGTGAGGGATCGATTCATGCTGACTGGGAATCTGCAGGGCAATCGGGTGACTGTCGCTCGGTGCGTCCATTGCAACTACCAACATAGCCTGGCCGAGATTGAGCTCGACGGTGATCCCAGCTGTAAGCCACGTCCTCCAAGCCAGCCGACACACACACCGTTCTTGTTTTTTTTTTTTTTTTTTTTTTTTCGGTTTCTTTGCTGACCCTGGGACCAAACAGTCAGGAAGAGCTTCCAGAAAGAGGGCATCCTGTACCGTCTTCGCTTCCTGTTCAAGTCCCACCTCCCGACCCAGTTCGCCTTCCCGACCCTATACGCATGCGTATTCTGCACGCAAGTCGGGCAGACGTCCCACGAAGGCGACGCCACCGTGTTCAGGACGCAGGACCAGCTATTCCGCCACCTCGCGCGGCACGCGCAGCCGCTGCCCCGAGTACCCAACTTCACCGTGCAGTACGGCGACGCGCCGTCCGCGGCCGAGGACGACTACGACCTGCGGCTCACGCGGCCGGCGGCGGCCAGCCCGCTGGACGGCGCCGGCGCCGCGGACCCCGACCTGGCCTCCCGCTTACCCTTCGCCACCGCGACCGCGAACCACGTCCGGCGGTACGGCGAGCGGGAGCCGGCCGATCCGGACGGCAACAAGAGCAACATCCTCCAGTTCATGGCCGGGGCGTCCATCGTCGGGGTCGAGTTCCCCGACCGCTGGGCCGGCAAGTGGTGTCGCGGCTGGCACGACGGCGAGTACGGCTCCTTCCCGGCAAAGCTCGCGGTGCTGAAGCCGCCGCCGAAGAGGGAGGTCCGCCTGCCGGGCATGCACAGCGCCGGGGTCACCGTGACGTCGAGGTGGAAGTGGGAGCCCAAGGACATGGGCCCGGGATGGTTGGCCTTTGACAAGAACACCAACATCAGCAACGTCAGCTGTAAGTCGATGGCAATATCATCCTCTCCCTCCCTCTCTCCCTCCCTCCCTCCCTCCCTCCCTCCCTTGTTTTTGGTCCACATCACGTCGCTAACGGGGGTGTCACACGCAGGGCTGGACCAAGATCAGTGGTGTTGGTCGGGCACCACAAAGGATGGCCGGCTCGGCTTCTTCCCCCAGTCTCACATCAAGCCGGATTCGGTCCGCGAGGCGATCGATCCCCGGGTCGGCGGCAGCAAGAAGCAAGCCCGCTCGGGCTTGTTCGGCCTTCGACGAGTGACTAGCCATGCTTCGTCGTCTACGAGCTGATTTATAGAAACCACAGGCCGCGGCATCATGACCCGATAAAAGGAAGTGACTTGGCAAGAGTGGCGCCTGACGGGTAGGTACAAAGTACTCGATAGAATTGCATGAAGCGGCAGCAAGCGGATGATTGGGCTTGGACGGCGTTTGCTGCGCGTCGGACGGTCCGCACGTGCATGATGAACCGATACCATGCTTTCCCACACTCGTGCCTAAGTAGGGTCTCGGGGTCTTTATAGGGCAACTATAGAAGAAATGTAGACTATCTAGACAACGTACTTTGACAACGACATACAAGATACCACATCTCTTATATAATAGATATGACTAGCGCGTAAGGAACACTGCAATAGATTATAGAGGCAACAGGGAGTCGGGACCAAGAGCCCTACGTATCTTGATACTATTATATTCCTTGTAGAAGAGTTACTAGCTCTAGGGGCTCATTATAGGTCTAATTCTAGGCTTAGCTAGCCGGACGTAATCTACGAGTAAAAGTTCATCACCCTTCTACTAATCGATCATCTTTGGGTACCTGGCCTTAGAGATATACAAGGCTTTACGTATTGTACACTGGTTACTAATTCAATCCAGGTAGTCAACTACCCTTGTCTGACCCAGGGTCAGGTTGGACTTGGTTCAGGTAACCTGGTTTATGCCGTGTGACACGGCATCTTATGGGATAGTGACTGTTTTGTGGTGTATAAAAGAACGTTCGGCGGTGCTCTTTTAGACGCGGTCGTGATGCCATCAAATGTTCGTGCCTTTGATCCAGATCGGGCAGATCGGACAGATCGGTCAGAGGGTATTTCTTTATGGCTGCGGTCTGATCATCGACGCGACGCGCTGCGGCGAAGCAATTCACATGTACGCGACTCGGACGCGTTTGGCGTCCAAGCACGACGGCATGACCTGGATGGGCTACTTTCAAGATGCGGCTTAAGTGACGGGGATACCGATTGAAGCCGAGTAGAATCGACATCGGGATCAAGACCATTCAACGATGGAACGTGGCCGGCTTGTGTTTTCAGGGGGTGACGGACGAGGGATGAAAAGAAGGTTTGGTTGGGTTACCGTGTAACTCCTCACAACGGGTAACGGGTGTTTTTTCCAGCGCTTGTCCCACGCCCCTCCAGCGCACGTCCTTTTTCAATAGGTACCTATGTACGGAGTACTTCAAATTACCAAGTAACTACTCCGTACTCGTCACAGCACTCCGAACTCTGTGACGTCGCTGTTAGTTACCGACCGCTGCGCAAAGTTTTCTTCCACAACTTTCTTTGCGTGCGCTTCCATCGTCCAGCTCCAGCAGAGGCTGCAAGTTACTCCACTCCGTAACACCAGTAAACACACCCCTTTTAGTGAATTCCCACACTTGATCTCTCGTCTCATGGCTTTCGCTCGGTCGTGCCTTTGAAAGACGAGACATCCCGATTTCATTTCGGGTGATGTGACGATGGCCGACTCGGTGAGTGAATCCTTCTCATACTTGGTAACTTACAGAGTACATGTGCCGGTTAACTTTATGACCCACCCACGATGATTCCCGTGGGATGTGAGCTGTTGTCCTACTGCGTAACTATGTAACGGTATGGTGGTTGGTCTCTGTCAGCGAAACAAGGGTTGTTATGCGGGGAGGCTACGTCATTGACGATTGTCCATTCATTACTTCGTACATAAACCCAATCACAGAGTGTTGCCCACATCGTCTTCATCATCATCACCATCATCAGCAGCAGCGTCTTGCAAAGCGCATTCCTTTGTTGGCGAGGACATCATTCGGCGTCGTGCCATCATTGCCGGTTCCGCAGCAACGCACCATGTCTTCTTCCGAGCTCGCCGCCCGCCTCCAGCTCGTCGCCATCATCCGCACCGTCCTCGTCATCCTCGGCGTCTTTGCCCAGCTCAACGTCGCCTCCTACCTCGGCGCCTTCCACGACGTCCCCGAGGCCCGCGGCGCCTTCATCACGTCGTGGGTCTTTGTCGCCTGGAACTCCCTCTGCGCCGTCGCCGTCGCCGTGCACCCCCACCTCCAGCGCCTCGCCGACAGCCTCCCCTTTCCCATCACCGTCACCGTACGCGGCCGCACCGTGCTCTCGTACGGCGACTCGGACCAGGGCGGCGATGGGCTCTTTGCGCCCCTGACGGCCAAGCTGGTTCTCGCCTTTTTCGATGTCGTCCTGGCGACCCTGCTGCTCGTGTTCATGCTCTTGGCCCGGCACGAGACTGTGGACTGCTTGTCTTGTGTCGGTGGGGAGTTGCCGCTGCAGGGCTGGATCGTGAACGTGTGGTTGGGCCTGGCCATCTTTGGATACGTGCTGGCTCTGCTCCAGTCGTTTGAGGGCGTGAGCATCTGGTACAAGCAGAGATACCTAAAGAAGCGCGGCCGAATCAGTTTGGCGTAAAGGAAGTAATCAAAAGGCTCGCTTGTGTTTCTAAAGTTACTTCTGGATGGTTTAAAACAGTGTGCTGGCGTTTGGTAGTTTCTCGTCGAGTACTGTACACCTGCACAGGGGCCTACATGTACATACATCATCATCTGTTCTCGGTAGCCATCAATCATCAATCCCGGAATTATTCGGTACAGTTGAAACAGGTGTTATAACCTTCACTAGTTGAGTGCCGCTATGGCCTTGATGAACGCTCACCGAAATCGGTATTTGGTACATCATCACGAGCGATGTATTCAAGGAGACAACGTGTTCGCAGTGACGCATGATTGTTTCCGAGGCTCGACTGTCATGCCTTTCTTCACAATTTCCACTGTGAACTCAACTATACTCCTTCCTATCTTACTATATATCCTCACAATAGTAGTACATGCAGAAGCCTAGTAGATTCTATTATGATATAGCACTTCTTCCATCCCGAAATCCAATCATGGTTAAGCTATTCATCTGGGCTCGCCACGGGCTATTAGATGTTATCAAAAATGAGGGGAAAAAACAAAAACATAAAACATAAAACTATAAGCTTGTTTTCAGCGATAGAATGAGTCGTAGTGTCTTTCAGCCGCTTGGACAACCCAAACCTCGTTTGGTAGCCTGGAATCATCACCCGTCCATGACCAGAGACACACAAGCACGGTTCAGTATCACGAATAACGGCAACGACAACCTCACCAGCTACGCGAACGTTGAAACTGTATACGACTCAAATAGCATCGAGAGATGCTTGACATGTTTAGTCGGGGTAGGCAGCTGGTCAGGAGTGTGTCAATATGACGCATCCTGTCTGAACAACGGGAAAAGGTTGACCTGCTATAGAGCCTGAGGATACTTTGAGTTTTTGCTTTTGAGTGAAAGCGGTGAGGACAGTGACGGTGATTGTGCCTATGTTATTTTACTTGAAGGTTCGACAAGTTTAATGAAACAAGTTTACTCGAGTATAAAAAGTTGACTTGGACTAGTTGCTAACTACATTGCAGAACTCTCAGATCAGACGTTGAAGACTTGAAGTCCATTCGTGCTGGCATGCGGTACAACTGATGCTTCCGATTTACGGCGGCGTGACTGATTACCAGCACACATTTGTGACAGGCTTTTTACTCTCCATGATTTGGTCAACGATTATGCAGACGCGTGAGATTTACCAGTAGTCTGGCCCTTGTTGCTCTCGTGAACACTTGTAATTATTTTACTATCGCGGCCACGACCTTGAGGGACTCAAGGACTCAACTGACATTTATCTGTTGGCAGTCGTGGTACAGTATACCATGCTGATTTCAATTTCCGGGCTGATACCCCCCAATAAAAGTGTGTATACGGTGGCTCTTCGATCACCAAACTGGACCTTGACCTTCTGGAAACAGCATCCTTCCCAATGATTCCAACGACTGTCTCGAATTACACATGCTCGCAAATTCGCAATATAAAACTGCCCTGAACATTCAAAGAACCGTAGAATAAATCAGAGAGGTGAATCCAAATTCAAAAGTGTGTTCATTTGAATCAAATATACCAAAAGACAGGGAGTTGTCTACAAAGTCTAGAGCACTAGATTTCACACCTAGACCATGATTCTACGCCTTGCATCTTGATTAAGACTTGCACTTCTCTCCCAAAGTACTTGATAGCGTTGAAAAGACTTGTTGCTCTCACAGGAACCCTGCAGAGAGACCTTGGCCAACACTCACTCGTATCCTACGGGCCACAACTCCATCCGTCTTGGAAGCATATCGAGGCTGTGGAGAAAGTCCTACACTCGGAGCAGCGCGACAACCCTACCTAGTACTATTCTATAACCCAGTACCGGTACTTGGGAGTGCAGCGTCATCTCCGACAACGCCACGAGTGCCAGATTTCACATGTCTGCCGAGCGAGTTGGCTGTTGGTCCACTCAGAAAACGCGTCGTGCCGCGAGGGCCATCAAGAGGGACTCGCCGTGGTCGTCCGACCGTCGACGTCTGTGAGCGGGAGCCTGTCGATGTCGCCTAAAAAGTGGCAATGGGCATTACCGGTACTCTCCATCTTATTCCCGATCGTACCACTTTTTTCCGTGCTGCGACTTTCTTCCTCCTTCGTTCCCCATTCGTTGTATGGACCCCCCCCCCGGACTAGCTCATCGGATCGGTCGTCCGTGTGCAAGTATCGTGAATTTATTTGGTTGAGACCGTTGGGGAGGGGCTTCGTTCGTCTCCGCATCGTGCTTGGCAGCATGGCAGCATTGCGCCAACTTCCGACCAAGTGGAGGTGATGAATCTTGCCCGGAGAGAGGTCAGATCATAATTACAGTCGAGGCGGACCGTGGAACTGGAAAAGGGTTCCCAGAGACGAGCCCGTCCGTCCTGGTCGACGAGAGACGGGTTGGTCGCATGGTGGAACTTGGAGGCGGAGGACTCGTGTCCAGGGCCCAGGGGCACAGACTCCCTCACGGCTGTCTGGGACAGGCAACGATCGCCGGTGACCGGTCGATGCTGGCGATGTGACCTACGTCTGCAACGCAGATGACTGCTACGAACCGGTGGGAGGATCGTGATTGGAATCGTGATTGGAAACGCTATGGACTGATAGTGGCCAAGCACGGCACACTGTCCAGTCAGAGTCACGACTCACCAGTGTCGGGCTGTTTTTTTGCGCTCGAAGCCGCGCTGCCGATGTAACGCAACGACGACGACGACGACGACGACGACGACGACGACGACGCCATGATTCCTCCTGGCCTTGGGGAGCAGAAAGTCAACCAACCAACTAGTCGTCTGCCCCTGACGCCACGGAGATGACAGGTCACAAATGACGAACTACACAACGAACACAGTAGCACACACTGCCAACGTCGAAACGCAGGTCCCACTAGTTCGCCAAGGAGATGAGAGCCGTTCGCCGCACAGGGGGACAGGGTGACAGGTGACAGGGTGACAGGGTGACGGACAGGGTGACAGGGTGACAGGGTGACACGCGCCCATGTCGTTGCATGGCGGCATGGCCATGGCCTGCAGATACCAGTATCTACGCAGTACTTACTACTGTGTACTATTAGGGAGGTAGAGCAGGTACCGGCGATGAGTCGGAATGCCAGCAGCCGAACGGCCCACGCGGAGGGTCATTCGGAGATATCTGATCCCCACGGCCCACGGGTCGACAAGTTTCCACTTTGCATCTGCATCGCCCGTCCGATACGATTTGGAATCATGGGGAGTCTGGAGAGGAGAGGGAGGCCCTGGGACGGGGTCGACTTTGACGGTTTTACCTGCCACCTGCCTCTGCCGCTTCCGTCTCGGTCAGGGTGATGGACAATGCGGATGCCAGGTATCCCCGGGGGGCATTCGACGATGGCCAGTTTCGCACTTTGCAGCTCGCAGTTCGGTGAACAGCCCATGGACCGGTGTCAAACGCAACGAGTTTCCAATGCTGCCGTGCCTCCTCGCCGGACTCCGATCTTCGGGTGACTGACTGCCTCAGGCCCTCACTCAGCCTGTGTCACGTCGGCATGTTGCTGCATAGCCTGCACGCCGCACGCCGCACGCCGCACGCCGCACGCCGCACGCCGCACGCCGCACGCCACACGCTGAACGCTGCAGATACTGTCACGGTGTCACATCGTGAGCCGCTCGGACCGCTCGCCGTTGGTGATCTCTCCGAGACCTGGCCTGGGCTAACCGTGTTGGTGTATCCGAAGCTGGACGAACAGATAGCCGTATGCGGTTTCGTGCGCCGTGACTATACTGCATACGAAGTAGGTTGGAGGCGCGCACGGTTATTCATGAACGATGAGGGTTGTCCAGGGGGTTCCGGCTCCGGCATGGCGGGTCGTTCAACGTCGATTTCGACCCGGTAATGAATGACTCGGGGACTATAGACAGGGACCATGGTAAATACTACCGTACGTTTGCGAGCGCTCGACCCGTCTGGACTCTGGCCGTGTCTGTTTACCGGTCGGTCGACCATCGCCGACCAATCCCAATTCCCCAAGACCTCTCCTCATACATACACAGTACTCCAGTCTCCGTACGAGTACACACGCCCGCACACGGCACACGCACCTGCATCGTACCCCTGCCACGTGTAAGACCCGCCCTCATGGTTGACGATCCTACGGATACAGTGATGCACAGTACAGCTGCGGCCATTTGGTCAATTGTTCCGCAGCTGCCGTGTCGCTACAGCCATGCTACGTTGGCGGACACGACTCGTGCAGTATAAGTATAGCAAATGCTAAATACAGTCACTCTACTGTGTCACTGTGTGCACAGGGTCGCATCGGAACAACGACTTTCACCAAGCCCATTCCCCGCCCCGGAATGTTTCTTGTTACATTGGGTCATTGACTCTACACTGGTGCCGAGAACTCTGGAGTGTGCATGTTCGGTGCCGTCAGAGGAGGCAAGCATCTAAATTCTAGATTCTAAACGGCACCTACTTCGTATACCCAACATTCGTTCCTCCTCGCCCCTCCATGGCCCGTTTCCATGGCCCCGTGGCTGTGACAATGGTGTCATCTGGGCCATAGATCAGCACCCCAGCCTGCCATCAATGCTACCCGTCAGGCTGTCAAGCGAGTGACACTGACGCAAAGCGGTAACCGAGATGGCGTGGTGGAGGTATAGTAGCGGGGCCTCTGTCCATGCTCCTCCTTCTCTTTGGCCAGCCCCTCAATCTAGTCTCCGTCCGTCGGGATCGACCAGGTCAAAGAGTATACACCCCTGCTCACCATCTTTCATGCACGGGGGTGGAATCTCACCGTGATGAACAGCCCAAACTACTAGTAACTAGTTACCGTGTACTCGTCCAGTTTCGAAACTCGGGGAGTTGTCACGGATCAGGGATGCCAGTACACGAGACCGTTTCTCTGCTGCGGCTGCGGGGGACTCTACCAAACAACACACTCCCGGTACTGTGTACAGGCGCAGGCTCAGGATCAGCATGTGCTCAAGGTATTACGTATTTTCGTTGCACAGACAGTCGGTGCTATGACCTCGTCCACCATTTCCCAAGTCACAATGTCGTCTGGTCGTTTGTTTTGCTCCCCTCGAGGGGACCATGCCAACCATGGGGCTCGTGACAATCTCCGCGAGACAGCAGCTGCTGGCCGCATTGCGCTGATAGAGGGCCGACCTCCACCCTGGTCGGACGACTCGGACCCTCGAGGTTTTTTATATACATCTATCCAACGACTTCATCCAACCTTTTGCTTATCCACGAGGGCGCGTGTGTTTGTGTGGTGTTATCGACAAGCCCGCCCGTGACTCTCTCTCTCTCTCTCTCTCTCTCTTTGACTCTCTCGCGCTGCTTCTTCGTCATGTTGTTCAAGTATCTATTCGCCGCCGCGGTGGCCAGCACGACCATCGAGGCCGTGAGCATAGTCGGGAGAAGCACATCCACAACAGAAGACCCGACATCCGCAACAGACAACTGGGACTATCACGACAGAAACGGAACGGCTCCCGCAGGCAACGGGACGTTCCCCGCCGGTAATGGGACATACGCGGGGGCCAACGGGACGCATCCCATCAGCAACGGAACGTCTCCTGCGAGCAACGGGACGACGCCCAAAGGGAACTCATCGCCAGGTTCGGCGGATCAGGATCAGGGCCTGGCAAATCTCATAGCCCAGATACCAACGTGCGCAGTAAGCGTCCCGTCCGTCTCTCCGTCCGCCCCTTCCGAACTCTGACACGTTTTGCCCGTCCATCAGTTGCAATGTTACGTCTCGGGCGCCGCCGCCGTCAAGTGCAGCGTGACGGACGTCGACTGCCTGTGCGCCCACGCCGGCGAGCTCGACACCATCATGCGGCCGTGTCTGGACAAGGCCTGCGTCACCCTCGACCAGCTCAAGGTGCAGGACTTCTCGCTCACGACCTGCCACGTTGAGCCCCGGAACTTCCAAAAGTCGGTCCTGGTCAGCATGTGGACCATGTTCGGGCTGGCGACCGTGGCCGGCATCCTGCGCATCATATGCCGCATGCCCTACTTCGGCGGCGGCTTCGGCTGGGACGACGCCGCCATGATCGTCACCATGGCCATCCTCCTGTGCCTGCACATCTTTGGCACCATAGGCGTCTACTCGGGGCTCGGCCTCGAGATATACAAGCTGACGGCGGACCAGCTCGACAACGCCTTTAGAGTAAGCCTCTTGCCTTTCCTTGTCCGCCTAAAATAAAAATAAACGTACATGTTTGGTACTAAGTATCGAACGCAGTACTTTTACATCGCCGAGTTCCTATTCACCGCCGGCGCGGCCGCCACCAAGATCACAGTGATTCTGCTGTACCTTCGGATCTTTCCCATCCAGGCCTTCCGATTCCAGTGCTACGTGCTCATTGCCGTCATCGCGGCGTACGGATGCGCCTTTGTCGTCTCCACGGGGCTGTACTGTCGACCCCTGAGTTTCTTCTGGCAGCAGTGGAACAACCAGGCTCACGGGACGTGTCTCAACTATCGAGCCCACATCCTGGCCTCTTTCATCATCTCCACGGTGTTGGACGTGATTGTGTTTCTCATGCCTCTACCCTATGTGTACGTTTTCCTTTTCACCGTCCACCTGGTTATTCCCTTCACCCCCCCGGGTCGACAATATACTGATAGTATATCTCTCGTTACAGATTCCGACTGCAAATGAGCTTCAAGAGGAAGCTGGGTGTCGGATGCATATTCGTGACGGGGCTGTTTGTAACAGCATGCAGCATCGTGCGGCTCTTGTTCTTCCTCCCTGCCCGTGCATCCACCAATCCACCAGGTAAGGCATTCTCCCTCTTGCTCTCGCCCGTGTTCTTGTTTTTCTTTCTTTCAAGAACGAAAGAAAGGAAAGACCAGCCCGACTGACATCGAGCGCGATTTCTCACAGCCGAATACACCGCCTTCATCGTCTGGACGCTCGCCGAGCTCAACACGGCCATCATCAGCTCGTGCATGCCGGCGCTGGCGACGCTGTTCCGGCGCCTGCGATCGGGCCACAAAAAACCCGGTCAGGCGGCCCCTTCTACGCCTCCCGCGCCGTTCCACGACTCGCCCGACTCCTCCGACCAGATGAAGATGAAGAAGAATAGGCGGCGCCGTTCCGACCTCTTCCACGGCTTCACCGACATCATGAGCACGCAGCGCTCGGCCTTTACCCGGACGCGCAGGCAGAGCCAAGACGACGACGATCTCGTGAGGCGAGACGGGCACTCGCCGACGTCCGGCTCGGATATGGCGGGCAGCGCGAGCAGTTATACCTTTGACCCGACGAGTACGACGAGTACGGCGAAAACAGCCACTACGACCACCACGTCGACGAGCAGGAGGAGCGCGACCATGAACCCGGCCTTGTGGTCCATGGCCAGGAGCAGCATACACATGGACAGGTCCGAGTCCAGGATGAGCGACAGCAGTACGTGCCAATGGCCTGGGCCTGTGGAACGATGAGTAGATGAGAATTCTAGGTTGGGGTAGACTGGGTAGTTACAAGACCAATCATAATTACACTCCTTCAACTTTCTCGTCCAGTGTTTCAACAAGAACAGCCCTTGGGGTTGTATATCAGCGCGTATGGTGTAAACACGTTAGGTACATTGACCACACCGACTAGATATACGTAATCTTTAACACTTTATTCCATCTCTACAAATGTTCATGAAATCGACGAGAAATGCATGTTACCCAACAAATCTTTCTTCAGCTTCAAAGACTTGAACTAGTAAGCGCATCTTCAACCCCGTTCTCCATGCTGCCCTGATGTACGACACGTGATATTTAATAGATGCTCGATATTGCAAGCGCGACTTTGCAACACTTCGCATGGCTGCCATGGTAGTGTTGGGTCAGATCGGGTTGATATAATATCCTTGTCAATTGGTCAGAGGTTACGGATAGGGACTTCAGGGGTCGTTTCTGTACGGAGTAGTTCACGGGTAGTTTATGCGTATTGCAGGGACTAATTAGTAACGCACGATATCCTGCCGTCTTGCGGGTTGGCATTGGCCCCTTGACAGGTCCCAGCAGGTCTCAGCCCCAGAATTCCGTCGTGTCTCGAACCTTTAATTGATTTCATCTTGGTCGTCCCGCTGACTCGTCACTCGGTAAACCCCCCTTTCCCCCCCATTTAAAATCACGTATTGGCGCCATGTTGCGTCTGGTTTCTTCTTCATTTCCCGCACAGTATTCACCGCTTCGCCCTTCAGTATGTCCTCCATTAGCTTTCCACAAGAGGCCGAGGCCACAGCGGTTTACAAGGATGGTCACTAGCAATACTTTGCTTCGTGGGGAGACCGGTGCGACGTACAAAGTGCTCGAACCTCTGGGTGGACAGACGCAGCGCTCGAAGCCAGGCAATGTCTGGTTGGTTAACAGAGAAGAGGACAGCCGCCAGCTTGTAGCCAAGGCACCTTCGCCTCACGACGATAAAGATTCTGGGTGGCCAGGCTTTCAGCATGAACTAAAGGTTCAGCGTATGTTTCAGGGAGCACCAATGATTAGGAAGCTCCTTGACCATGTTCCTCCTTCTGAGATGGATAAGCTGGAAGAACCGATGATGATATTGGAGCTTTTTGGCCAAACACTGTGGGATGCTCGACTAAGCCGACCCATGACAACACCAGAGATCAAGTGGATTATGAAAGGAGTACTTTTAGGCATCGGAACTATACAGTCGAAAGGGCTGGTTCATACTGGTACGAGATACCGCTTCTATCATATAGATATATCCACACTGACACGCAGCAGACCTCAAGATGGAGAATATTGGAATCACCGGGTTCGACAACGATAAGCCCAACGAGCAAGTCAACCAAATCACCGTCAGGATTGCCGACTGTGGAACAGGTAGGCGCCTGTGTCATCTAGGCCCACAACGTTTGGTTTACTCACCGTTGTGCTCTTCCGATTAGTTAGCAAGCCCGGAACCCGAGAGATCACCTCTCTCACGTACCGCAGTCCAGAGGTCTTTTTCGGCAAGCCGTGGGACCAGATCACAGACGTCTGGTCATGGGGCATCATAGTCAGTATTCTCTACAGTGTTACACATACAGCATTACGCAAGAGACGGATGGCTACTAAACACTTCGTCAGCTCGCCCAGCTGCTGCTTGCGCAAGTCGACTTTGACTCGCCAGGTATATACGACACTATATCAGTCGGAAATCTGGCAGACAAGATGAAGCAGGTGCGCGAAAAACTCGCGGTTGACTTTGACCTGCATTCCATCCCTCTCTATGCCGATGACCCGACATCAGCCGCGTTGCTACCGCCGCCATGGCCTCATGAGAGCTACATGTGGGCAGATCGCATGAGTGAGAAGGGAGTATCAGGGGTGGACCTTCAGTTCCTCGTAAACGTCTTGAACCCTCGCCCTTACGCCAGGCTTTCGGCACGAGACATTATGGACTGTGGGTACTTGGACTGCTGATGGAGTTTTCATCGGCATTACCTTTTCCAGACCGTACGGTGTAACGTGGTAAAGGAGTGTAGATATCGTGACTGATCTACTGCTACTTGACAAAGGGAAGGAAGGATGTTGGCTACCTAATAGGAAGGTGCTATCGTTTAGATAGTCTCCAGATCCTGTCAAGAGATGCAGCAGTATCTATATAGTAGCTGCAGCCAGCTAGCAAACCTTCTCTCCTTCTTGTTCTTCAGGCCCATAGTGGATCAATTAGACATCTACGACAGCTTCACGTTTTCACCGTACGGTCCGAATAAGGTCATGCCAACACTTGTAGATATAAAAGGGGTTTAAACCCCAAAATGAACATAGGGAACCCAAAGTAGTGGGTTCGCTCGCTGTCCGCCGTCGTCCTCGCCACTGATGTCTCTGGAAGGGACTCCTCGTTCCGGCTGTCCCATTTCCATATCGTCCTGAGCCGCGGAGCCCTCCCCCTCTCCTGATGCATCGACGAGGCTGTAGGTCCAACCTACTACCGCATCTCTCGAACCCGTCTCCTCGCTCTGCAGCCAGCTGTCTCGCAGCTCACGGGTCGCGTTGTGGAGCGCGCGGCAGACTGACTCGTCCGTCATGCCTCCATCACGCACGCCCTCGTAAAAGAGGCGCGCCACGTCCACGCACGTCTTATCGTCGACGTCCCACAGCGTGCCGACAACGTGCCGGAACCCGGCGAGCTGGTACGCGCTGATGAGGTGGATGCCCTCGTCAAACAGCTCCGTCTCCCGGACCCGGGACGTGCCGCAGGCCGAGAGGTAGGCTAGGAACGGTGCATCGCGCCGCAGGTCAATCTCAAAGACCGAGGCCACCGTCAGCGGCTCGCTCCGCCAGTCGTCCAGCCGGAGGTGGCTCAGGGACGGGTCCCGGTTGCTGGTATCGCCGTGTCCCGCAAAATGGAAGAGCCGGCAGTCGAGCATGTGCGATGTAACGTCGCGCTTGTTTGGGCTCGGCTGTACGGGCTCCAGCGACATGGACGGACAGAGGCTGTGCACCATCTGCACCTCTTCCGTCGCAAACGGGAGCCGGCCTGAGTCCGGTAGGCCTGGGGTCACCTCCATGGCCACGAGGAGGGCCTTCCCGGGGGCGGTGGGCAGAACCGGCCGGTTCTCGCGTCTGCGACTGTGGATTATGGCCTTGACGGAAGAACTGTAGGATGACATGACCCTGTCTATGACGGTGTCGGGGGAGCCCTTGTAATGGTAGCCAGCAGCATGCAGCGGCATCCTGCTCAAGGCGCCCGTGGCAATCCACCAGATTCGGGGCCAGCGATTTTCCTTTGCTGGATGAGTAAAGCCCAGAGCATTCAGCACCGGACTGGCTACTGCGCTCCACAGCCACTGAAGCGTCTCGCGACTGCCAAGATCAGCGCTCGATGCTCGCCTGTTGACATCTTCGTAATGTAGCTCCGGCAATGGCAAGCATTGTATCCGGTCTTTTTCGAGCAGAACCGCGTCGCAACGCTGCTCGCAGACGTTCACAATGACAAGGGGGCCAGGAATCGCAGTTGCTAGCAACTTTTCCCTACTTGGCGTGCGCAGAAAGTCTTCGAAGCCTGTTTGCTCGCGAATCTCGGCGAGTACCTGATCCATATCGTGGTTGATCTCGTAGGGCGACCTGTTCTGGTCAGGACCGCGGTGCCCTGCCGTGACCGTCCCGCGCAAAAGAGCGGACCCCAACTCCTGGCGGAGACGGATGAGCTGGCGCGCCATCTCTGGTAGTGATTCTTGGACCTCGGTGAGTTCTGTCCGGGCCTCTTCGAGCGTGGCGGCGAGGACGCCGCGCCCTTGTTCCAGCATGTCAAGGATGTCGAGCGGATCTCTACCCATCTGCAACGCTGCCATCGCGCCAAAGGACGCCATCCCGTTGATCTGTCTCAGCAGATGCTGTTTGTCTGTGTTCTGGAGAGACCTCGGCACAAGCTTGGGAATGAGGGACATTGCAGTGTTTGCGGTGTCGTACGCCCGATCCCAGTCGGTCATGGCCGCAAACGTTGCCATCAGTGCTTTACCCGCCTGGATGCGGATAGATATTTCCGAGCCAACGTGATTCAGCGCTGATTCATACGAGAAGATGGATTCATCCAAGTAGTCCGTATCGAGTGTTTCCTGGAAGAGTTTGCCCAAGTTCAAGCCGATATTGAAACAGTGGTCTGCCCAGTTTGGATTGTCTTCGTCGACCGCAGCCAGAACGTGCCTGTACGCATTGACAGAACCCTCAAGGTCGTCTCTTGATCCTGTCAACGAGAATCTGTCCCCTAAAATGGTCCCAAAGCTTCGGAGGTATTCTGCCCAGGCCGGGTTGTCCTCGTCCGTTTCCGCAATGGCTTCCCCAAGGTGATCAAGGGCAAGCGTTAGATCGTTGACGGACGCGAGACGGCTGCAGCGATCCCGATAACAATGTGCCAAGTTCTGAAGGTACATTGGCCGGTAAGTATGACTTGGAGATACTCGACGCACCACCAGCTCAGCGATGCGAATCGCCTCGTTGAGATCGCCCAAGGCCCCTTTCCGTCGGTACCGCATTTTAAGTCGGTTCGCAAGATTGTTGGCATAGCCAAGCCAGTCCGAACTTTCGACGGGTGTCAGGTCAAACGCCTCCTGCGCCATCAAAACTGCCCTTTCGAGATCCGCGATGGCCCCTACTGCCTGGAATCGACTTGCCATTTGCAAACCCAGGGCAGTCAGGTACGCCGCTTTTTGTGAATCACCCTCCAAGACAGTTTCAACCGCTTCCTGCCCACATCTGATGGCTTCCTCCAGCTCAAGCATGTGGCCGGTATTCTTAAACTTATCCCAGAGGCGTACTCCAAGATTGTGCAGTCGCACAGCACGTGCTGCATGGTCCTCGGGGGTCATGTCGAGAACCCTTCTCGAGATGGTGATGGCTTCTTCCAAGGAGGATCCCTCCCCCATGTGCCTCGAACTTTCCCCAAGTCCGTCGCTAAGGTTTTGCAGAAAGACCACGAGCCGAGCGCTGCCCTCGGGTGTGATCTGCACCGCCTGGCGAAATAAATCGATAGAATGCTCGAGGTCCTGGACCGACTTGGTTTCTCTGGACCGCGCTCCGAGGTGGCGGCCAAGGTTATTGAGATAACCTGCCCGGGCCGGATGTCCGTCGGGTGTTCTGCGTAAAACGTCTTGCGCAATCTCGATGGCTTCATCCAGCTCACGTATCGACCCTGTGATGGTGAACTTTTGCGCAGTCCGATTGCCTAGGCTGTTCAAGATCATGGGCTTTTGGGGGCTGTTGACTGCCACCGCACTTGCCGCTGCTTGAAGGTGATCGATTGATCGCTGGAGATCGGCCGGATTCGATGTTCGACCCCATCTGTCTCCGAGGAGCTCTCCGATAGTGTGCAGATCGATGGCATGCTCCGGAGAGCCCTCGGGGGCCACGGCAGCGGTCGCCTGGGCTAGCTGTAGGGCCCTTTCCAGCTCGGCCAGCGCTCCGTTCGCTTCGAACGAAGACCGAAGCGAGAGGGCCAAGTTTTGTGAGTACGTGGGCCAATGCTTGTCAGTCTGTGGCGTCGTGGCCATCACTGCTTCAGACAACCGGACGGCACGGTGGAGATCCTCGGTTTGGCCTGTTGCAATATATCTGTAACGAAGCGCGGACGCGAGATTGTTCGCGCGTGCGGGCCACCTAGAATTCTCCCGCGGTGTTGCTGCCATGGCGGTCTGGTGCAGGTTCACGGCTTCATCGATGTCGCATATCCCCCCGTTTCTCTCGAATCTCTCCCGAAGAAGCACGGCAAGTAAACTGAGGTAAAGCGGCCGACACTCATCACGTTCTTCACTTACCTCCACGGTTTGCTGCGCAAGCTGAAGTGCCCTCTCTACATCAGCAACGTCGCCGTGCTCGAGGTACCGGCCGTGTAATGCAACAGCTAGATTGTGTGCACGCACACACCAGAGCTTGCCATCCTTGGAAACTTGGTTGAATTCGGACTCGGCCAGACGGAATTCCTCGGTTGTATCTGCCATACTGGCCTCTGGGACTGTGAATGCTATGTGGCAGTTGTAGCCGAGGCCTCGGGAGTTCGTGATGGCCAAGAAATACGTGCGTAGGGAGAAGTCTCTCTGCCATATTTGCACCCATGAGAAACGGAGGAAAGAAGACGGAGTTATATCCGCGCGCCAAGATACTAGGGCTGTCTTGCCAGGCGATCGATCATCAACCGTAGGAGAGCATGGCATAACGTACAAATAGTTGTCTAGCCTTCTCGGGGTGCGCCACCGAACTGATTCGTTGCCAGTTAACACAACGTAGTTACGGGACAGTTACATGCATCGGTTCTAACCGTCTGGAAGTCGCTTTCGCACCTCTGTGTATCCAAGTCTCTCTTATTATGGTAACAGTACCGCCACAATGCACTTTTTGCATCAACGTGACTTCAGCTGAGCCCCTGGCCATCCCCACCAGTCGTAATTCCTTCTTCCACTCGGTCCGTCACCGTCCATCAGCTTCTATCAAGATGCGCCTCGCCGTCCCGCCACGCTCGCTGTAATGAGGGCGGCTAGAAAAGCATGCCTACTGGCTCGCTTATCCCATATGAGGATGAGCGCCTTGAGACGTGGCCCGAAAGAAGACCAACAGAAACATTCTAGGCCGCGGCGGAATGCCGTCAAGATATGTCGTCAGGAGAATCCGGTTCAGGCTACCGGGTAGACTCGTCACGCAGCGGTTTTCTGCCCTCTGCTAATCTTCTGTTATCGCGACATAGACGCAGTGGATATGTGTGGGTGAAGTAAGTGAGCGAGCTTACTTTCTAGACTCTAGCTACATAGGAAAGGAGGACTAAAGAGCTCTAAATAGGGTTAGAGGAAACGAGCTGCCAAGGAGGTAGACTGAGCTCGGTATACGCCATAGGTAGCCGCGCTACGGATACTACATGGCTGAATCACCAATAGGTAAATATCCCCTGCGACATCTATCGAACTCGTCAAAGTAAGGCTCCAATGCTACACGGATGATGTGGTGTGTGGGGAGTGCCGTGAGGCTACCAGCAGGCAAGCCGCTTCTGAGTTCTCCATCATCGCGATGGATCGGAAACCGATTCCCCCGACGCGCCAGCCATCGATTGCGCCGTGATACGAATGACCAAGTTGTACGCAGCCCATTCCTCCTCTGGGGAACTTGTCGCACCGCTTTGGACCGAGACCGCCGCTGTTGCTTCCTTTTTCGGGTCTCTGGCCGATAAGCTGACTCCCGATCTTTCCAAGAAGCCAAAGGTCGCCGGTTGGTTCGTGATGAAGACCTTGACAACGTCCTCGCACAGAGTCTGGCCCCGTTGGAGCACAGAAGGCGGGATGCTGGCTCTGAGTTTCCTCTTCATGGTCCCACTGAGAGCAAGTCGAGCATCGCGCGCGGGAATCGTTTCGTATGTTCCGCAGAGTATATTCTGAACGCCTCCGTCCTGCCCCAGAGCGTAGATGTGAGCATAGAGTGTCGCGTCGCCGCTGTTCTCAATCGTCAGGTAGATCAGACCGCCGTGGTCAACCTCGATTGTCCGGCTGATATCAAGACCGGCCCCGTAACGATCGGTACACATGATTTTAAAGGTATCCAAAAATTCGTCGTGGGGGAATGGGTTGGAGATGGATTTGACGTGGTCGCACCAAACGAACTGCTCAATCGCACCAAGCACATCGTCAGGCGAAGTCCCGCGACTCCCGCCTGTGAGAGAAGGCGGCGGAGCGAGCTGTTTCTTGGGGCTCCTACAGCCCAGGTCAAGCTCCCCTTTATCCCTCTTGAATATCGTCCAGAACACAGAGCTGCGTCGGTCGTCTTCGGCAAGCTGTGAAGCGAGGAGTCGACGCCGGCGCAGGGCATGCTCCCAGACGGCCCGATCAGCTGGCGGCAGCGAGATTTGGACGAGATACAACCGTAATGAGAGCGAGGTTCTGGTTCGCGCCACCCAGCCTCTCTTGGTCGCATGCCAATCCGGCATCCCGTCCGCCATCTCCAGGTCTGCAGAAAGGCCCCTGATGCGCCCAACGCGAGCAATGGCCGCATGGTTCGACAGCGGCTCCGAGGTGTCACTGTCATCTTTGCGGCCCGGGGCGAAAATGGCGACAGTGTCGCCACTACACAGCCCGTGTGCCAATCCGGCTTGTAACCGAATGCATGAACCCTGGCCAGAGGCAGAGGCGATGGGTATACCGGGAACGAGTCCCCCGGGAAGGTCAGCCGCGAAGAAACAGAGCTCTTGCTGGCCATACAGGATTGGGTTTTGCCGGCAGAACTCGGTCCGGAATCGGGAGAACAGCTGGGAGTAAATGGCACCAGGCATGCTGGCGAGGCAATCTCTCGATCGAAGCACGCGCAAGAGAAAGTAAGTCAGTGCTCCGTGGATTGTCGCGTCCCTGAATCTGATTTCCCGTGCCACCTCGTGCGGCCCGCATGCGGCGAGAACGCTGTACCCGTCGGGATCGGCGATCCAGTTGGGGAGCATCGACAGCTCGCGACCGACGGCATCACCGCTGCTGTGGCGGGTGAGAGGTTGGGGAGAGGCGGAGAGCTGATCAACGTCACTGTCGTATTCCATCGATCGCACCCCTTCGGAACCATGACGAGCGACGCCCCCAGCGAAACAACAATCAAGAACAACAGTGACGCCGCAGGCCTTGCGTCCCATCTCTTGGAGCAGGCGACATAGCGTGGCCCCTTTCATGTACCGGACCTGTTGGCCGTCGTCTCCAGCGATCAGCGCCAACGCCACATCTCCCGAGTTGTTGTTCATCGGCGAAGGGGGATTCGTATCCCGTGGCCCGAATAGTACAAGCAGACGGAATCGCCTTCATTCGCAGCCAATGCGACCGACTGCAGCGCGAGTGTTACATTCTCGCATGTGGGCCAGGCCCTAGGCTGCTCCTCCAACTGGTACGCATCTGCGCCGTCGTGTTTTCTCGTAGCTGTCATGACCTGGACGGACACGGCAGAAAACTCCTTTTCGACGTACAGCCTGACCTCCTGGACATCCCGGACACAGCCGAGCAACGGCTTATCGACGTAAGCATCTACACCGATTAGGACTGCGAAGCGCATGATCTGAATAGGGAGCGCTGCTCCGAGGTCCGGACCGTCATGCGCGATCGTGCTCCGTCAAAACACCGTGGCAATCGAAGAAAAGGGCTTGTGTAGTTATTATCAAGCCGTATGTCACGAGGCCCCCTCACACCTTGGGGCGTCACTGGTCGCTGGGCATTGGAATTTCAGTGCAGGCTAAAAAGCAAATGGTGTCTCTTCTTAATGCAGGCCGTTCTATCCTGCCAATGATTGGTGTGTCTCGGCGTGTCGGTGTAGATAGGGGGTGTGAAGGCCAACCAATCATGCACATACCGGTGCCGTAGTTACAGCAAAACCTGACCGATCTACAAATCCAGGCGTGCAGAGGCTCGGTCCGAAGGCTTGATACCCAATCAAAGGGAAAGAAGGCCTCTCTCCACCTGAATGACTCCCTCCCGAGATGGTGCCCTTCTTGTTGGCTAGTTATTCCACAGCCCAACCAGGTCCCGAGATTCTTGTTCCAGGCATAGACACTCATGCAAGTCTCCCCAAAGCTCAAATCCTGGATACCTGTTGTGCCATGCCCAAAAGGACAGCATTGTTGATCGCTAGCAACTATGGCGGACTCCGAGGGCCCTCCAACGACGTCAAAAACATGGCTGCTGCCCTTGCCAAGCTCGGATTCGACATACGGCAATGCATAGGCGACCAAGCCACCCGTAAGGGCATCATGAACGCGTGGACGGCGCTGAACACAAGCTTGAGCGATGGAAATGTCGCCGTCATTTACTACTCGGGCCATGGTGGCGTCGTAGAGTCGAAGACGAGCGTTGGCAGCGGCCATCCCTGGAGATATCAATTCCTCGTTCCCGTCGACTTTGACTTGGGTATAACTGATTTCAATGGCATCGCAGATCCGGAAATCTCCTACCTGCTCAAGGGGACGACAGACAAAACGAAGAACGTCACCGTCATCCTCGACTGTTGCTTCTCCGGTCGCATGGCTCGCGATCCCAGCCACGGGGACAACGCTGTGCGGCGCGAGATTGCCAATGTCCGCTTCGAAGACATCACCGCCCATATAAAGTCATGGGAGTCCCATGAGCCACTGAGAAGTGCCGGCTTCGCCGATGAGAATCCCCATGCGGTCCGAATAGCGGCATCGGCTGCCAAGGAGAGCGCCTGGGAGTATGTCGATACACAAGGGCGATGGTGTGGGGTGATGACAGAGGCACTTCTCTCCGTCCTCTCCGAGACCACGTCTGCTGGGCTCGCCTTGCCCTGGCGCAAAGTCCTGGCGACGGTGCTAGAGCGCGTGCATGCCATGTTCCCTCATCAGAACCCCCGAGTGGAAGGCCCCTCGAACCGGCTTACTTTCTCTCTGGACGAGAGCACAGTGGACGATTTTCCAGTGGCACACGACGATGGCGAGCTTCTCATCCGAGCTGGCTATATCTCTGGCGTCCACGATGGCAGCCTGTACGCCATCAAACATGCAGGCCGCACCATAGCCGAAGCGGTCGTGACCAGGGCCGAAGCCTTCACAGCGCACACCACCCTTCAGCGAGACTCCGAGACGCTTCTTCCGCTCCCGAAGCACGGACTTACTGCCGTCATACTCGAAGATGCTTGTCCCAAGTGGCCAGTGAGTGTCGATGACCGCATACCAGGGCTCGCGGCCAAGGTATGTCAGTCGAGGTACATCCGCCCAGCCGCGGCTGGGGACATCATCTTTGCAACGTTCCGCGCCGAACCCTCCAGTTTCGTCCTCCTCACCTATTCCGACACTGTTGTCTGCGAAGCTCCGCCGCACGATTCCGCAGCCGCAACCGATAAGCTGGTGAGGATAGCCGAGCAGCTGGGCCGTGCCAGGCATCTGCTTGCCCTGCAACCGAGGCAGGATTACTGGAATGAAGCACTCCAGCATGACCTGAGGGTTACTGTCCGTACCCTAAATCCAGTGCAGGTTTTTCAACAGGACGGCACTGACTGCCTGGTGGTGAACCGTCAAATCTGCATTCGTCTAGACAACAGAGGTATGGACTATGTGTATGCCTGGGTGTTTACTATCAATGCTCTTGGGGCAATCAACCTTGCACGAAGTGCCATCGTTGACATACGTCCCGGCCGAGAAGAGGTGGTTGGCCAACGGAACGGCCTCGCTGTCTCTTGGCCAGAGCAAGTCCCGCACGGCGTCGCATCTGTTCAAGAACACATCTTTATAGTTGTGACGGATAACTCCACGGTCGATCTCAAGCATGTGACCACCCCTGGCAAAGTACAATCACAGGGCAGATCAAGTCCTTCGAGCCTGGAGCGCCTCACTTGGGCCCTGACGTATGGAATGCGGACGATAGGGTGCGAGGATGCTGACAGTACGACCCGCTTCGCCACGATTTGCATACCTTACACATTGAGGCACTCTATGGTGCCTCCAGATTCTTCCTGATTACGATGGTTTGTTCGTGGCGGCACATGGGACATGCAAGTTTTGTGACGGGCAAAGGCTGGTATTGTTTTCAACGAGGTATCCGGCCTGCCTGTACTGACGAATGGAGCAAACTCGGAACGAAAGGTTAGATATATGCTGGACGCTGGAGCGAAGTACTTTGTACGTCGAACGGCGGTGTCGTCTCAAGTCTTGAACCTAGAACCTGATGGAAATGCCGATCGGTGGGCAGGCGGCCGGTGGACCTTGTTGACTGACCATGGGCATCGCCGAATGCCACTGGACAGGCCTGCCTACAGCCTACAGCAGTCGTAGCGGGTGCCCCCTAAATATGTTGACTCCATGGATGGATAGGGCAGGCTATCAAGAGGGTTGGTGGTGGTTTTGCTTTTACCTGTTATCTGAATTCAATACGTATTTGCCAAACAATCAAATGCAGCTCGAAGAATTAGTTAAACAAGTAAACCAACCCTCCTGGCTTTGACTCATCCTCATCGGAAATCAGCGCCATCGAGAGGCGACACTCCACGCGTCTCGTGTCCATGCAAGGGGTAATGGATTGAACAAGGCAGAGGGCTTCATGAGACCGGAAGCTATTGTCCGGGCATGAACATAGTAAGGACAGCGGCATATCTATGATGTCTTGTCAGCTTGATGAGCGGTGCATGGGTCTGGTGTGAACTCGGAGAATAGCTTACGTAGCCCCTGCGATGAATAGTTCACTCATCTTCGCCGTCGTCAATATAGAAAGAAGCGCCAAGAACAGTGTTATGGATGATATGGTGAAGGCGAAGCGTACCGTGGTATCGCTGATGGCCGTGCAGATGATCAAGGGCGCAGAGATGGAGGTGACAATTATGCACAGAGACACGGCCTTGGCGAGCCGTGCGATTGAACTGGCGGAAAAGATGTGGACGTCGCCGTCCCTAGACGCTGCGCGTTCAGGCTTGACAAATATCAGCACGCGTTCGAGCATCAGGTCCGTTTCATCGTCAGTTACGAAAGACCGACTGTACATACATTGCCCAGTCTTCGAAACAGCCACACCAAGGCGTCTTCCAGCATATTTTCGATGGGCGTCGATATGTGGCTCGGTCCGGGTGCCAGACTGAGGAGATCGTTGCATGTGTCCAGATAACCTGTTTCCTCCCAACTCAAACACGCATTGTCATTGACCCAGTTCCGTAGACTTCGAACACCTCTCTGCTCAGCGGCAGGAAAGCTTGCAATCTTCTGATTCCTGAAAACGAACTCATCTGGGCGACCACGTCAGAAACAAAACAGGCATCATCCCCGGCCTTGGGCTTCGGGGGAGGACCGCGCGCGACGTACCGTATGACGCTAGCTCTCTGTCTAAGCTGTCTAGGATCTCCTTTCTATCAGGGTTGTTGTCCAGCCGGCTGCTTCCCAAGAACACGGGTGACTGTTCTTCTGCATCGGTCTTGTCCAGAAGCCCCTCTAGTTTGGCAATGCGGTCCTGTTTCAAAAGGAACAAGCGAGCGCGAAGCGTCGAGAACCTGCGGCATATATGGAACGAACTGTGAGCGCCGATGAGGGCCGAGAATCGCGGATATCCTGCCGGGTAATCCTCAACTAGCCGGAGCGTCAGCAAACGCTCCAAGCCCCTCACAAGTCGGCATGGTGATTACTCTGTTTGTGTTGACAACATCCACCACAAGGGCTTTTGACCGGCGAGAGAACGTGCGAAAAGAGGGAGGGCAGGACACTCCGCAGACTGACCAGGACGCTCCTGAGGGGCACAGCGACATGGGAAGCGCCCTGTCCGGCGATGCTGGAAATAGTTTGCCAACTCGTCTTTAACATGTTGCTCCGACTCGAACGGCCATCAGCGATGGAAGAACTCGAAATCGTTTCTAGCGTAGCCATGACCTGGAGAAAATTGTCTTAAAATTGTATAAAGAATATAAAGAATAGCCTCGTCCGCAGCACCTCCGTACTTCTAGAGACCTTTTGTCACTTTAGAGGATGAAAAAGAACGCCTAGCAATGCCGGCCACATGTTACACCCATGTCCGATGCCCCACGTACCCAAAGTGCGAGAAAACTACACAGTATCAATATTCTACTCACATGATGGATCAGTTCTTGAACCATACACACGGCTTGGTCTAACCTCGGGGGCACTCGTGGCCCTCGACACCGTTGGGCCTGCCAGCAGCGCCATAGTCTGTACACACAAGTGTGCAGTGTTGTGTCACGCAGAGGATGTCTGATCAGCCGAAACATGCGCGACTGCTTCCCGCAAGCCTACCTCGTTCCTTCTTTCTCGACCGCGCTTTTGCCGAGAACCGTATAGCTGCAGAACTTGGCTGGCGATGCATGCAAGCCGCGCCTTAGCGTGTGCTACGGCTCGGACACAGCCCGGGTTCCAGCTGATTCCATCCGTCTTCCCGTCCACAAACACGGATTGAACAGCATCGTGTCTTATATAACAGGGGCGTATCTCTGGTTACGGAGTGCTCCGCGCAGACCTACCGACGCTACTCAACAACGAGACAGGACAGTCTAAGAAGCTTCCTGGGCAGCCTTCTTGAGACCGATTATCATCGACTTTGGTTATTTACCTCTCTTGCCTGGAATGAAGGACGCGGCTTCGTCGGAAAAGAGACGGTAATACTTTTCGCTCCTGTAGGATCTTTCGTTTTGTCTCACTCACTTCTTCGACAGATCGGAGAGTCCAGAGTTTGAATTCTGCGATGATGGAGGGAAGCCGTTGATCACGGCGAAAGGTGTGGTAGGTACTGGGAAAGCGTAGCGTCATGGGAGCCTTGGGAGGATGTCTCTCCACGTTCAATCTGACATGCTCGGCCCAGGTCTACAAATTTCGCCCTGGACAAAAGGTATACCTCGCAGTGCCCGCATCAAACCAGCCAGAAGGCCCTTACATGGTGGAGACTGTGAGTGGCCTTGGCCTGTACACTGTTTGCGATTCAAACGGCCATACAGCCCGCGGTGGCCAGCAGATTGAGGAGAAGGATTTAACCGCGACGAGCTGAGTAACAAAGCTGAAAGTGAAATTATTGCTCAAAGTCATGCGAGGTAGGCCGGTCAGGGTTTTTGCACGCCGAGAGTCAGATTGGGGGGTGCAAAGAGAGCACCTACCGATGTTGGCCACATGTCAAATATCAGGATTTGTATCTAAAGGCGTTGCTATTTGGTGGAGGTGAGTAGTAGCATTACTAACGAGGAAAGACGGGGGTAACACGCAGGAAGAAAGGCAGAAGCGGGGTGGAAACGGCTAGAGACTCTAGGTATATGACAGAAGTCGGCTTGCGGCCCAAGGCATTCTTCAAGGCTGATGGGGGTGGCGGTGCTGTGCTGTGCGGTGCACCTATCAATCAGTTGAATCGAAGGGCCGCATGCTCTCGCCATGCACACGCCCACAGGACCCCCGAAAACTACAGGAACAGCGTGCCAGCAGCCCATCGTCTTCAGAGTCATAGACTAGGTAGTTAAGCACCTTGATCCGAGGCCTGACATAGGTCAGAATGCCCTTTGTCATGAGTAAACCGAGTGAATCCATCCACATATCCAGTACACGTCCAGTATCTATCCATTCATAGCCTCTTGGGCCGACTGTAAAAACATTGTACTACCCCCAAACGCCTCATGTTTCTCTTGACAAGTCATTACAGCAGCAGCTAGTCTATTCGACGACCAGCTCCTCTAGTACTCTCATGGCACGGCCACCTTCGCTCTCGAATCTGCTGACCATAGCCTCGCACTCGTTCTTCAACTTCTCCTCCGCCAGGCTGGCATTGTATTGGATCCACTCCTCGACCGACATCTGCTTCTCGGGACTGGTGAGTTGAGTCCCCTTGAGCAGCAAAGAACCCGAGGCCGCACTTTCCTTCTCCAGATTCTCAAAGACAAGGTCGATGTCTGCAGGCGCCCAAGGCTGCGTGCTCTCCAAATTGTGGAGAAGGTTGGCGTTGCGCTTGGATGGTGAAGAGGGCATGGGGGTTGAGGCCACGTGAGGAGCAGGTGCTACACTGATGCGGGATGAGTTGCCAGTGGTCGATGGCTTGGACGAAGGGGGCTGGTTCTCGGCGTCGGAAGACTGGAGCGATTGGGACGGAGAGAGAGCGGCCTGTTTCGCGGCCGTGGTCGACGAAAAGGCTGGCGGTGTTGCAGGAGTCTCGATATTTGCCTCTGGGATAGACACCGCAGGAAGAGTTGTCTCTACCACAGGCGAAGACGTACGAACAGGGGAGGACGCGGGTACATGTGGTGCGTCGGACATTTGTACGGGCTCGGCCTGGGCTGTCTTGGCTGGCACTTCAGGCTGTGCCTCCTCAACAGGCGGTGGGGGTTGCATGCTGTTCTTGGAACGGACGCGCTTCTTTGGGCCTACTACTGATACCGTGGCAGTGCTAAGCATCGTCGTATCAAAACTCAGCTCATCTTCCGACATGGCGTCTATTGGAGCAGGCGCTCTCTTGGTCGTGATGGCAGCTTCAGGGGCCGGAGCAACATGCTCGACTGATCGCTCCTCGGCTTCTGGGATCTGCTCCTTAACCTTCTGGGCCTTTGTTTGTTTCGAGACCTTTCTCGGACCAGCCTTTCGTCCCTTCTTGGGGACTGGTAATGACTCGGCCTCTTCGAGTTCCATGTCAGCCCGAAGTGCCTTGAGTTCAGCTGAGACATCGGCGTCATCAATCTCGGCAGGCAAGGGGTCAAACATGGCGTGGTCTTCGACCGGTTCATCCTTTGCGACAGTAGTAGTCTTCTTCGTCGACGCCTTCTTCGCCTTACTCTTGGCAGCAGGTGCATTCTTCATTTCAGAGCCAGAGCCGACATCTACCCCTTCATCATCATCAGAAAGAGGTCTGTCAAAGTCGGCCTCTAGTTGGCGATCCAGCTCGGCATCGTCCAAAATGCGAGATTCGGCGGCGTCAACGAACGAGTCCAACGATATAGCCGAGGCTGTCGACGCCTTGCGTGTACGCTTCGCTTTTGTAGCGCGTCCCTTTTTCGGAGCGGCCTTTGTTGGAGGGAGGGGGAAATGTCCAACCAGGCTTTCATCCTCCTGAGAATCGGCAGCGTTGCTCCGGCTGACACGGGTTGCGCGCTTCTTAGGAGCTGATGCCTCGGCATTGGTCAACACCGAGTCTTCAACCGAGTCACTTGCTCGCTTGCGACCTCGGGCTGGCTTGGGCGGCGGCGGAGGTGCACTGTCTTCGAGATCATCTTCGAGCACCTCAACAGGTTCGTCCTTTTTGCCTCGGGTCTTCCTCCCCTTGGCAGTCGTGGCCTTCTTGGTCGTTTTTCGTTTGGTACCACCAGCTGTGGCAATGGAAGTGGTGGTCATGACGCTGTCCTCGTGTTCGGCGGGGTGGTCCAGAGTTGATGACGCTTCCGATACGAATGTCGAGACAGACTGCGAAGAAAGCCGTGAAGCCTTGGATGTCCTGGCACTCTTGCCTTTGGGGGCCTTTTTAATGGGGACTTGTTGATATTGGTTGATGAGTCTGAAGAACGGGCAGTCCGGTGATCGTTTATAATGTTCGTTCATGGGCTTGTCGGTTGGCTCCCATCCGTCGAGCGCGAGCGAGCAGTAGGTACAGGTTGACATGTCGTCGGAGTCGAGAGTTGGCGTGTATTTCCATCCGGCATCGACCATCTTGTCACGCGTCAGCAAGGAAGGGACGTTTCCCAACAGCAGTGATATAGAACGTACCTGCTTCACTTTACACTTCCATCCCCGCTTGCCTTCGTGTGGCCATCTATCTGCGAACGTCTGTTTTCTGGCCTCCATCATGCCGGGGTCGCTGGGGTCGTCCGCGTTGTAGTCGCCAACGCCTGCTTCTATCGCCGTGACAATGGCCCAGCCGCAGCGAGGTGACAACCGCAGGTGCTCTTCGATTGGGCTGTCGTCCTCTTCCCAGCCGCCCAGCCGCTTCTGGCACAGGTAGCAGACGACATTGTCTGGGTTTTCGGATGTCGGTTCGAAATAGAAGCCGGCCCTAGCAAGCTATGTTCCGTCGCATCAGTACGTTTCCCGTATTCCCCCATTGTCGCGCCAGGGAGGTACGTACGCTGGTCGCATCAAGCCGCTTGTGAGGCCATGTGAGGGTCTTGGGAGCTCTGCCGCCCTTCGCAGTGGACTTTCTCCTCGAACCTGGTGGTGCTGAGTGGAAAGAGGCCAATCGACACTCGAGGGTGTAGTATTGGTCTTGCACGTCGCCCTCCTCCATGATGAGCACAGGTGGTAATCACCTTGGTGCGTGTAACGATATGCGCTGGGGAGATGTATGCTGTGATCTCGCAGGTTGGAACCGTTAGATGGCTTTGACGGCGCGCACAAGGTGTAATTGTTGCAAAATCAACTCAATACTCGGCCAACGGATGCAAATTAGACCCGCGACTGTATCGGAGCGACTTGAAGTTGTTGGGGGAAGCGAGAAGGGTGACGCCAGGTATCGACTGTTGCTGAAGAATACGTGAGCAACTTTACACGTCGCGATCGCAATTGGCAGAATGCGTCGCGTTTGTTTACTTTGAATCGGCGGCAACAACCGCGTACACAGCCATATTAATAGCCACACCACAGCCACAGCCACAGCCACATCTTTAGATACAGCCGACACGGTCCGGCCCGAGTGACCCACCTGCGATGCAGCCGCGGTAAATCATCTAACGAGTGTTTCATGCAAATATGAACTGATCGTCTGTCTGTCTTGTGCGCCAAATGCGCACGTCACAGTATCTAGCTACAGAGTCAACGCAGTGCGTGGGCCAAGTCTTAGATTCATGACGAACGCGCATTGGGTATTTGTGAAGATACGCGTGTTGCATTGGCTGGGACCATGGGAAGCTAGGCTGCTAGGATAACATTTCTCAAGTCGTTCATCATCGAGTTGCCGACTTACTATACTCTACTCTGCCCGTCTGGGCAATCCTGCTTCCCAACGTGAGGGAGCCCCCGGAGGTGCAGACCGCTCTCACATGAAAGCGTCTTCGGCCAACACTACCCCGATACCATCGCAGCTTTTGCAAATGCCACGCAAGCCTTCTTGTCGTGACAGCTTACACTGCCATGTGACAAATCAACAACGCCAATTTTGCCCCTTTGTAGTCTATGCGGTGATGCCAAGCTCTCTGTAAAAGGCCTCCGTGCTGGGCTTCCTTCCAAGGAACTGCTCTA
This sequence comes from Arthrinium puccinioides, assembly GCA_022414665.1. Taxonomy (NCBI): domain Eukaryota; kingdom Fungi; phylum Ascomycota; class Sordariomycetes; order Amphisphaeriales; family Apiosporaceae; genus Arthrinium; species Arthrinium puccinioides. The sequence goes on from JAIUNF010000004.1 coordinate 880,477, forward strand.
GCGTCAACATCTCATCTTGGCTACCGCCTCGCTCCAAGACAGTGTGGCGGTATCGTCGGCCCTCCTTGCCGTCCATGGGATTCTTCTTAAAGACACTATGGAACATGTCGGCGCTGTAGACCTCGGAAGACAAGTATCCGTAGTATCCAGCATCATACCCGCCAATCAGATGGCCAAAGGTAGCTTGGCCGTGACCGAAGGTGCTGTTGCAGGAATTGTTAGTTGTGGACTTTTACGCACCAATGCTTCCGGGATCCTGTTCGAAGGCAAGATCACAGACGGGAAACAAGAGGGCAACGCGAAGGGTGGCATGCAATACACATACCTAGAGCCCTCAGGCCCGTCGAGACCACTGAGCTCGTTGCGAAGCTCGTTGTACAGTTTGCTGAGGTCCAGCTTCTCCAGCTCCTCGTGACTCTTGGGCGAATGGACAGTCATGTCGAACATGCCAAAGTGTAGCTGGCGGAGGTTGAATAGGGCGTCGTTGACATGTTTGGTGGCAATCTGCTTCTTAATCAGGTCATCGGGAATCTGTTCGCCGGTCTCGTAGTGCTTGGACAGGGCCTTGATCTGACTAGGCGTCCAGCACCAGTTCTCCAGCATCTGCGAAGGCGCCTCGACGAAGTCCCTAACGGTGGAAGTACCGTGGAACCGCGAGTACTTGGTACGGCCAGCTAAATCGTGGATACCGTGTCCCAGCTCGTGGAAAAGAGTGGTGACCTCGTCGTGCTTGAGCAACGATGGCTTCTTCTCGGTGGGTTTCGAGAAATTGCACACGAGGGCGGTGGCCGGGAAGCGGCGCGAGCCATCAGTCTTGAGGAAACCAGGCTGGAGATTGAAGTTGGCGGCGTGACCATACTTGCCCTGTCGAGGGTGAAGATCCAGATAGAGGTAGCCAACAAAACCCTCACCCTCCGAGGCATCATTCCATACGGAGAAGAGGATAACATCCTCGTGCCATGCAATGTCCTCACCCTTGCCGGTGGGCGACAGCGCGGCACGCTCTTCCTTTCCAACCTCGACAAAGACGAGACCAAAGAGCTCCTCAAAGATGTTGAGCATGCCCTGCACCGTGTTCTGGAGAGGGAAATACTCGGCGATCTTCGTCTCATCGATGCTATATTCCTGCTCCACCATCAGACGGTCGTAATACTTGTGGTCCCAGAGGTAATATTTGCCGTCAGGCTTCAAGCCGCGTGACTCCTCGTCCTTATTCTTCAGTTCCAAAAGATGCTGCTTCTCCTTGAGGCCACCATCGGCCAGAGACTTGCGCAAGTCCCCGAGGAAGGTGTTGACGGTGGAGGGCACCTTGGCCATCTTGTCCTCGATACGCAGGGTAGCGTGGTCTGGGTAGCCCAACATGCGTGCCGCTTCATCGCGCAATAGAATGGCCTCCTTGAATAGCGGTACATTATCGTTGACCTTGTTCTCGTTACCAATAAAGACCCTACGCCTCGTCTCGGGGTTCTTCGCGTACTTGAGGGCCGGGAAGAGGTCGGTATATTTGAACGTCAACTTGACTTTGCCGTCGTTCTCACCGGTGCCCTTCTCGAGTCCCTCGAGGAGATCCTCGGGGACGCCATCCAGCTCCTGCCTGGTGAGCCAAAGTCCGCCATTCTCTTCATTGAGATTCTTTTGAAACTGAATGCCGATCTGGCTGAGACGCTTCTTGATCTCCTTGAAGCGGTCTTTCTGCGACGCCTGGGAGAGACTGAGACCGTTCTTGATGTACCCCTTGCGTTCCTTGTCTAGCAGGCGCAGACTCTCCGGGTCCAGGTCCGGCTCGGCCGTCTTCTGTCTGTCAAAGGCGGCGTCCACCAGTTGGAAGACATCCTCGCGCATGCTGCATTCGATGCCAAAATTGTCCATGATCTTCTCAGCCTCGGTCGAGGCATTGCGCAGCTCGGTATCGCTAGAGACGTACTGGTAGAAGCCCAAGATGCGGCCGGTCAGGGTGCCCTCGTTCTCGTCGACGATCTGAGGGGCGAGCACCGAGGCGAAGGTGGCCTCGCCGGCGGGCACATCGGCCACGAGCTTGTCGAGCACCTTGCGCGTGGTTTCACAGAGGGCCTTGGCATCGGTGACAATGGTCTCCTTGGTGCCGGTGAAGGTGGGCGGCGGCTGAGGCGGGCTCTTGTATTTGTCGGGGACCTTGGCGGCAGACATGATGGGCCGACTGTTCACACGAGTATTCAGGTTCGGGACGGGGCTCAGCCTCAACCGCAGATGATTCAAGTGCGAGGTGAGGCGGGCGGCGGCTCGTGGGGCAGCCAGGTTGAAGGCAATGGCGGCGAGGAGGATGAGAAGGGGGGTGAGGAGGAGGAGACAAGGTCTGTGGATATTCTTGGTGCGTGAAGCCAGCGTGGTGGTTTGGACTCGGACTCGACGTTAGTCGTGTTTAGGTAGCGATACTTGAATTGCTGGGTCTTGGGATCCAATCGGAGACAGTTGCAGCTTCCAAAGTCCAATGCGGCAAGAGGGCTGATGACAGCTAGGGACGGCTAAGGCAGGAATGGTGGGGTTGCACCGAATCGCTAGCAATTACGTAGTACGTAGTTACGGAGTAGAGTTATGCAGGGGCAGGGTCCAGTAAGTTACGTAGTTAGTCAGGAGTCAGTACACAGTACTTCGTAGCTAGCGGGTTTTGCTGGTTTGGCGGGGGAGTCGATGCGCCGACTACTTGTCAAAGTGGATATGACAGACTAGTTACCCAGTCTACCTCTTTCGTCAGACGGTACTTTTCATGTAACTATTCCGTACTGGTGTGGAATCACTGAATCGTGGGTGCCGGATAGCGAGTGATGAATGGTGATGTTGACTTGCTTGCTCTGTGTGACTCGGGGAAGTTCGACGAGAGCCCGACAGGTTGGAGCTGCACTTGGTCGAAGGAGGATGGCTGGGCTCCCGTCACAAATCCACCCCCTGATATCATGTATGCTTGATAATAAATCATCGTCACTCGGCCACACATTGACAGCATCATACAAACACCGTTCGGATTCATTCCGACGCACCATGGCGTCCGTCATCTGATGCACTATTCGTCCACCAGCGTGCCAATAACAAGCAGGCTTACCCAAATCAATACACTGCAGCAGTAGGCGCCCTTCAATGAGCAAACGCCAAGTCATAACCAGTCATGCAAATTTCCCTGTGATGCTGATGATGTGTCAACTCAGCCCGCAGCCATCCCGTCATTTCTCGCCGTCATCGTACAGCACAGATACCGTCTAGTTGGCTAGGATCGTTCGGACAAGGTCTTGTTCAGGGGTTAGCGAAACTCCGGCTTGTCTGGTTCGTTTCTTCTTACCCGTGTAGTTGACCTGCCCTGAGCTGGTGTCCACGGCTTTGAGCAGCTCGTCGACCTCGTCGTCCGTCATCTTCTCGCCCAGATTCGTCAGGATGTACTTGAGCTGACCAACGCCGATAAAGCCCGTCATGTCCTTGTCGAATACCTGGAAGCCGCGGCAGTACTCGTCGGGCTCGCCGGGGTCGCGGAAACCGCCCGGTCGGTTGAGAACGCGCTGGAACGTCTCGAAGTCGACTGGCGCGGGATGGTGTCAGCAGATGTCGTGTAGTCCCAAATGCTCGTAGACTCACAGTCACTACCAACGTTCTTCTCCAAATCTTGAATCTCGGACAGAGTCGGGTTCTGGCCACAGGCGCGCAGCAGATCGCCCAAGCTGTCGAGAGTGACGCGGCCGTTGCCTCGCTTGTCGAACAGCGAGAAAGCCTCCTTGTAGTTGGTGGACGCCTGTTCGCCGTTAGCTGCCATTGCCGCGATTTGCTATGCGGGCAGTGTCTATGTGCGCGTATGCGGTATTGGACGTTGCTTTGCAAGAGAAGAGAATATGGTTTGGCGGGCAGTGCGGGGGAGACAGGGAGAGAAAGTTTGTCGGGTGAGGTTGCGCAAAGGATGCCGGAAATGATTGATTGATTGATGCGGGAATCAACACAGGGCAAATCACAACAAGTCGTCCCTGGGTGACGCTGCCAGAGCTTCCTCTCGTTCCCAGGCTGATGGCTCTGACGGTGCTGAGTGGCTGCTTTCTCCTGCCGCAACGCGCTAGAACAGGGATTCTGGTTGCTCAAGTGCTCAGGTGCAGGTTTCTTGCAGGCTCTTGCATCTATTCGGCGGGCGGGTCGGTCGTCGGCGACAAGAGATTTCCAATGCAAAGGAGGGGCACCAGCGCAGCACCAGCACCAGCACCATCACACCACCTTTCCTCCAGCGCGCCTCCTTTTTGGGTTGTTTACATTGCAGTGTCTCGCGAACGGGCAGCGACAGATATCAGGACGGTAAGCACTTACCATGGCGATTATGTCGAGACGAACTGTAGGGATCGGCGGGAAGCGAAATGAGTGAGGTATAGAGATTAAAGGAAATTGGCCTTGGTGATGTTGTTTCTTGGAGGAGTCGAAAGACGGCAACAGACACAGACGGCAAACAAGGGAGAGATGGCAGAGAGGGTCCAGGTTTGATCAGACCAGCAAAACAGTGAAACGCTGGTTGAGACTGTCCGTATCGCCGCCGCCCATTGGCCGCTGGGCACTGGTCCCTGGTCTGTGCCGCCATTTATGGCTGGGACGCAGTGGTGGAGATGCTCTATTGTCACGGCAACCACCACCCTAAAGGCTAAACAGTACGTGGGGGCCTGCAACAAAGTTCAGTACGGAGTAATTGGCGGTCAGCCACTCCGCACCAACACGCAGGCTTGTCCAGCCAGCAGCGTAGTTAGTACATTCATTGATGGATCGATTCCACAGGGCGAATCATTGCCACTGAACACGCGTCGATTGCACGTGTGTCCCATCCGACCTGTTTTGGTGCCGTTGCTCGACAGCATGCAAAATGCAATGGTAACACGAGTCATACGGAGGGAGTACGGAGTACCATGGAGCGAATCCATCGCGGTCTACGGAGTATGGAGTAGAGTGATAAGATTTGCAACCCCTGCTCGGCAGAATGAGGATCACTGCCACCACAATGGACATAGCCTGGACGTAACAGTACGGATAGACAACGTTCAATGTCAATATCGATGCTCATTTGGTACTCCGTACATGGTGTGTAGTTATGATACAGGTCCATCTTCATGCCCATCTCTATTGCCTCACTTCCTTCTCGCCATCAACAGATACGTCCCCCAATCCGACTCAACATCGGCCTCCCTCCACCCGCTACCCAACGCCTTCCACTTGGGCACCGCATCTATCATGCGGTCCCACATGACGTCGATCACATCACCCTTGCCACCCTCCGCCCTCGACTTGATCTCTCCGTGTTGTTCCTTCCACGCGTGGTAGCAGCTGAACGTGCGACAGTATGCCTCGACCGCGCCCAGCTTCATCTCCTTCCTCAGCCACGCCACGGCCTCCTCCTGGCCCTCCTGGCCGGGCTCGTGCATCAGCCGCTGCACGTCCGCCCACTCCTCCCCGGGCGGCACCACGCTCCGCAGCAGATCCCTGAGGATGTTGCGGCCCGGCTGCTCCCAGAACCGACCCATGCCTTCGATGCCGGGCGCCACCTCCCCGACGCCGTAGACGAACTCTTCCATGATGGCCGTGGCCTGCTCGTAGCCCAGCAGGACGTTGTCCTTGTAGCCGAAGAAGGCGATCGTGCCGCCAGGCTTGACGACGCGCGCCAGGTTCGGCCACACCCTGGCGTAGTCGAACCAGTGCGCCGCCTGCCCCGCCACGGCCATGTCGACCGACGCGTCGTTGACAAAGTCCAGGTCCTCGGCGCTGCCCTGGCGGAAGCTAATCCGGCTGTTGCGCGTCGTCTTCTTGGCCTGCTTGACCATGCCGAGGGACGGGTCGATGGCCTTGACCGACGTGAAGTACGGGCTCAGCTCGCGCGAGATGAGGCCGTGGCCACAGCCGAGGTCCAACATGGCGCTGCCCGGGGTAGGCAGCTGGTGGTAGGACAGCACGCTCCTGTACAGGATGGACGGGTACGAAGGCCGGAAGGCCGCGTACGACTTTGCCGAGAACGAAGTGCGGCTGGAGATGTGTCAGTCTTTCGTGTCCTCGGTGGAAGTCCCTGTAGACTGAACGTACGCGAAGGTCGCCATTTCGAAGACTTGGGGGGGCTTCTTTGATGTTTTGGTCGTGCAATGTTAAAGCGACTAAAGCTGGACGCAGTATGGTATGCCAAAGTTGCTTTCGTCTGTTGCTCGACTGATGGAAGGATATGTACGGAGTAACGAGTGGATTTATAAGTTTGGTAACTAGGACCCCTGAAACGGGTCGAAGTGAGTGAACCAACAAATAACTAACTTAACCGTACGGTCGACAAGCGGAGACCGGCGCGGAGCCGAGCTGCCGCTGTCGCTGCTCACATTCCACACTGCCTCGACAGGTCTCTAACGTTACCATGAAGTACTAGTTCCGTTACCCCATAGTTATGCCAAGAACGGTAAATGACACCCCAGGGAATGAACAGAATGACGTTTTGTCCCCCGCAACCCGCTCCGTGCATTCTATGAAGAGACAGCGGCTTTTCATTCTCATCCTGTCACTTGCAAAAGCTCGGCTCGTTCATTACTCACGACGCACGTAGCAACTCGATCATCTCACACGACTTCTGAAGCGAATTGACAACATGTCGACCGAGGCCACAGTCCGCGCATTCTTCTCGTCGCCCTACTTTGCTGTCGTGGGCGCGAGTTCCAACACGACCAAGTTTGGACACAAGAGTAAGCCTTGACACGCTTCATTTTCGTCAAGAGAAGGCCGGTGAAACGTAGTAGCGTACTCGATGTTGCATTACCAGGCTTTGTTTTCTTCTTCTTCAAGTCTAACAAGTGACTCTCCTCCCCCTTGCAGTCTTCGCCTGGTACACAACCCGCTCCCTCCCCGCGACCCCGATCAACCCCACGGCGGCGTCCATCGACGTCGGCCCCAAGGCCTTCCCTGCGCTGCCCAACCTGTCGGCGCTGCCGCACCCGACGCAGACGTCCGTGTCCATCATCACGCCGCCGCGGGCCACTCTCGAGGTGCTCAAGGAGGCCAAGGCCCTGGGCATCCCCGCCGTCTGGATGCAGCCGGGCAGCTTCGACGACGAGGTCCTCGCTTTCGCGCGCGCCGGCGGCGAGGAGGGGTACGAGGGCGAAGTGGTGGCCGGGGATGGCGGGAGGGGTAGCGAGGGGTGGTGTGTGTTGGTGGATGGGGAGAGAGGGTTGAAGGCGGCTGGGAAGTTGTGAGCTTAAAGACGAGTCTTGAATTTTTGTTGGTATGAGCTGCTCGAGGTCGAAGTCGTGAGACGGTGGTGTGTTTGTCGCTTGGTTTGCGAGGATACCAAGTGCTCCCTCATATGACATCTCATACGAGTCGAATCAAGTCTATACGCTGACCTCGCACCCACACAAGTATCGGCCATGTCCCTCTATCCCTGGCATTCTTCAAGTAGCTTGACCAACCAACTCATCGCCTGCCGTCCTTCCTTCATCCCATATATCCCAGCCAGCGGGAAGCAATGCATCTGACCCTCCCAGATCAACCACTTTCCCCTCACCCCATTCACCTCGCACTTTTTCCGCATAACCTCGATGTCGGGCGCCAGGACGTCATGCGTCCCATACACCCCGTGTACGCCCACGCCCAGCTCCGCCAACAACCGATATGTCTCGTCTCCGTGCAGTACGGGTGAGACCTGCGGGTCATCCGCCCGCGTCGCCTCCGAATCCGGCTTCCCCTTCGGCGCCGCTATCCACGCCCTCGCCACGCCGGCCGTATAAGTCGCGCCTAGCAGCGGATCGACCCTGTTGATCTGCTCAATCTCCGGGTTCGTATTCCGCATGTCTACCGCGGGAGACACTAGCACCACGTCCCGCAGCGCGCTCTCGGGCCTCAGCCCACCACCGCTCGCAGCAGCAGCATCATCGCCATCGTCATCCGGCAGACCAGCCGACCCAACCAGCATGGCGGTCACGGACACGTCCTGGGGGCGCGCGGCGACGATGTTCCGCTGCTGCTGCTGGGCCCACCAGAAACCCAGACTCAGCGCGACGTTGCCGCCTGCCGAGTCGCCCATCAGCGTGACCTTTTGGCCCCGGGCCACGGCATCTTCCATGAGCGCCGACAGGAGCTCGCGGAGGGCGGGGGAGGGAGGCGCCGGCCGGGCTAGACGGCGCGAGCGGGTAGCTGACGAGCGTGATGCCGTCGTAGTCCGCCGGCGCCAACCGGGCGACCAGCCTGCTCAGAAAGGTCCAGTGCATGCCCGTGGGCGGGTCCTGGAACGCGCCGCCGGCAAAGTAGTAGATCTTGGAGGGCGGCAGCCCGCTGATCCTCGGCGTTTGGGACTGCTGCTGCTGCTGCTGCTGCTGGATGTCGTACATCCACACCCCGCTCGCGGCGTGGCGATGCTCGGTTATGCGGCATCCGTTCTTGGATTTCGGGTATGAGTCCAGGCGCGGGCTTCCGCCGGGTAGGGGTCTGCCTGGCGTAACGAGGTGAGGCCGGAGGGGCTTCACGACGATCCGGAGCACGCGGTATAATAGGGATAACTCTGTTTCTTTCTGGACTGAGAAGGCATTGCCTTTGGGGTGTTCTGGGGGCAATTCGGGCATAATTCGCCTGTTTGAGCTTGGGACTACGGGCTGTGGTTGTAAGTTGGTGAGGAGTTTGGGTGCAGCCGTGCCGATCGTCGGCGTTTTGCTCTTTGAGGCGTCTACAGCAAACACGCTTGTTGTGATTCTTTACAAATTGGCCTCAGTCGTGAGTTATATGAGTCCAGATACGCCGTAAATTGTAGATTAAAAGAGCTATTTGATATGACAAGATTTCGGTCCATTTGCACCGGATACGAAAGTCTGTAAGTGGTGACGACGTCTATGAGTGAAAGGTGGGGGCAGCGAAAGGCGAATCGGAGTTAAAATAGAGAGGCACGTTATCAGGAAACACTGATCGAGATGAAGGCTTCTTCTCAGCCCCCGTTCGAACTAGCTGCCCCGTGTTGGGGATAATAGAAGATAAAAGAAAAGAAAAAGAAAAAAAGACATCTAGTCTGAAATGAAATCGGAAGGGTATCTGCCAATAGGCGCATCAACTCGTTACGCCCCCAAAACGTGCTGCTACTGCCCCGACTGAAAGGCGTCGCCCAGTCGGTACCCCGGGGATCGAAAGTAGTCCTGCATCCTCCCCATGACGATCGGGTTCGCCATCGGCATGGACGACAGATCCGGCCAGAAGAGATTCGGCTCGACCTTGACGTCCGAGTGGACGCTCGTCCGCCGGCTGCTCATCCCTGATCCGCCCTCGTCGTTGTCGTCGTAAGAGAAGACGGACGATACGCTCGAGGCCGAAGACCACCCGCGGCTGTGCCTGCACTCGATGGCCCGCGGGGTTTCCATACCAGGTGTAGGAGGCGGCGGTGGGTCGGTTTGGACGCATGCGTCAGAGTATGTCGATACCCTCTTGCGCGGTTGCTGTGATAGTTCCTGACGCGTATGCGCTTCTATGGGCGAATTCCTGAGGGTCTGATGTGATCGGATAGGAGCTTCTATTGGCGACGTCCTGCGTATATAATGTTCTCGGGTTGAAGTTTCGATCGGCGAGGACCTGTTGATGGGAGCTTCTATCGATGATGGCCTGTTGAGAGGAGCTTCTACCAGCGAGGCCCTATATGTGCGATGTTCTACGGGTGAAACATCGCGACTGATGCTCACCGAGCTAGCACCCTCGACCAACGACTCGAGAGATTGGTTCGAATTGTTCTTGCGCAGAGAGGTTGGCCGACTCAAAATCGGGCCTGTACTGCCAGGGTACTGTACCACTTGGGCCGATGGTGTTGCCTGTAGCGTAAGGGGCAGCAACGTGGAAATCCTGCGAGACCTGCGCTGGTTCTCCGATTCTTCCGTAGGCGTTTCAAACACCTTGGCCAACGACAGCGTTCTTCTGCTGCTGGGTTTCCATCCCAGCGAGTTCAGAGTCACGGAACGACGCCTGTTCGTTGTGTCCGTATTGGCCGCTGGCTCGCTGGCGATGAGAGATCGACGCTTGAGACCAGCTGCGTTATCGTGGGCGGCAAAGGTACTCGCCCTTGCCAAAGTGCTAAATCGCGGAGGCAGTTCTGTCGGCCTCCCGAGTTTGTTTCCGTTCTGGTCCGAGGCGAAGAATTCGCCGTCGCGAGGTCCCAAGATGACCTGCAGAGAGGCATAGTCTCTGTGTCCACCGTCCGGCGCAAAGAGCCACTCTCGAAGCTCTTCGGGCAACCCATGGCCATCTAGACGGACATCTGTTAGCATCGAGGCATCGTTCGGCGCCTGGCTGGGAAGCTCTTCCCACCTTGTTGAACGCCTCCCGCCCGCGTCTTCCAGCAGATGTAGAAGCTTCCGTGCGGCCCCAGGGCAGTGACGACCAGCTCTGCGATACCATTGGGATCATTCGGATCGCTGCTCAATTCCTCCAGGCGTTTAGATAGCATCTCATCCGGGCTAACACTAGACAGCAGTACATTATAAGTCACATCTCATCAAGAGACAATTAATGGGCCAGGTTCCGGGATAACGCGTCCGGCGCTGGGCAACAGTGAATCTTCCGGTAGTTGAGAAACAGAGAGATTGATACTTTGGCGAATAGCAAAAGACGGTCCGAGTGACGAGGTGGAGAAAGCCTAATCACAGACCGGACCAAAACCTTGTTGAGAGAGTACGTACTGTGTAGTACGAAGTAAACAAAATGATGACTACTGCTACTACGACTCTGCATGCTACGTACACTGTACGGAAGGCACGCAGGCGCTCAAACCCTTCGTGATGCAGCTGCCAGCACACGAAGCAGACTAACTAAAACTACGGATTACGGGGTAGTTACACAGTCCACAGTACATCCGTATGCTTATGCGAATCATGCGATGATGGGGTCCGACCCACACGGCAGAAACAAGAAAGTCGTGCGACTGAGAACTGAACCCCGTTACCTGCCTGGCCAATCGTACGACGACCGAAAGACGGTCGACGAGAGAGCCGAGCAGGCACGGACGGGACGATGACTCGACGGTTCCCATCCCTGCCCAGATTCTTATACCCAGGACTCCCGCACGCCTGCACCTGGTAATCGAGACTTCGTGGCCCCAGAGGCTCCAGCGAACGAGTCGGTCAAGAGAAGATGGGCTCATTGAGTCCATGGCATCGTGGATCGTGGCTGGGATACCACTGCTCTCCAGACTGTTCAGACGAGAGGAACAGGAACAGTGGCGGGAGAGTCTTTGTGGCGCTAGAACCGTACGTTGTACCCTGTAGTTGAGATAAGCTGTCATTAGTTACGGATACTCGTCACCCATGCTTGGACGAGAGGAAGCTGTACACGCACACAGTAGGCTCGCGTCTTCAATGCACATATCAAACACCGAGGGCAGTCACTGGCTGGTACACCCCAAGTTATGCCTCGTTCATAGCTTGGGATGAAGGGCTAGGTTGGTCCTGGAAAGGCGAGTCTCGTCGGCTCATGATCAGTCTCATTTGATCTTGAATAGGGGCATGGACGATACTTCGAGCGTCTCCGTCTCGTCCTCTAGTAAGCTTATTTCACTATCCTCGGTCTGTTCGGTTTGCTCGCTGAGCACACTCTGCTCGTCCATCTGCGTCATTCTCTCTTGCCGGCCTAGCTCAAGCAGCCGCGTTTGGCTCGCTTCTAGATGCTGTTCGTCATTAGGATTAGGGGTCGGCTCAACCTGCTGACCTTGGTCGTCTTCCTCGTCTCGACCCTGCCTGCTCTGCCTGCTCTGCGCATCCTTTTGAACCTGGTCGGTCCCTTCGCTCTGCCCGTCTTGTTGTTGTAACCTCGATTCCTCCCGTCCCTCTTGCTCCCTTTGGGTCTCTGCCGGTTGCGGAGCTTCTCCTGCCTCTTCCTGCCGGCTCTTCTCCTGCTGCCGCTTCAGCATCTCGTCCAGGCTCACTGGCTCCTCCTCCTCGTCTGGCTTGGCGACTTTCTTCTCCCGCCTCGTCAGCTCTATCTCGAGCACCCGGGTCCCGGCGGGCAGCTTGTCCCGTAGACCGTTGTCATCGCGGTCAAAGTAGAGCGACCACACTTCGGGCGCTACTTCGACCGCGGCAAAACCCTCCCATCCTTCGAACGTCATCCGCCTATCCTGGCGCGTGCAGTCGAATGGTCCGGTGAGGTTTGGCTGGGCTAAATCGCGTACCCCATACTTGACCTCGTACGTGTCCTTATCAACGTATATCCAGTTGAGGATGGGCGCCTCGTCCGTGATGGTGCTCACGAGACCCTCGTGCTCCGAGTCAGGGTACGGGAGAAAGTACCCACTGAATTGATGCGGTGCCAGCCCGGTTCCGTCAAAGTCTGGTATGCTTCCAGTCTCGACAAAGAGCTAGTTGACCGGTCATGGGATCAGCTTTCTGATCAGCGACGGTCGGGAGGCCGGGCATACTTCGTACCTTTGCACCCTTGAGGACGATGCATTTGTTGTTGACCTCGGCGCTCCGTGTCGAAGGGACGAGGCATGTCACCATCATATTGCACCGTTGCGCCCGATGCTCTTCGCGGCGGTCCTTGGACTGGCTCTGGCGGATGGCCTCTTGCGACCCCAGCAGAGCCGGGGCTGAAACTATTGCCAGTAACATGCCTAGCACCATCTTGACGTGTTGATGCACAATGAAGGAGGGGTCGTACGAGATGAACAGTGGGAGACTGGAGTGAACGGCGACTCTGACGATAACTCGGCTGCGATGACTTAACGTCAGCTACAACTGTGTGTGCTGGCCGAGCTTTGACCGAAGAGACACGTCGGTCAAGGTGGACCACGTGAAGCGATCCCAACCCATACGTCGTAATAACAGGTGGCTAGGGGCAAGGGAAGGCAAGGGAAGGCAAGGGGGGGTACGGGGCGGAAGACAGCCAGCACGAAAACATCGTCCCAGATTTAAATTCGACGTGACTGGGAGGGTGTCAGCTTCTCGACGTCCTTGCGCATCACCATGTTTCACTCTGGGGCCCGCAGAGTAGCAAAAGTGGCAGTTGTCCTCGATAATCTGATGATTCTGATGGTGCTGGCGCCATGTTGGAGATCCACCTGCAACGACTCGTACCATGGCGGGACCGGCGATAGAACCCGGACCCCGGGAACCGGGGAAACGGCATGATGCGCCAGTGCCTGGTGCCAGGTGGGCAGCCATCGCGGCTGGATGCGCGGCGTGAGTATCGTTATGCTAAGCTGCCTACGGAGTACTACCTAGCAGTCTGAACGGCGCCATCGAGGCGGGCCCTCGTTGTACTCTAGTCTCCGTCGTCGTGTTGTGTGTGTGACTGATGTCCGAAGCTGGGGTCCAGGCTTGAGACGGCAATGCTCTGTCTGATCAAACCGTATTCGAGGCGCTCTACTCAGATGAGTGTACGGACAGGTACGGAGTAGCCAGCAGGCGCACTTCGTATACACAGTCTCGCGATATAGCGTTGTCTTCTCTGGCTCGAACCCGAATGGCTATTAAAGACCTTGCATATCCTGATCTCAAAAGGTCTGTCACATCTCAACTCATCCCATCTCATCCCATCTCATCTCATCGCACTCTCGCACAAACACACAAAGCCATCTCCACCAGATTCACCTCGTCTCTCACACTTCGAACCCAACTAGCCAGTCTAGCCCATCGCTCTCACCACCTTCACAATGGCCACCACCACCAGCGCGTGAGTAACGCCTCCCTCACACATCAACAGCCAGGCATCTCAACATTACTGACACGGCTGCAGAATCCCCACCACCCTCAACTCCGACACGGAATCGGACGGCCAGGCTCGCGGCGGCCGCAAGGCCCTTGCGCAGATCGGCTCTCATGGCCAGGGTCTCCCCTCCAGCTCGGGCTTGTCAGCACCCGCCGGTTAGTACACCCACCCACCCACTCACAATGTTCCGCCATTCGTCCCCCTCCCATCTCACATGCTAACTTCCGCGATCAGGCCAGCTCCTGCGAGGCGCCGTTGACGACGCCGGCAAGCCCACCAAGGCCGCCCTGATGGTCGGCATCAAGCTCGATCTCGAGGCCGAGATCCACCTCACCGCCCGGATACGTGGTGACATCGCCATCGGACTGTACTAGAGTCCGAGTCCGCGCCCGTGCCCGGATGATGGATGGCATTGCATTGCATTGACAAGGCGACACCGTAAGCTCTGCTGGTCTGAATATAACGGAGTAGTTACTCTGCAGGAAAAGACGCGCGTAGCTGGGGGGTTTGGTGATAACTCATGTCACATGTGATGCGGCGAGACGAAAAAGATAGATAGTTAGCATGTCCCACCTTTTCAAGAAAGAAATCATGTTTCGACAACTACACGGTCACACCCACATCTTTGACTAGATTGATTGAGTGCGATCACGTGCAGAATATAATATGACGGCACATGACTTGTGTCAAACTCTATTGCGCAGATCCTCCCCTGGTCCTACCGTCGTCCATACAAGGACTCGACTCGACAGAGGGCCAGCCGCCAGCCAGTCCCGCGATACAGCTTCAAGGCCACCTCGTCCCCCCCCACCCACAAACGTTCAGTTGCATCGTCTCGGCGCCGACCTCTGTCGGAACGCGCTCACTTGTAACTACTCCGTAGCTACTACTTTGCGGCGGAGTTCCTCGCCTCGACTCTCCTCATCCACTTCCATGTCGTACCTAGCAGAACGGTCCCTTCTTCTCATCGTTGAAAAGGATCTAAGGAGCAGAACCACGCCTAGTCTTGCTCCACTCGCTACATGCTATATACACGGCCGACATGTCGCGGTGCCCCCTCCCCCATCTCTTTCCAGAACCAATTGAACTTTGTCGGGGCGACGATGTAGCTCGGAAGGTCTCTCACCCCTGCCTTCTTGCTACGCACGACGTTATCAGTGCCCCGTGTATGGCAGTCTACGGAGTACCCATGAGGAGAGTCATGGGTAGTTATCAGGGATGGACCTACTGAAAAGTGTCATTTCTCGGCCTAGTAAGTATCCTAGTTACCCATTCTCCTAGCTCAAACGACTAGAACAGGCATAGCCCGGGTCATTAGAACTTATCTTCAGCGGATTCGGCCGCAAGCAAAGAGCGAAAGCCGAAAGTGTGTTGAAGGGATGGGGAAACCTGAAATACGCATAAACAACAAAAGCACTAAAGTTGGTCTAGTCACAGGCTACTTTAAGACTAAACGAAAACCGAAGACCAAAAGTTTTACCAACTTCAAACCTTCTACCAACAACCTCCAACATTCACCTGAACTGTTTACTACAGCGCTCTAGATGTCCATCTACTACTGCTCTATAGTATAGTATATGCCAGTCCGTTCGATAGACCTGGGAGGGTACAACTTGTGAATAGTCTAGAGCGTTAAAGCAGGGCGTGACTATTTATATTGTAACGACGAAATAGCTACCTAGAGGCTGGCCCTTGTACAGTTTTGTACCAAGTCTGTGAAAATTATAAGCTACCATAAATGATAGAAACCTGATGTTACGTGGGGTACAGTCTTTGCCACAAACTTACAAGAGTGTACTGTGATATATTATAGCCAGTCAACGGTCATCTACTATGTAGATGATGGAGATCAAACTAATTCCGCAAAGAGGGTGGGGGAGGGTACACGATTCCGCACTTTAGTCTGTTCTCCGCAGGGATATGATACACTGCCTGGGGGGGATCGACGGCTTTTGAGGAAAGAGCGAAGGCCGAAGCATGACTTGGAAGACAGAAAAGCAGGAACACTCCCAAATAAGAAGCAAAGGGGCAACCTCGGGCAGGACTTCTGATTAGGCCGTTATTCACCTGCTTCCCTTCCAAGATAACAGGCAACTCCTCCAACAAAGTTGAACAAACTTGCGCCTTTCGTTGCCAACATCCCGCTCGATCTTGTTTGCCTCTAGGCTCTAACCATGGCGCCTGGGTTTGGTCTCGAAGAAACTGCTGCAATGCCTCTTCAGGACGAGATGTACTCTCCGATCTTGTCAGTTTTGGCAGCTACTTTGTTACTGGTTCGTTCATTCATGCCTGCCGGATGCTTCAGTTGGAGCGGAAATAATACTGATTATAAACCACGAATCAGGGACTTTCTTATCTGCTGTATTGGCCCATATACAACCTCTTCTTCCATCCTCTCCGTCGGTTCCCAGGACCGAAGCTGAACGCCATCACATGTATACCATATTCGCGCAGCGACCTTTCCGGGCTGTCGCAGGAGAACACGTTGAAGCTTCATCAAACATATGGCCCTTTCGTGCGCATTGCGCCAAACATTCTCTCCGTCAGCCATCCGGATGCCGGCAAGGACCTCAGGGGTCATCGCAAGGGGGGCAAAGAAGAGAACAGCAAAGACCCGGCCGTCGCGTATCACGCCAGGCACGACATACTCGGTGCGAACCGGGAGAATCACACGCGCTTCCGTCAGGCTCTGTCGCGTGGATTCTCGGCCCAAGCCATGCTGGAACAGCAGCCGGTGATAAAGAAATACATCGACACCCTCTTCCGGCGGCTTCACGAGCAATGTGCCGATGGCACAGTCCCGGTGGACATGGTGGCCTGGTATAACTACACCACCTTCGATGTCATAGGCGATTTGGCGTTTGGCGAGCCTTTCGGCTGTTTGGAAAACTCGGACTACCATCCATGGGTTCGCAATATATTTAGCAACGTCAGGCACCGGCAGCTCTTGCGCCATATGCTTCGGTATCCCTTCAGCGACTTGCTATGCAGGTTCGCCATCCCCAAAGATCTGGCCATGAAGCACAAGGAACACCTCGATCTCTCGGCGATGAAGGTGCGCAAAAGATTAGCTGTCGAGACCGATAGGGCCGATTTCATCGGCAAGATGATTCAAAAACGGGAAGGAAAGGTTACAACTGTGAGTTTTCCCCCATCCCTTCCACGATTCATCGTCTGAATGGTGTAGATACTAACCGAACGGGCACCTTTGCAGGAAATGACCTTCGAGGAGCTTACATCCAATGCATCCGTCCTCATCGTTGCCGGGTCTGAGACAACAGCCACTGCGCTCTCAGGGGCAACGTTCTTTCTCGTCAATAACCGCCAGGCGCTGGCCAAGCTTACTGACGAGGTCCGATCTGCGTTTGCGAGCGAGGATGATATTAATCTGATCAACACGCAAGACCTAAAGTACTTGCAAGCTGTCATAGAGGAATCACTTCGCATGTTTCCGCCTACGCCGGGTGGACAAGGACGCAAGATTGCACGCGGCGGCGACTACATCGCTGGGGAGTTCATCCCTGAGAACGTAAGTCCGAATCAGAGACATCCCCAGGAACGAGAATGGAGATAATTTGGCAGACTCACACTACAACCACCCCGCCACAACAGACAATCGTCGAAACTCCACAATGGTCCTCGTATCACAACCCCGAATACTTTGCGCAGCCCGAAGAGTTCATCCCTGAACGCTGGCTTGGCGATGATCGCTTCAAGAACGACAAGCGAGAAATCATGCAACCGTTTACAACGGGGCCTCGCAACTGCATTGGTAGAAAGTATGGTTTTTTCTCTCTTCTTACCCTTCCTTCTTCTTGGTCACATCCCCTCTCTCGCTATTCCCTCCCTCTCTACCCCCTGTTTACGACATGAACTATAGCTGACGAGGATTCTCTTACTCCTTTAGTCTTGCATACTCTGAAATGCGCTTGATCATAGCTCGGATGGTCTGGGCCTTTGATATGAAGCCCGCCGAAGACAGTCACGACTGGTTGGCGAAGACACGAACCTACATTCTCTGGGATAAGGGACCGCTGAACTTGTACTTGACTCCTCGGTCGACGAAGTAAGTAATTGAGTGGACAAGGACGGCTGTTTTCTTCTTTCTACAGACCTGTAGTTATGCAATGCAAACGCCATCAAGAAACGCACCGGGGGAGAGCTGTCTTTGGCTTTACATGACGAGAACAACACAACCTGGCGACTTGAGATCATTTTCGAAAGTTGTATTCGTGGGAGAATCATACCCCGGCCACAGCACCGAAAACAAGCTGGCTGACAGCACGCTTGGTGAGATAGTAACACTGTGACACCACGTCGCCAACTCTAGGTGGTATCGCCCCTGTTCAATCCCGCAAACAGCTCACTTCGCACCACCAGCTCGGCTGGCGTGCCGACGTCGGCAACCCTCCCATCGTCCAAGACGACAACGCGATCGTAGTCCAGCACCGCCTCGAGTTTGTGGTTGATTGCGATGAGAGTCCTCCCGCCCAGCCGAGCTTTGATCAGCGCCTCTATCTTCTGTTCGGTTTCCTTGTCGACACTACGAGTGGGGGAAACGGTCAGTAACTAGTCACCCGAGGTACACCACGAAATCCACGGGGTGGTTCGGCAAGAACAGCAGGTAGGTATGACATACCTGCTTGTGGCTTCGTCCAGCAGCACAATGTCGCCTTCGTGGCCCGGCGTTCCGCGCCTTCTCTCCACGTCCAGCACGACGCGCGCCACGCTCAACAGCTGCTCTTCGCCGGCCGAGAAATTGCAGTCTTCTCGCTTGGCCGTCAGGCCCCCGGGGACTCGGAGTATCATATCCAACACCCCGCACTCGGCCAAGAGGCTCTCGAGCCTTTGGTCCGAAAAGGCCTCGTGCGGATCTAGCTCCTGGCGCAGGCTGTCGAACCCCTCCAGCTTGTCCTGTGAGATGACATGGAAGCGCCTGCGCAGCGCGGCAAGTGGAATGTCTCTATTCGTGTGGTCCACTCCGTCGATGAAGATGGATCCAATCGGGATATTGACCATACGTAGGAGCGCGAGATGCATAGTCGACTTGCCAGATCCCGTCCGACCGCAAACGGCGATGCGCTCACCGGGCTTGATGTCCAGACTGACGCCTCGGAGGCTCCAATGCGGTCTCGATTTTGAAGAGTCTCCAGTCACCTCTGTGTTCATATCCGCGTCGGCGTCATATGTTGCCCATACGTTCTCGAATCGGATGGCGCTTTTCCCTAGCCCACGCGATGTTGCGTCCTCTGGCGCGGAAGCACGCGTCGGGCACACTTCGTCTTCCTCGGCCGGAGTCTGACGCTGGAATAGAGTGATGCGCGCGATTGCGCCCAACGAGGTTTCGAGGCCTGTCCACGCGACAATGAACTGTGTCATGGTCTCGCCGAGCGTCACGGCATTGAGGAACGCCACGCCCACCGCGCCGGGGCTGACCTTGCCGGAACTCTTGAGGGCGATGGAAGCACCGAGGACGACCACTACGAGGCCGGCGACGATCAAGTTGAGCACAAGCTGCAGCCAACGCTGCACGGCGTACAGGAGATACTGAGGCTCTTGGGAACGGTCTAGCCTGTCGGCAAACCTGGCCATCGTGATGTCCGACCAGCCGTGCGCGCGAATGGTCGATAGACCGGCGCCCGACGTTGCTTCGCCAATCCCGGTGATCAACGCCGCTTTCGTCTCGAGCTCGTGGAGGCGTAGCTGCTTTGAAGTGCGCAAATAAAAGTGCTGTAACACATACAGCAGTACGAGCATCACTGGGATCGCGCACAATGCCGGCAGTGACGCAGTCGCAATAAGCACAATCTGGATCACGGCGGTGAAGAACTCGGATGACGTGTTGAATAGGTCAATGGGCAGTTGCATGTCGACAAACATGAGGTCCTGGCTGAAGCGGTTCAGCGTGGTGCCCGTGTCGATCTGGCTGATGACCGGGAATTGTGCTCGGAAAACCGTTGTAGCAAGTTGGCTGTGAAGGTGTTTACCTGACCGGGTGATCAGGTTGAACTGTTGATGATAAAACCACGCAGTGAGGATCAAGAGGGCGGCAACTCCCAGAGCTGCGTATATGCCCAGCCAATATCCGGATCGGTCATCTCCTGCGGCGGAAGCGTCCGTCCACCACTGCACCCACACATCTAGTTGGTGATGTTGACGTCAGTATAGCAAGAAAATGTAAAAACAAACAAGAGTAGCATCCGTATGAAAATGGATATACATACCCGAGAATTTGAAACTGACAGCCCAAGCCATGGCGCCGACAATGAATATCGTCGAGTGCAAAAGCCCCACAGACTTGAAGTAAGTCTTATATACAGTTCTGTCACCTAGCATTTCTTTTGCCGCCTGTCTCTCTTTGACTTCCTGTGATGCTTGAGGCGTGGCTGGTGCTGGTGCTGGTGCTGGTGCTGGTGCTGGTGCTGGTGCTGGTGCTGGTGCTGGTGCTGGATTACCTGTGTTTTCGGCTGGAGAAACTTCCTCCGCTTCGTGATTGTCGGACAGCTCCATCTCGGATTTGGCCAAGACTGGGCTGCGAGACAGATTGCCACGGCTGTCGGTGCGATATATCTCATCTGCCAAGTTTGCGATTCGTTCTGTCCAACGTCAGTACTAACAAATTTCAGCCATTGTCGACAGTCTTGGTCCATCTTACCGTCATGCGTCGTGTATATAATTGTCCTCCCGGCTTCAGCCGAGTTTCTCCTGAATAGCATGGTGGCAATACGCCATCTAGTTCTCCGGTCCAGTGCACTAAACACATCGTCGAGTACCAAGATGTCGCGTTTCGTCGACAAGGCCCTGGCCAGCGCCTATAGACACCATCATGTCAGCAAGAGAACAAAGGAGCAAGTGGTATAGAGGATTTCTGGAAGCTCACCAATCTCTGGCGCTGTCCCCCACTCAGCATCACACCACCACTTCCTACGGAGCCAGAAGTGAATGTCGGCAGTCGCACCAGATCATCCAACATGCAATCTGCCGCTAATTGCCGGTAGAAGTCGGAATCACTCGGTTCGGTTCCATACTGCGCAAGATTCCGTTGCGCGGAAACATTCTCGAGCCATGGCGTCTGGCTGCAGTAGGCGACCGAGGTGGACGGATCCAGGCTTAGCTGACCATGAAGTTTGTAAGCTTCACCGATGAGACCCTTGAGAAGCAGCGTTTTCCCCGTGCCCGAGGGCCCCACGATGGCGATCTTCGCCCCTTTCTTGACCTCCAGGTTAATATTCGTCAGGATCGGAGTATCGCGAGCGTTCCAGCCGAGGGATACATCTCGAAGTGACATGATCTTGGAACCAGTCGCATGAGAATCAGATTCGCCTGCCACAGGATTCTTCGCAGGCATCTTCTCTCTGTAGTCCACCCTCTCTTCAATAAGAAGAAAGTCATGTAGTCGCCCAAAGCATCCATGCGCAGCGCCAAGGGTAGGCAGTACTTGGAAGAGGTAGACCAGAGGCGAGGATAACAAGGCGATGATGACAAGGGACGTGAAGACATTTGACACGCTGAAGTCGTACTGGCTTCCGCTTGTACCGAGATATACACCGAAAATCAGAGGAGGTGATAGGATCATGGTACAATATGCTGAGTGTACAAAACGATGTTAGCAAGTATGTGGGTGGCCCGGTGGGTTCTACGTAAAGATAGGGCGGGACTTACAGAGGAAACCCGATGTCACGATCTTCCAACGGAATGCAGACGAATCCTCAATCTCCAACATGCGAAGTTTGGCCAGAGTTTGACAAGCCGTGGAGTCGTTCGACGTCATTTTGATAGCCTTTAGACTGCCGAGCATTTGTTTTGTACGCTTCAGTCGTCTCTGTGTAGCTGCCAGCCACTTTTGTTGACTCGCGCCCATGTTTTTCACAATCTGTATGGAGGCCAAGCCAGAAACTTGTGGCTGTCAGCCGGCTTGAAGCGAAACTTGGATATGCGCCTGGTTTCCACGGAGTCACGTACCTGCAGCCACTCCGAGCATGACGAAGCAAGACGGCCCAAGTTGTCTGTATAACAACCACGTTGCTAGCCCCGTCTCGATGGTCCCAGCCCATACCTCGTGGCAGCGGGCCGTGGCAACCATGACGCGCTGGAGGTCGCCGACCATGAGGGTGGTAGCCTGAGACTCGATCTTGTCGCCTTCTGGGAGTCGCAGTAGCTTTTCGAATATGGTAACCGAGAGCCCCCCACGGACGATGACGGCGCAACGATACGCCTGATGCCAGTACCAGCCCGCGGAGGCAGCTATGCCGACATAGCATAGAAACGCCGCACCTATAAGACCATAACCATGGCTGGCAGGGAGGGGGCTGTCCGAGTCGAGGTATGCCAAGACTGCATTGACGAGGAACGGTTGAGTAAAGGTGAAGGCGGTGACAGCGAGTCTGGCGAGAATGGGGCCAGCCAAGGTGCGTCCCAGAGCCGTGACGGTTAGCCATATGAGTCCGTTCCTTGTTGGCAACTTTGCCTTGTTATCATAGCGATTGCTGATGTGTCGAAACTTGGGTCGTAGACGCGCTGAGAGTAACTGGTCATCCACAGGACCGAAGTCATCCGCGTGGAGCAATCTACGGTAACCGCTCGTCATCAACCCGTTGAGCCAGTGAAAGACGGTGCGGCTGATGGGACCAGCCAGCGACTCGGCAGCTGTCTTCTCTTCGCGCGGTAGGAGGAGGCTGCGCTTGTTCTGGGCCTCGACATATAAAGCGACGAGTCTTATGCCAAGAGCCACGGACAGCGTGGCAGCCAAGGACACATCCCCGTTGAGCCAGTACGTACGTGCCCGTGTGGCTTCGAAGAGACAGGTCAGGGAGAGAAAGACGACCAGGAGCGAAGACGGGCGGAGGGAGTTCAAGTGCGAGAGATGAGACAGTGGAAGAATGAAGATTGCCGCGATGAGCGAAACAGCAGCACTGGGGATAGACACGACCGTCTTTTGGGCGAGCTGCGCCTGCATGGCGAGGACGGCGATCTGCACGGCTGTCAACGCACTAGAGGATATCATCTTGAAAGCATGCAGACGACCATGGCGACCCAGCCTAGGAGCCTGCCGTAGAGCCAGAATGGAGGCAACGGCGGCGATGATGAAGACGCATGCTGGGATGAGGACGAGTACGACGTCTTCGAACAAGATGGTGAAGTCGAATTCTCGGCGACAGGGTAAGACTGACGGGCCGAAAGTTACGTCGGCCGTAAAGCCACATTGAAAGGGATCCATTTGATAATCGTTACCCGACAGAGAGATGAAGGAAGTCTGGATAAGATGGATGTACCGCTAGTCGACGAATCGATTGTGCAACACTGTAACCCCTCGGGCCTCAGCTTGGGAAAGGTTCACGACCGAGGGCTTTCTCAGTGCCTGTAGGCTGTAGCACTCGAGATGGCGGCTTAGTACTGAGAACTGTGTAGTTGCAAGTTTGAGGTAGAGGGGCGAAGTGCCTGATAACATGGGAAACGTACGGGATACTGGTACCCCCAATCAAGATTTCCCGGATGCACTTCCGGAACTTGTCCATCCCTGCAGATTTGTATGCGCGTGTTGGTATGTGTGCGTGGACCCGCTTGGATTCTGGGGACTACGAAGTAGATAAGAAACTTCCCGAATAGGTAGGTAACGTTAGGTACCTAACGTTAGGTAAGTACATAACTTGGGTACAAATACAGCACAGAATCGCAGCCCATAAAATGCGCATCGAACACTGCAGTTACGGGTTACATCAAAAGCTTGATTACCTCGGTGGTCGGAATTGAACTCGCAACGAATGTGGTGCAGCAAGACCTAACTCATTCAACTATAAGTGCCTAAAGTAGGTAGGTACCCATGATTACAGTAACACCGTAGCTCTGATAAGTCTGGACGGCAGCCTAACTCTACGTATGCAAGGATGCTGGAAGGGGGTCCAGGGATGTGAAGTACTGGGTATTTGTGTACTGTGTAGAGACGAGACTCGGCCGCCGCCCTCAACCAACACAAACACCTCCCGGGGGGGGCATACTTCATAAGCCTAGAAGTGAGTACTGTGTATCCGTACGGCGTTGTAATCCGAACGGGCCGAATTCCTGTTTGTGACCGAGTGCGTGCTACTACGTACGCTCCAGGGACTCATGCTTGGGCCGCGGGCGCCCACAAGTTCCATCAACTTGCAACCTTTGGTACGTTACGTCGTTCGTTACCTTGGTAATTGCAGATTCGACTTACGCGGAAGCTGAGATGACCCGACTTACCTGCCCACCTAGAGATAAGCAAGCACTCGACAAGGAATGAATTCGATAACAACACCAACTTGGGGAAGCAACCATGTCGACAGTCGGCCAAGAAGAGAGGCCGTTGCTGGGCTCCAAGAGCGCTGGCCATGCTAGCGCTTACAAACGCCGCGTCGTCGCCGTCATCTTTGCCATGGTCATGCTCGTCGACTTTGCCGCCTTCTTTCTGGAAGCCCCCAGACGAGCATTATAGAGGATGCCATTTGCGATCGCCATTACAATCTCGTCGCAGGCGACCGAGATTGCACAGTCGGGCCGGTCCAGGCCGAGCTGGCGACTGTGAATCAAATGCCGAATACGTTCAATCGGTTGCCGGGCCTCTTCGTCGCCATCCCCTTTGGCATTGCCGCCGATCGCTACGGTCGTCGGCCCGTCCTCTTCTTGGCCTTTCTCGGCGCCATCATGCAGGATGTCGTGTCCAAGATTGTCCTGTGGCGGCCCGACGACGAGCCACCATCGCCATCCAAAAAATCCACCCTTGTCTCCAAATTTCGACCCCTTCTCAAGCGCAACGTCGTCGCTGTCATAGCTGCCTTTTTTGTTTCTGCTTTGGGCCGCCAGTCTACCAGTTTTCTCCTGCAGTACATTCGACAACGGTTCAACTGGACATACGAGCGGGTGCGTGCTATAACAGTTCATCCTCCTGCCACGCAAAAGTTTTGCTAACCTCTGCATCTTACATCACAGGCTAGTGTTTTGGTCACGGTTCGAGCGGCCGTCGACCTGGTCCTTCTCGTCATAGGGCTTCCAGCTCTCAACCGAATTCTCATCAGCCGCGGTACAAGTGCCCAGGGCAAGGACCTGTTCATCAATCGCCTGTCCGTTGCTTTCTTCACCCTCGGCTCGTTGGCAATCTCTCTGGCCCCGGTCGTGTCCTTGGCCGCACTCGGCATCGTCATCTTCGCCTTGGGCTCGGGCTTCTCGCCTGCCGCGCGAAGTCTCGCGACCACGTTTTGTCGAAAAGACGAGGTGGGGTTGCTCTATACCGCCCTAGCTATGACACAAACCATCGGCGGACTGACAGCAGGTCCCTTGCTTGCTCTATCTTTCCAATGGGGCCTCAACCTTGGCCATGAGTGGACTGGCATCCCGTTTGCTTTGGTAGCAGGCTTGTTTGTGTGCGCTT
This sequence comes from Arthrinium puccinioides, assembly GCA_022414665.1. Classification (NCBI taxonomy): domain Eukaryota; kingdom Fungi; phylum Ascomycota; class Sordariomycetes; order Amphisphaeriales; family Apiosporaceae; genus Arthrinium; species Arthrinium puccinioides. The sequence continues at coordinate 905,549 of JAIUNF010000004.1, forward strand.
TATTTGCCATATCTTTCGTGCGGGTGGTTTAAAATTTACATCTACAATAGGCTCTGTGATAACAGTAATCATAATTAATATACACTGGTCCAGGCCACTTAACTCCATAATGAGAGCCGGCTCGAAGGCGCCAATTATCTGGTCGTACAGTGAACCTACAGACTCGGGTGAGTCATCAGCGCCGGTCTAAATAACCCCATTTCGGACCAGAAAATAACAATTTTTAAAAAACCAATACTGAAGGGCAGCACATGGGCCAACTGTTTCAGTCCCGGCGGGTCCTGTCGAGAGAAGATCTACGAATAACTGTACAAAGTTCTATGCACATGGACCTGGGCCAGCGTATTAGGCGAGATTGTTGTTGTTGTATTGTTTTTCGTCCGTAGGGGGCATAAAGGCCCCATGAACTTATGGGGGGTATAAGACGTGATATAAACATTGATATATTCGAGGAGTTCGTCGACGTCGTAGGTAGTATGTGGATGCAATCCCGAAAGTCTTGTAGTGTTAAGGATACGAGAACGTTGCCTTGTTTGCGTTTTTGTTGTACGGCTGTCAGAATAAAATAAAATGAATAGAAAGAATAGAAAGACCAAAAAGTTCAGATTGAAGCGGTTTGAAGACCCCAATCCTATGAAAGCCTCCCTCTCCTTGGTGAAACGGGGGGGGTTGAACCCCCGCCTCAGGGTCATGGGCAGGTTTGTCTAACCTTTACCACTACCACGGCACCAGGCCGCTGTTGGGTAGTGTTAAGGATGCAAGAACGGTGCTTTGTTTACGATTATATTGTACAGCTGTCTGGCCAGCAACGTGGTCAGATTCTGTGGAACCTACCACCACGGATATCCCGTTATTGTGGGCCGGACGTCGGACTGCTTACGCCAATAACTACGCATCCGATCTTACCACCTTCAACTACCACCTTTATTAGCAGTAGCAACGGTTAGCTAACCTCCTCTCCTTCTTCCCTTCTTTAGTCCTTAGTAATTCAATCACTGATATTACTATGCTTCACGTATTCACCGTTACGGTCTGAATAAGGTGATACCAACAGATTCCAAACAAAGATGATGTGCGAGGAAACGAGAAAACGAGGAGTGGAGTACGGACCGCTGATGGAATCCGTCCTGAGTACGCCGTACGGGGCCCCGGGACGTAGCGCAGGTTTCCATTGACAGAACCGATAGCCGGAATTGGGAATGCGAGTCATCACGGGCCCGGATCCTTCGGAAGGTCCGAACTCGAATACAACATGACCAACTGCATGTTACTAACATATGTTCACGTTTGTCAGCTTGCCACCCCTTCATGGTTAGTATTGAATTAGGCAGACTCTCAAGGATAGTACTAATCAAGTCCAGTGTGTTTTCGACTGTTGGCCCTTGGGACCTGGGAGGAAGGCGGTGATGTATATAAAGGGGGATCAGAAGTTTACAATACCAGGTCTATTTTGCGTTTCATCATCTCAACAGGGTCTTTCATCATCACCCACTATTTAACTTCATTCGCAGGCTCTCCGTCTACAATCAGCTTCGGATAACTCGACCAACCTCCATCGAAATGACAGAAATGAAGGCGATCAAAGTGTTGGGAGTCCACGGCGTAACGCCGCCCAGGTTCCCCCTCTTTTGCGAGGAGCTAGCTAGGACTGTCGTAAGAGACGGAAACGATCCCGCTGACCGACGTCAAGAACTCCAAGTACGTCGCCATCAACCCGAACGGGCGGCTGCCGTCCATCCAGGATGGCAGGACCCGAACATGGACCTCACGCTGTGGGAGTCGGGCGCCATCATCGAGTACCTGACGGAGAAATACGACAAGGAGCACACGCTAAGCTTCGTGCCAGGCACGGCCGAAGCCTACCACGCTCGACAGTGGCTCTTCTACCATAGACCACCGGCCAGGGGCCGTATTACGGGCAGGCGATGTGGTTCATCATCTATCAGCCGCTCCCCGAGGCGCACGAGCGTTACATCAAAGAGGTTAACCGCGTGACTGGCGTGCTGGAGGGGGACCTGGCGAAGCAGGAGCCCGACGCGGACGGCAACTCCTGCTCAACGGTCAACACAGTAAGTCAGGGAAAACGCACAAGGTCACCAGTGAAATTGCCTCAAGGCAACCTGTCACAGGGCATTCATAGGCGTTTATATTGAGCAGCTCGATATCAGTCGCACACGTACGTGTCCCATCAGTCTTTTACCAGAGAAGGCTCATCAGGACAGATCGCTCCCGTCACCCCCTTCTCCCATGTCCTCTGCAAACCCCATCCGCACATCCAGCAGTACCCCCCCAAGGCGCAAGGCGCAAACCCCATCCGTCCCCATCTCAGCACTTAGGTGCAGCTGACAAAGGCCGAGGCGGCGGTGAGCGAGCTATAAGATGATTAGCAAACATATTCCATCTTGGACCTTGGCTTTTCAAGCAGCCTCCCCCCCCCGGGAATATCTAATGTCTACGTACCAGTTGACAGTGCAGCGCCACTCGGACCAGCTACCGCAGGCAGCGAAGCAGGCCTGCTCGTCGATGGTGACCTGATCGCAGGTCTCGCGACGGGCGAGGGCAGGGGCGCCGGCTCCGGCGAGGGGGGGAGGACGGCGGCCTGGGCCACGGCGGCCAGGGCGAGGATGACGGCGGAGAACTGCATCTTGATTGGAGTGAGGGTGGTGTTTTTTTTTCTTCTAAAAGAAAGAAGGGCGTGTGGTTGAGGGTGTGAAGGACTGCTGTGATGTGATGAAAGAGGGTGCCGGTGAGAGACAGGAATAGCAGATTCTGGGTGAGATCACTCTTGAACTTGTACTCGCGAGTCTGTCGAGGAGATCCTGCGTGTTGTTCGCGTTCCTCCCCCGTGGCATCGCCGCATCAGTTCGTTTAGACTGTGCTGACAAGTTCAGGTTCGCTAGATGGGTCATGCGTCTTGGCGAAGTTGCCGTTCGGAGCATATCTTGTGAAGATCAAGGATGCGACTGAGTCGCCGGAGCGTCACTTCCGTGGGCAGGAAGTGGTCCAAGGAGATTGCATAGTATACGCGTTCGATGTGCTAGTGAATAGTCGTCGTCTTATGATTCTTGGCAAAAGGAACGTTACACTTACAACTTACCAGGTGCGAGCTAACAAAGATCCTGAACCGCTTCGCCAGCCGGCCTTGGTCGACGAACGGTATAGTCGGGGCATGGCCTGGTTATTTTTTCCAACAGTCTACCTGTCTTGTCAGTACACGGTCGCAATGGATTCGCGAGCGAGGATTGCTATAGTATTGCTGGGAAGCACCTGTGCGCAAAGGCTCGTGAGGCGTACGTCGACTGTACTCCCGTGTTGCTCAGTCCTCGTCTCTTCTTCTTGGCATCATCTCTCGAGTTCTACGAGTTCCCTATGCGAACCCCATCTCGGTATCGTTCCGCGGCGATCATCTTCATGATCGGCAAAAGACAAGCCCGCATTCTGGGGACGGCCCAGGGACCCCCCCTTGCTCGGGCCATTCGCTACTGTAAGCTTAAAATCTGGCGACGGTCGTACAGATCTCCCGAATGCAACGCGGAATCCAGGTTTTTCTCACGCCGTTTCATCTCGTCGTCCAGAGATGAACTCCAGCGTGGTGTGGGGGGGCGGACGGGTACTCGTCAGCATGTCAGCACAAGTCAGCCTGTCAGCCTGTCAGCACGTCCGTTGTGCACACTGCTGATGGGAAATAATACGGAAGGTCTATAGACTATGATCCATTTCGCCAGGCTGTCCATGATGTTTGCCAAGAGTGCTGACGCAGAAATGGGTTGGGTCGAGCGCAGTCCGTATCTCGATACCGATAGTCTGAAGTCGTGGTAGATCTCTTTCGCTCTTGCCATTAGGAAAGTCTCCAGACATAATACTCCGATGCATCGTGTAGCTATAATCTGCAATCTGCCAATCTTCAAACGGAGAGTCTGAGACTGATGTTGTGTTTGGATGTACCTAGTTGTACGATATTATAGCTAGGACGACCCCGTCCGCCAAGTATACACTGGGGTTACATGTAAATACCAACTCGACTGCTTCACCAACCAGACCTTTTCTCACATACAAACCACCCCAGTCTCATAGTCATTACAAAGCACCACACAAAAATAGACAAAGCCAGACGACCTACGCAAGAATCAATGCATCGCCAGACCCCAGGTCCACAAAGTTATAGTCGGGAGCATCACGGCCCACGGCGGCCGCCTCCCTCTTCACCGCATCGGCGACCGTGTGCTCGACGCGTCGCAGCAGAGGGGTGATCAAGCCCCCGGCCTTCTTGACCTCGTCGTGCGTCGCGACCCAGTACTTTGCCCCGCTCGCACGAACGGCCTTGAGCCCGTTTGGCGCGCCGAGGCTCAGCTTCTGGAGGATCCAGAGGTGGACTTCGTGCAGGCCGTGGAGCAGCGCGAGCGTCTCGATGCCCTTGGCCTTGACGGTGGCGAGGTCGGCCGCCTCGATGCCGTGGGGCGAGTACACGACGGCGGCCGACTTGGCGTCGTCGCCGGCGGATCCGGCGGATCCGGTCTTGAATACGACCATGACGGCCGAGTGGTAGTACAGCGCGTTGCCGGCCGTCACGACCCTGCCGATCCCGAGCCAATCGGGCAGTGGCGCGAGACTCAGCGTCTTCTGCCAGTCGTCCGTCTCGGATGAGAAGCCGGGCGTCGTCACCACGGTGTCAAAGTGCTGCCACGAGCGTATCAAGGCGGCGGCCTTTTCGGTGGCGAACACGGGCGTCGCGGGCGGCAGTTCCCTGAGCGTCGCCTCGTGGCAGTGATCCGAGAACTCGTGCGATATGGCGACGGCGTCAATAAAGGACGGCGGCGTCGCTGTGCCGGTACCGGTAGTCGCCGTCACGTCGTCGGCCCCCTCGAGCGTGGCCAGCAGGCGGTTCAGCTCGTCCACGGTCTCGACGCTCGGCGGCACGACATGCCACTGCGTCGAGAACCACGAGGCGACGTCGGACTGCGGGCCCCGGAACCATGGGTCCAAGAGGACGTTGAAGCGACTCCGGCCGGCAGGACGCGGAGCATCCGGTGGGTACGGCAGCTGGAGCAGCCACGTAGTGTCGGCGTTGAGGTGGGTAAGACAGGGCTCGGCGGCGTGCGACCGGAGGGCTTCACGCAGCTTGGCGCTGTCGCTCACGCTGAGCTTGTGCGGGCGTGAGTCGTCGACGTTGCTTTCCACTGCCATCTTGATTGGGTTGCGGATGGATGCTAGTTATAGACTTAGTATAGTCGTTAGCAGTTACTACCGGCGATGGCTTGAGAGGTGGACTCTCTCCGGGACAGACCTTTGTTGACAAGTCCACTGTCCATGATGCCATTCATCTAGAAGCGAGTCAGCATATCCCTGTCGGCTTTAAGTCCGGCGTAATATCCGACTCATACGAGACTGTAAGCGTCTCTCCTGGTCAGAGCATCGTGAGCCACCGACGCACGGTTTCCTGTTTGATGAGATTGACCAGGTCACTTTCCATCGGTTTGATCGATTCTCCTGGGCGTTGACATGTATCAAGGTCTCATTCATTGGCGGTAGTAGTAAAGAGTCTTCCGAGTTCCCGGCTTCATGCTCAGTTGGGTGCCATATCCCCCAGCACTCAGCATACTATCGCGTAAACACCTCCCCGGCGGCAATCGTGTCAAACACATCCATAGTATGCTTCCACACGATCTCGGCCACGCCCTCATCTCTCAACGTCTTATACCGCGGCGGGTTCGGCAACACCTCGCCATCCCAATCGACCCGATAGACTCCACCACCTGGCTCATCATTCGTAGCGACCGCCTTCTCGTCCCCTGGTGAGTTCTTGCTATCAGCAGCAGCAGCAGCAGCAGCAGCAGCAGCAGTAGCAGCAGCAGTAGCAGTAGCAGTAGCAGTAGCAGCAGCGAACCTCGCCGAGCCCAGAAACAGAGTCCGCTGCCCGCACTCCTCCGCCCCCGTCTGGAAGAACCACAGGAGCGGGACCACGATCCATCTCAAGACAACCTTCAGCCACCACGGCGCCGCCTCGTGCTGACCGAACCCCGTGATGACGGCCCCGGGGAACGCGTGGGTGAACGACAGCCGGCCACCCGCCCGCCGGACCAGACCCTCGGCGCAAAAAGTCGTCATGTAGCACAGCTGGCTCGACACGCTGCGCACCCCAAAGTGGCCCTTGTCGCGGCAGCTCAGGTCCGCCGTCCGGAACTCGGCCACCTCGAGCTTGGGGTTGAGCACCGACACCACGTGGCCGCCGCCGTCGGGCAGGACGGACCGGCCCAGCAGCGGGAGCAGGTTGAGCGCGAAGCGCATGCGCGAGTAGTAGAAGAGCGACATGGTCTCGTCGACGCCCTCGGCCGTGTCCCTGCGCGCGAGGTTCAGCAGGCCCTGCGAGAGCACGAGCAGGTCGATGCGGCCGCCGCTGTCGCCGTCGCCGTCGCCCGCCCGCGCGGCCTCGCCCTCCTCCAGCCGCGCGAGCTCGTCGCACACCCGGTCCACGTCCCGCAGCAGCGCGGCGTCCCGGGCCCGCACGAAGACGAACAGGCCGCGCGGGCACAGCGTCCGGCACTCGGCGATGAGGCCCGTCGCCGCCGTCTCGTTGCGGCCGACAATGTAGACGCGCGGACCCTGTGGCGAGGGGCTCTGCCCGTACGCGCGGGCGAGCTCGCGCACGCTGTACGCGCCGATGCCCGAGGTGCCGCCCACGAAGACGGCGACGAGCGGGGTGGTCTGGGACAGTTTTGCGTTGGTCGATTGGACGACGGAAAGGGGTGCCATGGTGGCAAAGGTTTTATAAACCTGGCGGTCGGCAATGAACTGTGGTCAGTGGTCAGTCCCTGCTATGTGAAGCTTGCCATGGTGTAGGGGACAGTGGCAGGTGGTGGTCTGTCTTTATACTTGTGGAGAAGATCTTGCCCTGGACGACTATCTCCGAGGGTTGCGTCACAGACGCTGCCTCGCATGCCCGCTGAGCTGTTCATGATGAAATGGTTTCAGCTCCGAACGCAAGTGGCTTGCTTGAAGCTTGCAGCCAGTAGCACCACAATTACGTAGGTATACGCCTCAAACTCCGTGTTCGTCCATCTCCGGCCTCTCCAACTCCCGGCTTTCAGACAGACCCGTCTTGTATCTGGTACTCGTGCCACTCCCACCTATTTGGACTCGTCACGAGTCGACCCTACAACTTGACAAAGTAGCGAGGGCCATCGGCAATACCGCTACGCGAAGAGGTCGGCTCAATACCAGGCCGGTTATCGTCCTGCCCGTCCCCTAGTATCCGAGACCCCTACCCTCCTTCCCCCTCCCTCACTTGGACCCAAAGGTCTCCCCACCCCCCTCCAGATAGTCCGTCTCCTCGGGCGTAGTCTCCCGGCCCAGCCACCTGTTCCTGTACGGATACCGCCCAAAGCGCTCCAGGAGACCGCTGTGCATCTTGCCGAACTGGAGAGCCTGACCCCACGCCCCGACCGCCTGCTCGTCGCCCCTCGACTCCGCCGCCGCGACCAGCCCGCCCACGTGCTCCTCCAGCACGGCGTGGTCGGCCAGGTCCTCCGAGTGCATCAGCGGCATGTAGAGCCAGTACGCCTCGACGTCGCTCAGCTTGCTCGTGCTCGTGCGCGTGCGCGAGCGGACGTCGTGCGAGACGGCGCGCGCGAGGCGGTCGTAGTGCCCGTAGACGAGCGTCTGGTTCGCGCGGAAGAGGTTGCGCGCGAACTGGTCGAGCAGCAGGACCAGCGCGAGCCCGTCTCGGACCGCGCCCTCGCCCTCGCTCTCCTGCTCGGCCTCGGCCTCGGCCTCGGCCTTGTTCTCGGCCCCGACGTGCTCTGGCTGGAAGGGCCGCGCCATATCCCCGTACCACCTCTCCCGATCCACCTGCGCCGACTCAAAGGCGGGCAGGCGCAAGTTGTCAGGCCCGACGGCCCTAAGCGCGTCGAGGCCCGCGACGCGACACTTGGCATCGAACGCGTTCCTAGCCTCGTCGCCCCCGCCGCCGAACCAGCGAGCGCCCATGTCCTGCGTCATGCCGCCCTGGTAGACGCCATTCTTGCCGCCGGGGAGCAGCCCGTCGAACCAGACGTCCGAGACGGACTTGTACAGCGAGGGGTTGAAGACGCGGCGGTCGAGTCTGAAGGCTCGCAGCGCTGCTGCCATGTCCGCGTCTTGTGCAGTTGGCAGCTGCCCGTTCTTGGAGCCTAGGGTCGGACAGATACGTGCAGAGAAGTGCCAGGCGGTAGACTGACTGGCTGGCAGGAATCCCAGAATCAGAAGCGTTGGCGACTAGTGGCTTTTGGCACGTGTCAATGTCAGTGTGGGTGTCAGTGTGGGCGTAGAAGAGTCGGACGTTGCAGAGCTCGAGGTTCGTTGCAAGCGCACACTCAAGCCTCAACCAACGTAAATGGCTGGAGTTTTATGTCGACAATCCACTCCTTCGCACAACTCTAGCTAGGTAAAGTTACCTCGAGGCTCGAGCTTCTCAGGGGGCGTCGGTGTCTTACAAGTTACGCTGATACTTCTAACACGTGTAAGTTAAGTGTAAGTAAGCCTCGCAAAGCCCTTTTGCAGAGATGTCTGCTTACCAATGTCTGCTTACCAATGACCGTTCTGACCCATGCAATCAACCAAGACCGTCTAGCTAGTTAATCATACGAAATCCTCCTAGAAAACAGATGATCGGAAACCGTTTCTACACTGCGAGTGGCAAGATGGACATGGAAAGCGAGCAACGTAGACCGTTGTGACACTGCAAGTATTTCCACACCAAGTGGTTTTATTGGATCTATTCACCATCCTCCTCCACCCTTCGACCATTTCACTCACACGAACGCATGCCGAAGCAGCAGGTCTTCTTATACTACATTCCACATGGACATTCGTCGTTTTAAGTGGCAGCCGGTGCTATGAATGTCATCATCAACAGGCCTGCCGTCTTTATCCCCCCTCCCCCCCTTCCAACCTTCCAGATGCCGTTCAACACATCCCTAGTGAATGCAAAGGGAAGCAAGCCTCCTAGCCACGAAAATACTTCCACCAGGCCGATCAACTGGGCACGTACATGCCAGAGACCTGCACTGTCCATTCTTTCGACCACGAGGGATCAAAGAACTTGCATCCTCTGCCAGCTTTTTCAAACGAGACACAAAAAAAAAACATTGGTGGGAGATTCAAGTCCTTTTCTCTTACCCTAAAAGGCACGGTCCAGGACGAGGAAGCAACCGGGGATGATGAGCGAAAAGCCATCAAATCTAGCAATTATGCACAAGAAATTACTAGAACGCCTCCGCCTGAGAATCAAGAAAGATTGCTAGTGACCTTCAAAAACTCGGAAAGCATTCGAAGTACAACGCGCATCTGACTAGTGGTGTCTCAGAATGGTATCAAACATTGCCCCAGAGGCAAAAGTCGGAGGATGTTGTACAAAAAGTAAATGTCAAAATTGTCGCAAACGAGTGTCGAGAATGTCTAAAAGAGTCGTTTCAGGGTTCGTTATGGGTTCGTCAGGAAAGGAACCGATGATGTTTTGGCCCGAGAGGGGCCGTGGTTGGTGTCGAGTCTCCCGGGCGCCGAGTTCATGTCAAATGCGAGTGCGCCGCCACACCTTGCTTGTCCGAGATGCCGACGCTCAGTAGGCTTGACCAGGAACCGGCTTCCGGCCGATGGGGTTCTGAGATTGTCCTCGCTGCTGCTGCTGAAGAGGGCTGGGACCGTGGTTGGGCGCTTTCCGGCCGTTAGGGCTATTGCTTTCACTGTAGCCCCGCTGTCTGGATCCGGGTGATTGTGCTCGCTGGCCAGGGCTCATGGGTCCGGGCGACGCAGATCTTCCACCCGGGCCACTCATTGGCCCGGCCGGAGACTGGGGGCGTCCGCCAGCCGGTGATTGGGGTCGCCCACCGCCATTCATGGGTCGCATGCTTGGTGACTGAGGCGTCATGGGGCGCGTGCTTGGTGACTGAGGAGTCATGGGTCGTGGGCCAGAGCCACGAGGAGGGCCACGTTGTCCGTTGAGACTGATAGGGGGGCCGACGCGTGCTCCAGGGGATCCACCGGCAGGGCGAGGCTTAACAGGACGGGTGGACAGGCAAGTTCGTGGGACCACACCTTGTTGAGAGCGGTCGAGTCGGATGCAGAGAGCCTAATCACGTTAGTATTTGATGAACACGGCACATCATAGTGGGGACAAGACATACCCAGCCGTCGTCGTACTCGTGCAGAAGCCTCACCAACTGTCCGGCTCTCAAGCCCAGCTCGTCCTCCAGGGTAGGCTTGAAGTCAAGTTGAACGCGGTGAACGGTCGAGTGAGACGGACCACCGGCGGCGGCGATGGCGGCGGCGCTGTTGGAGTGAACGGGTGTTTGGCCAGGGCCGACCGAGGTGAAACTGAATTCGGTGCCGGTGGGACTGACAGTCATGGGAGCAGGAACAGCGGGAAGAGGACCGCTCTTGGTGAGATCGAGCGATTCAGGTGCGCCCTTTCGCATGGACTGCTTTCGAGTGAGGGCATTGCCAGCGGCGCCGCCAGCAAAGGCACCAACTCCGGCAGCGGCAAACGTGGGAGAAATGAGTAAAGGCTTGTCGGTGGTCTGAGCCACGCCGACAACATTCTCGGGCGCAGTAAAAGGGTTGACAGGCGCATCCATAGGACCCGATCGTGGGGCGTCAGACTGCTCAGCGTGGTCTCCGAAGGGGTTCTCCTGCTGGCTGTTCTGGTTCGTCGCCGGGCGGTCCCAGGCGTTGCTACCAGCAGAGTGGCTTGCCTGGGAATCCTGGGCATTAGAGGCCATGGCCAGAGCAATAGCAGCACCCTTGCTGGAACGTCTCTCTCCGAATTCAGGTAGGAACTGAGTAACTGGTCGCAAGCTCAAGCGAGGTGCAGTGGCCGTTGTTCGTGTCGAAAGGACCGAGCGGGCAGAGGCTTGGCGCATCATAGCTGCGGCGCCGTACGGGTTGTTGTTCTTCTCATTCTCGACGGCGCGCTGCTTTTGTCGCTCGACCTGTCTCTTGCGTTTGCTGAAGAGGAAGAAGATGGCGAGGCCAACGATCAAGAGGGCGGCAAGAACTCCGATGGCAATTCCCGCTTTGGCCGCTCCACTGGTGTCACTGTCGGCGGTCGCAGCACCAGACCCATCACCGGCAGCCGAGGAAGCCGATGCTGAAGCTGCCTGGACTACATTCGAGTTGTCGGTTGAGGAGGGTGCAAGGGACAGTACTGTAGACGGTGTGCTGGTCTCGATTGCAAGCGTGGTGTGTTCTTCGAGATCGGCAGATGTGGGGACCAGGGACTCGGGTAGAACCGTCTTTGCAGCGGCAGCTGCGGCAGCGGTTTTGGCCTTGTCCGTCGCCGTGGTTGTCGCCTGAACCAGCGTCGTGGCCGCAGATCGAGCGGTGGTCTCGGCCTCGGAACCCTGGGTTGAAAATCCACCAATCTCGCCCTCGAATGTTGGCGACAGGGTCGTGTAGACTGTCTGGTACACGGTTTGGGGTTCTTCGACGGCACGAACATTGGGTGCCGGCAGGTCCTCTTGCTCGACGAAACTCTCCACGTCGTTTTTGAAGTTTTCCCAGGCATTATCGCTCTCGCCCTGCCTTCGGTGCAGGAGCTGGTGGCGGTGGGAAGGCATTTTGGATTATGATTTAAGTCAACTTTCGGCGATGTAGTACGAAAGCTGTATTATAAGTTGGTTGTCTTGCCGGGTACCAACAACACACGAAATGTCTTGTGCTACGTCTCTCACAGCATCTACAAGGCGGACGTGTTCTTGCTTAGCGTGTCAATTGCGGAGTGAGTGAATGCAATGCGCTCGAGAGCGTGCTTGTGGTCGCGGTTTAGCGTGTGTACTGTTGCGTCAAGTCGAACCGGTTTGTGTCGATGCGAGTCAGAGCATGTACACCACACACGAGGTGTTCGAGAGGGTCCTCCTGTCCAGGTAAAGAGAGTGTAGCTGCGCGCTTGGCTTGGGTCAGGCAGAGAAATGAATCGGGCGAGACCTGCTAGGCGTAGTGTAGTGGTGTGGGGGGGAAAAAGAATGGAACGAGAATGGACTGCTGCGATAGACAAGTCCGATCTTCTCTGGTGTGTAGAGAGTGAGAGGTAAGGAGAGGAGGAAAGACCGTACTCGGAGCCTGAGGGTTGCAACAGGACAGGACGTAGTCGACCTGGGACTTGACGGGGTGAAGAAGGAAGAGAAAGCCCTAGATGGAGTGTGGGCGGGCGACGAGAGGGAGAAATGGGTTCAACCGGATGGCGTGGCTTGCAAGCCTTCTACCTGGTACGGCACGATCCAATGAGAGCTTGCGGCTTGTTACCAAGATGGCACGGGTGTGCGTGCGAGTGGGTGGGGTGCTAGCGGGAAGACATGCAGGCGGTAGACCAAACGCACGCTGACGGGGGGGTCCGAGTGCGGCCTAGCGCCCAAAGTGTATGCACGCCTCAGGGAACCACGATGGCTTCACATGGGGTCCGGAAGTGCCAGAGTCGTATTCTCCAGCTTACATGCAGCGAGACCCGTACATGATGCTATTCATGGCTCGTGAGTCGTGACACTGGAAAGCACGGTTGGCATTACGCAAACAAAGTGTTCGAGTACACGTGAGTTTCCGCAAACGCTGACTCTGACTGTGGAGTGTGCGTGCAGGTTAGATAACACGAGCTGGCAGGGCAGGCTCGATCCTTCCCCTTCCGCCCTTTCCACTCGTAAAAAACGCAAACTGATAAAGACCCCCTGGGCAGCAAGCGTTGATCTCTTGCCCCGTGCGGCCCTAGTCAGGAACGCCTGCGTCCACCGTTCAGGGACAGACGCGTGTTGATTGGATCAGCCACCCACCTAGGCGAGATTAGCTCTCGCAAATCCCCTCAATCACACTGCCCAGTTGCGCGGCCCGACGTTGGGTGGTACCGCGACCAGCTGCTGAAACTGGTTGAGCCGTCAAGTACCCCATCCTTTCCTTCCTTCCAACAACAACAACAACAATGCGTCTTCGGCCTTGTCTTTTCCACAGCGCCTAGATGGTGATTACGGAGTAGTTGACTAGCTAGGAATAGTGATCGCGCAACCTAGTCCGCCTGCATAGAAGTAATGTAATTGATTGCCCTGTTCTGCCCATAATGCGCTTCTTCGCGACGACAATTGAATTTCGCCATCGTCGAGTTTGACTGTGGCAACGTTCCCGTAGAATGAAAGGGGTATGTGCTTGGTGTTCACATTTGTGGTTTGAATTGTTGTTTGAATTGTTGTTTGAATTGTTGTTTGAATTGTTGTTCGAAAGAAACAACCGTTTGTGGTGTTGTTTCCTGTCGTCCCATCTTCTCACTCAAATCCCGTAGGTGGGGGGGCCTTTGTGCAGGGTCCACCCCCTTCATATCTTGTCGACATGGGCGATCTCCATCTTAACCGGACCGGGGTACGGAGTACGTATCCATCCATCCATCCCTCTTTTCTCCATCTTGTTGCAGTGCATGATCATCATCATCGAACGACTCCCGAATGCGACACCGGAATACGGAGACTTGACCAAATAATACATGGCGGTTCAGACCCATCTGTCTATCGTGTGACGGGTCGGCTTCTTCGTCTAACTATCACATTACGCAGGTTGCATTGCATCTCCATCTTCAACTAACGGACCTAGTCAAGTAGTCACTTGTGCGGATACTTAGTACCCATTGGCATTTGCCATTCTGCATCAGAGCCAAAAGACATGCAGGGTCGCGTGTCTTCCTTTTCAATAGTCGGCACCAGATCGCAGGTCAAGCTGTACGGATTGGGGCGTCTGGGCTTCCGGGGGGGGATCACCCCATTCGAGGTTGTAAATCTCCGGAATCTTCGTCAAAAGAGATGAATTTTGTTTCACATGGTGCTGTCAACCAATCACACGGATCGTCTGCTGCCCGATGTCAATCTCTTTCCCCGATTTGGCGGCACCAGGTATTCATCCATCAGGGTGTAGCCGACGTGTCAGATGACGTTGTGGCAGACAATTGTCTATCCGACTCACAGACCCTCACTGTGAGTTGGGTTACTTATATCGGCCATCCGAGTGACATATGTCTCAGTAGCATGGCTCGGGGTGTTTCTTCGTTGCAGTTGCAGCCGTCATCAGGAAGAAACCTTCGCTAGCCTCTTGCGACTTATTCTTCATGTATGGCAGGCCTCCAAGCTCGTGCCGTACGTTCTTCCACGGGACAATCTAATTATACATGGCGTTACATCTTGGCTGTTTGAGCACCTCGAGGGTCAATTACCCGCTCCAACTCGGCGATGTGACCGCCAGGTCTCGTGTCATGACGCCGCATGGGCCATCATGTCATGATAACCGAGAAGGGAGGGAGTCTCTGATTGCTTCACCTGGCTTGACGGAGACTGTAGTTCCGTTATCCTGCTGACATGAAGCCGGGCGGCTTTGCACGTGTCTCGTCGTTTTCATCAACACGCCCGCCCCTAGAGAACATGGGGCTGTACAGCTCTCAGCAGTCTTTCCATAACTATACAGTCGATCGTATGCAGGCTTCTTATAACCATTGCGCTTGACAGTGACGTCAAGTCTAGGAACTAATCGGTGCAAAACAAAACAAAAACACCCACACCTTTAGAGATCGACCCGTCGACGGTCACGAACAAGCTCGCCATCGACGGAAATCACCACGAGGACAGATGGAGCAGTGAACAGTACAACATGTTTGTGGTCGGGATTCAAGGTGGGAAATTCTCTCATCGTGTACTCCGTATGAAATTGTTGGTCAACTCAGCCAGATTTGTCTGCTGGCTTGCGTTTGGGTCATGGTCTGCTGGTTAGGGATTCAGCCTAGCCAGCCTATGTAGATCCTTCATATCGTGTTCTGTCTTTGTTCTGTGCTTTGAAGAACCGAGGTTACCTTGTTTCGTGCTCGACGTATGCTGGCTAAGCATCTTTTGAAAATATCTTCCATGATAGAGATGGGCCAAGTTCCAATGCTTTCATGGCATGGAGATCAATCTTGGGATCGTAGGCCAAATTCAACATGACCGCGTTGAGGAACGAGCACGTGGTTTCATATAGACTGGCAATATACAAACTGATCATATTGAGAGAATGGTCTAAGCTCTATGAATGGGATAAATTGACAACATGCTGTTTGCTCTACGGAGTTGTGTCTACTGACTACATAAGTCCTGAATCATTATGCAGCTGTGAAAGCTCGAGAGAGTCGTAATGCGCTGGCAGTACCAGCGACATTGTGGGCACTTGATAAGGTGGCCATGTGAGACGCCCCCAGGGGACAATTGCCCAAGTAGTTGGTTGAGGATACTTTAAACGTGTGTGTGCTCTAGGAGTACCTTGCAGAACTGTAGCCGGGGTTAGAGGCCCAATTGCGTATGGCTTCCTGGTTCATCTGCTTGGAACAACTGTTTCCTTGTGGCAGAAGAGCAGATTCCTCGATACGAGTTTCAGGCGACAGTGCCAAGTAGTCGTGCCACTGGATTAATGGGTTATTTTTCAAGATGATATGCTCAAATTATCTAGAAGTGTACAGATCGGAGTAAAATCCCGAGACTTTCTAGTCTCAATTTTTCTCTTAGACATGTAACAGGGCATATTAGTTACGATGTCTTCAGCGGGACCGTACGGTAGCCTGGTGATTGATCCATTCGATTACTAGTCAAGATGGAAATATGTTCCTTATAATAGACAAAATAAATAGGTTAGTGTGGTGAAATAGTCGGTACGTAGTAAAAAGTTCCTAAGCAATATTGTACATTGATACTTGAATCGTACTGCTTCATTTACGCATCAACGATGGAGTATATTGTCGTTGTATTCCGTTTTTATTTGATTTCAACACAAATGCAGTACGTTGATTCATGTCAAATGATGAGAATGCAAGTGAACTTGTCATTAACTGGAGTTGCTCTCAGCCTGGAAGTCAGGAACCCCCGTATCCGAAAACCTTTATACCCGCATACCGTAGCCATTGCCCGATCCGATTACATCAGAATACTGATCATACTACAACAACTCTCCAATAAACCATCATGTAGCCTTGTATACCACAGTGCTAGGAGTGTCTATCTAAATGGCGTAAATCGCTGGTTTAGGTTGGTTTATCATCCCTCTTACTGTTTTGTCTCACAGTAGGCGATGGCAAAATATCTACCTTGGGCTATGCTGCCATGCCAAAATTAGGGGACAGATTCACCAGTGACTCGCTGATGAATTCCAAGTGGTGTGGAATACGCCAGTATGCTTAGCATATGTTATGGTGCTGGGTACCGTAAACCTCACGTGAGCAACTTCAGGCGACTTATATGTATATGATACCTAGACACCACATGCTACTAATGGAGTCTGTAAACATGCTGTATTCTTTACCTGAGAGTTTTACATAGCCAATACTGTTACCATCACGTCCTTTGTTGAGCCCTGGAAACGGTTTCCGATAACTAGTGCTCGTGTTTGCCGGGTGCGATCTCATCGCGCTTGAGCAGTATTAGTCGATTTCGGTGAAGAGCCACCCTCACTCTGTTTCCTGTATTTTCGGAGAGACCGCAAGTCAACCTATTTGTACGTGATCATCGGCATCAACTGAACGATACTGCCGGGATAGTCACCTCTTTTAGAGTGCCCAAGTATTATGTGTGAAGACACGAATGTGACAGTTGCTGAGACGTTCTTGTGAAGGAGCGATGTCTTGGAAGATGGAGATATCATAGGTCAGATGATTGGGGTTAGGTAACAATGAACCATGCCAATCCCATCGTCGGTCGATTATGAGTCATGACAGCCGGGGGCACACAGCCTGCTTCCGGCCCAGACAGGGCTGCTACTCAGCTACCTAATCCGTCTTGGTCACTTATTGTGATGGCCTTTCTACGACTAACTACTCCGTACCGGCAAGTCGGTTCGATTTTGGCGTTGCAGCACGTTGGATTCCGGAGGGGTTCACTCTGGATTGGTGAGGGAAACGAGAAGAGTACAGACGGCGCACTCGGCATCCCTGCAGACAAACATCTTGGATCTTGGCATCGGCGTAAGCTGCAAGATAACACGGGCGTCTAGACCGTATACGGTTCTGCCAAGTACACGCAGTCCGCCAGACCCAAACTTGCAAGACCGCCAAGAGAACCAAGAGAACCAAGGACCCCAAGACACCAAGATCAAGTCATGAGGCCGGCCGTGTTCTTGTCAAAGCTTGTCGACACCAAGCAGCATAAGACTGTTCTTCGTGAAGCTTGGTAGTTCCAATGGCTATCGACCTTTGCGACCTCTGCGCCCGGACGGATTTATCATTTGATCCTCAAGACGTCCCCCTCGGATGCCACCTCACCCTTCGGCGACACACGAGGGGACGGCTCCGAGACGAGGCTTGGTAGCATCACGATCATGAAAGCACCACATGCCAAAAGGACCATCTCAGCCCTCCCATATCCTAAGCACCTGCCTTATTCGGTCAGATCTTCCGATGTTCTGGCTCGGTCGGTTCAGCCTACTCCTACCTGCTCCTAGCCAAGACACCGTTACGCCGTGCTGTGCCGTAAATCATATCCCGCCGTGCAATGTAACTGGACTCTTGTCCCTCCTTGGCGGTGGTCTTGGAGCCGCCACAAAGCGGACATCTTTCTCCTTATCTGCTGCCAAGCTGTGCCGCAGGCGTGAACCAACAGACACACACACCCAACGACATGCACCTCCCTGACGGATATATATCGAGAGGGCCGTCGACGCCAGAATGTCCACCGTCCCGCCCTACTGGACACTGGACTATCGGATGTCTCGCCCTCTAGCCGCAAATTACAATGGCCACCACTACCACCGCGCACCCGGACAGGGACAGCAGTCACTCTCTCGAGGGCGCAACTGCAGATCACACTCGAGAGGCTGAAGCTCCTGCTGCTCACCCACACGGTGCCTCAACTCACCCTCACGATTCGACGACGACTCGCCCCCTCGATGCGGCCACACACCCTCTCGAAGGGGACCTGTTCCCCGGCGACGAGAAGATTGATGTTCACATCTTGGAGGAGGAGCTTGACGAGATGGACCTCTACAGTCCCCTCCCGCCGCTGAAAGGCGTCCCTGATGAGCCTCACCCTCTTACATTCCGAGCTTGCTTCGTCGGTATCTGCCTCGGAACTCTGGTCAACGCGTCCAACGTGTATCTAGGTACGGAAGCCTCCGTGTCATTGAGGATGTAGGGCCGCTGGCTAACACCGCTTCTCTCCTAGGTCTCAAGACTGGCTTCACCTTTTCGTCCAACATCTTGGGAGCCATCTTTGGCTACGGTATCCTCAAGGTCATGGACAAAACCTTTGGCACGATGCCCATCCTCGGCGGCACCTTTGGTCCCCAGGAAAACAGCATTTGCCAGGCCGCTGCGATTGGAGCCGGTGGCCTGAGTGGTCTCTTCGTCGCTGCCCTCCCAGCCATGTATCGCTTGCAACTCTTGAGCGTGACCGAGGATGGCATACCCAACCCACAGGCAGATTTTGGCAAGTTCATGACGCTCTGCTTCATCGGCTCGTTCTTTGGAGTCTTCTTCGCTGTGCCTCTGCGAAAGTTCTTCATCATCAACGTGGCTCGGGAACTGAAGCTCGTCTTCCCAACGTGTGAGTGGCAAATCGCAAGACGACACCGAGGTTGATCACTGTACTGATCGGGCTCTAGCAACCGCCGTCGCTCTCACCATTCGGTCGATGCACGCCGCCGGGACCGGCGGTATCGAAGCCATGAAGAAGATCAAAGCCACGGGATACTCCTTCCTCGCTGCGCTGGCCCATCGCATTGCCTCCGAGTTCGCGCTCGGCATCCTCTTCGACTGGCACATCTTCACAGTATGTACCGCTCGCCTCGCGTCGTGACAGTTGGCTGACTCTTTGGTCGCAGTGGATTCACATCTGGTCCGGCTATACTAGCAGGGCGATGCAGATCGAGAGCTGGAACTGGTACGTAGAATGGACGCCGGTAAGTTTCTCCACAGCCCGTGGTTCGCTTTGCTGTCCACGTTGTAAACCAGCTAGCTAGCTGTTTGGACCACTGCTGATGCGATACCCTCAACAGGCCTTCATCGGATCTGGGCTACTAGTCAGCATCAATGTCGGCATCTCCTATCTAGTCGGCACCTTCCTTGCATGGGGTTTCATCGGTCCTCTGCTTATCTACACGGGCGAATGCATTGGTTCCCCAAAGTCCAAGGACCCGAAATGGGATGGATACATGAACTAGTAAGACATCTCCTAGCTGGGCTCTTTACCCCTGGGTGTACGACTGCTGACCCTTGAGCGTAGCATGAGCATGTCCGGCATGGACAAGCCTGGGTACGTCGCCAGCCCACGCTTCTGGCTGCTATGGCCTGGTGTCATGATCCTTGTTGCATACTCCATGGCCGAGTTCGTCTTTCACTGGAAGATCCTGAAGGTCGCCATCGATCATGCCTGGGCCTCCCTCTGCCGCACCCTCAACGAGATCATGATTAAGAAGGGAAAGAACAGCCCGTATCTCGAAAAGGTTGGCAACAGACCGGTCGACGAGTCCGCTCTAGTGGAGGACTTTGCTACCAAGGAGATGCTGCTTCCCGCATGGATCTGGATCGTCGGCTGCGTCTGCGTCATCGTCGTGACCATCATCATCATGGAAGTCCAGTTCCATCTGAACGGCAAGTACCCGCCGCCCCATGCCACATGACCGTTACCGTGTGTGTGTCACTGTGTATGTGTGTGCTACGAGCAAAGCTGACCTCGGACGTCTACAGGTGGCCTCGGTGTTCTGGCCTCCATCCTCGCCGTCATCTTCGCGTTCCTCTGCATCCACAGCTCCGGCGTCACCGATCTGACGCCCCTGACTGCGTCCGCAAAGGCTTCGCAGCTCGTGTTCGGTGGAGTGACCCACGGCATGGGGCTGGCGAAGACCCCCGCCCTGACTGCCAACCTGATTGCCGGCGCCGTCGCCTCGGCCGGCGCTTCCGAGGCCAACTCGCTCACCTGCGACTACCGGACGGGCTTCCTCCTCAAGACGCCCCCGAGGTTGCAGTTCGTGGCCCAGGTCGCCGGCACCCTCGTCGCCATGTTCATTGCGCCGGCCGTCTTCCTGCTGTTCACCAAGGCGTACCCTTGTATCCTGGACGACACCCTCAGCGACGACTGTGCCTTCCCGGCGCCTTCGGTGGCGGCTTGGAAGGCTGTCGCCGAGGCCGTCACGCTGCCCAACGTCCCCATCCCGCTGTCCTCTGGCATCTTCTCCATCGTCATGGGCGTCTACTGTGTCCTCCAGGTGGCTGTCACGCACAGGTTCCTCGTTGGCGAGCGTGCCAAGTACCGCGCTTACCTCCCTAACTTGATGGCCATTGGTACGTTTCCTCGTTTTTTTCTTCTTTTCATCGTCTCCCATATCCTCCGGTGCCCACGACTAATCGTTCTCGGCAGGTGTCTCGTTTGTCATCAACTACAGCCACTACTCGATCGCCATGTGCAGCGGCGCAATCGTGTCCCACTACTGGCAAAAGAAGTGGCCCGCAAGCTGGGAAACATACTGCTACTCCATCGCCGCCGGCTTCATCTCCGGCGAGGGTATGGGTGGTGTCATTAACGCTGCCTTGGCTGTCGGAGGTGTCGAGGGAAGTGTGATGGGCACCACCATTGCTATTCCCGGAGAGACATGGTAACTTGGACTATAGTTCCTGGATAATTCGCTTAGAAACCATCTCACTCATGGCTAAATAATATACGGTATACCACGTCGCGACTCTCATGTCTCCCCTCAGGGCGCTCCATGTGAACCAGTCTTCTTTCTTCTCAGCCAAGCAGCACAGCCGAGGGTTTTGCCCGCCTGCCCGAGTGCCTACTGCGGTGGGGCGTGTACGAGTGGTGAGTTGACAAAAGGGCATAAGATTGCAAAAGATTCGCCAAGGGACCGTTCCCCGGGCCCATATCCTTGCTGAACCCCTTCACTGTACTGGTTTGCTAAGTCCCTACCTTGAGTTGACAGGGATCTAAGCGATTTCAGCTGGGCAAGCGAGTACCACCTCAGCCGGTACAACTTACATGTAGACGAGCTCTCCAGGTACGCCGCCCCTCCCTTCCCCCTTTATACTTGACCGTTGACACATTGTACCGACTTTTCAGAAAACAACCCCAGTCGAGAAAATACTACGTACGTGCAAGCCCAAGTGGCTATATGCCTTGAGAGACATGGTGTATTTAGGGGGGAATTATGCGGATGAACCTGCTGTTTCCTTCCATTAAAATTCTACCTCTCAGACTCCACAACCGGCTCAGCATTTCGAGCAAGCCGAGACGATATATACAAGTGACGTGCCATGAGCACTACCTTCGAGATGAGATATCATGCCGCAAGACAAGTATGGCAAGTCATCTTTAACTTCTCCACTAAGCTGTACTACAACCTGCCGCATGTGCTCTCGATCCTCAGAGGGGAGCAAGGCATGGTCACTTCCATACTTGTATCCGCCACGGACTCGATAAGTCAGTGTGTAAAAATATGTAATGCGTGGGAATCAAAGTCTGGGCAGCGCATGATTTCCATGCCACCCCAGCATCCGTACTACTTTTCTCCTTCATCGTCCTCATCTCTCTTCTCCCCCATCGCCGTGCTGATTCTGTATCATGACCGACATTGGGTTGAACGTTGGAAACATCATGGGGGCGTTCATTGCATAGTGTCTGTGCCCCGATCACGGGAATCCTGTGTACTAGCCAGATCCGCCTTGGGGGGGGTGGTGGCCACTGCCCGGGTTGTTGGGTGCCGCCGTTTTGAGCCTGGAAATGCTGTAGTGCCGCAAAGAAGGCAGGGTTATAAAAGTTGCCAGGTTGTCCCGCCTGCGGCTGTTGCTGCTGAAATTGGGGAGGCGGAGGCGGTACATAGCCTTGAGGCAAGTTCTGAGGCCAGGCTGTGGGCGGGAAGGGGAACGGCATGGCTGGTGCTGCTGGCTGCTGGCCGCCGTAGAATTGAGAAGGCGGTGGAGGATATTGGCCCTGGGCGAACTGCGGCGGCGGCGGCGGCGGAGGCGGCGATGCGAACATGCCGGGAGGCTGTTGCTGGTGCTGTGCTTCTTGGACGTAAGGTCTCGGGGGCATGGAGTGACCTGACCCACCGCGTTGGGAACCACGATTGCCGCGACCGCCTCTGTCGTTACCTCGCCCACGACCTCTACCGCGGTGGTCACCTCGTCCACCTCTGGAGGAACCGCTACCACCGGCTTCGTTCGTAGACCCGTGCGTAAAAGATGTAGGCACACTCGGCGTGCCTCCGGACCCGAAACCAGCCGGTCTTGAGAGTGGCCGATATGGACCGTCATCCTCGTCATCGTCGTACTTGAGAGTACCGGGGTCTGCCGCACTATGGGACGAACCGTCGTGGTATCCCCCTCGACCCCCTCGACCACCACGTGTATTGGGGGTACCAGCTGCGCCACCGCGAGTACCATTTCGAGCCCTCTTCTTCTCCTTCAGTCCTCTCTTGTATGCCTGCTCCTTCTCATCATCAGAGAACTCCATTTCCTCAACACCCGCTTCCTCGTCATGCCAGTTGCTCGCGTCTGTGCCCCTTATGGCCCTCAAGGGACCGGTTTCCACGAATGTCGAGTGCTCAGGGACGAAAAACACCTTGGAGCCGACCTCCAGACCCAAGGTTTCGATCTCCTCCGGACTTGAGAAGTGGGCTGTGTAGCGAGGTTCTCGAACGCTGCCGATGAGATCGGCCAATGCAGCAATGACGGTTCTGTGTTCGGTGCAGAGAACAGAGCCGGTCTCCAGTGCCCGATACTCGCCAGTCATGCTTGCTCTGATGACGATGACGTTCGCGACGACGTGCTCGATATTGCCCAACTCCTGAATCTTCGTCTCGGGTGTGATGGTAACATCGGGCTTGGGCATGGCCTCTTCCGCCACCTCATTCTTTGTCCGAAGCTGACCACCAGCGCCCGAGCCCTTACCTTTGCCCTCGCCTTCCTCGTCGGAATCGGCTTCCATGAGAATGCGAGCCAAGGCCTCAGGGTTCAAAAGTTCCTTCCCATCATCCGAATCGTCGTCGTCCGAGTCATCTGAACTGCTGGAATCCGAAGAGGACTCATATGGTGATGAATCTGCCTCAAATTCGGGATTGTCGGCTTCAGCCTCTTCTCCACCGAAATTCTGATCGTTGCCGTCTGGTTGGACATCTTGCATCTCGACGTTCTGATCTTCAATGGGGAGTGGTTGCTGTGTCGTCGCATGCGCCTTGTTAGATGAGGCACCAAAAGACCCAATATGGGCCTCCAAACCTTGGAGGAGAGAAGGCGGGCTCGGCGGGGCATCGATAGTGATGGGCACTGACGGCTCATTCTTCTCAGATGAGTCTGCCTGGTCAACATGCATAGGAGCTGAAACATCTTTCGGCGTAGCAGATGACTGCTCAATCGATTCTGGTACATTGGCGACAGACGTTCCCAAGTCTGCTGGAAGATCAGTACTGTCGTTGACTGCTGGCTGCACCGGCTCATGGACAAGATTCGTGGAAGTGTTCATTGCATTCGCTTCATTCTGGGCGGCAGTCGAGTTCTCGGCCGGTTGGGGCTGCGACAAAGTTGACAAGCCAGGAATCTGGAAGAACTGGGACCCCATTATGGGCTTTCAGAAGATGCAAAAACCAGTGAATTATGAAAGTGACACGAGGCGTGAAGGGCTATGCGCCCGGTAAAGAGTTGTTGTTGGTTGGAAACGCTGAGTCCACTGGATGATGGATCTTGTGAACAGGTGCTGCCGTGCTGGATAGCGCTGGTATGTTGGACTCGAAAAGTACTGAAATATGAGTTCACTCCTTATGGAAAGAAAGTGAGCCACAGAGATACCGAGTGCAAGTGCATAAAATGTTTAGAAGTTTGTGATGTTTTGAGTAAGAGAGCCAACGGCGAAAGACTTCAATCTTGCATCTTCAGATTTTCGAGGATCAATGCCCCACTTTACCAAAATTTAGATGGGGCTCATCTCTATCTACCTGCATTAGCGTCCGCCATTTCCGATAAGCCTAAATCAGACCTGCAACGAGAGGAAGGTCGTCATGGCCTGCTGCTGCAGAACAATTCGGTGAACTTATTCATTGCTTGTTTCAGTACGAGATAAATCACCAGAATTCTCATGTAATTTTGCCTGACAATTCTCCTTTAATTCATCCTGATGATTGACATGGTGCTGGTAGCACAAGATGCACCTTTGGACTTGGTAATCCGTACATCACTTACTTATATTCGCGATGGAAACTCCAACTAGCGCTTTCATTGTGATGTTATGTTTTACGAGCAGGGCAAAGTATGTGAATACGCGACTATGATTTATCAACAATTTGGCATGAAAACACAGGCTGCTATCAACGGAAGGTGCTGCTCTCCATAACATCGCGCTATGTCGTAACTACGTAACTTGGAGAGGGTTATTTTACCGCAGTACTGGGTAGGTACCGTAATCATTTACTACGGTACTTATTCCATCCTACACAACGCTAGTCCTTTTTGGAGATAGTGTGTGCGCTGACCCCGACGTCATTGGCACGGCAGGGTAGCTTGGACGCGAAGCTTTTCCAATTGGGTTCAGCTGGCCTCTACTAACTTTACAGAGCCCCGAGCTGAAGAATGTTGGGGTCCCTTCTACAACTTCACTTATACGACAGCTGGTGAAAGCAGAAGCGCAAACCACACGCGTAGTGACACCGGTCAGACCTTCCAGCAACGATGGCGCCTCCCACGACCTCTGGCCATGCCAGAAAGAAGTATGTCTCAAAGGACCCCTAGATGTCTTTGTGTCGCGGGATCCCCCCCCACTAACTAACGCCTTCCTCCAACTCTCAGGGCGCCCTCTGCCTACGCGATCGAGCCCATCTCAGCCTTCTACATCTTCCTGATTGCCAATCTGGTCTCCGCCGTGTTCGCCCCCATCCAGGACTGCGACGAGACGTTCAACTACTGGGAGCCCACACACTATCTGTCCCATGGCTATGGGCTGCAGACGTGGGAGTACTCTCCCGACTATGCCATCCGAAGCTGGTTCTACATCAGCCTGCACGCCATTGTTGCCAACATCAGACGAGTCCTCCCCCATAGCACGAAGCTCGGCGAATTCTACTTTGTCCGATACGTACTGGCATTTGTCTGCGCCCTCTGTCAAGTGCTGTTCTTCCGAGTCGTGAGCTTCACCCTCAACGCGCGGATTGGCATCATCTTCATGGTTGCAACCGTCATCACGCCTGGCAACTTCCACGCGGCCACCGCGTTTCTGCCTTCGAGCTTCGCCATGTACATGGTGCTTCTCGGCTCGTCTGCCTTCATGAACTGGCGCGGGGGGCTCAAAACTTCGCAGGGCATCTTCTGGTTTGCCGTTGGTGGTGTCCTTGGGTGGCCATTCGCTGCCGCCCTCTGCGCTCCCTTCATGTTCGAAGAATTGATGTTTGCTGTGATTAGTGACGGGGAGCGGCGCTTTGAGACCTTCCTCCGAGTTGGACGTGGCGTAGTTGCTGGACTTGTGGTTATCGTAAGTCAGGTCTGGCCCCTGTTGTTATTGCGGATTCACTTACTGGATTAGGTATGCGACGCCGTCATCAATGCCTTCTTTTACAAGAAGTTCGAGATTGTGGCATGGAACATTGTCAAGTACAACATCTTTTCGTCAACTGGTGGCCCAGATCTCTACGGAACAGAGCCCTGGACCTTTTATTTTCGAAACCTCGCCATCAACTTCAACATCTGGTTCATTCTAGCCCTACTGTCGCTCCCTCTGTTCCTCGTGCAGAAAGCCATCTCGGCACGGCAGCATGGGTTCCAATCAGGCATGCGCACTATCATTTTCCTCTCACCGTTCTATATGTGGCTGGCCATATTCACCCTGCAGCCACACAAGGAGGAGCGCTTCATGTATCCCGCATATCCCTTTCTCACCTTGAATGCCGCCCTTGCCCTCCATATTGTCCTCAACTTCTTCGGTCACACTGACCCCAAGTCGCTTGCGGGCAAGATACCGGCAAGGTTGAAGTTCTTTGCAGTGGCCACGGTGTTCTTTCTCTCGTTGGACCTCGGTCTAGCACGCGTCATCGGACTGTACACAGCATATTCGGCGCCTATGAAGCTCTACTCGCCTCTGGGAGCCGGAGTTTCTGGACAGCAAGGCGTTGGCGGACGTGGCGACAACGTGTGCTACGGAAAGGAGTGGTACCGTTTCCCAAGCTCGTATTTCCTTCCCCGCGACATGCACGCGAAATTCATCCGGTCCGAGTTCCACGGTCTTCTCCCCGGCGAATTCTCCGAGGCGCGGGTCGGCTTTGGATTCTGGGGAGGCACGTGGCTGCCCACCAGCGGAATGAATAGCCAAAACGAGGAGGATCTGAGCAAGTACGTCGATATTCGGCAATGCTCATTCCTGGTGGATACGCAGTATCCCGAGAACAAGAACCCGCTCCCTCCGCTTGAGCCAGATTATGTGGCAGATGTCGCAAACTGGGAGGTCGTCAAATGTGTACCGTTCATGGATGCCGCCAACACACATTGGCTTGCCAGGGTACTTTGGGTTCCCAACTCGAACCTCGTGCCAGAGAAGTTCAGGAGAAAGTGGGGTCAGCACTGCCTTCTGCAGCGGAAGAGAAAGTAAGGGGGTTTGGAGGTCAGACCTGTACGCGGTTGACAGTTCAACCACTGTGTCCTGACCCTTAGTTGTACTCCTGCGTGCATGGCGCGCCTGTATCGTGGTTAGCAGGACCTTCCACCCAGCCTCACGACTTGCTCAACGACTATTGAGTCAAGTTATGGCCTGGTGCGCATGAGAAGTGGATCACAACGAAGGACAATCTCAATGCTTGTCAGATGAACGACTTTGCACTACTCAAATTGCGGTGTTGCCGAAGCTTTCTTATGATCACACACTCAATTTTAACCTGCCGTAAAGTCAGATAGTCGGATGATTGAAACTCACTGCATGGGCGGCGAACCAGTTTAGTGCAGATAGATCGGAGCAAATGCGCATCTGTAGCTTGATTTCGTGGAACTACCCTGGCTGTTGAAGAATTTAGTTCTTCTGACCGATAATAAAAACCCTCGGCTGAAGAGATAGCCCAGTGTTGGCTCTACATCCGTAACGGACGCGAAGATGTTATCAAAAACGATAGACGAGCTGGCTAGATCGTCTGCTTGCGGCCCGCGTGTATCATGATAAGTTGCTATCGTAGATCATCGCCAGATGCCAACCACTGGGGTAAGGCGAATGTTTGCCTGGGGGTACCGACTAGCAGAAAGATCAAGGACATGACACCTCCAAAGCGCAGAGCTTCCTATGCGGCTATGCCACAAAGAGCATCAGTAGATGATAGAAAAGTAGTGGATTTCTGCGTGGCGGGTGAAAGTTGGGGTTCGCTGGTCGAATCATAGAAGAACCAAAATCATATTAACGCTCAAGTGCCTTGTTAAACCTCTTATACATGTTACCGGTACATATTATGCGTGTAAGAGCTGATACGGAAGCCGAGTGGACTTTCTTCACTTTAATTGTTTGCAAGTTTGAGTGCAAATGATAGAAAGTATAGGGCAAGATATTGTTGCTTGAGGAATACTAAAAGTAACGACTGCTGAAGACTGATGTTGAACAATCTGCGGAGTAGCTATTCTGTGAAACTAAATCGCCCTATTAGATTAGGCAGATACCGAGTGAGGTTGGTGAATTAATCATTTATTTAATAATCGTAGATGGTGGTCTGAAGTGGGAGGAACGAAACATGAAGGTAATTCAGGCAACTCATCATAGTTACGTGTAGGGCTATTAGAAAAGAAAAGGCACGGGAATTTACTTCAAAAGAATCACGAATAGGGTTTTTTATTTTTGAACGGTTCGAGGCACGTGTGTAAAGTCGATTGTTCTTGTGGTTTCGCCCTACAATAATCTCTTGAAATTGATTCTAGTCACGGTATTATTCTTTACTTCTCTAGTACCGCAGTTGACCAACTCACCAACAACCACCACTCCCCCAAAAATACCACTCACTCTGTCCATCACTGACTCGTTATTACGAGACGTACGTCGAACTTGTCATTGTCAGGACACATATCCTTCTAAAAAATCCACACATCTCTTTTTCAAGCCTTCTTTACTACCGCCTCGTTTTATTTACGGACGGACACACAACTTCAGTCTTCAGACACTCCCACACACGACTTCAGTCTTCAGAAACTCCCACACACAACTTCAGTCTTCAGACACTCTCACATCCGTCAAACCATCACCATGGCTGACATCCCTGACCACGTCGCTGCCGAGATTTCCTCGTCTTCTCGTGGCAAGAAACGGTCCGCTGATGATGCTGCCGAGGCAGCTACCAAGCGAGTCCGCTACAACGAGCCGCCTAGCCCTCAGCATGTCGCTGCCGAGATTTCCCCGTCTTCTCGTGGCAAGAAGCGGCCCGCTGATGATGCTGCCGAGGTAGCTACCAAGCGAGTCCGCTACAACGAGCTGCCCAGCCCTCAGCACTCCGATGTGGCTTCACAAGACCACAATCAAGAGCACGTCGCCGAGTCATGTACGTCCCTGGAGGACAACACGGAGGCCCAGGCCTGGGTCGAACTTTCCGTCCCTGACGATTATTTCATCAAGGACGTCTGCGACATCCTCGTCTCCTACGGCAGATGCGCCATGAACGTCGTGCCCACGCAAATGAACCAGTTCGAGGCCGAGACAATGCTCGTCTACAGCAATTTCCAGAAAGAGCACCTCGATCTACTCATCGAAGCCGTCAAGAACCTGCAGAAGGACTCCGAGTCTCTGAGATCTTTCCTCATCGGCTTGTCTGACGGCAGAGACCCTACCTTTCGAGACATTGAGAAGCTAACGAAAGCCATCTGCAAGACCTATCGCCACGCCGAGTTGGACGCCCACTTTGGCTTCACTGGCGGCATCAACACGCTGATTCGCATCTTGGCCTGCGATGAATCTCCGGGACCGCGGGACGTCATCATCGCCAAGCTCTTCCTCTTGGTCGAAAAGGTCTCCCAGTACACCATCTTGGCCACCAGTCTCACCGTGCTGCTCTTTGACTGGATCATTCGAGAGCCTACCGAGGACCACCTGCCCGGATTCACGGAGAAGAGCATCATTTCCCAGATGAAAGATCACATCGCCTTTGCGCAGAAGTCACAGGTTTGGCGCAACGAAATCGAGAATGTAGAACGCAGCTGCGACCGCGGTCTGATCGGCTACAACCTCCCAGGGGGACAGAACGAACGCAATATTGTCGTGGCGCTTCACATGGCCATTGTGTTTCGCTACAAGCAGGTCTCGTGGGCAGACCGAGACACCTTATCCGAGTTTCTTGGGCTCCAAAAATACCTCGGCCTGAATTATGGCGAACGGTTTGAGGATGGCCAAGAGGAGAATGACCAGGCGGAAGATGGCCCGGCAGAGAGTGATTGCGCATGTTGTGGCCTCCCGGTAGCCGAGGGGTACGACTACAACGACGACGACAACCATGATGATTATTACGATTACGATGATGATGATGATGATGATGATGATGATGAGGAGTTCTAGGAATGTTCGTTCTCAGTGGGTGGATAACACGGCGGTGGACGAGAGAAGGAAGACGCCGGTAGCCGAGGGGTACGACTACTACTACTACGACGACGACGACGATGATGATTATGATGAGTTTTAGGAATGTTTGTTCTCAGTGGGCAGATAACACGGCGGTGGACGAGAGAAGAAAGACGCATGATTGGTTGGATGGCTGGTACCTCCTCCCCCTTGCATCGTGTAACTCTCAACGATACCAAACAACCGTACACGAAGATTGTTTGCTCCGTATCCCACCCACATAGCTTTTCATGTCTATTGATTTCAGAAATGCCGATCCTTGTCCTGCAATCTTCGACTGTCTATCTTGTGCTTCTTGATGGTGCTATGTTTTACTCTGATTGACTTGGGCATTTGCATCTTCTCCTACAGCCTGCTTATCTCGTATCTGCTGGATGGTAGCTTTTGGTCTACTTTTAGTCTGCTCCGATTAGCCTTGTGATGCTGACTGCTAGTTACTAGACTAGGACTGTGTACCAGTGAATGTGCTTTAAGTCAGCTTGCCAGCGTTGCACGCTCGTAAGCACAGCCAATCAGCGGATGCCCATCGGCTAGGAGGATCAACTTGTCAGCCGCGGCGTAATTTCGTCGTAACATGATACCAATAAAGGCTTAGTTGGCATGCGGTTTTCGTGAGAGCGCTTCAACGCAAGGGGGTGTTTGACTACGCTGGGAGTTCAAGATGAGCTCTTACTACCTATATATTGAGTGGAACAAGCAGCTCTTGCTTACACGATCAAGATGGTTCAAAAGTCCACTGCCAACTCCCAACCCTTCATGCCGTCCAATAACAGAGTCGCCGTCGTGGGCGCCGGTGCCCTTGGGCTTTCAGCCCTCAAGCACTTCATAGAAGACGGCTTCGACGTGACGGGCTTCGAGATCCGTCCTTGCGTCGGGGGCATCTGGAACACAACCAGCATTGGCTCTACCTCGGCGCTGCCCAGCACCGTTTTCAATACGAACAAGTTCCGCGCGCAGTTCACAGACTTCCCGTTCCCAGAAGAAGCGGGCATGTTTCCAAGCGCCACGGACATGTGGGAGTACTTTGACAGCTACGCCGAGCACTTTGACCTGAAACGGCATGTCCAGGTCAGCTCCAAGGTCGAGAGCATCACACGACAAGAAGACGACAGCGAGGGTGCGGCGTGGGTTCTTCGAGTGACGAACCTCAAGACCGGCACCGTAGCCACGCACCAGTTTGATCGCGTCTGCATCGCCACAGGGTCGTTTTCCAAACCCAACTTGCCCGTCTTCGATGGCATCGACAAGTTCGCCGGCAAGGTCATCCACGCCAGCGACTTCCAAGAGGGGGAGGCTTTCAAGGACCAGAACGTCCTCGTCGTCGGCATACACGCCACTTCGTGCGACGTTACTGAATGCCTCTCCAAGTCGGCCAAGCACATCTACGTCAGCCACCGCCAGGGAGTCTTGGCCATCCCCAAGTTCGATGACCAGGGGACGCCCTGTGACGCCGGCCTAGACATACCCTTCTTAATGTTACAGACATGGGCAGAGGAGAACATGCCTGGGCCCTGGTACTGGCTGCTGAATCGTATGCTCAAGTCGATCATGGACAAGGCTTTTCCGGCTCTGCCAGAGCCCTGGGGTTTCGACCCGGCTCCGCCCATGCAGGCTGCACTGCCGATCATGGGCGATGTCATCATCCCGATACTGAAGTCGGGTGTAGCCGAACCGGTGCCGGCGGTCGAGGAGATTACCGGGCCCCGTTCTGTGCGGCTATCCAGCGGCCGGGTGCTAGAGGATCTCGACGCCATCATCTACTGCACCGGGTACGACGTCCACGTGCCAGAGAACCTCTTGCCCAGATCGTCCTCTTCCGTTCCCTCGACCGTCAACCCGAAAGATGGGGTGCTCATCGACCCCTACCCCAAAGGCTCAGGCCGCCCACCGTACCTCTACTACAACATCTTCCCCCTCCACCCCTCCGAGGCCATCCGTTCTTCCATCGCCTTCCTCGGCCAAGGCGGAGCCTTCTTCCCAGGTCTGGTGCAATTCGAGCTTCAGGGCATGACAGTGAGTAGCATCTGGCGCGGGGCGCGCCGCCTGCCCGCTCTCGAGGAGATGGTACGCTGGCAGGCCCGGAACACTGAGCGCTACGAGGCCGAAGTCAACAAGTACAAGCCCGGTGGCAAGCTGTTCCCTTTTATAATGCCCATGTACGATATTTTCCCTTTCTTGAACAAGATGGCGGGGACGGGCCTGTACGAGACGTTCGGTGGCAAGCTGGGCGGTCTGTTCAACACGCGGGCGTGGCGGTTGTGGTGGCAAGATAGGGAGCTGTGGGAACTGTGCACGAAGAAGATAATGAGCCCGATCATATTCCGGATTGTGGATATGGGTGGCAGGAAGGCCATGGGCCCGGAGAAGGCAAAGGAAGCGCTCATAGAGACGAATGAGATGTACAAGAGGTCACTCAAGACGAAGAGGGAAGAGATGGGGCTCGACGCCGATGCGAAGAAGAAGTGATGGCGATGTAGCTGCTGTAATTATTGTAAACTTCGTAGAGGGCTGCGTCTTCTTCGCTCGCTTCATCGACCGATTTTATTCAGTCGTACATCAAATCCTATGCCATGCCCTGTCAGTGTAGCCCATACCGGATGTATCCTCGTCAGATTCCGAACGGCTGCAGCGGAACCGTCAGTCTGCCCCGCTGGATGCCAATCCAGTACGGCTCACCTAAAAGGGCGAATTTGCTCTTTCCCACGTCTTGGGTCTCGTCAGAGGGGAGTTCCCGAAAACTTGGAGCTGATGTTGATACGACAGGCGGGCCAACCACAAATGAAAGACTCTGGGTGGTTGTCGTCCGTCAGCCGGCAGACTCAAGGAATGTACACTCTATTGGAAGACGCTGCACGCCTGGTTTACATCCAGGTGACACCATATCATACATGCCGATCCGGTGCACGACGGCCGATTCCTCCCACCTCGTGTCTCACCACCCCTGCCGCCTCAACTCGGTAACCCTCGCACACGTAGCCCTGAAGCCCGCCTTGAAGCGTCTCTGCCACCGTTCACTCCTGAGCCTTTTGACCTTGAGACCTTTCCTCTCGTGGAACTTCTGTCGCCTCTCATCCACACGCACGCGATTGGCTGTGCACTGCATCTCGAGCAACTTGAAAGCGCGGCTAACATCGGCACCCTTGTTCACGTGCTGGGTGCGACCTGTCCGCGGCACGCAGCGAATCTCGGGCCGCTTGGGCACCAGACGATCGTCCATACCGAAGTCCCGGTCCAGTTCGCCTAGGTTGAATGAAGTAGAGAAGTCGGCTGTATCGGCTGCGAAGTTGAAGCCTCCCAGGGGATCTGCGTTGACATCGTTAAAGAGGCTGGGGGAGTTGGCGCCCCGGGAGTGGGTGGTAGAAGATGTGGTCGAGCCTGCCGCGGCAGCGTCTTCTGAGGAGGAGGAGGGGCGACGAGGCTTTACGATATCGGAATCGCTTGCGCCTGAGGTTGGGCGGGATGGGCGTGAGGGTGAGGCCCAGTTGGCATAGTGTCGCGCAGAGGTGCCATTGATGCTCAAGGCTGGCAGCAAAGATGCGACAGAAGCCACTGAGAACTGTCGGCTACACGACGACGGTGTCGCAGCAAGGAGCGCCTGCGGGTACCGAGTCTGTAATCTGGATGTTGAGCTCCGGAATGACGGTGCAGCTCGAAGGGCCGCATTGGCGACCCGGCTGAGTTCGGATGCCCTGGAAGGGATGTGTTAGCCATCGCAGCATCCAGGGGCGGTCAATCGGCGTACATGTTGGCCAATGTCAATTCGTGACTGCTTGGGCTGTCGACAGCAATGTCGCCTGCGTTTTCAAATCTCGAACACCGAGTTCCGCCGAATCGGTCTTTCGTTATGTATCGCCAGGAAAGACGGGACGGAATTTACGAGTGTCGGCATCGAATAATCCGACCCGGGAGGTCCCACTCTTCCTGCATCTACTGTGTACGGAGCACATACTTTGTAATTATCCGTAACTACGGAGTACATAGCCTGTTCACAGGTGGGTCCCGTATGCAGCAGCCGCCGCCTGGAAGAAGTGGACTGGGGGGAATGGAATTTGTGACTTTAGCGCGGCGCATCTGGGGAAAGTTGGGTTGACGTTAAAGCTCCAATCCTGTCAACTCACCAGCGGGACAACAACCGACGGAATCTTCACGCGACAGCAACCCCCACGACCTGGCCACCACATCAATCCCGAACATCGTCACAGAGTAGCAGGCACATATTCGAGCAACATCTGCCACTGATAATATGGCGTACAATCCCTACGGAGGAGGTATGTGATTTGCGACAGCGAGTATCCTTCATGGATATATATTGCTTGTCGTGTCTAGAGCAGAAGTCGCCTCATGCTGACAACATCCAGTGCCCGGCTTCGGGCCTCCACCCTCATTCAGCTCGTACCCTGGAGCCAATGCGGCACCTCCAGGTCTGCAGTCTGCTCCTGGTCTAGGTAGGTGATGAATGCTTGTGCCGAACCAGTACTAAACACTGACATCCGGTGACAGGACCACCTCCAGGCATGTCTGCCCCGGGAACGGCGCCTCCTGGCGTTCAGCAGCCCAACATCAATCAAGCTAATCGACCTAGCGGCTTGCCAAACAACTTCCAAGCACCCCCGAACATGCCCAACATAAACTTCAATGCCCCCGTCATCCGCCTCGGCACCTTACCTGCGAAGCCTGTCACCCCAGGCATGCTCGGCCGTAAAGAAAGCGAGGTGCCAGCTCCCAGCGGGCCCCGGGGCGGCTTGGGTATGGAGAGGGGAGGGCTGGACCAGACGCGTCAGGCCATCCGCGATAACATGCAGGCCCTCGTGCCCCCGAGCAAGGAAGAGTTGATACGGACAATCTTCGTACATGGCATCACCGACGGCATTGGTGGCAACAAGGGCGTCGAAGACATCCTCAACCTCGCCGGCAACGTGCGGAAATGGGACAGGGCGACCGATGCTAGTGGGAAAGAAATGCCGTTCGGCTTTGCGCAGTTCGAAGACGCCGAATCATTGTGGGTAGCCACGGAACTTCTAAGGGAGATACAAATACCCACAAGGAAACAGGCCCCCTCGAGCGATGGTCCGCCCGCCGATGCCGATGACAGCTACGACGGCTTCGAGAAGAGCAAGCTAGTCTTCAAGGTCGACGAAAACTCGGTCAACTACCTCGAAGCCTACAGAGAGGGCCGCACCAACGAGTCAGAGGCCGAAGCCCGGCTCACGGTAGCCATAGGTGCGTTGAAGCAGACCGTTCGCAATTTTTTCTACCCTCCCGCCAAGTCGGGCACAGATGCCGATGGAGATGTTCCCATGGGCGACGGCCCCAGTCAAAATGGCGAAAACGTCGAGGTTGTCAATATTCCGCTCGCTCAAGACGATGAGCTGGCCGATATTCCTGCCGAGATGCGCGAGACTGTGGCCGCCGAGATTGCCGCGTTCAGAGAGCGAAGTATCAAGCGCGATATGGAGCGGCTGAAGCGAGAGGAAGAGCTCGAGGCTCAGGAGAGACAGCGGGCCCGTATAAACAGGCCGTCAAGGCTAGCATCACCCCCACGTGACGGTAATTCGAACAGCACTCCGGTCGGTCCACGAGGTGTGCCAAACGCTCCATCGGGTCCCAAGGGGCAGAAGGATCTCGGCAAGGACTACAACCGCTCGGTCAACTTTGTCAATGGGGGTATCACGAATGGCGGAATTTCAATCAACCGAGAGGACGAAGATTCAGACGCAAGCGACGAGGAGTTGGAAAAGAGACGCCTTGCCAAGCAGAACGCCGAGACAGAGAAGCTATATCTGGATGCGGAGCGGAGGTGGCTTAACCGGGAGAGATCGAGAGCAGCAGCATTGGAGCGTGAAAAGGACCGTGATGGTTCCGACGAAGTCAATGTGTCCAAGAGGCGAGAAGAGATGCTGGAGCGTTTGAAGCACTTTGACGACGATGTCGAGGCCTCCCGCAAAAAGGAGGAGTACTATGCCGACCGAAGTGCCTGGATCCGCAACAGAAGCGCCTTCAGAGCTCGAGAGATTGCAGCCGACGATGCCGATCGAGCCTTGGAAGAGCAGGATCGTCTCAGGGATGAGGCGGATCAGGAGCAGGCAAGGGGCATGGCCGACTCTTTCCTCGAGCGGCAGGCTCGGGAAATGCACCTGCGACCCGATACCAGGGCTGGCGTCCTAGCGCCGCAACCGTTCAAGCTGTCTCTTGGTGCTGCGGCACAAAGGGCACAAGCTCAACGCGCTGCTCCCCAACGCAAGACTATTGCCGAAGTTGAAGGTCTCCTGGAGGACGAGGAAGAAGATTCCACGACACGCCGCCAACTCGTCCCTATCAACTTTGACGCTACAGCTGCAGCTGGTATGACTGATGAGGAGCGTGAGCAAGCAGTCCGTGCCTTGGCCCAGGAGATCCCCAGCGAAAAGGAGGGCCTGTGGGGATGGGACGTCAAGTGGGACTTCCTCGACGAGGCTGTCATCCGCGACAAGCTCCGACCGTTTGTCGAAAAGAAACTCGTGGAGTACCTGGGTGTACAGGAGCAGTTGCTCATCGAGGTTGTGGAGGAGCACTTGAGAAAGCACTCGAAGCCCAGTGAATTGGTCGAGGAGCTGGCCGAGGTACGTACCCCCTCGCTCACCACTTTCTACTGCCCCTGGCTTACTGACATCGTATAGGCACTCGACGACGAGGCGGAGGCGCTGGTGAAGAAGCTGTGGCGTATGGTCATATTTTTTACCGAGAGTGAAAAACGGGGACTGTCGGCCTAAGGAGCACATATTACATTAACTTGCCTTGTACTATTTATCCGAGGGCGTGTATCATATTGCACGCAGCTGTAGGGTTTCGGGACGCAAGCGGCATCACGACGACCCTTGTGCCGCGCAAACCAAGCTGGCAAGTTACTGACGATGCGCAGAGCCTCTTGAATGGTTTTCATAAGACATGTGGCTGAAGGAGTGACTGCCAGTCTCTCAAAGTAGGGCATTATGCGCGTGGAGTGACTGGAAGGGTCGCAATCCCCACACTTGATCTGCTCCCTCGAACCTCGGCAGACATGGTTGGACAAATGTAGGAGGGGAGCTAGGGGGTCTTGCCGAAATGGCCAGGGGTGCTTATGGGTGGTTAGGCAAACTGTCAGACCCATCTCTCACTTATACTGATTAAGAAGATATGTATGTACCCGCGGACCACGTTCAGGGTACCACTCCGTCGGGGCGGATTACTCCTCCAGCGTGTTAACCTGGTATACGCCGCCGCACCCTGACAAGCGTGTCATGGTGGCGCCGGTCTATATGCCGGATCTGGGCGCATCATGGCGAATGATGGAATGTTCTACATAAGTGTCAAATGTATATAAGCCGTCGGAGACAAACTCACCCCTCTCTGTCTATCCATCGCTCCTCGCACGTACGTCGTATAACGCACCATATCAGTACCATCCATATTTCCACAGCAAAGATGGGTTACCCGCTCGTCCTTCCCGCCCTGATCCCAGACATCGCCAAGATCTACGACGTCTACTTCTCCTCCTTCTCGGCGGAGCCCATGGCACGGCTCATGATGGAGGTGCTGTTCCCGGGAGGAATCACGGGGTCGGACGAATTCCGCCGGAGCCACGCGGTGGGCACGCTCGCTTACTGGCACACCAGCGACGCGCAGTACACGTACAAGTGCGTCGACAGCGCCACCGGCGAGATCATCGGCATGGCGCTGGGCGACATACTGCTGCGCGAGCGTTCGGCCGAGGACATGGCGTTCGGCGGGATACCCTGGCTCGAGGGCGCGCACAGGGAGCGCGCGGAAAAGGTGATTAGGCCGCTGGTGGAGATGAGGGCAAGGTTGTTTGGGAAACGGAGGCACATCTGTGAGTTTGGCCAGCCCGCCCCCCCACCCCCGAAAACCCAACGAGACCCGAGGTACCCCGTACGGAGTACTCACTCCCCGACTCGTGCTAATGGTGGGTTCGACCAGATGTACATGTGATTGCGGTTTCGCCCAGTCACCAGGGAAGGAATGCGGGCAAGGCGCTCATCGAGTGGGGGATTTACCTGTGCGAGACGTCGGGCTTGCCGCTGTACCTCGAGTCTTCGCCGACTACGGCAGGGCTGTACAAGAAGTTCGGGTTCGAGGTGCTGGAGGAGAAGATTGTGCACAAGGCCGAGGTGCTGGGTACGGAAGAGGACATTGAGGTGCCGCTGATGGTCAGGATGCCTTCGAGGGCCGGGATCACGTTTTGCGAGTGGCGAGCCAAGGGATACCCGGAGCTCGCTGTATGAACCTGGGCTTGTGCTGGGTGTATGATGTATCTTGTCGAACATGGTACTTACTAATTACCTAGAAGAGAGCCTGAGAGCAGGAAAGGCAGGCCCCGCCCCCATGCCCTTGGGTGAGTAATCCCCAAGCACCACAGATGGACACAAATCACGATGATACAAAGCCTCCCAACGCCCGCCTAATCTGTGAGACTGTGACCAGTGACAGCAAGTCTATCCCGCTGTGGCGTTGCTAGTTTTCTGCACCTCGGTTTCGCTAACCGGGCCAGCCCTGAAGATGGCGTCGCGAAGTTGCCGGACGGGAGCCCCTGGGGCCTGATTGGTTCCCGGACTTGACCGTGGGTTGGGAGGATGCGGTGTGACCATGTAGTTCTTACCCGAAATGGCAAATGATGCCAAGGAATGTTATCAGATCCGACTCGTATTGAAAATTTCAGCTGCTTTAGCTGCTCCGTGTTTTATCAGATCCGCTCCCGCTTTTTATCAGATCCGGAGTCGAGGTTACATCGCAGCGCCGGCGTCGGAGCAGACTTGCCTTTCTGGGCCGGTCTGATACTCAGCATCGTCCCATTGAACAGCCCACGACCATGTTGTGCAGTTGGGTTGACTGATTCCCACGCGAGACTGGGCAAGGTTGGGCTTGCGCAGTCGTTCCGCTGTCTGTCTGTAAGCGAGGTATTGAGCAGGGGGCTGAGGGGGGCAACAACAGCTCGGCGACGCAGTTGGGAGCGGTGTTGGTCTTTCTGCACATCTTCACTTGTCTCCCTGCTTTGGTTAATGCTCGTCGCCATGCTTCGAAAGGGGGTCCTGGTTGTCAGGTTCGTTGTGTACGCTGTGGGAGCCTACGCGCAGATCATCCGCGAGTCCATCGGCGCTCGTCGTCGCCAAAGCAAACCCCATTCGCTCTCCCCTCCGCCTCCGGACGCAGAGCTGCAGAATATCGTCATTGTCGGCGCATCTTTCTCCGGCTACCACGCAGCCCGTCTCATCGCCGCCACGCTGCCGCCCGACAGTCCCTTTCGCATTGTCGTGGTCGAGCCGCACTCGCACTTTCACTTCACATGGGTACTACCGCGATTCTGCGTCGTCGAGGGCGGCCACAAGGCGTTCATACCCTACGGGCCGTACCTGAACGGCGTTCCGGAAGAGAGGGTACGCTGGATCCAAGATCGCGTCGTAGATGTCGGACGAGAGACTATAAGGATATCAAAAAGCGATGAGCAGATCCCCTATTCGTTCCTCGTCATAGCAACCGGCTCCGGGGCCAACGACAAGCTGCCGTCCCGTGTTGGTGCCGACTCGAAAGCAGAGGGGTTGGCGAATGTGGAAGAGATGCGAATTCGCGTCCGCGATGCGAAGAATCTTGTAATTGTCGGCGGCGGAGCTGCTGGCGTCGAATTGGCAACCGATGCAAAACAGCAGTACCCCGGCAAGAAGATTGTGTTGGTCCATTCTCGCGATGCCGTGATGCACCGCTTTGGTCCCGAGCTCCAGGCTGTCGCAACCAAGGCATTGAGGGATCTCGGGGTCGAGCTGGTTCTAGGCGACCGGACAGTGGGACTAGAGGTAGTTGAAGGAACCGTGCTGCTGACCTCGGGAAGAGAGCTCGAGTGCGACGTCTTGGTAAGAATGGCCCTTCTAACTACCGGATCGGGGGCAATTTCTGACTTTGGCCAGATCAACTGTTCGGGTCAGAAACCCTCTTCCGGACTCATGGCCCTCCTGAGTCTCAAAGCGATATCTTCGACGGGAAAAATCCGTGTCAAGTCAAACTTGCAGGTCGACGACGACGACTTGCCCAACATCTACATCTGCGGCGATGTCGCCGACGCTGGCGTGCGCAACCCCAATGCCCGCGCTGCCATGCGTCAGGCCATGGTCGTCGCCAAGAACGTCGTGCAGGCAGCCGCGGGAGGAATGCCCAGGGAGACGTACGCGCCGTTCTGGGCAGACGGCGTGATCAAGCTCACGCTTGGCTTGGTAGGAAGTCCCGAGTTGCAAGTTCTGCGCGTGTACTATGACGGGCAAGCTAACTGGCCGACAGGACAAGTCGGTCTCGCACCTGAGCGACGGAAAGACCGAGTTACTCTGGAACTCAAAGGAGAGAGACCTGGCATTGATGTCGGAGAGTGCTTGGAGACAGATGGGGGCCACGCCGTTCGAGGACGAGCTGTGAGCTGTAATCAGGAGCCGTTTGCGGACGGTCGGCATTGTATGGGCGTTGGTTCTAGCATGGTTTGAGATGCGAGAATACTCATCTTCTCATTTGTAGACAGAGGCCGAGTTTCGCTACGCTCGCGCACCCCAGCCTTGTAGATTGTAGAAGTCGATTTGGTCTCACCTCGCATGTCCATCGAAGCGTTGCAACAATACTGGACAGAGCCTCAGGCGCGTCCACGATATCAGCCGGACTCAGTGCTTCACATCGTGCCCTATTTCCATAACCGTACCTACACCACACCGACTGGGCGCCAATGCTCTCAGCGAACTGTATGTCGGCTTCGGTATCACCAACAACCAGCACATCCGCCGGGTCAAGAGCGTGCACGCCTCGCTTCCCCAGCCCCGGCAACAGAACGTTGGCGTAGAGCTCGCGGTAGGTCTAGACACAGAGGTCCCCATCCAGCTTGCCATCTCTGTCCTGCTGTGGAGTTGTGAAGGCGTCCTGAAGGCCTGGACTTGAGACTCGGAGGGGGCCGAAGCAGGGAGGAGCTCGTCAAAGGTCAGCTTGATGCAGTGGGATATAGAGCGGTGCATATCGAAGAGGGTGCCGCCAAAATCAAGATGGCGCGTGCTGCGAGTCTGAGGGGCGACATGCTTCGTGCCTGAGAAGTTGAGATGTGAGATGTGAGAGTCGAGTGTTAGACACGATCGTCGATGAATGGGTTCACGTGCCCAAGCTTGCACAGCAACCCCTGCATCGATAGGGCTATGTTCTGCCGCGTACTCCGTACTCCCTAACGTTACATGCAAATACGATGTATATTTGCATAGATTAACTTGCGTATGTAAGTGAGTCAGTGACAACTCTTGGCAAACACTACTTTGCAGGCATTTCGAGCACGCTCAGGCATACTGCTTGGCATGTGATGATCGGCCGTTCAACAGGCATCTCCCCGCGTCTGATCCATGCTTGCATTGGTGGGGGGGGGTTTCCTAATAGTATGGATGTGATGTACATAGCACCTACGGATACCATCGGATGCGATCGGTTTTTAGCCAGTTGACGGGCAAAGATAAATGAGGCGCTACGTCATCAAATTGTGGCTGATACGCGGCTAAATGAAATTTAATTCGCATGAAAATATGTCGCTACATACCTGCACCAAGCTACACCTACACCACCACCACAGCAACAACGAACACCTCGAAAAAGAAATCAATGTCTTACAGCGGGGTTCCCAGAACAACCCAGGTCATCCCCGGGGCCGGCGTCAGTATTGTTCTCAAGGCAGATCAGCGCACAGGTCGTGAGGTGCAGGGTGTCGTATGTGACGTACTGACGCGCGGCGATCACCACCGCGGCATCAAGGTCCGCCTCACAGACGGACGTATCGGCCGGGTACAGGGTCTAGTCAAGCCTGGAGACGTCCCCTCGGCTCCGACCACCACGTCCACGTTGGCGGCCGATACGGATGGGACGGTGCCGCAGGACGGTCCCCCGCCTCCCAAGGCCACCCCGGTGCGTCATCGCTATCGGGATGTACGCCTCGACGACCACCTCGAGGCGCCGCCGGAGCAGGTGGATCTCGCCGCGTACATCGTGCCGTCCAAACGAAAGGGAAAGGGAAAGGGTCGGAAAGCCCCCAAGCCCGCGTCCGACGCTGGCGACGAGGTCGTCGAGCGGGCATCAAACACGAGTCCTATAAATGACGTCCAATCGGCCATCGCTACCTGCCCGGTATGCGGTGCATTTGAAGGTGACGAGGCTGCGGTCGCGCATCACGTCTCGACGCATTTCGAATAGAGAGGCACTCGTGGTGGGTGAGCTTCCGCCCGTGCTCGGTTGAGGGCAGGCAACCCGCAACCCGCAATCGATAGTTACTCGCCATGCATGCCAGGTGTCGGCCAATCCTGAACAGGTTCGATTTCGTCACCCCTGAAGGCGTTGTGTCATGCCAACTACCATTGCGAGGCACCTTGAGGGACCGTGACGTCCAGTGCCATCAAGGTGTCCGTCCATCAAGGCACAGCAACCGGCCAACGTTCAAAACAAAACGTGTGCCGCTTCCGTCTTTCATGGTGGCACACATACATACACAAACACACACCATCGCTCCCAATCAAGCCGTAAGATCACCGCTCTACAATGGCCGACCAAGTCGCCATCATTCCCGAACTGCGCGATGTCCTCATCATCGGCGGAGGCCCGGCTGGCCTTGCCGTTGCAAGTCGCCTCAGCGAGCGCATGCCTGCAGCATCCTTTACGGACGAGGAGCACCAGCGATACCACTGGCTGCGGAAGCACAGCGGCAAGATGGCAGTCAAGAATCACAAGACGGGCGCTGTCGTTCTGGCAAATAGTCGGCGTCAACCGAAGAATGGAGGAGGACCCGACATCATGGTTCTCGATGCCACTGGGAACGAGTGGATGACCCGGTGGGACAGACTCTTCAACACCTTTGGCATCTCGCACCTGCGCAGTCCAATGTTTTTCCACATTGACCCGGCAGAGCGTGACGGTCTTCTGTCGTATGCGCACATGAATGGCAGAGGCAGCGAGCTCACTGAACTGTGCGGATGTGTCGGCAAGGAGATAAGCAAGCACCAGCGCAAGAGACGAGTTAAGCTTCGCAGAGAGTAAGGTCTCCAGACGTAGCGTTACTACCCTGAACCCACCAGCTGACCGTCAGTAGACCAAAGGCCGAGCCCACCGTCGACGAACGTGATCGCAATGACTACTTTGTCCCTTCGACACCCTTGTTTGCCTCGCATTGTGGCTGTCTAATTGACCGTTATGATCTACGGCATGGGTTGGTACAACACGAGGAGGTCCTGGACATTCGATATGGCTATGTCGATCGAATATGCCTCACAGACCCCATCTTCACGATACGCACAAACCACCATGTGCACTATTCCCGCACTGCGGTTCTTGCAGTTGGCCCGGCCAATGAACCCATAATCCCTGACCATGTCAACGGTGAAGGCGCAGAGGCCATCACACACGCGATGAAGATCAAATCGTTTCCATGTGATCAGGTCAAAAGCAAGATGGCCGTCAAGAAGACGACCAACATTCTGATCGTTGGTGGGGGCCTCACGTCGGCTCAGCTTGCGGACCTGGCTGTCAAGAGAGGCGTCACCAAGGTCTGGTTGGTCATGCGCGGGGAGCTCAAGGTGAAATCCTTTGACGTCGGACTGGAATGGGTCGGGAAGTTCAGGAACTTTGAGCAGGCTGCGTTCTGGACGGCAGACTCCACAGAAGAACGATGGGAGAAGATCAAGAGTGCCAGGAACGGCGGCAGCGTCACACCGCCGTATCGCAAGATTGTAGAAAACCATGTGGCCTCGGGGAGACTCGTTGTGTGTCGAAATACCACCATAGGACGCAAGGAGTGGGATGGCTCATCTCGGGGTTGGAGGGTGCAACTGAGCGGATCTGGCTGTGAGCACGACTTACCCGTGATGGACCACATCTATTACGCGACAGGGGTTCAGACCAACTTCGAGGCTCTGCCATATCTGCAAAGCATGTTATCTGAGTACCCTGTCGGGACTTGTGGGGGTTTCCCATGCATTACGGAGGATTTGCAGTGGCGGGAAGATGTTCCTCTGTTCGTGACTGGTCGTTTGGCCGCGTTGCAGCTCGGGCCTGGGGCGCCTAATCTGGTCGGGGCACGCATTGGAGCCGAGCGCGTATGTTGGGCAATGCAGGACCTGTTGGACCAGGGTGACAGA
The DNA here is from genome assembly GCA_022414665.1 of Arthrinium puccinioides. Lineage (NCBI taxonomy): Eukaryota > Fungi > Ascomycota > Sordariomycetes > Amphisphaeriales > Apiosporaceae > Arthrinium > Arthrinium puccinioides. The sequence goes on from JAIUNF010000004.1 coordinate 949,254, forward strand.
GGTGGTGACGAGGGCTCCTCGGGCTCCTCGAGTCATACAGACTACGAGTTCAACTACCTGACCGCTCGTGGAAGCCGGTACGCTGCACTGGGAATGGAGGTGTCCGAATAGGGACCACTTCAGCACGGACAATCATTTGCAATGCGAGATCGACCAAGATGGAGAGCGAGCCGGTAACTAACTAGCACATCATATTGGAAATGGTCAAAGATTCCAAGCAGTGCGATCGGTCGTTTTGTTTATCGGCACAAGTTCGGGCTGCTCAATCCAACGGCAACAGACTCTCACGATGTTACCCCAAAGCCGGCGTCTCCCTTCTTCTTTCGTGACGGTGTTTCAGGCACTTCGAGCCCAAGACCTGCAATCAAAATCCAGGGGGCTTGTGGGGCTCTTTTAGGGCGGGTACAGAACAAAAGACCGCCCAGGTCCATGCACGACAATCCGGGCAAGGCCTGTCGTCCTGTCATCCTGTCCACTTGCCCTCGAGACCCCTTCCGCACCCTTCCGGGCGCTAACCTGAACGATCACTATAGGCTGCCTTTTCGGCTTCTTACGAAGTCGTCAGCGTTACATCGCGCTCTGGTGGCTTCACCTGAGAGCCGCACACAGCAAGACGTTCAGGTCGTTGCAACGTCTTGCGGCCTGCCAGGACACATTAATCGGTCTTCTGTGGGACACCTTCTCAAGCAGGCAAGTCATACGTCGGCAAGCTGGGTTTTTTTGTTTCCCATATCCGCCGCATTGCAACTCAATGATTGATCCCTGGATCAAAGTTCATCCCATCGATCTGGATTCATGCCGCTTCGTCCCATCACCCTTGCGACTAAGCCACCCACCCCACCACACCACACCCACCCCTCCCCTGCCACCCTTGCTCTACTCAACGATGGCGCCCCCACGAACAGCATCCCATCCCATCCCTTTGACTTTGAGACCGATTTATATAAGTGGCGGAGATGGCCTGCCGATTGTGAAGATACTCTCTCTCTCTGGTCATGCTTTTGGCTCTTCCATCAGCTTCGCCGTAACCTTCTCTTTGGTCACTTCTCTCCCACCTTCCTTATCTTAAGGATTGCCATTCGCTTTTCACCTGTCACTCACTCTACAGGAGCACACGCTCTTCCACATTCGTTCGACTTTTAGTCAACTCACACATACCAGTCACGGTTCCAAATCACGGTCACACCCTACCACTACTCCCCATAACTAATTTATTGTACACCTCGACATGGTTTCTATGAGCTTGAAAAGGGCAGCCAGTGCGGCTTTGCACTTGGGAGCTGCCTCTGCTGCCACTGCTTTGACCAAAGGCGACAGCTTGGCATCATGCCCCAACGCCGAGACGCAAAGCCTCGTCGGAGGAACTACCTACAAAGTCTGCCCCGGATCCGACTTTGAGGGTACCACGGCGCAAGTCTTCCAGAACGTCGCTTCAGTTGATGCCTGCGTCGAGACTTGCCAGGGCACTCAGGGCTGCGTCAAGGCCGTCTACGACACCACCAACTTAGCATGCCACATCAAGGATGATGCCGCCTTCCTGAAGTGGGTTGTGGATGACCAGTTCGAGGTCATCTACGTCCCCGTCACATACGATGCGTCCAAGATGGGTCAGTGGTCAGACATCGTCAGGTTACCAATCATCCCTGTCGCTACCTACGTCGTTCCCGAGTTTCCCGAGTCTACAAGGATGCTGGCTTTCTCTTCATGGGGAGCAGCAAACTTTGGCAGCGATGGCGGCATGACGCAGTTCGCCGACTACAACTTCAAGACGGGCGCCATCTCCGAGCGTGCCGTTGCCAACACGCACCACGACATGTTCTGCCCCGCCATCAGCTCGCTCCAGGACGGTCGTATCCTCATCCAAGGTGGATCGAGCGCCCAAAAGACGAGTTTCTACGATCCGTCCACCAACGAGTTTACGGAAGGACCTGACATGCAGATTGCCCGCGGGTACCAGTCATCCACCACCTTGTCCGACGGACGCGTCTTCACCATTGGCGGTTCCTACTCGGGTGGCCGGGGTGGCAAGAACGGCGAGGTGTACGATTCCGCCACCAACGCCTGGACTCTTCTTCCCCAGGCCCTTGTCGAGCCCATGTTGACTGTCGACGTCGAGGGCATCTGGCGTGAGGACAACCATGCTTGGCTCTACGGATGGAGCAACGGCTCCGTCTTCCAAGCCGGCCCCAGCAAGGCTCAGCACTGGTACGGAACCAGCGGCGATGGGTCAATCACGGCCTCTTCTGTCCGCGACGACGTCGATGCCATGTGCGGTGTCAACGTCATGTACGATGTCGGCAAGATTTTCTCGGCTGGTGGCGCTCAGAACTACGACAACACCGCCGCTACCACCCACGCGCACATCACCACTATCAACACGCCCGATGTGCCAGCGACTGTCGAGCGTGTCGGCGATCTGAACTTTGCCCGCGCATTCGGCAACGCCGTTGTCCTGCCTGATGGAACTGTCCTCGTTACCGGTGGTCAGCCTGTCGCGCATGTCTTCACCGACACGGACGGAATCCTGACCCCTGAGCTCTTCAACCCCGAGACCAAGACCATTACCAAGATGGCGCCCGAGGCCGTCGCCCGCAACTACCACTCGACCTCGCTGCTTCTCGCCGACGGCACTGTCTGGAGCGGCGGCGGTGGTCTCTGCTACGTCGCCAACCCGCAGGCCTCGACCGCCAACTGTGACCTCAGCGTCAACCACGCCGACGGTCAGATCTTCTCCCCGCCCTACCTGTTCAACGCCGACGGCAGCGCCGCCACCCGTCCCGAGATCGCCAGCATCAGCGCCACCTCGGTCAAGGTCGGCAGCATCATCACCATCACCATGAGCCTCAACGAGCTGGTCAGCTTCGCTCTGGTACGCATGGGCAGCGCCACCCACTCCATCAACACGGACCAGCGCCGCATCCCGTTGACTGAAGTCCAAGCATGCAAGGGCCGCTATGGCGTCAAGCTGCCCGAGGACAGCGGCATCCTACTGCCGGGATACTATTACTTGTTCGCTGTTTCGGCGCAGGGTACCCCTAGTATTGGGAAGACTTTCCAGGTCATATTGTGAGGCAGAGGTCGGAAAATCCGTGTTATGATTATAGAAAGCGTGTTAGATATTTTATTAATTCTTAATATTTCCAAGTAGTCTCAACAGATTACCATTCATCATCGTCACATTCCTTTCGGGGCATACGCGCGACCGGCCTGCCGACTCACAATGCATTTGACGGTGAACAAGCCTTGTTTTCAATATGCACAATACCCAAACGTTACGTACCGTGGGTGACGTCGACAGCCCATATATCACCCAATTCCATAGATGAGTCGATAATAAATTACGCCCAGGTGGTCTTTTACTAAAAAAGATTAAAGTTCATACCGCAATGTGACAGACAAATAAACCGTTAGAAAACCAACTGCCGGGTACGTTACCGTACGCAAGATTGTGTTTTAATAGCTAGGAAAAGGCAATATCACTTTAGTCACTATTACTAGCAAGTATATAATTATAAGCCATGGGGGAAACGAGAACTTTAGTCCACCTTTGAATTTTTATTAGTATAAAATAAACAGTTAATAATGTACTATAGTACAAAGCCGGTCCTAAAATGGACGTCTGTTGACTTGTTTGTAAGGTTTTCACTTAATATATTATGCTTTTCCACTATAATTCCATCGTTTACCGCTAACACAACACACTTAAAGCCACGACGTGGCGCTAAGGATCAGTAGACTTAAATGATATATTGGTCATCTGATAGATTCAATCTTGGTATTAATTTCATCACAAACAGAGTTTGTTCGAAATCGAGGCGGAGATATTAAATGTAGAAATAAGGAAATCTGCACTTGATCTAAAATTGGATATAATTATCCAGGTGCCTGCTAACCGCGTATCTGGGTTTGGATATCTTCTTGGGTCACCGAAGCGACGTACAAGTACCTGTTGTTTTTAACTAAACTATATACTTTACTGTACCATGCCTCAACCCCGACATTCTTAGTATAGCGGTACCACTGCTAGCGGGACTACTAGTAAGAATACTAAGTACATTAGGCATATATACGTTGGTATAGGTATAACGAATGCACCGATATACCCCCCTCCCTACCAACCACTCCAATCTATCCCCTTCTTTTTCTCTCTCTAATAATCCCTGCTTCGGTACTTGCTACGATGTTCTAGTACACCATTCTTGTGAGACAGAGGGGAGACGCCTAGTGTACACACACACACACACATATATATATATATATATATATATAGATAGATAGATAGATAGGGTTGTGTTGGACAAAACCTACTACTCGTACTGCGCCCCGATACAGGGCAGGACGAGAGGTAGGCAGTTAGTTATACACCCTTGTACCTGCGTTAGGTCGCGTGCAGCTTGAGCCAGGTTGCGACGCGTGACCGGGCTCGTATTCCGCTATAGTCATCGACAAGGACCTTAGGACACGGCAAGTTCGCAACTCCGTCTACCCGAGCAGCTTTGGGTGAGTAACAAGGTTTTTTTTCTTTTTCTCTTTTGGCCCTCTTTTCAAGGGTGAGGGGATGACTTGTACTACTTGGACGGGTCAAATGAGAACAATAGAGGGATAGACAATATCGTAGCTTTTGTTTACTATTCAGAATTATGTGAATATTCGATTCTTTACTTGGACATGTCTAGTAACACGGCTATTTCTCCAAGTCCTTTTTTTTAATAATGGAATGCTACTCGATCATCAACGCCGTAATTCCAGCCCATATGCTAGGGATTAAATACGGTCGGTACAACTATTTCAAATCGACAAACGTAGATACTGGTAGAGCGCAAAGGTAGCATGGTTTAACACATATTAAAAACGTCCAAGTCGATATGCCTCTATATCGAAACGGTACATATTGCGTTTCATCACGTTTGCGGATTCGCCTGCACCGTTCAAGGAGAGACGGTGGATAGGTTCAAGTGTGATACTTGGCAGGAGACGGACAACGATGGCGTGGTGATACACCCGTTTAGGCCATCCATGGAAAATTTCATGCGGGTCCATGTCACTTTGAGAGAATGAACAGTTGGATAGGGGGTAATCGATTGGTATTATTCATTAAAACTTGAGTCACTAATATTGTCACGCCATCGCTAGATGCCAAGCAGCCTACGCGGGGCGGACAGGAAAGGGGCTGGCGGAGGCGAGGGGTGCCACGCAGGTCTGCTTCAGGGCCGCAACGCCCTCGTCAGAGGTGGCCGAGACGCAGTCGGAACCGACATCTCCCTTGACTCCGTCGCAGAGGATGACGGGCTCCCCGCCGCAGGGCGTGGTGATGTTGAAATTCTTGAACTGGATGTTCTCGCACACCGAGTCGGGGTTGGTGGAGCAGGTCAGCTTGGCCACCGCCCGGCCGTACTTGCCGCTTGAGTACCCGGAGAAGTTCTCGAAGAGGACGTTGGTGATGTTCATTCTCGACGGGTACTGCGCGCAGGTGGTCGCGTTTATCTACATGGCATGTCAGCGCTGTTTGAGTCGTGGGTGCTGAGAGCACGCGGGGACTTACGTTGAAGTAGCAAGAGTCAATGAAGGCTGTGTACTCGTTGTTGGCCGCCCAGAAGTTGCTAGCGAATGTCAGTTTCACGACTCGGAATCCATTGAGCCAACTGACTCACCGGAAGGTCACGTTGTCGATAAAGCCGTAGCCGATGTCAGGTCCCGCCCAGGTCTTGAGACGAGCACCGTGCTGGCCGTTGAGCATCCACACGTTTTCGATGACGACGTCCTGGACGAAGCTCATCTCACCAGCATACTGGCCCAGGGATCCGATCGACTGACCATGAGTTCCTGGTTCATGTTAGTACTGGGATAGAGCGTCAGCGAGTCCAAAGACACGTACCGTTGCAGTACATGGTGTCCACGTGGATGTTGGTGGCGTTTGACTTGGGCGAGAAGCAGTCATCACCAACGTTGACCCAGACGCGCTCGACGGTGAGATCCTCAATGTTCAGCGAGTCGAAAAAGTCGCTGTTCTTGGGCAGAGCCGTGGCGTTGTTGGACTCGGCGGTGCACAGGACGTCCTTGTACGAGATGCCCTTGGAGGTGACGACGAAGTTGGTCCAGACGGGCGAGTCCTTCATGTGGATGCCCTCGATGTGCAGATTGGTGGCGTTCTGCGCGTAGAACAGGATGGGCCGCAGGTAGCTGTTGGACGGGTCGAGAATCTCGAGCCCTGCGAACTCGTTCCACCAGCGCTGACCGTTCCCGTTCAGGGTGCCTTCGCCGAAGATCTTGATGTCCTTGCCGCCCCACTTCCAGAACATGAGAGACTTCTGGAACGGGTGGTAGAAGGCGTTCGCCTGCCAGTAGGGCGTGTCGTTGGTGAACTTGATCTCGCCATCCAGTTGGACCTGGACATCGTTGAGAAAGGTCAAGTCCAGGGGCTTGCCAATCATGTACAGCTCGTCCTTGGGCAGGTAAAGGGTACCGCCGTTGTTGGCCTTGGTGAGGCCTGCGAAGAAGTCGTCGGCCACATCATCCGTCTCGTTCTGGGAGGCACGGATGGTGACAATGGGCCTCTTGCCGCATCCCGTCGATCTCTTGTACGGATGCTTCTCGCGGAACTCTCGGATGTTCCGAGGCACGCCAGCAGGGATATCGCCGTGACTGGCGATGGCACCCACGACTGCAGAGAGGGCCAGAAAGATGGAGGAGGACCGCATGATGTGATGATTGAAGCGGAGAACGACGGACAGGTTCTTGCAGGCTGAGGAGAAAAGAAGAAATAGAAGCGCACAAAGGGGAGCGATCCTCCCTTATATGGCCCTAGTTTGTTCCTCGGGTCAAGGTTGTGTCGGCGAGGCGCGTCGCAGCTACCCCAGAACCAAGGGGTGAAGGTGAATGGTTCGACTGGCGAGCCGCATCTCATGGCGATGAGAAACTGGGGTAAGTTGTTGAGTCTGGCCCGCTACCTCTATTCCACCAATGGGCGAGGACTTGATCATCTCGCTTCACAGCACGCCTTGGTGAAATATATCCGGGGTGCCAATGCCGTCAAGCTTTCCAGGGCCCGACATGCGAGAAACGGGCTCGGATAGACAGGCTGTCATCCTGATCAGCTCTTGGCACCGGTTCTGATTGATGGAAACATAGGGCTATGTCCTCCGTGATTGCATCTCCACTCGTGCAGACGCAGACGCCTCCACACTCTGAATCGTTCCGCATCTTACCCCAACATTTCCCCGCATCTGAACGAGCTGGGGGGCGTCTTCGTTTCTCTCGTGGAGCTTCGAGATTACATAGAATGTCTCGGCAAGTCCATGCCGGGTATGCGGCATGGCGGAGTGCAGCAGCATCGCCAGACCGCCTGCCTGCCGAAGAGATCAATGGCGTCGAGTGCGGTGCTCAGCGAGAAGCACCACCGTTCAGGGGCTCGCTCGTGGCAGGCTGAGAGAGGCAGGGTTGGGAATGTCATAAACATCCGCGTAGGATTTCCGAAAGCCAGGCAACTTTCAAATGATAGTATCGACCGCTAGAACGAGGGGGGTGGCGACCGCTTGCGATGAACGTCGTGAATGGCTGCAAGAGAACAGAGAACCACGGTGCCGTACCCTTCACAACTTGCTGTCGGTCCAGACCGGTTTGCGCCGCTCGACGAAGCTCTTCACCCCTTCGACCATGTTTTCCCCTTTGTCAATGCGCCCATACCATCCCTTGATAATCATATCCGTTCCCGTCTCCGGACCAACGCCTGCCCAGCCCATCTTGAGGCCCTCGCGACTGACAATGACGGCATCCGGGCTGTTCCCGGCAATCATTTTGGCCCACTCCAATGCCTTGTCTAGGGCCGCTTTCCCGTCTCCGGAATCTTGCACCACCTCGTTCACCAAGCCCCAGGATCTCATCTCCTCGGCCGTATAAGACTTCCCCGAGAGTGCCATCTCCGTTGCGCGCTGGCGACCGACGCTCCTGATGAGTCGGGGCAGTGCGCCCGCCAGCGCGATGACGCCAATGGTCACCTCGGGCAGGCCAAATTTGGCCGACGAAGCTGCGATGATCATGTCGCAATTGATGGCCATTTCCATGCCGCCGCCAAAGCAGATACCATTCGCCGCAGCAATGATGGGCTTCGCCCCGCCTCGATTGCTCATGCCACCGAAGCCGCCCGGCGGAAACCGCGTGTTGGGTTTGTCATTTGCCGTCGCCGCCTTGTCGGCATCGCAGTCATTCGAAGCCGGCGCGATGCCAGGCTGCGACGTCGCTCCACTCGGAGACTCGGAGGGCTTGTTGATGTCATTCCATTCCTTCAGGTCGGCACCGGCGCAAAAGGCACGTCCGGTGCCGGTGAAGACTGCGCACCGCAGAGACGACTCGTCGTCGTACCATTCCCAGAGTCGCTCTAGCGCAAAGTGCTGAGGCCGCGGAATGGCGTTGAGCTGCTTCGGGCGGTTGAGGGTTACGAGAAGGATGTGCGGGGCTGGGAACGAGATCAGAGTATGGGGGACTGGCGGCGGCGGGCACGACAGTTGCGAGGACAGGTTCGGATGGCTTGGTGGCGACATGTTGGAGGTGAAATTGAAGGGGCAGCAACCAAAGCAAGCAAGTGGTAACTAAGGTTAGGGCGTGCGTCGTGGCGCTTATAGGCTGGCCGTTCAGAGGATGAGGGCTGAAGCCTGAAGAGATGCGAGCTGGAAGGCTTTGCTAGCTATAGCACAAGAGTGGATGATTTCAAAAGAAACCAGGTTGTATTAGACGGGATGTCACTGTACTCGGAAAGATAGAGAGAGGTAACTAGGCACTGATTGGTGATGCTGCCACAATTGCAAACAGGTCGCAGCGGGACGCCGTCGCTGGTCGGGGTAATGAAGAAAGATGGATGAAGAAAGATGGATGAAGAAAGATGCCTCGGCTCGCCGGCTGGACAGAACCGGGGTCGCGGTCTGATCCACACTAAGTACGGGACGGGTACACAATACCTTGTCAACTCAGTTGTCAGTCACGAATAACCAACGTTCCCTTGCGTTACCTTATTGGGGTTGCGGTACTGCGGTACTTGCTCATACGGCCCCACTCCGGAACAGTTTGTCTTCCCGCGAGAATGTAGCAAGACATGTCAGAAAACTATACTTCGTGATCAAGCTTACAAGCACCCCATCCATACCAGTAGTCACTGACTTCATGTAGAGTACAGAACAAGCAAGCAAGCAAAACCGCCTTCACGATTTTGGACCGACTTCCCCGGTCGAAAAGAAGGATGCACGCATCATCTCCTTGAGTCCTCGTCGAAAAGCAAAAGGGGGCGTGCCGGCAGAGTCCAGAGTCTAGAGTCTAGAGTCCAGAGTCCAGAGTCTGCTGTGTAGAGTCCAGACTGCAGCACCACGGGTAAATATGGGGTAGTATTCACCCTCCTCCATGCCGGCAGTGTGACATCGACCCAGGACGGCCATGTGGTGTCGGAGTGTCACAAGGCGTTTGTGCGATGTAACTGGCCGCTGACCCGAACAGTGGAGTGTCTTTGGCGAAAGGGTCATTTGGTATCCCTGCCTGGCCTTGACCAACCAACAGCCGATTCGCTCGTCCAAGAACTTGCAACATTGTTTCGGGATATCGAGTCCAATTCGACGCCGACAGTCAGCCGTGGACGGGACACGCGGCGCATATACTGACAGATTGGATGCCAGCGCCGTCCACCAATCGCCCTCGCCCGACCGCCTCGTGAGCAGTCTCGCTTCCAAGTGCCGGCCATGGCGTGCATGCATGGGACCTTGCATGTCGCCGCACGCTGCGTGGTATAGTCTTACCTTTTAGGCATGTCGGCCTCTGTCCGGGTTCTTATCGCCTGTGGGCCGAATAGGACACATACACACACACGCACACACACACACACACACACACGCACGCACACACAGATCAGGGGTAGATCTCGGGGTATCAGATGAGGGCGACGACAGTCTTAATCAGCATGGTCATGGACCCTGGACTCGGCCAATGGCCAGTCGGCCTGGCAGGAGAGACCAGCTGTTCTCGAACATGCGCCGTGAAATTGCTCGGAAGACGCGAGATTGTGCCCATCCCGAGGGTGAGAGAGGGACGCACATACAACATACAGCACGTGTATAACCCCTCATACACCATCACATGCTATAAGTATGATTTCACATCCGTCTCTCGATGTAACAGAACCCGTACAGTTACCGTCAGGCTGCACCCTTCAAGGCTGCTTGTATTAGCATTGTCATCATACTGCCTGATTGTCTTCTATTCTACGCTCCTTTTCGTTCAACATGCGGTCTTCCATTACTTTCTGGGCAGCCCCCTTTTTGGCGACGGCTCTTGCTTGGGCTCCTCCAAACTACGCGGGCTACACCACGATATGGACCGACACCTTTTCAGGAGCATCTGGCGCGTCGCCGAGCACGGGTAACTGGGACATCAGAACGGGAAACCTGGGAGTGAACAATGAGTTGCAGATATGGTATGTGTGCCTTGGCTCTGAATACTACACGATCCCCAGGACTGACACTGTGATAGTACGTACACACTTGGAATCATCTAATGGGTCAATACCTTTGACACCTTCTGCGCTCTTCTTGTGTGCAATGTGGCCAGAGATTAGAACAGGTACTGACAACCCATCCGCAGACTCGTCAACGCCCAAGAACGTCCAGATGTCCGGTGGCGCGACCCTCCAGCTCGTCCCGTGGCGCGACAACAGCGCCCCCAACGGGTGGACCTCTGGCCGGATCGAGAGCAAGTACACCTTCACGCCCTCGGCCAACCTCATCACCCGCGCCGAGGCCCAGATCCGCTTCGGCGGCAACGCCATCGGCAACAAGCAGGGCATCTGGCCCGCCTTCTGGCTGCTGGGCAACTCGTTGCGGCAGGGCACCGGGTGGCCCTGGAGCGGCGAGCTCGACATCATGGAGACCGTCAACGGGCAGCTGACCGGCTACGGCACCGTCCACTGCGACGTCTACCCCGGCGGCATCTGCAATGAGGGCAGCGGCATCCAGGGCCGCATCGGCATCCCCGACCAGGGCTGGCACACGTGGCGCCTCGAATGGGACCTCCGCTCGTCCGACTGGACCAAGCAGGCCATCAACTGGTACATGGACGGCAACTTGTTCCACACCGTCACCGGCGCCCGGATCGGGAACCAGCAGGTCTGGAACACGTTGGCGCACTCGCCCGTTTACTTTTTGCTCAACGTCGCCGTTGGCGGAAACTGTAAGTCACTCAGATCCAAGCCAACTACCGTATTCGACCAACCGGTGGGACTTACACGATCATAGGGCCCGGGTCACCAAACTCTGCAACGCAAGATGGGTATGGCAGCATGATGGAGGTCGGCTACGTCGCTCACTACCGCACTTGAGCTGCCGTGATGCCCTAGACTTTCATACCTTCTCCTCCTCGCCTCCTTATAACTTCTTGATTATATTTCTTATAACCTTCTTCTTGGATACCCGGACTATTTTCTCACTTGCATAAAGATTCGTTCATACAGTCGAGTCTGGCCCTAGGGAGGAACCTTTACATAAACTTCAAGTTGCATTATACCATACTTTCGACATCAGAACTGAGCATACGTAACTTCTAGTCGTTCCTTTTCGGGTTTCTTGCAAGAAGACGACTATGATGGTGTCCCTCTTGTCTCGCTTATTCCGAGACAAAGTCTCAGTCCACAATTGTCCTCATCGAGAAGTTTGACCAACGTCTGGTGGCCAATTAAACACTACGTGTATGCAATCGTTATCCATATTTATAAATGTTCCGAAGCAATGTAAATACACTTGGGTGCTTGCCCTGCCCGCATCGGAATCCTTGACGACACGCCCTGTCGAGCCCATCATCCTAGCTACGTCAGGCTTTGTCTGTGGCCAACCCAGGCCAAGTCACTGAGATTTGGGCTCTACTATCCTAACTATAGTATATAACGCCGCAACTGAAAATGTCTTTGCTACCGGTGGCCGCGACGAGGGACAGGCAGCCAGGGCACTTCTGCTAACGAGCCGTACGGAGTACTGTCGATCTGTCACTGGGTACTGCTGGTGAGTCTGGTGCCACGTCCCACTTATTTTGTACTCGCCCAGTACACTGTACACTGTAAGTTGACTACGTACACGGTACCGGTACTGGTGCAAGGCAAGGTTCTAGTCTCGACGTGGATTTACCACAGTCTTACAAAAAGCCAACCCGACGCGACGCGTTCTACGCCAGCAGCCGACTGTCAATTCTTTTCAGTTCTTTTCAAAACTTTGACTACTTGCCATCATCTCTCTAACCTTTTGTTGCAATCACCCTTGATACGCCACAAAACCCAGCCAACGAGAGCCACGACTGTAAGAGTCGGAACTAGGACCGGTCACCGTCTCGTCTCAAAATGGCGACGAATGTCAAACAAGACATCTTCATGAGCATCAAATCAAATCACATGGCCAACATCAAGTCCGGCTCCAAGAACCACGAGTACCGAAAATACAAGCTTCCCAGCTCAGTGCGCCGAATCTGGTTCTACACCACCGCACCAACGTCTGCCGTCTGCTACATAGCAGACGTATCCCACGCCAAGGTGCCCGGAGAAGTACCCGAGGACCACGGCATTGGCAACGCAGAATTCAACGCCGGCAAGAAGGTCTCGAAATACGGATACGAGATCCTCCGCCTCTGGAAGCTGCGCGAGCCCATCCGACTCGCCCAGGCCAAATCTCGGGGCTACATGAAGGGCGCGCCGCAAAAGTACTGCTGGGTCAACGAAAAGGTCCTGGAACACTACAAGGTTGAAGCCCAGCAGCTCTTGCTGGACGGAACGCCAACGTCAGCCACAGGTGAAGTCTTGCAGGAAACGCCACTTTCTTAACGTCGTAGGCCCCGTTCTTTACATACAGGCTCTTGGAAGGCTTGGCTCCAGACCAGCCTTGGACCAGCGGCGCGTAAAAGGTACAGGTGGATGGATGCTCGAGCTGTACGAGGATTTGAAGTGGCCGGTGAAGAAGCTGGTTCATGTAAAATCCCCGTTAGTCTCCCGCCGTACACATAATCTAGTATGCAGTCTCGTGACTAGTCCATGCTCGTGAGCAGGACTCGTACAAGGTTTCACATTGGAGTGTTGAACTCCAGCCGCTGAAGGTATGACTTTAACTGAGACCCTAGATGGATTCGGAATAGTCTCTGTAGATTATCTGCACACTGGCTGTTCAATGCCAACGAGCTCTTGAAGCTCGGACTGGTCCCAAGATAGTGTGGTTCATCGCCTCTAATGGGGGTTTGTACGACCCATTCATGCTCGAGTGAATTATTCCCATCTTCACGATCCTCAGTGTATGGAATATGAGGCGGTGGTTGGTTCATGATTTCGACTGTCATTGTGTGCGAGACTTGCTGAGTATCTCCATCTCTGATAGAACCTTGGCCCTTTTCTTCTCAAGTTTTCCGTAATGTGCACCAGTCTTCCGGGTGATATAAGCCCGCGTTGATTTGCTAGTTGGAATGCTTGTTTTTCTATGCTACGCAGCAGCCATTCATATATGCCGCGAATAAATCGGTCTGGAGATTAGTATAAACCCGCTAGTCTTGGTTGATAGCATCACATTCGCACTTCGTATATCTTGGTAGACGACTCCCTTTTCGGGAATCACATATAAGCACCGCGAGATATCGTTCTATACACACTTTAGTTAGGCTACAGGGACGTGAAAATTATCTAGGCTATCTCCTCCCTACGACAGAAAGGTTATATATACGATATATGCCCGATAGTCATAGTATTACTTCCTATAGAGGGTTTCAAGATCGATAGCGCCTAGAAAGATAAGTATACCGGTCACTTGAATCGAATGGAAACATCGGAATACCGTAGCCTTATACTTGAGATCCTTAACAAACGGCATTACCGTATCTTTATAGACGAATATAAATCCTAGGCGAGAATCGTTAGCTGTAGAAGTGCCCTACGAGCCCCCTGCTTCCAAGAAAGGAACGTTTCTAGAGAGGTAGGTAGGTACTTAATGAGGAAGGGACCAATATAAGGTATAGAACGGAAGACGAAGCACGATTTTTTTTAATATTTGAGTTATCTCTAGAGCAGAATCTTTGACCCCTATACAAATGATAATTACGGCTTTCTTTACCCTGCTTTCCTGCCTTACTCTAATAAAGTCGATTCTTGCCCGGCTCACCCTTAACCTCACCCTTAGAAAAGCCCTCTAGGTGAGTCTTGGGAGAGCTTTGCACGCAAGATCCGCGTATTAGCACTGCCATGATGTACGACAATCATCGCTCTAGAGTGCTTCCCGCAAGTTCCCCAAATCATGGCTACGTTAGCTTCGATAGTCAGCCTATATCGACGACCTAGTCGACGAAAAGTAATCAGAAAAGAGCTCAAGTTGATAAGAGGTAAGACGGCTTTGTCCCATTAAAAAGTATCAAGACGATATTGAGACTTCCAAAGCGTGAGGCTTCGGTTAAATTCAATCGTCCAAGGAAGTTTCCCAGTTGTTGGAGGAAACAATGCCACTCTCAAGTAACCAACACCTTGGAGCGGGGAGAAAGGTGCCGCTGTGATCAACTCTCCAGCGCTGGCAGACCTGCACTTACATCGCGCTTTTTATACACGTGCTTCTCGATAAGCACTGCTCGTCGGCGTGGGGTAGTGATATCAGTCTTCAATTCTCGTACAAGCATCATGATCATACGACTTTGGATCTTCTAGTACGAACATTAATGTTTGCAACTGGGAGAGGATTCGAGAACGGTTTTGTATTCCTCAGGAACTAGACTGTAGACTCCGGGTATATATGCTAAAACGAACAAATCAAAACACAATGTAGTCATCCCTCCCATCAAAGTATTCGTCCCAGCGTGCACGCTCCGCTCCCACTCTTCCGGCGTCCATGTTCCATTGATTGGTGAGTTCGGATATCGCGCCCAGGGGTCCAAGTGTGCCCATGGCCTGGCTGAGATTCCCAAAGCCATTGGTAAACAGCTCCCTCGTGGCCGCGTCTCCGTGGTCGACCTCGGTGCCCAGGATAAAGAGAGGCCACATGACAAGCTTGCCGATCTTGTGCATCGCGATGGGGTCGGAGAATACAGGACCGAGGACGCCGCCTAGTATATCTCCCGCTTCTCGTCGGAGAGTGGCGACGTCCATGTTGGTATCGTTGGGAAGGAGAAGAGTGTCATCGTCTTCCGAATCAACGACAAGGGTCCGAAGGGCATAGATGAGCGACGAGGCGCGATACGCTGCAGCGACGCTGAACCAAACCTCTGATCTGGGAGACGAGCTCTGGGAAGATGCGCTCGAAGGTGATGAGGAGGGCGAACTGTCACCAGTTCGATTGCCGGAACCAGGGGTGGACGATACTGTTCTGGGGGAGTCGTGGTCATCGGAGAACGATATATCCTTGCCCGACGTGTTCCAGCCGGTGAAATTGTTCATCCGCACCGCATAGGCGGTAGGCGAAAACGACAGTATCTTGGCGAGGACCATGCGGGTACCGGACTGCCGTCGCCTGCACAATTTCCCGTCATGCGCTATCGCGCGAAGGTAGTTGACCAGTATGATGGACTGGAACAACTCTTCCGGGCACGGTATGCAGGTTCCCGAAAGATAACGCAAAACACCAGGCTCAATTTCCCAATACTTGAGGGCCATCATGGTTGCCACAGACATATCCCTGTGGGTGGACGACATGGTGGTGGCGCTCATCACATCGGTTCTGTATCCAGTCAGGTGGGCAAGTGTGGCATGCTCCGGGACAAGGGAACGTACGTGATGAAGTAGGTCAAGACGGGTTTGAAGTAGGGATTGTTCTCTATGATTTTCCTCAACCCGCCTCGTAGTTGTATAATGCGCCTTGCACCTTCGAGGTGAGCTCTCCACTCGGTGTAAGCAGACGATTGAATCTGTGAGTATCAGTTGTGAGAGCAAGTGCTGAGGTACAGCGAAGACGACCTACAGCAGTAATCATCAAAGCCATGACAGTTAGCAATGTAGCATCGCTTGTCTGGGTGTCTGGACGACTGAGCTGTTCGTTGAGCGCCTGCAGAGCCTCCACTCGAAGTGAGAAGACATCGAGGTCCTTCTGGATCAGCGCTGATGACGAATTCGGCTCAGAACCATAGGACATGATCCGATGAAAACCAGCCGTCGAGACGAGGACTTTGACGTAAAGGTCGGGTATCCTGTCTAGTCTCTTGAGATTCACCCTGTAGGGATTGAAATGCGACTCGTCGGACACGAGATCTGGACAAATTAATTTGTTGACTGGCGCAGCATTAGCTAACCACACGCGATAGGTACAGTGCTGTCGAGAGGTGGACAAACAGTAGTCTAGCCCCTCAAAGATCATCTGAGCTCGACGATACAGCGAGGGTGTCGGCTGGTTTACCACAGCGTCGGGTCGAGGCACCGCATTTCCCCCTCCGCTTGTTGGTAGGTTTGCCGTAGTGGTGTGAGTGGACGGTGCCTTCGCACCGAGCGCGGCCCGTCTGACCTCGGGCGCCTCGTCGCCGTAACCAAGACACTCACTTCCGTGGTCCCTGCATCGGCCGCAGAGTGGAAAGGCGCCATCACACCGAACTCGACCGCGACGGCATGTCCAACATTGTGGTCCTGTGAACATCGAAAACGACTGCGAAGCTCATCTCTAGAAGTGAGGGGGTTCGCGCGAGAGCCGTGGAATCTGTGGGACGCAGCCGTGGAATCTCTGGGATGCAGCCGTGACGTGACGTTGTGTCTTATTATAGCAAGCCGATACTTGTTCCATCGAGTCCGAGGAGCTTGTACCTCATAGGGCTTAACTTAGGTGCCAACAGATTGCCCACGAGCGAAAAGGGAAAGGCGGGAACCAGGGACTAGTAACTAGGGCTTTAGTGCATGTCGCGGGTCACTCCGTTTGGTGCCCCAGTCCCTGAGATTTAGATCGTACGATCAGCCACAAGCCCCGGAGAACTGGTCTTACGCAGTACTCATATCATCCCTATTTTCTCCATCCATCAATATGAGGATCAATATGATCCAAAGCTAGGGCTGTTGTTGCAGCGCGTGGATACTTTCTACACAGTAGTTGAGATTGTGACATTGGCAGGGCCAGCAGGGTCCAGGGATGTGGTGGGCTAATGAAGCGAAGCTGAATGAAGCCTGTCCGGGTGTGGCCTGGCAACAGTGGCAAGGCAGACTCGTGCTCCGAAAGGACAGATGTAGGTTCCTACCATTTTCTTGAACACCCACCGCCGATGAGATGAGGTTCGCTCATCATGGCAGCTTCGTCGGTTCTACTCGGCGAGTTCCCGGGGGCAGCCTGCAGGCACCAGTGCCGTCAGTATCTGAGTTCCCCAGATTGTACCGGTATCCGTACCTGTACTGTGTAGTTACTACGTACAGAAGACCCTGACTTTTCTGGAGACTTCATCAAGGCGGACCCGTCCGTGTCATGTGAGGCTGTGCAGGAATCGGTTTGCCGACTCCCGCATTCTGATCAGGAGCTCCCATACCACGACAAATACGGAGTAACTTGAAGGCGATTCGCGCCTCACCTCATCTATTCCACAAAAGGCAAAGGTTGACAGCTCTCAGATGATTGGAGGGCGCGTAGAGCTCGACGCGCTGATAACCATGCTTCAGCCCCTGGTAAGCAAGCTCTACACTGTAGATGGCCATTCTTTTGGTAGTGGTGGCACGGGTGGGGGTTAGATAAACTGCTATCTGTGCACGATGACGAAACCTAAAAATTTGGTAGTGGTACACGCCCAGGGTACTTTGTAACCGTATTAGGGGTGTTTACGAACTATGTGACGACATGATTTCGACTAGAGCGCACTACGTAGCTCCGTAGTTAGTAGCGACAGATGCGTGCGCATCGTGCGATGACGGCTGTTATCGAGCTGAAGGCTGTACCCGAGTAGATACGCACTAAGCAGCAATCGAACGGGAGACAGCGGAGTCAAGGTGTTTATGTTGCGCAGCCAATAACTATGCGATGCGATGGTGACGCGATTATTGTTAGTGCTCGTGCTCAAGCTTCCAGCTCTTCCAAGTTACTTTTACGGTACACTAACGTTGAGTAAAAAAGAACTTGAACCCTGTTGCCCTGTAGTGACGCACCGACCACGATTGGATTGGATCTCCCCGTCCAGGCCGTCCTTGCCCAGAGACGAACGCCCAAACACCCTGTGGATCCCCCATATTCTCCAGGCCGAGGTGGGAGGGAGCTTGGGGCCTCGAGTGTCCACCGCTCTGGTCAATATGAACACGGGCCTACGTCGTCATTTTCCCGCTCCAGCCACCTCACCATTCACAGCTCCTCATCTCTGCTGATTCTCACATATCGTCACCTGGCAAAGCACACGACACTTTTCCCGTTGCTGGCTCGAAATTCCCGTGCCTTTCGACATCTTCTCTCCTCTTCAACACAATACATCCATCTTCTACAGAGATATATCAACATCATCATGGCGCCTCCACCAAATGCCAACCTACCCCTCCAGGAGCGTATTCTCGCTCTGGCCAAGACCCTCCAGTGTACGTGTCCTGTTTATGCACTCACCGTTTTCCCCAGTGGCTTTGCGCTGACATAGTTGTTCATCTTGCAGTTGGCTGGTTTGCCGGGTACGTACAAACTCCATATTGAAGATGCAAAGACGCCGCCGCTTGCTCTTTTCGCATCCCAACACAACGTGTTGTCCTCCTTGACCCCGGAGCTGAGCACGCTCTTCGCGCGAATGGTACTCGGAAACACTTGACTGACAGTATTACCACCAACACAGACATGTCGTCCTCCTTAGCTGCATCTCCCGATACGGGCTGTCGTGGATACGCATGAACTACTACACTCGCATGGCCCGCCTCTCCTACCGCACCGCCTTCATTTCTGCCGCTATCACCTACGGAATTGTCGTGTACAAGACATGGCGCGCGAGGCAAAAGGTCGGCAGCAAGCAGCCCGGCGGCCTAGCCCTGCTAGCAGATGAGAACGTGCAGTACCTTATCATGGCTCTGATCTGGTTGTTCAGCCCCCAGTATCCTCTGGCCATGCTGCCCTACGGCATCTACTCCATCTTCCACGTTGCGACTTACCTCCGCCAGAACCTGATTCCCACCATTCAGCCTGTCAAGCCTGCTGCCGGCGCTTCTCCTGGTGCCAAGGCGGCGCCGAACCCCATTGCAGATGCCATCGGACAGTTCGTTAAGAGCTACTACGACATGTCCATGTCCATCGTGGCTAGCCTCGAGATCCTCCTCTGGGTCCGCCTTTTCTTCTCTGCTATCCTCTTCCAGCAACGCTCGTGGATTCTGATCGCCCTCTACACGGCCTTCTTGCGCGCTCGCATGTCTCAGAGCACCCACGTGCAAAACTCGTTCAGCATGATCGAGGCCCGTGTGGACTCAGCCGTCGGACAGCAGAACACGCCTCCCATGGCCCGCCAGGTCTGGGCCACCATCAAGAACGCTGCGCGCCAGTTCCACGCCGCCACCGACCTGAGCAAGTACACGAATGGCGCGGCTGCTCCAAAGAAGACTTCGTAAGCGGCGAACCTAGGCCATTCATTTTTTGGTTGGACGCCAACGGTGATAATGGCGATACGACGGATATGAATCTGGACTACCGTCCACGTGAGGGTGGGAAAATAATGACTTTACCAGTGCGCACAGCTGGGCACGCACCAATTCAGAACACACGACAGTTCAGGGGTTGCATGGACAGGAGTAAAAGCAAAGGTAATGGAGGGAATGGGACGTCATGACTCTTATAGCCACGTCGGCTTTTGCGGTTCTCTGGGTTTCTCGGCCTTCAGAGCTGCGTACTATAGGTTGATCTTTTCTGGCGAGTCTTGCCATAGCTTTCACAGTGAGGCAAAGGAGTGGTCGTCTCTGATGTTTGTCGTTTGAGTAATGATCCAGCTGAACACGATCATAATTTCCGAATCTGTCCTTGTCACAAATGTCCCATATACCATGTGAATTCGAGTCGCACGTGTCTACGCTGCTACAGGAATACGACGCTGCTATTGCTCCTGCCTACCCGAGCACTCAAGGTGTTACTGTGACATAGCCTGGAAAAGAAGTACGGATACGAACTATCATAATAGTACAACGTTGGTTAAGTTACCCATCAGTCCCAGAATCCCGCCGGTCCAATCAATTGCAGCAATCGTGCGAGACATGCGCCGCCTCCATCCGCACGTGGCCTGTACCCCACCAAAGTCCTCGCTGAGATGATGTAATTCAGCACAGCTAGAATGACGTCGGCGGAAGTTCAGGAAGCTCAACCCTGTAAGCCGATTGTTCGTTCATCCAGTATATCCCGACCAACAAAACAATCGCACGAGGCAGTGCTTTACCCACCGGACATGAGTTTGGACAGATTCAGGCAACGTTGACGCCCCTAATAACCCGACCAGACACGCCATCAGTAGCTCTCTGACATACGTTACCTATCACTTGGACGTGACAACGCCGACAACGCCGACAACGCCGACAACATGGCGTCGCTCCTCCGCCAGATTGTTGCCGGTCCACGGTCAAGGCATCCGGAAACCGGGCTTGATCTTTGTTATGTCACCGATAACATTATAGCCACGTATGTACCGGCTTACTTCCATGGTCTCCTTGCGTGCACGACATTGACAAACACAACAGGTCCGGCCCGTCCCAGACGTATCCTCAACGAGCCTATCGGAACCCCCTGGATCGACTTGTCCAGTTCCTAGACGAGAAGCATGGCAAAAACTGGGCCATATGGGAGTTTAGGGGCGAGGGAACGGGATACCCCGACGACCAGGTCTATAACCGAATACGGCATTATCCCTGGCCTGATCACCACCCTCCGCCATTCAAACTCGTGCCCATGATCATGGCGAGCATGCGCAACTGGCTGAGTGGCAACGAGCTCGATGCCGATGGTGTTGCTGGTGCCGGCAAGAACAAACTTCTAGGCAAGGTCATCGAGTCGTGGAAGGACAAGCACAACCCCCGCGTGGTCGTGGTGCACTGCAAGGCCGGCAAGGGCCGAAGCGGTTCCATGGCATGTAGCTACCTGATTTCCGAGTGCGGCTGGACACCTGAGGAGGCGTTGGCCCGATTCACAGAACGGAGGATGAGGCCAAAATTCGGTCCTGGCGTTAGCATTCCCAGTCAGCTACGCTGGATCGGCTACGTTGACCGCTGGACCAAGGGTGGCAAGAAGTACGTCGAGCGCGAGATAGAAATTGTCGAGATCCACGCCTGGGGCCTCCGCAGTGGTGTCAAGGTCACCATCGAAGGCTTTGTCGAGGAGGGTAAGAGAATCAAGGTCTTCCACACTTTCAAGCGTGACGAGCGCCTTGTTATCGAGGGCGATGCGCCCGGCAGTAGTGGCGTCATGGACTCTTTGTACGAGATGGCCGGCTACGGCATCAGTGCAGAGAAGGAGCAGGAGGTGCTCAACGAAGCCCGGAAGACGGACACGCAGAACGGAACAAACTTCACCCAGCAGAATCCGGCCGAGTCTCCTGCCACTATGAACAAGGACATGCCGGCGACACTGGTGGAGGACACAAAAGCAGGCAAGGCCTTCGCCTCCAAGCTCATCTCCCGCGACGATTCAAAGCACGACAAGGACATATCAAAAGACAATCTCCCTCTGCGTTCAAAGTCCAAGAATAGTAAATCGAATGTGGATGCAACAGACTCGGCCCATTCCTCGTCTTCGTCCCTTCCGAAGACCGATGTCGACCCCGAGCCTGGTGGTCAGGCTGTCATATTGAAGCCCCGGGAGCCTGTTCGCCTACTTACCAGCGACGCCAACATTTGCCTTGAGAAGCGCAACCGCTCCTCGTCCTCCATGGGTCTTACCATGGTTACGGCTGTCGCGCACGTGTGGTTCAACGCCTTCTTTGAAGGTGAGGGCCCCGAGCGTGATGGCAACCCTACCGACAACGGTGTTTTCGAGATTGAGTGGGACAAGATGGATGGGATCAAGGGTTCGAGCCGCAAGGGGACGCGGGGTGCGGACAAGATCGCCGTGGTCTGGCGGGTTAAGGTCCCCAAGGATAAGAATGCGGCAAAGGGCGTAGAGATCAGGGAACCAGGCCTTGACTCGCCAGTCCCACAGATGTCGCCGGCAGACTGGAAAGGAGACAATTCTGAGGATCCTGGGCAAGACAAGAAGCTTGGTCTGAGGATGACGAGCCCAGACAGTGCTGGGGTTAGCCGCGCCAGCAGCTTGATTGATGAGCATGTCGTAAGAGACATCGGCGACGCGGACTCGTTCGAGGGTGTGAAGAGCGATTTTCCTGGTAGCAGTGGCGAGGACAGGGGTCGAGCAAGCGCAAGAGAAGACGAGAAACTCGAGGCATATAAGGAGAAGCTGCCAAGTCCCGAGGGAAGTTCCCAGCCGGAGGGTGAAAAGAGCACGAGTGCGCATGTCACGGAGAAGTAATTATGGGAGAGCGTACGGCAGTGGCTATTTTGCCTGGCGCGTTGCATCATTGACAGGGAGTTCGCGTACATGTATCTAGTTTAGTTGTTCTAGTTTAGTTGTCAGTTCTTGCAATCAACGTATATCCCCATTGATGTGTGGGTTGTCTGGGTGTAGCATTTCCAATGTCAGTCCAAACCTGTTTCTCCGCTGAGTGTCTCGAGGGGAAGCCCTGCTAATACGGTTATCGAACACTGCTCACAACTGTCAGTCCTCTGTTAGGAAATTCGGTTCTCTGAATATGGCTGGGCTGTGCGTGAGTCGGCATCTATTTGGGCATGTAGCTGGTTTAGAGCGGCGATGACAAACGAGCTGAACCCAGCCGATGAGCAACATCCCATGTGCTTCGTTTCGCCTACGGGACGTCACTCCTCACAAGTGCGACCGACCATCTTCTCCAAGTCTTATCTCCTGGTATCGGCAACCAACCTCTCTGCTCGTGACGGCGTCTTTTTGCACCAGTCCTCGCTCGAGTCGGCTGGGCATCAAAAACAAGTACAACATATCAGGACGGACCAGGTAGAAAGATGTACTGCTGGAGCACACCAGCCTGATCTCCTTTGCCTATCCTATCACTACTGTGGGCTGTCAAGCAGATTAGCCTCTTCTCCTGACAGCACGTCGAAATAGATGGGGTTAAGTTGAGGCCAGAGAAATATGATGGCACTCAAGGAAAGGGGCTCGATTTCCACACTCGACCAGCCACGTTATATTCTCCAAATGGCACGAACAATTGCACATGGCATTACGAGTTATGATGAATATTCGGTTTCTGACAACCCATATTGTGTTTTGACAACAAGGAAGCAGAGGTGAGTGAATACAATCATGGGAGTAAAGAAAAGCCTGCCGGTTCCAGTCCTATTATACGTTGCTGTGACACCGATCCCCTTGATTCATCCAGCCGCGTGATTGTTGTGCAGAACTTGATTCATTGCAAGCAAGCCAGGCGGACTCGCTCGAGGGTTCCATCCTTCCATTGCTTAAATTCCGAGTCATGCCCGAAACCAACTCTAGGATTCGACTGGCAGCTTCCCAAACAACCGCCACACACACGCGCATGCGACAAAGCTGCAGTTGCAGTTGCAGTTGCCCTACCAACAAGAAGACAGTATCAACCTGGGGAAATGCAGTAAGCGGAAAAACTGCATATAATTGCGTCGAACCGCCTTGGAGCCCTGCTCGATCATAACCACATGTACGGGTTGAGCAGAGCGAATTATCTACTATCGCACCTAACATCATCCGCATCCATACCACCACCAACTAACTGCCTCTCTCACGACGAGAAATATCCATTGCCGCCTGGCCCCACCACCGCCACTGGATCCATATACCGTATAGCAACTGCCACAAGGTTGCCATCCAGTCACCATGGACGCAAATATCACAGCCGAAATAGCGGAAGCCTTTGCCGATATCTTTCGAGTTGCGACGGATAAAAAGAATGGAAAAAGCTGCTCCATCTGCGGCGACAGCACCGACAACCACAAGTTCTTCTGGCTCAGCGCATGCCAGCACATGCACTGCCCCGACTGCCTGCGGGCCAATGCCCAGAACGCGCTGAAGTCGCAGCCCTTCCAGCCGGCCAGGTGCTGCATCGTCATCGAGAAGGAGATGCTGCAGATGGCCGGCGCCCTCACCGAGGATGAGCTCGAGCAGTACACGATCAAGTTCGAGGAGCTCACCAATCCTCATTCCAGGCTCTACTGCCACCAGGCCGCCTGCCGTACCTACATACCCAACGCCAAGATCACGCGACGCGTCGGCCTGTGTCCGGCCTGCGACAAGAAGACCTGCAAGGGCTGCCACGCCAAGTCGCACTTTGGCGCCTGCGACAAGGAGCAGCTGAAGACGACCCAGGAGTCAGAGGAAGGGGTGCTGAAGCTGGCCGAGAGCAAAGGCTGGAAGCGATGTCCGAACTGTCGAAGTTTGGTACAGAAGGACGGCGGCTGCCATAGCATGTTGTGCGTACCCTGTTGCTCACCCTCGAGACAGTCCATGCTAACGTCTTCAACTAGTTGCAATTGTGGCCAGACCTTTTGTTATGCTTGTGGTCAATCGTTGGGCATGGGGTATCATGTGTGCCCGGCGACGGGAGGTTAGGGCCTAGTGTTGTTCTGAATGCTTGCGAATTAGCCAGCGTATGGTGTACGGAAAGGGGCAATGAATACCTCTTGTAGGAATTGCAAGGGGCCTGCCTGCCTGCCTGCCTGCCTGGGCTCTACCAGATCAACGAGCGATAGGCCATAGGCGAGTATGACGACTGCCTCTCGTATGGAAGCGCGAGGAAATGGAAGCGATCCTGTAAAGGGCCTGTATGGGCTCTACGATACCAACAAGCGATAGGCTATAGGCGAATGCAATAAGATTACTCGCCGACTCTTGCAATTGACATCCTGTAGTAACCTCTCATGGTCCTGTGGTTCCTAACCACATACACAAAACTACTTACTCGGCTTATGCGAATCGAGTAGCAGCTTACATCTGCAGTTCACGTCGTAGACACCTCCAGGCCTTCTTATAGAAACCAGACAGAGACTATGGGTGATATTGACGATATGGGCGTAAAGATCGGATGTAGTATGTACTGTCGCGGCATGGCGGAGCAAATAAGCAGGACGAGGGATTGAACACCCAAGGGCCTAAGCATTATTATTAGCGTGGGAGATTTGATGGCGAATATGTTTTCATTCTTGGGTCTAGCTCACTAAGTTAGTTACTACTTATTCGCTCATCCAACGGTGGAATAAAGGAGAAAGCGGTGGGTTAGAGACAGAGAGAGAGAGAAAGAGAGAGAGGAAAGTACTCCGTACTGTGAGTACGTACTAAAGTGACGGCTCTCCACACGGCCTCCCCCACAATTTTTAAACTCCCCCACCTCGGAGGGTGCCGAATCAACATCATCTGAGAGTATCCGTAGTTACTTCCTTTGTCCTAACGTTATCATCATCACATTTACGTGTCCAGGCAGACCTCTTGCTGTCCGCAATAATCCGGTTGGGAGTACGGATACGGATAGGTACATCCCGTCTGATCATACGGAGTACTCCGTAGTTGTGTACGGCTCGCTAGTCGAGCTTATCGGGCTCACAGTTACCGCAGCTGAAAATCACCGTCGGCTGATCATCTGATGATCCCTGGGCCTGGTCCCGAGTGCTTGGGCACCCCCAACAGCAACCTTTTGCATCCATCCATGCACCCGTCCGTTAAGAGCAAGTCTCAGTCAGCCTCGTAATAAACATTTGCGCACTCACCGGAGGCGCCCAACCGGACAACTAACCCACACGTCGTTGAGGCTGTCGCCAAGTTGTCTCCAAGCACGTAATTGGCCGTTCGCTTCACGGTTCACCTACGAAAAGTGCAACAAGCCATCGAACGCTCTTTGCCTGACGTATCGCCTCTGCCTTCACGAGACGCTAGGTTCTGATTCGCAGGCAGCGTTCAAGCCATAAATCATATCAGTTTTTCAGCTCTGATGTGGACGACTCCGGTGAACGACTCCGGTGGACTGAAGTCAGCTTACGTTGTAAAGCAAGGGGCTCGCACACACGGCTGGGTCCCAAATCTTCGCTACATAACCAACACAAAGGCCCCCCCGCCAGCCACTCTCCGACGTTGAATCGACTTTACCAGGTTGATTCTCGTAGGTTGGTTCTGTGTGTGGATATTCTCGTGGCCTCTTTGCAACACTCGACCATGGCCGCCATGGCGAGCCCTCCGGCGACGCTCGACTCGGTACCGAATGAGGTAGGTAAACCGTAAACCTCACGCCTTGGTCAAGCTCCGTAGTGTCTTACTCAACCCCAATCTCAGATCCTCATCCACATCCTCGAGTCCTTCCAGACTTGCCAGTTGCTTCCTCTAGCCGCCGTCAGCCGGCGCTTTCAATCACTCGTCTCGCGCGCCCACTACACGCGCCTGGTCGATGCCTGCGCCCTGCGCGACCACGAGATCATCCTCGAATGCTATCACCCGAGCGTCAAGATCTCGACACCCTATCTGTTCTGCGAGTACCTAGGCACGGACGGCATCGCCGAGGTCGGAGAGGCATCTAACCCCCAGCTTGGGGACATGGACAAGCTCTACTCGCGATTCCGTCCCGTGCAGGAAGAGGACGACAGCCGGCGGCCGCGCGCCCGCTTCCCCCCGCGCATGGTCGTCGAGGGCGTCGAGCATCCGCTCGCTGAGATGGTCTCTCACGACATCCACCTTGACGCCGGCGAGCTCTTCTCCCAACTCGTCACCGTGACCAGCCTGGTCAAGGTCGGGCCGAGGCGGGGCCAGATCACCCAGATCACCAGCTCGGTCAACATGACCGAGGGTCTGATCAGGGTGTGGCGGAACTGGCTCGCCCGGGAGGCGGCGGTAACGGCTGGAGGTCAGCAACAGGCGAGAACGGCCGTGGACGACGATCCGTCGATCCTGTGGGCGGACCTGTCAAGGACGTGTGGGTTGAGGCTGCGCGTCGTTGAAAAGACCGACCTGAGGGCGCCTGTCCTTCTTGCCGCCGACGACGAGCCTGCGGTCTCGTACAGATTGGAGTTTGAGGGTATGTTTTTGTACACTTGTATTCGGTGACTCGACTCTCAAAGGGATGTGGCTAACTGATACGCAGAATTGTTGATACGCACCAACCAGCTTGTCCTGTACACGGAGAAGTCGGAGGCGCAACAAGTCTCTGAAGCAGGTAAAGCAATCATATTCGCCTTGTGAAACGAACCCGCCACTGGAGAAATTTGGTGTATACATAGGTGGTGTTGACAGGGCAGGCTTTCAGAACCTGATGCCGTTTCCTCGGTTTCCCGTAGAGACTATTTTCGTGTTTAGATCAGCAAGTACGAGGGAAGGAGGACTGGGACATCAGGATGGGTGAACATTTCTGATCCAAGCGGATCCTGGCAACACACGACGGCACTCCTCTCCCAAACAGCACTGCAAGTAGCACCTGCAGGCCACGTGACGGACGGAGGACGGCCTCAACACTGACTACCATCTACTCCATACCCTCCGATGATATATTGACTTACCTCCCTCTTGTCACTATACAGGAGTTTATATTCTCACGTCGCGCGGCGCGGTCCAGCAGCACCCAAGCTACGACATCTTCTTCGGCAAGCGGAATCACGGCCGCCGCCACTGCAAACATCAGCCCCACCAGCGCTCTGCTCTACTCCCTTCTTAGGGGAGGCGTCAGCACACTGGGGCCGAGTGCCAAGTTCACGGGGTGGGTAGCCTGGGCGGCGGCGAAAAAGCTTGCGCGGCGGGCCATGAGGGAGGCAGGCGAGATGGTCATGCATGCGGCCGTGTGGCCGTTGGTCGTGGCCGTGGTGTATATACATGGGTGGCAGAGTTTCCTCGGCTGGGACAAACGCCAGGAATCGTGAGCCGGGGGGGGGAACTATTGGCGGTCTACCGGTCAGGCAAGGGGCCATGGCAAATTATAGACAAGGGATGGATGCGTATCCGTACTGATTAATTGAACAACGTTGGCACGGGGCCGTGTTACGAAGTCCTGTGTAATTACTGCGTACGAAGTACTTCGGTAGACGTAGCCTGTGGGTCGTGAATGAACGAGATCATACGAGATGTAATTGGGGTCGTGAAGATACGACACCTTACTCCGTAACTACTCTGTACGGAGTAGTCAGTCACCACGTATCCGTAGTTACTTGCTTCGTACACTGAGATTGAGGGGCAAGTAACTTTCGAACGACCCGGTTTTTTTTCTTTTGGGATCCCTATACGTCACATCGCGTAGTAATAAGATGCGTATTGTTTCGCATGAATTCACAGGCCACCACCCGAAACTCGGACAGCTGTCAATTCCGAGCCGTCCTCTTAACACGGTCTCATAAGAAAACGGTTTTTCTTCAACGTCATTGGTATTCTCTAGGCACGCTTTCATAACTTACGTAGTAATCCGCCCCCTGTTATTGAAAGTTTCATCGATTTACTCGAGGTTTGATATTGAAACGAGCTGTTCAACCGTGCGTGCAGCTTCATCGTTCTTTATACTTTCCGGTGTGTTGCGAGGCTGATTTCGCTCGTCTCCATCAGAAAGTAGTAGTTAGATGGTTACTGCAAGTATCAGTAGACATGTAAACCATGAATAATACACGCACTCACACACATATATATATATATCACACCTGCTCCGCATCCGTCCTGATCAACTTTCCCCCAACGGTCTCGATTTCCCTTACAGCTAGCCTGATCACGGAAACGCCAAGTTCGTCGTTCTCAGCCGCCCTTGCAGTAGGATCGGCGTATCGGCGTCCTCGACGTTTCGGTTCAACCCGTCGTCGTAGACATCTTTCATGCGGCACAGCAGCAGAGGAGAGACCCCGACAACCACATGCCATACCGCATGAACGACGATGGCGACTTATACTTTGTATTTCGTCATTGATCCCATTGCGTGATCATCCCGTGTTCTTGTTTGCTTTCGGTGGTCCAGGTGGTCTGTAGCGGCTGATAATACCACCGGTGGCGGACTAGATGGCAGGTTGACCCCAGCCCACTCGTGTCTCTGCGCGCGTGCGTGTCGTGATGAGCATGCATCTATGTACACAGTAGTTACTGTGACTCAACAAGTTGAGACGATACGACGAGTGCAACCTGGGCACATGTCATGATCCAACGGCGCGGCGGAGACCGCGTTCCGTTGTGGAATGCTGCCGCAACGGCGAGGCAATGGAAGTTATCGATTACTTAGTATCACGCAAGAGAAACGACCAAGCATTTCAAAAGATCAAGGCTCTCGGAGAAGGCCTCACGGAGAGGTGTTGAAAGCCGTTGCAGATGACGCTTCAAGCGTGCTTGATGCCCTGTTACTAGAAGAAAGTCGGCTTCGAGGCCCTCATCTAGATTGCGGGTACGAGCGCGCGCAGTTTCAGCTTGCAGGGCGATGGTGCGGAAATGCGAGACGGGGTGTGGAAAGACTAAATACTCTTGCGGTGGGTAACAACGGCACCATTCACATGTGCGGTTCGGATGCAGGAGAGAAGGGAAAGAAGAAGAAGAAGGCGTGTGTCCAGTGTGCAGTGTGCAGTGTGCAGTAACTATGCAGCGTGCAGTACCAAGTACGGACTAGTTACTCCGTAACTAGGTAGTGTGTAGACAAGACGCGGGCAGGCGTGGGGGGAGGCTGAGCGGACCATCTCGCCAGCCATGGCATGCAGGGGCTAGGATACCCTGACCATTCAGGAGACGAACACCCTGCCCAGCCCTTTGCGAATCGCGACGAGTCTGGCTATCTGGAGACAGTTTCAGTGCACCGCCGTCATGACCTCCTCTCCTGCTGCGTCGTCGGGGTACACAACAGAATGTGAAAATGCTACGATGCGACGCCGTTCCACAATTTCATGCGGCATCGCATGAGGCGACTGGCGGTTCTGGCTCCCGAGCGAGGTGGAAGAGGTTGTGTGCGAGACGGAAAAGGGGGACGGGCGGGCAGGGCTGTAGTTACCACAGTAGTAGTACTCGTACTCCGTAGAGGGGCCTAAGGCTCGAGCGCCAAGCCCCACTCACGCACCGCTGCACACGCTATGAAACACGGCCAGCTAGCCGGTTGCCGACACACGCAACGAGACGCGTTCATGCTTTTCTGGCTCACCAGCTTTGGGAGCCGTCGTTCCTCATTGTCCATCCTGGAGTATGATCGACGCCGGGGAGGAAGTTTGCGAGCCGTACGCAGTACCGGATGGTCAACTCCACACCACGTCGATCTCCGCCAAAAGTTACAGTCTGGTAATCTGGTTCCGGCCAGGGTGTTGCTCGTAATGGCATTTAGCTACGAGGTGACGGGTCGTACCAAGCTCTCATCTCATTCTCTCGTTTTCCGACCTTCCACCCAGGCGGTTTTCCTTGTCTAACGGCGTACTTTCGAGACTTCCAACTTGATAATTCTGCTTCTTCGGGAGTTGATCTCCCCGATACCCCTAGAAGGGTTTGCCGTGTAGTCATTCCAGAGCGCGACAGCGGGCATTGTCGACGCCGCGTATATCCTTGATGCTGGCGGGACGGCAGGGTGTTATTGATATTCAACCAGCATGTCGGAACAGGAGAAGGGCCAGATCCCCCAGTCTGGGCCTCCGGCGATTCCAGAGCCGGTGTTTGCAAGTGGTGACGAACAGACGCTGCCGGTCCAACCACCACAGGTTTACCAGGCGCCCGCCGACGACGATGCGCCCGCCGCCGACGACGCGCCGGCCGCGACAGAGGAGCTCGCTCTTCGAATACCGGGCGGCACGGAAAACGGGACGAGAATAACGTTCGCAATCCCGCAAATGGCCTCCATATCGGTGATATCCTTGCCCGACGGTGAGAACGTCGATGTCCCCAAGCCGCTCACGATCAAACCAAAAAGGCCGGGCCGCCGACCCCAAACTCCCAGGAACCAAGGCCCATGACTGCTGACGAGCCGCCGAGGCCAATGACTGGTTCGACCAAGCGCTTTTCTCTGTCGAGCTCGAGCACGACGCGGCCCATCAAGTACGGAGAGGGCAAGTTTGCGCGGGTAGAGCTCTCACCACAGCCGAGTGACGATCCCGACGATCCTCTGGTAAGTCGTTTCCCCCTCCCCCGTTGTCGCCGTCGTGATTCTAGCCTAGCGGGGGGTGTTTCGAGACAGCATGTGCTCACGAGAAACACAGAACTGGCCGATGTGGAGGAAGAACCTCAACTATCTGGCCTTGTTGTACATGGTCGCCCTTGTGGGCGTCATGAAGACCATGTTCGTCACTGTTCACGGTGCCGTCGCCGCCCATAATCAGGTATCCTACACGGCAGCATTGGCACTGACTGCGGTTCCGCTGATGGTGTCTGCTCTGACCGGACAGGCGGCTGTGATCATGTCGAGGGTCTACGGAAAGAGGCCCATCTTTCTGCTGTCGACCTTGCTGATATGGATCGGGGCGGTCTGGAACACGCAGACGCTCGACGACTACGTCCAGGACATGACAGCCCGCCTGCTACAGGGCTTGGGTTGGGGCCCCTTCGAGACCATGGTCCTTGGCTCCCTCCAGGACACATTTTTCGTACGTGAAACGCCATCCCGCGCGCTGGTCGACACCCGAAATATGCTTGCTAACTCGACTGCAGGATCACGAGCTGGAGCCTCGGACTCTGCTGCACAACGTCGTCGCGACGGCGTCCATGTGGGGAGGCCCTCTGCTTGGCGGCGTTGCCTCGAGCTCTGCACGGGGGTTTGCCGTCCAGTATGACATTTTGGACGCCTTCCTGATCATCGGCGTGCTCCTGATAGTGTTTGGCGCCCCGGAGACGGCCTTCCAATCGACGACTTACAACGCCCAAGCCCCAGTCCTCCATCCTTCGCAGAATCGGTACCCGAAGATCTCCATGACCGTCGCGTCCGTCAAGAAGTACATGTGCAAGATGAAGCCGCGGTCGTACCGAGCAGCCACAGTCAACCGTGACCTCGTGCTGCAAGCACCGCGCGCCTGTGTGGCCGCCACGACCGGCCTGTTGTTTCTCGTCTCCATCCTCCCTCTTGCTGCGCTGTGGGGCCTGGTGAGCTCCCTGTCGATGCTCTTCGGCATCATGCCGTTCATGCTGAGTCCCGGCTCGATTGGGGGTCTGATGGCGGCCCCGTTCATCATGGCCACGCTCGTGGCCGGGAGTCTGGCGACGCCTTACTACCTCCGACGCTTCAACGGCAAGGTCCACCTGGACACCCTGGGCGCTGCCATCATCCTGGGCACGATCGGGCTGATGGGCTTCGGCATCTACATCCACGGCGTCATGCAGCCGCCCACGGGGTTACCAACCACGCCAGGAGGCAACATCTGGAACATGTCGGGGGTGCACGCCGACATTAGCTTTCCGGTGGTGTCGATCCTCCTGGGCCTGCTCGCCGCCGCTTCCACAAGTCTGGACTCGACGGCCCGGCCGATAATTCAGCGCTCGGCGGCCTTCACCTCATCCAACCTGCGCGTCGGGCTCCGCACCGTCTCCGACATGCACGCCGGTCTGACGTGCTGGCGGAACTTCTTTATCGGCATCTTCGTCATCGGTATCCCCAACGCCGTGTGGGCCTTGGACGGCCTCAAGTCAGTCGCGATTGGCATGGGCGTGATGCAAGTGATCATGGTTTTCGGCGTCGGCGCGTGCTGGTGGGCGTTGGAGGAGAAGGTCCTGAGGTTGGACGGGAGGGTCATGAACCTGGTCGACCTGTCCATGCTGGAGAAGCAGGTGAGCTTCTTCAACGTGGACTGAGAGATGAGAGAGGTAGTGGGATGGAGGAAGAACACGCCACGGCAAAGTTTGGCGCATGAGGTTCGCCTTTTCAACAGCTTAGAGGGCAGTACACGGGAGTATAACTAACTTGCAGCAATGCGTATAACAAGCACGCAGTTGCATCTTTGTCTCAAAAATGCACATTTTTCTTGGCACATGTGCCTGTTTCATTTGGAATAAATGCGATTCTATCCGCACAAGTGAACTGCATGAAATAGCCCGATCTGGTTTGGGGTAATCCCAGTTTGACCATCTTCCTCTATCCCTGCAAGAAACGATACGCAAATCCTAGACGAAACAAAACAGACTGACTATCCGTGCCTTGCACACCCAAGAGCGAACTCAGCGGGTGCGGCTCGCCAATTGAAACAAAGCGATTCCCCATGTGCGGGTTTCTAGTTGCCGTCCCGCCGTGTTGTTGACATGTCGAGTCAACTGTCAACATTGCCGGCTCAGCCCATGCCCCTATGCAGTAGAAGGTGGGTAATCCGTATACTCTTTATGCGCACCGAAAGCTCTAGCTACAGTTGCGCAGCCTTTGGGTTTAACTTGCTGTACGAATCGTGCGTTTTCCAATCTGCACACAGGGCCAATAAGTCGGCGTCCAATAGTCGAGGACAGTACGGAGTAATAAGAGCCGTCTCCTCGTATTCAATGAGCTCGGCCGGAACCATCAGCCAACCGGTTTCGTATTTGATCAGAAACAAGGAACAGATTCGATCGGGTTTACCGGCAGTTGGGGGAGGGACCTTTGACAAGAAACACGTTCCCTCTTTCCTGTTGCTATCTGTCGGAAAGTGGCCTGAAGCGTTCGAGTTATTATCCGGGGCATGTATACTTGTAGTTACTACCTAGTCACTGAACACGCACTTTCACCGTGACAGGCAATCAATACCTCGGGACTCGGCGGATAACCACGTCAGGAGAAGGAAGATGCGGGGTTCTGGTGCCGGCCTCACCGGGGTGCCGTACCCGGACTGGCGGCAGTGATGCAGTTTATATGCGCCGGGTCCTCCGGATCGTGCTTGTTGTCGATGGCGTAGGGCCGAGATGGCCTTGCTCTATAGATCCCCTCAAGGGTCTGATACTAGAGGCGTCGGGTGTCGACACTGACATGAGCATGGGCATGGGCATGAGCATGGGCTTCTTTACACGAGTGATATCGAGCCTTTGGCGTTGGAAAGTAATTTCATTTGGTACTAATCCCGTTTTTTCGACGAATCGAATCTATTAGTAGTTTGTAACAAACTATTGCAGATGCGCAATTGGTTTGGTATACAATGCCAACCACTAGCACGTACTCCGTACCAAGGTCAGCAATTGACAACTGGCCGGGCCCAACAATCTCGGTGTATGGAGGCAACACGGAGTAAATCTACCGAAAAAGTGGATCTCCATCTTCCTTCCGATCACCCTCTTTCACTAACTTATCCCTATCACCGTCGTGCGTCATGACCTGGACCCTGGAATCTGGCGTATAATCGCCCCACTACGTCAGGGGGTCAACGTCCGGCTCCGGAGCATTAGTTGATTTGCTAGGTTAGCCTTGCTTCACACGATGTCGCCGCCGCCCGCGGGGTCTCTTTCCCTAACCTAGTTATCTCTCCTCGGGAATGGCGCTCGAGTCGCGCAAGAACTAGGAGGAGGAACATCCATCGCATTGCCTTTCTTTTTGCTTTGTAAACAACCGTCGTCACTGATACCCGTTTCCTTTCCGCGTCTGGTTCCCCGTGATTTTCAACCCGACTTTTTGAGCCGCGTTTGGTAACCGCATTGCTCGGACATCCGATAAACGACGCCGTATAGAGATCAAAATCAACCCCCCCCAAATCACCAACACTCAACAATGGGTTCCACCACCGCCGCCGCTCCCCTCCGCCTCGCCATCCTCGAAGCCGACACTCCTCTCCCGGGCATAGTGGCCCAGTACGGACGCTACGGCTCCATCTTCACCCACCTCCTCGGGCAGGCCGTGGCCCCCGCGCCCCTCGAGTCGCAGCTGTCCATCACCTCGCACGACGTCGTCAGCGACCCGTCCTCATACCCAGACCCCGACGCCGTCGACGCCGTGCTCATCTCCGGCTCCAAGCACTCGGCCTTTGAGGATGACGAGTGGATCGTGCGCCTGACCGAGTACACGCGACGCCTCCTCGACGGCGGCCGCGTCCGGGTCGTGGGCGTCTGCTTCGGCCACCAGATTGTCGGGCGCGCCATGGGCGCCAAGGTCGGCAGGAGCACCAAGGGCTGGGAGCTGGCCGTCGTGGAGATGGAGTTGACCGACGAGGGCAAGAGGATCTTTGGGGGGGATACGCTGGTATGTGGTGTTGATTTTCCTTTATTCTTTTTCCCCCTTTCCCGCCCCCTTTCTCCCCCTTTTTTTACTTCTGTCTCTCTCCCCCATAGCATCGCCCAGCTGACACGCGGGTCGCTCGTCAGAAAATACACCAGATGCACCGCGACGTCGTCTTCGAATACCCAGAGGGCACGATACCGCTGGCACACACCAATGTCTGCTCCACGCAGGCCATGTACATCCCGAAGCGCATGATCGCCGTCCAGGGCCACCCCGAGTTCAAAGAGAGCATGGTGCGCGAGATCCTGAAGCTGCGTCATGACACGGGCATCATCGACGACGCCACCTTCGAAGACGCCATGAGCAGGGTCGCTGACGAGCACGACGGCGTAAAAATTGCGCAAGCTTTCCTGCGCTTCATGCGGGAATAGAAAAAAATACGCCCGTCATGTGCATAGTACATGCGGGGGTTTGTGGTTTATCGACAGAGGCGGCAGAAACAATTTTGCAGAGAGATAGACTCAATATGTGCATCGGTTCGGCTTACCTCCCCCACATCTTTATTGACACGGAAGCATGAAGCTGGAGTCTGGTATTGTCCGTAGACTGGATTGTTCCATTATCGAGGCCAAAAAGGGCCCCCCAAAGCAAATCATATGCTGTATATCAAGTGGTATCAACCGTTGTCGCCAAACCAATGAGCAATCCTTACTCGATATGCCAAACGCTTCCCAATTCCCAATATTTGATGCTCCTGCCCAATGACATACGCTCGCTGCTTCATGCAAATGCCGCAATGTCCATCCGTGCCCACACCAGTGGTCCTTTACTCCCGCACTGTCCATATTAAGCGGATCGGCCTGTACCCTCTCGTGCAAAACCCACCTCTTCCATCCCATCCCACCAGTGCCTGGATATTCTCGCAGGTCGCGCCATTTCCAGCGCTGCCGATGCCTGGTATTCGGCTGCCTCCTGGTCCCTCCTCTGCTTAGCCGCACTTGCATCCCGGAGTTGCTCTTCCCTCGTACGACCCGTCGGTTTGCGATGTGGCCGGTGGATCCTCAACCTCATGGCCAGTCCTTCAAAGAATCCACCTTGCAGGTTGCGCCAAGGCTTTTCCCATGCGCTAAAGAAACAACAGTCCACTGCTGCTCCGATGGCCAGGCTCGCCGTGCTTGCCAACAAAAGGGCAAATGGCTGTGTCTGGTCGTTGTCGTCGCTGAACCTATAGACTGTCGATATAAATGGCGCGATCCACGATATCATGTACATGAGCGGGTACACAAACAGTAACAGGAGTTGTCTGCGCATCTTCTCCCGCGACTGATATAGCGCATCGTCGCCATCTGACTGTGTCAAGTGCAGTGGGGAAGAGTGTGTCACGTCCTCGGCTAGTCTGGCCTGCCCTCGATGAATAGATGACTTTTTCTGTGGGGTTCTCCCAAGCCCGCTTCGCCCTTCGGATGAAGGGTGTTGGCCGCCCTTATCCTGTGCGATAGATTCAACGTCAACGCCTTTCGCCGCATCGTACCCAAGTGTAAGTCCAAGGGTAGGTGTCATGCTCGGCTTCGACTGCATTTTGAAAGACATTTGGTTCGATGAAGACGTGTGGGTGAAAGATGAATCTCGGTCGGAAAGCGGGGGTGAGACTCTGTCGTAGCTGGGCTCAAGCCATTGCAAGGCCTCGCTTGTCTGTGGTGATGGTGGCATCGGGGTCTTGTCGTCAAGCTCCAGGGTGCTGACGGTCGATGTCACTGATGCTTGCCGATCTCGCCTCTGCCCTTCCCCGAATCGGTCCGGGGACGGTGGTAGAAGGCCGTGGTATTTCAAAGGTGGTGTTGGGGGCACATCCGGACCAGGTGCTGCCCGCTTCCCCCGACGTTTTGGGCTAGCATGTTCACTGTTGGTGCTTGCTCGTCTTTGATCGCGTTCAAGGCGCCGGAATCGGCAACCGACGTATATGTACACCCACAGGTAGGTGCAGATAATGATAGCAAATATGACGTATCTCGGCACCCAGCTGATGACCATCCTGTACCACATTGGCCGCACAGGTAGATAGCAGTTCGGTCCAGTGTTGACGAAACGTGCGCTGGTCATGGGAACGATCGCAGCCTGGACGAGTGGCACGATAAACCAGATGGTGTAGGCATACCGGCGGTATGGGTACAGTCCCGTTTCCCCCCTGAGCGCTGTGGTCGGAATATGTAGAGACCCGAGTGTATCGCAATCATCAGCACCGCAATGTCGGATGCTTCGATGGCCGAGGTGAGGAAGAAAGCGCTGACTTGGCAGAAGATGTCACTGGTTTCGACTGGACCCCGGACGAAGTAGACGATGGGGCAGAGCGTGAGCCAGAAGGCTTTCATCATGTCGCTCTGGATTAACAACATGATCAAGCTAGAGCCTGTCAGTTTACGGCGGGAAAGTGGTAGAGGAAAGAAGCAGCGACGAACTCTTGTCTGAAGCTTCGGCGCATTCTGACAAACCAGTAGAACGCGACGAGCGCGGCAGCGATGCTGACCAGCGAGAGGGTGAGGGACACGGATTCGAGTATGTACAGAGTCCTGGGCGTGAAGCTGACAGGTAGGCCGTCTGGGTTCTTGTCCACGCCATCGATGCTGTCGTTGAGTACTTTGTGATAGCTACTCTGCGATATGTTGGTTGATGTTTGGTGAGCCATTCTACATGCGGCGTGGGCCAGCCTGGTTCGTCGAACGCTGCCCAGGTTGACGATTGCAGCATCTCAAGCGACGGGTTTAGTGAACGTCTCGGTGTTCATCTAGCAGTAGAGGGGTCGCAAACGTTCGGGCAAGCGAGCGTGGGGCGCAAAGGGATGTGACCGACGCTGAAGCAACAATACGCGCGCAAGGACCTGCTGGAGGGGGGGGCGTTAAACTCTGAGGGCAAGCGCGAGGAATTACCGA
The DNA here is from genome assembly GCA_022414665.1 of Arthrinium puccinioides. Classification (NCBI taxonomy): domain Eukaryota; kingdom Fungi; phylum Ascomycota; class Sordariomycetes; order Amphisphaeriales; family Apiosporaceae; genus Arthrinium; species Arthrinium puccinioides. Next base: position 987,167 of record JAIUNF010000004.1, read on the forward strand.
GTCTGGTCCAGTCCAGACTTGTCCACTTTGCTGCGTCGACGGGGACGGAGACGTTTGGGCCACGATCTTGGTGGGAAAGGGCTAACTAGGGGTTTTTTCAAGGTAGAGAGGGCGCACAATAATAAGCGGTCAAGGTTCGCCCCAGAGGATGCTTTCAGGTTAGAAACTCAAGACGGAAGCTACGAAAGGCTCGTTCGTGTTGGGCAGCCAGTCGCTTGAGTTGGGGTAACCATATCCGTACCGCGTTGAAAGAGGGACAGGGTGAGTGAGGTTGGTGAACCAGCAAACAGTGAAAATTGGCAAAGCACTCCAGAGTTCCACTTCCTTGAAATGGAACTCCGTTGATCATGTAATACTTCCGGGTCTGGGGCCGAAATGCCACCCAAGATCGCCAGGATGACAAACGAGGGCTGCTGGCCTATGAGCCCCGTCCCGTCCGCTGTCACATAGGGGGCATGACGTACTCCAAGTCTCCAGCCGAATCGCATTCGGCCACGGAGTGCTCGGCTGTGGAATGCGCAGGCGGGCGGCTACATTCAGGTTCCTCCCCATTGAACCCGAATTTGCCTCTTGATCGCGCGTACGCACCGGCTGAACCGTGTTACCGGATGAAGGGCGGTCGGGGGATGATCACAAGTCCCGCCCAAAGGCTGTTTGTGGGAAGGGGGAAAAAGGGAAATAGGGAAAATGTTGCCAACCTCTCCGTACAGTATCCGTACCCGTAAGTTAGATACGTCGGGCGATGGACCGACGACAGATGAGATGCCAAGCGTCGTTAAACAAAGGATCGGCGCAGAAATGAGGGTTTTTTCTGCGCACATAAAACTCACCGCTTCCGTTCACCTCGATGCGCTGCTCCTGCGGCCATCCATCGGTCTGGACTCACTCTGCCTGCATTGCCAACGGAGCAACTCTGCTGGAGCTCAATCGGGCATACGCGCAAATGTCGCGAGGCTTTGGGAATGGTCCGAGAACAGAACGCCCGAGGTGGTGCTTGCTGAAGCCCGCGGACAGCGGATGAGGAGGAGAAAAGCGGGTGTTGGTTGCTTTTGGGATGAACACTTGAAGTGTGGGGAAGACGGAAATAGCGCACATGATTTATGCACAGCACATTCAGCACGAAGCTCAGCTATGCGTTGCTGCCATTATCCTTGAAACGACATGAGCCAGGAGATTGTCGTGAATGCACAGCAACGACAATTGCTGTGTAAAGAAAGAATCAAAATCGTTCCCCAACAAGAGCCATAATTAACTTGCCGCTTAACTACTAGTACCTACTAACTCCGTAGTAACTACCATAGTAAGTACGGATACGGAGTACGGAGTATGTACACGGATACACACGTAACTTCCCGAGGGTCTGAGCGTTGCCTACTGTGTAGCCAGCCCTTCCCCAACTTATCCAAACAAACCAGACCAAACCAAACTAAACTAAACCAAACGACGGATAATTGCAACCGTGGGCTGGTGATAAGGATTGTTACAAAGTACATGCAATGGATGAATGCATGCCGCCCACAACTTACCAAGTACACCAAACACACCCAACCGTTAGTTAACTAATAACGCACTCAATGATGGCCACTACATGTAGACTTGAATCCTAGTCCGCCGTGCATCCATTTGAACTTCTCAATGTCCTCGCACTGCACATCCTCGAGGACCTCAACCAGCACCTTTACCTTGTACTTGTTCCAAGCCTGGGTATCCTTGGCAATCCGGAGTGTTTCCATATCGACGTGGAACAACTTTTTGTAAAGTCGATTGTTGTTCTTGCACCAGCTCCCCTATGAAAGGACAAACATTGTCAACATTTCTCGTGCACATGAGAGAATGGGGATAACAGCAGCAAAGGAAAGGCGAGAATGGTCAACTCACCGTAGACACCAGCTTCTCAAAGTCGGTGACGAACTTGTCAATATGGGCCCAGTCCCGAATCCGGTCTCGGCCCTGCTCAATATAGTCACCCAGGTCGTACTCGCCCTCGTCCCAAGCCTGCCAGATGATGGCGCCCTCCGGTCCGACGCCCACGGCGAAGTCGTGGTCGAGAGCGAGGTACTTGCTGCCTATCCTAATGTGCAACTCGCGGATGCGAACGTCGAAGATACGGACGGTCAGGATCGTGGTCTTGCCGTGCTGAATAGCATTCTCTTTAGCCTTGCCCATGGCGGCGCGAAGCGAGTCGCTCGTCGTCTCCTGCAGTTTCTCGATGGGCGGAGTCACCATCATCGCCAAGGGCACCCTGACGAGCTGCTGAGGGACGTGCTTGATGGCGTGGAGGAGGACAAGGATGACCGCCTCCTGGCGTTTGCTGAAGGGTGTTCCTCTGGGGTCGGCCAAGCAGCTGCTGCAGTTGCAGAAACTGACGTTGACGATGACCTTGCCGTCCATGGTGACCTCGCCCGCGGGGCCGACGTGGGATATGAGTCTCTCAACCGCCAATGCCGAGGTTTGCGGACCCTTACTGAAGAGCGTTGCGATCTTGGCCTGAAGCCTCAACAAGGGGCTCTCAGACTGTAGGGTTGCATTCAGATGGTCAGCGAGCTGTCTGACAGCAGCTTGCTCGGGGTCTTCGGCCAATGCGTCGGGGCCATCAGCGTGAGTGTAGGGGCGGTTCGGACCCGAGACAAGTTGCGTGCTGTCTACGTCGCTGGTGGAGGTATAGGATAGAGAGCCGGTGAGGCTGAGTTCGGCACTACTGGCAACCATCCTGCTGAACTGAGCATCAGTAACAGACTGGACCTGCGTACGCTTGGCCAGGTCTCTTGACGTGTCGCGGTCCATGGTGGGCAACTTGTCCTGCGAAGAATCGATGAGACGTGACAAGTGAGAGTAGATGGTGGTTTGGAGGATGTGGTAGAAAATTGGGGAAACACTTGAACTGGCAATATACCAGCCAGCTATATTAGCCAGCTGTGTTCAGCACTGGGTTGCCTTGCGTTGTACGTTTGTTCTAGACGCGAAGTTCTTTGCTGGGCCGGCAGATACCCATTCTCTAGACAACTCCAAAGTTTTCTATTTGTCAAACACCATACCAAGGGCAATCCATTCAGACCAAGAATAAGCAGAAACTTGTGAAAAAAGATGAGGTATCAACTGGTTCCGAAAGCTGTTATATGCTCCGGTACCTTACATCAACGATATACATGCGGTTAGAAGCACCGGTCTCTCGCATGGAGAGGACTCTACCTTGGCCGATGGTGTTTCGGCAGATCGTATGGCGGCCTATATTTCCAGAAAATGGGAACTAGTTTGTTTGCACAAGTAGGTATCGCTTGCCACAGCCATCAGGCGTCAACATTGTTAGTGGTCTTACTATGATCAGATACAAACAAGTGTTTCATATCATACATGAACGATCGAGAGACAATGGGTTCGATTCGGCCAAGGCGGCACCCTGCATTACTTTCCTGGTTTGATGAGAGTAGCGCAGAGATATGTTTAGAATGAACACGCTGCATATGGACAGGCAATGTCTGTTCACGAAATGATTTTCATCATCGTGTTCGTTTTGATTAAAGGTCTGCAATCTAGCTTAACGAGATACACAAGAGGAAAAGGGGGCTTTGGGTGATCGTTGTTGGATTTTGGATGATGGGTTGGGATCTAGTGAACCTACATCGCCAACTGTGCCAGATCCATTCATAAGAGGAAATCAACATTCGAACCGTGTCTGCCTCACTAAAGGGTCGGCCCGAATATTTGGCTCTATCCACCTCGAAGTGACAACCAGATATGGTGGGAATACGTCTCTGTATCACCGGATATCTCGGTATCACGGGCTCTGGATGCTGGAGTTGGCAGTAAATCAGTCCAAAATTAGACGACGAAGGTGATTGTAAAGAGAAAGACCAAGATGTGACAGTTTCTGACCGTGACTCAAAATCCACACGCAGACATGAAGCCAGAGGAAGTGCTGTTGATGTAGCAATCTTGTTTGACCTCGGTAGGAAGTTAGTAACGGAGAATCTGATCTGGCATCGAACGGCTTGATGGTTGGGCAACATTCTCCCGCACACATATTTCATGGACGGCAGAATTTACGTGTGGGAGAGAGTAAAATCACGCTGTAACGATTCCGGTTCCAGTCGTCGGTTAAACATAAAAACGGAATTTGCATCGAACACTCGGTCAGAGGAACAGACACGTACACATCCCCCCCTATCATTCCGACAAAGCGCATCTCAAGGGTGGAAATAACGACAGACCAGCCCCTATTGGCAGCAAAATGTCACCCTTCCATCCTTGACTCCCACACATGCCAAAGTGCTCCACGCACGCCTCCACAGGGTTGCAGCCGCTCCCACTTATAGAGAGGCGGCGTCGTCTACCTACGCCGGTGGTTTGGGTGGCGGTGGTGGTGCCGGGGGGCTAGGGCTAGGGACAGGCTGGGAGGTCGTGGGCATCGGAGAAACAGACGACGTCGTCGCCGTGGAGAAGCCAGCCGACGAGCTGGAGGAAGCAGGGAGACTCGAGCTCTCGACCGGCGGCCTGCAGAGCAGGAAGTAAGGGGTCATGTAGGTGCAGACGTGCGGCGGCGCGCACTCGAGACAGCCCGTCCAGCTGATGCCGCCGCACTGGGCCCAGTTGGGCGACAGACATGTCGAGGCGGAAGAGGAGTCCGTGGCGGCTGGTGCGGCGTGCGCGGTCTTGGTCGTGATGGCGAGGAGCAAGGCCAGGACACCGGTGAGGGCCTGGGGCTTGTTGACAATGGCGACCATGATGTATAGGTGCGGTTGTTATCTGTCTGGGCACCCCGATGGTTGATGGGGTGCTTCGTCTACGACGGTTTTATAAGAGGCATCGCCTACCTGGCATTGGGAAAGCATATGGCATGATCGGTATGCGATATCCTTCTGCACGCGAGGTATCTCGATCAATCGGACTCGCAGGAGCATATGCCTCCGAACATCCAGTTAAGGAAATGTTACCTGGGATGACGGCACGATGCCAACGAGCTGATCGAAACCAGAGCGACATCTCGTCCAGTATCCATTTCATCGTTGCAAACAGAATATAGACGGCAGAACAAGCGAGGCATCTATGTAAGCAAGAGGCGCACACGGAGCATGTTCCGTGCCCGAAAAGTTTTACACCCAAAGCCATCAACGCTGTCAGCTTGTCCTACATACGGCTCACCGAAGTAATTGGAGGAACTATTGTTAGTCCCTGTAAGTCGCCGTGTGCTAAATGGTGAGGCTTACGAGCTATTAACGTTTCCTGCACGAGATGTTCACACTCAAGCCTAAACACTCAAGCGAGAACACATCTCGAAATCGCTACTATATTGTGCATTGTCAAATCACGATCGCGATTCAGTGGTGTTCTGAGTCACCCTAACAAGTATCAGTCCCCAATATGAAAGCTAGCCACAATCTACTAATTATATTTAGTCCAACCATCGCCTGGGTATCATGTGTTTTCCATCCTATACGCCATTGAAATACAACAACCATAATGCAAGTAAATCCACAAGTAGAACGCCAGAAGCTTGAAACCTTTAACATCAGCCCGCGACCATCCTCGTCTGGTAAGCTGTCAAACACGCTGCCGTCCAGTATCGTACAAAGGCCAGAATAGGCTAGAGGTAGCCGTAGGAGAGGAAAGGAGTAGATCCGGATGAAGCCTATCGAAAACCACCCCCGCCACCTCCACGACGACCATCGCGCCGTCGACCGTGCCAACCACCATCGCCATGGCGGCCTGAACCGCCGTGACCACCATGTCCGAAACCGTGACCGCCAGGGCGGCCATGGCCAGATCGACCATGACCATGGCTTTGGTTGTGGCTAGGTCCATTGGGTCGACTCGGGCCCGTCGGTCGGCTCGGGCCAGTAGGGCGACGATCACGCCCTCTCTCCGGGCTGGGGATGACATCCTCGTCAACCTCCACATCGTACTCCTCCCACTCGTCCTCAAAGTACGGCCGGGTAATCTCTTGTTCTTCGCGCGCAGCCTCGCGATCAAATACGAATCGTTTGGTAATCGTCTCGGAGCTGGCCTTGCGGTCGGTGTAACTCTGGTAGGGCGGTGGAGGGGCCTTGTGGGCGCAGTCATCGCACCAGCACCCGAAGCTGATGCCACGATCCTCTATCTCCTTGTTGATGGCGATTTTGAGCTCGATGAACTGATCGGGCGTGAAGCCATATTTAGTGGCCACCTTGGTGTGCTTTGGGTTGTGGGTGTAGAGGTCGAGAAGGTCGGACATGACCTCGAGTATGTCGCGGCGCTCAACGGTCCTCATCTTGTCACCATATGGAAAAGGTTCCTTGTCTGCAATGCCAATGATCCTATCTTGAAACAGACCAGTGAGACGCGAAGTCAGCTCGAGCATGGCAAAAGCCGGGGCCCAAGTGACCGTCTTCAGGGTGGCAAATGTCTTGTAGATGTCAAATGCCATGTCAAAAGCAACGGGATAGAAGTAGAGATTGACCTCGTCGCGAGTCAGGTACTTCTTCATGAATTTAACCATGGTCATCAAGGGCCAGCGTGCACTTAGATTGAAAGCGAGAGTCTCAATAAGCATGCGCTCGATACCAATCATATTCTGGCTGCGTTTGTCAAAGATCTGGTCCATCGTCAGCACTGGTTATAGATTCGATGAAGAGACAGGCCCTTCTCACCTTGTCGTCAGGGGTTCGCTGGTCATTGGGGTTATCAATGTTCCATTGAGCACAGAGGATCTCCTTGGATTTCTTCAACGTGTCTTCGCCCTTGCATGCAAACCACAAGCAGGTGAGAGCGGCCTCCTGCCACGGGTACTCTGTTCTGCCATGATGCAGGCGGAACTTGTGCCAGAAAGTGCAGGCAGTCGCAAATGTCTTGGAAGGGCTGAGCAGCAAGTCAGCAGATGTCTTGTCGGGTCCTCACAAGCCAGTGGCACTCACAGTCCGAGATGGTCTCTGACCCTCTCAATGAGATTAACGCCTTCCAGTCGGTACTTCTCCTCATTGGGAACATCCTTGATCATGAGGTCGATGTGCTGCTGGAGAATGAAGTTCACGCTCGTGGACAAACGGCCTGGGTTTGGCCCACCAGAGCCATTGACTGTGGCGACAACAGAGCCGTTGGCGTCTGCGGGCGCCATGTTGGAAAATGTATTGCTAAAAGCCCCTGCGACTGCTGTTCTGAGACAAGATAGAGTGCGCCTTGGTTACGGTGATGGGATAGTTATCAGATCCACCGCTGAATGCCCTGAGAGCTCGGAATTCCACCATCTAAAAGGCAGCATGCAGTGGCAGGCAACGTTATGGAACTGGAGGCATCAGATGCTGCAGCGTGCACGGATGCTGTACCACACTAGTTACTGTACTGTGTACTAGCGCAGTCTCCCACACGGTATGCTAAAGAGGCTAGTTACCAACTTCCAACTGCTTCCACCTGGCCAGCAGCCCGCGCCCTCCATGTGCAAACTGACAGGGGGCCCCAATTAAGGGGAGCTCCCGAGCTGCATGCCAGGTCCTACTAATGAATGGTAAACTGCAGCGGCGCATCACACGAGCACCTTGCCGTCGTCACCATCTATTTATTGCCTAGAGCAGTTGACCCTATCTTTTCATTTCATATTCATTTGGTTATTACAGCCAACATCACTTCATCTTCGAAAGCTATTCACTCGCACCAAATTCATCATCAAAAACCGCCTGAGATGCGTTCCCTCGCTCTTCTCGGGCTAATCGCCACCAGCACCGCAGCATCCGTCAACCCGCACTCTCTCAAGCCCACCATCGACAACCCCGAAGACAACGACACGCCCCTTCCCCTGATCATCTGGCACGGCCTGGGCGATGACTTTAGCGGCGAGGGCCTGAAATCCGTTGGAGCCCTCGCCGAGGATATCAACCCCGGCACGCTGGTGTACTATGTTCACCTGGACGACACGGCATCCGCCGACCGGTCCGCCACCTTCTTCGGAAACGTAACGCTGCAGCTCGAAAAGGTCTGCGCCGACCTCGCGGCGCACCCGATCCTGTCCACGGCGCCGGCCGTCGACGCCATCGGCTTCTCGCAGGGCGGCCAGTTCCTGCGCGGCTACGTCGAGCGGTGCAACAACCCGCCCGTGCGCAACCTCATCACCTTTGGTAGCCAGCACAACGGCATCGTGGACTACAAGGCGTGCGGCGCCACGGACTGGCTGTGCCGGGGCGCCATGGCCCTGCTGCACACAAACACCTTTTCCACCTACGTGCAGTCGCACCTCGTCCCGGCTCAGTACTTCCGCGACCCGGCCAAGCTGGACGCCTACCTCGAGGCCTCCAACTTCCTTGCCGACATCAACAACGAGCGCGTGCTCAAGAACCAGACCTACAAGGAGAACATCAAGAAGCTGGAGAACCTGGTCATGTACATGTTTGAGGACGATACCACGGTGGTCCCCAAGGAGACCGCCTGGTTCGAGGAGGTCAACGGGACCGAGGCGACGCCGCTGAGGGCGCGCGAGATGTACACAGAGGACTGGCTGGGTCTGAGGGAGTTGGACCGCAAGGGTGGCCTCAAGTTCAAGACCACACCCGGTGACCACATGCAGCTTTCGGACAAGGTGCTCACCGAGACGATCAAGGAGTACCTTGGACCGTGGGGGAAGAAGTACTCCAAGGAGGCGAACGAGGCGGTCGATGAGTTGTAAGGTTTCGTATGGACAAATATAGTCTGGCACTGTAGTCTACATACGGGTTTTTTGGACGACATGCAGGATACTTGGAAGGAACAACGCAAGCCTCGGATTTGATATTCTATGCGACGGTACATGTCCCAGATGACCCGTCTTGACTTCTTTTTTCCGTCTCGCAACGCCGTGCAATGCCAACATATACACATGAACCTCAGAACACAATGAAGATAACTCCAGGCGCCGCCATTATGCCCGCTCGCCGAGGAATGAGGGCCAAATTCTTGAGTGCCCCCTACCCCCTCACGAAGGGTAGGTGTCTAAACGTCCACAGACTTCTTGGCCGAGGCCTTTTGCTTCTTGAGCTTGGTCTTCCTCTCGGCAATCTCCTTGTCGAGCGTGTCCTCGCTCAGCGGCGTCTTGGCGCTCTTGATGCCCTTGGTGCCCTTCTCCTTCTTTGCCTTCTTGTTGACAGGCTCAGCCTCCTCGGCGGCTCCGTCGAGCGACTTTCGCTTCTTGCCAACATTGGCCTTCTCCCCGCCGGCCATCAGGGCCTTTGCCTCCTCCGAGTCATCGGCGACGATGTCCTTCTGCTCCAGCCACAGCTCGTCGGTGAGCCAGATAGGCAGGGCCTACGCGTTTGAGGTTAGCTTTCCGAGTGCCGATTGCATTGGATCCCGAGTGCTACTTACAGCAGTGTCCGGTCCCTTGATGTAAATGCTCTTGACGTTCTGCCACTTCTGGGGCACAAGCCTGTCGACCACAGTCTCGGCGACGACCTTGGCGTTTTCGGCAATCTGCTCGGCCGTCCACCCAGCAAAGCCGATGCGGACAGCGGTGTTGGTGGAGGGGGCCAGGTTCACCAGAACGGCGCCGGCGGCCTTCTCGACCTCGGCGGCCAGCTCGACAGGCGTGCAGGCGTTGACGGTCTCGTCACCCTTGACGCGCTTAATCTTCTTGCCGTCGACCCGCTGGCGGCTCTCGAGGCTCACGGGTATCGGTCGCTTGGCGGTGCTCTTGTAAAAGGTCTTGCCCAGGGCCTTGGGCAGGCGGCTGATGATCCTGTCGTCGGCCAGGAAGATGTCGTGCTCGGAGAAGAGTTTCCGCTGCTCCTCGAAGCGCTTGTATTTGGCCGTGAGCTTGCCCAGGTCAATGACCCTCGTGATGCGCTTGCGCCACTCGTCGGGGAAATCGCCCGAGGCCACAAGGTTCTTGTAGTGCCGTTGAGGAGAGGCGCTGGGACGGCATTAGCTCGCTTTCATCATTTCGACGTCGGCGACATACCTGATCAAGCAGATGGACACGTCGGGGTCGCTGACCAGCTTGTGCGGCACGACCACCTTGTGAGGCTTGAGCTTGTTCTGGTCGGCAATGTGGCGCTTGGTGGTCAGGGTCAGCCAGACGGGCGTCTCGCTCAGCGCCGTCTCGTCGTCCGAGTCGGCGGCCAGCAGGTTCTTCTTGTCGGCCTTCGCAGCCGTCTCCTTGCTCGCCTTGCGCATGAATCCCAGAAGCGCCTTGGACGCCTTCAGGGTCTGGTCGGGGTCGATGGTTGCGACGGTCGCGTCGGACGACCGGAGGCCCATATCTTTTGTGGCTGCCATCTTGAATGAATTGGCAATTACTTTTCTCTGGCTGTGTTGTCGTTGTCGAGAAATGCTGCTGATCTTCGACGGTGCAGCAGCTTCAAACTTAGGAATTCCATGTCCAACGTGGGGCCATCCAAAATTTCCCAAGTCTTATCGGAGAAAGATTACAATTTCCCGCCAATGCGCTCGCTTATCGATAAGCCTTTTATAGCCAATTATCAACACCAACCTTTTCTCTATACCTCGATGCGTCCTAGACAACGTCGGTCTATCTGGTAGCATAATTCATGTGCGAAAAAGACGACATCATCCTGGAGCCTCAACTCCGAAAGAATGAGCATAGAAATCCGATGGCCAGAAACCTGACATTCAGAGGATTCGCACGGTCCTGGCCTTATTTGCGTTGCTATCAACATGAGCTTGCGCTGTGGTTTGAGGCAACATGGAGAGGCTGTTCTTCCTAGGAAGCGGTGAGGCTGCTATTCTGTAATCATAGATGTCTGTAAATTATATCATTTAACGGAGTAACTATACCCAGGACGTTGGTGTGACAAGGAAAGAGATTGGAACAAGAGGCTTGAAGACGGATGTAGCCAGCCAGCAAGCAACATTCACCGCAGACCCGCTTCGTCCAAGGAAAAGCCAAGAAACCGCAGTCACTAACCCGTGTATTTACCTAGTTACTTAACTATCTGTTAGTAATTAGTCGGTGGTTGACCGATCTTTACTCTATCGTGTCATCCGCCGTATAGGCAGCGACTTACAAATCCCGAGCCTCCCACCGCAATGTTTACTATGTCGTACCGAATAACCCGACGACGACGGATTCTGTTCGCGCCAACAAACTGCCGTTTTGTAAATGTGCAGTATTATCCATATGTATATTGACTCACATGATAGTCTCGGGAGACTTTGTGCAGAACTTTTTGCCATTCGGCTGAAATATCCGAGCGAAGCTGTCCAGACGTCCATTTTGTTGCCAATCGCTCGCCGCTCTGTCCTTGTCATCAGTCGGGACTTGTGATGTATGCCAGCCTTCCCGTTGCAGTGTACTCAAGTGTGAGATGCTCTGGCAACGAACGATCGACGCTGTGTTCTCGGGAACTAATGGTAGCAGATATTATTTTCATCATAGTTCCCTATCAAGATATATAAGCGAGCTGTGTGCTTAAACGACGACCTACGTGGGGCTTATTAACACGCAAGTAGACCTAGTTAGTAGTAAGTCGGGGTGCATAACCTTAGTACTTACTAAACAGTCGGTCAAATCCAGTACCTACGGGTTACTTTAGCTCACTCTTCCCTTTCTCTTTCCACTTACATAATACACCGCACCAAATACCTGTCTCCTAGCAATTTCGACGCTCGCAGCACTGGAACAGTTTACGGACGATTCCTCACAAAGTCACCTCACTCGGAGATTCTCTAAGGCTGCCAGGATGAACTGCTTAGAGAATCTCCCGGCAGAAATCCTCCTAGAAATCCTTCCGCGGATACCGGATTTGGCATCACTGGGTAGCATTCTTCGTGCGTCGCCTAGAGTTCATCGCCTTTTTAACGAACACGCACTCGAAATTACGGATATCGTCTGGTGGTCCGGTTTTACCTGCAGCCACACCCGGGTTATTATCGCCATTATCACTTATATCCGGTCAAACACGCTCCCGATAAAGTCGATAGAGGAGTTCCGACAACGGGTTGTCGCCGAAGCGTTACGTGAGAATACCCGTCCGTCACAGGATGTATTTTCCCCTGAGCAGTTACCTCGCAATACAAGCCCGGCCGTTATACGCAGTATTCTGGCGACGGCTCTGCGGCTAACATGGCTTTCTCATGATTGTCTCGATTTCTACCTCGCCCGATTTAGGGCGCTGAGGCCGAAGAATCTCGTCAAGGAGAAACACGCGGGTTACTCTACAACAGTCAGATATCAGAGGAAGGGCCTCCCGTCACCTTGGATTTCACCAATCGCAGGCCGGGAGGTAGACGTTAAGGATATTGGGCCTCCTACTTGGGTCGAAGAGCAGCGCGTTGTCCGTTCAATCTGGAGAATGCAGCTATTTTACGACCTGAAGACCGCTATTGCAGAGTCGCGGCTTCATGGAGAGGGCTGGGACAAAGAATATCTGGATTGGCCAGACTTGCTATGGATTTACGGCTCCGAGGTGCACAAAACATGTGTATTCGGCGGCGATTTTCGCCATCTCAGCGGCCCTCCGGAATCTCAAGACATGCTCTCCGTTCTCGAGTATATGCACGAGGCTGATGGGAGACCTTGGCAACAAGTACTGTTGAGAAAAGCCGAGGGTGCGCGAAACTGGTCTGTTGCAACACCTCGGCCCAAAAACGTCGCAACGCCTTGGGCTGAAGAATGGAGGGAGTTGATCCTACCTTCGCATGCGTACCAGGCTCTCAGGGGGCTTCAGAATCTGGGTGACGATCACTCTCCTTTGGACTATGTGCCGTTTGATCCATATAGACGCTGGGGATTTGCAATATGGGTAAAAGAGAGGCTCGCTGCGTATGGGCTTTGGGCTCCGCAGGTTCCCTATGGAAAGTCTCGGCAGCAAGTGCTTGCGTATGCATGGTACAGCATACTGAGTCCGGATGACTTGTATACGGCACAGGAACGCCAGATGGCAGCGGAGCGAAAAGAAGCAGAGGAACTAAATTCGATGGAAACGTATAGAGCCTCAAGAGTTGCCCCGTAAGAGGACCGGAATTGTTTTCTGCAAATCAGGTTGCCCGCGCGTCATTGTCCAAGGGACAGCCCTCGGTGGACACACCCTCAAGGTGACGCTGCCCGCCCAAGAATTTGGTCGGTTAGAGCGCCGGTGTCGCTCGCAGACATTCTATCTATTCTGCGACTTCAGAACCGTAACACCGCAGCCTGCTCAGTGCTCGACGCGACTTGCTGGGGGCAACGGGGTCCGGACAGTGAAGACGGCGACAATACGAAAATGGTTCGTCATTCATCCACTTGAGCAATTCGGGACAAAGAAGATTGCGTGAGAAAGAACTCCCCGAATACCACGTCAGAGATCCCACAGACAATAAGGAGGCCAATGCTCATCTGGGGGAAGGTATTTCGAGGGGATTACACGAGCACGGATGCTAACTTATGACCCTTGTTGCCCAATTTATACCACCAAGACGAGAACTTGCTGACGAAAATCGCGCGTCTCTTTCAGGAATACGGAGTACTTATCATTCAAGCATACGCGGCGATTGTCCACAGTCGGAGATCCAGTGCCCGGAGTATAAACACGGTATCTACTTGCGAGTTGGCCAGCGGCGTCGATGGGACGAAATAGCAGTCCAGAGTACGGAGTAATTAACTACTGTGTAGATAATTTACATGCGAGCCTGGCCATACGAGTTGCTTGCCGCAGGTCGAGCGTGTCCGTCAACCAAACCAGCTGTAGCCTGCGCAACTTCGAAAGCACAAAGACGGACCTGACCTGCTCAGGGGCAGCAACCCTACCGGCACCCACCCACCCTTGCTGTCTCGGTTCCTTTGTTCCGTCATCCTCCGGGTCTACCGATCCATGGGCATATCTGGGTCACCGTACGTAGTAGATGGGCCCGGTGGTGGTGTAGCGTATCATACCGGTACTCCGTACACAATAGTTAGCAACTAGCCGTGGGCATGGTTTTGCTCGCACACGTACTCCGTACTGTGTACACTTTGGCCCACCCCAGACCGTCCACGTCCACCTCGTCAGAAAGCGACGATGATCGCTGATCGCCCCGGATCTCTAGGATCCTGACGCGATGCAAAGTTAGAAAGTTTTTTCATGACATGGGCGATGACACTCTCCCTATCTCCACTCATGGCGGCAGTGGTGTCCTCTGCCGGTAGGGGACGTACGTCCTCGTGTGCCATCGAGGCTCACTTTCCCTACACAGTAGTTAAGTTTCCCTAGTTAGTGCTATCTGCTACTGTACCGCAGCATGGTCTCATTGGGAGTGGACCGCATGGGGGAGTTGATTACGTGCCACCCACGTGAGCTGCCCCTGAGTCTCCGGGAGCCTCGCGACAATGGGTTGGTTTCGGTGCAGAGTTACTGTGGTGGTCCAACTAGTTAATTAATGAATTTGTGCTCAGACTTCCAAGACGTGCGCATTGGGGAGGTGCGCCGGTGGAGGTGGATTTTCCTATCCGTTTTCTATTTCTGGCGACAGCAGCCGCGGAGGGAAAGCTGAAGGCAAGGTAGCTACCGGTAGCTAGCTAAGTTACCTATCTTCGATGGCGAGTCATCGTGCTCGGACCCTCGGGGCACGGCACTGTGATATCTTCAGCCAACTTTCGGTTCCATGAATGACATTCCCAAGGTCAGGGTTACGGACTTGCTTACGGTGTAGAGACAACTACTGCAGAGAACGCGGACAGGAATTGCCAATACGGTTAGGAAGCACCAGGAACGCAACGCGCGGCAACACCCGTGTTTCAGCTTGCTGATTTCTAGTCGAGATTCTCGTCTGAACTCCATCATAGTTAACAGGGACAGGCGTTCCGAATTACCCAGAGAGACATGATCAACCACAGTACTGTGTGCCTCGCCCGCATCGAGTCGAGGCTAGCAGAAGGACACCCATTACTGACTCGACAGCATGCCGAGAAAAACCGTTGGCTAATTGCACTCCACCAACCACGATTCTACTTCCGTAAACATCGGCCTTTCGTTGCAGGTCTTCAACATGACTCGCATCGATCGCTGTGCTGTCTGGACCCTGGACGCTGGATCTTGAAAGTTGAATGCAAGCCACACGTCCACCTCGCGGCTGAGTCCCGCGACGAGACAGCCTTTCTCCCCAAACGAGTCATGAGGAGGCCGGGCTCTCTCTATCATCTAACGTTAATATCGTCGCGGGTGACTTGACCATGATGTCCCTTGGATGTCTTGGTCATGCTTCTAGTTCCGACTCCTTGGTTCGCAAATTTGCACCTCGACCCGTAACTATGATTGCCTCTGCACGGAGTGAGGGCTGTGAGCTGAACCCATGGTAGCGTGATTGATGTACCACATGGCACAGGCCAAAGCAGCCCTCTCAGTTCGGGACCAGCTACAATGACGGAAATACAACCAACAGGTAACGTTAGCCGGACGGACCTTTTGTCGCATGGCTGTCGGCTGTCGGACGCCTCCCTGTCCAGAGAAACTTCCCTTGGGTGAGAACAATACCAAGTATGCAGGCTCGACGGGCAACCCGCAAGGACAGAAGGAAAGGGTGGTTAGGGTGGCGGCATATCTGGAATGCCGAGTGCATGCCTGACCGGGGACCCGCATGGCTGCCAATGATAACTGCGCGACTGTAGATGCACTCCCTGTCATTTCGAAATAGGCAGGTATGCAGGCAAGCAATCAAGCCGATGGCAACGGTCAACGGTCAACGGTCAACCTGTTCACATGGCTCGCTTGAGAACCCAAGAGTGACCCAGAGTAACCCAGAGTCGTAACGTGGCGGCCACGGCCCTATCGGTGCATGTCGATCCTGGATATCAGGCTTGGGTTTTCCGGCCGGGTGGTGATCGATCGTTGACCAGGATGAGTGTCGTGTACCGTAGTAGACAAAGTGCGGTCAGCCACTCTGCTGGTGGCATCTACTCCGGACGTTGACTACTGTTATCTAACTGGTCACGTAGCGAGATTGACCGGACGGGCAGAGTGGTTTCTCCCCCGGTTGCTAGTAAACAAGTTGACCTAGGTTAGTTAGTTAACTAGCTAGTTATCAGATTGAAACACGTGCCTTGCTTGCTTCATTCTGCAGGGACAGCGCATTGGCGCCACTGTCGAGAGGGAACGAGAAAGAGACTTCTGAAGGAAAGAAGGAGCGAGCCTCTTCTGCAGGTGCTAATCGGTGCCAATCGACTACGGACTGAATTGGCCCTGGAAGCCAAGCTTCACTACTGCGCAGTTACTACAGTAGTTTACGCCCCCAACAAGCCCAGCCGAGCGTGGCCGGTGCTTCGGGGGGGTTTTAGGCCCGCCTGGACTGTGTGTGTGTGTGTGTTGCTGGTAGTTACTATGTTACCTCCGACCTCAAGTAGGCAGCTCGTTGTGCCTTCTGGACGGGCATGCGGTACAATGGCCGCCGTTTAGCTACTAAGTACGGAGTACACCCTAACTAACCAACTAACTTCTGTAGTAGGCGGGCCAAAGATGCCCTGGCAAGAGACGCTGCTTCTCCGCACGATGTGCACTAGGATGCTCGGACATCTGGCTGCATCGTCATCATCGACTTGCAGCTGAGCTGTGGTCATCTTTGGCACCCTCTACAGAGTAACTACAGAACAACGGTTTCGGGGCTGCGGAGTAACTACTGTGTACTTCGTCACTAAAGTCGGTTGACTAGCAAATGCCTGCACACTTAAAAGGTCAAAGCGACGCACGGCATGCTGCAGTCAGATCAGCCTTGGACGAAACAAACGCCCATCTTGACGGACCCCGAGGAGAAACACGGAGTTTTTACCACTATCGGTCATCCTTGACATACCGCGTAGTTCTCCATGTACGAAACGGAACGCACGTCTCGAGAGATGGACGGAAACTCTACCAGGGAGAGAATAGACATGTAAATTACTGTGTACTCCGTACAGGCGGGGATGTAGGTAATCTGTTCGCGTCAATCATACCGGTGATAGTGGGCACACCGACGGTTGGGAGTTCCCGCTTGGCTGACATGTGGCAAAAAACGAAGTCTGCTAAGCTGAGTAGTGCAGGTTGCTAATGAATAGATGTCATGCAGGCAACTGACTATTGTGACCTGGAATCATGGATGCCTCCAAGGCTGAAGCCGAATCCTCTCTTGCGTACAAAGTACGGATGTACTACATACGGAGTAATGCAGGTAAAGTAACGTTATCCGTACTACGATGCAAACATGTCCAGGGGCATGCATTGTCATACAATACTGTTTATAGAGCCACCCCCTGAAGCGGTATATTGTAGGGTTGCATCAGGACCGTGAGCAGCCAGCCAGCCTGCCGAACTACTTAGTTAGTACGCACATGCAAGCGCATCGCGTGAGTGTGTTAGGAGGTAAATTTGTAATTCTCACAAGACAAGACGGTTTGACAGCTCTAACTTCAACAAGGTTAGTGTGTGCTGTCTTGGACGGCTTAGGTGCCCGCCTGTGGTGTATTCATAGACTAACACCCCCACCCCCCATCCCTGGACATTGCCAATCCCGAATTCCCATTTCCCAGAACCCACGGCCTCCATCTAGAAGAGTTGCGACCAGTTGCGACACAGCTTGTTCCGGACGTACCACGCAATGTGCAGTGGTGAAGTGGTATCAGGTGCGGAGAACTCGGTAGTTACTCCACCCCTCTCGTCAGATGTCAAGAATCAAGATGGCAGCCGCCCCATCACGGCAAAGATGTTGCGTTATCGTCGACGAGCAAGGCACCTAACGAACTTGGTGTTCCATTGCATTGGCTCATCCCGTTGACACGAGCAACCCCAACAGGACGCCAGCCGGACGAGGCGAGGGACAAATGTCCGTGCGACGTGTGCTACCCGCTTTCACGGCCAAGGGAGGTCGACGGCGTCGACGGCGTCTCTTCCCTCACACAGATGTCAGACGGTGCCGTGCACGGCCAGGAGCGCGCTCACACACATCGCGTCCGGCGAGTCAGACAGGTACAACCCGCACTCCGTAATCCATCCGAATTCCTTCTTCCCATGCCGCTGGGGGTGAGCCGAGCTCAGATCCCAACCAAATATCTAGTCAGTGCAGTACTCCGTACGGATGTACGGAGTACTTCGGTAGGCGTTGCTGGTAGGAGGCGCTCGGGGCAGGGCCTACACGAGAGCGGAAAGACGTGGGGTCATACCCATGCAGATGAGGTATCGAATCTCACAGGGATGGTCCCACAGGGGTAGCTGCATATAGCCCTGTGCGCTGTCCCCGTCCGGTCCCATACCCTACATTGAATTGTCATTGCAGTCCCTCCTCTTGCGTGGGTGTACGAAGTGAACGTCCCTTTGGAAACACGCAAGGCCTTGCCAACAACAGCAACTCGTTAAAACCCAAGTAGCACCCTCATCTGCGGCCCGTCACCATGCATCCCATGACGGCTTTGTCTCCCCACTAGTACTATTGAATCGCGAGGTCGCAAAGCCATAGAACGAATGTGAGGAAGAAGAACGAGAAGAAGACGAGTAACTGTCCACAAGTCAAAGAAGCGACCGCGAAATGGAGTCTTTGTGAGTGCCCTTCCGGTGGCCGTCGGTGTGTTGGTTCCCAAGCGAGGACCCAAGCCCTTTCGACTCATAGCTGACACATTGATTTCAAAGCTCGATTACTACCGACTGCATGGAGCTGGGCAGCGCCATCTCCAAGGCTTCGCTTATATTAAGCGACTTTGTGCGGGAAGTGCGCGAGGCCCGCGCCGATCTGGACGTAGTGTCGCGAGAGCTTCATTCGCTGCAGAGTGTATTGAACCTGTTGAGAGACGATGCGGCAGCGATACCCTCCAGGCTTGCGACCCAGACACCAGTCATACTGGAGAACTGCGGCAAGATTGTGAGGGAGCTTGACACCAGCCTCGTGTCGCTCGATAGCAACCGTCTTTCGAGGCCGCAGAAGAGAGCGCAATGGCTGTCAGTCGGTAAACCACACATAGGTGACTTGAGATTCGCCTTGGAAGCTCACCGTGCCACCATTGGCCTGGCCCTGGATCTTGTTGGGGTGTAGGTGGACAGTCCTCGTTGTCCGTAAGCCTCGACTAACAGCCGCACAGCACCAACGGTCGCGACCTCCACGATAGCACGGAACAGGGCGACTATGACGAGATTGAGAACGAGCAACGCAAAGTTGAGGTCAGCAACGAAGCTGCACGAATACTAGAAGAATTGGACCAGCTGCAGTACAGGCTTCCAGGCGAATTCGAGTCCAACGGAGCCGAGTACAACCTTCAGACTTACTTTGCGGCCTTGAAGCTATACGCCACCTCGCTGGTTACCGAGCACGACAACGGACACGGAAACGGCGCATATGTCGGACATGGACCCTTTGAAAATGCGCCCTCGTTCGCTGAGAGTGCGTACATGGGGGATGGTCCGGACAGCGCCATCGAGATCAGCGACGGAGCCTCGTCGTTCAAGGCCACCGAGAGCGTTCCGCCAAAGGTGCCCAGTCACGCGGACACGTACCTCGAAGAGGTCAACGAGTTAATGAACGAGATGATGGGATCGACAAGCCGCCCCCCGACGCCACCACCCAAGGATATCAAGCGACTGGAAGCTCGACGGAGAACAATGGCGACTCCCTTTGAGAATCTGGAGTATCCCGAGGAAGCGTTTGGGGTTGTGACGGCCATTAGTTCTTCCGGCTCCCAGAGACATAGGGGCCCAGGATCGCCGCCGAAGCTCACTCGCTTTGGCAGTGTGGGACGCCTGTTCGGGCACGTGAAGAGTTCTCTCTCGGAGACGTCTTCCAGTCATGACTCGGCATCGACCATGACGGAGGCTCGACCTTATACACCCATCATCCAAGCTAGTCTCGTACGAAGAAGCAGCCGAAGACTTTCCATCTCGATCAAGAAATTGCCGCTTTGGACCACGGAGCTGGAAGATCCCGAAGGGCCTTCTTCCCCGGGTCGAACGCCATCTTTGGTGTATCCTTGGTAAAGAGTATAAACGCTGCGAAGAGCACGGCCAAGACGCACCACAGCGGGAGTGGGCGCGGTTCCTCACGGAGAGATTTCCCTCTGTGTATCCACAAATGCTGTATCTTCATACAGGGGGCGATCGAAGCGCCCAACATTTTCGCCGAGCCCGGTGATGGTTATCGGGTGCAGAAATTGAAGGAAGCATTCAGCAAGGCGCCAAAGTTTGGTGAGGACATCAACTGGGACAACTATGGCGTGTACGATGCGGCGAGCATTATACTGCTCTTCCTATCGCAACTCCCGAAACCGCTCATCGCCGAGAGCACTGCGAAGCGCTGGATCTCGCTCTCCAGGCAAGCAACAATGAGCGGTTCGGATTCGACGCGTATCGACCAGTGCATCGACTTTTGGGAAGAAGCGCTGAGTGGCCTGCGTGGGCCCGCCCGGTCCGTTTTCAAACTCTTGCTGAATCTCTGGTCGTCGATTGCCGAGTCTGCTGAGCAGAACGACATGACAGCCGAGAGGCTCGCTTCCGTTGTCCTGAAGCCCTTGATGCACACGTCGTCGGAGAAGTACAGCACCGATTTCATGCTGGCCTTGGCTTTCCTCATTCGGAAGCGAAGCGAATACACCATGATGCTGAATGGAGGTCCTGCAAGCCGAGCAGCGTTCTGATGTGTACTTACTTTCGTGGTGCTATAGCGTGAAAGCTGCACGGGGAAGACTCGACGTCTATCCGTACATTCATTATACCTGCCCTGCCGGCCTTGGCTGCAGACGCACGTGGATTCGTTGCAACACGCGGAGGTCAGCCGAGTCGACGTTGTGAAAGCAAGTGGTTGGGATCCCATACCAGATGCATCCAGCTCTAGCAGCGTGGTCGGCTACGATGCATACATACCCTTATATTTTGTTGCCTGGTGTTTGTTTTACTTGTCCTTGTTCGAGGTCGACTT
The DNA here is from genome assembly GCA_022414665.1 of Arthrinium puccinioides. Taxonomy (NCBI): domain Eukaryota; kingdom Fungi; phylum Ascomycota; class Sordariomycetes; order Amphisphaeriales; family Apiosporaceae; genus Arthrinium; species Arthrinium puccinioides. Next base: position 1,007,936 of record JAIUNF010000004.1, read on the forward strand.
GGAAGTCGTCGCTCCCGCGCTCCGTTCATTACCTTGGGTTTCTCCTTTGTCTTTCTTTACAAATCTGCTTGACGCCAGATGGTCTTGGGTCAATTGGCCTGGTGAGAACTGCAGTAAATGAGATACCCAGACGCGCTGATGAAATGGAATACGGTACTTGAGGAGCTGGGAAATGCTTTCCGAAGTGGTGGAGACCGGGACGTGATTTTTGCGAGGTGGTTGGAATGGAACTTGGATCGATTCGAGAAACCCCTCCGGCGCGTTTAGTTCGGCCCGGTCTTGACACCTTGCGCTTTGTCTCTACACGTTTATGATACCAATTGAGTTAAAACTGTACTATGGATACTAGGAATGGGATTAGCAATAAATGACGTGAATTCGAACACATGTCAGCGCCATGTCATTCCTCCACGGTTGGACCTTTGGTGAACGATGGGAGGAGATGTCTCGGACGGGCCAAGAACCTTGACCACTTACACCCGCGGCAGCGGCACGGGAACCCGCCACGAACTCCAAAACGCCTCGGATTGTGTACGGACAGGAACAAGTTATCCTCGTTCGCCAATGTTCGGAAAAACTCGAATAAGTATTCGCCGTGGCTGTCAGCTACGTGTTGATTTAAAGAATGACGCTTACGGTGTCCAGATGCAATAGCCTGGCGGTGGGTAAGCCTTAAGGCAGTAAGTAGGGCCAGGTCAGCAAGCACCCAAGTTAATTAACCATACGGCGTACGGAGAGAGCAAAGTACCTACGCTGTCGGCGCCCCACTGAAACGACACGCTTCTAAGGGCAAGCCATCAGCCCCTACCCCTACACGCGCAACCGCGGGACCGCGTCTTGGGCCATAGAAGTAGAAGTTCTTCCATCTCCCCTTGTGGCCCTCTTTCACCTGGCCATATCTACTTACCACCGACCACTTTTGGAGACCTCTCTCGGATCAAGTCGTTGAATGGCCCCAGTACTTATGCATTGTCAAACTCATCATTCGTACTAACTAACTGTCCCGTCGCCACCTTGCCCTCGATCTGTATGCAGCGAGGGCTGCCAAAGTACGGATACGCCGATACGGTACGCGAGTTGCTCCCACGAACCCACTTTTTATCTAAGAACGCGACGGGCACACCCAGCATCTGGAAATTCTCACCACCTCGCATCTTTCGGCCTCGTGCTCTTCCAGACACCGGATCCTCTTCGACACTGGCACGCCTTTGGGGTTTTGGACATGGCAGCTTCTCCAACAAAGAGAATGGCAGACGCCACCGAGGTATCTGAGTCCTCGCTGCCGACTCTCTTGTCTAAGTCGTCGACGTTGACCTCGACCTCGACCGTGACCGGCATGAAGCGACCTGCTCCCTCACTTCTTCCGGCCTTCGAGCCGCTCTCCTCGTCACCGGGCCTCCCGCGTCCCCCCAAGAGACAAGCATTGGCAGGTTCCAATATGTACTCCAAATATCCCACCCCCGTGCCAACCTCCAGCACTGGCATCCTGTCGTCCTCACCTCCACGAAACCATGCCCCCCGCGACCAAGTCTGGCACGTGCCCAGTTGGGCGTATCGGAGAGGGCTCCTCTGTCAGCAGTTCCCTCGGTCGAACTCAACGAGAATGGCGAGGCTCTGCTCATGGGCCGCTCCAGTAACTCATCCCACTTCCAGCTCTCGGCCAACCGTCTCGTCTCACGCGTCCACGTCACGGCGCGATATGTGTCGGCCAACGAGCCCCTCGAACCGAACAAAGTCGAGATTGTATGCAATGGGTGGAACGGGCTGAAGCTCCACTCACAGGGAAGAACACACGACCTGGGAAAGGGGGACATATTCACGTCCGAGACGGAGACTGCCGAGATCATGGTCGACGTCCACGGCGCGCGGGTCCGCGTGCACTGGCCCAAGAGGGATCGTCACGAGTCTGCTGCCAACATGTCGGACTCTTCGTGGGATGACTCGCCACGTGCCAAATCGAACCGGAAGAGTTCTATGCCCGACTTGCACCTGCTGTCCAGTCCGCTGCGAAGGCAGACGCGTGTCAAGTCACCCGAGTCACCCACTCCGGCCTTCAAGTCTTCTGCAAGCTTGGACTCACTGTTGTCCAACAAGGCAGCAAGTCCCGTACACATCTACGAAGACCCTGAGCAGGACGAACCGGAACTGCCCAAACCTTCCATGGACATTGACTTGTCCTTTGCACCAACCGAATTGGCCACCAGCTTCTCGAGTGATCTGAGTGACCCCGAGGACCACAACCCCAACGAGGAGAATGATCCCATTGTGCACTCCTTTGGTCCTTTCGGTGCCAATCTCTCAAACCGCCTCGCTGCCTTTACGGCCAACTCTCCCCGTCACTCTTCCCGCGACTCGATGGGTGACGCAACAGCTCTCCCATCCATGGAGCCAGAAGAATCCATCCACAAGAATGTCGATGTCGAAGCAGTGAGAAACCACATAGTGAACCAGTTAGCGTATTCCCGACTGCAATCAACTCCCCTGTCCGCCATCATGAACAACCTGCCATCAATCGAGAAGAAGGATCTGAGCAAGCTCGGCTTGCGCCGAATCATCGAGTCGACCGAGTCGATTGGCATCATTGCCCGCCATGGCAAGGACGCCGCCGGTCGCCAGCTCGAAAGCGAGTACTACTACGTCCCTGAGCGGGATTCTGATGACTCGCGCCGCCTGGCCGTAACTGATGGCATGAGAAAACCAAGTTTGAGAGCTTGCCGGAAGCAACACAAGGTAACTTACCATGCGAGTCATGCCGATGTTCCTGGCCACTTATTGACCTGTGACAGCAATACTTTTGGAAACGCCCCAAGACTCCCTGAAAGACGAGCAAGTACCGTTTACATTTCGACATTGTTTGCAACTGGAGCACACGCACATATGCATTCTGTCCCATACCGTCGGGATGTCACAGTACACTCTTTCGCCGCACATTGGGCGGCGATGCGTCCCACGTGTCATAGCTGCGTTTGTGCATAGCAAAATCAGTTTGCGTCATTCGTGCATTTTCACCCTTCTAGACGAACTATTGGAGTACGGGGTTCTGGGGTTTGTATGTGTCTGGATACGAGTTGTCCCAGACCGCAATTTGGAGGGTTTGTCGTCTCTCGTCAGGCCGCTACGGGAGGATATACCAAAAGGGGTAGGATGTGCCATGTAGTTACAACGAAGCAACGTGCAAGACTGTAATGAAGATACCTGGTTGATGCAGAAAAAACCCAAGATAATCCTCGTTGATGAATTGCTCTTGTGCGAAATGTGAAGACGGCATGCGGCGTGTATAATTCTAAACGAGGTTGAACTCTGACGTAACCGTCTCGATAAAGCACTTATCGCCGGCTATAAAAGAACCCCTAGTGGCCTGCGAAGCTACCCCGCATATCGGGTACGGAGCAGAGGCTCCACTGATGACGGGGATCTACCGTACCACCCAACCCAAGTTCACGATCGCTCTTGACTGTTGACTTGCCCGCGGCACTGGGAGTCGTATATAATCCCCCTCATGATTCTCAAGTACTTTGGGGCTTGAGTATTTCATTACAGGCATTGTATTCACGATTGACATATCGCGGCACTGCACTGCTCGGGAACCCAGTCAAACCGAAGACCCTTCTTATTCCAGCTCTGTCTCCACGTCCAAGCTCCTAGCTCCAAACATCCCTCTCTACTGCGTAGTAGAATCAAGTAGCCTCCAACCTAACGACCTCATCCCTCGACACCTCGCGACAACCTGCAACAAGCTCGACCAAAACCACATCATCATCTAAATCCCACCCCAAAACTTCTTCACAGGAACCCTCTCCCCCGTCCTCGGCAATGGCCTCGACCAGCAACGACCTCCCCACCACAACGCCGTCGGGCCCCACGTCCCCCAGCTCGAAAAGGACGCGGCCCGCGCCATGAGCAGCGCCAACGCCTGGAAACCCTCCATCGGCGCCCGCACGCAGAGCTACCAGAAGGAAGAGCAGAAGCGCGAGAGGCAGATGTCGGGCATGGGCATCGGCGAGGTGAAGACGGGACCCGGCTTCAGCGAGGGGGTGACGGGTCCGGCTTCGCAGTAGGGTAGGCCATGGCGATTGGGGGCGTCTAGGGAGTGGAGTATGGGAAAATTGAGGGGCGGCAGTTGCAGGACTAGTTGAGAAGAAGAAGAAGAAAGAAAAAGAAGGGCGAAGGAGAGAAAACACGAAGCATGGGTGGCGGCGTAAAGGAACTCGCCTGGTCAAAACACATCCAGAAAGATGACCGGTACTTTGGAAACATCAGTTATGCGCCAGTGGACAAGATTGAATGCAAAGTAGCAGAAAAGGGGCTGTGATCGACTTGGGCCTACTCGGTTGGTATTTTTATATTGTTCCTTTGACCCCGTTGTGCAAAACAATGGAGGTCGTCTCGCGTTATAATCAAAGAATGGAAAGTGGAAAATCGAACTATCAGAGCATTGATTGATTGACCAATGGAGAATTCGAATACCCAGTGTTTCTCTAATTGATAATGACATTCGCTTGGCTGGCATGTGAGCAAAGAGGTATTGAGACTTAAATTACTTAGTGAGAGGAGCTAATATGAAAGCCGTCCCAGCAACAAATTACCGCCTACTGTGCAAAACGAAGTCGAGACTAAAGTGAGACCGTGCAGCCAAATGAGCGGCAATTATCCGTACAGAAACGCCTAAAATCCCAAGCAAAGGACCCCGGATCCGTACTGATTCCGGATCCCTATTCCAACCAGTGGGCCATGACATATCGAACAACAAGTGTATACCTACGCATAAGTTCGTGGATTGGCTGTCAACGACTTTCTAGAAACCTGTCGGTCCCTTGCCGTCAGCCCCTCCCGTCACAAAATACTCTGCAATGACTCCCAGCGCGTAAGAGAAACTAGCAACCCATAAACCGCCGATAAAGACTTTCCTGGTCACGCTCGTCTTCTTTCTGGTTCTGCCAGCTGCCGTCTTGGGCCCGCTGAAGATGGGCTCCTCGCGCCGAACGTCGATATTGGATCGGAATCGAGGGGCCTCAGGTTCTGGAACAGAAGTAGGAAGAGGAGGATCATTGTAGTTGATGAAGCCGGTTGGCGAGGCAAAAGCCGCAGCGATTGGGAATGCTGGAGGTCTACCCATCAAGTCGATTGGGTTGACGGGGCGAGCGGTGCTAGCTGCCGTGGCGCCCTCTCGAACCTGGCGAAATACGAGGACATCTCCACTGCCTGAGACGATTTCAAACCCCTGAGCTTGTAGCGAAGCAAAATGAGGGAGGAATTTCGTTGGGTTGGACAGCCGCAGCAACACCTCGCCGGGCGTAAGTGGTGCCGCATCGTCAGGCACAACGGAAGTAGCCTCGGCAACGGTGACATTCTGCATCGTGGGGTCGTAAGCAAGGATCTTGTACATAGTAGGTTCGATATCCGCAACTGGAGTTGCTCGTGCGCTGCTCGGGGCGATTTTGGCAGGGTTTCCGTGCTCTGGATCTCCGTTCATCTTGATATACAGCGGCTCATCGGGTATCGACTCACATTCCTTGTTTTTAGACGTCTTTGGACCTTGCGAGTCTTTTGAGTACAGGTCAGTTTCGAATAAAGACGAGTGTATGGGAAATTTGCTCTTACAGTGATCCAAAGCCGGCTCAAGTCGGGTTCGAGACAGTCGATCCAAAGCAGGCTCCAGCCTAGACACATTGGCAGAAGCTGACAGTTGATCAGAGTGCTCCTTTTCAGCACTTTGTACACGAGACTGTATTGCGTGCTCGGAGTCGGAAGATATCTCCTCGAACGACTTGTTGCTCTTCACCCCCAGCCCCTGTTCGTGTAGGAGCTTCATGAAAGCCTCTGGAGGATCACGGAAAATGTTGATAGACGGCTCTTGGGCCTCTTGTCTCTGTCTGGATCTTTGAACACTGGCACTTGCCTCTCGGTCAACGGCATCTGACACAGCAATGTGACTCATCATGGCATCTTCCATGTTGTCCCGGTTCTCTCTCTTGCCGTCATAGTCCTTTAGGAAATCCGTGGTGACGTCTTCCACCAATTCTGGTTGGCCATCTGGCTCCTGGTAACGGAATGCCTTGTACTGTCCAAGGTCGCCATATTGCGCGAAACGATTTATTTCGTTCGACATTGGAGTATCCTTGAAGAAGCCAGCATCGTATTTATCCAAGTCATCGTACTTGGGCTTGGCTCCCTCTACCTCGATCGCCTCACGGACCCCGTAGGTTTTATACTCTTCCAAATCGTTGTACTCGGGCTTGGCTTTCTCTGTTTCAACAGTATCTCGGTCCCCGTAGGTCTTGTACTTGCCCAAGTCGTCGTACGTGGGGACCGCTTTCTCGACTGGGGTATTCTCGTTGTACACATACGGCCTGTATTTGTGTAAGTCCTCGTATGTCTTTGCTGGCTCTCGTTGAGCTGGCTCTGACTCCTTGTACCTAAATGGCTTGTACTCATCGAGATCATCGTACTTCTGAGTGGACTTCTCTACGAAATCTCTAACCTCGTCAAGTTCGGCGGTCTCATACTCTGCAAGGTCATCGTATTTTCTTGGGGGTTTCTCGTAGTTGTCCTTGATCTCGTCATGCTCAGTCGATTCGTACTTGTGCAGATCATCATACTTCGGAGCGGGTGTCGGTTCCTCGCAAGGATCCTTAATTTCGTCATGCTCAGTGGGTTTGTATTTGTCCAGATCATTGTACTTTGGTACCAGGTCTGGTGCCTCGTAGGGTTCTCCAATCTGGTCATGCTCGGTCGGCTTGTACTTTTGGAGATCTCCATACTTTGGTGCCATCTCCGGTGCCTCGTATGGTTCTCCAATTTGGTCATGCTCAGTTGGCTTGTACTTGTGGAGATCTCCGTACTTTGGGCCTGATGACGGCTCCTCGAGGGGATCTGTGGTTTCATTGTGCTCGGTAGTCTTGTATTTGTGAAGATCATCATACACTTCTGGCGTTTCCTCCAGGGGGAGATGGTTGAGCGAGTACTCTTGGCTTTCGAGATCATAATTCTGTGCATTACCGCCACTGGCAGCTGACGGCTGGGCATAGTCCTGGGCTTCGTAAGCCTCCGTAGGTAGTTGATCTACTTCGGCGTCATTGTGTCCGTTGAGATCGGAATTTGAAGCAGAGCCGGCAGAGTAGGTAAAAGTGATAGGACTCTGTTCCTCATGTTTTGGGGGTGCAAAGTCGGCAATTTGCGATCTGTACTTCCTCCGCATTGATACGCGATCCTTGCCGCCATCCTCTGCCATCCCGGCTGTCTTTCCGAGGGCTTTGCCGTTTGTAACGGGGTCGAACACATAATTGTCCTTTACTAATGCCTCGTGAGTGCTGGCTGACTTGCGTCGCGAAGTAAGTGTGCTTTGGTCGGAATTTGCCCGCTTGACTCTCTGTGACGCCTGCTTGGTCCAATGTAGCAGCCTGTCGCTCAATTGTGCACTCCACTTCTCATTATGGCTCCCGGGGCTCGAAGTCGAGGATGTATCTGACCAAACAGAATTGACATCTACAGGCTTGGTTGCGTCCCGTCCACGCTTACAGCTTTTCGAGTCTGAGCTAGCATCTCTGCTTCCGAAAGGAGCAATACCAGGCTGCCGGTATGGGCCGACCAGTCGCCAGAAAACGATTTGGGTCTCCTCAGTGCGCGGATATCCACCCAAGCGGTTGACAGAATGTTCGGTGTATTTGGACGAGATTCGACTGCGGCGCACTCGAAATTCGGATTCGAGATGCGACGACCACTGACCACGGTAGGCGCGTGACTGCTGATGATGGAGAATATTCGGAGTCGAGACACCAACTGGCGCTCGCGCCGTAGAACTTAAAGATCTACCTTGCAACGAGCCGGAGCGCCGCGAGACAGCGTTGGTCAGCATGTTGGTTACTGAAATGAAGTTGTAGGCTCGTGGTGGTAATTCATGCTATCATCGCGGGCCGTGCTTTAATGGAAGAACCAGCTTAGCAAGGGGGTTTCCGAGAGAAGGATAACGGGCGGCAAAGGGAGGTAGGTAGTAGATATGATGGTTCCAGAGAAAAGTGCAAGATGACTTACACCACGCGCGAGAGTGAGACTGTGGCAGGCCGTGGCGGTTCATGAACACATTCAGGATCACGACACAGTTCAACGTGATCAGTCGACAGCAACGGCTTGCGAGTGAACGATTGTGATTACGAAGTGACAAGAAGAAGAGGGCAGTGACACAGCGAGAGAGATGAAACTGAAGTAGTAACGAGTAGCCTGGACAAGCAACCCCAAGCCCCTACCCCGCGAGCTTGGGGAAACTGGGGGAGGAACTCGGGCATTTGTGGGGGTGAAGGTTAGCGTTTGGCAGGCAGGCAGCGGGTGATTACCGACTTCCCGAGTACCGGTAACGTTACTCCGTTCCCATGGGCATCAATCAGACTTTAGCCTAACCTAACTACAGTACTCCGTACGGATACTCCGTACTGTACCTCGTAGTTACACAGTAGTTACTTAACTATCAGGTGTCTGTGTCTCACAGACCCGGTTTAACCCGACAAGTACGAATCAGAGGAACATTCATTTGCACTAACCTGGTTTAGATTAGAGTGTGATTGTGCGGCCCAAGCTTCCAAGCCCGCTCGCAAGATAACGACATCATCGACCGGCCTGAGTCAACGGAGAAAAGTTGAGCTTACTGGATAACTATCTGCATGCATTTTGTCCAATTCTGAACTTGACATTTAGAAAACATTATTCCGAGTCTAACTGGCAATCCTTTTCCTCTTCACTGAAGATATTCGATCGGGCACATTCTACGAGCTCTTTTTGCATCTGTACCCTCTCCCTCCATTCAACGACTTGCTTTGAAAGCTGCCCCGCCGTGGGGTAAAAATACCTACTTCGCTACAAATATCAGCAGTCCTATGCCGACTTAACGCCATTCCGATTTCTCTTTAGGAACTGTATATCCGAACTTGCTGGTTTCCAGTCGCCAACACACCCAATGAGTCGTCGACCTCAAAAGCCGCGCGCCGGCAAAGCCTTTTCGGCACCTACTTCCGGCGCATTCAGCGCCTTCGGCTCAGCATCCAGCGGTAGCGGTAGCAAACTGTCCTATCTGTCCGAACCGCCCTCCTTCGCGTCAATATCCGATGCCAATATCGTCGTGTCCTTCAAGAACCTGCAAAAAAAGATGCCACAACCAAGGCGAAAGCCTTGGAGGAGCTTGTCGCTTACGTGGAAGCCCACCCGTATGAACAAGGCGGCGGCGTAGAGGAGCCCGTGTTGGAGGCTTGGGTCCAGCTATACCCTCGCATATCAATAGACAACTCGCGCCGTGTGCGTGAGCTCTCTCACATCTTGCAGATCGAGTTGATGAAGTCGGCCCGGAAGCGCATGGAAAGACACGTACCCAATATCGTCGGCACTTGGTTAGCTGGCACGTTCGACCGAGATCGCACTGTCGCCCGCATTGCCGCAGAGGGTCTCGGTTCTTTCCTCACAACACCCGAAAAGGTGACGCAGTTCTGGCGGAAGTGCCAAAGTCGCATCTTGGAGTATGCGTCCGACGCCATTATAGAGACGTCCGACACTCTTAGTGATGATCGATCGACCAATGCCGATGACGCCGAGGCCAAATACCATCGAGTCCTAGCCGGATGTCTTGCTCTGGTCCTAAACCTTCTACAGAAGCTCGATAGCTCGGATGTCGAGAAGGAGCAGGAGAACTACGATAAGTTCTTCGAGACGGACAAGGTCTGGACCAGCGCCATCATCAACGACGCGGCGGTCAGGAGGCTATCCTGTCAGCTTGTCCTTGTTTGCCTGCAAAAACGTGCCGGCGCATTGGATAATGAATACGCCCGCTTGAGCAAGGTCTACGTAGGTGAGGGTCTGAAGAGTGCGCAAACCGGCTCTGCCGCTGATTTCATCCAAACACTACTCGCCTTGACCGAGAAACGACCAAGTATTTGGATGTCCGACTACACGGGAAAGAGGACACCACTCTCGCGACTGCAGATTTTTCTCGAAAAGGGGTCCCAAGGCAGTAATGCTACATTTTGGGAAACTGTGGACAGACTGCTTCGGGCGCTGCCGCCGGGCGTGCTGCCCTCGGACCTGGAGGGGAGTTTGAAATTCATGACATCAATGCGCGCGGGCATCACGAGTAGGGAGGAGCCTCGGGCTCACGCGTTGGTTGCCTGGTCATGCTACCTGAGTACCGCGAGATTTTTCATCGAAGTTTTAGGCTCCGAGGACGTCACAACCAAGTTCGTCCAAGAAACGATATTTCCACTCACGGAGCAATATTTATTCCCCGTTGCGGAGCGCTCATCTTGGGCCTCTGGCTGCCAGATACCCATCCTGATGAAGGCTTTCACGTCGACTGCTACATCGCCAAAATCTCACGTGGTAGAGGCAACCAAGCACGAGTGGTCCAGGCTGAAGGGTGAATTCAGGGACCACTTGAAGGGCTCGCTCCCCGAGGCCTCGAAGGAGCACGAAAAATCACAGAATGCAGTAGCGGATGAGGGGAATCGATGGTTCACCTTGGTTGGCAAGCTTCTTGAGGGCCATGCTAAGACCATTGGCATGGACCGTCCAATCCCCGATATACCAGTCCAACCGTCCCTGGAGCTCCTTTTAGAGGCGCTGGATCTGCTGGAAACCCGCAACTGGAAACCTTTTGGTGCCGCAGCCCTGATAGAAGCGGCGTTTAGACATTGCTCGGCGATTTTCCAAAGCCGCGATGCGGAAGATGTATTCCGCCAGCTTGTTTCCGCATTTGAGGACAGCGGAGAGGCATTGTTGCTTTCACCTAGTGCCCCTTTCATTCTGTCTAGTATCAACCACTTGGCTGAGATCCCTGATCGAGAGCAAGAGTTTCAGAGATTATGGAAGGCCGCCATTGCTACCACACTGTCACGCAAAGACAGCCCTGTTTTTGCAGCATCATTGGCCAAGCTCCTGTCAAGCAACGGTGCTTCCACATTGGCCTGTCATGACCTCAGTCTTCAGTCCGAATTGGTGCGCGAGTGTGTTCAGTGTGCGGCTGGGAGCGATAAATGGGAGCTCTACAATGCCACGTTTTCTGCAAATGCATTGACTCGGGAATCAGGAAAACAAGTGGCTCATGAGCTTCTGGGGCAACTCACTAATAACCAGGATAGAACGGCTACTGGAACCGTCAAGGGCTTGTTGGTGATTACGCAGAAGGCACCCAAGATTCTGTCCGATGATGAGGAATTACATGTGGCTCTGGTGGCCAGTCTGCTCAGTTTGTCCGAAGAGTCAAACGACGCAGACTTGGCTACGCTGCGCGCCGCGTTGGATCAGCCGTCTGGAGGAAAACCCAACCTTATTGGTATCATTCAACAAAATATTAACGACGTTGGCCCAGGTTCTCTGGCAGTTGACACTCTTGTCGAGCAAGCTCTTCAGGTCATAGAGGCTCTCAAGGATGGTGCGCAATTGTATTTGGATGTTGAGCTTCTGCTACCTGACGTTGATACGTGGAAGCAGGAGCTCTTGGTTCTATCAGACAGAATGCCCAACCCATCACTGTCGCTTACAAGCAGTTTGGCAGGGTCTTATTTCTTGGTCGAGCCTTCTTCCTCGGCTGTTACCCAGAGGATCAAACGAGACCGGAATGGATGCTCTATTGCCGGGCGTATGGCAATGTACTCGTCAAAGCTGTTTGCCTCTGGCCTTGATCTCGATGGCATCCCCCCCGCAAAACAGGCAGATATATTGATCTGTCTCGGTCTTACTGCTGAGCTCGCAACCGATCAGTTGACTGTCATGGAAGGCAATCAGCTCTGGGCGACCCTCGCATCTCACACGGCCATATCCGAGGCCGAGGAGCTGATTTCTGCAGCTCGAAAGGCGCTGAACGCAATCACCGATGATGCTAGCGAATGGCGAGACGGCTCAGGGTCCCAACACTCGCGAATTGCACACGACATTGTGCAGAGATTGCTGAGCGACTCGAGGTCACTAACGCCTGCCAGCCTGTACAGCGCTCGGGTTTTGTCAGAATTTCTCCAGGGTTGCACAGAGAAATATGGATTTCCGTCTAGTGCCGAAGATTGGTTGACCAAACTCGACATTCTAAAGTCAAGCCAGCCAACCGTCTTCCCTGCTGTAGCCGTCCTCTCCGGCCTCGGCGAGTCTTTGTCTGCTGGACGAGCCGTTAGCAACTTCTGCAACCGGCTTGTCAGTGACGTAGCTGGCGCCAAGCTTCAATCGGACAAGACGCTGTCCATTCTAGTTCTTCTCAACGCGTGCATGTCCGTGTATGAGACTGGGGAGCTACCTGTTGCCAACAACCGTCTTGTCTTTGCAGTCAGGCAGCTGACCTCTTGGCTGGAGACCCCCGAGGAGCTCGACTACCGGTTAGCTGCAGAGACGTGCCGCGCCCTTCGGTATCTGCTTCCTTGTGTAAAGGATGTTTACGGACCCTACTGGGAACGGGCAGTCGACTTCTGTGCCTATCTCTGGACCAAGGACACCACGGAGCCCCTTGACTACCGGCTCCCCTATATCCATGCTTCGCTCCGACTCTTGGCTACAATCCAATCGCTGGAGGAGCCGAATGACGATCTGGTGGATGTGCTGCAGGCATCTGCAAAGAAGCTATCTTCTGGTTTGCTAGATCTCTTGGCACTGCCTCGCGAAAAAGAAACACAGCCTCTCGAGATTGTGGACGCGATCATCTGCAGACAGGTGGAAAAGCTCCCGCTGGAACATGTGGAGGATTTATCTGAACTATACGGACTGGTCGCGTCCGACTCGAGAACAATTCAGACTGCGGCTTTCTCCGTGCTTCACAAGGCTATTCCAGCTGCCCAGGAACAACTCTCGGTCGATGTGCTGCTGGAGAAGAAGACAGCACAGCTGCCCGACGAGCTCTTGTCTCTGCTGCTTGAAGCTCCCACGCTCGAGGCATACTCTGACGATGCCTTGGCTCGGTTCCCCACGGCGATACGATCCTATTTGCTAACATGGCACATCGTATTCGATGCATTCCAGGCAGCATCCTTCAAGGTGCGTAGCGACTATGCCGAGAGCCTCAAGACTGAGAATTACATTGGCCCACTCATGAACTTTACGTTTGATGTTCTCGGCCACTCGGCAGCATTTGGCTTGAACCTCGACAGGGAGAATTTTACTGTCGACCACATCAGATCGTACGACCTCGGTCTTGCGGAGACGGAAACAGGGGAAAGGAACATGCAATGGCTACTCATCCATCTTTACTATCTTGTCCTGAAGTTCGTACCAGGCCTGTTCAAGGCATGGTTCATCGAGTGTCGCTCGAAACAGACCAAGATTGCGGTCGAGCAATGGATGGTCAAGCACTTCTCACCCATCATCATCTCCGAGGCATTGGACGATGTATCCACCTGGGCAGCGACCCAGGAAGCACCTGGCGACGACGAGCAGGAGCTGATTGTCCGGGTCAGCAGGGCGGCCAAGGAGGTCACGGCAGGCTACGAAGTCGACGAACTTCAGGCCTCCATTGCTATCCGCGTACCACCTGCATATCCTCTCGAGGGTGTTTCCGTGGTGGGCGTCAACCGAGTCGCGGTCAACGAGAAGAAGTGGCAGAGCTGGATCATGACAACACAGGGTGTCATTACATTTTCGGCAAGTCTCGCTGTGGTTCCCGAGAGTTAAATGGCAATCGCTAACAATACGCAGGGTGGAAGCATCATAGATGGTCTCGCGGCGTTTAGGCGCAATGTCGTCGGAGCGCTCAAGGGCCAGTCAGAGTGTGCCATTTGCTACAGCATCATCAGCAGCGACAAGAAGATGCCGGACAAGCGCTGCCAGACGTGCAAGAACCTGTTCCACCGAACGTGTCTCTACAAATGGTTCCAGAGCAGCAACCAGAACACGTGCCCGCTGTGCAGGAATCCGATTGACTACCTGGGGGCGGACACCAAGGCACGGCGGAATGTGTAAGGTGGTGGTGAGCGTTCAGCCGGCATGGTTCGTTGCATGAACAACTCGGACGAAGGGTCGGATGGACGGGGATGGACGGGGATGGACGGGAATGGACGGGATAAGTCGACGAGGCGATGGATGTTAGCTGGTATCCGTAACTAGTTGGCTAGCCACTGATGGATGACGTTGTTGATCTGCTACGGAGTACGGAGTACGGAGACTGCGGGTTTGGTTGAGAAACATCTTGGGACCAGGACGAGCTTCGCGAGTTGCTGCCCAAGCTTCTCCCAAGCTTCGCCAAGGGAATGAAGCTCGTGGTGCCAGGATCGGTGTTTCTCGTCTGCGCGATGCTGGGTACGGATATGAAGTCACCAGTAACTCGATGGATGATTGCGATCGGCAATGGAATAGAGGGCCAGGGTTCGAGACCGCTCCATGGATGATGCCGGGGGGACAATGCTGCACATTGCTGCACAATGCTGCACAATGATGTAACTGTGCCCCTGTCGTGGCCTGTTCCCTGGAATACAGCGCCGGGAAAGGCACTTGCTAGCTCGCTAGCTCACAAGTCCCGTCAGACGGGCGAGAGACGCGTCTGGTTAGGACGGTGAAACGTACGCCAAGAAAACCAAGAGAGCCACGAGGTTATGCTGCTTCCCTTTTTGGGCGCCGAGTCGAGGTGTGGCTGGCGAGTGAAAAGGGGCCATGTTTTTTGCCGTTTTTGCTTGGATCGCTAGCTAGATCTTGTTTTGCTGGCAGTGACAAGTGCATGCACGAGCTGGATGGCTGTCTCTGATTCCTCCGTTTATTATCCATCGTAAACCCGTTTCGCTACAAACTACGGATTACCGTGTGCTAACTTACTAACTGCCCAGTCAGTCAGTCAGTCGGTCAGTCAGTCGGTCAGTCAGTCAGTCAGTCAGTCACCTTGTTTGACAATTCACAATCGCCCGTGCAGTCGCCAGTGCACAACAACCTGGCAAGAGAGGCCTCCCTTGCCCTGCCACGCACGACGACGACTGGGAGAAACAGGAGGTGCCGAGTAGTTTAAGTTGGTCTGTGACTGTCGGCTCTAACTATTCAATTCCTCTCTCCAAGCAATCGCCAAGATCAGACAAGCCTCCACGAACTCTTGGACAGCCAGCCACTCGGGACAAACGAGTGGGTTCGTCGCTAGACCGTCTTGCTGTGTATTTACGGATTATTTACTCGTCAACAAAAACAGCGAGCCAAAAACCAACCGCCACCCTCAATGGCGAGAAACAGCGTGTCGAGCGCCCGCCAGAATGGCAACGGCGCATACCGCGAGAAAAGCCCTCGCATGTCCCACCACACCTCGCGCGATGCTGCACTCCCGCGCTCTCGCCAGGACATCATGAACGGCACCCGCAGCAGAGAAGCCAGCAGCCGCGGGCTGACCAGTCGCGTTCGCGTCAAGCCCGAAGGAGAGAGTGGCCGTCGTGGCGTACACCCGATCCAATTCCTCAAGATCGTCTGGAAGTCGACGAGCTATCTTTCGAGGGCCGTCAACATCCTCTGGCCCATCGTCCCCGCCGCCATCGCCGTCAATTTTGCCCAATCCATGGAGGACCAGCACCTGCTCAAGTTCATTCTGGCCTACATCGCCATGGTGCCCTGTGCCAACCTGATTGGTTTCGCTGGCCAGGAGCTCTCGAGGAAGATGCCGCACATGTTGGGCGTTCTAACCGAGACGACGTAAGTCCGCGTCTTCTTTTTCTTCCCTTCTATTTTTCTTTTGTCCCCCCCCCCCCTCTTCATGTCAATTTGTCATCGTCTGCTGACCAAACATCTGATAATAGCATCGCGTCCATTGTCGAAATCATCGTCTTCATGCTCTTACTCGTTGACGGCCAAGTAGTGTTGATCAAGGGGGCCATCCTTGGGTCTATACTGGCAACGATGCTCCTGTGCTTGGGCTTGTGTTTTATCTCCTCGGGCGTCCGTCGCGAGGAGTCGACGTTTGACGAGGCAATCTCCGAAGCTGGTTCTGGTCTCATGCTCACAGCCGGCATTGGCCTCGCCATTCCTGCCATTTTCAAGGCGTCTACCAACTCGGAAATTGTCGACGCTTACGGCACTGTTGACGAGAAGGTCCTCAAACTCTCCTACACCGTCGCCATCCTCCTCCTTGCTGCATACGTTGTCTACGTCTGGTTTCAGATGCGAACGCACCATGGCATCTTCGACGCCATCTTTGCCCATGACGAGCACCGCGACCACGATCGCGAGAAGGACATGGATAAGGAGAAGCTGACGCTGTCAGAGTGCATCCTGGCCCTGGTCATCTCCGTCGCCCTCGTCACCGTCATTGCCTACGTACTGGTCAGGGAGATCAACCCTTTGATTGAAGAACACAACGTGAACGATCCTTTCATGGGCCTGATCCTCGTCCCGCTCGTCGAGAAGGCCGCCGAACATCTGACGGCCATTGACGAGGCCTGGGATAACCAGATGAACTTTGCCCTGTCGCACTGTCTGGGCTCGACATTGCAGACGGCCCTCTTGAACGCTCCCTTGGTTGTTCTGGTGGGCTGGGGCATTGGTGTCCCCATGGCTCTTGATTTCGAAATCTTTGAGATGGCCAGTAAGTGATCTTGCCTATCATTCATTCCCTCCGCTACATGGCATGGCATAATCCAGCGGGCCAGAACGTCACTAAAAGACACTGCTAACCCGCATCCTTCTAGTGCTTCTCCTTTCCATCATTACCGTCGGCAACTTCCTCCGTGACCAAAAGTCAAATTACCTCGAAGGTGTTCTTTGTGTGATTGTATATGTGGCCATTGCGGTCGCTGCTTTCTACTTCCCCAAGGAACTTCACCACTGAGTCGAAAGGGTATTGTAGGAAACATATTGGGAGCAACCAAATCACTGGGGATACCTTGCCATTGAGATTTTAATGTTTTGAGAATTGCATGTTTAAGGCAACGGAGTACCTACCAGGCCAGGGGCTGTTTTACGGTCGCAATCGGCATGTCATGTTCAGCGCACGGTTTCGTCTTGAGATATCCATCAGTTTGCTATTAGGTCGAATTTGAAACCCGTTCATCTCCAACCGTGCGGACGTCTCCGATGGTTGCGTCTTCTTGGTTACTTGTCGAGCTAGGACAAGGTCTGCAAAGTTTAGGAAGGCCAAGTAGATGTTTCCAGTTCGTGATGAACCTCATTACCGCAGAGGCACGAAGGCTCACGACACATTTTTATGGCAATATCCAGCACCTCCCTACTCTTGTACTTGTTTTGATACCTCGTCACTTGGCATCCCTACATCAAACATCTGCACATACCATGGCAAACACGCATCTGGAATTCGGCACGACAAATGCATCAGCATACCCGACATGTCCCTCGCTCTCTCCTCTTCCACCCAACATAACGTCGAGTCCGAAGCGTCCCCTCCTAGACTCTCTCCCACAACACCTCACAGTCACTCACGCACGGGGCGCGACGGATCCACGATGGCAGACGACCCGACGCCCACCCTCGCGCACTCCTACCCCCCACTGACGGCCATCTTCACGCCGCCCTCGGCCTGCGCGGGCTGGTACCTCTCGGAATGCGATAATGGCAGCGGTCCGGCGCCGACGGCCTGCCAGGCGCGCGCGTTCCCGACGGCCGTGTGCGTCAGCGGGAGCGCGCAGGGCTGTCTCCCGAGCTCGGCGACGAGCGCGGGGACAGAGTGCGATGCTCTCACGGTGTACGATGCGAGGGGTGGGGATCTGCTGTGTCCTGTTGGCATGGAGGCGGCGCAGGATACGTGCAGTGAGGATGGGGTGGAGGGGGTTTGGTGTTGTCCTTGGTGAGTACGCCTTTTTTCCCTCCCCCTTTTGTTCCTTTCGCGTTGGGGTGGGAGTGCTGGGAGAGTACGGGGTTGTTGGTGTGGGTGGTGGTCAGATAGTGAGGGAAAAGAGGCACGCCCTGTTGTTGGTATACGCCCCCCCCTCCCCCCTTCTCAGGCTTTGCGGAAAGAAGAGAGCGAAGAGAGATTCACCAGAGAGACTGATGACCCCCTTCGTTCCCACAGCGATTTGACCACACGCCCTGGCCCCCGCGGGCCCAGCGACCTCCCTTGCACCGGCCGCTTCACCCAGGGCGTCTTCAGTCTGTACGACAGCCAGCCCTCTTGCGGGATCGAGCCCCGGACCACACCCTTCTTCACGTTCGGTCCCGCCGCCACTGCAAAGGTCGGGCTCAGGGACCGCTACGTACAGAGGAACAAGCAGCGAAACGCGATGAGGTGGGATAGGGATGCGGTGCTTGTCCATGTCACAACGACAATGACCAAAACAGCCGATATGACAGCTGCATCTGCGATCATGACGATGTCAGCACCACCGCCGCTGAGAAACAGGGCCGCTGCTGCGGGAGGTGCAGTGGCCACTACCATGAAGATCAACGGCGGACTTGTAGCCGACGTAGAATGGAACAGCATGATCCTCGACGTCTCGGCCCCCGGCATCTTTATTGTCAGGGCCCGAGTACCGCCGCAAAAGACCCCAAGCAGCAGTAAAGACGACGGCGACGACGACAACGGGCAGGGCATCGCCATCTTGACCCCCTCCTCCGTCTTCCCCAGCATCGCCTCGTCCAGCAGCACCGCCCTCCCAGACACCATCACGCCCCCAGGCGGCGGCGGCGGCGATACCGAACTCGGACAGGATGCCCCGATCGGCGTTGGCATCGGTATCGGCATCGGCATCACCATCGGGGTCTTCCTGCTCCTCCTCCTCGGCATCGTCGCCGTGCTCTTCTGGCGGCGACGACAGCGACTGCGACGACGACAGCGGATGGAGGTGGAGCAACGAGCCGCCGCCGCCGCCGCGGAGCTGGACGGGACATCCCGCCGGCCCAAGAAAGACGAAGATGAAGATAGGCGCGCAACGTCGTCCTCGTCGTCGTCGCGAGTGACGATCTCGAGACCGCCTACGACGAGCCTGCTGTTCATGCCCGCGACCAAGCTGCTATCGCCGTCGGCGCGGCCGAGAGCCGTCTCCGTCGTCTCCGAGGTCGACAAGACGAAAGGCGTCGACGAGGAGGGGGCCCCCGGGGAGGCAGCCGCGCGGGTCTGCTTGAGGAGGGGTACGCCGCTCAAGGTCGACATACGGACGGTGCCGGGGCGTGCGGCGGCGGGACATCGGGCTGTTTCGTTCCCGTCGCCGGTGGCGAGCTGTTCGACTTCTCCGAGGCCGGTGAGCTGCATGAGTCGCGAGCTCATGATCAGGCGGTTGCGGGAGCTCGGGGAAGAGGCGATGGATGGCCATGGTCGGGATAAGGGGGAGACACCGATACAGTGTTGTCGTCCGACAAGTGTCTGGAGTCGCCTATATTGGGGAGTTTTGCTTCGTCTGCTCCTTTGTAAGTTCAAAGGCGTTCACGTGTAAATGTAAACATAGTAGTTCCATGTCCAGAAACTCGAGCGAAAACTGTTGGAAACATGAGCGCCAGATCGCCTGCGAAACATACCATTTTTAGGCCATTATATACACGATTTCTTTTCCTACCTCCTCCTCTTACCACCACCCCCGTCATCGGCGGCCTTCCTCTTCTTACCCTCGCGCTGCCAGTATTCTTTCGACTCCTTCTTCTCTCGGGCCTCCTTCTTCTCGCCCATGATGGCCATCTTCTTCTTGAACTCGGTGCGCTTCTCGTCCTTCTTTGCGCGACGTTTGGCGAGCGTGTCCTTGCGGATCGTCGTGAGCTTCTGCATCAGGTCGCGCGCCTTGCGCTCCTCGCCGCCCAGCACCACCGCCCGCTTCTGTGTGTATGTGGTATGCCTCTGCGGCTTCATCTTGACAATCTGCGACTTGAACGGCAGGTCGGCGGCCAGGGCGCGCGGCACGCGGAGTGGGTTGAAGTGGCGCGTCGTGCGCTCAATGGGCCGGTACTTGCTGTCCTTGTTCTGCGGCGTGGGGAGGGCCTGATCGCGGCGGACCTCGCCGGTGAGACGCATGGCTTGCCAGTCGCCGAGGAGGTTGGTGACGGGGTTGTAGTAGCGGTGAGGCTTGATGGGGTACCAAGCTCGCAGGATAATCAGGTCGCTCATCAAGATCTTGTCCTCAAAGGTGGCACGGAATTTTCCGTCGTCCTTGCTGAGAGCCCTCTTGATCTGACCGCGGATGCCAGAGACGGTCTTGATGGCAACACCTGTGATTGGGTTAGTAAAAGCATAGATGGCGATGGGTTGTCAGGGGTGCACGAACCTTCCATCTTTGCCACCTCGAGCGAAGAGGTAAACATGTCCTTGATGAAAGCCGTGTTCTTGTAGATCTTGTAGGGGACACCAGTCAACTTGAGCTTCTTGACCGTCTCCGTCGTCTCATCGACGCTCAGAATGGTTCCGGTGGCTGCGATTCTGAAGCCTGGGTTGGCTGCCGACATGTTGTTGAAGGCGGCGAAGCCGGTATTCGGTGCGATGAGAGGGCCCCAGAACGTAGCGAAACAATGCATGTGTTCAGGGGTGTACTTCAGCATGCGATTCCTCGTCCTCGAGTCGGATATGCTGTAGATGGGCATGGTCTGGAAGCGTCGCCAGCCCAGCGACATGATAAGAGGATCGTTCGTCTTGAGAATCTTCTTGTGCCATCTGTGTTTCTTGATTCTCACTTGGATGAAGCCGAAGCGGTCCTCGGTTGGAGTCAGACCACCGACAATGATGGGATTTCTGGCGTTGAAGTTCTCGACGAACTCTGCGGGCACACCATCGATGGTGATGGTGGCATACTCGCCAGCTCGGTGACCCTCGACAGCCACTCGCTGCCCTTCGTCCAAGGCCTCAAACTCAGCCTTGTTGATGTCGAGCTGCTTCTGGAGTAACGACTTTTGTTGGTCGTACCATTCGTCCTCGCCAAACTCGTCGGCAGCTGCACCCGCTTCTCGGCGAGCGTTGGCCTTGTCGTTGGAGAAACCTTCCCTGTCCTCCTCCTCGAACCGAAGCTTGAGCTCTTCCTTGCGCTTGGCATTCTTGGCTCGCTCCTCCTCCAGGCTCTCGGCCGTCTCTTTCGGTTCGGCTTTGTGGACCTCGCCCGTCTCGAGATCCTCGAATTCACCATCTCCTTCGTCGTCCTCGTCGCCAAATCCGTCCTCGTCATCTTCGTCTCCGTTGCGGCCTTCTGTCAATTTGGCGGATGTGAATCGCTGGCGTAACAACTCGATATTGTCGTCCACCGACCACTTCGCCGCGAGCTGTTCGTAGTCAAAGACAGGAATGGCACGATCTTCTTCGCTGTTCTCGTTCTTGGACTTCTTGAAGAAGTCTTCGTCGTCCTCGGCTTCGATGTCGTCCCCCTCGTCTTCGGCTTCAACTTCGCCCTTCCACCTCTGCAGCACCTCCTCGACAGATATTGACTGGTCATACATCATTCGCGCTAAATCACCTGTTCGGTAAGATGGACGGCTCCCATGAGCCAACGCTGCCCTCTCGGCCATTCCGTCTTTCCATCGGATGGCGGCCTCATCTTCGTCGTCCATATCGTCGTCCTCATCCGAGTCCTCCTCTTCATCGTACTCATCTCCAGAGAGAGAACCGAGATCAGAGTCACTGTCAGCAAAGGCAAAGTCGTCCTCTTCTCCTTTCTTGTCGGCGTCTTGACGGAAAATCTTGCCCAGCTTCTTCTCGCTGAACTCGGCTTCTTCGACATCGGAGCCCTCTCCTGCCTCGTCACCGCTAGCGAGACCGTCGTCGTCGGGAATGGCATCGTCGTCATCGTCCCGGTCAGCGAATCTCGCAGTTCTTGGCTGCTTGCGGCCCGTGTCCTCTTCCTCGGTAATCTTGGATATCTTGTCACCTCCACGGAAGAGCTGGACGCCGTCATCGGTCTGACCAAGAAGCCTCTTTTGGTCCTGCAGTCCAATGATGAGCTCTTCGCCTTCGCCACGTTCAACACCCTCGGCATCCTTGTCAAAGTTGAAACCCTTCTCTCGCGTAATCCATATGGCGTCACCGTCGATTTTCAGACCTGAGCGGTCAGACATGGGAGCGTGCAATTTCTTGTCCTTCTCGTCCAATCTCCGCCTGCCAGTCTTTCCCGCGATCTTGGCGAGAGCTTGCTCCATCTGAGGCGTGGGGCATGGGTCGGGTTGAGACTGGATATGGGCTACACTGAAGTCGCCTAGGCCAGGAATGTGTACGCGTTGTCCTTGGGCAGAGAAGTTGGTACCTCGCAGATAGCCACTGAGAGCTATCGTACGGTCGCACTTCTTGTCCTCTTCGATCTTGGTGGGGTGGGTCACGTCGCGGAAGGAGTCGATGACGGTGTACGGGTGCGAGTTTCGCCAAATGAGTGGTCTGGGGTTCTTCATGACGGATAAGAACCTCGACAGGTTGTGCACTTCGCGATCGGGGTACCTGCCATTGATGACACCGGAAAGGTAAAAGAGATGGGCACCGTTGTAGAGTTCGCTCCAGAGACGGTGCTTTAAGCGCTTCTTGGCGTCCTTCAAGGCTTGCGGCTTGCGGAAGAGATCGAGATGGGTCAGAACACCAAAGACGTTTCCAGGCATACCAGTTGCACTCAGGATGTTGAGAAACTCCATGGTTTCCATTTCGAAGCCGTAGTTGCCATCAATCATGAGCAGGATGATATCGGCCACCTTGGCCATGTCGACCATGGCCTCGAGATTGTTGGCGCATTCCTGGAAGGTGAGGCGCTGCTTCTTGGACGTCACGACAGTGATGGGCCCCTGGGGCTCGGACAGCGTCTCTTTTGCATAGCGGCGGATCAACGACTTGAGGAGCGTCGTCTTTCCGACACCCGGGGGGCCGATGAGGGCGACGAGACGTGGCGCGGGGGCTTGGTCGGGGGTGCGATCGGCGAGGGGGACATGGAGACGTTTCTCCTTGATATCCGAGGAGCGAGCGGCCTGCCTGGCGAGTTTTCCGGGGTTCGATACGGCGAAAGCCTTGGGGTTGGTATCTGCGACGGAGTCAGAGGAATGCTTTGGAGTTGACGGTCAGGATCACATGCAAAACTCACCTCCCGTGGACTTCTTCTTCTCTTTCGCCTTGCGGTGAGGCTTGTTTGACTGTTCCTCGGACATGGCGACGACGTTCTTCGTGCCAGAACCGGGGTTATACAGTTGCAAATACGGCCCAGGGTGGGCAAGTCTGTCGAGCAAAGGAAAGTCGCCCGCGAAAAAAAAGTTCAAGTCTCGGTCTCAATTGCGATTCGCGACCGACAATCTAATCTCTTATCGATAGCCAATAGTTTTTAGTGGGGTTGACCATGGCGGGGCAGTTACAGCGACTGACATGACGTTAAGTTGGTTGTACGGATAGTTACGGATAGGTTAGCTACGGATACCGTGTAACTAGTTAGCTAGTTGACTTAGCTAGCTAACTAACTAAGTTCGCTGTCAGAAGTGGGAGCATCGTCGTCAAGCGCGGGGTCGGTCGGTAACCCGCCGGGCGTCCTCCGAAATCGTTTGCCAGACTGCTGCCTGTCTCTCGAGGATCGATTGGATACAAAGTGCCTGTGGTTATTATGGTGTATCATGTAACGTTATGCACGCATAGTAGGCGGCTATGTATGCAGATAGCACGCGCAGATATGATGCATGCATAGATCTAGTCGTGGTGGGTGGTGAGCGCGGGGGGTGGTTTGATCTCTGCATACGCAATTGCCCGTGTGACTGCATGACAACCCTGCTTTCCACATATGATCGATGGCCTCATAGCTGTCCAGACTCCAAACATGAATGATGATGGCTTGCGATTGCGCTCGTTGCCACTGGGCCCAGACTATGCCGACAGTGCCAAGAGTGGTAGTTACCCCCTATGCCGCTGGAGGCGTCCAACCCAAAGGCGAAGGAGAAGCAGCAGATGCCGGCATGACGTAGGCAGGACCCTCTGCCTGGCTGGCTGGTGGTTCGGTCTACAGTCTACCGTGTCCGTCCGTACTCCGTACTGAAGTACCAAGGACCAAGGTTAGTCAACATTGCCGAAGTACCTCCTTTCTCGTCGTGCCGCTTGCCTGCGCGTAGAGTCGCAAGAAGGTGGACTCCGGTCTCCATTGCTTCTTGGTTCTTAAACCCAGCACATGCCCGCCTTGCACCGCCTTCGACATGTACTTGTAGCCAGACCGTCCAGACTTTCTGCCTCGACTTCTTCCGCCATTTCTTCTCCCCAAACTCAGCCACAGCACAGACACAGATACAGATACCCTCGACTTCCATTCCACACCTCGCCGACTACCACCATGCCTACCTACATTGTACGTGGCGGACTCGTCCATCCCACCCACCCACACTCACTGTACACTCACTGTACACTCACTGTACACTCACTGTACTGGCTGTAGTGACTGTAGTGAACTGACCTTTCCTTCGTTGCAGGTGACCTGCAAGTCCGACGCCAGCCCCGACCAGGTGGCCGCCGCAAAGAAGCATGCCGAGGAGCAGGGCGGCAAGATCGGCCACGAGTACAGCCTGATCAAGGGATTCTCGTATGTTGCCTACTCCTCTCCCCTCTTTGCTCTTCTTCGCTTGCGTATGGATCCGTCGCTAACACGTCGTGTCGCTAGTGTCGAGTTCCCCAAAGACTCAGTCAGCACCCTCGAGAGCCACGAGCACGTCATGGCCGTCGAGCTGGACCAGGAGATGAAGACCCAATAGACGATTGCCGGCAAACTGCGATGGACTGGCGTTTATACGGACGGACACTGGCATAGAGGAGCGTCGAGGCTCCTTATCGATGCGGGGCATGCATGGGAGGAGTCAAGTACAGTCAGTTTCGGGGGCCCGCTAGTTAGTTATATATCAAATGTGATATGAATCGAAGACCATGAACTGAATTCATGCACGAGAGTGTGCACTTTGGTTACCAGTGGAGTATATCGGTTTCAGCGAGAGTTTTGTGGCATGGCCTTGATATTGCCGCAGCTCCTACGTCGTTTTCTTGCTGCTGTGAATGGCCGTCCGTCCATCGAAAGTCGCCTATCGGAACGGTCATCAAGTTCCTGGCTACTACATGAACGTGCTATACTTGTGTAAAAGACTGGTATCAAATACCGGAAGCGTACAGACTCGGGCATGACAGTCAAAGTTTAGTGTCGTGATCCGACAGGACCAGATAGGCAGCGTGCACGGGGTATTCGAGGAGTATACGCGTACAGTTTCAAGCAATCATAAGCCATGCCTTGGGTAGAGGAAACCAAGCGTGGAGGCATTCGAACTGGCGATAAGGGTCCGGAACTAACAGTCCATCATATCATGGAATGAGAATGAGAATGACGAGATATACTCTCATGCGATAAGACAAGTCTCACTGCGAAATATGGACATGAAGGGGCAGACAGTTGACGGGATACTGGATGCTGTTGACTCCGATCTGGAGCATCTGGGCAGCATTATAAATAACGAGAAGCTGGGTTTCTCTGTTAACTTACCAAGTATACAATTATCAGTATATGTATACCAGAAAGGTACGAGGCTGGTGGTGGCAATGGTGGCGGCGAAGACAGGGTGGAAAGGGGGTGGCGGTGGTGCACAAAAGCCGTCCACGATCCGCACCACAACGTTGCCCAGTTTCAATGAAGCCCAACAAGGTTAATTCATGACATATCAGGGTTATTTTCAACACAGTCGGCCAAGATCTATCATAGGATAGAGGTCGCGGGGCCAGACTCTGGCCGAAGGGATCCAAACCAAGCTTTTCGGCATCTGCCTCGTCAGGCTGCTTGACCTGGATCTTGACCTTTGTGGTCCATTCTGGTTACTCTCCAACCAGATGTACAGTCGCTATCACCATAACATCTCTGCACTGTTCAAAGTCTCGTTTGAGGAATTGATGACGTGAGATTCGGGAATATGCGTTGGTTCGCTTGAGCAATATCCGGCCGCTGAACAAGAACGCGTAGGTACGTACTCTGTACCACCACCAAACAAAGTCTCGAGAGAAGGCTGGCCCAATCATAATAGACTTCGGATTATGACGCCAGCCCAGAGAAAGAAACACGAGTCAGACTCGACCTAGGCACAACCCCGACATGCCCTCGTCCCTCTTTGCTTACCTACCCCTCTGGATCGGCCTCGGTGACTCGAAACCACAAGTTGGTATGCACGAGGAGTGTATACGCCGCCTCATCCCACGGCTTACCAGGGTCGACGATCTGGAAATCAAATGCCCGCAGGAGCTTTTCCAACACGGGACGGATTAGAAAATCGGCACAGGTCAAGCAAGAGTCACCAACGTCCAGGGAGAGAAAAGAGGAATAGGTAAAAAAAAACACACCTCGAAGAATATCTTGTTCAGCTCGATAAAGGCCAGGCCCTTACCGGGACACATCCAGCGGCCGGAGCTAAAGACCAGCTCGACCGTGGCCTGCATCTCTGCCCTCTGGGCGTCGTCGCAGTCGAGGAAGCGCTCCGGGCGGAACAGGTCAACGTCGTGGCCAAAGACGGACTCGAGACGCATCATGCCGATGGTGTTCAAACCCACGGCCGTGCCGCCGGGGATGTGCAGCTTGTCGAACGTCTCGCCGCCCGGGGGCAGGTTCTTGTAGAAGCCGTACACGACGGGGGGACGGATGCGAAGACCTTCCAACATGACGGCCTGGAGATGGGGTCAGCCCGGGTACCACTCGATCGGAGAGTTGCCACAGTTTTGGGGGCTTTTCATTGGGTATCGGGGCCGTCGACCTAGGTAATTACCTGAAAATAAGGCAGCTTCTTGGCTTCTTCCACCGTTATGGGGCTCGAGACGCTGCCCGACTCGACGGCGCGCCGGATATCACGCTTCAGACGCTGGTATATCCTAGGACACGTGGTGATGTGCAGCATCGTCGAGCGGATCGCCGTGGCCGTGGTGTCGGAGCCCGCGAGGATCTGGACGAAGGACTCGGCGAAGCATTCTTCTCGGTTCATGCCGTGGCGCATAAAGGCCCCCTACGAAATGCTTCTTGTCAACCTAGGCCCTCCCGAGGAGAGTGATGGTCTTGTTTGGGTCTGAAATGGGGGGGGGACATACGATCATGTCCTTTTCCTTCTGGGAGTCTTCCGAGAATCTTTTGCCGATAACGTCGCGGGCAATGCTAGCGAGAGAACGTCAGGTCAAGCCTTGTTGTGTCTTCCTTCTTCTTATTCTTCTTTCTTTCCGATTCCGTCACTTGCAGAGAGTTCAGACTCACCCCATCAGCCTCCCGGGACCTTTTCGGTCGTTGGGAGACGGAAAGACCAAGGAACTCGTGATCGGAGACAGGAGCAAGGCGCGCATGGCGGGCGTCTCGGCAGACAGGCCAATCAGCAGGACGAGCTTGTCCACGCCCTCGGCGTAGAGGTACTCGTCGTCCTTGCCGTCCATGAAGCCCCAGCTCTCGCCGTACGCCAGCTCGGTGATGACGTCGAGCGTGAAGAAGCGGATGACCTGGGCAAAGTCGACGGGCCGGAGCTGACCGGCGCTCGACAGGTGGTCTCGGCGGACGACGTCGAGGAACTTGCCCAGCAGCCGGTCCACGCCGGCCTCCATGTTGATCTCGTCGCGGCCGCTGTACGCAAACGACGCCTTGGCCTTGAGCCGGTCGTGCGAGGCGATGTCGAGCGAGGTAAAGGTGGACTCGTTCACGGGGTCGAACTTGGCGCCCTTGTACCACGGGTCCCGACGCGCGGTGCTGCGCGCCCCGTTGATGCGCCGCCAGATGTCCGGGTCGTCGGTGAGCACGTAGTTGGGCCCGACGCGCACGAGAGGGCCGTACCGCGCCCGCAGGTTCTTCCTGTCCATGCCGCGCCCCGTCAGGAGCTTGCTCATCGACCAGAGCTGGGAGAAGGACGCGAGGCGAGGCCCGGGGACGTGGCGGAGACGCCACCACGCCGCCATGCTGGACACGACGAACCATGCCGCGAAGCCGGCCGCGGCCAGTCCCAGGAGGCCCGTGGTGACCATTGCGAGTGATGTTGTGGAATAGGAGCTTGATCTTTTGGACAAACCTTTTCGGGGAAGAATCAAACAGATCCTGAGCGGGGAGTATGCCTCGGGTTTGAATGCGGTATGACGACTGAGCTCCTCGAGACAAACATAAATACACGAGGACCATGGATTGGCAGGGCAAAGCAAAAGCTTCCCAAAAACCAACATCGCATCATGAACCATCACCCCCGCTGTACCCCTCGACAGGGTACTTCCAAATCGAGGCACTTGCAGAGTATATACAGTAAGCGTCCAACCTTGGCATGCACTCTGCTGCAGGAAAGGGTGTAGGGGGCGGGCCAACCAGTTCGAGGACGCGACCGGTTCGGCACGTAACCGCTCATATCCAGACCAATCAAGGGGGTGGTTCTCTGGTGGATGTGGTGCCTATCTACGCAGGACTATGTAAGGGTGGTGTCTTGTACACAGGGTGCCGAGGCACAGACAATTGTTCACAAATCAGCAAGTATTCTTATGCTGTAACTACCGGTAAGGCTTTTGTTTCAGTTTTGTGATGTCTCTTTGGTCCACGACTTGCCCGAGACACCGAGAAAGCATGTCATTCGAATCGCCATTTCGAGCGTTGGGTTGCTGAGTTGGACTTGTAATTGCTAAATCGTTGATAACCATATCGAACATCAACCGGAAGAAAAACTCTGTACAGTGAGAGGCACATGTGACAGTCCCTGAACTTATCCTATCACGATTTCCCTCCTAATCCATCCTTTGCCAACGTTAGATAGAAGCCTCGGGGCCTCTTCATAGAAGCGTTCAACGCCTATGCGCTCGAAATAGAAGGAACCTGCTGGTTGATAAAGAACCAGGACGCTTTGCACAGGCCAAAATCTATTTGGATTCCGAGGTTGAACTTCCCGGGATTGATCTAGCAGAAGTAGAGTCAACCGAGAGGAGCCACCCTTGAGATCATGTACCAGATGAGCATATTGCTTCGGCAGCCCGTGGAACCGATGGTAAAACATTCGGAACAAAAGTTCAACGATAGCATATTCGCCTTTGCCGACCGTTCCTTCCTCGTAGTTGGATCTCAGCATGGCGTGGAAATCTGCAGATATTGTCACATCTAGGGTCAAGCCGGTTATACGGAGAAAGCGTGCAGAAGAGCCCGATCGGTCCCGAGCCAGGATGAGGTCCTGGTTCCCTTTCCATGGTAATATAAGCCCATTGTCATATTCCACGTCGATGTTGACAGCGGCGGTGTTATCGGCATGCAATTCCAAGGGAAGAGATACTGCGGACAGCTTCCACCCTGCCCATGTCCAGCTTGGGAATTCGGGTCGCCTTGTTGGCTCTTGATATAGAGAATATCCATAAGAAACCCATAACAAGGCACTAACCAAGGCGTCCAGATTACCTCCGGACTCGGATTCAAAGATCGGGACCCCCATGAGGCTGTTTACCGGCGTCGGAAACTTGTGCTCAAAGGCGGTAAGAATACCCCTGAAGGCATCCAACGTGTCGCTTTCGAAGGTGAGAGATCTTTGAAGGTACTCATTCAACCGATCATTCAGATCTGCTGTGTCCCTGCCAAGTCCGCGAAGAGGAAAGACCCTAGACATGTCCACATCGTCTCGCATGCGGACATTCTGGGCTATGTGCAGCTTTTCGAGTGGTGCTTTGATGCTTTCAAGGCAGTGCATTGCGTTACACTGAAAATAGACCTGCGTGTCGGTGAAAACAAGCTTCCTCCGACAGAGAAGCCCTTCTTGGTACGTCCAACCCCGGCTGTTCCATTTGGAGCCCAGGATTTCCTTCTTCGCGTATGGGACGTACGCGAGACTCCTGGACCCGACCTTGACCGAGGGCTGGGCTTTTCTCAGTGTTGTGCCAATCCCAGGCAGCCCATGTTGAGGGCCGTCCCCTGCTGCTGCGATAATGGTAAGAGCGGACTGCCCATAAATGGCATGCATACTCTGGATCTGTAACTCCCTAGCCTTTGCATCGTCGTTGGGGATGCAATACCGGTCTATCCATAGATACCGGTAACCGAGTCTAGTTGTTACAACCATAGTGTCCTCGATGGTCTGGGGCGAGGGATTCGGGACTGCATCGTAAGAAGATGTACAGGTTTCCAGGTTTGCTCCCCAGACGTAACTGAGGGTGACGTAGTGCTTGGGGTGGGCGATCTTTTCCCACCAGACGATTTTCCGCGTTGAGCAGTCTATCATGCGAAGACTATCGGGCGTGACTGGGCACGATTCCCAACAGAGAGCCGTGTGATTCTCATCACAGAACCCCAGCCATTCTTGAAGAACGGATAGATCGACACAAGGCTGTATCTGGCGGCCGGACAACCTATGAGGCGTCTCATCAACTTCCATTATGATGCCGCTGGTTCCATTGTCGCCATCTGGAAAGTAATCGTTGTTGGGGACAACGACAAAGACCGGCGCATCGTCAATATCGCACTCCCAAACGCCAAGTGTGCCCTTCGCAGTGGCGACGTGAAGGCGGTAACTCCGGTGCAGAACTCCTACATTCGCGTGTATGGGAGAAAGCCTTGCGTGGTAGAAGAACTGGCACAGAGGACAGTTGTTTTCCTCTTTGAGATGGCGCAATGAAAACGTTTGCCAGTACCAAATCTTGTAGAGTTTTGGGTTTCTCCTCTCTAGGCAGAAAATTGCTTCGAAGTCAATCTTGCGACATTCAATGCATATTTCGTTGGCTCTGTCAATCCCCGCATCGCTGCATTCGACGCGTCGGCGCTCCTTGCTTTGACGAAACCTTCTTAATAAGCCAGACATGGGAAGGAAAGTGAAGCTTGCCCGGGCGCACATGCGCAACGGACACAATTAATTGGAATTGTTGCATCTCGAGATCTCTCAAAGGGTTTGCAGCGGCAGCATGATTATATCCATCAAAAGACCCAGACCAACATTGTTGACCATGTGCCTCCCGATCTGCAACCGGTGAGGGAGGGCACCAATTGAAGCAGCCTGCAGTGACAAGAGAGCCTGGCTCAGCCCAGCAAGAAAGCCTGGCTCAGCCCCCAAGCGGCCGACCCAACGTTACAATACGTGAGGGTGATGAGAGGCGGTCGTTTATTCCGTAGTTATACATCGGGGCGTCAATTCCGAGAGCAATAATAAATAGGCTTAGTGCTTACTGAAGTACATGACCAGTAGAGTTGATTCATTGCTTGGCAGCACTACCGAGTACGTGCATAACGTTAAGCCTCCCGTCCAAGCTCAGTGAGTCTGATGCAAAAGACTCCGTCGTCTTCACGTGCATCTGCGTCTAGTTACATTCTTATCGGTAACTTGCTTGCTCCGTGTTTCTCACCTCTCAACAAACATCCTTCGCCAAAGGCGGCGAGGCCATCTTCCTCCTCCAGCATACAAGAGGTCTGCGGTCTTTCGCAGATATGCGAACTTTTAACGACTTGCACGATTCCACCAAGCCGCGAGCAAGAACGCCCTCTCTTGGCGCGAGCAAGGCATGCCAACCCCTCGCCCCGCCGGATATGGACGGACAGTTTCCTGAACCCGTCGCCGGTCCGGTCGGTACTCGTTAGGTTTCCGGGGTTATTTCGCGGGCGAACGGCGAGCACCCACGTCATCCCCGAGGCGGCTGTATCCATCTCGGGTGCCGACTGTCATATAGGTAGCCGGCCGTGGCAGGAGAATGCGTACGTGAGAGCCGAGCCGCGTCGTGTTTCGGGGGGACACAGGCTTGAGCAGTGCTGCTTGCTTGCGAAATGCCCAGACATGTTGCAGCCCAAGGCCCTGGGTCACCCCCCAACAGCCTCCACGGCATCATCTCCCAACTCGGCGCAAATGTCGATCCGGCGTGTTGGAACGGAGGTGGGTGGTACGTGGTTTGTGTCACATGTGTGTATGTGTGTGTATCGTCCCTCGGTATTTCCGAGGTCAGTCGAAAAAACCCAACAACCCCGTCACTCAGGGCAGATGCCATGTCTCCTGTCCACACTGTTTTTCTATCCTCTCCACAAAGGCGTCGACGCGGTCGAGCAACCAGCCGGACTCGATCGGCGCGGACCGGGGGAATTCGGCTTGTGGCCCAGACTGACCACCTTGGCGGTCCGGCAGATCTGCGCCGAGTACGAGAACTGCACGCAGGCGCCCATCGCCTCGCAGACGCTGCGGCAGTCGGCAAACGAGGCCGCCCCCTTATCCTGGACGCTGTCCGAGAGGTTGTCCCAGTCTGCGATCTGAGACTTGATCTGGGGCATGACGTAGTTTTTGAACACGTCGCCGTGGCGGAGCAATGGTTTCCCCATCTAGACAAAAAGAGGTAGTTAGCACCGGGGCAGGTAGGGCGGTAGGGGGGTACTGGGCTACTGGGGCCATCGAGACACTCACGCTGTTCCAATTCCGCTCAAACTCGGACAACCGGACGACGTCCTCCGGGGTGAGGTGGTGGTAGCTGGCGGCATAGTAGCACCACGCCTTGTTGTACGGGTCGCTCATGGGCTCCCGGAACTGCATGTCCGAAGGCTGCCCGTCGTACAGGTTCGGGTGCGAGAAGAAGAGATCTACCCCAACGTCGTTCAGGGCCTTGCCGAGCACGCAGTCCCCGGCCCAGTGGTCGGCCGTGTAGTCGTTGTACATCTGCACGTTGGCCTTGACGTGCTCGACCATCATCTCGAGCGCCGGTCGCGAGATGACGAAGCCCGAGCCCCCGTAGGCGAAGATGACGTCGCCGATCTGTATGGCGTACCCCAGGTAGTACGGCAGGGACGAGTCGAAACGCGCGAGCCACGAGATCAGGTTCCGCCAGAGGATGTAGCTGTCCCCTTCCAGGAAGACGTACCACTTGGCCTCGGGCCGTAGCCGCAGCGTCCGCTCGGCCATGGGCAGGAACTTCCACTTATCGAGCTTCCAGCCCGGGCTGTCCCGCCCGCTCTTCGAGTTGCCCGCCGCCGACCACCGCGCGATCTCGGCGGCGGAGAAGGCCGACCGGCCTCCCGCCTGCAGGCGTCGGTAGTAGTCAAAGTCGGGATGGCTCATCGTGATCTCCTTGTCTACCTCGTCCAGGACGTTGTACACGTGCTGGTTACCGATCATCTCGTCGAAGTCCGAGTAGATGACATAGTGCGGCACGCAGCGCAGCGTCCCGTTGAGGTGGGCCGGCACTTGTGCCAAGGCGTCATTACTCCCCGTCTTGAAGACGACAAAGACGTCTTCCATGCCGTCCGGAGAATCGCACACATCCCCTCGGAACGCCGGGGCGTCGCCAAAGAGGCGAGCCCGGGCGGCGTGCATGGAGCCGCGATAGTAGACTACATAGATGAAGAGGAGAGCGCCTGCGGCGGCAACACACAGCCGTAGTGATCCACGGCAGGGTGCAAACCGAGACGGTTTGTACATGGTGTGATGGTGTGCGGGCAATCAGTTTGCTGTATAACTATCACACGAAAGACGGAAAGGCGGCAGGCAGCAGAGATGGAGAGAGCGACAGAGGGCTCAGAGAGAAGAGAGAGAGAGAGAGGAGAGAGAGGAGAGAGACCCAGGCTAGTTAGTGCGTCTTTGACTGACAACACGGCATAGTTACTCGGACTCGGTATCGTCAACGCGGCAGAGACGGCTTTATGTTTTATCAAACGGGCAAGTAGAAATGCGAGGGTGAGTAGTGAGTGACGCGCGGTCCTTATGAAGCGCTTACGAGCTGCTCCCAGTTGATCCGCACGCACCAGCCCGGATGTGTGGGCACAATACGGACACAGCGTGCAAGCATTGTTGGCCGACAGAACCGATGTTTCGTATGTCGATCCAACCCGGCTTCGTGTTGATTGGCCGGTCGTGCTCACGATCCCTGCAGGGCATGTTGCCGAGTCGAACCACTTTGACCATCCCAACTCTGTCCAAGAAGATTGACCTGTCACAGGGGGGAGAAGGGGGCAGCCTACTGTGTCCAAGTACACAGTAATTACGAAGTATGTATGATACGAGCTTTGCGGATTGCCCGGCTGTGGTTCTGCTTGTGGAGTGGGATGCAACCGGCCATTCGGGTAACTATACTTTGTCAGAAATTGGAAACTAGGGTGGCGAGTCAAGATCAGGAATGTGTCGTATCAGACAAGAAGCTGTAGCATACCATGGTCCATGGGCGGGGGGAAGGGAAGTTACCGAGACCCCCCCCAATAAGTCACACAAAGTCTAGAAAGTTTCAGATACACCAACCGCGTTTGACTATTTCAAGACGCCAACCACGGCTGAGCCCGACTATAACCAGCATCCATCAAAGCTAAACAGTACGCTTACGTACCGTAGTTTAGGTCGTACATCCAAGAACAAACTAGTTGACTGTCGCTGTCAAACTTAGTTCAACCACTGAACACCATCGTGTCGAATACAGTTGAGCAATGCGACAGCCGTGCATGCATCATCCATCTGTTCCCGTAGCCAAGGTTGACGTTGCAGTCCAAGTCAATGCACCGAGGGATGAGACGAGGACAGTGGGACGAAACTTGAAATGCCGCGCGACGCCAATGATGCCCGACAGACCATTTGAAGTCTATCGATGATGATATAGCTTACAACCAACCAAGCAAGCATGCTGCGATATGTAAACTTTTATAGAGTTCCTTTGACAACGAAGCAAAAGGTAGGCAGGCACGCACTGCACAAAGCATTGCTCACGTGTCACAGCCCGGCAAGGGGGTCACGCCACGCCGTGGTTTAATGGACTCGAATGTATTCATACTCCGTATTTGTCATAATTGAAAGTCGGTTGTTGTGTTTGTTGCACAGTGTCAGTGCCCGTAGGTCATCGTCGTACTAGAGTATGGTACCGACGTCGTGGGCCATCTGTCTAACTACCACAGTAGGACGTTTCCGTTGCCGGATAGCTAACGTTACCCTACTCCGTAGTTACCAAGGTCTAACGCCAACGCCAACTCCGGCAACCAAACCCTCCCCACACTCTTTTCGAGGGCCACTCGCAAACGAGCATCGTCACTGAATCTTGCCAACGCCTTTTAGTCTCAAATACACATCCGTGCCCCATCCGTAAAGACTCTGAACGTTGATACCGCCCCCAAAGTACTCGGCATACGCGCGACTCAACGGCAACCCATATCCCAGTCCCGCAATCGAGCTCCCTCCTCCGCTGGCACCCGATATGACACTAAGCGCATCCGCGCCACTGCCGCTACCGGGAATCTCGTCTTCAGAGAAGGTTGTAAAGCTATAGCTCCAGACGTCGGGTAAAACCTCGGGCGCAATGCCGCCGCCTCGATCGCGAATGCGTATCGTCACCCCCGGTGCATTGTCGTCGAGAGGCCTGATGTCTTCGCTCCGAAAGGCGCCCTTGTCCTCGGCCGGCGGAGTCAGTCTGACCCTCGGTGGCCCGGCATCCGGGGGTTCCGGAGCAATGGTAATGACTATAGGCTCGTCGTTGCGCCTGTTCTCGACAGTGGCCCTGAAGGCGTTCTTGAGCAGCTCCGTCAGAATGTACTCCAAATGCATAGGCACGTAGGCAAACTGCGTGTCGGGCTCGCCGTCAATGATCCACTTGGGCCGTATCCCGTACTTGAGCTCGCAGATCTCCGCTACCCAGTTGGCGCACGAGTCCACAACCTGCGCAGGACACAGCGCTGTATCTATGACGCCGATGTAGCTTGGATGTTCGGGACAGGGCGTCGGACTCGCGGCGGGGTCGAAGTGAGGCACAGAGCTGTAGTGTAGCGCAATGTGCTGTTCGGCGATGAGGCGAGTTCCGATTCGCGCACGGAGGTGCTCGTCGAGAAACCGGGTGACCTCGGAAGGGGATATGTATCGCCTACATTCCAAGAAACCCTTGGCCAGGATGGGTATCGTGTCCTGGTGCGTCGTGACCAGTTCGGCAAGGACAGAGGTGAAACGGATCTCAGCGTCGAGGTTCGCAATGGTTCGATGCTTCCACGGAAGCAGCGTCGAGAGGGAGTGGAGATAGTTGTTGTATATCTTGCTGATGTTCGGATTGGACACGACGATGAAGGGCAGGTTGCGCAGCGCTTGGATACGACGGGCCAGTCGGATAGGCAGAAGGCTCAAAGTAAAGTTGGCCGACGAGAAGAGGGCGTCGCTCGCGAGCGGCGGCCGGCCGTGCTTGACTAGATCTGCTAGGCTGAGCGAGTGCTGATGCTTGTTGCAGAGGTCGGCGATGGCATCGTCGGTGACGGCCGCAGTGCTGGGCGGGTGCGACCATTTCTCTCTCGACTCTCTCGACAAGACGTCTCCGGTAGGGGTCGAGTAGAATGCTATTGCAGCCGCTGGCCTACAGAAAGACGACGCGGTGGTGCGAGGGCCCTTGAGTGTACTCAGACATGATCTCAATGGCCGATGTAGAGCCTTCATGGCGGCATCATTGGTATTAGTGCGTAGAAGAAGTGTGCAGCCGGAACTGACTGGGGTTGCAGAATATGGGGGGGGAGGGAGGGAGGGTTTATGGAGAGTCGGTCTGGGAATGTGTGGTGTCTGTGTATGTGTGTCTGTGTCTGTGTGTCTGTGTGTCGCACGACGTCAGCTGGTGGCATAAAGTAACGGCATAAAGTGGCATAAACATACTTATCGCCGCCGATATCAGCCGAGATAAGCTTTTTCCTCTTGCTGACTTGACCAGGACTTGCTAACTAACTTAGCAGGCTTGAACAAGGGCTAACAAGGCATCGATTTTTGTTTCAACTTGACTATTGAAAACAGTTGATCACACATATCGCAGGTCATGTCAGCTGTCACACTCTAATAATATATGCAGGATGCATGAAGTCGCCCGGTATTTAGAAACTTGTTGCACTTGCCGGCATTTGAATAGAAGAAGCCGTCAAAGTCCAACAACGGGCACGGGCGAGTCAGTCTATGATGGCTGTATTACACTGACTGCATTATACTGACTGTACTACACGCATTGTGTTTATATGAAATTCTGCTAGTATGAGAGACCCAAAAACCATCAAAGCTTGCCCGATGCCTGAAAATGCATTATATCCTCAATAGACCATGGCAGGATGTACCCAATCGAGCTTCTTCTTGTCATCCAACGCCCGCGCCGAGTCTTTTTCTACTGCCAAAACCAACACCACATGAGTCCGGTCAAAGTCGTGCGTACATGCGGAGATGACTTCGTTTATACACGTCACCGAGAGGAGAGGGAGCTGCCACTACAGTGGCAACCTGCTGCCGCCCCGCTCTCCTTTACATGCTCGCGAGCTCATTGTCGATCTGGCGATCCATGAACGTCCTCCTCTCGCCCACAAGCTCTGTCTGCAGGCGCTGCTCCACTAGAGCTCGCACCTGCTTCTTTGTGACGGTATCGAGGTCGATCTCTCGCAGGACACTCTGGATGGCCTCGACAATCATGCCGTCGTCGGGACCTGCGTTGCCGCGCTGGAAGTCAAACGACACCATGCTCTGGTTGCCGGCCCCGTGCTGGCCGAGAGCCGATCGGTGACCGCCAGAGTAGCCCATGGCCGGTGACGCGTTGGCGACACTGCGGAGGTTTGACATGGACGGCCGGTTGCCAACCTGTGATTCGGCGTATGGACTCTGCATGCGCTGGATCTCGCCAAAAGAGGCCGTGGACTGGCGGTGCATGGGGTTGTCGCTATAAGGCGCGAACGACTGGTTGCGAGAAGCGTTGTTGCCAAAGGGGGCCGGGGACTGCGGCGGCATAAAGGCAGAACCAGCACGGCCATTGCCTTGAAGTCCTCGCAGCACGCTTGCCTGTTGCACCGACGAATACACGCTCTTCATATCGTCCATCTCGTAGCTGTCGCCAAAAGGAGTGCCGTAGTCGGCCTTTTCGCCCTGTACGCCACGGCGGCCAGGGAGGTTGTTCAGGTACGCATAGTCGTCCCATCGTTGGAGCGGGATGCTGGAAGGCAAGAATACCTCGTCTTCGACGGCAACAATCTTCTTGTCTCCTTTTTCTCCAATGACGACACGAGTGTTACCCCAACTGAAATCATCCTGGCACCAGAACGAGTAGATTGGCAGGATGAAACTGTAGATGGGGAAGGCAAGCATGTATATGATCATCCATCCGATGTGCTGCCACTTTCGTCTCAGGATGAAGATGAGTGCCTGGAGACCATACACAGCTGCAATCATGATGATAGAGATCATCGGGAATGCACCAGATCCAGACGCCACACGGTAAATCAGGTAGCCAAGATAGACGGTCGTCGCCGGCAGAATGATTGTTCCTGCCAGATCGATAAAAACGATGAAGCGCATCGAGAAGCAGCAAAAGCCACACATGTCCTTAAGCATCATAAGTTCGACAAGATTATGGATGGTGGAATTGATCCATCTTCTGCGCTGGGAGAGCAGAACGCTCCAGGTCTCGGGTGCGGCCGTCTCACAGTAGGCGTCGGCAATAAACTTGAAGGACATGCGAGGGAAGTATCGGGTCATAAGGGTGGTGAGATAGCGATCTTCTCCGAGCGACAGCAGGTTCTTCTTGTGAAGGGTATCGACGTTGCATATGCTGTAGTCCCTGACAATGCCGTCGGCAATGATCAACGGCTTGCCTTTGTCGGCAGTACGCAGGCGGTACATGGTGAAACTAGATGCAGGTCAGTCCAGGTTTGCTTATGGTACTTTTCGGGGCATGCTTACCATCCAGGGAGACACGTAACACTGCCAAAGAGCGACTCGAAGGCCTTGGCCAGATTGTGAGAGATGTAGTACTCGTAGACTTGAATCATACTCCACCACGATCGTTCCTCATTCTGAAGACCCGTCTCACCGCAAATACCGGCAATCTTGGCGTCGTTGGTGCAGGCTGCCACAAGTCGGTTAAGGGAATCCTCGCGCACAGAGGTATCGGCATCGACCATGAAAAGGTATTCGTATAGCTCAGGATCGACTCCGATAATGTTGTTGATTTGGTGGAACATCTCCAGTTCGAGCGGGTTCATGGGACCTCGGTGGTGGACACGATTCAAAAAGCTCATCAGCAAGATCTGAGAGTCACGCTTACCACGGTTACCGGGCTTCGACTTGGCTTGCTCCGACTCTTTACCGACCTTGACAACGACAATGTACGGGACGACGTTGCCCTCGAACTCGTACAGACCGGAGTAGACTTTGCCGTAGTTGAGCTGCTCGCTGCCAGTTCCAATCGACTTGAAGGGCAGGGCAGGAGGATCGACCTTTGGGTCGACGCCCAAGATATCCAGCACAATTTTCGGGGTTGGACGGTCGTTCCCCTCTCCGACAATGACACCATCACAGATGACACAGATCAGCTTCCTCTTGTTATCATACTGCAGAGCTGTGAGAGAGTCAAGCGCGTTCCTCAGAGAATCCTCGCCCTCTGTATAAGCAGGCACCTGGCAAATGACGAACTTGTCTTGGGGAGAGGGCCTTCGCTTCGAGCCGAACTGCAAAGCCGAAAGAAACTTGACCAGGATGACAGCACACAAGATGATGGCAAAGGCCAGGAGAAAGTAGTTGTTGGCCTGGCAGCGAGCACTGTACCGGAAATCGGGAATGCCTTTGTAGAACGTGTTCTTGATGCAGTTCATAGTGTTCTGGGCTAGTGCATTGGCGGTCGCGTTACTGGCCTTCGATTTTAGATAGGTGTCCACCAATTTGGTTACGTCGTCGCCAGCATTGTTCGAGACAATGTCTGTCAGGCCCGAGTCCAAGAATTTGTACATGGCTAGGTTGTTCATGACGTCCAGCGTATGGAAGTAGTCGGTAAGATCGTAGATGGCGCCGTCATAGATGACCCATTCGTGGTTCTGATCTTGGCCCTCGCTCAGGACATCCTCGGTGGAAACAACTACATCACCATGATAAAAGTCCTTCACGAAGGGCAGGAAATCGTCGCGGTACCAGTACGGGTTCGAGAGAGCAGAGGAGCCTGCGTTTCCGTATGTGCCCGACGAATGGTCGGCCAGCGAGTTGGTCTGAGTGTTGTTCAGCGTCAGCCTCGTCGTGTCTGCGATGCCGAGGTTGGGGCACGTCAAAGGTAAGGGGGGCACGAAGTAGCTGTCCATGTTTTGACCTGCAAACTCAATCATGTTGGTGGAGTCGGTCTCGACGGCCATGTCGCTGTGTTGACGCTTGTAGAATTTGGTAAAGTCATAGACCTTGCCGTGGATGCTGACCCAGTAATCATCAGAGCCCGAATGGCCCGAAATCTCGGACTGTGTCCAGGCTTTATCCGAGTTGGGGCAAAGGAGAGTGCCGAGCGCGATAATCCAGAAGAGGATGACGGCGTTGAGCAGGAAGATGAAGAAGACCAAGACGACCTTTTCACGCCAGGCAAGACGCACATCCGGCCGCTTCATGCGTCCCACGTGATGAAGGAGGAACGAGGGAATCCAGAATGTCATGCCCCAGACGAGGGCGACCCAAGCGCGACGGCTAAACGTGGTCTGGACCTCCTCGACGTGCTTCCCGGCCGCCAGGTCTGGTTCCAGGTTGTTGATGAACTGGCCATCTGGCGTGTAGTAAATCTGTTCGCGATGCGTGTCGCCCTTTCCTCCTAGACCATAGTCGCCTGCAGCGGCGACGTTACGCATGGCGGTAGGAGCGATGGATGGGGTGGGCAGTTGCTGCTGGCCAAACGTCGCTTGGCTTTGGTTGTGAGAGTGCTGAAGCAGCTGGTCTCGGCTACCGTTGGCGCCATACTCGGCAGGATGGGGCGGAAAGTAGCCACTCCCCGTGTTCGAGTAGCCCGTGTCCAAGCCGCCGGGTGCCATGTTCATATTGATGGCCATGCCAGGGACGTTGTCGGCGGGCTTCAGGTCAAGCATACTCTCCGCCTCCCACCAAGCCGTCTCGCGCATCCACACGCGCTCCTTGCCGACAACAACTTCGCCGTTACTCCAGCCACGCTCGAGGACCCATGTCTCGATGCCTTCTCGGCCGTCTCGGCATCCCAGGGGTGCAAAGCGTTGGCAGAACTCGTCGAGGTCAAAATCGGCGGTGAAATCCAAGTTCTTGTTGCGGCGATTGGCCCATTCGGGCAGTCTCCACGCTCGCAGCTGTCGAGACACGGTCCCCGCAGACCAAGCAGAGTTCACTGCGGGTAGAGCGGCGAGGCTGGCAGGAGACTCGTCCGTCGGGTGCAAGGAAAGGTGGTACCAGACGCGGCTGCTGCCAAGCAGGGCAGGGAGATCCAGACGCCCGGCACGGCCGAGGTTGATTCCTTGGCCAACCACGGGAAAGAGCAGCTTCTTGAGAAAGCCGTCGTCCTCCCCGGAAAGGCCGACCCTTTCGAGGACGACTTCACGCTTCTCGAGGTCGTGCTGCCTTTCTCGTGCGACAGGGCCACTCATGATGCCCAGATCCGGCGCAACGGCCGCCACGGCATTCTGCATCTCTCGGATGACGGAGCTGCCGACCGAGACGACATCGACACCATCTTCCTTCATTTCCGCGTTGATGCCGGTGCTGTCGTCGAAAATTCCCTTCATCGACATGGCCTTGGCCAGCGCCGGGTCGGGAATCTCAACCACGGTAATGCACACCGTATCACCGTTGTCGTTGCCGGAGGTGGGGGTCTGGTTACCACGTCCGTCGACCGACTCGTTTCCGTCACGGATGCGGCCCAAGTGAAGGGCTATTGTTTCGTTCGCCTTGGAAATGACCCAGTCGACTAGTGCTTCGTACAGGCCGCCAACAAGCGTTTTCCTATCCTCTGTGGTGCACTGTCGGGCAAGCACTTCGGGATCAAGTCCCAAAAGACCGCTGACATCTTCGCACATGTCGACAAGAGCCTCTTCGTCGAGGCCGTAGTCCAGAGTGTTACCAAGCTTGAGCAGACCTGCTAGGGTCGAGATGAAGTTGCGATGTGCCGAGCCTTTGATACCGATGTCCTTAAGGGCAGTACGGAAGTCATCAGCCGAAGCCGCATCATCGGCAGTGGGCAAGTACGCAGGAGGGTCATAGGTGCCTGAACGGGCCAACAAGACGTAGCTTGAGGCAGGCTTCAAACCGAGGAACTCGCGCTCGGCGGGCGTGGAGGCTGAAGTCAGCAGGTAGTAGAAGACGTCGAAAGCACGATGACCAGGCTCCGAGGGGATGTTCAGAAGCCCGAGGGATGTGTCAATGCCGCCCTGCGACAGGGCCAGCGTGGCCCCAGTCAAGTTCCCCGTCAGGTTCAGGGTGAGCGTCACACCCAGGGCAGATTGCCGAGGGGTGGACGGGTTGTATGGCGTGACGCACTGAATGAATGGTCGGACTGCCTCGAGCGCAGTGAAGAGAGCAGGCGGGATGGAGAGGGGTAGGGACGACAGGAAGGGCGACAGGAGTGATGGGGTCGACGCATGAAGAGACCTGCATTGCGTCAGTCGAGCTCAGAACTCAAGGTGAAAACTATCCTACGAACCCAAGTAAAATGGTGCCATCTTCTGCACGACGCCGTGCATGTTCCCATGCACGAGCAGCCAACGCTGGGTCGACCGTGCCTCCAGTGCGGCCATCGGGGCCAGGTTGCGCGGCGGTAAGCCATGTGTTCACCACCAGGCTCGTCCCAGCGTCCAGGCGGTAAGGCTGAGATGACAGGTAGATGTTGTGTATGCCATTGAGCAGAGTCGTCGTCGAAACTTGAGAAGCTTGCTGGCCGACTCCTCGGGGTCCACCGCCTTCTGAGGCCACCGAGTACATGGACATGCGGGCTTGCTGGTTCGCCATGGTTGCTCAGATCCGGGCCGTGTTGCCCTCGCGGACAACGACGAAGGTGTAAGGCCGATGATATCTGACGGTGAAGCGTTGCAGCAGGATCAGATTGCTGCGTGTGTCGCGTCTATAGTGGTGGGAGGGATAGCGAGTGTACGCCGAGGGACGCAACGACAACAACAAAATTGTCGGGATATGAAGCCTTGAACGGTCAGTTGTTTACGACGCTCGTCTCCTGTCCAAGAAGTAACAGGTTGATTAAGAAACGATAGGGTATGAAGCCACCGGAGCGAGTGAGGCGGTTGGGTTAGCGATAGGCAGGCTACGAAGAGAAGAAACCTGAAGTCGACAAAACAACTTCCAGGCTGACTGAACGAGCGAGCGGGAAGAACGAGTTGACGATTGATGTCCGTCGATGCTCTCTCTCCCTTTCCCTGCAAATGCAATGGCAATCGAAAAGATCATCATGGCATGGCGGCCTGCATGGCACCGGGGAATTTCTGTACGGCGACCTGAAGAGCCAGCTGCGCAACCGGCTAAGCCTAAAGGAGCTATTTTGCATAAACGTGGGCCGCTGGGACAGGCGAAGGATAGCGTCGATCTGGGTACCACAGTACGCACGCAGTCTAAGTAGTATTCTTGGCCCGCGGAGTGGCCCTAACCAACAGACCAGACCTGTTTTGACGAGGGGCAGCACGCCTTGACAGAACCCCTGACACCCTGCCACTGCTCGCTGCTCACTGCCACCGCCGTGTGCCGCCCGGGTCGTTTGGCGTGAACAGCCGCAGTCTCCACCCACCTGATCAGCACGGCCACTCGAGGGATTGTGCATTACGAAGTACTTATTAACTACAGACAATACAACAATGGGCTGCTCCGTATCCCGCCTGAATACGAAGCGGCGAAATGGGGTCTTTACCTTTACACCACGGATCATCGCAAGCAAGGACCATCTTTGACAGTACGAATAACAGTAACAACACCAACAAGTTATCACTTTATTTCGTGTTTGCTCGAGTCTTGTTGTACAAGAGGGCCTACTATGAGCCTACTGTGAAAACACGGCTGTGATAGTAGTCTACGTAGTATAGTCATGCATCTGTGATCAGAGTCTGTGTCCCGAGGCGACACTCGACCACTGTTCGGCAACGTTGGTCCCCCCCATATTGATGCCATCCGTCTTGCGTTATGATAAGGTGCATTGATGGCGGAGTGACTGATAAATGAGTACTTCGTAAATTCTCCTCTGGTTCCACCGGATCAGAAACACTTCCTCGTTGCTTCACATTGAGAGCAGGTCTGCTCCTCCTCTTCCTCCTCTCCCCGTCAGGTTGTCCTTGCCCAATGAAAACCTTAAAAAGGGGTCGAAAGCCTGTGTGTTGTGCTATTACCCCTGTGAAATAAATGGGGCTAATGTCCGTCTCCGCGTCCCCAGTATCCGTACAATGAAGTAGTTCTTACGTAGTACACTGTACTACGTTTTATTTTTAGGTATCAAAAGATGGATTCGGTTGTTCTAACAAGTCAACTTCCAGTACTACGTAAGAACGCAGTTCGGCCATCCGTTCATCTGCTAACTAGGGGAGTTGAAGTATCTACTGGACGGATACATGATGGTCAATACATCCCGTGACTACCAGGAATGTCACGGTGAGCTGTATAGTGAGTGTAAAAGAACGAGGCAGTTCTTCGGCACAAACCTTCCTTGTGCAGCCGCCCCGTCCGGTTCGCAGTGTGCGAGTGTGCGAACTCACCAAGCAAGGTGCTTACTAAGTTAGTGGTATCCGTACTTTGCATTCTGCTTGCAAGACGTCTTGGTGAACCGATATGGAGCAAACAGATGGAAGTAGCTAGGCAGCTGCAATCGGCTAACCGTAGGATGTACCTTTATACAA
The DNA here is from genome assembly GCA_022414665.1 of Arthrinium puccinioides. Classification (NCBI taxonomy): domain Eukaryota; kingdom Fungi; phylum Ascomycota; class Sordariomycetes; order Amphisphaeriales; family Apiosporaceae; genus Arthrinium; species Arthrinium puccinioides. Next base: position 1,052,239 of record JAIUNF010000004.1, read on the forward strand.
GAAGTCAACTTATGCACCACTTGGGACCAGGATGTGATGCAGAGCCGCCTCGGCAGTTCATTAACTTACGAGTCTACGAAGTAGTCGGGTGAGTAGGGCAATTTCGATGTTGAGATGCGTTGGTTGTCGCTCAACAAGTCTACCAATACCAACAGCTACGGAGCAACGTCAACGTGTTAACCATTGTTAACCACCACTTTGCTCGAGTTACTAATAACTACACAATACTGCGTATAACAAGGCCCCAAAGATGGGGTCGACGACCAAGGTTCAAAAACGTGCAGCTCCTCATCCCATCAGCGTCTGAGACGGAACCTAACGGCCGAATCGCCCGCGCTACGGTCGCTGGGAAGATGCATGTTCGTGCACATCACAGACGCGACGAGAAGCTTCAGCTCTGTCCGCTGTCCGAGAGCTCCTGTCAGAGTGTCAAGAACTGCCCAAGTACTCGACTTGCGAGGCGAAATGATTGTTGACGAGACATCTAATACCATTTCCGGGAATTGGGGTGGTGTGTGTATGTACTTCGTATGTGCGTGTGTGTGTGTGCATGCATACGAAGTACATACATATGGCGGTACGGAGTACGGCGGATCAACATCCATCGTACCCCACAACATGCATAGCCAAGGAAAGGACAGGATTTTCTTGCTGTCCGTCCGGCGTGTCCACGGATGAGCCCCTGAATGGATGCTGTCATCAGACTGCACAGGAGCGAGTAACTTGGGCGACTAGGATCTGGTTAGTACGATGCAGAGCACAGGTACGGAGTACGTAGAAGTAGTACAGTAATAAGCAACTAGGCTAGGGTGCCCAGAACCGCACTGCTGTTAAACACACGGTATCCGTACTCCGTACTTCCCAGGGGATCATGCCCGGGGACGCGCCAGTAGCAGTCGGTCTGGAATGCCGCCCCGTTCACTTGTGACAATGGTCCCGTCGCCCCCGTAACAGGTGCACACTACACAGTACTGTGTACGAAGTAGTGTGTGGAATTCTGTGCCTTGGCTAGTTCACCAACGCAGTTTCGACTGGACGGGCAGGGCGAAGAGACAGCCGCCAGGTCAAACCCTCCTGATTGACAAACTTCGGGCAGCAGGTGTCGTCAGAGACCGTGTCAGAAGAGCCGTGTGACACAACTAATACGGAGTAAGTTACGCGTAGATGGCTGCTCGGCGACGGGCTCGTAAACACACGTTCCCTCGCGCTGCCTGCAGGCAGGTACGCACGTACACAGTAGTTACGAAGTATGTAGCGCGCAACCTTGGACGCATTGGTTGGACAACTTGTACTTGCACGAGCTGGGCCTAGTCTCACCGGACGACCCCAGTGGCGCCACTCTCCAGGCTTCGTATGGTCCCGCTGCGCTCCCGGTCTCTGCAGGTCGCCGTACCCGAGGCAGAAGCCTATGCGAGAAAACAGTCCGTCAGACACGAGAAGAAAGACTGCTGCCATCCATCTCGTTTCGTCGATAGACCATAGTTCCAGAAGAAGCGCTGTGGAAGAGCGAGCTTGACTGAACCGAGCCATTGTCGCCGTCTTCCCCTTTCCCCTTCTCCATTCCTCACATTCGCTTTAGCAATCGCCGCATCGCTCACTTGGATACCAACTAGTAGTTACCTAATATCTTTTTGTCGAGGGAGCGCTGCATGAGAGGAAAAGACGTCTAGACCAGCGGATCGAGGCGCCTTTCTTCGCCGTCTGCCTACCTACCGCTGAGAGCTGGAAATACTACTCAGAATCCCATTCACAATCACAATCCCAATCCCAATCCTAACTCCCGGGCCGACTGGATAAACCCGTCATCTAGGTTTGGCCGCTTGCAAGTACCGGATTCTGGCCGACTTCTCACCATGGCTTTGAACCTGCCGATGGGTGGCAGCGGAGGGGCTCACACGCAACCCTCATTGCCTTCGTTGCCCGCCCATCTACAGTCGGACACGCACATAACAGCACACTTGGCCAGTCGTTTCCATGTGTCTGTACCAACTGCCCGGCTGTCGTCTCACGCCCTTGTGTCTCTGAACACGTACACGTCGTCGACAAAAGGTCTGGATGGCGGAAAGGAGGGAAGCGCCATGGCCGGTGCCGAGGACATGGCAGACAGGGCCTTCATCCGGCTCGGTCACCGCTCAGAGAACCAGGCCATCATGTTCTTGTAAGTCTTGCGCGCCCGAAGCCGAAGGAGAAGGAAGACCCAGCTAACACATGCACTAGGGGAGAATCTGGCTCCGGCAAGACCACGATCCGTTCTCATGTTCTTGCTGCCCTCCTCAACAGGTCCTCTACGCCGTTGTCCTCCAAGGTCTCCCTGGCTGCCTACGTCTTCGACACCCTGACGACCACCAAGACGGCCACCACACCGACCGCCTCGAAAGCCGGTCTCTTCTACGAACTCCAATACGACACTGCCTCTACCACGAATCCGCTGCTGATCGGTAGTAAGCTGTTGGACCATCGTCTGGAGCGTAGCAGGATCGCAGAGGTGCCCACCGGCGAGAGGAACTTCCACATTCTCTACTACCTGCTCGCGGGCACCAGCGGCGCCGAGAAGGCTCATCTTGGCATCGACACGCCCAACGACACCGGGGGTCAGCGACGATGGAAGTATCTCGGCCATCCTACCCAGCTTAAGGTTGGCATCAACGACGCCGAAGGCTTTCAGCTGTTCAAGACGGCCCTGCGCAAGCTCGAGTTCCCTCGCGGTGAGATTGCCGAGATATGCCAATTGCTGGCATGCATCCTGCACATCGGCCAGCTGGAGTTTGAGATGACAGAGAACACAACGACCACAGCAGATGACAGTGGCGGTTTCTCACACGAGGGAGGCCAGACTGTGACGGCCGTCAAGAACAAGGACGTCCTCGGCATAATCGCTGCGTTCTTGGGTGTCGGCTCGGCGGACTTGCAACAGACCATGGGCTACAAGACCAAGATGATTCACCGCGAGAGAGTCACGGTCATGTTGGACCCCAATGGCGCCCGGGCAAACGCTGACGAGCTTGCCCGCACCCTGTACTCCCTGCTGGTGGCCTATGTCATTGAGACCATAAACCAAAAGATCTGCGCTCCCGAAGAGGCCATCTCCAACACCATCTCCATCGTTGACTTCCCTGGTTTCTCGCAGCAGACTTCGACCGGCTCTGCGCTTGATCAACTCCTCAATAACGCTGCAACAGAGAACTTATACAACCTGGCATTGCAGAACTTCTTTGATCGCAAAGCGGATCTGCTCGAGACGGAAGAAGTAGCAGTCGCCTCCACAAGCTACTTCGACAACTCGGACGCCGTCAAGGGCCTGCTCAAGCCCGGAAACGGTCTGCTTAGCATCCTCGACGATCAGACCCGCCGGCACCGTACGGATTTGCAGCTTTTGGAGAGTCTCCGCAAGCGCTTCGAGGGCAAGAACCCAGCCATCACCGTGAGCTCTGCGCAGGCTAAGCTGCCCGGCAGTAACTTCTTCACCGAGAACACGGCCGCAACCTTCACCGTCAAGCACTACGCTGGCGAAGTCGAGTATTCCATCAAGGGCCTCGTGGAGGAGAATGGCGAGGTCATTTCCGGTGACCTGATGAACCTCATCAACTCGAGCAAGAGCGAGTTCGTCTCGCGTCTGTTCGGCCAGGAGGCCCTACAGACGGTGATGCACCCTCAAGAGCGGACGACGGTGATGCAGGCCTCCGTCAGTTCCAAGCCTATGCGTGCACCCAGCGTCATGTCCCGTAAGACAACCCGAACCGCCCGCACCAATCGCGCGCGGCGACAAGGTTCCAACGATGACTTTGGTAGTGACGGCGAGGGCAAGGAGGGCAAAGCCGCTGGCGAGTCGAGGAAATACAGCCGCATGTCTTCGGAGCAAGGTGCTTCTGGACAGTTCCTGTCTTCTCTCGAAAACGTCAAGACGTCTCTCACAGCCCCAAACACCAACCTCTACTTTGTCTTCTGTTTGAAGCCCAACGACCGCCGCATAGCGAACCAGTTTGACAGCAAGTGCGTTCGAACGCAGGTCCAGACCTTTGGCATTGCCGAGATCAGCCAGCGTCTTCGCGCCGCCGACTTCAGCTTGTTCCTGCCTTTCGGCGAGTTCCTCGGACTCGCAGACGCCGAGACCATCCTCGTGGGCAGCGAGCGAGAAAAGGTGGAAATGGTTGTCCATGACCGTCAATGGCCCAGCAACGAGGTGCTGATCGGATCCACCGGTGTCTTCCTCAGCGAGAGATGCTGGATGGAGGTTGCCCAGCTGGGAGACGGCGTATCCGGCCGCTTCCAGTCCGAAGCCGGCGATGGCTTGACCCCCTCACAAGACCCCTTCCTCTCCTCCAAGGAGCGACTCGGCCACTCGCTCGGCAACACGCCGCAGTACAGCGACAAGAGCAGAGCCGGGTACTTCGGAAGCGGTGACATGGACAATCGCTCCGAGGCCGGCACCGCACTGGGCGCCGGTGACATGTTCAAGAACTTTGACACCAGGGAACAGATGGCGGAACGAGGCAACGAAAAGGCCCTCGTGGAGGTTGAGGAATATAAGGACAGCGCTACGCGTAAGCGCTGGGTCTTTGCCACGTACGCCATGACGTGGTTCATCCCCGATTTCCTCATCCGGTGGTGCGGCATGCCTCGGAAGGATGTCCGCGTGGCCTGGAGGGAGAAGTTGGCCATCAACATGATGATTTGGATGGCCTGTCTTACCGCCGTCTTCTTCATGATCCTCTTTCCCACCATCATCTGTCCCACGCAGCACGTCTACAGCCCAGCCGAACTCGCATCGTACAACAGCAAGGACGGAAGCAGCGGCTCCTACGTCGCTATCCGCGGTCAGGTTTTCGACCTGGGCGCCATTTCCACAAACCACTTCCCCAAATTTGTCACCCAGAAGTCCATCCTCAACTATGCGGGTGTGGATGCCACATCATTGTTCCCCGTGCAGGTCTCGGCCCTGTGTCAGGGAATCGATGGCAGTGTCGACCCGACTGTCACGCTCGACTACACGTCGACGAACTCGTCTGGCGCAGCCAATGTCATTAGCACCGACGACAATAACTGGAAATACCACGATTTCCGCTACTTCACCGATCTGTACCAGCCTGATTGGTTCTACGAGCAGATGGTCGTCATGAAATCCCTTTACAAGAAGGGCAACATGGGCTACTCGGCCGAGTATGTCAGTACGCTAGCCTCGAAGCAAAATATTGCCATCATGAACAACCGTGTCTACGACTTGACCAAATACGTCGCTGGAGGTCGGAACATCCAGGCACCGAAAGGCGAGGCCGCTCCTACTGACCCCGATATCACCGACTTCATCCATCCGGTCATACAGCAGCTGTTCATACAAAAGGCTGGTTCCGACATCACCGACCTGTTCAACGCGCTCGACATTGACCCGGTCATCATCAAGCGACAGCAGCTGTGTCTGGACAACCTCTTCTACGTTGCAGACGTAGACACCCGAAACTCGGTCAAGTGCCAGTTCGCAGACTACCTGATCCTCGCCATCTCCGGTATCCTCATCTGTATCATCGGATTCAAGTTCCTTGCGGCTCTTCAGTTCGGCTCCAAAAACATCCCCGAGAACCTGGACAAGTTCGTCATGTGCCAGATTCCTGCGTATACCGAGGACGAGGACTCGCTGCGTCGTGCCATCGATTCCGCCGCCCGCATGAAGTATGACGATAAGCGCAAGCTCCTCGTACTCATCTGCGATGGTATGATTATTGGTCAAGGCAACGACCGTCCCACTCCTCGCATCGTTCTCGACATTCTGGGCGTCTCCGAGACGGTCGACCCTGAGCCCCTCAGTTTCGAATCCCTCGGCGAGGGTCTTAAGCAGCACAACATGGGCAAGGTTTATTCTGGTCTCTACGAGGTCCAGGGCCATATCGTTCCCTTCCTGGTCATCGTCAAGGTCGGCAAGCCCTCCGAAGTCTCGCGTCCCGGAAACCGTGGCAAGCGAGATTCGCAGATGATCATTATGCGCTTCCTCAACCGCGTCCACTACAACCTCGCCATGAGCCCCATGGAGCTCGAAATGTACCACCAAATCCGCAACATCATCGGCGTGAACCCAACGTTCTACGAGTATCTGTTTGGTATCGACGCCGATACCGTGGTTGCCCCCGACTCGGCGAGCCGCATGGTCTCTGCATTCCTGGATGACACGAGGCTCATCGCCGTGTGCGGTGAGACCGCCTTGACCAATGCCAAGTCCTCCTTCGTCACCATGATTCAGGTCTACGAGTACTACATTTCGCACAACCTCTCCAAGGCCTTCGAGAGCTTGTTCGGCAGTGTCACCTGCTTGCCCGGTTGTTTCTCCATGTACCGCATCCGCGCGGCGGACTCGGGAAAGCCCCTTTTCGTCAGCAAGGAGGTCGTCGAGGCGTACTCGACCATCCGTGTCGACACCCTCCACATGAAGAACCTCCTCCACCTGGGTGAGGATCGTTACCTGACTACGCTCCTCCTCAAGTTCCATTTCCAGTACAAGACCAAGTACATCTTTGCCGCGCACGCCTGGACCATCGCTCCGGACTCGTGGAAGGTCTTCCTGTCCCAACGTCGACGATGGATCAACTCGACAGTGCACAACCTCATGGAGCTGATTCCCCTGGGCCAGCTCTGCGGTTTCTGCTGTTTCAGCATGAGATTCATCGTTTTCGTCGACTTGCTCTCCACCATTGTCCAGCCCGTCACCATTGCCTATATTGTCTACCTCATCGTCCTCGTCGCCACCAAGGCTACCCTCGTACCCATCACCGCCTTCATCATGCTGGGTGCCATCTACGGTCTGCAGGCCATTATCTTCATTATGCGCCGTAAGTGGGAGATGATTGGCTGGATGATCCTGTACATCCTGGCCGTGCCCGTTTTCTCGTTCGCGCTACCCCTGTACTCCTTCTGGCACATGGACGATTTCTCCTGGGGCAACACGCGTGTCGTCACGGGTGACAAGGGCAAGAAGGTCGTGGTCACCGACGAGGGCAAATTTGACCCGGACTCGATCCCGCGCAAGAAGTGGGAGGAGTACCAGGCCGAGCTGTGGGACGCGCAGACGGCATCGCGCAACGGCGGCGACGACGCGCGCTCCGAAATCTCGGGCTACAGCTACGCCACCAAGCAACACGTTGTCATGTCCGACTACAACCACACGCCGAGCCTCCACGCCGGCTCCAACTATGGCATGGCGCCGCCCTACGACCCGCGGACCCTTGCCGGCGCCGGTCACCTGTCCCGCATGTCCCTCGCGCCGTCAGAGATTATGGGCGCGCCGGGCAACCGCACAAGCCAGTTTGGTGGCTCTCAGTTCTTCGGCAACCAGCAGGAGATGGAGATGGCCAACCTCGCCGGCCTGCCCAGCGACGACGCCCTCCTGGCCGAGATCCGCGAAATCTTGCGCACTGCCGACCTCATGACCGTCACCAAGAAGGGCATCAAGCAGGAGCTCGAGCGGAGGTTCGGCGTCCCTCTTGACGCCAAGCGGGCCTACATCAACAGTGGTATGTATACATGTATTCCTCCACCTCATCTGATCATGAACATGTCCCGCTAACGAAACCGCCACAGCTACCGAAGCGCTGTTGTCCGGCCAGCTTTAAATGTCCCAAGCGTTCTTGTACTCTCCCATCCTCGCCGATCGAAGTGTCGGTGGATATTCTGTCATGTTAGATAACGTCGTCATCAAAGAAAAGGTGACCTGGTCATACACATATAATATAATGCATACGCTGGGCAATCGGGATTACATCACGCAAAAGGGGACAAAAATGACGTTGGGGCGTCAAACCGCCAGGACACGGCTGCGTCTACGTTGTCGTCGTGGGCAAAGTCGTCGGGTTGTTGCTATGTACGGGGGTGTGCATGTTTTGGTTCCAGATCGAAAGAAAACCCAAGCAGACAGCTGAGGGGTAAAGCGTGGATACATTGGAGTTTGTTGTTTAGTTTGCGATATTGGATATGCATTGGATACTGATCGTATACACACAAAGAGTATACTACTTGCCCATCCTCCTTGCCTTGTGCGTGATTTTGCATCCACACTTTTCAGAACTTGCGGATGGATAGATACTGTTGTACTGATGCCGTATTAGAATGCGAAAACCGTACAGCATCATGACAACGAGTGGTAGTAATAAGACTATGTATTGCTAATCTGCTGGGTTTTGCAAGTCTGTTGATCCAAAATCTTGCGACATCTCAAATTGCGGCCGCCTAATCGCAGTCTCATATTCAATCAGGTCGTGAGTGGCAGTATATCCGGCACCGGGCCCAAAGGTGTAATAGAAAAGGGGTTGATCTGGGTGTGGCTCTTGGTGTAGTGGTTCTTGATGTGCAGGAAGTTGGTGGTGTCCTTGAACGCCGGGTGGTTCCAGTACAGGTTGCGCATCCAGTCGTGGAGGAAGGGGTAGCCGGTACGGATATCGCGCAGGTTGCACTTGAAGTGCTGGACGTAGACGGGGTCGAAACGGATCAGGGTGACGTATCTGTACAGAGGGTTAGATCTTCACGGGTATCGCGTAGTATTGAGAGGAACAACCACCCCCCTCCCCAAAAAAGAAAGAAAGAAAAAAGAAACTTACAGCCTGACGTCCGTCTCCGTGATCTCATTTCCGAAATAGAACGGTCCCTTGGCCTTGTTCTCCTGCAGGTGCTTCTCTGCTCGGTCGAGAGCCTCGAAGAGCTTGACCACGTTCTTCTCGTATGCTTCCTGCGTCGTGGCGAAGCCGCTCTTGTACACGCCATTGTTGATCAGGTCGTACGTCCACTCGCCGGCCTCGTCAATGTCCTTGCGCAGAGCCTCGGGGTACAAGTCGATCCCGGCCTTGTCGGCGGGGAGGTGGGCGTCAAAGGCGTTGCCCAGCATGCGCAGGATCTCGGAGCTCTCGTTGGACACAATGGTCTTCTGCACCTTGTCATACAGCACGGGCACCGTGAACCGCGCATCGTAGTTCTTGTCGGCGCTGAAGTATATGTCGCGCAGATGGGTGAAGTTGTCGTGCAGAGGGTCCGGAATCACGTTCTCGCCTTCGGCGTCCTTGTCCTCGATCGTGGGGAAGCGCCAGCCTGGTGTTTCGCAAGTTTGTCAGTCAGTCAGTCACGCCTCTGGCTGGGGAGTCAAGGTAGCTAGCTAGCTAGCTCGTCGTCTGCGAAGAGACCGGCAACGCACCCTTGTCGGCCATGTGCCAGTGCACGCTCGAGAAGGTGATGTACTCCTCCAGTCCCTTCAACTTTCTCGCGATCAACGTCCGGTGAGCCCAAGGGCACGCGTACGATACGTATAGATGGCTTGTTCGCCTCGTCAGCTTCGCGCTTCTTCGGAGCACGACAGTCACAGAACTGGACTTACTAGCGACCCTTCTCGGCAGGGAACTTGGCACCAGGCTCGTTCGAGATCCAGTCCCTGAACGAACTGGCCTGGCGCTTGAACTCGCCGCTCTTGTCGCCGGGCTTGACCCATGAGGTGATGTTACTTCCGGAAGACTAAAGTTACTATCAGTCGTCGTCGCATTTCGGCATGAGGCACGAGGATGCACAGTATGCTTTCAGGCATGTGAAAGACAACGAGGGGACCCAGCACAAGCTCACTTACCATCCCGGAGTGAATACTAAAGAAGCGAGGCGATGCCGAATGTGCGTCTTCTAGAGAGAATCGGGCCGTGCGGGACGAAACAGTTCTGATATGAACTGATGTGAGAAGAGCTAGATGAGATCTCGCAACACGAGAGACGAGTCTAGAGTTCATGGACAAGCTGATGAGAATGAGGGGTCTTTCTCGTCGTCTCCTGAACGCGGGGACGTCTTTATACCCTACCCGTAGCTCAGATTGCCGAAGTATTACAGGACGCGCTACCAAAGGACAAAGTTGCTGACAAGCTCGTTGACCTCTAGTCACCTAATCCGAGTACTGAACCTGACAACGAAGTTGTGGTGCTTTGTCATGACCATGTACGATATGGATGAGAACTATGTCGCGCGAGTGAGAAGCGGCCAATGGTGACGTACAGACGGCCATGGTGGGGCAGTCTTGGCTAGGATAGCGCTTGCTGAGACTAGCATCATGTAAGTCATCAGTAATACCTACTAAAGCTAACCCTTGCTTACTGCGTATAAGCGGAGACGCTGTTTCTCGGGGAAGCAAGAAACGATTGCTGCAATTACCGTTAGTTGACTACTCGTACTCAGACCCTCGAGTATGTAGTTAACCAACTGCATTCGTTGCTCGAGAGCATGCGTGAAATTGCCACTGCCAGTAAACCCGACGGGGCCTCTTCCCGTGCACATCATTGTAATAGTAATCTCAATAAAACTTGCAAGCAGAAAAATAACATGAGCCTACGCAAGTCTATTTGACGGCCACTACACTGCGTTTTTTTTTCTTTCATTCTTCTCCTTTCCGTGCCCAAAAGTCGTCAGTCTGTGGGAACGGAGGACTGCTCACATGGCCAAGCATCTACATGTGCCAATCAGGCATCCAATCGCATGAGGCCAGGCAAGACATTGCGGCTACATGTTGTCCTACCTTATTCTGACCTTGATGTACGGAACCTCGACATCCTCTTCGTTCTTGTCCTCGGCAACAATCTCAAAGATGACCTCCTTTTGGTGCTCAGGAATTGCTTTCTTCGAAATGTGCTCAACGAGTTGGCTGAGCTTCATCGTCATCCGCTCCTTCAACTTGGCCGGGGGAAGAACGAAGCATAGAGCAAGCTCACGCCCGAACTCAACATGCTGATGCTGAGGCCCTTCTTCTCAAAGTACTCGATCAACTCCTTCAACGTAACGTTCTCGAGCTCGAAGCGGTCCCAAATCTTGTCCAAGGTAACCTTACCATCAGGTCCCTCGTACTCCACTTTGGGACTGGCAATCGGCTCGCTGAAGCCGAAGAACGGCAGCGCCAAGTTGATGAAGCCGTTCTTGTACTGTTCGATGTCGGTCTTGCCGTCGATAATCTTGTACAGCTCCAAGATGACCAGGCCGGTGACCAAGGCCGTGGTAGTGGCAATGGCGGGAATGATCTTGCCGGCAATGAACTTGGTCCTGTGGCGGTCGGCCTGCTCAATCTTGTAGTTCTCAGCTCGTAGGTTGCTTGCAGCTGTGATGAAGTCAATGTGGTGGTTCGAGTCATCGTCCTTCTCAAACTCCACCGGGACTAGCTTGAAGCCAGCCATCTTGCTAGGAGTGGGCAAGCTCTGGGTGATCTTCTGCAGCTCAGCTTCGTCATCGAAGCCAGTATTGGCGCTTGGATCCTTTGGAGGAAAGTTAGCCAAGAAAATCAAAATGAGTATAGTCTCGACTTACAGGGTCGCTATCCTTCTCCTGGATCTTGACCTTACTGTCGGGGTTAAAGTCAGGTACAATCATGTTGTCCAAGACCTTGAGATATGAATCCTTGCTAATGCCGTTCGCGTTGATGTTGTAGTTGAAGGCATGCAGGTTAGCCGCAGCAACAACGAAGCCAAAATGTGTCGCATTCTTGGGATCAAACTTGAGAGGGTCAGGGGCGCGCTTCGGGCCAGACCAGAAGGGGCTTCCAGTAGAAGTCACCGAATCTTTGGGAAAGTTGAAGAGAAGCTGTTGAATGGCGTTGTTGTACTGCTTCTCGAACAACATTCGTGCCCAGACGATGCAGTCTTCGAAGCTGAGCGGCTTGTCTGTCACCAGGTAATCTCGGATGGACTCCAAGGTCGCCTTCTCGTTGCCCCCCTGCTTCAACGTAGTCTCTAGGTAGTTGGGCTGGGTGAGGTAGAGGTTGGCCGTCTCGGCAGACTTGACGAATGAAGTCTCGAACAGCTCGCGAGCCCACGCAATGGTGTGTTCAATCTTGTTCGGGAAACTTCGCAGAGTGCACATGGGGAACGAAACCTCGGGCGGGTCTTGTGAAGATGAGTAGGACTCGGTCAGCATGGGAAGAACGACCTGAGTGTTACCCTTGGTACCCAAGGTTCCACTCTCTAGGAGTGGCAGGTGGAAGAAGACACAACGACGGTCGACATATGTTCTCGCCTCGACGTTGTCCAGCGCATTGGTGACGCCGTCCAAATCGCCCCAGAACTCCTCGTTAAAGACGTGCTCGGTCTCGGGGCTGACGCGGTCTTTCATGCAGAAAATGTGACCGTCCAGATCCGGGTTCATGGCCGTCACAGCCTTGGCCGCACAGTCACTCTTCATCCCGCCAACATCCTTGGGTCGGAACAGGAACTGCCGGTTGAGATTGCTCTTCTCAATCGAGTCCATATCGGTGATGGTGATTTTACCCTTGGGACCAACACCAAGACCAATCATAGCCCAGTTCTTGAGCATCTCACAACCAATGGCACCAGCGCCCACGAGGAACTGGCGGATGTTGCCCAGCTTTTCTTGGTACTCTCGACCGAAAACGGCGATTTGACCATCATAACGGGAGCCGATGGGCTTGCAGAGCTCCTCGGATCGCTGTGTGCTGGTAGGAAGTGACTCCAAGGAGTCAAAGTAAAGCCACTGCTTCACAGGGTGAAACTTGCCAGAGACGGCCTTGAGGACCTCCTGGGCAGCGAGACCACCGAAAAGAGCAGCCATGGGGTTGAGATCGCCCTGGGCCTGATAACTGAGCTCCTTGATTAGCTTTTCGTCCAGCTCCACCTCCAGCTTCCGCTCTTTTACAAAGGCCTTTGCAGAGGCGACCAGAACGGTGGCATCGTCTTCATTCATAGGCCGGGGCATCCGGTTCTGAGCCTGAGAAAATGCGTGCAACGCCTCGAACCCGACGTGCAGTTGTTGGGGTCGGTCGAATTTGGCAAAATCGGACATGACAAACTCGGGATCCCTCAGGGCGGCCGAGATGGTCTTGAAGTCGACCAACTTGGGCATCTTCACCTGCTGGTAAAGACCACCACGCTTGTACTGGCCAAGGCCCGACACATCGCCGATAGAAAAGGTGTAGGGTCCCTTGACGGTAATTTTCCTGGGCGCAGCCCCGTTGAGTGCCTCCATACCCTCAATCTCGCTAAAGGTGACATAGTCGCCATCTTCCAGACCGTGCCGAGTCTCGTCCAAAGCAGACAATATGCCTTCCTCGTTGATACTGGCAATGATGCCGTTGGTGGGGTTCTCGCCAGTCGAGTCGAGAATGGTGAATTTCTCACCAAAGTCGCAAAAGATGGAGCCGAAGAGCCCGAAAGTATCAGCGCAGACAACGTAGATGCCCTTGGAGTGGCAGTAGTCGCCGATAGCCAGCTGATGGTTCAGTGGGGTGTTGGTCAGCACCACGACCTGGAATTTGTCGAACTGCGAGAAGTTGTCGGTGAGTCCTCCGGGCGACTGGTGTATATTTACGGGCGTGTAGGCGTTGAGCTCGGCGACACGAGGGGTAGTGACTTGGTCGCGCGGTTTGCCAATATCCTCGGGGCGGAGGAAGAACTGTGAGGACAGGTCGGAGATGGCGACAGGCGTCGGGTCGTAGAGCGTCAGGCTCTTTACTCCAGCAAGAGCGATGTTCTTGGCGATCTCCACACCCAGACCTTTCAGGCCGACGATCAACACGCTGGAGGCACCCATGCGCTTCATGGCCTCGTGGCCCAAGACATAGAGCTGTCGGCTGTAGAGCGACTCATCAATCTCGGTGGTGCCGACCACCGAGTCATCGACTTGTAGGCGGGTCGCCAGATCGACTTCGGACGGCGAAGTCATATTTGTGTCCTGCAAGGAGAGTGGAGGGTCAGTACCGTGATGAGTAAGAGGGGTACATGAAGCAAGGCGATGGATGGGTGCGGGCTTCGGGGTATGAGAATCAAGAGGCTAGATGGGCGTCGCACGAGGCAAGAGTCTAGGAGATATGCTCAGCGGCGGCCCGCAGAGGCGCGGCTCAGCTGCAAGGGATGTTGGCGGGAAGCTGGCGGGGCAGCGAAACAAGATGCAGATGCGGTAGACCTCGGAAGAGAAGATGGATGGCCTTACCGTCATGGCTTTCTTTTGAGTGGGAATAGGCGTGTCCCCGGTCGACAGCTTGCGCTTCCCCAGCTTGACTTGATTTCCTATCTCAAGCTACTAGCGCTTGAGAAGACGACGTAAGTCTGTTGGGTGATGTAGTAAGAGTGTGATGGTGGGGATGCAGGTGATGGAGGGCCTGCTCGGAGGTGCGCGTGTGTATGTATGTACTTGAAATGAGATGGTTGTTATCAAAGCTCCCTCGCGGGCAACAGCTGTCGAGGTTCACATAAAACAACCCCACCACTGGGAACTTGGAAGGAATGGAGTACCTAATAGTTAGAGGGAGGGGCCTGATGTGTACTCCGTACTGTGTAAGGACCCGTCCAGCCAATGACGTACGCCGTGGGTGGGATTGAGGACTAAACAAATCGATGTGGGGCTGTTGCCTCCTGACCGTTAAACACACAACCAGGTACACAGTAACGTTAGCCAAGTCACTGATTACTACATAACCATAGCCCCGTCTGGTGTATTTGTAAGAATCCGAGGTACAGACCGAGTAGTCTTTGACGTACTGTGCATTCCAGCAAGTACTTCCTAGCAGACTTCTTGCTTCTTCACCCGCTTCTTCACCCCACGCTGCTGAAACGGCCCGGCTTTGTAATCTTCTAGAAAGAGCCAGGCCTCAATATGGTCTGTCAAATGGTATGCATCCTCCTCTTTCTAAGCAGAACACAGAAGCAGCGGCTTTCCTCGCCACAGTTGCTTGCATCCCCTCATCACGCCAGGCAGCAGTAAAAGAGCATCAAGTAACTTCATCGACATCAACTCGAGGGACGCAACCCAATACAGGCTTATAGCCTGGACTTGTCTTGCCATGCCCCTTGGGAGCAATCTTTGCGCTAGAAGGGTCTAAGCAGGGCAAGGCCTACGGACTTCTTCGTTTGGGTCATCAACCCTTCATGACGGGAATGAAAGGCGGCATAGAATACGAGTTATGATGAAAGTGCAAAAGAAAGAAAGCTAGGTTTTGGCCTGAAACAAGGGTTTCCTATTACTTTCAACACGTAAGACTGCATCTATCCTGAAGTGGTCAGACAATATAGGACGTGACCCATCTGAAACCTACATCAATAACTCAAAGGAGGTTCAATCTTTATAATCGCTCCGAGAGCGCTCCTGAATGATCTACCGTAGGTTTTAGGCTGACTCTGCTAATTTGCAATGTTTGGAGACAGTCAGAGCCGGCCTACGCAAAAACAGGACGGAGTATAACTGCAGCCTATTGTCCAACGTCCTGACGCGCCGGTCGAGACCGAAGGCTTTGCGTGATCAGATACAGCCCTAGTACTGCTGGAGATCTGACACTCGCCTCCGGTCATCTCATTCGATGGGGGCATAGAAGCTGAACCTGTGATCTGGATCGTACGCAGCCTTCAGCGCCTTCAACTTTGGAATCCTCCACTCCTCATGTCCGTAGATATCTTCGAGCGGGTCGTCCGCCGCTCCGTAGTTCACGTAGGCCTTGAGCTCCGGGTCTCCGCTCCCATCCAGAAGCACCTGTCTGATCTGCTTGCTTATTTGTATCGTCGCTTCCAACAGGTCCAGATCCGGTTGGAACAAAAACACCGGGGACCTATACGCGGCGTCAGATTTCCACTCGGTCGTCTGGTAAAGCGGCCTGTAAGGGGCTCCGTTGGGTTCAGTGACTTACAGTAGCAGATGACTGGACCGCCATGGGTAAGCGGTACTCTCCGCCGGTACCTCGTTCACGGCCTTGAAGGAGTACCCTTCGTTGAGCATCAAAGACCCTTGCAGCTTTGGGTACGTCCTCAAGGCATCGTTAAAGAGATCGTAGACCTGCCGCTGTGCCACCACGTTGTAACTCAACAAGTCTATCGGTTGCTCGATCACGTAGTTTCCTGCATCCAGACACTGGGGACTGGCTACGTCGTTGCCGGTCAATACGGGGAGCTCGCGGTACGTTCCTGTGTCTGTCGATTCGGAAACTGGCCCGATGGCGCGGATGAGGTCTGTGTACGGAGCGGCCTGCTCTTCCGTTCCTTCGTAGACGATCTGGGCGCGGAGAATAACCTAGTTTCCTCTCGGTTACTTACAATGTTCTCAGTCGAAGCAGAATTTGACTTACATTGTCTGGGTCAATACTAGGTATGAACAAAAAGTTGCACCAGTGTCTCAGCTCGACGGGCTGCTGCCCATCTGCGATGAACTCGTTGAACAGAGCGAATATCTCCTCGAGCTTATCCTGCGTAAAGTAGTAGTTTCCAATAGTCCACGTATTATCCTCGGGCACATCGTAGATGCGATATTTGACCGATGTGACGATGCCAAAGTTGTGGCCGGCTCCGCGAAGGGCCCAAAACAAATCACTGTGCGAGTCCTCCGAAGCCGTAACCGCCGAGCCGTTACCCAGGACGACTCGCAGCTCGACGAACTGGTCAGCAGCCAGCCCAAAGCGGCCTTGGTTCCATCCGTGCCCGCCGCCGAGAGCTGGTCCCATGAGTGACGTGCACTCGCATACGCCCGTCGCTGTCCTCCAGTGTTAGCTCGAGACCCTTGTGTGATCTGACCTTTATTCAATCGCCAGGAAAGAACGTCGCAACTGACTTGAAAACTTTCCATGAGCCCACAGTCCCTCGGTCACATCCCTGATCAACGTTCCTCCTCCAATTATAGCTGTTCGTCCGTCCTCCTGAACCTCGACTGAGTTCAGCTTCTTCAAGTAGATATTGACACCAGTGTCTAGCGAGCCCAATGAGATAGCTTGCCCATGGTGTCCAGAAACAGCCAAGAATGGGAGGCAGTAAGCATTGGCAGATTTGACCTATACGCAGGCGTCAATGAAATTACCACGCGCGTGCCCATAGTCTCTTACTGTATTCTGGACATCTTCTTCTGTAGCCACTGTAACCGATACTGCGAACGTCGGCGGTTCGTAGGTGGACCACCGTATCGTAGCATTGGCGAACAACTCAGAGCCCGGGTAGTCTATCGAAGCGTCCGGGGAGAGCAATGGTTTGAGCGTCTCAGCAAACAATGTAGTCCTTTCGGTTAAAGATAAGCAGGCTCCTCGTATGACGTAAACAACAAGTACCCCAAGACGGGTGGACTTGTTGGGTCTCATGTTGAACATCGTCGTCTAGCTCGATGAAGTATCAGTCAAGTCGTCGTTTCCATGGATTCGGTAGACAAGCAATCCAAAGGTAGGAAATGCCCCGCAGCCATGCCACCGGTTGTGCTGGGGCATGTTATTCAAGCAAATAGACTTTTAACGGTGTTCTTGCTTATAAAATCACCCGTTCTTTTGAGACCACCACGTGGGGATTCTCCAAGTACCTACGGTGTGCAAGTGTCTCATCGCGGAAAACATGGTTTAGACCCCCCTCGAGGGAAATGTCTCACTTACACCTCGGGACCGACTTGGGCTTACTAAAATGTGAGACCAGGAGAGGAGGCTCAAATAGCTGTGGCACGGAACAAACGCCAGTATGCAGCTGTGGTATTTATACACAGACTAGGGATGGCCAGTCGTACTTGCTGGGATGAGTAAGCCCATCCTTGTTTGTTATGCTGCAGTAAACTGCATTCAAATACTCTGTACGCCGTAAAAAAGAAAACCCTACGGACTTGACATTGTTATCTGGGCGGCTAACACGCTTGACCGGAGCGATCAGAGCAGCCGCCCGCCTCATGGGACGGGTCACGCACGACCCGGACCTGCAAATCCCACTCTTTATTCCAAATTTGTGCAGTACTTTATGTGGTGCTGCAAGCCGGAAAACCCCCGCATACCGGACGTTGGGACCTATCAAGGCAACCTCTCCGTTGGGCAGTCACCGGTGGGTTCGCAGTCGTTCACGGCGTGGACTCGCGAGGAACTCGTTGAAGA
Source organism: Arthrinium puccinioides (assembly GCA_022414665.1). Lineage (NCBI taxonomy): Eukaryota > Fungi > Ascomycota > Sordariomycetes > Amphisphaeriales > Apiosporaceae > Arthrinium > Arthrinium puccinioides. Next base: position 1,070,051 of record JAIUNF010000004.1, read on the forward strand.
GTACTAGTTGGTACTCAGTGCCTCAAGCTTTCTGTCTTCGCCTAACCTGAACTCTCCGTTGGTGCAGCGAATAGCCACTTGCGGTTGCTGCCACTGTACGTTGTCGTGGCCGATTGTTGACGTTGTCACTAGGTACGTGGTGCTTTCTATCCGTAGCAGTACCAGTAAGTGCGGCATGTATTTATAATCAAATAGCGAAGCTCTTTCTTATTAATTGCGGGCAGGTATTTTTGGATCACGACAAATTGAAGTTTACTTTCATGGTCAAAGGAGGCACAATGGTAATCGGCATCCTCAAATGTGAGATACGCGTAACCTTATATCGGGTGACCAAAACACACCACATTCGACCTCACAAGAAGTCGTCAAACAGTCTAAAATCAGAACGAGTGGATGAAAATGGTATAAACCTGATTAATTCATGCATTAAAATCCTCGACTTTGATCAAACCGGTGCAACCCCTTGGATTACTGGGCTGCCTTGACAACGTGAAAGATCCCAAATCTCAACATTACCCTCCCATGGACCAGAGATGAAGACTCACGGTCCGCCCTCCAGTTGTGTCGTTTCCTGTAGCGAATATGCGGGTGAGAAGATGATCAGAGAAGTCATCACCACCTTGCACAGCCAAGAACCGCCAGGTTTTGCTTCCAATATTAGCAAGAAGGGTATAAGTCCGAACCCTAACCAATGCTTCAGATCCAGCCACGACAGACTCTCGTAAAGATCGTGGAGTATGGGTATCATTCAAAAAGTTCAAGTCGAACCAAAAGTGCTATTTCGTTCGTAGTGAGTGTGTATGTGAGTCCGTCTGCCGCTGGATGTGTCATGTGTAAATTATAGTATCATAAGGATCGTGATGATGAATAAGTGCAAAAAGGTCGTATTAGAAGGCGAAGAAGAGAGCCAGGATCGTGAATAACATGGATCCTGAGCTCATAGTAACTAAAGAGCGGCTCGCCGACGCGAGGAGGGTCGTTGAAGTGGCCGGAGCGCTCGTGGAACTCGTCGGTGAGCTGACTGGAGTGGTCAGACTAGGGACTGGGGCTGTGTTGGTTACCGGTGTGCTGGTGGTACTGGTGGCGACAGGATTGTTGGAACTGGTAATCGAACTGCTGAGAATCGAATTTGTGGATGTGCTGTCAACGGCTGAGCTGCTCACAACGGAACTGGCGATGACTGAACTGCTACCGACAGAGCTGCTACCGGTCGAGCTGCTACTGGCTGAGCTGCTACCGGCTGAGCTGCTACCGGCTGAGCTGCTACCGGCTGAGCTGCTACCGGCTGAGCTGCTACTGGCTGAGCTGCTACTGGCTGAGCTGCTACTGGCCGAGCTGCTACTGGCCGAGCTGCTACTGGCCGAGCTGCTGCGGACTGGGCTAGCGATAACGGGACTGCTGATAGTCGAAGATATCGGAGTGCTCGTCGACGAAACCAATGACGAAGTAGGGGTTGTAGTGGTTATCCGCAAAGTGGATGTAGAGGAGTCCGAAATCACCACTGTTGAGACCGTAGACGCACCCGGTTCTTGGGGAACTGTTGACATTTCTGGCATGCTTGTAACGTCAGGCAACGGAGCAGCTGAAGATGAAACTTGCGGTGCGGCATTCACGTCGCAATAGGTGAGGAACTGATCAAGCGACATATCCAGCACTCGCGAGTTACCGATGGTCAAGTCTGAACCATGGGCGGTGATGCAAGCGTTGCAAGCGTCAATCAACTGCCTGAACGCAGAGCCGTCCGCGCAAAGTGCAGCCGTCTTACCCGTGGATGTAGATTCATACTCTATAGCATTGCAGGTGTCATAGCAGACTGCTGGTACAGTTTCCTCTCGCTTCAACAGGTGTCCGTAATGCAGATGAGATGCGCGCTTCACGTAAGTCGGCGCTGCTTCCGTCAAAGAAGATGTGCTAAGCGGCCACTCTGTGATTGAAGCCTGCGACTCCCAGTTGCCCGTTGTTCGAGTGGTCAAATACTTGTGTCCGTGCTTGTCCTTGACTTTTTCGACGACATACTGGATCTCGAAAATGTCATAACTGAGCCCAAAGGCCGGAGGCGGTAGATTGAAATAGCCCTCGGTTGTGGGGTAATATGAGGTCTCGTCCTCCGGCCATGTCACGTTAGGATAGGATGGAGACGGAATGCAGTAAGCTTGACTTTCACAGACATACTCCTTGACCGGGGGCTCTGCCCAGTAGCGACACCCAGCCGGCTTTGGCGGAGAGCAGACTGTGCCGGGTCGGCAACCATAAGTCAGGTTTGATTTGGGATCGAAAGGAGACCTCTTGAAGCTAGGGGGTTTGTCGGTGCTGCGCAAATAGTCTGAAACACACAGAATGTCAATCAAGGCTGTCCAGGTACGGTTGTTTGGTCAAGATGGGAAACAGTCCCGGGTGTGACTTACTGGTCCCGCAATGGAAGTTGTAACAGTGACCGTGCTCGGCGGAATAACCACAGTGGTTGTTGAGACGGATGTGGTCCCGTCCTGCGTGATTGTCACGACTGAGGTTAGAGTCGAGGCGGGCAACGTGGTAACAGAGACCGGGAGCGTGATGACCGAGCCTGGCAGAGTTGTCGTGGTCACGATTCCAGGTAACGTGGTGACGGAGCCGGGAAGCGTTATAGTTGTTACGATTCCAGGCAATGTTGTGACTACGGTGGTGGTCCCCGAAACCCCAGGCAAGGTGGTGACGGAGCCCGGCAGCGTTGTCGTTGTCACGACTCCAGGTAACGTGGTGACGGAGCCGGGAAGCGTTGTAGTTGTCACGATTCCAGGCAATGTCGTGAACACGGTGGTCGTGCCCGAGACCCCAGGCAGAGTGGTGACGGAGCCCGGCAGCGTTGTCGTTGTCACGATTCCAGGTAGCGTGGTGACGGAGCCGGGAAGCGTTGTGGTTGTCACGATTCCAGGCAATGTCGTGAACACGGTGGTCGTCCCCGAGACCCCAGGCAGAGTGGTGACGGAACCCGGCAACGTTGTTGTGGTCACAACCCCAGGCAAGGTGGTAACGACCCCAGGCAAAGTAGTGGTTATAAACTCCGTGGTAGTGGTCTCATCGGTCGTCACCACGGTAGTTGGCGATACCAAGATCTCGGTAGTCGTCTGCGGCACGGTTGTGGTGATAACCTCGGTTGTCGTGTAGGAAATTGTCTCGAACACAGAATCCGTAACACGCGTGGTAGAAACAGTAACGTAGGTCGACGTGAACGTAGTGGTTGTGACCTCAGTAGTCGTCGTCACATCAGTGGTGGTAGTGGCCGACACTGAAACCGCCGTGGTTGTCTGTAAAATCCCAGGTTAGCAAATATGGTGGACCACCAAGTTGTACAGGGGAAGGTTCTCTGATTGAAGGCATACCACGGGTAATGTTGTAGTCTGTGTCTGCGTAAACGTGCTCCATACGGTACTGATAACACAGGTGTATACTTGATCTTCAGCAAGGGTATTCACGAGCCCTTGGCGATTTCCTGGACAATTCGGCACTGTGGTGGGACACTGAGTAATGGTTATAACCCTGGTTGTGAAGGTGGTCGATGTTAAAGTTCCAGGCGGCGCTTCTTCACTAGTAGTAACCACTGGTGGAGGAGAAGAAATGATACTGCTAATGCTGCTCGATGTGCTTTCTACCGGTGGGAGCGTTGTCCCTGCGCAAATGCTGAGCAATGTTAGCCTGGTGATCGAGACAAAGGTTCAGTCATGCTTAAAATAGACTCACGTAATGAGAACCGGGTAGGATGTCGTGATCTCGACAGTAGCAGTGCGCGTCTCGGTGCGGAAATCGGTTGTGCTGTCTCCTTGGTCAGTGGCAAATCCTTTTGGGCCCGTGAGCATCGGAACATCAACGTACGGGACTGTCGTTGGCACTTTGGTGGTTGATATGTATGTAACACTAGGGTTCATGTAAGCAAATCGAACAAGGTGAAGGATGATGAGCTCTTACAATACTGTCTGGATGCTCGATGCTGTGACGGTGACATTCTGTGTGGCAGTCACAGTCTCGTAGCATGTGCTGATCGATACCGACGTTTCGGTGACAGTCGACGGAGGGTCGCAGGCAGGATACTCGGTGATGGTTACCGGAAGGGGGCAGGCAGGATAGCTATTCGGGGTTGTCAAGTTCAACAACCCTTCCACCAAACCTGCTGCAACTGCAGTTGAAGCGAGTGAGAGGGAGTGTATAACCCACAACTGCTTAGTAAAAAGCATGGTGAGGATTGCGCAACTGGCGGTTTGACACTGGCGAGTATCGATTCCTAGCGCGTAAGAGGCTCTGGCAGTGACCAAAGCTGTGGAAAGATCGACACCGTCAAAAGACCGTGATCAATGAATGGATGCTTCAGCACGTCGTAGCTGGTATATAACGACAGCTTGTACCGGGGTCCGGGGCAGCCTCGGAGCTGATTGACTGGACCAATGGAGGTGCCAGCAAAGAAGCCCTTGCTTACTCTTCTTGCTGGAACGAGTGTCAACAATTGCACCGTCAACGTTGATTACCAGCTTCGTGAGTGAAAATGTCCGGGCAAGCAAGGTCCCAACGTATAAGCCACCACCAACTCGTGGGAGAAATGAGAGGTTGCGTTGGGAAATCAACCACTCCTTGTAAGATTGCGGGCAGGGAGAAGGTGGATAGGTAAGGCTGCTCGACAGAGTCTTCGGAGGCGTAGTGACGAGATGCCGGACTCTCACGCATGGGAGATCAAGAGTCGACCAGGGTGTATAGCTTCAAAGGGTTCTTCGTACCCATGGAAACGCCCCATGTAACAACGCAACGGACTTGCATGCGTGGTACAAGGTGACTGACCACGCAACAGTTGGTTCGGAGCTCGTCAGCGGCCAAGGTGCATCGCACCAGCCTTGTCGATGTGTCTTAGTGCGTAACTCGGTAGATAGCTCTTTGCCGTTTCTGCTTGAATTGCAGGGTTCACCGTTCTGCTGCCTCGGCGACAGAACAAGCAAAGGATGGCCTCGTACTCTCTGCCACTCGGGTGGTGATGATTGGGGGCCATAGCCAAGCCCGGTGGATCATACATACGGTACGGTACGGCTAGACAAGGCGAATGAGAGCCAGGAGTTGCGATGCTGACTTGGCACGACAACGCATTTCGTATACAAAGAATCCTTCTCAAGAACAAGCCAGGGTTGGGCGTTCGTACAGTGTACCGGGGAGTGTCCGCTGCCTCGCACGGGAACCGGTCTCCCATCTCTGCAGCTCAGCCAACGGCAAAAGTCGACACATTCTCAAGCCTTGGATCGCACACATCACCTTCTTCAACGTGATGGATTGGATGGATGGGGAAGGTACTTTCCCCATGCTCTCTTCTGGGGGTGCCCGGGGGGTAGGTAGGTAAGGCCTTTCGCAGCAATCAATATAGTCCCATTGGGGAAATAATCAGCGCCACGCGCAGGAACGCGGCGGGCCCAGGGAGACGGCGAGGTGGTAACTAGTCAGTTGTAACCATCCATCTCGCGGTTTGCCTCTTCGATGACTGCCGCGGCACCGCTTGCCGCGTAGATCTAGGCAGGGGGTGGTTGTCAATATCGGCTGAATGGCGAATGGAAACGCCCGCTGATCGAGCCTTGCTCCGCTCATAAAATACCTCTTATTATCTGACTGTGTTCACCATTGGTCGCAAAGAAGGGACGGTGCAGGTCACGCGAAAGCAGCGAGTCCCCCCCGTCCTGACCCCTGCTTGGGAGTCAGTTACCGTGTGCATGCTGTACAGTACATGCAGGAGACACTTCTTGTCTGCACCCCGCGCGAGAGGCTGGGCTGCCAAGGAGCCGAGTACGAAGTAGGTCCGGGGGGCGGTACGGAGGTATGGCTGTACGGAGTACGCAGTACTGTGTATGCAAATCCATTCTCCCGCAGTAGCTAGTCCTGTGATATACCAGGACCCAGGTGTTGGTCGAGCGGGGTAATGAGCTGATCGAGTACTACTACGTACGTACTCCGTACTCCGTACTCTATAGTCTAAGGCCTAGGCAAGGGGATGCGATGCCCGGGTGAGTGAGATTGGCTCAGCCGCATCCAGCTTCACGGTTCACCGTCGCCCATCGGTGCCTGACATGAGTCGTCTTCCTTACTTCGTGCCCATGGTATGATGGTCCATGACAATGGAGGTCGGATGCCGAAAGCTCAACGACCCGTGGACGGTGGAACGGCGCAGAGAGGGAGACGAGTCCGGGCAAGGTGGGCTGGCAGGTCGGTAAGGGACTACGGAGTAATCACCAAGCTTGTCTGCTGTGTGCGGATGAAGTTTGGACGCAACGTCACGAAAATAGACACACGAGTCTTGGCTGCTGTTGTGCAGATCGGCAACAATTGGTAAGCCAGGCTGCTTCTCAACATCACTGTGACTGCCCTAACTGGTTACTGCCCCCCCTCCCCCCCCCATTGGACACAATCTCTGTCTGTAGCCCCACCCCACCAGATGATAGCGGACCGGTAAGGCCTAGCGGCGGATCGCCTCCTCAATATCCGGGGCCCAACTTCCAAGGAGTGATTGAATTCAGTCTGTTAACTTATCAAGTGGTCTGAGACGCTATCCTTCTCGCTAGGGTAACGTCAGCTAAGTTGTTAGCGTCCTTGGGGTTTTCCTAAATTCAACTCCACGTCTGCTTCTCAATCAGTGCCAGAGCTCCGAACTCAACCCCAATCACGGAGGATGTGACCGAGACGTCACTACGAAGCACCCCATGTGGTCGGGTTGACAAGATGTGTTTCTGAGCTCCGGCTATCCACCCCCATGCGTGGTCAGATGCGCCAACTGGCATATTATTGAGAAAATGGGAAACCAACACGGTACACCTATGACCTATCCAGGCTCCAGCCTCCTGCAGGTCGGAAGCGATCCAATGAGATCCATGTCGTTGGCCATCGTCGTTCGTCGGACGGACGTGAGGGACTTTGCTCAACACAAAAGTACTTGGCCGTCAAGGATCGCCCGCTCATGCACAAGCCGAGAAGCTATTTGCTCGGCTTGCAGAGTAACTCGCATCCATCCCCGATGTCAGTCTCAATGCCGGCTCGACAGCCTGAGAATGATTCCGCCATCTGCTTGCTGTGTAACTAACCACTGGGCAGGTCGCATGTTTGGTATGTCTCCAGTCCCCAGGAACTCGTGTCCGGATCCTTGAGAAGTTGACCACCGTCAGAAAGAGCACATGCCGTTTTATCGGGTACTATGTACAACTGTCCCAGTGAGGCTGTATGTGCGTGTGTTTGCGTGTACGGTGTGTGTGTGTGTTTGTGTGTGTATTGTGCGCCGAAAATCTCACGTAATTCCTCAAGGCTAGCTGCAAATAGTTAGAGAGGTTGGGACATACGGTCTTTGGAGTCTGGAGGAGTCTGGACAAACCACCGCCCGCCCCCCTCCGGGCCAGAGCCGGTCCAGGTATTGTTACCTTGACCTGCAACAAGGCCAGAAGACGGTAGGGGTTAGATTGAGAGGATTGCCGATCCGCAACGACCTGGCCTGCGGCGATTTGCCTGGGACTTACACGAAGGGGTGTTGGTTGCATCCATCCCATCCACTGCAGCATGCACTAGTCTCAATGTTGCCCTCCTCCAGTCTATGCAATACCTACTCGCCTCGGATGCTCGCTCACATTTGCCACTGTCAGATCTTCAGTCTGCGGGGACACCGCGGCAAGTCATCGCATCTCGCTGTACACCCGACATCTCCATCGCAGGAAGACTTTGGATGCAGCTCTAGAATACGCATTGAGACCTGCTCCTCACCATCTCCATCGAACTTGTGCGCTTCTTTGGCCTCGATGGCTTGATAAATCAGAAATCGACCCAGTCGGTACTATGCATTCCAGTGACTGAGAGGCCCTCTTTGTTATCTGGACATCGTCTCGAAATCTCCAGCCTCACCATCCGGCTAGGCAAGGTATACAAGATCTTCTTCCTGCATTCTTGCTGGCTGTGGCCTTGCCGTGGTCTTGCGTCTACTCTGAAGCCACCGGTATTTCCCATCCAGCGTATCCTTCAGTCCAGATATTATCACGATGCCGATTCGCCTTCGCCTCGCCTCGATACTATGGCTGGGACTCTATGCTGGGACTAGTTCGGTCGCCCAAGCGCAGGTAGCATGGAAGCAAGGCCAAGTAAATTCTACCATGTGTTCCTGGCGGGCTCCAAGAGGTAAGTCGAGGCCAGCCTTGTGAAAGTGCTCCTCCATGCTGATATACTGCCTAGTTGCGACGGTACAGGATACAGTCTACATAGACGGCGGGTTACTGTCTTGGGTTCCCGGCATGAGTGATGAATCATATGGCCGTCCAATCACTGATGGTAATTTCCAGTCTACAATATCAACATCAAATCTGCAATGACTGACATCACGTCCAAGGCAATCCTGGCAGCTTGATATACACGCTGAATTTCACCCAACCTTTCAATGTGAGCTCCAACATCAGCAGGATCATGAGCACTTTGTCGAAAGCTGGCGATGCGTCCCCAAACATAGCACCACTCTATTACGACGGTGCTTTGCTTGCCAACGATTATCAATTCCTCATGTTTGGCGGTCTCCCAAGACTCTCAGGAACAGTCTCAGTACCTCCCGGTAATTCCATCTACGGATATCCGCTCTATCCATACGCACCGCCTGATAAGGCAAACTTCCGTCCTGGATTGAAGCCCTTTTACCTACCCGATAACGTGAGCAATTACATTGCTTATGGTGGTGCAGCAAGCAGCTCATCTGAGAACATGGCCTGGTATTTCGGGGGGATGCAATCGCCATCCGGTGGCCAGATCCTTTACGGTACGGTGAATTCTACCATCACTGCGAGTGAAATCTCCAGTAGGCTCGTCTCCGTCGATATGGCGGACCAGAACACACCCATATGGAAAAACGAAACCGTGCCTCCCGATATAAAGGCGCGCGCCAACCCTGAGCTTGTGTGGGTGCCGGTAGGGCCCAAGGGTATATTGGTTGCGCTGGGAGGAGTCACGTATCCCGACTACAACAGTGCTCTTTTCAAGTCTCAGAACGAAGAGCAGAGCGTAAGCCAAGGCCTGTTGTTGAATCGTCCTAAAACAAACCTGACTGATGCCCGCCACAGAAGATTGACAGCCCAAAGTTCATGGCCACCATTGACGTTTACGATATCGACAGCGGCGAATGGTACAAACAACCCTCGACTTCCGGGCCTGGGCAGCTGACCCTCGGCTGTGCAGTGGTGGCGGTAGCTCAAGACAAATCGAGTTACAACATCTACTACTACGGAGGTTACGACGGACTCAACGAGGACTCCGTCTTCAGCGACGATGTCTGGGTCTTGTCACTTCCGTCTTTTATCTGGATGAAGGTGACAGAGGCCAGAAAAGACTACGGGCGCGCCGCTCACAAATGCGTAAAGCCGTACCCGGACCAGATGATGGTGATCGGCGGCTATCCTTCGCTAACGGGCGCAAACACCATGCCGTGTCTCAAAGATACGGAGATGGTTCAGATATACAATCTCACCGATGGCACTTGGATGACATCGTATGATCCCGCAGAGTATTACGACTATGGCGTTCCCGAAAAGGTTCGTGCCAAGATTGGTGGCGATGCCAAGGGCACAGCTACAGTGACCGCACCGGCGCCGAGCGGATGGGCGACTACAGCATTGGGAGAGGTCTTCCAGACCGTGTACACGAGCCCGATTGCTACCTATTATCCCTATAAGTCATCGTCAACCAATGACAGTAGGGGTTCCATACCCGGTGACGGTGGTGCCGGCAGCGACGGTGGTGGTGGTGGAACTCCGTCTTGGGTTGCTCCCGTTCTTGGGGTTGTCCTCGGACTCGTGTTTATCACTGCCATTCTTGTTGCCATTCTCCTATACCGCCGACGCAGGCTTTTACGCCGCGGCGGCGCTGTGAGTGACGGTGGCAACACCGACGAGAATGGCAACCGCATCATCTCCTGGATTCGGGGACAAGACAACAACAAGGCCCCGACCGTTACAACGGACGAGACACCCGGCTTGGATGACAGCGAGCTCCGAGCTGGCGGGCTCCCACTGGCATTTGGCTCGCCACCCCAGCGGCCCGCGCATCCCCAGCCACCCATGGCACAAGCGCAGGAAATGCCTGACACGCCCCTATTCGAGATGCCGGGTAAGTCTCACAGGCCCTGCTGGATGACAGATGATAACAGAGGTCATTATTAACATGCTTTTTCCCCAGACACGTCGCCACAAAGTCCACGCGTCGAGATGCACGACACAGGCCTGACACCCGTGGATATCATCAACAAATACTCCCACTTTGCCCGCTCCCCTCACTCCGCGGCCGGCACCCTAACAAACCCCTCTTCACTCTCGCAGTACACGGGCGCTACCCACGACCGCGGCAGCATATCCTCCAACTCCCACATGGGCCCGGCATCTGGGCCCGGCAGCGAGGGCCGTCCAGACTCGCCCCCCCTGTCTGTTACCTCTGCTGCTGCTGTTACTGCTGCAACGCCGCCTCCCGAGGCAGCTGGCCGCATGGTCAGCGGCGTTTCGGCGCTCTCGGAGCGCCAGGCTTCGCACCTGCGCAACCTCAGCGACGCGAGCGTGTCCTCGGCCACGCCAACCGTGACCTCGGACCGGGCAGTCTCGCCGACCGCTGGGCAGGCTGCGCTTCGGCCGGGGCCAATCACGCTGCCGATGAGCCCGCTGCACCCCTCGGAGCCAGGGGTCGAGATCAGCCCGCCCTTGCCGGTCAGCCCGCCGACGGGCGATGAGATGGAGGGGATGGACTACATCAGCGTCGGGCCGGCTGGAAGGACCAGACTCGGTCCGAGTAATTCGCTGAGGAAGAGTGTGTTTCACGAGAGCGCGGATGATTTGGAGGGGAGCCCTCGGAGATAGCAGCGCAAATGATGCAATGAGTCGGCGACGCGAAGGGGGAGAATAGTTGGTGGGATGTTATGATACCATGGTGCGTTCCCTTTTGATTTCTATACATGTCGTTTTCTGAAATTAGGGGTCGGCTACGTGAACCAATCTCATTCATACACACAAGCGTTGTCAACGCATGAGAGTAGCGGTAATGGTTAGAGTACTTGGATGCCCACAGTCTTTTGTATAGTTGTCTGGTAACACAGCCGGTCGACGTACATCACATAATATAAGAGCCCAGCTCCATGGGCAGTGAGCACGACAATATAGAGAGGCTGCTTCATCAAGCCCAAGTGATTGATATCCAAAATGACATCTTGCGGCCATGTCCTTTTTGTAAACCACAGCTTGCAGTACATCAGGAAAGGGGTATCATAAATAACGGAAGAATTCCACCCAATACGCCTATCTAGACCATGTCTGTTGAACAAGTTCTGCCTCAATTACGCCCACGACTCTTTCTAGTTTTTCTCGTGGGCGCCGATTTGGCTTTTGGTGCCGCGTTGCTGCGGGCACTTCCCCTTGTTGACTTGGCTGTAGACGAGGCAGGCGTCGCGCCATCTTCTGATCCGCTCTCCTCCTCCTCTTCCTCCTCCTCCTCCTCCTCCTCTTCTTCGTCCTCGTCTTCGTCCTCGTCAACTTCATCCTCGTCAGCTTCGTCCTCGTCTTCTTCGCTCTCGTCATTTGCCTCTGGCTCCGTGCTCTCTGCTTTGCTCTTCACCGTGGCCCTCTTCTGGCTACGGGAACCTCGTGTGCTCTTGTTCACGGGGCTGCTCGTGGGCGCGGGCGAGTCATCCTCAGTGTCCCCGACGGTACTACCGCGAGTTTTGGCTGCGCTGCCAGCTACACTAGAGCTGTCGGCCACAACAGCGCCTCTCTTCCGTTTCCTGCTCACCCCCGAGACCGAGATTGCCCTACCAGCCATATACTTTTCCAGATCTAGTTGCGGCGGCGACGACGGGGCCTCGCTGGGATCGGGTAGACGGGCGTCCCACATGGCCTTTCTGTATTCGTCGCCCGGCAGCTCGAACTCCTTGTAGTACCTCTCGGGGGCGTCCGGGTCGTCTTCGTTAGCAAAGCTGTTGTCGCGCTCGTCGATGGCGCTGGTGTTTACGTAGGCGCGCAGCTTGTCCCAGATGCCCGGGATGCGCGTGTGGGTGTGGATGTCGGGGTTGACGCCGTGGTTCCGCAAGTGCTCGGAGATGGCAATCATGCGGAAGTGCTTGTGCATGCCCGAAGGCTTCCAGCGGATCACGCCCTTAAATAGCGAGGCCACCTGGTCGTCAGTCCACAGGTCGTTGAGTACGTCCATGTCTGCGAGCGTGGGCTGGCTAGGGTGGCCGGCTGCTGTTGTCGATGGTGTGTCGGCTGCCCTGGGGGTTTCGCTGGCCGCAGGAGGTGTGCCAACGTCCATAGTGTCGTCGTCGCGAAATGATGTCGGGGTCTTGGGCGTCGAGACACTTTGCAGACTTGGTCTGCCTTTACGCTTCGGAGGCATTGTGACGTGTGGGAGGGAACTCTAAGCTCCTCTAGGCGCTCGAGCATGTGTTTCGATTTAATTGATTGCCATGTGCCGTAGAAGGCGCAGTTCCTCTGAAACGTGCCCCAGACTGCGATGATTAAAAAGGATGTAGCTGTGAGCTATGAAGCTGTTCGCAATTCGTTTCCGTCCATTAACGCAAGCTTCACCAAGTGGAGCTTGGACTCCGGTACGGAGTACTTAGGTAGTTACTCCCATCACCCATGTACCTAACGTTAGGTACCTAATTATTCAGTGGAGTCGCGTCAGAGGTCTGGGGTCAAATCTGGGAGTCGTCTTGCAGACTTACTCACACACGCCTTCTGCCACAATATCTGTCGTCGGATGAAGCATGATGAAGTGAGCTAGATGACATCCTGGGCTGAGCAATCCATTCCCGGATGAACTCCCTTGACGACTTCAGCCTGCAAGCATGGCCAACGAAGACGCATCTAATGTATTCGCAATCCCGGAATTTTGGAGGCCGTCTCGCTGGCTAGATGACTCGTCGCGTAACAAGAGCCATGAGTTCTTTGACCTTGATGTCAAGCAAACCCGGCAGGCGAAATGGCCAGAGGAAGAACTCGAGACTCGGGACCAAGTTTCAACAGGATTCTTCAAACTTCCGACGTCCCTTGAGGCCTTCGCCCTCGAAAACCAGCAAGACGAAAGCCAAGATGCCGAGGCCACTGGGATGCACTTGCGGGATACCGATGTCCTAGAGCCCGACTTCTTTAGCGAAGCCTGGGTGACCAAAGAGGAGCTACCGTCGTACCGCCCGGTGTTCAAGAGTTGGGATGGGTTCGACGCGCCCGACATACCGGCTATGCAGCCCCTGTTCTTTTCAGAAGCCGGCTGCACTGTTTACGATGCTGCGTTGCATGCCAAGGATGATCCATTGAGGATCCAAAATACTGCGTACAGTGTAGCCGAGACAAATCCATATGTGGCGTCCTTGCTGGCACTTGCTCTGGGGAGGACGTCTCTATTCTTTGTGTGGGACGACAAAAAAGCCTCCTTCATCCCGGGTCTAGACAACATACGCATTTCCGGCTACTCTGCCCAAGTGCTACAGGGAGTCCAGGATCAGTGCCTTTACTGCGGAAAGTGTGCTCGGTTCCTTGCCATGTTCGTGCAAATCACCTACAGGACACACCCTTCTGCGGGTAGGATTGCCCTGGCAAAAGCAGTAGATACTCTGCTCGTGGCCACCCAAGCCAAGTTGGGAACACGTGGCAGGCAGACCAGGTCGTTGCTGCAACTCCAGGCCCTCGTGCAGCCTGTACTTTCTCTGATGGCCTACTTCAGGTCGCTCGTCTCGAGACTCAACAAATCCAGGACCGACGAGCAGCTCCTTTCGAAGCTTTCCGAGGAGGCACAGGCCCTAGAGCATGGTGATGACCTCCTTGGTCACATTATGCGGGAGGTGCTGAGCCGCGTTACTGAACCGTGGGCCGACTTTGTTCAGAAATGGATCGGTGTCAGGATCGAGGGAGGAAATCCAATGACGAAGAATGGTCCAGGCAAAAGTTTTGTCAAAGTGGAAAATGTGGCCTTTATGGATGATTTCGGGCAGGACATCGAGGAGCCCGACTTTGTGCTCGACGAGACTCGCATGCCGAGCTTTGTCCCTGACGACGTGGGCCGTACCATGTTTGAGGCAGGAAGGACTTTGCGGCTTTTACGGGCTCATCATCCAGATCACAAACTCTGCCATGTCGAGCTCACAAGCGCCGTAGACGCACCTCCTCTGGAATGGCACTTTGGTTGGCAGTCCATCGAGAATCTACAACAGGGCGCGCATGGGTATGAGATGTCCGTACTGGCAGTCCTTCGCGGCGATCTTCCCGCGCATAATAGGCACTCAAAGGCACAAGGCGGCTCATCTATGCCCGAACATGAGCTGCAGCTTTTTGGGCAAGAGGAGAACCAGCTGGCTGCACGGCTATTGGCATCAATCAAGGAACTCAACCAGCCTATGCCTAGCGCGAGCGAAACGGACAGCCTCTCTCAGCTCATACATGACCGCTTGTTTGAGACGGGACAGGCTACGGGGAAGTCAGGTATATCGCTATCACCTCATTGGTCCTTGCTGCCCCTATTGTCTTTCGGCCCGCTGGTCGAAGCGCAGGCAAGGTTGATCAACAGAGAGTACATGAAGTTGCTCTTCAGCGACCACAACCTCCGCGACCATATTTCTCTGCAGAAAGAGTTCCATCTACTCGGCAACGGCGTCTTCTGCAGCCGTCTCTCCCATGCTCTCTTTGACGCTGAATTGGAGACAGCTGAGCGGCAGACCGGCATTGCGCGGCAAGGAGGCGTGATGGGTCTTCGACTAGGTGGCAGAGACACCTGGCCTCCAGCGAGCTCCGAACTTCGCCTTGCCCTCATGGGTGTGCTCTCCGATAGCTATCTGCCGCACCTGAAACAAGCTCCATCAGGCTGGGAAGGTAAAGCGATGCCCGGCGATCTGAGTTTTGCAGTGCGCGATCTGTCTGAAGCGGAAGTTGCCAAGTGCATGAATGCAGACTCGCTCGAGGCTCTCGACTTTCTGCGACTGTCTTACAAACCATCAGCGCCTCTATCCCCAATTTTCACGCCAGTGATTTTGGTCAAGTACGACAAGATCTTCAAACTACTTCTCCGTATCCTACGCCTACTCTTCGTTATCAGCGAGCTCTTCCGGGACGTTAATTCGAGAACATCGCAATGGCAAGACGTTGATAATGCATCTCTAAGGTTCAGGATCGAAGCACAACACTTTGTTTCCAGCGTGGTAGCCTATTTCTTCGATACGGGCATTGGGCTTCCGTGGAAAAACTTCGAGGATTGGCTGGATGTGGTGGAGCTAAGAGCTCGAAGCGAGTCGTTCCAGGAGGGCGAACGCGTTACAAGTCTAGATGGACTGCGCAAACGTCACGAGGAGACGTTGGATCAGATTATACACACACTTTTGCTGAGGAAACGGCAGCAGCCTGTGCTCAAACTTCTAGAGAACATCTTCAGCTTGATACTGCAGTTTTCGAAGCACACGCGGCGAGAAGCCTTGGGCAAGCCAGGGCCAGGGCCAGGGGCGGGAGCCGAAAAGCCTTCTGCGAAACAGTTATATCAAGCTTTCAAGTTGAAAGTCGGTGTTTTCATCACTGTATGCCGCGGAATGGGCGAAAAGGAGGGCTACGGGACCAAGGCGACGAGAAATGACTTTATGAGCGACGAGAGAGGAGTGGAGGACATCAGAGAGGAAAACACGATAGACCAGTTGCTGTTACAGCTGGAAATGTCGGGCTACCACGGTGGTCCCAGGATGTACGACGGAGCCTAGGGATGAGGTGGCCACACGGAACATGTTGTTAGCAACAGCAACGAACGTTCGCTTCCTTGTTGAAACCGGGTAGGCAGAGTACTTGTTCTGGCATAATGTACATAGCTCGGACAACCCCCTGAGCGGTATTAGACTTGGACCCCTGAGCTGCTAACTATTCTTTCCCCAGTATCCGCCCTAACTAATGACTAGCGTTGACCAACTCAACCACTGCGGTAACGTTATCCGTAACTAACTAACGTTAACTAGTTACTGTGTAACTAGAGCTCCCCCGCATCGCTCGCGCCAGATTTACCCCACCACCGTTACGATAAATTGTTTGCGCTTCGCGACACCCAAACAGACACATCCGAACGGGGCGCATACATTGTTCCTTGTCGACATCATCCAAGCTGACAACATGTCGCGCCCCGGGCCCTCAAGAAACCTGACGCTGACGGAAGAGCTCGAGAGGCTGGAGCAGTCCATCACGCTCACGCTGCAGGAGATTGACCACAACTTTAGCAAAGCCCACCGCATCGTCACATCAAGCATCTTACCCGTGGTCGAGCAATATGGCGAGCACTCCAAGAACGTGTGGGAAGCTTCCAAGGTCGGTCTCTTCCAAGCCATGCACACGAAGCCCGCTCGTTCGCTGCTGACCCTGCCCACAGTTCTGGAAGCAATTTTTCGAGGCCTCGGCCAACGTCTCGCTTTCGGGCTACGAGGAACTCTCCAACGAAGAAGACACGACCGCCGCCGATGAGACGACGCGTCTAGCAGACACCACAACTACTGCGTCGGAAGATTACAGCGCCGACGTGGCCAACGAGTCGGCCGCCGAACAGTCCACTTACCACGAACAATCGCAACCCCGCGACGTCGAAGACTCGCTGCTGGATGACGGCACTCTTACGGGGAGCACACCTCGCCCACCAGCAACCAAGACGCAGATGCAATTCGCCAACTTCGGTTCGCCCTATGAGAACCTACGACGCGAATACAAGGGCGAAGCCAACGCGGCAGCTGACGGGGGCCACACCGCGCGGAGCGACCTCTTCGGGGCCAACAACGAGTACGAGGACAGCGATGATACGACGGAGCAACTCCAGGAGACGCGACTTCCCGATATGTCCATGACAGGCCGCTCGTCGCCCCTTATTGACGCCGGTACGCCCATGGGAGACCACCGGACGAATCTCTTCGGCGCAGCGTCGGCCAAGGGCAAGGGCAAAGACAAAGACCCGCTTCTGCACCGCATGCTAGACAAGACGTACCGCATCCAGGCGACGCCGCACAAGACTGCCACACGGCTGACATCGCCGAAAAAGGCGGGTGCCATGATGAGCGACAAGGATCAGACGCGCAAGGCACTGTGGCAGGACAGCCCGCAGAGCTCACCCGAAATGGCCGCACCCACGATGCGAACCAATCTGTACAGTATCGCGTCGCCGCTCAAACGCGGAAGAGTCGGTGGTGTAGAAGCCCCTCGGACACCCGGTGTCAGTGTGCAGACGCCTGCTACTACCAAGAAGCGCGACGTCTTTGCCGGAGGCGATGCCAAGGGCATGGGCAAGGGCATGGGCAAGGGCAAGGAGCCGGATGAGATCAGGTGGGAGAGCGACGATGAAGACGAGCTGGCGTTTGCTGGCATGAGCCCGCCCAAGACCATTCAATTTGCACTACCGCCGAGCAAGTTGATGCAGACACCTGGTGAGTTTTCCCCCAATGCGCGCCCTCACCCTTACGTCTCCGAGCTAACATTGGAAACCCCAGCGCGAGAAGCCAGTAAGCGCATCGTCGAGGATATACTGCTGACGGCTGGAGCAGCGCCAGAATATGGCGAGTCCTCCGAGTACAGTCCAACAATGGTCAAGATGAGCCACAATATCCTGGATGATTCTTTCTAGACGTCATGTGTCGATTTGGTTGTCTCGTGGTGAGATAAAGACTACGAGACTATGCCAGGACGAAGCCTGTGAGTAAATAGCACAAATAAAATGAAGATACCCATCCGTCCCAGACCCATAACCGAATCTTGCCCGCTATTTGAGCATCCAGAGTTCCGAATCGCTGCCGCAACCAAGGAGAGGGAATAAGACGAATGAGAACCCCAACACACAAAAACAGATCGCTGAAACTTTGCTGTGGACGAAGAAAGTTCTTCTGGTACCGAGACCCCTTTTCAGTCAAAATCAAGAAAAGACTCGCTCCCGCCCCGTCCTCGCGGCCAACCCGCCCCGAAGTTTGGTCATACTGCCATCACGCTTTCGACCCTGCTTTTCTTTTTCTTTCCATCCCCTAGTTCTTGGAGAACCCCAACTTGCTCTTCAGAAGTGCCCTCGTGCTACTAAATGACGCGGTGCTGTACACGGAATCAACCTCGGCGTTCCTTGTCTTCTTGCTGCCCTTCCTCTCCTTTTTCTCCATGGTGGGGATCTTCCAGGTGTGTTGCGGCGGCATGGCGCTGCCGAAGCCGTATATGCCTTCATCAGCCAGCTGGTGCAGCGCCTCGTCGCCGTCGTACCGGGGGATCTTCCAGCCGTATTGCGGCGCCGGCAGACCACCACCCGAGGCTGTGAGCGCCTTCTCGCCTGCCACTAGCGAGCTGAGCATCTGGTTCTCGGGGACGCGGGCGCGGGAGGCAGCGTCGCGATCCCGGCGGCGCTGTTGTTTTGAGGCGGCCTTTTCTGATGAGGACTGGTGTGATGACGATGTGACGCAGGGAGGTGAGGCGGCGAGGGCTCGTTGGCCTTGCAGAAGGGATTGGAGGAGGGACTTTTCGTGCATGCCGCTTACGGGAGAGGTTGTGCTTGATGCATTCATTGCTTCGATTGTGGTTGTGGTTGTGGTTGCGGTTGCAGTTGTTGCTTGGTGTATTTGGTCTGCTTGTTGTGATATGTTTGTTGTTATACTTGTGGTTTGGTATGTTTGTTATTGTTGGTGTGGCCCGTGTGGGATTGCTGCTGGTAGCGGTGATACAACGGTGTTGTTGTTGTTGTTGTTGTTGTTGTTGTTAACTGCCTGATGATGGTGATGAGATGTCTCAGGTAGACAAACGGAGGATGTCTAGAGATATACTTATACAGCTACTGCCTCCATCTCCAACCAACCCGAATCGACTTCGGCCCTCACACTTGACGAGGGAAAACCCCTGCTGCGTACGGCGTAGTCAGAGCCATCGTCTCCATTGCGAATAAGCCTCGTCGACCTCCTTACTGACACGCATACACACACACCCCCACCCCGGCATTCGTACTTCGGCATGTATATTTCCTAATCGGGCAACGGGTTATGGTTGGCAGAGTTCTACACAGGGGTGAGGGGTGTGCGGATATCCCCCCCTCCCCCTGGATGTGTCACTGGTCATTGTGTCACTATGAACCATACTAACTAGTTGTGTAGCTACGCCGCCATGCCTAACAGGGTCGGCACACCCAGCAGCGCGGTTTTTCTCGCCGACGAACTCCCCCTGGACGCGTCAAGCGTCGTGGCGTGCCGTTCGTCACTCCGTTAACTAATTACATGCCTTGTGACTCAGGCTGGAATTCCGAACTCGTGCAGGGGGAGGTGTTATTTTGCGCAGCCGCACGCAGCATTCTTCTCCACGTTGCAGTCTTGACAAAAGTTGGTAACCAACGGTAAAGCGTAAAGCAGTAACTACGGAGTATAGAGAATAACAGCCAGCGTCACACATCCCTGCTAACTAGGGCATTCCGATAGTGTAGCTAGTCACGACCGACCCGCCAGAGAGAGAAAGAGGCTTGCTGTGGAACCCGACTTGCTGACTACCGGCTTGACTCTGATGTATGCAGTCATTCACGGTGTAGTTGTTATCTGGTCGACAGACCGAATGAACCCCCCCCAGAGACCTATTGTCGAAATGGACTGCGCCATACGGGGTTTCCTCTGACTGGGCTGGCCCCGGAGATAGCTACCGTGGCGGGCATGATCAGATGCGCATGCGCCGTCAGCAGCAACTCGAGGCTCGGGACATCACAATGGGCTGATGGTTGTTATCAGACGCGAGTCGGTTGTCGTTTGTCAATACACGTCGCGCCGCACCATCACATGGATTAACTGTAGAGTACTCGTGCAGTAGGGACAGTACGTACACACTTACTGCATCGGGTGGTTAGGAAAGAAGTTGGACAATCTAGGTAGGGGCCAGGGCTACGGAGTACGTGGTTCGGCATGGGAAGATAGCAAAGTGTTGCCGAACAACTCCTGTCCTTTGCTGACTGTCGACAAGGACTCACTCACCTGTCGAGTGAGTAGGCCAAGCGCGCCCAGGGTAGACCGTAGACATTGCGATCCGATTTGCTGACAGTACGACACCAACTAGGTACGGAGTAGGATAGCCATCCTTTGCATGTGGCTAGGACTTGCGGAATTGCACAAAGAGTCACCTCGTAGTCTGTCAGACTGTAACTTAGGTCATTCCAGGGATTGGTGGACCAAACTTTGAACCTGCTTGCTCCCTGCAGGCCCCGGGGTATCTCATCTATTACCATTATCACTGACCAGGGCACCTACCGTACGGAGTAATATGCGGTGAGCAGGTGTGTAAAGTCGGGGACGCGGCCTGTGACGAGCACAGCATACGCACGTACATGAGCGATCGGAATCAGTCGGTCAGATGTCAGTCTTTCTTGGATTCGATGGGAAAGTGGTGCGTGTTTTCTCTGGTCGACTGGTTGGGTTGTTTCCTCATCGGAACTGGGATTTGTGATATGCGATTGGTCAGAATACTCCGGCACGCGCTGCACGGCTTCGGAGTTCGAAATTTGTACCTTTCGGCTTCGGGGTTGAGCCGGTACGGGTAAAGACCTGCGTCTGATGGTGAAACCTTGAATGTAATTAATGCGGCTGCCTATGGCTCTATATCCACCTTGGCCTCGTCAGCATCTTATTCTTGGGTAACGAGAGGGTAGCCTTGTTTGCACTTGTTTGCGGGACCGCCTGATCGCCTTCGCGGCGGCTTGGAAGGACTTGCTCTCTCTGTCGCTCTTCTAAAACGGCGCAATTCGGGCTGGGAGGACTAGGTCTCATGGCCTAGTTATGAAATGGAAAAAGAAAAACAAGAAAACCCAAACGGGCGCGATCCGGGTCGACTGAGTGCTTCCCTAACTACTCCAGTCTCCAAGGATCACGATTCACAGCTTCAACGCAACAGCGGCAGTGTGCTTCACTGCCACTGCCACTGACACTGCCACCAGTCCAAGGGAAAAGTCCCCGGCAGTTGGTCCGTCATCTCTGCGGCCCGAGTCTTCATCGACGACGGGCTTCTCCATCACTTTGCGATTGCTCGTTCGTTGATGTTTGAACTGGCGGCCTATTGCTACCCGAACTGAGTTGTAAACGCCTGACCTAGGCAGAGAGATCATGCAAAGAGGAACTTGAAGGTATGCTTGGCGGCGTTTGTCTTTGTGAACGCGTGGTGGTTGACTCCGTAATCCAGGTACAATGTAACCGTAGGACCTAGGTAGGTAGGTAGTATCAGGCAACCGTCGCTCGCAAGGCAACAGTTTCGAGACTTTGGCGCCCGGAATTCTGAGCTTGGCCGTGCATCTTGGAGTATGGAGTACTACGTATTGGACCAGAACACAGAGTAAAGTTAACTAGTTAACTAGCTGACTAGTTAGTCAGGTGACTACTACATAGAAAAGAGGAGGGGTGTAAGTCTAACCTCCCCGACCAACTTTACAGGGGGGGACCGTCAGACACACCCTTCCTCGGGCCAACTTTCCGAGTGACAACTCCACTTGGCACTCGCTATCCGGCGAGCAAGAACGAGCTCGCCGGAAGAGCGCTCACAACTCACAACCTATTACGGAGTACATGGAGGGGCAGGTTGGCGGGTCACCGATTGTGACTTGTCTTATCAGTGGCGGAAGATGGAATAGACTAGGACTTAGGTATTAGTTAAGTTGATCCGACGGCTCATATACGTATCTAGCTCAGGTCGTGGCAGCGGAAATCTGCCCACATCACCACGAGGTGGCTTGTACTAACTTAACGCCTGCTAAGTATGCCGTAATCAGGCATTGTTGGTCCCTAATAAGTTTGTAGCTTAGCTAGTTGGCATGTATTGCACGCAGAGCGCTATTCAAGTTACGGGACGGTAGATCTACATCTGGCTGTGAATCTGTGAAGCTGTGAAGCCGTGAAGCGCCCGAAGCCACTCACAGAAGTACCGGTATTATCAAGGCGAGACCTCTGCCAACACGTGCTGGTTCGACCCCCCTTCTTCTCGTCCATGTCTCGGACGCGTGGTTTTCGAGGGCGAAGGACGTTGGCTCGGACGGCGTAGGACCAGGTGGTTTAGGTGAAAGACGTAGTGGAGACGGCGCGATTTTCAATAATCCGCAACTGGCCGGCTTAGTTATAAGGTTAACAGTCGAGCTCTTGCCGTTCTCGTCACTAAGTTATAGAGGTTGCGACTGCCTCCTCCATGAGCTTGTAGCATAGAATAGAGCCGCAACCCGGGAAGAGAGGTACCGAACTACTACATTAAGCTCTTGGTACGGATGGATTATGACTCACGACAGTCAAGGTGTCTATGAAGGACAAGGATGTAGTCGTCGGGTACTAGTCGTCCTATAGACCGTCCATGCTCCGCCAAGGGAGTGGAACGAGGAGGAGACTATTTCATCACCGGATCCAGTTGACAACACAATCAGTGAAGACGTTAGGTTATACCAATAGTGAACAGTTGGGAGCCCGGAAAAGTGTTGGAGTTATCGGCAAGCTTTGAGCCCCAAACTCCCCTCCCGGACGTTTCAACGGGTACGCCGGTACGGTGCAGGTGCCGGACTCTACGGTCCACCCGGCCATGGACATTGATTACCGAATCGATCACGCCCCCAGACCGGCACCACTTTTGTTTCCCACCATGGTGGATTGAGTACGACTATTACCTGCGCGTTGGGCGAGGGGGTATGCGATGCCGGCAGACATCGAAATGGACAGTGCCGGGAGAGGCCGAGGTAAACTCTTGGAGAGGTCGAATTATTTTTTTATTAAAAAAGGCGAACGGAAAAGGTCTCTATACCTTGCAATCCTCTTTCTTTTTCTTCTTCTATCACCTCCTGCAAACTGCTGCATTGGCCAAACTGCTCACCATGCGCTTCTCACTTACGTTGTTTTCGGCTGCCGCGAATCAAGCCGTCATGGCAGCCTCTGTGTTCACATCTGAGACAAACACCACCACCCCGGACTTGCCTGGTTTTGAGTTCCTGTACACACTGAATTGGTACGTAACGGAAGCCCGGTCTCTCCCCTCCGCCTCCGGCGCCCGACAGGGAAGTCGGGAACGCCGGAACATGATCTTGAGAGGAAAGATGTTAACTCGCGTCACGATAGTACCCTGGACCCTGGCATTGTTATTGGAAATGGTCCTGTGGGATATCGGAGGGCAATCCCCATCACCGGTGGCTATTTCGAGGGTCCTAAGATCAGGGGTGAGTTCGGAAATACGTCGACGAGGGCATGGTTGGTGAACTGACACATCATGGTTTCTTCCAGGCAAAGTCCTCAATCTCGGTGCTGACTGGGCATTGACTGATTCCCGCAACGTCTCGCATCCGGACACGCGATATGGACTTCGGACCGATGACGGTGCTGAGATTTACATCAGGACATTTGGCTCCAGACAAGTGCCGGGTGTCTCTTATCTCCACGGCGTATTCGAAACAGGGTCGGACGACTACTGGTGGCTGAATGATGTCGTTGCCGTGGGCATCCTGTATAGCGGGGGAGGAGCTTGGGTCAAGATCGACATGTTCAATATGAAGGCTCCCTGATCTCGTGGGAGAAGTCACCTATAGGTCAGGACCGTCAGGTCACTCGGTAGCAATCAAAAGCAGCCGGCCGCCAGCACAGAACTAGGTACGACATGGGAATGCACCTCAGTGACCTCACTGAAGCCGAATCCAGATTCGTAGGTCCAGTGAGCCTGGAATTCCTGGCGGGAGGTTATTTGTGATACCGCTCAACGCGTCTCTTGTCCAAAATATCACGCTGCAAGGTTCATGCGAAACAAGCTTGCAACGAACGTCGAGGGGATGAACGCAAGTTGTGTCAACTGCCCGGCATCTGACATCTCCTGCTTTCGCGATAGCCTTGGCTCTCAGATATACTGCCACTGGTCATGGGAAGCGAGTGGAGCGAGTCGATGCGCAATGTGATGGCGTCCATGTCGCCCGGTTATCATCTGCGATCATTTCACGGCGGCTGCACCGTACCCAGACTATCTGTCGCATACAATGTGGTGCAGGCAACCTGCAAATGTGCATAACTAATTGTAGGTTCCGGTAACCGAGGAACCCGCGGGCATTTGAAAGAGCGATTGGCTGATACCGTTCCTGTACAGATCTTCTCCGATCCGATCTAGGTTGCGGCCGAGGTACCACAGTATAGTTCCTTGACTGGTGCGCATGTCCTTGACGACTAACTGGGTCATCATGTTGAAGACTTATTTCGAACGTCCGCTGCGATTGTGTTTGGGGGCGTAGTTTCGAGAGGATAACCTACTTCGGATTGAATCGTCTCGATAGAAGCAGAGCGCCGCCTGTTTGTTAAAAAGCGCGACGAACTCTACTATGAGTGACATGTCGCACGTGTGATTCAGCGGCGCAACTTACAAGGTACACGTGAAATGAAGACAAGGTACTACTGCGTACAGGGAACACAGTGACTGACTTCGTCAACCGCTATCTTGTAATTTTGGTTTCGACTCCAGGACGGGGGTCCCAACTCATTCCAAACTAGCAACGTTAAAGAGCTTGGGATTGCCAGTCGTTAGCAATTGGCATAGAAGAAATCGTCCGACAGCTGTCCAAAAAGGTGGCGTGATTCCAAGACGCTCGGCAAATAAGCTGTAGCCTGTGTGAAGGTTTCTGATGTCAACTAAAAGCAGTGCCACACAACTTAAGGAGGGTTTGCTCTCATGCTCCCATGCGCTCGAAGCGAAGACTACCGGGGGATTGTCTGAAAGAAGAGGATAAGATAACCGTGGCTACCGGTGTTTGCAGTCACCGGAGATGCGCCAAGACCATCATCGCCCTTCCCGCGAATCATATCAAACTGTCCTCCGTAATCCGGCGATGCTGTTGTGCTGACAGCCAGTATCGAATAACGTTAACTCGGATAGAGTGGGAGGAAGGAAGATGCTGCAGAGCCCAGACATTCCGGCCTTCCACCTGGATACTTTGGTCTGAAGTTACGAAACTTACATTGTTGTAAGGTGCCTTTTCCTATCTTGCCTCGTGACAAAAAGTCTCTTCATTCCGGATTTTTGTGCTGGAGCCGACAGGCCGAACACACGGTGTGTGTGTACTGTGCTCCGAACGTCGTATTCGTATTCCGAAAAGGATACTCCGTAAGAGGAAGAAGAAGAAGAAGAGCGGTGGACACGGCCAGCCGAAGTGGAAATCCTGAGCCGATTGGTCGATAGTGGCGGAGACTGCGCTAGTGAGCTGGTCTTCCCGCCTTGGAGCTATGACTTGCGAGCTAAATGGTATGTAGATATACCCATCGACCCGCCTGCGCATACGTACATAGACCGGTGCTGGATAATCGCAAGTCGCGTGGAATTATCTACTGATCGGTATCAATACCCCCGACCCACCGGATGCGGCATGCGACACTGCCGTGGTGTGCAACAGTGTTTCTCTGAAGTGTTTGTGAAACCCTAGCTGGGCACTACGCTTACTGATCCGTCTCGCATGGTATACCCGCCCTGGACTCAGCAAACGGCGAACCACTCGGAGGGGAAGACGTAAGATGCTCGACTGATTGCGACCCGTTGTTCAAGGATGCACGGCGCGGTCTGGCGTCTGGCGTCTGGCGGCTGGGCGACAAGCTCTCGACTCCAGCGGCGCAGCAGTAATCATCAATCAACCCTTGAGACATGGCTGGGATGTATGTATCTAAAAGTGCGACATATCGCAATAGCCCGTAGAAGGCTCGCGGGTTACCTGTACCCCTGACGATACGCAAAGCAATTAATAATTCGCAATTAGAACGAAGGGGTCCTCTTGCATCCAGTGCCGTGCCGTCTGGTTGGTCATGAGTGCAACTAACAGGCAAGCAAATTTCCCTTTCTGAGTTGCTCCCCGTCTTGCCCGTCGTCCCTCGCTTGAGTCGATCCGTTCGGTTGCAACCGCCGACTGCACTGCTTGCTTTCCATTCCCTCCTTTTTCTCGACAAGTCGCAGCTGCTGGACACAAGACCGCAAGTTCGTTAATACCGTCGGGATCCTCCAAGTCGTTGTTTTTCCCACCTCGACTCGAGACAGCTGCCCTGCTCCCAACCTCCACCGCTTTGCGCCAAAATTCTCGATCCCCATAGCCGATAACCCCCTTCTTGCTTGCCTCGGGCGCACTCCCGATTCGCAGCAATGGCAGCCAATGCCTCCAGCTTCACGTCGCCGCTGGCCGAGAGGTTTGCCGCCGTGAGCCTGCCTCCCCAGGTCGACTATGTCGTCGACAAGATCGCCAACGCCGGCGTGTTCGCATGGGTCGTTACCCTGATCGCCCTCGCCGTCGCCTATGATCAAGGTATGTTTCTGGCGCGCCATCGAATGCACTCGCTTTGGATTCCGGATTTCGGCTCTCGCTAACGCGCCCTCGCAGTCATGTACTGGAGCAACAAGGGCAACATCATCGGCCCTGCATACAAGCAGCCATTCATCGGGCCCTTCCTCGAGTCCATGGACCCCAAGTGGGAGGAGTACGTCGCCAAGTGGCAGAGCGGTCCTCTCAGCTGCGTCTCGGTTTTCCACAAGTAGGTTCACGGTAGCAAACCAAACCCCCCTTCCCCTCTCGCGACTTACACCACCTTGCAGGTTTGTTGTCATCGCATCCACCCGCGACCTGGCCCGCAAGATTTTCAACGCCCCGGCCTATGTCAAGCCCTGTGTCGTCGACGTGGCCGTCAAGATCCTGGGCTCGAAGAGCTGGGTGTTCTTGGACGGAAAGGAGCATGTTGACTTCCGCAAGGGTCGTACGTATACCCAGCCCCGACTGTCCTGCATGCGCCGATCGACTAACGTGGACCGTCGCAGTCAACGGCCTGTTCACCCGCAAGGCCCTGGAATGCTACCTGCCGCGCCAGGAGGATGTCTACACCCGCACTTTTGACAGGTACCTGGACATCACCAAGAAGGCCGGCGGCGAGCCCGTCCCCTTCATGCACGAGTTCCGCCACACCATGTGCGATGTCTCCTGCCGAACCTTTGTCGGCTACTACATCTCCCAGGACGCCATCGCCAAGATCTCCGACGACTACTACCTGATCACCGCTGCCCTGGAGCTAGTCAACTTCCCCGTCATCATTCCCTACACCAAGACCTGGTACGGCAAGAAGGCCGCTGATGTCACCATGCTCGAGTTTGCAAAGTGCGCTGCCAAGGCCAAGGTTCGCATGGCCGCTGGTGGTGAGGTGACTTGCATCATGGACGCTTGGATCAAGGACATGATCGACTCCAAGAAGTGGTGCGAGGCTGAAAAGAAGGGCGACACCGAAGGTCTCGTCAAGCCCCAACCTCTTCTGCGTGAGTTCTCCGACATGGAGATCTCCCAGACAATCTTCACCTTCCTCTTCGCCTCTCAGGACGCCACCAGCAGCGCCGCCACGTACATGTTTCAGATCACCGCGCAGCGCCCCGATGTCTTGGACCGTGTCCGAGCGGAGAACTACGCTGTGCGCAACGGTAACATCAACGCCACCGTCAACATGGACCAGCTTGAATCGATGAAGTACACCCGAGCTGTGGTTCGTGAGCTTCTCCGATGGCGCCCTCCTGTCATCATGGTTCCCTACAAGGTCAAGAAGCCGTTCGCCATTACCGATTCCTACACCGTTCCCAAGGGCGCCATGTTGATCCCCACGACGTACATGGCCCTCCGCGACCCTGAAGTATACGAGAACCCCGACGAGTTTGACCCTGAGCGATACTACACTGGTGATGCGGAGGAGAAGGGTTCCAAGAACTACCTGGTGTTCGGAACTGGGCCTCATTACTGTCTTGGTCAGCACTACGCTCAGCTCAACCTGGCTCTCATGCTCGGAAAGGCTTCGCTCCGCATGGACTGGAAGCACCACGCTACGCCGTTGTCCGAGGAGATCAAGGTCTTTGCCTGCATCTTCCCCAAGGTACGTTTGACATTTTGACCTCGGCCAATTTCCAAAGGTGTTTTTGCTAACCTGCACCTAGGACGACTGCCCGTTGACCTTTACCGAGAGGAAGTGGTAGTTGGGCGAGTTCAAGGAGGCGATTTCTTGAAGCGCGTCTCGGGCTTACGAGCCCGTCGACGTGGAAGTCTGTAATAGGCCGACATGTCTCGGCCAGTGTCCGCGCCAGCAGGACGGCAAACAGACCATTAGACTAATTGTAATTAAGAATGTACATAGCTTAAGCTTCTTGAGGATAGGGAAGCCATGGGGACGAAAATCGCTAGACGTGTCTAGTTGATGGGACAATGAAGTTAAACTCGGCCATGAGCCACGATTTCTCACTATCGACCGCATTGGCGAACGAAGATGATATGAGTGATTTGTTTCTAGCTGAGGAATCTTGTCCATGGTCACCTTGTTTGATCCGCCATTTGCGGACGACATTCGATGTTAGCTTCACGACAACCAAGAGAGCCAGAGAATGACGTTGCTACTTGACGATATCCGAAGATTAACAGCGACGGTATACCTCCCCTGCTTGGTCATTTTAGTGAGATCTAGATCTGCATCCTACGTGTAGGTCTAAGCTTGGTGGCCCCTCCCTCATTTCCCCACGGCCTTTCAAAGCTGTCCGGCGCAACGGTTCAGCATGAGATCAGCACGTTTCCCGCTCCCGCCCCCCGGGGGATCGTGGACTCACGAGTCTTCCGCCGCGCCGCGCGCACTGGAACCCCCACACGTCATCCCGTAACTTGATCGATTCCATGAGCTTTGCCGGCCCCGAAACCCAAAAAACTAAAAGCCCCAGCTTCCCACAAAGGTTACAACTTACCAGGTTACCTTTGCTTTCTTAGCTTCTTCACGTCTTCCTCTTCCCTCACCCCCCTTCCCCCCCGTACACCCCCTTCCCAAAAACGACGACGACGACAAGGACAACAAATGGCAACTCCTCGCGTCGCATTGAGCGCTCTGCTGCGCACCAGCTCCCGCCCGCCGGCGCGCCAGAGCCTGCGGTGTCTCTCGACGACCTCTCCTGCAGTCATCGCCTCGGGCCCGAGCACAAGACGGCAGCAGCACGGGCTGCCCGTCTCGCAGCGACGCGCGGGCCTGGGTGTGCGCTGGTCGTCCGAGTCGGCGACGGGGAGCAAGATCTGGAGTTTCGAACAAGTACGTTTGTTTGTTTGTTGGTTTGTTTCTCTCTCTACCCTCCTATCCCATGCTTTCCCCCCCTTACCAGGACGTCCGGACAGTCGACTTGGGCTAACTGCGAAACCCCTCCCGTTCAGATCAAATCCCTCCCCTCCACCACCCACCTCGTCGACGTGCGCGAGCCCTCGGAGCTGCGCTCGACAGGCAAGATCCCGGGCTGTGTCAATATCCCCATCACCACGTCCCCCGACGCGTTCCACATAACC
This sequence comes from Arthrinium puccinioides, assembly GCA_022414665.1. Lineage (NCBI taxonomy): Eukaryota > Fungi > Ascomycota > Sordariomycetes > Amphisphaeriales > Apiosporaceae > Arthrinium > Arthrinium puccinioides. The sequence goes on from JAIUNF010000004.1 coordinate 1,099,352, forward strand.
CCGGACGATTTCGAGGACCGTTTCGGGTTCGCGCGCCCCCGCCCGAGGACGAGGTCATCTTCTACTGCAAGGCTGGCGTGCGCAGCCGCGCGGCGGCCGGGATCGCGAGGGAGGCTGGCTGGAAGAAGGTGGGGGAGTACCCCGGCAGCTGGTTGGACTGGGCGGCCAAGGGGGGAGATGTCGAGAGGTGAGTCGAGGGAGAGTGGAGGGAAGCAAGATGGGAGGAGGGCCAGGAAGAGTACTAGATGGGACTGTGATAAGCGCTTGATTGTCAACGACAGAAATGAAGAAGAGCTGTAGTGTGTGAACACGAGCTGGCAAGGGGCGTGAACACTGGCGCAGAAGGATGTGTACCAAGAGTCAAACAGCGCATGCGCTGCGTGATACTATCGAGGTTGAAAAGTGTGTAGCGTTCCAAGAAAGGGGCGGTCTAAGCAGGGAACTCTGACATCTTTGGTCGAGTTTACCTAGTTGTACATACGAACACTCCCAAAATAAGTGCCATGGAATCACACCATTCGATAGTTACACGATTTTGCCCCTGACCTAAGCCAATATGCCTACTTTCTGCACTCCAGCTCATGACATGAGAAATCTCATCAACATGGCAGCAGCCTGACCTTCCGCAGGTTTCTTGGGATCCTCGGCAGCCGGTGGCTTGTTATCCTGAATAGGCGCGGGGCTACCAGCTTTGAAGAAGAGCACCTTGATTGCGATGGCCAGGCCTAGGTGCAGGCAGACGACCAAGATCAGGAGCACCTTGCTCGTCTGCCGGTCTGTCGCGCTTAAGACGGGATACATGTTCCTCAGCAAAAACGCGACCGACATGCCGAAGCCCACGCCGACGAAGACATAATTGAGGATCTGAATGGGCGACCAGCTGATCAGGGCGACGGGAATCCAGATCAAGTTGGCGTAGCCGTAAAGGGCCCAGCACTCGAGTAGGTTGGCGCTCTCAGAGCCAAAGTACTTCAACGCGCCGAAGAGGACAACGGGAATGACGAGAGTGTAACCGTAGATGAGGCCAGCGGCACCTGTACATGCTTGGATTAGTCCAAAGGTCTCCTGTGTCTCGTGACATAGGGGGTTACGTACCACTCAGGAGCTTGAAGTCATACAAGAACGGTCCAGAGCCATTTTCGGCCGCGTACTGGCTGATGGTGCCTCCAATGAACAAGATGAAGACGACCGTGGTCGCGATCCAGAACGGCCCGTACAGATCAGGGTTGCCCTCCAGGACGTCGAGGAAGTTCGCCCGCGGGTACAGCGCAGCCCAGCATCGCTGCAGCACCGAAGATGTGTCGACGTCGAAGAACTGTGCGTAGAAGGAGAGCGTCCACAAGAAGCGCTTCGAGGAGCTCGACGATGCCGTCGCGGGCAGAGGAAGACCGCCGGTGGTCGAAGCCTTATTGCGTGCGCTGGACGGGTTTGTAAACGTCGAGTTGTGGAATTCGAGGTCTTCTTGGAGATCGGTGTGACCTAGGTCGCCCTATAGCTTCCGTGTCAGTCTGTAGCCATTGTTTCCGTACGGTTCATTGCGACAACAAGATGCAGGTCGAGGTTCGTGCAAACGTCAATCCTCATGGCGAGGGAGGATCGGGGATCAGAGCCGCGTACCTCGTCATCCACGTCTACGACGGCGTCGTATCCTGCGCCCGACATCTCTGGCAACTGATATATTCAAGGAGTCTGGCTATGTCTGAGCAGCACTCGGATTGATTTTGGTGGTTGATGGTCGGGAAATGAGAGCTGCTGATGAAGCTGTTTCTTTGTTCGGGTGTTCTGGCCACGGAAGCTTAGCCTTTACCAGCTGTTTGATGAGGCGGCAGCTGCTGCAGCCCGGGCGGGGCCGCGTATTGTCGGATACGTACTTCGTACTCCGTAATCCGTACCCTTGTCGCTTTCGCGTTCATACAATGATGACGGGCAGTACTCCGTATCCGTAGTTGAGTAGTTCATTTGTCTGGGCAACCGCGTCATTTTCAAACTTCCCGATTATGATTCGTCTCTCCAAAGTCCGTGTTCGGTATGTGTTAATAGGCGTGGCAGTTCGTCAGTCACTTGATCCATTGCCAATAGCATGGCGCATCGGGTGAAACAGATTGGCCTATACAGGCAGGCTTTGGGAGGTTTCGTAAGATCTGAACCATTGCTAGACTTCACACTTGAGTATCTTCAATACGCGGCTTGCTCCTGGTTTCATTGTCCGTCGCAGTGCACAAGCCGGCAAGGCATTCACTGATCATCTCCCGCGATGTGGGTCAGATCCGCCTCCATTCCCACCAGCACATGCAATTGTACCGAGGCTCATCATGTCAGACCGTTTCTCATAGCTCGATTCTGTGTCTACCTAGACGATGCGACCCCAGCCGCGGAATACACTTCAAGTCCATAGTTTTCCATGTCGTACTCCATGGATGACCTTCATCCGATCCATGTGTCCGATCTGTTTCATGATGCCAAACCCACGAACGCCAAGATGAAGAAGAAGAGAGAATCGTCTATTTGAGCTTCTTCTTGGGGCGGAGCTGGTTGGTGTGTCCGCACTTTCGCTTGCGGCAGTTGGTGGCACGAGGAGGGAGACGGGCCTATGGGGACGCAAAATCAGCCATCAAGTAACAGTGCTGGTTACCGGATCACAACTTACGTAGCACTTGCGGCAGATCATCTTCTCGCAGTTGAATTTGGAGGCGAGGGCCTTGAGCGAGGGCTCAATGATGCCACCACGGAGACGGAGGACCAGGTGGAGAGTGGACTCCTATAGAAGCATAAATGTCAGTCGCATGTTACTCATAAGTGTCGCATATTTCATTGCCGGGTCGTATGCGCAATCGCCCCCCGTCGCCACTGGTAAACGCACCTTCTGGATGTTGTAGTCGGAGAGGGTGCGGCCATCCTCGAGCTGCTTGCCGGCGAAGATCAATCGCTGTTGGTCCGGGGGAATGCCCTCCTTGTCCTGGATCTTGGACTTGACATTGTCGATGGTGTCGGAGGACTCCACCTCAAGGGTGATAGTCTTGCCCGTCAGGGTCTTCACGAAGCTACACGAGTAACCACCATCAGTACATTTCGTTCCGTCATCGATTTTTCGAGTGGCGTTGCGCGTCGGTCGGAAATTTGGTAGAGCTCACATCTGCACTGTAAAGGAATTGAAGTTAGCATCCTCGTCATCGTATCATCATATAAGTCGGCATTGGGGCGTCTTTCACTCACTTTTGGCTAGCCTTCGTGGTTGTCGATTGGTGTTGTCGTGAGGAAGAGTTAGAATTTTGGCGTCCAGAAAGATTAGCGAAATCAGTGCGGTTTCTCAGGAAAGGGCTAGTGGCGGGGTGTGGCTGGACATGTGGCGCGCTCAAATCCACTGGTGGGGCGTGTATTTGCCCTGCACCGTTAGTCTCTGGTGTTAAGACGCAGTTCCCAAACAACCGACACCCTTCATTTTCCCCTTGAAAGAAGTTGGAAACTCGAGCGATAATCACCTGACTCGTTTATGTGTACGGAGTACTGGTGTTGCCCTCCCAGCCAATGGTTTGATCTATGGAAATTTCGCGCCCTCTGCCAGACGCCGACTGTTCGATATTGACTGAAAAAGCCGAGATGGAAGAATACACAATTATTCAACGTTTGTCTTAGGTACTGTCTAGGCCAAGTATCTGTTCCAGTCTGAGACGATTCTTATTTCGTCTAGGCAAGTAGACGCTGGAACAGTATTGGGCAGGGTATGGAGCAGAGGATGCATCAAAGATCTGTTATCGTGTGGGACAAGGCATCTATCTACTGCACTCCTGTCATGATGACATTCTTCCCCTTCCCCGTCCCCGTCCCCGTCCCTGTCCCCGACCCCGTCCCATCAAAGCCATTCGATCGCCTGGCCTTCTCCTTCTCCCTCATCGTGCACCATAACTCCAGCCGTCTTTCCACCTGGTTAGCCGCTATTATCAGAGTCTTCAACGGGATTGCTGCTACTTGAGCGGCTTCCTTGAAGAATCTCTTCGCAGCGTCTGGTAGATCATCCTCAGTCCGCCACACAGGGCAGAAATCCCTCTCGGGCCTTTCGAACCTCCCGCTCTTGTTGAAAGGGGTTGGGTCCGGCTGGGGCTCAACAATCTTCATCGTACTATTGACGACACGATATCTCTCGGCGGTAAGCGTGTCGTCCGTTGGCGCGTCGTTGAGCCCACAGTGCTTCGCTTGTGAAGTCTCCAAGGTAGGAGACGGCTGGCCCTCAAACAGCCGTATCGTTGGCTCTGCGGCTGTTTTGCTGTTAGTTGGATGCACGCGGGTACATGTGCAACGGAATAAGTGCCTCCAGCATCGAACTCCCGTGGTGTACTCACTTTTAGCTGGTTGATTGTCACTCACAAACATGCCAGCAAAGTAATCCAGCCACTTATCAGTGTCGGCTCCGTCCATCATGATGGCCTCGTGATCTGTGATCTTGTATTCGGCGCCTCTCTGCAACCCGTTCTGCGTGGAGGCCTTAATGTCCATTGCCTTCTCCCAATGCTTCCAGTCGATCTGCATGACCCTGGGATCTTCATAGGTGGTCGGCGGTCTTGCAACACCGTCGAGGGGGTGCAAAAGCTTGGTAGACACGACCACAAGACTCATTAGGAGAACCTCCGGGTTCGCCATGGCCTGGATCCGCTGCTTGTCCTGTGTGGGATATGTGAAATCTACGTTTAGGACTTCAGCTAGGCACTTGACGGTCAGGTAGAGCTCGATTGGTAACGTCAGGTCTCTCAGATGCCGCACGAGGATGGGCACGTAGTTGAGCGGTGGGAAGGCGATCTCTGTGTTCACCTTGAACCCGATGGCCAGCTCCTGAGCCACTGTGAGTAGTTTGCCAGGTTTAATATGGTCGCCTACCCGTAATGGGTTATGGAAGGTGGCTGGTAGTCGGGCCAGCACGTTCTTCGGTAACCCGTTGGCCTGCGTAACCCGTTAGCCCACCGGCCCGTCAAGTATAAATGTTGAAGCCGCCGACCAAGAGGGACGTCACAACCCATGCATCCCGCACATCGAATCGAATTGGGTAGTCACGGCAGCATCATTGATTGAAAATGGAACAACGATAAAACCATCATGTAAGCTTACCGCCGCAAGAAACTCAATCTCTCTCCTCTGAGCCCAATTTGTGAAGTCAGCTGTCGTCACTGGCAGCCGCAACGTCAAGCACGCCAGATAGCAGATGGCCAACGTGTCGTAGAATGTGGGCAACAGGAGCTTCTGCCCTGGCCCCAGCCTCCATGAGCGATTCTTCCCGGCTGTCATCGCTGTCGCAGCGTCACTCATGTCTCCATCCTCACTCTCGGTCTGGAATTCTTCGAGCACGCTCTCCCCTCCCGGCTCGTCGTGGTTCGGCACCTCCCTCACCCTGAGTCCCCAGAGCGCCCTGGCGACCTCCTCAAGCTCGGCCGGGAAGCCGCGGCTCTTCATGAGCCACCATACCTGCTTCCTCAGCACGACTTGCAGGGTCTCCAGGTACAGCTCGCGTCCCGCGGCGCCCTTGAGCTTCACGGCGGCGCGCTCCCGCTTTTCTTTCTGCTTGCGATTCACCTTGCCCGTGGTCCCGTACTCGTCCTCGCCGGCGTCGTGCTCTGCGTAACCTTCCAGGCGGTGTCCATTACGGCAGTACCGTAGCGCGTCCTCGGCATACCACTGGCGTGATCCGCATTCGTCGCAGCGTTCGCCAGCCGCCATCCGCTGGTACGATTCAGGCGCCATTGTCCAAAAAAAAAAAAAAAAAGAACTCAACCAGTAAAAACGATAGAGGTGATTTCAATTCCGCTGCGTACTTCGTGCTGGATGAATTGACGACAATGCGCTTTGGCGAGTATCGACTGTAATAAGCGACCCAGCCGATGGTTTTTTCGCCGCTTGTCTCGTTGAAACAGACGCCCTTTATGCCATTTCTTGTATCCTACTGTGGACTTAGTCTCTGGTAGCTGAGGGGAGCACCGGGACTTCACGACGGTCTCGTGTGGTGAAGATGCAGCACGATGGGTTAGAGGTCATTACTCACGTGGCTTTGATCGACTTTGACTAGAGTCTGGACGGCCAATCAGAGTTTTCTTTCCTCCGAGCATGACTCTACTCTGTTCAATCTTCCCAGGACGAAGCAAAACATGGATGTAATAAAGAATAGCCTCCCTTTGCATGTTTGAAAATATTTTGCGTGCAGTGAGAGCGCCAAAAGGGACAATTGTCGGTCATTGAGCGATTGGTCTCTACAGACTACAGATAGCCCCAACTTCCTGTTTACCGCGGCTTCACCAACTCGGGATATTATTAAGAAATACAGGATCTGATACACTTGTGACTTGCATGCCCTGAATGCTCGAAACCGCGAGTTTCCGAAGCCCGACTATACATGATAGCCAGAAATGCACACATGGTCGTCACATTGCCACACATCGGGTCGACCGCAGGGATGACCACGACCGATATTTGCTACAATATCACAGTAACGCCATCGAATCCATGGTCTAGCTAACACCGAAAGATCTCCTTTTTATTCATAAACCTCATGATCATCGCCTCGTGACAATGTCATGATGGGAGGGAAGGCGATACGGAAAGGGAAGGCGGGGGAACCGTGGGGTTGTTCGTAATCGATTCATATACCCAGCAGAAACAGGTTGTGTCCAGATAAAGTCCCTCTACGCAACGACCAGAAGTGGGGTTTGGACGCCCCGAATATCGACGGCCCAGTGTAGTGTCTCCCGAAGATATCCATCTTCCACAGGTGCCGTCTATCTGCTCACAAGAAGCAAAGCCACCAGTGTTGTGAAAGTCGACATCGTAAATGGTTCAGTCAAGCGCGTAGCTTACTGGCGGGGAGCCTCCTTGGCCTCAACGGCAAGCTGCTCACCCATAGCGTTCAGGATAACGACGTCTGGAAGCCGAATTAGCACGATGTGGCTTCGTCCTTCGGCCGAAACACTTACTGGTGTCCTTCTCTTCCTCCTGGAAGAGCTTGCGGATCTTTTCACCGATCTCACCGTCGGGAATCTTGACGTCGTCCTTGGAGGTACCGTCGTCGGACATCAGGGACAGGAAGTCGTCGTCGGAGATGTCGAGCTGGGGACGAGTGTTAGTGACCAAGCGTATCACAAGACTTGTACCGGAGACAACTCACGAGCTGGTACTCCTGGCGCTTGACAACGGGAACGTCCATGTTGTGGGTGGAGGGGGCAGAGATCCTCCAGCTTCTTGCCAGTGAAGATGTCGGTGGCGATCAAGTGGACCTTGGCGTGACCGTGCTTGCCGGTCTTGGAGGTGGACATGTCGATAATCTTGCAAGGGCGCTTCTTAATGCAGACGAAGCCTCCCTTACGCAGGGCAGAACACTGCATAGGGTAGGTGGTGGAGGCACCGGCATCGACGGTGTCGAACTCCAGCTCGTGCTGTACGGACCATCATGTTAGCAAAGCTGGAACCCGAATTCAGCGTCGTCATTCACCATGGGCCATGGCATGCCATGCGCAGATGTCGGATTTTCCCAACTTTCGTTCATGGTATCGTGACGGCCAACGGACTGACAGCGCGGGGCTTCGCGCGGGGTAATAGTTGGGCTGTTCGCGAGGTCATAATCGAAGCAGGAGGGGAGTAGTTACCTGGGCATCATCGGGGTTCGAAGCCATGGCGATTAATTGGCGTGCTTGAAGCGAAATGTCGTACGGGTGTGAGGGAGGGAAAGGGAAATGAGGGTGCGTGATGCGGCTGCACAGTTGTTGGAAGATGAATGAAGAGCAGGATTGGAATTGCAGCATTCGAAATTTCAGACCATTTGTGTGGGCCGGCTACATGGACCTCCACTTCTATGCTTAAGGTACATAAGGCAAAGGACGAACTCGGGACTGCCCAGCGTTAATACTCCAAGTCCAATCCTTATCATAACGTGCAAATTGTACAACATGAATGACCTCGAGTGTCGGCGGTCTCAATTTTGCACTGACGGATGCCCGTTTTCGATACGTAATCGATCTCGAGGCGATCATCAACAGCGATGAACTGAGGGTACTGTACTCGATCCACGACCAAACTGTGAAATACAGTACGTAGTAGGGCTATTTACTTATACACGCATTATGTATGCAACACACAAGTAGGTGCCGGCTCAATATGCTCGTCTGCTTGCCTATCATGGTCATACAGCTTGCGGTCACAGAAATACTCGACAAAGTCCCAACCCACCGGCAATGGCCTCGAAAACAGTATAAAAAACACTTTACCCTACGGATACTTGTTACTTCGATCAATGTCGGATCTGACACGGTACTGGCTTTATGCGCGTGTGGGGCCAATCACACCCTTGAATTACTCTAGCTCGAAGACACCCGTTCAGCTGGAGACAACTCACAGGTAACTTCCCATATGGTAGGATACAAGTTAACAACACCGTACACGCCAACGTCAATGAGCATTCCGCAGCTTGCTAGGGCATCCCGTACGTCAACACCCTCTGCATCATGATCCGGCAATGACTTGATCCCGATCGACCGTAAATCTCCCGCAGTCCATCCAACATGTGGCTTGATCGACTCGCCGCTCAAGCAACATCTCCATCAACAACACCGCCAGGAAGCCGCGCATACTCCCCAACACCCCCACGAAGGACGCCGAGCGCTCTTGGGCCATATGTCACGTCCCAGCAACGCCCGGGAATCTCACCTCGATCGTCATCTTTTCAATCGCTAGCTTCCAGCGATTCCTCTACCCCTTCTCTGCTGGTTTCGTCGCGGCGGGCGAATGGGTCGTCCCTGAAGCAGTCCACCACAGCGTATGCTGGGCCGAGTCCCGTCAATGTGCTGAATAGTCTTCTCGGGGAGGATGCGAGTGTGAGCAGCACTGCGAGACCGATATCGTGTAGCATCAATGAAGATGATTTGGACCTGGATTTCGACTTCGGCGGGCTGTCGTTGACGGAGCTGGTGCACGTCGAGGATGATGCGCCAGAAGCAGCAGCCGTGCACAAGTCACAGACCGCTGAAGAGTGTATGTCTCCTCAACTCGTTGCTATTGGCGCGCGCTGACGTCTTTCTCCCCCTTAGATGAACGCGACAGAACCACATTCGAAGACTTGCACCGATCAATACGAGCCTGCGACGAGGTACTCGGCTCGGTCGAAACGAACCTGACAAGCTTTCGAAACGACCTCGCCGCGGTATCGGCCGATATTGAGACACTGCAGGCACGATCGACAGCACTCACGGTCCGGCTAGAGAATCGCAAAGCCATCGAGAAGGGTTTGGGGCCCGTCGTGGAGGAGATCAGCGTATCCCCCACGGTCGTCTCGAAGATCGCCGACGGCCAGATCGACGAATCTTGGGTCAAGGCGGTTGCCGAGGTTGACAGGCGGGCTGCCGCACACATGAAGAATGCATCAGCTTCTGGGGGCAGCAAGGGGCTACAGGACCTTGGGCCGTTGTTAGAAAAGCTGGTTCTCAAGGCAATTGAGAGGATACGGGACTTCCTCGTTGCTCAAATCAAAGCTCTACGGTCACCGCATATCAATGCACAAATCATACAGCAGCAGAACTTCCTCCGCTTCAAGGACCTCTACACGTTCCTCCACAAGCATCATGCTACTCTTGCCGATGAGATTTGTATGGCATACCGAAACACAATGCGGTGGTACTATCACAACCAGTTCGGCCGGTATGAGGCAGCTCTGAAGAAGATTAAACTGCATGTCTTGGACAAGACCGATGTACTCGGAAACGAAGACACATCGCGGAAAGGGACAGTTCTGTCATCGTCTAAAATTTCCGGTCCTCCCCACGACGTTTTCAACCTGGGCCGACGGATTGACGTCGTTCGGGCTCGGGACCAAATCGCACTGTCCTCATACTTGGCAGAGGAGGACAAGAACACGCATTATCTCGAGCTCGTTTTCCGCAACTTCAACCTGGCCCTAATCGATAACGCCACGGCGGAATATACATTCCTCGCCTCCTTTTTCTCGCCAGCTCTGTCTTATTCTGCCATCTCCCGACACTTCACCTTCATATTCGAGCCGACGTTTGCTCTAGGTCAGACAGTCACCAAGACATTGGTGTCAGACACGTACGATGCCCTGGGGCTTCTCCTGTGCGTCCGACTGAACCAGCACTTCCAGTTTGAATTGCAGCGCCGCAAGGTCCCCGCCGCAGACGGCTACATCAACGCCACCTCCATGCTGCTGTGGCCGCGCCTGCAAGTCGTCATGGGCGCGCACAGCGAATCGGTACGCACACTGACATCGTCCTTGCCCACGCGAGCTCCGACAAAAGCAGAGCAGACGAAGCTCTCAGCCGCTCCACACGTCATCACGCAGCGGTTTGGTCAGCTGCTGCATGGGGTCCTAATGCTGAGCACCGAGGCTGGCGACGACGAGCCCGTTGTCACGAGCCTGCATCGACTCAGGGCGGAGATGGAAGCATTTCTGACCAAGTATAGCACGGCGTTTGGGACGGATAAGAGGAAGAGGGAAAGATTTTTGTACAACAATTACAGTTTGATCCTGACCATCATCAGCGATACCACGGGCAAGCTAGCTGCCACAGAGCAGGAGCACTTTGAGGGTCTGAAGCAAGCTTTCCAGGAAGCGGCCTAAGGTAGAAGGCCGCGGCAGCCGAAACACCGAGCGAATGCTCGTCGCAAACGTAGATACTGGAGGAAATCGCGATAATGGACAGAGTGAGTGTTGAGAGCTCGACTTCAAAAGTCATCTGAACTATTATTATCATGATCATGGTCAGCCAATCCATACCGGGATGCTGTTGAGGGTATCTAAGTGTATCGTACAGGCGAACATCCGTCATCCTCGTCACGGCCTCTACTGTATACATGCATCAAGCTCAGCCAGACTCTATCCCTGATAGCCCTCCCCCTCAAACTTTTGTGAAAGCACAATGCCTTATAACGCCGAACGTGAAGGAATTATCTTGACCAGAACGCCGCCAGGTACCCCAAAACCCCAGGCTGTGCTCTTCGCAGATACACGGCCACGACACCGAACAGGACCGCGAGCAAAACGCCCCTGGTCACGCGCGCGTTCTTGCCTCGCGCATAGCTATAAACCAACTTGGCGAGGTTTTCCTTCCGGTCCGCCCACTCAAGCTCCTTGAGTTGCCTTTCGAAGAGCCTCTCCCCATCGTCCATGCCCTGCCGGGCGCACTCGCCGACGTCGCGCGCGGTCCTCAGCACGCTTGCCTTGGATATGCCGCGCCAGGTCCTCAGAGACTCGGGCGGGTGGCGCGCGCACAGGGCGGCGGTGTCGTCGATGAGCTGCTCGAGGCGCAGGGGCTGCGGCAGCTTGGACAAGATGGAGTGCAGCATCTCGGGCTCGGAGTCGGGGGTGTCGAAGAGCTCGTCGCGGCGATTCAGGACGATCTGGGCGAACATGTAGACGCCGAAGACCTGCTCGCGGGCTAGCAGCGCATCAAAGAGCCTCGCGATGTCTCCGTACGACGTGATGTCGTGCGCGTACATGGTCAGCGTCCCCGACAGCGCGAAGAAGGGCTCCGTCTGCGAAAGGTGTGCGCACAGCGCCGGGTCGACCGACGAGAGGATATCGGGGATCAGCCGTAACTGCGCGACGGCCGGCGCGAGCGTCGGGAGCATGAAGTCACGGATGCGCAGAGCCGAGAGGCGCGCCACGGCAAGGGCGCGCAGAGGGGGCGGCAGCACAAGGAGCAGAACCTGACATATGTCGTGATAGCCTTGGAAGTAGCAGAGGTAGGGATACCGCCGCAGAGTCTCGGTGATGAGGTCGGAGAGCTCGGTCTTCATGTGGTTGAGGTCGGCCTGGGAGGCGTCTGGGCGCCGCGTTAGTCTGCTCGACAGCCATGGTTGCAATAGCGTAGCGCACCATTGGGGTAATATATGAAACTCCTGTCCACATCTAGGCGCACTTGGTCCTCGTCGCGGTGACGCGGGAGGGACCTCCACGTCGTGTCTGCAGGGAACTTTGTTGGTTTCGCTTCGGGCAGGAGGTCGTTTAGGTTCCCCTTCTCGTGAACCGTGACTTTGTCGTAGAGGGGCGGCGCGCCGAGGAGGATCGGCCCTGCGAAATGCAATCAGTACGCTGGAGAGGCCACTCGGACGTAGACATGTGATGTGCCAGCGAGGGATGAGGGAGGGCTAGAACAGAGTAGCAACCCACACGCCTGCCGCCGTATCGCATCCGTGAGGAACCCGCCCTCGGATATTGCCAGAGTCTTCAGATCCTCAATGTCCCGCCTGTTGCACGCATCCAGTATGACGAGGGCCTTCATGTGTGCGCGTTCGGAGTCGCCGTCGTCGGAATCCGTAACGGGCGAGCTGGTGGTGGGTTCTTGCGAGCTCTTCCCGTCTGTCACCTGCTCGACTGCAGCTTCTGCTTCATGCCGTCTGCTCATCCTGGGGTTTCAAATTCGATAATCAGGATATTTGTACCAAGTTGTTCGTCGTTGCTCGAAATACTGGTGCGCCTCCAACCCGGAATTGTAGGCATGCGCGTCACTTCTAAGTTCGAACAGTCTGTACGGATACTCTTGAGTCTTAGCTTCCCGGTTGGGGATTGACCCTAGTAACAAACCTTAATCGGCGGGGTTGTAATCCGTATGATTGATTGTATCTCCTCAGACAACGAACGGCCCGATCCCGCGATCCCGTCCACTGTCTTCTTGCCCGTACGTATCCGTACGGATGCCCGCTTTCAGGATTGCTTCAGATTTCGATAGCCCTTCAATTATATTGTCATTCTCTCTACGTGCTCCAACGATCACACTCCTTGCCAGGTTTTTTCTTCTTCTTTTTTTCAGGAGAGGGAAATGGTCCACTACAAACGGCAGTCCATGTATCCTGTAATCAACAGGTTTTGATACCGTCGTCATCATCGTCGTCGTGCTGCAAACGTGTCTACAATCTAGGTACCTATCCCTCCGTCTGCTTTGTTTGACCGTCGCGATTACCATCCCTACCCCCAAGAGACGAAATGTTAAGATGCACGGGTTGCCCTCTGGGGAGGTAGTGAGGCCTCAGGCAGCGATGGTTCATGAGATGTGACATATTTGACGTCTGCTCCGTCTCCCGTCCCACGTGTCCTGAAAGGCAAAAGCAAAGACCTTGCCAAAGTCTCGGATGAGGACACATCCACAGCCAAGCCTTCTTCGTCTATTTTGGCCGTCCAATATAGAAAGGTAGGTGGTGCCAAGCTCATCAACGGTGGGCCATCATGCTTGCGGGCTCAGACACATCAACTTCTTAGCACAGAAGGTTGGACTGGAAGAACGTAAACAGGGACGAGGATTACGACGCACGTCTATCCGCACTCGGGCTCCAGCATATCCCTTTCAGCCGATAAGCCATTCTCATAACACCATGCAAATATTTTGTTAGTACCAGGTGCCGCCGAATTGCCATTGGCAAAAGTTGCAGCCGTGGAATATTACATCGTTTGGCGCTCGATCTCGAGGTGCAAAACCTCGCTTCGCCATTGTGCTGTTGGCCAGATCGGGGAACCCTTGAGACGTTCTATTCTAGGTTGTCTTGGTGGTATCAACGTAACGCCAAAATCTCCGATATGCACGTCTAGTATGTAGGTCCGTCCTGATTGAAGTGACCCAGTAACGCTAATACCTGCCGCTGCCAGCACCGGGTCGACCGGGGTTTTCCTTCTTCATGACCATTTGCCCAGCGATCAGCACACCCCAATGGTACACCTTGCGATCATGGGTCGATCACTGCAGCAATCCCTTCGGCTATCTGATCTAACCAATGTTCCGGCGCCAAAAGCAAGTATCAAAAGCCCCCATACGGTTAGATTGAGTTGACTTGTCGATTCGGATCTTGTGTGGTCGTCTGCAGCCCGGGATGAATACCCCCCCTGCAGTATCCATGTGAGTGCATATCTGGCACTTGCAAGGTTGATTTACAGATTAGTGATACACTCATGCCTCTATCAATCCTCTCTTGCATTGCACCGGGCCGGTAGGGGAGGGTGGTGGGCGCCAACGAAGCAAGCGTGCGACGCAGAAGGGGCCTTTTGACAAGAAACACAACAACAGGAGGAAGAGCAAACATGAACCGGGCCGCAAATGAGCCATGGGCTGAACTGACAGCCGATAGTGAAGCAAATTTAAGCAAGTTTAGTAGCAGTTTTCTCGACAGTCTCGTGCTTAGTCCTGACATGTGTTCTTGAACTGTACAGAGTATTTCACATGATCACATCTCACTAACACGGGACGGGTGGTCCGTCCTCCCCGGTCAATAGTAAGATGCTACACAGTACGCGTTACTCCGTACTAACTCTATCAATAATTAGACGATGATTATCACACATTCCCGTGTCCGTACCTGACGAGGTCTCGGCCAATCAGTCCTGCAGATCTTACAATCCTACGCGAGACCCGGGCGATAATATTCGCTAATAGGAGACCGGTCTGGTTTTGCATTGCACATTCCCACGTCAGCATGAACGACACAGTTGCCATGGTGGTACTTATCACATGTATTGTATTGACCGCGGGTTGATGGCACCGGATAGGTGTCGTGGCCATCGAAGGGCGTTGGTTGGGTGGGTCACGCATATTGCGGGAATCCCGGGTTGTATTGATTGCATGAAGCTGGTTTGATGCGGAACCGATCTGTGCCACTGCCCGTATACTTCGTATGTTTGGTACCGATTTCTTACGTGCATTAAAGACGGCACAGAGTCATAGACAACCAGATGCCGGCCGTATGAAACAGTCCGTCTCAATATGCATCCTTCCTTGCTGCTATCAGCTAATGATTGCCTGATGGCTGTTTCGCTACCGCCGCCTTTCCCGACTCTACGTACGTAATTACCGCTCACTGCTGCATCGCTGGTGACCTTTCTGGTAGCTGTAACTTGTGCCCATCCCATGCTATGAAACCCGCCCACGTCCACATTGTTCGCCGATGCTGGCCAAGACCGCGAAGGCTTTCAGGAAAACCCCGACTGGACTGGGCAATGAGTGGGCAGCCCTGTCGGCATATATTCCTATTGGATACCCTGCTTCTGGGCCTCGAACAAATAAACTGTAAGGGGATGAAGGCGTCTGATCTGATCACATATCATGTGTTGTTTACCCTTTACGGCCCCTACAGGCTACAACATTTGGTGGGAGCAGCCAAGGCTCAAGGCGACCGAGAGGAATCGAAGAATGAAATACGAAATACACTGCCCAATTCCCGTTGGTTGTAAGACAAGTAACTAGTTACTCCGTGCGGTAGTAACGAAAGAAGAGACATGTCGTGCTCCCTCATAATTCATTGACCGCTTCTGCCAACTATTTCGCAGCTAGGGCGGGCTGGCGGGGAATAGGTACCGCACCCTAGTTAATAGTACCTTTTAGTTGGTTAGCAGGCAACCAGTACGTAACTTACGTACCTTGCAAAAGTTCCAACAACACCCGTCCAAATACGGATAACAGTACAACCAACTCTATCGTTGCTGCCCAACAAGGCATTTAACCCCCCCTTGTCGATAAAGTAAGCAAGGTCAGTCAAAGTAGTTGTTGCGTTACATCTGGCACGGACATTTTACACAGCTTGCGGGAAGCCAAGTAACGTCGGTTAAGTTACCAGGTGTTTATTACAGTAGGTAGTTAACGGAGTACGGAGTAGACGACGGATGGTTCTCACGCCCAGCCTGGGCCTGCAGGGATTATTGGCGTCGTCCTTTGCTTGAATCTCACCTCGAAGTTTTAGTCAGTCACACACCGCACGCACGCACGCACACTCACACACACGCGCACAAGCACGTCGACGACTAGAGTGACTGACTTCCTGGCCTGCCGGGTCCATGTCGACCACTTCAACCGGTACAACTCCGCACGCTTCTTGTACCCCGAGATCTAGATCTGGGAATCGATCGTCTACCGGCCGGGATCTGAGATAACAGGGACAGGCGAGCACACGGCTGCCTCCGATTCCTCTCCCCCCTTCCCGGTTCATCTCCATCCTACACTAGATCGTGTGGTATCCACTTGCTGAAGCTGCAACAGCACGACCAGCGAAACCGGTAGTTGTCTCTCCTCAGCACCCCCCCCTCTCCCCCTTCAACGCAGCGCCGGGGACTGTCTGAGATGTCAAATATCGCGTGCGCCCATAAATCGAGGGAACCCACCTCTTGCACGCCGTCGCGTTGCCCAAACATCTTGTGGCAGGCCATCTCGTCCGCCGCGTTTGAATCGATTTGAGCCGCTGTCGTGTACTGCTCGCTGTGTCACTCGGCCTGCTCTGCTTGGGTCACCTTCCCTGCGAGCCTCTCCTACTTGCACGGCTTCCTGCTCACGCCCATCTCGCTTTGCCAAAACCCGAACTGGTTCCTCAACATGGACTTGCAGTCCAACTCCTTGGTGGAAGGGGAATGGGTGACCGAAAATATCGGGGCTCAACAGCTGCTTCGCCAGAGCAGTGCTTCCCGTCCGTCTCCGGTGCAGCCGCCACCGTTGCAGCAACCCGAGTATGGTATACTGACCAAGACTGCCATCGAAAGTCCGCTGACCCAATGGGTGCTGCCGGTTCAGCTGAGGTCCTCGCAACACAATGATGTTGCCCTCATCGGCGTAGGTTTCCCCATCCCCTTTGTATCCCAACGAGTCTGCATCCCCAGCCCGCTTCGTTGCCCTTCCTTGCGGCATGTCGGTGTCTACGAGGTGGCAAAATAAAAATAAAATCCAACATTGTCTCGAGCACACCGGAGTGAAGGCATCTATATCAAACCGCTCAGACGCATCGTGGCCAGAACTAAAAACGCACAGGAACATTTCGTTCAAATTTGCGAGCTTGGAGAGGACTTCCAATTGCAAAACATAATACGCAAACAGGACTTTGGATCGCGGATCCGGAATGCCTGCGTCATCGGTCCTGCTCCTAGCCACTTCGAGAACTATCAAGACGATCAAGACGACATTCAAGCCAAGACTGAAGGTGATGTCGAGATGCTCGATACGACACCCTCGCCAAACCCACCTGGAGAGCTTCCCCCACAAATTCTCGCTCTTGTGCTGGAACGTGGTGCCATTGTCTTCCTCTACGTCGCAAGGAGCCCCGATGGTGCTCTAGACTTCGTCTCATCCGTGTATGAATTCCCTGACAGCAGCCTGAAGCAACCAGGCTACCACATGGACGTTGATCCCAGTTCCCGTTATCTTGCCCTCGCAACGCCAACTTGCAGCTTCGCCGTATGCGAACTCGAGTCGATGGCAACGTTGCGTTCTCAACATTCACAAGGGCAACCACTGAGCCCGATCAAGTCATCTCGGTATCGACCCTCTCAGGGTGTCATACATAAGATTGTGTTCCTGCATCCGAGCCACGGAAACGATCAACACATCATATTGATGATGATGGTGATACACGATGCGGTCACGCGGATATTCTGCTGGGACTGGGAGCTGGGTGAAGACATTGATCCCGTGTTCAGCCAGAGGAGAAGAGGCCACGCATTACCAACAGGATGGACCATACCGCTCCTTGTGGCCCCTTTGACAGTCCTGAGTAGCTTCTTGGTGGTCACCGAGGACATGGGTGCTGTATTCACCAACATGCCGCATGGTCCGCCAATCATCGACGAGTTTCCAATCTACTGCACTGACGGTAGCGAATTCGATCCTGGTGAGAATCAGGCTATATTTACCGCGTGGACAAGGCCAGTTCGCCTGCCTGCCTTCCAGAAGGCCCGCGACAGTGTCTATCTGGCACGCGAAGACGGCGTCATTGTTTTCGTTGAGATTGAACGGTCGGCTATGCACGCGCTCACTACCATGGGACGTGTGGAATGCACCATCGACAGGGCGTTCGCGTGCCTATATGTACCATCAGGGGACGTGTTGATCACGGGTGGAGATGGTGGCCCCGGGGCGATATGGAATGTAAGAATCGATGGCTATTCTTGGATAGATGTCGGGCTAATCAAGGTCAATAGGTCGTGGCAAGAGAACGGCCAGACCAAGTAGGAATCATATCCAACTGGTCTCCTGCTCTAGACCTAGCAACGACGAAACCCCCTCCGCGCGAGCTGGCGAGGGGTAGATCGAGGCGGCGAGCGGCCGCAGAAGTCGAGTTCGCCCACAACCCTGACAGGATCTTTGTCTGCGCGGGTCGTGGACAAGCAGGAGCCATCACTGAACTGCGCCATGGTCTAGGGGCAAAGATCGGAGCAACTTTGGACATGGGCTTTCCTCTCAAGCAATGCTGGGAGCTACCCAATGTGGGCCATATGTCGGGCAACGGCCTGTATCTACTGCTCTCGTCTGCAACGGGGAGCGATGTGCTCTTCGTATCTGCCGACCTAGCAGAAGTCGAAGTGCAAAACCAAGACCGGATCCCTTACGATCTGTCATCCACTACCTTGGCCTGCCAGCCCTGCGGAGATTCTGTGCTCCAGGTCACTACGAGTGCAATCACCATCGTGATGCCTACAGACAGGTAGGTAGAGAAGCCCGGTCAATTTCGGTTCCGAACTAACTGTTTCCCAGTACTCGACATCTGCCCCATGACTTTAGCGATGGTGCTGGTTGTACCATTGCCAACGCTGCAGTCAGAGATGACGTGATTGGGCTTGCGCTTGTCGATGGGTCACGCTTCTCCATCAAGGCCTTTGCCATAGACGGTCTAAATCTTACCCACGAATCCACGATCGACGTCCATGGCGAAGTGACATGTCTTGCCCTGGGGCGAGTGGCTGGCAGAATGTGTTTGCTGGCCGGTATATGGCGGGCAGAAGGCCCTTCTCTGGCAGTATATCCGTTGGGGCAAGCTGGGCGAGGCCCGTTAGAGGAGCCAAATGAGATAAACCCCCTGGATGGTAAGACGCACACCCTACCACATCTTGACGGTGAAACTAACACCTGTTACAGACGTGCCAGACGTCGGCTCCGCCACCAATGCGGCGGTCGAGGCTCTGAATAGCATTGTAGTTGTCGAAGAGCTCCCCGAGTCTAGCACCGTAGTTCTCGGGACCCGGAGTGGTGATGTTTTTACTCTCACTATCAATACCTCCGACAGCGATCTCCACGTTCGCCGATCTCACGAAAGGTTCGGCCCATCAGCGGCAACGATCCTGCCCGCCAACGTCGGCACGGAACCCCCGTCGGTCTTTGTCTGTTGCCACACGCGTTTGACAATGATGAAGACTTTTTACTCGAGTTCATCTTCATTGTTTGAGAAAAGACTTCGCGTTCTTCTTACGAAGAACGACAACAGAGAATCTGTCGACGTCGACGAGGTGGAACTGACTACCGCTCCAATCGATTCAGTGACAAGACTGCGCCGTAACTTTTCCAGCAAGCATGGATGTGTTTCGGTTGTTGTCGTGTTGGGGACGATGATTTGCATCGCCGAGCTTGAGCCTCAACCTGCGCCGGTCCCACGCCATCTCATCCTCGGACGCAGGCCAACGAAAGTTGCATATCTCCCCAGGCTAGACGTTCTGATGGTTGCAGTCTGTAACGATTATGATGATGAAACCTGCCCCTCACTGCTTTTCATCGATCCAGAAACTGGGCGGGATCTCTCATTGCCGACCCATAATGGAGAAGAAAAGGTGGACTACATCAGCGGCCTCGGAGAGGAAGACACCAAAATATTTTCGTTGTCAAGCTGGACGTATCAAAAGGACAACACCCAGTGGGAGTTCATCGTTGTCTCTATGGGGACGCCGAACAACGAAGGGCAGGTGTTGGTTATAAAAGCCAATGAAGACGAGACAGAAATAGACGGGAGGGCCGGCCGGCCAATGATACGGTTTCATACGAGGTGGAAACGGTCGCACTACCCTGCGCCGATTTACTCTACTGCGTCGGACAGCCAAGGCTTGTTCTTATGCTCCGGAGAGACAATTCACTACGAAGTTATTGACATGGCGGAGAGGAGGTTGCGCAAGGCAAAAGAGTATCAGCTTTCCTCAATCGCCACCTGGATGGAGGTCGTCGATGAGAGGCTCCACGTTGCAACCTCCCAGCACTCAATCGAGGTTCTGGACTACAAGAGCGACCCCGAAGACGAAAAATGACGTGGTTGTATCAAGATGATAAACGAAAGCAGAGCTTGCACACCATGATTGCTGGCGGCGCGTCCCAATCGGGTCGAGCCCCCCCAGTTATTCTACTGTCAGACCATTCGTGTGGGCTCTGGGGTATGTGGGCGCCACCACACTCCCCCCGAAATTTGCAGACCGTCTTCCTTGCGGATTTGATAGCCTCGGTGCGAAGATTTGGGAGATGCAAGGCACGGCCTCAGTGGGACCGTAACCGGCCGATGCGATATGGTTGCATACAGAGTACCCCTGATGGGTCAGATATTATCGGGCTTTCGATTGACGGCACCCTGCATCATTTCACGTTACTAAGCGCCGATGCGTGGCGCCTCCTGCGGTTCATACAAAACCTGGCGTCCATCTCGCCTCTGATCTGCCCATGCGCTCCACAACTCAACGCGGATGGGCGGATGGATCTGGATCAGATGCTGTACCCAGAGGAATGGGACCCCGAGCCGCATCCATCTGCCATCCGGGCCAAGCATGTCGATGGCGACATACTCCAGCGCTGTCTGGACAAACATGCGTTGAGAGATCTGCTCGGCCAGACGCAGCATATGGCGCGTTTCAGGCAGCTTCTCATCGAGCTCGAGGGGCCACAGTCTTCCGAGCAGGGAGGAGACGATGCCAAATACTTCGAACTGGCGTACGCGATACTCAGATACTACCTCGCGCCTGTTCTCTCCTAGTGTTTTCTTATAGGGGGGGCAGACAATTCGTCATCTCCCTTTTTTCTTTTCATCATCCAAGGAGGCATGGATTGTCAACACGAGGGTTCTCTCATAATCAGCCTAGAGGCTTGAATTGGTAGGAGGGCCATGGCGTGGTAAGCTGAGTTGAAGACCCGGGAGTCGGTCGCAGTGCCCGCAGCCCACCTGTCGGTCGGTCGGCCTTGCTTGTTTATTCTCGGGCGTCGAATGGGACACGGGAAAGCAGCCGAAATGCTACACAGTAGGCTTGGTCGAGTTTACCCCGTGCACGAAGCACCTAGATGGGACAGTTTTGGTTGCCCATGCCAGCAGGGATTTGGTAGGACATGGAAATTCTCTTGATTCATCACTATACATATACATTACATCATCGGGGATGGTATCGGAGAGCATACTCGGCAGTATCCCCATGGCCATCCCGGCATTGCCGCCATCGATCATACAAAAGACGGGTCCCAGAGCAGGTAATACAGTTAGGAACACATTTGGAAACCATCATGGTGAACTAGACGGAGCGCCGTGGCTGATCGCTAGTCTCATACCTCTAGGGCAGTCTTTCTCGCAGTCTAGTTGGACGCTGTTGAAGTCGACGTCAATGTTTGATTGAGTCGGGTAAATTAGTGTAAGAAATAACTACGGCGAGTGAATTGCTGTTCGCCTGTTGATGAAGTTGTTGGCATGCACCTTGCGAAGCAATGTTGGTCAGTGTGAAGTATACCATGTGCTACTTGGCAAGCAAGGTTTCCGCTATAGGTAGGGCTTATTGATAAACACACTCAGAAGCGAAGAATAAGTACGGATATGGATTGGGAGTACGGAGTACGGATAACTAACTACTTCGATGCAGATACGTACTTGCCCTCTTAAACGTTAGATATGCATGGTGGGGAAGGGGGGGGTCAAGGACGCACAAAAACAATCAACCCCACCAAATATCCTCCCATCAGAACATCAGTCTTCCAATGACAAGTTTGGACATGTCTCTTGAATCCCAAGACGTTCGTGAGGAGTGAAAAAATACTCATGACTTGGTCACTAACCAGGTCATCTGCCTAGATTAAATAGCACTTGGGGTTTGCATATCGATTGGGGATTGGGGCCGGGTTGTCGGCGTTAACATGGAGCAGAGAGCTCCAAGTACCCGACCCCACAGTGCAAGCAAGTTAAGTTGGTAACTTGACTACTTAGTAGTCCAGTGCTCCGAGAACAACTCGTCGACAAATATCCAACCTTCTCAATCGCCGAGACATCTCTCTGTCGCTTTTTTGCCCATCGACGGCAATCTTCCCCTCGTAGTTTTCCATTTCTAGAAACGGAAACCCAGAGCTCCCCGAGTTCATCACCCGTCGACATGGCACCCAAAAAGGCCAAGAGCAAGAAGGGAGGCGCTGATGACTGGGAGGCCGAAATGGGCGAGTCCATCGCACCCACCAACGGCGATGCTGCCGATGCACCTGCGGAGAACCCAGATGCTGCCGAGGAGGAGGACGCCCCCGCGACCGGTCTCATGGCCATGATGCGCAAGAACCGCGAGAAGCGCAAGAAGAAGGGCCTATCCGAGGATTTTGTCGACCCCAACGAGCCAAAGCCCGTCGAGGAGCCCATCGAGGACCTGACCGCCAAGGCCCCGCAGGAGGCCACGGCCGAGGATGAGTTCGCACTGCCCGAGAAGAAGGGCAAGGGCGCCAAGGGCGGGAAGCAGCAGCAGGGTGGCAAGGCTGCCGCCGCGACAGCAGGAGATGACGAGGAGCTGGGCGAGGGCGGCCGTGTGCTCACCAAGGCCGAGAAGGAGAAGCTGAAGAGGGAGAGGGAGAAGGCCCGAAAGAAGGAACAGGTGAGACTCCAAGACACCCACCACGTTGCTACGTGCGCCTCCACGTGGCGCTGCTAACCTGGCCGCTTTTCATAGGCTCTTCTCAAGAAGAAGACGGGCCCTGCGCCCAAGGCCGCCGAGACCGCGAAAGCCGCCGTAGAAGAGAAGAAAGAGGCTGCCCCCGAGCCTGAAGCCCTCGCCGGCAAGAAGGGCAAGAAGCTCCCGCCACACCTCGCCGCCATCCAGAAGCAACAGGAAGAGCTGAAGAGACAGCGCGAAGAGGCCGAGAAGGCCGCCGCCGCCGAAAAGGCCCGTATCGAGCAGGAGGAGCAGCAAGATGCAGAGGAGATCAAGCGGAGAGAGGAAGAGAAGGCCCGTAAGAAGCAGAAGGAGAAGGAGAGAATAGACCAGCTCAAGAAGGAGGGCAAGTTCATGACCAAGGCGCAAAAGGACGAGAAGGCCCGCAACGAGCGCAAGCTGCAGCAAATGCTCGATGCTGGCATCAAGGTCGGCCCTCAGGATGCAGAGGGCAGCGAAGACAAGAAGAAGAAGACCGACACGCGCAAGCGCGGCAAGAATAACGCCAAGGTGAGTATTTTGACTCTGGAATACCCCATCTAGCGTCCTTCGCTGACACGGCATGTCCATAGGTCGATGAGGAGAAGGCTCTCGCTGAGGCTGCCGAGCGCGCGAAACAGCAAGCCGAGGCTTCTCTCAAGGCGGCCGCGGAGAAGGCTGCCAGAGACGCTGCCGAGGCCGAGGCCGCCGCCAAGGCTGCAGCAGCAAAAGAGGATAGTGACCTCGAGGACGACTGGGAGGCTGCGGCGGCATCTGACAAAGAGGAGGATGTCAAGGACAGCTGGGATGCGAACTCGGACGAGGAGAAGGACGAGAAGGACGAATCCAAGGCTGCACCCAAGTCTGGCAAGGCCATCCCCACGAGATCCAAGTCCCAGGAGTCGGATTCAGAGTCGGAAGAGGACTCGGACGAGGAGTCTTCCGACGACGAGGAGCAGACAGCCAGACAAGCTGCCGAGGCCCAGCGGAAGAAGGAAGCCGCCGAGCGAAGAGAAAAGGCCCACCAGGCCGCTCTGGCTGCCCGGTCCAAGGACGATCTGCGATCACCTATTTGCTGTATCCTGGGTCACGTCGATACCGGCAAGACAAAGCTGCTGGACAAGATTCGACAGACGAACGTTCAAGAGGGCGAAGCTGGTGGTATCACTCAGCAGATTGGTGCAACCTACTTCCCCGTCGATGCCATCAAGCAAAAGACCGCCGTTGTCAACCGCGACGGAGCCTTCAAATTCAACGTCCCGGGTCTGCTGATTATCGACACGCCAGGTCACGAGTCTTTCTCTAACTTGCGATCCCGCGGTTCTTCCCTCTGCAACATTGCCATCCTGGTCGTCGATATCATGCACGGTCTCGAGCCTCAGACTCTCGAGTCGATGAAGCTGCTGCGTGACCGCAAGACTCCCTTTGTGGTCGCGCTCAACAAGATCGATCGTCTGTACGGTTGGAAGATGGTTGCCAACAACGGCTTCCAGGAGAGTTTGGCGCTGCAGCCCAAGGGTGTTCAGAACGAGTTCAAGAACCGTCTGGAGCAGACCAAGGTGGCGTTCGCCGAGCAGGGTTTCAACGCCGAGCTTTACTACGAGAACAAGTCTATGGCTAAATTCGTCTCCCTGATTCCCACGTCGGCGCACACCGGCGAGGGAATTCCTGACATGCTGAAGCTGATTGTGCAGCTCACCCAGGAGAGGATGGTTGGCTCTCTCATGTACCTGTCCGAGGTCCAGGCCACCGTTCTTGAAGTCAAGGCGATTGAAGGGTTTGGCATGACCATCGACATCATCTTGTCGAACGGTATCTTGCGCGAAGGCGACCGGATAGTCGTTTGCGGTACTGAAGGCGCCATCGTGACCAACATCCGTGCCCTGCTCACACCTGCGCCCCTCAAGGAGTTGCGCGTCAAGTCGGCCTATGTGCACAACAAGGAGGTCAAGGCTGCCATGGGTATCAAGATCAGTGCGCCCGGCTTGGAGGGTGCTATTGCCGGCTCCCGTCTCTTGGTCATTGGCCCTGATGACGACGAGGACGATTTGATGGACGAGGTCGAGAGCGATCTCAACAAGCTCTTCAGCCGTGTCGAGAAGTCTGGTCGCGGTGTCACGGTGCAAGCATCTACTCTGGGTTCGCTCGAGGCTTTGCTTGATTTCTTGAAGAGCAGCAAGATCCCCGTCGCCAATGTCGGCATCGGCCCCGTCTTCAAGCGCGATGTTATGCAGTGCGGCACCATGTTGGAAAAGTCACCCGACTACGCCGTCATGCTCTGTTTCGATGTGAAGGTGGACAAGGAAGCTCGCCAGTACGCCGACGACCAGGGTATCAAGATTTTCACCGCGGACATCATCTACCATCTCTTTGACAACTTTACCAAGCACATGGACGAGCAGCTTGAGAAGAAGAAGGAAGAGTCCAAGATGCTGGCTGTCTTCCCTTGCGTTCTGAAGCCCGTCGCCGTCTTCAACAAGACGAACCCCATCGTCATCGGTGTCGATGTTGTGGAGGGAAACCTCAGGCTGAACACGCCGATTTCTGCAATCAAGACAAACGCCACCGGCGGCAAGGAGATTGTCAACATTGGTCGAGTGTGAGTATCCGACCAGTCACCCGTTTTGAGTGCGGGCCACGGAGCGAAGCTAACTTGATACGCAGAACCTCGATCGAGCGAGACCACAAGCAGATCCCCATCTGCAAGAAGGGTGCACCCTCTGTCGCCATCAAGATTGAGATGGGCAGCTCGCAGCCCACGTACGGTCGCCACCTGGAGGAGGACGACGCGCTCTACTCGGCCATCTCGCGCAAGAGCATCGACACGCTCAAGGAGTACTACCGCAAGGACGTCTCCAACGAGGAGTGGGCGCTCATCGTCAAGCTCAAGCCCATGTTTGACATTAACTAGATCTATGCTTTACATCACCTTGCTCGCCTGGGCTGATTGCCGAGGGATGGAGGCGGGCGCACGTCGTGAACGATTTGTATGAAAACATGGAGGGGCATGATGAAAAAGGGAAAGTTTCGTAATCAGTCGTTGTTCGTCAAAAATACAACACGCATTTTTGGGGAAGGCGATGGCAGGACATAAAGGTGACATCATTTGCTTGAGGCGCTCGGCTGGGTTTTGGTTTTAAGAGATTGTTCTCCCTTCTACAGTGTAGTTCTTGGTTTTGTTGTGCGTATGCGTTTGCTTGGGTTTCCGGCCGTGTCTCGTGGACGGTCGGCTCCGCGTCTTTGCATGGGACTTTACTCTGTCGGCATTGATTGTGTTTGACGACGGTTGTCTTTGACGATTGTCTATAACGAGGTGGCCGTGTTGAGTCGAGAACGTGCACGCCTATTTATTATGGTAGGTACTCCGTACTTAACTAGCAGTTAACTAGACCGTAGGCGATGAGGATTCGAGTCTGGGATGTGCTATTTTACCTAGCTTGTCTCCTCCGAGTCAAAAGCAACAATACGTATCCGTAGCAACTGCCAACATGGGGTCTCGACAGGGTCCATCTCCGACTGGAAGAGCGCAACTGTTGCACGGGTTATCTAACTTGCGGAGCACCTGCAGACTCGTTCGGGAACTCACAGTGGTTAGTTAGTAGGTACTAACTATCCGTACTGTGTACCTACTCCGTACGGATACGTAGACTGACTGATGGGGGTAACCAGGAACCAGGATCCAGCGGGTGTATAAACATTCGGCTCCTGATTAACTGAACTATATCAGCTAGTTAGGTAACGTTATAGGGTCCACTGGTCCACTCGACATGGACCAAGCAAGCATTTCGACAGGGAACAGATCACCAAGTGACACCAGTTTTTGTCGCGTTCGTTTGTCGCGAACCCGGTTCGAACAAAAATCCAGCGCGCTTGAACAGAAGCGGACCGAAGACTATCTCATTCTCATGGGTTGATGGTCAGCCAGCAAACCGCCGTACGTGCCGGGGTCGCACTCTCATCCACCGTTGAGGAATCGAATCGGCTTGCAGATGCGAAAAAAACAAAACCAACAACCAAGAGAGACTAGATATGCATTTATGTAGGCAGCAGACAGCGTTGTCGGAACCAACCAAGAGAGCTAGAAGTCCCAGCGAAGACGGTGCGGTAACTTCTGGCGGCACGACCGCTCCAAAGTGCCGGCAACTTGCAAGACTACTAACTAATGCTCTGTTGCAGAAAGCGGGCCATCCAAGAGGGCGAAGCTATCGAATCCTCCAAATGGCGAGACGGCCGTGCTGAGTTGGTTTCCCCCTTTCCTCCCCCTCCTCCCCCTCCTCCTCTCATCCTCTCCTCTCTCCCCCCTCTCTCCCCCCTCCCTCCACCATCTTTGCCCGTGCGGGAGATACTAAAAAGACGCCCTGAAGAGCCCAAAGACATCCTGGAGCTGTTCCCCCCCGAGGACCTGAAAGCGCTCGTGGCAACGTTGTTGGAGGACGATGTCGCCGGTCCGATCCTGAGCTCGAGGCTCTTGGAGGCCGGCGACGCGGCACTCGCCCATTCGAGAGCGCAAGCAGCCAACGAATGCAACAGCATCGTCCGCGAGGCCGAGGAGACCGCAGCGCGGGTGGAGGAGTATGCCATGGGCAAGGGGGGCCTGGCGGGCGGTAGAGACTGGGCGGCGGCCCTGAGCCGGTTCCTGCCCCGGGTCGAAGGCCTCGCCAAGATGGGCTGGTCGGCCAACGGGCCGGAGCTGGCGTGGAACGCCCTCCTGCGCGTCGCCTGCTGCTGCATGTACAGCTGGGAGGGCGGCGAGGCCGCGGTGGCGGGGGGCGAGGAGGAGTGCGACGCCTTCCACATGGACGTGGACGGCCTCATGCTCCTGATATGCAAGCTGCAGAGGGACTCTGGGCGAACGTCTTGGCTGGGGCAAGAGCGGAAGGAAGAGGTCTGGGGCCTGCAGGAGTCGACCGAACGCCCGTGCCTGTACCGATATCAGAAAACCTTGCACTTCTTGGAGCATTTCAGATAATATAACGTTTTTGAACGGGCGCTCGTACGTCGGCTCTTGATGTCGTGTGAAATCCACGGCGACTTCTTGCTGGACAGGACCAGGCTTGGACGTATGCCCGACGATCTTTCTGTTGGACAGATAATAGAAGGCATGTTCTCTCTCTCTCTCTCTCTCTCTCTCTCTGTGTGTGTGTGTGTGTGTGTGTATAGCCTGTCATTGCAATTTCTGTTTCCCATGTCAAGATGGATTGACACGACTTTGCATACGAAATAGAATTGCTCTCAACTATCACTCCCGGTATTACATTTTGCCTCGGCTTCTTTGCGTCGACTTGACACTATATTAACCAAGACAGAAACCCACAATACCAAACATGGTCCAACTTCTTGTTAGACGAAAGAGGCAATTAGTTCCCCGTGCGTATTTTGGGCTAGAACGCGTGGGAAACGGCATGCTACCGGTCGGTACGGATGCGGATTACTCTGTAGATTTTAGTTATCCTAGAGACTCAGTAGGTCAACTAAACTTGCCCTTTAAAAACCCAAAATCGATCTCAGCTCTGATACGGTGACATCCGTGCAAAATCTGCACCGGGCCCCACGCCGTCTCCGCACATTTGTCATATTCCATTATTAGAGCGTGCCGATCATCAAACACATCGGGGATGTGGTTTAGTGGTATAACGTGTCTTTAGCATCTGGTGTAGTCTTCTCGATCACATCAAGCTTAGACAAGGCCCGGCGTTCGATTCGCCGCTTCTCCATCTTTTTGGCGGTTGTCATTGGGATGCGAATCAATTTCGACAAGTTGCATGCATCACTCACTACGATGGTTAACTTGTTGACGAGTGAACTACTCCGTATGCTTCTATTATGTTTTAGTCAGCCTTCACCTTGTTATGTGCCCCTTTTGTTGATTGGTTGGTCTGGGGTTCGTACTACTACTCCGGGTTAGCACCAGAGCATCAGAGGTCTTCCGAATGAGGAAAGCCGTAAAGACCTAAAAGTGTTGCAGATACATGGCAGGCACAAGGAATGTTGGAATGCAACTAACTAGTCATGTGTGTGTTGTTGTCGTGAAGATCTTCATAGTTACGTCCATTCCAGTGAACGGCGTGCATGACGCAGCACACCAACGGACAACCATGGTCTGCTAGTTATGTAGGTTCGTGGATTGCCCCTGTCTAACCTGTCGAATTCCAGTTGCTCTGTTTGGCTTTTCTGCACGGTAGACTGTAGACTGTAGTAGACTGTAGTAGACTGTAGTAGACTGTAGTAGACTGTAGTAGACTGTACGGAGTAGTTAGTTACGCCGGTCGATTTTCAACGATACTTTGACAAAGTTTGACTATTGACCCTTGGCCTTGGCACCCATTCCTCCAGCTCTTCAACCCATCCGATCATGCCCAACTTCCAAGTGAGCAGATGAAGGATTGTGACTTGAGTCTTGACCTACAGGATGACTGCGCCGATAGTACCTCACTATGCCTCGGGATGCATCATGCAGCAACACCGCGTCGAGCACATGGGCCCGCCGCCCGCGACTGCAACTCGCTTGCCAGCAGTTGTACCGGTAAGTAAAAAGGCCGCCATCCATCTCTGGTCACATCCGACGTGCGTGCGCGCGTTTGCCATGCCATGCCGCGCCGAAACGGAGCAAACGGGCACCAACAAAAAAGATAGGTGACGGTCAATAAAACAGACACAGTATGCTTGTGCTTGGGGGATCTTGTGCTTGTGGGATCTTGTGCTTCTGGGATTGAATGTCTTAAGAGTCTCTCCGAGAATAGACGGAGAAGTCCCAGGCAATATGACACTCGAGGCTTGCAAGGAGTTTACGCGGGATGCTGCCATTGCGTTGCGGCTTGTAAGTGACCGACGATGAGGGCTACAGTAGTACAACCTACACCTACTGCTTAAAGCTTTTACTCCTCCGGTGCGACCGATCGCTGACAATCCTCCAGGGCGCCCAGCTGTCGCGGAGCCAGTTGATCAGATCATGGCTTCTCATCCCTATTGGCGTTCTGCTGCTCATGCTCTCCTGCTTCGGCCTCGACAAGCTCCTGCAGTTCCTTTCCATCCCTTTCGCCGCCCCGGTGGCCGGCATCGTGATCTTGTTCGTTTCTCTCCTGTCATGCGAGCAGATCATGGGTGAGAAGCGTACACGACGAGTCGTTGCCGTGGTCAACATCCCGGTACGTAGGTATCCAATCCGTACCTACCGATGTAACATCCAGGAGGGGGAGGTTGACGGCTTCGGCCGTAGCGGGAGCAACCGCTGGCCTAGAGCAGGAGGAGGAGGAGGAAGCATTCGACATTCGGGCTGACTGTCTCGTGTAACTAGGGCGATTGGTGTCTCCAATGGTTCGGCCTGTTCTTTACGCCCCCGTTCGTGCTACTACCCCTGAGCCCTCCAAGCGAAGCTGCCGAGGTGTTGAAAATCATTGCCGTCTTCCGTGAGTTCCCAGTATGCTTGCTTCTTTGGTCCATGGGCTGCGATTGACACTATCGATGTATAGTCGGCGGGTATCTGGTGATGGTCGCCGTCGCGGTGTACGGGATTCGCGGCTTGCAGGTCCTGCTCAAAACGGCACGACGAAGATGCTCGTCTTCTACGGACGATGATGACCACAACTCGTCCGGTGTAAGCGAAAACGGAGATCTACCCACGACGCTTCCCATCAGAAAAGACACTCCCGCAGATAGCTCATCTCTGTTCATCGACAACATTTCTCGAGCCCCCGGTACATCAGTCACCGAGGAGGGAAGGGAGAATCCGAGTCCGACACAGTTGGGGCAATCGTCAGAGAGCACCAGCTCAATCACAGGAGGCTTATCAACAACCCCTGATTCCTCTCCTGCTCGAGACCCCCGACCTGAGCGATGGGCAGCAATCGTCGCCACTCACCTTGACCCTTTGCTTTACGCCCTCCTCTTCATCTTCGTCGGCATCCCAGTCTACTACGCGGCCAGTTACGCCATGCCCATACAGTTGATATTCAGCATTCTCACTTACTTCGTGGCACACCTGCCCCCGGCAACCTGGCGGACCTATCTACACCCTGTCCTCACCGCCTCTCTCCTCACCGTTCTGGGTATCTGGGCCATCGGCCTCACGCAGGGTCACGACTTGGCGACCACGCTCCACGAGTACAAGTCCGGATCCGAGTACCTCGAGCTCTGGGACCCCGGCTCAGCCTCGAACAACGGAGCCAGCCCCGACCGTACCAAGCCGGGCGCGGGCGACGTCTTCCTCAGCATCCTCGACGCGTGCACCGTCTGCCTCGCGCTGCCCATGTACCGGTACCGGCGCGAGCTGCGGCGCCACTTGGTCGTCGTCGCGGTGCCCAGCGTCAGCCTGGCCGTCGCCTGCGTCTTTCTCTACCCGCTGGTCGGCCGCGCCGTCGGCCTCGCGCCCGCCGAGAGCCTCGCCATGGTATCGAGGAGTCTGACGCTGCCCCTGGCCCTGGTAGCCACGGCGAATCTGTCGGGTGATATGGATCTGATCCCGCCGCTGGTGATTGCGAGTGGCGTCATGGGTGTGGTTATTGGGTATCGGTTGGTGAGGTGGATGGGCGTCCGGCAAGGTACAGCAGCACCGTTTTTCCCTCTCCTTTTGCCGTCTCACTCGGACCCGACACGCTGTCTCCCTCCCTTCCCCACTCCATCCCTCCTTCTCAGTAGTACCGTTTTGGCTGACACAAGAACTCCCTCGGACAGACGACTTTGTCACCAGGGGCGTGACGCTAGGGATCAACTCGGCGGTCATCACGACGGCCTTTTTGGTGGAAAAGGACCCGAGGGCGGGTGCGCTGGCGAGCCTCTCGTTGACGACGTACCAGACCTCATTAGTCGTGCTCACTTCGATCCCGCCTTTGGTAGGGACGGTACAGTCGATAGCCGGGCTTTAGTTGGCAAGGGGTACTTTTGGGGGTTATGTTACAGACACGGATGGATGCAACGGCGAGTGTGTAAGCAAGAATAGTCTGGTCCTTCAATATTTTGGCCCCTTCAAGTTGCGAAAGGTGAACTAAACTTATTAGTCTTTGTTCTCCCTGTCGGGTGTGACCTATCAAGATCCTCCGAAGAACACGGATATAGCGCGACGAGACATTTGGGAGCACAGCGTAGTGATAACAGCTAAGCACTCATCGATATTCATTATTTTCTAACAACCAAGCTGCGTGTAATCCGATGATGGTGTTTCGATGAATGCTGGTAGTGAGAATAGATCCGTCTCTCGAAATTAAACTCGAATCCAAGCCTGCTTTCCTCCCCTGGATCCTTTCGAGTATCAACCTTTCGGTTGTAACAATGACCATTAATTTGAGTGGTAAATCACGCATTTATAGCTCCGAAAACTCATGCTGTTCCAACACGGGAAGATCCCAGGACTGTACGGCATCGTCAGCACTCCTCAACGTCCCTACTCTCACCCATCCAGGGATACTCACGACATGATGGACCTGGTACGACCGCAGGGTGTCTTCCATAGTGAAGAAGCTGTGGCTTCCGTCCAGATGACCGGCCAGCGAGAGCCTGTCACAGCCCTTCTCCGTGTAAAACGCGACCATGGCTTCGTCGCCCACGTCGCCATGGATCACGGTACCGTGCGGTATCCTTTGCGCGTCTGGGAAGTTGTGGCAGTCGCTCGTGCCCGTGCCTCTGTAGACGCTGCCTTGGAGGACTTCGAACCGCCAGTCGGAATTCCCGGGATTCGAGGCTGTCAGAAGGGCGGAGATGAGTATGGGGAGCCTCATCCTGCTGGAGATTGTTGGCAGAGAGTTGCCTCTGCTCTGTATAAGGAAAACGAGCCTCGTAACAGCTAAGGGAGGAATGAAAAGGCGGGTGGAAAGGTGTGCCAACAACAACAACAACAACAACTGAGTCCCGGATGGCCTAGAAAGGTCTTGACGGATGATTCTTTTCATCTCCATGATCGGATGTCCGGCATTCAGACTACTTCGTAGATCACAACGTGATGGCTAGGGTCGGGGATGTCTATGGAAAGTATAGCGTGAACTCTCTGATGGCCCCCGAGCAGCACGTTACCTTGCAGCCCCTCTGCAAGCAGGCATCTACCCTCAAGGGAGGAGAGATACCGATAGGCTATGATAGCAACCCGGTTTCCCCGTGACTCGTGAGAAAGTGCTGGGAACGACGCGCTGGTCAGTGGCGACTGGTCTTGGGTTCAAGGGGTTAATCTACGCCCAATTACCACCAATAGTCCACCGTCCAACTGCTCGCTGTGCACACAAACCAAAAACCGAGATACACAACTAGTCATACCGTCTTGGAATAGCTTGCGAAAGGATGGAAGAAGCTAGCCTCTAGGGAGTTACTATGTACTGCTATTCGTTGGGACCCGACCCCTGAGCTCGCGGTGTAAGTGATAAGCCCGCTGTCCTAGGTGTAACCAGGTACGTAGCTAGGTACGTAGCTAGGTACTTAGGTACGTGCTTTACACCCCGCAATCGTCGATAAGCACCCCCACCAAAACTTTCCATCATCGACAACCTTTGACTCACTTTACTGAAGAAACTCACCAGCTGCATTACCTCCTTCCTTTCCCCCCTCCAAGGCCCGAAACCAACAATGGAGATCGACGACGACACCCCGACGCCCGAAGCGCCCCCCCACGGTGCAGCGCCCGCCCGTCGGAGACCCCGACGACCCGGATCCCATCATCGCCTCCTACAACGTCTTCATCAACCCGCCGCCGCCGTCGTCGCGCAAGCTGCTCATCCTCCAGCACCCCAACAAGCACGGCCCGCTGCGCGACTCGTACCACTCGCTGTCCGAGGTGCGCATCAAGCCGCACCAGGGCATGATCGAGGTCGACGTGCCGCTCAACTACACCGACCCGACGTACGACAAGGAGAAGGGCCTGCAATGGGGCGGGTCGCTGGCCCGGAGCATGGGCGTCAAGAACGGCGGGTCGCATGGCTTGGCCGGCGGCTTCGGCGTCGGCGTGCCCGCGTCGAGGGAGGCCGCCGCCGTGAGGACGACCGCGAGATCAGAGACTGGACCGAGGCCGTGCGCCGGGATCAGGTCCTGAGGACCCAGACGCTCGGCGGCATGATCACCGACGGTGATACAAGGAACGCGACCAACGACTGCCGGTGGATGGTCGGTGTGTTCAAGGGAGGTTGGTTATACCATACGCGCGCGCTCTCGGGCTCGGGCTTGGGCTCGGGCTCGGAGTCAGACTCGGACTCGGACCCGGGCCACGGACACGCATGACTGACAACCTCTTCTTCCTTTGACGCAGAAAACCTCCACCTCACGCCAGCAACCTCGGAAATCCAGCTGCGGCCGCAACTACACCACCTAGACGCCCAGCAGGAGCAAGAGCGCCTCAACGCCGCCCGCGGCGGTCCCGGCACCATCGGCCCCATCGGCAAGGAAGTGCCCACGCCCGGCGCCGTCGCCGCGCCCAAGGCCATCCAGATGACCATCAAGAACACGGCCGACAGCAACGCGCCCACGACCGAGACCATGACGGACCGCCTCAAGCACGTGCAGGTCGAGGGCTGGCAGAAGCTGACGTACGTCGGCGAGGAAGAGGACGCCGCCTGGGAGCTGTACAACAAGACGCTGCACTTTGCGCCGGCCCTCGGCGACGAAGCCAGCGCCAAGGGCAAGATCAAGGCTGCCGACGCCGAGAAGCCCGGACGTCCAGACGGCAACAACGCCGCCGCCGCCGTGGACCAGAACCTACGGCTGCAGACCAACTGGGGCGAGGATGATTTCCTGCGCGCCGTGGCCGGTAAAGACCGCGCCGGCGTGCTCGAGGGCTACGGATCTACCGTCCTATCCGGCATCAAGGCAGAGGACGAGGCACTGTTGGCAAAGAAAGAGGACGAGGCCGCGGGCTTGGGCCCTCTGCGAAAGGCACCCGTAGCAGCCAAGGCTTCTACGGTAAAACCCGGTACCGCTGCCGCTTCTTCGAGCACGGCCAAGGGCAAGGGCAAGGCCCCGTCTACCACCGCAGCTGCAGTCATGACTGCTGCCAAGAGGGCGTCGGCGATCAAGAAGTAGAGACCATCACTCGCCGTTGCTGTGGGGGCAATAAAACGGTGGACCGACTGGGAAAAAAAAGTCGATTCGTGATCGGAAGAACCAAAAGGGCAAAACCCGGGGCGGCGGAGAGCTTCCAGGGCGACAGCATGGCACGGCGTTTACTTGCATTTTCCAGGCGTCTTGTCTTCATGGATCATCACACAGTCAAAAAGCGGGCCTGGCTCCAAATCCAGAGCGGCTTTGCCGCTATTAAATCATTGCTTTTGTTTCGTCCATCTACTGCGTGAAGCCATAGAAGAATCTGACCCTAATTCCACAAGAGGTGCCGATGGCTGTGCCTTCAGTCGCTGCCCAAGATGAAACCTATCTTTGCTAAAGCATAGAGGTTGCTTCGGTCACCCAACGGTTTCGTCGACGGCAGAGTGTCCAACGACTGCGGCCAATACAGCACAGCTCTCCCAGTTAAGACCCCTGACCTGGCCATCGTAGTGTAGTCTTGGCAAATCCACGTCGTCTCAAAGTCGTGTTCGACATCTAGATCGAGTCCGGAGGTTCTCAACAAGGAGATTGACACAGCCGGAGTTAAGAAAACCCCTAGTCTCTAGCCGTAAATCATCTTTCAACCTCTAGCCTTTGCCCATCCCCATTCCCGATTTGCACCACTAGCAGCGGTCACCACGTTCGCCATGGCCATCTTGGGCTTCCGAAATATCACTAATCGGACAGGTACTTTCTCCCAATGGAGCTCTTTCCTCGTACATTTGGCCTTGGCGCAATCACTGCAAAAGCTCAACGTCCAGGCCGATGGATCGCATGAACAGATTGACGTTATCAAGACGTAGTTTGGCCATATCGGCAGGCAGCGTCTTGGAAAGAGCGACGGTATCCATGACACGATCCTTGACAGCAATGACGAGTCGTTGTTGCTCATCAGGGCTAGCTCCGATACCGATGGCGGCAAGAAACTGCCAGACATAGACATCCTCTCCCGAGGTCACGGTGCCGGGGAATATGTGAGGGAGAGTCGGCTCCAAGTTGTTGAAGAACTTGTTGAACTCGGTAACCCTAGATCATGTTAGCAATCATCCAGCATTAATTGACATGTTGACCACTCACCACTGCTGCCAAGATTGCTCGTTAGCCAGACCATTCTCCTTGATGATCTCGGCACGGCTCAGAATCATGGTCAGCACAGAAATACCAATTCGCGTTCTGGCAATAGTGTCGATGTTGATCCGCTGAGTGATGATACCAAGTACGGCAGTAACGATATGGAGTTCCGTGTCATTCAGTAAATTGAACAAAGGAGGCATGACCGCCATAGAGAAGGTATCGATAGCCTCGCGCATAGCCGCCGATGTGTTGATGGGCTCGCCGGACTGAACTTGGGCGCCGTTGATGACATCAAGCTGGTCCAGGTGGACAATAATCATCGTCAGGATGGTCGTACGCTGCTCGTGGCTGAGTTGTCGGAACACTCGAGGGATTGCCTTCTTACCCTTGGGGTAGGAAAGGAAGGCGATGAAGGGGTGGATAGCAGTGCCACCGACAGGTTCATGCACCTTGAGAGCATCCCATAGCCGGCTGTTGAACTGGCTGGCAATTCTCTGCCACTCGGCGTGCTTATCGATCAACTCCTGATCAGATTCACCACCCGGAGGGGGAGGCATGGAGCGTTCATGATCCTCCATTTTCATCAGGGTCATGTAGACGTCTTCAATGGCCCGAAGAGCCACCTTGCGATCCACAACGCCAGTTGTAGCTGTCTGAGTACGGTGGGCACTCGCAGGGCGTGCAGCGTCATTTCCGCTGTCAGCGCGCTTGAGGTTCAACAGAGGTTTGGGAGTCTTCGCGTTGCTGAAAGAGATCTTGCCCAGGCTACCCTCGATAACCAGCTGCTTGTTCTTGGGCTTATTCTTCGCAGCTTCGACGGCACGCTGGACTTGTTGCTCCATTCGCTGCATGTGATTTTCGGGACCACCTCGACCACCTCGTCGCATTCCGCCGTGGCGGTTACCCGTTTGAAACAGGTAAGTTTGAGCAAAGTTGTTTAGAGGCTGGTTTGGGTTGGGGCGTCCAGCTCTCAGAGAGCTGTGGACCTGGTAGTAAAAGTCCTCAGCAAGCGCGGCGTCCGTACCGAATTCGTTGGGGTCGCCAGTGGCCGACACGAGTTGCTGTAGCTGGATTCTGGTGATGAAGTTCTTGTCGTGGGGCGTCATCAGACCATTGTCCTTGGAAAGGACAAAGATCTTATGGTTTCGCTTAGCACGCCGAGCTTCGGCCTCAAGGAAGGCCGACTTCTCGGGCTCAGACAGACCGGACAGCTGAGACGGGTGAGTGATGACGGATTGGGAGTTCTGCTGGCGGTTGTACGAGTTTTGCGATCGCTGCGTGGGTTGGCTTGGGTAGGTTGGAGCCTCCAGACGCGCAGCATCCCCAGATAAGCGGTTCGGGTTCTGCAAGATTTGAGTTGGAGCCTGACCTGCTGCCGGAGGCTGAGGGCTGGGTACATTGCGGTCAGTCAACGGCGGCTGCTTGGAGCCTGGGCGCTGCAAGATGGTGACCGGGTGGCCGTGCGGACCGGCGGGAGATTGGGCTTGAGCATGTGCCTGTGCTTGAGCGTGTGCTTGGGCCTGAGCCTGAGCCTGAGCCTGAGCCTGGGCATGAGCAAGCTGAGCTGCGTGAGCTTGGGCTTGGGCCTGTTGCAAGCGATAGTCAACGTGCTCATGGCGATACTGGCCTTGGTGCTGTTGCTGTTGCTGTTGCTGTTGCTGTTGCTGATGCAGCTGCTGTTGCACGTGCAGCTGAACAGGCTGCGAGGGGACCGGCGAAGGCTTCGGTACTGCCTGAGCTCGCATGGCTGCCTCGACCTCTTCCAGACTCAAGACCTTACGACTGGCGGCCGGTGGGGCTTGGTACTGGCCTTGGCTAGCCGACTCCGCAGGTATATGGGCTTTCTTGGGCGCAGTGCCCCAGATGGAGGCATCGATTTGCAGATCAGCGGTCGGTTCAGGGTCGCGGTACTTCTCGTAACCACTTCGGGCAGCTCTAGGCGCATATGCAGGCGCAGCTTGATATCCGCCCATGTTGTTGTACGGGTTGGTCCCTTCGTTCGGGTTGACGGCCTGGCGGCGAGGTGCAGGCGGTTGACGCTCGAAGCGCGCCTGCTCCTCCCCGAAGGCATCGGAAACTTTAGCGGTCGCACCGAAGAAGTCGAAGTCCTTCCCAATACTGGGCTGAGAGTTGCCAATATTTCCGCCGCCACCGCCGCCGCCGCCAAAAGTGTCGTCATTGAAGGCATCATCCGTCTCGTCAAGCTGGTCGCCGAGTCCATCGTACGTAGCTTGGAAGTTCATTTCGTCATCGTACTTGGACAAGTCGGCAAACGGGTCGTAAGACTGGCTGAAGCCAGGTGCTGCCGGGTTGTGGCCAGCCATGGTGATGGCGCTTAGTAGAGCAGAAGGGGATTGAAGCGGCGACTATGCAGCAGACCACGTCAGTACGTTGAGTAGTAAGAAATTAAAGTAAAATAAGAACAGCCGGGACTGCATGTAGAGAGGATGGTGGATGGATTCGATGTTGGGACGGAGGGAGAGAGGGCTGCTTGAACTGGGCCAGGTGCTTGGGCTCCAGCTTCCATCTGAACAGACGAGAGTTGAGTTGGTACTAGAAGACCAAAGCCCATACTGAAGCAAAATATGTCCCGCGGTAACATGCACAATGATGTTTAAGCGGAGAGGAATTCAGAAATTCCCTCGGAGCGTACAGTATTGTTGATCGCCCATATCGAGCACAGTCCCAGCGACAGGACTTGAACGTGGGGCAGGTGGCTCAGGGCTCAATATGTCAAGCCGCGTTCGCAGCTAACTGTCGCTCGCCAGTGACAAGGAAATCCATGACGTCAGGTGCGAGGTCCAGATAGGGTACCTACAGCTAAGAAAGTCCAAGAATATGTCGTATCGTCACGCTATCGGGAAGCTGGATCATGTTGCGACAATGAGGATCGATGCTGCTGAGACGGAAGCTGTCGCGAGGCCAGGCAGGACACAAGATGCACCTGTGGTGAGCAGAGTAAAGACTGGTCGAGATGAATAGAGCAGTCAGAGCCGCGGAATAGCTCGGCGCAGGTTAAGTATGATAG
Source organism: Arthrinium puccinioides (assembly GCA_022414665.1). Taxonomy (NCBI): domain Eukaryota; kingdom Fungi; phylum Ascomycota; class Sordariomycetes; order Amphisphaeriales; family Apiosporaceae; genus Arthrinium; species Arthrinium puccinioides. Next base: position 1,138,081 of record JAIUNF010000004.1, read on the forward strand.
TGCGGAAGAACAAAAGTTGGCCGCCACTGCAAAGTGTCGTTGGCATTGGGGAGGGGCGCACGGAGGGCAATGAGTGGTAAGTCGTGACGCTCAAGCTCAATATCATTCACGTCGCAGTGGGAACTGCAAATGTGGACACCAGTTAACCAGTCTGGACCTGTGGCCCTGTGGCCCGTGGGTGGTGGGATCTGGCTGAATGAATGGTGAAGTCAGGTCGGCGTTGGGGTTGATCCTGCCGGCCAACCCCGCTAAAATTTTTAGACTTTGGAGGTCCTCCTGCTCCTCACACTAGTGACTACACAGTAGTCAGTAGTACTTTTGCCACGCCGTCACGGTCGGTCAAGCCTTGGTTATGAGGGTACGCTGCAGACGTCCTAATAATTGAAAGTGGATGGGAAGTGCAGTTTGACAAGCCAAACAGATCCACAAGCGAGCTGCCGTAGTTGGGCAATGTTGTAGTTAGTTGCTGGTATTTCGTGGGAGGTGCCTTCTGACAAGCTCGGGCCCCGGCGCAGAATGCGTTGCCGTCTTTTGGGTTCTCTGCTTGCAGACTGCAGTTATAGTTGCAGTGCAGTGCCTTGTATAGGAGAAGGTCAACCTACTCTCTAGACTCTAGTCAAACACCGCAACTGCCAATAACCTTGAACATTTGCATCGCCCAACCAAATAACATCACTGCGCGTACGTTTCTGAATAAAAAGTACTGGGTTCATGGGGAGCCAGCTGGTTCCGATACTGGCTGCATTGGAATGCCAAGGGATGCAAAACCGCCTACCTACAGCCTGCCTATATGTCCGTTGAAGATGTGGTCGTGTCAACCGGCTTGTAAACAATTAAAGATGAGAAACATATCCCAGTAACGTTGCTTGTTTATAGAGCTGGTAGGCTGGCTACTGCTGGAAATCCGTTCTTTGTACGGATACATGACCAAGCGAGCGATTAACCTTTGGCCATCGATTCCTCTCTGTACGTAGTACACAGTACTCCGTAGATTCACCTAGATTCACAGATACGAGGTCGGCATAGGGCTGGCTCCGCGCAACTAACGGCATTCAAAGCAAATTTTCATGCACTCGACGATCTTCTAGACAATGAGTTCAAAATTTGATACCAATACTACTCAATACTACTAGCCGTCTATAAATGGCACAACAGAGGGTCCGTTGACCCGCGACTATCTCGTATCTGGGATTCCGAGAGGACGTATCTTCGTACAGCCAAATTAATAGCAAGCCTGATGGCCACGTAAAGGGGGTCGAAACGGTGTCAGACGGCAACTAAACTACATCGAGTATAGGGGCAGAAGCGCTCCAATGTATCCACTACTCCATAACTAGAAAGCTGAATCGTTGACCGCACCCCTGCAAGTCGAGCTGGTCGAGCTGTACGTAGTGCTGTGCAGTCCGTACTCCGTACATGCATGCGAATGGAAAAGGAGAAAAGCTTCAGATGGCTTGACGCGTGGATGATCCCTCGTGCTCCTCTTTTGCCAGTAACACAAAGCATAATCTGTCGATGTGCTCTGCTACGTCCGCCTATTCTCTCCGTCAGGTTTCCCACGCTCTCTACTAACGTTGTTCTACTTGAACCTAGATGATTGCATCCCTTCCCCGTGCTTATTAAAAGCACCTGCTTACTTATTACTTCCCTTTCCATCCAACCTTCGTACATTCCTGCGGCGGCCCCTCCCAAATTTACTTGTCCGTTAGCTTTCCGAGTTCCCACGCGGCAGGTCTCGAAAGGTCCAACCAAGCAAGCCTTCCTCCCTCTGCACATCACACCACCATTCACCCCAACGCTCTGGCCCGACAATATGGCGGCCGGTAATGCACGTATCGTGCGATACGTGCTATTTGCTTTCTTCGTAAGTCTGAACGCATTCCCGTCGCTCCCGGGGGCAGTCGGTCGGTCAATCACTCAATCGATCAACCAACCAACCAACCAATCCCCCTGCCTGCGACGTGGCAATAGCACCATGTGGCTGACTTTTTACCCGCGCAGTTCGTTGCCGTCCTTTATTTCATGTCACGATCCTCCTACGAAGGCGTGCAACTAGGCTCAAAGGATGCTTTCGGAGTCGGTCGCGGCTCGACCTCGAGCGGAAAGGCGGGAGATGGCATGACGGGCGCAGGTACAAAGGGCTCCGAAATCCAGAAAGACAATGCAAAGGCCGGCGGTGCCAACAGCTACGGGTCTGCCGTCTCGGCTCAGAACCTCGCTGAAGCCCCGATGGCAATGACTCCCGCTGATCCCGGATGGGACAACCTGCTGGGCACCGCGCCTGGCCCCCGAATGAATGCTACCTTTGTCACCCTGGCCCGCAACAGCGACATCTGGGATATCGCCCGCTCGATCCGCCAGGTCGAGGATCGTTTCAACAGGCGCTATAACTACGATTGGGTCTTTCTCAACGACAAGCCTTTCGATGCTACGTTCAAGAAGGTCACCGCCTCCCTGGTTTCGGGCAAGGTTCACTTCGGCGAGATCCCCAAGGAGCACTGGTCCTTCCCCGACTTCATTGACCAGGACAAAGCCCGCAAGGTCCGCGAGGACATGGCACAGCGCAAGATCATCTACGGCGACTCGATCAGCTACCGTCACATGTGCCGCTTCGAGTCCGGATTCTTCTACCGCCAGGAGTTGATGATGAACTACGAGTGGTACTGGCGCGTCGAGCCCAGCATCGAGCTCTTCTGCGACGTCCACTACGATCCCTTCCGTTTCATGGCCGAGAACAAGAAAAAGTACAGTTTTGTGCTCAGCTTGTACGAGTACGTCGAGACCATCCCTACTCTCTGGGACAGCGTCAAGAAGTTCATGAAGAACTACCCCGACCACATTGTCGAGGGCAACTCTATGGGAATCCTCAGCGACGACGGTGGCGAGACCTACAACCACTGCCATTTTGTAAGTTGCCACGGCCGCCTATCCCACGATGGATACTAACTCTGTACAGTGGTCCAACTTCGAGGTCGGCAACCTTAACTGGCTGCGTGGCAAGGCCTACGGTGACTTCTTCGAGGCACTTGACAAGGATGGCGGTTTCTTCTACGAGCGCTGGGGCGATGCTCCGGTTCACTCCATCGCTGCCGCTCTTTTGCTGAAGAAGGAAGAGATTCACTTCTTCAATGACATTGCCTACTACCACGTTCCCTTTACTCATTGCCCTACTGGCGAGAAGACACGATTGGACCTGCGCTGCCACTGCAACCCCAAAGACAACTTTGACTGGAAGGGTTACTCTTGTAAGTTTCTGCGAGAGCGAGTATTCTTTCCCCCAACATGGTCTAACATATCTCAGGCACATCCAGGTATTACGAGGTCAACGGCTTGGAAAGGCCGGAGGGTTACGAGAACCAGCAGGACTAAACAAAATAAGTTCGATGTAGACTTTTCTGTGTATCAAGAATGGGTTTGAATTACTATCTAATGACGTGTCTCTTACGTGCAATTCACGCTTTAAGGGGAACGGACACATGTGAGGAGATAACCGGCGTCATCGGTGGCATTTGGGGATGGAGGAAGGTCAGGGTTGATCTGTAGATATTCCTTCCATGTTGTATTCGTGTTTGAACACGATGTCTATTGTTTGCCTGCAACCGATCTACATGTAGAGTACACCTGATATACAAATCACGCTGACCGTATTGTGTCCTTCATGTCGCCGGCCTTGCTTGTAGCGTGGTCCTCGCAGCATCACTGCCCAACCTCTGCTGTTCCATTTCGTGTCCGTCTGTATACAAGTACGCCCTACGCCCTATGCGCCTACTGAAGCCTTCTTTGGCTTCTTCGTGCCATATTTGCTACGACTCGTCGATCGGTTTGCAACACCGCCCTAGAAACAGTTAGTCGAGTGTTCAAGAGGAACAAATTCCTGACCAGGTGGCCATCAATCCCCCTTCCCCAATGACTCGAAAGAGGCAACCCCCGCCCAGATACCCAGGCTCCCAGCGCCGCCATCGCCAACAGACTTGTGCAAAAGAAAAGCTTAACTCACCAAATCTAAAGCACCTCGCACCAAATGGTACCGCACACCGGGACAATCCTGCGACCGGCCGCCGCGGACCAGGACTACACTGTGCTGCTGGATGTTGTGGCCCTCGCCGGGGATGTAGGCGGTGATCATGCGGCCGCTGCTCAAGCGCACTCTGGCGGTCTTGCGCTCGCCCGAGTTGGGCTTCTTGGGCCGCGTGATGCCGACCTTGAGGCACACGCCCTTTTGCTGCGGCGAGTCGGTGATGGTCAGGGCCGGGGAGACGGCGTGGCGGACACGCTTGCCGGCCTTGTGGCAGCCCTGGTTCCGGGGACTGCGGTCAGTACAGACGAGGTGGATTTGCGAGGGAAGGGGGAAAAGGGAATAAAACGAATAAAAAAAGTTGGGACGAACTCGGAGTGCTTGGTTTATCGTCGCTTGCGGAACCGGTGTGCTGGAGAAAGCGCGCGTCGGGATTCGAGAGGCGATGGAGGGAGCGGCTGGCCTCCGCGCCAGCGTCGGTATGAGGTTTCGGAGTATTGACGCGGCCATTGTCGTGTGTGCGCTTTTGCCGAGTTGGTGTTCTTCTCGACGACTTGCCTCTTTTTGGATTTCGATCCGTACACGACGACGGCTGGGGCTGCGAATGCGAATCATGCACCAGTACGAAGTAAATGACCGGCGGGCGCTCTGACCAACCAAAATCCCGGGTCATGATCAGCGCCCACCTTTCGGCGCGACCCCCCGAGACTTAGGTAAGCCAGGGATTGACTACATACTACAGTCTACTGTGTAAGCGCAGCCCGCACCTAGTAGAAGCATCTTGATCCTTCATACTTCGGCATCCGAATTAGATGATTATACTGCGCGATTGCGTGGAGAGCCGCCGTCAAATTTGGTGTCCCTGGTCATTCCTTGGTCCAATCACAATACGGGCTGTGGAATATTGCATCTATGGGCTCACAGTTCACTCCAACTTACCTGGTCTCCTTAACCCTCATCATTTGTTACCTCCGCATGTTCTAGAACGTTGTGGCTTACTTATTATACAAGGGTGTATAGACCGTCTTTGCTCCCTTTAATGCGTAAAACAACTATCATCCTGTCTTATGAAGGAGGGTAACTGATTGAAGTTGGGATAAAGCCGTCTGGCTTTGAACGTCTCCTAGTAATGGTCTACCGTTCACATTGCCCTTGTTGCCCTTATTGCCCTGTAGACCGATTCGTGGCCTACCTTACTATTCTGATAGATGAGCACTATGGGAGGTAGAAGCTATTTACGAGGGGGTCGAGCTTGAGAGTTTCTTGACGTCGCAGCTGCTCTGCCTCTTTCGTACGTTGTTGGCGCGATGCTGCTCCTGTTGCCGTGGAGTTCTTATTAGCTTTGTACCGCCATTTGGGCGATTCCTTCTGATAGCAAAAGATATACTCAACCTACAACTATTGAATATGACGCCTACTACAGTCTACAATAGACCACATGAGTCCCTGCGTCACTCTCCTATGTTGCACCCCCATGTTACCACTACGAAATGGCAAAACGAGATAAAGAAATTCAGTCCGCCGCCCTTCTCCAAAAGTCGCTCTCGTTATCAACGTCATATTTACTATCACCACCACCGTCATCACTATCGAAATCATGGCCACGGCCATAATCATCAGAGCCAAAGCCACTCCGACTCCTGTCGGATCCCTCCTCTTACAGACCTTCTATTGTATTGATTGTCCATCCATGACCGACCATTTCTCTTCTCATATGATCATCTGGGCTGTTCTCGTACAGCTCTATAATGACCTCTTGCAGGGATGTCACAGCCTTGAAGTGAGTATCAACCAGCTTTAACACCTCAATAACGATCTTGGGATGGTCTAGTATATCGAACTTAAGTACCATGGTATTTGTGCTGTAACTGCACGTCGTAAGCGTGCTCAAATTGGCGTAGCCGATTTGAATGTTCGCGAGGATACCAACGGAACTGGTCTCGAGCGTGACATCACCGGGGTCTAGATAGAGGAACTGCGGGAAGTCGATACGGACATGTCGGATATAGTCTGCGTTGCGGCCGATTGTACCAAGGAATAACGCTACATCCTCGGAGGTAGCTGTGGTAAAGTCGAACTGATTCTGGGTGTAGAACAGCGAGCTGGCCTCGCAGTGAACAGTCTTGCTTGCGCGGAGGAGCCCAGGTGTAAGCTCATGTCGTTGATTGTAACCAATCGAAGGGTCAAGAGTGTCTCGGCGCAGTAAGCGAAAAAGCTCAAATGGGAGCTCCTGTCGTTGATTATAACCAGTCCAAGGGTTGAGTGGTTGTTGCTGTAGTAAGCAAAGCTCATATATCTGATCGCGAAGTTCACAGGAGAGGCTGAAGAAGTTACACATGTCGGCGGCAGCGAGACTGTTGATGCTTCGTTGGTTGTGAACGATTTGGGTCGCAAGATATTACCCTCGACCAGGAACAATGCCCGGTCAAGGAGGGCTATGAATTCATCTGGGTAATTACTGAGCGATGGGTCGGATAGATATCCAAACGCTCCCGAAGACTCACCCGCTTCGGACAGCCAGTGTAGTGCAAATTGCCGAGATGAAGAGGCCATCATTCGGCAAACAGCACTAGAGCTCCCTTGAACGTATCTATCTGGCGGCAAGTGTTAGAACAGTGAATTGTCAGAACGTGGCACAACTGGCGGGATTCTTTCATCGGCTGTCCTGATGCGGTGTATGAGGTTAATAGGTAGTTGGTTCTGGTTATGGCCGATTTATATGTAAAGAGTATTAAGAGTAACGAGCGTTGTGTACAATATAAGACGGGGTATTGCCCAGGTGAAAACAACTTTACGAAAATCATCATTAATTAGGTTCTAACTCATTGTAATATGAAGCGTATACTTCTCACGTACACCCGTGAGATTCAGTCCCTATGCAATACGCATACCCTCCCCACAACCCCTGGCACTCGCCGCCGTCGTGTTCAAGGCCGGATTCATCTGGTAAAAACAGGCAAGGGAAATACCGAAGTTCGTCGCCATGTCGGCGCAGTAGAAGTTGCTCGACTGAAGGACCCAGTTGTTGCAGTCGGCAGGAATGCAGACGCTGGCTGAGGCATTGTATTGGCGGCAGGCTAATGGGGGAAATCAGCGAAGATGAAGGTATGGAGACGGAAGAGGATATGGAAGAGGATGCATAGGAGTAGCGGCTGGTAAGATGGAGTGATGTCAAATATGATATGTATAGTGTTTTTACTGTTCTCTTCTTATTAACTTATTGAGCATTGTTTGCAATGCTACAGAGCTTATAACAGCACTCAGCACCGAATGTATTCTGTCAAAATTCTTAGCGCTTTATGTTTACGAAATCCTAGTTCTCACCGATCTTGATATTACCGGTCAATACACAAGTGGTTGAGCTCTCATAGCAGTCCCAATACACTTATCCATGCACCAACTCCGCGCCTCCTCGTCCTTTAGTGAGACAAAAGCCTGGTTTTTGCTCTTCTGAGCCGCTTCCCAGAGTTTTGTCATTGGGGTAGTCGTTTTCGTGGAAGCGCCGCGCATTGTAGAAATTATTAATAATCTGCTGCAGCCGTACACGTATAAAGCCTTTATAGCTGCGTGGTATCTCTGTCGACGTCGATCCCTTAGTTGTAGCAGCGGCAGACGCTCTATTCGTATCGTCGTAGTCGGAGTCGATTGCCCAAACCCACATATCATCGACAAACCCATTCCTAGAAAGCACTGTCCCGACACTGTACTTGTCGATTGCCAAGAACATGTTCTGAAGTATGCCGTCCTCCAAAGCACCGTGTTCTGCTTTTGTAAGTACGCCTAAGGTGGCTTGTTCCTGTCTCCGCCTCGTAGGTGCTCGGTCTCTGATAGACTTGAAATATTCACGCAGTATCTGAAACTTAGTAGCGCGATTCTCGTCGCTCTCCTCCTGTTCAACCCTCTCTTTCTCCCTGCGGACTTAATCAGTTGTCGGGTTACTATTGTCCTCCTTATTGTCGCTTTTTTTGGATAGTTTGGCTGCTGCCTTCTCTCTCGCCGTTGTCTGCAGTAGCATTCGTAGGCCAATCTAGCTCTTGTAAACTCCACATATCACCAAGAGCAGTTCTCTGGGCCCCGATCGCAGCGCGGGCATGGAATAAGATGTTGATTTTTTGAGACATGTACTGGTTTTGTCGGGTTGAGAACTGCCCCGTTTCTTCGTCGTCGACAAATGCTCCCGGGTCGATGAAGATACCGTATCCCCAACGCTTCTCGCCCTTTTCCTCATCCCACAGCCGTCTTACCCATGGCAAGGCATTCGCTATAGCTGTATCGGCCTCCCGTTTCACCCTCGCTTGAAACGCATCTTTTGCGCGCCGCCAAAACTCGGTGGTAGCGTTATATATAGCTTTCTCCTCATTTTCCGTATAGTGCGGGTGCCGTACCGCCTCGAGGCGCTTCCCGGCTTGCTCGCACTCCTCCTTCGAGATCCGAGAGCGTCTACCGATCAGCCCGGTGGCTATGTGAACCTCGTGCTCCTCGACTGACGAGATATCCAGTCAGTAGCGGTCTTTAAGTAGGGTAGCTTCTGTAGCGGATAGCTGCAAGGGCGACTCGGCTGCGCGCTTAAGCAGGTCCTCTTTGCCAAGTGTGGACGACTTTTGCAATGTTGGCCGCTTGGGTCTCGGGATCTGGAAAGTCGAGAATACGCCGTTGGTCTTGGGGAGTAAGTGACGATAAGGCTGCATCTTGAGAGAGGGCGGAGGACTTTTCCCATTCCGGAAAAGATTGGATAAGCTCATTAGCGTTGTCGAGCTTGCGAACGACCCGCATGAACGATCTAAATCGATTATCCATGATATTCGTGGGAAATGATTATAATCGGCAGTGTCATGTCCGCGACGAATGCGGCGACGAGAGCGGTGCTGCGGTGGTGGCTTCATTAAGCCTTAGGCCCTAGGAGGGGGCGGCGGGCCCCTACCACCTGCTATCTTGTAGTTGTCAATCATCCTCGGCGTGCCGATATTGAAATGGGTTGCCAGGGCCGTCGTGGTCGAGACCGTGGCTAGGCAAATGACTTTGGTAGTTGTAAGTTACTTGACTAACTATCCGTACCCAAGCGTTAACAAGGAAGGACGTTACAAGGTGTGCTGCTGCGTGCATGCCTCCTCCCCGATTTTCACATGGCCTAATAACCCCTGCCCTGATGGCTGCTGCTCTGCTGACTCGGGAGATCCTGGGGAAATGGGTCCAATGTTGTTGGAGTGGGGTGGCGTGTATCCTCGGCTCAGTCTACTGTGTAGGGCGAGCCGCCGGAAGGCGCTCGCAATTGACCAAAGCACTTTCGCCTAGGACGCTCTAGTCTCTAGCAACGTTCATGATTCATCGGACACCGACGACAAGTTGCCTTTTCAACCCGAACTCCCCCATTGCCATCTTCATCCAGCCTGCCGGTCAGCCCTTTGCCACAATGTCTTCGTCCATCGCCAGAGCCCTCCGTCCCGCACTGCGGCGGAGCCAGGGAGTCGCTGCTAGAATGTCTTCGTCGCCGCGGTGCAGTCGGATAGCAAGACCGTTTGGTGTTTCACAGCAGGCGTACTTCTTCCTGCGGTCCGAAAAGATTAGAATCGTTGCTAACAAGCAGCTAGAGTACGATGTCTATCCGCGACCCCCGCCGCCTTGACGACATTTCCGAACTCATACCTACGCCGATAGACCACCTAACCGAAACCGAACTCGCCATGAAGGAGGCCGTTTCCAAGTTCGCCAATGATGTGATATTACCCAAGGTCCGGGACATGGACGAGGCCGAGAAGATGGACTCGGACCTGGTAGACCAGCTCTTTGAGCAGGGTCTCATGGGCGTCGAGATTCCCGAGGAGTACGGCGGCGCGGGCATGAACTTTACGTCCGCCATTGTGGGCATCGAGGAGCTGGCCCGCGTCGACCCCTCGGTCTCCGTTTTGGTCGACGTCCACAACACGCTGGTCAACACGGCCATTATCAAGTGGGGCAGCGCCGCCATGAAGAAGAAGTACTTGCCGGCGCTGGCCACAAACACCGTGGGCAGTTTCTGCCTGTCCGAGCCCGTCTCCGGGTCCGACGCCTTTGCGCTGGCCACCAAGGCCGAGAAGACGGCCAACGGCTACAAGATCTCGGGTAGTAAGATGTGGATCACTAACTCGATGGAGGCCAACTTCTTCATCGTCTTCGCAAACCTCGACGCCAGCAAGGGCTACCGCGGTATCACCGCCTTCGTAGTCGAGAAGGACGACAAGGGCTTTAGCATCGCCAAGAAGGAGAAGAAGCTCGGTATCCGCGCCAGCTCCACCTGTGTCATCAACTTTGACGATGTCGAGATCCCCAAGGAGAACCTCCTGGGCGAGGAGGGTCATGGTTACAAGTATGCCATCGGCCTGCTGAACGAGGGACGTATCGGCATCGCTGCCCAGATGACCGGTCTGGCTCTTGGCGCATTCGAGAACGCCGTCAAGTACGTTTGGAACGACCGCAAGCAGTTCGGTCAGCTTGTGGGCGAGTTCCAGGGTATGCAGCACCAGATTGCCCAGTCATACACTGAGATCGCGGCCGCCCGGGCCCTGGTCTATAACGCGGCGCGCAAGAAGGAGGCGGGTCAAGACTTTGTCCAGGATGCGGCCATGGCGAAGCTGTATGCTTCCCAGGTCGCCGGCCGCGTATCCGGCTTGGCCATCGAGTGGATGGGTGGTATGGGCTTTGTCCGGGAGGGCCTGGCTGAGAAGTACTGGAGAGACAGCAAAATCGGTGCCATTTACGAGGGAACGAGCAACATCCAGTAAGTCAAGTCACACGTCGCATTTTCATGTCAAAACTCTACCATGGATACTAACTGTTGCTAGACTGAACACGATAGCCAAGATGCTGCAGAAGAAGTATACCGCATAAGTAGCAAAGTAACTGAGGGAAGCCAAGGACTACGTAGACGATGCCATTCTGTGCGCCGAGGGGCCTGCGGGTACCAGGCGGCTCTAGGAATTTAGAAATGAACGGCGCAACGTACGAAGTAGTATTTACCAGTACAGCAATAGAACGAAAAAGGTGGTTGATCCCGAGTTGAGTGTTTCCCGGGTGTATCCATAATCCACCACAGTTCACGCTCTCGGCGTGCTTCCGCCTCGACACTTGCCACGGCATCTACCAAAGTTTGTGTAGCTATACTTACTTTTTCCCTCCAATTCGGAGATTGGCCGCAGAGCTGCGCCGTCGAAAGTTGACGCTGGTAATGAAACGTCACAGCGTTGGAATAGGTACAGGTCGCCTCATCTATCCCCCGGTCGATACAAGTGAGGCTCATCCAAGACATTTTGCGCAGTGTACTAACTACGTACTCCGTACGGATACTGGATCTACCGACTATTTTTAGTGGCTTTCCGGAGCTAAAATCTCACCAGTATCAGCCCCCGCCCCGTGCATCCCGTGCATCATGGTGATAACCAGTGCTCGGTAATTCAGATGGACCGTGGCGTCGATGTTTGAGACCTGGTATGAGGTCATGATGAGTCGAGACTCGAGTGATTGATTAATGCTAGCGCGAGTAATCCGTAAACGAGCTCCGAGTCGCGAGATAAGAGAGGAAGGTCAAGTCTTACTGCTAACTAGAGTCTAGTTACGGAGTAGCGGTATCATCATAACGTTACCATGTCTGTGAGTGAGAGCCGATGGGCGGAAGTGTCAGATCGGGGCAAGCAAGTATGGGTAGCAAGAATGGGTAGCAACCACCAACTTTGAACTATCCAGGCCCCTTGCTCGCTTCATTGGCCAGGCGTTGTCGCGCGTACGAGCAAATGGCCCCCATCGACAACTAGCGACCACCGTGAGAAGCGGCTTGGCGGCTAGCTTCAGCCGCAGCTCCTCACAGACTAGGGGCCAGTGGGTGGTCTAGGATATGCATGTGCCATTGGTTGTTCACGGTCCCAGGATACGTCGAGACGGCTGGCTACCCCCGACGGCAAGACCATGGAACGAGTTTAGTTGCCCTGGGTTGTGTTGTTGTCGGGGCAAGTCGGCGGCCCTAGTTCTAGCGAGAAAGATATGAGGACAAGACCGCCCGGCTTCTTAGGTATGCTTCGTGACCTATCATCGACATTCTATTTCGTAGACACCACTTTACGTGCAAGACGGACATCGACGGCGGCGGTCGCCCCCAAGCCGACAAGATGACAAACGCCGAAGCCACCACCCCGGAACGCGATGCCGAGCTCATCGAGAACAAGCTCAGGCTCATCGCCAGTCCTGTCAAGATGGACGAGAAGTCGCGGGCGGAGTCTATAGGCCTAGGCTACAACGGACAGCCCGACCTCGAGAACTTCGGGTTTAGACACGCCGAAGGTTTTGTTTCTCCCGAGTTTATCAAGGCACGTCGCCCAAGCCCCATGGTTTTCAGTCATGTCCAACAGCTAACAGCAAGCAGCATTCTGGCTCGACAACGTACGAGGTAACGTGCTCGCTCTGCTGTGAATCTGCTACGGAGTCTGACCCGTGGTATAGCTGTTCTTTGATTTGTGGTTCGTTGCCAATCTGGCCGTGTTCGGGTCGGTACGTCTGGCCTCCCTTAGCTGCGCGTAGCACAAGTCGAAACTGACACCCTCTAGGCCAGAGATGTCACCAAACTTTCCGACTTGTACTCCTACATAGGCTTCCTCGGGTATGAATCCTACTGCATGCTTCCCCGGAACCGTGCTAACAGGCGACTCGATAGCATCCTATGGACTACGTGGTTCCTTGTCGGAATATTTGATGTTCGATACGTCACAGACAGTATATTCGAGCGCGCGATCAGGGCAGTCCATCTTGGTGTCATGATCGGATTCTCCGTCGTGGTGACCTATTTCGATCCCGCGAAGCAGCAAAAGAACACTTTCCAAGCACTATGTTGGTCTCTCGTTCTCTCCATGTCCGGCCAGCAGACTAACAGGGGGGGAAGCCCTGATACTCATGGCCTCTAGACTCGCTCTAGTCGTGCAGTACGCGACCATAATATGGCACATCCGACGCTACTCACGAGGCAGATACGAAGTCATGGCTGTGGCCGGTCTTCACTTCAGCGCAGCCATCATCTACCTAGGTGTAGCCTTCCGGTTCAACGACATACACAACAGTCGCGCGTACCTTTCCTGGTACGTGGTGGCCGCCCTCGAGGTTGCCATCAACCTGGTGCTCGCTGGCCGGTTCCGTGTACTCTCCTTCAACAACACCCACATAACGGAACGAATGGCTACACTCACTGTCATATTGCTGGGTGAGGGAATTACCGATATAGCCGAGAACGTCGTGCTCATAGTCAAGAACGGAGATGGCTGGAGTAAGTGCAATCATCCTGTTGCAAGCGATGGTCCCTCGCTAACGTATAGGTACCAGCTTCGGCCACGATTGGAAATCTGGTAGCTGCCGTGGGGACCATGTACTTCATCTTTATGTTGTACTTTGACTGGAACAAGTCACGACATCTCCTGAAAGGCTGGCGACAGTTGCTATTCACTGTAAGTGTTTCGTACATTTCCTCGGCTCGCAAACGTCACGACTTTTCTCGCGGCAAAACCCCCTCTTCTCTTGAGATTGTCATGCTAATCTCGTACAAAGATCGCTCACTTCCCATTTCACGTGGCTCTCTTACTGTCGGCTGTAGGTTCTACACAGTTCATGATCTGGTGGAAAACAGTAAGTAACATGTCGGATCCCGTTTCGACCCCCTTTCCTACCAAAAAAAACTAACCTTAAACCCCCTCCTTAGACGGAAGTTGGTGCCCTCGTCGCCGCAGAGTTTGAACATTCATCCGATAATTTGACGATTATAGACGACAACACAACTTTTAGTCGTGCCTTCGCCAGCACGCTCAACGGCACGATTTACAAGATCTTCAACACGTATCCGGTAACGTACCCAAGTACCACAGCCAGTGTGAACACCCTCGTCGAAACCTTGACGACGATTCCTGAAGAATGGTGGATTAAAGAGGACGGCGAGGATCCAGAGGTTGACAAGATCTGGAACACGGCAATGGATGGCCTTGTCGACACCGTCCTCAACTCTCTCTTTGCTCTCTTCAAGATCGACCCGTTGAAGACCCTGGACCAGTCAGATCCCGTCAAGGTGCAATATGAGGCGTATGATGATATCAACACGAGGTTCATCACAGTGGTAAGTAACATGCCCCTTTTCAGAACTCGACTTTATAGACCAGACATTGACCCCCGTGGCAGTTCCGCTACACCTTTGTCTGTTCCGGCATCGTCATCATCGCCATGACCTTAATGCACGCCCTGAACAAGCGCCGTTGGAGTAAGCCCTACGACTACATCCGTTTGGCTCTCTTCCTACTCATCGGCATCGGTCTCGGCCTGGTTATACTGCTGTCCGAGGACGAAGTGCGAGGGTCGATCTTCCTTTTGAGCCCTTGGCTGCTACCCACCATCTGCATCGTCTTCTTCGTCGTCCTCGTCCTGACCCACCTGCCGCATCCGCCGCCCTTGTTCTTCGAGCGCGGAAGACGGTCGGGCCAGAGGAAGAATGAGAAGCAGCAGCAGCAGCAGACGGGCCAGCCCTATGACGCGACCAAATACATCCATGTCGAGGCCCAGGAGGTCCATCACGGCAGCGGATACCCCGCTCAGCAGGAACAGTGGCAGACCTTTATCCCGCGGGACATGCCAGAGCCGTACGATAACACGTATGGGAACTCGACGTACGCGACGCAAGCGCCGGATGCGAGTTACCGGCCGTACGTGACGCAAGTGCCGGATGCGAGTTACCGGCCGTACACGCACGACCAACCGGTTTCTGAGCAGCACTACTTTCTGGCGCCTGGTTCTCTGCCAAATCACGCGTAGGGGGTTTTCGCTCTTAGGGACTTGGCTGCCAGGAAAACCGTGACGAGGACACGGAAAGAGACGGGTCGGAGGCGGAGTACGGGACTTGGTTGTAGGCGTTAGGCGGTTATTGGAAAAGGAGTCAGGGGATTGCGCTGCGTTTGATTGATTCCACGGGAAGGGTTATTATACCCAGATAGTCACACCGAGCTGTCCGGAATTGACGGAGTCTAATCATACAGAGGCACATGAGCAATTGGTATTCTCAAACACAGACGAACCGCCTCGTTTTGTTTTCTCCTCTTGTTCGAATCACAAGTTGAGCTCTAGCGATAATCTGTATCATGACTCGACATCACAATTCTGGCTTTGTTCGCTGTTTACTATATACTGATGATGGAATTCGTCGTGGAGCGTCCCTGACACTGCTCACGCCACAATATCGACATGAAATATATATCCAGATATCTCAAGTATTGTCCGGCTTCAGAGCCCATCCGAGACTCTTGCTGTATTACCATACGCCAGGTATCACACGCACTAGGTACAGCTATAGGCCAAGATAACGGTAACCCACCACTTCCCGTGGGGTACAACTTTTGCCACACTATGTGAGTTGCTCTCACCACTACATGTTTCCCTTGCCGACACAGGGTTTAACTAATACAGTTTGATGTACCCTTCTCATCGAATGACCCAAGGAATCTGTGATGGAGAGAAATATACATAAGTTACACAGACGCCTTGCGACCAGGTTTTGGCTGATTCGCCGTTTTCCCTTTCGTGGCCGTTTTTGCCAACGTGATGGCTAAAAGGGACTCGGCGGTAAGAAGAGAAACTTTATAAGCCACTCGAGTGATATAGGGGGTATCTCATTCTTGGTGTTCCAAGTCCAACGCCAACAGACCACTTGAAACAAACCATGGCGCCGACTTCCAACAGCTCCTCCCGTGACGAAAAATACTTCGCCTCACGCTTTTTCACAACCCTGCGCCCCCGTCCATGCGCCCGTTAACATCATCATCTATCCCGATCCCCGTCGTTCAGTTGGCAGATGCCCGCCTCCCCACCGCGTCCCGGTACCTGGGCAATGCATCGTGCTCGAACTCGACTTCGGGCAGCGACAGCGTCCTCGACCTCAGTAGACACTCGGTCTCTGCCTCTTCAGTCGCCTCCTCGAAGCTGGGCAGTCCGGTGCTGTCGAGGTTTGGCTCGGTATAGGCGACGCCGATCTGTAGTGGCACGAGAAGAGTCATGGTTGTGCTCGACCCGGCGGTCGAGACCGACACCGCCAATGAGAGGATGTAGACCCGTGAGGTGATGCAGGAGTGAAAGGTAGGGAGGAACATCTTCTTGTCCACGGGCAGGTTGATAGGCACACGCAAGCTGCCGGTATAGTAGACCGGCGGTGACTTGTCCTCTAGGGGTGCTGTCCGGATCCTCCACCGATCCGTGTCGCTGCCTCGGCCGCTGTCCAAGTCTATACACTTGTCGCTCGAATAGCCAGAGTCCCTCCGGACTTGCGGTACGAGGTTCTGCTTCCACTGAAAGCCGTAGACTGGGGTGGAGGCCAGCGAGGTATTGTTGGTATACGATCCCTGGCCTTCGGCGCCATAAGACCGCGCCCAGCTTCCAAGGTTCGGCAGCGATGCGATACCCCCGGCGCTGAAAAAGGTCGTCGCCGCGATTTTGGATGAAACCCCGGTCACTCTCGGCTGCGCAGCCTGGTTGCGCATCGGTTCGTACCTCAAGCATAGCAGCACGCTCGTGGGCGACGCCGTGCAGCCGTCGGCGCTGATCATGGTGGCCACTGGCTGTGTAGCGGAGGCGGTCAATGTTCCCAACTTTGACGAAAGGATGTTCTTCTTCAGCGTCTTGGTCTTCGACATGGTATACATCACGTCCCGGTTGGTGATGTTGAGCGGGGGGGTTTCGACAGAAGCTGGCAGGACGTGGATGTACTGAACGGCCTCCATGAGCTTGGTCTGTTTCCCGCTCATCTCATGATAGCGGTGCACACGGGAGATGATGCTGTAATCGACTTGTGCCATGCTGGGCGTGCAGTCGTCCCGACTCCAGGAACCCATGCTCGGGGGAAGACACAGGTGGTCCTCGATGACGGCACCCGTCACGGTTGAGTGGTTGCAGGCGTTGATTGTGAGGTGGTTTGGTATGACAAAGTGAAACGGAATGCTGTATGAGCGATCTGCTTCATACACACGCCTCGCTGGGTAAGACGACTCCTTGATGGGCATGGTCAACCTCAAGAATGTGTGGCATGTCGTCATGGGCGAGCGGGTTCCGTCCATCCGCGTCTTGCTGACACCGAGGAGAATGATCTGAACCGTGTCGAATACGGTGTTTCTGGCTGTGTTGATCAAGACATGGCCGGTGATGGGCGAGGCCGTGGTATACACCTTGGAGCTGTGGTGGTTATCAATGTGAAGAGTAATGTCGTTGACCTTGCCAAGGGCCGACAGCCTCCGCGTGATGGCGGCCGGCGTGCCGGCATGGCTACTGTGCGAGGACGTGAGAGACAGCATCATCGTCAACTCGTCAACTCGTCAAGCCCGGACGGAGAGGTCAAGTCTCAAGATGGGATCAGAGTCGCAAGTCCCGTCGTCGAAGCCTCGAAGGGGTCCCGAGTTTTGTTACTCTGCGGGGGCTGGTAACTGAGCTCGCTAGGTTCGCATGACACCCGCTACGGCGATAACAGCTCGGGAGTGGGTGTGATTGGCTTGCAGTACACGGTGAATACTTGGACGTGCTCGTGCAGATGTGCAGATGTGCAGGTGTGCAGGTGTGCAGGTGTGCAGGTGTACTGTGTAGGTGTGCAGGGCCAAGAGATGCCGAGAGACGATCTTTCAAGGTTCGTTCATGGGATGGTCTTGGTGCGCCGATGGAACTTTCCAACATCACAGGCGGCATCACTCATAGGACTTATAAGACGTGAACGACGACGAGATGACAAAGCATACAGCAGTGCTCAAACTTCAACGTGCATGTACGAAGTAACATGATCGGTGGAGGACCGGACCGGTTTGGTGTCACGGCCTCTTCAACTGACTCATCCAGGGCCCAGGCTCTTGAGAGGGAGAGAGAGGGTGAGAGGGGTGGGTTGGCCTAGCGAATACCTCGACTTGCAAGTGAGTAACTACATCAAAAGGCGCGGCGACCGGGTGTGACGGCTCGCGCGAGATGATGCCATTGGCCAGCTGTGACGAGTGCCAGCCAGCCAGGCCTGGGCTGGGCCGCTGGGGTCTTGGGGTTAGGGAGGGGGGTTGCCGGAGATCTACAAAGTACGGACGGGGTACGGTAACTAATGTGTAGGTAGACTTCGTTTCGGTCTTGTTAGCTCGCGCCATTCGCCTACGAAGTGTGACATGACGTTCGTTGCGGGGACCATCACCTGACAACCAGTCGCGTGGGGTAGATTGGGTCCTGTACGTACTTCGTACACAGTTGTAGGCTGTAGGCTCTGTAAGTACAAACAGTTATCGCGTAACTACCCCGTACAAACGAAGTACGTTCACGTCGTTAGTTAACGTGGCAGGGGGGTCGCTGTGGAGAATTTGCGTTTCGGGAACCATAGCCCCGGCTCGCACTAGCAACTTACACGCGCCCTTCGAGGGCTGGAGTCGAACCACTATGTCGGCATGCTGATCACGACTCTGAATGTTTGACAGCCCTACGTACGGATACCAGCACGCCAGCCTCTGTCCCGACTCTTGGGTGCATTGACCGTGAAACAGTACAAGCAAGATGGATTGATCATCTATGCATACTGTGTAGTTGTCCAATTCGCGGCCCCCTTCCTCGTGCTGTAAGTTGAAGTAACTAGGCAGCTATCAGTCTCCTCCTCCGGCTAGCCCTATTTGACCCCGGTACGGCCGCACACAGTACGGAGTATGCCGTACCCGGCATCGGACTCGATGTCCGAATCCGACCCGAATGAGGACTGCAGCTGTTCGCTACCTTGCACAGCCAGCACAGCACATGCGATTTTTGCATGTCACCTTCTGTCGTCCTTTGACAACGCTCTGCTCTATCGCTTGGTGTGGTTTGGTTTTTGTCAGACACGCGCGATCTGACTAGAGACTGACCGATGGAGAGGCCAGTCTCGCGTCTGCATCCCGTGTGATTGGTTACCCTCTGATAGTCATGGTGAACAAAAGGCAGAAGTACGCGATCTGCAAGGGGGTAGGTAGTTAGTTTGGTTGTTAGTTACCTAGCTACAGTCTACCAACTACCGTGTGCGAGATATGCAAAGAGGAAGGGCCCTGTTGGTCTTGGCATGACTCTTTGCCGGTAAAGTCTAACTACAACAGTATTGTGTAGTAGTGTAGTTGCTTGTCTAGAAGCTAACGAAATTACCAAGTTCAGCCTCATGACTTTAACGTAATGGAATGTCTTTCCTGGGACCGCTAGCCACGCACGCCTTTGGGACGACAACCAAGTGGAGTCATGCATACAGATAACAATTGGGTACGTACGGAGTAACTACGGACTGGATACAGTACGTTAACGTTAATTACCCCAACCCAACTAGTTACACAATAACCGATTACTACTCACTAACTAGTTGGGGTAGGAAAGGATGGACTACACGTGCACGGTGCACCATCCACCACAGTAGTTAACACACTAACTTACTGGGCATGGCCGCATGGGAGATAGCATTCCGGCTTCGGTAATTGTTACCATACATGACTTGTCACGCCACCAACCGTCAACCGTCCATACGTCCCCGGTATGAAGCAACAAACGTCTCGTCCAACAGCGGTGCAGGGTACTGATCAGCACCTCCAAATACCTCCTTTCCGACCGGTGAGCCTTTGAACATGCTAGCCGCGGTCTCGTCGCTGTAACTGTCAAAGACGGCGGTGATGCGGGCCAATGAGCTTGTCGGATGCGCCGCAGCGTGTCTCAATGCCCGTTGCTTCCACGCACTGAATGCAACCATCTCCGTGTTCTTCCCGACGCCCATCAGCTCGAAGAAGCTGTTGCACGTATGTGCCCGCGCGTTCAAAAAGTCAAAATCTCGGCCCAGCCGCTGCAAGTCTCGTGTCATTACGGCCACGATGGTTTTGGCCAGATAGTCGACGGGTAGCACCGCCGACATGTCGGCATCCAACGATGGAAACGCACCCATCTCTAGGCTTCCGGCGATCAGGTTGTGCAGGAAGTCGCCGCGATCATGCCGGAAGTGGCCCGTCGCCGTCGAAGCAGTGACATACGGCAGACGGTATACGGACGCCGTTGCACCACGCCAGCGAGCCGCTGCTACCAGCCTCTCGGCAACGTACTTCGAGGTCCCATATCCGTACTCCTGATCTCCCTCGGCGAGGTCGAGGCCCATGTGCTTAGGCAACGTGGAGATCGTGGACACAAGGTGGACCGCCTTTGTGCAGCCGCGCGAGGCCAGGCGCAGAACCTCGTGGGTGCTGACAATGTTGGGCCCGACATAATCCTCCAGCGGTCGCATCCAGTCGACGAGAGCGCCAGAGTGGCAGATGACGTCGATCTGGTCCGCCAAGTTGTCGAAAACCTCCTCGGTCAATCCCAACAAGGGCTTGCTCATGTCACCAACCGTCGGGCTGATGAGTGACGCAAATTCGTGTTCCCAGAGACCGTAGTCTTCGAGAGTGCGTACCAGTCGTTGCCGTGCCTGATCGGTTGACGAGGCGCGCACGAGGCAGTGTGTAGTGATGCCCTGTTTGAGTAGCTCGTACAAGATATGGACGCCGACAAAACCGGTAGCACCTGTGAGAAAGACGGACGCCGGACTTTGACTGGATTTCTTTGGATCGCGAGCCACGCTGTCGAACTTGAAGCTGCTGTCGAGACAACCTTTGCGGACCAAAGTCATGTTCAGATAGGGAGGTGGGTCAAAATCTGTTGTGGCAGAGGTTACACTACTGGGCGCGGTCGTGGAGGAAGACGAAGTATCCCTGTCTTGTAGCTGGGACAGTAGGGACTGGCTGAGCGCCCTCAGATTCGAGTGCATCAAGGCAATATTGACAGAGAGTGTCAGACCCGTCAGTGTCGCCAGATGGTTGCGCACCTGCACCGCAGTCAATGAGTCGATTCCGACGTCTTTCAAAGGGCGGTCAACTTCCACGTCGAGCGGGCTCGTGAATCCCAATGCGGTAGCAACTACTTCTTGGACCATGCTGAGCAAGATACTGGCGTGCTGCCCGGGCTTAGCTTCGCCAAGTATCTCATACAGGTCCTGGCCTCGGGTTGTTTGGGTGTTTTCGCGAATGAGAAGCGAACGAAGCAATGGCGGTATGGCGCCCTGTTCTTCGTAGAACCCCTGAAGTCTGTTCAAGTCGAGCGCAGCTGCCACCGTCAACGCGCGGGTACTGACCACAGCCTGTTCGAACAACTCCAAACCCTTTTCGGGGCTTAGCTGTTCAAGGCCGAAGTGAGCGAGGTGTGAACGTGTGCTACCGCTCAGCCTAGACGCCATCCCGTCGCCTGCCCAGGTACCATATGCTATCGATGTGGCCGGTAACCCCTGTGCTCGACGCAGGTGTGCCAACGCATCCAGAAAGGTATTGGCCGCGGCATAGTTCGCAAGACCCGGCATGCCCATGACACCAGAGATGGAAGAGAACATCATAAACAGATCCAGATCCATATCTCGAGTCGCTTCGTGCAGAAGCCACGCGCCATATGCCTTGGGCGCGAGCGTCGTCTCGCAGCGCTCAAAGGTCAAGGCCGACAGGGTACCGGAATCAACGACACCGGCTGCGTGAACTATGCCTCGCAGAGGTCGATCCTTCAATGTGGCCATGATTGACTTGACACCCTCTGGGTCGGCTATGTTGCTGGCGATCACGGTGACTCTCACACCTGATCCCGAGAGCTCGGCTATCAGTGCATCAGCGCCATGAGCTTCCATGCCATGGCGTGAGGTCAGTACTAGGTCACGGACATCATGTTCGCTAGCTAGCCACCGTGCTACGTGCGCCCCGAGGTTTCCAATACCGCCTGTTATAAGTACTGCACCGTCAGATCGGATGAGCCATGGCTTGGGTGATGGCTTCGGTACAGGTTCAACGCGCTGCATGCGCGGAACGAACACCCGGTTCTGGCGCACAGCACATTCCGGTTCAGCGTTCAGCATCAACGCCGATGCGATGCTGGCATCCGTCGCCTGCCCCAAGTCGATCAGGCGCAAGTGCAACTCCGGATGCTCGTTCCTGGCGGTCCGCATTAGACCCCATAGCGGCGCTGCTCCAAGTCCCATAGCCCGGTCATCAAACTCGTTCCCTGTACCGACAGCATGGTGAGTGATCCATACAACTGGAGGCATGAATTGGGTTTGGACTGCAATTTGTAGCTGTGCGAGCGCTATTGCAGTGAACTCTTGCGTCTGAGATATCACGTCGGTATCCGAGGCCCACAGATACATTATACCATCCAACATCTCTGCATGCTCCAGATGATCGACTTCGACTAGTCGTATACCGGCGCGTAAAAGGGCGCCTGTAACACTCGTCGTCCAGTCGGAACTGCCGGCTGGTATCAAAACACCCCAGGTGCTACTGGGACGGGCAATTTGTGCCTCGACTGGATGCCACATCACCTCGAACTGGAAGCTCTCGTGATTGCCTTGGACGGTATGGCTGGCGGTATCGCCGATACCGGGAGTCCAAGGCCTCATGTCGAGGCACTCGCGTTGGAAGGCATAGGTTGGAAGTTCTATGCGTTGGCAGCCAAATGGTCTGAAATAGGCCTGCCAGTCAATTGGAACTTGCCGCATATATAAATCAGCGGCACTTTGCTGGAGGGTCAACGTGCTGTCCTTGCGAGAGATGATTGATGGCAACCAGGCAACAGCATTGCCCTTGGCGTCATCCGCAAGACATGCTATACCCATACCACAGAGCACCGGCTGGGGCCCCATCTCGAGGAAGATGTTGACGCCGTGATGGGCCAAAGTATATATGCCGTCACTGAAGCGGACTGGCTCACGTACCTGCCTAACCCAATAGTCTGCTCTTTCGAGCTGGCCTGCCTTGGCCAGCCTGCCGTCTAGACCGCTGATGATGCTTGTATGGGGGAGGTTTGAACCTTACTGTCTCAGCTACGGCGCGAAAGTCTTCTAGCATGCCGTCCATATGACGAGAGTGAAAGGCATGCCCAACAATCAACGCCTTTGTCTTGCGGCCTTGCTCGGCAAAGTATCCCGCTATTCTTTCGACGGCATCCGTGTCGCCGGATATGACTGTCTGCGTCGGTGTGTTATACAGCGCGATATCGACCATGCCATCACAGCACTTTTGCTCAACCGCCATAGCTACTTCGGCAGCGCTGGCTTCGAGCGTAACCATACGACAATGCCCGGATTGGGCCTGCATCAATCGACCACGCGCCGCAACTAGTCGACAGGCATCATGTAGATCCAAGATGCCCGCTATGTGAGAAGCCACAAGCTCACCTAAGCTATGGCCGAGGACAAAGTCTGGTTTTACTCCCCAGCTCTGCCACAGCCGCCACAACGAGACTTCTAATGCGAATAGGGCAGGCTGAGCGAAGTCGGTACGATTTAGCAGTGTGGCAGCTGTGCTTTCCGGGTCCGCCCACATGACATCGAGCAGCGGCACTTTCAGCTCGGTGAACTCTGCCTCGATTTCGCTCATCGCTTCCCGGAAGACGGGGTAGACATCGCACAAGTCTTTTCCCATGCCTGGCCACTGGCTACCTTGGCCTGTGAAGAGCATCGCTAGCCTTGGAGCTTTGGCTGGATCACTGGGAGGTGATGTAATGAAAGAGTCATGACGAGCGGCCAAGTCCAGCTTTTCCAACAACTCAGCTTTGTGTTTGGCCGCCAATACTAACCGCCTTCGGAAATGATTGCGCGTAGTTGCCAGGGAGTAGGCCACGTCGCCAAGATCGTCCTCGCCAACAGTCGTGTCGATGTATCGATGAAGCTTCCCAGCCTGCTCACGTATGGCTACGTCGGTATCGCCAGATAGGAAGAACGCCATGGTGGAAGGCAGCTGGCCTGCCGTCTTCGCATTATCAGCAGTTGCGAGCCTCTGCGGCGGCTCCTCAACAACGACATGAGCATTTGTTCCACCGATGCCGAACGCACTTATGCCAGCTCGTCGTAGCCGGCTCGTTCGTGACAGCCACGGCTGATTATTCATCACCGGCGTCATTTTGGCACGCTTCCAGTCCACATCCGGTGTAGGCTTCGTAATATGTAAACTCTGAGGCAGCGTGCTATGCCTCATCGCCAGCGTCACCTTTAGAAGACCCACGAGACCGGCGGCGGCTTGAGTGTGACCAATGTTCGACTTGGCAGAACCGATCAATAGGGGTTCCCCGCCGGCACGGTCTGGTCCAAATACCTCGGCCAGCGCCGTGGCTTCGATCGGGTCGCCCAATTTGGTACCGGTGCCATGAGCCTCAACATAGTCAATGTCAGCAGGCCGTAGTCTGGCCGCGGTAAGAGCCGTCTGAATCAGTCGTTGTTGGGCCGGGCCACTGGGTGTTGTCAGACTGGCACTGCGTCCGTCATGATTGACGGCGGTGCCACGGATTACGGCATGAATCGAATCACCATCGCGTTGAGCGTCGGAAAGGCGCTTCAGGACGACGGCGGCAGAGCCCTCGGACCAGCCTGTGCCTTGCGTATCTTCCGAAAAGGACCGACAGCGGCCATCCGGTGACATACCTTGCAGCCGACTGAATTCCACATGCAGTCCGGGATTAAGCATCAGGCTGATCCCTCCGGAGACGGCCATGTCGCACTCACCCTGCCGCAGCGCACTGCAGGCCAGGTGAGTAGTGACCAGTGAAGAGGAGCACGCAGTGTCTATCGTCATCGCAGGGCCTTCTAAGCCTAGCTGGTAGGAGATGCGTCCAGACATGGTGCCACCAGCTGAGCCTGTCACCGTGTATCCGTCAACGCCCGCCAGATCCCTAATCGCTGTTGGGTTGAGGCCAAGATGAGAAAGAATGTTGCTAGTGCCGATGAAAACGCCCGTCTGGCTTCCGCGCAGCTGTTCCAGAGTATATCCCGCACGCTCAAATCCCTCCCAGCACGTCTCCAGCATCATGTACTGCGAGGGATCCAACGAGCGTGCCTCCCGTGGTGAGATGCCGAAGAAGGACGTGTCAAATGAGTTGATTGAAGGAATGAACCCCCCCTGTCGGCAATATGATTTGCCTTCAGTGCCTGGACTTACATCATACAGGGCATCAGCATCCCAACGGCTCTTGGGCACGTCGGTGATGGCATCACCGCCACGTTGGAGTAGCTCCCAAAATTCATCTGGCGTAGTAACACCGCCAGGAAGCCGACATGCCATGGATACGATGGCGATGTCTTCGTTATCCCTCATACGAAGTTGCCTACTGGCCATTTTCGTATCAGCCATACCAAGCGCCGCCCCGGTCAAATACATCGCTAGCGTCTTGATGGTATAATGTTCGAATAGTTTCGGCGTTGGGATAGGACGGCCTAGCTGTCTCTCAAGCTCTTTCTGGACGCGGACGACGCGTGCAGAGTCGCCTCCGACCTCGAAGAAGCTATCATTGACACCAAGGCGGTCGTGTCCAAGGACCATTGACCAAACTCTGAGTATCTGGCCCTCCAATTCAGTGGCAGGTGTCGTGTCCAACGGCGTTTGAATTGCTGCCACTGGGTCTGGGAGGGCTTTGCGGTCAATCTTGCCATTGACAGTCACCGGGAAAGCTTCCATTTCAACAAAGAAAGCCGGCACCATGTAAGCCGGCAGTCGCCCAGCAAGGCAGGCGCGCAAATTGCGATGCAGTGATGCATCGTCCCCTTTTCTGTGTTGGAGTGCTGTCGCCTTTTGCACGTAATAGGCGACCAGTCGGTCATCGCGGCAGACCACCACTGCCCCGGAAATATCCTCACGCTCAGCAAGCGCCGCTTCAATATCGCCCAGCTCAATTCTGTAGCCTCGAATCTTGACCTGGCCATCAATGCGACCCATCAAGCTGAACTCGTCGGGTGCGAGCATGCGAGCAAGATCGCCCGTTCGGTACATCTGGCCATCGTGAAAGGGGTTGTCGAGAAAACGCTCCAGGGTAAGGTCGCTGTCGCGATAGCCTCGCGCCACGCCCGCCCCTCCGATGTACAGCTCACCGAGGCTGCCCGGTGGTACTGGGCAGAGCCTCTCATCCAGCACATAAAGGTGGCCATTGGTGATTGGACCTCCGATGATGACGTCGCGACCTTGTCGTACCCTCCAGATGCTCGCGTACACGGTTGCCTCGGTAGGGCCGTACATGTTCCACATCATGTCGCAGCAGGCCAGCAAGCGATCAGCCAGCTGGCGAGGCAGCGCTTCGCCGCCGCAAAAGATCTTTCCGATCCGCGACTGCCCCGGCCAGCCCGCGTCCAGGAGCATTTGCCAGATTGCGGGTGTCCCTTGCATCATGGTGATTTCATGGCGTTCCATGAGTCCGACCAGCGCGGCTGCGTCTTTGACTTCGTGTCTCTGCGCGACAAAGGTCGTTGCTCCGCACGACAGGGGAAGGAACAGCTCGAGGACGGCCATGTCGAAAGAAACCGTGGTGATGGCAAGCAGCCGATCCGTCTCGCTGCATCCCGGTTCCTTCTGCATCGAAAGCAGCAGATTGGTGACGTTTCCGTGGCTGACCTCGACGCCTTTGGGCCTGCCGGTCGAGCCCGAGGTGTACATGACATAGGCGAGATCGGCTTTTTGCACCACCACGCCGAGGTTACTGCTGTCGGCGGAGTCTGCCTCGGGTATTTGTCGAAACTCGTCGATGCTCAGGCAGCACACGCTCCCCCCGGAAGAAAAGGTCTCGAGTGTGTCACCGCCGGTGATGAGGAGCTTCGGACAGGCATCATCCATCATCTGGCTAATTCTTTCTGGGGGAAAGCCACATCGATAGGCACGTACGCGGCGCCCGTCTTCAGCACGGCTATCAGAACCGCGACGAGGTCGACGGAACGGTCCAAGGCTACCCCGACCAGATCGCCTTTTCCGATGCCTCTCTGGACAAGGACTCTAGCAAAACGGTTGGCGAAGGAGTTGAGCTCTCCATAGGTGAGTGCCGTATTGCCGCATACCACAGCAGTCTTTTCGCTGTACTTTTCCGCTGCGAGCTCGAGAAGCTCGGGAATAGTTCCGTTGGACATATTCTCAACTGTCATGTTATCTTCTAGTGTGACTAGATGGAATTTTCCTTCCTGGTGGCTACTGGTTTTCAGTGCACTCAATTGGATCAAGACAACGACACGAAAGGACGGACACTATTAGTACGGACCAGCATTTTAAGATGTCACCACTGACCAGCCAAGACGGACTCATGTCGAAGGAGCACTTCAGTGGAACAGGGCAAGTAGTGGAATGGCCGCTACCGATCACCTCGTTCCGTTCCAGTCGACATCAGTGGGTTGCAATGCTGACGACGCAACGGGTTTCGTCATGTACCCTCTCACGGTTCATCTCCAGCTCTTCTTTTTCACAGGGGCTCTCAGTCCTGCCTGTATGGCATTGAGCTAAGGTCGAGAATAGCTCGGACCAGCGGGATCCTGCCGAGACTCGCTACGACGGTGAGATGGAATACTCGTTGTGCCCAAAGTACCCAAAACTTCCAAGATCTACGTGTTATTTCATCCGACCCTTGTAAACTGTCTCCGGCCTATCCCGGCAGGATTCCTCGGTCGGTGAGTCTGTGGTCTGTCACATGTTGTACGGTCTGCAATTCCGGCTTGGTTCACGGTCAAGCAAGATACGTATAGCCCTTCTGTATACTGATACGGACTAGCTACGGCGGATATAACCAGGATGAACAGGGGCAGTGCCCCTGCATATCCCATTGGTGGATGGCGTAGTCGTAAGAAAGTCCTGCGCAGCTCGTGTAAAGTATGCAGGATGATTGCCAAGAGCAGTAGCTGGTATACGAAACAGGGACTCGGCCCAGAGTAAGCACCTGAAAAGAGGATTAGAAATCATCGGTCCTCTGGCTTCATCATCATGTGTTGGTAAGCATCTGGCCGGAAAGAAGACACCTCGGAGAACATTGCGCCCTAGTAAATTTGGTGATACAGACGTCTGAAAGCTGCGGTACACTGGAACTGTTACGCAACATGACCGTTGTTGCTGTCGCCGGCGGCCTTGGGGATCTAGGTCGCCTCATCACGGACGCTCTATTGGAGACTGGCAAACATGAGGTCTATACCCTGTCTAGAAAGGTAACGAGTATGTTCTTCCATGGTCTCTTTCACATCGTTGACCATGTAAATAAATACAGACTGTGCAGAACATCCCGAGCCGCATATCGCCGCTGACGGGCAAGAGTTATGTCCCGATCATCCAGGTCGAGTACTCTTCCGAGGATTCGCTGGTGAAGCAACTCACGGAGAGAAACGTCGGCGTCATCATCTCGGCCTTGATTATGGATAGCGATGCCGCTTCCGACGCTCAGCTGTGCCTTATCCGTGCCGCCGACCAGTGCCCTTGCGTCAAGCGCTTCATTCCCTCCGAGTTCAATGTCGAGTACGACGTCGGCGACGAGGTCTTACCCTACCCGGAAAAGAGATTCCATCTCACGGCTCGACGGGCGCTGGAGAAGACGAGCACGCTCGAGTATGCTTACATTTACCCGGGCATGTTCATGGACTACTTTGGCCTGCCGCGGGTGGCGAGCAGCCTGCGCCCGCTGTGTTTCTTCATCGACCCGGCCAACGCGCAGGCGGTACTGCCAGGAGACGGAGAGGCCAGGATGAGCATGACGCTCACGACGGACGCGGCGCGGTACATTGCGCTCGCGCTCGATCTCGACACATGGCCGCGGATCCTGACCACGGCGACGAGCACCGTCTCGCTGAACGAGCTGGTCAGGCTCGTCGAGGCGAGCCTGGGGCGCAAGCTCCAAGTGCGCTATCAGCCCGTTGAGAAGCTGCTCAGGCACGAGGCGGTCGACCTCCCGACGAACTTGGTCATAGCCGACGAGTTCCCCGAGCGGTTCCCCGGGGGGGTTGGAGCAGCTGCGAGGGCTGATTGCCGATCTCGAGGCGGGCGTTGCACTTGGCGCGTTCGATTTGGGGAAGCTGGATGGACATGTCGACCTAGTCAAGGCGTTTGAGGGAACTGCCCCCGCGCCGACGCGCGTCGAGGATCTGATAGAGGAGGCATGGAAGGTTCTCGTCTGAGCGAGAGGGAGAGATTGGCCTGGACCCCTCCCTCTCGACGCCGCCAAGTGGCCTAGTCATGATGACTGGCATGGTGGATATGATACTATATATACATCGGTTGATGAATTCAGGATCGCGAGCTCGCCATGCCCAAGCAAGGTTAGTGCTTATGTTATAGACGGCATCAGAATATGCACGTCGTTGCACCAAACCGAAGCCACTCACTCGAACACGGCAGTTCTTCACTATATACGCGCGTTTCGAAGGATCTTGCCAAGATGAATGCAAGTGGCTGCGGCCTGCGCGGATTGAACGTCCGTCTGCAAGGCGACAGGGAGTAGATCCTGCACACGGCCCCCCCCGGTAGTCGCCCAAGGGCCCAGACAGAGTTATACGACGCCCGCATCGCCACTAGCTATACCTGCAGTCTAGGGGTCCTGGCCACGCACAGTCATAGATAGGCTATCATGTTCTCACAGGACGATACGGTACCGGCAGACGACCAGGGCGTTATCTTGGATGAGGAAAAAGAGGCATCCGGTTCCCCCCGAGGCAAAGCTGTAGGGTAGTCTGACTCGCTTTTCCAAGGTCGAAAAGACGGGAATTTGATACGTCTCACGTTGTAGGCGCGCGAGGGCGACTTGATTGTATTAGAAGCGTTGGAGAAACGTGAGTCCAAGTCTTGCCATCTTGCCGTCCTTGTTTTCTGCTCGATGCCACTGCGAGATTGCGAGACGGCAACCCCTATCCCTATCCCTATCCCCCTTTTTTTATAACCACGTCGTCAACATGGCCTCCACAGTCCCCCCCCAAGCTCCATCGCGTCAAAGCCTCGGAAGGCCGCGACGCCGTGCTCAAAGCGCTTCGCGAGGACGGAGCCGTCATCATCGAGGGGCTGTTCACGACCGACCAGGTCCGGCGTCTCAACCAAGAGGTGCAGCCGGCCATGGACGCGCTCGGGGCCGGCACCAAGCACACGGCGGACTGGCTGAGGGCCTTCCACGGCGACCGGACGAAGCGGCTGAACAACGCGGTGACGCTGAGCGCGACGTTCCGGCACGAGATACTAGAGAGCGACCTCGTGCACGAGCTGTGCGAGGCCGTCTACCTCGCCGACGCGGGCGGGTACTGGATGAACTCGGCGCAGGTCATCGACATTGGGCCCGGGAGCGCGGCCCAGCCGCTACACCGCGACCAGTGGCAGTTTCCCATCTTTACGCACTGCGGGCCCGACGCGCCCGAGGCCAGCGTCAACTTCGTCGTCGCCCTCTCCCCGTTCCGCGACGCCAACGGCGCCACAAGGGTCATACCCGGCAGTCACCGCTGGCCCGATCTCGCCGAGAACGGCACGGTCGCGCAGACCGTCCCCGCCGAGATGGACCCCGGCGACGCCTGCTTCATCTCCGGCAAGGTCGTCCACGGCGGCGGCGCCAACGTCACCCCCGACGTCACGCGGAGGGCCATCACCCTCGTCTTTCAGTGCTCCTACCTCACCCCCGAGGAGGCCTACCCCTTCCTCGTCGACGGCGAGGTCGCCAGGACGCTCAGTCCGCGCGCGCAGCGGATGATTGGCTTCCGGTCGCAGTTTCTCAAGGACAGCCCGGGAGTCTGGAAGCGCGACTACGGCGAGGTGGACGAGGTGTATTGTTAGAAACGGCCCGAGTTTTCTTTACTGCAGTACAGGTTACAACGTACCGGTACTTGCTTTTTGCTCCAGGGATTGGTATAACTTGGGCCGCTCTGATCAGACGACTCCTAGAGACATCTCAAGTACGTATCAGCGAATGCACTTGCAGTTGTATACCGTGTTGAATGTTATCTGCCGGTTAGAAAATTGCTGTGACGTGTGAAATGACTTCCCCCAAGGCCTCATACTCGCACTGCTGTCACAGACTGATGAAAGTCGTGTGATTGCCGACACTCACTCATCCACTGTGCGGGATAGTTATGCATCACACCTGGTCGTTAGACGATTTGCGCAGTTGTAGGCATGATATGTTCACACTGCTGATGAGTATTTGGCTACGGAATACATCATCCTTCAATCCCATCACTGACCCGACCCATTGACTCGGTATGAGTCACGACCACCACGGCTGCATCACAGCTTCCACCCAGACTCCCGGTCGGCAACCCCCAACCCGCCCAGCATCTTCTCCACCACCAGATTGTTGTACTCGTCAACCTCAGCCTGCGTGTAGTAGGCGGGGTTATAGCACGTATTAAGAGATAGCCGCCCTTGCCACGCCCACATGAAATGCTCCAGCCAGGGCCCCGTCACCGTGTCGCCCATCCAGATCTGCTGGAGCCTCCATTCCCCCTCCCCCTCGGCGTCGGCGTACGCAGAACCGATAAAGTTGTCGACGACCCCCAGGCTCGACAGCGCCGGCGTGGTCTCCTCGAGCGACGTCTGGGTGAAGTCGGGCAACATCAGGCGGATCATCGGTCCCAGCGCACTCCACACCTCGGGGTCAGCCCGGGGCAGGTCTTGCAGGTAGAAGGCGGCGAGCTCGCGCGCCACTTGGGGAAACGTCTTGCCGTCTGGCGCCACGACGTACGGGAGCACGCCGTGGTGGTTGCTCAGGGCGTACGCGTCGGGCAGAGGGAACGCGGCGTCCGGGGCAGGGAAGTAGCGGCGGAGATCAAAGTTGCCAAAGCATGCAAACTGTGTGCCTGCTACTCTTCCCAACCCCATCGCCGCGTTCCGCTCCGCCTGGATGGACTGCGTAGCCAGGACCACGGCTGTGTGCCAGGCTGCCGTGACGCTCAGGCGCTGGGCCTTGCACGCGGCGATGATGGTATCCGTAGTGCCGGCGCTGATCCTCAGCTCAAGCGCCGAGTTCTGGGGAGAGCAAGGAGGCAGAGGGCGGGACACGGGCACGGTGATTGGCGCGCTCATGGTGGTGAGAGGTGCGAGAATTTCCTGCGCGCGCTGCTCGCCACGTCCGGGCTCCCGTTCTGACAAGTCGAGGAGGTCGTCAGAACGGGGAGGGAGACGTGATATTTCGGATCCATCCGTCTTCATCAGATCTTGCCTACTTGCTGGCGACGCAAGAGCCTTGAAGAACCGATCCCAGAAGTTCAAGATCCCCCTCCCATCGAGAATGTGGTGCTCTCCTTGTATGAAGAGCTGGCGTTCCTCGGGGCAAAAGTACATGGTCATTTGCCTGGTCTTGACCAGATTCTTCCAAATCTCGGCGGCTGACTTTCCCGGTGCCACGATGAAAGTGGCGGCAAGCCATGCTTCGAGCTCGGCAGGAGTCGATGGGGATTTGTATACTTTGCCCTCTGGGTGGTTTTCTGCTGCCAATGTCGGGTATTGCTGGCGCATCTGCAACCAGGCATTACGAAGCAGAGGGGCAGGATCGTTTGGAGAGAGTGCGTTACTTCGAGAGGAAGAGTTGTGGCAAAAGGTAACGGAAGATGCTATCAGGAAGAGGCCGGGGGATCCGGGCTCAACGGAGATGGCATTGTAGAGCACCTCCTGGAAACCGTACGGC
Organism: Arthrinium puccinioides; assembly: GCA_022414665.1. Lineage (NCBI taxonomy): Eukaryota > Fungi > Ascomycota > Sordariomycetes > Amphisphaeriales > Apiosporaceae > Arthrinium > Arthrinium puccinioides. Next base: position 1,170,536 of record JAIUNF010000004.1, read on the forward strand.
TGGGAATATGTGCTTGGGCCCGTTTGCACCCATGAGGGATGGCACTTTGCCTTGTCTGCAGTAGGTGCCATTTCTGGAATGTGGGCAGGACGCTGGTGGCCTTGGTGAGATACCAATGGTACAAGCCTGGCTGCCGCCGTAAGTGGAGGTTGACGCTGTTATATCGATACGACAAATGAGATTCCGCAAGTTGCAACCACGGCACGAATCGGGCTGGGCATTGTCGATTCGTGGATTGCCCCCCCTGGCATTCACCAAAGCTGAAAGACGCAATGTCGCAGTGGAAGGAATGGTGTGTCGTAAGCAGTACTCGTGTAATCCGTAGGCCGTGTATACTACATATGCATAGACAGGGGGTGGCCCGGGTGGGAGAGCCTGGATGGCAGGGGGTCTACGACCGCTGTCTCTGGACGTCCATGTCCACTCCACGTCCACTCCACGTCCACTCCACGTCCATGTCCAAGCAGTAGAAGTATCCCAAACGAGTAAAGGTACCAAAACTCTGCAGACAGCTTCGCGAACAGCCACACCAGATAGCCATTCCTTCCTTCTTCCTTGGCATGCCGAGAACCACCCACACTGTACGTCTGAGACTTTGACTTCTTCCCACGTCCCACATCTTCAGGCTTCAGCTGCTAGAGACGGCTCGTCGGGCTTCTTTGGCGATTGGAATAGTAGTGAAATTGCTAGTTCCGTCATCATCGGCCATTGCGCTGAAATAGTCTAGTTGGTATCATTCGCGAGAGGCTGCTGATGCCCGCCTGCTGCTCTAGCCTCTGTCTATGCGGATATCTACAACGGTCTATGTCGTTCCGTTCCATTGCGTCCATGATTAGTCCCAAGAGATGTAGAGCATTATACCAGCACCGACGGCAATTGCGGCGAATTGCGTCAACATCTGGCGAAGCTCGTAAGACTTATTGGGCCCAGTCTCGAGAAGCTCCGGGATGACGGCAACAGTGCCGACGTACAGGAACGTGCCAGCAGTAAAGGGAAGCAGCATGTCGCCCCAAGTCAAGCTCGTTCCCCAGAGTCCCTCGTGTCTGCCCATTGCAGTCCCATCGGCATGACCCCCGCCAAACTCTTGTACTGCTATGCCGATCAAGGTGCCCAGAAGAGCTCCCAAAGCAGTGACGAATTGGGCACCCATTGCAGCACGCTTTGAGAAGCCTGACTGTATGAGCAGAGCGAAATCGCCAACTTCGTGAGGGATCTCATGAAAGAAGACAGCAACGGTCGTAGTGGCACCGATCGTCGGCGATGCGTAGAATGAGGCAGACATTGCGAGGCCATCTGTAATATTGTGGGTGAAATCGGCAATGAGATTCAGGTAGCCGCCTAGCTTCACGCTGGGGTTGATGTCCTTCTCGCTCGCCTCGTTTACCTCTGCAGCGTCTTGCGTCTTCTTTCTGGATTTCAATTCACCCCGGTTAGCCTCGATTGCCGTCGTCGATGCGGTCGCGGCGGGTTCCTCGTGAGAGTGGCTGCCGTGACCGTGACCGTGATCGTGAGAGTGGCCCGCACCGCCCGTGATGATGCGGAGGCCCTTGTCCATTGCAACAAACGTCATGAAACCAACCATGATGGCAACACCCAGGAGCAGGTTGCGGTTCGGCTCGATCAGCACGAAGCTGACATGTTCGGGGCTATTCTCGCCCAGGAAGATCTCGGGCAACAGATGGAACAGCGTGTCTCCCAAAAGTCCCCCGACGGCAAACGCGACCATGATAGATAGCGAAGAGGGGTCGATGTTGGGTGGGCATAGCGCCAAGAGGAAGTTCGGAGGCCCCGAAATGTAGAGCGTCGCGAGCAGCGCATTCACGGCGGGGCTGCCGGGAAACAGGACGGCGAAGATGCGTGAGGTCAAGGACGACGTGCCCGACGACTCGGCGCGCTTTTCAGCATTGAGGTCTGCAACGATGGGACATAGCTACAGCACGGGTTTGTCAATGCTATGGCTCCTTTGCGATTGTCCCGTTGCAAACCTACCTGCAACTTCTCTTCAATCTGCTCGAGGCTGAGTGCATGGAGAGACGCACTGTTGGACTTTTCCGCGGTGCCGACTGATGCGGAGACCGCGACCAGGCCCACCAAGAGCAGCAAAAGCCGTAATCTGGAGCGCGTAATCGCCATGGCGAGGTCAAAGTTGGATGGAATTTTGGCGATGCTCAAGTTCGGCGGTTAACGAAGAAAGACCTAGTGAACAGTCAGATTCATAGTCATTGCTTATTATCGCTCCGGGATCGCTTGCTCTTTCCGTCGTGCCGTGGGGCGGCTGATGCTAACCACTTACTTACTAAGTATCTGTACACAGTACTTCGATAAGTACACTACTAATCAAAGGTACTTTCAAATGTACTTCGTACTTTACTTTTACTGTGTACTTTTACTGCGTACCAAGTTGTCACTTCCCGTTTAACACATTGAACATGACGTTAGAACTTTGCAAACTCGTCGACCAAGTACGGATACAAGAGATCGTCATCAAACATCGTTGAATCGCCCTCTAAAGTCCGACATACTAACTCCTCTATCGGCGTTACCCGATGCGCCGTCTGTATGAAGACGCCGCAGAAAATATCAACCTGAGCCGAGGTCGCCTGGAAAACGCATGCCCGACTTGAACTGTCAGTTCGTAGCATGCTCCGGTCACATAGTGCCCGCTGCTGTCTTTGCCAGGGACGAGACATCGGAGTGCAAAGGAAATTTAATAGGGGCAACCCAACGAAAGGCCCTTGGGCAAGGCCAAGTCTGGCCAACGTAATTCGAGTCGAGCCAGTAGCGTCTAACGGGAAATATGTACCGGTAGCTCTGAATCTGTGCAATGTAGGTGAACTGACTTATACGGCAGTTGAGATAGGGCTGCTTGATGGTCATGCTGATTGAGATGTTGACGTGGCATTGGCACATAGACGAAGCCTGGGTTGGTGGACGGTTGGACCTCCAGACCATTGACTTCGAAGGGTTTTCTCTATGAGACACCTGCCGAGATAATGAGCAGAGTAAGAACTCACCATGTTGACAGCCCTCAACTAGTGGTTGGTTAGCAGCGGAACTGACTTGTATTTACCAACGCAACTTACTGCTACTTGGTTGAGCGACTTGAGCCTGTGAAGGTTGGTGGTGTTATTGCTGCTGCTGCTGGGCAATGATGAGAGAAGTTTGATTGAAAATGAAGGGAAAAGGAGCAAATGAATCCAGTACGGTTTACATCTGTATCGACGTTTGATGCCGAGCAGTAACCGGACATATATACCATCCAACTGCAGCTTTCAGCTATTGAACTGTCGACATCTCTCTAGAAAGTGATGTTTTTACTAAAGTCAATTTTGATACATTATCGGCCTCTGTCAACCTTTTGTACGCAATGTAGAGCTACCACCAATGGAGGAAACCTGCAAATAGTGGATGTCAAAGCAAAGAGTACATCACCCCTAGACTCCTACATCATCGCAGCAGAAGGCCTCCCTGCACTCAAGTGAACAACCCAAATGTGCCTAGAACTCCACTCCGGCACGAATTTCAATTTGCCTTCCAAGTCGCACTCTTTCCGTCCGAGTGACCCGGCATCTCGTAACCAACCGCCTTGGACCCAACACGACACTGTCCAGGCTGATCATCCGGCTCGACGAACTTTCTCAACGCCGCCGCGATCTCCTGGGGTGAGATGGGATACCGGGACATGGACACGAACTTGGGATACCGAGGAGGGGGTTCCGTAAAGGTGGCTGTTTGGGCCTGTGGCTTCTGCATAATATGACTGGCTGAACGCGACATTGCGAGCTCGGCTGACCGACGAGAGTGGAAAGAGGGCGGGCTCAAGCTTGCTTTCAAGGGGTAACCACGCGAGTCGCCGATTGTTTGACTGCTCGTGCTGCTGTTCTACCGGTTGTTCCATTCAAAGTTCGTATAGTCCCGTCCGAGGGGCCTGCGAGTGGACGGCACACTGGCAACAGGCAAAGAGGTGGAAGGGACCAACAGGGTTGCGATAGGGCCCTGTGGTTATGAACTTTGCTCAGCAGGTACCCACGCCGCGGAAATATTAACAGACGGTTGAAGAAGTATCGGCGTGAACAATTCCTCTCTTGAGGAACGTAACAAGCGAAACCTCCTCGCTTTTGTACTCGAGGACGCAGAACGCCGAGTCTGACAGCGAGTTGGTGAACAAAGAACCTCGACTCGGATGCCATATTCGCATTCAGACGTCCAACTAACTGCTTTCGGTACGCTGCACATGCCGTATTAAAAATAGCCGCAATGAATACTAGATTCGGGTTTTTTGGGGTTTTTTTTTGGGGAAGAAAAGGCGCATTTTAAGCGAATGAGCCCCTTTGCCACATTTGTGCCATGGTTTGGACCCAGCTGAGGCGGAGGAAACTGCCGCGAGATGGCCATGTTGCTATAATATTAACTACCAATGCTGATGACTTTTAGGAATAACCCGAGGTAGAAGCCCCCTCCCACCATAGCTAGCCGTCGCATGATCCGTGTCTCTCATTACTCGTCAAAGGCCGCATGCCAGCGGCGAAACTCATCATCCGCTTATAAAAGTTCACAAAGCGTCCCTCAGACCAGTGACCACTTGCCATAGGCTTGCCAACCCATACTGTAGCCCCCTGAGCCCTTTACTCGGAAGAACTCCTGTTTCGTCACTCCCCGAGCGTCATTGTTGTTCAGCGAGTTCAGCCCGTAGAGCCAGATCTCCTGGCCGGGGGCGCCCAGGTCTCGGGCATTGATATCAACCCACCACCAGTAGCCGTCGGTATCCAGGGGCACGAGGTCTTCCTTCCGACCGTCCACACCGTGAATCTTCATCATCAGGAGGTAATTCTTGCCCTTTCCATGCTTCTCGGGAATCCAATGCTCGCACACTTTTGAGCACTGGAAGCGTACCACCTCATTGCTGTGTACCGAGATATTCTTCCCGATGGGCGCAAAAGTCAGCTCGGAAAGGCCCTCGTCGGTGGCAGTGGTAAACCACTGGGCCTTCTCTCCTCCAGGGTGGCCCACATAATACTCCTGCCAGGTAGGATTCCGGCCGTCGGTGAGATAGAAGTGCTGAGAGTCCTTGGGGAAATGACTTTCCCCGAATCGGCGGTTCGTCATGGTGAACATTTTGGGGTTGAAGCCTTGGTGGTACTGCTTATCGTCCCCGAGGGCACCGGCGCCCCAGCAGGCGTCGAGCAATTTCCATTCCCTGTCATCGATCATAACTGCATTCCAGGCATGACCAGTCGGATCTGCCGGCGGGGGCGATTCACCATCCTTGAGCGCAGCGTATCCGTAGCCCTTGCCGTGGCCGCTGACTAGAACACACTTCAGTCCCGCTCGTTGGGCAATGTCCCTGTACACCTCGGCATACCCCTGGCACACGGCCTTGCCATGGAAAATGGTCTCGTCCACGGTACGGTGCTTGATGCATTTCCCAAAAAACTCTTCTACGTTATAGGCAATGTTGTGGTGACACCAAGTGAAGATAGCTCGGGCCTTGTCCGTTGGCGAAGGAAAAGAGCCGCAAAGCACACTCGCCAGATAGCCCACAGGATCCTGGCGTGGAAGGGACTGATATGGAAACTGGGCAGCCACTGCATCTGGCCGGGAGAAGTCGCGGCACAACATGCAGCAATCCACCGTACTCGTTGCTGCCCGGCTCGCAACGGCGTCGATCTGAGCAGTAGTCGGGCGGGAGCTGATGGGAACCGGCGGTGGTGCATCGGGGGCTGAGGGTACACGTCCTAGTCCCACTGCAGTCTTTGCGCGACTGAAACCAAGTGTCGTCGCTGGCGGTAGAGTCCGTCGGGGTGGCTGGCGCGGGGGGGCGTCATCGTCAATCTGTTGGTTCTGCGTTGCAGGTGTTGGGCGTGTGGGCAGTCTCGGCGGTAGGCTAGGTTGGACCTTGGACTGGCTTGACTGGATCTGCGGGACAGCAGGGGCGGATTTGATAGACTGTATCAATGCGCGGCCATTCGCGGCCTGTTTGGCGGCCTGTGCTGCTTCGCGTTCTTTACGCGTCGGCGGAAGAGGCGGCAGTTTCGCCTGGTCCAGGGCCGGTGGGAGCTTGCGAATGGCCCGCGTCTCTGCTGAGGCGATGCTCGTCCGTGAGGAGACGGGGTTCAACGAGAGATTCGATAGTGTCGATATGTATGAAACATCGGAGGAATTGGAGCCTCTCCTAAGGGTTAGAGTCTGCGTCGAGGGCCGGCGCGGTGGCAGAGCTGGCGACGAAAGCGACGACTCGGTGTTTGTCCTCGACGGCAGTGGCGGGGGTGCCCGCCGTCCTGGTAACGGGTTAGACGGGGGCGAGTCTGGTTGTGTCTCCTGTGCGGTGCGGGTAGGCCGTCGCGGGAGAGACGGCAGCGAGTCCTTCTTCTGCGGACGGGCTGGAATCAAAGGACGGCTCTCGACCACCTCGCCGTTACTCTTTCCGGCGAGTATCTGGGCGTCATTCCTGGGTCGGACTGGCGGTGGTGGGGGCGGGGCACGTTTGGCTGTCGATGTCGATGTCGATGTGGTTGTTGTGCCCGTGCTACTTGCGTTGCTGCTAAAGTTCTTTTGCGAATTGAGGGCGGCGATGCGCTCCGCGAGCGAGTTGAAGGGGCGTTCTTCAACTTCGGCCATGATGTTTATGTAGGATTCGCGTATCCGCAATGACTAATGGACAGGTTGGAAACAAAAGACGAAAGTGAGAGGAACTCTTAAAGACGATAACTCTCAAAGACGGTAACTCGGAAGACTAAATCAGCCTAATCCAATGTAGGACACGAGTGAAAATGCGTACACGGTACGGGCAATTAAAACCGGACAAACGAGCGACCGCTTAATACGACGATCAGTCGAAAGAGTCACAAACGATACGACACCACGACTGCATCAGCAACAAGGTTGGCCAAAGGTCGACATCGCATTTCGTTGCGAAAGCCATGGGATCTTTATGCACAATCCGAAAAACGCGGCACCGTTTGCCGGGGGCTATGGCTGTCGATCCCAGGCAACACACCCAGAATTAGTAGCACTAGCAAAGCTAATCGCTTTTGGTGCATGCTAGCCTCTAGGGCAGGTGCTTGACTTGTTGCCTTGGATTGGTTGACAAATGTTTCCCAGACTGCTACGCATACAAAGTACTCCAATAGTACCCAGCCAAGGAATCACTTTAACCCAGCCACTACACTACTGGATCGTTCCTTTGAATCCTCCAAGTAACCCATACACAGTAGTTGCCAGTTGGTAGTTAACTACTACATAGGTATCCATCCGTAGGTACTTGACAGTTTTGTGCCCCGGAATTCTTCTAATTGCAACACAGCAGACAGGGATGTTCCCCGGCAGCTCAGATGCAGCTAATGCAGTAGAGACTCCGGGTGCCCAAGAGCTTTACGTAGATGCACCGTCGCGATTATAGAATCCGTGCCATACACTGGACAGCACGGAGTGCGTCCATCAAGGACCCGAACTTGATAGTACTTCTAGATGGCAGCTTAACGCCCCACTGGCAGCAAGCATTGACTAGCCAACTAGTTACTGTACTTGGTACGTAGCACGGAGTACGGAGTAGTTACCATAGTTAGTACGTACTAAGTAGTTAGTATTATGTGGAACTACTCCGTAGGGCGTAAGCTACCGTAGTGCGGATACAGAGTACTGCTGTGTAACTACAGTGTCCACTATCAATTCAGGGGTGCTAGCTTGCGGCCCCGCTCGAGTACTTGGCCCCGCAGTCCCCTCCCGCGGTTACTGTGTAGAATTCAGGAACTTGGAACTGGATTGACCCATTCGAATCGAGTTGGATGGCCATCAACTCGAGACCCTTCAGAAACAGAACCCCAGATTCCTGCTCCCGAAGCCACATGGGATTGGTTGCGCGGTGGATGCGGTTGGTATTTGCTTTTTGCGGCGGTCGGAACCAGGCCAACGACTCGGTTCCATCTGCAAGTACCTACTCCGTAATTAATTCCCCAGTCTCGCTGCCCCGCAGCAAGCATCAGCACGACATACTAAGTACGAAGCATCGCTTGGGTGGCTAAGCAATTGCTCCATTGGACGGACGAGAGTAACTTGCATTCCTCCATTGTCACTGCCACTCTACTTGGGCTCAAGTCGGACTCTCACCGACGCACCCGTCAGCTGCGTTAACAACAACAGCTGAACAGTAACGACGACATCAACAACAAACTGGATTCTCGACGACGCCTCAAAGGATGGCCTCCAACCCGGGGCATGATTTTGGGGCCTCGGCTGCCAGCGCCCTCGTGGAGACGCCGCCCAAATCCCCGAGACTCGTGGACCTCCCAGCCGAGATACAGAAGGAGATACTCAGTCATGTATACTCCCTGCAGCCCTGTCCCCTTTGTTTGCCTGTTGCTCCCGACTGACGCTCCGCATAGTGTTCACAATGTGACCTGATATGTCTCTCGCTGGTCTGCCAGGACATCCGCGAGCTGGCTGCCGCGCAACTCTATCGCAACTTTCATATCGTATTCCCCGACGAGGACGACCCAAGCTTCGACTCGCCCATTGATGGGCTGGCCGGCGGCTTCGACACCTTCGTGACTAGCGAGTACAACTATGCGAAGCACCTCAGAGATGTCTCGTTGGACACCCTGTCAGCCGGCGTCAAGGCCGAGACTGCCTACAAGCCATATCTCTCCAGTTTCAGCTGTGGGAAGTTCATGAACACTCTGCTGCTTCTCACTCTTCGGAAAGCCGCCGCTCTCGACACCTTCTGTTGGAATATTCGCGTCGAGCTCAGTCGGCCTGTCTACAAGGCGCTGCACAACATTTCGACTTTGAAGCACTTTCATGTCCGTATGCAGTCTGGGCCATCTCTATACGAGACACCCCCTCCGCTACCTTACTATACACCGCCGCTATTCAGTTCTCCCAGTTACCTCCCTCCGAACCCGGCAGCCTCCACTACCGATTTCATCGAACAACCGACTTTTGCCCCAGGCATGTTCGGCGGACCGCTCGCCTACGTGGCCCTACCGCTTCCAGCCCCAGCCGTCCAACCGAGTTGGAAATCTCCATCGAAGGGTAGAGCATCTAGAAAGCAGGCAGGCGCCAAAGAGCCGCCCACGCTGAGCGGCTTCAAGAACCTCGAGTCTCTGGCCGTTTTGGATGTGGACAGTTTGGATATGGTCTCGGAGATCAAGGCGTGCCTCCAAAACTCGGCAGCCACCTTGAAGAAGTTGAAACTTTCATTCTCAACCGCCCTAGCTATGAAAGCTCGTAAGCCGTGCTTCGTCGATTCTAATGAGTCCGATGAAGACGACGAGTTCCAGGTCGTGCCGATGAATGCAGATTACGATGATGGGAGCGGACCTATCAAGGTGTTTCGAGCCCAAGAGGAGCGCAAAACACAAGAGTCGGTCTTGGGCCGCATCTTTGGGGTTGAGCCCGTTGTCACCAGAAATCCCATGGCAAACAGCCCGAAAGAGTGCAAGCCGGCGAGCTCAAATGAAACAACGGAGAATCCTGGGAAAGAGTATATTGATGCCATAACCAGAGTTTCGGAGCGATTGTTGGCTTCGATACACGGAATCGGTGAACCGTCTCCGCCTCACCATGAGCTACTGGACACAATAGTCAACGCCGCAAGAAAATACGTCAACGCCCAAGAAGCTAAACTTGCGGGTTCTACCAAGTCCGAGTCAGCCCAGACGTCGCCCTCCAGCGCCAAAATCGACAATGACGCTGCTAAGACACATGGGGACAGCATGCCCACCGTCCCCAAGACCGCAGACGAAGAGACAACCCCGGAGGATATCGACGTAGCCGCACCCGACGAGCAACTTTTATCGGATTTCCAGGATGACACTACCGACGCCAGTGTCAGCAAGTATAATGTCCCAGATCTAAGCACGCCGCTTGCGATTCCATCGTCGACCAGCTCCTGTGAGCCAAGCACGTCCGGGTTTGATTTGGCCGCTGAACAGGCAACTAACGGTAAGGAGACGGACAACTCCCCATCCCCTAAAGTTCAAACGGTCGAGGTCGAGGCGGACGAGACGTTGCAAGAAGGACACGAGTCCGGGGCCAACGGGCAAGATAGTAACCCGGTTGATCGCGAAGAAGAACCCCAACAGCCCAACGCGACTGCCACACGAGACATTCTGCATGAGCTGAATGTCGTAGAGGCCGAGCTCGAAGAGGGTGGAGAGAGGTCTGTGATGCACACGGCAGGTGGCGAGGAGCGGCTACGGCGTCAGATCAGCGAGTACGCACGGGATACCAGGGGAATTGCACTCCATTCACTAAGCCTACATCTGATACCCACGAAAGCCTCGATCATCGGTCGGGCCTTTGATCTGCATGCGTTGAAGAAGATAACGCTGTTGAATGTGGGAAACCAGACCCCGATATGGAACTTGCTGGCCAAGGAACATAAGTTGCAGCCCTTGCCCTTGACTAAGATCTTTACAGATCATGTGTCGCTGCCTTTCCTTCATCTGGTCGAGTCGTTGGACTCTGTCGAGGAACTTTTTGTTCTCGAACGCAGTCTTAAATACAAGCCTGAGAGCTTTGCTCCCAAATCCAAGATCACTCTGGAGCAGATCCGAAAACATGCTCTCAAGAAACATGCTCGTTCCTTGAAGAGGCTCATCATCCGAAATGATGCCGATGCCTCGTGGGATGTCGACCAGAAGACGATCCAATTGATTTGCCGGCGAGGAAACAGTCTTGAGGAGCTCGCCGTGTCTATGAGCATCAATGCTATCGTAAGTTGGCCAGGCGGCTGGTACAATCGGATACCAAGGCTAATTTGACGCAGCACATATTTTTACAGAACCTCCATCACGTCGTGAATCTGAAGGCACTGCACATCATCACCTTCAGACACGAGGACACTTGTCTATCAGTGATGCGAGAATCAAGGCGCTTCATACTTGACACTGTTGCCCACTGCCCACAGCTCCAGCTCGAATGGCTCTCGATGGGGATTGGTGACGATGATCATGCCGAACGCATCGTCCGAAAGTCGAGGTCGCCCAAGAAGACTTCGGCATCGAAAACGAAGGGCAAAGGGAATGGCAATCTTGCCCAGGGCGTTCATGATACCTATCCATACATCCCGGTCAATGACTGGGACACAGATGGCAGCAGTGATGACAGCGATGGTGATTCTCCTAGTTTGTGGCCAAAATTGGAGTTGGTTGAGGGTGTTGCATTTTATGATGTTTTCGGGGTCAAGATCTTCAGGAAGGAGGTTATGGCCGCTCATCTTTAGGCCACGTCATGATGCGATGTTGTCGGCCAATGGCTGGGATATGGACCAAGACAACAAGATAAACAACGATATAGCAGACGGCGCTAGTTTCTGATGAAGCGACGAGTTACGGTACGGGTCGATCTCTAGGAGGCGTATTCTGATTCTCTTCTATACCCCGTCGCTGCAGGCGACACCAAAATTGACAGCACTCATAGTTTCCGTCAACCTAGGTGACAGAACCGTTGCACAGCTTTGCCAGCGATTGAGTTTATCGTGATTACATGTACTCGGTAAAACGTGCTCATGACCACGACCAGTCTAGCATGCCTTTTGCATCAAGGTCGATACCCCCAAACGGAGGCACACCGAAGGCCAGATTTGAGGCTGGATCGGCTCAACTGTCTGTATACGCTTGCGGCTCGGGATAAGCCAGCCAGCCGGGTCAAACTTTCACCCAAAGAGAAAACTCCGCCAGAATAACAACACAGAAGCCATTCGCTACTTTGACGCAGTTGGTTCTTTCGGGTCCTGACCCGACACCTCGAATATTGACGCGGCCGAGGACCCTGTAGACTTTTCGACCGATTTCTTTGGCGACTGCTCTTCGGCCGCCAAGACACTTAGTACTCCAGGCTGCGACGTCGCAGAATGAGGAGCCGCCTCGAAGTCTACACCAGGGGCGGGCGGTGACCCCGTGGTTGGCACTCCGGGAGGTAGTCCTGCCCCGGGTGATCCAGTCTTTTTAAGATTCTTCCACTCCACGAACATGGCCGCCACCACCGCCGCCAGAGCGACGCCCATGGCGCAAAGAAATATCCTCGTGAGCGACTCGTTGTATATCTCGAGCACCTGAGCCTTCTGCGCGGCGGGGATGTGCTCGACAATCTCGGTGGCGCCCTGCTCCGTGACACTCTGGGCCTGGCCGTCGGGCAGGACGCCAGCCAGGCGCGACGTGAGAGCGTTGCTGAGCAGGTTCTGCCCCACGGACGTGAAGATGGCGCCGCCCAGCTGCTGCGCGAAGAACATGATGGAGATGCCCGTGGGCACGTCGGGCTTGGGCAGCACGGTCTGCGCCGCGAGGCCCGAGGCTTGCATGCCGAAGCCGAGTCCGAATCCGGAGATGACCTGGTAGCCGATCCAGCGCGCCGGTATCTCGGCGACGCGAAAGGTCGACATGAGGCCTGCGCCTATGGCCAGCAGGCTCGGGCACAGCAGCATCGACGGCACGTAGTACCCGATCTTTTGGGTCAGGGCGCCGGAGACGATGGAGGCGACTACGAGTGAGAGGACAAATGGGAGCGTGTCGATGCCCGATTGCACGGCCGAGACGCCCAGCACTACTTGGACTGTTGTCCCACGCGAGTTAGTCAACGGCCTTGGCCAGGGTTATGGCCGGGGTGCTTACACCACAGAGGCAGGAAGTAGATGACCATCAGCATGGAGCCGGCGATGCAGAACATGAAGACGGCGCTCGCCAGGACGGTCCGCTGCGTGATGATTCGGGACGGCACGGTGGCCGTGTTGGGGAGAAGAATCTGCACGGCCATAAAGGCGATCCAAAGTACGCCGAACACGACCATGAGGGCAATGATCCGGGGGTTGCTCCATGCGTACGTCGAACCACCCCACTGCAGCGCTAGGAGCAGGCTGACGATGCTAGGGACGAAGAAAAAGGTCCCAAGAGGATCGAGGCGGAGTACTTGCTCCCAAGCACTTGGCTGTTTTTGGTCCTTCTTGGGGATCTTGAGTGTGAGTAGCAAGCAGACTACTGCTATGGCTCCGATGGGCAGGTTGATGTAGAAACACCACCTTTACTTTGTCAGCTCCAGATGCACACTCCCAAACGGTGGGTGGGGGGGGATATAGATCAACGGTCGTACCTCCAGGAAACCCCATCAGTGAACCCCCCTCCGATTAGAGGGCCCATGACGGAAGCGATTCCAAACACCATCCCAAAGACACCCTGGAATATCGGCCTCTTTCGCAAGGGGATCTGGGGGATCATAAGGATCATCGTTCCTGAGAAGATGCCAGCAGCCCCCAGCCCGGCAATAGCCCGTCCTGCGATGAAGACAGATGAGCTCTGCGCCGCACCGCAGATGACCGAGCCAACCTCGAAGATGGCGACGCAACAAAGGAATGTCCTGGCATGGTCGCATTAGCCATCGAGCCAACTTCGGGTCGGTCTCGTTGCAGTCCGTCCGACTCACCACTTGGTATCATAAAACTTGTATACCCTCCCAAAAGCGAGCTGAGATGCAGCAGTCGTCAGCTGGTACGCAGAGCCGTACCACCCAATGTCGCCGACGCTCTTGAACTCGTCCGTGATCTTGGGCACGGCGGTTCCGATGATGGTGCGGTCCAGCGCCACTAGGAACATGGCCATGAATATCGACAAGATGATGGCCCAGAACTTGAGCGTCTTGGGCTTGAAGTTCTTCTCTGCATCCTCGTCCCCCATGTCCGCTGGGGGCCCTGCAGAGGGTTCGGAAGTAGTTGGAGCTGTTTTCTCGACATCTTCATTCTGAAGGCTATTGCTGATGCCGGTGGAGATTACCTCACTGCCATTGCCATCGTCACTGCCAATGCCGCCGCCCCCGGTAGCCACTCCGCTGGAATTAGCGAGAGGCTGCCTATTAGCCGGCGGGCTTTCTGGGCCAACCTCTGGTGCTGACATGGTCAACGAGGAGAGTTCGCCGTGGTGTTATCAGGCGAGGTCGGGGGAGCGCCAAGGATGCCTATACTGTCTCGTCGAGACTCAAAAGACCAGCCGGTTCGAAATGTCGTCTCAACTTTCAAGTAAACAGTCAAGCGAGCGTCAAGGAAACGGTACAAGCTCCGAGTCAAGAGGGACAGAGAACTGCAATGCATGCCTACGAAGAGATATACGAACTTTGGGATATCGGCCTCGGTCATAATAATGCCCGTGTCTTACCCGGGCGCGGTACATCGGCCGAGGTTGTGCTCGCCTCGGGCATAACGAGATGGTCGTTGCGGCGTTCTTGAGAGGATTCTCGAAGCCACAGCTAGGGTCAGCAGGCATCGCAACGCATAAGTAGTTGGGGACGTCCGCCAGCGCATGGGTCAGATCATTAACGATGATGGTTGGTGTAAGTGGAATGAGATGGCTCCCGAATCCCTCCCACTTTTCCCGGCTTGTTTGGTATGGATACTTCGCAGTGAGTTGGCTAACGTTACCTTTGTGAAGGAAGCTAGGCCACTTTTAGCATCTTTACGTACGTAGTACAGCAAGTACAAAGTAACTTGCGGCTTGCCTACTTCGGTACTTACTTATTACTCAGCTTTGTCGGGACCGAAGCTCTTGGCGGTTCGTCCCTCGGGCACGAGATTCGCTCTTCGTCCCCGAATCATCACTGGTACATACCGCCGTACACCACAGTACACCACAGCACAGCTCTGCCCAGATGATTGGCCCCAAGAGACGTCAATAGTCTGATAACAGGGGTATATCGATTGATAGCCCTGCCTTTGCTCGATAAGCAAGGGAAACCCCATCGTAACACCCCCCCACACACACATCCACTGGACCACATCCGCACCATTCTCTTGCGGAGGGCGGGACTAGTTAGATACTACGTACGGATACATCATACATGGAAACGTCATTCGTAATTTCCAGTATAATACTACCACACCGCGTATCCGGACTACTTACAAGCGTCAATACCGTTTTCTTCTTACCTCAGCACTGATCCTTTCCTGCGTCGCATGGGGGTGCTCCTGTCCTAGTGTCCACAGCCTGCGCCGTTACAACTGGCCGTGCATCATCTACTGGAATTCTCGGTCCCGAAGAAGCGCATTGATTGAGCTTCAGCACACCACCGCATCGCATCAACCCTGGTAGCGGTTACGGTAACCACTTCGCGCCCCAACAGATCCCTTGCAGAAGAACATCAGACTACGGTGACTACCAGGCCGTTAGGTGCAGACAGCCCTTGTCTCTTCTCGGGACCGACGGGTCTCAGTGTCAGTTGACAGTGGCCATGTCCGACACGGCGGACTCTACCCCCGGGGATGGCGATTCCTACCGTCAGACTATGCTCGCGGGTCCGGCGTCCGTCCAGCAGGAGCAGGAGCAGCAGCAGCAGGCAATCTCCGACGCTCTGAAGGTTACCCGCGGACATTCTTGTATCCTGTGTCAGCAGAGGAAAGTCCGGTGCGATAAAAGCAAGCCATGTTCCAACTGCGCAAAGGCCGGCGTCGAGTGCCGCGTCGTCCCGCCTCAGCCTCCGAGGAGACGGAAGAAGCGGGTTCCTGAGCGCGATCTCGTCGACCGCCTGAGGAAGTACGAGGCGCTTCTCACCCAGAACGGTATCGAGTTTGAGAGTCTAGGTCCGGATATCAAGATCATCGACGCCGGTACCGTGCAGGAAGGCGATGAGCTTGACGCCGACTTCATTAGATTGAGAGAGTCGCCCGCGGGGACTAACCCAGACTTGATTTCGTCACCAGGAGAGCATCACCACATCCCCAGGTTCGCCCTACTCGTAACAAGTACTCCCCATCTGAGATGCTGATCGGTGTCAATAGAACCTTCAAGTGGTTCCCATTCCAGAAAGAGGTATGTCATTGACTCGTCAAAGAAAAGAAATTCGACATGTCTCAGCGTCTAATTGCACGACAGTTTCGAGCTGCTAATGACATGCTCCGCGACTCCTCGGATGAGGACGACATGGGAACAACGATAAACACCGCATACGACAAGATGTTTAATGATGATACCGCAGATGGCTTTCCCTTCATCGTGGGGGCGCACTCGCAGAAGATCACCGCCCAGCACCCATCCCCCGTTCGGATTTTCCAGCTCTGGCAGCTATACCTCAATAATGTCAACCCAATCCTGAGACTGACTCACACGCCCACTCTGCAGGGCAGGATCATCGACGCCAGTGCAAACTTGGAAAAGGTCTCGAAGAGTCTCGAAGCGTTGATGTTTGCCATATACTTTATAGCAATCACCTCGCTGGAGGAGGAGGATGTGCTCGAAACTTTTCACGAGCAACGCTCAGTATTGCAAAAGAGGTACTACCTGGCCTGCCAACAGGCTCTGCTGAATGCTGGGTTCATGCGGAATCCAGACATCACCCTCTTGCAGGCATACATATTATACCTCGTAATTACCCTCCACGATCTTCCGGCTTTTCTTTCCTGACATTAAGCAGTATGCCATCAGGACATTCATCGACCCCCGATCTTTGTTCTGTCTCACTGGTATCGGCATTCGTCTAGCCTGGCGCATGGGACTTCACCGTGATGGGCAGAATTTCGGACTCTCTCCGTTCGAAGTCGAAGAGAGAAGAAGACTCTGGTGGACACTAGCGGGTTACGACAGGCGGATAGGTGAGATCACGGGCTCGACCATCACGGCCATCTCAACCGGTGGCGATTGCAAGCTGCCACTCAACATCAACGATGCCGATCTTCACCTGCACGCCAAGGACCCTCCTACTCCGCATACTGGCGCTACAGAGATGCTTTTCGCCCTCACGCGACTCGAGTTCTCCAAAGCTCCCGGGGGTGACAAGATGAAAGGGTCCCTGTCTAACCCGTCTCAACAACCGATCGCTAATCTGGCCGATCATCGACTGGCCAACTATCTGGAGCGATTGCATACGCACATGGAGGACACTTATCTCAAGCACTGCGATCCGAAGGTGCCGCTCCACTACTATACGCTGATGATGACCCGGACGAGCATGTGCAAGCTGAAAATCCTCTCTGGCTTCTTTCGGAGTGCAATTATGACACCTGCGCCCCTGGCTCCCGTAGAGACCGAAGATCTGTTCATCCATGCTGTCAAGTGGTTGGAATACGACAACGCCATTCATGCCAACGAGACTTTGAAGGGCTTTTTCTGGTACTCGGCTTTGCACTTTCCATTCCCTGCCTACATATGTCTGATCAAAGACCTGCGAACTCGTACTGCAGGCGAGCTATGTGAACGGGGCTGGAACGCGATTTTCGAGAACCACGAGCGAAGGAAGTTGTTGAGGCAGATGAAGAGCCCGATGCAGATGGCATTCAGCACGCTGTTCGTCAAAGCCTGGGATGCGCGCGAGGCCGCCGAATCGCAACACGGCCGGACGATAGTACCGCCGCCTCTCATCACAGCTATGAGGCAGTTGGTTGCTCGCATGGGCTCGAGGACGAAGAGCAAGTCACCAGATCCCAGACAGCAGCCCACGCCTCCCATCTCCGTAAGCATGCCGGTGTCATCCCCGATCGTGATGCCGCCGGGCGTCTATTCGGGCCCTGAGCCGCCCATCATAACGCAAGCACCTCAGTCCCACCCCCTACCTCCTACGCAGCCGATGTACCCGCCACCCGCCAACGACCTGTGGTCAAATGCGCACGGTCTTGGTGGTCGGCAATACTCCACTGCACTTTCTGATGTCAACTTCAACGGAGATGTGGATTGGCAGGCTCTACTGTCAGAGTACAGTGGTTATATCCCGCAAGACCCAATGCCCATACCTGTGCAGCAGCATCAGGATCTCCACAATCAGCCGACGTATTGGCAATAGGTCAAGATGGAAATTCTCTCGCTCCTTATCTTGCTCAAAGGAGACCATAGGCCAATTAAGGTTCTGAGAAAACTCAGCTGCTACGTTGGTCAAGTCGACCTTACCCAGGCTAGTCAATGTACAGTGCAGTCCATCTGCTTCGATATAATTGCAACCTGCATACCGTACCAAGCCTCCCAGTCCTTTCCTAGCCAGTTGTTCAATAAAGTGGCTTTATATATCCGGAACTTGGATAAAGGGGCTCGAGTCCATGTGCCGGGCGACCATGTTTCCCAGGGAACTGGCGGTCGGAACGGCGATGCCATGGCACCGCTTCCCCCTCGAGCTGCCGCTCGAGCAGAAGCCGAAAACATTGAACCAGAGGTCGACGTTGAGCCAGGCCCCGTTGAGCCAGACCAGGCGAGCGCACAAATCATCACCGAAACCTCCCCACTACTCCAACGACGCGTCCCCAACAACGAGCCCACCCACAACGGGAGTCCTCCTCCCCCGTATCGCGAGAGGGACCCTCTCCCAAACCCATCCTATGTACCAGCCGAGCCATTCCCACGCGCCCCCAATTGGCGCTACATGAACGCCCACCTCGGCCGGCTAGACCGCAATCGGCACGTCAACTCTGCACATAGCACCGTAGCCCCCACGCTCAGCGTCTACCGAGTTGCTGATACGAACGAGCACATGGTCACCGGTCGGGCGCGGCCATGCCTGCCGCCGCCGCCGCCGCCGCCGTACCGGGAGGACGGCAGCAACCCGCCTATGGATCATGTTCTTCACATCATAGTTGGCTTAGTTGCGCTCGCTCTGTTGATCATTTTATTTTGCGCCCTGCTTCGCGATCTAGACCACTCGCCTCCAATGGTGCCAGGACCGGGCGTATAGACAGCCTGGCGTCAGGTCGTGGGGAACCCCATGGTGCTAAAGTCGCCTCCCTTTCATCGTCATAGAAAGGGTTGAGGTATGCATCAGCCAGAGTGCAATACACTAGCTCCTCTACTCTAGGGGGGTGGGTACAGTAAGGAATTGGGAAGACATTGTTGGCTTCGTTGAAGACTCCATGCGGAGTTTAGAGAGGAGTGAACACGCGCGCGTTTGAAGCGTACATAGTCGGGGGCATGCGTATACCCAAAGACAAAAATGTTGGAAGATTGAACAAGCTTGGATGGAGGAGCTACATAACATGGAGCCTAGAACACAGCGTCTTGGAACGTTGGTCCCGATGTAATTAGGTATAACAACGCCCTAGGAGTAGACGGTTTGATGCACAATCTAAGACTGACATTGCCGAAGCACCATGTTGTCATCTTCACATGCTGACTTGATCGTTTCCTCGAGGTGAAGAAAGTGTGGGATTGCCATCGACCGCCTCGTTGGTTCTAGTAGACGCTTCTGTAGACAGAGCAGGTAGTAACTATACAAGTAATCATGTCATCAGAGCCCCATCTTCCATATACACCCAAAAAGCGACCGATTCACACGCCGAGTGTTGCCGTTTTCTCTCAGGCTCGCTCGTGCTGGTCCCGCAGTATACCGATATGTATTACAAAACCGGCGTTCGACCTCAAACCCCCAGTCAGGGCCGACTCCGGCACCCGCCACGTCCTGAAGTGCGCGTGGAACTCCTTGACCCAGGCCTCGAAGATCTCGGGGTCCCGAAGCTGCTGCGCGACGATGCAAACGGTAGGTCCCCTCGGCTGGGCGGCATCCTCGTCGTCGGCCACGCGCAGCTTGCACACGTCGACGCACGTCTGCACGAGCGGCCGTATCAGGGCGTCGTTGTAGATGCAGTCGCAGGCGATGGCCACGTCGAAGCTCCGCACGGCATCGGTGCCCGTCAGGTCCGGCGTAACCTCGTCCAGCTCCCAGTCCAGCGGCGTAAAGGCGAGACTGCCGCCCCTATTCTGCGCGGCGGCGGCGGCGGCGGCGGTCCTGCCTCGACGCCTGGAACCGGACCCTCCGGGAATGGTCGAAGCCGAAACGGAGGCGTTCTCGGAGAGGTTCGTCTCGACCCATCTCGACACGTACGATTGGTCCGTCAGGACGTAGCGCGCGACGGCCTGGGCGAGCACCAGGCCCGTGAGCCCCGAGATGCCGCAGCCCAGCTCGACGGCGCTCGAGGTCGCGTCGAGCACGCCGTGCGTCCACAGCGGGTTGCCGCGCAACGCGATCCATTCGGCGAACAGCGGGGTGATCTTCCAGAGCACTTTTGGGGGTTGATAGACCTCTCAGCATGAAGGACTAGTGCGGCGGCGGGACTCAGGTGTGTGTGACTGACCGGCACCCGTCGTGCCGCCGGAGCGGTTGGACGAGAGGACGGCCGGGGACTGGTGGATCACGTAGTCGCGGCCGGCGATGTTCAGGTCCAGCGAGGTCGCGCGCGCGTCCACGAAGCCTAGGTTCTGCGACGGGATGTCTTGGCTGAAGAGCAGAAAGGTTTCTGTGGCTCGTGGTCAGCGAGCATCGGGAAAGCGATGAATGGGAGTGAGTTCTTAGTTACCCTCATCTGGATCCTCGATCTCGAGTCCGAGAGTTTCGAGCAAGGCTTGCAAACCCATCATCCTGTTATCTGATTCAGGGGTGGTGTTGTGGTGGAAAGCATGAGGGTGGAGAAGATGTGGTTAATGTAAGAAGTCTCATCAAGTCAAGACGACTTTCCCAGTTTTAAGCGGGACAAAAGGTCACTCACTCATTAACTTGCATCTTTTCTCACCAGCTGCGCGCTCCTGTTTGTTTTTCTTACCAACTCGACATTCACATGGAGAACACTTCAATCCTACGGCGTACAGTCGTGTCCCATGCGTAGAAGCGCATTGTACTCGGTAAGTTAGCAGAGTGCGAGTTCATGATGCTCGTCCTGTTTGCCCCTTCCACCCTTCTGAGGCGTTGCTCATATTCCCCTGCATATCGCTGCGACATTGGCAAGGAGTCAGGGGCTCTCAGTTGCGGCGATGCAGCCCCGGGTTTCTTGGCAACGAGCCGAATTGTTGTTGGGAAAGAAGTTCGGATAACGACAAAGGTCAGCGATCCCTCCTAGTAACGGTGTAACCTAGCGACAGGGTCACCATCAAGTATTCGTAGTAGTTGCGGATACATAACTACGTAGTACGGATAACTACCAAGTGACTTAGCTAACCTTGGGGTATCCGTACTTTCATAGTGGATACACTAAGTACTTATGCAGGAGCTTGGATCGCTGGACGACTGCCATCTTCGGCGCTAGTTGCAGCTCAACTACACAGTAAAGTACACAGTGGAGTGAGTATGTACCGTACTCCGTACCGAGTACGCCCTCACGGTAATGTGTCATGGCCAACCGCTTCAGATACAAAGGAGTAGAAGGACCCGAGTTCTACATAGCATATGCGTGCAGTAACTATCTACAAGCCAGACATAATCATGTTATACTTCTTCAAGCCTATACCCAGCCAACTAGATATCTCACGTAGAGTTTCATCTCATTCTTGACAATACGCTATCCAGATGCAGCTAGATGCGACAGATTACCCGTGAGGGTGAGGGGAGGGGGCTGGCCATTCGGCGCGTCTCTGGCGTCTTAGGCGCCTTTTTTGTCCTGCACGCATGCCCTCTTTCTTCCCGCGGTGCATGGGATGGGGTACCTAAGTGACACAGGCAACAGCAGCAATTGACACAGAGCAGGCCCATGCCGACCGGGTGATCCGGGCCTGTTGTTCCTCCCACACGCCGCGGCATGACCGGCCAAGATGTCACCTGTCTTGTTGCGGTACTGGGCGCAGCAATTGACGAGCGGCGATGGCGTTTGAAGTTCTTGGTGTTGAGAGTCGTTGCTGGAACTAAGGTTCTGGTAGGGATGGTATGGATGGGGTGGTGTTGCCGCGGCCCACTTGGCCTGGCCTGATACGGCATAGCGCTCTCCTCAAGTGACATCTTGGCATCGACCGCGGGCCTTGGTCCTGCATGGCAGATTGGGGTTGCTGTCCTTCGTCACTGTCCTTCGTCACTGTCTGCAGATGCAGCTGCATCTGCAGCTGTGTCTGGAGCTCGAGCCAAGAAAGAGCTGTACTGTGTACTGTGCGTTGCTCTTGGGAGGCATGAGGTCAAGACAGCCTAAGGAATCACAACCTTGGATGCGTGTCTTGTTGTCATGCATTGTACCGAGTAGTCCTCAACTAGCTAAGTTACCGCTGTAGTATCTGACCACTTACTGTGTATTTACCCAAAGTACGTACTTCGTACACGGTACTGTACTGCAACTATTGTATTCGACCCGAGACACGCTCCCCACCTTCTGTCATTTACTATGTATGTTCAACCTTCTCCATCTTTCCTCACAGCAGTTAGTTACTCCCATCCGACCTCGAACCATCGTCACCTCGGCCTTACTAAGTAAGCACCGGTGCCAACTAGGGTAACGTTGAGCACCTTGTCATTGTCAATAACGTTGACTAGCTAGTTGGAGCAACTAGCTAACAAGTAGCTGCCTGCCTGCTTGGGCCCGCGAACGATAATTATTACACCCTCGCTTCTCATCGTCCCAACAATTTATTGCCATCCCTCCCACACCACCCATCCCTTGCCCTCTCCAGAAGCTTCGCACCGCCAACATGGAGGACTGGCGCGAATCAAAGCTGAGGAACACTCCTCTGCAACCCAGAATCTCGGCCAAGCCGCCCTTCTCCATCGAGAGCCCCGGTTGCGAAGCCGTCGAAGGCGAGACCATCCCGCGCCGCCACCCATTGACCCGCGACGGGCTCATCACGAAGCCTGCCGACAACATCTCCACCATCTACGAACTCGTCAAGGTCAGCGCCGAGAAGTTTGGCAATGCAAAGTCCTTGGGCTCCCGGCGCTTGGTGCGCACCCACCAGGAGACCAAGAAGGTCAAGAAGATGGTAGACGGCCAGGAGATCGAGGTCGACAAGAACTGGACCTTTTTCGAGCTCAGCGGCTACGAGTACCTCACCTACAACGAGTACGAGAAGCTGACGCTCGACATCGGCTCCGGCCTGCGCAAGCTGGGCATGCAAAAGGACGACAAGGTCCACATCTTCGCCGCCACCAGCTCCCACTGGCTGGCCATGTCCCACGCTGCCGCCTCGCAGTCCATGCCCATCGTCACCGCCTACGACACTCTGGGCGAGGAGGGTCTGCGCCACTCCATGGTTGCGACCGGCGCCAAGGCCATCTTCCTCGACCCTCACCTGTTGCCCACCCTCGGTAACGTCCTCAAGGATGCCACCGAGGTGCGCTACGTCATCTGGAACAGCCAGAACCAGGCCAAGCAAGAGCACATCAGCAACCTCAAGAGCTCGTTCCCCCACCTGACTGTCCTGAGCTTTAAGGAGCTCGAGAAGATGGGCAAGGAGAACCCCTACGAGGTTGTCCCTCCCTCCCCCGAGGATCTTTGCTGCATCATGTACACGTCTGGCTCGACCGGTACGCCCAAGGGTGTGCCTCTGAAGCACAGGAACGTCATCGCCGCTGTTGCCGGTGTCAGCGCCGTGGTGCAGCCCTTCATCGGGCCCGGTGACGGTCTCCTGACCTACCTGCCCCTTGCCCACATTCTCGAGTACGTCTTCGAGAACGCGTCGCTGTACTGGGGAACCACCCTGGGTTACGGTAACCCCAAGACCTTGTCCGATACGTCGGTCCGAAACTGCGCCGGTGACATCCGCGAGTTCAAGCCATCTGTTCTTGTCGGTGTGCCCGCCGTCTGGGAATCGGTCAAGAAGGGTATCACTGCCAAGGTTGCGGCTGGTGGCGGCGTTACCCAGAACCTGTTCTGGGGTGCCATGTGGGCTAAGAGTCGCTTGATGGGCGCAGGATTGCCAGGCTCCGGCCTCCTGGACGCTGTTGTGTTCAAGAAGATTAAGGAGGCAACCGGTGGAAAGCTGAAACTGTGCCTGAACGGCGGCGGCCCGGTTGCGAGAGATACGCAGCGTTTCATCTCCATGGCCATCGCGCCCATGATCATCGGTTACGGTCTCACCGAGACCACCGCCATGGGAAGTCTGATGAACCCGCTAGAATGGTCGGCCGAGTCGCACGGTGCCATGCCAGCTAGCATTGAGGTCAAGCTGGTCGACTTCCCCGACGCTGGTTACTTTGCAACCAACAAGCCCAACCCGCAGGGCGAGGTCTGGATCCGCGGAGCCACCGTCTTGGAGGGATACTACAAGAACGAGAAGGAGACGGCTGAGGCCATTGCCCCTGGCGGCTGGTTCAGGACGGGCGACATTGGCGAATGGGACCGTAACGGACACCTGAAGCTCATTGACCGCAAGAAGAACTTGGTCAAGACTCTCAACGGAGAGTACATTGCTCTCGAGAAGCTCGAGTCCATCTACCGCGCCGCCCCCGTGGTGGGCAACATTTGCGTCTACGCCGACCAGCAAAAGTCGAAGCCGATTGCCATCATCGTGCCTATGGAGCCTGCGCTCAAGAAGTTGGCCGAGCAGAACGGTATCGCAGGTAGCGGTATCGAAGACCTCGTGCACAACAAGAAGCTGCAGAATGTTGTCCTGAAGGAGCTCCAGAATGCTGGCCGACAGGGCGGTCTGTCCGGCATCGAAATCATCGATGGCGTCGTCATGTCCGACGAGGAGTGGACACCCCAAAATGTAAGCCCGCCCGTAAACTCACGGACACGATTAGGTTCAATTCGCTAACAAGTCAAACAGAACCTCGTCACCGCCGCTCAAAAGCTGAACCGAAAGGGCATCCTGAACAAGTACAAGAATGAGGTTGAAGAGGCGTACGGCAAGTCCAGCTAAGCGTGTTGAAGCTGTGGAACCAAGTGCTATTTCTGCCTATTCTGCAACGTTCGGATACCCGTGTTTCTTTTCTTGGACGTGCCGTTTGCAAGTGTCAAGGTATTTGATTTGGAGAGATTACAAATCGGGTTTGGTCGATTGGCGGTACTCCTACTACGTGAGTTATACGAATCGCACATGAGCGCAGTCATAAGTCGGCTAGGCGATGAGGAAAAGTGAAAGCGCGGTTTTGTATTTTAGCCTCGATAGTGTCTTGCGAGCGCGGGAGCCTGTTGTTTTGTATACCAATAATAAATATCCTATGCATTTCCTCTCACACAAGTATCTGTGTCTATCCGCAAGATAGTCCTGTCTGGTCTTTTGTCCATCTGTCGAATCTCCTCCAGGCTTGCTTCCTGATAGTGAAGATCGCGTGTTATCGCCTCCTCGTGTAATCCAGCGAAGCTAGACCAGCCTGCCGCTCACGTCCTGTCAGCATGTTGCCTTGTGGCACGGGATACAGCCAAAAGCATCCGTCGCGTCGAGGACTTGGCCCATGTCGCTGACCTCCTCCCCTTATTGCGCTAGCATGATGTCTTCCCCGTATGGACATGATCCGTTCATCTGAGCGTATGCATGTAGGTATACGCGACATATTTCCTCGCTTCTCGGTAGTCTACGTAGTCTAGGTAGTCTGCGGCCGAGTGTACGCAACTGCTTGGGACGTCTGATTTCTCTCCTGGTGTGGAGAGTCTTGCTTGGTACGTTATGCCCCCTCCCAGCCAGCATGTCACTTACTCGACAAAATGTCATACCATCAGCTACACCCCCCCCCCACCCCCCTTATTCAGCTGTAAAGTAGTCGTTCTCCTCGTAGTTCCGGTCCCGCTGTCGGTCATCATATCCCCTGGCGGCACCGGTATCCCCCGTGTTATCTGTGTCTGGTAGTTGAGTCCATATCTCGTCATATATACCGTCTTCCGAGGTCGCAATTAGCATATCGGACTTGAAGGAAGATAGCTACGAGCCAGACTCACCTAGAGACTACCAGGGAACTGTTCAGTATCTAGACGCCTCACTTGGTGGTAGTAGTTAGTAGTAGCAGTGGCAGTAGCAGTAGCAGCAGCAACAGCAACAGCAACAATGGTAGTAGCAGTAGTAGTTGTAGTAGTAGTAGTAGTAATAATAGATGTACTAGTAACTGTAGCAGTAGTAGTAGCAGCAACATTCATGATAATGATCGACTCCTACCCAGCTGCCAGCTTTAGAAGCCGAGACTCGTATGCAACTCCTGTAAGCCGTCGCTGACGGCTGTTGTCAGATAGGTTCAGCATGATACAGAGCTTACAGTCGGCATTTCTTTATTTCTCCGTGACATGAACCGAAAGCGCGCAAAGGGGGTAGATGGGATGAAACAGAATACAAAGGTGCCGTCCTCAACCTACCTGGCCATCGTCCGTTTGTGCTGACGTAGCCAGTTCCTTCCAGTACGGGATGGCTGTCTAATCCTAGTCCATCGGTTGGACATCCCCACGTGGCTCGCAGATCCTCCCGAACCGTTTTAATATCATGCAAGACTGTACCCAACTCATGATCGTCTTTCAGTTATCCATCTTGCTCTTCATCAACCGTGCCCGATGGGACTCTGCGAGAGCCTCAGACCAGTCCGTCGTATAATGAGAGGGCCGAAACAATGGTCTCATCGCGTTTGCTGCCCTCCTTGAACTCCTCCATGTCCAGACTGCCGTTCTCATCCTTGTCCATCATGCGGAAGATCTTCTTCACGCGCTTCTCCGGGGTATCCTCGTCTTCGGGTAGCTTGACCATGGAGCCGACCTGGGCACGTGTTAGTGTCTCGTCTCGTGTAGAGTAGGATGTGGTTTGCGGTACCATTTTGTATATGGCCTCGACAATCTTGAGCATCTCATCGTAGCTGATCTTGCCGTCACCGTCGATATCGTACAGCTGGAATGCCCAGTCGAGCTTGTCCTCCATCTTGCCGCGGCTGGTAACACTGAGGGCGCAGATGAACTCCTTGAAGTCGATGGAGCCCGACTTGTCGCTATCGAAGACGTTGAAGACGTAGTCGGCGAATGATGAGGGGTCACCAAAGGGGAAGAACTGGCGGTAGATCTTTTGGAACTCCTCCTTGGTGAGCATGCCTGACGGGCAGTCCTTGAGGAAGCCTGCAGAGAGAGAAGGCGTCAGCGCGAGAAGAGCAGGTTGCGCTGCTGGGTTGCGTGGCATGGCGTCTTACCTTTGTACCATTGCTGCAGCTCCTTCTTGTCGAAATGTGTCGACTTTTGGAGCTCTACCAGTTGCTCTTGTGAGAGCTTGGACTGTCTGAATGGACGGTACGAGTCAGCCCGTGATCTAAGTCGTGTCGCCGTCGCATGTACAGTCGCAAGGATGGCCGCCGGGGTTATCTGATGGCGCTGGCGCATCAGGGACGACGCACGCGCTCGGCACGACACGACGCCATCGAGGGGATTTGGGACTTGCGGAGGAACCCCATGCACAATACCATGGCCCCAAAAGAGGAAGCGACCAGGGCATGATCGGGACAGACTCACGATTTTCCCATTCTGGGAGTTGTAGTTGTAATGTGTAGCCTGAGAGGCTGTGCTTTCGGCTTGCGACGCCTGCAACGACGGGCAAAAGGCGGGGTTTCCGTGTCAATGGGCGAAGCGCGAGGTGGCAGATGGTTGTTGCGGAATGTGAGAAGGGCTGGTGTCGCAGGGTGTACGAGTTGTCGCGTTCCGATTGATGGCAGCAGAATGAGCGGTGTTCGACTTGGAACTCAAAAGTCGTATGCGGGATAGGATGTAAGGCGTAGGTAGGAAGATGTGGACAGGCGGCGGCGGGAGGTTTCAATCGGCCTCTAAAGACTGATGCACACAATCTGCTGGCGCTACCAAGTTGACTAAGTACCTATTGTTGGTACTTGTGAGGAGCCAAGGAAGTACCTGGACCTGGACCTGGACCTGGGCCTGGGCCTGGACCTGGACCTCCTGTGACCTAGGCGATCGGCCAGCTTTTGCACTTCGCTGCACCGCGCTTCTCGAACCACCGAGCCCGGAAAAGAAATCAGCAAAATCGAAAAGCCCGGCAATGTTTGTTGTGCTAATTAGATGTTCTCTCTGTTGCGGGGGGACGCGGGAATGAAGACCTCGGGTGATCCCTACTCGGCGTTCTGGGTTGAGAGTTGAGCTAACTTATAAGGCGGATTCGGCGTGGTTGATAAGTACGTAGTAAACTTCAGGGGTTCCCATGGAGGGGCAAAAGATGGACCGACTGTGGGGATGTACTCCGTGTTCAGGGGCAAATGCTCACAGCTTCAACGTACCGAGTACTAGCTAGTTACGGAGTACGTATTCGTGACTGCTTCGTGCTTGAGCACTCAGCATGCATGTATGATTGACACTTGGTACACTACTTCCACACAGTCAGAACCGCAGAAAAGGGCAAGGCTGAAGCAGGCAATGCAGGCAACGCAGGCAACGCAGGCCGCCTTCCAGAACCAACTTTTGATGGCCAAAAACAACCTGCATTCCGTCATGGCCTATGGGCGATCGGTCATTATCAGCGTCAGGGGGCTTAAACGCAGGCCGCAGTGCTGTGCCTGCCTCAGGATCCACATACGAGCAGTACCTGGTGTTCCGTACCATCGCGCTACGGTTGTTTCAACCAATGGCATATCGGATCGGAGGCGTTGAAAGGCTGACGTAATGTCTATATTGTGGCAGTGCAAAGACAAGCTGCAGCAGTTCTGGACTAGCCCTGGTTTTATCCTTGGTGGTCGGAGATCCGATGGCTTGGCCCTCACGCAGATACCCTCACGCCAGCCCTTTAGCTGTGAGCTTCTTTGTGACAAGCTTCTTACCATTGTTAATCCTATCAGACCAGAACACTTGTTGATCATCTGGGGGACCAATATTGATTAATCTGCATGGTTGCTGCCTAGATTGGGAGTGGCTGTGAGTGGAAGTGGCTGTACTTCGTACAAATGCAAGTCCAAAACTACATACTCCGTAGCACATGAGTAACTAACTAACTCTTTGCGCTAGGCGACAAGAGGTAGCAGCCTTTATTATCCAAGTGAGGCAACATTGAGGGAGAATGACGACTCGAGGCAGCCACGACTAGTTGACAGTTGACTTACTGTGTACTACGTAGAACATACAAAGCCCTCATCCCTCCAAGGCCCGCAAAGGCTTATCTCAAAGGCAATTTCCGAGGCTCATCGTTCCCACCAATCTTTCCAATCTCTTTACCACTCTTCTTTGTGTAGTGGGATCAATCTGAGCACCACTTTGGCAAACCTTGGCAAACCTTGGGGAATACTCCGTACCGCTGTTATCCTTGAACAATGCGTTGAGGCAAGGTGGTGAACAGGCAGGTAGTTAAACATGAAGGGCACGAGGACCGTCTAGTTATATCAGTTGCTCCGCTCCAACCATGACACGGATCCGGTTGTCCTCATGAATACCCATTGGTTTTGTCAACAGGTCAGTCCTTGCTTTCGGTAAAGAGCTCCTCCGAGATCCATCACCTTGTACCTACTCAGGAAGAGCATGTGCTGGGCGACGTTGCCATCACCGCATGGGCGCTGGGGGTAATCCAGGTCAAGTGTCTTGAATAACTACAATAAGCGATTTATGTATTTGTTAAGCCAACATCCATAATATGTGACGTGAATCCTGCTGAAAAACGAAAACAAAGTGGACGCCATGCCAATGACGTCCGTATCGCTCCGGGGCAGTGCTTGCTTTAGCAGCTCATCGCGATCCTCCCAGAGGAGAGGAAGGCGGAGGAATCCCAAGCAAGAGCCCAATCATTAAACCATGCCATCGTCATCAAGTTGGGTGAGAGTCGTCTATCGAAAGCTCCTGTATGGCTTCCTCTCTTCTTCTCGGGTGTGTGTGTGGGGGAGGGGGACACAAAAATGGGCATGCATGCTTCTTTATCGCCAGGAACGCCACGCCATGCTGCAGCAAATAGCAAATGATGGACAACGCAGCCAAAGCAGCCAACCCCTGGTAACTCCCACGGTATTCCCTCAAGCTCACCACCAAGAGCTGCTCGTATGTCCACACTCCTCCATCATCCAATAACAGACTTGGAGCTGAGACCCTCCAAGAATCCAGCCAAGTCATCCTTACGCACTTCGACGACACAATGCTCGAAGCTGTCGATGCGGACACGGGCATTTGTCTCGGCAATAACATCCTGGAACGCGCTGCCAAACTTATTCAGACCGTAGCCTCGCTTTTTCCTCTCCTCCAACTCGTCGTCATCATCGTCTTCCGAGTCCGAATCCGAAATGTCGCTGGCTTCAGACTCCGTGTCGTCCTCCTCTTCGTCGTCATCGTCTTTGTTGGCTCGACGTGCAGAACGTTTGGCGGCTTGTTTCTCCTCCCGGATCTTGCGCTTCACCTCACGCTCTTTGGCCCTAACTTCTCGCTTCGCTGCCTTCTCTTTTGAGCCCTCCTTGTCCAGGAAGGCAAGGTCCGGACCCCCGCCACCTCCCGTGCCAACAACGACGTAAACACCGCGCTTCTCGTTGAGACTTGCGACAACAAGTGGTGTGCCACGACCACCGTGACCCAGCTTGCCATTGTTGTCGCGCTCTTGTTCCGCGAGTGCCTCGCCAATCCACAGGGCCAACTTGGTCAGGGCAGCTGGGTGGGTGAAGAGCGGTACATCGGGCCCGTCCTTGATGACACACATGCGGAACGCGTGTAGATGCTTGATCTGACGCTTGCCAATGAGCGAGGTGCCCGTACGGAAGATGGCGCGGTGCAGGTACTGGGCAGTAGGCAGACCTGCTTTCAACGCGTCGATGTCCTCGAGTGCGTCATATGCTTCCCAAAATCGGGAAACCCACTCTTGCGTCTCCGCGGCACCGTGGTCATCTATGTCTGCTGCTTCGGCAAGTTGGGATAGAGACTGGCCGAGGTCCACGTGGTTCGTGGCCTGGTGCTTGCCAACTTCAAGAAGGGCACCGATGACGACGCCAACATCTTGGGCCGAGAGTGTTGCTCGCCAGCCCCAGCTGCGTACGAAACCCCATCCGTCCTTTGCGCCTGCCCTGTCACGGCCATCTGTTTCGGCTGCCGGAACCATGTCATCCAGGTTGTAGAGTGAAGCATACTTCAGGAGTTTTGTTCTCAGTTCCTTTTTCAGTACCATGTCCATGTGAGTGTAGCTCTGTTTGCACTGCACAAGGCTGACGCCCATCTTGGCAAGTAGCTTGTGCAGACGCTTCAGGCCGCTGTCACTCCATATCCGAAGTTTCGAGAACAGATATGGCGAGTGCAGCATGCTATCGTAGAGAGACCAATGCCGTATCAGAAGGAACCTAGGCTCCGGAGATAGTCGAATTGATGTATCTTCGGGACTCCTGGCCGTTGTGGGTATTACACCGGCGCTCTCAGCGGGAGAGAGCCGGTTCAGCGGAGTAAGATCGGGTGGATTGAGACGGCGCACCTCGTCGCGAAGGAGTTGCCGTAATCTCGCGCCACGAACGCCCATCCATCCAGTCGTTGGTTTTGAGTCGCCGCCTCGCACCGAGACTGCCAGGCCTGCCGACGAGCGCCCGTAGAGCTCCATCGAAGTGACGCCGACAATCGTCAGCCAAAGCAGATCGTTGTCCTCGCGACCAAGTTCAGACGCTAACGAGTAGATCATGGCGCAGATGGGTTCTGAGTAAGATGCTCCCATACGGTAGTATTCGCGTAGGATCGCCTCGTTTTCTTGTTTTATGCGCACCAGCTTCCTGCGTAGAGACCGAGCCGAGGGACCGCGAGGAAGCTGGGCGGCTGAAGGCGGTTCTTCAGCACCATCTGATGTAATCATACCCGGGCTCCTGATGGAGAGCAACCCGCGTTGTGCTGGCCGTGGGGACCCGGGGATAGACGTGGACTGTTCGATAGGTCAGTAATGACCTCGGCCGTCCTTGAATCCGTAACTTACCGAGTTGCTCCGTCTCCTTTGGTGCGGCCGGTCGTCCTCCTCGTCGCTGGTCTCATCCCGATCAGACCATGACTTCCTCTTCTTGCCTGACCGGGGCCTTGCTTCCTCCTCCTCCTCCTCTTCCTCTTCTGACTCGGCGTCACTATCTCCGTACAAGTCCACATCGTCCTCGATATCAGGCATATCGACCAGAGCAAGATACGCGTCTCGCTCAGCGTTTAGACCTTCTACAATGTCGCCGTCGTCAAAGACGATGATTCCACCCTTTCCTGGCTTATATGATCGATTGATTCGGCCACCTGTGACACCCTCTGGGGCGCGTGATTGGTAGCTTTGTGTGCCATTCGCCTCGAGCTCCAAAGGGTAGCCCCCAAAGACATTGCTCAGGTTCCATGGCCTGTGGGAGTCGATAACCCACACTTCAACACTGTTGAAGCTCGACTCTTCCCCTTCGACTTCGAGGCCGAGTATAGTTCCCATATCAACCATGCCACCAACACCCAGACACACGACCACGCCCCCGCTGCCGCCACGCGTCTCCATCATGGGAGCCACGAGTTCTTGGCCAACACGCTCGAGGTCGCCATATCCTGCCACGGGTTGAATCTTGTGTGGTATATAGTCATGCTTGAGAAGTCGTGTGAGGATGCGGCAGGCGCACAGGGAATCGGGCTCGAGCGCGACGAGTATCAGAACCGGCGGCGAGAGAGGATGCCGCGTGTTTTGGAGGTGGAGGTACAGCTTCGATATGAGTTCGCGTGGCAGATACATCTTCGCTGATATATGGACGCGTATTCGGGGCTCACGAGATCGGATTCATGGGATCTGAGGGAGGGGTTAAAGGTCTCTCGCGTCGAGGTACAAGACGGCGGGAGAGCCGAATGCGACCAATGTCCAAGGGCGCGTGTTTAAAGAATACAGTAATTCCTAGATGGTGGACAGAGGGACGGTTGGCCGTTTCTTTCCAATATGAATGATGAAGTAGAGTGTTGTTTGTCTGGTTTTAGTGCTTCTTGAAGTGTATGGTGGGAAGTATCAATTAGGCCCGTTCTATTCGTGCTGAATGAAGTTGAGTGGAATAGCCAATGCCTGCCGTGTTTTGCGCGTCAGTGAGCGCGTTCGCTTTATTACCAACGCGTAAGTTAGCTCCCAATTAACTTCCCGTTCGTTACGGATACGGCTACACTAATAACAGATGCAGGGGTTAACTAGTGGGCTAGCGTGGATCACTCTGCCTGACGGCCCTGGCCAGCCCGCCGGCCCAGCCCTGAGCCGGCGGGGTTATACTGGATGCATCGATTAACTAACTAACACGTACTAGAGCTGGATATGCAAATACTTATAAACGTGTCGGCGCCTACTGTGAGTCAAGTGCTGATACATTGTGTCAATTTATTATTTCCCAAGACGAAGGGAGAGAGATTTAAGAAAACACCGGAACGGTTATCGATCTGGACCTCTATTATTATCGAATGTGCACACTGCACACTCACTGCCACTATAGTATGTACTTGAATAGCTAGGTTTCATAAATACACTCCTCCTACATGTAGCAGGGTGTTTGAGGATATCACCAACTTGTATTATCACTTCGATGTGATAAGATTTGGCACTCTTAATTTTATTACGCACTCCTTTTCTTATCACTTTGCACCCGCTCAGCTCATCCTCAACATCCATCCCGGCTTCTATCATCAATATTGGAAAGGCTGGCTACAACCCTTCTTGGCTTACCGGGTTACTTTGCCAACATGCAAATTCCCATGGTTAAATTTAAAAAAATTTCCCATTTCTCAAACCGCATCAGTCATATTGAATTAGAAACCGTTACATAGACTTGCAGGAACAAGAACATCTCACCCCCATTAGCTGTACTTACTTTGTCTTGCATGATACCACGACCAGGATCGCTGCATACGCATCTGCAGTCTTGCATGTTGCTGAATCCCCAAATTTCCAGCTGGCTGGGATTGCGCTCTCTCCTCTCCTCTGTCACATGCAGCCCGGTCAAATATATCATACTATAATATTACTATGACTGGATGGCCCTCTTCTCGTTTCAGTCGGGCATGCTGACATTAGGCTTCAACTTCATCACGCTCACCACCTGTTCAGTCTGTTATCGAGTTTTTGACTTGCCACATACTCTTGTGACGACCACCCAAAAGGGTTCCTGTGGTGCTGAAACCAATGCATACCAAGTACCACCAGGCACCGAGGAACTAGAACCGGAATCAAATAAAACCCATGTGGATCTTGAGCCAGCATGTTACAACAACTCTACAATTGAGACCACGCCTGGGGAGTTCGACACTCTGAATAAGGCAGGGAAGAGAAACTTATCTGCCAGCAGCAAAGACGATGGTTCGTTCGAGGGCGCCGAAGTGATTGGAGACGACCTGTCTGTTATAAGAGGCTCTATATAGACGACATGGAAGAACGCGAATGAAAGTATGGCTGCGACTTCGACTTCGACCTCATTTATTTGCGTGGCGTGGCCCTCTTTCAAGATATCCGGGATTTGGGCTTCCAACCTAACAAGACTGACCATGCATTTGCTATCTTGAAGCAGACAAGCAATCATATCTCTCAACTCCTTATCCAACACCTATTAACTACCGGTAAGCTGCCACCTCATACAACTCAAGTGACGATGCGCGCACCCAGTCACAGCCAACTACCTCGAGACGGAAATTCCCGGGAAGGTTATTTTGTATTAATACCAGCTCAAACGAGTGAGGAGCTGGCCGGCTAGCACAAAGCTATTAGGAAGACACGAAACTAGCCTTCTCAATTATAGTACGCCCAGATCCGAATTAGTCCCCTGCTGCCAAAGAAAAAAAATCCCAACTCTAGTCTCCTATTATTTCTCAGATTCTACCTCGTGAGTACCTTAGAACGAAGTGAGAGGCAGGCAGCAGGCATTGGTGCCATCGCACTGCTGGTTGTTGGAGGGCAGACAGGCTCCATTGCCGCCATCGGGGCCCTCACAATGGCCAAAGTAGTAGGCACTGACGGCGTTCGGCTCGCACGTGTACAGGGCATTGTAGTAGTCTTCACCCTTTACGTCGCGGAAGTCGGTCGTCGCGCAGCCTATGTGCGGAGATATGTCAGTAGTCTGTGTCTCGAAACGACAGTGGTGCAAGGGACAACGATAGTAGCACGGGACAGCCGACACGCGGCTCATCACGATCGGAGGGGGTTCTTTACCATAGTTGGCGAGAAGATCCCATCCGCAGTATAGGCCGCCGGGGACACACTTCTTCGTGCAGTCGGCTGAGACGCCGGAGAGAGTAGAGGCGAGGGCCACGGCGAGGATTGCGAACTTGACCATTTTGCTGGCTTGAGTCGTAGAGAGTATATATCAAGTGGAAATAAATTGAGTGATGTTGCGATCTAAGACTGTGATGGTGTCACTTCTAGCTATATACCTATGCAGGAGGAGAAGGGGGTTTATATACTAAGTCCCCAAGGCTGCAACTGCAAGCACATCTACCCGCCCCCTCTACTGTCCGAAAATTGCAGTACCGTTTGCCCAAAAGGGGCGTATTCGTCATCTGCGGAAGTCTCTTCCTACGTCCCGTGAGCTCTCTAGGCATATAATCACGCTACAGCTTCCATGGGTTTCGGACCAATCTGAAGGAGAACCCGGTGTCATTTTCTTCATCAGCATCCGTACCGACCAGGGGCAGTCTTCATTACACTCACGTGCGATTAGTAAGATCACCAAAGTACACACCTTTTGAGGGCTGCCTAGAGAGTTCAGCACAAGCTAATGAGATCCTTGGGATCGTACATTCGCTTCCAAAAACCCACATGCATACTGGGCTCAGCCGCAGTTCCGCGTCACGATAGTCGAATCCGTCTCTTCATAGTAGGGTTGCCGTATTGGAATTTTTATTTTGCCTGATTATATAGACAAGAACACTCGAATAACTGATGATTTCACAGATCGTCACGACATCCTCTCGTAATAATGTTTAGGACAAACAGTAAGCAGAGTGATAATCACCGAGTCACACGGTCTATGTATGACAAACAGACAAACCGTATTGATATCACATAAGCAATGGCCATAGTAATCACATTTACAAACTACTTTCTATGTAGATATTGGAACCGGACGAACATCGACGTACAAGGAAGGTCCTGCTGATGGCCAGCGGAACAATGGGCCGCGATTCCTATACGCCTATGGTCAGCCTATGGTCAAGATGGTTTACCTGTTAGGGATACAGGCGTAGAAGGATCTGTCTCAGGGATGTGTCAATCCCTGCTGTGTAGGATCTATCGATACCAATCAAGCGAAGTTATGTCCTATGGGTAACGAAACCGGGGGGGTAAGTTGCTACAGAGGTTTAGCTCACCTCTCCTCACCTCACCTCACCTAGCTGTGAAACGGTAACGGTACAAAAACACCAAGCGAGGTGAGTCTGTTTTAACAACAAATCAAGACAGAATCGATCACAAGTCGAGATTAACAATCATTAGTTTGCTTCGCTTACACGGTGAAAACTTTGCGTAGGGCTTAGCGACAGGGGGGAGCGCGTGAGGGGTCTCTCCTGACCGAACAGCGTGAACAGTAAGCCCACAGATGGCCACATGGCCAAGCTATACTATGACGTGCACCAACTCGTTTTTGGATACACTTGCCAGTTTTGGTCCCCATGGTGCCTAGTTAGATACTCAGTGGAGGCTGTGGCTGCACAAGACAGACCGGTCGTCTTGGGAAGGATCCTGCAGCGTGATCCGACACTTCCGTGCCTATCGGAACGAACCAATCTCACCCGTAGACGATTCCACCCTGTAAACGAGTCCAAATGTGGACAACATACATCCTGCAGGCTGATTTGTTGCTTCCGAGCATATGGAAACGAATCGATCTCACTTCTAGTTAGCCAAGATTGACGAGTCAACCGTACTTGCGGATTACGGGCTCAAGGGATCGTCATCTCAACGTTTTCTGTACAATATTCAACTGCCAACTGCGTCAGACAGCTTCGTTCATTCCGGACATAGCATGGTGCTATTTCTTGCCTGAGCATTGAACCTGGAACATTAAAACGCTTTGTCAAGTCCGTAAGCGCTTAGCCATCTTGGTGAGTTTCGTTGTCACCGCCGGAGACACCGACTATCAAAGCGCCCTTCTCCTATTCTAGAGCTTCTTTTCCGCTAACGGCATCCCATGCCGCATCACCCTTGCTGTTTTCTCCCCTCGTTCAACTCGCCGCATGTGGTGGCGTTTGCTTCCTCGAATCCCTGAGCTAGCTGATTACTCATCTCCTTCCCAAGCATAGTCTTGTCCGCGCCCCCTGGTTCTGTCAGTACTCATCTCGTTTTCAGCCATGCTCGCAATCATTTTCTCTAGATCCTGTCACTTAATCATCTCCATAACGTTACATTCCTTCGAAGAGAACATGAGGTGGAAGGATATGTCTCGAGCAGTGAAGTTTGTTGCTAGGTTTTCCATTCAGCAGAGTATATCTCGATCGGGTCAATTACGCGTGCGGACTCTGAAGGATCGGGAAAATAAATAACGGGACGCTCAAGTTTTAATAGCCCCAATGTGCTGGAAATCATCGTAAAACACATATCCTGCTTAGTATAAACATGCTGCTTACACTCAGAGGCCTGTCATGTGAAAATTACAAATCTTTTAACTAGTAAGTGGGAAGTTGTTGCTACTGGAACTATACTGTGCTCATGATGGCCTCTCTTCTGGGTGTTCCCAATATGCCGCACAACCATGGCCGACATGGGAAGCCAGACGTACCAATTTCGAGTACTCGGCCCTTTTTCATTATACGCTTAGAGATTACAGTCATAGGTCCATGTCAACTTGGGTTACGACGCACGTTAGCTGGTAATATCACTGACCGGTGTGCCACAAGCTCTTCCACACACCATTCGACACTCGGTGCTCTCCCCAACTGTTCTATGTGTAATTCAGAGATATAATTATTTTAGATGCGATCTTGTGTTGGAGTAAAATTCTCTGCGGTTGCCGTGTTGAGAAAAGCACCTCGTTGCTACCGAGTCAAACTCGGCCAGCGACTATAAACCACCATCACCGAAGGACAGCACACATCACCATCAATCTCAAATTCCTTCTGACCAATTACTACAATGTAGATTAAGATACGTCAGTTCTATAATTATAATGTTTAAGCCAAGACGTTTGATGATCTATGCCGGATAACTTCTAGTTGTCGTATTCCAAAGGAGCATCCCCATAGACAACACCTTCCGAAGCCCAAATCGAAACGTTTCTAGCAATACTTATCTCGTGGTTCCTTTTCTTCGCTTTTGCATTCGTCGCGCCTATTGTGTCCTCTGTAGTGCATCTCGACATGAGTCGAAACTTCCAATACCCTATCGTTAACTCACAGCTGAGATGGTGAGACGGGGCGGCTCAGCAGATACCGACTAAAAGGCCAATCAGTTAAAAACTCTTTATTGGCACCACAAGAGTGAAATGTAGTATAGGCTTTCGGTATCGGCAGTTCATAACCCTGTTCGTCTCAGTTAATATCGGCTACGTCGTTGAGTATTGGGTAGAATCGAGCTGCTTGGACTGTGGAATAGCTGCCTTTATATTGGCATCGACTCATGAAAACGCTTCGGGGATTGAGACATATCTAACCGACAATAAATTCGGCACCGCTCACACCTGCAGCCCTGTCTACGGTATTCCTGGCACTTGAACCCGATCTTGTCCTCCAACTGAGTCTGCATAGTTATCTTTTCTTCTCACGAGGCTAACCTTCGCCGACGCCAGCTTTCGGACGATCTGCACCCTCAATCGCAGCTGAGTGGCCTTTGTTGGTTGCTCTGCTTTATGAGTTGTACGATAGTTGTAATCTTTCCTGCTTCCTTCTGCGTGTTTTGGGATGAAGTTTGCACGGCCTAATCACCACGGTTTTAGTCCTGATCAGGGTATCATAGCCAAAGGCTGACAAGTTGGTGGTGGGTGATAGGGTGTCATGAGTTGGGAAAGTGTTCCGTAACCATCTCCAATGCACGATTATGGCCAGGTAGGAGTTGGTTGAGACTTGAGTGCTTCGCCGGGGACACGTTTGGGCCAAGTTTCATGTAAATAAATGCACTCTGTGACTCGGGCGTGATCTTGTTTATGAACGGACATGCGAAATGCATCCGATCACTACAAGTTCGCTTAGGCGTATGTAGATAGTGTAAGCGGTTAACTACGTATTGAGGCAACCAAGGGTTTTTTTTATATTAAAAAAAAGTCGCGACATGCTGCAGAACGCGATACTGATGATACTGACCCACGAATTCATTTGCCGGAAGCCAAGCACTTATTCTGAAAACGGGTATCGTTTGGGTACTCAATTGTGGCATTACTTCGTACCACGCGTGTTGCTGCAATCAAATCCAAGGGTGAAAGTTGAGATTGGGTTGGCTTATTGGCTTCTGCTTTCGGTGTGTGCTGTGTAACTGCAAAGTAAGGATCGACGATGTGACTGAGAACTGCCACTAGTCTCGAGCTGTATAAGCACATATCCGTACAAGAGGATACGGATACCTAGGTACAGAGTATGCCGTACCTCGAACCTGCATTATAACTTGTTAGGCCAGCTTATTTATTAGTCACAGTACCGAGTAGAGTAGCAAGAGCTGTCGGAAGCTTCTTCTCATTTCGCTTAACGTCATTTCGCTTGACGTCATTCTCTCGATATCTCGAACCATCCACGAACCTGGTAACTGAACAGTATTGCTAGCTGAGCTTCCATTTCGTTGCCACTGATGCTAGTAATGAGACCTTGCTACCAACCCATTTTACACAACTGCAACATTCCCGGTGCATCTGCACCACGAATGCCAAGATAACGATGAGGCTCCTCCAAGGGGCTCAGCTCATGAGTCGCGTGAGGCAGAGCAACAAGAGACCACACCATCACCCGACGACGCGTAACCGTCCATGTAGCCTCCCATTGGCGCCGATCTCAGGCTGGGCTTCTCGGTTACATGTTCCCTTGCGATCAGCAACCATCAGGCGCTCGCAGCACAAGAGACACCATCAGCCACACGATCACCATCACCATCGGAACCAGTCCTTGCGCACTTTCTTCACTCCGGAATCTCGCCAGCAACAACAGGAAACCAGCGGTAAAGGTCCCTTTGCGATTTTGCCAGCGATTTTTGTCATCGGTGGCTTACTTGTGTACTCGTTGTATCCAGGCGATGAATTGCGCCAGGCAAGACTCCTTCG
Source organism: Arthrinium puccinioides (assembly GCA_022414665.1). Classification (NCBI taxonomy): domain Eukaryota; kingdom Fungi; phylum Ascomycota; class Sordariomycetes; order Amphisphaeriales; family Apiosporaceae; genus Arthrinium; species Arthrinium puccinioides. Next base: position 1,210,223 of record JAIUNF010000004.1, read on the forward strand.
CCAGGCCGAGGAGCAGGTAAAAGCCGAAAAGGAGGAGGCGTCTAAAGACGCCTCGTCGACTGCCTGGTCCCAGCTTATTGGCAACATTGACATCGTCTCAAAGATTACCGATGTACAATGGACCGGGCTGTCGGACAGTCTCGTGAACATGCTCCTGCCCGAATGGTCAAAGAACCTGCCGTCCAACCTCAGCAAGCTCCAGCGCGAGCTGTCCATGGCTCCTGGATCGCTGGCCGACGAAATTTGGAACGAAGCCCATGACCCGCTGCTCAACCCCGAAATCAGATATGCTGCCAAGGTCCGCGTGTCGGATCAGTTGTGCAACGAAGAGAAAGAGTTCCTCGCTCGTCGGAAGAGGATCGCCACCACTGCTCTGGCCCACTACTTGGGCTTGGATGAGAGGGATGTGCATCCCGATGATGTGCCAACCATCGCCATGTGCGGGTCAGGAGGCGGCCTGCGTGCCATGGTTGCTGGCGCAGGCTCGCTTCTTGCCACCCAGGAAGACGGACTGTGGGACTGTGTCACGTACACCTCGGGCGTCAGCGGCTCGTGCTGGCTCCAGGCCCTCTACCATTCCTCCATATCGGGACGCAAGTTCGACCGCGTTATTGACCACCTCAAGGCCCGCGTCGGTGTTCACATTGCCTACCCGCCCGCCGCCTTCGCCTCTGTGCTATCTGCGCCCACCAACAAGCTGTTGCTCAGCAGCATGGTCGAGAAGCTGAAGGGCGACCCCAATGCTGCCTTTGGGCTTGTGGATATCTATGGCATTCTATTGGCGGCGAGACTCCTAGTCCCCAAGGGCGAGTTAGGTGTCAACGATCGTGACTTCAAACTTTCAAGTCAGAGGGAGTACGTTCAGTACGGCCAGAATCCCATGCCAATATATACTGCTGTACGCCATGAGATTCCCAATGTCGACGGCGCTATTTCGAAATCACACTCTGCACCCTCAGAGGCAGCCAAAGATATGGCCAAGAAAGAAGCCTGGTTCCAGTGGTTCGAGATGACCCCGTACGAGTTTTTCTGCGAGGAGTTCAATGCAGGCATCCCTACCTGGGCACTTGGCCGAAGATTTCACAACGGCAAAGATGTGCCTCCTGAAACTGGGTTTCATCTGCCCGAGGTACGCATGCCCATCCTTTTGGGAATTTTCGGGTCTGCGTTCTGCGCGACGCTCAGTCATTACTACCGTGAGGTCCGGCCTATTGTCAAAAGTCTTACGGGCTTTGGGTCTATCGACGAAATGATCAACGGGCGAAACGAGGACCTCGAGAAGGTGCATCCCATTGATCCTGCGCATATCCCCAACTTTGTCTACGGAATGCCTCAGGATAAGCTCCGGTTCACCACACCTACGAATATCCATACCGAGGAGTATATTCAGCTCATGGACGCTGGCATGTCCAACAACATACCCATCTACCCTTTGCTCCGCCCTGGACGCGATGTCGACGTCGTCGTTGCCTTTGATGCCTCAGCTGATATCAAGACGGGTAACTGGCTCTCCGTAGCAGACGGATATGCCCGGCAACGTGGCGTCAAAGGCTGGCCCATGGGCGTCGGCTGGCCCCAAGTAGGAGAAACACCTGCGCAGGCCGAGGCTGACCTCGAGGCGGCGAGGGCCGAAACAATCGCCGACGCAGATGAGAAACTCCGTCAGGCCCAAGAAGACCAAAAGGAACAGAACCCTGCAGCTCAGAAAGCCAAAGCATTGCACGACCAAAGTCACCCCGAGGACTCGGATCTAGGTTATTGCACTGTTTGGGTTGGCACAACTCAAGAGCGGTCCTCTCAACCCCCTCCGCCTTCCAAGGCCCTGACGACGGACACGGCGTGGCAGTTGCGCGAACCGGACGCCGGTATCGCCATTATATACATGCCGTTCATGGCAAACCCAAAAGTCGAGGACGTGGACCCGGCAAAGTCGGACTACATGTCGACGTGGAACTTTGTGTACACTTCGGACCAAATCGACAAGATCGTCGCGCTGGCCCGGGCCAACTTCGACGAGGGCAGGGAGCAGATCCGGAGCACAGTCCGGGCCGTATACGAGAGGAAACGGCGATTGAGAGAGGAGCGCGAGGACAAGGCCAAGGAGGAGAGGCGAAGGCGGAAGAGGCAGTTGGGACTTCACGGGCATTTGGGCGAGGGCGATCATTTCAGCTGATCTACCACCGCTTGCCCGTTCTACGGAATGCCGATTGTATGGATACATGATAAATGATCAACAGCAAAGGTTGAAGAGGGTATAGAAGTCCCAGGTTTCAAACAAGAGATAGACGAACATGTAATGAGTAGTTAATTGTAAGGCTTGATACCCCCATGAAAGGCTCACTTTCAGGTCATGTATTTGATCATGATACTCATCGAAATGTGAGTAGCAAGGTTTTTCCATAAGAGTATAAACAAGAACCATGCCCCATTTCCGTCACAACCGGTGTACGTAAAGGTGGTATGATACATACACCAAACATAACGCAGAGTGTGTGGAATAGTCTACATGCTTTCTTTATTGGTCTCGTATGGTACATTATTCCCCACAGGCGAGGCAGAATCCCCCTTCGTGGTTGGGTGGCGCCAGACGCAGACCCCTATTCCAGCGTCTTTGTCCCACGGCCTGTGGAGATGATATTGCCTCTGGTTCGCATGGCACACTGTAGTACAGCGAGTGGCAGACGCTGCTGCCAACACATTTCTTCTTTCCGTAGCCATCTCACCACCATTCAAAGTGGACTTCTTTCCCCCATCTTACATCAGAGCCGTAAGTTCGGCTCGCTCAGCCCTCCTATGACGAGATGATCTCACCAATATCAACGTAGGCTGGCTTCCACTTCGGCGCATCCTCGAGAAGGTTGTCACTAGGCACGGGGACAGCGCCAGGGCTGTAGAGGTACCAGGACTTGAGGGAGTTGATGGCAGCAGCCACACGGGCCGCATCCAGACTAGGTCCTGCGCCTTCACCCAGCTTATCATGTCCGCTGTATATGCCGACGACGAAGACTGGGGTCCTGCTCAGACGACCAGTCTCGCTCTCCAGTCGTGCCACCGGCGGATCGAAATTCTCGCGTGCACAGAGCTTCGCTAGCTCTCGCGTGGGAAGCTTGAACTCGAACAGGTTGGCTATATCTAACTGGCGTGCCAGGAAATGAGACCTGACAAAACTCTTGGCAGTGTCACGGCCGCAGTGCAGGTAGATGGCACCAACAACGGCCCGCACGAAGTTGGCGTGGGCATTTTCAGGCGCGTTCTGCAGTAGCATATCTTTCGTGTTCTGGTCATCAGAAACGTCCAAATCGTCAGACTGGACCTTGAAGGCCGACGACTCGCCAAACGCATCGTGGTACATAACACGCGCACTCATCCCGCGGCCCGACTTGATTCGATGCGTCTCGGGGCTTTCGCCACGTATAAACCCCCATCGTCCCATTACCATGGTGGGCTTCAGGGCGTCGAACTGCAGCAGACCGGCATCGACCTCCTCGCCGGGCGCGGCGGCGGCTTCCACACCCCACGCACGGGCAACCTGGTGCAGAACCTGTGATCCAACGAAGCCCTTCATGGCGGCGAAAAGGATGGCCATGGGTAGACGTGGGAACCGTGTAATCAGGAACTCGGATGCGTGATATTGAAGCACAGAGGCGCCAACAAAAGCCAGGTTTGCGTTGTTGAACTTGGGGTGGGCGTCGGCGGACGGGTCGATGAGGGCTCGTGCCATAGTCTCGAGGGGGATCTTGGGTGCGAGAGAGAGTCGAGCGCGCAGTGCCGCAAGTTTCGCCGAGTATGCTGCTTTCGACGGGGGTGGTGAAGGCAGAGATGGGTTGCTGCGCTGTTGTGGCTTCACGGCGGCCTTGAAATATGCCGGCGGTTCATCATCGTAGGCCAGCTCGGGCGACACACTCGTCGATTGATACCTCCGCTGGCACAAGGAAGGGGTGCTCGCACATAGCTGCTGCGGTGGCGAAGTTGGTATCCTCGGGTTCCTGGAGAGTCTGGCTGCCGGGCTTGTGGGCGCTGCAAGCAACTGACCCGATAACCGATTTAACCGTATCCTCTTCATTATGCAGTGGCTTCAGACTGATCCTTCTCTTTCCCAGCTGCAGCAGGACGACGACGGGCTTGCGGTAAGGGAAGGTGACGAGGTGGCCGAGTCGTGATTGTTTGATGCGCTGCGATATGGGGATTCACGTCTCGTTTGGAAAAAGTTTCGAGGCGAAAGCTGGCAGTCGGTTCAGGGATCCAATTCGCCTGCTGCTGCGGTCGTGCACGCTGAGCCGTGCACTCACAGGGGTGAGCGGTACGTACCGTTTCGTTACCCACTCCAAGGACCAACAGTCTATCCATATCCGTACGGATTACAGCACACTTGCAATTAACAGGAACATTGTTATTCCACAACAGCTCCAGCGACCCGGCAAACAGCTCGATCCTCTTTCCGACGTCAATTGGACCTTGCGACAAGCGACTATTGACCAATTCATCGCATACGACTCGTTCATTACAATTAGTCAAGATGGTGAGTTCTTCGTTCTCCTCCCGGCGATTTCCAGGCTAATCCGATTCCAGGGTGGTGGTCCAAGAGTCCCGTACCCGTAAGCCAACGAACAGCATATCGAATTGCATCGCGATCACCCTGGATATTAACTGTAGGCAGGAAACACGTCTGGTCGCCCAGTGGTGGATGGTATGCTCAACCCTCGAACTGGAAAGCCAACACGGCCGTCTTCACCGGAGTCGTCATCGGCATCACCGCATTGGCCTGGAAGCTCAGCGCAGAGCGCGAAGTCAGATACAAGATGCCTGAGCCCGGTCGCTTCTTCCCCAGCAGATAGTACGTCTCGCCGATCTGAGTGGCGCGCACGCTTGCTGACTTTCCCTACAGCTGGAGCAAGCAGATTGTCGAGCACGAAAAGGCAGAAGCGCTAAAGAAGAACGAATCGTGACGCAAGTCAATACCAGTGGGCGGGCGTACGACCTTGTACATAGGAATCGGTTGTGAATAAAAATCATGAACTCCATCCCACTGCCGTACCGTTCTCGAAATGTCCTTTTCGGGGGGGCTACGATTGGCAGCGACTCTGACCGTGCCCAGGATGCGCTCCTTGCTACGACTATCCACAGACAACTAGCGGACTAGAGAGAAGCAGCGGGCCTGCAGGGTGGAATATTGGGCACTGCCAATGCATTATATCAGGTCTACAAGCATGGCTGATTCGCCCGAAGACGCTCAGGTACTGGGGACGTCGCCAAAAATGAGCTCTCGGCTCTCGATCTTGAGCGCCTTCTTTATACTCTCCAGCGTCTCCATCCTCCTGGCGAGCTTCTCATATCCAGGATACCTGTCCAAGTCCAGTTTTACCATCTTCCCCCACCTCCAGAACAAGTATAGACCAAAGTCGACGGTCGTCAAGCTCTCGCCGAAGGCATATTGGGCCCCGCTGCTACACAGCTCCTCTTCGATGCGCTTGAAGCACCCTTCGACTACTTTTCTCCCCTTTGCTCGGACGATATCGTACGAAGCCTCGTGGTCCTCCACGAACCGCCGCGGCTTAAAAAGGGCCCCGAATCCATATCCATGCAGCGTGCCGGACAGGTACGTCATCCACTGCAGCACCCGCGCTTGCTCTAGGGGCGTCCGACCCAGTAGACCTTCCGCCTTCTCCCCACCCAGCGAGACGATGTACGTCTGTATCGCCGGGTTCTCGGTGATGAGGGCTAGAGGTTTTCTGCTCTCCGACGTCTCGAAGACGGCGAGTGCAGGAACAAGGCCCAGAGGGTTCAGCTGAGCTCGATACTCCTCGGTTGTGAGGGAACCATCCGTCGGCTCGTAGACTTGCTTGGAGTTGAAGGTGAGCTCATATGTGCTGAAGGGGATCTGGAGATGTTGCATCACTTCCAAGTTTACGGGTTAGCGATTGCTTAAGACGGGCGTTGCGGGTTTGAAACTGAGTGATCCGGGAGTAAGAACACTGCCGGGTTGTTTGATTTGGATGTCTTTATCCTCCGGGCACCATAGACAGGGCTGCATATGTTTCGAAATGTCACTCACGCGCATGACCGATGAAGGAGCAGGCACCATTGGAGCGGTGGAAGACTAGCGAAGGGGTGGGATTTGCCATCTTGGTGGATGGATGGCGTTGAGGCGGAGAATAACAACTAGGTGGTGTCTTCGTTAAGCTGGGTACTGGACCTGACTGGATTTGACTGGATGTTGCTTCGAGGTTAGCATTGGGGGTGTAGTTATGCGCTCTTTCAAAGTGCGGCGTACTTTATATCTATCTTAACACGTTTCCAAAAATTCCTAACAAATCACAGACGGCGTACAGCTAACTACGTGCTTATTAAGCAATTACGTATTATGGCAATTCCAGACACTAGGTCGTGGCCGGTTGTGAACTTGTGTCCTTATTCATTTGTAAGCTGTTTCTACTGTGACGTTGCTGCCACACGGGGTGGCAGGGATTCTGTTCACTAATCAGGCTGCATTGCCGATTCTGGCTTATGTTGAGATCAATTTCTTGATGCGAAGATCACAACCCCTGTGGCCAGCCATGTCTTACCCCAGCTCGACCAAGCCCAAGTAAGCGGAATATAAAGAGTGCTGTGGTTGAGATGGTGATATTTGAGGGGGTGGGTCCTGGGATCCCAAGCAATTCTGCCGTCCTGCACAAGCATCCTACATTATACATCGTGGCGGGCGAACGAGTCAATCTCGACCGGATCTTCCCTAGGATAAAATACTGGTATGGTATTTTGGGCAAAGCTTTTCGTGCTGCGAGTCACGGGACATTGTTCCTCAGCGGAATTCATGTGTCTTTAAGATCACTTGCCCGGACAAGCAATCGAGGTTCACGAAGTGGTGATGATGATGGCTGTGCTGAGCTGCGTGACACAATTGGTGTGCCATGATTGCAATGTCATTGGCGGAATGTGTATCATCTACTATGCGTCTTCGGGTAAGTCTCTGATATGATGGAGTCGAATGAACAGGTGTTTAACAGGCTGCCGTCAAATTAGGGACGGACTGGCGGGTAAGGTTCGAGTCTACAATATATGCTGTAGTACCTGGGTGATGGTATGAATAAAGGTTGATAGCGAGGACGAGCCTGAATATGTATCTGAACAAGGAATAACTTGAGTCTACGACGAGAGTGATATACCGATAATTTTTCAACATTGAAATCACCTACATGGTAAGCTAGTATTCCACGTGGCGATATTTTATATCGAGTATCCGTACAATAGGTTGAGGTGAGGTCTACCAGATTGGCCATCTAAAGCCCTACCGTCCAGTGATCCAGATTCACCGGTACATGTACATAACATCACTCGAAGAAGAACCATGGCGAATACTAGTTACTTATTAACAAGCTATAATACAATCTGGCCCTGTATGAAAGCAGACTCGGGTTTGTTGCGGGTTGTTTCTACTAGCGCGATATTACACATCCGGTGGTATAAGGCCGGGGAGGTATCTAGTTGGCTTGACATACGACCTTCGGCTTCGTTTTCAATGTGGTCAACTGGACATGAGTAGCGCCTAAGATAACACAGAACACTGCAAGGTGAGCGAGTGGTCAATACGAAGAGAGACAGCAAGTTTAAATTGAACGATGAGTTATCGGTGAATGACCCAACTCGTGGAGAGAAGTCGTGTGGGACATAAAGGGGAAATGCACGGATAGGAATGACACATTATCGTTTACGGGTCTCGATACCTTGCGTTGTTCTGTTATTGCCTTCAAAGGTTTAATCATGAGTCTATACTTTGTACCAGCATGTATTGCAGAGGACATAATGTAACCAACAAACGCACCTGGAGCTATCAAATAACCGAAACTTTCGATATCTGACCAAGAAAGGGCATCGAGTTAGCGCACCATCGTGAAAACTAGTTGAGGCAGCCCGCAGCCTGCAGCCTGCAGTATGAGACTATGACGTGTGGCAGTTGCACAGTTAGTATGCAATGACAAGCGCACCGCTGACAGCAATCAAGTGTATCTTCAGTAAACGTAACTGGAGGAGTTTAACCTAGGCGCTCAAAGTCGGGGCCATGTTATGGGGATTCATACATATTGTTCGCACATCAGAACTTACCCAAGGGTACCTAGGTATATAGCAGCTCAGCTATTTGTATCTGCAGCATGTTCGTGCACATGTGCCGCTGTCACATCTTTCTTGGCAGGAAGCGAGCCGTCTCGGGATGAAGAAGAATTGTGTAACTATCCTGTTCCCCGACCCGTTACAGGTTAACAGGGGGCGCGGTAAGACGTCAACTGTTTCTATACTTTGCGAGCGAACGATGTACCTGGTTTGGCCTCCGCGGACCGCACCGTCTCTGACCAAACAATGGAGAAGATATTATGGACCACTTGGTACGAAAATAATAATAACAGGTGAGGTAATAGGCCCCGTACACGCGTACATTTCCATGGGCGAACAGGTACGAAGGAAACGGCGATAGGCAATCCGCGGGGAGAAAGAGGGGGGGAGGGGGATGACCACACCGGCTTCATCACTGCCGGTAAGAAGTCTGCAATAATTATAGCGATAGATACTAACGGAAGAGGCAGGTGACGATGCGACTAGGTGCGGTTTTAGGGACCAGCCAAGCTTGCCATTAAATGCCACCACGGACGAAAGAGAGAGCCAGAGATACCTAGACAATAACTAGCTACTATGCATATGCCTTTCGGGATGCACATATCTGCACATAGGTAAGCGTAAGCGAGAAGCGTGGTGCAACTCTCTACTACGTGCGTCGTGAAGAGTCACGCACCGTTGCTTGCTCATTGCCGAGGCTGGCACGAGGTCATTCGCATCACTACTCAACTCAAATGTACAACTTTTCAACCTGTAGATTTCTTGACGGCTGCGATAGTTAGCCTAGTGATCGCAAACTTGCAGATAGCAAGATGTCTTGGTAACGCGGGGTGACGTGCTGCAAGATCTTGCTGTTTGACATTGTGAAACCCCCTGGTTCATGTTAATGTCTCGCCCACCGTTCCCGTCGGACAGGACTACGAGCTGGGATCCAAGTCAACGCATGAACACCCTATGCGTCGCCTCCATTCGGCACTTGGGCCGCCCAATCACAAACTATTGCGAATTCCATCGGGAGATAACCTAGGTCTTGGCGGGGGCCAAGATTCATGATCTGCATTGAAGTTCGGAACATATTGTGGTGATGTACACAGACAGTACTGTGTAAGGGGGGGAGGGCCCGACGGGCTCCCTCGAAGATTTGGGTTTGAATTCTACAAAGTAGGCAATACCGAATACCAAGGAACATTGTTACATGTACACAGCTTGGACGTTAGTTTCAGAGCAAGTAACTACCTTAATAACAATAAACCGAAAGAATATCGGATATCAACCTTGATGCATGACACGATCTGGAGGATAAACGCGCTTACTATATACATACCTTGGTTTCCTCCATGGCGGGACGCGACAAAAGTGTTGGTGCGGTTTCCGTACAGCGAACTGGGCACGCTCAGACCGTGACCGTGGGTTGTCGATGAGATAAGTTAGTTAGTCCGTACTGACAGAAATGACTTGGACGTGTGTCTTGGACTTCGGACGTAAACGCAAACATCTCCCATTTGGAATATTTTAGTCTTTATGGAGATGATCATGGTGTGACGGCTCCGAGGCCAAGCAGCCTGTCTGTCCAGTTCATGTTCATGCGCGCCTCGCCAAGATGAACACCGGACTTGATTGGCTGTGTGTGATATCGGGTAGAATTCGGTAACTATTCCACAAGTTACGGTAACGTCGCGTAGCGGCTGATGGTGTGCTTCCCGGCGGCTAGTTAGTTGCAACAATGTAACCGAGATCCAACCTGGCAGCGAGAGCAGAGCCTGGATTGCAATCCTTAGATCTAGTGCTTCCAGCATGTCTACCCCGGTGCCGATCTCGCAAAGCAAATGATTACGAGCGGGCCTCCAGGGATGATAACGTCTTGCATAGGCGCCGGTGGCGGTGTACTTGGAATACACAGTATGCGCGCACAGAGCGCCTTTTCGCAAGAAACGCAACTATCGTAGGAGACGTCGCGGCTTGGACCAGCGCAACGCGCGGTTTCTATTACCGTTGACCGTTCATGAACACGTCGCACTAACGACCGGGAGCTTGCCGGATGGGCGAGCCCGAACACGAACAGGCTGCCAGGAGTGAGTGGCAAGGGGGTGTTCCCCTGCAAGTATTGAACTCGCGCCGCAAGGCCCTGATCACACTCGAGTGAAACATCCCCACGAATCTCAACTATCAAGATCTCCCCAGATACTCCGTATGGTGAGAGAGATTGGGTTGCTTCCAGTCACAGACTTGCAGACACGCTTGACTCGAGGCCATCGCTCCTAAATATGAAAGTTGGCCGCCATGTCTTACAGAGAAGCGGCCAAGCATGCATGTCGGCGAAGAAAGCAATGCTCGACCGCCTTCGCAAGCCAGTATCACAAACGACAATGAAGCTAGCTCGCCCCAAGGTCCGTCATGATGACGGCTACCGCGCGGTGATGGCTTCTAGGTTAGTATCCGTATGGTGGCCCGGAACCTCGGGAGTCGGGCGGGCTGTTTGGGCTGCGACAAGCGCGTCTCCTTGGAGACGGCGACGGACTAGTGCAAGTTGGTAAACAGAGCTTTCTTTCACGTCTATCGTCTCAAATCCCATCCGTGGTGGTGGTGTGCAAGCAACGTGCGTGCACCGGGGCTGTGGACAATACGGACGGACGGATTAGTTACCAAGGCGCACTCAACAAGACGCAACGGTCTTCGTCCGAAACGTTGGTTTGCCATCATCCAGTACGGTCTCACGATAGAGTTGCTTTCCGGGTGTTGAGTTTGGGGAGACTTTCATGCTGGGTGGCCGCTGGCCGAGAAGTGCATTAACCGCCGCCGCCGACGCGTCGACAAAAGAGTTGCGTCCTTGCTTGTGGACCTCGTCAGGTTCAGGAGAGGCAGAGCAGACGCATGCGCCGGAGCCAAGTAAATTATAAGTTAAGCGGAGCGGTATTTTGTCGTCCTTGGTCGCTGGCCCTAGTTACTTTTAATTGGGTCTGGGTATCCTGATCGTCTTAATCTTAATTTCTGACGCGCTAGGCGAGATGCGCTAATGGATGGTTCCTGCGTCTGTGCACCCTGCCATCTCACCATTTGTTTCTTGCTCCCGCCTGCTCGCCTGCTCGCCTGCTTGCTTGCTCGCCCTGCCTGTGGAAACCTTGCAAGTGTGTGTGCTTTTGCGCTGGAGGGTAGCGAAGCTAAAGCCGCCACGAACGTGGGAGGAAAGACATCTGGTATGGATGGACTCGAGCGCTTCCTTCGTATGTTCCATCTGATATAGACTCGACAACAAGTGAACTCTTCAAGGTTCGGCGTCTTTTGACAGAAGGGTACTTTACCGACCTGGGAAGGCGGCCCCTGTTAGTTACCAGGCCTTTGGCTCCATTGGTCGCATCGGGTCTGGGCATCGGTTCATGCGTTTCGCTGTGCTCCCATGCATGCGTCTGTCTGGTCAGTGCCAGTGCGTGCGTTCCTCTGGCTCAAGTCTCGTTGCAACACGCTGGACCACTCTCCTTCCTCTCCTTCCATCCCCCAACCCTCACCAGGTCGTGTCAATTCACCTCGAACGGTTGAACCTGGAACCCTGGGCCATAATATCCCGCGTGCGTTTTCTTTTGCGTTATGTATGTTTCTCCTCGCTGCCGACCTAATACTGCCCACATACACTAGTGTCCATTTTATCTCCCTTCGTTGATCCCTACTCTTTCAACCACCTCACCTACACGGGTGCTTAGGCAGTCAGTCGGCCTTGTTTCTCGCAAGTCCACCCACAAGTCACAACCTAAGTTGCTTACTTACGTTGCGTGTTGGTGTGTCCGCTCTTCGTCAAGCACAACCAGCGTCAAGCCTCACACCTGACTGAACTACATGACGCCGTGAACCTTCTCATTCACCCATTTTCCTTTCCTAGGGGTCCTTCTCCAACTACCGACATTCGTTACTGCCCCCAATCAAACAAACAAAAAAGCACCGAGATTGATTGACCCACGCCCGTCAATTCGTTCGCCTTTTCGTAATCGCCATCCTTTCGGCAACCTCGCGCCAGCAACCAACACCAGCATTGTCACATCTCGTCGGATTGACTCTCAGACTCGCCCGAGGACTTTTGGTTACGATTACGGTTTACGGCTATCACTCCAACCAATTTCAGCAAAAAGCAACAACACAAACAAAAGTGCATACTGGCACAGGAGACAGCATCACGCTTTTCCGATCCCGAGCGGATTGTAACTTCGGGAACGGCTACCATCAGTTGACGGCGCCGCAGCCCATGGTCATAGGCGCGAGGCTCGCCGTTCGATTATCTGGATCGACCAGTTGGTAATCCTGATATTGGGTTCTGAACGACACAGCTTTCGTGCCCATGATTAGCGCCAAGTCGATTCACAGATTGCACGAACAGGTTACCACGGTCATTATGGATTCGTGCAGCTCGCGATGCGGAGAGAACTCCGAACAAAGAAGAGCGGAGCGGAGGGCGCGTGGGCGGAGGAGGACAACAACGAGAAATGCAGCCCTGCTGTTCCTTCTTACCGCGGCGTCTCCCGTCATGGCTCAGAGCGGCTGCGTCTCGTTGTCAGGATCCACGGCGTGCCCTGCATTTACGTCAGCCTCCATTTCGACGGCAAATAATCCCGTAGTAGGGCAATAGTGAGTGACGCTCCCGCGGCAGACCAGGGGTGACCGGCCGCTGACCTTTCTGTCCAGTCCCTTCCTCGCATTCGTCACGGACAGGGCCTCGTTTGATGACGGATTATCCCGATTTGTCGGTCAGGATTACGTGTCACACAAGTGAGTAGATCAACATGCCCATGTGGCGCGGCAGTGATACTAACTTGGCGCAGGTATCGCGATACCCTCGGGTGTGGCAACATCAACCTCGGCAACACGTCCAACCTGTACGCGCGGTTCACAACCTCGGTCATTTGCAATGCCATTATTCAGAATTCAATCGACCAATGTGGGAATACTGGCAATGCTGCTCGCCCCCTGTGCGCAGAATCATGCGTAGGTGTCTGTTCACATTGGACTCGGTACAGCGAACTAATCAACCATGTAGGCTCAATTTGCCGAGAGCGAAGCATATTTAGTAGCCGACAATGCCCTTTGCTCGAATCCCAACAGCAACGCGCAGGGCTTGATCCGCTCCGATTTTACGACGTGCTCACTGCCGGCTGAATCGTTGTCAAGTTCGAACTGCATACCGGCCATTGCGAATGAACCGGACAACTGCGGATACGGAACTAGCACGATTGGGCTGTGCTCGTATTGTTCGTCGGGTGGCATCAATTCGACAGATACCTGCTGCTACAGCTCGAGCGCCGAAACCCGGTGTGCTGGTGTCGTACTGCCCAACATCACCCCCACCATGAGCTTCACTAGCCCATCTTCAACTTCCACAGGAGCACCAACCGCATCCAATTCTGCCGGTGCGGCAGCAGCCACCACAAACAACGGACTCAGCGGCGGTGCTATTGCGGGAATCGTCATTGGCTCGGTGGTTGCGGCAGCGCTCCTTGCTTTCCTCCTGTTCATGTGCATTCGACTTGCCCGGAGAAGACGAGGGGACAGCCAAAGAGGCAGTGTTTTCAACCAACCCGCTCCCTCTAGAGGAGGATTGTCTCCGCAGGCGCAACACGCTCAGCCAACACAGCAGGTCCCTTCGAAAACCTCACCTGTTGCGCCTCAGGGCTACGAAGTGTTACCCGGAGGCAGAATTGCCCGAATGTCTGCGCTAGAAGGGCACTCTGGAGGTTCGCCATCACGGCATGGAGGATCACGGCACGGCGGAGCTAGTAGTACCAGACACGGAACCTCTGCTGGTGCTGCAGCCTTTGGCGCCGCGGCGGGCTATGCGGCCGGGAGAAGACGAGCAGGCGACACTCATTCATCCTCGGACGATTTTGGTGAAAGTCCCGAGTCAGAGGCACGTGCAGGAGTTCTACGCCCACCGCCGGCAACGAATCGTAGGCACGGCTCTTTGTCAAGCAACTCCATGCTCGCTGGCGAAACTCCCAGCTCGCCAACAAGTGCAGGAATGTCCTCGCCTCAAGGTGTGGCAAGCCAGCAGTCCGAACAGCTACCGTTTTTCAAAGATTACTACTCGCAGGACGACATTCATCCTGGAGCTCGGGTGGCTGTCCTCTGGGCTTACCAACCTCGCGCGCCAGACGAGTTCGCCCTGGAACGCGGAGACATGCTCAAGGTCGTGGGCATTTGGGATGACGGCTGGGCGACTGGTGTCCTGATGGACGAGCGCGCAGACGAATGGGAGGCACGGCGGCAGGCGCAAAGAGACAGCGGCGTGTCCAATGCCTCTGGCCGGGTCCGCGATGTTTCACCCCCAGTCAGTGGTGAAATCAAGGCATTCCCTCTCGTATGCGTGTGTCTTCCGGAACATTGGAGGAAGACTATCGAAGGAGATGGATCCACGGAGGCCAGCTCGAGCGCCCACCAAGGGAGTCATATATGACCAACTGGATGTTTACGTCTTCGGTCTGATCTTCTTCAAGGTGTTCTGTTCGCATTGCTTTGGCGTTGTCGGATTTCTAGCTTTGCCCTCATGATTTCTTGCACCCGCTTACGATTCTCGCAACTTCTCACACACCCTCCCTTCTCACCTCGTTGATGGTAGGCGGCCGCACCACTGTTCATATCCTGGCACGTCACTTCAAGGAGCCCAAGACGCAGCACATAGACACGACAAAAATGCATTTGCAACGATACGCTTAATGTCACCAGTCCTAGACAACCTAATTCACACTGTCCCAGACCATGTTGGATCTGAGATCGGACGGTGGTCTTTTGGATGCCCACCTACTCTGGTGGTACTCCTGTACGGGCCATCATCAAACACGAAGAGACGCACTAGAGAGCACCTAATTGTTCGCGATGCATTGCCCGCTCCCCTGTTTTCATTCTTGATTTTACGATATACCCGGTTCTAGCAGACAGGCGTCTTGCAGAGGATCCCCGGCTGTGGGGAGGGCCGTTACACTGTTCCCAACTCTTGAAGGTTGGCGGCACAGCTGAAGTTGATGGGGAGGTGGTATTATTTGCGACCTACATGTTTAGAGATGATGGGCGAGTTTGAAACTTTAGATACACCTACACTACCGTCGTGGCGGGCTTGTATGGCTTATCCATTCTATGGGCGTCTCGGTCAAGGCCTTGACGGTTCCCATTTCAAACAAAGGCATAAAGGCCGTCGACCTTTCTTCACAACGTAATGTGTATTGACGTATCGTTGGATGTGCCTGCTTCCCGTGACTTGAAGCGAGCGGCCTGCCTCCGCAACCGAAAGTTTGCCGGTTGGCGTCTGGTCCAAACTCCGGAGATGTTGAAACTGCGGCTTGGGGTCGCTGAACGGAACATGTTGGCACGATCGTGATATCAATCGAGAGTTGTGAATTACACATCATTAAGGGCGGTTCCGCCATAGCCTCGAAGCGAAGAATACCAGGTATGTATAACGTGCCTTTCAGATTCCAGATAAGACCAAACTTTTCAGTGTATAGCGAAAACGTACCATTACATCTGGCTGGTCCTGAACATCCATGGGAAACCTGTATATTCACGGGGCAATAACTTTGCTTTGTACAGGATATTTAGAGAAAGGGGGCTCCGAGTCCCCGACTGCATCCGTCTGCCAGTTACGTGGGTCAGGGGTACCTAACCTAGTGCACATCGAGGCCGTGATATCTCTCCACGTCCAAGATCGCCTCTGTATCGGTAATGAATCTCAGGGCGGGACGGATCGGATTCACACGAGTAATTATGGATCATGACGCGAACATCACACGCGTACCGTAGTAGTGTTTTCCCCAGTGCGCGGTGCGACGGACGCTGACGACTGGGAACCTATAGGGTCTAGGCTATAGGCGTTGGGTCTTATGTAGCCCACACCCGTAGCGCAACTGCTTACAGAGTACTGTGATATGATGTTTATGCGGCCAGCGTGTGTGGGACAAGTCCACTTCACCTACTGGGCAAGAACAGCCCAGGCTCAGTAGCCAGCAAGGTTTGGCCTGTTCCCCTCCCTTCGGTCTACGGTCTATCCGTCCCCCCTCGCCGCTTTTCACACGTGGCCGCCCGTCGGATAGGCTGGTCACGAAGCATGCGGCAAAGTCAACTTTCGCCGTCGGGGAAGAGATTGGAGTCGCTGTTATGAAGGGGAGGGGAGGGGGTCCTGCTTTCGCAAAGCCCGAGGAGTTAAGTCGGCTAGTTAACTACTTAGTCACCTTCCTCATATTTTGTACACGACGACGGTGGGGTCGTCGGGGGCACGACAGAGTTAAAGTAGCTTGAGTGATGTGATGCTGATAGTCACGTTCCATCCGCTCTGCCTCGTGGTCGCAATCGGAAGCCGACTAAATCACGGAGTACGTACTCCGTAGTAGTGACTACGTAGTTACCCGGTAACTAAGTTAGTTCACAGGCGAGGTGGAAAATACTCGGGGGCAGCGGGGGCTAATAAGTCTTCTACGTACTACGGTAGTATATCGGGCCTTTGTTAAGGGTCAGGGGTGTCAAATAGAGTTTCACGCTAGTTAGCAACGATCGTTTTGATTCCAACAGGGATGACGCCTCGAGCTGCCTTTGCCTTGCCTGCCCTCTGATCGATCGTCGTGGTTGGTCAGCTTGGGATGCCTGGCCGAGTGCTCCATGGCGGAAACGTTGCCGTCTTGGGGGGTTCGTTTGTCGTTCCTGTCGCCAAGACAGACAGACCCCTGGCCTGCCCTCGGGGATGCTGATCTTTGTCATGTTATATACCCGTGACGCGGATTCTTGGAGTCGCTAGATTAGACTGCATACGAAGGTTTCCCACAGCCTCTGCTGACACTTGTTGACCTAGCTTCGTAAGATCCTCGTCTGGGACATCATATACCCGTCCTTCGTACTTAAGCTGGGCCTATGATAGCTACCGGTATACTAGTCATACATAGGTAAATATATACCACACTATTTTGCATCCCCGGGGCTGCATTAGTCAAGCTAGCCTTCCTACAGGTTACAGAGGTGACGGTTTGTCCCGCCAGCGCGAGACGAGATAATCCTCAAGTTCGTCTATCAGCTCGACGGGAAGAGCACTGGTCCATGAAGGAGGTTGCAAGGCGGAAGAGCTACGACACGCTAAACATTCAGCTCCGAAGTCCAAAAATCAATCTGGGCCTTACACGTTACCCCCCCCTGCAAGCCGCCTCTACGGTCCTGGAAATTTCGGCATGATTTCCCGATCTGTCCGTAGCGGCTTCACTGCTGGGAACTTTTCAATGCTGATGGCTTTTCATTGCTGGAGACGCTTTATTGCTGGGAACTTTTTCATTGCTGGGAACAAAGTCTAGGTCCTGCCACTGTGGGTGGGAAGTGGCATCGACATTATCACCAAACACTCCTCTGAGCTGGAGTCTATATTGTGACCCTCTTCTCCTCCTCCGCCCCCTGCACCGTAGCGACTCTGTTTCCTCCGTGCGGGGCTCAAGTCTGTCATTTGCGTATTTTCGACATCGACGTCGACTCCTTTCGCGATTCGTATACTGATGTGCCGGCGACGAGCCACCGAACCGTTGGTGGAGTATGGCCCGCGTGTCGGCTGTGGGACGCTCTTCTGGAAACGCTTCGGCACGAACGTCGTGTACATCTTCTGCCTAAAAGGCCTAGTGGTGCCAAAGACTACGAAGGCGAACAGTCCCGGCGTGACACCGGGTGCGTTTAATAATATGGTTTGTCTGGCGCGCGCGGCACTGAAGTCGGGCGCTTCGGCGAGGGCGTCCAGTGTGTTATTTTGCTGGCCGATGAGTTGAAACATGAAGTTCATCACCTCGAAAAGGCTGCGTTTGGTGTCAGCGCCACGCTTTCAACTGCACAGTTGTCGTAGAAAAGGCTGTACTTACGAGAGAACAGCAAAAGCAATTGTGAAGCGTACCATGAGCCACCGGTCATATATCCCCTGGGGCCGCTGGTTCGTCGATCCTGCTCTACTTTGCGACGCATTCTGGTCGGCAGACTTTCCGCCGTACCCTACATTCCAGCGCTTGAGTTGACGCCGCGTCTTGATGTATTTCTTGAGTATGAACAACAGGAAAATGCTTCCAACCCCACAGCTAAGGGCGACTAATCATCTTTAGTTAGCCATGACTTCTTATTCGACGACAGAGGAATGACCTACAGATGAGATCGGCCATGAGGATGAACCCGACAAATGAAGATTGCACAGCTTTGAGTTGGAGGAGAGAAATGGTTATGGCTGGAATGACCACGGATATAACCTTGCCAGCTGTGTTGACCTGGGCCAGAATGCGCCCGACTCGAGGCCTTTCTGACCAGCCATACACGGACTGTAGAAGCGCAAATGCCCTGTTCAGGATTAGTCGGCCGCGTATATGGGTGCTGGCAGGAACTCGTACCAGAATAAAACTAGCATTGACTGGACGACATATGAATAGTATTCTGGTTCTTGTCAGTACGGATATATAGAGACCATAGCGTGCCTATAACTCACGGACATAGTACAACACCAAGTCTACCCCTACGGAGCCGTTCGCGATGACGAGCTCTGGGTTTCCGACATTTTCTTTCTTGTGACGGAACTGGGCAGTAACAACGTCTTTCCAGAAACTGAATGGATCAGCAGGGGCCTCGAACACAGTGTACGTGGTGCTTACATGTAATCGTGGAACTGCTGAACGATACTACAAGTAATGGAAAGCAGGATGAAGAACGATATGCAAGCAACGTCTAAGAACAGAGATCAGCACATGGGCCTAGACCAATATAAAGTGCCGTGTGTTCACGGGGGGGGTAAAACTTACAGCTGAGCATCTCATCGTGAACCACGACGAGCCAAATCAGTGTGATGATACAAAACCAGGAAACGAAAGAGTAGAAGAGCACGCCGATGGCGACACCGACTGCTCCGGTTGGAAGTTGTAGCATGCCGTCAACGATCTCGACACCAGCAGGGACGGAGATAATGTGAGATATTCCAGGCGTCGCACGCTGCGCGATGCCATCGGAGGTGGGAACATGTTTATTTTAAACCAAACCGGCAGCCGAGCACTTATAGATTCAGTACGTAGAGGCTAGGCGGAGTTGGACCGCACAGCAGCTGTGCAGTGTCGCCCCCCGAACAAGGCGCAACTCAGCTGGACCGGATGGACCGACTCGGGTGTTGCAACTTACTCGTGATTTTCTAGCCGATAGAAACAGGTGGGCATGGGATTCATGCGTGGAGGCCTGGCCAGGGTTGTCCCCAGTCCTTCACATGTGGATCTTCTCCAGTTATGATCTTCGATCAGCAACATGATGCCGGCCTTGGCCCAGCTGGTTGGTGGGCTACCGTACGGAGTACCAATACGACCCAAGGGAGCCATCTAGGTTACGGTTGGGTGATCTAGGGCAGCGGCTGTGACGAAGACCGAACAACGACTGTCCCTCGGGGAGGTAGTGGTTTCTGGGGGATAAAGTGCACACCCCGGGCCCCTGTCGACGATGTCTATGCGAAACCCGGCCGCGCCCAGCGAACCGGTACAGTACGGGGCGGTGCATGCCGAAAGCGGATCGTCACTGGTAATCCACACACAGCCCGAACTGGATCAGACTTCTGGTGGGCAACGCTGTTCTTTTTTTGGGAGGGGCAGCATTGAAAATAGCCCAGCGTTGGGGGGACAGCTGCTCCCGCACGAGTCCGAGACCTTAACCGGGAAAAGTGCGTCATCGTTGCTGCGCACCACGGCCGGAAGATGATTTATACAAGGCAAATCGTTTCTTACCCGCTACTCTACGCCATGGTCAAACTTTGCGCGTCGAACTGCATTTTAAGGTTAGTTGGGTTTCCATCACCCGTTCGTACCTGTATGGATGGAAGCTCCTGAGTCCTGACAGCTAACGCTGCTGTAGCGCACCTAACAAATTTATAAACTAGCTAATAAGCCCGGTCGTTATTACTCTAGCAGTAGCGCCCCGCTTTCCGAGAGCTTTAGTTTCTTTCGTCCGATAATAAACCGCGTAAATATTTATCTGAAGGGCGCCGGTGTTTTTCTCGTTGGCGGCAAACAATTCTGCCACCAACTAGGAAGATAGGTGCAATGTCTATCAGCGCTAGAGACGATGCACATTTACTTTAGTCATATCTTCTTGCCTGTCGTCTAACAGATGCGACGGTTACCGGAGCACCTATTTGTAAGACGGCTACTTGGGTGTCAAGCTCGTAACGTTTGATCGGTTGCTTCACTAGGGCACTTGCTAGTAGACAATGCGGTCACGGATTTTCTTTCCTGTGGATAATGATGATTCTGTGTAGCAGAAGTATTTGCTCTCGCTAGATCTGTATGGGAGACAAGGCATGATTCTTGGATGGCTAAGAATGAGTCATGACACATAGTCGTACGCAGTATGTAGCATCAAACACAGGGTGGCTATGAGTCCTTGGATCCGTACTGAGGCATCGATGGAAGCAAGATTTATGCTACCTGTGTCGGCGCTCAATAGTGTCTCACCGGAACCAGCTGCCAAAGGCTTCCGTACGGATTCTTCTAGCGCAGACGACGCCTTCCATACGTAATAGCTCCCAGCTAGGTTAGATTAGGTAATGCCGGGTGGATCACAGTATACACAGTACCTCCTTGGCGAAGACCTGATGTTCATCTGAAAGATTGGTGGGAGCCCAGACCCGTCCCTTCCTCTCGAGCCGTGGCTATCCCATTTACGCGTCATTTTTTGCGAGCGTAATCGCATAAACACAGTGGCTGCAATTAGTTCATCGAGTAAGTTACCTATCTACGGCCTATAATTCGATTCTCGGTCAGGGGTTGCAGAGAGGTACGGAGTAAGTAAAGCATCATTCGCCAGCAGCTGCTGGCAGCTACCCCGCGCTAAGCTCACGGTGGGGCATGCATGCACATTGCAGGCAACCAGTCCATGACACAACTGATCTTCTTCTTGAGATGCCCTTCCTCCATGCATACAAACCCTTCTTCGACCTTCACACTTCCAACTCGCCTGGCGACTAATTCTTCCACAAACTCTAATACCTCATCCAATCTACCCGTCTCCTTCTGCAAACCCTACCCACGCTTCAACGAAGAACCAATAACTCTTTCCACACACCTCCATCGAGTCGAGCGCTTGATGACGAGCGCGATGTCTACAAATCCTCTAAGTCCATCCGCCTTGCTTCAGGCTATGGCGGATGCTCTTCCCACCAAGGCACCAGGCGATACAACGTCAGTTCTAAGCAGTTCCCACGATGCTCTCGCACTCTTCACACACGCGTGCATGGCCAACCTTGGCTACCGGCTGCTAGGGTTTGATGAAAACAAGCTCAACGAGGCACAATGTCGCGAACTTGCTCCGCGCCTCCCCGAGAACTGGAACGCATCCTTCAACAACTGCACGTTCATATACGCGCATTCGCAATCAGCGCTTCGCTTCGTCATCAAGATCGACCGCCTGGGAGGCAAAGCCGAGATCCGAGGTTTAGCTCTCCAAGATGAGCGCATCGCTCGTGTCGAAATCACGTCAAAGGACTTCATCTCGAACGGCGCACTTCCAGTCCGAATCAAAATGACCCCCGAGTCCACCGAAGACCGATCCGACCTCCCGGAGAAGCTCAAAGAAGTCTTCATCCGTGAGAGCCGCATCACTGATCTGGCCAGCCTCATCAAGGTCAACATCATCCAGAAGCTGCTGCCGTCTCTACAAAAGGATGGCTACGAGGAAACCCCAGACGATCGTATCGCACGAGAGGATGCTGAAGGAGTTGGACGTCATCCTCCCCGAGAGCCGGTCATGCCAGATTCCAGACCTCGACCGGCACAACCTCGCCCGTTTGACGATCCGCTCAGTGCACATCCTCGCCGGCCTATTCCACAGGGAGATTTCCCTCCGCCTGGATTCGACGACGAGCTGGACATGAACCGGCCCCTGCGTGGGTTCCCCCGGGTCACCTGCCTTTCGGAAACATCGGCAGTGATGACTTGAACCCTCCAGGCCTTGGACCAAATGATCCCTTTCGACCAAGTTTCGGAGGCCTGCCGAGACCGGGTGGAGGTCAAGGCATGCATCCCACCTTTGGTCAGATTGGCGGGGGTGGCATAGGAGGTGAGCCCTACGACCCCCAGGCCCCGCCTGGTGCCCGGTATGATCCGATTGGACCAGGAGACCCTCGACTGGGTGGAAGAGGCCCTCGTGGCAATAACAACCCCTTTGGAGGCCCTGGCGGCGCTTTTGGTGGAGGGTTTGGTGGTGGCTTTGGCGGAGACATCATCTGAACCATGGGTGCCAAATTGTATGACATGGGGGTGCAGTGACTTGCTCTTGGTGGCGATGGCCTCACTCAGGATGTATGAGTATGATAGCGTGGGCAGGCTGCCACAGTGTAATGAAATTATGGGCAACGAATGAACGAAAAATATTGAGGGTACCAAAATCGACGATAATCAGATATATACACAAATTCTCTACCGTTTCTCGTATCTCGCAGCTATTTCAGGCCACGTCACATGTTTGCTCGAACAGACTCAAAAAACGAGGACAGCCTATCGTGCGCGGACAACAACAGACAAGTTGCGGTGACAGGTTCCATTTCTGACAAAGCTGGCGTGGTGTCTTGATACAGTGCTTGGGTGTACGTAATCGCCAGCAGGAGTTATCTCAGTCAATACATCCTCGGCTTTTGGTACAATGACTCTTAATCTCATCGTGAGAATTCTACTCAACACACAAGCGGATTGTATGTCGGCAGAGTCCGGGCAACTTACAAGCTCGTTCGGTTGTAGCAAGCTTTCCGGGGCTATAACGTCCACTTCATGATGTTGACGACATAGGTGATGACATGCCTTCGATCTCTTCCGCCCTTGCTTCTTCGACCCAACACTGAAAGAATAGTGGCCCAGCCTCCACGGTTCTAATAGGCGTTGCCTTCGCACCCCCGACATCATCACCTGCCACTGGTCTTGTCTTGGACTTGGTCTGCAAACTGGGCTGCGAGGGGATCCAATGCTGCGGATACTGGGCTCGTACATAGGGTCAGTAATTAAACATCTGAGTGGGTTCGAATCAGCGGGAAGTGTGCTCACGCCGATAGGCGCCTCGCCTTCGTCTCTCAACTCGACTGCAACGGTGAAGCTGCACCCTTCAGGCAGGGCGTCCATCTTGTCAGCCGTGTACGCCATCCTCCCGACGGCAGCCCGGAGCGCCTCATCCACATCAGTCCAGTTGACGAACCCATCCGGAGTCGAGCCCTCGCCCTCGCCCTCGCCCTCGCCACCGGCCCTCAGATCCCGCGCCCTCCCTCCGGGCCCCACACCCTCGTCCTCCTCGTCCCGACGGTTGCCCTTGGGCTCCTTGACGCCCGTCCAGGCCGGAAAAGCGCTCACGTCAATCATCCAGCGCTCAAGCACGGCAACGTCGACGTCGTGCACGACGATGGCGATGCGCGAGACGACGCCCTTGGTCAGCTGGGCCTTGATAGCCTCCACGGCGTCCCGGATCCAGTCGCATACTGATGGGTGACGCGACTGGTTGACAACCAGGTTGTAGGCGCGCGTGGTGAGGAAGGTGGCCTTTGGGTACAGCGCCCGGTGGTACAGGATGTTGTGGATGGAGACCGTCAGGAAGTGGGTGAAGGCAGACAGAAGGTGGGAGGCTTGCGGGAGGCTGAGTGATGGGCCTGCTGAGGCTGGAGGTCGTTGGGGGGGTGGCATTCTTTGTCAGCGGCTGAAATGGAGCAAGGGGAAGCTGGGGAGTTGGGACGTCTTTTGCTATGCAAGTGCTCGATGAATGGTTGGTTTCCGTTGGGTTTGTGTTTTTTGTCACAAAGTCCTTGCGTTGGTAAAGGGGGGAAGGGGGGGGTGCAACTTTCAACAACCCATGTCTATACAGACTGAGGTTTGGGACCCAGGCACTATCGGGTTGCCATGACTTCCCACGTGGTTGTGTTCAGCCCTATGAAGAAGTGAAGTGTGGTCAATGGGTGTGAGTGGCGGACCGGGTAAGTTAACTAATTTGTCTAGTCTAGTTCCCATGAACGCTCGAAGACGCGTTGAGGGGTCAACTAACTTGCATCAAGCGCGTTAAGTGAAAACGCACGACACCATAGTCACACTTACTAATCTACTGGGAGGCCAAGATGATTGCGGCAGGTTGGGATCGACTCAACATGTCTGTAAGCAATATCGTCTTGTATAAGTGTCATGTCTCTTCGTATAGCAATCAAACTGTGTGGCCTGACTGCTCATGCACATCGACCGTCAGAACCAGAGCGCGCTGTTCTCGCCCCGCCATCCAACAGTCTAACTTACTAACAGTAACTATGTAGTTACAGGGTCTTGGCATGAAGCGCTTGATCAAACACACACATGCACCCTGCAAACCAATTCCCTTCTTCAGCGTTAACCCAGTCTGCCCAACAGCCCCAAGAAGACTTTGTCATGGATGAGATGAGATGCTGCGCAGGATGAAAAGTCGTCCAAGTGATGTTGTCCGTACCTTCCTCGACTACCTTACACCGCGCCCAAGACATTCGGGCTGTCGACTACTCCACCTGTTTCAAAACGGCACCTCTCGAGTGGAACGGCAACGGGATTCGAGTAAACATCCCCCCCCACCAAGAAATTGTTCCCCAATTCAACTGGAACTGGAGGCGGTAACGCGCGTTGGATCGGCAACAACTCCAACTTCGCAACGCACCTTCTTTTCGACTTTGGCACCAACCGCGACTTGGTGTTTCCCGGAGACCACCCTCAGTTACCCACACGCAGCACTCGAGCATCCCCCTGGAGTCCGAGTTCGGGTTGTTTTGTAAAGGCACTTGCTTCTCACTGATCAGCTGTCGGCATCTACATCTATCTACAGACTACAGTACCAATACGACATCGCGGGGCACTCGCTCTACTCGATTCATCTTGCTTCCCTCCGCCAGACACGCACCCCCTCCATCTCATTCACCGACGACGGTAAAATGGCGACATTAGAGGACCAGCTCGTCCAGGTGCTGCAGAACACGCAGCTCTCAGCCGAGGGGCCTCGCAAACAGGCCGAGCTGGATCTCAAACATGCCCAGACAAACCCTGCCTACCCTTTGTCGCTCGCCAACATCGCCAGCCATACCTCCATAAGTCTCGAGATCCGTCAAGCTGCCCTCTCGACCCTGCGCCTCTTCATCGAGAACAACTGGAGTGGTGAGGGTGACAATGGTCCGACCATTCCCATATCCGACCCCATCAAGGAGCAGATCCGACCTGTCCTGCTGCAGCTCGCACTGAGCTCCGACGATGAGCGCAAGATCAAGACAGCAGCCAGGTATGTCTTCAACAGTCGTCGTATTGGTAAAATAGGGCACGGTGACAAGTCTGCACCATGCTCCTGGCATGGCGCCGGGGTTTTGCGTTTCTTCTATCCCAAGAACCCGTCTATACCATCAGGCAATGACCAGAATGCTAACAGATGGACAGTTTCGCTGTTGGCAGGATCGCTAACGTCGACTTCCCCGACCAGTGGCAGTCTCTGTTGCCTACTCTCCTGAGCACCATCCCCAGCGGCTCCGAGGGCCAGCTCCATGGTGCACTCAAGGTCCTCAGCGACCTCGTCGACGAGTCCCTGAGCGATACCCAGTTCTTCTCCATGGCCCAAAATATTGTCAACGTCGTCCACGAGGTAGCCGTGAGCGAAGTCAGAAAACCAATTATCCGTGCCTTGGCCATTTCCGTTTTCCGCGGCTGCTTCGATCTGATGGATCAGGTCAAGGACGACCATCCCAAGGAGGTCAGGGGCTTTGCCGAGCAGGTCCTGTCGGTCTGGTTCCCCTTCTTCCTGCAGATCATGAAGATGCAACTGCCGCTACAAGAAGGTGAGCCCGCTGCCACCCAACCCAAGAGCTGGGACGGCATCATTGCGCTCAAGCTGCAAGTCGTGCGGTGCCTCCTCAAGGTCAAGACCGTCTTCCCGCAACTGTTGTTGCCAGAGACGCCAAGGTTCTTCGAAGCTGCCTGGGAGGAACTTTCGCTCCTGGCTTTACCCTACGAACAGCTATACATCGAAAATGAAACGGCCCAGGGCCGACTTGAGGACGCCGATGGTCTGCCTTACACCCTGGACTTTCTAGTTCTCGAGGAGCTCGATTTTCTGAACGGTTGTCTCCGAGCGAAGCCCGTGCAGCAACAACTCGAGGCTGAGCTCAGCAAATACGCCGCAGCGCACGAGACACCATGGGTTCTGGATATGATGAAGCTCGCCACATCATACGCACGCATCACTCGCGAAGAAGAAGACTTGTGGGAGATTGACGTGTCACTGTATTTGGCCGAGGAGTGGTCAGTGAGCGCCAACTACACGCCGAGAACAGCCTGTGGTGACCTTCTCTGCAAGCTTGGCGAGTGGTTGAACCAGCGTGCCTTGGAGGGCCTGTTCGCTTACACCAAAAGTCTTTTCCAGACTGATGCGCCAGCATGGAGAAGCCAGGAAGCCTCAATGTTCTTGCTTAACATGCTTGTTAGCGACTTCCTGGACTGTGGTAAAGATGTGCCTCCGGAGATTGCTCAGGCGTACTTGGAGCTCATCGAGTACGCCCTCAGCCGGCCGGAGCAGCATCTGCTGCGGGGCCGTGGTTACCTTGTTGCCGGCGTTCTTGTCAAGTGCCATCCCATTGTTGGCGGTTTGCTGAACAGAGTTATCGATGCGATCAACTCGGAGAGCTCCGAGCTGGTTCAGGTAGCCTGCATCAGAGCTCTCGAGGGCTTCATCGAGGGCGGTGTTGTCCGCATAGACCACCAGGCGAACATCGTGCAGGCCATTGCCCAGTGGGTGCAGGCCAAGGATATGACTGAGATAGAGGAGGCCGATGATCTACTAATAAGCTTGGCAGAGACCCTTCGAGCTGCCATCAACATCGACAAGCGTGTGGCCCTGTCCAACGACGTACCAGCCCTGGATCTCCTGTTCCTTATTGCCAAGCATGGCGCCAACAACTTCCAGGTCACAATGATGATTTGCGAGGCCTTTGAGGACATCGTTCAGACCATGGCCGATCCCCGTCAATACCAAGCCCTGTGCGAAAAGGTTCTTCCTTCGCTCACCAGCACGTTCGATGTTGCTAATGTCACATCGGATGACCCCCTGGTGACATTCGCGACCGAGCTGATGGCTGCCTTGACTCAGTACGGCTCCGAGCCTCTCCCTCCTGGATTTGTCCAGGCTACCCTGCCCAAGCTCAACCGGCTCCTGATGGAAAGCAACGAGGGAGAAGTCCTGCGTCCGGCGGCTGAATCGGTCAAGTATCTGCTGGCACATGACCATCAACAGATGTTCAACTACCACGATGAGAGCGGCCGCTCCGGTCTAGAAGTCTGTCTTCACATCATCGACCGTTTATTGGGCAACGGCATCGAAGATAACGCGGCTTCCGAGGTCGGTGGACTTGCAGCAGAGCTCGTGGAAAAGGCTGGTCACGAGAGACTGGGTCCTTTCCTGCCGCAACTTCTCCAGGCAGTTGCCAACCGTCTGGCCACGGCTGAAGCCGCGCCGTTCATTCAGTCATTGATCCTCGTCTTTGCCAGACTGTCCCTTGTGGGTGCCCACGATGTCGTTGAGTTCCTAAGTACTATTCAGATCGGCGGCGAGGCAGGATTACAGGTTGTCCTTGGCAAGTGGTTGGAGAATTCGGTCAACTTTGCTGGCTTCGATGAAATTCGTCAAAAGTAAGTGCCTTGCCCTTGTTTTGATACGCCAGACTCAAATGGACGACATGCCCCACTGGTCGACAGCCATATCCATGACTGCTTTAGCAGTGTTGCATATGAGTCTACTGAACCCCCCCCTTCCCCCTTTCTTTTAACATGAGCTACCTGTTCAGCGCCTCCCCGAACCATGCTAATACTTACACCATTAGTGTCATTGCCCTGTCGAAGCTGTACAGCCTCAACGATCCACGCCTTGCTCAAACCATGGTAAAGGGCGATATGATCATCCCTACCAGTGATGTGATTATGACGCGTTCAAGGGCGAGACAGAGTAAGTGTTTCAGTATGTTCACTGGTCACAGTCCTTCCTGCCACTTCAGGGATGAACTAACACGTCACTTCAGATCCTGACAAGTTTACCATCGTTCCTGCCACGCTCAAGATCCTCAAAGTCTTGATTGAGGAGCTGTCTTCGGCTTCTGGCGCTCAGAGTGCAGCTGCTGCGGCAGCAGCAGCCGTCAATCAGTTTGCGGACGAAGACGAGGATGACGATGGCTGGGAGGATGACGACGTCGTTGACCTCAACC
This sequence comes from Arthrinium puccinioides, assembly GCA_022414665.1. Lineage (NCBI taxonomy): Eukaryota > Fungi > Ascomycota > Sordariomycetes > Amphisphaeriales > Apiosporaceae > Arthrinium > Arthrinium puccinioides. The sequence continues at coordinate 1,238,553 of JAIUNF010000004.1, forward strand.
TTGGCAGCACCAAAAATGATCTCATGGGATTCCTGGAGGCCTCTAGTATGCGTCACCGTGACGATGAGACAAATACTTATCTGACGGAGTTCTTCATTCGCGCCGCTCAGGAGAACATTGCCGACTTCAAGGTATGGTACGAGAATTTGACGGTGGAGGAGCAGGCCAAACTCAACAGCTTGGCCAGCGCGCAGCAATAAACATCGGTATTGGACATAATCTTTAGGTGGAGCTAGCTTCGATAGGCCACCGGATATTGTCAATGTAGGCGCGAACATTGTCATGGGGACTTGGGAGGTTCGCTGCCGCTTTGAAAGGCGTTGCATTCCATTAATGACTGACGAGGGGTGAGATGAATGCTTTAGGCGGTTGCAACAAGGTAGAAAGGCCGCCGTCGTTGGCCAAGAATGAATAACGACAATTGTGGTCTGGTGAAGCTTAAACAGTAGATAATCGACGAATTCCATCAGTTTTACATATTCATGATGTAATCTTGGTGTGAAGCCATGATTTGACTGAAACCTGCAGGTCAAAGGGTGCGTCATGGCCAAATTGCGCGAGGACTGGAAAGGGGTCAGGCTGATGCTAATATTTCTCTCGTACCATCAATTTTACCCAAGTGACTTACCTAAGTAAAGACTCTGAAGAGGTGTAAATAGTTAGAGCATAGCATCACGCTGGGCTTGTAAGCCTTCTCTATACCTACATTCCCGTTACCTAGGTCCTTCACAATCAAACAAGGTTATGGGGCATGTGTTCCCGCTCCTGGATGTTTCGATATGTCATTACAAATTAATTAGCAGCCTTTATAGCATTGCTTGTCACTTATCATCTAGGCTAAATGTTTTTCAATCAAACAAAAGCACACCCCCCGACAGTAGCCCAGAGGCTCCTGACTTCCTTAGTAGCTCAACAAGATCGTTGTGCCCGGCCGCAGCCGCCGTCATTACCGCCGTCTGTCGATTCCACCCGGATGGGGCATCAATCTCGGCACCGGCCTCGAGTAATTTTTCTACAACCTTGATGTGCCCTTTTTGTGCAGCGGCATGAAGGGCTCTACCCCCTTGAATGAACTTCCTTCCATATTAACGACAGCCCCAGCCATGAGGAGAATCTCCACAACCTCAAGGCTCCCCGCCCAACTCGCAGCTTGCAGCGCCGTCAGACCCTTATGCCGACTCGGCGGCGCATTCACATCGGCACCGCGCTCAACGAAGAGCCTCGCCATGTCAGCATGCCCCACTGACGCCGCCGCGGCCAACGCCGTGCGGCCCGACGTGCCGGCAGGCCTCGCGTTGACGTCGGCGCCGGCCCCGAGCAGCAACTCCACCGCCGCAGCGTGCCCAAACTCGGCGGCGGCCTGTAGCGCTGTGCGGCCGGCGTAGCGCAGCGCGGGGGCGTTGACGTCGGCGCCTCGGGCCAGGAGCAGGGACACGATGGCGACGTGGCCGGCCTGGCAAGCCTGCTGCAGCGCGTTCCTCTGCCCGTTGTTGCCCCCCCGGCGCGTTGACATGGGCGCCCGCGGCCAGCAGTCTACGGGCGACGTCCTCGTGCCCGTGCAGACAGGCGGCCTGCAGGGCCGTGTTGCCGTAGTAACCCGTCGGCGGGGCGTTGACGTCTGCCGAGGCCTCGAGGAGGGATTCCACGAGGGCGAGGTCGCCGTCGTTGCTGGCTAGCTGGAGGGGCGTCCAGCAGGTGTCTTCTGCGTCTGTTTCGGTGTCTTCTAACATGGAGGGCAGGGCTAACGACGATGAGCCGGGTTGGCCTAGGGATTTGGAGGAGATCATGGGGTTTGACAGTAAAGTGAGTGAGCCCCTGGATGAGGTATCCGCAAGGCAAGTAGGGAGTAAGTAGTCTCTGCTCTTGAGAAAACTAAGAGTGCTGCATCTTTTGGATCATAACATCAATATTTGTAAACGTATTGCCTGCCCAATGAGTGAGCGAGGATGACTTTGCTTTGGCTCTGTCATCCGGGAGTAAGCAGATTGTGCATGAGGGTAGTTCAGCTGCTAGGACGATTAGACCGTTTCTTGGTTGCAGAACTTGAAGGGGGGTAAAGTAGGTATATATTGTACCCCTTTGATACCCGACCAAATGGGTTGAAGGTTGCACCCCGGAACCGACTAAAATAAACGAGACGATCGGTGATTTATGTTTATTCCACTGGAACAAACGTTTGGCGGTCTAATAATTGTTCTTAGTCGGCACGTAGCGTGGCACTTATTAGACGCAGGCATTCCGGATTTAACCGTTGGCCAAGGCTTATCTCCAGCGCCTCACGGTGTCATAGAGCGCCAAAACCTCAAGCTCTTATCGACCTGAACACACCCCCCCCCCTCCCCACGTACACCACATTCTAAGCTCAACATCGGAGAGCCATGAGCAGAGCACCAACATGGCCTACGTAGTGCCAATCCACCGAGCTAACAGTGTCCGACATGCATTGCGCGCACTCGTGTTCCCCGAATCTGGGGAGGAGTCTCTGGTTCTTGCGTGAGTCTGCTTTCGACTGCGGTGGCGGCGAGCAAACAGCAGCTAACCTCTGGCCCCAAACGACAGCAAGGCAAACCGCCTCGAGTTCTGGAAGGTCGACAATGTATCCGGCACGCTGGTCCTCGAACATACCAAGGTCCTCAATGGCACCATTACCATGCTCCAAAGGCTGCGACCACGAGACATCGACTTCGACCAGATACTCGTTGGGACAGATCGCTTTCAGTACTTCACCCTTGGCTGGGACCCCGAAGTTCGGTCGTTGGTGACGTTTAGTGAGCTATGGGACAGTTCCGAAAAGTACATGAGAGACTCCCAAAGCCAAGACCAATGCCTCGTAGACCCGACCGGCTGTTATATCGTCATGCTGCTCTACGAGGGCGTATTAAATGTTGCACGAATGAATCAGACAAAGGCCAAACGCCTTGCGGTATATTGGCAGGAGCAAGTGCGCATCAGGGAGTTGTTCATCAAGTCGGCGACCTTCCTGCACGTCGAGACGGGCCATCCCAAGGTCGCCTTCTTGTACCAGACGAGCACCGATACCCCCGATGCGCAACTGGTCACCTACCACCTGTATGCCGACGACAGAAAGACCAAAGTGTCCGACTTCGACACCAAGGACCAAGTGGACCGCATGGAGATTGAAGACCCCGGCGCCGCCATGTTGATACCCGTAGGCAAGGGCGAGGTAGACCAGAAGCGCTACATCACCCGCGATATCACTCAGGCACGGGCTCAGCTCGGCGGCTTCATTGTTGTGGGAGAGACGAGGCTGTTGTATTACGACGACGCCGCCAAAGTCAAGGTCGAGACTGCGCTTAGCGAAGCCTCCATCTTTGTCGCCTGGGCCGAGTACGACGTATCACACTACTTTGTTGCCGATGACTACGGAAATATGTGGATGCTGGAGATCATGCTAGACGGCAACGCCGTGGTTACGGGCATGGAAATGATGAAGATTGGAGTCACTTCGAGAGCCAATGTCATGGTCTCGCTAGGCAACGGCTTGCTTTTCGTCGGCTCGCACTACGGCAACTCCCAGCTCTTCCGATTCGACGTTCAAGACAGCTCGCTCGAGCTGCTACAAGAGATGTCGAACATTTCGCCCGTTCTGGACTTCACTGTCATGGACATGGGCAACCGCGAGGGCGAAGAACAGACCGCCAACGAGTACTCGTCTGGTCAGGCCAGGATCGTCTCCGGAAGTGGCGTGCACAAGGATGGGAGTCTGCGGAGTGTACGGAGCGGCGTAGGACTCGAGGATGTTGGAATCCTCTCCGAAATGGACAGCATTCGGTTATTGTTTGCTATCAAAAACCCTACCACTGCCAAGGACGAAACATTGGTCGTCTCGTTTCTGACGGAGACGCGAGTGTTCAATTTTGACCCGACTGGAGAGATCGAGGAGGCAGCAGCGTTCAAGGGAATGGCTCTGCATGAGCAGACTCTTGTGGCTCAGAACCTCCCAAATGACCGTCTTCTCCAAATCACTCCTAGCGGTGTAACGCTGATTGATAATCAAAGCGGCGTTGCGGTCTCGCGTTGGCAGCCAGCAGAGGGCCGTTGCATCACGAATGCGTCGGCCAACGACGGGTGGGTACTTTTATCAGTCGATGGCAAGAACCTGGTGACTTTGGAAATACAGCAGGACTTGGTCCAGGTTCTGGAAAATGATCTAGGCGACAAAGAGCAAATCGCTTGCATTCATGTACCACCACAGTATCCCAACATCGGCGTGGTGGGATTCTGGAAATCGGGGACAGTATCCATCGTCGATCTCAAGAGCTTGCAGTCACTTCACGGCGAGTCTCTGAGGCGGAAAGACGACAACACCTCAGTCCCACGAGACATTGTCTTGGCGCAGATTCTGCCACCCGAAACATCAGGCCCTACCATGCTAGTCGCAATGGAAGATGGATTCGTCATCACTTTCAATGTCTCCAAGGCTGACTTTAGTCTATCGGGTCGCAAGAGCATCGTGCTGGGCACGAGACATGCCAGGCTGCAACTCCTGCCTATGCCGGGTGGCGTGTACAATGTGTTCTCGACCAGTGAACACTCGAGTTTGATCTACGCGTCTCAAGGCCGCATCATCTATTCGGCTGTGACGGCACAAGATGCCACATGTGTGTGTCGGTTCGATACGGAAGCTTTCCCCGATTCGATAGCTGTCGCAACCGAGAAGCTGCTAAAGCTGTCGTCTATTGACGATCAGCGCCGTACGCACGTAAACACACTTCCCCTCGGCCAAACAGTACGGCGAATAGCTTATTCTCGGAACGAGCGGGCCTTTGGGCTCGGCTGCGTGAAACGGGAAGTGCAGAATGGCGAAGAGGTCATTGAGAGCTCCTTCAAACTCGTCGATGAGGTTGTGTTTGGCCAGATTGGCGAAGATTTGCGTCTCGAAGGTTCATCAGGTCACGAGATGGTGGAAGCTGTCGCCCGTGCAGAACTAATAGACTCCTATGGACACAAGGTCGAGCGATTTCTTGTTGGAACGAGTTTTCTGGACGACCCTGTGGTTCAGAATGAAATGCAGGACGGCCCCCGAGGGCGCATTTTGGTCGTCGGGATCGACAGTGAACGAAACCCGTACGTGGTGAGCCAGCGAGCGGTCAAAGGGGCTTGCCGATGCCTGGGAGTGTTGGGCGACTACATTGTTGCTGCACTCGCCAAAACCGTGGTGGTGTACAAGTACAATGAGATTTCAACAACATCTGCCAAGCTGGATCGTGTGGCTTCGTACCGGCCTGCTACTTACCCTGTCAGTTTCGCCATCGAAGGCAACATTATTGCCGTGGCGGATCTGATGAAGTCCATGAGTCTCGTCAAATTTACAGCACCGGCGGACGGCAAACCCGCAAAACTCGAGGAGGTCGCTAGACATCACCATGCGGCTTGGGCAACGTCGGTAGCTCACATCGAGGGAGACTCATGGCTCGAGTCGGACGCGCAGGGCAATTTGATGGTGCTCAAACGCAATAAGGGTGGTGTCACGGCAGAGGACAAGAAGCGCATGGACATAACTAGCGAGTTCAACCTCGGGGAGATGGTCAACAGTATCAAGAAGGTGACGGTCGACGCGAGCGAGAGTGCCATTGTTGTTCCTCGAGCATTCCTCGGCACGGTAAGTCGAGACAGCTGTGAGGTGTCCGCAGTCAAAGTCCTAACTCGTTTGCAGGTCGAAGGAGCCATCTACCTGTTCGGTACCGTCTCGCCCAGCTACCAAGATCTGCTCCTCCGGTTCCAGATACGGCTCGGCTCCTTCATCCCCAACATCGGTGGACTTTCGTTTGACAAGTTCCGATCGTTCAGGAACGAGCAGCGGGAGGGAGAGGGGCCTTTTAGATTCATAGATGGTGAGCTGATTGAGCGTTTTCTGGATGCGGATGAGGAGCTGCAAGTGTTGATTTGCGATGGCTTGGGTCCCGATGTCGAGAGCATGCGGAACCTAGTCGAGGAGCTCAAGCGCTTGCATTAGACGAAGCTATTGGTACGAGATAACACAGATGTAAGCCATGAAGTCTGACTGTTGATACAAAATGTGGCATATGGACTGCAGCAAAAGGCACCAACCGTTTCATAAAGATCATCGCGGTTTAACTTTACTCGACTCCGCCGTAGTTAACTTGGGTCCTGTTGAATAGCTACATATTCAATTAACCAAGTGTCAGACATGAATGTGATCCGCACGGTTCTAGTGCATATTCCTCTGTCGATGCGGCTGGTGGGCGGGTGGAGCTTCAGCCAATCAACAGCGCTCAATTGCAGACTCACCTCAGGCCACTAGTTAGCCTGCAAGGAAATGGCACTTCGCCGAGCTTGTGCCGTTTCGTTGTCGTAGCCAGAAAAAAGACCTCACATCCAGCAATTCAACACTCGCCTCCCCCAATCGAGACGACGACACCGCCGCCCCATCGACCGACCCTCCTCCACTCCGTCTCATCTCCTCATCGATCGCTATGGCGCCTCTCACCATCGCATCGCGCGCCCTCGCGCGAGAGGCCGCGAAGTCCGCTACCTTTCAGTCCGTCCGCGCCCTGTCATCCACGAGCTCCATGCGCGCCGGCGACAGCGTCGCCTCGTTCAAGAGCCCCTTCAAGGGCGAGAGCAAGGCAAAGCCGCCCCAATGGGGCTCCTACATGGCCAAGGGATCGACCAGCACCAACAGCCTGGTCTCCTACTTCATGGTTGGCACTATGGGAGCCATCACCGCCGCCGGAGCCAAGTCGACCGTCCAGGGTGAGTAGATGGGAAATTGAGCCACCACCAAGAGCTCCCGAGAGCCGCGGAACGAAAAAAAGGCGCTTGGCGGGGAAGAGATCACAGCGAAACTACGGCACCTACTAACGATTGACTCCCCCAGAGTTCCTCAAGAACATGTCAGCATCCGCCGACGTCCTGGCCATGGCCAAGGTCGAGGTCGACCTCGCTGCCATCCCCGAGGGCAAGAACGTCATCATCAAGTGGCGAGGCAAGCCCATCTTCATCCGTCACCGAACCCAGAGCGAGATCGAGGAGGCGAACAAGGTCAATATCGCCACCTTGAGAGATCCCCAGGCCGACGAGGACCGCGCGCAGAAGCCCGAATGGCTGGTCATGGTTGGTAAGTATTGTCCCCCAACAAACTTTCTGCCCATCCCGCTGCGTTAGTTCACTCGGTTTGAACGCTGTCGAGTCCGATTCCGCGTACAGCCGTACCGGTCACGTATTCGCTGCGAGAGTACTGGTACATGACGGGGGCCGGTCACGGCAGAGCATCAGGGCCCAAGGGAACCGCCCTCGCACCCACCTCGATATCAACATGATTCCAAAGCTAACCACATTGACCAACCGCAGGTGTCTGCACGCACTTGGGTTGTGTGCCTATTGGCGAGGCTGGTGACTATGGTGGTTGGTTCTGCCCCTGCCACGGTTCGCACTACGATATCTCCGGACGTATAAGGAAGGGTCCTGCTCCCCTCAACCTCGAGATCCCCGCTTACGAGTTCCCCGAGGAGAACTCGCTGATCATCGGTTAAACGTCGACCTGCATGTACGAATACTAGACTGGTTGAGAAAAAAGGGAGGAGTGACGATGATTGGTTTCTTCTCCAGTGTTCCCTCGGCCTTGCCGGTATTAGACTTTATTGAGACTGGGAATCATCACTGCCATCGCGTTTGGCCTTTTCTCTTAGACATTCCTAGCCCACCCGCTCATCCTGTACAAAAATCAAGCACGTCCGTTGGAAAGGCACATACTTATCGCACTGTCTGCTCCGTCCGTGGCAGTTGTACATGAGCTCGTGATGCATATTGCCAGCCACGATGGAGATGAATGCGTTGCTTCGTTTGGGTTGCATTCAACGGTAAAGGGCAATGGGATGTACTTGGGCCGTGGCAGAGTTTGGGTATGCCAATGAGCAATGGCCGATCCGGAAGTGATGATGAAGTACTCCTACAAATCTGCATATGTGGCATTTAGTAGGCGACACATCGACTCCTCGGCTTGGAGATATCTTGTAGTAAGGAGGGGTGGGTAGTTTCAACTTGGGACCCGTCCGGTTCGATACTAGCTGGAACGTCGCTAGTACACGACTATGACCAAGCAGTGATTCGCCGTGTTCATTTCAAATATGCAAGTACGCACGAGAAGAGGTCCAATGAGTTCGAAAACGGTGCCAGAAGGTATAACGTCTAATAAGGGGTCGACGTTTGCCTGTTCAGCAACAGCGCTCATCACCCCGAGCCACACCCGTCGTCCTACCATCCTACGGGTTCGTCCGGTTCATGAACCAAGCGCGGCATAAGAAAGGGGGGACGGGGAATCGTAGTCTCGACAAGCTTTTGCAATATACTCGTACCGTGGTTCATGCATCGTGAATGTCGCTCGTCATCAGTGTGCAATCTATTCGAGACTTCGGCCGCCGAGGTTCGAACTAGACTGCTAGGAAATAGTTCTTCACGAAGGAGCCGCTTTCGGCAAGAGTGGATCTATTTATATAATAGATTGAAGATGTCAGAATCGTAACCAACTTGGCACACTGTAAAATAAACGTTTTATATCGAGTGTCGAGGTCTCTCTCTCACACACGCGGCATGGATGCAATGCGCGGCATGACCGCCCCTCATTTTGGACCCATGCTAGGAGTAGTTGAGACGACAGTGGCGGTCACTCGACATCACTGGGAGTCTGGGATCACTCCGTAGTCTAGTCCTTGCTTGCCTCCAGACTGTCGCCCCACGTATACTCGACATACTATATATGGTTCAGGAGCCTTTTGCTTGGCGTCCGCCTCGCACAGCACTGACCAGAAGAGTCTTCGTGCCAATCATCATGCCATGCTCATCTTCGCATGAGACGGGCCGTTGAGAGAGATTGAGGAGGTAACGACAGGCCCCGACGAGCAAGATCGTTGTCAGATTCCGACACATCGGGCGTGTTCGCCCCCGTATTTCTGTTCTCCAAGGTCCGTCCTCGTGAACAATCCCCAACAGATGTCAGGCGAACAATCCCACGCAGTCCAGGATCTTATGTTTACCTGAGCCCTCCTGTTGTTTCCGCACGTCGGTGAGACTTTGCCAAGATGTCACTCGTCGACGGGATGGGCATGGTACTCGTTGGACGGTCAATGACATGACAGCCGTCACGCACGTCGCGACAGGGTAGGCATCCTTGGTGAGAAGGTCGTGAAGAGCGCTTTTTGTTGACGGCGGCAACTTGATGGACTGGTCCGAGGACGAAACTCGAAACGACAAGTGCCCAAGTCAGCCGTGCAAGGGGTAACGTAACCTGGTCTGCAACGAGTACGTTTCCGAAATGCTCGCTTCGTCTGAAGTTTTGGTCGGATCCTCTCGCCCAATTTGTGACTTGGGCCGTGGGGGGAGAGCATCGGGGACAGGGCAATCTGCCAATTATGACAGACAATTGCGGGTAACCAAGTTCAGAGTCGGGGCGTTTTGATGCCGACTCTGATACACAGCCTCGCGACCTTGAATCATTACTACGTACGAATGTTGTAGCTACTCGGTACGTTGGAAGCAATCAGTGTTGAAAGTTTTCCAAGCACCCAAGCAAGTTACGTGCCTTACCTAAGTAAGTTATTTAGTCAGGTACGAAGTACGGAGCACTCGAGTAAAGTTAGTTACTTGGGTAGTTAGTTACTCCGTACGGCTGCTTCTCTTCAAATAGGCCAGGAACACGCCAAGGTCATCTGACCAATCGCATGTCTGCCAAGTCCCACAGTTGGGGCCATTGAGCCGCCCTTCCCTAACGCTCTCCCCCCATGTCCCGTGTTTGCGGCTCAACCAAAACCTGAGACGCCTTGAGTCGTACCTTTTTTCGTCTCATTTCAGTAACCGCCTCGCTAAGGAGTCTGGCACAACCACAAAGTACAGCAAGCGAGGCACAACGTCTTTTCCGACATCCACTCTCGCGTGGCCTCGGTCATTTTTGCACACTCCACAAGACGGCTGGCAGGAATCTGAGTAACGTAACTAGTGATGAGTCGATGACATGAGCGGGAGAGAAATGTACCAAGTACGGATACCCCGTACGGATATGGAGTACGGAGTACGGATCGTGGGATCCATCTGTGGCTACCGCTGTCTGCTGCTGATCGACTCTCGCCCACGACCCAAAATATGAGTACTACGTACAGTCACAGCAAGATCACCAATGGATCATCATTGCGCAGAGCCTTGACCCTGAAGACACTCGTCATTGTTTCGATCACCGGCCGCCGCGGAGGCAACTGCTCCCGAGCAGGCGCTCTCCCAAACGCATCACACCTACGCAGTACGTTCAGAAGGACTCAGCATTGGTCAAAGTCTAGGGCCACGAGTCCGCCCGGGACAGGCACACGACGGTTCATGGTCCACAGGGTAGGATCCAGTCCGGAGATCAAACAGCCTGCTCGGCTCATGATGAGACGACGGGCGTCTTTCTCTGGGACCTGCATTCTGGAAACTCCAAGTGGCATACGGAGTCCTTGGTAGTTGCGGAGTACGAGCGGGCCAGAGGGAGACAGTAAGACAGGGGGTGGTGTTGATGTTGGCCGGTGACAGGGGGGGCACGAGTGGGATCGCATCTCCCACCACCTCCCTCTCACTCCTCACCTCATCGTTGATATAATATGAGAGCTCGTCGCTCCTCTCAGTTGGGCTTGCCTCTTCTCTCCCCATCCAGCGAAAAGTGACAATCTTTCTCTTGAGACATTCTTTTCTACCAGTTCTGCGAACTGTACTTTCATTTCATACACACTCTTTACTCTACATCTTCGGATATCATTTTCTAGGCCGGGCCTTGTTTATACACTTTTCACTCCACAGAAACCCACTTGTTCAACAACCGTCAACATGAAGTACCAGACAGGAACTGCTTTGATGATGCTGGTCGGTGCCGTCTCGGCCCGTACCGATGCTGTCCGTCGCAGCGACGCCACGCTCCTCCGCCGCGAGGTCCCCCAGGAGCACTCTCACGAGGACATCCTCATCTCCGTCAACGCCAACCTCAAGACAAACAACCCTGACAACATCTCCGATGCTGTCTTCGCCCTCCTGGGCAACAAGGCTGCCGCTGAGGGTGCCGGCGACATCACGGATCTTGACTGTCTGCAGCAAGCCGTCGCCGACCAGGCCTTCACCAACGCAAAGGCAGCCAACGACATCCAGGGTATGTCTGACGCCATTGTTTTCCGCGCCCTTGAGCGCAACACTGCCGGAGTCGGTGTCGCCTCCGTCCTCTGCACTTCGGTCACGGCCAAGAACCCCGAGATCGCCGCCGTCACCCAGCACCAAGATCCCGCCTCGGCTGGCGCTGCTGCCACGAACAAGGCTGTTGCCTTGGCTGCCGCCAAGCAGATCTCCTCCATCGGCGGCGACCCCAACGATGCCATCAAATCTGGCACCTTTGCCCCCGGTGACAAGAGTGACAGCACTGGCAAGGGTAACACTTGCGACGACATCGACCCCCAGGGCTGCATCAACACCAAGAACCTGCTTGTCGCTGATGTGACCGAAGCCGAGATCACCGCTGCCATTGGCGGTGCCTCTACCGACAGCGGATCCGGCGCCGCCGTCGGTAACTCCACGACGCCTGCCACTGGCACCGCTTGTGACGCCGCCACTTCTGCCAGCAGCAGTGCTGCCTCGACCAGCGGCGCTGCCACCGCCACCGAAAGCGGTGCTGCCACTACTGGCAGTGATGTCAACAAGTTCACTGGCTCTGTTGGTTCTGCCGCCGTGCCCATCACTTCGACCGCCGCCAATGCCAAGCCCTTTGACGTGAACGGATCTACGTTCCTAAACTTCGGTGCCGCTGCCCAGCGTGCTTGTGACGTCCAGAAGAACGCTTGCGCCAACGCAGCCAACAGCGGAAGCGCCGATATCAAGGTCTCCGACTGTGACGCTCAGCAGAGTGAGTGCATTACCGCCAACAACGGAGCCGCCGCCCGCCGCCGCAGAGTCACCCGCCAGGCTGCCGTCGATACCGGTAGCTGCGGCTCCCCCGCCATCAAGTTTGCCTCGGGCCTCTCTGACCGCAAGGAGGCTGCCTTTGCCCCCGTCAACTCGGCCGACTTCAACCACGGCTCGGTCAACGCCCCCAAGATCCTGACCAGCTTCATCTGCCAGCAGCTCGAGGGCAAGTGCAAGGCCCCCCCAGGAGACCGTCGACGCTTGCGAGTCCGGTGCCACGGCTGCCAACAGCCTCAACGGCACCGATGCCGCGACTGCGTTCAACACGGCCCTGGGTGTTTGAGTGGAATTGTGTACAAAGAATTTGGAGAATATCTGAGTTGTATGGATTATGAATTTTCTAGAATTTAATTTTTTTTTCCCCTCTTCTACCACAAAGACCTTTGACTCTGAATGTGCTGTGACAGTGGAATACTGTAAGCTCGTGAGGTTGCCGTGTGTGGTGGCCACTCGTTTTCTTGACCTGGCAATATGACATGACTTGGAGTTCACGAAATGCATCGGTACTGTCCCCCCTTCTGAGGTACTCCGTAGGTGTGTTTGATTTACTCTACGCTGGATATTGACGGTGAATAAGGGGCAGATGCCCAAAATGATGTGCAACATGGGATGGGCCAAGACCTCCATCTGGCACCCCTTCTTTGCTGTGTTATCGATCAGCATGATGAAACTGGCAGGTACGCAATCGACGGATGGGATAATATCAGATGAACTAATACGGATAAACGCTTTTCACCGCAGCTGAAACCCCCGCCCCGCTTTTCAATCCACGTCACTTGTCCCCCTGCCGGAAAGAGCGTCCGCGTTCGGTCGTGATCGTCCTTTGAGCGGGCCACCGAGAGAACGGGGGTCGCAAATGTGGTCCCGCTTCGTTTCGGGCCCCAGACCCAGCTCCGGAGCTAACTACTACGTAGTCGGGGACTTGGTTCATCAGCACTGCTACGCTACGTTGACGTTTGCAGGAAATAAGAAGACGACTGTCGCTGCTACTGGCAATAAGGCCTTACAGTCTCTTTTCGTTTTTTTTTTTTTTTTTTTTTTTTTTTTCCCTTGTGTGTGTGTCATCAGGTACGCAAAATTTTAACTTGGTTGAGATGTATGAAATTCGTCATGCTTCTAATTCTAAAGCTTCTATCATGCGTGATGTGGTATCAATAACCTAACCGTCCGGCGCAATCGCCGCCAACACGGCGCAAAAAGGAAATCGTCCACAAGTCGACAAACTGATGGGTATAGGGTCAAAAAAATAATCGTAAAACAGTCCTGCCTCCACTATGCAAATATCGTGATGTACCAGCGTGGAAGCCGATAACAAGGACGCAGCTCAAAGCGACCAACCTTGGTGGATAGGTTCCTAGTCGCTTACACCATCAGACCGCCGGCTTTGTTAGCGTTGTCTCCAGACTCTTTCTCCGAATGACTGTGTCTCGGCTTGTCCGTGTCCGAGTCGCTGTAGTGAGTGGCCCACGCCAGGACCTCGTCGTCGGACATCTTGGGCAGCAGCTTGGCGGCCTTCACGTAACTGATCTTCTCGTCGTGCCCCTTGGCGAAGATGACGTCAATCTCCTCCAGGGAGCGTCCAGACGTCTCGGGGTAGAAGAAGTAGAGGATTGGCAGGAAGAGAGCGTTCATCACGGCGAAGAACAAGTAGGTACCCCAGCCGATGTTCTCGACGAGGACAGGGGTAATCATGACGATGAAGAAGTTCCACAGCCAGTTTGAGACAGTCGACAAGGCGTTCGCCTTGGCACGAGTCTTCATGGGGTTGATCTCGGCAGGGTACAGCCAAGGTAGGGGTAGCCACGTGGCGCCGAAGAAAGCGATGTAAGTGAACAAGCCGACACCGGCGCCCTTGCCGGCTTCAGCCGTACCGGGGATGAGGGCCCCGAAGACAAGGACCATGGACAAGCACTGTCCGATAGTGCCGATAAAGAAGAGCTTGCGTCGTCCGAGGCGCTCGACGGCGAACCAAGACGTTGTGGCGAAGATGGAGTAGACGACCATGTTGACGCCTCCCAGCAACAGGGCCAGGTTGTGCGAGGTACCGATGGATGACTGGAACAGAATGGGGAAATAGTAGATGACGGCGTTGCAACCGGACAACTGCTGCATCATCTGACTGCCTCCTCCCAGAAGCATGCGGCGGAGGTGCTGGGTTCTGCCGTTGGTGACGAGCTCCTTCATGGGTGTCTTGCCGTCGGTGTGACCAGTAGCGCGGAGTGCTTCCTGGAAGTTCTTGAGCTGCTTTTGGACCTCGGGGTCGTCACGGGGCCTGGCTTGCAGAGCGGCCAGGACGGTTGTAGCCTCCTCGTCGCGATTTTTGGTCAGGAGCCAGCGCGGTGACTCGGGGAGTCGGAGCATCAAGACCAGGACGATGACGGCAAAGACGCACTGGAAGGCAATGGGGAAGCGCCAGACGAACTCGTGAGGCCCGTATGTGCATCCGTAGTCGATCCAGTAGGCGATCAACGTGCCAATGGCGACGTTGCCGCCCTCGATGCAGATGAGCTTTCCTCGGTTGTGGGGAGGGCAGCATTCAGCCTGATATGTCGGGACCGTAGATGTGTTGATGCCATTGCCAATCTAGGTGGGTTTTCTGTTAGCGACACGAGGCTCATTTGCCGTTGCTGTTATTTCGACTTACACCTGTGATGAACCGTCCCACGATGAACTGTGACGTTGCGCCCTTGCTGGGACCCATGGAGCAGATCTGGATAATAACACCGATAATCATGACAGCGGCGCCGAGAAAGATGGAGCGGCGGCGGCCGAGACGATCGCCAAACAAGAGGATGAAGACAGCACCAACGAAGCATCCCACAGCGTAGATGGCCGTGACGAAGCCCTCCATGGTGCTGTTGCCAAGCACTTCGGGAAAGTCGTCTGTAAAGGCTGGCGCAGAGATGATGCCAGCCATGACACCCTGATCGTAACCAAACAGCAAGAAGTCGGTGGTCGCAACCATGGTGATCATCTTCTGGAGTTTGCTACCGGTCGTGCCCCAGTAAGAGGGCACGCCGGCCTCGTTGTCTTTGGCGCCTGTTCGGATCATCTTGGGCTCAGAGGATGATGCTGAGGTCGTCGAGGTCCGTGATGGGAGATGAGGGGTCCCCAGACCCGTTATATAGGCACTTGTCCAGCC
The DNA here is from genome assembly GCA_022414665.1 of Arthrinium puccinioides. Taxonomy (NCBI): domain Eukaryota; kingdom Fungi; phylum Ascomycota; class Sordariomycetes; order Amphisphaeriales; family Apiosporaceae; genus Arthrinium; species Arthrinium puccinioides. Next base: position 1,253,647 of record JAIUNF010000004.1, read on the forward strand.
TTGTCCAGCCCTGGGGACGTGCAATACACAGTAGTGACAGTAGTGTAAGCCATATCCGTAGGGGTCCTCCTCATCTGGGCGTGGCATGGAGCAGCCAAGATGCGAAATTTGCGACACACGTCATAGCCGTCCCACCAGTTGGACGCTGTGAGCGGCGTGTCGGTGATACAGCGAATAGATACTGAAGCGCGCGACGAGTCAGGGCCAAATCTCATCCAACTTTTCCACCCAACGTGGAGTGGCAATGGAGAAAATCGCGGAGTGCCAAGTCCCCAGACGAACCTTGACCACCGACGTACGACCGGCGGTAGTGTGTCAACGACCCGCAAATGCCCCCGTACGGTCCGGTATAACTGCCCCATTGCGGAGTGCGAGGGAGACTGAGCATGTATGTACCTTGTGGTGGGGAGGCTGTTGTGTGAGGTTGCCGGCTGCGGCAATCAGACTCGAACAGCTACCGTTGTACTGTGCAACTAGACTGGAGCTGTAACTAATTACACGCTCGGTAGGGCAAAGTTAAGCTACGCTGTAACTAGCAGTTGGAGCCTCACTCTCTCTCTCGAGACTCTGGTGTAATCAAACCTACATCCCCGGAGAGTTGGTGCGCAAGTCGGCTGCCCCTGTCGGCAGAAAGAACGGGCACGGGCGGTGTTTGTTGGTCGCGTCGGTGGTAACTTTGTCGTCACTTGTACTGTGTAGTTAGTTAGTTAAGCCAACCACCTCGTCAATGCCGCCCATCTGCACCATACTAGGGAGTAAAGTTACTGTGTAACTTGCAAGTATGATAACGTTAGTTGCTCCATACTTGGTACATCAAAGAAAGTACTTGCATCCCTTCCGTCACTGGGGGGACGGAAAGCCGGCAACAAACATGGCAGAGAGTACCATCGCCCAGCACGACTCCGTACCAGAGTAAGCATTCTGTCCTCCGTAGTACACGCGCCGTCATTCTCTTATCCGACGCAAGCGCCGCCAAGGTCGATAGACGTGCTGGGCGAGGCACGACCAGCAGCAGCCGTCTCGGTGCCCAGGCGGCACGGAATGCCCAGACTTGCCAGGCGGATTACCATCGGGAGGGGAGGGATCAGACGGTGAGCCGCATGGCCTGCCGAACCTGGCTAATGAGCAGGCAAAGCACGCCTCTTTCCACTTATAATCGTGAGGAGGCTCTTGGACGCGACCATCGGTTCCAAGAAAAGTTGGCGGTATGGCAAGATGTGCATCCACACGCGCAACCCACCACGCCAGGATACTTAGTCGCCATTCGCAGCCTGGAGAGAGATCGGCGCTGGAGTCGCGGCGACGGCTTGGGGTTGAAGTGGAATATGATGTCAGCGGATGAAGCGTCCTTGTGATAGTGGATCCGTTCTCGCTGATGTGCTCCACCGTGCCCGCATCCTTCTCCAATTTAACTTGGTTCGAGCACTATAGAGGCTGCAATGCGAACCCCTCAAGACCCCTGAGATCCATCCGAAAAGCAATCGCGATCCAAACGTTGGCTGGTGAACTCGGGCAAAATCGGCCGTCGTGCAGATATGGGAAAATCCAACATGCCGATCGTTAGTAAGTCTCGGAGGCATGAGTCGCAAGTGCAAGTGCTGTCTGTGTACCTCGGAGGAAGCGGCTTTTTGATGGGTCGTCGTGATCGTGTGGGGGAACTCGTAGGAAGATCTCTCCACCATATAGTTACTCCGTAACTACGGATACCCGTAACTACATCGAATTCGGTTTCTTTCCCCAAATCACAACCGCCCCTCTCTGCCTGCTCTTACGAAGTATGAACCGAGCCCGTGCTGAGAATGTGGTCGACCAACTGGCCCCTAACTACGTGGTGCTTACGAAGTAGTTATAGCACCAAGGTTAATGTGGACCTCGGCATACATCACGCTCTCATTAGAGTCCACGATGTTGCTCTGATTCTGAATGCTGCTGACATTGAGCGAGGTTGGAGTATCCGTACGGAAAGACAGAAAGCTTCACCTGTCGACGCGCAATTGGAAGGGACTGTGACGTCATTGGACGGCATCTCCCAGACGAAAAGATGGCCGTGGGCCGTGGGCCGTGGGCCGTGGCTTAAGCTAGCAGATAGTGAGTGTCATGAGCAAGCTGATGGTTGGTGAATTATCTATCCATCACCACCCTCGCTAGGCACAAAGGCAGCAAGCAGCGCCAACACCCGACTAACGTTGCTGTGTAACAGCAGACTCAGCCTCTGCACTTTGCTTCTTGACGTGACGTGCAGCGCCAATGGTCCGTCTGCCCGTCTCATCCAGCACACCGCAACATACAGTCCCCCGCATCGCGCAAGTCGCGGCTCACGTACGTGGTCGAGCCATGGCCGCATCCACAGCAGAACCCGCACCTTGGCGCAGTCTGTTCGTCGAGCACGTGGGAAACATGAAGTCGCCCGAGTTCGTACTGAGCACCATCAGCCGCGTGCCCGCCGCTGCGTCGGGCTTCGGCATAGAGGACGGCAAGGGTTTCCGCTACACGCCGCGTGCACGAACGTGCGTATTCCGGGGCATGTGGGCGTCGCTGCCCGTCAACCCCAAGAATGACGCCGAGTTGAATCCCGACGCGTTCGAGACCGACTTGCTCACCTTCACCACCGATGTCCGGATGGACAAGATGCGCGAGCTGTGGGAGGCCACTGCCGAGGGTGACCGAGTTGGCGAGGAGTCCTGGACCGGCTCCGGCGGCGGTGGCCCTGTCGAAGCTGTCTTCTGGGCCAAGGAGCCCGCGGTGCAGTGGCGCATCCGGGGAAGGGCCTATGTCATGGGCCCTGACATTGAGCAGTCCGAGGGCGGGAAGAAGACGGAAGACCTGATCAGGGCCCGGATGAGGAGGAAGGACGGCAGCGAGGGCGGCGACGACAGATGGAGCTTCCGCAAGGAAATCACCGCCCAGTTTGGCAATCTGAGCCCTGGCATGCGCGGATCGTTCAAGAATCCACCTCCAGGTACGCCGACAGTGCTGCCGGTCGGGGACGGTCTTGGACTTGGACAGATGGTGACCGAATTGGATGACGAGATCGCTCGTAGGAACTTTCGCGTCGTGGTCATCATCCCCTACGAGGTCGACCGGACAGACCTCTCGGACCCCGCAAGAGGGAGAAGGTGGGCATACAAATCTCTTTCAGAAGGGGGCTCGAAGCCAGATAGTCCGGGTGGTGAAGTCATCGGGCAGTGGGCAAAGGTTGAGCTTTGGCCTTGACGTGCCCTGACGGCTGGGCTGTGCATGTCCGTCTGGCGAAAATCAGAATCATCTGTCTGAAAGGAAGCAAACACTGTATTGTATTGGAAGCCTGTTATGACTGTGGTTTGTGGTGTCCACCGGCACCTTGTTTGACTTGTGAAATCTTGATCTACATCGCCATAAGACTGGTCCGAGACATTATGCCGTACGAGACTTTATCGCCGTGGGCACTATACTATTCACCTACGTTGTGACTATAGTGAGTCGTGCTGACCGCTAGAGATCTTCGGCCATCTCGTGGAAAAGAGCTCGTGCCGTTCTTTGTTTATTGGCCAAGAGCGGTAGTCGACATGCTGCCAAGGCCCTGTACAATAGTTGTGGGACATGGTGGTTGTGAGACGGACAAGCCGACGCTGGAAAACTCCGTACGTAGAAGAGGGTGGGCCAGCTGTGGGATGCCTGCTTATATTGCCATCTCGGTAGTTACGTAGTACTAAAAGTAGATGTGAAATCTGATAAACGTCTTTGGTCCAAGCTCGAGGGTCTGGTCTCCGGCACTCTCACATCGTCTCCTGCGCAATCAGGGCCATTCATGTAACTAACGTTAGAGGCAAAGATGGATTCTGAAGTAACGTTAGATGAAACAAACAACGGTCATCTGCCAAGATACAAACCCCGACACATGGTCATCTCATTGCGGATAACTAGTCAAGTTCGGAAGACCGACATGGTGTCCATTGTCGAGAGTCTTGGAATAGATTCACGGAGCCCAGATACGACGTACCCCTGGCGTATATTCACTAGGCATCGACATGGCGCAAATCTCGCTTGTCACATCGAAGGGGCCTCGTACGGCAAGCCCGGGATGACACGATCGGGAGAATCATAGTTAAGTCTGAATTCTGGAGCGGACCGCTTTGATGGCGCTAATCTCCGCGGCGTAACTCCGGTTGTGGATAGTCACACTGCATCTGGGCAACCAACTTCCCGTCGCATCTAAGATCGTTGGCCACTGGACCGGCAACTCCATTCGCATATGTACATGTTTCAGTGCGGCATCGTCGGACTGACCGATGCAGTCATGATTATTCATTGTTATTCGTGTATTGTCTCGGTCTGGAGACTTTATGACTGGAACCGGGGTTTGACAAGATAGTCGAGGACCGTTATCCGTATATGCAACAAAGCAGCCGAGACTTTGCATGTACACAGTGCGCAGAAGCGTAGCTATGTACCGTACTGGCCAGCACATGGTGACATGGTGCTGCTGCATGCATCGTACTTTGAGAAAGTCAGGGGAGGGGTAAAACTATTGTGCAAGTGGGAGGATCAGCGCCACCCCTGGAGCCAAGATATAAGGTACACGTGTACTCCGTACTTACTATTGTATTACTTACTGCACGAAAGTCTTGCTTGACTAGTAACGGTATTGGAGAGACAGAGATATGGTAGACTGTGTAAGAAATTTACATACCTCGTAGCATTCACGGTCCTAACCGGTTAGTTGGATAGGTAGTCACCCACATGCTGATAGTTTTGCCTTGCTGGCGACGCACCTTTTCGAACCCGTCACATACTATCCGTACTATGTATTTGCTTGATACACCCTTCCCTCATTGTTTGCTACAAAGTAATCATCCTTCCGTGGTGGGGGATGAAATCGGGCTCGTCAACTGCCGGCTACTCGATGAGGTCATGAAATTTGCCGTGTGGTTAAGACATCCGGCCATTGAGAGAAAAAGCCTAGAGATAGTGCTGTGTCCGACATCTATCAATATGACTCGTGCGATTCCACGTATCTCATACTTGGTAGACTAGTACATGGTAGATAGGGTTAGAAAGATCTCACCTGACCTGTGTCCATTGTTCACATAGTGTACGCAACAGGCTCGAGATAGCGGCACTATCGCGGCGGTGACATTGGTGCGAACAGCAGGAGTCCTGCTCGATATGTCGGAAGAAAAGGTGACACGTCGAATCCTTAATAACTACTGCAGGAGTTTTACTCGTTCAGGCTTCGGTCGAGACCCATTCCGGCCAATAGCACCCTGAGGAGACGGCGGCTTGACTGGGGGTAGCAGACTAGCGCCTACGGGCCACGCGGAGACGGAAGAGTGGGGTGACATGGCACGTCTCCGCCCCACACCCTCCACAAGGTTGCATGCTTGGTTCAAAGTGAATGAGCACACCACGCCGCGAGGTCGCCGACCTCATCACACTACACAGTACACAGTAATTACCGTTTTTTATTTTTATTTTTATTTTATTTTTTAGCCAATGTAACGAAACCGCCATGTTTGTTGTATCACCACCCGTTGCAAGTTTCATGCATGTTGGTCAAGGACATTGATAACGTTAAACCTCTCCTGCTTGTACCGCACTATGTACTTGATCTGATATCCGTACAATGGATACGAGATCCTCTTTGAACTGCCAGGATTCTCCTACTCCGCTGTGTGCGGGATCATGGATGGCATATCCGTACTTCTATCAGGCATAACGTTAGAACCAACATCCATGCTCTTCCAAGTTCGTGCTGTTCCTACCTGGAACTACGGATATTAGCACGCATCCTTGGATCAGACCGACCGAGGACACACACACACTACGAAGCATGGTTACATGCATACGTAGTTAGCTGTTACTGTGGTTATCTCACCTTGCTTTTGGTCGAGCCAGATCGAAAGCAACCTGCAAAGAAACGAATAGACTTTACTGGAGTAGTGCTGTCGGGCACAAGACGGTCCAACTATTGGGTTCGTGCCTTCGTCGGCTCCCCTCTCTTCTCCGTGGCTTCTATTGGTCGGCGCGGTGCGGCACTGTGTACATACTACGTACGGAGTACATGGGTACATGCATGGGTGCTTGTGGACGGCCCCAAAAGGGAGCTTGCTGACTAGACGCCGCCAACCGACACAAGGTGATTTTCACGCCGCATTGGCAGGGGGGGTCCCCATGCAAGCCTCAGCCAAAAACAGCCAACATCATCCTCTTATCCTCTCCCGTCCAACTCGTTGAGGATGCAAGTCAACCACCTTTCCAACCCTCAAAGGTACTCACTCTCTGGTTTCTTCCCACGTTGATCTGGAACCTGCGCGCGGCAACTGCCAAGTGCTGTATGCCCACCATCACGCGGGCCTACGGTGCATGCATGCTGTCGCCCCTATGAAGACTACAACACCGCCCTCCTCAAAAGCCCATTGCATTCGCGGGTCCCGCCCTCGAGCGGAGGAGCACTCCTCGACCACCTTTCGATCTGCCACGTCGGCCGTCGCATGCCGCCAACTGAGCTGAAGCTATCCGGCTAGCCCACCATGACGATGGATCCCTTGCGAGGCTTGGTTGCCCATGTCCCTGACTGGCTGAAGCGCCTGGACGACCTTAATGGCCAGATCGAGCAGCGCCAGCTGGACCTGGCCAAGCTCTCGTCAGCCCAACGGCATCCGCCACGCGCCATGTCGCTGCGGAACCGGGGTTCGACCGAGTCGCTGAAGCCAAAGGACGACGGTGCCGCTTTCCCCTCGGACCAGACGGACCCCGTTGATCAGCAGCAAGGTGCCTCCACACCACCACGTGCGCCGCAACAGGACCCGGCGAAGACGCCTGCCGCAGACCCATCCGCAAGACCCGCCAGCGAGCCGAAAACCCCATCTGCCATATTACGGCAGACCAGCGAGGTCGTTGCGGCAGCAAAGAAACAGGCCCGAGCTACAGTTCGGAAACGCCCAAAGACGGACTCGATGCTCAGCGGCGAAGCCCCGATCCCTACCTACAAGTCGCGGACGATGATCATTGTATATTACGACAGTTACGTGCAGTCCGTCTTTGAGGAGCTGGTTAAATTCGTTTCAGCGTCGAGGAACATGATGCGAAAAGCCAAAATGGCTGCCAAGGTAGCTCAGATCAAGCGGCTGGCTGAGCTCGAGATGCCTGATGATGTCGACTTGGGCCCAGGTCAAGGCCTGACGCCTGGCGACGTGATGATTGCGGCAGATCCCTCACTGGTGGCAAGGCCGTCTGCGAACGTGACTGTGCAATCTGCGGACAGCTCGATACAAGCACGCTACATGGGTATACAACAGCAGTTCAGAACGACAGGGCCACCACATACGGAACCTGCAAGCATGCGCCTGACGGAGCGGCGATCGATCATGTCCAATGCCGCGTACTCGCGGAGTGGCCTGGGCCTTTTCAACCAGGACGGCAATGACATTTATGACGCCCTGGACAAGGGGCTTGAATACGTCCAGGGAATGTGTGAGCGGGCGGCACATAGATTCCTCCGCGACGGCGACTGCGGAGAAGAGACTGGGAAAATCAAACAACGGCTTGGGCAGACCAAGGAAGTGGCGGAGAAGGAGATTGCGAGGATAGTCAAGGAATGCCCGAACGGGACCACGCCCTCGGAACCTCCAAAGGCTCGCGGCTACCGGCCGTTGAGCATGCGGAGAGAAGTCAGCGCTCCGAGGTTGTCCAAGAGGGGCAAATTGGAAGTTGACGAAGATGAAGGTGTGCAGGATCTAGCCTGAGTACTGGCCGTCATATTTTGCAGGCGGGACGACAGGGGGGACGACAGGCGTTGGAATTATCAATCAGAGCATGGCGACGGCGTTAGCATACAGAGCATCTAATAAGTGGCATATTACTAGGCCTTGGTATGATGTCTGGACATCTACAGCCGGACAGCGTATCCTGCATTTGAATTTGAATATACTATAGTGCAATCCAGCAAGGGCCGCTGTTCGCTTCAGGTGTAATGCAACTTTTGACTAGTTATGGGCCATAACTATCAGCCGGACGGAGCGCGGGGGCATCGAGACTGATCGAAGGAGCAGACCGAGTCGTTCGGATCTCATCGAGACATGAAGGGCTCGATCGCTCCAGTGCCCATGTTGGCCAACTTAGTCGACTCAGCAAAAGATGAAACTACAGGCTCGGGCCGCTAAGTACGGCTCTACTATCTGTACTTCGTACTCTCGGAGCCTGTGGGCAAGCGCACTCTGGTCATGGTCATGTTAGAAGCCGGCTGGACACTAACTAACTAACGTTAGATAACTAGGCTTTCAAGCCATCTGCCGCAAACAGATGGAGACTTCCCACCCACATGCGCGAAGAGGTCCCCCACAGCGAACAAGTGAGCGGCCAGTCACAAGTTGGTAGATTGATTCCTGAACGTAAGGAAATGCCTGGTTCTAAAGTGTTCATCACACCTAGAATTGATCGGCAGGTCAGGTCTAGCGCTAACACCGCTTTTACATTGGCTCGGCTCGGTCAAGTGTTGCCCGGGTGCACTAAGCTACCGTCTACGATGAGCTACAAGAGTTAGAATGTATTATACTTTAGTTATGGCTATTTTTCGCAGGGTTAGTATAGATGTGTTTAGCCCAAGCTCGGTTACCCAACTGTAATCTATTTTATCTGATATGACCGCGTATACTAGTTTGTTTGCATAGATCCGGTGTATTATATCGTGCCAAAATACCAACGCCCTTGGATTTCACTGCATAGGACCATAGGTATACACGTCAGGTACTTCAGAATACACTCACATGACTGACTGGTTACACGTGATAGTTGACATGTGTTGCGACACTGTCGCTGTAGGAATGGGCCTATCTGTAGCCCCACTTAGGCCCGGTGATGCATTGCCTAGTATCGCAAAGTAGAGGCAGTGGATATAGGTGAAGTACGTGAGCTTCCAAATCTAGATTCTAGCTACATAGGAAAGAAGGCCATAGGGCCTCTAAATAGGATCAGAGGAAACGAGCTGCCAAGGAGGTAGACCAAGCTCGGTATGTGCCACAGATGACTATGCCACAATGTGGCTGTACAACCAATAGGTGAGTATCCCCTGGGTACGTACCTGGGACTCCTTTCGCCCCTGTTTCTACACGCAGCATCAACAGCACACGACACGAACAAGACCGAAATGCCTGTTCTTTTGCACTTCTCAAACGAGCTACTTCTTGAAATCGTCTCGTACCTAAAACCTCAGCCTTTGTTAAAACTTGCTGGGACCCCGTTCCATTGTTGGACTGAAACTCTCCGGAGACACGATGAAGACGCTTCAAGAAGAACAAACGATCTCTACTCACTCGTCAGCTCGTGCCGTCGTCTGCACAAAGTTGCTCTGCAGGCCATGTACGAGTACATCCCGCTACTTGGAGATCGACGTCGCGTAGAGATGCTTGTTCGCACTTTGGAACACAACGAGGTCGTTGGCGACTACATCAAGCACGCATCCATCCACGTGTATGGCTCAGAATCAGTCTGTGATTGGTACCTGTTCTTCTGGCTTCCAAAAATCCAGACTCTGACGGTCAAGGATTATAATGCGTGGAACGCCGCGGTATGGGAGGACGACTCCCACCAGCGGACGTCATCTGTCGAGACGCTGCGGCTGATCGGTTGTGGGTGTCACGAGGCGGCCCTGACCGAGATCATGAGCATCCCGCAGGCACTCACGGAGTTGTGGTACGATGCAAATCAAGGCGAGTGGAGCGGAGCCGTCGAGGGAGTTCCGGCGGTTGAATTCACGTGCGAGGCGGCGCTGCGCTCCGTCTCGGCCCAGCGGGATTCGCTCGAGAAGCTGGTGTTCACGAGGCCACCCCCGACCATGAAGGCCTTGGCTTCAGCGAACCAGTGAACCTTCAAGCCTTCACGCAGCTGCGGAGTTTATGGATCACTAACGTTTTTCTGGTGAGCTGGGATCCGAATACGCCAGTGTCGCGACACCTGCCGAGGGGGTTGGAAGAGCTTGAAGTATATTACGACGACCCTGGTTACACCAACTTCCTCGAAGGTGATGCACCAAGACCGCAATGGCTTTTTGGCCTTCTCGATCAGCTGAAAGATGAAAGCAGAGGTCAAGACAGACGGAAGCTAGGCAGAATACGGGTGGTATCTCTTGAATGGTGGCCCGGTGGTGAAGAACCTGACGAGGTCGAGGGTCATCCAGACATGGAATGGCAGCCACCAAGGGAGCTCGTGCAAGACATGATCAGTACTGGCACGAGCTTTAGCTTATACCTGCATCCGGCCAGGAGGTTTCAATTCGTGCCGGAGAATGGTCGTGGATTTGATAATCAATGGGAATATAGCTGGGACCAAGAAAGATACTATAAGAGATACTTATATTGAACGTAATATGCCGACAAAGGCTGTACCGCTATAGCCTATGGGTATCTCGGTGATTTGTCTCTCGTGATTTGGGTTCGGCCATCGAGAACGCCACGATTCGGTTTCGAGACATGACATTCACCAGACTCAAGGTGGCTTCAAGCCTCTAAATCTTATCGCAGCCGCGGACCAGAAGGCTCAGCGCAGTCCACAACCAGAGGGAAGGACATGTGACGGCGATGATGTTGAGGAAGGCTTGGTCTCGAGATGGACTACTCCGTAACTCGTCCACTAACAAGAACTAACGAGTTACCAGTTACCCGAATAAGGCTAGTGACGTAATACCCTCGGCTCGGACGCGCCCAGAAACGACGGCCGTGCCCAATCTACATTCCGTTCCGTTTCATTTCAGACACTGGCAGACTCAAGAGCTGCCCTCTGGACAGTGGACTAACCACGCCACGAACAGAAACTGCGGTGCAAGTGCCGTAAAGTAGTTGTGCCAATGAGCGCATACTGGTGCCTCCGAGACTCGCTAGTGACAGACGGACGGATCGACGTGCGGCTAACGGTCCGCTGGAATACTTGTTCTTGTCATCTTCAGCGTCTCCAGAGTCCAGACTACCCCCCTCCCCCCTTGAACCTGCTCCCACATCAACGACGGATGCCGTCAAGCGAAGGATACGACAGTCTGGGGAAATCCCTCATCAGTAGGAAGTTAGGTCGAGGCTGTGCACTGCGGATTCGGGTTTTATTTCAGACAGGACCCATCGATCGTCCTCTTTCTCTCCAGACTCTAGCAATAGTTCCATCCCCCCCCCCTTTCCCCAACTCTTTTCCTCGTGAACAAGTCATTCCATGCGTTGCATTCCAACCGTCCACAAAACAAGCCTTGTCAACCATCCCCCTCCCTGTCCATCTCATTCTTATTCCCGGGCCACTGTATCCGTACAACCTGAACCAGCACACCCACATCGTTCCCTCGCAGCTGTGTCTCTTCGTTCAGCCTCATCCAAAATACCTTATTCCCGGATCTGGAGCCACCCGTCCCGAGACAAGGTATAGCGTTGCCGGGGAAAGGGAAGATCGATCGCTTGGCGGCAGGATCTCTGTGTGTTATTTATCAATCGGCCTGGGTGGAAATGAATGATTGTTGAATGGCTTCTTCACCACCATCGCCACCACCTCCACCATTGGCTTTGTCACATGTGCAATTTCAACGCGGGACGGCCAGCGGCATTGACTCGCCAATTACAACCATCCCGACCCCGACATCGGCGCATACCGTGTACTACTCGTCACCCGTACTCTTCGGAGTCAAGCACGAGCCCGACGACCATGAGAGCAACAGCAGTGGTAGCATCAGCGGCAGCGGCAGCGTCAACGCGGTGTCCGGCCTGACGCGGAAGCGGCAGAAACGCAACAAGCCTACTCTTTCTTGTCACGAATGCGTTGAGCGCAAAACCAAGGTACGTTAACATGTCCTTCAACACTCCGTCACACGTGTGCAGCCCCCTGCCGACTATACGGTTTGGGTCAAACTCTGAGACTATACCTTCATTTCCAATTGCCCGTCTTTGAACGCAGTGCGCCTCATAAGCAAGTCAGCTTGCGAACTCGAGCAGACGAAGTCTTCTTCTTCTTCTTCTTCTTCTTCTTCTTCTTCTTCTTCTTCTTCTTCTTCTTCTTCTTCTTCTTCTTCTTCTTCTTCTTCTCTTCTCTCAGTTCGATTGCTGTTGACCGCTATATTGCCTCAGTCCCTCGCTCCACTAGCCAAACGTATTGACTTGTATAGTGCGACAGAGGGAGACCGCATTGCCTCGCATGTAAGTCTCACAAACAGATCTCCCAGTTACCCACCGGCTGGCTAACAAGATCTAGGCATCAAGCGACAGACAGAGTGCCAATATGCCCAAGTTGCAAACCTTCTTGAGTAACTAAGACCTCGTGAGATTCCAGTTACACATTCATTCAGACTCACATGCATCACAGGGAGACCAGCCGCTCCATCACAAATGGACGCCGGATGACAAAACCGCCCAAGAAAAAGTTGTCAATCTCAGGACCAGTGACAGAGATCCGGTCGACGATACCCAACATTGCCGACAGGGGCTTCCAGAACGGTCGCCTCGGCTCGTCGCGCGGCTCCGTCGCGCTGTCTACGGGCCTGCTATCCAACGTGCCGTACTCGCTCCCTTCGGCGTCCAACGTTTTTGGCGTCGGCACAGAGCATCCGTTTGCCAACTACTGGACCTGCGAAGGTGGGCTCCCCGAGGTCGTCGGCGTCATGCCCGACAAACTGCAGGCCGATATACTGCTCAACCAGTACTTTGAATGTGTAGACCCCGTCTACCCCATGATCCACCGCCAGACCTTCTACGCCGACTACGAGCACTTCTGGTCGCTCCCCCAGGACCAGAAGAACCGGACTGAGGCCGCCTTCGTGGCCCTCATCTTCGTCATGCTGGCCATGGGCACGCAGTTCGTGACGGCCCCCAGCCCAAATGATAGGAAACAGACGGCCGAGTTCTACGCTTCGGCGTCCAACCAGGCTCTGAGGATGTGCTCCTATCTGAGCACTGCCACGACGCGGTCACTCCAGGCCATGGTGCTCATCGTCTACTTCCTGATCAACGACAACCACGCGTCCGACGGGTGGGCCTTTGCTGGCATACTAATGAGGCAAGCGTACGCCATGGGCTTACATCGGGACCCCAACATTGGTGAGTCGGCCCCGTCCTCTTGCCACAAATGAGTCATCGACTGACTCCTTCCACAGTAACCCCTGAAGCCAGTGTCTTCGAGAAGCAGCAGAGGCGCAAGCTCTGGCAGGCGGTCCTGCTGCAGGACACCTTCATGACGGTCCTTCTCTCGCTGCCGCCGAGCGCGACGCACACCGACGTCAACGTCGAGGACCTGGCGGACGATGACGCGAGCATCGCCAGCTCGGACCCGACGGACACGGCCTACATCCGGGGCTCGTGGACGCTGGCCAACCTGGTGCAGGAAAGCATCTGTTCGCCGCGGTCCCTCGACCTCCCCATCTGCGCGACGCAGCGGCAAAAGTCCAAACTCACGGCCGACTTCCGCGCCGTCTACCGATCCTTCCCGGACACGTTCCGGTCCTGGGACGCCGAGTCGGTCGCGCGCCTCGCCTGCCGCAACAAGCGCGTCGTGCGGCAGACTCTGTTCCTCTCGAGCAATTATTACCACAACCTCATGCTCGTGCACGCCTCCGAGTCGCCCGACGTGCCCGTCAACGTCCGAGGTACCCTCGAGGCCGCCCACGAGGCCATCACCTCCTTCTTCGTACTCTACACCCTCTTCGACCACGAGGCCCGTGTATGGTGGGTCTTCAACCACCGCGCATTTCTCGAGGCCCTGTGCATCGGCAGCGTGCTGCGCGAAACGGCGCAGGACGCGCAAGGGCAGCCCGGCGAGGCTGAGAGGATGGAGAAGGACCCTCTGTTTGCGAGGGCGAGGGCAGACATTGGTAGGTCTTTACTTTGCTATTTCCGTGCGTGACGTAGTCGAAATCCCGTGTCGGAGCACTGACATGTTTCTCTTCCAGCGCGGATGGTCCAAATCATGAAGGTCATGGGCGACGATGGCTCAGAGGTCGCGAGGACGCGGGTGGCTGTCCTGAGCGATCTCCTCTGAGGTGCACCGTAGTTTTGTATCTCGAAGCAAGGTCTTTTTGGTTTGACGAGCATTACAGCAAATACGGGCGTCGAGTTTTGCGGCACATTGGGCCCCCATGAGCGTCACTGGCCAAGCATTTCATTGAGACTTTGGAGGACATGGCAGTTTGGCGTACCCAGATTGATTATCTGGGTTGCGGTTTGATTTTGTATAGACTGGAATGGAATGCATGCGAACTCGGTAGAGCATGGTCAACCAGCTCCGAGGCAGTTAACGTTAGGATCATAGGTACGGAGTAAACGCCTCAAAGGATATATACTGCGGTTTCGTGTATAATCCGTGGGCGTGTCTGAGACAAGGGGTAATTAATAGTCGAGAGAGAAAGACGAACATCACTAGAACAATAAACGCATCATCGACAGACTGACTACGCGGCAATTGCATGAAATTGAGAAAGCTGAACGAGTCTAATTAATTCGATTCGCATTTCAGGAGAGTTCACCCAAGATGGGCCGTGTATCTAGCAACTACGCAGTTGTTGCCACACCCAAGCCCGTCGGAGAAATGAGCACCTGCTTGCTTGCTTGACGAACGCGATGCATCTTTCCTCGCATGCCCTGCAAGAACGAATCGCGCGCTTGTTTCATGTTATTCATACAGTCGTACCGCTTCTCTAGGTAGAGGTTACCTAAGCACCACCTGAAGGAGGTGTTGGCCACCAAGGCGAGAAACCAAACACTGTTTTCTCTCTTCGGTGCGGGAAAGTGCCGATAACTTTCATGTCATCCTCGGAATCCGGTGTAGGATGTGGGTTTGCGGGTGAGAGATAATAGAGGTTTCGTCAAGTAGAGCTCACGCGCCCCAAAGACTGTTCTTATCCGACCCCGGCAGCAGTGAATGTAGTGGGCTAGGAACGGTTCCTGTTCAGAGTGTTCCTAAACCAAGACAGTGGACCGCCGCCACCACCGCCACCGTCGCGTTCACTCTGCGTCGATCGACGGCTCAGAGGCGAAGGGCTTCTAACTCTCGAAGGCTGTACGGAAGCAGGGTTCATAGGGGGCGAGTTGGAGTTTCGTCGCGAAGAGTTCCTACGATCGTAAGGCCCCGCATTGGCACGGATGGATTCCATTCTCTCCTCGGCACGCTGTCGCAGGTTTGATCTTCTCTGCTCCGCGGCGCCGCCAGGCCTTGAATCCGCGGGTGGAACTGGCGGAGCTCGAGGTGCAACGTTGGGCCGTGATGAAGAAGCGCCTGCTTGGCTAGTTGCACCTCCCTCAACAGCAGCGCGACAGACGGGACAAGTGTTGTGCTGTTTCAACCACAAGACCACGCATTCATTGTGAAACCAATGTTTACAGGGAAGAACTGTGACCTCATCTCCTATCGAAAGATCGTCGATGCAGATGGTACATTCACCCTTCTTTTCCTGGTCAAGCATCTCCAAATCAAGGTTCTTCCGGGTCAGCTTGGCTATCGTGTCCTCCGATGCTGGGGGAGCGGCATTAGACTGCGGATTCGTCTCCATGAGGTTCGTAATGATTCGGTCCAGACCTTCTTGGGTGTAGACTGCATCGCCATGGACGGCATGAGGATTCAGGACCTGTGCGAACAACTGCTGCAAGACAGCTGCCAAGTCTGGAGGACCACCAGGACCATCAGCACCTCCGGGGTTGCCAGGAGAAGGGTCGCCGCCGTGTAACGGGGGACCAGCACGACCTAGAATGTTGCCAAATACCCTGGGAGAACGATTAGCGCTGGAAGTCGTCAGGGAAACCAAAGTGATTCTGGAAGGGCCACGTCTGCCGCGGGAAGTAGGGAACTCATACGTTTGGAAAGGGTCATCTCCTGGAAGCGGATTGATACCACCATGCACCTGTCGTGAACTGTTACTTGTGATGGTGAAGCTGCTCATGCCTCCGGAGAATGGCCCAGCCGTGAACCTCGTGACCCGAACTTGGGGTTGAGGATCAGGCACTCCTTCGCCTTCTTCTCGACCTATACCCTCGCGCTGCATGTCAGGGCGGGGTCCATTTGTGCCGGGGCCTCCTATCGTTGCCAGCAGGTCCGTGAATCTTCTAAAGATTTCGTCGCCGTTGTCAGGCCTGGCACGATCTCTGTTGCCTGGATCAGGTCCCTCGGGGGCGTGGTAAACTGAACGGCGAGCAAAGAAGCCGCCGGGACCATGTGTAATGTGCTCATCAATATCGGCTTCATCAGGGTCCGAGTCGGTGTCAGAATACCGATGGCGGCGCTGGCGGAGTCGTTCCCTTTCTTGGTTCTCGCGTTGCAAATCGGCCTGATCTCCGTAAGGTGTGCGTGGGTCATTCTCTGCCGTGATCTGTAATGGATGGCATAAGTGGCGGACTTCCAAACTTGACAACTCATAACCTACGATCTCGGTGGCCTCGCCATCGCAGCTAGGGCATATCAAGCCATGTTCGTTCCGGTACCACTGGTTCTCGCATTGGTGGCAGTAGACTACTTCGCGGCCTGCGAAAGCATCCAAGTGCTCATCGCGGAAGCGGTTTGTCGAAGCCATCTGGCCTTGGTCTTGTCCTTGTCTCTGCTCCTCCGGCTCTTGTTGCTGGTTTATGGCGAGAGCTGCGAGCCCAAGGCCAAGCGCAAGGCCACCAAGTCGTAAAGCGTCGCGGAAAGCCACACTGGAGTCGGGTCGGAAGAGTTTGGGCGAGAAAGTGAATACTTGGTCGATCTATTCATCGACCGAGGAGAAGCGGTCCTTTCTTGAGAAGGGGGGGGCGAAAGAAAGATCAAAGATAAGTAACACCTGCACTGTAGCACATGGGTTAGCGAGTTGCTGCGAGATGCAGGCCACGGTTGAAAAGGCCCTCGTAGAAGCTTGGAAGAATGACCTTGTCATAACTTTCCCAACTGACTGCAGGCTGTGGAAATGCGAGCAGGGTAGGCAGGGCAGTGCCGGGGAGAGATGCGAAGATGTTGGGATGCAGTTTGCCGTTGAGACAGTCAGCCGGTCAGACAAAGAGGGATGAACAGGCAAGGCTGACTCGAATGTGGGGGGGCTCATAGAGGCTGTTTGGATGTGTGCGACCAAGACGGCTGACGCTTCTCTTTGGCTGTGCCCAAAAGCAGAGGAGGGTGTTGGTGTTTGGTGCTGCACCGAGGCGCGGTGATGTTGGGTTTCAGGTAAGGGGTTTCTTTCCGGCGATGCAAGCACAGGGTTGCTTGACTACGTACCTTGCGTAGGTTTTCAAAGAGTGCATTGGTGAGAGTTCTTAACAGGCAGTTTGTGCAAGCGTCAGAAGTCGAGGGCGATGTGAAGTAGGTAGTGCTGGCAGTGAATGTTAGGTACGGAGGTGTCGGTACATTGTCAGTCACTCAGTGCACTCCCAATGATGCACGGCACTAGTATCTGTGCCGGTAATCGATGGCCAAGTATCCGTATCCGTACTCCGTATCGGGTGTCGTGACCCGTATTAACTTGCAGGGATATGCTCGGTAGATGCCGCGTCAGAGGGATGGAGGGCTGTACATGTGCGCATGTGCGAAGTAGTTACTGCAACTGGGAAGAAAAAAAGTATGGGCGGGTTTCCCTGCAGATACTAGTTAACTACGTGGTTCGGTATGATGCCGATAGCGAAAAAGGGTACTTTGGTACGGAGTACATTGTAGCTAATAAATGGCCAGCGCCTCCAACGTTTGAAGCCTCCGAGCTTCTGCCACTTTCGTCATGCTTCGACCGCGGGGCAAAGATCAGGTTGCAGCGTGCACCGCCACAAGCAAATCCCAGCTCACTATATCCTGACACAGAGTCTGTCGCAGTGTCACTGAGTGACCGTACAAATGAACAACTGGAAGTGGGAGAATGCGTCAAGGTAGGTAAAGTTACTGCCTTTTCAAAACCCGAAGAGTTTTGTTGTTTTCTTTTCCTTACTCCTCTGCAGATGACGAGCCTGGGCCAGTCAGGTGGCTTGCAATCAATCATTAGCAAGCTCTCTCAATCCAGTCTTGTTCAGGTACCACTACTGATGACATGGAACAAACTCAAGACGTGTATGAAGATCATAGAGAGAAGATAAAATCATGCGTTGCTATTACTACTACAACACCCTCCTGTACGCGCTAGACTCATGATTGCAACCGTAGAAATACAGAACAGAAGATTCCTTCCACCCGCATTCCTCAATAACGCCATTCGTTCTCCCGGGAGGCCTCATAAATTCCAGACTGATCTTTATCACTTTCGCTTCGTCTCAAGGGCAGGGCAGCCCTCATCGTCTCCGGCCCCTGAACAGGATACCGCCGACAACACCCGCAGCGATGGCGACACCACTTATGATGGCAACACCCATGAGACCCTCCTTGGCCACCTTGTCATCGATCAACCTCCTGAGATCGGCCGACTGCATGTTCATGGGCTCTTTATCCAGCAGCAAGTCGTTGTACCGCCTCGCCTCGCCGAAGTTGCCCAGCTTGTAGTTGCCGAGCGCGAGGTAGTAGAGGCATTCGCGGCGGCGCTCCGGGGAGACGCGGAAGATCTCGGAGAGCAGGCGGACGCCGAGCTGTTGGTCGTTTCGCGAGTTGGATTTTACCAGACCCTGGGTGCCGTGTTAGCAACGACTTGGAGATCATGGTCCATACGGGGAGGAATGCAACGTACCCAGGCGAAGTTGAACTTTGTCTGTACGCCAACCATCTCGCCTTCCTTCTCGTACTGGGCCCGGAGCACTTGCAACTCGGCGGGCTTGAGCGGTGTTTCCGCATCTACGGCATCTGTGATACGCAGGTTGTCAGTATACGTATGCTCTTCGCCGCAGTGGTCCGTTCGCCTTGCGTTCAATGGGCATACGGACGTGGTAGAGCTGTCATTTTGGCTTGTGTCCGAGTCGCAGCGATAGTAGGTAGGCGGCAGTGTTCTTTGAGTATCGTTCTTTGCGAGTCGTCGTTGTCGTGTGCCGAAAGAGCCGAGGTCGTTGGTTACCAGGTTGCCAGGTTACCAGCTCTTGAGCCCGGATGATGAGTCGAGGTAAAAGGACGACGAGTCGATGTGGGTAGCTGGTGTGGCGGAAGCTTGCTCAAGTAAACGTGTGTGTGGCTAATTTTCATCTCCACAGTATGACGCAGATCTGGGGAGTGGAGACCGGCTACCAGCCCGGCGATAGGCGCTGATAGTCGTCCCTGGTGATGCCCGATTTGTTGTTGGCGATGCCCCACTCTCCTTGCGGTTAACTAGATCTTTCGGCGGCCCGTTTCAACGAGTGGGCTGTCGGTAACTTGACAAGAAGCAAAACGGACGACGACCACCTACGACAATTCCCACATGCTACCAATAAACGAACCTTACGCCGAAACCACACCCACGAATTGCCCAACATGCTCCTAGACGAAGATCCCGCAACCGTACGCGAACCCCTGGCCTCGTCCTCACCAGATCTGTCACAATTAACCCCCCACCACAGCTCATCCACCACACTATAAACAACTTCAACACCGGCCCCGACAAGTCCGCCATAACGCGCATCCACGACTCGCTCTCGACACTGAGCCAGGCCCGCGACCTGCGCGCGCGCGACGCCGAGTCCTCGCTGAAGAAGTTGACGCGCCACCTGCACACCCTGCAGTCGCAATACGAAGAGCTCACTTCGTCGCATTCTTCGTCGGCGCACGCGTCCGAGATCGCGCGGCTCGACACCCAAAAATTCCGCATCGCCAAGGCCGTTTCGGATCTCGAGATGGAGGCCGAGCGCCTGTCGAGCACCCAGGCCGATCTCGCCGCGCGGTTGCAGGAGCTGGAGCTGCAGGGCGTCGAGGGGGTGCCGAGGCGCGGCGGGCCGACTCGGTCGACGACGAGGTCCTGTTGAGGCTCAAGGTCTACCGGAGCCTGGGTATCGATATCGAGCGCGACGGAAAGGACGGCACCGGCGAGTTTGCGAGGGCCGTGGTGCGGAACGATCGGAAGGGAGACGTACACGTGGTGAACATTGACAAGAAGTTCTCACGGTATTTCTACGCCAACTACTTTTGGAACACATTATGAGGAGTTCCTGCGGTCAGGAAAGATGTCCCGAACGTGACCAATTGGTCCCGACGGCTCTGGGCATTCATGTTCGACATGATCTGAAGATTCACCATGGGCGGCGACGCGGCGTTGAGGGGTTGAAACTGTTTTTTATCCGAACTATCCGAACATATAAACGTAATGCAATGATTGTACCTCACTTGTACCTCAATTGTAACCCAAACGCCATGCCCGCCCGGTACTGTCATACCTGAGCCTTTCAACATTGATAGTTTTCACTTCGCGCCAACGGGCACCTTGATCTGACTACATTTCGTCTAAATCGCAGACTGACATCATAATACCGCTAGGCAAGCCATCTGATCTGCCATATCTCGTACTTTATACTTTTGTTTGTGTTCTTTTGGCTTTCCCTGTCCATCCAGTCACCACACAATTACAAGTTACAAGCCGACATATACAAACAATAATGAATATGTGGACATCAGCCTTGGTAAGGGATAACAATCAGAAGCATCGCCAGAAGCCAAGGAAGCTGGGATGGATACTGCGATAAGTCGCAAAACAGAGTGTTAGGGCGTGCTGAGCCCGGGGAACACAATACCCGCCAATAGGTACCTTCCAGGCGGTCTTCCTTTCATGCAGCGACTTTCTTCATCACCGGAACAGCGTAGGGCGGGAAGTAGCCATCCTGGTCGGGGTTGGCGAGCCCGTCAACGCGTTTATTGGGTGTCCTGCTCCGCCAACTATTCGGGCTAAAGCTCATTGATTTTCTCCGAAACGACGGGGGGCTCCTCGATCTGCTCCTCATCGCCGATTTCATGGCCCCCAAGATGGCGGCGTTACCGCCGTGTAATTGGTGGATATGTCGGAACGTGTCTGGCGTCTCCAGCCTCGAGTTCAAGCTCTCCCACGCGTGGTTGTCTGCGGCGTTGGCTCCTTCTCTCCATCCCCCGAGGCCTTCAAAATCTCTGTCCAGCCCGGCGCTCGACGGCAACGTATAGTCGGACCCTCCGAGCAGCGGGGTGATGATGGCGATACTGCGAGTCCTGCTCCTCCTTCGTCGCCGGAAATGGGGTGATGATGTAGGATCGGGTGACGGCGGATGTGATGCCAACGGGGATGATGACACACTGGCCCGCCGGCTGCTCGTAGAGGAATGGGTGTATTGGCCATACGGGTGGCCCACGATGAGATAGCGCAGTGTCTCTAGGCCGACGTCGACGTAGACCATGACAAGCCTCATGAAAAGTACAGTAAAGGCGAAAATGGTAGTGAGACCTGCAAAAAGAGCCAATGGCAGTGCCACGACGAGCATGAAGGGGAATATCAGGAACTGAAAGGCATTGAGGACCGCCATCGTGGTGTGTCGGCTTTGGTGGTAAAGCAATCACCTCTGTGATCTAGATGCAACGTCCTGCTTTGTTTCCTCCGCGGGAGATGCAAGATGAGTAGGGGACGTGGTAACTACTAGGCGAAAGCAGAAGGAGGTTTGGATGGCTTTGAAAGGGGCAGCTGAGAGACTTCTCACATAATTACAGGTCATCAAAAGTCGGAATCTCAACTATGTGCCGGCCAAACGCATCGCTTGAGTGGTGGTGAAGAGGAATAAGCAGGGCCTTTGGAGAGCAAATCTCGGGAAAATAGTCAAGGTGACACACGGGCGGAGAAGGTGTGACTGATCAAGGGAAGAAGTATCTCAGCAATAGCCCGTCCCCCACGGGGCATGTTGTATTCTGTGGCAGAGCCGGGCGGCTCTGGGCGTTTCCTTGCATGGCAATCCCTTCAAGACGTGCCACCAGTATATCTTCAAATGGCATGGTGTTAGTTAGAGTTCATGGTAGTGCCCAGCTATTCGTCATCTTGATGAAGGAAATAGCGAGCATGGGTTTCACATGCCTACAACGTGTGAGGCACGAGTAAAACCCCCTGTCAGGTATCCAACGGCTCCAAACTCTCTCTCAGATAGCGTGTCATTCCTATTTGGACATTGACATGCACCGACCGACACATGGTAACATTCACCAACTACCCCAACTGCACATGCCCAATTGCGTGCCGCAGAAGTTGAAGTTACTTGTTACGTGTGAATCGCACGGGGGTACGGAGTACTACGTACGGAGAGCGTCCACGGTCCAATGATATTGCTGTATTGAGATTCGCTGCCCCCATGCATGAACCATGCGGCTTTAGAGGGGGGCGTGGTTATCCGTACACCTCCCATTCTCGATAACCACCCCGGTTAGTACGGAGTACTTCGGTATTGTTCTCCGTAAAAGGATCTGAGCGGGCTGAAGCGAAGCGGGACCCGGTATCAGGGAGTGACCGTATCATTCATTGTCAAATCAGTTGGCGGTGGATCCCTCCATGTTTCTGGGGAAAGCCGAAACCTCCAGGTGCTATGCAACCTGTGTAGCCCTGTGCTACCTGTGCTGCCGTGATGAGGGTCAGATTAGATGCACGATTGCGTGTGGCTTCAGCTTTGCGTTCAAACAATCCGGTTTCCAACTGCATATCCCGGTCGCATCATGTTTGAGAAGGCCGCAAAACAATTACGTCTTGGAAGCAAAGCAGTGTTGCGATAGCCAGAAAGTGTTTAATGGTTCCTTCTTGCGTTCTCGATGACGAACGAAGCGGGACAGGGCTGAAGGTGAAGGGTACGAAGTGCACTGCTGGAGGTGGAGGGGATAACGTTACTGTGTACTGTGTATGCATCCGTATGGGGGCGGGGGTAGGAGCAACCGATCTTCCGGTGGAGCAATGGACATAAATTCCGAAATACTTTGTACTAACGACTAGCTAAGATCTTCCACGGTGCCCAACTTATTGAGTTAGTGACGCTAGCTCGACGAGTTCCGCTGATAATCAACTCCACATCTTGCACAGGCCGAATCACTGCTTGCCGGCGATCGAGGGCCCTATCATCATCCAGCCCACGCCTGCTGTTTCCGTCTCCTCAGACCTGTTTGCCCCCAGTAAGCACAGGTTGAAGTAGGCTACTCGGTACTGGATGGTGTATTCAGAGACGTTGATGCAATCTCTGCAGGTATCAATAAACACCTGGGCACTACAGACAATTGTCCAAGGTGTACACTATCTGTGCCACCTGAACCGCCGCGGTCTTTGTACTGGGCGTCTGCCATTCGCGATTCCTAGGTGGCTTTGATAGACTGATCTAGGCTTGTTATAGATCGTATCAAGGCGCTCTGATCTCTCTGCCTCTAGTACACAGAACAGACGAAACTCCGGTCCTGGTGTTTGTTACTTATCCGACTGTCCATCCAAGAGAGCTGGCTGCTCCTTGTACTAGGCTAGTTACTAGCTGTGAAGACGAACAGTCCATCTGAGCAACACAACCAAAGACCGCATACACGCCAAGGCGAAACCGACCACGGATTGCATCATATGCAGTCACTATGTGTCAACTTCATACCCAAGGATCTGCAGAAAAGTCCTCGCCTCTTCAGAAGAAGAAACAGGCCGGCTCTCCTGCTAGCAACCCCAGGAAAAGTGTCGTGGAGTCTTTTCCCTGGGATGTGGGCGTGTTCGACGCCCACTGTCACCCCACAGACACCATGGCGTCGGTAGCGTCCATCCCGCGCATGAAGGCCAGGGGTGTCACGGTCATGTCGACGCGGGGGAGAGGACCAGGACCTCGTGGCCAGTGTGGCCGAAGATCAGGGGGTGGAGGACCTGGACACGTTTTTTACCGACCAGGATACGAGAAGACGCTTCATTCCCGCCTTTGGCTGGCACCCATGGTTCTCGTACCAACTGTACGACGACACCGTTTCCAGTCCGATGTTCGACGGGATCAAGAAGGACAAGGCGGACTACTACAACCGTATCCTCGTGCCGCCCCCCTCGGCCAAGGACCCAACCTTTAGCGCGGGCCTCCCTGACCCTCAGCCCCTGTCAGAGTACCTGCGACAGAGCCGCGTCCGTCTGGAGAGATACCCCTTGGCCCTCGTGGGCGAAGTCGGTCTGGACAAGGCTTTCCGGATCCCCGAGAGCTGGACTTCCCAGGACCAGGCTCAGCAGAACAACGACAAGACGCCCGGCATGCGAGAAGGTCGCCGTCTGAGCCCCCATCGCGTGTCTACAGAGCACCAGGCGGTGATCCTTCAGGCGCAGCTGAGGCTCGCGGGCGAGATGAACCGTGCAGTCAGCGTGCACGGCGTTCAGGTTCATGGCGGCCTGTACAACACAATCGCCGAGTGCTGGAAGGGCTACGAGAAAGAGGTCCTGTCCAAGCGAGAGAAGAAGAAGATTGCTGCGAACGCCGAGAAAGTTGCGCATCGCGATATGGGCGAGCAGGATGCTGCAGAACTCTGCAGCAGGTTAGAGGGGATGGGTGTGGACTCGTCGGCAGCACCCAAGGTTCTCCCCTACCCGCCACGGATATGCTTACACTCGTTTTCGGGTCCTGTCAACGTGCTACAGCAATACATCCACCCTTCTGTGCCTGTTCAAGTATTCTTTTCTTATTCCATCGCCATCAACTGGGATCTAGATGGCAGCGATGCGGAGAATCAAAAGACCATTGACGCTGTTCGCGCAACTCCAGATGATAGAATACTGGTCGAGAGTGATTTTGATGCAGCGGGTCAACATATGGACGAGGTTTTGGAGGGCATGTGCCGGAAAATATGTGAACTGAAAGCATGGCCATTACGTGAGGGTGTCGAGATACTCGCTAGGAATTGGCGTCACTTTGCCTTTGGCGTCAAGTCCCTTACGAGCTAGTAGACAACGGGTACTTGGGACAAGTCATGGAGCAATGTCGCTGTACAGTTCTATGAATGGTAGAAATCCTATGATTAGATCCCATGACATGTCGCTCCTCATGCGATCCTTAAACCTGACAACGATGGAAGCAGCTTAAATGTTGCTACCTGAGAGATGGTACTCTGTGGCCTGGGCAGAGAGACATGTAGCAGAAAATCCAGCACCAAGGAAGAATGTCCGAGAATGTTCACAGTAGAAAATGCCGAATACAACGCGCCTGAACGTAACAGAAGAACTACTCCGTTTACGCATTATTAATCCCTACTTCCCAATACTTCGTCCAAGTGAGAGCCGTCGACTGAACTATCAGTTAACGAGTAAACGGGACTCCCCGGCATACAGTCACGTGCATAATAAGCGTTAGTTCTAGCGGTATACATAGTGCTCGCAGGTGTATAATCGGAACTCCCGGGCATGTATCGCAGCCCATCTGCTACGTGATTGGCGTGGTCAAGACCCTCGTCGTACGCCGGTAACTCTTCGTCTACCAACGTAGAGCAGTCCGAGGATGCGTATCGATGCCTGCGGCTTCCCGCTGTCATCATTGGTGTTGTAAAGCTCTGTGACATGCGGCCTTCCTCGGCGGCGGCCACCATATTACCGACAACGTCGGCCACACTTCGGAATTGAGCCAGATCTTGCTCCATGGTCGTTGACATGTCCGAGTCAGACTCGAATTCGGACTCGTCGCAGCGGATATTTCGCAGAATTTGGTCCTTCTCTTCGTCTTCGGTCGTGTGGCTCGAGGCGAAAGATACTCTAAATCTGCGCATCAACTCGCTGAACTTTGCCTTCAATTCAGCTCGCTTTTCGGTACGAGACGCGCGAGTGGTTTCTCGTCGTACCAGGTACACCTCACGGTATTCTTGATAATAATTTCGGCGCGCGGCGGATGAACTGCTAGGGCGGCGGCAACAGGCGAAGATGGCCGCAAGCAGAATACCGAAGACCACCAGCGAAGGGATGATGAGGATGAGCAGCGAAGATATTGTATGGCTATAAGTATCAAAGGACTATGCATGTCAGCGACCGTGGTTTAGACGAGCGTGCGCAAAACCTACGATAAGATGGGGGGGCTCCCGTGAGCTCGGCATAGTTAGTGGGCTGCGTTTGCTGGGGTTGGTCGTTGCCATTCACGGAAACAGCAAGTGGACGTTCTGCTTCGCCATCCACGATTTCCAGGCGATCATTGTCGTCTTCGGTACTCATTGATATCTGCTTCCCAGGGCTGGAGCCAAAGCGATCTTCAGTGGTTCCCTCTGGATTTTCGGACCAGCAGGAAGAATGGCGATCAAGGCAAAGCCTGGTTTGACCGTGTCCGGCATGGTCATGAAACGCAGCTGTGAGCCCCTTGACCCTATCGTAGACGGATGAGAATACACATTTCATGTTTGTGCACTCGGCCAATTTCGATGTCTTCTCCCCAAGACCAAGCGCCGCAGATAGAGAGTGCTCCTTGTCTTGAATGGCCTGAGCAAGTTCAGCCATCTGGGCTCTCATAGATTCCAGCTGCACAACTTGACTCTCAAGATCTTGAACAGTCGGAGGTTTGCTGGCTGGCCTTTGCTGAGGCATCGGGGGGTCTGCGTGGATGCATCGGTTTGGTCGACTTGCGACACCCACATTGGGGTTGTCTGATGGAACTGGACATTAAAGCCAGCGCCCTCGGTCTTGCGACCATCAATGAACTCGGCATCGAATGCCAATAGTTGTCCCCAGCGTCCATCATTGCCTGTGGTCACACAGCTGAAGTTCCATTTTGCGACGACGGTACCGCCCTCCAACGAGATCAAAGTTCCGGACCCGAGTCCTTGGCTGTCTTGTTCAAGACTCTGGCCGCCGAGTGTGACATTCCCGTAGTCGCAATCTTTGGGAGACTCGGATACATCTACTTGGAAAGTCTATGACTCGGGTGTCAGCATATCAGTTCCCCCGGGCCCCGGGCCCCGTGAGCAATTAATTGGTCATGCAACACGTACGACGGCTGCGTTGGAGGCAGTATCACGGTCTGCGGCATTCTTCCCACGGATGATGGCAACTGTTCCGACGCTGTCTTTGTGGGAGTGTTAAAAGTGCAGGTGCAACAGCTAATGGGATCTCGGTCTTACCAATGAACTGGACAGGTGTTGATAGAGTTACTGCCAGTGCCGGCGCCAGTAGCATCACGGCGGCGGCATCCAAAAGGCCGCGCATTATCCAAACAGGCAGCCGAGAATGGCCACGAATTTGTTACTCAAAAGAGAGATGGGGTAAGCATAGGTAGGCACGAGAGCGCGTACGAAAGATGACCTCGGGATGTGTCGAGGAAAAGAGTTGGCATAACCCTTAGTGGCCGTTTATTCGGTTGCCTAATCCGATCTCTCAGCGGAGTGGAGGCCGCCAAACCCAGGGGAGATGGACACAGCTCAGAGCTTGTTTATACGGTAGTAGAGGTACTTGTGGCACACGTGGTGTTTCGCACCACCTTGATATCGTACCACTTGGTCGCAAGCAATAGAAACGTCAAGTGATAAAAGGACGTCGGAATGGATAAACCGTTTGCTCAACAATCTGAATGGAGAGCGCTGACTCCCATGGAACATTATCAATTCATCCACGCGAATAGGTATGAACCACCCGTAGGGATCCGTAGGGGAGAGAAGAGTATCGATGATCGAGGCTGAGCAAATCCATGGCGGGGATGTTCAGTCGAAGCCGGCCAATGGGCCTAGACCAGCTGACGAGTCCTCTAGTCGGTCAGACTCAGCAATCACTACAGAGTATCCGTACCAAATAATGAATTTCAAGCACGGAGTAGACCAGACAACTAGTTACTCATCTGACGTCAATAGTCATGTTGTGTCTGTGTACAGAGGTGATTAGGAGCCCAGAAAGGAATGATGCAGATTGCGCCACGTAAAGAAAGCCATGATAACCACCAGGTGCAATGATGGCTTGTGTAAAGTAAGTTATGTAACGTACTTCGAAGCCATTCGAAAAGCAATTGCCACAGAGCGTGATTGAAGGGGTCTGTAGAGCAACACAACTCCAAGAAACGAATTGCGACTTGTCTACAGAGCACTCCGCTTGTTTGTTGCACCAAAGAGTCCTTGTAGAGAGCTTGTGGCTGTGATAGGCTTATCGCTTATCAATAAACCCCACCAATTGAGAGCTAGAGCCACAATAGCCATACACCAGCCCCATTACATTGATGCTTGTCCAGCTTGGTCGCGCATTGTGACGCTTTCGAAGCAATCAAGCCGCGCATTCAGCATCCCACTTTCTTGCGAACAAAAGCTACGTCGGTCTTTTACTGTCTCAAGATGGTAAGCACAGCTATATCTGCAGGGTGACCCTTTGTTGGCTAACTTGCCTAGTTACCACTCGGACTTTTGAATGCGGCGCAGGGCCACCCCATGCTGGTTGAGCTCAAGAACGGCGAGACACTGAACGGCCACCTGGTACAATGCGACACATGGATGAACTTGACGCTGAAGGAGGTCATACAGACAAGTCCGGTACGTTCAAGGCATAGATGCGACGTCGACACGCCAGTCATGGGCTTACAATGGTCTTTTGTAGGAAGCCGACAAGTTCGTGCGCCTGCCCGAGGTCTACGTCAAGGGCAACAACGTAAGTTTACAGTCGCGGCACAGATTAGAAGCATGGTGGCTGATCCCTCCCTAGATCAAGTACCTGCGAGTCCCTGATGAGATTATCGACTTGGTCAAGGAACAACAACAACAAGGCCAACAAGGAAACTACCGAGGCGGACGTGGTGGCCAGAGAGGCGATCACGGCGGACGTGGCGGCGACAGGGGAGGTCGTGGAAGAGGCCGTGGCAGAGGAGGAAACAACAGAGGCCGGGGAGCCTGATGAGTTGGATGCAACGTTCCGCGGAACTTCTCCAATGAGACAGTGCCGGCCCGGGCCATGCCCGAGGCAAGTCCTGTACATTGCAACGACCTGTTCGGCATGTTGCGACACTGCTAAGACGCCAGAGTCGCGCACGGCGATGTTATACCCACTGGAAGAGTAAGAAGGTGGCCGGAATTGATGCAAGCCGCTTGCATGGTATCTTGGGGCATCGGTCATTTCTCAACAGCAGAAGAAATCCTGTCTGCTAGTCACGGCTACGCAGGATGAGGAACAGCGCCTGTAGACAGTCTCGCACAGTGAACGAGCCTTGGATCAAGTCATCTAGGACCAAGTATCCCGTATAGAAATGGCTTCCAATACCAGCGCTGTCCCCAAACCCCCGACACGAGTGGTTGTGGAATGGAATACTTGTCACGTGACTCTGCACGTTAAAGAAGTTGTAAGTGAGACAGACCTCCCAAGCATCAATCTCCAATTTTTTTTTATGGCGATTGGCGCTATCCGTATCCGTACTCCGTCCGTATCGTCCACCCAGTTACGGAGTATCCGTAACTGCTTCTTCAATCATCAGATCAGCTCGCAAATCCCCAAAGCTCCGAGCCCATGGATTCAACCTCGCCAAAACAGTTCCAGTGCCTCCAGAAGCCGCCATTGCCGGTGGTCACATCAACGTGTTTGGGTTTCCCCGCCAGCTCCATCCAATGCCAGGAGAGCGCATTGTCATAGACGGACTATGGCGCTGCTTGTGTCCCTCGGTGGATGCCAACGCGCTCTCCAAGGCTTTGCGACAGCCTCTCGCTCCTCGATGCCAGCCGGTCTTCAGCGCCACCTGCAAGCACACGCCAGTCCAGAAGACGGCGCCCTTTTCTCGGAGGACTTTCACTACACGATCGAAAATGGACGGCGATGGAGACGGAGACGAGAAGCAAAGTGCGCCATTCACCATCCACCGCGGTCGGGCTCGTAAAGAGGGAGCAGTTGAGGCTCGCCGTCTTCGCCAACTTCTGAGCCGGTGTGTCAGCGCGCCACCTTCCCTCTTTGGCCCAGACGGCGGCTCCCACAAAAATCTCGACACAATCGACACGCCAACTCTTCTTGCGGCTCTTCGCGAGCTTCTGCCCATCGAAAGGCAGTATCACTTAATCGCCGCCATCGTGGAATACCTCGTTACCGAGCGGCGCATGAAACCGGACCAGTTCCTCTACGAGTGCCTCATCAAGGCCAATGTCGATCCGAAGTATGGTTCTGCCGGTGTTGTCGACAATCTGCTCCGAGAGATGGAGATGAACCACCACACGCCGACTGCCGCCATCTACCATGGCATACTGGATGTTCTTGCTGTACACCCAGACTATGTTCTCCGCACAAAGGTGCTGAGAGAGATGAAGCAAGCTTGGATCGAGCCAACGTTTAGCGGTTTGGTCGCAGTCGCAGTGGGACTCTTGAGAGACGGGCAACATGAGCTGGCCCTCGAGAAGCTAGAGGAGCTCAACGCAACTGGTGTTGCGGTTCCACCATGGCTCTATGACATCTTTGTGTACACTTTTACGGAAATGGGCATACATGAGGAGGCGCTCTTAATTCTTCAGCACCGCCTGCAAAAAGCCCGATGCCGTCATTTCGCCCAATGTGTGGTATGCGTCGCTAGACGCTTTCAGCCGGGGCTCATTCTACAACGGTATCAAGTACGTATGGGCCCTGATGGTCACAACCGGCAGGTTGAATCCTCCGGATGGCACTGTCCTCAATGTCTTGAACGCTGCCAGCCAAAACAATGATTATGCCCTGGCGACTGTAGCCATCAAGATGCTATCTGAGCGCGGCAAGAAGTTGGGCTTGCATCACTTCGAGGCGCTCACCGAGATGCAGGCTAGAGAAGGAGACATTCGGAGGGCCTTCTTCAGTCTATGTACCATGAAGAAGGCGGGCTTACAGCCCGACTCCTCTAGTACCCGTTCGATATACGCCGTGCTGAAGGATTCTGCACCAGAAGTCGATAACGCTTTAGAGATTCTGCATGAGCTCCGACTGGATCACCAAGTCCCGATTGCTGCCTTCAACGTGGTGCTCGAGGCAACTCTCGTCCATCATGACTTCAAGGCTGCCATTGCGTTATACAGGAGCGTGAGTCGTGTCTGCCAGGCCGGGCCAGACTTGACAACTTTCAAACTGCTACTTAACCGGTGCACGCTGCAAAAATCGCTGCTTTTCCTCCTGGCGGAGATGAAGGCTTTCGGCATTCAACCAGATGGGCCGACTTACGACCGTACGATTCTAATATGTACCCTAATACCGACTTACGAGTTGGCCTTCCGTTACCTCGATGAAGTACGATCCAGCGACCTGCGCGACTGGTGGATGAGCAAAGACACGGCATTGGGGCTTATTAGAAGATGTATCATGGCTGAGGATGGCCGCGTGCAGGACCTCATCAAAGAATGCAAGGCAAGGGGCATGGAGTCCATGGATAAGGATGTGCACCTGCTCGTTGAGAGGTTACAGCAGCGAAAAGAGGTGAAGTTGGAAGAGGCAAAGTCGGAAGAGCTTGACACCCGCAGGTTATCAGAACCTGACTCGGACTTGGACGATTCTAAATCTACCGCTGGGCCTAGGCCAGAACTTCAGGCCATGGCTGGGTGACTATTATATGCCATAAGCATAGAAAACACATCACATCAAACGTTGGCCCTCAGATCACTTACATTCTCTATCATGCTCTCTACCATGTGCTGCGACGAAACTTACTATCGGACTCTGCCACTTCCGGGTGCCGCGGTAGCGAGAACGTAAGCTTATCGCGGCAGTCATTGTCGTGACCGTCAAGCAAGGTTCTTGGGTTTTAAGGTATGCCTAGGTAAGAGTTTGGTTGTATAAAGACGAGATTTGCGATGCGTAGCTTCAGGTGTTGTTCGAGGATGGAGGATTCTTGTACGAAGTCCTACGAAGTCGACATGTAAGCCTGTCCATCTCCGCTGGCACACCAGACTTGTTCTACCGGTCGAGACTTGAAGCAAGCGGGAACCATCGGTTTGGGAGCAGAACTTTGAGGGTTATGAGGTAGAAAATACCAACATGCGACATCATGTGTGGCCGGAGACTGTCTACGTTAACTCGTTACCTTCAATGCTATGACTCGCGACAGAGGCTGGGAAGTTTATTCCTCTGTGGCCATGGGCTGACCGATCACATTATGACAGACATCGGATTTTGACACAGTGATCCGTACTTACTTTGCTTAATAGTTCGGGTTTTCCACATGAGATTAGTTCGAGGGGTCGACGAGCCTTTGAGCCTTCCTCCGTATTCCAGGTGCAACACCCATTAATAATCAGATCCGGGGGGGGTAGACTACATGTCTTGGCTGTTGTTTGATGCAGGCGTTATCAAGTTATCATGCGGTTGCTATTGGTCCAAATCCCCTTTCCTAACTTTAAAAAACTACCAGGGTGCTGTCTAGCAAGTCATGTCTTCACTGGCGCGAGGCTTGTTGGTAGTATCAACATGTTGAGCAACAAGTTGCTTATAATTACTGGTCGCAACCTTACCCCTGTATGTATGATACAATCCAGCTTTGTAATCCTCCCCAGGTAGTCAATCTTATATTCTGATTTCAAATGCCATGTTGGAAAAGCAAGCAACTGGTACGAATCCAGATCTGCTATGCAGTGATAGAGGGATGCTGACATATGGTTGTCACACTGGTAATGCTATAAGTAAGTGAGCATGCGACGAGTCTAGCTATTATTCCTCTATTCCACCAGACGGTTACTTCAGTCTTGATCATATAAAGGATACCTACCTCGTTATTGGAGCACTTGATAGCTCTCCAGACCCAGCCATATCCTAAGCTGCTGTGTCAACCTTGGTCCTTGGCCTAGTTGAA
This sequence comes from Arthrinium puccinioides, assembly GCA_022414665.1. Lineage (NCBI taxonomy): Eukaryota > Fungi > Ascomycota > Sordariomycetes > Amphisphaeriales > Apiosporaceae > Arthrinium > Arthrinium puccinioides. The sequence continues at coordinate 1,286,127 of JAIUNF010000004.1, forward strand.
CCAACGTGCGCAGAGAATACGCAGTTACACGCAAGGAGCATGTCTTACCTCATTCGGGACGCAGCCGTAGGGCAACTTATACGACTTGTCACCAGAAACCGCGTGCTAAAGTATCCCGATGAGGAGTCAACCTTCCGTTTACCAGAGATATGGACGCAGATGCTCAACGCAGACCCTCAAAACGCAGACCCTGCTGTGCCGTCTCGCCGAAGCAGCCTTCCATCGACGAAAGACAGCGAGGAGAAGCAGCAGGAGGAGGTGGAGGGGGCCACCTCCGATGATCCGGCACCGTATGGAGCCACCTTGTCCCGGACACGAAGCCGGGAGGAGACACTCCCCGATACCGAAGACAGGTTCGAGGTTGACCACCAACACGGAATCGAGAAGACCAAGTCTATCCCCGTCGTGCCGCGGATGACGAAAGACGGCGCCATCTTGGTCGATTGGTATTACACGGACGATCAAGAAAACCCGCAGAACTGGACTGACCTTCGTCGGGGCATGATCGCACTCATCATTTGCGTCTACACTTTTGTCGTCTACACCTCTTCGGCCATCTACACGACATCGGCCGAAGGGGTGATGGAGGTGTTCGGCGTGGGCGTCACTGAAGCATCGCTCGGCCTGGCGCTGTTCGTTCTTGGCTACGGCATCGGTCCGCTGCTCTTCTCGCCCCTGAGCGAGCTGCCCGGCATCGGGAGAAACCCGGTCTACATCTGGACCATGTTCCTCTTCGTCATCATATCCATCCCCACCGCCCTTGTCGACAACTACCCCGGACTCATGGTCCTTCGCTTCTTGCAGGGCCTGTTTGGGTCACCATGTCTGGCCAATGGCGCTGCTTCGCTGGGTGACATCTACTCGATGATGTCGATTCCATATGCATTGAGTAAGTCGGCTCCTGAGGGCGTAGCAAGAGGACACAAGCACTGACAATCTCTGTAGCCGCATGGGTTTCCGCAGCTTATTGCGGACCTGCCCTTGGGCCCCTGCTGTCTGGATACTCTGTGCCTGCCAAGGGCTGGCGATGGTCTCTCCTCGAGATCATCTGGGCGGCAGCCCCCGTCTTCGTCGTCATGTTCCTCTTCCTGCCCGAGACGTCAACGCCGAACTTGCTGCTCCGGCGCGCACAACGCCTCCGCAAGCTGACGGGGTCCGAACGCCTCATGTCGCAGTCCGAGATTGACAGCCGCAACATGGACAAGCGCGCCGTGCTGGTCGACGCGCTCATCAAGCCGATGCAGATCACGATCCTCGACCCGGCCATCCTCTTCGTCCAGATCTACACGGCCATCATCTACGGCATCTACTACTCCTTTTTCGAAGTGTTCCCGCTCGTCTACCCGGTCTACTACGGCATGGACTACGGCCAGGTCGGGCTCGTCTTCCTGTGCATACTGATTTCCTGTCTGATCGGCGTCGGCGTCTATATCGGCTACCTCTACTTCTACCTGAACCCGCGCATCGCGGCCAAAGGCTTCCCCGTTCAGGAGAGCCGCCTCATTCCCGCCATGATCGCCTCCTTTGGTCCGACTATTGGTCTTTTCATATTCGCCTGGACTGCGAGACCGGATATCCACTGGATTGTGCCCACCATTGGTATCACCATATACGGCAGCACTGTGTTCATCATCATGCAATGCATCTTTGTGTACGTACCCCTCAGCTATCCGCAGTACGCGGCCAGCTTGTTTGCCGGTAACGACTTCTTCAGGAGCGCGCTGGCTTTCGCCAGTATCCTGTTCGCCAAGCCGCTCTTTGATAACCTGGGTGTGGCCAGGGGCACGACTTTGCTCGCTGGCCTTAGCACAATCGGCATTTTGGGCATATGGGTGCTGTACTACAGTGGTGCCAAGCTGAGGAGCATGAGTCGATTTGCGATATGAGCGGAGTAAAGGAATGTATGGCTTGGTAAAGGGTTGCTGAAAGGAGGGGAGGATGGCGTCAAAAAGAGTGCACGTAGGTGGTAGATTTCAGAATGCCAGGTGGTATTCTAGCTAAGACTTTACCTTGGATAATACCGGCTTGTTAGATTCGAAGACCAGTTCAATCTCAACAATGTTTGTATTGGGGGCAGCTGAGCCTTTTTCAACTGGTACAGAGTGATTTCCGTAGGACACAGGAGGCGCGAGGACTGCAGCCATTATACACTCACATCGCAGGAAAGCTGTAAGTCTCATTTGATGCTTTAGCAGGCAGTCCTGTCGTTCCGAATAGTACAATATCTGTGGTCCAGGCACCGCAGATTTGAAATGCTCCTTCGCGGTAGTTGTTACCTGGCTTTGCGCCCATAACAAGCGATCGAGGGTCGCAATGGGAGGAGAGCTCGTGGGGCTTCCAGCAGCAAAAAACAAGAATCAGGGCTTCTTCTCCCGGATTCGACACATCTTGCGATCTTGCTCCTAGATGATCGTTCAATAGGACCAGGACCGAGATGCTTTTCAGTATCGGAGGACGATGAAGAGTCGAGACCAACGTCCTTTTCGGGTTTTGTGAGAGATGTTGAAGAATCTCTTGGTAGATGGGATTCCCATGGTTTCATGGGCTCTCTGTGAGATGGTCCGCCTGAAGGACGTTAGGCAGTTTGCTATGTTTGACGGTTGCTCACAGAGACGAATGCTCAGATTCAAGGCTCAGATCCAAGCACCAACAATGAAGAGCAGGTAAATAGCCAGACCTGCATGCTACTGCCTGCATTTGGTGTTTTCTTCGCTTTTCGAATCTCAGCTTCTGTCAAATAAATTAGGCTCGGGACAGAGGTGCATTTCCTCAAACCTGTACGCTCATATCGAATTCGAGGTGATTGAGACCACATCGCTCGTCTTATTGTAGAGTAGGTAGAGCCTGTGCAGCCAACCAACGAGCCGAGGGAAGGCCGAAGATTGGCGCAATTCAACAGGCCAGGTATACAATAATTACTCTTTGGCTGCGACCAAGTAAGCCAGTCATAAATCCGGGCTATTCGGGCAGAAAGTGCGTCAAATGCGTTAATTATGACTGGTGTTCTGTACTGGCAGCGTTCCGAAAGTGGTGTAGTTAAGTGAGACTGAACGGCAGGCAGACCAAGCCTCTGATTCGGACTGGATATCTCGTAGTTAGCGGATCCGTACTCCGTACTGTGTATGAATTCACGATTTTGGGTTGTTTGGTTCAGGGTATGGATGGATGGATCCAAGCTTCCTTCGCCTAGACCGTTGGCGAGCATGGTCGGTCACGGCACTTCGATCTTCCATGTTGGCTTGTTAAGACATGGGCGTAAATTTAGGGGAAGGTCCCCGGTCCGGTCGACATGCCTACTGCATGCACTTGGACACACAAACCCCACAAAAACCATGCCGCGTTGGGCCCTTACCTGGCTTGAAGGTGGTGAGCCTGCAGATTGGGACAATTTGCTTCTGCGGAATACGAAAGCTCTCGCATTGCCGATCGTGTCACGTTGTGGGCGCAAAACAGGAGTCTACCTAGGGCTCAGACGGACGGGATCGATCGCGATGGCATGTCGGACGGGCTGTAGTTATGCAGATGCCTGCATAGTATAACCGTTGGAAAAAAAAAGACCATCGACAGCCGACTATTTCGGTCCCCCCAACCACGTAGCCTTGACGAAATGTCTGGGAAGTACGTGTACATGGACCGAGTTGGCCGGGTGGTCAAGGGGCACAATTGGCCGCCCGCAATTTAAGCTAGGACTTCGTGGGTCTAACGCCCTCATATGGTACAGTGGTACCTTGTGCTGTAGCAGTCGGGTGCCTGGACAGGTGTCGCAAAGGCTCCAGGTAAATGGCAAACTCGTGCAAGACCGAGGAAAGATGCGTCCATGACACGATCATGCCCTTTTCGTTGCAACACGGCAGGGTACAAAGTTGAGTGTGCAATGATGGGAAGCCGGATGATGAGATGGCAGGGGGAAGTTTAATGGAGCTCAAGCCCTCCATTGATCTACATCCTTGTAGAGGAAAGACATCGAGACCAATAAGAAGCTCGGAATGCCGGCTGCCCCTGTCGCTGGGCCCAAGTCCCGTCGACCACAATTTGGTCCCCTGCCCTGCGTTCAGATGGCCAGGCTCTTGTACCTATACCTCGTAGCCGAAGTACGCAGTAGTGTGCACGTAGCATATTGGGGTCGCGGTCCAGGGCGCAAGGGCCATTGGCCGAACGAATCGACAGGTGGGAAACAGTCGAGCCCCTTTTGTTTCGCTGCATCCGCAAAAAAGTAAATGAAAGTCGAATGAGAGAGAGACACGGGGAACGAGAAGAAGACTTTCCAACTCATCTTCCTTTCCATCTCACCAGTATTGCTGTCCACGTCGTCGTTGTCGTCGTCGCCGTTGCAGTAATCAGTCAGTCGTTCAAGCCCGAATCCGGAGCCGTTTTCCCCAGATCTTGTTTTCCTTCCTCGCATTGTCTAGACCTGCACCAGTAAACAGTAAGTTAAGTGTGGAGGGACCTGCGTCTCCCGTCCGCTGTCCTCCTCCAAAACCCTCCATCCCTCGTCCCTACACCACGCCAGACCTTCCGACACCACTGACACGCGCCTGCAGTCAGACGATCACCGACGTTCCAATCGTCTCCTTTTTTTAGTACGTTGCCGAGATGCATGGTTTCCAGCCTCGAGGAAACCACCTTCTACACCAATGCCAGCAATAGCAACACCTTAATTCCCTTCTTCCCAAGCAGCAGTGCCTACCTCCTAGCCACTCGAGAGAGCACCAAAACCTGGCCCTTCCCTCACAACCGCCACGACTCTCCCTCATCCCCCCCATCAACATTCCTGCCCTCAACGTTCACGAGACTGCCGCTGCGCTCGCATGCCGCTGGCAATTATCCACTCTATCTGATTCAAACAACGACGGCTTCACCACATTCTTGACGTCGCGGCTAACCTCTGCCACCCTCACAGACTTCGCGGCCTACCTAGTCGTCTCCAACATTCTCTCCTCCTAGATACCGGAACAGTTCATCTTGAAACATACACTATGGGTAAGCAACCACCGACTTCTTGACATGCCATGGCGAGCGCGTTCGCCTGAGGATCCTGTTCCGGGAGAGCACTCGCCGCAGGAGACAAGACACAAGACACAAGAGACAAGAGACACACGTGGACCTGGGACGTCGCTTCCTCCTACCAAGAAGGGCTACACCGATGCTTGCACCTTCCTCGACCTCGATGTCGTCGACCACTGTACTGGACTGGTCGATTATGAACACCTCGTCTGGCGGGACGACCTAAACCTCCCCCATCACCTCACAACATCACATCTCCACGCTCATTGCCGACCCTCATCACACTCACTTTTTTGGTTGATCTATCACTTCTTGGGTCTTTGCCTTTTTGGATTCTTTGGAATACCTGGCCATTGTTAGGAACATCGGTTTCTCCCTACACCATCCACAAGAAGAAGAAGAACTACAGAACGTCATATCCTCCCACTCTTTACCATGACCAACTTTCTCACCAGCCACGCCAAGGCTCGCGCCAGGAGTGTCCAGTTCGACAAGTCATTGACTATGGAAGGCATGACGGCCGAGGCAGCCAAGCTGCGCGAGTCTACTGGCACACCCACTCCGCCTGTACTGTCAATTCGATCTAGCAGCCTACCACAAAAGGAGAACCTGCCCCTTGCCGTTCGGCACTACCGCAGCATGCTGCACGTGGACGCGCCCTCTCTGGGACCCCATAAGCCCTTGGACTACACGGAGTTTCGCGCCAACGATTTGCCTCTGCAGGGTACCCAGAACTCCCGATCTCTTGTCTCCTGCGGCTCGCTCTCTGGACCTCTCTGCCGGCCTGACCCATCTGCCATTCATGAACCATCGTGGGTTCGGACAGTTGCTAACATGCGTGGTTTTGTAGCTTCAAACGGCTCAGAGTCGCCTACTGCGACTTCCGGTAAGCCAAACCCTCCTTCTCTACTTTGTGGCAGTACCTAACTAGACTGTTTCTGCAGTGGCCAGCCCTACCATGCCTTCGATCATAAACGAGAGCAAGAACATTGTTCGGAGGAAGCTGACTGGATACGTTGGTTTCGCCAACCTTCCGAACCAATGGCACCGCAAGAGTGTGCGGAAAGGATTCCACTTCAACGTCATGGTTGTTGGTGTGTTGCCTTCCTCATAACATGCGATCGAGCAACTCTAACGAGAAACAGGCGAATCTGGCCTGGGTAAATCAACTCTCGTCAACACTCTCTTCAACACCTCTTTGTACCCTCCCAAGGAGCGCAAGGGCCCCAGCCTCGACATCATTCCCAAGACTGTTACTATCCAGTCAATCAGCGCAGACATCGAAGAGGCCGGTGTACGTCTACGCTTGACTGTCGTTGACACACCGGGCTTCGGTGACTTTGTCAACAACGATGAATCGTGGAGACCCATTGTCGACAACATCGAGCAGCGATATGACGCCTACTTGGATGCCGAAAACAAGGTCAACAGGATGAACATTGTTGACAACCGAATCCATGCCTGCGTCTACTTTATTCAGCCCACCGGCCACGCACTAAAGCCTCTGGACATTGAGGTGATGCGCCGCCTTCACACGAAGGTCAACCTGATCCCCGTCATTGCCAAGTCTGATACGCTTACCGACGAGGAGATTATCAACTTCAAGGCCAGAGTAAGTTTGGATGTCACCTGTCAAGGTCCTCGACCAGTCGCTAACGGCTTCTAGATTCTGGGCGACATCAGGCACCACGGCATTCAGATCTTTGAGGGTCCCCGATACGAGCTTGACGACGAGGAGACGATCGCCGAGAACAACGAGATCATGTCCAAGGTTCCCTTTGCCATTGTTGGCGCTGCAAACGAAATCACCAATGCCGAAGGCCGCAAGGTCCGTGGTCGTCGTTACCCCTGGGGTGTCATCGAGGTCGACAACGAGGAGCACTGCGACTTCGTCAAACTTCGCCAGATGCTCATCCGTACCCACATGGAGGAGCTCAAGGAGCACACCAACAACCTGCTGTACGAGAACTACCGTACCGACAAGTTGACGGCCATGGGTGTTGCCCAGGACCCCAGCGTCTTCAAGGAGGTCAACCCGGCCGTCAAGCAGGAGGAAGAGCGGGCCCTACACGAGCAGAAGCTCGCCAAGATGGAGGCCGAGATGAAGATGGTCTTCCAGCAGAAGGTGGCCGAAAAGGAGAGCAAGCTAAAGCAGAGCGAAGAAGAGCTGTATGCCCGTCATCGCGAGATGAAGGAACAGCTGGAGCGACAAAGGTTGGAGCTCGAGGAGAAGAAGGCCAGAGTCGAGAGCGGCCGGCCATTGGAGAAGGAAGGCAAGCGCAAGGGTTTCTCCCTGCGATAAGCCTGCTACGATGCCTTTTTGCCTCATTTCTTCCTTCTACGACTCATGCCACGCCCACCCAATACCAACCTGCCGCGCTCTCCTTCTTCGCTTCGTCCTTGTCTATTCACCCTTCTCTTTTAATCAACAGGCCTCCTAATACGCATGTATGTCTGAAAAGACAGTTCTTGGTGGGCACGATATGGTCATTGGTGGGGCGTTGCTGTTTGGACCATGCGGGGGCTGGCGTCTCAAAAGCATGACCGATGGTCTTTTGTCCGCAGGGAAATGGGCCCCTCATCCGAAGTAGTTGACTGCTGTACAAGCAGGGCCGAAAGAGGTGGTCTCAGGATTTTCGATGAGTAGCACATACCCTCTCCTACCACACCACACCGCTATATCGCCATTCACATGATCGATCCCAACGCTTCATGAGATTTGGAGACATGGTGTAGACATGGGATTTGGCGACTAGGCACAAAAGGCATCAACAACTCCCCGGCACCTCGGAGCAGACTGTGGTATGCTGTCTTTGATGGCCAGCTCCCATGGCTTTCCCCAATCCTGCTATGCTCCCGTCACCAATCCTTGTCACCCCCTCATTCTGCTTGTTCGCTCAGCACATGTTCGACAAGATGCTCGCCGAACTAGAGGAAAGGGCGATCCTTTGACGCGTTCGTATGTGGAGGGAAACATGTCTGTCGGAACTTGTTCCCCAAACTAGAAGCATGTATTCTACGGATGAGAGGTCTTCGTCCCAGGCGATCCGTTGTTGGCAAATCTCGGTGGGTTTGCGTTGGCGGACGGATTGGGGATCTCTCACGACACGCTGTGGCTGCGTATAATGGCTTGCACTCGGGGTTTTCTTTACGTCGATACACACTTTGACAGCTTTTCTTTTTTCGTCTTTCCGTACTGTAGCTTGATGTGTGTTTCTAGTCAAGTCGTCTGAATCAAAAAGGAAGTCTTAGAACTTGGAAGTTTTTGGTGATCTGTGATTGATCTGTGTGGGCTATATCACCCCGTTCAGCGAGACTTCTTGACGTAATTCCTGCAACCATGAAGAAGTTGCTTCATCAACTCGGTTGTACTTAGGTTGCACAAGGGGTAAATGACGTAACTATAGTGCCATAACTATTCAGCACGAATCCTGTCGCCTGGTTCTGACACGGTACATGAAGATAGGGGTTGTAAATGCGGGCTCGCTTCTGGGCTGGCGTCGGACTGGATGCTCGACTTCCCAATGCGGACGTCCTGGCGACCTTTCCACAAGACCTCGGCCATCTTTCATGAACGAACCACATTAGACTCTTGACCCTCTAGTAGCTGTTGCAGCGGCATGTATGGATATCAAACCCAAAAGCCCGGGATAGCTGCTTGATACAGAGCTTGGAGATGGTACTCGTACAGTTTTAAATTCGTATTGTACACGTCTATACACTTTAGAGGTCTCCTCGTTTGGAGCCGAGAAGTATTCCTCATTCCAGGTTTATAGTCCGCACATAAAATCCGAAACAGGAGATTTCGTGTTCCGTATCAATACACATTTGGATCACATGCCCATCCCACACCTACACCTCTTCCAAAGTCCCTTATCGGGATGAATGCTTCTACCGCCTCCTCAGGTACCAGTTGAATGCCAGCTGGTTAATGTAGTAAGGGAAGGGCGTGGGAACCTCGGCAGAGCCCTGTCGGGCGACGGGATGCCGCAGGTACACTGCTGAGCACACGTTCTGGTTGACCTCGAGATAGCGTGGAATGAAGGCAAAGGGCGACATGTAGTCGCGCGGCTGCCAGGGGGTGTGGTAGGGCCTGGTGGGATCGGCGGGATTCTCCAGCTCCTCCTTGATGAGGCGCTGGAGGGCCCTGCGCTCGTCGGCGTCGAGGTCCTCGATGGTTTTGGGCTTGGGCTTGAGTTCTTCAACAGCCGCCACGGGAAGTACAGTGGTGGCGTTCTCGCTAACGATGCTGCCGCCGCCGCTGGCATCGTTGGCGCTGCTGATTTCGGCTATGTTGAGCTCCTTGACGAGGCTGTTGAGCTCGTCCATGATCTGGGTCGGATCCGAAACGTCGCGGCCGGCTCGGGACAGAAGCGGTTTGGCGCGGTTCAGGAATACACGAATCTTCTGCTTTTCGCGCACGTTCAGCTCATTGTCCTTGAGCAACGACTTGGCTTGGCGGTTCAGGTCTTGGATCGCATTGCGGATCGGCTTCTTGTTGCGCTTCGGGGGGTCGGGCTTGTCCGTCGTCTCGGGGTCTTGCTCGGGGGCCTCCTCAGCATCCTCGGCAGTGGCCTCCTCGGCAGGGGCCTCTTCTGCGGGTGTCTCTTCTGAGCTGCTGCTGGGTAATTGACCCCGAGCGGCCAGTCGAGCTTTGCTGCCACCCTTGCCTTTGGGTTTGCCGGTTGCGAACAAGACGCTCTCGGGCTCGACCTGGAACATGTCGCCGGGGTTGAGCTTGTAGGCTGGGAAGTTCATCTATAGCAGGTATGAGAACGCGGCCGCTTCTGCCTCTGGACGTTACGTGTCACTCACCACCTTGCCGTTCACCTTGACCTTGCCGTGCACACAGAAGTTGCGTGCCTGACGCGCGCTGCTGGCAAACATGGCCCTAAAGACGGCAATATCCAGACGACGCTCCATGGGCGCAAAGGACATGTTCATATAGGGGGTAATGATCTTGCGCGGGATGCTTTCCGCCTTCCAAATGGGACCCTTATCCAGGCCGGAACCGCGGCCGGCGGCCAGCTCGGAGCCGTCGAATTTGGCCATGTACCCTACGTCCATGTTGGCGACGCTGAGCAGACGCCGGCTAAACATGCGCTCCCAGTCACGCTCCTTGATGTGCTCGCCGTGGTAGGAGCGCAGCAGGCCCTTGGCCCGCCACTTCTGCTGGAAGAAGGTCTCGGAATCCCTCATGCCGATCCTGGGATCTCTTTGCCGCCACATGTTGTACAGGTTGTATTTGCTCCATGACTGTCGCAGCTTCTGCAGGAGGGTAACGTGGCTTTGGTCAGTACGCTGGTTGCTTCGAAGCCCGAGAGTCGAGAGGTGGTGGCAGATGGGACGGGCGATTGGGGACGTACCGGCCTCTTCAGGACGTGGAGCCTCCTTTGTGCGGCTCTCGGCATCTTGGGCTGCGGTTCAAGAGTATCTGGGTCTTGAAATCGCAGTGTGTCGCTGGATCTCCCGTAGGAGCTCGATATCCGATTCAAGATGCACGCGACTTTTGGATGCTAGCGCTAGACCAGAAATTTCGGGACCCCTGCAGCACAACGTCACTGTGCAAGCACTGTGTAAACACTATGAGACTGGACACCTACGCCACAGTTGATCAACAAGCCACACTGATCTGTTTGTTGTCTCCCTAAGCTTCAGTATTAGTTACCTTTCGGATTGGTCGTCTTCTTGATATGCCGGGACTAGAGTTCAAGCCATTTACTCTCACAAGCCTTGATACTAACGGTTTTGAGAATATCAGCATAGATTTCTGCTCTCTCAATCGCCAACGTCAAGGTCGGCTGACGACTGTCAACTGTTGACCAGTGTTTGCAGCGGGTGGATGAGTACCCCTATTTTTTAGACCCCGAAATCGCTGGAAAAAGGGACCTCCGAATCCCGCATTGCTGGGCTGCTTATTCCGTCGCAACGAATAAGTAGAAGCATTCCAGTTGCGGAAAAGACGCGAGTCACGTCAACAAGTGAGTTGATGGCAGGACAACTGCGAAGTAGATGATCTCAAGTATGTTTCGACCGGAGTACAACTACCCCTTTCCCCAGTGAGGAACATCTAAAGAGCCACTTCGAGTACTTCCCGCCGGCGAATCCAAAAGACGACGTTGATGACCGTATCGGCTTTACGGATACTCAACATGAGTTTGCGTTGATTCTGTGCCGTAGAATATTCCTACTTGTTTTCGGTAAATTGCTTGTCATCTCTACTTGTCGGCCGGGCGGCGGGAGCAGCGCGTACTGTACCGGAACCTTTAAAGCAGCTAGCTTTAGCTGTTTGTTCACTAGAGACAAATCTAGGATACATATCTGTACCGGACGGGGAATGTGATGCTTGCAACTTGAGGCGAAAACTGAGGCTTATTCATGGCCAGGGTCCATCGCGGGGTGACAAGCAGCGTAGTGGAGACAAAATGGAGCTCTGATGGATGATTGTTCCTCCTGAGCGCCGGCATTTGCGGGGCCCTGTGACCAAGAATTTATTCAATTGGCTGGCAGACGGGGCGTTAGCGCTCTCATGGAGAGCTGCAACCGACTAGGCTAGCCCACTTTCGAGAAAAGTTACTGCCAGTCCCGTAGTTATTTAGCATCTCGTTTGCGACCAAATAAATCTTGCGACTGTACCACGTACAAACAAACCTGCAGTCCACATACACAATCTGTTTACGACATATTGCGATTGTGCTGCCAAACTCGAGTCCCAGCATACACGGAATTGGTGAGTCGCACATCTATCTAGTTACCTCCCAGGATCGAGTCACACATACCGAGTGACTCTTATGCCCCGCCATCCATTACCGGCTCGACTTTTACCGTGGTCGACCGTCGCGCCATACTTTCAGCGGCTGGGCTTTCTCTAGAGTCTTCGGTCACACTGCTTCAGCTATCAATTGTTGCGAAATCGTCTACACCCACCCTATCCTTTCCTCGGTCAATCGATCCTGCGCCTCCTGTGACTTGTTTCGAGCCCACTACGCGCCTACCAATCGTCTTGCGCTCCCACTAATTGCCGGCCAGTAGTTTCTCTGCCCATCCCACTTCGCGGTTATGGCAGACCAGGAGACCAAGGCTGTGAAGCTTGAGGGCGATGATGCCGCTGCTCCTGCACCTGCACCTGCACCTGCTCCTGCTCCAGTTGAGTCCACCGAGGTCAAGGCAGAAGTCGACGTCAAGATGGAGGACCCTGTAAAGACCGAGACGGAAGATGACAAGGCCGCCGTGGCGATCGAGGCCAACGGGAAAAACGGCGTGAAGGATGGGCCCTCTGTCCACAACCCTCCCAAGGATATGCTGCGCGTCAAGCGCGACCGCTTCGACAAGGAGGAGGGCGCACGCAAGAACAAGTTCGACCCTACCGTTCTCCAGGACTCTTCAGATCCTGACGAGATTCGCAATCAGGTAAATTGACGTGGCGCGCAAGGTCACTCGGATCCAATTGCTGACGATTCTTCACAAAAGATCCACTTCTACTTCGGCGACAGCAACCTTCCCACCGACAAGTACATGTCCGAGCTCACTGGCGGCACCGAAAACAAGCCGGTTCCCCTCGACACCATTTGCTCGTTCAAGCGTATGCGCCGCTACAAGCCTCGTGACGCTGTCGTGGCTGCCCTGAAGGAAAGCAAGTTTCTCGAAATTGAAGGCGAGCCAGGCAAGGAAACCCTCCGCCGCAAGAAGGCATTCGACCCTAGCCGCAACGCCAAGATCGAGGAACGAAGTATTTACGTCAAGGGCTTTGGTGAGGAGGAGCCTTCGACGCAGTTCGACGTCGAGGCCTTCTTCACCCAGCACGGTGAGGTCCAGTCTGTCCGCCTCCGGCGAGGTGACGACGGTGGATTCAAGGGCTCCGTGTTTGTGGAATACGCCGACAAGGAGACGGCGGACAAGTTTATGGCACTCGACCCGAAGCCAAAGTGGAAGGATCACGATCTGTTGATCATGCGCAAGGCCGAGTATCAAGCCGAGAAGAACGATCTTATCCGCGATGGCAAGATCAAGCCTGTACAGCAGCGGTCGCAGCGGGGCGGCCGCGGCGGCCGTGGCGGCAACAGAGGTGGCGACCGACGACGCGACGACGGCGTTGACTCTAAGGACTGGAAGCAGCGCCGGGAGAACGACCAGAAGCGCGGTTTCAACGACCGAGATCGACGTGGTGGTCGTGACGGTGGCCGTGGCCGCGGTGGCCGTGGTGGTCGTGGCCGAGGTGGAGATCGTCGTGATGGACGCAGTCGGGATGATCGCGACAACCGTGAGGAGGCAAAGGAGCCTACCAAACCCGTTAACGCAAACGGCGAGCTCCCCGCTCCCAAGATCAACGTCAGCTCGGAACCCAAGACGGAGAAGCGCGCTCGCGACGATGACAGTCAGGTTGAGCCTCCTGCAAAGAAGGTCGATACCAAGGCATCTATCTCTGATGCGGCATGAGGAACCTCACCCGCCTTGCTCTTACACCTATCTCACCAATTTTTACATATCCACGACTGGCTGCCTCTACATCAATGGCCGCTACCGATGGCTACTCGGTTTCAACGTCTCCCGCTGAGACCATGCCAAAATGTACAACTGGACGCCAAAGAGCTACACCTCATGACACCCGCCCCCTTCCTTTAGATACACATGTCCTTCTGAATGCATGACGGAGCATGTCTGGGTTCTTCTACCGACAGGGACATTCAGCGGTTACGGCGTTCGGTTGATTTTTTATGCTGAATAGAGGAGAGACTTTAACGCAACAAAGGCTTCTAGGCTCGTCATAACATACGTTTTGTGGACTTGTGAAATGGGACGGTTAAGTTAGATCCGGAAATGTGCATCGAATGGTTGAACAGACACGGAACGTATGAAGACTCTGTTGTGTTTGGCCTTGTGGGTGAAACCACGGTGCATTTAACGTCCTGTTCTCCGCTTCGCTTCGCTTCACAACTTTGTGTGACTTGTCGCGATCGCTCAATGCCTCTTCAGTTTACTAGTCAACGTTGTGCCCATCTCTTCTTATCAACGACCAGCAGCGAACGGACTTCGCTTTCGCAACCTCTCTCCGTAATACCACAACAGTATCGGACTCGGCCACCCGATCACAATACCTACGACGGCGAGCAGCGTGTTGCCCCATCCCAGCCCCAGCCGGGCGTACATGCTCGATGCGAACAGCGGGAAGCCGAACCCGGCCAGGGACCGCATCACGGTGGAGGCGCCCACGGCGCTCGCGGCGTACCGGGTGTAGGTGTCGACCAGGTAGGTCTGCACGCACTGGAAGCCGATGATGGTGCCGGCGGAGAACAGGCAGGCGCCGATGTTGGGTCCGATCCAGTGGGTCTTGTACTCGGCGGTCCAGCCGTAGATGAGCAGACCGACGGGGACGAGGATGGCGCCGGGGATCATCATGGGGACGCGGAACTCGGGGCGGCCGGGCTCGTCGTACCGCAGCTTGAGGGCGGCGTAGACGCGGTCCTGCAGCGGGGCGCAGACCTGGGCGCCGAGGAAGAAGCCCAGGCCCAGGGAGATGTAGTTGAGCCCGCCGATGCCGATGCTCTGGCCGTAGCCCGCGGGCTCGGGGCCGGACCACAGCGACGGGAAGGAGACGAGCACGATGTACATGAGCCCGTACAGGTACATCATGTAGACGGCCACGACCTGGACGATGATCTGCGTGCCCAGGAGCCGGAAGGGCCGCTCGCCCGCGTTGCGCAGCATGCGCGTCACGGTCCGGTCCGGGTGGTCCCAGGGCGTGTGCAGGTTGGTGTTGCCCGTCTCCTTGGTCAGCTTGATGCGCTTCCAGGTCAGCAGTACGGGCCCGTAGGTCTCGCGCAGGAAGACGATCCCGAGGAGCTGGATCACGCCGTCGGCCATGGTCGTGGACCAGAAAGACCAGCGCCACGTTGTGTTCTCGGTGATGAACCCGCCGGCTGGGAAAACACGTCAGCTTCTGGTTCCTGGATATGGAAAAAAAAAAAAAAAAGGGGGGGAGGGGGTGTCAGCGGGGAGCCTACCAATTGGTCCTATAGCCGGACCCAGGAGCGGACATAGAGAGTACAGCGACATGGCCCTACCTCGCTCCTCGGCCGCGAACAGATCGGACAAGACGCCTCCGCCTATAGCTAGAGGCGCCGAGCCACCAAGACCAGCCAGGAACCGGAAGACGATGATCTGGGACTTGGTCCTTGCGAATCCGCACCCGAGGTTGAATACGAGGTACAATATATTTGAAAATTGTAGGACTACGATGCGGCCGTACAGCTCGGACAGCGGACCCCAGCTATCATCACAAGGTTAGCACAGGACGAGAGCGTCGGCGGAGAAGGAAGCATATGGAGGGGGGAGACCTAACCCCAACGGCCCAATTGCATAGGCGAGGACGAAGATGGATAGGATCATGGCCTGCTCGGTCCCGGGCGGCACGTCGAGCTCCGCGCCGATGGTCTCGAGCGAGGGGGCCACGAGCGACGAGGACAGCGGCGACATCAGGGTGAAGCACGAGACGATCAAGACGGCGCGCCACTTGGTGGAGAAGGCCCAGTTCTTGGGGTTCTCCGGGTCGTCGGGGCCGGTCCAGGTGACGAGGTCAGGGTCGTCGGGGTCGGGTGCGGTGGTCGTGGCCTTCTCCTCGATCGGGTGCCCGATCTCGGGGTCCCTGTGGTTCTCGATGCCGTCCCGGACTTCGGAGATGGTCCGGGACAGGACGCGGGACGGTGTCGAACGGGAGGTGGACAACGCCGACGAGGCGGAGGACGAGGACGTGGACATGCCCGAGTTGTCCACGTCGTCGTCGTCGGCGCGGTCCAGAGTGGCTGATGATCTCTTTTCCGTCTTTTCCGAATCGTGGCCAAAGTCCCTGCCGCCTACGCCGTCCTCCGGGCGAGCAGCAGCAGCAGCAGCGGCCGCCGTGTTGTCCAAGACGACATTCTGTCCCCTTTTCTCCGTGGCACCCAGTCCGTGAGGGTTTGTTGCCATATCCCTGTTGTCACCCAATCAAACGCAGGCTAGGCGACGTTTTGGGCAATCGAGGGTTTCTTGGCAAGAACACTCAAAAAAGAAAGCTATCGTGAGGATTTGCACAAAGGAGACGGGCGCGAGAAGAACTTGGACGCCGGATGGATGTGCGGGGAATGACAGACTGATGGCCTTTGTTTATAACGCGTTTCCGCTACCGTCTGATCTCGTTCCGAACGATGCTGGGGGCCGCGAGGTTGTATTCCTTATCGCTTCCGACTCTGTGTAACTGACGTCGAGGAGCAGCCCCTGAATGCTGTGCCTGTTCTAGACTAGCTTGCTCGGTCTGTATGACTCGGAGCGCGTTCGGGTGATTGAATTATTGCAGGAGACTGGAGTGCTCGCAAGCCACGAGCAGAAATGAGCAAGAAGACTGGAGCAAGCCGTTGCCGAGTGTGTTTTTTAACTCCGTATTTTTGGCCGACATGGGTATCATTACTCGTGCGTCCAAAGTAGATAGAGCCGAGCTGACTACCAAACATGTCATGTTCGCTCATGTTCGCTCATGTTCTCGGTCAGTAAGGTAACACCGCCTTCCTATCCGTCATGGTGCAGGAGGATCGGCGTCGGATATAAAGTGCCCAGTATACCCGGCGTTCGAGAACCATCAGTCTCGGAACCGAGATCGGCTACCGGTGCAGTTCCTGCAAAGCTCGGGATTTCACTCGCGAGAAATCCCCAGGATGATTTGCTGCCAAGAGCCTTACCGCTACGTGTTGAACACGTATCTCAAAGGCGTAGGGAGCCTGCATAGAACGAGGCAAATTCCGTGTCGATTCAATAAGCTGGTCGGGTAAGGCCCGAGGGATGTACTAGGTATGGAGAGAGAGAAAATGGCAAAGGGTGCCTGCGAAGTGGATGCCTGAGCGATGGAGTAAAGGGGGCTTGAGGTAACTGATGATGCCGAGCATCATCCACTCGCACGGGCATTGTGCGCCTCGAGGATAACATATGTTCAAGAATAGACAAGCAGACATACCAGTCGTCTTCACAACACGAGGACAGCCAAGCAGATGACACCGTGGAATGTAGAAGAGAGACTGGCCGTCAGTTCTACTCCCCCGACCCTCCCTCCCTCCTATCGCATAAACCCGGGCCATTGGTATGCAGCCGAATGGTAGAACAGCAGAAAACCCCAGTCCATATTATGAGCACTGAACATGCCGTTCATCAACAGGCACGACTTTCTTAAACCTAGAGCATGTACTCGCACTCTTCCCAAACGCCCTTTCAACACCTCAATGGTATCCCTGTAGTTATAAACAGCCCCATTCCCAACCCATATTTGACCCGGGACTAACACTCATGTACATCCCATTTTTACATCCTCTTGTCCAATAATTCGCCTTTCTCTTCAGTCTAACCCCTCGAGAGAATCCCAGCCCGTCATGGAGGTGGCAAGCCCACTGAGGCTGTCCAGATCGAAATTGGCCGTCGGCGAACGCCTCGAATCGAGATTTGGGGTCTCGCCGGTGTTGCCAGAAAACATAAACATCAAAGGATCTGCTAAGCTGCTGCTGCTGCTGCTGCTGGGGTTGCCGTTGACACCACCTCCGAAGTTCCATGCGTCGAATCCAGACTGCCAGTTGACACCGTCCTTTAGGTACCAGTCATGACCATCGATAGCATACGTCGAGTTCGGTGTTACGTTTCGCGTGGCCGTGCTAGATGCTTGAACCGAGCTGTTGCTAATCGAACCTGCCGTGCGCGATTGGGCATAATTCGGAGTGGCCTGGCCCATGGGTGGTTGGCGCCAAGATGCATCACGCATGTTTTCTAGGCCGAGAGAGACGGGGTTACCGGCCATGGTGGCAGTGTTGATGCCCGGCATAGCCGAAAGGTTCTGAAAACCAGCCGCGACCGAAGGCCCGACTGGACCCCTTGGCGCTGCGATGCTCGAATAATGGTTCATGTTCTTTGCCGAGTGGTAGTGTTCAGGCTTCGTAGCTAACGCTGCTGGCCCCGTCGCCGGCGGTGAAGGCGACGTTGTGATATGCGATCTGGGCGAAGGGACATCGGACGTGTGGAATGTGCCCCATCTCTCATCGGTACGCTGTAACACGAGTGCAGCCTCCTCGGGAAGCTCGACGTTCCATTTCCTCGCGAGGACCGAGATGATGCTCAGCGAGCGTCGACCGCAGAGCCAGTCCTCGGCAATCTCCTCTAGATGTCTGACACCATGTGTGACATCTCGTCTCGCAGTCTTCTCGGGAAGATTCAGAAGATGTATTGTGCATGCCGAGTGTAACATGTAGACGGCAATGTTACATATCTGCCGGAGGTTATAATGCTTCTTATACAACCGCATCAACTTGGATATAGCCCCTGCGTTCGCAGTGCAGATCCTGCGCGGCGAGACATGTGGAGGCAAAGGTGAGGCAGAAGGCGCGTACTTGAGAAAGGGCCTGAAGAGGTGGATGTACTGCAAATGGTAAAACATGCTGAGGGAGATAGGTCAGCATCCTTACTTCGTCTCGGTATCAAACTCGGAACCTACTGCATTAGGATTGCATTGGGGAGTTGTCCTTCCTTGGGTTCAAGCTCCTTTGGCAATTCCTTCCGCCAATCTTCCAGCCTTCTGTGCAGTTCGCTGAGCTTCTTGAGCTCTACGACCTTGCCGCTGGACCTCCCTATATGGTTTGGGTGGTAAAAGAACAGCAGCAGGTCACCGCTTATCTCGCAGAGACTCGACAGCTGCAGACCAATGGCACGCGTCCGCGCGGGCTGTTTGGTGGACTCGTCGGATCCCGCGTCTGTGTAGGGACACCAGTCCTCAGCATCCTCGTCCGGGAAAACGTCGTACTTGGGGACGTTGTACGAGCTCCTCGGGAGCTGAGGTAGGCGCCCGAGGTAGTTGGACCAACACTTATCAAAGAGGAAACAGCCCCAAAAGGTAATCCTGCGCGCATCGACCTCGTGTTCGCCCAGCTGCTCTTTCTCGACGTTGAACCCGCCTATGTCGAGGTTGAGTCCCAAGTCCTGCGCCATGCGGAAGGACATGCCGCTGTATACCCAGCCCTTGGCCTCTCGCCCGCACCCAGCCTCTCTCACCGACATGAGCGCAAGACCCTGGACCGTGGTCAACCGGGGATTCTCGTACTCGTCGTTCTCCATGATGAGCCTCTTGCACTCGGCGAAGAAGTGGTCGCCCTTGGTCCAGCTATCGCCAGGCGTCGCGTAGGCACCGTCCACCTCGGTGAAGTGGCAGCCCAGAGCGAGCATCGCATTGACCAGAAGGGAGGAGCAGTAGGTGGTCTTGTGCGGCATGCCCTTTGGCTTCCCCCTGAAGAAGTCCCTGTAGAACAAGGTCTTGGACAGTGTGGCAAAGTAGGGGTAGTGCCAGCTAAAATACATGTTCATCAGGTGAACGACGAGTTCGGTGTCTTTCGTCACGTCGGACCAGCTGGTTATGGGTTCCAAAGTCATGTCGAGCTCCTGCGACTCGGGCTCGGGGTCGGGCAGTACGGGGTCGCCCAGATAGATCAGATGCGAAGTGCCTCCGATGAAACGAACCGAGCCATTCTCTAGCCGCAGCTCTCCCATTTTCCGCGCCAGGTCTCTCTCACCTTCTACGGGCATCGCGGTGGTATAGTCCTCGTCCGTCATACCGATCTCGCTCGCGGCTCCGCTCGCGTGATCTTGCTTCAGTATGGACTCGGCCACCATGTCGAGACTGTCACACGTTCGGATCCTCTTGACTATGTCGGGGACATCTTCCTCGTCGGCGTTGAGTATGGCTTCGATCAGGATCTGGAGCGTTGAGCTCTGGGCCTTCATGCTATCAACCTTTTCCTTGTAGACGCCTTTGCGACGGTGGTCCGAGTTGGGATCGTAGACGCACTCGGTGCCGTAGACACTGGCGCAAGCAGCGCAGCTCGGCAGGGCGCCATCACACTTGCTCTTTCTCTTCCTGCAGGCGACACAGGCCGTACTGACACATCGTCTCTTCTGGTTTGAGGGGTCGCCGCCCCTCCTTGGCTTCTTCTTGTTGGCAGCCGGAGCCGGAGCCGGAGCCGGGTCGGAGGTAGAGGTAGAGGCAGAGGCGGCGCTTCGGTTGCTAGGAGCAGACTGCTGCTGCCGCGGGGCCGGATCTGATGCCTCCATGATACGCGACCGCGCAGAGCCCCTCAGGCTCGCAGTGCGCCGGCGGTCAGATTCGGGCTCTTTGCCGGCGATATCGGACTCGGCTATATCGCGCAGAACCTTGGTCGATTGCTCGGAACTTCGGGCTATGACGGTTCCCCGAGTCGTCGCGACAGTTACTTGCGAGGGTTAGCCCCCAATAGTCTATGATGTATACTATGGTTTCAATTGCGCCACAGGGTCTGTCGACGACTATTCATGATGAGATCAGCCAGATGCGTACTGGGCGGGCAACTTTGATTGTCGCCGACTGCAGGTTGCATGCAACACGGCGAACCCCGCAAGACTGGTCAGAGAATACGGTGATGGGACGTCGAGGGGTAACTATAGTTATCGTTGTTGGGGGAGCAGCAGTTGGCGAGAAGAAGAGAAGCCCGCGGGCCGTTCAAATGCAAGCAAGGTAGGGCTGGACTTGGACTGGAGGGGAGTCGGACAAAACGCCAGCTTTTATGTCACCGGCAAAGGAAGCAAGTACGTGGAGACAACGTCCGATCGATCGATTCGGTTGCATGAAAGAAGCAAATGCGCCCCGGATTCTCCAGAGATAACATACGAAGAAGGTCTTGCCCCGGAATGAGGGGCCAACGGGAGGAGGCATAGTTATCGAGAGATGGTACGGAGTAGATAAGAAACGTCCCTTCCCATGCCGACATGAGATGATGCAAGGTCTAGTTAGTTACCCGAACGCTGCTACGGACTACTACGTAGTTAGTTGCATAAGTTAACCTTTGCATGTGCGCTAGCTCTGGCTGGCGAACAGACTCAACAGAGCCTGGGCATACTTCGTAGAGAGAGAGGCCTGGAATCCCTGTCATCTCATGTTTGTGTGTTCTGATTCGCCGAAAGAGATCATGGCTGTCATCAGTGTCGTGAGCCTTGAAGTCGAGTTTGGTTCTTTGAAATTAGGACAAAGTCTTGCGTCTTGAACCAGAGTACGGATAGGTGGTTTATGTCTTTGCGAACGAGCCTCGAGGAGTATACAGTCAGACCAGCAAGAGTACTCAGTAGGTAGCTATCGTAAATAGAATGTCGGCGAGCATTGCCTTTCGATGACGCCTCCTGCCACTACTTCACCAACGTTAGGTCCAAGACTTGAATATCACGAGGGACTGACAGCACATTGGCGAGAGCGCCTAACCGCTGTTGTATACACAGTACATAGTACGTACGGATAGGTCCCCACTCCATTTGATAAGCCAGCAAAGGAGCTCACTGTCAGGGTTCTGGCATCGGCCGTCACCCCCACGGGCCACGGGCCCACGCCAAAGCCCCAGCTTGTCAACTACACAGTAACTTAGACTCTTAGTACGGACTGTTTAGCTGTTGAGCCACACAAAGTGGAGGCACAGCACACTGTTGCATTTGCCCATCAGGTTCGGCATCAAGCCTCCCGTCCGCTTCTAACAAACCATGGATTGAAAACCCGAGATGGCCCCTCAGAAACTCCCTAGAACAACCATAAAACGCTCGCTCTACCGCCCTCTCTCGATTGTCGATCGGTCCATGGTCGGCTTGGTTGAACCGAACGAACGCCTTGATGATTCGAACACAAACTTCGTCTTCACGTGGCCGTCCCTGTAACTCCTCAAGGACCCCCGCAGCCCTGTCGAAGAGATTCGTGATTGCAACCTGGTTAGAAGGAACAGTCTCCTGCGTGGTGCCGCCATGCATCAATACCCAGCTTAAAACCTCGAGCAATTCGGCTGGTGATATTCCCCAGGTGTCCAGCGCTGTTTCCGACCAGAGCGGAACACAACCAAGCCTGTCCTCGTGCCAACAGTACCACAAGTAGTTGAACATGAACTTGTCTTGGACAAATGTTTCCACGGGTTGGAAAAAGATGTAGTGTTCCAAGGTGGCGATGATGTTAGCTCTTGGGGCATCGATCTGCTGAGCACACCATCTTGTGAGGTCTCGGACACGTTCCAAAATGACCATCATGCGCTGGTCGGTATCGGTGTTTGGGCAGAAGATGAACCGACAGTGTTGGTTGATTAACGACTTCAAGATGGTCCCCGGATCAGAATAAGGCTCCTGACTCTGTTCGAGGTAACCGGCATACATGCACTCTAGCATGATGAGGTCAACCAACGGTTGCTTCGGTTCCTGATTATGTTGAACACAAACAACATTCTGGCACTCGAGCAGGCTTGGGTCAGCCAGCGGCTGCTCCAGCTCCTCCTCATGTTTTGGCAAGGACAAGTCCACGAGCATGTGTTCTTTTCTTCGGTGTAGAAGCCCTTCAAGTAGCTTGTATCGTATGGGGGCGACCTCGAACTTGGCATGTTCCAGCAGAATTTCCAAGGCTTGATCAATGGTCTCGGGCGTGCTTGCAATCCTCGCCCACGCGATGACGAGTTCTTCGGGCAAAGTGGTTACGGCTTTCAATGACTGCATCACCAACATGGCTGCCTTGTCGTCGGAGTTTGCTACAAGGTAATGGGCAACGAGAGTCGCGTCATCGGTCGATCCTGGGTTGAGCGTCTGAACCGAATTAACCGATGGTGGTGGATTTTCGCCATCAGAGGAAACAGTGTCGACACTATCTTCCTCTGAACTGTCCTCGTCCGTCTCCTTTGCTTGGTGGTTTTTGTACTTCTTCCATCCCCACTTCTCAGACATGCGATAGTGTAGCTGTCGAGGGCTTGGAAGGTGTTAGCGAATACCTCCGTCCCTTGTCATTGCTAGCCTCATACTTACGTGAGATCGAGGTCATGTTGTTCCGCCATGATATCTCTCACGACCTTCATTGATTTGCCTTGAGATACATAGAGTCGGCGTAGCTTGTCCTTGTACCTTTCCCAAGGCACGGGTGTGCGTCGAGTTGGTGGCATTCTCGGTAGTCTCCCAGAGTGGCTAATGAGCCTCCTGAGGGTGGGAGACTTGACGAGGTCGAGATGTTTGGCAAAGGACTATAAGAATAGAGAATCATCTAGCTTCTTATATGAGCAGGCGGCCTCATGCGGCTGGAAGCATGCTAGAAAGACAAACGTTATTTGCAACGCCTACATGCATACACTGCCCCGGAAGAACGAGTGACTACGTCGATGGACAAAGTACACAATAGTAGAGCGTCGGTCTTGAGTTAAGCCAAGTTACCTACATATACAGCCTAGTTGCGTTGTCGACCACACCCACCACTTCTCGAAGTACGTACCTGTTTAGTTCGCCAAAAAGGAGGAGAAGAGAGCGACTTTGTACATTGGGCTGGCTGATTTGTAAATTGGAAATTCCGTAGCGTAGCGTGCTTGTCATTCTGCCTGGGCGTCGCTCCCATGAAGACATGCCTATTTCCCAACGGCTAACTGCTACAACTTACAAGACAGACTTGGCGCACGTTGGGCCTAGATGGAGCTTCTTATATCATGTCCGGGAAGCCCAACACGCTGAGATCTTTTGCATCGACCATCCAAACAGAGGCATCGGCACCAATATGGCAACATACACGAAGCAATCCGCTATCGACGCTTGTCTTACTGGAGTCGGCAAATGGACTGAAGAGACAGTCCAGACTCTGCAACAAGCGGACGCGCCAATCTACGGCTCCCGCTCGAACGGGCGCCGGGCAAGCAGCCAGATCAGCGCAGGTCGAAAAGGGTCGGACTGGAGCGGCTCGCGCATGTCGGCTCACCCAAGGCAGACTGGCGGCACCGCAACAAGCATAAGGGAGCACCAGCACCAGCACCAGCAGTACCACCTCAGCGAAAGCTTCGCACAGAATTCGTCCAAAGTCCGACATAAACCTGTGCCGCGCAGCCTCCAGCAGAACAGCTGCAGACGCAAGGCTCACTCAGAACAGCAACAGCAACAACAGCAACAGCAGCAGCAGCAGCAGCAGCGGCGGCGGCGGCCTCCCACGCCAGACACCCAGTTGATGCACTCGGTGCAAAAAATCCGAATCGCTATTTACACTTCGGAGAGGACAGAAAAGAGAAGGTGGGTGTGTGCTCTTCGTCAGTTCGGAGGGGGCGTTCTTGGCCAAGCGACTAACACATAGCCCCTCTTAGGAGATCCCAGGCGGTTGAGGGAACTTGAATCATCTACAAGCAGACTGCTTACGTTGTGTGCGGCTGTGACGCGGATATTGATTTGTGATTTGGTTTGGCACGGGGAAATGACATTGTAACTTGCAAGTTGCGTCTAGACAAAAGCAGGTAAAGAAGAAATGTAGAGATAATGTGGTGTATAGTATCCGTACTCCGTACGGGTAGTCTGTCACCCGTACGATTGGAAATTGCAAACACTCATAGCCTCTGGACTTTGAAATGAAGTCACGAGACGCAGCCACAAGACTCGCGAACTGTCATGTTTCGGGACCGGCGTAGAGTAAGTACTCCGTACAAGGAGGTCCACTGTGGTTACCGTGTACGTAGTACGGATAGAGGGGGGAGGTCCATACGGGTCCACACAGCTTGGCATGGAATGGAGTACGAAGTACTCCGTAGTGACCGGACCAAATTCTCCATAACTTTACCAAAGTCGTAGAGTTCACTGCGTAGTATGGTCATTTCTCGCACCAGTCTTGCCAGCATCTGTAGATTGCATCGCAAACTCACGGAAACAAGGGTAACAACAACCCACCCACTCCCACTCCCATGACATTTGGCAGCTGACCTTTGAGTCCGAAAAGTCTTACCGCCCGTCACGTCTTTCACAGGTCCACCAGCCCCTAGCAGCCAGTGTGACGACAGATTTACCCAGATTGACACGACAAATACTACGTTCGGTACGGATACAAATACCGCTAGTTGGAGATCACTGCAGTGCCACCTCCCTCGATTGGCATGATGAAACAGTGCAGCGCAAAAAAGCCGGGGAAGCACCTTCATCTCGATCTAGCGTCACTGTGCGATTTGCCTACCTACTACGTATCCTGACTGGCTTCTCTGCGGGCAGGCGGCGCAGTGGCGCCGTGGCGCTGTGGGCAGCAGATTGCTCTGCTGCTTGCGTGCCGTGCGCCATCGAGGAGGCGTTGCGTTGTTGATTCAAGTCAACGACGACAACGACACCGCGGTTCGTGACTGTCTTAATCCACGATGCCTATGCCGTGTACTCACAGCACCACTGCCGACTTGCCGCCGACTTGCCGCCGACTTGCCCTCGTATCTGACCCAGGCCGTTCATGGTATTCACAGAAGCCAAGCTTGGCCCGGTCTGATGATACCTGATCTAGCCATCCGTAACTACGGAGTACTGTGTACGGATAGAAGTACGGATACTCCTTCCTTGAGTGCTTGCGTTGTGGCAAGCAAGGATCTGCGGAGCCTAGGCAGCTCGGATGCGGCAAAGTACCTACTTGCGACAATCAGGCGTGCTCTCGGTAAGCGACTGTGCTTCAAGACAACGCGGTGGAAAAAGTAAGTCAAGGCTTTGAAGCCTGCAAAAAATGGTGTCTGGCGATCTCATGCCCCTAGTTTGAAACGGCCCGGGTGCAGCGGCTTGGGGTTGGGTGGCCCTCACTCTGCGTTGAGAACCCAACCCCAAGTCACCGAGTAACTACGTATCAACGTACTCCGTACACAGTACGCGTCCCTGGCACGCTCGTTCGGCCAGGCAAAGACGTGCCTGAGAACGTCATGCCTGTGACCCTTCCCCGCATGCATGCTGTCTGCTGCGGCGTCGTGACTCCACCCTTGTTAGTGGTACAGTGAATCAAGTTGCAGGTACCACAATTGGCAAACGTCGTTCGTGGGTTCACGGTTCACCGTTTGGGTTTCCTTAAAGACGTAACTAGTTGGGGGCAATCTCGACCGCGCACTTCCTCTTTCCTCTCCAGCCAACCTCTTCGAATCCCGTCGCACAAAAAGTCTCATTAATGGGAAAGTGCCTGGCATATCATATCGCCACATAAGACTGTATTAGCAGTGTAGACTCTCCAATATGGACCGCATTCATCACAGTACGCACGTCTGGCCCAAGCCGTGACCGGCGGCTTACACGCTACAACATCTGCTGACCACCGAATAGTCAACCCTTTCGCCAAGCGCGACGAGCACAGCAAGAACTCGATTCTGCTATACAAAAGTTTCACCATCACCACCTGGCTGCTGTCTATTGTAGTCTCCTTCTTCTATGCCTTCCACCGTCCCCACGAGGGCGATGGACCGCGTCGCTCCATCTGGGGACAGAACTGGGCCTACCCGACGGCTTTCCAGTTGAACAGCATCATCGGTAGCATCTACTGGTATGAAATAGCCACTGCCCTTTCTCTGAGCAATGTACTAATTAATTCCCTGTAGGATCGTGCTATTCGTTTTCCAGGGCGTCTACATCGGCCACCTCTTCTCCAGCGTCACCGAGAAGAGAAACCATGCGCTGGCTGTCGGTAGCCACTTTATCGTAAACAATCTCTTCCACTTTGCGTTCGTCATGCTCTTCGTTCGAGGATACTTTGGCTGGGCCGAGTTCATCATCCTCCTCAACTTTATCAACCTGTCGTCGTTGTACTTCCGCCATGTCGGCTACGCACGCTTCATCCACCAGGCCGTCGTATCTGGCCCTCTGGCCTGGAACTTTGTTGCCATCTACTGGAACGGAGCCATTATGGTGCCCGACTCTGCATCGCTTGTCGCGCGCATCTTTGGCAACATCTTTGTCTGGAGCATTCTTGTCTATGGGCTGTTCTTCATCATCGTCTACAAGGTCAGTCACGTATCCATATATACGTATAGCTACACAGCTAACAGCATCCAGGACTACACGATGGGTTTCAACCTGAGCGTGCTCGCCGCGGCCATCGGCGTGTCCCAGTTCTTGAGACAAGTCATTGCCTTCCAGTGGATCTTCGCATTCACCATCATGGCGACTCTTTTCGTGGCAACGGCTGTCATCGCCGTCCCAGCCGCCACCGGACGAGACTACCAATGGAGAAAACAGGCACAGACTGAGGCCCAGCCGGACGCGGAGCGCGCTCCTCTGTTGGCTGACAACTAAGTATCCAAGCCTCGCAACATATCTCAAACTCCACTTGAGAATGGCGTCTGGAATATTAAAAAAGCCGAGTGTAAGGACGTAATCATTCTACTCTGTCCAGAGAGGAGATTGCATTTGGACTCGAATCGTTACTCTTTGAGTGATTGGACTCTGTCCAGTAATCATCGGAGCATCAAAAGCTGTGCATTTGGCGTTGTATGAGTTCTGTACCAGCCGTCGGGTCTCGCGATTTGGCGTGGCACTATTTGTGGTTCTGATTTGGCCTGGATTGGGGGTTTGTTTGTTTGTTTGGACTAAAGACAGCTATGTAGCTATGTGATCAGCATAATCGATCCCACTCTATGGGAAAGAAATAACTGTACTCCCAATTGACCACTCTCTCGAAGCATGCACCTGTCGTCGTATTGTCGTGTGTTTTCCGATCGATAACGGCGGTACCGTCTAGTTACAACTTACCGGTGGTTCGAGCTCGAATCTCGCCAACCTAGGTCCTAAACATCATTTGGCGGCAACGCAGACTTCTACACGCAATTTCCGTCGCTCACTGCACCATGTTCCCTTTCGGTCTCGGGAACGACATTTGCCATATCCCAAGGATCTACAAGATACTGACGTCGCGTCACGCGCACAAGTTCATCACGCGCGTCCTGACTCACGAGGAGCGACTGCTACCCAGACCCAAGACGGTGCTTGGATGCATCTACCAGTCTGGACCGGTCAGATCGGCCAGCGGCGATGATGCGGGCACAAGCCCAGACCGAGACAAGAGGATAGACGCTGGATATTGGAAGGCCTCAGTGTTCATGGCCGGGCGGTACGTCGTCGATGCGCCTGCCCACAGGAAAAGTGCGGCATCGGCCCAGGTAACTAACCGTTTGTTTACCTGCAGGTTCGCGGCCAAGGAGGCAGCCATCAAGGCGCATTCGCCCGGCCGCAGGCTAACTTTCTACGACGTCGAGATACGGAATGGGACCGCGCCGGCGCCTGAAGTGGACACGCGGAAGAAGGACCTGGCCGACCTGGCCGAGGACGCCGAGCAGTACTCGAGCGGACCGCCGGTCGCGGTTATCAAGGGGGCTCTCGGCGGTCAGCCGGACACGACGGCGATGCTGAGTATCAGCCATGATGGGGACTATGCCACGGCGGTGTGTTTGGCGGTGCATCAACAGCGGTAGCAGCAGTGCGGCTGAGAATGAGATGATGCAGCGACCAAACCTGGTTCTTCTGTTCACTGTCACAAGAGACACGAGAATATCGTGCTTTCTAGCCGCGAATTTCTTCCTCCTCCAACCCCAATTCGGCCTACTTGGAATGTACAACCAAATGATCATCAACAAACCACCAAACCATCTGCAACAAATATGAATTCGCCTAACAGAAAATCGTAGAGCCAATCCAGCAGCTGGTCTCATAATGCAACTCGGTAAGCTACTATTAACCTGCTCATGTAGAAGTCGTGTTTACGACCATAAAAGCTACCTTCTACGGCCTGTAGCCTGACTTGGTAATTTCAGGTGAGTAACTAGTACTGACTGTCCCAGCCCACACGTGAGGTTAGAAACAAGCTGGATCTCGAGACTAACTGTCTCTATATCGGCTCAGCACGCTAACTACCTTACAGTCGCAGAAATAATCGCCGACTAGTCTCCACCACACCATTCTCATCTATTATAGTCTAGAATAAGGCGATTTTGTCCACCACCGGCGTCTATCGGTAACGATGCGTTTCGGGCCGTTTGGCGCAATGGTAGCGCGTGGACCTCCTACTGTTAAATCAGACAGTCCAAGGTAAACTATGTCGCGCTCTAACGAATTTACGCTCTTGACTAACTCATGTCCAGGTTGCGGGTAAGAATATCCGAATCTCACACTAGAAAACGTCTCTAACCTCCAAAAGGTTCGAGTCCCGTGATGGTCGATGGCATGCCATTCCCCCTGCAAAAGGGGGTTATCACAATTACTTTTTTAATCTTTCTAGATTACTAGATCGGGAACTTTTGGGCCTCATTCTCTCTTTACTCAGCTACTTACTTAATGTTACTTGCCTACAATATAGTTGGCTCGGGGGCATATGCTCAGCTGAGGATAAGGTCTTATTTTGAGCAAACTTTGTGTCTATAGTCCGGTGCTACTTGCTGCCATCTATACTTGCTGTACACATGATATGGAATGGTGGATGAGGATGCAGATCGCAGTCGATTGCAACTAGTCGCGTTTGAAAGCTAAGGTATCTTGCACAGTACGGGGTACTTGGTAGCTAGTTAAGTTAGTTAACTGCCGAATAGTGAGGTGAGTGGGTGGATGCACAAGTGCAAGTACACACAAGCTATCACGTTAGCGCGTCACCTTTCCAAGCTCAACAAAGTTCCCATGCGCCGAGTCGTTTGACTTCTTTGTTTCCACGCCAACAACTCCTCAGTTGTGAAATTGCAGAGCAGACCGAGCTCTCACATTCGTCAACATGGCGACCGAGGAGCTTCATAAAAAGGACCCGCCTCCTCCTCCTCCCCCACGGGCACCTAGCCCAGCCATCACCTCACTCCCTCAAAAACGAGCCCTCGAGGACGACCACCTGCCGGCCGTTTCCTCGCCACTCAACCCGAACCCAGACTTGAAAACACCAAAGACGCAGTCGCATGACGATGTACCAGCTATGGGGCGCGAGAAGCGAGCCAAGAAGGAGACGCTAAAGAAGCGCGAGTCAAAGGGCGTCATCATCTCCGAGAGCTCGGGGAGGGCGACACCGGACCCCAAGCACAGCAGCAGCAGCTTCAAGGAGAAGCAGAAAGAGAAGAAGGTTCTGCCGGCAAACGAATCGTCGCCTTTGAGATACAAGCTGGCACCCCCGAAGCCTTCCGACTTTGAGCCTGCTCGTGGGCCTGTTTTTGTCCACCACCACAATGTCGAGGCGCCGGATGATTCCAAGATCGAGTTTCACGAGACCTCGGAACAGTGAGTCGCATTCCTGATTCGAAGCCTGCCGCGTTTCTATCCTAACCCAGAGGCCAGTGTCTACAACAAGAAGAACTTTCACTACATCCACTGCATAGCCGATCCCGCCTTCCCCTCCTCCTTCTACTACCGCCAGACCGAGCCCGAGCCGTACGGCCCACACATCAGCTTCGAAGACGCGGCTACACACATGTATTTTGACCAGTCGGGCCGGAACATAACGACCGACAAGGGCTTCCGAATGGCGAGAGCCAATGTTGGCATACGGGAAGGCCGATGGTACTGGGAGTGCAAGATAACGCGCGGCACGATAAAGGGCCCCGAAGACGCGAAGCCCGCGTCGCATGGCCACGTACGCATGGGATTCGCCAGGCGAGAGGCCTCGCTCGACGCACCCGTCGGATTTGACGCCTACAGCTACGGCATCCGCGACGTCGAGGGGCAGAAGGTGCACATGTCGCGGCCCAAGGACTTCTTCCCGCCAGGCGAGGACATCAAGGAGGGCGACGTGATCGGCCTGGAGATCCAACTGCCGCCCGAATCTCTGCACCGCAAGGTCGTGCAGGGCCAGTACAACCCGGCCGTGGACCTGATCGCCGAGGACGCGCCCAGCGCCGAGGGCACCAACATCGTGCGCGACCGCATCCCTATCCGCTTCAAGGCGCACATTTACTTTGAGAA
Source organism: Arthrinium puccinioides (assembly GCA_022414665.1). Taxonomy (NCBI): domain Eukaryota; kingdom Fungi; phylum Ascomycota; class Sordariomycetes; order Amphisphaeriales; family Apiosporaceae; genus Arthrinium; species Arthrinium puccinioides. The sequence continues at coordinate 1,316,841 of JAIUNF010000004.1, forward strand.
GATTGACTACCACGCCACCAAGGAGCTCGAGGACCTGATGAACCCCTCGCCCGTGGGCGCGTCCGGTACCGCCAACAACAGCTCAGACACGCCCAACGCAGTCCACCCCGTCCCCGCCCTGCGCACCTTGCCCAAGTCGTACATCAAGATCTACAAAAATGGCGTACCGATGGGCACCGCCTTCGAGGACCTCCTAGCCTTCCTCCCGCCGGCCTCGAAGCCCCAAGCGCAGGTCGGCGCGAGGGAGGGGATGGACGACGGCATGCTAGGTTACTATCCGGCCATCAGCGTGTTCAGGGGCGGCGCGGCCGAGGTCAACTTTGGACCTGATTTCTGGTTTCCGCCGCCCGAGTACGCCGCACCCGCATCATCATCATCATCATTATCATCAGCAGCAGCAGCAACGGCGGCGGTCGAGACAACCACGGCGAGACCAGAGGAGGAAGAGGAGGCCAACGACAATGACGTCGAGATGACGGGGACGGGGCACGACACCGAGACGGTCACGGTAGCCGACGCGAACCAGACTACGGACAAGCTCCGCCCTCTGGTGGAACGATACGACGAGCAGATTGTCGAGGACATTGTGGCGGATATCGTAGACGAGGTCGACTTCTGGATGCAGGACGGCGCCCGCGTCATAGATCGCACGGGCGGCCGCGACGAGAAAGCAGAGGTCACAGTCGGCGTGGCGCTGGGCCAGGAAGAAATCAAGGAGTTGGTGCAGGATGATTAGACCGAGAGAAGCCCGTCGGCGCAATGTTCACACCTTTTTTCTCTCTCTTTCTGTTGTGCAATGGGGCATCCGATGCCCCCCCCCAGGCGTTCACAGGCGCTACAAAAAGCATAGGCGTTTAGGGAGGACAAGCTCATGGTGTTTCCGCGGCCCAGGCGTTTGGTGGTGCTCACGGGTTCGAGCAAGCGAGCGAGCGAGCAAGTGCAAAAGACAGTTGGTTGCTACATTTCAGCATTCATCCAAATTAAAGACCTGCTCTCATGAAGGGGGTTGTGGAAGCCCCTGGATAGAAAGAAAAACATTGCGCTCGTCTGCAGCAGCTGCCTGCCATCCCTCCAAATCCATCGCATCGCGTAAACCATTTCGTCGTCCTTGAAGCCAAAAAAATCATTAGGGTGCAGTGGGTATCATCTATCTTTCGCGTTCAATCGTTCACTTCTTGCTCTTTTTGCTGGAAGTAGCCATCACTGGGCTGGTGGCGCTCTTCCTCGGCCGCTCATCACCACGCGGCGGTGCAGGAAGCTGGGGGTCGTCGGGCAGCTCCTCGACGCGAGTTGCGCCATCGATGGGGTCGCCGCCGGCTCCGGCTTCGCGCTCGAGGCGGACCTCACGGCCTCTCTTGTGGCAGTACCAGAGCGCAGAGAGAAGCACTGTCGACATGTTAGCATATGCTTTCCGATAGGTAGTCTCTGGCACTTTGCCGAGCCGGGCTGGAAACTTACAGAACAGCGCAAGACTCCATATGATATTGGTGCCGATGAATGCCGGCCACCGCAACTTCAACGCGTTGACGATGCCCTTCAGCAGGCCCACGAGGGCACCAGGCTTGGTGACCAAGTCCTGGAGACTCTTGGGCGTCAAGAAGTTCTTCGCGGCGCCCTTGAGACCGCCGCTCTTGGCATCAGCACCGTTCAGACCCTGCGACTCGGCGGCAACGGCCAGCAGCTCGGGGGCCAGGCTGGCAGTCATCTTGTTGGGGAGCTGGGTGACGAGCTTCTTGAGGGAGCTGGGCAGCTTCTCGTAGTTCTTGGCCAGGATGCCATCGCGGTCCTCGATGAGTTTGACGAGGTCGTCGTAGGCCGTCGGCACGCCGTTGACCACATCCTGCAGGACCAGCGAGAATTTGCGCACCATCTCGCCCGAGTCCGGCGACATGCTAAAGACCTTGTTGTTCTTTGCCGAGAGGTTCAGATCCTCGAGGAGGCGACTAATGTCCGTCTCCTCGCGTTCAACCTCCTTCTGCGTGACAGGCTCCGCCGAGGCTACCGTCAGGCTGTTTCCGGCATTTGGTCGGAGGCGCGTCGACACGGAGCGGCCCAGGTTGGTGACAAAGGTGAAGCGGCCTGGTTTCGCACCGTCGGCGGGCCTGGTCTCGGTCGCCTTGCCCTTGCCTTTGGCCGCTGGTGCTTCTCCCCGGCTCACGTAGCTGTCGGCGTCGCTGTCCCACTCCAAGACGGGTGTCTTGATCCGCGGCGGGAGAGCGGGACGAGGGCCTTCGTCGTCGTAGCTGTTGTCGGGCGAGGTCAGGCGCTCGAGGAACCTCTCGTCCTCCTCCCTGAGAAGGGGTACCGGCTCCGAGGGCTTGGAGACAATTCTGGGGGTTGGCGACGCATCGGTGGCGGCTTGCGCTTCGCCCTTTGCCGTCTCCAGACGCTCCTTGTCTGCCTTTTCCTCGCGATGTTTTTTGACCTTTTTGTAGGCAAAGTATTCCATCATGTTGGCGGTTTTGGGTAGGTGAGGTTGGTGATGTTGCTCAAGTTGTTGATGTTGGTGATGTTGATGGTGTTGTTGTGAATGTTGTAAAGATGACGTGGGTGGGGTTCGTCCAATTGTTGGTATGAGCCGTCCGTCAATCGATTACGAAGCAGAGTGTTTGTTGGCTGGATGAGAGGTGACCAAGTTCCAGCAGTCAAGTCAAGAAGCGGCCCTCTGATTTATGGCATTTGTATCATCTGAGAACCACAAATAAAAGTTGGGAGGCCTACTGACAACTGTACGGTCGGTACCGTTGACTGGTCCTAGTTACCTGTTTCAGAGCTTCACATGTCCCGGCAGTGGCAGGCGATGTCACTTTCGTGGCGAACTCTACTCCGTAGCAAGGGTTGCCTCACTCTTGGTTGGACGGGATCCCAGGTCAACTACGTAGTATCCGTAGCTACGGAGTACTTAGTAACGCCAGTTACACAGTACGTACTCCGTACTAACGTTAACTTAGTTATCCGTAACCAACTAGTAACGTCAAATACCCAGCCATGGCAATCAACGGCATTACTGCTGTGTACTACGGTATGTACTTGTTGGCTCAGCCACACCTAGCACCCACCCTGGGTTGGTTACGGAGTAAGTTAGTTACTCCCATGTCGTACTAGTTGACGGCATAATACTTGTGCAACTATCCGAACTACTGTTTCTTATGCACCAAACTACGGAGCACGGAGTAACTTGGCTTTTAACTTAGTTACCTCTCTCTCAGCATCCATCCCATTAACGCGTCTTGGCCAAACCCAAACGCGTCTCCTAGCAAAACCGCACTCGAAGACAACTGGCTAACTATGCGCAACATCGTGAGATGACCAGTTTCAGGAGTATTCGTCACATGTGTGTTCCTTGAGAATCCGCGACCAGCCCACGACTTCAACATCTCATGATGACCGCATACAAAGATGGCAACCGGGCCTTCCTGCAAGCTTTCATGGCCCGCGGCACTCTGACGCTGCGCGAGGCCCAGCCCATCCTCGCCGCCATCTTCAACGCCCAGGAGCCCGGCCGGGATCGCACCCTGCCCAACCACATCACGCAGGAGGACTTTGACTCGTACCTCTCGGTCGCCACAGAGGCCCTATCGCACTTCGACTATGAGATCCGCAGCACCATGCACCAGCAGCGCAAGCAGCGCATCTACGCCATCGTGAACACGACGTCGGACCCTCTGACGCAGATGGCCACGCTGCACTCGGCTGAGGAGATTGCCTTTGTCAAGCGCGTCATCGACGCCATGTTCGAAAAGTACAACTCGCCCCGCATGGAGGTCATGAGCCTAGACTCTCTCCAGGCCAACCGTCTCGCGCGCGCGCCGTCGCGGCCGGCCGACGCCGACGACGGGGCCGGCGAGGCGTCCCAGGCGCCAACCCAGCAGCAGCTCAAGGGCATCAAGTCCACCGAGGCCGAGGCCATGATGGCGTCCATGGTCGAGGAGGGCTGGTTCGAGCGCACCACGGGCGGCGAGGGCCTATACTCGCTCAGCCCGCGCGCCCTGATGGAACTGCGCTCGTGGCTGGTCGAGAGCTACAACGACCCCGACGCCGAGGCCGACGAGTGGCAGCGCGTCAAGTTCTGCGAGGCCTGCAGGGAAATCGTGACGGCCGGCCAGCGGTGCGCCGAACGCGACTGCCACGTCCGCATCCACGAGATCTGCCTCGACGCCTTCTGGCGGACCCGGCGGCAGGAGAAGAGCTGTCCCAAGTGCGGCACGGCGTGGGATGGCAAGCACTTTGTCGGACCCAAGGCCGTCACAGAGACAGAAGCCTTCAGAAAGGGCAACCGGCGCAGCGGGAAGGGAGGCAGGAGCAGCAACCTGATGGACCAGATTATGCAGGATCCGGAGGAGGAGGAAGAAGAAGCTGGAGAGGATGGTGAGGAGGACTGAGATGTTGCCTTCCAAGGACTTCTGGTAGGACAAGGTCGCGATACGAGCCCAAAGTATGTGCGCCGTTGCCGAATGCGTACGATGGATGGGGCAGGCAGGCTTGAAAGCTCTGCATTCGCCGAGCAACTTTGGTCACGAGTTGCGGGATCTCGGACGCGATCAGGAAATCACGGGCGATCCACCGCTTGCGTGATGGGTAGGCAGGTACGAGCTATTTGCACAACAGCTAAGTGTACCTGCTCGGTATTTGGTATAGACCATCTATCTGATGGCAGGCTTACGATTATGAAGATCCGAGATGGGTAAATATCGCATCGCCAGCATCCGGGCGCAGAACGGCATAACGACTGTCGCACCCAAGTACGAGTATGGCTTCAAAGTATGTGCCCCGCGAAAGATGTTCCTGTCGCCGTATCGCGCCGGCAGTGGATAGGGGAAACAGTTTTTCAAAACTTGACTTGGTCTAGCTTTCCCGATATATAACACAGCAGCCTCGTGGGCCACATCCTCCCTCCCGCCGTTACTATAAAGACACATTACGAGGGGAGCGATAAGAAGCCCAACAGCCCGTAAAGCCAGAAAGCAATAACTCAACCCGCCCATGTCCACCGCACCGACGCTTTGGTATATATATATGTCCTGAATCACACTCCGCCGCGGTGGCCCAAAACAACCATAACTATTTTGAGTAGTCGGTTTTCGACGTAAACCCTTTGCTTCGTTACCATGTTTGACGCTCCGTACATCGTACCAGGCCAATAACCTGACTCTCTGGCCATTTGATGGTTTTTGTGACATTTCCACAGTCAGGTCAATTAGAAAACTCCGAGCGCCAGCCCTTGAAGCATATGAAAAAAGAACCAAAACAAGGTATCATTGCCGAAAGCCAAAAGAAAAACAGGATGATTACAGCGCCAAACCCGTGCCGTCCCCAGTCCAGCGGTACAACGCCAAGAGCTCGCGGCGGCGCTGGTGTTGCTCGTTGATGTCCTCGGGGACGCGGCCACGGACCTGGGCGAGAGCGCTGCGCATGACTTTGCTAAAGTTGCGCTGTCTCAGACGTTAGTCGGCTCAATCCCTTCGGGGCACACGGAGTGGGTGTAGGGACATAGTCTTACCTGATACTCTGTGCTCAGAGTGACCACGCACGCCTCGTGGGCTCGGATAATGGTCTCACACGCTCTGACTACGCTGGCCGACGCCTCGAGCTGGAGTTTGTCGGCAATGAGGAGAAGCAGGAAGGAGCCCTGCAGCAGGTAGATGCCGAAGAAGAACGGCATAAACTCCAAACCCGGATCGTATTCCAGGATGTTGCTGATGCTCTCCGCCGCGGAGACGGCATGGCCGGTAGCAGTGATGAAGCCTTGTGATGAAATCCATAGGTCGTTATCGTCAAGGAGGCTGATCGGATCCCATTTACCGGTAAGTAGTATGTGCAGGACGTGCATAACGTGGGTCCCGTACGCCATCACGATGCGTGTTTGAATGTCGGACTCTGTCATCCGGGATGAACTGGTATGACCGGAGCGCACCGAGTGCGAGTCGAGATGATCAAGCTCAATGGGCATCTCTAAAGTTGCAGAAGTCTCGTTCTTGTCCTCGGAGCTGACGTTGAAATGCTGCTGCTCGAATTTTTTCATGCTGCGTTCGTATATCTCGAGATGGCGAGTGATTTCAGCAGCCTGATCGTCCCATTCTCGTGCCGAACGGAATGCCACGCCGAAGCGAGGATGGTTGCGCGCATGGTGAAGATCTACAATTTCCCCGAGGATAGTCATCAAGGGCAAGAAATAGCCAAAGATGCTATGGCCGGTGCATTCGAAATGCGGACCTCGCACCCGGTCTCCTACCAACGCTGGGTCGGTGATGCCAGGGCCAAAGTTGCCATTCTGCCATTCAGTGTCGTCCATCGGTCGCAATAATCCTTCACACTCAATGTCCAAAAGGAAGAGAGGTCGGTTGTAACACAAAGCCAAGTGTCGATCGACAATGTACGTGAGCCACCAGATACGCCTACGCTCCTCTCGCTCCTCTTCGGTGACCACGCTGGTCTGGATATCGTTTCCCAGCTCATCTTGTGCGTCGGCGTCATTGTCCAACTCGTCATCATCGTCCTCCGTTCGACCCAGCCTCGAGGCATTGTACGGTAGCTCGCGGCCCAGCTTCAGTTCTCTAGCCAGAGACCAGGCCGCGTTCCACCATCGCAAGCTCGCTCCTTTGTACTCGCTTGCGGAGACAACTGTAGCCAAGTGGATATAAGTCACCACATCGTCTAGCGTACCGGCGGCTCCGAAAGCTCCAGATTCTCCCGTCAAGTTGTCCAAGCTCATAGAACCAGGCAGCGCGACACCCAAACCCCCAAGTGCCACACCGTCTATAACAGGGCTCGAGACAGGAGAAGACTCTCCTGATGTCGCATGGATGAGCGGCTTGAGGAGGTTGACTGTAAGCTCCAGGAGCTTTTGGCAGATCTTGCCCCGCGCGGAGGGTACACTTGTAAGAAACGGTGCATCACTTGTCTGAGCCGCTGCCCAAAGCATGCTAGCCAAGAGCGCAGGTTGGCAATGCCTGGGCTTACTGGGGTGAAGGAAGGACCGCTTCCGAAAGACGAATCCCAGAACGTAGGGTGACATTGGGTGTGCGTGTACCGATGAGGAGCTGGCAAAATAAAGATCGATCAGGTCGCAGGCGAGAGAGACCGGGATAATGTTGCCCAGATGGGAAATCAGGGGATTCAGCACTGGGTACCGTAGTTGTTGGTGGTAGTTGTTTTGTGGTATATGAGACTGATACTGAGTCGACGGTGACGGTATGGACATCCATCCAGGGGAGGTCGGTCCCGCCAGGGGGTAAGCATCCATAGGGCTCGGCTCCATGCGGTAGTTGTTTGAGTGACTCGCCGGGTAATTGCCAGGATTCTGGGTCTGGAGGGCGTAGGGGATATCTGGGTAGCTGGAGAGGCTATGTTGCCCGGCGCCATACTGACCGTGTGAGACGCTGGCCATCATGTGTGCTTCCAACCCCTGCCTGTCATATGGATGCTGGACATGCCCAAATCCGTTCAGATCCATGGAGGCAGGGCTGTCAAGATGGTCGCGGTCCATGGAGCCATGTTGGGTTGCCAGATGGGGCTGGTGAGAACTGATCTCGGCCAGGCTATCCAGACTACCATTCCGCCGACCCCGGTGGATTGCTTCATCGCCGAGCTCGTTCATAGTCTTTTCGCTTGAACATGATTGCTGGTCGGATTTGGAAGACGAGGCATGGTCCAGTCGCTGGTCTGTCGTCGAGCCGCTGTCGCCGTCGACAGTAGGCGAGCGGGCGTCCTCTGGGCTACCACCGGCGGCCTGGGCGGCTGCCTGCTGAGCAAGGTCTTTGCGTGAAGCCTTGCCTCGCTTCTTCCTCTCGCGTATATACTCGCATCCGAGTCCGAATTCTATAGAAGCAACTTTAGCCGAGACCTGACGAATTTTTCTTCTTCTTTTCCGCACGAGACATACCGATACAGTGCGCACAGGGGTGTTGCCCATCACACTTGGTCCGTAACTGGTTGCACTGATCACAAGCCCTGCTGATTCTTCTTCTGATGGGGCCTGTTGCTCCTACCGTTCTTGGGCCAGGGCCACCGTAGGGGTGTTGCCTGTGTTTGGGTTGAGGCGCCCGAGCCAGATGCGGCGCATGTACACCGACATGTTGTTGTAGATGCTGGAGGGAGTATTGGGCACCGTGGCCATAACCATCAAGACCCGCTGCATGCATATGGCTGGACGGGACGTGAGAGTTGGACAAGAGTGCGTTTGAGGGGAGGGAGTGGTAAGGAGAGAAACGTTGAAGGGGGTTGGATAGCATCTTGTCAGGAGTGGAAGGCTGCTGCCAGTTTCGCACAAGGTTGACGAGGCGATGTGAAATGGTCTATACGTATGTGTTGACGACCTAAGTAGAGGGTGGTACTCGTGTAAGCTGTAGACGCATCCAGACCGTGGTTGTCTCCGGGAGCAGGGCCAGGCGAGAGGCAGGTCGAGTTATATGGGCCGTCAAGTTCCTGGGGAGGTTGCCAGATGAAGTAGTAATTACCACTGCCTGACGGCGGTACACAGGCGGACCGAAACGTTTCCTGCGTAGGACCGACACATGAGTATGACTATATCAAGGAGACATATATACCACGGACGGCAGAAGAGTACGAGGTAGCATGGGAGGATGCTCAGCGACAGGACACACCTCCTGCTCTTGTTGCCGAACGCATGAGGGACGACTGTGGTAGAGTGACGGGACAGATTCAGGGGTGGTGAGGGGTGAGGGGCGAGGGGTGGCGGAGGAGGAGGAGGAGGAGGATGAGGAGGAGGGGGGTGCAGTGAGAACATGGTGGACGTACTCTAGGAAGTGCGTGCGTGCGTGCCACGCTCCCCGGAGTGACTCTAGACGGACCAAGACTTGCAACAGATGGCGCGGCAAGAGCTCGACAGAGGTCCGGAGGCGACGTCAACAAGGAGGGGCCCAAGGGAAGTGGAAACGGCCCCGGCCGTAACGTTGACACCCGACAGACTATAGCTGTCTGCTGAACGTGTAACCTATGCCTGTCGTGGGCTTTGTTGGCGTATGCGGCGTTTCGAGCTCGTACGTGTGTGGTTGTCTGGCTGTCTGGCCGGCCGTCTGCCCCCCTCTTGGCACGCAGTAAGTAAAGTGCCTGTCGATGTCCCTCTTTCACTCTCCCAGACGCGGGACTGGAGAATGCGAAACCGTAAACGCTAATCACCAGACCAATATCGAGTTGCGGGCGTATATTGACGGCATGCTATACAGCGGCAGAACGGAGGCGAGGTTGTTTCCACAGTAGCAGCTGAAGATCCGTTGGTATAGTCTAGCAGCAACAAAGTCGAGTCGACCACTTTGTACATTTTTGAAGAAAGTCCATGTCGGGCTTGCTTGTATTTCTATGGCCCGCTTGGCCTGTCGGTTCTCCAAGTTGAGATGACAGGGTCCCATGGAAAAGGGCAGGGATAAGACTGGCCGAACGAGCTTGAGTGGTGGAGTCGTCTGGAGAAATTCCTCTGGCTCTCAACACAGAAGTCTCTTGACCGTGTGGAGAAGGCCGGACGATGGCCATATCTCCACATTCTCACCCCGTACAAAGAGGTACGTTACCCCATCATCATGGATCATGGTCTCTGTTGCCAGCCAGCCAGTTGTGATGTGATGCTGTGGGCGATGGGAGCAATGCTGGGGGAGCCACGTCTGTCTGTCTGGCGGGAACATGCATCATCTAACAGTAGAGGACCGCAAGCAAAGATGCCACCAGCTCTACCCCCGTTCAACGGAGGATACGATACGATGATACTTGGGGGCGTCATTGTTCGGGACGGCTACCGCCACAGTACTGCGTAGATGATGCCAACCAAGGCCAGGTTGTAATGGATGCGAGATGCGAGGCGCTAACAAGCAGAGCTAAGCGGAAATCTGGAGAGGCGACTGGCGGATTTCAAAGGAAAGCGCAGACGACAAGGGTACGTACAACCCCCGTCCCCCTCCCCCCCGGGCGCAACCCCCGCTCCTGCCCCTGCTTCCCATCCCATAACCCATGACCTCGATAGCTTTGGCCTTGATGTTCGGTCAGAGGGACGCCGAGGCGGCCTTGACTCTGTTTTCTGTCAGCGACCAACCATTGGCTGTCGAGTCTCCTCCAACCCGTCGACGACCGTCGTCTTTAAACTGCGCCAGGCCCACAAAGTGACGAGCAGCTCTGCAGTGAAGTCCAAAGTGGGATGTATCCAAAGTACCTACTGGGAAGTAGTAACTATGGGCTGGTTGCGTTTTCCGAAGTGGTAGACTGGCGGCAGACTGGCAGTGGAGGGAACATGTGGAGGGAATACTCCGTAAAAAGGACGATCGTTCGTCGGGTCTCGACAACACCTGCTGGAGCCTGGTCCCACTTGCCGCGTCCTGGCCCCTGGGTCGTGGGTGGTGCGTGGTAACTAACTGCTGTGGTAGTTAACTGGTTCACCTCTAATTTAAATGAAGAAGCGCACGTCTTGCCCCGTACCCCGTTTCCCCGCCATCGTTGCTGATCAAAGGAAAAGCACAACCTCAGAAGCGAACGACCCAACAGACAGGAGAGTGGGTGGCAGGATGCCGGTCGGCAGGAGAATTTCATGTGGCACTCACTAATGACTAGGCAATGACTCTATATTAACTGCATATGCAGCAATCAAGGGTCCAAAGAGGCAACAGGAGCTATGCATGTGCCACTCACTGTTTCTTGTCGCGAGATGTGGAGGTGACGCAGGTCGAGCTCGAAGTTGCTTCATTGCCATGGCGCCACTGGACTCGCTTGACTGGCGCGATGCCCTTCATCCCATCCATCGAGGCAGGATGATGAAAATCTCATATGGCCGGGACACACGAAGCGACCGAGATCAGGACCTGGCGCTAGTTCGGCTCGACGGTGAGAACTGGAAAGGAAACACACAGGCTCGACAGAAAGTGTCCACATCAGAGCAGTTGGGTCGAGTTTTGTTGCAGCTGAGTCACTCTCCGCCGCAACGATGCCCGCCTCGACATCCACACTTCATTTCGCACCATCAGTCTAACTTATACTCATTGCTGAAATGTATGTGGGAAATACGCACCAGAGTAGATAGGGAGCATATTGCGAGCGTCTCGTTCCAGCCCAGCCCAGCGGTCCTTGTGGTGGGCTAGGTTAGGTGGTGTAGGAAGTAGCGCGCTAATAATTCACACTTCCCCTTGGCAGCAATGCTTCCTTTCGAGCGGATGGTAGCACAGCATGAAAATAGGAGGTGCGTCGGCACAAGAAGCGTTAGTCCGCTCCAGGGTAAGTTACTCCGTACCGATGGGGAAAAACGTGACCAAAGCGCGAATCCTCTCGGTACGAGATCCGGTCTCTGAAGGAGCACCTGGGGCATCTTGCCAACACACACAAGATCTGGTCAGCCACAGGCGACGGGCAAGACATCAGCACTCATCGGATGATGGAAAACATCTGCGCGGGCCGGTCTTGAGCCTTGTTGACAACGTACGTTTATGTTCGCGGTACTCCGTACTCCGTATGAGCTTTCGAGGGAGTCTGTCTTAACAGCCTCTGTTAACCACCGAAATACGGGCGAGCCTGCCGCTGACGATGCCACCTTGGGAGACTCAGCCGTAAAATGCGCAGGGATCCTGATCCGATTTCGACTGGAACGTCTTCCCCATTGCCAAGTTGCCATCAAGTACGGAGTACGGATACGGATTGTTGATGTTATGACAAGACGTAACGTTAATGAGAAGCCAGGAACTTGACTACTGTAGCTAGCACGAATCACAGTAATCACAGTACACTGTACTTCACTCGGTGGCGGGCAGCATTGCCCCTTCCAAAGTGCCGGCACAATCCCGTGGGCTGTGGGCTGTGGGCCCTGAACCCGCCCGCCTAGAACACTTGTACGGTTTACCTCGGCATTTGCCAACAAACTGCACCCACTCCCACTCACCGCAGGTCAGGACCGTCAGGATCCTGGATACGTACGTACTATGTAGTTACTAGTACGGAAGTACTTTCGGTACTGTGTATCTGCTCAGGATGCAAGGAAGGCAGGCACCTGCTAAGTTGTCATGCATGTCACGTACTCCGTATTCTTCCCCAGATTTCACTCGGTGTGGGGAAATGTTTCATTCTGATGCCGGCGTGTGTACGGAATTCCTTTCGTTCACACTTCCTCCTCTTCGATTGCAAACCCTCGCAGGGCCTCTCGAAGTAGAATATCATATCTTGGGCGCCCAGTACGGATCTTCCTATCTATCTACCTATCTGTTGGCTGTTGCCCTCTTCGAGCAGCGTACCGGTAGTGGGCAGGTTTTTGTGAGTTCTCGCTGCTCAAGTTCCCCAATGGCGTCAAAAGTATACACGTCTCTTCCGAGATCGATTACCGGTGCAGCTAAACTCGGGTCTTACACCGGCAGGGAGCCGCTCGAACTAGCAGGAGAGTACACAGTAAGCAAGCACGCCGTCAACGGTCCACGCCGCCAATTCCTGGGCCAATACCTGGCGCCGTGGAGCGAGGGGGGCACGGGTGAGGCAGACTAACGGGTCGGCGGGCTGACTGCTCGCGTGGTGCCCTGGTTAGAACGGTGACCGGACCGATACTCCTATTCGCTCGGTGCAACCTTAACCTCACTTGCGAGATGATGGTTGCATGCTGATGATCCCTCCAAGCTTCCAAGATGTGGGGTTGGAGGAAGCGCATCGTCGAGAGCCAATGGCATGCAGCACTCTCCCACCCGTGTGTGGAAGCGACAAAACATCTGGAAGAACATCACGACATCACGAACCCCATGGTCTCCATGTTCTAACCGTCGCGCAGTCCGCACGGCTCCGCCTTCACAACCAGTGCACTGTCATGTCAAGAAGACTTCCACCGTGTGATTGATTTGGGCATTGATCTGTACATGACGGCCAACACGTCACGTCCCGTCCAATGGGGCACGCTGGTATGCGGGATTGCTCGCCGTCAAGCCAATGGGGATCCGTGGTCGAGCTGTCTGGCTACTGCATATGTCACACTTCCAACAGTCGCCGAGGCAGAGGCTACAAAGAGCGCCGAAACAGATGAGCGGACGATGACGACAGCTAGGTAAGTAAGGTGTGTGTGTATCCGTCTACAGCCTTGGTACGCCCGATACGAGTGCATACAGCATACCTCGTCTAACCGTCCCACCGGTATAAGAGGATGAAGTCGAAGTTCGGGTCGTCCACCACAATCTAGGACTACCGATACCGTATCGTCAAAACCTTGGTTCATCCACCGCTTACGGCCAACAAGTGAATTCTCCGAAAGGCTCCTGCTGCTCCACCAAGTCAGGTAACGATATTCGTCCACTTCCTACCACACCTGCAGGTACTATTGCTGCACCCAGGAGCCGTGTTCGTGAAACATGGGAAATGGGGCACGTGGGTTAAGTCCTGGCCAGGGTTGTATGTGGCTGTCCTGGCCGTTGGACGCCTTGAGAAGGCGCCATGGCTGAGTTGACGTCTAGATTGCAAATCACATTCCGGCTTGCAGAACGGCCAGTGTGGAGGAAGTCTTGTAAGATTGGGCGTGACCAAGTCACAGCCATGTCCTTGTTCATGCAGTGCTTCCTCAGACGCATGCCAAGCTGCTGGGATTCACCGATCTAACGCTGTTGCTAATCCGAAGCCTCTCTACGGGAAGAGGACCGACGTGCCATGGCCCGTTGCAGCTGGAATTATGACCGATCCCGATTGTGACAAGCGGACGTTGCGACTAGCCGAACACCTGTTTGCCGAACTGATGAACGGCAAATGCAGGACAACGGCACTTGTTAGACGAGCTGGTGTCGATTTCGGTCGACACGCTGTTCTACTTGGTGTCCATCTTTTGCGCCAACTGCAGTGAATACAGTCGGCCAGTTCTGTTCCCTTGTTGGCGTGACTGGGGATTCCAGATGTTGATCTTGCTACACTCGAAGCCTCGCCAGCGCAGATTCACTCTGGGAAGTGGCTGCACGTCTAATGGAAACTGCTGAGGCGATTCAACCTCGGAATGAACAGGGCTTTTGTGTGGAATTGGCCTTTCGGGGTGAGTTCATGCGTCGTATAGCATATGACTATTACCGTTCCGGATGCTGTCAACCTCAAGGCTACACAGCTCAACGATCGTAGCATTCGCTTCAAAGCTTAAGACTGAGACGACGACACTCCCGTCTACGCTAGGATGCATGCGATGTCCCTGACAGCTGTATCTCACCCAGTTCAGCAGGTATCGAGGGGCGAGCCTAGGTGACATTGATCAATAGCACGTGCTGATATTACCATGCGGCGGTTGACACCTGCCTGCTGCGGGCTGTCACCGTGTGAGTGACTCCGCGGATGACTGGAAGCAACGTCAAGATGGACTGTAACAAGGATTGTGACCAGCAGGGCCAACCGTATGCATGCGTATATGTGAGAGGCTAGTGTTGATCCGGGCGAGGCCTGCGTGGATCTTTTGCCAACCCTCGCCATTATCACCAATGTTATGCCTCACCGGTGGCGAGCAGCCGCTCGCTCATGACATGGTAGTTGGAACGGCAGCAAGGGTGGTGATGTAAGTAGGCAGCTAGCCAGAAGGAGGCGGCAGCGATCTAATCTCCAAGGCAGTTTCGGGCGCCAATCCCGAACACTTGTTCCATCATCCATCACCAGCAAGTATCCGTAGGTAACTTGACCAACTTAGCTAGTTACTACGGATACGTACAACTGACCCCCTGAGCCCGCGGGATCGACCTGTCTAAGCGGAGACATCAAAAGCAACAACCAGTGGATCTCTCTTCTTCTTTTTCGAGCGTCACACCCCCTGAGGTCAGCATGCAATTCCCAGGTTCTCTCTTGGGAGTCTCCCCACCGAGCTAGCGTCTGACGTGCCATCCGGCAATGCAACTCACATGCCACCAGGCAGGCAGCCCTATTATATACGATGTTCGACGTGTAGGCTCTTGCCGTAGCCTCAGGTAGGGATGGATCCCTTGGCCGGTACCCCCCTTCTCTCACCCCCTGGACCGCCAGGTAACACTTCAGGAACCACGGGTTTACTTCCAGATTGGACCGTGGCCCGACAAGGCTCTAGCCTCTACGGTTCTACCCACGGCAGACCGTGCCAAATACGAGATCTCCTACAACGACATCCCAGAGCGTGCGCGGAGCGACCATCTGCCAGAGTGTTTGACATCTCATCTGGCTCGACCACGACCTCATCCGTGGTAAATGCTCCCTCGAGTCTCGAGGACGGCTGGTTCTTCTCGTACCCCACAATGATCTGCATCAATGATCAGGGAACCGAAGATTGAACCATGGGGCGGTAACTACACGGAAGTACACCACACCGGGTCTCCTTGTTGTCGACCACTGCCCTTTCGAGAGACGTGCACGCTTCGCGTAATTTGGATGAATCCATCCCACCGAGGATGTGTGTTCGGTCCAGTCTCGCCGGCCCCTTCTCGCTTGTCAGTGATGTCAACACACATAGACGACATGAATATAGTCTATACGATCGGAGAACGGTAGGACCAGGGTCGCGTCGCGTCACGTCGCGGTGCTCATCGTTATCCTTGACCATGGAGACGCTCCCGAATCAAGAAATACTTGCGAACCCAACGGCCTGGACGCGAGGCTCAGGGTTCCTCGCGGCTCCCGCGCGTTGCCACACCTGATAATCAGACGATGCCCCGTCCACTACTCGCTTGGCGTGCAATGGCTCTTTTGGGAAGAAGAAGAAGAAGAAGCACGCACTTGTGTATGCAGGCCAGCAGTTTGATCGACGGAAGGGTTGGCAATGACGACTTCCCCGCGTTTCGTCGGTACAACGACAGATGCCCCTGGTCGCTAGTTATCCCACCCCCTCCAAAAAGGGATGCTGCGCTGGTCCAATCGTCATCTGGGCCCTGGGCATCAGATTGCCGAATCACAATACGCTGGACTAACCCGTCAATGCCGGGCCCCGCAGACAAGGAGTTGCGTCTCGATCGACTGCTTTGGGAATGACGGCTCGGGAAAGACTTCAACAGGTGCTCGTTTCGGGCTTCGGGCATAAGCACAGGGGGTTGGCGATTTCGATGATTGGACAGCGACCTAACGCCTCACCTACGACATGACTCCGTCACGGCGTGATGCGTGATGCTTGAGTCGTCCGAGCGTGACAAGGCGTTTGTTTCGGTGGCTCTGATGGCCTCTACTTGACACCGCGCCGCTGTTGTATCGAGGGCATCCTTGAGGAAATCAAGCTCCTCTGCTCTGACTCTGCGTCTCACAAATATTGGATAATCCATGATCTCCAAGATCAGACGTCGCTTATCTGAGACAGATCTTACATTCAAGGCACCACCACAACACGACTTATAGATTACCCCCTGACGAATCGTTGGCTGAACTGAATGCAGACGCAATGCTCTTTTTCGGGCTCAAAGTAATTCTTGGAAGTGCCCAAGATGGCGTTGCTGAACGGGATCCGGACAGGGGAACCCATGTGCCACTCGGCGTGAACCAATCGGTCAGGGGTTCTTCCAGTATGTTGCTGGTTCAGCTACACATGCTCGACAGTCTTCGACGGCGATACACCCACAAGAAAATTACTTGATGCGTCCTCTGCACAATCCTACACAGCGCGACAGCTCTGCGACACGATCAGACGTGCCGAGAGATGATAGTGGCCCTCCCAGGCTCCCACCCAGACGACCGGAAAGATCAATACACGTCGAGCACATGTTTCGTCCAACGCAGTACTAGCCGCTTCAAGCTTCAGGTGAAGTAATATGCAGAGTCATAATGTAACGAGGACACTGGCTGACACAGTACAGCCCTCTGAGAAGCGAACGGCCAGTCATACGCCCGCAGTGTTCAACGCAGGCGCTATTTTCTCATCTGCTCCTGACGTAAACGTACACTCCTCGGCCACATTCGATGATATCCTCTTTAGAACAGCAGCACTAGGAGTCTTCCTCCTGTCCCCTGGCCGGTTAAGCTGCCCAAAAGTGACCAGCAGAGTCGGGATTGCTACTAGAAGCTAATTGGTACTCAGTACCGCATGCCGTGACGAGCCTCCCCCCCTCCCCTTTCCCCTGCGGATTTGACTGACTTTTTCTGGGGGCTAATGTCGAGCAGCGCGGAGTCACTGCTCGTCGTAAGTACAACCCGCTCCAAGTTTGACTTGCGTGTCAGCCCGAGGTTAAACGCACCGTCGCATCGAAGTCAATGTCTGGCAAGGTGGTGGGCAAGCGGGCACTGCCTAGGTAGCCGAGATCACTAGCCAGGATTGTTTCCACGTAACGAGGCCAGCAAGTCGAAAGGTAACTGTGATCTAAACAAACAATAGGGTTAGATTTTCGGGCATGTGGCGTTTAAGCTCGTGTAGAAATCCTCGTTATGAGGCAGTTTATAGAATTGTGCCTCGTTTATCCATCGCCCGTCCAGAGCCATGTAAAAAAACAAGCTTTCAACACGTCCCTCTCACCCTCGCCCAGGTCCCCCATGTTGAATGACCAGAACCTCCAAGTCGTCCTCTTCCTCTCCCAAACTGGCACGCAGACGAAAAGTCCGCACGCATAGGACGGCCGGGCGAGGCGCGCGGTTATTCGCGCCCTTCATCTAGCCCGACCGCCCGGCCGCGTCCCAAACCCCTTTTGCGCGGCCCTGAAGCGCACTTGTGGGCAGGACGCGGCCATGAAGCTCAGTCCCGAGGGAATCCATAATCCCAACTGGCAGGGAGACGCGAGCGTTCCCAGCGACTTGGAAGCTCGGCGTCCTTTGCTTACCTACCTACCGTACCTAGTATAGGCAACTATAGTGGCAATAGCTCGCAGGGGGAAGCGGATCGTCATTGCTACCGTGTCCTTGACGAACAAAGGGAAAGAAGAAGAAAAAAACATGACGACAGGTTTACTCGTCCGTCTTTTGCCCGCGGATGCCGTAGTCGGACACGTTCTTCATGCCGGGCGTGGCGTACACGGCGCTCTCGTCGCCGCCAAAGGCCTCGAGGGGATAGACACCCCCTGTACTCCAGGCCCAGCCTCTCGCAGACGCGCTTGGAGTTCTCGTTGGCCTTGTCGGTGAAGCCAAAGACGCCGGCGTATCCCAGCCCCTGGCCGTCCTCGGGCGCGGCGGCGGCAGCGGCGGCGGGAGGGGTGTCGTCGTCGTCGACGACGACCTTGGGGTCCGTGGCGAACTTGATCATCCGCTTGCCGGCCTCCGTGGCGTAGCCCTTGCGCGTGTACGCGGGCAGCAGGGCGAAGCCGATGTCGGGGACGGCGTAGTTGCCGATCATCAGGGTCACCATGCCAATGGGGACCTGGCCGGGCTCGAGCTCGGGCTCGTCGCCGTCGCCGTCGACCGCGGCAGGCTTCTCTCCGACCATGCCGCTGGCGTGACGCAGGCTCAACAGGTACTGGCCGTGCCCGTTCTTCTCAAAGTTGCTGGCGATCCAGCCCTCGATGTGCTGTTGAGCCTTGTCCAGTGTGACGACGCCGGTCTTGCCGCTGGATTTGACGAAGAGGTCGCTGTTGTAGATATCCAAGAGGGTTTGGTTATGCTGAGGGGTGAGAAAGTGAGAGATGTAGAGCCTTGCAGTGGCAATGTGGAAGGTGGGCGAAGGGGTGAATGGCATGATGGGCAGATAAAAATCGATTGTGGGTGACAGCCTAAGTTGCTAGTTACTCTAGTCTTTTGTTCTCTTTGCCAATGTCAAAGTGGAAGTCAAGCAC
This sequence comes from Arthrinium puccinioides, assembly GCA_022414665.1. Taxonomy (NCBI): domain Eukaryota; kingdom Fungi; phylum Ascomycota; class Sordariomycetes; order Amphisphaeriales; family Apiosporaceae; genus Arthrinium; species Arthrinium puccinioides. The sequence goes on from JAIUNF010000004.1 coordinate 1,335,467, forward strand.
TAGCGCGCATTTGATGTCGTTGATGTATTCTTGACCGAAACCACCGGAACGTTCTTATACTCTCTTGCTGAAGGCTGCTTACGTTGCAGCTGGCTTGCTTCCTACGGAACGGAACGTACACGCAGCTTGGTGAGATTGGACTATAAGCTAAGCCCAAAGGTGAACTACTAGTGCACTGTCAGCTGCCTTTCTAGGCCAAGTTCAACAGACACCATTATGATTCATCGCGACTATACTTATAAAGCCAATGAACGAGTGTTCTGATCGGCATAGCTCCGCGACGCATAACAACAATGCTCAGGGACCTTCCTTCGTACGAGCCTGTTCGATTTTCTTCCGATGAATACGGGTGGGGGGATTTGGAATATCCCCAGAAACTATGCGCCCACCGATCTGCCTGAGAAGGTGGCGACGGCCATTGAAGGAAGATGCCGATGCGCATACGGATGTTCCCATATTAGTCACTCGGTCCTGACATGTTTATTATACATATATAAAGAGTTCTGCCTAAAGGGCCGAATCACGAATCGTATAAAATATCGGCATTCTTTCAGTTCACTCATGCAACCATGCGCTTGAATTATCATCTTTTAGCGTCACGCACTGCGGTTTCGGGTTGAATATAGTTATCGTGGGTTGACTCGTTCGATTGTGATTGTGTCGCTTTACCAGTATCATTGCCCCACAAATAGGCCCGCTACTAGCCGGCGCGATGACACCACACAACTGATTGGGATTTCTCTTCGAGAGTCCAGGACAACTGTCTTTCAGTTGGCAACTCAAGTACCTGTACGGAGTAAATGGGCGATGCCGTAACGGCAACGTACAAGATACACCCTGCTGACGATAGGATGTGCCCTAGATGAACGTTCGCTCTTTGACCCCTGATTAGTAGCTTCTAGCGGGTTCCTCGAGATTTAACGACTTAGGGGTATCGTATCGTGTCTCCTAGACAGAACCATACGAACCGACCACGGGATTCCAATCGATCATGCCTTGACCACGTAAAAGCATGCCAGCTTCCAGCCAATAGACAGTTGCGCAGATCTGCACCACCAAGATGCTCTGCGACGCTCCCTGCTTGTAAAACGACGCCAGTCAAGCCGGTGTTCGGCGCATCCATGCAAACGAAATCAACGGGTTTGGTGAAAAAGCGGAGTAGCCCGTTGAGGCCCACGTGGACAAACTGCTCTTCACCGTTTGCTGTTCGCCATCTCTCAGCTTATCGTCGCCCACATCCCACAGTCAAACAGTTTACCACAGCACCTAAACCGCCCACCATGATCTGCACACGCCTACCCACACCGCATGCTGCCAGTGAAATGCATCTTTGCCAGGCTCAGATGGATCGTTTCGATGAATTGGTGGCGTCCCTCAAGGACATCCTTGGCCCTTCGTCGGGCCTGACGTGTGACGATATCGACGTTGGGGACCTGATGAACGCCATGACCCAGTACATATCAACCGAGTCGGAATGGGGGCCGTACGCCATGGGCGATAGTAGCAGAGGCTACACCAGAAACCTCGTCGACGAAGGTAACGGCAAGAGCAACTTGGTACTTTGACCACCCTCACACTCATCGCTGAAGCCGTCGACGTAATGCTGACTTGGTCGTAACAGCTCATTCTCGTCTGGACACCCGGCAAAGGGTCCCCCATCCACGACCACGGAAACGCCCACTGCGTGATGAAGATCCTCAAGGGCACCCTCACCGAGACCCGCTATGACTTCCCGGACGGCGATACGAGCAAGCCGATGCAAATCAAGTCGGTAGCCCAACACAAGGAAAACGCCGTTGCCTACATGGCAGACGAGCTAGGAGTCCATCGCATCTCCAACGATGGCAGCGACTTCGCTGTCTCATTGCATCGTATGTAGACCGTGACTAGCCTCGAGTCGTCGCTCGACTAACAGCCGGCAGTGTACACGCCGCCCAACGTGGCCAAGTCAGGATGCCACATCTTTGACCATAGGTCGGGCAAGAAGAGCCATGTACCCAAGTGTGAGTACTACTCAGAGTATGGTCGTCTCTCCAAGATGTGAGACAGTGTAGCGGAGTACGGAGTAGAGAGGAAGGAGGGTAAGCGAGAGATGATGTACTTTCCTGTGCTTGGAAGAGCTTGTTGGCGTTAGGTAGCCTGATTTATGAGACGAATGAAAATTTTACCCAAGAGCTTGTTGCAATGAGTAATGGTTGAGCATTTCCAAGTCCAAGTCGTGTGCGGTATGACCACACGTTTGGGGGTGACTGCTGCAAGCAACGCATGTTGCGACATGTACGGAGTAGCGTCAGCGTACTGGTACGATGGTTTTTTCTCTTTCGTACTTGAGCAACAATAATCACGCCCAGATATGAAAAATGCTGTTGAGGGGAAGACAAGTGATGTTGTCGTCTGTCCGCCAGCGAGATTATTGTCCACCACGATGGACATATGTGGATTAGCTGGAATCACGCAATCCAAACGCCGCATCATTGGCTCAGACATTGATGTAAAGTGGACTCTTTTCGTCGCACTAAAATCGTCTGTTGCGCGCCTGCCCGCCTCGATGCACGCTTGTACGCTTGCACGCTTGCACGTGCGCCTACGTACAAGTCAAGCTGTAGTTGCTCGTAGTTACTCCGTACACAGTAAATCCATGCGTCTAGATGCCGCCGCCCATTTATTAATATTGTGTACCGGCACAATGGCTCCCATGCTGCAGACGCTAAAAACATTCGTCGTCTTGGACCTACGGACATGGATGTCGTCCTTGGCAAATGCCTCCCCTGCCCATCCCAGCCGACCCAGCCAGACTCCGGTATATCCAATACGGCCTTCGCAGAAATGAACCCCCCCAAAAAAAAAAAAAAAAAAGGGTTCTCGTCCATCGTGCGTGAAGAAAATATAGGAAGAATGGTGCCAAAGACTTCATCGTCATGACCCCTTGTGCAGAACCACCAGCACGGCGAGAATGCTATAAAACTTTCACTGCCGTCAATGTCATTCCGATATCTTCTTCCGCTTGTTCGGCCGATGAGTTTTTGAATCGACGCCATCCACAAAGTGCTCCTTGTCCATCTGATGCTGCCGCAGGTTATCCGGTCGGTTCTTGTAAGCACTGCTGCAGCCAGGGAAAGGGCATTTATAAATACGTGGCGGGGCGGCCGAGTGTTGAAGCCTTATGTGTTTGGCCATCGACCCCTTGAACCACTGGGGATGGCCCTTCGGTCTGTAGCCGCACAGCTCGCAGTGGCTGTTGGCTTCCGTCTTCAGGCCAGCCGAGGGCCTAGTATCAGCAAGGTTGTGAGCCGTCAGCTCGGGTGAAGAAATAGACGACGCTCGGCGTCCTCTGACCTGCGGTACCTTGCTCGACGTTTGCTCCGTTGGGTTTTCTGGTCGCTCGGGTAATGTCGGTGTGGGAAGAATAAAATCATCCTCTCCGTCTTCGTTAAAGTTCGTCAAAAACTCATTGAGCAGGTCCGGGGAGTGAGTTGGAAACCATGGATCTTGTGGGTCGTTGACATCGATTCCTTGGATGGAGGATTCAAGCAGAGAGATTCCCAGCAGATGGTATCTTCCCCGTGCATTTAAACCGTGCTGCATGTAGAGTGGGTTGCAGATATCTCTAACCTGGGGAACAAAGAGGTTGTAAGCGGCTCCCGAAGACATCGTGGTCTATGCATCTTGTCAGTAAGTATTCCACGAGGTGGTTGAAGTTAAACAGGTCCACGGAGTACTCGCTGGCCGACTCCAGTAACCGTCCACCAGTTACATGGATCGAGTTTGGGGTTAAACCTGAGACCTGGATTAATAAGATGGGAAACATACCTTTCCCGCCTGCAGCAACTCGAGCTCGAAGCGCCTGACAGTTTTGACAAGTCCCGACTTGACTTTGTCCTGAGTGATCTTGATCTGGTTGAACAAGGCTTGGTTTTCCGTTCCGAATCTCCGATTCAACACATGGGTAATATAGTCGACAGTTACCATGAACGCTTTGGTTGATAGAGGTGATTCTGGTCTCGCATCTGACGCATGAGCTGATAAAATATCCGCCGTCGAGGTATTACCAATCATTTCGTGGCCGCTCGAGAGTACAGCACTCTCCAGATCTGTCCGCAGTTTTAGTACGAAACATCCGAGGATACGTTCAGTCATTGTCCCATTTTGTATGGGACGATAGAAGGTAGTATAGTATCACTTACTATCCAGAAAGTCCTGGGCAATGGAAAGAATGTGATCATTCTGCACACCCGGATCCGTGTCTACCTGTTTTCCTTTTGGACTGGGTAGCCTCTGCGAAAAACGTTGTTGCGTATCGGTCCCGTCCTTATGAGCTGGCCGCCAAATGATCTCGACTAGTTGAGTGTAGAGTTTATGATCATCGAGATTCATGGAAGCCCCGTACACTGATGCCTGTTCAAACAGTTGACTGCACCGAGCGGCCAGGTCATCCTCGGGCATGACAAACGACAGAGCGTAAGCCAAGTGGACTAGACAGATGTAGTCAAAAGGATCCCTGGGGTGAGCTCCGTTGAGAATGGTCCTCAGGGACTCTAGGCCACGGGAGGCAACCTCGCTACTAGCCGTAGACCCGAGTCTACAAGCCAGAGGGTTGCTGTCAACCTGCCGTCCAAGTTTTGACAGAGATGAGGACATGTGCACCTGTAACGTATCCCAGACGGAGCCCACAAGATAATTGGCATCGACAACGGAAGTATCTACATCGTTTTCGTGCGTTGGGGGCTCCTCGTCGTCCGCGGGCTTTTCTTCGCTGGTGAAGAGCACGTTGATTTCAGTGTCCACATTCGCAGACCATGGAAATTCGTCCGTCAGATCCGAACCGAACAAAAAAGGGTAGCGATCTGAAATCTCGGGGGCCGTGTTGCCCATGGTATAATCCCCAGGAAGCTCAGACACACCGTCCATCAGGTAGTTGTCTTCAAACCCTGAACCTATAGCACCTGCCACGGTCGTTGCCATGTCGATACTGCCATCCCAAGGTAGCCTGCCGTACTTCCCAGGCTGGTAGTCCTTCGGAAATTTACAGCTGTTCTCCCTAGATAGATATGCTGAGTTCACATCGGTAGAACTTAGGGGAGTAAGCGGCGATGTAAGGGCCGTGTCGATAGACAAGGCCGTTGTCCAGGCGGTGGAGTTGGCACTAGTTGGCGATATGTTTTGTGAGCTGCCCGTGGACCACAGGGAGGAGCCAGGCGATAGAAAGGTGCTTTGCGATTTCTTGTGCGTCTGTTCGAGGTTGGAAGTGCGAAGTGCTAGGGCGGGTTTGCTGCCAGAAAGTGCAGAGATAGGCCTCGATGCGTGATGGGGTTCTACCTCAGCAATCGGCCATGCGATAGAGGGGACGGTGGGAGGGCGCAGGCGAGTCAACAGCGAGCCGTGTCCAGCCATTGTGTCCTCAGAGTAGGTCTGTTGCGTTTCGTAGTTGACCGAGTCCAGTTGCGCAGGCTGTGTTGTCTCGGCAGCCATCTCGACTATCTCGATTCCGCCCATCTCAGCACCAGGGAAGAAGTGTGGCTCTGGCTCTGGCTCTGGCTCTGGCTCAATTTCAAGCGATGCGTAGCTTGGCGGAGGCACCGCCGCTTCATCTGGCGCGTTACTGTCTGCGTTTGGCCTTTGAGGCTTGTGGCCCAGAGTCGATAAGAAGTTCTTTGCGATGTTGATGATTCGCCGTCTCTTCGTAGGATGGCCCAGGCAGCACCTGCATTTCCCATCCTTGAACCGCTCGACCCTCATGCACTCGTAGCAAACATACTCGCCGGTTGCGAAATGACTGCACTCTGTCAAGTGGTGTAGCATTGCCTCGTGATCATCGAATTGCTCTCCGCAGCGAAGCAACGGGCACCTCAAGCGATCGCTACGGGCCATCCGGGCTGACTTGTTGCGCTTCACGGCTGCCCAGACAATGAATTTCTGACGCGCACAGTCATCTGTAGAAGTGTGTTGCGCACTTGGGCTGTAAGTGGTGCGATAGCCGGAACATTGCTGTGGGACACTTACATGCAAGACGCAGACGTCTTGGACACGACATCCGAATCAAAGGTCGAGAAGGACACCCTCGGCGTCTGCCATGTATTTAAGCCCCGAAGACTCGTATGCTGACTGGATCGATCATCTCGGTCGAGGGACGGGGTGTCGCGGGACGCCGCTGATGCAGCAGCACCGGAAGCCAGCTTCGACATGATCGTGACAAGTTACAAGGGTGTCGACGGTCCGGACACACGACGGAGATGGTGGATCTGGTTGAATTGGAATACGGAGTTTGCTTCTACATGGTGATTCGCGAGGGTCCATGGCCCCGAGTAATATGAAGCCCTGCCTCGTCAGGATGACAAGGTGGTTGAAGGTTCTACTTAGGACTCGAGGGGCACAGGATGCGGATCTAGGACTTTCACCACAACTGCAACTCCCATTGGCAGACAACCTGGTTCGGCATATAATCTGCAGAGGAACGCCCACCCGGGCGCGCAGTGAAGGACCGCCCTCCCTGGGCCTTGGGGGCCAATGCTTACTCGATCGAGTACGGTAGGCAACAAGGCTGAATCCACCCTCGCTGCCGGTATGTGGTGGTAATCTGCCTCGTCGGTGCCTTGATGAGGGGACGGACAGCTGACGGGGCGGAGTACGTAGTAGATTGATGCTCGCGCCGCAACCAATGGGAAGCGCAGCCAGCCACGTACGGGAGAAGCAGTTCAAGCAGGGCAATGTGGTCAGCGACCAGTAGTACTCCGTACTTTTTTTTCTTCTTAACAGAGCGCAGGTCCTCGTTGTTTCTAGTACGCTGTCAGCCAAGGACTAGGACCTGTCGGGGCTCGACGAGTCCTTATGCTGCCAAGGACAGACGACTGAATGAAGCAAGATCTCGTGAGCCAACGTCGAAACAGCGCGCGCAATGAAGAACACAGACGCCTGGCCGGCGGACGTTATTCCGTCGCCGGTCATGCGGACGAGATTGGCTTGATCAACCGAGGGCATCGATAGCGTGGCGGGGAGCGAAGAAGGAACGCGCCCGGAGCGGTTGGGAACTTGGGAACTTGGGACCGGAATCGGAACCCATAGTTAGTTAAATAGTTAAAGCTTGGAACCGTGGCCGGTATTCAGGTTTTAAACTAGTAGATTGTTCCAAGCAGCCGTTTGTTGGGCGATTAGGAGGAACTCAATCTCCTCGAGAAATACCGAGTAACTACTCAGTAACGTTGGTTAACGGCATGTGCTTCGTCAGCTATTGGCTTGGCAGACGACAAGGAAAGTCAAGTCGTTGGCAGAGTCCCAGATGGCTGGTACGGACCGTACGGTCGGTCGGTGGTACCGTGGTACGGTGTACCCAGAGAGGTCTGGGACAATCATCATCCTTGTGCATCACATCACGTTTACCGTTTGGGTGTTGCCATGTTGGAGCGTGGGGGAGGGAATTGGCAGATAGCACCACGCAGCAGGCATGCGGGATGCCCGACACCAGTGATCCCATTCGCTGGCCGGCCCCAGCCCACGTTGATGAGCGTTGATCGAATCCTACAGAGCAGACTTTGTACGGATAGGAGGGGCATCGCCATCCTGCTGATCAGTGATAAGTTAGGTAACCCAAAGCCGGGAATTTCCGGCCGGCCACAAACGTTAGAGGAGCAAAGAAGAGAGTATCATGTGTGATTGATGCCGCGTTTGTTGTCGATCAAAAGTACGCATAGTTACTACGTAGTACGTAGCCGGTTACGTACCTGCTTCGAATCGGTGTCGAAGACAAATGGGTGAGGGGAGACCAAAGTTACTCGACCTGTTAGTAACTACTTCGTAACCAACTACTGTACTGAAGCTAACTAACTACACAGTAGTTAGTTATCCGTAACTGGCAAGTACTCCTGTGCACGAGTCTCTACCCCGCCATTTCCTTTGTCCAAGATCAACCCTCAAACCCAGGGTTCCGTTTTGTTTCGACGGGATACTCCGTACTCCGTACTACGTAGTACTTAACGTTAGTATGCTGGCCGTTTCAGGAGCATGCGCGTTCCGACCTCACCGTCTTCCTGGACTGAGCACAAGAAGAGTTTCAGATAAGCGCTACCCTCGACTTGATTGGTCCACCGCCGGCGGATAACGAGAGTTAGTTTTTCTTAGTTGCCTTTGTCTTTGCCCCGAAGATGGAACCAACCGTCAACACAAGTGGGCTGTGGCCCCAGACATCTGAGACAGGGAAGGGGATCCTCTGAACGCGAGGCCTTCACCTCAGATCGAAGGGTCCATGATGCTCTCCGCTCTCATGGGTACCGGTAACTAGTTGACTAGTTACGGAGTCTTGTGTGTACGGAGTACGCATGCCTTGCTCTACAGTCTACTAATCTTGGTAGGAGAAGCTTAGTTATGTAGTTACATGACTGACGACACCCGCATCGACCACACCACACACACCACACACACCACACACACCACAACACACACGCCATGCCACGGCGCCTGTGCCGCTACTTCGTCCATTCCGTCGGGTCCCTCTCATTCGTCTACGTTTTCCCCCTTATCAGATAACACCCGGGCCAGAGCAGAGTCTGTCTACCTATGTGGCATGGGAAGGCGAGGATAACCTATCAGCGGATGCGCTTGCTTCGGGATTGCGCAAAAGGGATTTGTTGGCTATCGACGCTATGCACTGTAGGTGCCATTGTCTCGAGACTGATCATCCATCCGCCTATATCTCCACTCGAGACCTCGTCGTTGCTGATCAGCAGCAGCCTCCGTCTGGTCCCCCTGCCCTGACAGATAACTAGTTAACTAGTTACTTGTATCTGGGTGATCCCTCCTCTTTCATCCTTTTTTTCCCCTTCTCCTCCCGCCCCTCAAGTTATCCACCGTCATTTTGGACAAAGGATCGATCTCATGACTGGTCTTTCCGGAGCCGAACGGTGAACCAAGCAACTTTTGCTCTCTCTTGCACTTTATCGGATCCGATCCTCTTATCTCAGGGTCCAGGTCCAGGTCCAGGTCTAGGTCCAGGTCCAGGTCCAGCCAGGTCCACGAGTAACCGAGACGCCGCCGCCAGACAACTTACCTTGCCGATTTCGGGTCAACTTTCTCTGCCTCCATTTACGGCCCGGGCTCGCTAGAGCTGGCCACCCACACAGGATGCCTAGATGGCCCACGTGGTACCAAGAGAGTTGAATCTCAACAGTTATGGCCATGATTCCATAGTGGACAAGTTCAATGCTGTCCCTGGTTTGAGGACTAGTACTGGTAAGTCGACGACATGGGCTGGCAGTTAATTTATTTTCCTTCTGCCAATCGCACACATCGTGCTGCCGTCTCCCTCCCTTTCTTTGTTCCTCTATACAGGGATGCATGGCTGCACGCATGACTGCACAGCTCTTCATCATAACTCCTCCGTACAAACTACATGAAGCAAGGGTGCCGAGTATAAGCAGCTCGCTATTGTCCCGTCACACGTCACACCTCATCGATTCCCTATGCACCTTGCCAAGAAAGCAATCATCCGGATGCTCGTCCAACAACTTAGACTGACAGTCCCCTGCTCGTACAACAGCCTTCTTCACGTTCTTGCGGGCCAACCTCGTTGTGAACCCCTCGGCCATGTCATCCAACGCCAACACGCCGATGCTTGCGCCCTCGACGTCGCAGACCCTACCGCCCCCAAGCCCCGCGCCTCTCGCGACGACTGCTGATGCGCCGCCCATCCCGGACGACCTGCCGCCGCTGTCGGTTGGCGTTCTGACGGAGGAGATCGACAAGATTGACGCGCTCAACCTCGTCACGGACTCGATAGCGCAACAGCGCCAGGTCGCGTCTCTGCATCTCGTCTTCCACCCATACCTTCTTTGCTTACTGGCTGCCTGCCTGGCAGTTGCTTTCCAATTCTCGTGGCGCATGAAGCGGGATCTGGGCATGGCCATGATGCTGCACTCTGCGGCTGTCATGACCTACCTCCTAGGCATCCGATACTTCACTAGTCGCTACATCCAAATTGCCGAGGACATGAAGTGGGATTGGTTGGTCTCGGGCGACATGGGCGAGGAGGACACACTGATCGGCGTGCGCTTCGGCAAGGAGCTGATAGGGGCTCTCGTCCTGCGGCTCGAGCCCAGCCCGTCGTCGACCGGCAAGAAGCGTACGCGCGCCTCGGCCCTGAAGGGTGGCAAAGGCGTCATTCGCGCGTGGACCGTCAAGCTCAAGTACAGGGGCAAGGGCGTCGGGTCGGATATGCTGCACGAGGCTGTCAAAATCACCCGGGAAAAGTGCGGCAAGGACGCCGAAGTCGGCTTTGCCCAGGAGCACGCGAACAGCACCATGGTGCTTCCCGAGGTCTTCAACGGGCAGTTTAGGACGGGCGAGCAGAGGGCGGCCAAGGCTCTCGACGGTGTTTTGGGCGAGTGGGAAGGTAGTCGGCGCAAGAGGTAGTCACGTCTCCACGCCGGACACCCACGGATCGATCGGACAGGAATAGGCGCGTGTTTGCTTAAAAGTTACACCATTGGCGTTTGGACTGATTAGATAGACCTACATACCCTTTCCTTCGTTTTCACCATGGAAAGCTAATGGCACGATGATTTACGTATACAAACGACGTTTCCTATCCATCGGTGTTGTATATTCAGGCAGACTGAAAACACACAAGTCAGAATTCATTCATGGGCATGTCATCATAACCTCCCAGTACAGATCCCTAGCAGCATTGCCTCCAGCATTGCCAGGTTGTCCTTTCACTCAAGGACAGTTTCGCAGTTGGTACAGTACAGCCTCCAATCATCGTCAAGGCAACCAGCTTTACCCGTATTTTGGTAGCTGAATGCAGCACAACATGCTGTTCACACTTGAGCCGTACGTCGGCCATATTCCTGCAGGTCGATGGCAGCTTCAAGCATGTGTCGATCCTTTCTTAGACGGCTCCACGTTGTACTCGAACCCCCAGACAGGGCGACCGCGACGTCGCAAAGCGTGCATGACCTGCCCTTGATTAGCCCCCCAAAAAAAAAAAAAAACCCCCAAAAAAAACACAACCGAGTAGTCCGAATCGTCGGGGAAGCGCCGGTGAAACTTACATCGTTCAAGGTGATGGTCTTGGCCTGGCGATACTCGCAGTATGTGGCGGCATCACGCAGGATCTGCGTATCGTGTTAGTGAGCCGGGCAGTTGAACGTGTTGAGGTAAGAGTAACATACGACCTCCAGGTATTGCTTCAGAGCAAAGCGTGTCTCATCGTAGATCTGAGCTGAGATGCGTTTCACTCCACCACGGCGCGCCAGACGTCTGTAATCGAAACGTTAGCTGTGCTTCACCAGATTGCGGTTTGGAAAGACACGTGATCGTGATCGGGGTTGGCGAAAAAGGATGCTTAGATGGAAAAACAAGGGAAAACAACAACAACAACAACAACAACAACAACAACAACAACAACAACAACAACAAGGAAAAATAAGCAGAGTTGAAACACATATGCCATCGTAACTTACCGAATGGCAGGCTTGGCTTTGCAAGAGAAGAGCACAAAGTTAGCAAGATCACTCGTCTCGAGACGATCGACTCGTGAAAAAGTGACCGTGTCAACATACTAATTCCGTGAATGTTGTCACGCAGGATCTTTCTGTTATCCAATATATTAGACGTGGTCCTGGTCAAAGCCATAATCTCACCCAGCAACTTACTGATGACGCTTGGCTCCGCCCTTGCCGCCTAGGCCCTTGCCGCCCAGGCCCTTGCCACCCTTTCCAACTCTCGTCTGTTGGTGGGGAGCCTCCCGCCGCGCGAAGCTCGACTGCTTGCCCGGCATTGTTGATGATATCGACGGCGCGCAATCTAACGGGTGACGCGTCGTCGTGCGGCGTCTGGGTTATCGATAGGTGTTCTGCGTTTAGGAACACTTTTGATTGTGACCGACAGTCCGACAATCCGGCAGTCCGAGTCCGCGATTCCGAGATATCTGCCGCGAAGATACGAGCCCGTCGCGTCAAAAACACAATGGATGGTAGTTAATCGACTGCTGGTGACGGCGAGAATGCTTCAAGCCCTGGTTTGTTACGGCGTGCTTGGGAAAGTGGGAACGGAATGGTCTGCAGGTGCTTGCTACAGTTTATCAGCGGGCGCTAACTTCAGAATAAAGGGATAAAGTATCCGTATGGAGTAGTTAGGTGTGTCGATAGACGGGTTGCGAAGGCTAGGGGGTCCGGGGGTTCCGAACTGGGAAAATCTCAGGCCCATGCGTGCATGCGTGCATGCACGCATGCACGCATACACTGACACATACACGTACCTACCCCAAAACGTACCGTACCCTACAGAGTACTGTAAAAATTCACCATCTGTGGTCTTACTTGTGAGAGATCGCGTAGCTGCCGTCGGCCGAGACTGAAGTGTAGTTACCATAGTTACCACAGTAACTAACTCTAAACTCAACTACATAGCACTACCCAAGGTAGTCCAACTGATCGGGTCTCTTGGTGTAGATCGCACATTCGGTTCTGACCCTGACAGTGACGTTTCTGAGCTTTGAATCCAACTTCTGTTTGAGCCTGAGCCGTCGGCCAGAAACCAATGCCGCAGTCATGTTCGCTTTGTTTCATGCCGACAACGTCATGCACCCTGGGCAGAAGAGGCGAGTGATTGTAAATGGTATCGATGTATGAACGACCGTGTGGCTGCCGCCCTGTATTAATTGGGTGAACGCACCGAGCATCCCTAGCTCTGCTTGCTCAAATACTGCAACTGCACCGCACATCCAAACCAACAAGCGAGTGAAGACGATTCCGGACTACCTCTATGAACGCCGTGCCGTCTAGCCAACATGTATGCCACGACAGGACGCACATTCCAACAAGCCCTGCCATCGGCTTAGGCGCAAGGTCCAAACGGTTCAATATTTGTTTTTGGGTTTTTTGCGAATGGTACGCCATCTCACACTCTACGATTGAGATGAGGCTATACAATACGGTTAGCCACCATCATTACTCCTTATGCTTTCAGATGTCTTACCTGGCTCTTTCGAGGAGATGAAGGTTGCTTCACTGAAGAGCTTTCCTTGCTCTGTAATCTCCACGTCTCCAATCCTCAATTTTAAGGCTAGTGGTACCTTTGTGGGGGCATACTTCGACACGTCAATATTTACAGAATCAAGAGGTTAACAATCATCACTTACCTGGTAAATATAGGGCTTGGTACCGGCAGCGCCGGCAACAATCTTCTTGACGAACCCAGGAACCTCGGCCATGACGTCTACACGATCCAGTCGCTCTTCAAACGAGCCCTCAAGGGTGGCCTCGACAGACTTCCCATCCTTCGTGGTACCGTTCCAGGTGAATCTGACCTCCTTAGGCTCTGCCCACATGGTATCGGGGTCAACAGCCGTCTTGACGTGGGTAGCCGTGACAGTGGCACCAGCGGTGATGATCTCTCCATCCTTGACGATGGCTCCGACACCGACAACCGAGGTACCATACGAGGGCGGCGTTGTGTACTCCATAAGCACTGCAGAGTAGGTAGGGCCCTGGAAGTTGACAAAGTTCCACTGTGCTGCAGCATGATGAGGCTTCATGCCCTGCAGAGCATGAATGTAGGCGGCCTTGCCTTTGAAGTCGATGGGCCCGTCTTTGGTCACCATGGTACCTTCGGCTACACATCGCGGCCAGAAGGCGTGCCGCATCGTGCCCCAAGGGTTGGCCGGGTCTGTTCCGTACGAGGTCTTCCCATCCTTGCCGACCACAAAGCCCGGCGCCACGCGGGTGACCCTAATATTGACGATGCAGCGCTGGTCGGCCATTGACTTGATGGTGTAAGTGTTTCCGTCCTCGGACAGCTCGAGAGCACAGTCCTTGGCGTAAAAGTTGGTCTTGTCGTCGTTGAAGTCAATATCGCCGAGGGGTGTAGAGCACCACAGGCTAGGCTTGGAAGCATCGGGGTAGCAGATCTTGGAGTTGAACTGGCAGGTGGTCCGGATGCCGCTTTATACACAGGCTGGTCAGCTCGCGGGCGGCGGATAGGAGAGACAGGAAGGGAGGATAGCATACGCTACGTTACTATAGATGACCTGAGCAAGTCCGATGTGGCCGCCTTCTGTCATGAAGTAGAAGGACTGGGTCTCGACACTGGTCGAGTCCATCGTCTGCCATGCCAGGTCATTCCGGCCGATCTCCGTATATGGCGTTGTCTTGGCCTGCTCGGCAACAGATCTGATGGCGGAGGGGCCGTAGATGGGCTCCTCGGTGCCAACGGCGTTGGCCAGCCTTGCAGTTCGCAGATATGTTAGCGGGGGATGCTCATCCGACCAGTTGCCAGATTCGGAACGCTGGGGGTTCTTTCGCTCACGTCTGTTTGGCCCAGTTGAACATGATGCGGGTTGACCGTTGGGGTTGTTTCCAACACGAGAGCAGAAACTCAAGGAAGCGTTTTGGGTCAAGAGGAGGAGTTCGCGGCGGACTAGGATGGTCAAGAAGGCGATGGATAATTGGGATGCAAGTGCGATGTTGGGATTCTCCCAAGTCGAGGACCCAAGTTAAGATGTGATGGCAAATGCCCGCCTGATGGACCTGGTTATTATGATGAACCCCACCAACAAGACCAACGTCACGGGTAGGGGTCATGTCAGTGACCACTCAGAGGTTGTCACCGGTCGACCGCGCCAATGCCAAGCACGGCATCGGGCAAGCGGCGTCGGCTCAGTGCGGCTAGCGCCTGGAGCTCCCAAAGCTGCCTAAGAATTTGTCAACGTTAGTTAGTTATGCGATTGTAGATGCGCAGCTGCAGTCTAGACGATACTACACTTTCTTCCCGACCCTCTAACAACCTACCCCTACAACTGCCACCTGTTGCTCATCCGACCGAAAGAGACAGCGCAACCTGAACCGCCATGTCGAAAGCACGCTCCACCGCCGACCAAATCGTTAAGATTATCGTCGGCGCAGGCCAGGCTAGTCCCAGTCCCCCCATTGGTCCTGCGCTGGGTAGTAAAGGTGTCAAGTCGATGGATTTCTGCAAGGTACGGTTGATCTATCGCAAATGGCCGAGGTGTTCTTCCTGACGCCCGACGTAGGAGTTCAATGCACGAACATCACACATCCTCCCCGGCATCCCATTGCCGACCCGCGTGACTGTACGGGCCGACAGATCCTTCACCTTCGACATCCGAACACCACACACGTCTTGGCTCCTCCGAAACGCAGCAGAATTGCCGATGGGAAAGAAGGGAAAGAGGAAAGGCGCCAGCAAGCCAGGACACGAGGTGGTGGGCACCGTCACCCTGAAACACGTCTACGAGATCGCCAAAATCAAGCAATCGGAGCTGCGCCTGTCCGGACTCTCGCTCGAGGGTCTTTGCCGGTCGATAATATACCAAGCTCAGTCGATAGGCCTTGCGGTTGTCGCATAGTGACTTGGACGCTCACTGCGACGAACCATGTGAAGAACTGCACAGCAAACTGTAAAGACGTTCGCAAAGAAAGCGCCGGCTGCGACGATGGCTACTCTTGTCTAGCCACTCGAGCCGCTCAAGGAACCGACAGAGGAGAGGTGTCGGATTGTAGAATTGCAGCTGATGTAGGATATGGCAAGAATATCATCTGTTCAATGAGAAGATTCGGGATTATCGGACCTATGACATGCGCATTCCATATTGGGGGAAAAGTAGGAGTCAGCGAACGGTCCGGCAAACGGCTGGCTGGATAAGGGCCGGCCTTTGGGCCACGCTTTCTGGGGGGCAACGCTCTACACTTTTCCGCCGCCTCGGTAACGCAAACGCCAGGCCCATGCGGTCGACCTGCAGCCTCGCAAAAGCCAATGGACGTCAACGGCCACTGCAGACATGACATCTGGATACTGGAATTGCGACGAGAATGCCCTAGTCAAGCGACAAGTAGGATCCGCACGTAAGGTTAAAGCTTCGTATAGCTGAGTACTAGAATAACGTCACAATTCGATGTATCAGCAGTATCGTTTCCAACATGGCATCATCGAACCGTGTTTCATTATATTAAAAAGACCGGCGATAGACAAGCAGTCCATACAGCATGGGCATGCCGCAGCTAGCGTTGGGTGAAATGGGAAGTGGAAGCAAATGACAACACCGTAAATGTATCTCCCGGAGCATCAGGCAGGTGACTTGGTTACTTAGGTAAGTCGTCTCGGTTTTTGGTCCTAGATCGTGAGACTGACACTTCGATACTTCCAGGATGTGTCAAGGACTGAGTTCACGCTGTTCCATGTGAGCACTGCAGAGGTTGTATGCCGTCTGCTGGATCCCTCCGCGGTGGGCGGACGAGGAAACCGACGTATATCAACGCTTGCATAAACGAGTCAGGACCCTCTCCCGAGGTTGTTGGACAAAGGCATGAGTTAAACGGCAGAGCTTACGGATAGACCCTCGCACAGTCCTCCTCTCTCGGCTGTCCCACAGGAACATCCGGCACTTTCATTTCATCCCGCGCGCTCTTACATATCTTGCACCGAGAGCTGCATCACCTCTAAACTCTGTTTGCAAGGCGATGCCGGGCGGGCTGCACGGTCGAACAGAATGTAAGGGGCTACTTACCCATCCCCATGTCCGGAGGATCTTGTTGAGTGCAGGAGACGCTTCGATACGACATGACAACCGGATGATACGACATGACAACCGGATTAACTCTGACGGCGCCGATGCTGGCCCTTGGTCTTTCGGATGCCTGTCAAGCACGCCGGTGTTGTGATGCATGTAGCTGAACATGATACTCGGAAGAAGCAAGCTGTGGAGGCGGGAAAAAGATGAGGCTGGACGGTCTTGAACGGCTGCTCTCTCATGTCTCTGCCCGCGATGAGACACGGATCCGAGTTGTGGCACGACGTTGCCCACGCCGAACCCTAACGGACCTCCCACGGCGTCTAGTCGGACTATCCCAAGACATTGCAAGCCAGTTCAATACGCCATATCCAGTGGCTGGTATAGAATGTCTCAGTCCACCCAGCCCGGTGTACATGCCCTACCAGGCACAATACCGGTACAGTTCTGTGGCCGTCATAGAAAAACCTCGAAAGGAGGCAGTGGCCAGCTAAGTTACCGCTGGGAATGCGGCTTAGGCCTGATCGACGTCGCGACGTGCATTGCCTTTCTGCCGCCTAATGTCAGGGCTCTAAATCCCTCCAAACTTTAGGACGGACATTTTGGCGGGTGCGGGTATATGCGAGTCTCGGTCCAAGGCTCGTGTCTTAAACCGATAGATGGCCAGCCCCCGTGCGAGGCATTCAACCTGGTTGGTCGCATTCTCTCTCTTCCTCTATTGCTTTTTCAACACTACTGCTTCTGTCAGAGCAGCCGTATAGGCTCTTTCTGCTCAGTTGTGTACAGTGCTTGCATTCACCAGCCATTCGACAGGACCTCTATATCCGGGGGGGCTTACTCTTGGAGGCACGCAATTCTTGCCAGTCCGTCCGCCAGACTTGCCGACAACATCACACGAAATCATGTCGAATTGGACGTCTATCTCATCACCAGGCGCTGCCGGGGCACCCCAGGTCGTAAGTTAGCCAAGGCCGTCCTCCTCACCGTCACAACTCTGAGCCAGGAGACTCTGTCTATACAGTCTCCTTCTCGAAATGAAACCATCAACCGGGACAAAGGTCAACGATTAGAGACTGACAAATAATGACAGAACGTCACCGCAGCGACAGATGACCAATTAATAGCGGCCATGGGGCCGCCGTACCCCTCGACAACAGCACTCATTGGCGGCGTCCCGACGGTCACCTTGGATGATCCTATATGTGCTGTTCTGATAACCTTTTTCCTGGCCGCATCTGCTTTGCACCAAATCACATTCCAGATCAACAAACGACGAGGGCATTTATTTGTCTTCTCGGCCATGATGTTTGCGTTTTGTCTGATACGTGGCGTCGCGTTGATAATGCGAATAGCATGGGCTTCGTTTCCGAGCAACGTCAAAATCGGCATCGCCGCCAACATCTTAACTCTGGCCGGCACCGTCATCATCTACATCATCAACCTGTTCTTTGCTCAGCGCATAGTCAGAGGTTACCACCCACACTTTGGCTGGTCGCAGCCTGCCCGTCTCATCTTCGGCTTTCTGGTCGCCATGGTTGCCGCATCGCTCATTATGATTATTGTAGTCACGATTCAGTCCTTCTACACGTTGGACCCTCGTATTCGAGAAGCCGACCGCATTGTGCAACTCTTCGGAGGCTCGTTCTTGACCTTCCTAGCATTCGTGCCGATCCCCATCATCTTGATCGCTTCGGCGTTGCAGCGGGAATATCGCGTCGAGAAATTCGGCGACGGCAGCTGGACCTCGAAGCTGTTCCTGGTCCTCCTCACGTCAGCCCTCATGACCATCGGAGCTGGGTTTCGCCTGGGCGCAAACTTCCAACCGCGCGCAATGGGAGACTCGGCCTGGTTTCTCGGACGTGCCCCATACTACGTCTTCAACTACGCGCTCGATCTTATCGTTGCTTACGTTTTCCTGTTGAGCGGCTTTCAACGCCGCTTCCACATCCCCAACGGTGCGTACGGGCCTGGATCTTACAGCATGCCGCCAGAGAAGCCCAAGGCCGTCGGCGCCGCGGCCGAACCATGCATCTCACGGCCCAGCTCGGCTTATTCCAAGTCAGCCAAGTCGGCCACGTCTCTCAAGCGGCCAAAAAAAGGCGTCGCGCCCAGGCACCACAGCTTGTCCACGCTGCGCCCGGGCGACATCAAGTACCCCCGCGAGGACAGCGGAGGCGAAGACAACAGCAGCAGCAACAACAACAACAACAACAACAACAACAACAACAAAAACATGAGCGTAAGCAGTGCAGACCCGCCCCCGCCATTCTTTGGGCGCCGCATGTCGCACCTCATGCCGGGTGTAGCCATGTCGCCTGCTGGGATGCTGCAGTACGAAAACCTCATGGCCATGGGATCTCCTACGTACCCGGCCGAAGGCCCGTGGATGTCTGCCGGAGGTGCGGGCGGCCGGCGCAGCTGCGAGAGCAGCAACGGGGACGCGGAACACAGCTTGTACGACGGCCGGACGGAAGTCGGCATAGAGAGCAATCTAGGCGGCGAAGTCGAGGGCAACATGGACGACATGCTGTCTAAAATCGGGACTTCGGTCAAGAGTGGCTGGCGGCTGAGCCAATGGGGCCACCGGGGTTCAAACGAGGAGCTGCCAATGTCGAACGAGGAGATGCGGTACTGGAAGACGGAGAGCCAGGTGACGGATCCCTTCTCATCACGGACCGGTAGCCGCAGGACCAGCGTCACGCGCAACATGACGGCGCCGGGACTGCGGGAGATGCACAGCGGCAGCGTCGTGGGCAGCCAGCGGAACAGCTTCCCGGACAGCCATCGGAGCAGCTTCCCAGGCAGTCGGCACAACAGCATCATGAGTGCCACCGCCGTGCCGCTCCCAACCAGTCGAGGGCCAAGTCGCCGAAGCACCATGTCAACAACAAATCACAGGTATAGCGCCGTCGGCGGGACGGGCGCGACGGCGATCGCGATCGCCCAGTCTTATACCGATGTTCCCATGCCGACCAACCTTGCCGGTCTCAGGCACGAGGGGGCCAGGGCAACGGCGGATATCGAGGCGAACAGAGACGCCCATCAGGTCGAGGGCGACGCTGGTGATGGCTCGGGGTCGGACTCGTCGACGCCGCCGACGTGGCTGAACAGACGCAACCGCGGCGGTCGCAGCACGAGGACGACGGCGCCGCGGAGGAGCGGAGGCCCCGTACGAGACGCGGCAGACAGGGCCAGGTCGTTTTAGTAATGTGTACCAACGGACGTTCTTTGAGTCACTTTCAGCCTTGTTTGCTTTTCTCAACTACCCCTGTGTACACGCCCCGTAGGAACGGCATAACATGCTTTTACTATCAGCATCGTCCCCATCATAGCATTTACCTTTTTTTCTCCTTGCAGGTTGGTTGTTTTCGACGAGGCATGGGATGTTATGGAGTAGTAAGCCAGTCGCGGAGGAAGACCGCAACCGAGTCGTACGATGGAGTGGCCGAGTTGTTTAGATAATGCACTGCCAAATACCATGGATGAGAAAACACGATTCAGTATATGCATCAACAATCACTTCGAGCTGGTTTTGCGTAGGCCCATTGGGTTCGTGATGAGTGCTGGAAAGTATTGGTGGAGAGAGTCTGCCTATTATAGATAGCCAGACAAAGCAGCCAGACCAAAAGATGGGCAGCCAAATCAAAGCGGTTGAGCATACAGTCCCGTACCAAGTTACAGTGCCAGTTCACCTTCTTGCAGCCAAGATCTTTGCTCTAATCAAGACACGGGTGTCATGGTTTAGTACTACAGAGACTGACGTAGTAGGTAGGTACACTTGGTCTGGAGACACATGGAGGGACCCCCAGTGGTTTCTGCGATCAGGCGGTATTGTGATGGGCTGTTACTAACGCTTGCTTTTTCTTCTTCGTTTTGCATGGGGGTAATGGTACAGGGACGTAAGACATGGCCGCTATTTCTGTCGCCCTCTCTCCGTGCCTTTCCACGTCTCTGTAAATCCTGCAGTGAAGAGGGCCATTGCACATGCGTGCCTGGTTCGTTTCGTCTACTTGCCAGGTCTCCTGACAGCAGTGGCCTTTGGTGCGACTAGAGGAAGTAGTCGGGTGTGCCTGAAACCGCCAAGTCAGCACCCAGTCTCAGAAGTCGGTAGAAGGGCAGAACTTACGTCTAGAAACCATAGGCTCGCCTGCCCGCGGGCAAGGGTCAAATTGAAGGCTGTGCAAAGTTAGCCAAACTGGCGTATTGTAGATAGCAACGCAAGTCGTAGCACATACAAGGTGTACTTGAGGTGTTCATCTATCTCCATGATGGCGGCTTGGTTACCACATCTGTAGCAGTAGTTGGGTGCTGGGAAGCTGTTAGCGGCATTCCAAGAGCCTGGGACGATGTGACCAACCCGAGAAAATGGTGACGACGTTTCGGTCCTGCGACCAATTGTAACCCTCCATGACGAGTTGATGGGCTCGCGCGATGAGAGTCAGGCCGTTGTTGTGGTTAAAGGCCTCGGAAATGTCCTGACCAAAGGTGTAGCCAGCTCCACGGGGCGAGATTCCCCAGCCGCAGCGGTCATCGGGGTCAGACCACAAGAGGTCGCACATTGGCCCCTCGTGGGGCACCTCCTGGATGCGGTCCAGGGCGCGGATGTTATCCAGGGTATCGATACTGGGCGAGAGGCCGCCGTGCAGGCAGAAGATCTGGTTGTCGATGAGGGCCGTCAGGGGCAGGTAGTCGAAAAGGTCGGTAAAGGACTTCCAGACGTTGGCGTTGCCGTATTTCCGCAGGCACTCGTCGTAGAAGCCGTAGACCTGGGTGATCTGGCGCGATTCGTGATTGCCGCGCAGAATGGTGATGCGCGAAGGGTAGCGGATTTTGAAGGCTACGAGCAGCGTCACCGTCTCGACCGAGTAGTAGCCTCTGTCGACGTAGTCACCCATGAACAGGTAGTTGGTATCTGGGTTGGGGCCGCCGATCTTGAACAGCTCCATCAGATCGTGGAACTGGCCGTGGATATCACCGCACACAGTGACGGGGCATTTCTACGGGCGCGACGCCATCAGTATCCGACGGGCTCAAGTGGCGGGATGGCCTTCACATACCACTGGCTGCACGTTTGACTCGTCCTGGAGGACCTCTTTCGCCTGGCTTCACGTTAGGCTGCTTCGTAACAAACAGAGGTCGGCATCACGACACACCTTCTCGCACAGTCGCTGCACGTCGGCCTCGGCCAGCTGCTTGCAGCTCATCAGGCTCTCGATCCAGCCATCGAGCGTCGGGATGGTGGCGGGCTCTGAGGCGGGCATGGGGGGTGCCAATTCGGTGGGGGCGCGACCGACGTCCTCCATGTTGGTATCCATGGCCGACAGATCGTGTGCTGCTGTAATGCGGTGACAACGTGTGGGGTGTTTTTGTGTGTCGCTGCCGGGTAACTCTGCGGTAAATGGAAAGAAGGGGTTGTCGTCGTGGCCGCGGGTCGTGGGTCGGTCGTTTGGTGTTCAGGATCGTGGGATGGAGATGAGTTGGATGGGGGATGTCAAGTGTGGAATCTGGATGTGGGTTTGCCCGTCGGTCGGTGAGGCTGATGATTTGACGGGCTGCTTTTCGGATCTGCCCCCCCCCCAAGTCAAGTCGCAAATGACGTTCGTCTGGGTGGGTACCAAAGCAAAGTGCTAACATAGAATTACCTGAGAGCCAGGGGGGGCACGCGAGTGAATTAGCGTCGCCAGATGAATACCAAAAGAGCGGGGCGGAGTGCAGAAAGGGGGGCGCCTCAAGCTTGTATCCGTCCGTACTCCTCTGTATTCAACTACCATAATAACGTACGGATGCAAGCAACTTATTGGGAAATTGTGGTGCATACCTGTCACACTAGGCAACTGCAGCTTCAAGCTATTTGCATGCCGGCTACAGACGCGGCGATAAGAAACCGGGCTCCTCCCTCGATAAACACAGTGATGAGTGAAGAGCGGAGGGACTCGCTTCAAAGGTGGCGCCCATCTTCACTCGTCACTCGTCACTCGGCCAATACAATCTTTTCTTCTTCTTTTCCCCCTCACTTCTCCTAATAAATATGTCCGAGTATTTTTGCTGGCTCCCACAGAATGGGCGGTCGCCCAGTCTACAAAACTCTCCCTCTGTTGGGTGTTGACATTACATCCGGCTATATTCAAAAGCTGGCGTTGCTTTCTCCAGACTCCAACGTCTGAAGCGAAGAGTGCGTAGTTGCCATCTATACAGACATTGGAGGAACACTGGGGGCGAGCTGCTCGTGCGCCCAACCCCGTGCGTGTTGAGATGACTACCAATGACAATTTGCGAAATTCAAGGTGTAGTTTGCATCGCTTCAGAGACGCTTCAGAGACGCTTCAACGGCCGAACCCAGCTCTGGGTTGATGACAGAAGAGGTTCCGGGATGGTTACCTCTCGCGCCGAATCGTTTCACCAATGGCAGCCTGTGGCCGGCCTCAATTCAGCCCTAACCCAGTCGGCCCGTCTCCATTCTTGAGAGCGGGAGGATATGTCACGTTCTTGCCGACAAGCTCCTTGAAGTCCAGGTGAACCTCGGAAAGCATCAGCGCGTGCTCCTTGGCTCTCTTCATGCAGTCGTCCCAAACCTTGCCGCCTCTCTCGGTACTGCTCAACTGCCTGGCCAAGATCACGTTGAAGGCCTCGACCTCCTCCTTTGCCCACTTGACGCAGGCGCTCATCATGGTCTGTGGGAAGCAGCTCTGGAAGCAAGCCACGGTGTTGCGGATAATGCTAAAATAGACAAATGAAAGCTGCCAGATGTAGAGGTGCAGGTCGCCTTGGAAGACGGTTTGTCTGCACATGTTAGTCCAGGCAACTTTACTCCAAGAACGACTCGCAACGCTTACCTAGATCGTTTCTTGATCAGCTCGCCCCTGGCTTCCAAGTATGCCTCCCTAGCCCGGTCCTCGGCATCGAGCCTCGTCAGCCAGGTGACATTCCTCTTGGTCTTGGTTGATTGATGGTGGTTGTCTACCAGATCTCGGGTGATCAGCCCGGCAAGCTTGGTGCACCTCTCCTCAACTTTGAAGTTGATAAAGTCTTGAGCGATGGCGTTGTTCTTCAGACCACGTGCCAGGTTCTTCAGCGTCTCAACCTTCTCGACAGCGGGTTCGATCCGCTGCAGTGCAATGTCTATGTCCAATTCATCCATCTGGCTTTCCACCCAGCGTAGGTTCTGCTGCCTTCCGTCCACCTCGATGAGCATGTCCTTGATGTCGGACAGTGTTTGCAGCAGTTCCGTCTTCTGAAGCAAGCCAGGGTCGCGAGAGGCGAAGTAGTTGATGGTCTCCTTGGTCTTGTTATTGGCCTCCATCTCGGACTGCAGCCCCTTGCGCAACTCCTCGACTGCCTTGCGGATGTTCAGCATCATGGATGACTTTTCCGGATCCTCGGGTTTTTCTGTCCGATAGATGAAGGATTCTTGTCCCACGCCACGAACCATGATGGCGTCGGCCAGCTTGGTCCTGCTACTCGAGGAGTCACTGGTGCCCGCCATATCGACGATTTCGATGTCGAGCAGCGGCCAGCACCGATCGGCAACGAGCTTTGTGGCTGGGGCTCGGTTATCGTTGGGCTGGTCCGTTTTCCTCTTCTTGCGGGAAGCAACGAGCAAGTGGTCGTTGAGTATGAAAAGCTGCATGGACCGCCTCGACTTGTATGTGGCATTGTCCAACTCGATCCAGTAGCCTGCGTCCTGGATGACGTGTCTACCAATAGCGTTGGGCAGGAACTTCTGCGAGCCCTCGACACTCTTATACAGAGCCTGCATCTGAGAGTTCCACAGGGCTGTCCGATCAGCCACAGAGCTTCGCTTGTCCCTCTTGCTCATACCGGTTGAGAACTCGGCGGCTAGGGGTGAGGCATGGTTTGTGGTGCCGCCAGAAGCAGCTCTTATTGCCGTGGTATTGGCCTTGAGCTCGGTGATCAGATTTCGCAAGGACCGCATTTCAGTCTTGAGCTTCTCGGCCTCCTTGCTGATTTTGATGAACTGGGTGCGGTTCTGATAGACGTTCTGCTGCAGATCGGTAGAAGCACGGCTCTTTAGTTTCCGCAGCGTCTCCTCGTACTCTCTGATCTCATCCTCAGTAGCCTCGCTCAACATGCTGGCGACGTATTGCTCGGGCACCAATCTTGGATCTCTTAGGGCCTTGATGTCTATCGCCGGGGGGCCTCCAGCGGGACCCCTCACGCTCTGTTCCCCCCTCGAAGGCGGAGGGCGTTGTTCTCGAGGCTGCCCATACTTGGAGGGGTCGAAGCTGGGCATGGACGGGAGGGGAGGTGCGGTAGCATCGTAGTCGGCAGGAAGGTTGTTGAAGCGGGTCGAATAGCGGCGCTTCACCAGGTCGTTCAACTTGCCGCCCGCTCCCGGCGGGGGTCGTGCTCTCGGTTGTGGCTGCTGCTGCTGCTGCTGTTGTTGTTGCTGCTGCTGCTGCTGTGGTGCGCCAGGTGCTGTGGGTTTGCGGCCACCACTGCTGCGCGGGACGTCGATACTATTGTTGGGCATGGGACCTGAGATCTGCTTGGGGGCGCTGATGGTTGGGCGGCCCTTTCTCTTGGGGCCGCTTCGCAGCGACATGTTTTTCCTGTCATCCGACATGGCTCAGGCTGTGTGCTGTGTGTACGATTGGCCGTTGTATTCACAGAGTGCTGGCGACAACACAGTGTGTTGATGTTGAGGGTTGACCGTTGACCGATGCGCGGGCAGTTCGGGTTACGGTTTTAGATTGGGTAAGGGTGCTCGAGACTGAGTGAGTCCGAGTCACAGCTACCCTATCCGTAAACTTAGAGAAGCCCCAGGCGCCCCCCCTACGAGCAAGCCACTGTACCGCCCGGAAGACGTTGCATCAGTGCCGATGGTGGGTTCAAAGATATCGCGGAGTAGTCAAGTGGAATGCAATGCAATTGTCGGGTCTTGCAAGTTGGTGTTTGTTGCGCCAGGCTGCGGTACCAAGTTACTACGTATGTACCAATGGATGGATGGCACTGAACGACGGGCCCGCGGTCTGCGGCTCGAGCAAGTCGATGTACTTTGGATCGGGACGAGGGCCTGGGCAGTCGGAAGTATCAGGTACTTGTTGCGTCGCTGTCCCCAGAACTCGGACACGGACTTGGTTCATCTAGTGGCTGCACACGGCAAGCTTCCCGGTCTAGTTACAACTTACAGGGATGGAGCATCGAGCTAATTGCTGGAGCTGGGCCTGAGAAAAAATCACGGTTACGAATTGACATGCCAGCCAGCCATCTGACATTGAACAAACAAGCTGCATTGGCTTTCCACCATCCCATCTGATTCCCATCGACCACCCATCTCCCCTTCTCGCCCACTGCAGCCATCGCCCGCTCCGTCGTTGCTGATTACGCACTTTCTTCTATATTCCTCGCAGCCATGGTTCAATCATCTACAATCGCGACGGTATCCGTTGCGACAGTCGCAGCCGGCCTGATAGGTACGTCACTATGCAGCCCGGGCGCTCGCGTCATACCAGCTTGAAAAAAGCTCCCACTGTATGCGACGATGCGTTGCTTACCACGGCCGTCATAGGATACGCCATCTACTTCGATCAGCAACGACGTGCCTCCCCGGACTTCCGTCGCCAGCTGCGCCGTCAGGAGCGGCAACAGAAGCGCACTGAGAAGGACGTCGCTTCGGCTCAGCACAGGGAGAAGAGCAAGGACATCCAGGACGCTGTCGACAATGCTCTCGATGAGGGATTCCCCACTGGCGTCAACGAGAAGGAGGCATACTTCATGGAACACGTGCAGGAGGGCGAGGTCCTGGGTCAAGATCGTAAGTTTCCTCCCGACTACGACCTACAGTCAAACACAACTGACCGCTTTCACGCAGCCTCGAGGACTCTCGACTCGGCCCTTGCGTTCTACAAGGCCCTGAAGGTTTACCCTACCCCCCAAGACCTGATTTCCATCTACGACAAGACCGTCGAGAAGGTGAGCTCTTACACCCTAGTAAGCCGCATGGAGGACCTCTGCTGACACTTTTACCCAACAGCGAATATTAGATGTCTTGGCCGAGATGATTGCGTACGACAAGGATCTCGACGTTGAAGGCAGCAGCGGTATGCCTGCCCACCCCGGCCTGGATTAAGTCGCCGATCAAGAAGAATCCGAAAAACTCTTCCCCTGCACTCCTCCCCTCCCCGAGAAGACCGACGAATGGCACCGCAGACATGATCTGGGTATCAGTCAACTTGAAGTATGGCAGCCCACACAACAAAAACACCACTAGGGGACGTTGTACGATATAATACCACCTGGCCGACAACCAGCACCGAAGCTCGAGGATCTGATCCGCTGGGCATTCTTGTACATTTTGCAAGGCGAGGTTGGGCGGTTAAACCGGTTAGATAAATGATGATGCATGAACTATCTTCAAAGCAAGTAACTTTCTCTGTCTTGCTCGCAAAATTATCTAGTGATTTTCCGCACAGGTGCATCAACGCACCGACGGGTGGCTGCTGCACCGTGTGAGCTTCTTCTCGCGGTAAAGAAGATCCCCATGGTTTCAGAACAAACAACTACCATTCAAGTGCGTTCGTTTGCACCGAACGGCCATGTACATGTATAAAGCACAGCCAGATGACTAAGCAGTGGTGGACAGTGGACCCAATTTTGCACGCTAACTAAGTCTACTCCGTACTGTATCAGACCTCTTATACGGAGCAACTTACGGATACTGGTTGGAAAATTGCCCCTCCACCCCTCCCGTCATAGTTTCACACCATCACCATCACCATCACCTTCACAACCACACAACCAAAATGGCACATCAGCCTGGATTGAGGGGATTGGGTTCCTATGGGCCGGTAACCTGTCAGTGGTGGAACTCCATGACTGTTCCTGACAAGATGAATCATGTGCTGACAATTGAGCACAGATCTCATCGACATTTGGCATCAGTACAGAACGCCTATACTCTTGGTGACCCTGGCCGTCCTCTTCTCCATATGGGTCTATATGCTTTTGACCCAGGAGCGGGAGATTGGTGCAGCATTGCGAAAGGTCTACGATGAGCCCTTGAAAAGTGGAATCGATGTCAAGACATCGCTAGAGGTTATTGAAGAAAAGGTAGCTGTATCCGTACCCTTCCCGGTATCAGAAAAGACGGCTTCCAATGGACCCAGGCGCATCAAGGGCGAGCTGCGCAAAGCAAACCTGAAGAGGTCAGATTCGCCAACGGAGGAGAAGCGTCGAGTACAGCCTTTGGTATTCTTCTCATCCTTGACAGCAAGCACGGCGAGGATTGTCACAGGCTTTGCAAGCTCGCTCGAGTCGCAATTGCGAAAAGACGACCCTGAAGAGGATCAGCAACTCGTTCTAAAACCCCAGATTCTGGATCTAACCGAGGTGGATTACGACGAGTACTTCATCAGTCCGCCTCAGGCGGCTACGCCCTCTGCCGACCTCGTAGACTATGTCTATCTCTTTGTCATACCGAGTTACAACATCGACACCATGAACGACAACTTCCTCGAGCACCTGCAGGAGACGCACAACGACTTCAGAATAGACACCGCACCCCTGTCTGGGCTTTTGGGCTATGCGGTGTTTGGTCTGGGTGACCGCGAGGGCTGGCCTACGGAGGAGGAAGGGTTCTGCTTCCAAGCAAAGGAGGTGGACAGGTGGATGGCCAAGCTGACGGGACGCAAGAGAGCGTTCCCACTAGGAATGGCTGATGCGAAACGCGACGTCACCGAGAGACTGGGAGAATGGACCGAGGGTGTCAAAGATGTGCTGAACAACATTGCCAAGACAGGAAGCCTGGGCGAAGGTGTTCGTGGCAGCGGTGATGCCGAAGAGAGCGACGAGGAGTCCGCGTCGGAAGACGACGGCGAGATCTTTGTCGATGATGATACCAAAGAATCAAAAAAGACGAAGAAACAGACAACCAATTTGGACGATTTGGAGGACCTCGGAAAGGTGATCAAGTCGGGTCAAAACAGTTCATCTGAAAAGACGCCCATTGCAGTCGACTTTACAACATACGGGAAAAGTACAAAGAAACCGACGCACACGGTCAAGGAGATGGTCTCCAAGAACTCACCGACCTACAAATCCCTTACCAAACAAGGCTACTCCATTGTCGGCAGCCACTCTGGGGTCAAGATCTGCCGGTGGACCAAGAGCGCCCTCCGCGGCAGAGGCTCTTGCTACAAGTTCTCCTTTTACGGCATTGCCTCGCACCAGTGCATGGAGACGACGCCGTCCCTCTCCTGCTCCAACAAGTGCGTCTTCTGCTGGCGCCACGGTACCAACCCAGTCGGCACCACCTGGCGTTGGGTAGTCGACCCGCCCGAGCTCATCTTCGACGGTGTCAAGGCCGGCCACTATCAGAAAATCAAGATGATGCGCGGTGTCCCGGGTGTGCGTGCGGAGCGATTTGCCGAGGCCATGCGTATTCGCCACTGCGCTCTCAGCCTCGTCGGCGAACCCATCTTCTATCCGTATATCAACGAGTTTTTGGGCATGCTGCACGCGGAGCGTATCTCGTCGTTTCTCGTTTGCAATGCGCAGCATCCCGACCAGCTGGCCGCGCTCAAGGCCGTGACACAGCTATACGTCTCCATCGACGCCAGTAACAAGGAGTCTCTTCGCAAGATCGATCGCCCCCTTCACCGCGATTTCTGGGAGCGCTTCCAACGATGCCTCGACATCCTGCGCGAAAAGCGTTTCAAGCACCGCACGGTCTTCCGCTTGACCCTTGTGAAGGGCTTCAACGTCGATGAAGAGGTCGACGGCTACGCAGACCTCGTCGAAAAGGGCCTGCCATGCTTCGTCGAGATCAAGGGCGTGACGTACTGCGGCACATCGAGCAGCGCTGGCGCCGGGCTCAGCATGGCCAACGTGCCGTTCTACGCCGAGGTCGTCGAGTTCGTCACCGCGCTCAACGACAAGTTGAAGGAGCGCGGCCTCGACTACGGCATCGCCGCCGAGCACGCGCACAGCTGCTGCGTTCTGATCGCAAGTGGACGTTTCCGCAAGAACGGCAAGTGGCACCCCCGCATCGACTATCAAAAGTTCTTCGAGCTGCTCGAGGAGCGCGGCGCAGACGGAGACTGGAAGCCTGAGGATTACATGGGCGAGGCGACGCCCGAGTGGGCGCAGTGGGGAAATGGCGGGTTCGATCCCAGGGACGAACGGGTCGACCGCAAGGGGAGGAAGATTGAGGTGTAGCTTTGCTGTCACCGGGGAAATTCTGCCATGCGTGTATTCACCAGTCCATCGAGTCCATCCAGGCAAGGGGGTAACTACCCCAAAGTCGTTGAAAAACGCAAGTAAAAGAAAAATGGACAGCGTTGACAGGGTAACGCTGCGGCTGGTCGAGATTTGAGCATGATCGGATACCGAAAAAGAGGCACGTGGTGAATACAATCTGTCTTGACAGAGCACACCTAGTCGACCTGTAGGTGTAGTGCTGCACAGGTACGTGAAGCCCACGCCGACTATCCGCTACGAAACAGGAAAGCTGCGAAAGACAGGAACGGAGCCGAAACAAAAACCATGTAATTGTAGCTCCACCCGAGTAACTAGAACCTGAAGGTGATGGGAACAACTGTCAACAACCCAACCCACCTGCCTCAAAATTGTCAAGTATGTCAACAATACATATACAATAACAACAACATAGTCTTGGCGATCCTGGTCAAACAAACAGAGTATATAGGTAATGCCTGGCTTGGGATTATCACTGGGATGCAATGACGCTGCGGAAACCGCCAGTGACGCATCCAGTCCAGGTCTATGAGCCCTCGATATGCCATCTTTGACTTTCTGCTATACCTCGTCTCGTACAAAATTCCTCTTATCACGCCTCTTTTCTACTCGTCTCCCATGAGCTGCTCGCCTTCATCTAGCAGCTCCCCGACCTTTCTCAAATCTCCAATCAGACTCCTGCCACGCCCAACCAGCAGCAGCTTCTCCGCATTGGCCGGCAGACCCAAGTACGTAGGTGGCTCGCGTTCGGGCAGCTTCTGGATCCAGCCCATGTACTCCTGGAGACTGGTGCCGCTCGGCACCTCGAGCCCGGCGTCGTTCTCCGACGCCTCGACCAGCTTGTGTCCAATGTCGAAGGCGGCAGGCTGGAGAATTTTGTTCACCAGCTCCGTCAGCATGTTGAAGTCGCCCTCGTTGTCGATTTTGCCTCCGTACGTCTCGCGCACAAGGTAGCGGATAATGTCCCAAGGGATATTCTGGGGCGCGATGTTTGTGCGGCTCTGGGCAACGAATTCAACCCACGTGTCAATGACAAAGGCTGAGCACTCATACTGCATACCGAGTTAGTACATGTAGCGGTGAAAGAGATATGAATACAGAGAAAGAAAACTTACATCGGCGTCGTTGAACTCCCAGAAACCCTTCCAGCCCAGGTTTGGCGTGTAGCGCAGACGTTCCTGAACCACTGCGTGCAGGAACGAAAGGAGGAGATACATTCTTGTCTTCTCCACGGGAGGTTTGCTTGCTCTGGTTGACAGCGAAGTCATCGAGTCCTTCATATTGGCCCTCACACCGGCAGGTTGCTCGTACATAAGCACGCGGGATGCTCTCAGAAGATTGACTGGGATCTTGGGGCTCGACTCCATAGACAGGAACAGTCTAAAGTCGGAGTGAGGGTTGAGTGACTCCATGCGCTTCTCGAGTGACTGAAGCCACGTTGCAGCGAGATGCACGTTCTTGACTAGGACCCAGTTACCGACCTGCGCAGCATTGCTGATGGCCTTGTCGGCGCTGGCGACACTCTCATTGGAACCCATGGCAATATTTGTGCAGCGTACCCGCATTCGTTCGACGAGGTTGTCGACTTTGTAGCTGGCATCGAAACCTGGACTCGACACAAGCGAGATGGGATGCGTCGATGCAACCTGGTCTACAGTCTGCTTGAGATCCTCGACAATATCGAATAAGTCGTCGCCAAAGACCGAAGTGACGAAACGCTGGGCAAGCGGCACAAAACGATCTAGGCGGAACAGCTTGACCAGGAGGAGAGAGAGTAGTGACTGGTCATGAGGATCAGCATTGTCATCCCATATTTTCGGAACGTGGTTCTCTGCGAGCTCTTCGTTCAAGAATCTGTCCCATGACTCGGTCGGGACTTGGTCGAGCTTTTCCTTGAGGACTGTTAGGCGTGACGCGCGCGCGAACACCTCGTCCTTGGCATCTGGATCAGTGGACAAGTCTTTGCCGTCGATACGATCATCCAATATAACATCTATGAGTCCCTTGTCCATCTTGTAAGGAGACGCCTGTGCCAGGAGCATAGCAAGGGTGATTCGGTCTTTCTGCACGAGACCCAGTGCAGTCCTCTTGAATGCAGTGATGAAGAGATCCTTGATGATGATGTCACGCCGGACCTCGTGGTTCGTTTGATTGGCGAGGTTTTTGTTGCCGCGAAGGACGGAGTGGAAGATGTCTAGGAAGTACTGGAGAGAAAACTGGTAAAAGTGGTTCAGGTAATGAAGCTGCTCGAAGACGGCGAAAATCGCACTGCACGATCTGGCGATGATGTTGTACTGAAGGGTGATTTCCTCGACCTCGGCCATGACACCCTCGGTGTTGCTGATCTTGGCTGTGATCTCACCTGCCTCTGTTTTGAGGGTCTCCAGGGTTTCGATGACATTGTCGTCATCAAGAATGTTGCCGCGGGACTCGTTTAGCGCTTGAAGCAAACGCTTCTCTAGCTGTCGTAAATGTACCGTGAACTCGCCTTGGAGCTTGATGAGGTTGGATCGTCTCTCATCAACATCCGGTCTTTCGGACTTCAGCACATCGTTAAGAGACTGGGTTCGAAGACTACTCTGAGTGACAGTGAAGTTGACAAAAGTGGTACGACTGCAGATGTCAGGTGGGAAACTGGCCGATGGGTCTCTGGTTGACAGGTAGATCTTGAATGCAGGAGAGAAATCGATCTGCTGTTTGCCAAGCTGGATGAGCACTCGTCCTCCCGTTTTCTGGTACTCTTTGTTCAAGACATGGTTCAGGATTGGATCCATATGTTCTGCGTCTTGGATAAGAATCGGGTTACCGAAACGCAAGGAACTTTCGAGCTGCTTAGTAAAAGAGTCGTCCAAAAAGCTGGTGATGGTAAGGCGCCGATCTTGGCATTCTTTCTGGAGAAACTCAATGACTCTGCCCGAGGGGTCGATGATCAACGGGTATCTGTTGAAGCGTTTGAGAACAATGGCGTTCTCGGTGCAGAGATCATCAACCGGCAAGCTGTGCTCCTGCCATCCCAGCCGCTCATCTGCGGTGGATAGATACTCGGTAATGGGGTTGTGCGGTTTGTACTGGACACCCGAGAGAGAAAGCTGATGTAACCAATCGTCCATCATCGACTTGCGGAAGGTCTGATCATACAGACCACTGTAGGCCAGGAAGGCAGCAGCGACTAGAACATCACCCACCAATGTGCTGATCTGGGTTTCGAATGACTTGCTCCCATCTTCCCAACGGATCCTTTCGGAAGACAGGCTGTCGAGGAGTCGAACACTCCGATCGACTTTGAATTGCACGCGAGACATCTCGGCCTTGATTGTTTGCGTCTCGCTGATGAGTGCAGCGTATTCAGTCTTGTAAAGCGCAATGCTCTCTTCCAGAGTGACAATAGTATTCTCAACAGCCTTTGCTTCGGCCTTGGTCTGTAGTGCCTGATCCTCAAGCTGCTCGACTTCTTCTCTCAGGGGCCCAACTCGGTCCAATATCTCGGAGTAGTTAACCTGAGCTTCGACCCATTGGACAAGAGGGCCACAGGCCTTACTGGCACGGTTGACGCTGTCGAAAGAGAAATTGGCGTCATTCATGTAGGTAGTTCGCATGTGACCTCGCAATGGCTTCGTCATCTGCTTCTCGTTGTTGAAGTTGACAATGCTGGCAATGAAATCGTCCTTTCGGATGATGAGCTGAACCGCCTTCCAGTCTGGAACTTTGTGCCCTAGAAGAACGCAGACTGCTGTCATGGCGAGCTTGACACCGGCAGGGGGCGTATTCATGGAGCGGACTTCAGTCAGGTGCTGTCGTTTGATGTTACTGACACTGGCCTTGGCTTCTTCCACAGCAGGTTCTGCTTTGGCGAGATCGTTCAGCACGACTTCCTTTCGCTTGGCCACTTCGGCTTCCTGGATCTCCAATGCTGCTTGGATTTCCAAAGAAGTAGCTTTACGTTGTTCAGCCTCGCGCTGATCAGCGACCATGCGCTGCAGCTTCTCGTTGGCTTCAGCATCTTTTCGTTCAAGCTGGGTCTTCTTCTCGGCAAGACTGATACGCAAGTCGCGAACCTTGTCGACTGTGTCTCTCAGCTTGTCGAGGCCGACGTTGAGATGACGCTGCTGCTCTTCAAGATCCTCTCGCTTCTCGTTATACAGCTTGACATACTGCGCGACAAAATCGAGGAAATGACGTGGCGTGAGAAACGTAATCTTGCCCTGTTGCTTGTGTAGTTTCGCATTGAAGCGATGGAGGGAGTGATGAATGAATACCATGGCATTCACGATCGTTTCTCTGTGCGAGGGAGGCAGGGTGAGGCCGCGGTAAGCCACTGGTATAGAGTCTGGTGCTTGCCAGTTGGGCTTGTCCAAGTCGACGGATGTCGTCAGCTCGTTGGCCACCTGGAAAAGAGCCTGATCAGACCAGTCGCCCATCCAGTTGAGCACACATCGGTTGAACAAGGCTGGACTCGTGGCGGCCTTCGAGCCAAGACCACCTTCAGGGGGTTCATTGTGAACACAACGTGCAGGTTCTTGACAATCTGCCCCGTGAACCACTTGTAGAGTTCTTCCTGGGAATCGAGAAGAAGGCCTTGTCGCTGGGCGCCTTCCTTGCAAGCTGTCATGAGTGCAGCTAGATCGTCGCCCTCAAAGAGACCCGGTACCTCAGCATTGGCAAGCAGCGTGTTCATTCTCTCGAGAAACCCAGAGTCCAAGACATTGGCCTCGTCCATAATGAAGCAGATCTTCTCGCCCTTGCAACCGCAGCGACGTAGGACATCCCGAAGATCGTCATCGAAATCTTCGCCCGAGTAATTACCATGAACCTTGATCTGGAAGACTTTTAATCCGTTCATCCACGCAACGAACCTTGAAAGTGTGGTCTTGCCACTGCCGCTCACACCGATTAGGATCAGATGTCCCTGAGGTTGCCTGAAAACACGATCGATGCGCAAGACATGCTCCAGCACATCGTTGAACAGAATAAGAGGAACGTCGACCTCCTCCTCGCAGAATGTCTTGAGACGAGCCTTGACAAAGTCACGCAGCTGCTCTCGGTCTACTGGGACGTAGTTTTTGGAGAGCCAGTTGGAGAAAAGTATAGGTCCGCTGAGGGCCTTGTGCTCGTCAATGGAAGGGAAAAACTCCATGGCGATGCGCTTGACAGCCTCATCGGTCCATTGCCGTTCATCTTCGGCCACGAGACGATCTTGGAAAAGGCGGAGAGCCTCGTGTGCCCATATGCGAATCAAGCCCTCGATAGAAAGTGTCTCGAGGGGACGTAAAGCTTCGTAGATACCCCGAGCCCATCTGGTAAGTTCACGAGGACTGTACACATAATGAGGCTGGATCTTGGGAGTGAAGCGTTGTTGGGACTCCAGGTAGAATCGCACCATAGCTTGGGTGAGCGCTTCCGAGTATCCGCGAAGCGTGGGTACGACCTTGAGAATGGCGGAGGCGAACGTGCCATAGATCTGGATGAGGGAGAGTTCACCGGGGTAGTCCACCATAATGAGCGGCGCATGGCGAAGAAATCTAGCCGCAAGCGGTGTGCGGCCAGCGTCAGTCGGTGGGTTACACGCGCCCACGAACTGGATACGGTCAAGGGTCACCCACGATTTATCAGATGTGCGCCAGAAACCATTGTGTTCGACGAGCTGGCGGAGGAAGGAGATGGCTCGTTGAGTACCGTACTTGTCGGGGGCAGGCAAGTTAATTTCATCGCAGAAAATGACGAGCCATCGTCCGATCTGTGTTGGCGAAAGAACGACTCCGTTAAGAGTTTTCTTGTACTCGCAGTATTGCTCAAAGGTCTTGATAAGAAGATCCGGCGTGGTGGCACTTGAAAAATTGAGACCAACAACTTCCATGTTGGGTAACTTTCGGAGTGCACTGAACAGTGTCATCGTCTTGCCCGAGCCTGGAGGACCACAAAGCAACAGAGGCTTATGCTCTGCGAGCCAAGAGTAGAGTACATCCTCATGGCGCACTGTATCAAGGGTGGGAATGACCACATCGGTCTGAGTAATCGAGTGTGTATTAACCTCGATGGTCGGGACTTCGTTCTGCCACGGCGTCCACTCAGCTCGCGGCAAAGACACATCAAAATCAATAAGGGAGCTAGTCCCATCAAGCGGTGGCGATCCAAAGCTGGCGAGACCGCCGAGTCTGTCCCCGAAAGCTTTGCGATCGTTCAGAGGGCAATCACCGGTCAGAGCCCAGACCAACGCCAACAACAATTTCTTGGCGATGAAACCTTCGATTTGCTCGGGGTCGAGGGGGAAGTCGATATGTTGGGCATTGTACTCAATCATGTCGCGAACAGCCTTGTTCAACAGGGAGAAAAGGGTCGTCAGTACACGAGCGACAGTGAAGTCCATGATATGGTTGTAGCCAACTGCTTCGGAGAGGGTTGCGTGGATGAAGTCATCAGTCGAGAGGAACGCTTGCAGCAGGTCTGCAACCTGGCTTTGAATCTGAAGAGACTTGGCAGGACTCTGCCCAGCAGCTGCAGTGTCCTCGTCCAGATCCTCAAACGCAACCTTTCGAAGTCCGTCGAGGTAGTTGGTGACCAACATGTCAGGTGTCACCGTGTCCTCGCTGAACCAGACCATACCGCATCGACTGACCGTGGCGAGGGTGGCGTACTTGAGAGTCTCAACTTCAAACATGATGCGGACGTTTGATGGCAGATTGAGGCGTTCACCGTTGGGCAGAGTGAGCAACTTGTTGTCGTCAAGCACACTGTTTAAGTTCTCCACCCATTCCGGATCAACATCACCATCGAAGACGATCCAATGCCGCTTCGAATCTTCGCCACGGAGGTTATCGACAATCTTGCGAAGAATGCTGGTGAAAAGACCGTCGGTCCACTCTCGAGTGGTGGAGTCCAGATTTCCGTAGAGTGCTTCCTTTGACATGACCTTGGAGTCAATGACATGAGAGACACCTTCGACGCTTTCAACCTGTTGCATGGCGTCGAGCAAGAGTCTCCACGCAGCCGACTTGCCTGTCCCAGAATTGCCGACCATCATGACACCATGGTGGATATTCTGAATCTGATAGAGTTGCACGACTTTGGTCATCCAAGTCTCGGTAACGACTAGGTGCCTCTCAGCCGCTAGCCGGCGAATAGCCTCCTCGAGCTGCACGAGATTTGCAGGGACATATTTCACGCCTGGAAAGCAGTCCGCTTCGACTTCCATCATGATCTTGACATCGGACTGGACTAGCTTAGGGGCAATAGTCTCTCGGATACTTTGCACGATGATCTCTGCTTCGTCGATCTGTTCGGCTTCGGCAATTCCAGCGCCTGTTGCAAGTCGAGCTCGCTTCAGCCCACCTGAGCTAACCAGCACACTCTTCAAAGCGCGAAGACCGAAATCGTAATGCGCCTGTTTGGAAAGTCGGGCTGCGCACTGATCGAAAAACGGGACCGTATGCTTTGAAAGTTGTTTGGCTTGATTGAAACCCTGAGAGTAGAGCATGACTTCGGCAATGAGTTCTTTGTCAGGTTTTGACATGGCAACGCTGCGAAAGAGCTTCTTCAAATTGTCCGGCAGGTTGGATCGACCAGCATACCCGGGATTCATTGTAATGAATATTCCGGTGTTCATGTTGACTCGGAGTTGACGTCCGATCAGCTCAATCTGCGACTTCTCGTCTATAGCGCCTTGCTTCAGGCCGAATTGAATGTTCTGGATCTGCTGCGACACGGCCGATAAGATCCTCTCCTCCAGTCGGTTAAATTCATCGAAGCATCCCCAGGCACC
Source organism: Arthrinium puccinioides (assembly GCA_022414665.1). NCBI lineage: Eukaryota > Fungi > Ascomycota > Sordariomycetes > Amphisphaeriales > Apiosporaceae > Arthrinium > Arthrinium puccinioides. The sequence continues at coordinate 1,372,954 of JAIUNF010000004.1, forward strand.
GACTTGGCAGATACCAAGGAAAATGCGACCCATAGCTTGGAAGTCGAAGGTGTCATCACAGCAGAAAACAAGTGTGAAGCGTCCGAGTTCGACACCGAGTGCCTTGACAGACTCCGTCTTGCCAGTACCAGCAGGGCCGTAAGGTGATCCACCAAGTCTCTGGCAAAGTCCCTGGGTAAGAGTGAGGAAGCATCGATCAGTTAAAGGTGTGCGGACGAGCCTGTCTGGGACACCGAGATACTCAAACCCGTAGTTCAGCTTTGCATTGGCCATCTTAACGTGAAGACGCTGCAAGAAGTCGCCCTCCGGAGCGTACACATAGCGCATTTGCAGCAGCCAAAGATAGTGCGTGGTAGAGTCGGCATTGGCTTGGATGAAACTCTCGATTACGTCCCGCTGATGGACACATTCGGTAATCAGAGCCTCGCACTTCTTCCGATGAATCACCTCCAAGTCGCCTAGAACTGTCTCGGCAAGGATTCGCAACACTTGAACTTCGCGGTCAAAGATGGCCTGAAGTGACTGGCCACCTTCACTGAGTGACTTTTCCACAGCAGTTGTCCAGACGGCTTGAGTTGCAAGAACCACAATCTGACTAGGATATGCATCCATAAAGGAGTTCATCGAGGCTTGCGTGATGTCGTCGGACTCGGATATTGGGGTATAGGTCTCGATAGCTTCAGCCAGAAGCTCAGCCAGGGTTGCCTTCATGCCATTCTCGAGCAGCGCCAACCAATCATTGATTCTGGGCACCTTCGCAAGCTGTATCTCCTTTTTCAAGCGAACGACCTCGCCTTCTTTGGAAGTAAATCCAGAGATGACCGTCTCATCGTCCATGATGAGACCGTTCAAGCCGGCAAACATTTTCTTGAAGTGCTTAGCAATGCGCATGGTGTCATTGCTGTTGCCAATCATCTCGAGGAGATCTTCATCGCCCACAAAGTAGAATCGTGGGAACGACACACGTTCCTTCTCGAGATACTCGCCCAGAGCCTTTTGGATTTTGTTAAGCAGCTCGGCGAGGCGCTCCAAAGACTTCTGCACACCAGCAATACCAAGGACATCCATGACCATGGGTTGCTTGTAGACTTTCTTCATGACGGCCATGAACTCGCTGTTGATGTTCTGGAAGCGTGAAGATTCAATAGGCAGCAAGTGCTTGATATCCGCGTTGCCTGTAAAGACACCTTCGAGGTAAACCCATTGGCGCTGGACATCAATCCACACATCGAACAGGACGTGTACGCGGTTCAGCTTGTCCTCCCACGAGGAAGCCTCCTCCTCAAACTCTTTGTAGTACGGCGAGTGTTTCATCGCCTGCAAGGAATTCAGATTCTCACTGCATTTGGTGAACAAATCATCCCAGCCACGGATGAGCCTGCACTTGTTCTGGTACGGGACGAGCTCCAACGAGTAGTTGTTCCAAATGTCCTTGACCTGCTTCAGGAATTCTTCTAGTGCCATCTCACCTTGAGCCTGGGCAATGATGTCTCTAACAATGGTCTCCGTAGCGATCAGGTTGAGATCCCAGACGTCGCCGAGAGTCATGGACACGGGTGAATACCGGCGGCCAGGCTTGATGTCCTTCCAGATCTTTACCCAATGGCGATCGCGGATGGCTTCCGACTTGAGATCGGTCAGAATGGTATTGACTTTGAGTTGCTGCCGAAGGATGTTCTGAATGTGCTCAAACGCAGCATACTGTCGCATTCTACTCGGCATCTCCTTGGTCATCTTGATCAGCCCGTCAATCGACGCGCGGATCTTACGGGGCTGGACACTGCCCCACAATGTCTCTCGTAGTTCGTTCAAGCTCTTCCAGATAGTTGACAAACCGGCCCAGACCGATTTGAAGTCTTGCACTTCTTCCAGGATGATTGCGAGAGAAGACTCTGGGCTTGCGGGGAGATCGAGGGCCTCCTTGGCCTTGCCCACCATTTCCGATTCCCCTTGCAGCTTGTTGATACGAGATTCGAAGGAACTGAGCGTCTGCGAGGCAACCTCGGGCGCAATGTCACCAGAAACTGGCTTCTCTTCGTTCCACTGGAAAGCGATTTCGGCAATCTTCTCCATCACGACCTTGTCTTCGGCCACAATTTTGGCCTTCAGGGCATCAGTCTGGTCCTGTACAATCTTTGCCTTTCGCGTGAGTAGTTCGTTCAGTGCCTCCCACTGCGAATCAACCTGCTGGACATCCAACCAATCATTGGGGAACTGGTAGCGGTTGCGGGTAAGAGTCGATTGCCCTTGGCGGAAAGTCTCGACCTCAGGAGCCCATGCCTTGACGTTCCGCTTGCAAGCTTGAACTATGGTGATGAACTGAACTGCCTGGGCAGTTGATGTCGCTTCGAGGCTTTGCATTTCGAGGTCTCTTCTCGCCTTTTCGATCTCGGCGTGAACCTCCCTCATGCGGGATCCCAGACGGCTACCAAATTTCATCAAGATTTCGTGCTGCCACTGGTCGTACTTGGAATTGACCTTGGTCTGAACCTGTTCGTAGTCGATAGTTATGCGACCAAATGACCGGGTGACTTCGGTCGTGTCAAAAGTGGCGCGGGTCTTGCGAATCTCCTGGAGAAGCTGCAGCCATTTAGACAGCTCATCGCCAAGTAAATCGTACACCTGTTCGGACTGCAGGTCCCAAAGGGACTGGAACTGTAGCCACTTGTCGACGTATTCGCCAATGTGAGAGAGCTTCTTATCCACGGACGAATACACGCGAGAGAGAATATCTGTACAATCGCTGGGCAACTCGGTGAAACGTGCCTGTTCGTGGGTCGTCGTGCTCAAGCTAAGGCTCATCTGGTATCGCGAAGCCTTGATCTTGGGCAGATTGCAGACAGTACCGAGCCATTCGTGCAGCTGTAGAAACCAGCTGGCCCTGGCAAACTCCAGAGGTGGATCAAGATATATGACTTGGTTTCGCATAGTCACCTCGTGGATAAGCTGCTTCATAACAGGAGCATCAGACTTCAGAAGCTCGCCTGATGGCGCCAACGGCTTTCGCCGCAGAGTGTCGTTTTTGCTCAAGTCTTCGTCCTCGAAAGCTTCAATCCAGGCCAAGACAGCTGTCTGGAGTCGTGCAAGAAGAGTTGACTTGATTCGGTCATTCAATCTCTCAACCCAGTAGCCCAGGTTGACATATTGTTCAAGGTTCAGCTGATCGACAGCGGCCTGGATCGTATAAAGTCGTGACGCGAACTCGGTGGCCTCGTACGGACATGTTGCAAGCTCCTGAAGAGCCTTTGAAACATTGGTGTTTACCAGGGTCAACGCAATGGTTTTCGTTTGCAGCAGAGAAGCGGCCGCAGCGAAGTCGCGGACGAAGAGGACATGCTTGCTTCCAGCGCTGTTACGGCCAATGGCGTGCTCAAGGCTGCCGTTTGCGAGCATGGGTTTCTGATGCACCTCCCAGGTGTCTAGGAACGTCTCCCACTTCAAGGGTACTCCTTTGGCAATCAGGTCTTGAATGTCTTTGCGGTATCCGCTCAGAAGAATCGAGACTTCTGACATTTCAGAAATCTGACGCGTGATCTGGGTAAATGTTCGCACACTCTCCATGAGACTGACCGCATAGGGGTAAACTCGTTTGGCGTCCTTGGCTGTGTTGTGTACGGAGTGTGGCACCTGGAAGTTCTGCCATCCTAGATTGCGCGTCTCCTTGAACAGCGTAATGATCTGAGCATCAAAGTTGACAGCAAGATCCAACGCGTTGTTGGCTGAACGGATCCGGTTGATGTTAAAGAGGCGACCGGATATCGAGATCTGCTTCCGCTGTACGTCGTCCAACCAGGCCTTGTAGATGGCTTGCGTATTCAATTTCTTTCTGAACAGGTCGCTCTCCGTCTGCAACTTCTGGCCTTCAGCGTGCAGCGTCCAGTCGGATCCCAGGATATCTTCCACCTTCTTCATGTACCCATCCAGCTGGCGCTCAATTTGACGGGCCCAAATGATCGCGCCGGAAACGGGCGGTAGATCATGTAGCTGCGCCATGGCATGAGCTTCCGAGTGACCATATTGCTGCTTGAAGCGTTCATGTAGCGCCGAAATTGCTTGCTTGACATTGTCGATCAACTGGTTCTGATATTCGGCAATCGCTCCACGGATCTTGGGCCGAACAAAGAGGGCATTGAACTGGGAGAAGACGCGGAACATCTCGTTGGCGTTCTTTGCAGTCGCGAGACGATCACGTAACCTCGCGATGATGGAGTTCTCGACACGCGTCGTTCGCTCGTTGTACGTGTTTTCCGCTTTGACCCAACGCTGTGTGCCTTCTTCGGTGACATCGAGCAAGTCGACGTTCTTGAGCGCCTCCCAAGCCTGCTGAACTTCCTCAACCGCATCCACATCGCCCATCTCCTCGCCAAGATGCGCGGCGTTGGTCACGCTTTCGCCGTTCACAGTCGCCTTGGGCCCGAGGACAATGACGATTGTACGTTGCAGCTGCTCGTGGTTGTCCCTAAACGTATCAATGTACTTGAGACGAGCTTGCAGCTCACTGTGCTTTGGGTTGATCTTGATGGGGATGAACTTCTCCTGTCTTCGCCTTGTGGTCTCACGCGCAATGTTGGTGAATTCTTTGATCTGCGCTTCCCAGCCCTTGAAGATATCGTCGGCGGTCACCATGAGAGCCTTGAAATCCTTGTAATCAAGATGGACCAACTCGGAGCCGGGCAGTAGGCGGTGCATGGCCTCCTTCAGGTCGGCAGAGATGGCTTCGACAAGATCCAGGGTCCGCTTGATCGGGTAGTTACTGAATCTCATCTTCTTGTTCATGTGGCTAAAGATCTGAGTGATGGCTTCATCAACCTTGGGCAAAGAAGTAGCCGAGAGCAACTCATCCAGGGGAAAGTCCCGCATCAGTTGGTTGTATTTTTGCACCGTCTCCATGGCCTCCTTCAGCCCGGTATCGGCCGTGAAACTGACAGTTGCCTGGAAACGTTTCGCGTGCTTGAGGATCTCCAACGTCAGAGTGACCCCCTCACTTCTCAACTGTGCCTCAATGCCTTCTAGTGAAGACTCCATCGATAACCAGAAGTTGATTTCCTGGGTCGCTGTGCGTGTGACGGGGTCCCGTGTGAGCTTGGTGATGGACTGTATAGCCTTGATCCAGCCGTTGACCGTGGACTGCAAGTTGTTCATAAAGGAACTATCAGCAAGCAGCGAAGCAGGTATCAGGTCGGTCGAGGGTCGGATACCCCTGGATACTGCTTCGTCCAAGGCTGACTGGACGACGGGGTGGAAAGGTAGCGACAGTTCGGGAATCTCGACATTTTGTTGCAAATGCAACAGGCTCAGCTCCAACTCGGTCAACCTCTTCTTGGTGACGGGAATACCGGTCTTTGCGTCGATGTCAGCGCGACTCCTGGTTCCATTAACGGCCTGAGAAGCCTTGGTACTGGCATCAAAGTAGGGCGCCAGCGCATTATGAACAATAGAATGTAGAATCTCGAACGGAGACGCAGAAGGTCCCTGTTCAGTGACAACGTTATTAAGAGAAGCCGCACCGGGCAAAGTCTGAATCTGTATTTGTGAAGTCAAAGGCAGCGTCGGGTCGATCGCTTGCGGGCGCTTGAGGAGAGCGAGGTAGGCAACTACCGTCGGCGAGGGCGATATTTCCGAGGTGATTGTGTACGTGTACGCGATGGGAGGCAGGGGGTCGTCGGGCGAGCTGTCGGCGGGGATTTCGGTTACCAACAATATCTCCTTCTGGATGTAAAGGACGACCTGCGAGTCGTTCGCAAACCGGGTACATCGCTGGACTGTGTCGGCATGGCTGGCGTCCGATAGCAGGTTGCCGTCTTTGCGAAGGTCTTCACGGCTAGCTCCGAGGGCTATCGTCACGACTGCGGCTAGATGTTCAACCACCAGAGCCGGATCGATGGAGATAAAAGGCGTCGAGGGTGAGGGCATGCCATTAGCGACAGCATCCGATGGCACCAAGGGCGACACCACAGGGTCCATCATGGTTGATGAAGTCGAAGGAATGGCGGAAACGAATTCTTGCAATCACCGCCTCATCGATCGCGGCGTTGATGACGTTTTATTCGGAGTGACGAAAAAAAGGGGACCTGGAGTCGGAAAGGGGACCTGGAGTCGGTCAGGGGAAACAACAACAACAACAACAACAACCACAAAGCCTGCCCAAGAGGTATTAGATGTCTCCTGGGGGAGATGAATAGTATTCGAGTAGATGCAAAGACAGACTGTAAGGAACGTGGGCAGAGACGAAGCTTCTGCTCTTTCGCGATCGGTCCTGTCGGGTCGGTGCTGTGTAACTAGTTGGGAGAAGGGGTGTCTGTCAATCTTCAAATCGACGTGTTTTACCGGTGCTACGCGGCGCGCGACCGACATGGACTGCTGCTAAATGGCGATCCACCCATGCAGGGGTCCCGTTGGCCCGCTGGGCACCACCCCCCCCACCCCTCGCCAATGACACGCTGCATCAGCTGGGGTCACCCTAGTATTTTATCGGTGCCATTGCATTGCATTGATACGATCCGCAGCTTCTTGTTTGCGACACACCCATTTCACATGACGAACGAGTGGTTGATAATCGCAGCTAGCTGTTTGATGGACCCTGTTGAGGTGTGAGACCTCCACAAGAGCTTAAATACGAACTTGTGTACTATCCGTTGTCACCTATCTCCAGCGCCGTATTTCGATATTGGACCAGATAGCTTACCATTTGTCTAATAACAAAAGGTGCTAACATTAGACAGTATCCGTAAGTTCGCCCCTAGTTACTTCTGAAGCGGCACATCTCGGCAATTGAGTTTGGATCCGAACGGAGCATGACTTTCGAGGAGGGGTAAGAGTTGGGATGAGAGAACCCACGTTACTCATCCTGCTTGCTGCGGATTTGAGTTGGTGACAGTCTCAACTTTTTTATTTGGTAATAAACGATTCTACGGTCAAGCACCGCAAATCCCTGCTTGCGCGACCTGTCTCTCTTCGTTGATCGAAGCTTGCAGCTCGCCTTCTCCAGTGGTCCGAACAGTCACAATACTGAAGGTGTTTCGCGAGCAACTAGGACACAGTTGTACGGATAGAACCGCACGCAGTACACAGTGGCACAAACCAACTCGTCGAGTTCGCCAACACCATGCAATTCTTCGGCTCGAACCTGTAGCACAATCACAACTCCTCGCCGATGCAACCCCATTCCGGCAAACCGTACGCCCGCTCTCGTTAGCAATTCCACCAACGCCTTCTCCGCCACCGTTTATCATCCTGATTAACCCCTTGGCTACCTGACCGTTATCAACCCCATCTTTTGTAGAAATCAAGTCGTCCCTAGAGCGCTGGCCCTAGTTACTGGCACCACCCGTCCCTGTACTATCGTCGCCGGTGTCGGCAAGTTTTTCTCTCTGAAGCATAACTCTTTGGTTGCAAATATCGATAAACATTTCGAACTTTTCAATCATCTTATCCTTTTCCCTGAGCTGCTCTTGCAGCTCTTCGATCTTGTTGCTGCTCTCCTCTTTGTGTTTATTGAGGTCATCCCGCGCCTTCTGCAGCTCACGCCGCAGATCGGACCGTATTCGCTCCTCGGGAGTAGGGGCGGGTTTACTGTAGATGGCAGGTCGTTGCTCGGCAATACCCGCTTCTACTTTTTGTGGGTTCCGGTTGATGGCAGCACGAGCATTGTAAATGTCACGGGGAAGCAAAGGAACGTGAGGATGTTGTTGCTGGAGGATTTCAAGCGTTTGGGTGACGCCGATACCTGATGTAGTCAGTATATATAATCGGTGTTCGTGGTCCACGATTCAGACCTACCAGATTCCTTTAGCTCCTTGACCGCAGCAACCATCGTACTATCCAACTTTCTAGCGGCAGGGTGGAGAAGTGGGCTCTCGCTCGGACCATGGTTGTGTTGAAGGTGAATTGCGTCTGGACGATAGCGTATAGTCCACTGTGTTCTCTGCTCAATGGCAAAGAACCCAAACTGACAATTGCATTTGCGTGATGATGTCTTCCTCTTCCTCTGCTCCGGGACCACGCGGCTCGGCGGTTTGCCCGCACGGTCACACACAAAGAGCACCTTCTTCAGACCCGGAACCGTCTTCTTGGATCTCCCAATAACGACGGCGAAGCCAACCGAGGTGCAGTATTCTAGTACATGCCGGTGGACCGCTTCGAGGCTGGGATAGCTTCCCCCTCTGGCGGGGCTGACATCATAGTTCCCATTGGCGTTCGGGGGACAAAAGGTGAACCATCCACGAGTTTGGGCGACAGTTGACCGTCCGCATCTCCCATTTCCTCCTGACTATCAACTTCCATGTCCTCGTCATTGTGGACATCCTGCTGTTGAAGTGCAGGCGACTGCTGGGCCGGAGGAGGAGCTGGTTGGGTTTGTGGTTGCGGTGTGGACTGTGGTTGCAACGTCGGGGGCTGCTGATGAACCTGGGGAGGAAGTGGTTGATGACTTTGCTGATGTGCTTGCTGCTGGTGAGCAGGTTGATGGGGTTGTTGGTGCGTCTGCGCTTGTGATTGGGGTCGTGTCGGCTGGTGGACTTGATGAGCCTGTTGGTGAACCTGTCCGTGGGTCTGTGGACGTGTAGAATGGGTTTGCTGATGGACTTGGGCTTGAGCATGACTCTGCGGGTGACTTGCGGAGATGGACTGCGAATGTGCCTGAGCATGTGTTTGGGGAACTGTCTGCGGTAGAGAGTGTGGATGAGAGTGTGGCGGCGTGAGGGACATCAAATTGGTATCATTTGGAACATGGACTTGCTGCGGCTGCTGTACTTGCTGCACCTGCTGCACCTGCTGCACCTGTGGAACGGCTTGAACCTGCTGGGTCTGGGGAACCTGTTGTTGCTGCTGAACTGATTGCTGCTGCTGGTGTTGTTGCTGCTGCTGTTGCTGGTGGTGTTGCTGTTGTTGCTGCTGCTGCTGCTGCTGCTGCTGCTGTTGTTGTTGCTGCTGCTGCTGCTGCTGCTGTTGCTGTTGCTGCTGTTGCTGCTGCTGCTGTTGCTGTTGCTGTTGCTGCTGCTGTTGTTGCTGCTGCTGCTGCTGCTGCTGCTGCTGCTGTTGTTGTTGCTGGAGCGGTTGGACCAATTGCGCCACTTGGTGGCTTTGGTGAGCCTGGTGAGCTTGATGTGTCTGATGAGTCGCGTGGGCTTGATGGGCCGAATGAGCTTGTTGCAAGGACTGGACTTGCTGGACTTGTTGTTGTTGCTGCTGTTGTTGTTGAACCGGCTGAACTTGCTGTGGCATGGGCTGGGTCTGGTTCATTGCTTGTTGAAGATATGCCATCTGGCCCGCCTGCTGTGGTATCTGCCGCGACGGTGCCCCTCGCTGGCGGCTGGCGGCTACGGCAGAGGCTGCATGAGCCTGCGTGGGCGTGTGTCTCGAGTTACCATTGGAGAGGCTCTGGATGCTGGCAACATTGGGGACCGGGGACGGCGTGTTGCTGGTGAACAAAGTGTGAGGGTACTGAGCCTGAGGTGGCTGGTGGGGGGTGTACTGCTGGGTTTGGTAGGAAGAGTGGTGCTGTTGGGGTGTCGGCGACGGCTTCGGCGGCGTTGCAGAGTGAGAGGAGGCATAGGCTCGTCGGATGCCGTGGACCTGGGGAAAGGTGAGGCCCGGATGGGTGTGCGAATTATTATGGGCATTCGACCCGGAGCCCAAGGCCGACATGCTCTCAATAGCAAGCAGTAGAGAAGGAAAGAGCAGATAAAGAATAAAGAAATCGACGACCACAACAAACAGGAACAACGGCAACAACGAGAGCGTGTGAGAGTAAAGCGACAACAACGCTACACCGGAGCTGGATGCAAAAAGTCGATGTCGCCAACCCCTGGCTTACTAGGCAGGCAGCGTCGTTGGTAAGGTGTGGGAGAGGCGTAGATATATCACGATCTTCGCACTCCGGGGTTTCGATTGAAAAGAGATGGGGAACCAGACGACGGGACACACAGCGGTGCAGCAGGCAGGAGTGGCTTGGTTTGGGGGTGGGCAAGATTGACAGCAAGCCTTTCTTGGACTTTAGACGGGGTAGAGACTGGGGGTGTGCCCGTCTGTGGTTGCTGGTCCGTGTCAACATCCGAGTTAGTGTGGTGGATTATGTTGCCGGCGTCGCGGCCTTTCAGCCAATGGTTAGAGAAACCAAACTTAGTCTTGGGGGCGCAAGCTGGCACGAGCTCTTTTTACGGCGGGGCTTGTCAGAAGGGTGATGGCAATGCGCTGGACTAACTAACTACCTAGTTATCGGGTTGGGTTGGAGCATGCTAGTCTCGCTTTGAACTTCGAGATGTCTGCTTCGTAATATCACGTATATTGTTGGGTCATCGAAAGTTGTGGGAGGTACCGCTCTAACCGATTGCGTAAGTGATAGTAGCATGTCCGAAACCCGAGCAGCTCTTAGTACAATGTCAGTACTGCTAGTGGGACTCCGGGCAAAGGGGCAAAGGGGCAACATCTAGCCGAGGATGCGGAGTGTGTCTGTCTGTCTGTCGGGCGGCTGGCTGGCTACTCAGTCGATGTATTAATATGTTCGAGTATCCGTACCGAAGTACAGAGTACAGACCTTGGTGGAGGCCAGTTGCACTTATCCACTCGGGCAACCTCGAACGGAGGACATTGAGTCGCCAACTGACCAGCCAGCGGCTGAAAAGAATTGTTAGTTGGACTAGATAAGTAGCAATTGCCACCAAAAGTCCAAAGTGCCTCGTTTTGCTGTCTTCTCAATGGCGAGCGTAGTGGGGTTTAAGGTAGTTTGCAGTAGCAGAGAGAATCAATCATTCACCAGTCTGCCGACCACCACCTGCTACAATGCCGGCTTCAGATGTGTCAGATATCGTGCGATTACCTAGCTTCTTATTCACAATCAGCAAGCAACGTCACCAAGATTGCGGTCTCTGGCACACTACAACGACTGAACGGTCCGGGGTCAAAAGCCCACCCAGGGCCCAGGCTCCCATCGGCCGTTATAAGGTACAGCTTGGCGGCTTGCAAGGGCTTGGTAACTGGTCCATCTTCTTCTTCACAAAGTACCGGTACCAAATCGACCCGATATTCACTGCAACGCATTGATGCAAACTGCCAGTGCTGGCTAATTGCATTAACCCCGATCATACGGAATAACTATGTAGTTGCGCGTTTTAGACTGCAGGCAGTTACTTACTTACTGGGTACCGGTAGAGTGGAACTTGGAAGTGTAAGAAGTGGCGACTCTCGCGAACCCGCATGCATCAATTCCACCTAGTCTTAGTGGTTCTTCTTGTTTTGTTTATTAAGAGCCTTCCGTAATCACTCCAAGTACAACGAATACAATGGTTATATTGTATTTGGGCTGTTCTTATTCCATAGCCACAGGGTCAGTTGGATAGAGGAGGCTATCGTTCCGGGAGTCAGTGTAGATCTAGCTCTAAAAGTAGTTGCTAGGTAGGTAGGTACGGATACTTGGATGATGATTGAGGTGTCTTTGTCTCTGCCTACTAGTTACTATATAGACCAGGTTTCTTGACGATTTCATATTTGCCTCGTGTTCCTTGTGTAATGATCTGATGTCCGCATAGAAGCTAAATATTGCTTCTCTACTTGTTAGCTGTAAAAAGCTGTGAGTGTTATCATACAAATATTACATCTTTACAATTACGGACAATTAGAGATATACCTAAAACCAGGGTTATGTTTAATCCGCACAAACAACATTGCTGCTACTATACCAGTCAAGCGTGTCCACATGTGGAATTTCTCTTGTGTGTGTAGTAACTTAACCGGTACTTTAACTTGCCCAGACCTAGCCGGCTTCGGGAAAGATATAAATAGGTAATATGTAAAGCCCAAGACCACTGCTAAGTATAAAAGTCTCTTTATTAGTTTACCTATTAACTTATCATGCTTTTAACTATCGTTCAAAGGTATTTCTTGCAGGTCGACACGGGTTGTACAATCCCAGCTGGCCTCTATCGTGTTTTTAAGATAATAGGGAGGCTCCTTTCTCGACCGCGTTATATAAGCCTCTCCCAGACCCTCTTTATCAAAGACACAGCCTAGACCATCCATCTTTGATTAGCCACTTAGAATGTTAGGTTGATACATAATCCTGGCTTAGAGGAGTATACCAGTGATTTATGACCGTACCGGGACAGACGTGACGGCCGGCATCGTGGGTCAAGTGTGGGACGCCAAGCTTGCCAGTACCCTCGTTAGGCACGATATCATGATGTTTTCCAACTCTGAAAGTCTTGATCTCAGGGCTAGTCAACTTCAATAGCATTTGACGCTTCATGTCCTACATTACGATGTGGAGAACTTGTAGTGATTTGAAGATGGAGGGCGGTGGAGTCAGCATTGTTGGGAGCTGGGATCAACAGGCCGCCATGTACCGGTACCTACGCCAAGCTTGGCGAAGGCTTCGGTGACTCATCGAAGCTCTATATCTTGCTCTCCTATCCTACACTTGGATGAAGGTTGTTAGCAAGATTGGCGAACAAGTTGCGTCTCTTGGAGTTCAAGGGCATCAAATAACACAAACGACCCAATCTTGGAGAGGCGAGAAGGGAGTCTTACGAGAAAGACTTTGCAGGATCGGTTGAAGTTGCCACACATACTGATCACTGTTCTAACTGTGGTCTATAGGCCCCGATGCCGCTACAACAGGGCCACAATGCGTGCTTTTAGCCTTTGCCACATCAGCACCTGCGAATGCCTACAGACTTGCTTCGGCCAGGTCTTCCGTGTCCTGGACTATGGGGAGAATGGGCTCGGCCTTGAATCCATTCCAATTGGCAAGGGCCTAGTAGCGTATAGTGGAAAAGATATAATCGGGGAAATCGTTAGGCGGCTCGGAGCCTCAGGCAAACACAAGGACGGTTTCGCTTTGGAATCTTGGCCCAGGTTCACCGGTAACGTCAACGCGGGCCGCGTTACCAGCGTGATATACAAGACCTTTCTGGCATCGAATGGCCGTGCTCGTCAGTGTCGACGGCGGCATTCGGAGTATGTGTATGATAAAGCCTCACGTCGTGATAATGTGACCCTGCCGCGTCAAGATGCGACCTTTCTGTTGCTGGGGACACGATGGGGACCCAAGCATCAGTCGACTGGCGAGAAATGGCGTCCCGAGCACGTTTGAAACGCAGCTCATCTAATTCTACAGCATCATCATGTACGATACCTCCCTCCACGTACCTGTAGCCCAGTGTACGTAAAAGCAGCTGCGTGTCGGTGACGCCGGCTTCCTCACTAACCAGCGTCTCTTGGTCTTTGAAGCAACTGTAGCCATCGAATCCATCAGCTATAAACGCCACCATCGAAACGGTGAACTCATGCTTCCCTCCTTTGTATATGCGTCTTCGGACTTGGGGCCGTGGGCAGTGCCAGGCCTCTAGGATCCGGCTGCCTTCACTCCTAGACCAGTCCGCCACAACCTGGAGCCCAGAATAATGGAGAAATCTCCCATCGGAATGTGCATCTGAGAATGAATTCTCCAGGGCACGGAGCAAAACATCGCTTGTGACTCGTTTGACGACAATTGTGTTATCGAATGGTAGGATGTCGATGAGATCCCGCACTGTGAGCGGTGCCGTGGGCGACATGTCCGAGCCGACTGTTGCCCGAATGACCTTGTCACACCGAATGCTTCCACTGTTGATGAGGCCAAACGTCAACCATGTAGAATGCGCGCACCATATCGGCGAGCATGTTCCCAAGATTGGACTCTTGGGACCTGATGACGCTTCCTACTCCCTGGAGCGGAACTGCCGTGTGGACAAGAGAATCAGCACCGAGCGCATCGATTTGTTGGTTAACGCCTCGAAGGCACTCGGCCACGCATAACCTGCTGTTTGCTAGCTCGGCCTGGTCCATATTCACGTTCGACATGTCCGCGACTTGCTCGACCGTTATCGATGTGAGAACAGCCTTGCCGCCAGTCACACGATCGACCTGTAGTGTCACGCAGGACAGCCCACTCCAGTCTGTGCCACTCTTGACGGCTCGAACGGTGCCGCGTGCTTGCGGGGCTATACCGTTGACATCAATGAGGTCCAGAGAATCTGGATAATGGCAGTCGATCACCTTTGGATCCTTCGAACCGGATGAAGTGTCACCGCCGTACCTCCGTAACAGTCCATGATCATGACCGCCGAGAATTAGATCTAGTCGCTCGTCCGGATCCTCCGGATCACGAAGTGCTTCTGATAGGTCCATGTCATCCGCAAGACGCATGTGTGTGACGGCAATAACAAAGTCGCAAGCTGCGACTTGACGCAGGTAACGCGTGCATGCTCGAGCACATTCAACGGGTGGTTCGATGACGCAGCGAGGAAGTTCTCGGCAATTTGATGGCCAGTCTCTGCCGCGTTTGAGTCAGCCAGAAGCGCTCGGTTGGACAGCGTTAGCAGTTCCAACAACTGCTGATCAGCTCACACACGTTCCAGCGAGACCGAAGAAGCCGACCCTGAATCCCTGCAGTGTTACGGTATGGTATCTTTGCGCGCTGGCGAGAAGATGGCTCGGGCTAGGCAGACTATGGCTGCTCCCGAAAGAGTTGTTACCGGTACTGGCTGCATGGATTGCATTGGAGAGCAACCAGGGAAAGTCTGTCTGGGCAGTGAGCTCCCGAAGCCTTTGCTCTCCGAAATCAAAGTCTACCAGATACTGTTATTGTTTTCTCTTTAACCTCCATAGTGGGACACTCGCCATGGTTTCCATAACAACCTAGATCAATGCTTAGTTCTTTTATAAGTGGCAGCATGTGCGCTCCCCTCAGAATCGACGCTTCGAGAGATGGGGGGAAGATGTCGCCGGAGAAGATGGTGTAGGGTGCAAACAACATGTATCTTTTGCGATACGCTCGTAATTGTGTCAAGAATTTAGCAATAGTATCCTGTTTCGATACATGGTACTAACAGGATGTTAGGTAGTAAACTGTCAGGGAGCATGGGGCTCTACATGATTGCTTACGACATCGTTGAAATGGAGGAGAACAAGCTCGGTTGCAGGCATGGTTAGTTTTGGTGTCACCTTGTTCGGACCGTACGGTGAAAACGTGAAGCTGTCGTAAACATCTGTGGCTTACTATTGGCCTAAGGAAAGGAAGAAGGAGAGGAGGTTTTCTGCAGCTACCGGTAAAGGTATTCGGATCGGACTCCTTGGACGGTCCGGATGCACCTGGCGGACGGACACCGTCGGTATCCGCTGCCAGTTGTGGTTGTGGTTGTGATGTTTGCACAGGAACTTATGATGAACCTGATGGGAGTAATGAATGAGCTTCTGAATGTACACTACGACTGAGCATGGTGCGCAGATGCGATTCCTCAAGATGACGTTATGCACGCGATTTTATTCAGCCAGCATTATGATTGAGAATTTGCGGTGATTGGCACATTCTATACAGCCTATATAGTACCAGTTTCTTGCCGCTATGTACTACCCGTTTATTTAGATCAAGCAGATGGTAGCTGCAGGAGGTTCAGAGCGACCTGTCTTGAGAGCGAGATGTCGTATACAGAGACATACATATCGTGCTAGGTAGTTGGTCCTGAAGTCCGCCGGATCGGGACTCCATATCCTTGGTTAGGAGCGTACTTAGTACGTGATCCTTTACAAACCCAGTAAGGTAACTAGTGTTTACTTTTGTGCGACAAGAGATGTCGAATGCAACCTTGTCAGTCCCTGGCTCGCGTCCATACTCGCTCTTCTAAAGTCATATTTGGATACCGAGAATGCAGAGATGACGCTGAAAGTCTTTGCACTCCGCAGACCTCGAGTTGCCTATCTGTGGCTCGGCATCTTTCTCTTGGGCGACAAGACCATCTTTACGTGTATTTCACGATATCTCCAGACTCTTCAAGAGGTTCCTCGAAGTGGCTCTGGGTCAAACCCCAGCATTTCTGTTGCTGCATGGATTGGAGCTTCTCAATCGTACCTTGACATTGCGCCCACGAAGAACTACCCAGAACCGACTAATCAAGTGCCGCAGAGTGAGGTTCTCTAGTACCGCTATAATCTACGGCTGAGGAACTACTCCACAAGCTCGCCTTGGAGGCCTTTCGGCGCTTTCCCAAAGTCGCAAGTCGAACTTGAGCTCTGGCCTTGGCTGGAGAAAACGAGGCCTAGAACCTACCTACATTGGGTTTGGACTTGGAGGGACCCCCGGGGGGGGGGTTAAGGCAAGTCTCTCGAAGCTGTAGTCAGGAAAAGTTGCAGCGTGGCTTTCAAAAGGAGAACCACAAAGACTTGCAGCATGGCTTTCGAGTGGATACCAAGAGATATGTAAAGGTTGAGGAGCAACTGGAACTGATCAAATCGACGCAGTACGGTACGGACCATGCCATGATCCCACTCGTTCCGTCTCGTGACACAACTTTACGTATGCTTGTGCAAGCCGTCGAAAGCGTCACAGGAGACTTGAGCTATTGCAATGCAGCTCCTCCCTGGGCTGAGGGTCACAAGTGGACGAAAGGCTGGAGAGGGCTCGAGTAGCTGGCGAACCCATCTGCTTCTGTTTCTAGTCCTGACCGTGCAGATAACATGAGCCCTCGCTTGTCTGGAAATCATAAAGTCCAGTACTGTCCACCTTCGCTTCTCTCATCTTCTTCCCATCGTGAACTTGCGCAGTCTCCCAATCAACCTGATCCATATAAATCTCCAACTCTGGTTTGCTGTCTCCCAATTTATCTTTACTGCCGGAGTGCTTGCTGCTTGTGGCCTTGGGTAGCAGCACCAGCTAGCAAACCTCCTCTCCTTTTCTCGTCAAGTAGCAGTATATGAATTAGATACCTACGCTTCTTTGACCACATAACACCGTACGGTCCGACTAAGGTAATATCACTATGGAATTGAAAGGTCGAGGTCGTTCAGTATAATTTTGGATTTCCGCGGTTATGGCTCGAATACAAGGTAAGAAACTAATAACGGTTGTGATAGATCATAGTACCCCAGCACCAACAACACGCTCGCAACAGGCGGGCTTGGCTCAACCCTGCTGTTCCCATACATAGGTAGTACTCGGCCGGGAAACCTGCGTCCTCCACAATCTCCAACTTGGCTCTTATCTCCCTCGGTGTGCTGCATGAAGCCATCGTCACTCCGTGCCATGCAAACGTTGGAAAAGCCTTCATCCTTTGGAAACGGCGCTGTAAAATGGTCAGCTTGTCTAATTTAGCTACTACTAAGACGCATCCGGATCCTTTCTGGTTTCCAGGCTGGGTAGTTTCTACGAGACGCAGTTGTGTATAGGTATATCAGATCAGATCCGCTCCAACTCAAAGATGATCGAGACCGACGGCGGCTGAATCAAGTGACTCTGCAAGCAGCGCCATCCACCCTCGGCAAACACGCCTTCCCAGTCCTCCCTCGTCGGCAAGGAGACGTCCATCATGGCGTGACCGAACTCGAACCCCAGAGTGAAGATGGGGACGTTGTCCTCGGTGACGGCGTGTTTGGAACCGGCCGGCATGTCCAGCAGGACGCGCGTGGTGTCGCCGAGGAAGAAGCGGCGGGCCTTGGGGAACGCGTCGTGCAGCTTCCGCAGGATCTTGACGCAGTTCTCGCGCGGCCAAAAGTCGTGGCCCATCATGAAGCAGGTGAGCAGGTCGACGTCCTTGAACTCGTCGCGGAAGTCCATGTTGCGGACGTCTCCTTCGAGGAACGACAGCCGACCTCCCAGGCCGCGCTTCTGCGTCTCGGCCGAGGCGGTCACGACGGCGGGACCGGCAATGTCGATCCCGATCGCGGTCGTGCCGGGGTATCGGTCCAGGACTTGCATCAGTCGCTCGCCGCTGCCGCTCCCCAGGTCCACGGCGGAGCGGAACTCAAAGTCGAGGCCCTTCATGGCCGTCCAGAAGACCGGGTCGAAGAACTGCTTGTTGGCCTCGCGGCAGGCATACGAGATGGCGTTGGCGTCGCGGCGGTAAAAGTCCCCCTTCCGGTTCTCGTTGCGCAGCACGTACTGCATACGCGAGAACAGCCCGCCCGACCCCAACGCGAGCCAGTGGAATAGCGACTTTGTGCGGTACGCCTCGTCGAAGAGAGGGCCGGCCGTGATGGTGTCCCGGTCCCGCCGGACGACCTCGACTGTCGCCAGAGCGCTGGCGAGGCCTTGGATAGATCGTCGGTCTAGGTCGTGCTCTGCGGCGAACTTGAGGAAATCGACCTTCTTTTGGTCTCGCACGGCATCGAGCAAGCCGATCTCCCACGCGGCAGCGATACCTGCAGCCGCAATGGAAGAGTTGAATATCTTTGCGACGGCGCGCTCCGAATCGAGAGCTGGGGTTGCCATTTTGATGTGCAAGAGAAGGTGATGGGCTGAGAAAGTTGACGGGTTGATTAAGGTGACGGGCTGATAAAGGTGATGAGATGTGCGTTTACTTCTGTGACATATACAGCTATAGTTGTTCGTTGGCGAAACCCCCTATATATCCATCCACATCACTTGGTAGATGTCGAGAAATCTCCACTCTAGAGTCTACTTCGTAGAGTGTCGGCCTGCCGTTGGCCTGGACGATTGCCTGATCATTGATGGTCCGATCCTGTCTGCATCGTGGATTATTGGTAGTAGGTAGTAGGTACTACCAAGCTACCAACTAGGTAGCAACAACCGTCCCCGGACTCGGACTCCCGAATCTCTCCCTCACGAGCACCACTTTGGCGGGCCCACAGAGGCCGAAGCCACGGCTGTCGCTAGGACTAGATTGTCGGCCAAATCTTGGTTCGTTGCGCAAGAGTGAGTGACTACGGTGGGACGTATGGAGTAAAGCAGAGGCAATGCATTACCGGTAATGGATGCCGGAGCTACGACGTAGTTACGTAACTCCCCGTTACCAATGCACGGCTCCTTCTCCAGCCTCCAGCCTCCAGGATGCTATAGGCTAGAGGCTAGCCGCTATAGCCTGCGGGACGGCTAGATCCGAAATCTGCCCCGAGCCGTAGCATTCGGCGTGGGGCACAACTTACAGGGATGCAGGAAGTCCGAGCCAGCAGTGTTAGTTGTTCGTGCTCATTGTCGCCGAAGTATCGGTAGCCTATAGGTACTCGAAAGTTGTCGTCGTTCAAGGTAGACTAAAGAGCGTAGACTCGGTGCATGCATGCTCTTTGAACTTTCCAGAGAGAACCGCCTTCTCAAGACTCAAGAGCAGACGAGAAAGCCCCAACTTCCAAGCCTCCAGCTAGCCGTTTGCAGCGAGACTGTAGACAAGAACAAGCCCAAGCACTCCCAGCACTGAGCAGAGACTAGGCACAACATGGTCGTGGCACCGTTTCCTCCGACACCGGTCAGCACCGTGGACTGGACCAACCCCAGCCACACTGTACCGTACGAAGGTAGTGTACTTGCTACTGCCTCACCGGATAGAAACCCCTATACTCCGTACGGTGGCCGCATATCTCGAGACTAACCCGAGATGTCCCACAGTCGACTGCCACATCGAAACCACCTACTCCACGACGACGAACACGTGGACGCCGCTCAGGGTCGTTCGAGACCCATACATGCGCATCCACGGCTCGGCCACGGCGATAAACTACGGCCAGCAGGCCCTCGAGGGCCTCAAGGCCTTCCGCACCACCGACGGCATATCCCTGTTCCGGCCGGAGCGCAACGCCCTCCGCCTCCAGCACTCGGCCGAGATCCTCTGCATGCCCGCCGTGCCCACCGACCTCTTCGTGCAGGCCTGCCGCGCCGCCGTGTGCCTCAACGCCCGCTGGATCCCGCCATACGCATCCGGCGGCCTGTACCTGCGGCCGCTGCTGCTCGGGACGAGGGGCATCCTCCCCCCCGTGCCGGCGGACGAGTACACCTTTTGCGTGCACGTCGGGCCCACGCCCGGGCCCGCGGGCGTCCACGACGGCACGGTGCCCATCCGCGCCCTGATCCTGGACGAGGTCGACCGCGCGGCGCCCAGGGGCACCGGGCACGCCAAAGCTGGCGGCAACTACGCGGGCGTGCTGCGCTGGGGGGTCAAGGCCAAGGCCGAGGGCTTCGGTATTACGCTGCACCTCGACAGCCGGAGCCACGAGGAGGTCAACGAGTTTAGCGCCTGCGCCTTCATCGGCGTCCACTATAACCCGGCCACGTCGGCGGACGAGGGCGGTCCCCGTGACGTGACGCTCGTGGTGCCGGACTCGCCGTGCGTTATCAAGAGCGTGTCCTGCGACAGCCTCCAGCATATTGCGCGGAGCCTCGGGTGGAAGGTCGAGAGCCGAGTCATCCCGTACACGGAGCTGCCGGCCTTTAGCGAGGTGCTCGGTGCCGGGACGGGGGTCGGGGTCACGCCGATTCGGTCTATCACGCGCCGGGTGGCGAAACCGAAATTGCCCGCGGGCCCGCGGGTTTCTTGGGACGAGGCCACGGGATCCGAGACTGTAAAGTATACTGCAGATGGGGATAACAACGTCGGACCGGTTTTCCGCACCTTGTTGACCCAGTTATCAGCTATCCAGCTAGGCCAGGTCCAGGACGATTTCGGGTGGCGCGTCGAGGTGCGGGCCGAAGACGGCCAGGGGCTTTTATAGGTCAGTTCTCGAGTCGCCAACCAGCTACCACAGGCACTACTCCGTACGGATAAAGGAGCAATCGTTAATACACACTTGTGACTTGTCAATTCGAGCGATGACAACATGTTCAATATGAAATCCGTGGTGACGACATGTGACCGTTGTGACGACAGTTTGACACTTTACCCAGTAGTGTTAGAACGTAGACAAGTAGTGTTAGATGGACTTCTTACGAGCCATCACTTTCATCTAGTTCCCATCTCGGGCGATGATTAAAGTTATATGCAAGTTGTTGCCTGCCCCTTAACAACTTTCGGATCCTCCGCAACGACCTAAACAGGACATCCTGCCCTCCCCTCCACCCCCTTTCGTCCTCCCACCCAAACCCTTCGTGCGCTAATATGCTCTGTAGCAGCTCCAAGGTTCCCGGGCTCTGAAGCAATACACCACCTCGATATCCCTGCCCCGTCGTCCCCCCCCTGCTGAAAGTGGTGGTGGTGGTGATGATGAAGGCGGTGGCGGTCGAACTGCTCACCCTTATCATCGCCGTCGCTGTCGTCCATCGTTGCCGCGACCCATGAGTCTTCCATCCGCTCCATCATGTGCGTCAGGACTTCTACAAGGATGCGTATTCGCAGCGCGTGCTGTGGGCCGACACCGCCTCTCCCAGATCTCTGCTCGAGCGAGCTCAGGAATAGCAGTATATGGTCGAGGAAAGTACGGTATACGGACAAGAGGCCGACGTAGCAGGTGAAGAAGGAGACGATGACGGGGAGATCGACCGGCGACGAAGATGACGAGGGCGGGGACGTGGCATCGATACCACTGCTATAGCTACCGCTGCGGCTACGGATACTGCTGCTACAGCTACTTACACCGCCACGGCTACTTACACCGCCACGGCTACTTACACCGCTACAGCTGCTGGCACTGCCACGCGCTGCATGTACACCGGTGCGCGCAGGGGGTGGAGGGATTGGCGCAGGAGGGAGCCCGACGACGACGACGACGACGACGAGATCGAGTGCCGGTGGAACCGTGGTGGAGAATTCAGGGGGGGGGCAACGCGTCCCTGCAGAAGCGGCGCGGTCGGCATGGGCGGCCGGCTGGCTCGTAGCGCACACGACACGTAACATGCATAGCAGCTCAATCATCTTCTCCGAGGCGGAGAGCAGCTTGCCCACAAGGCTGTTGCTAGTACCAGCACTGCCGCCATAACAAGCACCTTCGGTACTTATGAGGCCGGTGCAGTCCGCCGATTCGGCCTCGGCCTCGGAGATGCAGTGCAGGTCGTTAAAGATGGTGGAATGCAGTTCCAGCAGGACCTTCCGGCAGTCGTCGATGGTGACGACAGCGTGCAGAGACTCCTCGGGCTGAGACGGTAGAGAGGAGGAGGATGTGGAAGCACTCGCACCGCCAACTTGAAGCTGCGGCGGGGGCCCATCGCCGAACGTCTCGTCCGAGGCGAGAAAGCCGTGGAGCTGGCTCAGCTGGGCATGTTCGGCGAGGCCGACATCCAACATGGTTCGATTCTCCTCGTGCACGAGCGATTCGTTTTCCGGAGTGACCGGTAGGGTCGGCACTGCTAGCATATTGGGTGTGGACCACGCTGTCGCGCCCAGCATGGTGAAATCGCAAGCCCCAAAGTCGAAGCCACCCAGCTCCATGAGCAGGGCGGCATCCGCAGTATCCGTACCCGCGATGGGGCTATCACCAGCGGGTGCGTCCGAGCCGGTGGGTTGTGGGGCAGCTGGCGAGACGGAGGAGCTGGAGGAGCTGGAGGAGCTGGAGGAGATGGTGATCGATGCTCCCGCACCGCTTGCCTCTACGGGCTTGGTGGCAGACGCCTTCCCCTTGGATTCGCTGCCGGTGCCCCCCCTGGTATGAGTGTTGATATGGCACGGCACCTTGGCCCTCATACATCTTTTGCACGAGCCAAGCGGTATTGCAACGCCGTTGTTGATCACCACCGGGGTCCGTTCGCATCGAAGCTTGTGCTGGTGGCAGCGGGCGCAAGCGAAGCGGCGGGACTGGACGGCGGTGTAGTATTGCGTACCGGCCGGTGAGGCCATGACTAGTAGTAATCGATATCTGTAGATGAACGGTTGCCTACCAGAAGTCGGCAGTCGGCGCAGCAGCAGCAGCAGCAACAGCAGCAGTAATGGAATCGATCTTTAGAAAGCGTCGAGCTCACGTTTCCCTGGAACATTTTGTTTCTTTTCATCTGGATATCCGAACGCACCTCACCTGTGCCTTTCCCTTGTCAAGAGGGAGGGAGTCTTGACTTACTCGTGTCATACTCCACCATCCGCGCTCCCGCTGGTTCAGGGACCAGGGTCGCGCAATGCGCCGTCGTGCGAACCACGATCGGGTACCCCTACAAAGGCAAGGATTCGCCTGCGGCTGTTTCAATCAAAACGTATACCACAGTAAAGTAGGCAATTGTGGACCACCCCCCACACTAATACACCCACTGTCGTACGGTGAGATGACTGCTCACTAGGACACGGTAGCCTCCTTCGGTAGGGCAGGGAGGTATCCTAGGACCTGACGTTAAGGTGCTGAAGACTCTGGGACCAGTGAAGTTTCTTTTGTAGGTCCGACTGACGCCGGACGGTGTGCACCAATCGGCATATATTGTGCCAAGAAGCGGCACTGAAGGAATGGTGCGAGGAGCCGAGGTAGTGCTTCTTCTACAGTTGAGGTCGGTCTCTCTATACTTTACTGTAGCTGAGCAAAGTCCTTGTCGAGTTGAGGGAGAGACGACGTTGAATAGCTTGACAGCACAACTACCGTGTACCTACCTGCATTGACCAAGAAAATAGCAGCAACTACGTGATAACGTACCTACCTGCCCGACATTACTTCGGTATAGGTACCCTCCCCCCCACCCCCCACCTCGCCCAATGCGTTCTAGAACGCCGTTGACGCTTAAAAGGGCTGACCGGGCTGGGCTCCGTGCCGCTAGCTTGTTGAAGATGATTATCACTCCATCTCCGCTCATAGCGTCACCGGGATAGTGTGTTAACTAGTACAATGTGTCATGCATATGTTCCATTTCTCTAATGACGTCAACTGCAAGACACGAGGTCGCAGAATCGCAGGTACGTTGAAAACTCGGCACGAAAGACATGCAGCTGAGATGCAGGCGATGAGGCTCATTTGCTTGCGTTGCAAATCGCCACTTGCAAGATTTGCCGGTGCTCTCGGATGTCTAACGATGTCTAACGATGTCTAACGATGTCATCAGCCCTTGCTATTGGCTTCACCAGCACACTCAGCTTGAGGCCATGCAAAATCGCTTTGTGGCACAGCGACACCACTTTTGAGCATGTGTCTGCTGGCTACGCTCACTGGCTTCTCGGTATGAACTTCTTTTGCACACTAGGCACGCATGCCTCTCAGCTAACATACATCCGCTTCAGCTTGGGTCTTATGTCGTTTGTTCCCTTCCAATCAATGCTCTTGATATTGAATACAACAATCATCATACACCTAAGTTACCTACCTGGTAGTGTGTCACTTTAGTTGAATGCTAGCACCGAATTTGATGCTAAACCCCCAAAGTATCCACATACCTGTCTATTTAAGGCAAGACGACCGGATTAACTAGCATGTTTCTGAGAAACAGGACGTATAAATCATCCATGAAGCATTTCCTACTGTTATTCTAGTTCTAGATATAGTATCTTGCTACGATTAGAGGACGAAAAAGTTGCGGAGGCATAGCTTTAACAAAAGGCTAGCCGTAGCAAGTATAAGCGATGCTATGTTCACTGGTACTGCGGCCGAGGCATCCAAGCGCCGACTCATGAAAGAGTTGACGAAGGCGGCCGGCTTTTAGGGAGAGGCTTTGATCCGACACTATTCGATCGCAGGACGAGGAATTCATTTCGCCGTTCAATTCGCTGCTACAGCTAAATAGTACTCGGATTGGAAGACGAAAGCGTTACCTAGACTTTAATAACTAGTATATCGGCGTATCTAGCTATCTAAGTAAGGGAAGCACGGCAGACACGCGTCCGCGTATCTTCTCGAATTAATTGATTTGACTAATACGAAGTGTTAGAAAGACAATACCCCCTATATAAAGCAGAAAGACCGCGAACAGGTACTTCTTCCCCTTCGGGAGCTGAGTGCCGAGGAGTTACTAGAGAGCTACGACTTCGACCAGTTTAGGCTTATCATCGTTAAAACTTGGTTATACGAGGACCCGATAATAGCAGTGGCGTGGACTCACATAATCTCGGTATTAGTGCGAGCGTGAGATATAGTACTAAGGCTGCAGGCGAGATAAGCAGTACTGACACAGATAACGTGAGTATAAGCGCAGCAGACACAAGCAGTAAATGCAAAGATGACACGATCTCAAGCGCACCAGACGCCACTACTTATGCCTGCTCCGGCGAAGTTAGAGCTGTGCCTGAAGAAACTGAAGATGAGGTCGACAGTTAGGAAGAAAGTCACAGCGCAATCAAGAGCATCCCTCGAGAAGATAATAATCGTTCTTCTGTCGCGTTTACACTATAGAGGATCCTACGGAAACCGCCGATAGGTATTAGACTACTCTATATAGAGTCGGGGGCAACTCAAAACTCGTTATCTCTGTCTAAAGGAGGTAGCAGGATAGACAGTAGTCTCCGATGCTCGAGGAACAAAAATAAACCTGATTCAGCTAATAGGCACGGATTGGCTATGGAACGGCTGAAGAAGTTTACCAAAGTACTGTCAGGCATGACGGCGAGCGGTCTAACTGTAAGGGTTATATAAGGTGGTTGGTGACAACTGGTAGGAGTAGTAGTAGTATGAGTGTAGAAGCTAATTCAATTGATCTATCTAAAAGACCTATTTACTGCTGTGTCTGAACTAGCTGCCTTTATAGTTGTAGAGGCTTATCTAGAAGCTTCTGTTATTACGTGGCCTGTGGACCATACCGTTATACTATTGGTCCGAAGTCTGTTGTAATATCGTGAATACGAGCAGAGTGGCAAATATGTGACGTTATACATATTAACTATTACGTTAGTATCTTACGATATCTGATATCCCCCTTAAGCTATATCCATATAAAGATTAGCTTATAGTTATAGGTGTAGTTATCGGAAGAAGATATTAGTAAATCGTTTATATATGTTTTTATCTACTAGCTTAGTTAGCTAGTCTGCTAGTTGTGCTTTGGTATTTACATAGTGAATAGTTATTCTATTATCCTGTACAGCTTCACGTATAAAGTGATACTGTATATCTATATGTTTTGACTTCTTATAATGGCCGGGGTTTTCGGCTAGTTGCTTACCAGACTAAGAGTCTGTAAGGATAACTGGTATAGCTTTAGCTGGTTTATAGCCTAGCTTAAGAGTATCGTTTTGTAACGGTATAGTCGCGACATACCGTTATAATCCCTAATTGCACACGTTGTTGTAACAAGCTTACTTCAATGGCCGCTTATCTTTTGGCGCAGTGTCGCAATTGGTAATGCCATCCACTGTTGTGGAGCCTATCCTTACAATTATTGAAGTAGCTGATCGAGAGCCGTAGCCCGGTCGGCGACGACGACGCACTGTCGTCGCGACGTGGCCAGCTGCACCTCTGCGATAGTGAAGATTACCGGCGCGCGCGCTAGCGTGACGTCCGATGCCGGCGGCGGCCGAGGATTACTGGCGTACGGCTATAGACCTGTGTGGTCTCGGTTCGGACCACGGTGTGGTTCATTGTAAGGAGGCTTTAGTAAGGCTCCCCCACTACCTAGTCTGGGATTAGGGATTGGGGAGGAGTTGTAACGGTATAGTCGCGACATACCGTTATAATCCCTAATTGCACACGTTGTTGTAACAAGCTTACTTCAATGGCCGCTTATCTTTTGGCGCAGTGTCGCAATTGGTAATGCCATCCACTGTTGTGGAGCCTATCCTTACACGTTTATATAGTTAAATATATTACTTAGGTATATACCTTTAGTAGTAGCTTCTTTCATAGCCATATATTCGGCTTCGCAGGAGCTTAGAGCTACAGACTTCTGGACTTGAGAGTTCCAGCTTATAGCGTTATTTGTATGTTTATCACCTATACACGCTACTAGTCCAGATGTGGACCGTCTTGTATCTAGGCAACCGCTATAGTCTGAGTCTATATAGATTTTTAGCTCGAGGTTATCTCCAGCGCAGTTATATACTAGTTTGAGACTCGGATTTTTTAGTAGGTATCCCCACAATTTATCGAGCTCTCTCCAGTGTTCTTCTGAAGGATTAGCTATATACCTAGATAGTTGGCTTACTTTATAGGTTATATCGAGTCTAGTCTTAAGACTCAGAAATAGTAGGCTGCCTATCTCCTTTTGGAAATTGGCTATACTCTCTTTTAAGGCCTGATTGGTGTTTTTTATAAGCTTGAGTCCTGGAGTGCTAGGGGTAAGCTGAGGGTGTATTCTATCCTTTATATTGAATTTATTTAGCAGTTTCTTAGTATATACTTCTTGTAATATAGTTATCTGCTGGCTTTTATAGTCTATAGTTATTTCATTCCCTAGGAAGGTCCTTACTAGACCTATATCTTCTATTTTAATAGTCTTCTTAAGACTATTAAATAGTTCTTTTAACTGTTCGGCTGAAGGGCTTATAACTAGTATATCATCTACGTGGCACAGTAGTATAATACCTGTCTGTATGTTTATAAATACTCCTTCGTCGTATACGAGTACTATAAAGCCGAGCTTTCCTAGTATTGATACTAGGTATTTATTCCACAGTCGTGGTGCTTGTTTTAGCCCATATAGACTCTTATTTAGTTTAGCTACCTTACCAGCGTATTTGCTATCTTCGTATAGACCTGGAGGTAGTTTTATATAGACTTCATAGTCTATTTTTGAGTGTGCAAAGGCACTCTTTACGTCCTATACTCGGACGTTATACCTCTTATTCACAGCTATAATTAATAGCATATGCCAGGTCTCTGTTCTGCAGGTAGTGCTAAAAGTCTCTAGATAGTCGACTCCTAGTATCTGATTAAAGCCTTGGGCGACCTATCTGGCTTTATATCTTATAGTCTTATCTATATCAGTTACCTAAGAAGGACTGATTATACTAGGGTCTGTTATAGGTTTTTCTTTGAATACCTATCTAGAGCCGAGGGCTGTTTTTCCTATTAGTAACTTAACTATATCGAAGACGAGCTGGTCTAGTAGCTCGCTGACCTCTTCGTAACAAGCTCTTATCCATAGGTCTTTATCGGGACTATTTATAGCTTGTTTATAAGTACTAGGCTCTTTTGTTATAGCTGTTAATATATATAGTGCCACATCTTTTCCTAACAGCGAGCTTAGTATATCGGTTATTACTATGTCTTTTATAGTATATAGGATCCTTTCATGCGACACAGTTATTTCGTCTAAGACCGTTTCCTGGGGTGTTAAGTTATTACCATAGATTATAGTATTACCCGATAAAGGATTATTGTTATTTTTTATAGCCTGTGAAGGCTTATCAGTTATAGTTATATCCTGAATTGTATTGTGTCTTTGGCTAGTAGCTTGCCGAGGACGTAGTTGTCGTTGTTAGGATTCAGACTGAGTTCTTTCCTGAGTAATTATTGGCTTAGTTATAAGAGGAGTAGGGTTCTGTGGTTCGATTTGACTTATAGTCTGCCCCTCTAGAACTATAGGTCCATTATTATCTTCGAGAAACTGTCCTTCTAGTATAGTTATATCTCTGCACCAGACGGCAGTTTTATTAGTTATATCCCAGACTTTATAGTGTTTGTATAATAGGCCATAGCCTATTATAACGGCCTTCGTTATTCTGGCTTCTAGCTTAGTCTTCTGTTTGTTATTGTTATAGTAATAGATACTTCCCCAAGTAACGAGATGTGATATATCTGGTTTATAGTCAAACCATATCTCGTATGGGGTTTTTCCGCTCAGAGAGCTATATGGTGTTATATTATATAGATACGTTACAGCTAGTAAAGCCTCCCCCATAAATAGGAAGGTAGGTTAGCTGCTATAAGAAGCGCCCTGACCTTAGTTATTAAAGTAAGGTTAAGTCTTTCTATAGCTCTATTTGGTTCTTTAGTATAAGCCGGTATCTTGTTATGTAGTATACCGGCCTTATTTAGGCTTATTTCGAATCGTTTATTAACGTATTCGGTACCGTTATCAGTAAAGAACTCTTTTATTCTTTTTCCGTTATGGTTTATAGTAGCTTTTTCTTTATACCTATAAAAGGCGTCTAGGGCTTTATCTTTATGTCTTAGTAACTGTATCTCAACGTATCTGGATTTCTTATCCATAAACGTTATATAGTATCTGTACTTATTATAGGTCGGTTTAAATAGCCCTCCTATATTAGAGTAGACTCTGTCTAGTATACTATAGACCTTTGTATTTGTAGAGGTCTTATTTATATAAGTATAATATTCTTAACTGCTACTATCTAGTACCTTCTACGCTGCCTAACTTTTTAACGGGGCAGAACTGCTAGCTTCTAGCTCGGATACGCGAGAAAGTGCTAAAAGGAGATAACGCTAAGAGGGCTATAATAAGTAGGAAATTATAGGCTGAATAGGGAGATATTAAGCATTAAGCTCTCCTATCTAAATGGTGATATTATACAGCTCCCTATATAGACTGTGTAAACCACCGCAGCAGCTGCAGCAGCGGATGCCACCGGCATCCGGTAAGTGGGTCAGATGCGTCAGCATCTAACCACTACCTACTACCTTTAGCTGCTGCTTCAGTTAGCTATCTTCTTTTTCTTCCTTCTTACTCTTCAAGCCTAGTAATAACAATAGATATATTACTGCGCTTTATATATTTACCGTTACGGTCTAAATAAGGTAATACTAATACTAATTAGTGGTTGAAAACACCACTATTCCTTTCTACGTTCGAGATACCTTATTTACGTATTTTTCTATAGATTAGTAAGGCTTTATCCGAAAACACTATATAACGAATAGTCCCCTACTTACCTACAGGATTATAAGATAGCGACCACGATTTTTCTGCCGACCTTAACTAAGTAGGTCCGCCTAGAAAATCGAAGCTATATTAATACTAGGAACGTCCGGTAATTACTACTAAACGCAGATCCGTCGATTTTTTTTATTTAACACGATTATTTTTTACTATCCCCTATCCTTTATTACGTTTTTTTTATCGCTAGTTAGCGATTACTACCTTTAAAAACACCTCTAGTTATCGCTAGGTCGCGATTACTACCTTTAAAATACCTTTAGTTATTACTAGGTCGCGATTACCGCGCCACGCCGACTCTAGAAATATCTTCGAAACGCCGTTAACGTACCGTTAGCGACGGCCTTAACTTCGTAGGTACCGAGCCCGCTATTATAGGTAAAACACCTCTAAATAACGCCTAATTCCCCTACTACCTTAGTAGGGATTATCGATTTCTATAAGACGCGCGTCCTTACGTAATAGGCCCGTAGCCTATAACTCTAAAGAGTAGTATTTCTAACTCTTTCCCCCTATTTTTCCCTAATTTAGGTTTCAAGTTCTATAACCTAATATTATAGACCCGTTATATATAACCTTACTATTTCTATAACCTTCTATTTTATTACTAATTTACACTAAAATCCAACCTAATCCAAAACTATTACACTTCCCGAACCGGGTATCTATATTTCGCTAGTAGAATACCTTCCCCTCCCTAGTAAACTTTACCTTACCTAATATTACTTAATTTATTTACTCCTTTATAATATATTTACGTCCTCTCCTTTACCTGCCTTTACGCCCTTAGCCCTAGTACCGAGTAGTAAACCGTCTAACGAACATATATACCTCCCTAACTACGGCTACGGAGAAACGCCCGTATTCGAGACGTGGTAATCCTTAACGCTATAGCTAAGGCTATTACTAATTAACCCCCTCCCCTACGGATAACCTACCTATATCCGGCATTCCTTTAGTCGAGAGAATATCCCTTTAAGAGCAGGCTATAGGTCTCCCTATCCCTTAGAAGGCCCGTCCGTTCGTAGACGTAGAGCTCTAGGGAAACCTAGTTTATAATCCCGAAAAACTAGACCCTCTTTATATAACTATAATTATTATCTTTCTTTATAAGACGTACTAAACCGAGGAACTATACGGTCGACTCTTATAGGAGTAGCTCTAACGCGACTTCGAAGAATAGCTAAATAAGATCCTTATAGTAGGGGATAAAGGTATTATTAGATCTTTCCGCGATTTCCTCCGGGTATAAAGAGTCTATATAGAAAAGGATTATAAGCTTATTCTCCTTTACCTCTTAAAATATATTAAGTAGGACGAGTTTACCTTCTAGACCGATATAATAATCTAGGAGGTATCGAAGTCTAGTATAGACTTTACGAAGAACTGCTAAAGGCTAGGCTTTATCGATAACCTATATAAACTACTACTAATCCTACTATAAGTATAACCCCTTCCGCCGGCTATACCGGTATTTTATCCCTAGCCTACGGCAGTACTAATACCGCCGGTAATACCTATACCGCTAGTAATATATATACCTCTAGTATAGCAAGCACCTCCGGCACTACCGGAGCTATAATAACGTTAAATAACCCCGGTATATATACCTATACTACTAGCTAGTATCCCTAGTACCGTCCCCCCTAAAACGCTACTCCTAAGATAACTAATAAACCTCGCTAAACTCTATAACGACGAGATAAAGTATAATAGCGAGATATATAACATCTTAGAGCTAAAGCTTACTATCTTCCGTAATAGCTATTATAAAGTCGGTATTATATAGACGTAGTTTATAGGAGCCTTCTTAGTTATACTAAGAGGCCGAGTAATAGCGTTCTACTATAATAGCGTCTCTAGATCTATATTATACCTCTCTTTCCGCGATATAGTTATACTCTTTAAATAATACTTCGAGATACTATAGAACTACTAGGTATACCTCTCCGAATAGAGAGAGACTACCCTCCTCCGAGTTATCTAACTTAATCCCGATAAAACGAAGCTTTAAGCCCTCTAGATTATACTCGATAAACTCGTAATACTCTAACGAGTATTATTACCGAATAACCCTAGTAATAACTAGTACCTCCGGGACTAAGTCCTTAATATATACCGTGGCGTACCGGAGTATAACCTCTGCCTCTATAACCCGGCTCTAACTTATAAGGGAGTTTATAGTTAACTCCGATCCGCTATTAGCACCTCTACCTTCGCTACTACTATACTATAGTATATAATAGAGGAGGTATAATAGTATTAGACTAACTATAAGTATAATAGGTTTAGTAGGAGTAAACGGTTTACTAATAACCGCTCCGATAGCCGACCTCTACGCTATTATAGCGGCCGTCCCTAATAGTCCGACTCCTTTAGCACCTCGAAGAGGTGCTATATCTATAAGAAGATAGGATACTAGTCTACTAGATATACCCCTAAAGAGAGGCGGCAGGCGTATACTAAGTTTAAGAATAGCTAATACCTATAAGACGTATTAGAGCCTATAGAAAAACTATATAACTAATTCCTCTCTTAAAATTAAGGGGTCGAGGAAGGCGTCTCTATTAACGAACCGTCTAATAAGGATAGTAACGAAGATATCTATTAGTTTCTTTAGTCTAATATTACTAACCCTAAGGATAACTAGTTCTACGTTTCTTACTTTAATACCTATATTAATAGAGATAATACTATATCTACCTTAGCTAACTAGTTAACCTTCTACGCTATTACTAAGGAAGATACTATTAATATACTATTTAAGGAAACGGTATTTATACTCGATAGTAGATATACCGCGGAGAAGTTCTAGGGGATTATACTAGATACCGGCGCTGCCGGCTTTTTAACGGCTAGCTATCCCTAATTCTCTATACTCTAGAAGCTACTCCCGTCTATTACTATAGATACTATAATAGCAGGAGAAGTAATAATTAAATTCGGAAACGGAGATATTATTAACTTACTTAGATTAATCTACGTCCCTATACCCCTCGGAATAATTATATTCTACGTTATTCCGGCTAATACCCCTTTTCTACTCTATATCTAGGATATAAACCGTATATAAATATACTTTAATAACCTAACTAATCTAATATATAAGGATAACCGTTTAGTCCCCGTTATCTATAAATAGGGTTACCCCTAAATACTACTCGAGTAATAGTAATAGCGTCTAGAATAGATATTCGCTTAGTACCTTATAGATACCGAGCTTAGACTACTATACCGCCGGTTCGGCTACCCTTCCGTTTAACGCCTATATAAGGTACTACGGTAGTTAGGGTACGAAGTCGAAGTAAAGTTACTCGAGTAACTAACTAAATACTATTACTAGTACTAGATATATAGCCGAGCTCTATACCGATTTAAGTTCACGATTAAAGATAACTGCAACTTTAACTATAAGGTTATCGTAGATATTATATACCTAAACGGTAATAAGCTAGTCCTTTATATAATAGATACTACTACCGCTTTCTAAATAGCTCGGTTTATAAATAACGTTACCGCTAAGTATACCTAGGATACCCTCCGGCTATACTAGATCGATATATACTAGGGACTACCTAACTAGATCGTTATAAATACCGGTAATAACTTCTACGCTATAAAGTTTAACTAAGTAGCGTAGTCGATATCTATCTCTATTAAGGAGGTTCTAATCGAAGCCTATTATAGTATTAGTAAGGTTAAGAGGTATTACGTACCCCTCCGGCGCGCGTACGATATTATCCGTGCCGAATCCCCCTCTTAACCCCTGAAATATTACTCTAGTTAGCCGTTAAAGCAGTTAATAATACTGCTAGACTTAACGGACTTATCCCTACCCTCCTCGTCTTCGGAGCATATCCGAGGATAATAGATAATTTACCTCCTTCCCCTAATATTATATAATACGCTACTATAGTACGTATAGCTATAAAGGAGGTGCGACGCCTATACGCTATAAGGTAGGTTATAGATACTCTCGTAACCCGTAACGGTCCCTAAACGCTTAGCACGCTAGACCTACTAATCGGATCGCAGGTCCGCGTATAAAGAGAGAAGAATAGCTAGTAGGGACTATTCCGTCTTATTTTAGTTAATAGAGAGAGTTATATTATCGATTACCCGCGCGGTATAAGAATATTCAGGTTAACGGTTATAAAACTATACCTAAAAAATACCTAAAACGCAATTAACGACCTATTAACCCCTTTCGATAACGGGTAATAATAAGACTAACTAGCTTAGTACTAACCTTAATACCCTTCTCTCCCTATATAAATACCTAATACCCCTATACCCCGTTAGGATACTTCTCTAACCCCTATAAAGGACGAATCTAAGGCTAAGGACGAGATTATTATCGCTACTACCCTAATAACCCCTAAAGTATTAACCCCTCTAAGGCGACCCTGTAAAAGACTACGACGCTCCCTATAACCTTACTAACTTATAGTATACTAGTAAGAAACAGATATACTACCGCTCGGAGTCTACCTTACTAGTAAGGAGGAGGCAAATATAATCCTATCTCTATAGCTATATAAGGATAGCGTTATTACTACCCCTAGAAAACCCTTCGACCTTTCTACCGAGAAGGAAATTTAGGGCCTTATTAATACTAGTATCTTTAGATTTAAGGTTTATAATAAGAAGATCTATAGGGAATAACGCATCTTTAAGTCTCGAATCGTTAACGAGATTAAGGGTAAGATAACGTAGCTATTCGAGAAGTTACGGCTAGTTATTTAGGGGTATAGAGATAACGGTAAGGAGGCTATCCTAATATAGTCTCTAACGATCTAGCATACTAGTTAGAGACTTATTCTAGCTATTACCCTATTACTGCTATAAGAGGAGGACTTCCTATTATAGCTACGTAATATTACGCAGGTATATACCTAGTTAAAGATACCCCTAAATCGGGTAATACTAGTATAACCGCCTATCTAAATCAGGCACCTATACCCTCTAGGGATAATTATAACCGTTATCAAACCCCTATACGGTATTGTAGAGGCTAGAACGTATTAGTAGGCTACGTATAGCAAGTATTATAAGGAGAAGCTCTAGATAGAGACCTCTACCTATAACCCCTGCCTACTATTATCTACCCCTAAAAATCCGAACTTCGGTATTATTAGCATGCAGACTAACGATACTATCGGTCTAACGGATATTTAGTTCTCCCTCGTCGAAGACGAGGAACTACGTAAGGCAGGCTTTATAGCTAAGGATAAGTAGCTGCTATCTATTAACGAACCTCTAATCTTTAACGGAGGTATCGTTATATACTATAATAATAACCTCGTCCTTTAATAGAAGGACTAGGGTAGAAAACTGTAACTAATCGACCCTACGTCCGAAATAGCACGTTAGATATACGTGTAGTAACGTGCCCGCGGAGTATATATTGCTTTAGTCTGCTAACCGGAAGTATACTTCGACCTCTTAGCAGCTATATAATACTAAGACCCTTCTACTAAAGATATTACGGCCCTAAATAAACGTATTTAGTAGTAAATAGATAACCTAGATAGGGGTCTAACGTTTATCCCCCTAGATCTATCTATAGCTAAGTTATTTATCTTCGTTAATAGATCCTTCGCTAATAATAAGGATCTTACCTTTTAACTTAGCTTCCTTATTATTCTCGCTAATAAAGATATCGATACTAAGCATAGCTAATTTACTATACGCGGTAATATCATTTACTTTAGCTTAACGAAGAGTAAGCGCGTTATACGGAGCGTGCTAGCCTCCGAAGTTTATAGTATAATATCCGGTATAGATATAGCTTATATCCTTGCTATAACTATCTAGAAGGTTATATAATAACTAAATACTCTAACGATCTTAACGATCGTTTATACGGACTTGTACTCGCTATACGAATACCTCGTAAAGCTCGGGACTACTAAGGAAAAACGCCTTATAATAGATATTATAGCGTTACGGCAGTTATACGAGAGACGCGAGCTATTCGAGGTCCGTTAAATTAACGGTAGTAATAACCTTATAGATACGTTTACTAAGTCTGCTAGGAATAAGATATTAGAGGTTCTTATTAGCAATAACGAGGCTATAATCCGAATAGATAAATAGGTTACGCGTACCTAGATTAGTAGCGTTTTACGGTATTTCTTATATTAGTTTCTTAATACGGCATTTCCGACTATAAAACAGAGATTGCCAGTGTATAAACTACCGCAGCAGCTATAGCAGCGGATACTACCGGCA
This sequence comes from Arthrinium puccinioides, assembly GCA_022414665.1. NCBI lineage: Eukaryota > Fungi > Ascomycota > Sordariomycetes > Amphisphaeriales > Apiosporaceae > Arthrinium > Arthrinium puccinioides. Next base: position 1,408,607 of record JAIUNF010000004.1, read on the forward strand.
TCCGGTAAGTGGGTCAGATGCGTTAGTATCTAACCACTACCTACTACCTTCAGCTGCTGCTTCAGTTAGCTATCTTCTTTTTCTTCCTTCTTACTCTTCAGGCCTAGTAATAACAACAGATATATTACTGCGCTTCATGTATTCACCGTTACGGTCTGAATAAGGTGATACCAACATAGACAGCTACGGCCTCGCTACGTGGATAACTATTTAGGAAGGTATATTTAGCTTTACGTGGATATCTCGTTTAACCGACGAATAACGTACAGTTTAGATAGAGGATATCGAGCACTTCGATAATGGGTAACAGTAGCGCTACTGGATTCTCAAGTATAAGCAGACTATTTTCTCCTCCCCCACCCCGGGACGATTTATACTATGTTCCGGGTTCGTCAAGCGCAGATATTCGGGCTTGGTAGCCATATCCTTCAGTAGTCTAGCGTTCATAAATGGTGGGAAGTGGTTAGTAAGCAGATCGACGCTCCGAACAGTACCAACGAGGACATATCAGATGTCGAGAAGTGGATTTTGCTAATGGAGGGTCTCATAACAAACAGGTTAGAACGCGCCGGCGTAATGGCCTCCGAGATGCGAGAGTGACTCCCTAGTATAGCCAACTCATAAACAGCCTGAACAGTTAGCATCACGAGTCTATCCACTCCTCTTTTGATACAAGTTTAGATACGGACTAGTCAAGATCCAAATCATCACCGAGTTCGCGCTTCAATATATGTTCAATATGGCCAAAACCGAAGCAAAGGCCGCGGCTTAAAGTAAAACCCGACAACAAAGCGGTTCGAGATGCTCAGTCCGTCAGGAATACATAAATCATCAAGGTAGGATGAGAGGCGAATGTGGTCGCGAGGAGGCAGCAGAGTTTAGCAGACAGGCAGCAATCTAGGATAGTAGATTGCAGCAGCAGATATAATGAAAACATAGAAGTAGGAGACAACAAACAACAGCGAACTGAAAGGAGTAAATCTTAGATAATAAACACTCTGCCTGTTACTTCAAACCCAAGAAAGCCACAACTGAAGCCTAAATCGTAGATCACATCACGTATGTGAGTCGGCCTGGAATTTTAGCAACCCGCCAATGGCTCACAAACTAGTCATCAGCTTTCCCTTGCCCCAACTGAATTAGAAATCTCCAAATGCGCTTGGACTGTGTCGAGACCTTCTTCGAGACCTTCTTCGAGACCTTCTTCGAGACCGACGTGCCAGCGTCACTAATAACTACGACAGACCTTAGCACTACCAACAAGGCGTCTAGCACCACTGCCGTACCAGCAACAACGACTACGCCATCTAATGGGATAGAGACTCGTGTGTGTGCCAATAATTTCCCTCCTTCGCAATTAAATACTGACAACTGTATGAAATAGCCGCCCCCACGTAGCCCAACATTGTAGGCAACTGCAACGCATTCGACCTGGTCAAGCCCGGGGACAACTGCGCTACCATCGCTAGCTCGCATAGTATCACGCTTGTACAATCCCTGGCGTTCAACCCTGCGGTCGGCTCGAGCTGTGACGGGCTCTGGCCTGTGTCTCCATCCTTGGCATGACCCCCCCCTCATTCGACGAGTATCCAGCCCGACAAGTACCCAGCCCGACAATGGCGTGAAGACGCCGACGCCGACGCAAGCCGGCATGATTTACAACTGCAACAAGTTCTATTGCGTCGAGAACGGTCAGACTTGTTTCTTGTCATGGCGTGCTGGCGGTAGTCCCAAAGTGGCTGAGCTGTGCCTCTTTTGACGGAGCCAGATCCTGGATACTAGTGGATAGGTTACTACTCCTCTTCCTGTTCCTGTTTTAACGGTACAAAGAACGTTGGATGCATGATGAGGAAGGATGCAGACGTGTCTAGCGTACCAGTGATAATTCTAGAACGGACGCCCTTTCCAAGAGCAAGCCGGATGATACAAAGGGCTTCCGGCGCTGCAGGGCTCCATAGCTACTACCCCCAGATCACTAAGTGGGCAATATTAGCTTACTGCGTAGATTGGTATCGTCAGATCGTACGATACTTTCCTGGCGGTTGTGCCTATTCCGGTGAGGTGCAGCCTGCGAGAATAAACAAAGTACTTGGTACCCATGCATTCATTACCCACTCACCCCTCCTTGCTCAGCACCGGCTGGGAGCTAGTGAGCCCTGGTCGGCCCGCCCTCGGGTACGGGGCGAGATCCACCCACCCACTGAGGCTTCGTAGGGCTTAGCTTTCTCAATACGTAGTAGTACCTGTAGGCAAACGTGGTAGATTTTGAGTGTGTATTCATCTAGATACTAGGGTCTATGAGGGATTATGCGGTTGACCGTCTTGTCAGGTGTAAAAGACCAGGGTCTCGCATCTGGCCACATCGGTAAACGTGAAATACTGAAGGTGTCGCTTACGAAGTATACTTGTGCTAGCGCCAAGAAACAGGGATAAGGTACGCTAATGCAGGTTGCTTCTACCGTGTACACAGTAAGAGTCACCGCACAGTACCTGCCAAAGTTGGTTGACAAGGCTTGGCACGCGATGTAACCTTCCTTTTGTGCAACTCTTCCCGTCAACCGATAATCTCTTGCCGCAGGTCTTGGTACTGCTTATTATCATCATGCCTGGGGTTTGCCCTACCAATTGGTTGACATACTATGTACAGGCACTCTCTTTACATGCGGAGTCCGCGAAGCTATTACTACATTTTCGGTTAAGACGTACCAGGCGTGCGGTGAGCATGTGACATTATTGTTTCTGCAATGAGATCGAACGAGTTGCCAAAAGCATCAAAACTTCTTCATGGGATGTTTGCAACGATCTCTAGTTGAAATCGGTCCAGTCGAAACAGGTCTGCATTAATGAGGCTGGTCTGATGCTGTATTGCTTCTGAAATCAAAGTTATGTTACTCAAAGTGTCAACAGTCATGAGATAGGGGCATTTCTGCATGTGTTAGTATCACCTTATTCGGACCGTACGGTGAATACGTGAAGCGCAGTAATATATCTGTTATTATTACTAGGCCTGAAGAGTAGGAAGGAAGAAAAGAAGGTAGCTAACTAAAGCAGCAGCAGCTGTAGGTAGTGGTTAGATGCTGACGTATCTGACCCACTTACCGGATGCCGGTAGCATACGCTACTACAGCTGCTACGGTGGTTTACACACTAGCAATCTCTGTTTTGTGGCCAAAAATGCTAGACTAGGGAAAATGACATAAGAAACACCGTAAAACGCCACCAATCTAGGTGCGCGTAACCTATCTATCTATTCGGATCACAGCCTCGTTATTACTTATAAGAACCTCTAACATCTTATTCCTAGCAGACTTAGTAAACGTATCTGTAGGGTTATTACTGCCGTTAATCTAACGGATCTCGAATAGCTCGCGCCTCTCGTATAACTGCCGTAACGCTATAATATCTATTATAAGGCGTTTTTCCTTAGTAGTCCCGAGCTTTATAAGGCACTCGTATAGTAAGTACGAGTCGGTATAGACGATTATTAGGATTATTAGGGTATTTAGTTACTAAGTAACCTTTTAGATAGTTATAGCGAGGATATAGGCTATATTTATACCGGATACTATACTATAAACCTTAGAAGCTAGTACGCTCCGTATAACGCGCTTACTCTTCGTTAAGCTAAAGTGGATAATATTATTATATATAGTAAATTAACTATATTTAATATCGATATCTTTATTAGCGAGAATAATAAAGAAGCTAAGTTAAGAGGTAAGATCCTTATTATTAGCGAAGGATCTATTAATAAAGATAAATAACTTAGCTATAGATAGCTCTAGGGGAATAAACGTTAAGCCCCTATCTAGGTTATCTATTTGCTACTAAATACGTTTATTTAGGGCCGTGATATCTTTAGTAGAGGGGTCTTAGTATTATATAGCTGCCGAGAGGTCGAAGTATACTTCCGGTTAGCAGACTAAAGTAATATATACTCCGCGGGCACGTTACTATACGTATATCTAACGTGCTATTTCGGATATAGGGTCGATTAGTTATAGTTTCTTACCCTAGTCCTTCTACTAGAGGATAAGGTTATTACTATAGTATATAACGATACCTCCGTTAAAGATTAGGGGTTCGTTAATAGATAGCAGCTACTTATCCTTAGCTATAAAGCCTACCTTACGCAGTTCCTTATCTTCGACGAGGGAGAACTAAATATCCGTTAGACCGATAGTATTATTAGTTTATATACTAATAATACCGAAGTTCGGATTTTTAGGGGTAGATAATAGCAGGCAGGGGTTATAGGTAGAGGTCTCTATCTAGAGCTTCTCCTTATAATGCTTGCTATACGTAGCCTACTAATACGTTCCGGCCTCTGCAATACCGTATAGGGGTTTAACGACGGTTATAATTATCCCTAGAGGGTATAGGTGCCTAATCTGGATAGGCGGTTATTGTGACGATCAGCTTATTATATAAGGTATAGGACCTATATAGGTTCCGTACCTATCCCGTATATATACTACCTCCTTTTAATAACAGAAAGGACAAGCGTTAGTCTTATCCTAACACTTACCTATACTATTAATCCTACCTAATTATACCTGTAACCCTTATAATTCTAACGCTTTTACTAAATAATTACTTAGGCTATTAATAATATAGCTTCTACCTCGGGTTCCTCGTTAAAACCGGTACCTAAGTTATCTTCTAAAAGGGCTCCTCTAAGTCGCCTACCTACGGTCCTAGACCTAGTTCCGGAGGATATATCCGAAGACCTAGTAATCCTATTAGGTAGTGGAAGTACTACTATTCCGCTAGCGGTATCTAAGCTAAACCCTAGCGGAAACCTAGATTTATCTAATACCTTAGGTCTCGGAAGTAGTAGTATTACTAGAGCCTAGTAGGAATATAAGGAAATTCGAGAGCGATATCGAGCTAGTAAACGCGCCCTTACGTCCTTATAAGTAAAAGATATAATAAAATCCTATAAAGCACTTTTATAACTAAAAGGAAAATCTAAAAGAACTAATAATTTAGAGGCGGGGGATAATAGAGACCCTAATAATTCCTTATCGGACCTATTTATTAGAGATAACTTATATTCCTCGGATAGTTCGGACTCTAGTAGTTATAGTTAACGATATCGGAAATTACGGCGATACTTTAATATTAGAAAGCTTATTAAGTTCGACTATCCTAAGCTATTTACGGACTTTACTAATTCGAAATAGGAAGGATAGATCGCCGAATATAAGGAGATTTTTAAAGGTTCGGTAAAAAAGTTCCGAAACGGTTATAATAAGATTATCTTTACTAAAAATAAGATAGATTAAGGCGTAAAATAAATATATAGAGTTTATAAGTAATTTGCGGACCCTTTGGAGATAGAAAATATTACTTCTAATTAGGAAGACTTTAAGGCCTAGATAAAGTTAATTATCTATTATTCGGTAAATCTAGAGGCGATCCTTATAAAATAGTTTAAAGATATAAAGTAACGACCGGGTTAAGACCCTTAGGCCTTTAATATCTATTTAGCCTCTTTTAAGTAATAACTCCTACCAAAACCGGAAAGGGATTATACGTATTCCTACTTCGCTAAACTCCTTAATCCTTTAAGGGATATTATTACTACTTATACCGATAAACTCCCTTAAAAACGAAATAATATAGTTAATACCGCTACTCGAAGGTAAGAGCTTTTTAGTAAGTATAACCGAGAATTATATCCTAAGGGAAATTCTAAAGAAAGCTCGGCGAAACGTGCTAAAGAAGATAATAATAATAATTATAATAACTTTAATAAGCGAACTTAAAATTTAAATAATTCGAGAGGAGGATACGGTAATAGAGGTCGAGGACGCGGCCGAGGTTCCTTTTATAGTAATTATAAGGGAGGTATAACGGGCAAGGCTCAAAATCTAGTAAGGATAAGGTGCAGATATAATCTATATTAAACTAAGGAGAGAAGAACTATCTATCTAAGTAAGAGAGAGAGAGCAGAGATATACCTGCTCTGTACCTTGGTACCTCGCGGTATCTAGCTAGTCTAGATGCGATAGCGGAGGTGCTTAATCTAGGTATATCTTTAGTATACTTTATTAAGGTTTTTAGCTATACTTTAGTAAGAGAGGGTTTTAGTATTCTAGAGTAGCGCTATAGCTGGGATATCCCTAGTATATATCGTAGACTCTCGGAGTTCCGGATATTAGTTATAACGATCTGCTCCTATGTCCTAGAGCTGCTCTAGAGCTATAACCTAGTAGTATAGCGACGGTTATAACCGTTACCCTATATAGGCCTTAGGCCTATAATATTACCTCCCCGCCCGGCGTTGAATTTTGGTACTCGGAGCGTGCTTCTAAGTACTACTCCAGCTCTAAAATTACTAACGTTATTATCGCGTCTAGCCCTACTCTATAGTAGAGATAATACCTTTAATTATAGTGCGTCTATTATCGCTGCAGCTAATCGGAGGCCTGCGTTAATAATTAGCTTAGGAGTATATCCCTACTAGCTACGGCTAATTAGGATTTTTATATCCTCTACGCGATTAGCGCGTAATTAGCGCGTAATTAGCTAGTCCTCTAGCTACCGGTAAGTTATCTATATAGCTAACCTCTTACTCTATCCTCCGTCCCTCTCTTAACTCTAGTCGGTAATAGTCGATCTAATAACTAACTAGTAAGTCTAACCGTTTCTCCTCCTATCTCCTAAGCATCTTCTTATTAAGATTAAAGTAGCGCCTTAGAATATTATCCCTTTAGATAAGGTCGTCCCGTTAAACGAATACCCTAACCGTATTAATAATATCTCTTATTTTAAATACGTAGCGCGCCTCGCTAAATATCCGCGTACGTTCTATTTACGTACTAATAGTAAGTTAACTGCTTCTCCCCTACTCCTTTTCGATACTAACTCTGCTTTTATTAGATAAGGGCAAGCGTTATAAGGGTTATTCGTTTACTACTAGAGGTAATTCCTCGGGTTATCCGTATACTCCTATAAGTAATCCTCTCCTTCTATAGTAAATCGTAGCTAAAAAAAAATATAGCTACTAATAGACCGCGAGTTAAGAGGCGCCGTTAATTCTCTAGCTAAGGCGGCCCTCTAGTATAATTATAATAACGAGTATAAGTCCTTTTATAAAACTCGTAGCTTTATTCCTGCTAACGAGATACGTAGCTACTATTACTAACTAGAAGGAGGTAGGTACTCTTACTATTAAGTCTCGCGCTACTTTTAATAAGTCTAAGTTACGTGCGCCTAGTACTCCTAGCGCTAGTAGTACTTCTTCTCTATAATAGCGCTAGGCTATCGACTACTATATAAGTTTCTTCTTAAAATATTTTCTCGCTACTCCTTTCTTACTAACCCCCTTATAGGAATTAGTAGAAAAGAAGTTAGACGTCCTTAATAGATATCTTAGTTATTTAGTTAAGCTTATAGAGCAATTTATATTTATAACTACTCCTTCCGTTAGTAGTAGAGTTAAGAAGCGTAAGAATAACTAAGTAGTTACTTAATACCCCCCTTCTCCTTCTAAGATTTGCAATATTCTTCTAATAATCCTAGTTAAGGATAATAGAGAGTTCCTATAAATTAAATATAATACTAACTATAATATTAACTACTCGCTATATACTCTTTCTATATTCTACTCGTACTAGGAAGCTATTTTCTTATTCCGAGTTCCTCGTTTTAGAATCGCGACTAGACTATCGTTATTATTAATTAATCTATATTTTACTTTAAATACGTTTAACGCTTCTATACTCTCGATCTTTTCGAGTAATTCCTAGGTAGGTTCCTAGTAATAAGCCTATTTAATAAGTACTTAACGGATAGTTCGTTTTCTAGGTCCTAAGAGCTTCTTTATTCGTGCTCGTAAGATGCTCTCTACCCCCTATTCTTCTTAGTCGGGGTTAGCGTATAAGATAAGTAATAGTAGTCTAGTATCTAGGTTAATCTAGGATAGTAAGGGGTTTATAGCTGCTCTTATAAGCAAATCTATATAGAAGCGGCTATATATCCCCTTAGGAATATCTAGTTCTACTACGTATAAGCTAATAACCTTTATTACTATATACTTAGAGTATAGCTAGGCGAGTTTCTTTAATAGCTAGCTCGTTACTATATTCTTTAATAATAGCTATACCTTATCGTTAACCTTATAGCGGATAGAGGGAGATCTCCGCTAGTTAGCAGATTCCTTTATACGCTATTATATAGCCGCTATAGCTACTTAAGTAAAGTCTTATACCTCGCGTAGTTTTACTACGAAATCGTCCGCTCTCTTTCTCGGTTCTATAGTAGGGACTTTGCTAGGATCTAGGGGAACGTCTTAAATTAGGTTAACGTAGTAACCGTAAAGGAGGTAAAATAGACTTAATCTAATAGACGAGGTATCCTTATTATTAATTACTATTATCGTACTAGGTAGTAGTATTACCTAGTCGAGCTACGTATAAGTAACGAAGGCGCGTAAATACGTAAGCACTTCTTAGTTAGCATGCTCGGTCGCTCTATCGGTCTCTAAGTAGTAAGCCGTACTTAATCGTTATGTTAGGCAAAGGCCCAATGGGTGGCACCATTGGGGACCAATAGCCCCGCCATTGGTCAGACAACTGCGCCTCAACCGTGGCACCAATTATGGGCCGACGGCGCCACAATTGGTGGCCACCACATACACAACTCCATAGCTCCGTAGTACCTGAATAAAACAGAGACAACTACAACAACAAGCCTACCACTTGGTAGCATCTCCGGGCCGAACCCGGGACCATACAATACACAAACAATTGTTTCCCACCCCCAGACCCAAGAAGACAATCCCGAAAGAGCTGCCGACCGCTTAACTGCGTTCGAAACGAGCTCTAACAAGGAACCAGTCGACCCCCAAACAAGACAGGCTAACACCAACCGACAGAGCCGCAGGAAACACCATAACCAGCACAGGTATAGGTCGCGAAGACAGCGTAACAGACTTAAGCAATCCACCGTAACACAAACGAGACAAGAAGAACCAAGATATCAACACAGCTATAAGACCAACTAAACACCGAAATCACACCTTACCTAACCACATCCAAATCCCAATTTTCCTCCTAAACCGCAATTGTCCCAAACCTACTCCTACGGCAGCATATAATAAGGAAAGCACATAACACTACACGCCCCTTCCTAACAGTTATAACCCTCTCACAAATCAAGCACGCACAAATCATTTTCCAAAAATCCTGTGCATACTAACCAATCGGCAGCCACTACTAAGGCAGCCCAAAAGCAAACCACATAACATCCAACGTTAATAGAGACTACTAGAGAGAGGGACTTATTAACGTCTGCTAAGTAACAGACTTCTACCTGGACTACTCCGAGATATTACCCTGGGTCTAGAAGCTGCCCGCAAATACCATACAGATAGTAGTAGGGTATGCTATAGGAATTGATAAAGAAACAATCTATCCCACAGCTAACCTAGACCCCAACGAAGCAATATCGACAAGAAGAACACCGTTAGGAGACACACTATACCTAATCGAATAGGCTATTAACCAGTACTAGCTACGATAAGCACTTAAGAGAGCATTAACATTCATAGCAGACGTACTAACAGTACCGGACATTTTCAATAAGAATAACGTCTTATTCCGCACGCCATTAAGACCCCCCAACCATCCCACACCAACAGGGCACAGATATCGAGGCAGCAACACTCAGGCTAGGGCACAAAGTCATAGCCGAGGACACAAGACTCAGATAAGCAAGGAGATATAACGACCTATCTCCCTTAGCAGGCAAATAAAAAGCCGCTATAACAACACTAAGTACACCATCCCTAAGACCAATTTCCCCCCTTCGCCTCAGAAACCCGCGCGTAATAACACTGTTACTAACTGCACAACACTCCCTAACAGACAGCGACCTTAGCTCACTGCCATCAGCATTCAACAAGCCCGCACCAGCGGAAGGACAACAAAAACCCATCGAAAGCATAGCAGACCAAGATAACCAGGAAGATACAGGCCTAAGCCGACAGCTACTAATAATTCTAGCGTTTACACCCGAATAAATAGCTCGCATTACCGAGATTTCGGCAGCAGTAACCGCAGTAATAAACGCTCAAAACGAGAGAATAATAAACACGGTAATAACCGCAGCTAATACCCTCGAAACGGCAGCTAAAAAGAAATCGACTAACAACTAGAAACTCCGCACAATCGGCTATTTCCAGCCAGATCTGCCCCTAACATACGGAGGAATAGATTATATAATAATAGGAACCGACGTTATATAGAGAAACGTATACTCGTTCATTAACTTAGCTAATAACAATATTAGCGAAGACGAGACAAGATAAGAGGAGTTTTGTACCAATTTTAGGCAACTCCTACAAGGCTTAGCAGCCGCATAGTACAGTATATTAGACGACAATAATAAGTACTAGATAAAGATAAGCAAGGAGTATATAATACTTAAGCTAACGAGACGATTCAAAATCGACGAGATAGACGCACTAGCAAGAATTAACAAGTCCCACTTCGGCGCGGCAGAGGTCGTCTCTAAGAATATTAGAGATTAGGCACTTAACGTAATTAGAGACTGCAAGGCCTACGGCTTTATAATACTAGTCTAATAGATATCCCAACTCTACCTCCTTCTATACCCCGACCTACGTTAGCTCGTCTTAAAACCGTCCAACTTAGTTAGCCTCGAGAACTGGATAACATATATTAAGGAGAAACACTCCGTTTACAAGGCAATACTAATAGCCAACGGAATGCAGTAACCCCCTCCACAACCACTAGCAGCAGTGCCGTACTAGTCAATTAATAATATACTAATTAATAACCAATTGCAGTCCATCGCTACCCCACCCCAACAGAGAAAGATTACCGCCAACACAGCGTACAACACAGGCGAAGAGGAATATAATAAGTTACAAGATAACGATTCCTACTAGGGCAACGACGGATATAACGACTACCGCAATAACACTTACCGCAGAGGTAGCAGTTTCAACCGCGGCCGCGGAAACAACTACAGAGGCGGAGCCAATAGAGGCAGCCTCGATAACAGGCCCTAACAGTTCAACCGTAGCTATAACAACGCCCTATACCGCGGAAACAGCAATAGAGGATTCCGTAGCAGAGGCAACGGCTATAGAGGATATAAAGGTAACTAATCACGCGGAAGAAGCAACTACGGCTTCAGAGGGAACGACAACAGAACCTTCCGCCAATAGATCCGCCCTACACAACCAAGACGTTTTAGCGGCGCCTATATAGTAACAGAGGAGGAAATTCTACTAGACGCTAACGACGAGCACTTAGCAGAGCAAGAGAACGAGCTATATAACGATAGCTATATTATAACGGATAAGTTTACCCAGAACGAGACAGACGAGACTACCTCGTACATTACTTCCCAGAATAATAATAACGGTAACTTATATCTTGCGACCCCCTATAACGTGAACCACACGGATAATAACGTAAAACACCCATACCGCAAATACGGATAAGACTTCGCGTCACGATCCAAAATATTCGTCTACGTCTTCGCAAACACCTATATAACACCGAAGCCGCCTAGGACAGGACCACTTACCGAGACAGAAGAGAACTATCCCAGCGTACAGGTAACACTATACGAACAACAACACGAAGACGAGAAACAAGCCGTAATAGCCCCAGTTAACGTATACAACACCCAGGCAGAAGAACAGGCAACACAAGACGAGACGGGATACTACAAATCCCTAACAATACTAAACGAACCTATAAGGCCGCCGCAAAACAGACAAGCAGCACTCTCTAAACACATATACACAAAACTGAAGGTGCTAACGGACAACGGAATATCCACAATATACGCCGACAGCGGCGCGTCCGACTATATAGTCAGCCAAACGTGGCTCGACGAGCACATTAACTTCTATAACCTAAATATAGAGAGCAAGTTCGAGGTACGAGGAATAGGAGGAGTACGAAGGCTAACTAAAAGAGCAACGTTTACGGTTAAAATACCGGGCACAAATAGCCGCGGAAGGCTAGTAACAATAAGAACAGAAGTTACGGTATAGATTATTAACTCACTACCCCTAAACGTGCTACTCGGAACAAACTAGCTACAGAGGATAGGCGTAATAATCGACTTCACAGGAAACACGATAACAATTCCACAGGCAGTTACAGACATAGGATCCAACACAGACTTCACCACCGATATCGAATATACCAGACCCAAATCACGAATAAACCGAAGGGTAATAATAAGAAATAACATAATAATCCCTCCAAACTCGATATAACAAATCCCAGTCTACTACGTAGACCTGCTAACAAACGAGTTAGGCTCAAAACACAACTATATATTCACTACGTTATAAGGAGGAATTCAAAACCACCTACTAATAAGAACCACGGATAAGGTAGCTATATATATTAATAACACGGCATAACCGGTAAAACTCCGAAGAAACTAAAGAATCGGAAGAATCGAAGAGTATAACGACGACGACCACATACCGGTATTATAGGAAAAAGCAATAATAGCCAAGGCAGCCGTAGCAATTAACAATACCCCGGAAAACGAGCATAACGAGACATAACACGACCTATACTAGCTTACGAGCGAATTCGACGTGTCAGACGATATATATAGTGTGCTTAAGAACGATAAGTTCGATATAACGGAGGTATATAAGACTATCCGCGGGATAAAGATCAGAAGCGACGAAAGAATACTATTGCTAGGAGCACAGAAGCCAAATAACGTACTAGAAATCGTCTTATTATAGGGAGTATATATAGCGGCAGCAGATAGAGACTTCGCAAGGCGAGCGAAGAGGATCGTAGACGAGTTCGACGTGCTTTAGCACGATAAAGGTATTATCGACCTCCTAGAAGACGAGAAAATAACAGTAGAACTGCGCCTAAACTAGGCCGACTATAAGATATTAGCCAAACCCTACCTACTAGGCCTAGAAGAGAGAAAAGTAGTAGACGAAATCCTCGACGGAATACACGATAGAGGACGCCTCGAATAGATATAGAAACCTATACCGTTCGGATCCCTATTATTTGTTATATAGAGAATCGTAGCCGGAAAAAGAAAAGGAAGAGTAGTTATCGACCTAAGACTAATTAATAAGCTGGTAATCCCAGACGTATACCCCCTACTATTATAGTAAGAAATTATAGCTAACTTAAGGGGCAAAAGGTTTATAACTATAGTTAACGGCTCTGCCTTCTTCTACTAATTACCGGTTATAGAAAGATATAGGGACAGAATAATAATAATCTTACTAAGAGGATTAGAAGTCTCTAACGTAGCACTAATAGGATTCAGAAACAGCCCGGCATTTGCCTAACGATTCCTGGATTAACGAATTAAAGACCTGCCGTTTATTAAAGTATATATTAACGATATAGTAATATTCTCGGATAATACCGAGCAATACCTCGATAATCTAATAAGGACATTCTAACGATTCGACGAAATCGGGCTAGCACTATTACTAAAGAAATCCTTTATTAGGTACCTATTAGTACACCTGCTAGGATTCCTTATCGACGGATTCGGAATATCGATAATAGAAGAACGAGTTAAGGCTATCGCAAAACTAAAGATACTAAATATACTCGAAAGATTAGAATAATATATCGGACTAATAGGCTTTCTCGCATAATATATCCTATAGTATAAATAAAAGCTAGCACTACTATAAGACAGGAAAACAGCACTCCTAGCTAAGGGACGAGAAGAAGGAAAGAAGTTTAAAACCGCGTCGGGACGTAAACGATAGACGTTAAAGTTAACCTTCGAACCGACGGAAAAGGAGATAGAGGCGTTCTATATCCTATAAGACTAACTAATAGAAGTAAGCTATCTTATATATTAGGACCCTAACGCCCTAACATTTATTAAACTCGACACCTCACAGGAATAAGGATACGGAGTAATAATATTCTATATCTACGATATATAGGATAATAAGAAGATTATAATCGATACTATTAAACCTATCATATTTATAAGCAAAATACTAATAAAAGCCGAAGCCAAATACTTAGTAATAGAACTCGAAGTATCGTACCTAGTATAGGTCTGCCGAAATAGACAAATCCAGATATAATTATACTACCTGCTAGTCGTCGTCCTAATAAACTACTAAGCATCGAAAGGAGTAGTAGAACAAATAAATATCCGATCGGTAGACATCGTTAAAAATAACCCCCGACTAATAATAGTATCTATATACCTATTACAGTTCAAACTAGACGTTAGATATATCCCGGGAAAGATTAATCTAGTACTAGACGCCCTCTTAAGGCTACTAACGATAAGTAACCCAAAGGACGAGGCAGTTAGAAATAACGAATAGGACTCGGTCTTAGACGATATAACGAAAGACTTCGGATACCTAGCAGTTACTATAATCTAAGCAAACCCCGAATAGACAGATAAGATCGTCGCAGGATATACAACGGACCGTAAATGGAAAAAGCTGGTAAACGAGTTCTCGAGACTAAAAGAACTAAAGGTAGTAGAGCTCGCGAAACTTAAACAAAACGACGCCAAATCTTCTATAACTCCAATAGAAGAGGACTTAGCAAAACGAGAGGAAGCATTAGCTAACAAGTACGAACCTATAGGATTTAGATATTAGCTAAACGATAAGGGCCTAATACTGCACAAACGATATAACGGCGAAGATAACCTTTATATACTAAGAAGCTACGTCGACGAAATCCTATATATAGTACACGACGAACAATATTACTTCGGCCCGAAGCGAATAGCATACGAACTGCGATAGCTTATAATACCAGGACTAATAAAACTAATTAACGACTACGTCGCATACTGCCTATCTTGCCTATTAACCAAAATAGATAGGACTAAAAAGATAAGGCTGCTTAAGCCAAACGAGTCCCCGATAAGACCCTTCGACGTTCTCGTATAGGACTTTATCGTCGCACTGCCAGAAGTCCTATCTAAGGGAATAATATAGATAGTGCTAGGATAAGACACGTATAACGCCCTGCTAATAATCACCTGCAAGCACTTAAAGCAGAAAGTCCTAATACCGGGCAATATAACATATACGGCCGAATAATAGGCTAACCTTATAGTTAGGATAATGCTGCTATATAATATAGGAGTGCTAAGCAAGGTAATATCAGATAGAGACCCAAAAGTTCATATTAGTGTTCTAGCAAACACTATAGATAAGAATAGGCATAAAACTGGCAGTATTAATAGGATACCACGCCCAGATAGACGGATAGAGTAAGAGAACAAACCAAGATATCGAGATAGCGATCCGATACTATTACACAATATTAGACGCCCTATAGGTAGCTATTATCCCGGCAATACAATTCAACTTTAATAACGCCTTCAACTCAGTGCTCGGAAGATCACCAAACGAGGTGGTATACGGATACAAACCAAAAGGGATCCTATCAATCCTCGAAGTGCCGGAAAGATAGACAGACTTCGAAACCCTAAGGCAGTTATACCAGCGTGAGGCACACTAGAGCCTAGAATACGCCGCAGATATAATAAAAATCTAATATAATAAGACACGAAGATACCATAAGTTCAACGTGGGAGACGAAGTATACCTGCGCCTATATAAGGGATATAAACTGCCCGGCCTAATATCGCGTAAGCTAGGATAATAGAGAGTCGGACTACTAACGGTAGTAAAGCGAATAGGTAACCTAGTATACGAACTTAACTTCCCAAGATCGTAGAAAGTATATAAGGTAGTATCGGTAGCATACCTATACCCGTACCTAAAAGGCGGTAACCTATTCGGACGAACAAGGCTATAACTAGGCAGAGTAATAGTCCAAGACGACGACGAAGATTAGCACTTATTCGAGATCGACAAGCTCCTATACCGCAGGGTAATAAAAGTAGGCGGGGTGCTAGAACTGTAATACCTCGTTAGATAGAAGGACTTCTTATTAGTATTCGACGAATAGTACCTAAGAGCACTGCTAATAGGAAATACGGCCAAAGCGGTAATAATATACGATAGCAAGTACCCGCTCACAACTAACAACCTTAAGCTAAAAGAGAAACTAATATAGCAAATAATAATAGAAGAAAATAAGGAGTAGGGAATTACCGTAAACAAATCTAACGTAGTAAACGCGGAAGAAATACCAAAACGCAAAAGAGGCCGACCACCCAAACAGCTACGAGCAGGAAAACAAGGATAAGAGAAGAGAGAATAATAAGAAAAGAATTAAGCCCCGAGAATAAACTTCGTTATCGAGCTGCTAACGCGTAAAGAACTCGAAAGACGCGCGCAGAACGCGTCCGCCAAATAACGAAGACTATAGAAGATTTTGGAAGGTATAGCAATAATAACAATTACCATAATAATAATACACCGCATAAGAAAACCTAACGCACACAAAAATAAACAGTATAAACTGCACCTGCATATACTAATCCAATATAGGCCATAATAAAAGAACACTAACTACGTGCAAAAATAATAGATAACGGCGAATACACCAACCTATAACATAAATACCCGAGAACAAATATAAATACACCCTCGGGAATAAGCATCCTAGAACCAGTAATAAGCACGTATAGAAAGAGAAAGCGAGGCTAACAGCTCCTAGTCGTTAGAAGAGGAAATAACCAGACACGACGTAAAAGACAAACAAATACTAAGAGAACAAGGAGCATCGCCCAAGATAATTATTAGTATCTCGGACGACGAAGACTCCTCGGGCGGCGATAGCAAGGCGAGCATATAGCCTACCAGATAGCAGCCGTTAGATATCGCATTCCTCGTATACTACGAGATAAGGCTCTTAAAGCCGTGGGCAAAGCAGCTGCTAAGAAACGGATTCAGTAATAACAATAGCCCTATCGCGCTATTAACTAAGGAGTTCTTATTTAGCCTAATATAAAATCCCTATAAACTAACAGAGCAATTAGCACGAAACGCAGTAGCATATATAGAAAGCAACATCGCGCTACGGAGGATCGAAAACGTCTTAACTAATAGAAGAAGAGCGGCATAGGAGCAAAACTAAGACGGGCTCCTAAGGTATAGTATAATCGACCTAGCAAACCTCGTATTAGTATTAGACATAATATAAGACGACCACCCGCTCAAATTATTAGCTAAAGAACTGATCGAGGGATAAGCAAACAACCCTTATAAACTCGAAGATAGCGACCTAGACGTTAATAGATATTAGCACAACGAAGATAAAACACAAGCAAGACTAAACGAAGCGGTTAGATAACAGAGAAAGCGATAAGCGCTAGAATAGACGGTAGCAAAGCTTAACGAGGCAGTTAACCAACAGAGACAGGGAAAACAGCACGAAAATTCCAACTCCCTTAACCAGCACAACATTAACAACATAAAACAACCGCGACACGCGTATAGAGACCTAAGTAGATAAGAAATTATAACCACCTCACAAGGAACAAAGCTCATATTCACCCTATACGACTTTAACTACCTAACCAACAAGAACCCCAGCCATAAAGGGAGAGAAGCCAATATATCCCTATCCTAACCCAACTAACTACAGCTAATAAAAGATATTATAATAGCCGGAGGAGCAGCTCCGCTAGCTAAAAGCTACTTCGACTCGTTCGATTTCGGCGGTAACGGCTAAGTTACTAAGTAAGAGCGTAAGGCGCTTGCAAGTAACCTCGACTATAGAGGAGAGATTTAGGAGTACCTGAAGAATATTCCAGATAACGAGTTCGCCAACTTCTGCGGCGCCGCGAGGCGCAGAAACATTTCCCTTACAAACACGAAGCTTGGCAATAATAATAAGAAGGATCTCGATAACCTAAAAGCCTAGGATAACCCTAGATAATACTAGGTCGCCTTGCTTAAGAATAACCCACCGCGTATAGACTATAACATAAAAGCAACGGTGAAACTGCTAGTTATAGAGGTATAGCCGATAGCATAGCCGTTAGATAACAAGCTTATCAGAGCAGTTAAAGAAGATCTTAACAAAATCTTTAAGGCGGGCGAAGTAACTAAGTAGCAAAGTATAGCAAAGCTTAAAGGCCTTAGATAGCCAAATAGAAACGCGCTAGAGGCCATTCGATATAACGGATCGCAAAACGAAGGCCTAGGCATATACCTAACCAGAACGTACGCAAACATACGCAACTACGGGCTTATCTAGCTACTTATACCACTAGGGGAGAGGAATATCCTACCGTTCTAGAAAGCCTACGTAAGGCGATTCGGAGGGGTAGGATATACCAACCCAAATAACCCAATCCAAAGAATAGCAATAAGAGATATGCCCGAGTACGACGGCTTAATAGATAAGGAAGATAAAAAGTTCGACGTAATAGAGATAGAATATAACATCGCCGAGTCCGACGTATACAAGATTAGCTCGGACGACGACAGCGAGGATATCCCTAACATTAAAACGTTAACCAAGCAAGACAAATCTAATCCCAGCTAGCCAAGACGCTAGTCCGTAAGATAACAGTCAAAAACCGCATCTAAACAAAGCAAGGCAAGCACGGCAGATAAGGCTAAGGACGAGGTATAAGACCTGCGCGAGAAAAACGCAGCGCTAGAAGTCAGAATCGCAATAATAACTAAAAGAATCGCGGAACTGGAGAAAAACATATTCACCAGGGATAACATCGAGACTATCGCTAACCACACACTAGCCACACATAACACGCTAATAAAAGACACGATAACAGAGGCAGTAGCAGTCGAGTTTAGAGCCCTAGCAGTCCAGACCACGATTAATAGCAAAATCCTCTCAGCAATTAGTCACCTAGTAACCCAAGGACAGATAGCAGAGATTACACGCGAAGCCCTATTAGCAATCCTAAGAGGACAGGATTTCCACAAAGGAATCCAAGACATAGTAACAGCGGCGATCCAACGCCTAACGCCCTCGCTATTCCAACAGCCCACATAACCCTCGTTCAGCTAATCCCCCGTCCTATTAGACCTGTAGCGCAATACTCTAATCCTATCCTCCTCCCTATTATAGACCGTCTTGCTAACTATACCCACCCAAGCATTTGATCCGCGCCGCCCCAGATAAAGCATTAGGCAATCACTGCTGGGCAACAACCCGCGCACATTAAACAAGAGAGCGCGGACGGAAGACAGCGACGACAACGAGGACGAGGCAGACGCCCAGGATTACATACGCAGCCACAGAAAAGGAAAGGAGAAGCGGCACACGAGGGGGTCCCGTAAGTAGGGCCCTAACAAAGAATAACAACCACGGGAAACAAAAGACGACGAAGGCCAGCACACGAAGGCAAGAACGGAACGAGGTTGCTCTCCATAAAGGAGGCACTAATCGCGCACAACGCATAAGGGAACAAGGCCATTGCCAAGACGAGGCAAAGCAGGACATATTAGCACGAATTGACTTTACAACCAGATAGCAGGAAATAAACGGGCGCAAACAAACGATGGCCCCGACATATTAATAGAAATGGATTGCTTACGCTCACGAGAGAGCTAAAAAGCCCAGGAGAGGCACATATACAGTAGCTATATTTAGAGACGCAGTTATCTCCCGCCGGGGGGAGATTGTTAGGCAAAGGCCTAATGGGTGGCACCATTGGGGACCAATAGCCCCGCCATTAGTCAGACAACTGCGCCTTAACCGTGGCACCAATTGTGGGCCGACGGCGCCACAATTGGTGGCCACCACATACACAACTCCATAGCTCCGTAGTACCTGAATAAAACAGAGACAACTACAACAACAAGCCTACCACGTTACTTAATACTAACTAGTTCGCAGATTCGTCGCTAAAAGTATCCGACCTAATTAGTCCCTCTATTACTAGTAATTACTTTAGGAAAACTATAATAGCGCTAGTAGTAGTTTACGAACCGCTCTATATATACTTCGGCGCTTATACCTATTATTAACTCGAGGACTACGTTTTTACTTAGTCGGTCTATAATAACTATTAGGTATTCCGGGTTACCCTCCTTCCCTATAGGAAGGTCGGTTATAAAGTCGACTAATAGTTCGCTCTAGAATCGCTTAGGTACGGGTAGTAGCTTAAGAAGTCCCTACTTCCTATATCGCTATATATTTATTCTCCTATAAATATCGCAGTTATTTATAAATCTTCGTACCGCGTAGTATATCCCTAGCTAGTAGTAGTAGCGAGAGAGTATCGTAATTATTACGTCTCTCCCCGGATATCCTATAATATAGGAGTTATAGGTATTCTAAATTAGGGCTATCTAGAGGGGTTCGTAGTTTAGTATCTAGATTCTATTCCTAAATCGTAGTATCCCGTTATCTCCTAGCTTATACTTAGCTATTAAGACCTTAAGGAGCTTATCGTTTACTTATAGCTTAGGTAGGAATACTCTACTTCCTTCGCGAATATATTTAACTACTATTATATAGGTATTATTTTAAAGGACTAATACTTCCTATATACTTTAGAGCTCTTAGTTTATAAAGATATCCGAACTATTCGCGACTTTAACTCCGAATACCTTTATTATATTAATTTAGAAATCTAGGTTCCTCTCTCTTTCTTCTCCCTCTAGGAGCCTAGTCGCTCTATAGTAGCTAGAAAATATGTCCTGCTAGGCGTTCGTTATTATAGCCTATTAGTATATCTTACTCGCGGCGGGAGAGTATATCTAGCCGCTTACTCTTTACTCCCTCCCTATATTATATCCTAAAACGGAATTGTAAAAGTAATTTAGATTATTAGACTTATTATTCGGTAAGCCTTTTTCCGGTTATAAAGAATTTAAGGTTTTTATAATTAGAGAGGATAATAAAGGGGTTTATAAGGCTCCGGAGCTCTACGTCCTATACTTCTAAGTAGCGTACTACTACTAATAACTCTTTATTATATATCTTATAGTTATATTTAGCGGGAAGGAGTTATTTAGAGAAGTATACTATTAGCTTAAGAACTCCCTACTCGTCTCTCTATAATAAGTAGCCTTTATAAGCGTATCCTAAGTAGTCTACTTCTAGGACTATATCTCTTTCTAGATCCTACTAAGCTAATATATATTCTGCGATAAAGAGGCTCTTAAGATACTCGAACGCGGATTCCTACTAGGCTCCCTAATAAAACGGTATACTTTTCTATATTAGTTCGATAAGGGGGCCGGTAATATTAGTATAGGTAGGTATAAACTACTAATAAAAGTTAGTAAATCCTAAGAAACTTCGTACTACTTTTACCGAGGTTAGAGCTTCCTAATCCCTAATAGCTAATAGCTTCTCGGGGTCTATCTTAATTCCTTTACCTACTTCGATAATATAACCGAGGTACTTTATTTCTTTTATATTAAACTCGTATTTATTAATATCTAGGTTAAGACCTGCTTTCTCTAAGGTAATAAGTACTAGCTTTACTTTCGTAATATAATCTACTTTATCGCCGATAGTATAGATAAGAATATCGTCTATATACGCTAAGCAGAATTCGTCTAGGTAGTTTCTTAGGGCTATATTAATATAGCGCTAGAAAGTAGCTAGTACGCCGCTTATACTAAAGGGTATAACGAGCTATTTAAATAGTTTAAATCTAGTATAAAAGGCTATTATTTACTCGCGTCCTTCCTTAATACGGAGCTTATAGAAAGCTACACGGACGTCGAGCTTAGTAAACTATATTATATTCGTAAGATACGTTAATATTTCCTTAATAAGGGGTAGCGGATACTTATCTACTCTTATTATAGCGTTAAGCCGTTTATAGTTTATATAGAATCGTAATCTACCTCCTAGTTTTCTAATAAAGATAACTAGTATACTTACTAGGGAGCTACTCGCGCGTATAAAACTCTTATCGAGTAGTCCTATAAGCGTTTTTCGTAGTACTAGTAGTTCGTCTCGTAATATATTATATAGGGGTCCTTATAGGGGTTCCTATATCTTCCCTAATACGTCGGGGATAAGGTATATCTTATAATCTACTCCCTCCCTATATAGTAGAAGCTCTTCTACTTTTACTAGGTCGAAGAGGCTCCTCTATTACTTATACTCTAGGGGTAACCGGTCGCCGATTAGTTTTACTTCCTTTATTTATAGGGCTTTATTAATATCTGCGACGGAGACCGAAAAAATTATCGTCCCCTTTACTTTATTAGAGCCGCTTTCTATACGCTTTATCTCGGCTCCTATAGTAAACGCTCTAATATACGTTATATCTCGGGCTCTCCGGATCCGGGGGTATTTAGTATATACCCCTTTTTCGTACCGTAATTCCTTAGTACCTTAGTACGATTTTATATTTATCGGCTATATAGCTAACGCCTTTACGCTCTATCTATAGTTTCCTAAGGATAATATTATAACCTAAGTTTAGGATAACGTATATAAATATATAATAGTTATATCTATCGAGGTTAGCGTTAAAGTAAGTAATCTCTCTAATAAGCGACTGCTTTATTATAGCTCCCTTTAACGTTCTAGCGATAATAGGAATACGGGGTAGGTTTAGGGATCTAGCAGTTCTCTTACAGATAGTAAACTAGTATAGATATCCGTTATTAATAAGGGCTTCTATAAAACTCGTTTTATTAACTAAGAGATCGACTAGGAATAGTATACCGTTTATATTCTGCTTTGCCTCTACTATTTCCCCTAGTATTACCTCTTACCTCTATATACGTTATTATATAGAGGCTACTCGTTTTCCGTATTAGTATCTTCGTTATCCGCGTTTACGATAATTACGGCTTATATACTAGTAGTTCCCGGGCGTATAGCTGCTTTAAACGGGTAATAGTTAATTCGGTAACCCTTTTATCTATAACGGAGGTAGAGGTTATATTCCTTACGTCTTTAACGCTCCTTGGTAGTAGTCTAGGCTACGCGCCGTTTCTGCTAGTTCGCGGCTCCGGAGCTAGCTACGTTTATACCTGTTATAACTATATCTTAATAAGTTTTTACAATTAGGGTTATAGTATTAGATATCGCTAGCGTCTTATTCTATTTATACTCGCGAGTAGGTTCTATTATACGCTATACCCCTTCTATTCTTATAGCGATTATTATAACCTAGTTCGCGTATTTATAATAGTTACGTAAGATCTTTACTAGGATTATAACGCTTTAAAGCTTAGAGTTTAACGCTACTCGTAAGAGAGAGTACTTAGCGTCGTTTATCTAAGTAGTAGTACCGGCTTATCCTATAATTTTCTTAAACTAAGCGAAGAAGTTAGAGTACTTCTAGTTTACTCCTTACTTAAAGACTACTAGCTCCTACTATACTATTCTTACGCGATTCTTATCTAGGTAGTACGATTAGAGTTTAGCTAAGAATTCTATTAACGAGTATAATACTATAGGTCTACCTAAGGAGTAGAAGGGTTCTACTATAGTTCGAGCTATTCCTTTAGTATTTATATAGATCGACTTAAACTTATCCCGATTAGTACTAATAAAGTAAGTATCGCGATCGAGCTTATATTTTATAGCGTAAACCTATACGGGGAACTTCGTTCTATCTCTAGTAAACTTTTCTAGCTATAGTAATAGCTTATATTTCTTATTATCTTCTAGCAAGGGAGTAGCTTTTATAGTGCTTAGTCCTAGGGAAGAATCGGTATTTAAACCGTAAGTAGTTAATACTTTATTAAGGGGGGAACTTATATAGGAGGTATAACTACGCCGCGCGCTATCTAGTCGATACTAGATTATATCTAGCTAAAGTAGTTCGTAATAGATTCTTATATCGAACTAAACCGTAGTTTAATCTAGTTATTATTCTCGGTTATCTTAGCTTCTATCGAGCTCCCTAGCTAATAGATCGCTTCGCTTAATACTACGTTAGCTCTTACGAGGATACGTTCTCCGAAAGTATCCTATTCCGTAGTATAAGCGATAGGGTAGTCTAATATCGTACCTTAGGGATAAGCAGCTTACGAGCTACTTCTAATACCGAAAGGTAAAAAGAAGTTTAATATATATAACGGGCAAGGCTTAAAATCTAGTAAGGATAAGGTACAGATATAATCTATATTAAACTAAGGAGAGAAGAACTATCTATCTAAGTAAGAGAGAGAGAGCAGAGATATACCTACTTTATACCTTAGTACCTCGCGGTATTTAGCTAGTCTAGATATAATAGCGGAGGTGCTTAATCTAGGTATATCTTTAGTATACTTTATTAAGGTTTTTAGCTATACTTTAGTAAGAGAGGGTCTTAGTATTCTAGAGCAGCGCTATAGCTAGGATATCCCTAGTGTATATCGTAGACTCTCGGAGTTCCGGATATTAGTTATAACGATCTGCTCCTATATCCCAGAGCTGCTCTGGAGCTGTGACCTAGTGGCATGGCGACGGTTATAACCGTTGCCCCACATAGGCCTTAGGCCTGTAACAGGAGGTCGTAGTAGTATAAGCTTAGTACCGTCGCGAAACCCTAACGAAAATTAAGGAAAAGATTAAGATCTCTCCAATATTATATACTATTAATATAGAGAAAAGGGATATTATATAAATTCTTATCCTAAATAGGAAAAACCTACCCCTATTTAAGGAACTTCGAGAAAAGGGAGATAGCTCTAGAATAATATACTAATCTAGGGTCCTATAATCCTATTATAAATACCTTAGTAAGGTTCTATATATAATATACGATCTATTCTCCTTTATTATCTAACCCTCCTATTATAACTTATACCGACTTAAATAGTTATTTAGGTACGGATTTAATTAGTATTAAATTTATACGTAAATATACGTTATCTTCTATACCTTTCGAGACGGTTTCTTTAGAGGTAGTTAGATAACTATATATTCCGTAATATAGAGTTTATTAGGTTAACTTTAATTTAACTAATTTAAGAAATTATACTTATATATATCGACGCGTATATATTACTATTAATCGAGATTTCCGAGAGGCTAGTAGTCCCTTATTATTAGGACGGGGCTTCTTAAATACTATATATATTATTATAGTTCCGTATATAAATTAGTAGTAGTTCGAGGTTATTTCGTCTTTATTACTATTTACTATACCTAAAAAGTTCTATTATATAATACGTAATAAGGTAGTTTATTACGCTCTTATTCCGATAAAAAGTAAGGATTTATACCTCTATTTAAAGAAGGACGGTATTAATAAGTCCGCTACTAAGATTCCGTCCTATCTTTATAACTATACCGCCTTTTTTAATACGGATAGTACTATAATACTCCCTTTAATAGAAAAAATAAGTTATACGATCGATCTCCTACTAGGAAAAGATCCTTTATACCTCTCTATTTACCTTTTAGCCTATAATAAGCTCTAAGAATTGAAATAATATATCGATTATATAAAGGCTACTAGTCGGATTTGTAATTCGTAAAGTCCTATAAGAGTACTAATCCTCTTTATTCCGAAAAAAGATAGCTTATTATATCTCTATATAGACTATAGGGGCCTTAATAAAGTAACGGCTAAGAATCGCTTTACTCTCCCTCTTATTTCGGAGCTATTAGATAGGGTCTCTAGGATAAAGGTCTTTTTTAAAATCGATCTTAAAGAAGCCTACTATCGTATCCGTATTAGAGAAGGGGATAAATAGAAAATAGCGTTCCGTATATATTATAGCTACTTTAAGTACTTAGTTATACTATTTAGCCTAACTAATACGCTTATAACGTTTTAATATTATATATAAATAGCTCTAGGAAACTTCCTAGATATTTACTACGTTATATACCTAGATAATATTCTTATTTTTTTATATATAATAGAAGACTACGAGAGAGACCTCTAGAACGTCGTAGAAAGGCTCCTAAATACCGATCTATATACTAACTAATCTAAGTACGAGTTTATCTAAGAGAAAGTAGACTATTTTAGGTACTAGATTTTAGTAGAAGGTATATTAATAGGCTTAGATAAGGTCGGTACTATCTAGTAATAGCTAATACTAATATTAATTTATAATCTTTAAGTATTCTTAGGATTTTGCAACTTCTATCGACGCTTTATTAATAGATACTTATAACTTGCTACTCTTTTAATATATTACCTAAGGAGTAGCGAAAGCGAAGCGAAAGCTAGCGGGTTCGTTTAGGATCCCCCTATATAAGTAGCTTTCGAGCGGTTAAAGTAGTTATTCCTCTAAGTACCTCTTTTCTAGTATTTTAATCTAGAGAAATATATTCGATTAGAGACTAATATATTTAAAGACGTAATAGCGGGTACCCTTTCCTAGTAAGATAAATAGGGATATTAGTATCCTATTTCGTTCTAGTCCCGGAAGTATCTTAATACGGAATCTCGATATAGTATCCCGGACTAAGAACTACTAGTAATTATCGAGTTATTTAAGTACTAGCGCTACTACCTTTAAGGATCTCGATATCCTATTAAAGTCTTATCTAACTATACTAATCTCTAAAGCTTTATAAAAACTTAGAAGCTAAATAGTCGATAAGTAAGGTAGTATATATTCCTAGCTCTATTCGACTTCGAAATTAAGTACTAAGCTAGAAAGAGAAACCCGGCTAATCCGCCCTTAAAAAGGCCGGATTATATAGGTAAAGCGTCCGATAATATAGAGCTTCTCCTAATACTATAAAGAAAATTAGCGGTATAAACTAAGGTATAACCTAATTAGTTACTACTAAAGGTACTTATTAATATAGTATATACGGCCTAATAGCTATATAAGCGTATTATATTAGCTTAAATAGTTACGCGAAAGTAAGCTCGAAATTCTATAGTTAGAGGTAATATATATACGAATACTCCCCTATTAGACCTTATCTCTCTATTAAGGGAAGTCTAATAAAAGGACCCCGAAAGCGTCGAGATTCGATAGCGAATTACTATAGGCTAGGTATTATAAGAGTAGACTATTAGTTAATATAACCTTCTCTACTATAATAGGCGTATTTACGTTCCCCTTAAAAGGCTATACGATAATAGCTTATTAAATTATACTATAATAACCCTTATATAGGGTATTTCGGCGTAAAACGTACGCGAACTCTTTTAGAAAGACTATTTAACTAGCTTAAGATAAATACGGACGTGCGTTTATATATTAAGGATTATAAGATTTATCTAGGGTTAAAGGCAAAATATTACCGACCCTATAGCGAATTATAGTCGCTTCCTTTATTATCTCGCCTAGGATAGGAGTACTTAATAGACTTTATTACGGGCTTACCTAAAGTTTTTTATAATAGTAAAATAGTAGACTCTCTCTTAGTAATTATAGACCGGTTTAGTAAAATATTATTTCTATTTATAGTATATACTATTATAACTATAGTAGACCTTACGAAACTATTTTATAACTATATCGAATATTATTTTAGAGCGCCTTAAGGTATTATCTTAAATAGAGGCTCTATTTTTATAAGTGAATTTTAGTCTAAGCTATATTTCTATAGCTAGATTAAACTAAGGTACTTAATAGTATTTTACCCCTAAACCGTTAGGTAAACGGAGAGAATAAATTAAGTTATCGAGATATACCTTCGTTACTACGTAGTTAGTTATCCTAAGGTTTAGCTATAGTTAATACTATCTACGTTTTACGCTATAAATACAGCTATAAATACTACTACTAGCGTAAGCCCGTTTTAAGTAATATACGGTTACTAATTAGAGTTCCGTATATTTATTAAGGATAATAATACCCTAAAAGGGGTACTAGTAGTTTAAGACCGAATTAATAAATTAGCGAAATTATATTAAGATATAACGGAATAGTAGCGAAAAGCTATCGCTACTTAAGTAGAGTACTATAATAAATACTATAATCTAATAACTTTTAAGGTTAATTAGATAGTTACCTTATTTACTTAGAATCTTAGACTAAAGTTTCGAAAGCTCTAGCCTAAGTTTATTAGGCCCTTTAGGGTACTCGGCAAAGTAGGATCGCTAGTATATTATCTAGTATTACCTAAGTAATATTTATAAATATATAATATCTTCCTAGTCTAATACTTAGAACTATAGGATATTAAGATATCGGATCCCTTACCTATATTAGAGCTTAATAATAACGATAAGTAGGAAGTTAAGGAGGTCCTTAATTATAGGAAAATTAAAGGAGAAACCTACTATTATATAAAGTAGAAAGGTTAGCCTACAGAATATAATTAGTAGAACTATAGCGATAACCTTATAAATACTAAACGCTTAGTTAATATTTACCTAAAGAAATCTTAGAAGAAGAAGGTTAATAAAATTATAGGGGCAAATATAGTTTAGGTTAATAGCTATCTATTATAGCCGATAGCTAGGAGATATTAGGTTAATCCTA
The DNA here is from genome assembly GCA_022414665.1 of Arthrinium puccinioides. Taxonomy (NCBI): domain Eukaryota; kingdom Fungi; phylum Ascomycota; class Sordariomycetes; order Amphisphaeriales; family Apiosporaceae; genus Arthrinium; species Arthrinium puccinioides. Next base: position 1,436,847 of record JAIUNF010000004.1, read on the forward strand.
CCGTATTTATAGCGGTAAATAAATAAAAGGTAGCCTTTATAGCTAACTTTAAAATATAAATATATTACCTATAATCTCGCGTAGAGCGGCTAACTAAACCTTATAAAAACGGTTATCGTTTATCTCCGTACCTATATTAAGAAGATAACTACGAATAGTCTTTACGAACTCCTATAAGGCCGAAGCCTACGCGGCAAAGTCGCTATTATACGACGGTAACTATAATAGTAAGAGCTAATTATAAGCGGCACGCTTATTAGCGGACTATTATTAAGGAAAGATTAGCTTATAATTCGGGAAATACTAGCGAAACCTATATATAATATTAAGTAGCAGTTAAACTATAGAGGTAACGCGAAGTATTTATATCTTATAATACTCCTTATAGTAAACGGCCCGGGCGTCCTTATTAGTCTTCTTAGAACCGGTTAAATTGCGTTCCTATTTATAATAGGTATATATAGTAGTAAAGCCTATATAAAGCTTCTACGAAGCGACGGCAAGACGTATACGAATAGCCTCCGAATAGGCCTACTCGAAGTCGTCCTTATTATTATCTATAATATTACCCTATTAGTTAGTAAAGCCGGTCTTACGAATATACTCGATAAGGTAACCTATTACTTATAGGTTTCCCTAAAGTATTACTAGGACCTAAGTCGAAAAATTAGTAACGTTACCCTGCCGAAATCTCTACGGAATACTTATAGCCTTATAAGTATCCTTAGAGCCGACGTATCTAACTACCTACTATCCCTAGCCTTTACTCTAGCTATAAGCCGATAACTTAATATTAGGGTAAGCGTAGCGAATATATAGCGGATAGCCTTAGTTAGGTATAAAATTCTCTAATACTCTATTAATATAACCCTTATAGGAATACTACTCCTATATAAAGTTTACTATAAACTCGGTTATAATCGTAGTATAATAGCGATTACGCTTACGCTTATATATCTACTAGATAGGAGGTATAATAAATAACTTAAAGATAAGGGATAAAGGAGAAAAGAGATCGCGATAGTTTCGCGAAAGAATTAGGATACTATAAAAGTATAGCGTTACGAAATAATTATCGCGATAATTATTATAATAGTAGTTTTTTCAGAAATGCTTTTCTACCTAGTAATTGAAATATTTCTATTATAGCTAAGATTAAAAGACTATAGGACCTATAAACGGATTAGGGATAATAACCCACCGAAGTAGGGGTATCTAGGCATATAACCCTTTACCCCCCCACTTCGATATCCGTATAGGTCGCCGCGGCCGGCTCGTATAGAGGGGGAATAATTATAACGATCAGCTTATTATATAAGGTATAGGGCCTATATAGGTTCCGTACCTATCCCGTATATATACTACCTCCCTTTCAATAACAGAAAGGATAAGCGTTAGTCTTATCCTAACACTTACCCATACTATTAATCCTACCTAATTATACCTGTAACCCTTATAGTTATACTAGTATTACCCGATTTAGGGGTGTCTTTAACTAGGTATATACCTGCGTAATATTACGTAGCTATAATAGGAAGTCCTCCTCTTATAGTAGTAATAGGGTAATAGCTAGAATAAGTCTCTAACTAGTACGCTAAATCGTTAGAGACTATATTAGGATAGCCTCCTTACCGTTATCTCCGTACCCCTAAACGACTAGCCGTAACTTCTCGAACGGCTACGTTATCTTACCCTTAATCTCGTTAACGATTCGTAACTTAAAGATACGTTATTCCCTATAGATCTTCTTATTATAAACCTTAAATCTGAAGATACTAGTATCGATAAGGCCCTAAATTTCCTTCTCGGTAGAAAGGTCGAAGGGTTTTCTAGGGGTAGTAATAACGCTATCCTTATATAGCTATAGAGATAGGATTATATCTGCCTCCTCCTTACTAGTAAAGTAGACTCCGATCGGTAGTATATCTATTTCTTACTAGTATACTATAAGTTAGTAAGGTTATAGGGAGCGTTATAGTCTTCTACGGGGTTGCCTTAGGGGTTAATACTTTAGGGGTTATTAGGGTAGTAGCGACGACGATCTCGTCCTTAGCCTTAGATTCGTCCTCTATAAGGGTTAGAGAAGTGTCCTAACGGGGTATAGGGGTATTAGGTATTTATATAGGGAGGGAAGGGTATTAAGGTTAGTACTAAGCTAGTTAGTTTTATTATTACCCGTTATCGAAAGGGGGTAGTAGGTTATTAATTTCGTTTTAGGTATCTTTTAGGTATAGTTTTATAACCGTTAACCTAAATATTCTTATACCGCGCGGGTAATCGATAATATAACTCTCTCTATTAACTAAAATAAGATAGAATAGTCCCTACTAGCTATTCTTCTCTCTCTATACGCGGACCTGCGATCCGATTAGTAGGTCTAGCGTGCTAAGCGTCTAGGGACCGTTATAGGTTACGAGAGTATCTATAACCTACCTTATAGCGTATAGGCGTCGTACCTCCTTTATAGCTATACGTACTATAGTAGCGCATTATATAATATTAGGGAGGGAGGTAAATTATCTATTATCCTCGGATATACTCCGAAGACAAGGAGGGTAGGGATAAGTCCGTTAAGTCTAGTAGTATTATTAACTGCTTTAATAGCTAACTAAAGTAATATTTCAGGGGTTAAGAGGGGGATTCGGCACGGATAATATCGTACGCGCGCCGGAGGGGTACGTAATACCTCTTAACCTTACTAATACTATAATAGGCTTCGATTAGAACCTCCTTAATAGAGATAGATATCGACCGCGCTGCTTAGTTAAACTCTATAGCGTAGAAATTATTACCGGTATTTATAATAATCTAGTTAGGTAGTCCCTAGTATATATCGATCTAGTATAGCCGGAGGGTATCCTAGGTATACTTAGCGGTAACGTTATCTATAAACCGAGCTGCTTAGAAGGCGGTAATAGTATCTACTATATAGAGGACTAGCTTATTGCCGTCTAAGTATATAATATCTACGATAACCTTATAGTTAAAGTTATAGTTATTTTTAATCGTAAACTTAAATTAGTACGGAGCTCGGCTATATATCTAGTACTAGTAATAGTATTTAGTTAGTCGCTCGAGTAACTTTACTTCGACTTCGTGCCCTAACTACTATAATACTTTATATAGGCGTTAAACGGAAGGGTAGCCGAACCGGCGGTATAGTAGTCTAAGCTCGGTATCTATAAGGTACTAAGCGAATATCTATTCTAAACGCTATTACTATTACTCGAGTAGTATTTAGGGGTAACCCTATTTACGGATAACGGGGACTAAACGGTTATCCCTATATATTAGATTAGTTAGGTTATTAAAGTATATCTATATACGGTCTATATCCTAGATATAAAGTAGAAAAGGGGTATTAGCCGGAATAACGTAGAATATAATTATTCCGAGGGGTATAGGGATATAGATTAATCTAAGTAAGTTAATAGTATCTCCGTTTCCGAATTTAATTATTACTTCTCCTACTATTATAGTATCTATAATAATAGATAGGAGTAGCTTTTAAAGTATAAAGAATTAGGGACGGCTAGCTATTAAGAAGCCGGCAGCGCCGGTATCTAGTATAATCCCCTAGAACTTCTCCGCGGTATATCTACTATCGAGTATAAATACCGTTTCCTTAAATAGTATATTAATAGTATCTTCCTTAGTAATAGCGTAGAAGGTTAACTAGTTAGCTAAGGTAGATATAGTATTATCTCTATTAATATAGGTATTAAAGTAAGAAACGTAGAACTAGTTATCCTTAGGGTTAGTAATATTAGACTAAAGAAACTAACAGATATCTTCGTTACTATCCTTATTAGACGGTTCGTTAATAGAGACGCCTTCCTCGACCCCTTAATTTTAAGAGAGGAATTAGTTATATAGTTTTTCTATAGGCTCTAATACGTCCTATAGGTATTAGCTATTCTTAAACTTAGTATATACCTACCGCCTCTCTTTAGGGGTATATTTAGTAGACTAGTATCTTATTTTCTTATAGATATAGTACCTCTTCGAGGTGCTAGAGGAGTCGGACTATTAGGGACAGCCGCTATAATAGCGTAGAAGTCGGCTATCGGAGCGGTTATTAGTAAATCGTTTATTCTTACCGAACCTATTATACTTACGGTTAGTCTAATACTATTATACCTCCTTTATTATATACTATAGTATAGCAGTAGCGAAGGTAGAGGTATCGATAGCGGATCGGAGTTAACTATATACTCCCTTATAAGTTAGAGCCGGGTTATAGAGGTAGAGATTATACTCCGGTACGCTATAGTATATATTAAGGACTTAGTTTCGGAGGTACCGGTTATTACTAAGGTTATTCGGTAATAATACTCGTTAGAGTATTACGAGTTTATCGAGCATAATTTAGAGGGCTTAAAGCTTTATCTTATTAGGGTTAAGTTAGATAATATATAAGAGGGTAGTCTCTCTCTATTCGGAGAGGTATACTTAGTAGTTCTATAATATCTCGAAGTATTATTTATAGAGTATAACTATATCGTAGAAGGAGAGATATAAGATAAACCTAGAAACGGTATTATAATAGAACGCTAGTACTCGCTCTCTTAGTATTTCCGAGAAGGCTCCTACGAACTAAGTTTATATAATACCGGCTTTAGAATATTTATTACGGAAGATAGTAAGCTTTAGCTCTAAGACGTTATATATCTCGCTACTATACTTTATCTCGTTATTATAGAGCTTAGCGAGGTCTATTAGTTATCTTAGGAGTAGTATCTTAGGGGGGACGGTACTAGGGATACTAGCTAGTAGTAGAGGTTCGTATACCGGGGTTACTTAATATCGTTATAGCCCTAGTAGTACCGGAGGTGCTTACTATACTAGAGGTGCAGGTATTACCGGTAGTGCTAGTATTACCGCGGGCTAGGGATAAAATACCGGTATAGCCGGCGGAGGGGGTTATACTTATAATAGGAGTAGGATTAGTAGTAGTTCGCGTAGGTCGTCGATAAATCCTAGTCTTTTATAGTTCTTTATAAAGTCTATACTAGACTTTAATACCTCCTAGATTATTACGTCGGTTTAAAAGGTAAACTCTTCCTACTTAATATATTATAAGAGGTAGAGGAGGATAAGCTTATAATCCTTTTCTATATAAACTCTTTATACCCGGAGGAAATCGCGGAAAGATCTAATAATACCTTTATCCCCTACTATAAGGATCTTATCTAGCTATTCTTCGAGGTCGCGTTAGAGCTGCTCCTATAGGAGTCGACTATATAGTTCCTCGGTCCGGTATATCTCGTAAAGAAAGACAATAATCGTAGTTATATAGAGAGGGTCTAGTTTTTCGGGATCGTAAACCAGGTTTCCCTAGAGCTCTATATCTACGAATAGACGGGCCTTCTAAAGGATAGGGAGGCCTATAGCCTACTCTTAAGGGGATATTCTTTCGACTAGAGGAATACCGGATATAGGTAGGTTAGCCGTAGGGGAGGGGGTTAATTAGTAATAGCCTTAGCTATAGCGTTAAGGATTACTACGTCTCGAATACGGGCATTTCTCCGTAGCCGTAGTTAGGGAGGCGTATACGTTCGTTAGACGGTTTACTACTTAGTACTAGGGCTAAGGGCGTAAAGGTAGGTAAAGGAGAGGACGTAAATATGTTATAAAAGAATAGATAAATCAAGTAATATTAGGTAAGGTAAAATTCGCTAGGGTAGGGGAGTTATTCTGCTAGCGAAATATAGATACCTAGTTCGGGAAGTATAATAGTTCCGGGTTATAGTGGATTTGGGTATAAAGCAGTAGTAAATTAGGTAATTACTATAACCTTAAAGTTTTACGTAGCGGGCTAGTTAGGTTAGGTTAAGGAACCTAGATCCTAAAAATCAAAAATCAAAAGTAATAATCCTTAGAACCGAGGGTTATTAGCCTGTTACGGAGGGGTACGTAGCTTATAGGGTCTCGATAATTGTAACGGTATAGTCGCGCATACCGTTATAATCCCTAATAGTATGCGTTGTTGTAATAAGCTTACTTCAATGGCCGCTTATCTTTTGGCGCAGTGCGCGCGGCGCACTGGCGCAATTGGTAATGCCATCCACTGTTGTGGAGCCTATCCTTACAATAATCCCTACCAGATTAGTAGGGGGATTAGACGTCGTCTTAAGGTGTTTTATCTGTAATAGCGGGCTTGGTGCCTATAAAGTTGAGGCCGTCGCTAACGGTGCGTTAACGGCGTTTCGAAGATATCTCTAGAGTCGGCGTGACGCGGTGGTCGCGACCTGGCGATTAACGGTGTTCTAAAGGTAGTAATCGCGACCTAGCGATAAAAAAAATAGTGAAGGATAGGGGATAGTGAAAAATAATAGTGTTAATAAAGAATCGACGGATCTGCGTCTAGTAGTAATTACCGGACGTTCCTGGTATTAATATAGCTTCGATTTTCTAGGCGGACCTGCTTAGTTAAGGTCGGCAGAAAAATCGTGGTCGCTATCTTATAATCCCGTAGGTAAGTAGGGGACTATTCGTCGTGTGGTGTTTTCGGATAAAGCCTTACTAATCTGTGGAAAAATACGTGAATAAGGTATCTCGAACGTAGGAAAGGAATAGTGGTATTTTCAACCACTAATCAGTGTTAGTATCACCTTATTCGGACCGTACGGTAAATACGTGAAGCGCAGTAATATATCTGTTGTTATTACTAGGCCTGAAGAGTAGGAAGGAAGAAAAGAAGGTAGCTAACTGAAGCAGCAGCAGCTGTAGGTAGTGGTTAGATGCTGACGTATCTGACCCACTTACCGGATGCCGGTGGCATGCGCTGCTGCAGCTGCTGCGGTGGTTTACACAGCATGATTGTCAAATCGAGCAAATGAACCTGTTTCAATATGTCCGAAAGATACTTCTGAACATCATGGTAACCAGCTACTTAAAATCCTTAGACCGACTGAGCTCTTTGAATAAGGAGCCCTGCTTCTCTAGTAGGTCCGCAGGCCGTCCAAACTCCGCTGCGGTACCGTTATCCATGACAACCACGTAGTCAAAGTCCATAATGCTGTTTAAATGGTGATCGACAACCACGAGTGTCCTCTCCATAAACTCCTCGCGGATGATACGTTGCATAGCTTCCTCCGTCGCCCTGTCGACACTGCCGCAGGCATTATAAGCCTGCTGTCATCACACAATACCCGTTGCTAAGGAGGAGAAAAGGAGGAAAAGTAGATGTGCAATGGCTTACCTGCTGGTCGGTTCGTCAAGAACCACTACCATGCCCTCTCGCATAATGGCGCGTGCTAAACTGAAAAGTTGTCGCTGGCCATGAGAGAGCGATTCCATCACCATTTCTCCGTCCAATCCGCCGAGTCTCTGTATCTGATCAGCCAAACCTACCTTGCGTAGCGAAAGCATTATTTTTTCATCTGAAGCGCTGCACCAGGGGTCGATGTTGAACCGAAATGTTTCTGGGTACACGCAAGACTCTTGTGAGACGCATATCAGCCGCGATCGAACATCATCGCGAGACAAAGTTGCCAAATCTATGCCATCGACCACGATGGACCCAGATCGGAGGTTGATTAGCCTGAAGAGAGCGGCGATCACCGAGACGATTAATAAAGTCTCCAAAACCTCCCTGGGATATAACTCACAGGTACTCTTCCCACTGTTTAACGTAGACCCGCGGTTAGCTTATGAGCCACATATCAACCAAAGCAGAGGTCTTACCTTCCGGATCTTCCACAAATAGCCACTTTACATCCCGCAGGAATTGAGATGGATACATCAACTAGTGCATATCTTCTTCTCCTAGAGCTTTGCCGTAAATTTCAAGACAGTACGAGAAAGGGATGTTATACATACTCGTCGTAGGAGGCTGAGACGTGATTGATCTCAATATTACCTGCTTGAGGCCAGTCCCCCAGAAGGCTGAACCGGTGGCAGATCATCTTGGTATTCCGGCTTAATCTCCTTGCTGTACGCTTTGATGCGGACCAAGGCTCTCATCGAAGTTTCAGCCAGAGTCCAACACGTGACCAACACCTTGATGTTCGCGCTTAGTCCGATGAGGTTCACGAGGGCAACTGCAGTGAACCCGGTTGTGAAGGGCTGGCGTAGTCCAACGGCGAGGCCAACAACCACAGCAGCCAGGCCAGCTATAGTAAGGTCGAGAACCAAACTTAGCCAGCGCTGGAGCGTGAGAAGAAGATAGTAAGGCCTCTGTGAATGGTCAAGCAGGCTCAAGGCTTTGTCTTTAGCATCTTTCTGCCAACCCAACGCCCGGATTGTCATGAGTCCTGCTAGAACCTCGAAGAAATGGGAGTACAGTGGGCTCTTAGCTTCTAGGTCGAGAAGTCGCATTTGCTTGGAAGTGCGCAGGTAAAACCTTTGAATGATCCACACAACCCCAATAATGATGGGATAGAGCAAAGCCACGTACCACGTAGCAAGTGCAATGAGTGACATCTGTCCGGTGCAGAGTAGTAGGGCTATCTCAATGTCAGACATGTAACAGGTATTTCGCCACAATACACATATACTTACTCGCAAACAAATCGAGTAAAGCTTCGGGAAAGTCGCCATCGATGATCTCAATATCTTGACTGAATCTTACGTCATCATACTCGTGTAAGTATCATGTCCGAGGGTTCGCTCCTAACAGAATTACTCACCTGTTGATGATGAAGCCAATCTCTGTCCTCGCAAAAAACTGCAAGGGTGCACTGAGTCGAATTAGTAATAGCTGGAAACATGAGACACCTTTTGGCACTTACTTGATGGTAGTCTCCACCAAAGAATTGTGAAGGGCGGTGCCGGCTCTTGCGATCATAGTTGTCAATGTATGCCTATACATGTGAGCCTACTAATAGGTAAAACCGAGAAATCGTCGAGTACCAACATACCAAAATAATGCACAGATTGAAACAACACCTAGAGCCTGTAGGCCCGCGTACACACCAAGATACATGGTGCTCCTCGCCTGGTCTGAGTGGGCTGCGTCAGACCACCACTTGATCCATATGCCTAGACGGTTCATGATTGTCAGTTCAAGGGTGGTCATACGGCTAGTTAAGTACGGTTATCTTACTTGGGAAAGTCTGTAAAGTGCCAAACAGTAGCTGGAGGCAAAGGAACGTCACCGTGCTGCCCCAACCTGCGAGACGGAAATAGTAAAGGTATGTTGCCAATTCTCCGACTTTTCGATCTGCATCTCGAGATGAATCATCGTAGGAATCGTTTGGGTTTGTTTCCTCTGTACGGTTTGCTGACAGTAGCTCATTTCCTTTTAGCAGTTCGGATGTCCCTGTTGACCCTGAGATGATGGTATTACTGATAAGACTGGTCGGTTCTTGGACCTCGGACAGATCGCCTTCCAATTTTACGCATTCGCCGTTGTTGACGTATATTATGGAGTCTGCGACAGCTAAAAGGCTCCCTAGTTTTCCGAATTAGTATCAGTTCTTTTACCGCGACGGATTGTTGCTTACTTGAGTTGGTTGAGACGATGCTTGTACATGATGCCATACGGCGCAGTAAGCCATGCTCTCCAAATAGTCGTCGAACTAGCTCGGCTTCCGTCGTCGCATCCAGGCCACTAAATGGATCGTCAAGCACGGTAATCTGTCGCCGTGCGTACACCGTTCGAGCGATAGCCTGCTCGCCTTGTTAGTTCAGCATCTGACGACACTGCATCATCCACATACAAGTCGCCGCTTTTGTCCACCACTCAAGATCAGGCCGTTGTTCCCAACTTTGGTGTTGTCGCCTTCAGCCAATGGCACTAATGACACCGCCTCGATAACTTGAGTATACCATACTGAGTCGAATGGTAAGTTCCCCACGATGTTTTTCTTCACAGTCGTATCCATCAACCAAACTATCTGGGCGCAATAGGCAATATCGAAGCTCGACAGAGCAACAGTACCTTCTGCGTGTGGGGTTTCGCCGAGAATCGCACTGAGCAGCGTCGACTTTCCCCCGGCGACCGGACCGGCGACAGCCACGATCGTTCCTTTTCCGAGAGTGATGTTGACATTTTTGAGAATCGTCTCGCATGAACTGCCATCGGTGTTCCATCCGAAGACGCCATCTTGGATTTCGAGAATTTTGGCATTTGTAGATGCGTCATCAGTAGTAATGACGATTGGGCCTCGATGGGCACTTTCCTCATTCAATCTCAAATCGTGACTGGTGCCTGTTGATCTAGCCAGCAGTTTTCTTGAATCTTGTCGTGCCTGGGATAAGAGAAATTTCTCTATTCTTCTGCAACATGCAACTGCGCCCACAATGGCAGGTATATTTTGGAACAGGGATGAAAGTGGCTGTGTCATCAGCAGTATCAAAGAAAGGGAGGTGAACATCCTGGTAACATCCAAGTTACTAGGATTGGAAATGTTGATAGCTGTATAGACTGCAAAAGAGGCTGCAGGGGCTATCATTGACGGGGTGTAAGCTTTTTATAGATTTTGTTTCAGTATTCGCGCCATAGCAATCCTAGGAGAGGAGGGTTTTACGCACCGAGCGTGATAGCCCATACTACTGTACGCCGAAACTGGTTTCCAGCAGTCACTTCGTCTGCTCGCAACACATGCAGTCGCTGGGCTAAGTTCTTGGCCATGCCCGTCAGCTTAGCTGCTCGGATAGATCTGAGTAGTTCAGCTGTGAATCCTATTATTTCGTCAGAAAGAGCTAATACAATTGTTCACTGTGTTTAACTTACCAACTCGACCGGAGATTCTCTCAATCCAACATGCTTGCTTCTTCCCAGCAGCAGAAGAAGCGACCATGGTAAATATCCCGGATACTGTAATGCGCAAGTGTCAACAGTTGGTACAATGTGAATAGGGTGGGAGCGAAACGTACATATGGCTATCGCGGCGGGTGCGAGACAGACAAGTCCAATCTGCTGCTGGAGTAACCAAGTCGAAAAACAGACCTGGACAACATTGGCCCATATCTCATGTATGATCCTGACACCCCTCGCTAGACGTTCTACGTCAGTGCCCATAAGCGTGACGGCGGCAGGATTGTCAATTGCGGTGGTGCTGATGCTTAGAGTCTTTGCGTAGATCGCGGCAGTCAAGACACCTCGTATCTTGGTTGAGAGCCGTGCAACATGATATCCATATACACCCCCGAAATCTGACACCGAGCGTTAGATGTATTCGCAGCAATTTATGTGCACGAGTGAAGTGTTGCTTACCGCTAAGCCGACGTAGATTAGTACGTGCGCCCCAAGAAGCCCATAGCCTATGTTTTGACTCTCTGTGCTCTGAAGAAAACGGAGAAGTCTGTTCATAGCTACCGGTTGGAGGAAGGTACAGGTAAGCATAAACAGCTTAACAGGAATGGGCATAAGAAGACTAGATGGCATGGACATAACCAGACTCTAGACCAAAGGCCACCGGCGCTTATATAGAGTAGTAGTCGTAGTTCTCAGCCATGCACCGTGAAACTGGGCGCTAATCAGGTGCACCTCTAGCCCACTTTCGAGTGAATCCAGGTGGCTGAATGTCAGAATTGTCTTGAAACCGCTGAACAGTAGATGGTTGAGCCATAAGAAAAGAGAGCGGTTATAAACTCCTGCTAGTTCTTCGGCTGGTTTCCGGTTCTGCGTTGCGTGGAGGAAGCTCCTTTTCCCTACAGACTCAAGGAGCAAGGCCAGAAATTCCAGGGAAAATGCGGACGAAAGCACGATCGCCATTATTCGACTGTCGGATATCTATAACGATCTGATGCGCACTATATCAAACAGGACGGTGACTGAAAGATACGCGCTGACGAGTGTTGATGGGCGAGGCGATCTGGTATGCTCAAGCGGCGACAAGGTACCGATAGCCAGAGCACAGCCGAAGGGGAGAGTAGCGGCGACGATTGGGAGTGCTCTGCGAGACTGAGGACTTATTGCGCATAGTAACAAGAGCACAAGACGATGGGTGGCCAGCAAAACGATAGTGGTCTGTTATGGAAATCAGCAAGTCATGCACTCACTACATAGCTTCGACGTAGTCTCATATCTCGGACGAACAATTTTGACCCATTTAAAGATGAGCCCATCGGCACACGCTTTCCTGTATAACAACCACCGCAATCTAACTGGCGCGATCAGAAGCAGGAGTATAGATGGCAGTATCGACAGGAACACTTCTTGAAATGAGGGGCTGAAATCAAATGTCTGAGGAAAATTGAGAGCGCTGACTGCGAAGTGTGAATGATTCATGGCTTGCAAGTTCGCAAACACCTTTCATGAACGAGGAATAGATGTGGGAAAGAGGTCTGGAACAAAAACAGCGAACCTTAGTAACTACTGGACATCTGAATAGCGGACAGAGCCAACAAGAATCACGTAAGTACTTTGGAAGACAGGTAGATACTGATTCCAAAAGGGTACCAACTAATTTTAGTAGATTTACAGATAGACAGCCAACATGGTTGCTGATGTGTAAAGTACATGTACATCCATCCAGATGACTGACTACCTTCTTATTCTGGACTAGGGTACCATCGGAAATCCACGCATCTAGGCGGGATGCTTCTCAGATGATTTGGTGAGGGTGTTGGTCTGTGCAATAGTGGCTGCACCTCTACAGGGATTAATAACGTGCGTACTAGCCTTTGACCTTCAATACAAAACAACTACAACCCGGAATGAGATGCGCTGCAACTGCTTTCAGAAGAAATGTATTTCCATCCCCTCTCTTTTTTTCTTCTTTTTTCTTCTTTTTTTTGCAGCTCAACTGAACAATTACGGTTCAATCACCGGTCGACAATGGCAGACTTTGATGGCGTGACGGAGGATAACTTCCTCCTCCCTCGAGAACCGGTCGCAAGGCATCGTCACGAAAATGCTCAACGCGTTACTGTCATAGTCACCACCATCGTCTTCATCGCCAGTCTTGGTAGCGGGCTTACTACCATTCCTACCCTACGAGTTCTCGAAGACATTATTTGTCACCGCCACTACCCAGAATTGACAGGGGACATTGATGAGTATCGTTGCAAAGACGACGATATCCAATCAGAATTATCTTTCTTCATGGGGATTCAAACTATGGTTGAGGCAATACCAGGGTTGCTCTTTGCACTACCATATGGACTACTGGCGGACAGGTATTGTCATGTTCATCCTTGAGTACATGTTTGAATCTGACAGCAAGTCACCTATAGAATCGGCCGTCGTCCAGTCCTCCTTTTGTCGCTTGTAGGAATGACATTTGCTATGTCTTGGATGATGCTTGCTATGCGCTTCAGCGACCGATTCCCTTTATGGGCGATATGGATGTCTACACTGTGGCAAATCATCGGTGGAGGCAGCAATGTCATGGTATCCATGGTATTCACTATGATCGCCGACGTGCAACCTATTGAAGGACGGTGCGTGTCAAGCTCATTCGTGATGTCTACTGCCTTCGCTCACAGTTGTCTAGTGCGGATGCTTTTTACAAACCCCTCGTTGGCGGTCTGTTGTCCGGGCTGCTAGCAATGCCCCTGTCAGCAAAGCTTATGCAAACGTCGCCATGGCTTCCACTTCTAGCTGGTTTAGGACTAGTTGCCTTGGCTTGCTGTTGTGTCGGCTTCATGCCGGAAACTCTAAGGAACGTATCGCGAGATTCTGAAGGGATCGCAAGCGAGCAGGGTTTGGCGCAGGGCATGACGGTTTACCTAAACCAGATTGTCAGCGAACTGAAGAGCTTTTTGGCCCCTCTGCTCATTTGCTGTGATGGCCCTCCTTGCGACTTTTCTTATCCATGGACTGGTAGGGAGAGCACCTGGCTTCGCCATACAATACTTGAGCAAACGCTTCCTATGGTCTTTAGCGCAAGCCGGAACCTTTGTCACGTTGAGCCACGTTATCAACGTCATCCTACTTCTTTTCATTCTCCCGGGTTTCTCACGCTTTCTACTCTCCAAACGCTACTTTGGCTGTTCTCCTGACGCCAAAGATTGGATTATTGCTCGTATCTCTCTCTGGGCTCTTACTTGTACTAGGATGCCTTCTGATGGCTGCCCCTTCTGTCGAAATCTTTGCAGCAGGTCTGGTTATTTTTACACTGGGCGGAGGATTCACAGCAGTGTGTAGGTCCCTAGTGACGGCACTTGTCGATTCGCAACATACTGCTCGGTTGTATGCTCTGATCAGCTTGGTTGACGCCTTTAGCACGCTGTTGTCTGGCCCTTTCATCGCTTGGCTTTTCAGCCAGGGTTTGAGAATGGGCGGCGTCTGGCTTGGTCTTCCATACTTGGGGGTGGCGTTTATGTGTGCGATCGCTACTATCTCCGTATTCGCAGTTCCTTTACTATTGCCTAATTAGACTAGAGTTAATCCAACTGAGTCAACTGAGCGCCGTGACCGAACAGTATTACGGAACGGTTGTTAGAAATAAGGGTGCCGTGTTAATAAGCAGGGTGCTAACTAGTAGGGATTATTTTAGCTACGAACCGTTACTGGAAGACCCCTGTTTACCCACTGTGTACTGCCCTAGGTCCACTAAACACCTAGCCGGTAACTAATAGCTCGATTTGGTATCGCTAGCCCGAGATAGTCCCTAATTCCTTAGTCGCCTCTTATTTTGGAGGGTTAGGGTTAGATAGGATACTTTGGCGCCGGGCGCCCTTACCTATTAGACGTGTGAAACCAATTAAATTATCTCAGTTAGTATTTGATTAGTATATTCGTTGTAGTTATTCGTAATTCTTTACTTACAGGACCGATTTCTTTTATTAAAAAAGATATACGGCAGAAAGATACAACACTTGATAACTTAATAGCAAGCCTATCCTACGGCAAACTGTTAAATATTACCGGTATTCGGATTAATCCAATGTATTAATTTGGCAATGTCTGTCTTCTCTACCACTTTCAAGTTCACTGCGCCAAACCTCGGTTTTGGCATAAAGCATTACCTGTTAGGTAAACTGCATAGTATGGCATCAAAGTGACCTCTGTTATTCCAAGCGCTATATCCGTCTGTACCCTTGTTTCTAACAGGTATCTAGTCGGCGAGATAGGCGCGGACAGCAACATGGGTATATAGTCGGTGTGGATTTTAAGCGAGGTAGGCGAGGTAAGGCGTGGGTGAGGCGAGGCGAGTGGGGTAGGTCGAGACGGATCCTTCCAGGCGTAACGAATAAGTAGAGTAAGCGCGCTGATAGAAGGAACAACAGCAAAGGAACCCTGTACTATATCCGCGCCACCCCTTACTGAAACCCTGCGTCTTAATCGGCTGAGTGGGCGGCTTTCCCGGGAACAAGACGACTCAAAGCACCAAACGGAAAATAAGCGTATGGTACACAAAGGACCACATAGAGCTACACACGTTATTACGTCAGATATCTAGACATGTGTTCAGATCTCTTACTTGGCCACACATGAAGACCGGCATGTCTTGACGCGGGTTAGGTACAGGTGCTCTTGCATGGTTATGCTACAATTCGTACGGAGTATTCTAGGCCGGTTAATTTGTTTTTCCAAGGTAGGAGCAGTGATACAACTCCACAATAATTGGTTACAGCGTGGTAACGGTTCATTTACCCGTCTACCTCCTCTAGCCAACACAAGTTATGCGGAAGACTATGTTCGAATCTTTATATTGCAGATCGTTACATTGCAGATCGTTACATTGCAGATCGTTACATTGCAGATTGTGACATTGCAGATTGTAACGTTGCAATTGTGATACGGCAGAATAACGGCGCTACCTCGGTAAGCACGACAATTCGATTTAGTAGCTTTGCCGTTGGTTAAGTTTTTTTAAAAAATAAATAAATAAAAAGGATAGGCAGGTAAGCAAGATGTCGATCAGCTGCATCGGGGTTATTACTTAATCTGTTTATTAAAATACAACCTAGTATCTAACTGTTCTTAATTCAGAACGAGCGGGGTTAACATACCATACTCTACATTCTTTCCAACACCGATGGACTAAACATTCAGGGAGACAACCACAGAATTATATCCTGGCAAGTTCTGTAGCCTACAAGTATGTATCTGTCTTCTTTTTCATCCGCTTAATGGCTTGGGTTCAGGACACTTATCAAGATGATTAGGTACCTAATCCAGCTCGCCGTAGCCACGGCTATTATTACTCCAACACTCGCAAACGATCTTCTGTTCTTTCAACCCGGTGCTTGCAACTTGAACCGCGGTCACATTCAGGGTGGTGACGCTGTAGCAGGTTCTTGCTGCACTTCAGGAACTCCTTGGTTAGTAACATTCCTAAAATGCTCAGAATTCATTATTGAATTTGAATTACGCTGGTGAAGCCAGGCTGACCGAAAGTCTTCTCAAATAGGTGCGGTTCTGTCTATTGCGCTGGTTGTGTACAGGGCAACGATCTGTACGGTTTCAACAAAGCCGGTCGCACGGGGGCGGCATTCAGCTCGTGCCGTATACCGGGAGCCGACGTTCATTGCTGTCCTGGTCTTGGTGGTGGGAATACTTGTGCTGGTCAGTGGTTTGTCGGCAACGCCCGGCGACGATCTAACAGCACGATGGCATCTGATGCTGGCGCACGACCTACAACCGATAACGAGGAATGCGAGATAGTTATCCAACCCAACAAGATGGTATGGTATATATCGACGACCAAGGCCTCACTAATGAGATACACTTGCCGGCCGGAAACTTGGCTGTCGCGACTAAGCACTTCGTAAATAAGGAACTAGCTAAGTTTCCGAAGTGGGGTATGTTGCAATTCACAAATGTACCAAATTATATAGAATTTTAGCATGCTAATATTTCGACAGAGAACCAGCAGTATACCGAAGCCGACTATATCAAGCAAGATAAGCCTAAGGAGCAGGTTTAGAGTATCACTAAAGGTTACTCCAATTAGGGGCAGCTAAAATTTGATAAGGATAAGCTTAGTTCAACACTTCGCACTATCACATATATACAAGCAGATAACCTGATCCTTAATGACAGGAGTTTCTTAGTTAGTTATTACTTCTTATAATTATATTTTCGGTCTCCTATTGTTAAACATCTCGTGATGAAGTATTTCTGCCGTGCTACGAAGCAGGATAAGTTATACTTATAACGTAGAGTCTATCGTTATTCCCCTCCCTCCCCGTTTTATATACATTGAAAGCACCTATTAATTTCAGGACATCAGAGACACCAAGTCTGCAGGCTACGTGCCGTAGGAGTTCTGTTTCAGTGTATAACTAGAGTATAGATAATTCAGATTTTATTCAAGTAGTAGTAAGTTTCGTTGTTGACCAGGGGAAACCCGCCGTTTTGGCTGCCGCCGTCTTCTGCCACGTTCAGCAGCGAGCGTTCTCGTCGCCAAGGCCCGACCGAATACGGTTACGTCGGAAACATTCCCCATATGATGGGTGTGGGTGTCAACGCACAGACTAGACGGCCCGAACCGAAGATCGTTCGTTTGCTAGGCTACCCCTGCTAGCAACTAGGCTACGTAGGCTAAGGCTGAGTGTTGAGTAAGTTAGAGGTTGTGATACAATGTTCTATCTATACATTGTCGATATTTATTTGGTTGTCTATTTCTAATTTTACTCAGGTCACTAGTGGCTTCCAGGAATTAAACTTTGAAACAACCTCTCATTTTCTCAGCCATGACTGATTTGCTCTCATGGTGAAGTCCACAGATGTAAATTTGCAGTTCTTGTTAGAGATGTCGGTCCCTCAAATCTAAAATTTCTGCTTAATTCTATTACTCGGGCAACTTAAACTCTAATATATTATATGATATATCATAATAACGTAATTGAACTGCCTATTAATGCTGTCTTATATGCGAATCTTTGCCGTTCGATGACTTGCCTGCTACAAGCCCTCGTAGGTCTGTGTGTAAGATATCCAAACAAGACATCATCATGTAAGTCTCGTAACATATCGCATGCACGTTTTTTTAACATGCGACCAGGACTGCTGATCCAATCAAGGAATTTTCAAGGAACCCAAGGATCGTTCCAAGTTCCAACTGGGACGCATTCACGCACCCGGACCCCGACTTCGAGGGCATATTCGAAATTTCTGATGCACACTTCAACGAATATGTCGATCTGTCGCGGTTATACTCTGCCTTCTTCTGGCTGTCTCAAAGCGAGGCAAGAATCTTGGACCCCTAGCAGAGTCTCCTACTGGAAACTAGCTACGAGTTTCTGGGAAATGCTGGCATTCCGATGGAAAGCCTCGTGGGGCCGATGACGTGCTGCTTCGTTGCATATAGTATGGGAGGTAGAGATTTGAACCATGTGAAATCACTGCCAAATAGTCGCTGATGACGGACGCGTTGCGCAGAACATGGTAAACTTTGGGTCCGAGACCTCGAGTTCCAGCAGACCCATCGCACAGTGGGCGGGCACAGGTGAGGCCATCTACGCCAACCGCATCTCACAGATCTACGACCTGGCCGGGCCGTCCTTGAGCTTCGACACGGGATGCAGTGGCAACATGATGGGTCTAGGCATGGCGTGCCGCTACCTGTCACAGGGCGCAATCAATGCTTGTTTCGGTAAAGGTTTCTCTTGCGTCCCTTGTTCGAACGATCGATATCGTGTTCCTCCTGAAGTCAATACCTCCAAGGACCAAGACGATGTTGTTCTCTTGAGAACTCATCAGAAAATCGAAACGTGAAGGCTTACTGACGGACGTTTTCCAGTGGGGGACACGAATTTGACGTTGATCCCCAGAGGTGCTCGACCGCAAGCCACGTCTGCTGTCCAAGAGCGGCGCGTGTCACATGTTTGATAGCCGAGTTGACGGCTTCTCCAGGGCGGACGCAACGAGCTCTGTTTTCCTAAAGTGGCTTGAACGGCCACGCGATCCCTGAAGCCGTACAGGACCATCGGACTCCGGCGCAACTTAACTTGTGCTCCCATGTGTACTCGCACTACCGATTTTCCCCAGAGTCTCGTCGGCCAAGACACTGATTACGCCGCTCGTCAACATCTCATGCTCCTGTCCGGGAACGATGCAAAGCCTCTCTCCGACATTCGTTTGCTCTGTACGGACATCTGAGCGCCTCTCCCAATATCTCCCGACTCGACCTAGCATACAACCTTGGTTCGCGTCGCTCCAAGCACTTTCTACCGCTCTTATTCCATTCTTGTCGCAGGTGCCTCGATAGTCACGGCTTCCTTAGCATACGCTGTTGGGAACGGCGAGAGGGAATTCAACCTGCCCCCGCGCATAGGCTTCATCCTCACGGGCCAGAGTGCGCAGTTCCCCTCCGTAGTAGCCACCTTGCAGCGTCTTGATGCGTACCTCCAGGTTGCACTGGAGCATCTCCGGGGAGCTGCTGAAAGCGCGAGGGATAGAGCGTGATTCAAGATCCCAAGTTCGCACAGCCGCCCACTGGTGCGCTGCATATTGGCGTCATCAATCTTGTGCGATCATAGGACGCGGAGAGAATGTCCATCATGATCGGATACTTCCGCGGATTCCCCATCACTGCAGAACTGAATGCCGATGACAGGATGTAGGCGGATTTTGGTGTGCTTTTCTGTCGGTCTCGGGCAGAAGGATGCTTGGGAACATATGCAAACGTTGAAAGGGGAGGGCGACTTGGTCGTGTCACGTGACAACAGCCAGGCGCTGGAGGACGCCGCCATTTCCAGCGCCAGGGATGGTGATTATTAGATGGATGAAAAGGGTGCCATGTTCTCGATAGCCCTCCCGGAATGCCCCAGGTTGATAACCGAAGCCGTTCGGACGGGTGAGTACTGGCGTGTCAACATGGACTCTCCGGTGCTTATCAACGACGGCCTACAGGCACTGCTCAACCATGCAGAAACTAACCGTCTTCAAGTATTCATTAAGATTGGTCCTTCTGGCGAGTTGAGGATATCTGTGCTGCAGACTCTTTCCGCAGCGTCCAGCCCCGGGGGTACGCTGCGCGCCGACGAACTGCCCAAAAACTGGCCACCTCTCATCGGTGGCTCCCACGCAGCTGAACACCTGCTCTGAACCATCGGGTCTCTTTCAACTTGGGCCCATCCGGTGGATATGGAAAATTTCAACGCTATCGAGATCGTTCGGCCCCGGAAAGATGCGTTTGCTGGCCGCGGTGTCCTCTATCAGCCTGGCCGACTCATCGTCGACCTACCCAACTACGCCTGGAACCGGAGCAGGTCTTCCTGGATTGAACCATAGGCGTTGAGGAACCACCGGTTCAAGCAGTTCCATCGCCATGAGGTCCTCGGATCGCAGGTTCCCGACGGCAATCTGGTCCCAACTTGGAGGAATGTGATAAGCCTGGGTAACGCAAAGTGGTTAGTTGGCCACAACTTGCTCGTCGATTTCGTATTCCCAGCTTCTGGTTATATTGCCATGGCTGTCAAGGCCGTCGGACCGTACGGCCGGGATCCGTCGAGTAGGTGTAGCTATGGAATGTACATATTCGCATCGCGGCGCGGTCGTGATAGATGCGGCCAGTAACGCCCAGGGGGTTTCTACCTTCTTCAATCTGACGAGAGACCACACAGATTCCAAGTGGTTCTAATTCAGCATTAGCAGCCAGCAGATACCATTGCAGGGCACGGGAGCTGTATATAAGAACCAGTCGGATCCGGATAACGACACCGACGTGCATTGTTATGGGCAAGTCTGTCTTTTGGAGAAGAGACTGCCCCAAGATTCGATGTTTTTTCCCGCTGCATATTAATGGAGAGCAGGGTACCAAAGTCTCTGGACGTGCGTAGTACAAGCACTTCTCGCGAATGAGCCGTGGCTGCTGCACCAAAAGACAAACCCATCCGAGGGATGATACACTCAGCCATGGTCCTCAACGACTCACCCACTTATTTCTCTCGGCAAAGCGGAGGATTTTCTCAAGATATCCAATCCCATGGTCTTGGGCGCACACAACTTGCATCGAGCATCCTTAAGCCTTTGCGGCAACTTCGATCTCTTCGTCATGCTCTCGTCGGTCTCGGGCGTGTTTGGGCAGTACGGCCAAAGCAACTATGCAGCGGCCAATACCTATGTCGATTCTCTCGCCGCACACAGACGGGGCTAGGGCTTGGCCGCTCCCAGTACAGACATGGGATTCGTCGAAGACGTCGGTTGGACGACAGCGAACGAAGACTTCGGTGCAAGGATGGTGGCCTTAGGAATCCTCAGTGTACGGGTGAAGGAGGCTGAACTGATGAGCCTGCTCGAGCTGGAGATCTTCAGGTCGTTGTCGAATGCGAGCCTGGGACATAGGGGAGAGGAAGAGTCAGCAGCGCCGCCCATATTTGGTCAGCTCATATTTGGCTTCTCGTCCACGAACTAGAGACCGCCCAAAAGCGACTCTGCGCTGCGCCTCTGCGCGCTTCTCACTACATCTGCATCGTCTGCCAACTCTGCTGCTTCCACAATTTCACATGGTCCCCAGACAGCTTTCCTTTCATTGCTCAATTCGAAGGATACGAAGCGAAGTCTTGAGCTCATCTCTCCGCTCGCGCTAGCATCGATGGCGCAAAAGATGTCGAGTTTCTTCGGATATCCATCGAGGACCTTGACCTGGAGAGAAGAAGCTTTGGAAGAATTGGTGTGGATTCGCTCGTTGCGGTAGAACTGAAGACATGGTTCCAGGATGGATGGATTGGGACCTTGGTATTGCGGTTATCACCATGAAATTATTGAAGGCGAAGAGTTTCAGGGCCATGGCAAACGAAAGAAGTAAAAGATGGGCGGACGAAATCGAGGTTTGGACCACAGGCTGATAAATATTCAAAATATGTTTCACTTATTACCGTAGCTACCGTGTAAAAGATGTAGCAAGTTTAGGAGTCCCCCAACGCTGCATTCGCAGTAGGTAGCAGCCATCGTATCCGTAAACTGACAGTCTTTGTCTCAAGTTCGCCAGATGGGGCAATTATAGCTGCGTTTCGATGTTCAGGCCACCAAAGCAGGGCTAACTTTGTATACTAAGTACTCCGTACATACTAAGCGTAGTAGTAGTAGCGGGGGGACATGGGGTCATGCGGGATCGATCCTACGTTTCATACGGTCGCAATATGTACATGCCAGAGCTCAGGCCAAGGTCCAGCAGAGCCTAGACCCGCACGCAAGGTGGCTCAGGTCCTCGGTCCCGAGCTGCAGGCTGCAGGCTGCAGCCGTTCTTCTCAACATAACTAGTCAACGTTACGCGGGGGGAGGAAGGCTTTAACGTTGACTAGCAACTCCGTACGGATACGTAGTATTTCGATTCCTGTTTTCTTATTCGAGCTTGGCCGCTTGTGACAGGTCGGCTACGTTTCAGGTTAGAGGCGGCCAAGTACGTAACTAGTTACTACGCGGTCTAGCATCCGTACACTGGTACAGCCTAACTACAGGCTTGGGTAATCTTACACAAGGCGCAAAACGCAAACCGCAAACCCTTTTCATTCTGTGCGCAACCTCTTAAATGCCTGTTAGCTGCTCACCTTTCTACTCCGTACATCTTTTCGGGATCTGGTCATCTGCTACCCACGGTTGGTACTTTGAGCACTCCTCGTATTCACTCGCCTTCTTAGCCGCCTTGGATGCAGACAAACCCTTACGACAGAGGTTTTTGAAACCTCGTCGGGATTTGCGCTCGTTACACGAAAGGATACTCATTCGCCCTCAATGCTTCCGGGCCATGTAGTAACCGGCCTCGTCCCGGACAGATCCTTCGGAACAGACCTTGGACGCGTATGGCGGTTTGTGAGCGTCAACAGCACTCGGGGTTGGTCCACCTTGACAGCATTCACAGCATGAGGTAAAAATCTTTTTAAAGTTGGCAAGAACGAAAAAAGGAAACGTCGGTCGTTGCTTGCTGCTATCGATTGATTCACCACCAGAGCGAACGACTTGAGGGACCCGAGCTTTGAGTCTCCAGTACGTACTTCACTCACCCATACCAACACCCACACCAACTGGCAACACCCACACCCACCTCTGAACCCGATCCTTTTCCCTTACAGAAAAAAACTTTGTCACGACGCATCGCGCTCATGCACCAATTCCAAGATACGCGACTGACCAAGGGCCCATCTCAACTGTAGCCCTACAACCTACAGGATATCCCGCCACTTGTCCCATCCGCCACTTTCCGTGCAGCTAGCTGTTTGTCAGTTGCGACTTTGCACCTCTTCCAGTCTGCGGTCCTTGCAGTCCTTGCGGTTCCTGCGAGTCCTCCGAGTCTTCGGCGCGTTTTTCACCATGATAGGATCTGCGTACAACGACCCTCGGGAGGAGTGGAAGCATTGGAGAGATATCCTATTCCGCGGCCGGAAAAAGGTTGTGAAACGACTCCTGGAATCTGACGGCCGGTCAGCGCTACTCGCCGAAAGCCAGCCGGAGCAGGACAAAGTCGACATGGCCCGGTCCCGCGCCGGAGCCGTCCAAGATCCGCGTCCCGCGCCTTTGTCCGCCACCAACATATTCTTGACACTGCCGCCCGAGATACGCAACATTATATATCAACATGCCGTCGACTATCCATCCTGCCGAGAGATCTATGGTGCCATGTACTCTAGACATCTCGGGCCTGCGTCTAAGAGCAGAAGGTCAGCGTCCAAAGGCAAAAGAGCAACCCAGCAGCGACGTAGGATGGAAGGGCCACCGCATGACACGCCGACCATGCTACTGCTATGTAAGCAAATCACGCACGAAGCTCTTAATGTTCTGAGGGGCCGGGTCTTTGTCGTCGACCGCATTCCACCTTGGGTGCTAGGCGAAAGCAATCCACTAGCCTTGACCCTCTTCATGCCCCGAGAGACCCTCCAAAGAGTGCGTCTCCTGGAGCTGAGAATATCTCTAGGCGATGGAAGATACGGCAGTGGTGACGTCTGGATCACAGTCATCAAAGACATCTTGCGGGTTCTGAGTGAGCGGAATGCAATCGTCAGTCTGCGGGTTCTGGTCAAGCTCCAGCGTGTTCATGTCCCCAACATCTGGAGCAGAGAGCTCCACCACTACAAGTCATTGATCAAGATGGTAAGATTAACATGTCAATCCACGTCGTCGTGTGTGCAAGGAAACTGAATTTCACCTGGTAGCTTCAAGATTGGGACTTCAAGCACGGTCTGAAGCCATGTACAGTCCAGATCGAACCTTGGGTAATGGACGACCACTACGCGTACCGCACAGGCTTCCGAAGTGAGTGATACACATCTACATGCAAGATCAATGCTAACGCCGTTCAGACCCCATCGTTCGCTGCTACCCAGATCCGGTCTTCTGGACAGGTAGCATAATGGAGTACATCTGATTTCTCCTTCTTTTCCCCCTCCGCAGCTCGCGAGCAGCAGCAGTCAGTAGCACGGCTGAAGCGGGCAAGGCCTGTATATGGGTTAGGGCATTGCTCAAATCTGGGGTTCACGGGCGATCAAGTGTAGCGCGAATATTCAATTGCAGTATAATATGCAAACTATGGCATATGCAGTAGCGGATCGATCAGTAGATAGCATCATGACCTCTTGGTCGGGTTGCTACTAGCGAGGAACTCGGATCACACAGTTTGCCTTTAGTTCTTGATATGACATCAAGCAATAATTCTCACAGAGCCTTTACAATATTTCATGTCTTCTGTTTGCATTCTCCGCCAAAGAGAAACTCCTCCCTCTCCTCGTTGCCGACAAGACCGGCGAGGCAACGCAGTCATACGACGTCTCTCCGAATTCCGGCATCCATGTACCAGCAATCTCTCGTCTTCGTGGGACCATTGAACGCCGAGCAGGCAATGCAGGAGGCCAATATCTTTAAATCAACCTCACAGGCTCAGCAGGGGCTATTAGGTACTCGTACGTATGTAGCGAGCGGCCAGTCGCCGGTGAAACCGGCTGACATGTTATACTGCAAACGTATCCCCGAGTTGCGAGTTTGCGTCGGATTGGTGGTGGACGGCGGCTGACTCGTGGTTTACAGAACACGCGGGAGACCGAGCTCGCTCTCTGGCCATCCGCGAGCATGCATCGCGGGCTTTTTACTACTTTCTCGCGCAGCCGGACAAGTCTACTTGTCGCTTTGCGAATGCGACCGTTTGGGAAATGACAGCCGTGGCGGGGTGGCGTGGCGATGACGGGCATTGGTAAGGGGGTAGGTAGATCTGGCACATGTATTTCGTAACTAACTTGAGCTGTGGAAATCGCGGCGAACGGGTTTACAACCAACAGACAGCGGCAGCGGTTCGATCCATCCCATATGACTCCCAAAACCGGGGCCTGTCACTTCATACATATCGCGAACTTTGCCGTCCCACTCTACAAACGTTCCTCTCTCGACAATACATACATACATACATACATACATACATACATACATATATACATACGAACAATCTGACACGTCGTACATAGAAGAGCGCTTCTTTCCCCGCTTAGGCAAGCAGCTTGGTGATGTCGGCCATGCGGGTTACCTTTGCCTTGCCCTCCTTCCTCTTCTCCTGGAAGGCCTCGCTGACGAGCTGTCTCTTTTGCGTTTGGATATCGAGGACGCGCTCCTCGATGGTGCCCTCGATGACCAGGCGCCAGACGGTGGTCGGGCGGGTCTGGCCCAGTCGGTGTACGCGGTCCACGGCTTGGTCCTCGATGGCCGGAGCCCACCCTGTGATGATGTTAGTTTTCGGGGTCACGAGACGACTCGTCGCACGCGCGCGCGGCTTGGGCAACTCACAGCTGTCGGCGAGAATGACGGTGTCGGCAGCGACCAGGTTCAGGCCCACGCTACAGACCTGCAGACTCGCCAGGAGAATCCGGGTGTCGGGGTCGGTATTCAGAGCGTGGATGGATTCGTCGCGGGCCCTCTTTGTCATTCCGCCGTCGATGCGGGTGTAGGCTATCCCGACCTCCTTGAGGCGAGCCTGGACGATGTTGAGGTACGAGGTCCACTGCGAAAAGACAATGACCTTGGAGCCTTCGTTCTTCAAGGTGGCCTGGAGAATCTTAATCAAGGCCTCCGTCTTTGAACTCTGCGACGCGTCGTCGAGATCCGCCAGGTTTTCTTCGTCGGCTTCGGGGGCCGGGTCGACCAACGAGTCCAGCTTCAGCTCGGCGCGGCACATTGGACACTTGCCCTGCATCTCAATCGCTTTGGAGATGCACGGCTTGCCAAACACATGCTTGCATGCCGTAATGCAAGGTTCGTGGAGCCAGATTTCTTCGTAGCATATCGCACACTCCTCTTGGGACTCAATCATGAACTGGAGGGCCTGCTGGAGAATCGGAATGTTTTTGCCGTCCAGGGCAACAACTTTGTGATCCTCAAACATGGCCAGCAGATTGTCGACGCGGTCCTTGCAGAGTGTCCAATGGTTGCAAATCTGTCGGAGACGCAAGAGTCTCTCGAGAATGCTCGAGTACCGACCCAGTTGACCCTTGCCGGACTTGGACTGATATTTCTCGAGTTCGCCCTGCGCCTCGGCAAGCATTGCGTCGTACTTGGGCTTTTCCGTCTTGCTGAAGGCAATTCGGTGAACGTATTCCGTCTTGGCGGGCAGCTTGAGATCGATAAACTTCATGTCCTTTCGGCGGCGTAGACAGAGATCTTGCATGAGATGGGCGAGTATCTTGACCGCTTTGATGCGATCGGGGTGCCTGTCCATCAACTTGAGGGGTCGTGTAATGATTTGCGAAAACAGTCCGTCGTCGGCAAGACCGCCCTGCAGCTTCAGAAATTGGAGGAGGGACAAGAAGTCTCGGACGCTGTTGATAATGGGGGTACCTGTGAGCACCCAACGCGACGTTGCTCGCAGATTCCGTATGGCGTTGGCTGTCTGCGACATGGGGTTGCGGATCGTGTGGCCTTCATCTAGAACGATGCGATGCCAGTCCACAGAGAACAACCCTTTTCCTTTGGACTTGGCCTCAGAGCTGATCAACCCGTAACTGGTGATGACCACGTCGAATTTCTTCATCTCGGAACCAGTCATTGGTTTGCAAGAATGGTACGTCAGGATCCGGGGTTGGTGGCTATCCTTGACGTGGAATCGGATCTGATCCTGCCAGTTGGACAAGACGCTAACTGGCGCCACGATCAGCGTAGGACCCTTTTCAAGGCCCTGGGCCAAGAGAAGACTGATGATTTGCACTGGGTAAAACCATGTGTCAGCAATGGTTGGTCACTCGAGCGTAATGGGGAGATGGTCAAGCTTTGGAGGCGGAAGTCTCGGGCATCGCAGGCAAAGATGACTGCCGGACACATACCTGTCTTGCCCAAACCCATGTCATCCGCGAGAATACCACCAGACACAAGATCTGGCGGAGTCGAAGTCGTGAAGGACGTAGCCAAATTCTGAAATCGGCCGTTGCGGTGTTGTCTTTTCCAAAGCTGGACCATCTCATCCGAGTTGACCGCGGGCAATATCGGGCTCTCCTTGGACATCATCCAAGCCAGACCCTGTTGTCACGTCAGTGGATGCGATCTTGGGGTTGGGCATACTCGACAAACCTGAAGCTGGTATGGCAACAATCGCGACTTCAAAGCCTCGGGCTGCACGGCCATTGGCATTTCCTTTAGCGTCTCCTCTCCTACCGCCATGGCGTCTGTGAGGTTGTCGGTCCTCTGGACCTCGAACGCCTCACTGGCCGCGACGAGACTATCTAGCGATGCGCCCTCCTCTTGGAGAGCACCGGAAGCGATAGCTGCGGAGGTTGAGCCGCCCTGGAGTCCTGTGCCCTTCCTTCGGGCTTCCGCCTCCCGCCTCGTAGTCTTCAGCTGAGTCGCCTTCAGCAGCTTGTCCGCCTTCAGCCGACCCTCCAGCGCGTCACGGGCAGCGGCCTCGCCGGGGCCGTAAAAGTACAGTCGAATAGGACAGTCGAACGGCCCCTTCTCGCCCGTGAGCACGCCTTCCAGGACGAGCTCGTCCTTGTCGACATACGGCGCGAGCTTCTCGACGATCTTTCTGGGAAGATGGCCAATCTGGCTGCCCATCACGTTGTCCACTCTGATGGCGTTGGGGTCAAACTGGTTACCGGGCTCTCGTCGGAGAACGACGAGCTCGTGAGGCGTAGCCACGCCATTATAGTACCTGACACCTACGACCTTTCCCTCCATGGAGCCGTAGAGCTCTAGAGCCGGCGAGTCAACTTGGGTCAGATCGACAGGATCCTCCTCCTCCCCCCCTCCATAGGGCTGTGATCCAGCAGGCACTTGGGAATTAGAGAAGGAGGCGAGCGGCGCCGACAGATAGCCAGGAGCTGCTTGCGGGTTCCTGGCACGAGTCTGACTTGCACTCTGTCGGGGTTTCTTTGGTTCCGGCTCATCACTTGTCAGGTCAATCACCTCGATGGGACCGCGCTTCATGTTGTTGCGTGGCGCCATTGCATCACGCGACGATATGAGTCCCCCAGGGCCCAGCTCAGTCAGAATATTGAAATTCCGCTATAGGACAGGTCGCCCTATAGTAGTCATCAGGGCAGGGCGTATCGTATCGTGCGATTGGCTGCTCCTACACGTCCGACTCCAGATTTCGGGTAGAGAAAGGCTTGATTGGGAAGCGAGGAGAGCTGAAGTGCTGCTTCCCTTTGGTGAACCGTGGACGACACGCGTTTCGGGTAAAAGTGGGACTCGTTTCCGGCTGCACCCCCGCTTGTCGACCTAGTGAGACAAGTAGTCATAGTAGTTATTTCACTATGCCTTCAGCTCCATTACCTGCCCACCACCGTCTTTATTGGAACATCCCAAGCTGGTTCCGGCAAACGAAACTTCCCAAAACTTGATCGTACCAGATCCTTTGTTTTCCGACACCGAGGCATGCGTGATGGACTCCGGTGCTCCGTCGATTTCTCGTAAACTGATCGTCACGTCTGATTCCTGCAAGTCAAGACCGAGATGGCAGAAGAAGAAACCGAATATGCATAAATGTCTGTCACATCTCCGTGTGGACAGTACCCTTTGAACCGAATGTAAAAAAAACAATGAAAAATACTAGGATCAAGAGATCCCAGTCACAAAAGAAGTGAAGTCTCCTGCTTCAAACCCTCTCTCTGGGGAGTAAGCCTGGTTCCCTGGGAGCACAATTTTGCCCGAAGCCCCTGACTCCAAGCCCTTTTACAATTCCAAAGCTTGCCCTATCTACGAATCCTACGGCAAGCGACCGACTTGGGCTTTTCCTCTCCAGAGTTTCCAGTCGTTTCCTTTGGCTTCGCGTCACCAGGACCTCCTTTGATTGCCGCAGGCTCGGACTGCTCCTTTGCCACAATTGGCATGGCTGTCCCCGCCGCTGGTTCGGACGTCTCCGATTCTTCCTCGTCCTCCTCGTCATCTTGGTTTTGCGTCTCTCCGTTGTTCTCTACGTTCTGCTTGACGTCATTGTCATGAGCAGGCAGGCTCTGGGCCGGAGCGGCAGTCTCTTTGGACTCCTCGGGCTGTGTGCCACTCGTCTGCGTATACCCCCCAACAGCAGTATCGGCGTTCGCGGCAGCAGGGATCGGACCGGGGGGTCTTGGGGTCCTTTGTCTGCAGCTCGACGCCCTTGTTGGGAGGTCCCTGGAAGCTTCCGGCCGAGCACGCATTCATGATGGCCGAGCACTTCTCGTTCTCCCAGAGCTCGCAGTTGGCGCTTCCCGTGGGCGGTGCCTCGCTGTAGCACGTCTGGGCCTGGGCGTAGCAGTTTTCCGAGGCCTTCCAGCAGGCGGCCTCGCCCGAGTAGTCGGGGACTTCGACGAGGCACGTGTTGCCGTTGACCAGGAGGCAGTTCTCGGGACACACTGTGGCACCCTTGATCTCGACGTCTCTGGCCGACACCTGGGCGGTCGAAGAGGCCGGTGTCCAGGCCGGGGGCCGGGCACAGGGTACGGCAGCTTGAGGTTGGAGTCGTAAATGTTGAACGCGAGGCCCGGGTCGCTCAACTTGACGTGTCCTGGGATCGAGACGCTGTTCGCAGCCGGTACATTCAGCTGGCCGGCGCTGGCGCCCTGGACGGCGATCTGGGCGCATCCCGCATAGAACTGCGGGTCTGCAGCCTCTACGTTCTGCAGAGACAGAAGCTCGGGGCGGAACAGATAGTTGCCCGTCGGGAGACCGGAGGGGATGTTGACGGAGAGAAGACCGTTGTTGTCCATGAGCTTATCCGTGCACCACTTCTTGGTCGACTCGTCGTAACCCTCGTCC
Organism: Arthrinium puccinioides; assembly: GCA_022414665.1. Taxonomy (NCBI): domain Eukaryota; kingdom Fungi; phylum Ascomycota; class Sordariomycetes; order Amphisphaeriales; family Apiosporaceae; genus Arthrinium; species Arthrinium puccinioides. The sequence continues at coordinate 1,466,836 of JAIUNF010000004.1, forward strand.
CAGAGCTTGAACCAACCAGCACCACCAGCTTGGGAAGTGGCCATGTCGTCGACCTTTTTGGCGTAGACGGCGCAAGGACCCTTGTGTGAGATGTCTATCGCGCCCGGTTGCGACGCATCGGGCCATGTGCGGAACAAAAAGACAGCTTGCTCCCTGTTGTTGCGGGACAAGTGTACTTGACGGGCTGCGATCCGTCGGGTCCTATACAGGGGGGGGTTAGGATACTTTTCCGGTGAAATGTTGAGGGGTTGGGGGGAGGGGAGAGATATGTACCACAAGCCATGTCTTCACTGTCGAACTTGATGGGGTTTGTACATGTGTTGCCGTCGTGCCCCATCCGGACACACATGGCATCACCCTGAGATTTGTCGTTGATGAAAAGGGTGGTGAAGACGGTATGGGCGTCGGCCATGGCAGCCAGGCCAACAAGAAGGGGGGCGTAGTGCTTCATTCTGGCGGTTCCAATAAATTTGGAATGATTGTAGTTATATTCTGCTCGTACAGTGTGGTAATGAGGATGTATCTCGACTGGGTATCAAAGGGTTTTTGTTTGAAAGGATATCTCGGGCACTCGGCCGCGGTGAGATCAAAGAGCGAACGAAAAAAGGTAGCGACAGCTAGATACAAGAACTGGTCTGTATCGGAAATCTTGCAAGAATGAAAGGACTGGTCCACAGAAAAGAAGGAATGATTCTCTGTGGAGGACAGCGGGTGGGGGATGTAAAAGAGGAAGGGGAGCAGAAATGGCACTGGTGAACAAAGCAAGAGAGAAGTTACGCAAAGTTGGGCGGGCGAGCTGACTTATATCACAGGACCACGGCAACGCACACGGCAGGGAGTAGAGGAGGACGCACAGCACTGAGCAGCCCTTCCTTCTCCTTGGCTACCTACGGAATACGCCTATGCGCAATGAACGTCATTGCGGCAATTTCTGATTCCCCAGTCTTCTCCAACGCAAGAGACCTGTCGGAAAAGAGGAGGCGAGACATGGGAGAAGCACTATAAACGGAAACGAATCTGTCTGTTTGCCCGAAGGGGTATGTGTATAAGTGAGATGTCATTTCGCTCTCTCTCTCTCTCTCTCTCTCTCTCCTGACTCCTGCCTGATCCTGACCCCCTGAATCCCGTCAGCCTGCAGCCTGCAGCTGGAATGCGGAGAGTCGAGGGCGGGTTGCACGACCTTCTCAGCCCTCCCACCCCCTCTCTGCCTGTGTGTTCGTGCCCAGTCGCCACCGTGTGTAGAGCGTTGTATAAGTGTATAAGCGCTGTGGTTGTGGAACCACTTGTCTGCGTGGTGCGACCGTTGGCGGCTGCCCGAGTTCGCGCCAAGAGGCACCGTTTGCCCCCAACCCCAGAAACACTACAACACTGCTGTCTTGGGGGCAACTTGAGCCTGTGCGGGGGAGGGCGAGGCCGGGCGAGGCAGGGCAGAGCAGGGCAGAGCAGGCCTTGCCCTGCATGAGATGTCCCGAGATCACCAACCACGATTGACGCCGTCCCTAGTTATTGACGAACTACAGCACCTACTTGACTAGTCATCGCGCGATGCGGCATGTCCGGGCGGCGACCCGTTCTGGGCCGCCCGGTTTGTGCCCAGGAACCGAAAGATTACGTGCAGGTCAAGTTCTGTTTCAGCCAGAGTGCGAGAGGGCAGGTTGATTGGTGGTGGTGGCCAAGGGGGCGGCATTTCTCAGCTACCTCCTCACGACATTGAAACAAACCGTTTCCGTACCCGGTCGCCCACATCACATAGTACCGCTACTACCGCGGGGCCGAGACCCGGTTGGTTCGGAACGCCGTCTTGTTGGTTGGGATCGCGGATAACGTTGCAGTGCTTAGTATGAAAGGAAGCACACAGATTTCGGCATGGTGTCCCACAGTTGAGCACGTAGCCGCACTACATCTCGGAGACCAGCCTGCGTCCCTGTGCCCATCTCGAACGCTTACATTGAAGCCTAGTGACCGTTCGGAACCAGAGATCGGGTGTCGGCTCGGACACTATGCACATTGGGCCTTCTTCCTCTTGGACCCATCCTTCAAGTCACACGGCATCCCAACGCTGGGACATCGTACATAATTTTCCGTACCACACGTACACGTACACGTCCATGACCATGTGTCGCAATGGTGAAGAGAGGAGAAGTAGATTGCATCTCGGACGTCCAGTCAGTCACCCGTCAAGACTTACGTACAGCCAGCTTGAAGCTCACGACGTCTTCCTTTTCCACTCCCCGCTGGAACGGATTGAAAATGGGATTCCACCACTCTATGCAATCGCCCATCCTAGGCCGGCGCTCTTATTACATCGTTTTTGATTTGGTACATGCTATGATACATGGGGGGGTTGCGTCTTTTCGTGATTATTCGTAGAGGGTATATGTATCTATTGCTTCTCGTTGATCTTGGCCAGGATCCTACAAAGAAGAAAATAAGTAACCAGTCGTTGTAATAGGGCAAATTGGAGTTCGGGGTTCAACACTTACTCGCTGTCACGGAAGAGGTGGTACTCGTCCTCGCCGACCTTGACGGGGGAGCCGCCGTACTGTGAACAAAAAAAGTCAGCCCAAGCCGTCACAGAACCGTAGTTACCCATTTTGTCGATCATGGGCGGCATCGCCGGGAAGATCTTGCTTACCTGGGGGATCAGGACGCGGTCACCCTTCTCGACACCCATAGGCACGCGCTTTCCATCCTTGTTGAGGGCGCCGGGTCCGACGGCCACAACGCGGGCCTCGTTGAGCTCCTTGACGCTCGACTCGGGCAGAAAGATGCCGCTGGCGGTCTTGGTCTCGGCCTTGACGCGTTGGATTAGGACGCGGTCCAGAAGGGGCACAAGGGCCTTGATGGATCGGATAGAAGTGGCCTATATCACAAGTTTGACTGTCAGTACGCGACACTGTGAAAGCTCAGAAGATCAAGAAAGAGACAAGCTTTGCGCAGGCCTGTTTTGTTCACAGCATACTCGGAAGTGCGCAGAACAAGAAAACAATGCCAGAGTTCAGGGCAGTATATGAAGGACTACACACCATTTCGTATGAGTATTAGAATAGCTTGGAGAGAAGATACTTGGTGAGTGGTGCGAAAGAGAGGACGATGTGTAAATTTACAGATTGAAGCTATCACGATTTTGGTATACGGGTCGGCAGAGAAAGCTCTCGAATCCCAATGGAACTTTTTCTGCGAGCAGCTCGGAAACCAAAAAGTGGGTCGGGCTACCGCTGCCGGGCTACAAGCCTACCAGGACCCCTTACCCGTTCCGCGCCCCCAGGTTGGGGGATTTCGAACTTTTTTCTTCTACTAACAACAAACGACTAACGTTAACGTTATATCCGTCCATACAAGTTAGGAACACTGCAGTTTCTCTCCACAAGAGAATCTGATCATGCAAATTTGGTGCAGACCCGAAGCTTCAAACCTCGCCACGTCATCAATCATGACTACATCGCAGTTGTAATAGAATGGTACCTGTCCTAACATGTCCCAATGTCCCGTCACAGCAATTCAAGGCATTCCTGTTTACGAGACTGGGGTGTTCAAACAAAGATACTCAACTACTCTATGAATGGCATAACAATAACACCATGCAACCCAGTGATTGGTCTACACTAATCTATCCCCCGCTGGAACTCTGCCCTCGTCTTGATGCAACAAAGTTCCCCAAACTCCTATATCTAGCAATGTACGTATGCTGCCCGCGCTGAGTGCCGTATTACAAAAAAGGACCCGAATAATTTTGCCTCGCTTCTTACCTGTAGTGAGACCGAGAATCCAAACTCTCCAGCAATATGCCCATCGGCATGCCCATCAACAATCAACCACTGATCAGGGTGGATTAGCAATTTGCACCGCGCCCGCTCAATTCTCTCTCATCGTCCAGGCAGGGCCGGAAACCTCGTTCGACCAATTCGCCCACACTGCACCAAGAACCCGTTAAGCCTCGTTGTTTTTTTGCTCTCCTAAAACAACGTAGCTCTCTACTTGGCAGGCGTCGCAGGAGGTTCGAGAATGTGCGTGTGGTCATCGGCATGGACGACCTCGCCGTGCTCCATCTGTCTGCAGATGACCGTCTCAGCCACCCAGGGTGTCTCGATGATTTCCGTCATCTTGGCCCGTTCACGAGGATTGATCGTGAGCATGCGTCCAATGATGTGTCTGCTCTCTCTAGGAAGCAATCGAAGCAGACGCCAGGGACCTCTGATGACCTCCTTGTTCGCCGTAGCAGGCTGACTTCCGCTTGCTGCCTCGACTGGCGTTGTCGCTACCGTCGCAGATGTTGCAGACGATGCATCCGCTTTACTAGCCTTTTGGTCTTTTTCGTCCTCAACTGGAAACATGTCTCGTTGAGGCGTCTGGTCCAAATCGTTAGTCGATCTAGAAGGAGGCAAGACAAGCTTTTTGGGATCGTGGCCAGGTGTGGGCTCTGCGGCAAATAGCTTGTAGCTGTTATCAGACATCCGTGGGAGTTTCCAGGGAAATCTTCGCAATGACATGCAGCAGAAAATGATAGCAAGAGACCATATGTCCACTGCCTGAGGATCATATTTCCGTTCGTCATATACCTCGGGTGCAAGATATGGATCCGAGCCCACGACACCTACGGTTGCCAGTTAGCGTAGAACCATACGGTCCTTGGGAATAATCAGACTCACCAGATGCTGGCACTATCACCGACTCGAATGGGTAACTGAAGACGTGTGCACTGCCAAAGTCGATGATCTTCATGATGCCGTGTTCGCTGACCACCACATTGTCCAGCTTCAAGTCCCGGTGCGCCAAGCCCATGCTGTGCAGATAGGTGACGCCGCTCAGAATCTGGAGAAAGCAGCAAGAAACCTCCTGCTTGGACATTTTCCCAGTCATGACGATGGCAAAAAGGTCATACGGCGCATACTCCATGACCTCATACCACTTTCCCTTCTCTTGCACAATGTCCAGCGTTTCAATAATGTTGCCGTGGTGCAGGGCTGACCCAACGCAAAACTCAGCCGTCAACTTCTTGACGTACTCCTTTTCAGTCTCGTAGGTGTGCCGAGGGCGGAATTCCTTGACAGCAAAGACTGTGTTATCCTCGTTGCGCTTCATCAGTTTGACAGACCCGCCAGCACCCGACCCGAGCACCCTCCCAATCTTGCCATACTTGGAAGTGAGTCCGTGGTCATCGACGAATGGGACCTGGTAAGCCGACGACCTCGATGAGGACACCCCCGACCTGAAACCGGCCCCAGGCTTCCCACTCGGAGAGGCTGACTTTTTTATCTGGTTCTTGCTGCTTCCTCCCACCTTGAAGAACTTCCTCAGATCGGTCATAGACGAGTGACGACTGTGTGTACTAGACTGAGTGCCAGTAGGTTGAAGATCATGGTTGTTCTTGTTCAGCACGCCCAGGAAACCGGAGTGTCTCTTTTCGGGCTTGTCCGTCCTGCTGAGGTTCGTGCTGGATGACCCTGGAGATGCGCGTCCCTTCTTCCGAGAAAAGACAAATCTCTGATCGATGTTTGCTGCACTCCGGGTCTGGGGTGCACGCTTGCTCGCGGCGTAGGGATCATTGGCGTCTCCTGCTGGGGTAAAAGGCCGCGAATAGAATTGCGAGGCACTTAGTCTATTTGGACTTGATTCTCTAGAAACCGGAACAGACCTCCCACCAGGTCCAATAGTGAACATGCCTCTTCGGTGCGACTGCAATCCATCCTGGTCGGCACCGGACATCGGGCGTTGTGAAACCTGTTCTTCGGAGTTTGGACGATGCGGTAATTGGACACGAGGAGATGGAGGCACTGAATCTTGACCCGAGGCTTGCGGTGTTATCGCCGGCTGCGACTCAAAGCCTCCATCATTCGCTGCCACTGGCTTCAGCGCTCGATCTGGACCTTCAGTGCCCGAAGGGGTCAGTGGCGGTGAGGCCATCTCTGGTCGAGGACTTATTTTCGGCGACTGACGTCCCATCGGGGTGTTGGTCGCTTGGGGGGTGGTGCTGGGCGAGTCTTCACGGGAGGGGACCTGTAAGACCGTTGTCAGTTCTCATGCTTGATCGACGCTTTGCAATTCGATAGTTTTGCCGATGTTGCAGCTTCAGAAGATGCATGTGTATAGTCCAAGACATGGATGGAGACACCTTGTGCTGAATCATGCCCGTCATCGATCAGAATGCGCAGGGTCGGGAGGGAAAAGCAACGAATGCGTGACGAGGCGTAGACCTTGGAACAATGCGGGCTACACAACATACTCTAGAAGCTGGAAGAGAAAAAGGCTCGAATGTTGAGTAGTTCGGCATATGTTTCTGTCGTATACTTGCGCCGTGGAGCGAGTTCGACAGCGCCTGTAACTGTTCAGGCGAGAGTTCCGGAGCGCCAGGGGCAGCCTGTTTCGTTGGTTCAAGAGTCGACTTGGCAGAATCAGGGCGGAACTCCTCGACTTTGGAGGCGAAGCGGACCGCCGGCGCTGGCTCCTGAGGCTTCGCATCCTGGGCGGATTGTTCGGGATGTTGGCTGGAGCTGCCTGTGGTTTCTGAAGCAGGATCATCAGCTTGGTGCATGGCGACATGGCCTCGGGGATTGAAATCGCGTGTGGTAGGGATGCGACAAACCGATCGCAGATGATTGATGGTGGGGTAGTGAGACAAAGCAATCATGTGCGTAATAAAGCCAAAATGTACCTTGTTGCGACGGTTGGCCCAGGTGGCCTTGGTGTTCCTTGTCCATTGTCAAGTGTGTAGCATCCGAGTTGTACGGGACTCTTCGTGGTAACGCTCCCAGCTGTTGGCTGGGTAGATAGTGATACGGAATGCGTTCCCCGGAATGTGAGTGCTCGAGAGAGTGTCGAGGTGAAAGAAGAGTGGAAAAGACGATGGTGATGCGCCAGACATCCAGATTGATAGTTCAAGGCGAAAAGGCCCGGTCCAAGCCTGAAAGCGCTAACGAAGGTGTGTAGTGGGGCAACGATGGTAACCGCAACTCAAGTCAAATGCGCCTCAGTAGTTGACTAGTTACTTACTGTACCGGTACCCTAGTTACCTAAAAATTTTGATGATCGGTCGACTGGAATAAACGAGTCAAAGGATAAGTGTTCCACCGCTCAGTCCCGCTGGAGCAAACAGGGTAGTTAACCAACCGGTAGGACAAGCATTGTAGGATCCGTCGTTGAATTCTGGTTGGTAAGTACTTAAAGTGTGTGCCTGCAGAATTGGGTGCGGTGACTTGTCAATCTTGCTCGGCTTCTCGGAGCGCCACTACCCTGCGCATGCTCTCCCCGTCGTTGCTGCGAGGCGTGCAAAATACGTGCTGCTATTTTTGCCATCGTCAGAGTCGGTCACGTCCTATCCTCCATCCAGCACTCAACTCCAGTACCTGCTACGCTCGTAATGGGACGGGTACAGAAAAGCTCCAACACATTTGGAATACCATACACTTATATGATCCAATCATGTTGGCACCGCCAGGGTGTAACTACGGTTCTGTCGGGTCAACATCCACTCTTGGGTTTGATCTATTTATTGCCCGAGACTCCGAGGCCGGCGCAATGGCACATGCTCGGCCGTAGGGCCCATAAATGCCGATGAGCTTACTACGAACTCAGGTATCACGAAGCTTGGGTGGTGTGTACTGTTACTCCGTAGTTAGTCACAAGACTGATTGGTGGTCGTATCTTCGTTGATAAGGGTGGCATATCGGTTTCAAAATCTGCAGGCCTCTTGATCCCTGCTCTATTTAACGTTACCTGGTTCCGGATTCCACCCACCCCCTACTCTGTAAAGTTGCCTGTCGCACACGTTTCTGCCAAGGTGGCTGTACTTCATCCATGCACGTGGGTGGGCCTTGTTGCGTGTCAAGCTGGTCATGATGAGATCCGGGGGGGGTGTTCAGGGTAACTTGCGTAGTTACGTTATCCGTAGTACTTCGTTGTACGGAGTACGAGTAACTTAGTCAATCTGATAACGTTAATGATTGCCGGTTTGAACCGACTGGCTTGCATGCCCACCCCCCACTGCACTCACTAAGATCAGCAATGATGACAAATCGTTCTAGAACTGCGAAATACACATCCCTAACTATCATACTTACGGTATTAACATCACTGGCGATCATAACCGGTAGTGCCGTGGATCTCCCGCTGTTGGGATCCACAAGTACCGCAGTTGCCCTTCAAATAGTAAGGCTGTGCACTGAGGGGGAGAGGTTGATGTCCCCAGCGTCTGGACTCTGGAGATTCCAGCCCTGCGAAGTGGAATGCTCGCCTTGTTTTCTGACCCAAGCAATTTCTCCGGTTCGGCTCGAAGGCTGTACAACCAGGTAGTCGAGACTCGACGAGACGAGGTCTCCTCCGGTAGTGGGTAAGCCGGCTGTCGAAAGTTTACCCCGGCGTGTCTGATGGAGGTAAGGGGCAGTTTTAGTCAATGCAAGACAGGCCGACGATGGCCCGTTGTTAGTGAACGTTGATACGCTGTACGCTGTACGTTGTACGTTGTACGTTATCCGATGCAGCCGCCTCGTCACTCTCGTTCCCTTTTGCGCCGTGATGCAGCCGCGCAAGTAAGTATCATGTGAATCTGCAGCCAAGACGGTAGAAGAACGGCAAGCTAACAAGATTGATTGGCCATCGATAAGTAGCGTCGAGGAATAAGTGAGATGGTTAGTTATCAGGGAGTGCTCATTACCTCTGTCTTTTGGCAGGTATTTGATCTCCAGTACTCCGTATTTCGCACACACCATGTTGAGCTTCTTTAAATCACATACGACAACTTCACTTCCAGTTTCTGCTTAACTAGTCCTACCTATGAGCAGTAGGCCTGCCTATGATTACAGCATGATTGGCCTTGTCTGGATCGAAATCAAGTCAAGTCAAAAAGCCAGCGGCAAGTGGATTAAAGAGTTGGTCGGGGTTTTCTCATCATGACCATCATTAACAGGTACTAAGTTACATTGCCAACTTGTCGAACATTATTGGTATTTCTGGACATGAACAATAATTATATATGACAGTCTCATAGGATGACCAGTTCGCATAGAAGGCATGAAATTCTGGACAGCTAGTCCGATCGGTTATTTCAATAACGACCTTGCAGATCATGGCTTTCTCTGCTAGCTGAACGAGTTCTATGCTGTAGTCGGCGAACAAGCTACCATCGACAAAGGCAAAGAACAAGAGTAAGAAATGTGACATGGTGGAGGGCATGTATTGCTCGATCTATTGTGCAAATCTGGATCTATCTACTCAACCTATCGACTTCATAGGTTAATTTCCTCACTCTTTCGTAGTATCTTCCAAGTCAAGGCTCCCTAGTCGCCTATTTCCATCAATCGGACATATATGTACATGAAATCATAGGCTGAACCAACGGAAACAGCTCAATTCATATACACCCTTGTCTGTTGTCGAATTTCCTGGTTTGGTGCCAGTCATGGTCAATTCTATATCCATTGAGCATGTCCTGGCACGATATGTGTATTTCATAAATCATGTCTGGCAAAAACAACCTATCAAGACAACATGATGTGATCCGGGCATGTTTTTCTCTTCTTGACCCCACAGTCACTTGGAGCAGCTGAGCCGGAGGCGTACCAAGAGTCAACGAACGCTTACCAAGTTGACTTGTAGAGCCCTACATGTTGAGACTATTTCAGCCAGCAAGTCTTTGTTCCACAGTGGCTTTCTCTCATGCAATTCGCCAAAACCGCAGGTTATCGTTATAAGGAGCGAAATATCTTCATGAGGCCCCAATTCGCTAAACTCCCCGCGAAGCAATTCAAGTCAAACTGGTTCAGGAGTTTGTTACTCAACCTTAACGAACTTGATTTTCTCGAGGAGAACCGAAGGCAAGATACCTACAAGATACCAGTTGCTCATACACATAGGTGCAAATTATACAGGCCAAAACGGTTTAATGACTGGGGAGGCAAAACGTTAGAGTATCGTGAAATTCTCCCATTTTGCGAAGCTCACTTCACACGTGATAGTTGTATTGCATCTGAAACCTGCGTCAGCAAGTAAGATATGACAAAAGGCTTTGGGTGTCTGAAAATATTATCTAGCCCTACCTGCCTGAGGTAGGTATGTGAGGACATTCGGATCACGGCCTGGAACAGCAAGCTACCCTTCTATCGGCAACGCATCTGTATAAAGGTTTCAGCATTTCCCCTGTTGCTCTTGATTATTTTATGAATGGACCAAATTTCAAAAATGAGTAGATCAAGAAGGGTTGCTCAGTCAAGGCATTGTTTCGTGACGGTTCGAGGCTTTGTAATAAGTGATAATAATAGGCATTACCCAATACATTCATCCAATCCACATAATACCATTACACAACAGGCCGAATGCATCTCAGATAATTATCGCGGGTACGCCTGATGCTTGTTGAGATCGCAAGCTTATTGAATGTGAGAAACATAGACGGGTTCGTAGCATACACTAGGCTTATATGTGGCAACGTGGAAAATGAATAAGTACGGTACATGTTACGCAATCAGACATCATACTCATCGGAGCTGTTCATTTCGGTCCACCCAAGAAGAATCTCCGGAGCAGTGAAAATAAAGATACAGTTGTCAATGATGGCCGCTAGACTACGCAAGTGTAAGAAACTGGAAGGAACCGAAAGCTTGATAGCGTAAACACCACTCTGCGACAGATTGTTATATAAAACCCGAGGGTTTCGGGAGTTGATTCGGCCTGTGATGGCTAGGGTCAATATACCGGTACGCTCGTAATTTTCACCCTTCCATGGTAATCAGTGCGGGCTAGTTGTATTGGGGCCTTCGTGGCATCGGATGCGAACTCGAGGTGCACCGCGCCGAATCGAAGTCTTCGAAGCGCAGCCTGAAGGAGAAGACGAGCACCATATCGATACCAACGGGGCTCTAACATCCGCACATTGATTATAGTCGTATCCAGAGCATATGCCTGTTTCTAGCATGTTAGACTAAGTCATGTCAACACAGTTGTAGGTACATGTCTCGACGCAAACATGGAATTCGGGGCAGCTTGCAATATTGCCTACAACAGAATGACAATCTGAATACGGATATATTGCTTACCTAGGTCCTAGTCAGGTAGAGTCCTGATCGACACCTCGCTCTCTTCTATCACTGCCTAACGTTACAGGCTACAGCGCTGCCAGGTTGTAGAACAAGAGCGAGGGTTGGCAATGTCGGTGGGCAAGAGGAAAGCCCAGCAAACTTATCCTCACCACTTTGTTAACATGTGTACTAACTACTAGGATAGGTAGGCCCCGGTGAGAAGGGAATTGTGAGCCACATGACTCGCCAGTATAACAGAGAGTACGGGGAAGCTGGACTCTCGAGCTCCCCCCTACGAAGTAAGAAATCGGGACCTTCGGGCAGGGGTGCAAGCTCCAACTTCACACGGCGCTAGTAAGGGTGGATACTTGGTTGCGGTGCAGATCTGAGAACCCGACACGCAAACATCATCTTCCGCTCACAGCCTGGCTAGCTCCAGCATCTACAAATCTAGCTGCCTGATATTTGTCCACTCAAACCTTGCGCAACACCCTCCCATCGCGAAAGACACTCATCTTAAACAAAAGACCCGACGCGACATTTCGCCCACAGACGCCAATCCGAACCGCATCTTTACGCACGCGCATACCCTTCAACAGCAATCATGGACTTCTCCGACTCATTGTAAGCCACACCAGCTCGGGCTTGCGGCGATGCCTACTCTGGTTGCACAGGGGCTTTGCGGGCATCAATTGGCAGTAGTACATGATTAAATGGCTGACATCTCGTTCGTCTAGTCGAATTGTCAACTTGGCGGTGGGTGTGATCATGATCTTGGGAGGTATCTCGCAGTTCTTCCCCATCGGATTGTACGTTTAACCACTCCCGCCCCCCCCGGTCATGTCCTGCTGGTGCAATAATAAAACGAGACAATGGCGCTCCTCCCTCTACCAAGAGCTAACCACCGTTCCTGCAAACCAGCCAATCCGTCATCGTGGGCGTCTACGTCATGATCTTTGGCGCCGGCGTCGCCCTGCTGGAGTTCCAGATCCCGCCTCAAATCGCGCGCTACGCCTCGTTCCTCTTCTCCTTCATCGGCCGCGGCATCTTTTACATCTTTGTGGGCTCCATCCTCCTGCACGACAACGTTCTGCGCATCATCGCCGGCTCCATCGTCGGCCTGATCGGTGTCGGCTACGTCGCGCTCGAGTTCATCCCCTCCATCGAGCCCCCCGCCAACATGCGCGAGGCCGACCAGGGCTGGGGCGCCGAGCAGGTCTAAATATGAGTGTTCATAGACTACCAGAAGATACGAACTGCCTATACAGCGCGGGGCTTGAGAGAATTCGAAAGGGCTGAATACGCTATGAACGGAAGCTGGCTGGCTGGGGGTTTTACGACACACGGGCTGGGGCAGGCATGCTGTAGGTTTTGGATGGAATGAAGGCGTCGATTATTGTTGCATTGTATAAATGTACAGGATACGGAGCCATGTGCTTGTAACATGCACAAATCGTGCGTGGAACGAGATACGGGGGACGACCTTGGTGAGGGGTCTTACTTTAGTAAACGATTTATCTGACATGGGAAGACGTGGATTATAGAAGCGAAGAAAGTCAATGGAGTTGCCAGGGTGTTTTGCGGGATGTGACTATTCGCCTTGTCTGGCGTGTTCCGTCGTTCAGTTACGCACTTTGGGTACTGCTGAGCCCTCACTGAAGGCGACACCAGCCTTAGTCGGTCACCGCGGTGGGTATCTGACTATCTGTAGGTAAGGACAGCCAACCCGAACAGAGCCACAATGCTCTTGGCCACCTCTTCGTCATCAAGGGACATGGCAGGACAGAGGCAAGAGGTGAGATAGATGCTAACTGGTCCGTGTTGTCAAACATTATGAGTTGGTGTTATTTGGCAGCGGTTGTTGTTATTTACCAACGGCTGTTGTCTCAATCGTCGGGCTTAGTTTATTTTCGAGACCTCGTCTGCTTCAAACCCTTCCTCGAAGCAAACTCGCTCCCTTGATGATCCGTACTCCCTTCCCTATGGTACCCGTTTGCGAGAAAATATTCCATCGTAAATCCGTATCTCGATTGCTCGACACCCTAGTTCTTCGTTGGCTCCAGTGCATGTTGTCAACACCGCGCAAAAAAAACAATTTGGGTCCCCCTAGAATGAAATCAATGTGATGCTTCTTTTGCATCTCATTCCTCCAAGTCGGCCAGTTCTCTCTCCTTAGCCGCTAGCATCTCACGCATCTTGTCTGCTTCTCGTTGTAAAGAAAGCCGCTTCTCAGCTTTCAGCTTGTCGCCCTCGAATAGAGTCTTGCCTGTCATCGGCGTGGATGCTACCAAATAATCTCCTGGGCTTGACCTCGACCCTGACGCCGTGGTCAAGGTGTTGGCGGGTGATCGAAGCATTTGAAGCGAGTCAGCCGCATCCTGCATGGCACTATATCCTAGGCTTTTCAATGTGCCAGTAGGGTTAAGAATCGACTTGATAGATGACAGGCGTTTGTGGTTGTCGAACCCGGGTTCGCTGGATGTAAGCTCAGAGTCTGCTGTGCTAGAAAAAGATCGTTTGCGAGATGGGGAGAGGAAGGAGGACGGAGATAAAGACGTCTGCCGATCAGCCGTGGTGGCGAGCGAGGTCAAAGGTGCCAGCCGGTTGTCGTTGGTGAGGGAATCACGGAGGTCTGTCAAGTGCGGGGTGTGACTCGTGTGGTACGCCGTCAAGTTACTTGACGGGAGCGGTGTAGACATCTGACCGCGACAAACGGGCTCTGGCAGGAGTGTCAGGACGTGCTCGGTCCGCCGCCGGAGCCCTAGGTTGATAGATCCGTCGGGGTTCATGCTTCCACGCTCTGTTTCGGAGCCCGAGTGTTGGCTCTGCTGCTCGATTGACTCCAGGGTGGCTTCGTCTTCCTGCTCTACAGAAGATGCTGGGATCACGCGTTTCCTCCGCTTGATGATTGCCTTCTTCATGGTCACAGGGCGATGGACGCCATGAAGCTTGAAGTACAGGCCTGGACTCAGTTAGTGTCTGGTGGTGTAAAGGACGGAGTTGGAGGGGATGGGGAGGGATGCTTACCACAAGCATTACATATGGTATGACCACTCTCGTCTCGGCGCCAAAGAGGAGTGACTGTGGTCCCGCAGTTTTGACATGCTATCACTACGGTAGTGTTCTGGTTCTGCGCTTGCTGGGCAGCGACATCAATGGGAGCTGGTCCATTGTCTGGTTCATTTCCATCGCCCTGACTGCCTGACATATCTTGGATCTGGGAGCCGGACAGGTGCGCACTCTTGGATACCCGGTTGTTATATGCAGGGCAACCACTGCACCCCTCAGCACCACCTGTGCCGTTGCACCGTCCACCACCGGGGCAAGAGCCCGAAGGCGTATGATCTGCTGCAACGTACGTAGCACCTGATGCTTGTGCAGACGATTTGGAAGAACAACCCCCTTGCTGCTGTTGCTGCTGCTGTTGCTGCTGCTGCTGCTGCTTTTGCTGTTGCTGTGCGTGTTGTTCGGCACCCTGTTTTGGCGGCGTTGTTACAATTGTTGGCGGACGCTTCAAGTTAGTTGGCCGGGACGAGTTTCGGGCCTTCAAATATAGACCACAGGCATTGCAAATAGTTGCCCCCTGCGGCGACCGTCTCCATAGAGGTGTCCGGGTCGTGCCACAATTACTAAATAGCACGGGGGCTCACGTAAGCTGATGAACGGCCTTCCAAATGTGGTTTCGAGATGGGGGGTCGTAGGCTTACCTGCATACCTGACCGCTCTGGCTAGGCAGAGAGCTCTGGTTGGCCTGCTCCTCTTTGGTAGGTTTACTATCCCGAACCGAGTCGTAGGGAAGCGGTGATGGGCTCAGGGATGCCGCATGCACACTGTCAATTATCGAGGGACTGCGGCGCGAGTCCGAGGCAGCGGCGCTGTCTGTAGCAGGACTCTGCGACCCGGCTGATGATGCGTAGTGTGTGTTGGATGCCTCCATAATCCGCAGATCCTCCTTTGACTCGGTTTGGCGTGTTGGGAGTGCGGTTCGCGCAGAGGACGATTCCTCCGGTGGCAGTGTCGGATTCGACGGACGGGCAACCTCCATGATTGTCGAGCCAGGGGTACCTGTAGACTGTAGTTGCGGCTGCGAATAAGCAAGTGATGGATGGCTTTCTCCCCTTGCCCCCCAAGCGCAGATGATGTCGAGAAAGCGTGGCCCGAATCGAGGGCTATCTATGCTAAGCGACCAAGGATGTCTGAGCCAGCCGCGTTGTGCTGTTTCCGGTGGAATGCCGAATCGCGTGTTGGTGGTGTGATGGTGCAGAGAGCGTGAGGACCGGTCAGGTCAGGTCAGGTGCGCAGCTCTCGGAACTGGCGCGGCGAGCTACACAGGCCTTGGGCTGGGCAACGGGTGTAGGGAAAGGTGCAGTGAAGTTGTCGTCTTCGCTCGAGAGTCCGACGTCGAGGAGAGGGAAGTGAGCCGGCCTGGCGAGGGAAGCGACTGACTACTACGACACAGCAGAGATATGTCTTGCGAAATCGGCCGCAGGACTGGACGACGAGGAGGAGGCTAGTCGCTTAGTTATGCTTCACAGTGGTAACGTGTCAATGCACTGAGACAGACAGCGAGTGGTCGGAAGGAAGGAAGTCGAGTCGGCACTCCGCCACGTTGGCGTAAGAAGCAAGTCAGGACGGGATCCCGTCAACAAATGTCGTGCGGCGAACCAGCAATCCGGCAACCCGCTTCATGCCTAGACAAACGCTCCGTGGTTGGCACAGGTCCGGGCTCGATCCTCTACGAATACCTCGTTACCCTGGGTGCCTACTTATGCTGTTCCACCGGACAGGGCAGTAACTGACGGACAGACGGTAGGTTACTAACATGTAAGGAGACAGAATGACCTGTTCGGTGGGATGCAATGCGCAATCCCCAGGACATGCTCGTCTGGTACACCAGGTACCATCCAGATTTCTGCCGGTATCAAGAACTAAGTGGTAACTAGCCTTCGGAAGGATATCCGTGGGGACGTGGAGGTCCGCTGCCGGTTGTTTGATTGGAATCTGCGAGGCTGTGATTGGTCGAGAAGAGGGCATGATTTGACGCCACTGTGACATTTTACATGCCAAGCATTTTATCCGGGGCATCTACTGCACCTGCCAGGTCAAGATAAGATGGATTGGCTCGATCAAAACTGGGCCTGGTCAATTGATAAAAGCCCATCTCCCGTCGTCTGTTACTAAGTAGACTTTGGTGAACTGCTATCGAGGATCTCTTCTCGTTCCGCACAACAGTTGCATCACGAGAGGCTGTTCGTGAAGGCATGCGAGTCGGTATACTCTCCAGCTTGAGGTAGTATTTGGAAGATGATGACTTGGAAGCCAACAATGCTTGCCGTCTTTCGATCAGGTTACCCTGGTAGTGTCCGTATGACATGTCAATCCGTTTCAATCGCTGGTCATATATTACGTGCACGGTACTTTTCCATGGTAGCCACTAACTTATTCATTATGCAAGTAACGTTATCATCTGGATTTCTCACGTAGTGACTACAACGTTTGTTAGTGACCTCGATCATGAAAACCATGCAACTACGGAGCAGGTACGGAGTATCCGTACGGCCACCTTCACATACCGCTAAAGTGGGTGCAGGCGAGGTAATACAGTGGATGCCAGCGCATCCGGTACCGGCCCCATCCCAATCATGCTTTCAGTTAATCCGTACGGAGTACGGAGTTCGTTGGGGTTACACAGTAGTTTTGACTAGGGAGCCTAACCCAGAGGAAATGTTTTACTGTATCTATTTGACTTTTGTTATCAAGGTAACGTTAGCAAGTAACTGGTTGAGTGGTACGGGGTATTCGCATACGGTGAGACATCCAGTACGATAAGCAATGACAAAGACTCGCTCGCTGCTGGTCTTTAGCCTCCTGCAGTGATTGTAGATATGATGGCGAACTCTTCCGTACCCAAGTCTTCGTTTATGCAATGCAGGACAGCTGGCAGATCAATGGTCCACGTGGATTCTCATTCCGCCCGATCAACTGACGACTGATGACGGTGAGAGGGTGTCACTCCCCGGACCCAACTTGCACAGTCGTTCTGCAAGCCATGCGGCATGCATCATGTGTCTTGGTCGTCCCCAGAGAATTGCACTTTACGCCAGCCATCTCACAGTCTATTAGTAGGGGGTAACTAGGGTTCCACTGGAAACTCGGCATCCCTGTTAACAGCCATAAGTTACATAGTTAAGTTCCTAATAAGTTGGTACCGTACCGTACAGCTATCCCGAATGTTAGGGGGGTGGTGTTCGACAGGAGGAGTTGCATGCATGCATCAAGACGCCCAGGGTATGCTGGTTTATTACATACGATGCTATATAGTCAGCACTGTATCATTCCATGGAAAGGTCCTACATCGCCCATCGCATTTATTTCTCCGACGATCTTACCTGTTTACCATTTATTCGACACCGGTCATGTTCAGTACCTCTGCGCTATGCCATTCGTTCTAACGGCCCGCCCCGCTGTACGTGAGTTGCTGTCGTGCACTGGTAGCGGCGCTAGTCTCTAGAACAGACGGCTTGACGCTTAACATTGGAGTCCGACTTTACCGCCATCTCGAAATCTTGAAAGCCACCAACTTCACCATTATTACTCTTTGCAGCTGGACACCTGTATACCAGCGCCAGCAAACTTGCGACCCGCCGACCCTGCGACCCGCCGACCCTGCGAACCTTCTGCGCTTTTAGCAGGTTGAGGACCAAGGACCACGTAGTCCCCTGTATAGCGACAAAAACAACGACAAAAAACAAACGGACTGCTTCCTCCTGCGTTAGCCCCAGCGAGACCGAGCCCGCCACCTCGAATCACTCACTGGCCGTGACACATCCGACTGACTCGAAGCTCCCGCGACGTTGACCGTCAATTGTATATGGCAGTGCCAGGCATTGTTTCGTGTACTTTTGCACCTCAACACTGCGGGTGGTAAATCTCCACCGCGCGCGGTCGCCTTTCTACCGGCCTCCCTCGCCCACTTGTCGAGCTGGCCTATTGCCAAATTCCAGGAGACCCTTGATCTGCATACCGACACCCATTATGGCCGACACCAGCGCATCACTCAGAGTAGAGCCCTTTGCGAACATACCCCTCAGCCCTGGTCTGTCTCCTGTACCACCTAGCCCGGCAGGGACCACGTTCTTAAAGTCCAACTTTATACCCTTGGTCTGCGTGGTGGACTTTCATCATGCAAGAGGTCCCGAGGTCGAGAAGTGGTTCGGCGCCACAGAGGACACCGATCCATCCGTCGACTACGACTGGCCACTCTTGCCCTTCATGGCCCTGAGCGATGGCGCGCATGCGTGAGTACATGATCCCTCGCCGTTGTCCCTGTGACAAGTCTGCTAAGCATGCGCGTGTCTTCCAGTTCGACCGAAGACTTTTCCTACTTCACCTTACTCCGACCCGCCGACGCAGACTCGCCACCCACTTCGCTCTTTGGTATATCTTGCACCAGGCAGCTGGATGCCTCGCTACTCATAAACCGCCCGGCCGATGTCACACGGTCGACAGTGCAGAAGGCTGTCGTGGTAATAGCAGACAGTCCTCAATTCTTCGGCATGCTTAGAGAGCGATTGTCCGTCGTCACAAGCGCCTGGTTTGCGCAACGAGAGTTCACCGACTACGATATCTTGCGGCGCTTCCAAGAAAGCCTCCAAGAGGAAAAGGAGAGAGGTCAGCTCAATGAGGAAGTTGACCGGGACCAGTACCTTGGCATGAGCTTGCGCGAACTCGTGCGGGAGTTCCGGTGGCAGACCCTGGTTCTGTTAAAGTGCTGTCTGCTACAGCCAAAGGTGAGTGAAGCCAAGCCCAGCCGGGTATGAGCGAGTGTGAACTATTGCTGACACTGTCTCCTTAGATGCTCTTCTTTGGGGCTCGTTGCGAGCGTCTATGTATGATGCAGTTTTCCCTAATCTCTCTCATCCCAGGCCTGTTGAGGAATCTCCAGGACTGCGCCGGACCAGACTTGGACGGCTACGAAAAGAGACTGAGCAAGCCAACTAGCTTGCGGACTAGTGACCGCAACTCCTTGTTGCATTACATGGGCTTACCCCTGCAGATTTTCGGCAAGGTGTGTCTTTCATTCGCAAAACACATCGACCAAACACGGCTGACTCGAAACAGGGTAGCTTGTATGGCCCATATACACCGCTCCAACAGTTGGACATCCTTGCCGACTTTGGCACAAAATCATACATTGTAGGCAGCACCAACTCGCTCCTCTTACAACAGAAGGACCGATACAGCGACATTCTGATCAACCTGGATGATACTACCATCAACATCACCTCCACCTCTCTTCGTACTGCCTTGACACTCACCGCAAGCGACCGGAGATGGATTGACTTCATCACGCAAGAGGTCAACGACACCTGGGATGAGCAAAACCCTGGGCGACCAAACCATATGGGCTACCGTGGAAGCGAGGAATTCATCAGACTTCAGTTTGAAGAGTATCTCTTGTCTCTGATCTCGTCGGTGAAGTATCACAACTACCTTGTCAAGAATGGCAACAGTTCGAGGGTGGCGTTACCTGAGATAGAGGGCGATCCTTCTGCAGATTTTGGTCCAGATTGGGTCGAGGCCTGGTCAAAGACGGAAAACTACCGTATCTGGAATTCGCACACCGATTCTCTGCTCTTCGATATTGTGGAACCAAAGCACCCCTGTGCGGGTGGGCTTACGGTAGACGACGTTCAGCGGCGTATTCAGCAACAAGTACAGGACATGCATCTCGACGAGCGTTTTGCCGCTGGCCGTGAAGTGCTGGGCCGCAACGCAGCAGCCGCCCGCGACAAGGCCAGTACCATGTTCAACAAATTTTACGCCGACATGGAGGCTGTGCGCGAAGCTCAACGGAAACGAGCCGAGGAAGCAAAGGCTGCGTCTGGAGGAACAAACAGCAACCGCACTAGTAATGTGCCCAGCGTGGACCTGTCAAAGGCACAAGCAACAGTGGGTACTGTCGGTGCAAAGGCAGGTGCTTATATCGGCAGCTGGGCCTCGTGGGCTGGCGAGAAGAGGAAACAAGGCTGGGGCAAATCGAGCGGCAGTATTAGTTCCGTTGGGAGCGGCGGCGGAGGCGGAGGTGGAGGCGGATGGGGGTTCGGAAGCAAGAAGTCAAACAAGTCGGACTCAGCTGGTGATAAGAGCGGCTCGCCGCTCATGAGCCCTCGTTTGAGCTCGGCCGAGAGGGGCTGGGGTAGTACAAGAGGCTCATCGGACAAACAGGGGAAGGACGGCTACGAAAGACCGGGCACACAGCACAGCTTCAGCGACAGCGTGCTGGGATCCGAGAGTGGTTCCTCTAGTCCAGTGAGCCCACGGAAACCCGAACGACCGGTGTCCAGCGACAGCTTCTCATCAGATGCGGACTCGCGACCAAAGGCCAAAGGAATTGACCAAATCGTCACCGAAGGTGTTGCAATTCCCACAGCTGGGTCCATAGCGGCCAGCGGGGAGCCGAAGAAGGGGTAACGTTTTATCGTCCCAATCCAGGTTCGGGAAACGAAATATATAAATGCAATGTGCGTGTATAGTTCGAGCATGAGAAAGAGCCGGTCTGACTTGCAGCGTCAAATGACAACACTTGCGCCCCCCTCCGTATATTAGCATGAATTCTAGTATCCTTGACTTCGTATCCGTACCTCTGAACAGTTCACAAATGTGGAGCAGCAGTCAAGCTTCCGTTTTGCCAAGACGACCGTTGGCAGGCCCCTTTGTCGGCCGTTTTCTGGCTCAGGCCGGGCCACAAGCTAAAAAAATTAGCTCCCTCCCTACTTATAGAGGCTAGAGGCTAGAGGCTAGAGGCCAGGGGGCCAGAAAGTTAGAACCCATCGTCACGTTAGCCTGCGTAGTACGGAGTAGTTACGGATACGTAGGAACTAGTACGGATACCACATGGAAATTAGATTAAGTTGGCTAGCGAGGTGGTCCGATGGTGAGCAGACGAATCATGCTATCATGATGTGCTAAATCTTCTCCGCCACGAGTTAAAGGAGTGGTCGTTCCCTTGCATCGCGGGCTGTTTTGCTTTCTGCACGCTATTGTGTACTCATAATCATAATAGCAAACCGGCCTCGTTGTCACCACCTTTCAACCACCAACACACGCGTACTGAGTGCCAACCTCGCGCCTCAACGCGCTCAATCTCCTGTCTGCCGTGTTTGCCAACACCCCTCCCCCTCCAATCGCAGACGACCGCCACCTTGAGACGTTGACGATGACAACGATGACGGTCACAAAGACGTACGATGCGCGACGAGAGCGCCGCGAAAAGTACCACGAGGCCGACGTCGTCGTTGTTGGCGCTGGCGTCTTCGGGTGCGCCATCGCCCACACCCTCGCAAGCCAAGACCGCAGCGTCATTCTCCTCGAGCGATGGATGCAGGAGCCCAACCGCATTGTGGGCGAGCTATTGCAGCCCGGAGGCTGTGCGGCCCTGCGTAAGCTGGGAATGGGACAATGCATCGAGGGGATCGACGCCGTCCCCTGTTACGGCTACGATGTCATAAATTACGGCGAGGAGGCCGTCATCACCTTTCCTGACCTGGCCACCGTGGGCGCCGAGCACGAACGCCCGCACATGATTGCCACCAAGGGCCACACGAATGGCAACGCCAACGGTCACACCAACGGCCATGCCAACGGTCACGCCAACGGCTCCGCGCACAAGGAGGGCACATCCGGACGACCCGAGGGGCGGGCCTTCCACCACGGCCGCTTCATCGCCCAGCTGCGTAAAACCTGTCTCGCGCACCCCAACATAACCGTCGTCGAGACCGAGGCCGTGTCCACTATCAAGGGAGAACACAGCCCGGAGATCCTCGGCGTTGAGGCCCGGACCGTGGACCCGGAGACGGGGAAGAAGAAGCCCGACTTCTTCTTCGGCCAGCTGACCGTTGTGGCTGACGGATATGCCTCGACCTTTCGCCGGCAGTACATCGGACGCGCTCCAATTGTACGGTCCAAGTTCTACGCACTCGAGCTCATCGACTGCCCCCTGCCGCACTTTGGCTACGGTCACGTCGTGTGCGGCGACGAGACTGTCGTTTTGCTATACCAGATTGGCACCCACGAGACACGCGCGCTGATCGACGTGCCCGAGAAGTGCGAAAAGGCTTCGCCGGCCCATGGCGGCGTGCGCGGTTACATAGCCAATGTGATTCTGCCATCATTACCCCCGGCGCTCCAGCCCTCGTTCCGCGCCGCGTTGGAGAGGGACAACAAGACCCCGCGCTGCATGCCCAACTCTTGGCTGCCACCGACCAAGCAGAGCCCCTCGCATCCGGGCCTTGTCATCCTCGGCGATGCCATGAACATGCGGCATCCGCTGACGGGCGGCGGCATGACGGTCGCTCTCAACGACGTTGTCATCCTGTCCGACCTGCTTTCCCCGGACAAGATTCCCAACCTGGGCGACACCAAGGCCGTCTCCAAGGCCATGAACACCTTCCACTGGCGCCGCAAGTCGCTGACCTCGATCATCAACGTGCTGGCCATGGCTTTGTACAGCCTCTTCAGCGCGGCCGACCCCAACCTGGCCAAGCTGCGCAGGGGCTGCTTCGCCTACTTTAAGAACGGCGTCGTCGACGAGCCCGTCGGCATGCTGGGTGGCCTGATCCACAGGCCGCTCACCCTGGCCTACCACTTCTTTTCCGTCGCCTTCCTGGCCATCTGGATGGACGCGAAGAACACGGGTCTGTGGAATGCGCCCGTCGTCGCGTGGAGGGCGGTCAGCGTGCTCTGGACGGCATGTGTGGTGTTCTTGCCCGTCATGTACAGGGAGATGTTGTAAACCGCGTGCCTCGGCGGATGAAAACTTGGGGCGTCGGCAAACTTTGCATTTTGTTTTGCACCAGCGTGGTGCGGTGATGCATACGAGATTTCTTTGAGGCCTTGATGGGACGAGAAAGAACATGAATGGTGTATGACGTGTCCTTGTTCTCTCCCAGCGTAATACGACTTGAGCAAAGGAGTAACATGTCAGCATTTTGGCTGGATGGCGGGTCGGATAGACAAGAATCCTGCTGGCCCGGAGTTTCACGAGAGAAAATGACATTGGTTCGGAAGAAGGAAGCGCCACTCAGTCAACGGAGCGTGCTATTAGGCTTGTACAAAGTTGGATGGGCATAAAAGGGCGTAGGGAGTTGTGTTTTTCTTCTTTTCAACAGGAAAACTTTGCACAATACATCTAGTAATAATATGATACACTTGCAATGGATCGTCTCCTGCAACCAGCATTTTGGCTGTACAGACTCGGTATAGCTAAGAACCAAGACTGGATTGTGCGGTGGCAGCATATGTTGTTGTTATATACAGTGCCAGTCCCACTCCACAATACTTCGGCTTGTTATTATATACATAATACACAGTAAAGCCACCAAAACACACGGGTCGCGCGGCTCGTCTCTCTCAAGTCAGCCGTCTTCGATAAACGCCCATCATCCAGCTGGCTCGGAGAACCGCCAGGCCCACGGCCATCTTGATGCTGTCCTGGATCACGTTCAACTTGCTGCCGTCAACCTCGTGCCAGTCAATCGGGACCTCGGCCACCTTGATGCCCGGGCTACTGCCAATGACAGTACCGTCAATTGAGAGGACGGGGACAGCGGGGGCCGACTCGGCGAGCATCAACATCTCGATATCAAAGATCCAACCCTCGGTGTGCATGTAAGGGACGATGTGAGGCAGGGCGGCGCGCGAAAAGAGCTTGAAGCCGCACTGCGTGTCGCGGATGCGCGAAGTGGCCGGAGGTGTAAGGATCACTTTAAGCGTTCGGGTTAGCCATCTCGTCATGTATAGTGTTCCGGGCGTATAGGCGTAAGCTCGATTACTCACTGAGGACGAAGTGGAAGCCGCGCATGAGAAAGTTGCGCAGGGCCGAGCGCTTAACCACGGCCTCACTGCCCACCAGGTGGCCGCGACTGCCGATAGAGACGCCACGAAGGCTGGCATCGATAACATCGTCGCATCCTTCGATGAGCTTGCCCAGGTCGCTGAACTTGGAGGCGCCGTCGGCATCGGCGAAGATGGCGTGCTCGCCTCGCACGTGTCGGAGGCCGTGGGTCACGCTGCCACCCTTGCCGCGGTTCTTGGCCAGCGTTACTAGTCGCAGCGTGTCGTGCAGGGCATGCTTGCGAGCAAAGTCGAGAACGACCTCCTCGGTGCGATCTGTGCTACCGTCGTCGACAATGATGATCTCGTATCCGGACAAGGCCTGTTGCGGCTGAATTCTATTCTGGCGGCGGGGGCTGCCCGGGCTCGCGGCCGATCCGATCTTGGGCTCGCGGCCGAAAGTGGCATCAAGGTACTTGACGGCGTCCTCGAGGGCGGGCAGGATGCGCTTCTCTTCGTTGTACGCGGGGATTACGACGCTGAGGCGCACCGAGGCCGGCTCGATAGAACCTGCATCGGGTAGGAACTTGTCGCTGATCTTGACGGCGTTGGTCTCGCTGGTATGGCGCTCGGCCAGCCAGCGGTCGTGCCAGCAGGGCAGCTGGCGCGTGACGACAGTGCCATCTGGCGCGGTGGTCTTGTACTGCTTTTCCGAGGGTAGTGCCGCGCGTGGCTTGGGCGCGAAAACGTGGAGAAATGCGTACAGCTGGTTGGGGCGCATCAGATTAGCTCGCTGTCATGCGGCACCACGAGACGAGGTAGGACTGGAAAGACGCGGCTGACCGAATAGAAGGCTGTGACGAGGAGTGCAGCCGCCGCGAGCAGCAGAGCATACACGGGAGTCTCTTGGATGAATGTAAGAACCTCCATGCTGGTCTCGGCAGGCAAAGGAAGCCGCCTCACGTTGACGTTTTTCGGGGCGTGTTCACCAGATTGCCTCGAAGTTGGATGATTAAAGAATTAGAACACGGTTGCGGACAGCTGACGTACGTAACCTTACTCCGTACCTGACGCAGGGTCCCGCCGGACCCGGGGTTAGGTTACTTATTAGCGGGACAGCCCCCTGTAGATCTCGTGTACCCCACACTCCAGTCCTCAGCCCTTGCCGATCGAAGGCTGAAGCGCCATGGCAGTTTGCAAGTTGATCACACTAGTTGATGTTTTGCCTCGTTCATTCACCACACCATCCATAAGTCACAATTCAAGCTCTTCCTTCTACGCTGGGCATTTTCTTTAACCCACATATACGACCATCTTAGCCCTACTACTGCAGCTCAAGAGGGCTCACGGCATGGCATGGTGAAAAGCTGACGCGGGTTTTTTTTTTTTTTTTTTTTTTTTTTTGGTTTTTGCCAGGTATACGAGCAGGGTAGCTGACAAGCTTTCTTAGCAAAGCTTCAAACCAACTGAAATCGAAGCACGAAACGCTTGAGGAGCGTTACTGTTTTGAAAAGGTTAGGATAATAAGGTTATGGATAGTGCTGCTAGTCGTGGTCCTTAACTGCTGATGAACTAGTTGTTAACGCCTTAGCCCTGCTATAGGTACGTACTGATACCCCGTTACCAGGTAACGTTGGCAGCGGCCGTCGGAGGCCCTCGCCGGAGGCGTAGGGGGGTTCTGGGGTCCTCGCCTCGTAATTACTGTGCAAAAGCCGCCCCGTTACAAAACCCGGGATTGTCTACTAACTATCCGGCTATAATAGATACGGATACCTACTACGTAGATGACTAAGCAGACAACTCAGCAGATAGCTACTATGTTAATAACGCACACACCCCCGAAATCGCTGTAGTGGTTTAAACGCTGTTTATGATGACTAACCAAAATCACCGGTGCCCTGGCTCCTGTGAAGCTTTGTTAGTCGCAGTGGAAGGACCAAGTAAGTATAGGATTAATATTTAGTAGGCGGGTGCCGTTCAACTTCTACTGTCGCATCCCTCATGATACGGAGGGTTTTATCTCCAATCAACTTCGCCTCTTCGGCCAGGACAGCGCGACGTTCAGTCACGCCCAGGGCCGCTTCATCAAGAAGACGAATCATGGCCTGGACGCGAGGTGAGTTCTTCCATCCCCTTAGGAACCTCCTGGTCTGCTTGAGCACGTCGAGTGTGGCCTTTTCGGCTGCGATAGGGCTTTTAAGCAGCGACGAGACAACCCACATCATCCCGTCGGGTTCCATGAGGTGATTGTAGGCCATCATCAAAGCCCGAAAGCTCATGACCGAGAAACAAGGATTCGATGTTTCTGAAACCTGCATAGCTGCTTGACACAGCGAGATGGCCCTATGATCATGCCCCGAGCTTGCGCATGCAACCGCCGCATATGTCAACACCGACGAGTCAATGTCGATGCCTGCTTCTTCAAAACGTGTTGTCATGGCTTTCAATTGGAGCATGACCTGGTCGATTGGGCCTTCGAATTGATCCATCTGGGCTTTGATGAATATCGACACAGCTGCCCTGATGTCGTAGCCCTGGCCATAGGCTTCGCTTATGAGGCTCGTTGCTCTGCCGAAGTTGGTTCCATCTTGCCCGAGCGCTGCCATGACCGCGATGCGGAAGCAGCTCGGGGTCCACGGCATGCCATAGCGGCGCGCCCGCCTATACATCCAAGACGCCCTATCGGGACGGCCGCCCTGCAACTCCAACTTCATGGCAGCAAAAACGTCTCGTGGGTCGGCCGATCTGCCATAGTAAGGCTTGTCGCTCAGCGAGAGCTCCAAAGAAATAACCCTCAGGCGAGCCTGGCGCGGATTACTACCAGCCTCCATCAGCGCCGCATTGTGCATTATCCTTTGGCTAACCGTGTCAATAGCACTAGGCGCGATCCTGCGAATTGAGAAATAGAGCCTTCTGATGTCCCAAAAAGAGAGCTTCCACCTCTGTCGGGAGTTCTTGAGGACAAGATTCGTCAAAGCCGGGCTTAGTGCGAAGCCTGCCGAACTGCTGAATTCAATCCACGCTATGAGCCCATCAGCATCGCGAACATCCCCGTACTTGTTGGCCATGAGTGTGACCATGTACGAATGCAGCCGGACTTCCATCTTGCTCATATAGAACTTCAGAAATTCTTCGATCTCGGCTACTGTGTGGTCTAAAGCGAAAACCTTCAAGACTTGAATAAACGACTGTTCGTAAACCTGGTTTATCGAGCACTGAAGTGGTTTCATCTTGGTGAAGTATTGGAGAACCCCGTCCCAATCGCCGGCCTGAGCTCTCGAAAGGGCAAGATATCCCAAAAGCCCCATGTCTTGGGCCATTTCCGGAGACAAATAAACAGCTTCCTGATGATAGTTTTGCGCTGATTCGGAGTCCAGGGCGTGCACTGAGAGTTCCACCATGACTTTGTAGACATATTCAGGACGAAACGTTCGGTCGAGCAGGCCTTCCGACGCGAACTGCTCAAAAACCGCCTTGGTTCTTGCGAGATCACGAGAACGACGCCAATGCGCTTGTAGGATTCGCATGAGCCACTCGGACATCAATGGCATGTCCGCCGCACGGCACAACTCTCCCAAAGCATGCACAACTTGGGTCGTCATGGCACCCTTCATGAACTCTAGAGATGCGACAACAATCCACAACGTGCCTTTGAAGCACACCTCGTCGGGCAGTGACTTTGCGAAACTGAGTCTAAACACGTGCAGGACCGACTTGTGATCGCCATAGTCGAAGAGAGCCGTTATGGTCCGAGCACTGAACTCGGCAGTGTCCTCCAGCTGCACTAATACCCGATGGTATATGGGACGGATATATTGTGGCTGGTTGAACGCCAGAGCTCGCGTGACTAACGCTTCACCGAGTGATCTGATTTCGGGAGATCTGATGCTCGGCTCCTCCCTGAACTTCACAAGGAACAGTTGCAATGCCGAGTGTAGATCTGCCAAAGCAGACTCGCGCAGCCTTGGATCCGTGGCCGCTTCGGCGGCCGGTAGGATCGATTCGATGACGGGCAGGGGATGATGCGCATAGTACTGCTCTGCAGTGAGCTGGCCAGACTGAGCAGCAGCCGACAGAAGCCTTCGTGCGTCACTCCAACGACTCGCAGCTTGGCATTTCTTGCAGAGAATCGCTGAGAGGTCAAGCCACCGATCGTCAAGCTTCTTTAGGTCTGCCTTTTCCTGAAACTTGAAGGTGAAGTTTTTCACCTGCAGTTCCAGATCCAACGTATCTTTTTCGAGGTCTTCGGCGAGGCTGTCAAGAAAGGATGCCGACGCTTCCTCCACGGGTCGTTCGCGCGGAGGAGGTACACCACGTGCCCAACCACCGCTGTCCCTCTCCGCAGGCGCAAGAATTGCAGAACGCAAAAGAGGTCGATGCGCCGATCTATCGTAGCCACGCGCAAGCTCTTGGTCTATAGAAGCCTGCAACCCTGTATCCCGGTCTCCCGGCTCTATATGTGCATTGGAACCATATTCTCTCATCACACCTCTCTTATCCCCTGCATGATTGCGCCTCTGGGCCTCGTGAACTGTCGAGTCTGTGGCTTGTAAACGGTTTTCGTCGTCTTGTTTGTTTTCTGGTCGGTAATGCCATTGTGGCTCCTCTCCGCGAATGACTGCCGCTTCCTTTCTGGGGGCAACGGCTTCGGCGGCACCGTGGTACAACCTCGAAGATCGCAGTTTTTTCTTGTTTTCGATGACGGTTCGCAGAGTACATATCCGTCGCCTCCGGTCTTCGACGATGAGACCAATTGCGCATGATGTCCCTAGGGCAAGGCCTCGGAGAGCGCGTATCGCGGCCTTGGAGGGCACGGGGCAGGGCGGCGACATAGTAGTTGACACCTGTGAGCCATGTCGAGCTCAGAGCTACCTCCACGGGCAGTAGATATTGGTGTAAGTTGTCATTAGTGTCGTTTCGATGTTGCGCGTTCAATTGTCGTACGAGGCAGAGCGAGCCTTCAAGTCAATGATGAAAGCGTCGACAGATAGGGTCCACTGCAATCGGAAAAATGCATACTGAGCTTGCATGCAGCAGCAATAACCCCTGCCATGTGTCCGTACCGACTCAGTGCTAATCCACAAGCACTAGGCTGGATAAATACTACCAAGTAGCTCCACACTGGGTACCGGTGGAGTAGTATTGCATGATCACGCGGTGTGGGGTTATGATACCCTTGTAACCGAATACACCGTAATCGCAAGTTCTGAGGTTGACTATGCATGACGACGTTCCGCAAACCATTCCATGCACTGAGCCACATCTTGCGGGATCTGATGCTATATCCTGGTTACATACACGAGATGCTAGGCTATCGTCCTGTTGTTCGTCATATGATGGACCAATGCACGAAGCCCTCGTTGGTATCTCAGCCTACCAACAACGAGACGAAGACCTCGCGGCTCGTCACAATCGATCTCGAGGGCAGGGGTGTAAGCTATAGTTCTAGATGCAGCCTTGCGCACACCCACCCTAGCTTCGGGTAGACAGATCATAGATGATCGACGGTAGACTGGAAGATTCAACATCTTGGTACCAAGCGTGCATGTTCCTTTGACGACAAAGGTCCACGAGCTTGACCTCCTTGAGAAGAACAAATTGTCTTTGGGACCCCGGACAGCATTCCTTTGGACGAGATCGAAACAGAGCTCTCCGCGATCCAACGAACAATTTGGTTCTTTTCCAGGATGGTCGGCCGTGCCAAGTAAAATCCCGGGAGTTGAACCCCGGCGACATGACTGAATAACACCGAGTGGTGTGTCCGTTGAGAAGAGGTTACTGCTTCGTGGATCTAGGTACAGAGCATCAACTCGTATATGTATTTTTCTCGGTAGGCAAGCGTGTAGGCCATTGCGGTGGGGATTTTCCATCCCGTCAGACTATACGTGGACGATGACGGTGAACAAGGTTTCCCATCCTTCTTTCTCCAAGACAAACCTGATGATTTCCAGCTGCGGTCCTACTTCTTCTTCCATCAGGCGAAAAATGGACTTGTGCCATGAGAGTCGAGGATGTGGCAGACTGTCTGGGGTAGCGACTCAATAATCTCACGAGATACCTGTTGCTTGTCACCGCATGCGTGGTCTTGCACGTCGCGTTATCTATCTTATTGACGGCACTACATGCATGGTCGGTACAGCATGTGTGGGATCTATCTCCCAAAATACTTACTCCCATGCGTGCTGTTCACCGTGGCATCATGTCGAGACTCTAACGAGGCCAATCTTTAACGATGGCTTTCCAAAACCGTACGGTCGCCTCACACGTACAGCCACTCCTGCGACAGCTCGAACGAGATCATTGTCAATGTTTTAGATTCGAGATGTTTGTCTACTCGCGATCTGATCTATGTACTCGAACACACTTCTAATCCAAACGCCCTGCAATGCTTCGTTTGATGATACAGCACAATGTTGTTATACATGTTCATGCCTCTAGACCGAGGTCTCCGGTGTCTCCGCTGGCATCCAAATCTCCAGTCGCCGTATCACTGTTTGATACAGGAAGAACATGCAGCCGCTTTGTACACTGGTCCATACTCCACGGGGACCAACGCCCCGGAACCAACCTCCAAGACCCTCCGTCTTGTAAATCATATGCAGTCCTCTGAACACAGAGGATGTATCCAAAGTAGTCGTACCAGGCCGAGGCTTATGTGTGGAGGGTGACGAGGTTGAGATGAGCCTTTGCTGATGCTGTGAGGCGGGCGCCGCCTTGGCGTGTGGTTTTTGATTTAAGTCCTTCGCACCGGCCGTCGGGTGTTCTGATGCCGAGGTGGATGGTCTCGGTTCTATTTGAGTCTGTAACCTCGTCTTGACCACGTCAAGAGGGCACGTGATGACTCCGGCCAGACCTCCACCAGCAGCACCGGTAAGGATCTCCAACTGTGTGCCGATTTCTCGACTCTTTTTCCACTGCCTGGCCCAACTCTGGAACTGCTCGTAAAACATAAACTGAAGGGCGGAATAGGGGAGATCCCGATACAGCGTTGCTGCATATCCATGGAAGAGTGTCGACGGGCCTTCAGTCCTGACGATGGTTCTTATGGCATCCAAGGTGCCTTTGTAGTTGTACCCTGACTTGAAATATGGATTGTTGTGTCGGCCTTGCAGCTGTAGACGAGTCTTGAGAACCTCTGACGGTACGTAGACAATGGACGATGCCACGTCCCCGAAGGCGCCTGTATCGCGTCAGCATTTGACCGTGCGCCTGAAGGTGAGTAGCACGCGATTCGTACCGGCTGTGAGATAGGCAATGTGCGCTTGAACGCCGTAGTCGACCATTGCGCGCTTCGTCCATTCGTATGTTCCGAAGAAGAGAACAGTTCCCGGAAAGGAACCCATCATGGCCGGCAGCCATCCGCCGTATAAGCCTCGCCGTATGCCCTCCTGGCGCCATATTGTATAGTATGAGGATCCGAGAGACGAATATTTAGGTGGGAACTGGGGGTCGCCTTGTTGTCGTGTCTTGACTGTGTCCAACGAGTGCATCAGCATGTCACCGGTCGTTCCTCCCAAGCCTCCAGCCAGCATAGCCTGTGGACACGCGACGTGGTCAGTCGATCAAGGGTGCGATACGAAGAGCAGGTTGCGCGCGTGCTCATGGGTTGCTGCGAATGCACGAACCTGGAATAGACTCGAGCGCTTTTCCCAGTCTCCATCTTGGGGCGCCATATCGGGTGCGCGCGCGTGTTGCGATACAGAACTGGGGAGGTGCGGCGAGATACCCAGTTGTCCAAACTGTCCATCATTCATGAGCGGCGAAAAAATGAGCGACGGTTCGTTCCGAGATGATCGGCCTCGCAGGAAGAAGGAACGTCCGCTGCCGGGTCGACCAGGGAGGGAGGGGGATGTATGCCCGCCTGACAAAGAGTCGCGTATTCGAGAACCCGTGTGTTCACTCGCTTGAGATCGACGAGGTGACAGTCGGGGCCTGATTGCTTGCAGGCTGTTCCTCCTCGCAGCGATTGGAGGCCCGTCGGAGCCTTCAATTTTTTTGAAGCTTGGCCTGAACGTAGCTAATCCCGACGCGAACTCGGGGGCCCACAATGACCGACGTGCTCCACATTGGCCGGGTTACGGAAGAGCTACTTCGCAGTAACAAGTGCTCCGTAGTTACGGATACACACCAGGGTAACGTTAGCTCGCTATTTGGTGGATCTCCAACTTGGTTCACCAGGTGTCCGTACTTGTAGGTCACTTGGATTCAGTCTCGAGTTTGATCACGTAACACTTGATGACTGAGCTTATATTTAAGTACTTGCCTGTACGATTGCAGTTGTATCTCTTGCGTGAAGCTGTTACCCGGCGGATGGAGCATGATGCAAAGCTCCCTTACGTCTGACTATGGTGTATTTCCATGACGACCTTTTTAGTCTCGTGTCACGTTGCGTACCCGGTCCAGCGGCCACACTATGTGCGTGACCTTGCCTATGATCAAGCTGATCGCTATGGGACCGTACGTGTTGCTATCCTGCGAAATCTCGCCGTCGCCCTCGACCCAGACATGTCCGGGCGGAACCCTTATCCGGCCAACCGGGTATGGTGGTTTCGTCTTGACCATATCGCCGGGCAGTCCGATGATCCTCTTGACCACGCGAGATTCCGGGTTGAATGGGTTCCTGTGTCGACATGAGCCACCGACCGTTCCTCAAGCCAAGCAAGCCAAGCAAGGCAGAAAGCGGGAGCCTACCAAAATACAACAATCATTCCGCGCCTCAGGTTCTCATGCGCGTTGAGCTTCCACGTCCACACCCAGTCCCGCCGCAGAGAACGGTCCTTGTCGGCGTTGAAGAACGGGTGCATGGACGGGCCAGATATCCTATGCACCTCGGCGAAATGGTCATTGGCCAAGATGACGACGGGAATCCACGATGCGAGAACGAAGAGGTAGTAGCTGAACTCGCCAACTGCTCGGGCACGCGGGTTACAACGGAATTGTGACCATCTCGTTGTCATCACTTGCCCGCTTGAAGTTTTTGCGAGCCGGTTCCATATTGACCACATGGTCATGACCGGGCTGTCGCTTGCTCTGGCGTTGCGGGCAATTGGGTGTTGAAGGGCAAGTGTGAATCCCGTCGAAAGTTTTCAATTGAGCCTGCGAATAACGAGAGCGTCTCATTGGCCCCCACCAAACACACATGCCCCACGCATGTCACCTAACGTTAGCTAGCCTGGGCCCTAAGGTACCAGGTACACGGTATATCGGGATTAGTCTCCCCCTTTCATCATTTGTACGGCCACAGTCCGTCCACTAGAGGGGAAGGGTCTCTGACTGGTTGTTGATACCAGACTCTCGGCATCGCAATAAATGCGGGTAGACAACTATATTCACTACGGCCATTCCCGAGATAACTTGTTCTCCCGAGTGCATGTATGAGGCGCGATTTCTGCACATGCTGAGTAGAACGGACGATGCGCTCACCGCTGGCCTGCTGGTTGCGTTTTCCCTCTTCCTATCGCTTGCTCGACCCGGCACATCGAATTGGACGATGACCTTCGGACTATACGTCACTTACAACACGCCACTCCTGCCCGCCACTCTTCTCGACTATCCGGCTACCAACCAAACTATGGGCTCCTATATCTAGGTACCCCATCTCATCGACAAGCCCGCAAGCGGGTCGAAAAGTGCCGTATCACTCTTTTTCTTTCGGTATGCCTAAGTATGGCGGGAGCAGGGTCGATAGGCAGATGTTGTAGTTCCTGGGCCGCCGAACCAGTCCAAAGTGTATACTTCATAATTGGGATTGGCTATAGACATGAACCTAGACTCGTTATAGGTAGAGTCCCGTTTAGATCCTACAACGCTTTCCGTTTTCTCATACGTTTTCGCTCGAGTTGACAAAACAATGGTATTGTGAACCAAAGTAACCTAGTAACTGTGTAAGGAATGCGTTGACTGACGCATGTTGCAGCAAGGCGCGTGACTACCTGAGGCTATCTAATTTACACGGACGCATTTGACCAATCATAAACAGCCATGGTGACGGAAGAGGCAATTAGGAGCTGTCATTGGCTAAAAGCCCACATACTCACCTTACTCTAGAGCAGTTGAGGAAAAGGTAAGCGATCGTATGCATTTATAAGCCTGCATTTGTAATCACAAGCATCTCTTACTTCTTCGTTTCACATCCTCAACGTGCTTTGCATATAAACTCCGAGACTTACTATGGGAAGGAATCAGGAGGCGACCAATTGGCAATTCGTCTACCGGTAGATATTCGTCCTTCGAATCTCAACACAGACTACTTGAGCCATGGCGCCTATTCGCACAGCAATCATTGGCCTTTCTTCCAACGCCGCCACCAGCTGGGCCTCCACCGCCCACCTCCCCTACCTCCTTTCCGCCGAGGGACGGGCCAAATATACTATTGTAGCCCTGTGCAACTCGTCCACCGCCGCGGCCGAGCGGGCCATCAAGACGTACGGCCTGCCCTCTTCCACCCGCGCGTATGGCGACGTCACCGAGCTCGCCAGGGACCCAGATGTCGACTTTGTCGTCTGCTGCACGCGCGTGGACCAGCACTATGACACCGTCCTTCCCAGCGTCCGGGCCGGGAAGGACGTGTTCGTCGAGTGGCCCCTCGCCGAGAACGCCGAGAGGGCCGCTGAGCTGACGGCCCTGGCGCGGGACAAGGGCGGGAGGACGGTCGTTGGGCTGCAAGGGTGTTTCGCGCCCGTCATCGTGGCGCTGCGTGGGCTGATTGAGGGTGGGAGTATTGGCAAGGTGTTGAGCAGCGAATTTAGGGCCTCCGGTGGCATCAACGACAGGGAGACTGTGCCGGCTAGTCTAAAGTATTTTACAGAGAGGAGGGTGGGTGGGAATCCCTTCACCATCGGGTTCGGGCACTGTGAGTACCCCCTTTCTGTTCAAAGAGTGTTGTTTGACATCCCGAGTACTTATCTCGATATCAGCATTTGACTCGGTACAGTTCGTGCTGGGGGATATTCAGCATGTGCAGTCTCACCTGCAGATCCAGCGACCCAGCGTCAAGGTCAAGGACGTCTCAAGCGGAGAAATCATCGACACTGTTCAATCTGACGTCCCTGATCTGGTATATGTCACCGGCTCCCTACCAGGGACAGATCATGTTTCTCAGGGGGCTACCCTGCAGTTCAGATTCCGTCGAGGTCAGCCATTCAAGGGCGAAGCTCCGCTTGTATGGACGATCAACGGCGAGAAAGGTGAGATCCGTGTGACTTCTCATGGCGGGACATCTTTGCAGGTCTTGTCCAAGGAAAGCGCCCCTGTCATCGAAATTTACGACTTCGCAACCGACGAGGTCCGGCAGCATGAGTACGACGGCTACCAACGGCTGGATCTCCAGGTTCCTTCTCGCAACATAGGGGCTGTCTATGAAGCATACGCCGCTGGCGACGAGAGCAATTATGCCACCTTTGAACATGCCACGAAGAGACACGCTCAGCTGAAAGACATTCTGGCCCAGTCCGGGTTTGCATGAACGGTTGGTCAGCTATGAATAAGGCCTATCTGGGTCTCTACTCTCCTGCCTATATAGTACAGTCCGTATCAGATACGCTGTGAGCACCCATCACATAGCGAAACACGTTTCGAGACGAAAGTGCTAGCGCTACAACTCAACAGTGAATGGCGTCTTGCTGGTCAACCGTTGCTTGGTACCGTCCTGACAGCCGGCATTGATCATAAGCGTGCCTTGTGCTTTGCCACCCTCCATAACCCACTGCCATAGAACACTTAGTACACCAAGAAACAAAACTTTAACGGCGTCAAGCCAGCCCCTTTCCGGAAGAATGTGAAGGATCCCGCGCTTCTCAAGGCCCATAAAACGTTCGTATGCCTGTTGACAGTCGTCCCAGAAAACTGCTTGCGTGCCGCGGCCCGAGTGGACGTGTCCGAACACATGAATCTTTGGCTGGACGCGCCAAACTTCTTCGAGCAAACCCGGACAGCCTAGGTCAAGATCAAGGTGGTGTTTCTGTGCAGGGTTTCCATTAGTCCACGACGGCAGATATAACAGACGTAGGCAGCTTACCGGCGGCGTGTGGGTGACGAGAATATCCGTGCCCATCGGAATTGCACCTTCCCATGGATGGCTGGGGAGCTCATATTGGAAGGCGTTTGACGAGTCGCCACATTTGGGTAGCGACGGTGCACCGAAGATGTTGAGTTTCCTCCCACCCTTGAAGTCCAGCGTCACGGACTTATTCTCCAGATAGTGGATTCCCTTCAGGTCAATGTTGCGATTGGCCAGAGTGTCTTCTTCCCTCCGGGACTTGATGTCGAACCAGCTGTCATGGTTGCCGCACACCAAGACCTTGTGCGGATGTGGCAATGAGGCTATCCAATCTAGTTGCTTCTGGATATCTGCGACTGTGCCACTGTTGGTCATGTCTCCGGCGTGGATGAGGAGGTCGCCATCTGGCACATTTTGGACGAATTCCTCGTGGGTATCTGAGATGCAGACCACCTTGACGGGAGGTCGGTTTGGCGGAGGCTTGACAGGTTTACCGCGCAGCCAGAGAATCATCAGGTACAGCCGAACCACGATCATCTGAAGCGGCGAATCAATGAGCTCATCGAGTAGAGTTGGATTGTCCCATTTCATGCTTCGCCGGAGGCCCAGTCGAGTGACCAGTCCCATGGTGAATGTCGTAGTTTACTTGCAAGTCGCCAGGGCTTACGGGGGTGGGTGGTTATGTGTATCCGTACGTTACGGTACGTAATACCGGTAAAAGAAGAAGTTGGGGCGCGCCGGCGGCCGCCCTGCTTTAGCCTGAACAATTCCTAGGTTCAGGATCAGGCGAGAGCACACCAAATAGAAATGCAAACCAGATGGCACAGTCCCTCGACAATGCTATACCGATATTCGTACACGATTCGAGTTTAGGAAATGAGAGTTGCGTGAAGTTGAAAGGGCCCGCTGGAGGCTCCCAGGACAATCCCTTGAAGGACAAGACAAGCTCGTCAGCCCCCCCCGGAACGCAAGCTTAGTTATTAGCTGGGGGGGTTAGGGGTGCCTACTAACTACGTACTTACTGCGGCTTGACCCAATCATGAGTTAAGATGCAAGCACGGACCCAAGCCATAAAACGGGTTGGACGTTGCTCTAGACCCTAGAGTCTCCAGTGGGTAGTTGGGTAACTCGGGAGTGCTTGCCATCTCAAGGGCTATCGTCGCTTGGGCAAATGTACAGACAGATGGATGCCATCATGTGCCACGCTTATGCAAATATACACATCATGAAAACGACACGTCCTGGTTGTTGCTGCTAACTAATCTAGTGTCGGGTACGGTCCGTACGGATAGTGTGCCCTGCTAAGGGGTTCGTTCTAACCACGGAGTACTCCGTACTGTGGTACAGATACTTCGACAGGGGCTGCACGGACATGACGTCGATCACTACTCACGAAGTACGACGTACTTTCCCAGAATGTTGTCACTGCTGAGCTACGAACGGGTTTGAGCTCACGCAACCTTGGTTGTGCCGCATAGTTATACCACCTCCGCATGACATTATCCTTCTCCCTGGAGGTCACCTTCTTTCCTCCTCCCCAAGTCTTCCTGATATCCTGAACTCCTCCAGAAAAGAAAAAGAAAACTGCTGCAATCCGCAGGCCAACCGTCCAACGGCCACAGCCTCCAGGACTCACCAGCCATGACGAGTCTTCGATCTCTCTATGCCTCCGATGGTACGCGACCCGAACTTCAGAACAACATGAAGTAAGTCCATATCTGGCTCTTCTCATGCTGGTCAAAATGGCTAATCCGGCCATCTTCTTTAGCGTCGACTACGTGATCAACTACAAGATCCCAGCAGACGGTATGCTGCTCTCAAGGCGGGGGTAGACTCTGATCGCTTTCCACAGCTAACATCGTGCAGCCCAAGCTGAAGCAGAGGCCGGGTTCACCGAGCTGATACAGGCCCTTACCAAGGCAGGCCTAGCATCCGAGGTCCGACGAGGCATCGCACACTCCTCCGTGCTCGTCTTTGTGAAAGTCGCTTCCGATCGCTACCTCAAGTCCAGGATATACCGAGAACGAGTTCAGGACTGGCTATATGGCGTCCGAATCAATGCCCCCGAGAAGGACGTCGACAAGGTATTCGAGGACGAGCCTATCGTCGACGCCGAGAGACTGCGGTTGGTATACCTGCTCATGACAAATCCCGCCAAAGACGGCGGCGCAGCCATCACACCCAAGACCGGTCGGTGGAAATACGTCGAGTCGATCTTCCCGCTCCACAACCACGACTTCAACCGCAAGTGGATCAAGCAGTGGAGCAGCAAATACATCCTGGAGGAGAGCGACCTAGCACAGATTCGCGACAAGTTTGGCGAGAAGGTTGCCTTCTACTTTGCTTTCCTCCAGTCGTATTTTACCTTTCTTCTTTTCCCCGCTGCCTTCGGCGCAGGAGCTTGGCTTGTACTGGGCCAGTACTCATGGCTGTATGCCATTGTCAACTCGCTCTGGTCCGTCATATTCTTCGAGTTCTGGAAGAAGAAGGAGGTCGATCTGGCAGTGCAATGGGGCGTTCGCGGCGTCTCGCGCATTCAGCTGCCTCGAAACACCTTCAAGTGGGATCACGAGGCGACGGACCCCATTACAGGCGAGCCCATCAAGGTCTACTCGACTACCAAGAGACTCAAGACACAGTTGCTGCAGGTACCGTTTGCCCTCGTCTGCCTACTGATTCTTGGAGCTCTCTATCTTTTCTGCTTCTCAATTGAGATCTTCATTGGGGAGATCTACAACGGCCCTTTCAAGTCGTACCTGGTGAGGTTGAATAATAACCCCTTCGCAACAGATGCATGCTAACCATGCTAGACCTTCCTGCCTACTATAATCTTGACTGCGTTGATACCTACCCTGTCAACCATTCTCGGCCACATCGCCGAGAGATTGACTGACGCCGAGAACTACGAGACGCATGACGGTATGCCACTCTTGGAGCTCTAGGATCCACGGTGGACATTCGCTAACACGTGTTCAGCTCATAGCGCTGCTTTGACGCAGAAGATTTTTGTCGTCAACTTCATCACGTCCTATACTCCCCTGTGCTTAAGTGCTTTTGTCTATATGCCTTTCGGCAACTTACTGGTGCCATATCTTGACATCTTCAAGTTGACAGCAGAGAAGTTTTCTTCCGACGAGAAACTGGTTGCTCAAAGCTTCCAGGTAAACCCAGACCGTCTCAGGAAGCAAATCATTTACTTCACAGTAACAGCTCAGATTGTCAACTTCGCCGTTGAGGTCATTGTACCCTATGCTAAGCGCAAGGTGTTCAAGAAGGTCCAAGAGGTACAATCCGAATATTCACAAAATAATGAGAAGACGGGTACTTTACCCGCCGATGCCCCTGAGGAGGCTGCCTTTCTGGCACGAGTCCGCAACGAGGCTGAGTTGGATGTCTACGACGTCTCCACGGACTACAGAGAAATGGTTGTCCAGTTTGGTAAGCGCTACATGTTGTCTCACTTGAGGTGTTCAACTAACGTGATTAGGCTATCTCTCCCTCTTCTCTGCAATTTGGCCTCTGACACCCGTCTCGTTCTTGATCAATAACTGGGTAGAGCTGCGATCTGATGCCATGAAGATTTGCGTCAGCAGCCAGCGCCCCATACCCTGGAGAGCGGACTCTATCGGCCCTTGGCTCAGTGCCTTGGGCTTTCTGTCCTGGTTTGGTACCTTGGTCAGTGCTGCCATCGTCTTCATGTTTAGTGGCAACCCTGAAGGGCCCGGCGGTGACCCGTCGCGGATTACGGGATGGGCTCTGCTTTTGACCATTCTCGGTGCTGAGCACATTTACCTCGCGGCCCAGTACGTTGTTCGATACGTACTGGGCCAGTTGGACAGCCCTGGCCTGCAAAAGGAACGCGCCCATCGCTTTGCCATGAGGAAGCAGCTTCTCACAGATACTCTCGGGGACGATGTCACCGGGAAGCCATTGCCCGACATCCCTACTGCTGAGAAGATCACGAGAGCTGCTTTAGAGGAGGAGGCTCGACAGACATCAATCAGAGGTCACGGAACTCCAGAGGAAGCGTAAGTCTGATAGAAGTTCTAGTCTGCATAATGTACCATAATAGCTAACATGCACTACTTTAGGTTTTGGCAACGCCAGCAGGGCATGGACGAAACAATCCAGATTGGACGAAGTTTAATTTCCAAGGTAAGCTGCCCTCAGACGGCTGGGTTCGTAACATACGGCTAATTGTTGCAGATGGGTGCGGCAAACAAGACAGCAAAGGCTTAGATGGGCATGTTGTCTCTGATCTGGGAGGCTTTCTTCCGCGTTACCACCGGGCTTCTCGTTGGGACGCTCCTAGACTGTAGACATGAGCTCTTCGACATGACGAGTCCATGAAGACGATCACGAGGAGTTCAGCGTGCGGATTACTGTTTCCCCCTTTTCCTAATCTTGAAATGCTGCCCGAGCCAAAATTAGGTGAACATTGAAGATTTTTTCAGTTTCTTCTTGTCCGGTTGTAGCGGCAGTTGGTAGTAAGAAAGAAGCGAGCCGTTGTCCACATCCTTGACTTGTCTCTCAGGACTAACATGTGAAATGTGGCTCATGATTGAGGCTGAGGCGGCTGAGAGTGTCATGGGGAGATCAATCACTAGCGAGACGCCCCAGCGAGCGTGTGGGGGATATTCTTGGCAATTGACTTTGGAGTGGATAGATTGACCACGGGGATTTTACCTCGGCTTAAACTGGCGGGCTCGACTGGGGAACCGCACAGACGGAACTTAGACAAGGATACGTATCCGTACATGCCGCCAAGTGTCCAGCCTGGGGAGTGAGACAGAAGATGGTTGTGCTGTGCAGCTCATCGAATTCGATCGTGTGCTCAAGTTAACACAGTATGTAGTTGGGGTACTTGGGTACCTCATATACATCTACTCCGTACACCAACACCACATGCTCAAATGTCAGACGATACAGCTAGCCTGGAATTGTAGATGCATGCAGGCTACGACTCGGCACAACCCCATTGATCCCCAGGTCAAACATCTCCAGAAATAGGCGTTGCAGCTCCACACGGGCAACTCTCGGCTTCTTTACCACCGCGGCTGTTTCCACTTTCGTCCAGGCCGTCTCCAGTCTATCAGAAGCTCGCAAATACCGGTTGATCAGGTGTCGTGCCAGTAGCGGCACTCTGTCCATCTCCCTGTCTCCCCGTCTCCCTGAACATAACTTCCGGTCTTCGTCCACAAGCCATTGACATGTTCACGTCGTTGGCAAAGAGTCGGGCACATGCTACCGCATTCCGATCAACAACAAGACAACTTCGGAACCCCAAGGTGAGTTTGGCCCCATACAGCCCTGGCTGGCTCTATCCTCTACAGCCGGCATTTGGCCACCGTGATGGCCAAGTTTCTCGGCTGTTGAAACACCTCACCTACCAACCCCCGGGGGAGAGGACACGAAGACGCAACGGTTAAGCTGACAACGCGACTTCCGAGCACCAGAACAGCATACTACTGATGGCACCGGCCGCAAGAAGGAGCAACAGCTCCCTGCCTCCTGGTGAGTGTGGTTTCGTGTTACACAACGCCGCAATGCTCTGTGTTGTGCTTCGCGACTCGCAGACCCGGACCCAGACCCCAGACCTGCGCCCATGCGAGTAGTGATGGCTGATATAATGGCACCCGCAGGCTATGTAGAGGACGCATCAAAGGGGCCGATGCTTCGTTACCAGGAGTCCTTACCGCGACTCCCCGTGCCGACACTAGAAGAGACGGCCGCCCGCTACCTGAAGTCGCTCAACCCGCTATTAAGCCCCATCGAGCTCGCGAGCAGCAGAAAGGCTGTCGAAGACTTCATCAAGCCTGGCGGCGTGGGTCGCAAGTTGCAAGACAAGCTGGTGGCCAGGCGCGAGGATCCCAACGTCAAGAACTGGATTTACGAGTGGTGGAACGAGGCCGCTTACCTGGCCTACCGCGATCCCGTCGTACCCTACGTTAGCTACTTTTACTCACATCGTGACGACCGTCGGCGGCGCAACCCGGCTAAGCGCGCAGCCGCCCTCACCACGGCCGCCCTCGAATTCAAGAAGCAGGTGGACACCGGTACGCTTGAGCCCGAGTACATGAAGAAGCTGCCAATCTGCATGGACAGCTACCAGTGGATGTTCAACGCCAGCCGTGTCCCTGCCAAACCCGCCGACCACCCCATCAAGTACGACCACACCGCACACAAGCACATAATCGCAATACGCAAAAACCAAATCTTCAAGATTGCACACGAGGTTGACGGCCAGCAGCTCAACACCTCGGAGCTCGAGGCACAGTTCAGCAAGGTCTACGAGTTGGCCAAGCGGGTGCCCGCAGTCGGTGCACTTACATCCGAGAATCGTGATATCTGGACCGATGCCCGCGAAGTCTTGATCAACGCGTCACCAAAGAACAAGGCTGCGCTCGAGGCCGTTGAGTCCGCCTCTTTCGTCGTGTGTCTCGATGATGCGTCGCCCATCACGCTCGAGGAGCGCGCTCACGCTTACTGGCATGGCGACGGTCAAAACCGCTGGTACGACAAGCCGTTGCAGTTTATTGTCAATGACAACGGTACCTCGGGCTTCATGGGCGAGCACAGCATGATGGACGGCACGCCGACCCACCGCCTCAACGATTTCGTGAACGATCAGATCTTCAACAACAAGCTCGACTTCAGCAACCCTACCGTGCGGTCCAACCTGTCTGACCCCGTTCCCGTCAACTTTGAGGTGACCAAGGAGGTCGGCGCAGAGATCGATCGCGCTGTCCGAGATTTCGCCAGCGTGATTGGCCAGCACGAGCTTGCCGTTCAGGCCTACCAGGGCTACGGCAAGGGCTTGATCAAAAAGTTCAAGTGCTCGCCCGACGCGTTCGTGCAGATGGTTATCCAGCTGGCCTACCACAAGATGTACGGCAAGAATCGACCCACGTACGAGTCGGCTGCCGTACGTCGCTTCCAGCAAGGCCGCACTGAGACCTGCCGCACCGTCTCCGACGACAGCGTTGCCTTCTGCACGAGCATGGCCGACCCCAGTGCCGACGACAAGTCGCGCATCGAGTTGTTTCGCAAGGCTATCGGTGCTCATATCGAGTACATTACCGCAGCGTCGGACGGAAAGGGCGTGGACCGCCACCTGTTCGGTCTCAAGAAGCTGCTCGGGCCCAACGAAGAGGTCCCGGCCATCTACAAGGACCCCGCGTACGGCTACAGCAGCTCGTGGTACCTGTCAACAAGCCAGCTTAGCTCCGAGTTCTTCAACGGATACGGATGGAGCCAGGTCATTGATGCTGGTTTCGGGATCGCTTACATGATCAACGAGAACAGGTGAGATTCTGACCCACCCACCCTCTTTTGTGATAAAAAAAAAAAAGCTGACCCTCTCGATAGCATCAACTTCAATGTCGTCTCCAAGGGACTCGGTAGCCAGAAGATGAGCTACTACCTTAATGAGGCTGCGGGTGATCTCCGCGATCTCATGAACCAGACTCTGGAGGCGCCCAAGGCCAAGCTTTAGATGTTAGTAGATTGTTTTTGGTTCAGAATAGAATAGTGGTTATAAAGTGGAAGATGAGAAACTGTGTACATCATCGCCTTGCTGTCTTGCGGCTGTTGAAACCTGAGCCTGCTGTCATAGATCTAGGTAGATTTGTTCATCCAAAACGGCACCAGTGGTGTATTTCTGCTTGATTGACTTGGGTCTGTCCGTGGCCGTTGCTGCATCTGAACACGCTTTCGTACTGCCCACAGCGAAAGCGCGTCGCATGTACCGGATTTCAAGTTGTTAGATGAATGAACACAAATTATGTTTGTATATGCCTTCTATGCAATGTAGTCTTGTGATGTATGCAAACGCTGCTGCGGCTGCTGCTGCTGCTACCACGGTGCGACTCAACAGCCGTCTCTACTCAAGCTCCTCGGTCTTACACCAACTGCACGAATCCAACTTGAACTACATCCCATTGGCTCTTCTCTCATCTGTTCATCGATACCTAATCTCAACAGTCAAATCTTACAACGACCAGGCGGCTCAGCCAGCGTGCTCCACAATCTCATTCACCAACTCGCCCTTTTGCTCATCAAAGTAATGGCACATTTGGCTAGGCAGCGGCACCTCCTTGTAGTCATCCTCGTCGTTGTCGAGTAGATTGAGGTTGATGTTGGCGCTCTTGCTGCTGAAAATGCGCGTCGAGCTGCTCTCCCTGCTGAGATAGATGGTGGCGCTGTCCATCTGGTCCATCATGATGGTAGGGATGACACCCATGACTTGCAGCGCAAAATTGGACGATTTGACAACGTCCACCGAGGATACTAGACTGTCGACAACAATGGACAGCCTCTGCGTGTTCTCGACTGTCACGGCATTGGCCTTGCCCTTGATGACAACGGTAGTATGACTGCACTTGGAGATGAGGATAGAGTGCGAGATCTCGGCATTGATCACAATCGGATCGGCGTGTTTTTCGTAGTTTTCCTGCGGCTCAAGTTAGTTTCGGTTTCCAAACCGCAGAAGCTACCGTTACGAGTTTGAAACGTACGATCAGCCACTTGTTACCGTCGAGCTCCTTTCTCGGCGGTTTTTTCACCCGCATGGCCTCAGGCTTGGGCTTCTTTCCCGGCGCAGGGCTCTTTCCACGATGTGACGCATCGCGGTCAGGAACGATA
Organism: Arthrinium puccinioides; assembly: GCA_022414665.1. Taxonomy (NCBI): domain Eukaryota; kingdom Fungi; phylum Ascomycota; class Sordariomycetes; order Amphisphaeriales; family Apiosporaceae; genus Arthrinium; species Arthrinium puccinioides. The sequence goes on from JAIUNF010000004.1 coordinate 1,511,320, forward strand.
GATGATGACCGTAGCGAAGGGTTCTTGTGCGTCATCTCAGACCTGTCAACCTTGCGTAGCCCCTTGGTCACATTGGCACCCTGGTTGATCTGGTCAAACACGGCACCGAGGCTAGTACCGGAAGCAGGTTCGGGGGCCGCGTTGTCTTCCCTAATCTGTAGAACCGGTGGCGGGCCAGGTGGCGGAGGTGGAGGGGGGCACCACCAGTGGCAGGCGGAGGCGGGGGCGGCGAAGCTGCAGCAGCCCCTGAAGCCGGAATCATCTTGGCGACATCGGCCGCGTTTTCGCCCTTTGGGTTCCACAAGATGCCGTTGGCGAAGTTGTCCTTGACATATTCGGCGAGAGCCTTGAAGACCTGGTAGAATGCCTGGACCCAGGCGACCTGATCTGGGTCCTTGTCCTTGTGGTCCTTCAAGACGCGGTTGCCGAAGAATTGCGCAGAGCCCAACGACTCCTCGACGTGCTTGTAGGGGCGGGTATCGACCGTCACCCAGGCCAACACCATGATACCCTCGGCGACGGCGCTCAGCTGAGTGAAGACGGGAGAGCCACGGTTGGACTCCTTGATGCTGCTCACGGCCATCAAGGCTTCGTTGATGGGCTTGATGAGGTCCTGGTAGGCGGCGCCCATGGTGTCGGGCTTCTTGGCCTTGGTCGAGATGAGCAGGAAGCGGCGCTGCTGCTTGAAACCCTCGAGCACCTTGGCAGCTTGCTCGGCGATCAGGCCGCCGAGCTTGTTACTGGCCTTGACATAGTTGCCGACGGCATTGTTGATGAAGGCGTCAAAGTCCTCGACGGACTCGGGCAGCGGTTCCTCGGGGGCTTTCGGGGCAGCAGGTGCCGGAGAAGGGGCAGCTGGGGCCGAGGATTTGAGGGTCGAGGAGAGGGTTTGCGACAGGGCGGGTACCCCCTGAGGTAGTTCTATAGTCGAGGTCGCGATATCCTCAAGACGGGCGGTTGCGGCTTCGAGGCTAGGAGGAGCGAGGTTAGTTGGACGCAAGGCATCGGGTATGGAGGACGGGCGGAAGGCAGGCATTGCGTCGGCGGGTGTTCGAGTTCTAGGAGAGAGACATGTGGCAGCTGGACGACGTACCGCTTAATGAGCGTTGTCAGGTTGTGCATATTATTGGTCGCCATTCTGGCGATCGCGAGCAAAGGACTGGCAGGCGCGGTGCAGTGGTAGAGCAATGAAGTGGACGGGTGGCAGAGGGAGGGAATGTGCGAGCGATGAAGTCGTCGGCTCGATGTTTTGTTACTCTCGACTCTCGAGCCCAGGACGGGGGAGGGGCGGCGTTGTGGGTCGTTGCAAGTCGAATTGGCTTTAGCCTGTAACAAGTACAAGTACGGAGTACTCTGTACGAGCTCTCTCTACCTTTCCCGTACGCAACTAGTATCCGTATAGTTACTCTCCCTCGTTAGTAGTTACCCCGTACAAGGGATACACTAGGACACTAAGTTAGGTAGACACGTAATGGGAAGTACTCGGGCACGCAAACAGATTGGATGCCTGGGAAGAAACCCGCGATGACGATGAAAATTAACAGGCAGGCTGCGACTTTTCCTGCAATCTGGCGACTTGGATGATGATTGCCGGTGGAAATATGTGACAGCCTGGTGTCGGATGTTAGACCCCTGAAGTCGGTCGTTGTCAAAGCTTCCGTGATTGAACGACGGGCCCCACCCACATTCACGACGCCGACCTGAGTGCCCGCCGCCTGATCCCTGCCACGCTGCAACTTACCGACTAAACGTTCCATTGACAAGTGGCAGTTGTTGGTAAGTAGTTAGGCGTTGAAAGCGTGTTGCCGTAATATTCGAGCGAGGAATCGTAGGTACCATGGGTGCAGACCAAACTTACACGGTAAAACCCCATGTGCCGTTCCATCTACTTCCTCCTTCCTGGCCCGACTAACATCTTCGCTTGTCAGTCCTGCTCTCATCATGAGTGAACACGACAGTACCATAACAGTAGCGACAGTCGCTCATGTCACCGTTAGCGATTTTCCCTGCCCTTATTCAAGTCTATACGGCAGCCTTTAGATCGGATTCATTCTCTAACTTGGTGCTGCTTAACTGACTAGAGGGTGTATACCAAGCTTTACTAAAAAGTTAATCGATAACTGGCTGACTGACCCTCACACCAAGATTATCAAGGCCCTGGGCGACGAGGGCAGATTGTCGGCTGGTCCTGTTGGGTACTAATAGGGGCTGATAATTACCAGCTGGGTACGGATAATCCTGCAGAAAGGGAGGCCACGTCCGCAGAGTCCGTCACTTGGGCTACTCAGCAAAACATCACGCCTTTACAAGTGCAGACCGTCCAGTGTCAGGCCACGATGTAGGATCCTGCATGAGCCCTTGGCGGTGCGATACGTGACGAGATGGTCCGATAGGGAAATGCATACCTCAAGGGCAAAACATATATGGTCCTGTAGGAGTTAGCTACGTCTCTAGACTGCTAGGGCCGTAGTATCGGATCTCAGTTAATCTAGTAGGGGGCCGATAAAGCCGACGCCGAGAGTCTTCCATGTCGGGCCAATACTTCGCCGGCGGTTTATATAACCTATATAAAAGAGCTGGATTTGAAGAGCTGAGTAGGAGTAAGTTTGATTTAGCAGAATGGGCTCCGGGCGGGAAGGGAGGTAGTCGTGGCTGGGGTTCGCAAACTTTCAGCCTCAGGTATATGTTGCGGCTGGCAAAGAATACAGATTAAAGCCGCGGCGACTAATCAGTTCTTTTTCCTCCATTGCGGTCTCAGGCGATGATTTTTGTGTAGTCTGGCTAGTAAGATGTTGTGTATATAACCCCGAAAAGTTCATTACCGGTACACTCTGCACACAGTAGTTACTCGAGACGGCCATTGTGAGCTAAGAGTTGCACACCCCCACTCTGTCCCCATTACAGTACCGTAACTTAGTAGACATGGTACGTTGGATACAGGCGCTGATGCAGCACTGCTGTAGCTGGCCAACGTAATCTGGACCCTAGGTCTAGAACGCTAGTGAGACAGTTTGCGCTACGCATCGAAATTCCGTGTCGAGGTACTCAGGTACTCTGTACGAAGTACCCGCGTGTGTCTGCCCAACCCATGCAACCGATCGCCACGCTCAGTCATATCATGGCCAGATAAAAAACCACAGCTGCATCCGGCCGATCAGTCGCACCTCACTTCGTTTACTCGTCGATCAATAACTGCTTTGCAACGTTTCGCCAAGGGGTTTGCCTTATTGCACCCCGCCCTCCAAACGCCGTTCAGATTACCGCCACGCCCGCACCTGTTCATTTCACCGTCGATGCAAGAGGACAGGCATCATGGCCACTGATCCGCAGGCGCAGCAGGCCGATGGCGAGAACACGCTTATTGAGGTCAAGTCTCAAGATATCGACTTCGTGACGCTGGGCATGTTTATCATAGGTCAGTAAGCTGCTGTGATTCAACCCGCATGCCCGTCCCTCTTGTGGTGGAAAAATTTGGCTGTCCGATGGGCTCACCACGCTGCTAAGCCAACCGTGGCTCCAGCCTCCGTGAGACCGAGATGACGGATCACAAATGCACAAGGACATGCGAAGCTGTCGTCTGATCATCATCCGGACGCAGTCCCAGACTCCCAGCCCTGCCAGCACGCATCGTCCATCTTTCACGGCCGGGTCTCCTGTTGCTGGCTGGATGCGGTACATCATACTTGCCCTTGTCCATTGGATCTTATTGAGTTGGCATATGTCCGAGACACTAACAGGTCTCAAGATGACATTGAGTATCTACCGCCCACGCCACCCGTTAAGGACATTCTCGGAGGCGCAGGCACATATTCAGCTCTCGGCGCCCGATTGTTGTCTCCGCCGCCGCTCTCCACTTCGGTCGGGTGGATTATTGATAAAGGATCCGATTTCCCGCCGGTTCTGACGGATCTCATCTCCACCTGGGAGACGGCCGCTCTGATTCGGGACTCACCTGGACGCCTCACCACCAGAGGATGGAACGGATACGATGAGCACCAGAACCGGGCCTTCAAGTACACGACGCCGAAGCTGCGTCTTACTGCCGAAGATCTTACGACGGAGCTCCTGGCCTCCCGTTCCTTTCACTTTGCCTGCTCGCCGGGCAGATGCCAGGATCTCATTGCTGGTATCAAGAAACGACGGGCCGACATGATCACCCCCGACGGCAACAGCTTACCCAAGCCCATTTTCGTCTGGGAACCGGTTCCCGATCTATGCACTCCCGACGAGCTGCTGAATTTGACCAACACGCTGCCCATGGTCGACATATGCAGCCCCAACCACTCAGAGCTGGCAGGCTTCATGGGTGACAATGGATTAGACCCGGAAACGGGAGAGATCAGTACCTTCGCAGTGGAAAGAGCGTGCGAGCAGCTACTTGGATCCATGCCACTCCAGTCCTTTGCGCTTGTAGTGAGATCGGGAGCGAAAGGTTGTTACCTGGCCCGCAACGGTGGCCGGAAACGGACTAAGCGACAGCCGGGGAAGCGGAAAAAACCATCAGCTATGATTCACGGAAGTCTACAGCACGATACCGACATGGAAGCTCTCTTTGCCGGCCTCCTCCAAGACCCTGAGGGCATGGTGGCCGGCGAGGAGATCGAGGTAGATCCGGGCGTCGAGCGATGGATACCAGCGTACCATATCGACAAAGAGAAAGTGGTCGATCCTACCGGAGGCGGAAATACGTTCCTCGGCGGTCTCGCAGTCGCCTTGGTACGCGGAAAGAGCCTCGAGGAAGCCGCGGCTTGGGCAAGTGTTGCCGCCAGTTTCGCCATTGAGCAAGTCGGACCTCCCACACTGGGGAAAGACGAGGATGGCAATGAAAATTGGAACGGCATCCAGGTGGGCGAAAGATTTGAGGAGTTCAAGACTCGCCTGGCCTTCGGTTGAGAGGTCTTGTGAGCGGCGTCACGCCGATTGGGTTTCACAATTAGAGGCGTCCCTGATTTCTATAGACTTTTCACGAATGCTTTGGACCCATTCAACGAGATGACGGGGCTAAGAAACTTGGCGATTATATATATATATATATATTCTAAGAACAATAGCTGGCAGTGTTTCATGCTCTAGTGACCTCTTGATCTTGCCTTTGGGGTCAGTCCTCCTGAGCTTGTGGACTGAGAATAGCAAAAGGGTTCACCGCCAAAGAACGAGGTAGCTTCTCGAGACTCGACTTGGCCCTCTTCCGTTTGACTCGTGGCGACGTCGCTGGATGCGAGTCAAGTATGGTCTCAGGAATGTCCAACATTTTAAAAATGGTGGCGACATAATTCTCCTCGTGCAATTGTCGCAAGAGGGTGAAAATGTCTTCGGCGACGGGCCAATCAGTAATGGATGGAAGACTGGAGAGCTTCTTCCGTAGCTCTTTCCGAGGTGCTGAAAGACCCGACTTGGACAAGGTAGCAACCACCTCCAAGACCTGCTTCACCATCCTCAGGGAATAAAAGGTGGCCTGGATCTGGGCTGTGAAATGAAGTACATCCCAGCCATATTGCTCCGGTGCTTTGTCACCAAGAGAGCCGGCCTCGCTGATCACAGTCGTAGAGAGCGCGCATTTGCCCGCCGACCGCGTCCACTCTATGTCTTGGTAAACGGCAAAAGCGAGCCATCGAAGCTTCCGCACTCGTAGGCTCATCTCAATTTGAGTCAAAGTACCTGACAGTTTCTCGCACCAACTGTCCATATCAGGAGAGCCGGGTACCGTCATCTTTCGTCCGCCTGTTGAGTTCTCCATGGTGCGATACTCGATGACCGCATCGCGCCGGTGAGCGCTAGATTCCTGGGCAAGCCCGTAGCAGAGCTGCCTGACAGACTCGCTTGTCGTCCACGCGCTCTTCCTGGCGTGGTCTTCGATCATGACAGGGAGGAACATTGATATGGTCTCCGGTCCCCGTGGTTGGCCGTGGGTTTCACTTTCCGTTGCTCCGGGATCGGCCACGTTGATGTTTAGTGACTGGATGACAAGTTCCGACACTCTAGGGTCCAGACTTGTGAGCAATCCAACGACCGGGTGGTCGGCGGATATATACTCTTGCGGTACAAGATGCTCTTCCAGAAACTTTTCGTACCGCTCCTCAGCGACGTCGCTGTCCCGCGCAAATTGAAGAGCTTGATCGAGGCCAATATTTCTTGTCACCATCTCATACGCCATTCTGGGTATACCACCGGGACTTTTGAGCTGAAACCTTTTTGCTAACTCATGTGCAGAGTACGTCGAGGCCGTCAGTATGGCCCTGTCATCGCTGCTCTCCGCAATTTCCCAGAAGAAGGCTACGGACCCAGTCAGGCCAAGATCCTCAAGTAGAAGGTCAGAATCGCTCGTCAGCACGATGCCACCACCTTCTCGAATATCTTGGGCGCAGTAGGCGTCTGCCTCGCCAGGCACAACTTCTACTAAGGACGCCCATTCCTCCGAGCTGGCCAGGAACTCGGCGACAGCGGGCACGAGAAAGGGGTGCTTCGGTAGGTTCCGTTGGAAGCCAATTCGGAGCTTTGTAAGATCCATATCCACGTCAGTTGTCTCTACGTGTAGCTCTTTGGGTCGTCGAACTCCCGACGCCAAGAGCATCGAGGTATTGGACATGCTTTTTGTCTGTTGAATGAGCCTACCCCTCCTTGTAGTCCATTTCCTAGGGGGCAGAAACCCATCAAAATATATTTTCCTCCTGTATATGTTGAGTCGTCTGCAAGAGGGTGAGACTCGGTGGTGGGTTTACATACACTTGAACATTGCTGGCACGGAGTCGGTTCAGCCAAGTGACGAACCCCTGGCCCAGAATCGAGTAGGGAACATGACAAAGGACAGCGCTTTCGAATGACTGGTGCATCATGAGATACTCCCATATTCTGTGGACCAGAGCTGGACCATCTATCACGACGCTCTGGCCGCTCAGTGGGATGACCTTGCCATATGGCTTCAAGGCTGCTGAAAGACGCGGGATTCCCATGTCAAACGGTTTTTGGGAATAAAGCAGCCCCGATGATAGCGCAATGATTATGATCACCGGTCCATGTTACGCAAACGCGCATATAATTTTGCTCTACACTCGTTCTCGACTTGCTGCAGCCTGCGTCTGAACCCAGCTCCCTTATTTTGTCGTGGACTTTGGTCAGGATACAAACAGTGTTCTGCGACGGGCAAATCCCCGGTCTTCGGGGACAGATGTACAAGAACAGCTGGTTGTATCTGATGTCGGTTGTGTCGTGACTCGTGAGGCTCTAAAAAGACATGCCAAACTGCAGAAATTATTTAGTTAACGCGGCGGACTAGGAATTACTATCATTATACGGAGTAGTGGGGTCCAAGCTCTCGGTCCGGTGTCCGGCGCTGCCCAACCATCGATCGCGACTTCTGGTCGCCAGCCCAGCTTTTGCACTTTTGACCCACCAATATTTCCTTCATTTTTCTTGCACCATCTTTCGTCGACCGCTCCTAACTTCCTCCCACCACCATGAGGAACACGCTGGTTTTCTCGGGCACATCGTGTCCTGCCCTCAGCGGCAAGATATGTGAGAACCTGGGCATGGCTCTGGCCTCGGCCGAGCTGACTCAATTCTCCAATGTGCGTTAACATCCAGTATCCGTACTGCTGCGGCCGCCGAGCCGACTTTCCCTCGGTCGGTCACCTTCAATGGGCTGACTTGCGGATTGCATCCAGGGTGAGACGAGCGTGCGCATCTTGACTAGTGTTCGAGAGAAGGATGTGTTTGTCGTTCAATCGGGTAGTCCCAAGATCAACGATACCATCATGGAGCTGCTGATCATGATCTCGGCTTGCAAAGGTGGCTCGGCAAACAAGGTCACTGGTGAGTCGAGCCTGTTATAACCTCGGGTGTCCTGGGGAGATGATGCTGATCATTGTTCTTTATTGCTCCAAAGCCGTCCTACCATACTTCCCTTACAGCCGACAGTCCAAGAAGAAGTCGCACCGCGGCGCTATCACGGCAAGAATGCTAGCCAACCTGCTGCATGTCGCTGGCGTCAAGCATGTCATCACTGTCGATCTCCACGCCCAACAGATGCAAGGCTTCTTCAAGTGTCCGGTGGATAACCTTCATGCCGAGCCGCTGATTGCCCGCTGGATTCGGTTAAACATCCCCAACTGGAAGGAGGCCGTTGTGGTATCCAAGAACGCTGGTGGCACCAAACGCGTCACTTCGCTCGCCGACGCACTGAAGCTCAACTTTGGCATTGTTACAACAGACAGGAAGCGAGCCGGCAACAACATGTCGGCAAGCATGATCATGAACCAGCTTGATGGCTTCGATCGAGCCAACGTCTTCGCCAGCGGTTCGAGGATATCACGGTCCACAGCAGACGAAATCGACCCGACGCGCTCACAAGAGCCTAGCACCCCCGTGAATAGGCCGTCTCGTGCCAACTCCGATGCGCAAGCCTCACCGCGTCGGCCCAACGGACCAAGCGCGCGGTCCAACAACCTGACTCGGTCGCCGTTTACGAGAGCATCTCACATGTCCTCTCAGACTTCGCCCATTGACGAACTGAGCGAGACGGAGGAGGAGACCCCCGGTTTCACAGACGAGCGAGCGCAAGTCGTGACTCAGGGCCGATTGGTTCAAGGCCATATTGTGCCGGACGACTACCCGTCAGCCAACCAGTCAGAGGCTGGCGGTGATGGCAGCGTGACCTTTACGGAAGCTGAGGATCCCATGGCCATGTCTCGCGCTTCGTCCTTCTTCGCGCCCGAACCTCATGCGCTCGGTGGATCTGGCGACGCCGAGGCATCTTCCGACGAGGAGGACGAGAAGCTTCAAGATCCCAAGCTCGAGCACATGATCACGCTGGTGGGAGATGTGAAAGATCGACCTGTCTTCATCGTCGATGACATGATTGACAAGCCAGGATCATGGATCGCTGCGGCTGAGACGGTGGTCAAGCGCGGTCATGCCAAGAAGGTTTACTGCATTGCGACCCATGGTGTTTTTGGCGGCGACTGCCTCGAACAGCTTCAGGCTTGCGAGTGCATCGACCAGATCATCGTCACGAACAGTTTTCCCATCAGTGAGGGTCAGGCCAAGAACACCAGTAAGTTGGTCATCATTGACCTTTCCTTCTTGCTCTCCGAGGCCATCAGACGCAACCACTACGGCGAGTCCATCTCGCCTCTTTTCCAGCACATTACGGATTGAGCGGTCGCTTGGAGACGACGATGCTGGGGATGTTCGTGTATCTTATTGTGCTTGTTACGACGTTTTACGAGGTGAGCTTTACGATTTATGCATGGCGTTTCGGAAGAGGCCCGACGCGGTTCTAGGACCGACCAACGGCATCTAGATGGACATGAGCCAATTGAGATACCAAAGCTGCTGTTTGAGGTATGTCCGTTGAGATCCGGGTCCGTGAACCACTCCGTGCTTTGCTGGTACCACCAGTAGTATCTACCTATTTGCAACCCCCCCCCAGCGGTGCTTCCCTTCGGGGGAGCCGGAGCTATCGTCCCTCCCAGGACAAGCTCTGAACGGAACGTTGGCATATTGAACTTTTTGCGTTCTAAGAAGGCCCATCACTCAGATCTCTAGTAGATCACGTCCTTTAGGGGATGAGGAGTGTTGGGCAAGAAACTCGATCGTACATATCCTTGTGTGAACTTCCATGTCTATATTTGCAGAACGCTACGTCGTAGCACTCGTCGTCCGTCGGCGGACTGACTACGACTGCCTGATGTAGTTACCAGTGGGCCAGACGCGCCGACCTTGAATCCTAGTTAGCCGGCCAATACAATACAATGCGTACATCCATTTCCATAAAATCGAAGCCATTCTTGTCCGTTCTGACTTTCGTGACTTTTATGACTTTCATGACTTTCATGACTTCCAATGCGTGTCCCTTGATCGAGGATGGACAACATCCGTCCCATCATCACTCGTAACTTGGGTGCTGCCCATTGCTCAGGCGCGAGGGTTGCTTCCCATGTAGCGACTGAGCTCATGAACGTCGCAGCCATGCAGACGAGGCACCGGGGGCAGCACCGAAGCGGTAAACTCCCGCCGCCAAGGATGTTCGATGGGGCGCTTCTGCGAGGCCGCCTTGGGCGCGTTGATGTACTTTGACGTGGCTGCCACGGTGACCCGAGGGTACTTGAACTCCTAGGGCAAATACCGGTTCGGCGTCATGGGCTGGAAGTGGTTGCCGCCGGTAAAGGCGAGGAAGACGTGGCGGCTGTTGTAGCAGCCGCGGACGCTGGTCTCGACGGCGGTCTCCTCGTTGTCGTCGTCGTCGTCGTCGTCGTCGTCGTCGTCGCCGTTGTCGTCCTCCCGCCGCCGCCGCCGCCTCCTCGTGCCCGCCTCGGTGGTGAAGGTGACGACGCAGATGTTGTAGAGATCGGCGGTGATCTGGGTGAGGACGGCGGGCGTCCAGGTGTGGGCCATGTGCAGGAGCTGCCAGATGTTGGCCTGGAAGTCGCGCGTGCCGACGACGGAGGTCTTGACGAAGCGCGCGTTGAGCGTCTCGGCGTACAGCGCGTGGCGCTGGTGGCCGGGCCGGGTCAGGACGTGGTGCATGTGCGAGAGGTGCTCGGCCTTGACCACGTCCCAGTGCTCGCTGCTGCCGTACAGGCAGTAGGCCACGCTGCGCCAGTAGCAGTCCCCGTCCGGCTGGGCGTGGTTGTGCGGCACGATGAACTCGACGTCCTCGACGAGCGGGAACCCCCTGTACAGGTCGTAGGTGCCGGGCTCGGTCCAGTTGGTGCGGATGGCCGCTTCGTCGTCGGGCACGGATCTGGCGCCCCACGATGTCTTTTCGAGGATGTGCTTGATTTTGGAGGCAGGGTTGACCATGTGCTTGTTGCCCGTCTCTTGCATGAATCTCGCAAAGTCCAGACGGGTGCCAGCTTGCGGAGACGGGAAGTGGCCGATGCTGTTGTGCCGATCTTGGAAACGGAGTCGAGATTGGATGATTTCAGCCAAGTCGGTCCTGTTGTCCAGGCCGTAGAAACTTGGTTCTTCCGCCGTGTGACCGCGACCGTCTTCGAGCATGTCATCGCGCGTGCTAGAACCCGTGTCATCAGAGTGATAAGTAGGGTTGGTGCTGAAATCCCAGACACCACCACCACCACACTGCCAGCCACTGTCGCTAATGACCATGAGGTCGTCATCGTCGATCAGAACGACCTGCCGCGGTAAAGACGACGCCGTAGGGGTTTTACCTGTTTTGGGAGTGGGATATGGAGGGAAAGTCGACTTCTTGCGGCCTTGCTCCTTCTTCTTTGCGTCGTCGCGGAGGCGGCACTTGACGGTTTTGACGTGGACTGATGGGACAAAGGGCTTTTTCATACGGATGCTGGCGAGCTCTCTTCTGTAGATGTACTCGGCTGTAACCGGCTTGGGTGGTTCGCCAGTCATGGTGGTTTGCGTCGCAGCATTGATGGTGGGAGGCGTACAGACAGGATCGATCTGTGTAGCAACGTTGGTCACGCCGATATATCGGTCGGTCCCGGTCGAAACATGGCGCACGAAAGCAAGGAGCTCCATCTGTGTTCCCATGGCGAAAGTAGCTGGCTTTGCAACGATGTTTTCGGTTTGAGTCCCCATGGTTTGGGGCACTTGTGTTGGTGCATCGGCGTCAGTGCTGGATGTCGAGACCACGAGAGCAGCAGAAGTAATATTTTCGTCAGGTGCTTCAGTTTTGAGCTCTTCCTGGACAGCCATGGCCCCGGAAGCAGGCTTGCCTACATCGGTGCCTTTGATATGAGCATCGGTCCCTGTGGCCGCAGCGGGCTCAACATTGGTGTCATCTCTCCTGGGCGCATCGGTTCCACCCAGAATGATGATGCTGGCGTCTTTGGTGGTAGAAGGAATCCAGTCAATGTGTTGGGTACCAGTGTTATTCTCCATGATAGTATCGTTGCTGGATTCATTTTTCGAGGGATTGTGGCTCTCAACACGATTCTCACTGCTGGCACTCGTGACGGAGGTAGCGACTTGGAACACCGGGACGAGGTTAACTCCGCTGTTCATGAAAGCCATGGCCTCAGGATCACTCTCGTTCAGCGTGCCGACGTTGGTACTTTTATCGCTTTCAGCAAGGTCTGTGATGGTGTCGTCTCTGACTGTGCAGAGAGGGGTATTGGTATTGGTATTGGTATTGGCCCCAGCAGGCTGAGCAATGTGATCGTCCTTCTGAGAGTTGACCTTGGAGAGGGTGTCAGTGGATGAAATCTAGCAGACGGAAAACACGAACAGTGGCAGTGCTCACAGTAGAGCCAGCGAAATTCATGTCCCCCGTAGGAGAATCTAGCGTCTCAGCTGGAACAGCAACGCTGCCGCCGGCCAGGCTCTGGCCGTGTGACGGAGTAGTGGCAGGAGCGGTAGAGTGCTTCGAGTCAGCCGGCTTGGTAAGCGTGGCCTCTATCTCAATCTCGTGTCGTATGATGCTCTTTGATTGTAGACTTAGACGGCCGCCGTTGCTGTCCTTGATCTTCTGGATGATGGCGAGAAGCTCCTCCTGAAGCTGATTCTCGTGAGCGAGTCGGCTTCTCTCCAGCTCGACGAAGTTATCCTGACTCGGCACTGCATCCGAGGGAACATCGCTCAGAGGGCTGCTACTGCCGACAGCTGCGGGAGCTTTGTAGTGACAACGGCGCTTGTTGGGCTGCTCTGACGGCGACAAGAGCGCTTCGTCGGATTTGCGCTTGCCTGTTGGTGAAGTGGTCGAGGTGGCGGTTGTCATTTTCCCAACCGGACGATGTTGTTCTTTTCTATGGTTTTTATTTGGACGAGCAACCGTATTGTGCGGTGCTGATGGCTGTAGGTCCACTTGGTTGGTGGTGGCCAAGAAAAAGGTCTGGGAAGCAGGCAAATGTGAGAGTTGGCGTGGGTTGATGGTGTTTGAAGCAGACAGTGAAAGGGTTCTGGTGCACAGATATGGAAGCAATGGGAAAATTGCAAGGTGTTGTTTGCCCTTTGACTGAGTGGTGAATAATCTGCAATCCCGTTGGATGATTGGTGGTGGTGGTGGTGGTGGTGGTGGTGTTGTTGTTTCCTGGTTCAAAGGTCATTAATAAATGCTCTCCCAGCCACACACACGTCGTTTCAAGTGGTCATCCTGGCCAAACCCTTTGGTAGTAAGAAGAAGGAGGTCATTCCTACTTAAAAATCACCTTACGATGTTCTAGCATTTTTGACAAGTTAATATTCATTCTCGTGCTCGTCATAATCTCCCTCCTCCATGGCACCCATGATATCGGGTCAGGCGCCCTCGGCCCTGTTTCTATTCCTCCACAATGACAGATGCTGCAAGTCTAGTGTTTTCACTGGAATTCTCTGTGGTCATATCCTGTACTCTTTGTGGTGGGTCTGTTAAAGACATGTCATTGTTATCAATTAGTTGCCAGTTGAAATTAGACAGGTCCATACTTGTTGATTGCCAGGAGCATCTACCCAAACACCGGTTTTAATCTCAAAAACACCTTCATCGATGGCTTCGGGTCTGCCTTATGTACAGTGACACTTTCATGCCGGAGAGTGTTGTGTGTACGAGGTATATGAAGACGGGTCCGGTTCCCCTATCTGCAGAATCGGATGTGCCATTCGTCCCTTCGTCTGGCGCTGATGTACCCGTGGGAAAGCGATGTCCCCTCATCCTGCAGTTTGTCCTGGGATAGTTGGCTACCATATCTGCATTATGCCAATGGATGGCGGGCGGTAAAAGCAATACCAGTCATCGCTTCCTTGCAACTTGATGAAAAAATAAGGCTGAACCATGTTCAGCGGCATCATCATCATGTCTTCGTGCTCTTCGGGCTCCCCTTCATCGAGCTGACCTTCCTCTGGAGGAAACAGCAATGCCCAGGCCCAAACTATGTTGACATAAGAAGTATCGGGGGTGGTCCTGGTCAGGGTTGTTGGATCATTTTGGTCCTTGAGTAGGCTGCGCAGGGCGCCCTCGTCGACGTAAATGAAGTACTCGTAGCGTGGACCACGACCAAGAGTCGTGGCCGGATCCCATTGTGCTTCGGCGCTCGCCCACGGCTTGAATCTAGCTTTGAGCTCCTCTAGCGAGGCGCCCTCGAGCTCAGGGTCCTCGACAAAGGCCCAATCCATTTTATCAATAATGTCGGGCGCATCGGACTCGGTGATAGAACGCCGCGATTCTTCGATGATGTACTCCTTCAGGAACTTCCAGGCCTCTTCGAGCTCGGGCTTATAAGTAGTCCGGTAGATGACCCAACCCCATTTGGACTCCCCATTGTTCAGTGTCCACTGGATTTTGCGCTCGGCTGACCAGTCATGCCACTCCAGATTGTTCCCAGGTGTTGGCCGCCGCGGCAACTTCGGCGGCTCTGCCTCCTTTGCGTCGGCTCGCGCTGGCGATGCCATAAAGGGCCGACGAAACTGAGCAGCGGGCGGGCGGGCTGCGGGGAGTAGGCCAACAAGGCGATGCGCGAGACGTGCGTAGGGCTGGTATGGATAGAAGACTGGGACGGCTGGGTGGAGGCGCTTGCCGCTGATCAGAATAGACCGTGACAGTCCTGGCAGAGAGGCCATGTATGATGTACGTTTGGTGGAATGCGCGCGATTGGAGCCCAGGAGAAGAGGAAGAGAAAGTGGCGAAATGAGCGGGGACAGGGGACCGGGTCTCGCCTCTCATTTGAGGAACATTCAACAAACCGTGTGCCAAGCTGATTGATGATGGATACATCCAGACTTGGTACCTATGAAGTATACCGAGTAACTTACTCCGTACATACAAAGTAGTTGGCAGGTGCCGCGGTTGCGACCGCCGACGGATACTAAAACGGCCGCAGTCTTAGGCCCGCAGACAGGTCACAGGCCTGGGCCGCCTGGCACGGATCAGAATCAGATACTTTGTACATCCATCATCTCGCCCTCTGCAGGCGCGGTACAAAGTCACAAAGTACGACGGATACACAATACCGGTACACGGTACATCGTACACAGAGAGAGACTACTTGGTGCTTGATCTATCAGGACTTTGAATTTGCCCCGGGCCCCTACAGCCTACAGCCTACAGCCTACAGCCGAAATGCGTAACCTTGCAAAGTATTCCGTACACAGTGACTACTATGTAGGTTCATAGTATGGCAGGTACTATGTATGGTCCAGTCTCTAGAACTTTGATCGATCGACCCCCTTCCCTCGCCACTATAATGTCTCCTGAACGATGACGGTCGTTCCCAGGCCTACATCGCCCCTGTTCCCCGTACTACGTATGGTGTACCTAAGCCTTCTAACCCAACTGTACATCGTCATTCGGATTCGAGTTGGTCGATAGCCAATAGGAGGCTACCCTATTTTTCAATCTTTTTCAAAGGGATATTTCCAATTGGGGAGGTCATTCTCAATTTCTTGAAGCTCCTTCAGAACCGCGTCACGCTGGTAAGCATGTGGGTTGGCCTCGTACTGGTTTCTGACCCATCTGATCTGATCGCTCGCCCATGTGCGGGCGAACTCGGATACCTGTCCGAAATAGTAGAGATAGAAATCGCTCCAATGGGCCGACAATCTAGAGCGAGCATGTGTTAGCAAGTCACAGTTGACTAGGCGAGAAGATTGCCTAGGCGGGAAGACTGCGTGTCGGACGTGGTAGCAACATACCCTTGCGCTTCTGGAAGATTTCGCTCAAGAATCTGGAGCTGCGTGTAAATCGACGCTGTGATAATATCCATCCGCGTGATAATTTCATCATCATTCAGATACTGAAACACGCCCCGGGTCTCCCTAAACGCAGCCATGAAGGACGTGATGTTTGCGGTAGGGTCGAGATTGTCCCGGTCAAGAGCGGCAAGCACACGACTTCTCAGCCTGCTCTCAGCCATCGGGGAATCGTATCTCTCGATTCGGCCCTTTACCCCATTAATGGCAGCCTGCAGTAACGTGAAGTGCCGGACGTTACTGTTAGACCCGATTGCCTCATAGAGGCGGTCAACAGGCCGTCTCAGCTCCGGCGAGTCTGCTGTAACACGCGGCAGGCCGGCAGGGAGAGAGTCGGCGCCGTTCCAGACGTTTTGCCAAAAGTTTTCGCTCGTTATGGCCCGGGTGTTTGTCAACGGGCCTGTAGGCACATCGCTACGACGCCTAGGCCACTGCCGGCCGTGGTTTGCGACCGCGGCGAAGCGGGCTATCGTGATTGCCTGAAAAGCCCAATACCAGTCAGTAAAAAACTCTTCATTCCTGGTTCAAGACTTGGTTAGTGAGAATATGAGTATATCAGCTTACCGGCACGATATGCTCGACCTGGGCGCCCGTTGGAAGCTCTTGGAGGACTGTGAGATCTTGCGAAGACACCTCAGGGTTGGGACAGCTCTCCGAATTCATCTGCCACCACCGGGTCGCAATACCTTGAAGGTTTTGCTGGACGAGCCTCATATATCTCGAACCTGCAATATAAGGCAGAGAATACTGGGTTATAGTGACCCCAGCAACTGTTGTCCAGCTGAAAGGCCTCTTCGGGCCACGCTTCTCCAGGAGTGAAGCTTTATTGCCATCGGTGTGTGATATTACAATGTCTCTTTTGACTGCTGGAGATTCTCCCCACTCATCCTCATTGTCTTGGATGCAGCCGAGCGGGTCAAGGTCGCAAGTGGTGACAGAACAGGTCAGCGGTGCCGGGATACCTTTGCTAACCTGGCAACACAGCGACTTCTTTCTTCCGTCTGTTTTATTAGGCAAAGAATGTTAGCGACTGCATATCCAAACGTAAGGGGATGGGCTGATGTATTGATAAGGCGATTTGGGGGAGGGGGGGAGGGGGAGACATACAGCCGCATATATTCCATGAGCCGCCACCTGCATGAGTGAAGACTTCGACCTCAGCTAGCTCTTCATGAGTTTTCTCATCGTTCATTTTGCAGTTTGCATCTGTACAGTCCGGTGCACTACCTCTCCAGAGGCAGGTATGCAGGGGCGTGGCCTCCGGGCAACAATACTCTGCGTGAAGATCTCGTCAGCCATGGCCTTCAAGTCCAAGGGTAAAGCAAGTCCACGCAATACTCACTCTTTTCAACACTTAGAGGACAATCGCCCTTCAAGCTTGAAACCTGCTTGGTACCTGCCTTGCAAACTTGCGACTCGTTACTGTTGCATTGCCACTGACATTAGCTCATCCTCACGATACTGAGTCGGGGTCAAAGTCATGTTGTCGTACCAACCGATGAAGTAGCAGCCCTCGACCACTGTCTTCCAGTCTCCAGCCTCGCAGCAAAAGACCTTGTCGCCCCTGGCGCAGATATAGGTATCAGACTCCCGGTCCTTTTCGGGCCCGCCTCCCCTGTTCACGAGATCAGAATTGTTCAAGCCTCTTCTCACCCTGGGCTCCATTCGGGGCCACTGCGGCGGTACGGTAGTAGGTATCGGTAGGTATCGGTAGGTATCGGTAGGTACTCACCACCTCGAGTTTATCAATCTTGACTCGCCAGCATGACACTGCCCGTTGCAGTCGCCCCATATACCTCCGTCGTTTCCAGAACCTCGCCACACGCACTTTTTAGGTGCCGTGTCGGTTGGGCAGCAGATGGGCTTTCCTTCATTGGATTCCTGCAATCCGGGAAAGAGGATGGTAAGTAAAACACAGATCAAACAGGAAGGCAATACGACAAGCGACGAGAGAACAAAGAAGAAGAACATGCTTACACATCCATCCCTGTCCCAACCAATCATTGTTTCTCCATCAAGACATCTCAGCTCGACGATTGGCCGGCAGGCGTAGTCCAACAGCGCCTTGCATTCCTGCCCATTCTCGCCCCTCAGGGTCCTGGTAACGCTGCTCTTCGTCTGGGCCAGCGCCTTGACGCTGAGTTTGTCCGTGGCGACGTGAGAGACGGTGCGGCCGACCAATCCGCTCATGGCCGAGAACTTGTCGTCGTCCGTGTCGACGGCCCAGATCAGGCTGCCGCCAAAGCCGACCTCGTTGGCCCACGCCCGTTTGAGCTTGAACGTGTCGGCGTCATCGTACGAGATCCACTGGTTGTCGTCAAACACGAGGTACTTGACCGCGGCCACTTCATCGAGCACAGGCTCGAGGTTCGGGACCTGGTTCAGCACGGCCTGGATCTCATAATACATCAGGATGCCGCTCTCGCCCGAGCAAGGGCCTGCTTTGGCGCCGCCACTGAAAGGGCAGCCTGGCGTCGAACAGCTAGGGTCTTGGAGCTCAAAGGCGCGCCCGTAGAAGCCGTAGCCGAGAGCGACCTGCTCGGGCTTGACGCCTACACGCCATAGAAGCTGAGCGGCCAGTTTGATCTCGGTGAGGTTCGTATGTGCCTGAGCGATGGCACCAATTGGATTATTCCGGTCCCTGTATCGAGTCGGTGTGAGCAGGATTCTTTATAAGAAGAATTGGGTAATTGGAAAATTGAGAAGCAAATGCCGTTGGGGGGGGGACATGAACGTACCAGGTACCGTGCAGATCGTAACTCATCATGTTCGTCCAATCCGCATACTCTAACAAGCCCGGTAGATCGAACCATCTGAGATACCAAAAAGATGAGGGGATGGTGAACGTCAAGCCCAGCGGCCTCGGGGAAGAGTTGAAAGTCGACCGCAACGTCTTCATGAGTTTGGTAAAATTCTCCGTGTCTTCAGGCTTGCCACCTCTGTCGGGGGCGCCGGGATACTCCCAATCGATATCGAGGCCGTCAAAGCCGTAGCTGTTCATGAATCTGACAACGCCGTCGGCAAACTTCTGGCGATTCGACTCAGTGCTGGAAATCTCACTAAACAGAGGCTGCGTGACGGTGCCGTTATCCGAGAACGTCCAGCCGCCGACGGCAATATAGACCTTGAGGTCGGGATTATATATTTTGGCGTCGACCGTCAGCTGCCACAAGTCTGCGGTGGTCTCGCTATCCATGGTGATGAGATCGAAGGACTCGGGATCGATGGAGGCGAAGGCGTAGTTGAGGTGAGTGAGCTCCTTCAGGGGCAGGTCGCTGGGCGACTTCTGGTTGCATTTTGACCGATAGCTCCAAGTCTCGTAATAGCCAATCACTTATCCGGTCCCAGTGTTAGACAGGTGTTCTATTGAAAGGTTTCCCAGAACGAGAATGAACACACCTCTATCCATCGATGCATTCTTGGGAGAACCCCCTGGCGGTTCGGGTTCCAGTATGCAGTTTGACTGGCAGCCAGACGTGCAAAAGTCCTACGAGCAGAACGTTAGCAGACGTGTCTTTTTGAAACAGCAGAGTCGTGTAACCTACCTCAGTGGTGCCGCAGAACCCGTGCTCGCTGCAGCACGCGTTGAGCGGGCAGGTCTGCCCTGGCGACTCGGCGTACTGGCCGCATGCCGCTTTGGCATCACAGTTGGATTGGCACCCTGAGCCGCAGTATGCCGGGGCGTAGCCGCAGTTCCCCGAAGAGCTGCAGCAGGCCCCGTTGGAACAGGGACGGTCGGGACCGCAGGTATAGGGGTCGTCTGCCATGATGCGGGCAAAGCCCATGGGCGGCTCCATCAAGGAGACGGAGGCGTTTTCGGAGCTGGACGAAACGAAAACGACTGTGGTATTCTCGCCATCTGGGACCGCCTGCCTGGCGTTTAATTGGGAAAGGCTGTTTGTAGAGTCATCCTTCCCGAGATAGAAACCAAGTATGACCAGAGAAAGTAGACTCAGGAGGGAAAAGAGCGTGTATTGCTGCCCTCTGAAGGACAGCATGTTGATAATGATATGCAGCGTTAGGTACGCCCGACAATGAATGACGCCAAGTTGATATAACTTGTTCCAAGAGAACGAGTGAACTTGAAAATGGAGGGTGTCACAGGGAATCCCTCTATACTACTACATCAAAAGCCTGGTGACGGCTGAGGATTTGGTGTGGGCATTATATGCTAGATGTATCATGTATATATAACTACAGCACTCCAGTCTCCGCGACTCTCAACCAAGGTCCCGTTACAACTTACCGGTACTCTCCACCGGCGTGGCATGAAGCGCCAGGTAGCTTTCATCCATTACTGAGAGAAAAACCGACAAGCTGGATACATGCATTGTCATACTACTCATACCCATTAGTCTTCTGCGGCAGCACAATTTCAAATCCAACAGGGGCTAAGCGCCTGATAGTCCGTATAGGGATGCCAAGGTTCTTACGGTTTAGCAGCGGCACAGCCCGCGAGCGGTGATTTGTGGGAATTGGCAGCGGCCCGAAGCCCACGGTGCCTGCCATTTCTGTATCCACGGTAATGTACATGCTTGGCATGCTTGGCATGCGTTTTTTTATTGAAGGTCAACTCGCCATCCATTTGTGGGCAAACAGCCGCCCCGGCACCGATTCGATAGTGTTGCAACCACTTTCACACTGAACCTTATATCTCTTGGTCACTTTGCGCGAGCGGACCGAGTGAGGCTATCGTCTGATTCAGCCCACAGAAGTGGTATGACTTCCCGAGCAAAGGTGTTGGTGCCTCGATATGGTTACCGAGCCCGATATTGCCTCGGTGACAATACGCTTGGCAGCAACGTTGAAGAGGAGATCAAATCTTACCATGCACGTATACTATTTGGGATGCCGGTCGAGACTCGAGACTCGAGACCGCATCACACAGAAGCCTGAAGGTGCTTTACTAGGTATCGGTACGGATACTCGCGTACGGTTGAGAACATTTGGGCTCTCGAGTCAGCTCCACAGAGGAACTCTCTTATGACCTCTAGACGACGCTCCGGACAAGAAGCATGGCTTCTCGGCTCTCCTCCTCTTGTGCCCTCATGGTCAGGTTGCTTCGTCCCGGCAAGCCCTTTCTTTCGTTAATCAGTGGCTCTCCAAGAGCTACATGGGCCTCGTCTCATTCGTTCCACCTCTCCCAGTTATCCCAACTCTCAACAGCATGAAGCTCCTCCCATCTGCGGCGCTATCGCCGTCACTTTCTCTGTTCGCCGGCGTCCTCTTCATCGCGAGTGTCGCGTCCGCCCAGCAGCTCAGCGATGTCCTGCTCAGCAATCATGCCTACCCGGGTCTCAGCGATCAGTGTGCCGAGGCGCTCAACACGACGGTGCAAGACTGCCCGGGCTTTCTGGCTTCGGCTTCAGTCGACATCCCCCGTCTTGAATCGTCGTTGCTGAGTTCTTTGTGCACATCGGCATGCAAGTCCTCGCTGACTTCGGTTCGGAGCATCATCGCCTCGGGTTGCCAAGCCAGCACCGATGTTATCGAAATCAGCTCCGTAGTTTATCCCGGTGCGGTCTACATCTCATAACGCCGTGGAAGAAATGTGCTGAACTAACATGACTACCTGTGAAAGCCATGTTTGTAATCGACCGCTTTCTATACACATACGACCTTTCTTGCGCAAAAGATAGGTGAGCCTTGCAACATTCAGATATACCCCTATGTCTATGATCTGTCTGGGTTTTCTTCACTAACACGCTTCCGTCCGCGGTCAGCGACTCTGGCAAGTTCTGCGACGAGATCTATGTGGAGGCCCTTGCCAACGGGACAGTAGCCGATAGCTGCTCAGACTGCTCTCTCGGCGTCGTCAGGATTCAGCTCAGCTCCCCCTTTGGGTACCACTCGGATTTCGCCCAGGGCTTTCAGTCCGTCACATCCAAATGTGGCGCCACAGGATACGCCTTCACCTCGCCGACCCAGTACGCCATCAGTACCAAGCCCTACCCAGTCCCCACGGATGCTCCAACTTGCGGGTCGCCGTACACGGTCCAGTCCGGGGACACCTGCGACTCGATCGCAACGTCCAGGGGGTCTCGACGCAAAGCGTCGTCAAGGCTGGTAGCACTGATCCGGACTGCACCACGCTGCAGGCCGGTGCGAAGCTATGCCTGCCGGAGCCGTGCTCGCTGTATCGCGTTCAGTATGATGATACGTGCGAAGACATCGTCGCGTCTGTCAGCGGTCTGAGAGCAAGTGATCTGCTTGCCTGGAACCCATCCATCAACCCACTATGCACCAACCTCGATGCCATGGTCAAGAAACTGATATGTATCAGGTAAGCCGAGGCGTATAGGACCTCTGAATTCTGAACCTCGCCTTTCCGCTCGCTGCCCACTGACTTATTCCATCCTGCAGCCCTCATGGGAGAACTCTAGAGCAGGTCACGGGCGTGATCACTACGCCGCCGACAACAACCCAACCCCCACCAACAGCAGTCCCTCGTCCCACGAATGCCAAGGCAGATTCGAACGCCCAGTGTGCCGGTTGGTACGAGGTCCAGGCAGGAGACTACTGCCAGGCCATATCGATCCGCCAGGGCATCGCGCTGCGGGACTTCTACTTCCTGAACCCGTCTGTCGATCAGCCTGACTGCATGAACCTCTGGCTCAGCACGGCCTACTGTGTCAAGGCGGTAGGCGATATTAATACCTATAGCAGCTATCCCTATTCTACATCGGCCATCTACACGCTGACATCTTCCGCCTACGCGACCACCACGGTGGCGTCGATCGAGACAGTCGAGCCTATTGCCACGCCTATAGTAGAGTTACTCCTCGCTCCCGGCTCGCAAACGGTCGCTCAGGGGTGCCTCGATTTTGTCGACCACAAGCAGGTCATTCCTCAAATGGACCAGTCCGTACAGCAGGATGTGCCCACTCTCACCGAGACAGTCAACACCTGTGACTATGTGAGCGCCTCTTGGGACATCGATATGGAAGAATTCTTGTCCTGGAACCCAAGTCTGCAGGGCCTGAGTCCTTGCCGCATGCAGTCGGGCTACAGGTATTGCGCCTCACACAGCAATGCTACGGGTGAGACCATTTTACACTTTGTTACACGAGGGCCATGGCCCATGGGAGAGAGTATAACGTACGTACGTGTGCTAATTCGAGATGCAATGCAGCCGATCCGCCAAAGGAACGCGCATGCATGGACATCGCAGACCCGTATCCCGGTACTGTGTCGTCCTGCTCCTGCTTCACCACCATTGACGGCTATAACGCCGGGCGTGAGTACCTACTTTCCCACATGCGCCCATCCGTCTTGGGAGAAAAGAGACTCGGTGACTGACGAAGCTCTTGCGCTCAACTTAGTATACCGCTGCGAGGACATTGCTCAAGACGAAAACATCACGGTGGCCGACCTCGTCAGCTGGAACTCCTGGATAGGCGCCGAGTCTAGCTGCGACACGGGCATGTACGCCGGCATGGCCGAGTCCGACGCGCGCCCTCTGTGCATCGGCGTGGACAGCTCGGGACCCATCACCAGTGGCAGCTCGACCTCTCCCACGTCGACGACGCCACCGACAACTACCTCCACTTCGCTCGGCCCCGGGAGTCCTACGCAGACGGGCGTCGTGGCCGGCTGCCAAAAGTACTACGTTGCTCGCTCGGGCGACAGCTGCTGGGCCATCGCCGACACGAATGGTATCGATCTGTCTGATTTCTATGCTTGGAATCCAGCAGGTAAGCAAGCGCTCTATCATGACCGGCTCTACACCCGCCCCCTCTCCCTTGACGTCCAAGAGGCAACGCGTGACTAACCGTGGCTGGGTTCCGTTTAGTCGGCAGTGACTGCGCAAACCTATGGTCCGACTACGCCTACTGCGTTCAGGGCCCGGCCGCCTCAACCCCGACAACGACAACGACAGCAGCAGCTACATCCTCTTCCGGCGGAGTGGCGCCGCCGGGGCCGACCCAAGATGGCGCGACTCCGGCGTGCAGGAAGTGGCATACGATTGAATCCGGCGACGGCTGCTGGGCCATACAGCAGACGTACGACATTCCGGACTTTGCTACGCTGCTTGGCTGGAACCCTAGTATTGGATCGAACTGTGAAAACCTGTGGTTGGGATATAGTGTCTGTGTCGGGGTATAAGTATGAAGGAGTAGCGGCATGGCCTGTCCCCCCTTCCCTTGAATTATTGGGTGGTTCGGTTCTCCGGATGGGCTCCGAATGCCTTCATTCGAGGGAACGGGTCAGTCTTGTCCTTCTCAATACTCGCGTAGAGTCGATATAGGAACAAAACAGTGGAAATTACGAAACACTTGTGGGCCGTAGAGCAGTTGAACATTCCAGGAACAATGTCATTGATCCATTCAACCGGCTCCGTCAATCGCGAGGCCCTTTTTTAGGTGCAGATGGAGAGCGTGGCCAAGGGCTGTTTTCCTATTGTGTTCATATCCTGTGCCACGGCTGGCATGAGAGGGAACCGAGAAAGCGAAACAGGGCGTAACTACAAAACGTCATCGGTGCCGTTAGAGTACCCATGCAGGATATACACCTCTCGTCAATGACCCTCGACAGCAAAGAGCACATCGTTGTACCATCCACCAAATTCCACATCACTCATCCATCGCCTGCCCCAAGAACAGGACAGGGCACGTCGTACTGGACCAACGCCACCTCAAGCCCCCAAATTTCACGACATTCATCGCAAATACAGCCCTCCAGCATGCAACTCGGCAAGGAGGTCGGCGAATTGCTTCTTTTCCATGGCATCACTGTGCGACTTGACATCCTCAAGAATGTCTTCGGAAACACCGTTCTTGCCCGTCGCCTTGATGATGCGCCACGCACGGCGGAATTCGTCTCTGATTGACACGATACCATTATGCGTGACGGTTCTAGCAACATTGTGTTCGAGCTCAAATGGATCTTCAACGGCGAATAGAAACCGATGCCGCACTTCTTTGACCTCCTTTGGCTTAGAGGCCGGGTCGGGCTTCGAGGGCATGCTGGGCGACGTCGGGGTCATGAGATTATCCTCAAAGTTTCCGACTCCCAGATTGGCTGGAGACTTGAGACTCCCTTGCACACCCACATCATTTGGCGTTGGCGGTGCACCACCTTGCGTCTGAATGACCGTCTTTGCTGAAACCCAGCCTTTTTCGTGCTTACTGAGCAGGCCGCCTGGCGTCCGCAGGCTGAGGACGTCTTTGCCCCAATCGAATCCCCTTTGCTGTATGGCACTCATCATGTTGTTCTGAGCATAGTACTCAAAGAAGCCTCGGAGCAGCGAGCCAGTAGACTCGCGATTCTTGTTCAGCACGCCGTCTCGTGCGAGACGCTGGATCTCCGCCTCATCTCGCCAGAAGCGCACATTGCGACCCTTGCATGTAGTCACACCCTCTAATGCCTCGGGAGGTACATCGGGGTCCGGCGGGGCGAGAAGCTGTAGATTGGGACATACGAACGGCTGCGCAATGTTGACCAAGTAGTGAAGCACCATCAAAACATAGCCGTAGCTGCTCAAGGTTCCACGGTAGGGCGTATTGATCCCTCGAGCCTTGGCCCAGTGCTTCACGAACAAAACCAAAGGTCTCACTCGGTGATCGCTGTATGCATAACACCGCAAAAGGAGAGTGTTTTGCAGCGCCAGCTGAGCGGAGAAGTTGATATCGCACTGAACCCCGACACCCAACTTGGGGAATTCCAGTTTGTCGCTATAGCGGTCTTTTGGCTGGTTCGGCAAGAAGCGAGAAGGGTCTGGTAGCTCACAAAGGCGGGCGATCAGTGGCGCAAAACCATCAGGAATCGGGACCCCATAGTCAACGCCGTCACGATGTTCGATTGGAACGAAGTCGCTTTGAAGAAGCTTGATGTACTCTCTCACAGTCGGGGCGTCTTCGTTGTTATAGAGTCCACTGTCGAGAGCCGTTGCGTACTCTTCTGCCAAGTGGAGACTCTTGTGCTTGCGGGCGACAAGTCTGAGGTTGCTCACATTGGTCGAGCGGACGAACGCTTCTAGCTGAGCTCGCATATGTGGACTTCGTATACCTGATAAATAGGACCGGATGATCATTGGAACGGACTGGGCATCAGTTGCGGCGAGGGTTGCCGAATCCAAACCAGCCCCGATCTTGAGAACTCTTGTATGATACATGATGGCCGACTCATGCTTGTCTTGCTGGAGCTGCATCAATTGGATCGAAGGAATTTGTCTGAGGCGTTCAACAAAGAGATACAGTTCCTTGCTAAAGGCCAGAGGATCAGTACCAAAAGCACGAGATTTCTGGAGCTCTGCCCATCCACTTGCGACCTTTGAGTATGCCTGTTCTTGTCGGTCGTCGCTTGCATGGATTGTCCGATTCTCCCATAACATCACGAGGCGTTCTCCTTCCACCAGATTAAACACCCCTTGAAGGTTCCTATAGTTCGGCACACGTTTCCCAGCAGAAAATGAGGCATGCAGTTGTATGCGGCCCTTCAGCTGCTGATCGTGAAGACCTTCGACGAAAGCGTTGCTCACGTCGTCGAGTAGCAAGTAGTCAGCTTCATTGAAGTCATCGGCGTTTGAGACCGTGATGTCTCGTCCGTTCATGCGGCGTAGCACTCTCTTGGCCAAACCATAATATGTGGTTAAGGAATGCGTCTCTGATTGTCGGAGTGACGCTAACGGGTTGACAGCTTCTTTGGGGCTCGAGCCAGCAGGCTGGTCCTTTGATGATTGGGGCTTGCTAGACGGCTCATCTGTAACTGTGGCTATGGGAGCAGCATGGGCTCTGCTCGCTGCACCGTCGTCATTCATAAGCTCGTCTTCCAAGGCTTCTTCGTCGTCTTCACTAAGCCCTTTGTCCCATCTCGCGCGTTCTTCCAAGAGGTCGTGTCGAAGTTGGGTGGTGGGATTCTCGCAGAGCTTTATAATGGGCACACGGGTACGGGTCAACAGACGAGCCCCAAATCCAGCATCTAGTAGAGCTTTCTCAACAAGCCGAGGAACTGGCGAATCTGGTGAATCTGGCTGCATCCAAGACGCGGGGGACAAGATGCCGATGTCCATATCAGCGGCTTTGGTGGCAAAGCCAGAAGACAGACTGCCGAAGCATTTCAGCTGTACACTTTGAGGGTCGAACCATCTGCCACCGTTGACATTCACCTCCAGGTCGGAGATGACGTTGCGGCAAATCTCTTCGATCCGAACGCGAAAGTTCTCCCTTATCGCAATCTCGCTGGGCTCGATCTCTGCTCCAGCTACCACTGTAGTGCAGAGCTCGTCGAGATGAGCAGATTGCGCAGCCAATTCTTCTGGACGAACAACATATTGGCGATAGGGGTTGGCGTTGTACAGAGTTCCTGGAGCGTTACGTTGTTGTCGGGGAACAAATGTATCGGCCGGAACGACGTTGATTCCTCGAGAAGGAGGCTGGAACTGTTGAGGCTGCTGGCGTCTCCAATCCTGCGCCTGCGCCTGCGGATGCGGATGCGGATTCTGCTGGTGTGTGGGAGAAGCTACAATTCTCTGACTGAAGCCTCCGCGGGGGTGTTGCTGCTGTGAGAAGTTGTTGCCATGATGCGATTGTGGAGAAGCCTGGCCATAGGATCCTCCACGATGTCCGACTCTGTTCGGGCGTATGGTATCCTGACGGAAGTCTTGACCTGACCGATGAGTGGCAGACCCTGGCTGATGCCCGGCTGCTCGATGGTCAATGGGTATGGACAGCTCTGCGTTCAACTGGCGCCTCTGGGCTTGGTTAAGTCTCTTCTTGCCACCCTTGGCACCTCCAGGTGGCTGCTGCTGCATTGGAAAGCCAGTAGCAGCCAGTGCATCTACCTGCACTCGATCCTTGCTGGCAGCTTGGTTCTGTGCTGCTAACACCTGCTGGGCGGGGTCTGAGGGCTGACCGGCATCGCCGCTGTCGGCGTTGGTCAGGATGAGGTTGCGCAGGCGGTCCTCGAGAGGCCGCCCGTCATTCGGAAGTGCTTGCATGCCGACGATGAGATGATCCCAGCCTTCCACGCCAATTTGCTAAACGGAAACCCTGCTGCGATTCCAGAACTTGGGGTGGCTTGGGTAGGAAGGTAACAGGTTGCTCGATCAGATGACCGACATCAAGACCGCACGTTGGGCCTCTGAAGTGCACACCAAATTTATCCAGCCCATGGCCTTCCAGAGGATCAGTGTACACACTTCGACTTGCCAAGTGAGGGCTGCGCTCGCCTTTGGAGGAGCTGGTGAGAGTCGAGAGTCGAGACGATGTCCAAGATGCCTCTAGCAACCATCAACAGAAAGTGACGAGCAATGACAGGAAAATGAGACAACAGGGTAACATGCAGAGCGACCGAATGGATTCGATTGCTTGCCCCGTCAGTCCTGTTTGTCACCTGAAGTTTGTGTAACTTGGCTCTGGATTGGTCGTAACTAGATGCTTTGGAAGCGCATGGGAGCATAAAACTAAGGTTGCCAAAATCTGTCCAATGAAACCCGCGAGTTGGAGTGATTGCGGGGAGTTGCCAGCGGCTGCGGGTACCTGAACTCAAGTACCCAGCCGCCTTTCCGCACGCAACGTACGGGCAGAGTCGACTTCGACCCAGCTTCCTCAAAGTATCTTTTGACGTCGCAGATCCATTCATTTCTCTGCGTCATCAGACCCCTGCACCTTCACCCGCCCCGCTCGGTTCACTCACCGTAGATTTAGCCGTGCCTCTCGTTCGCCCGTCCAATTCTTTGTCGCTGAGTTCCTTTTAACCCCCGAACCAGCTGCAGCCTCGTGCCTCGTCCAGTTTTGTTCGGCAGCAACCGTCCACACGCGACAGAGGTATCGAAATATCCCTGCCTATTGCGCCGTTGGCAGTAGGTCGCGCTCCGTGCGATACTTGTTTCGAACCCGCGTGTCCACCTGCAAGATCACGACGTCACCAATCTCTTCCCATCCGAGCGCGCCGGCTGCATCACGACGCGATACCTGCCATTTTCATCTTTCACATGCTCTATTAAACGCTTCGAGTCCTTCCAATCATGAGCGCTTCACCCTCGGCTGGCCAATTTGGCCAAAAGCCCACACCTCCGCCTGGGACTGTCCCCATTCGCAAACGAAAGCTGCCGCCGAGCAGTGGCAACCCTCTCGTGGCACGGCGAGGACCCAAGACGCGCCCAGCCGGAGTACATGCCCCAGGAACCCCCATGCATGCTCTTTCCAAGAATGCGCCCCCCAAGGCTGCAGCCGAAAGAATGCAACAGCCGCGTGGAATGCCGACCATGGCCGATATCGAGGCCGAGCGACAGAGGAATGGGGGCTGGTCGACACCCCTTCCCCCAGGCGCACAGGAGTATCCCGTCATTCTGAGTAAGAAGGCTGGAAAAGATGGTCTGCGCTTCCATATCATGAGGCTTGCCCCCAATCACACCAAGGACAAGAAGACTGGCCTCGACCCTCTGAATCAAGAGGATTTTGTCCGTCCTGTCACGCTGCATCGTCGAGACCCTCGACAACCTCCGCCTGGTCGCGAAGTCAAGGAGGAGGTGCCCGAGTTTACCACGGAGCAGAATGAGGAATATCAGAAACAGTTACAGGCAAAGGCTGACAGGGAGACTCAACGCGCCATTGACGATGCACAAAAGGCGCCTGTGATGCGTGACAACGCCCCGAACAAGAAGAACGTTAAACAAAAGGACAAGAAGCCCGGTACTCAGGTCCATTACGGAGCCCGCACCGAGGCCCAGAAGAAGCAGAACGAGATTAGATACGAGGAAGCGCTGCCCTGGCACCTAGAAGATGCGGAAGGAAAGAACGTTTGGGTAGGCCAGTATGAGGCTCCGCTGTCCGACGCAAAGGTTGCTGTCACGCTCAAGAACGGCGTATTCGAAATGACACCCCTGGAGAAATGGTACAAGTTCAATTCGAAGCGCGCTGCTGTGAACGCCATGTCTATCGAAGAAGCAGAAAAGGTCATGAGCAAAAAGGCGCCCGTGTCCAGATGGGCTGTGAGAGATGCTCAACGAGAGAATGACGAGAAGGCCCGAATCGAGTCGCGAAGGATTGTCAATGGCGCTGTCAACGTCAAACAGGAGAGCAGCACTTTCAAGTCGGTATCGCGTCGTGAACTCCAAGACCACGATACTCTAGACGTATCCGGCGACGAGTTCCAAGATGACGACGAGACTGCCGGATTCGAGCCCGATCGCGATGAGGACTCCAAAGACTCTAAAGACAAAGTCCGCCGGGAACAACTAGGAGCCAATCTGTTCGGAGATGCCGACGAGCGTGAGGTTATCAAGGAGGAAGATGCCGAGAAGAAGGAGGAGCTTGCCCGAAAACTATTTGGCAAGGACATGAAGAAAGCCCTCAAGAAACGCGACAAGCAGTTCCAGTATCAGGACAGTGACGATTCGGAGAGGGAAAGAGATCCCTTTGCCAGCTCCGTAAGACTCGCCTACGCTGGCTACATCGATTCTGGAAATTATGCTAATGGTTTACATAGAGCGAGTCCGAATCCGACAGTGATGATGAAGACGCCAAGAAGGATGAGGACAAGGACAAGGATAAGGACAAGGACAAGGACAAGGACGGCAAGGACAAGGACGGCAAAGACAAGGACAAAGGTGGCGGCTCAGGTTCAAACTCCAAAGGCGGTGATACTCCTCAGGGCAAGAAATCAGGGTCGGGGGATGCAAACAAGAAGAGCAAGTCTCTCAAACGTGCTGGCTCGCCCGGCGTTTCGGATTCAAGCGGAACCGAGTCGACGCGCAAGAAGAAGGCCAAGACGGGACCGAGTACGGCGTCGCTCACGGCCAGCCGCAGTGGCACTCCTATGCCCATACGCAAGGCTGGAGCCGGTTCCACTAGCGACGGCGAGGCCACTGGTGGTGAGATGTCGGACGGAGCCGGCGGCAAGAAGAAGAAGAAGAAGCTGGCGAGCCATCTGAGCACAAGCGCCCGGGGTACGCCGACGGGCTCCAGGGCTGGTAGTCCCATCCCTTCAGGAGCGCGTTCCCCCGTCAATGCTGGGTCTTCGACACCGCAGGGCTCCATCGAGCCTGTCACGGGTGCTGAAATCATTGAGAAGCTGCCACCGCTCGGCATATCGATAGGAGCACTTTTGACCAAGTTCAGGGGTCGTGTTGGCGATGAGCCCGGACAGATGCCTCGTGGCCAGTGGATCAAGCTGGTCAAGGAGAATGCTGTGTACAATACGTCGAACAAGCTTCTTACGAAGAAGCCTTAGGGATGGAAGCCCTACTTGACGTCAAGCACGTAGCGGATACGCATGACAATTACAGCTGGTTGTAGGGACGCTCGCGGTGTGCAGTTTGCCTTTGACGATGTGTTTCCCCGGAACGGACAAGTGGTACTGGTCGCTCACAACTTGCTTCTTGAGCTCGGTAACAGTGGTATGCAACCAAAGCATAGAATTTGAACATGGAAATACGTGCTTGATATTTGGCATTCTTACGTTCTGTGACGACGCCTGGCCGGACTGGGTATATAACTCCTAAATGCAACACTCCTCTATTCGTCCATCTGCCAGTTATACTCGAGCCCCTTGTTTCGCTCAACCCTGTTGATGGCCTTGAATCGTTCCGTCTCGAATCCGTTTCCTCTGTCCACCCCGTCCCATCTGTACCCCGGCCGAATACCGTAGCGATTTGGCGGACATGCACCTTGATACATGGGCCGTCCCTTGTTCTTCTTCTTCCCGGCAGTTGTGCCCTTTGCTCCGCCATCGCCACCCTTTCCGACAAAATCGGCCATGGTATCTCCCCATCTCGACTGTGCCTTCATGTCGGCATTCATCTCCAAATCGTCCACGCCCCTCGCCACGCCCTTGAGCTTCACATCGTCAAGGTCCTCTCTCCGCCTTCTGGCCTCCTCCAACTGCACGTCGCCTTTCAGCGCCTCCTTGGCCGCCTCCACCTTGGCCGCCGCATCGGCCGCCGCCCGACGAGCCTCGGCCCTCTTCATGCTGATGTCGACCCGGCGGCCCGTGGCGTCGCGGTAGACCGTCTCGGCCTCCTGCGCGTTGGGGTTGTCGCGCTCGTACGCCTCGCGCTCCTTGCGCTTTCGCCTCTCGAGCTGGGCTGTGACGGCGGCGGCGGTCTGTAGGCCGGCGTGCGTGCCGTCGGACATCATGACGGCCGGGGCCTCATCGCCGACGTCCTTGGAGGACTCGGCGGCGGCCGAGGCGAGGATGGCGTCTGCTGCGGCGTCGTCCTTTGTCGAGGAGACGGGGCCGCCCCCAAGTGTCTTCCAGCCCGACTTCTTGGCCTTGCGGAACTCGGCACTGGTGCCTGCTACCGAGGCGGCGCCGTTTGCGTTCTCGTCATCGTCGTTTTGCGCGGGACGCGTCCAGGCCGTGTCGGCGTCGTCGGTGATGAGGAGGCCGGCGTTGGGGTCGTTCTTGCGCTTGCGCTTCTTGGTGGACGATGACGGTTTCGGGGGTCGGCGGTCAGGTAGTGGGCTGCGAGATAGCTTGAGAGGTCTGCTGGCATCTTGGCGACGCTGGTTGTATGGGTTGGAGGATGGACGGCCAGTCGAAGAGGCGCGGTCGTTAGTTAGGGTTGCTTTCGGTACGCAATACTTTGCGGAAGGGTGGATTTCGGTTGATGAATCGCGCTCCCGGGTTGGTCAAGCCCCGGTTCGGTTGGACTTTCATGTAGTTAGCGGTTTCTTATCCGCAATCTTATCGCTTATCACATTCAAGAGGTCGTTGCGTCACTCTACTGTGTACAGATAGCTAATCGGTTCAAGGCACTCACTTAACGTTATGATTCATCCGTTGAAGTAGACTCATCTAACTTAAGTTACTGTGTAGTAAACTCAAGTTATTATTACTCCGCTCTCGCATCACCGCACACTCCCCAACAAACGGGAGTGTCGTGCTAGCATTGGTGCGCTTCGATTTGCTAGATACCTGTGTCAAACTCATGTCACCTGCAACTGGCAACTGCGATCTATCTAGTGTTGGGACTGGTTTCTACAGGCTAACGTTATAACTAGCCATTAGAGAGCTTGGTGAACTGTAAACATGCGCACGCTTGCGGAGACTCCGTATCCATACCAGTTGGCTATTGAGCCCCCGTTTCGCCGGTATCCAACCAGACCACACAGTACTCCGTAGCTATGCTGTGCATCACAGTAGAATGACACCACCCTATTCGGCCGGTCTAGCCTCTGCGCCAGCCATCAGTGACTGTGTACCGCTCATCTCACCGGCATCGGAGAATACTGTGTAGTGCAATCCGGCATAACGTTGCCCTGCCCTGCCCAGTTGATCCTAAACCATGGACTGATCTAAGTAGAGTGCCTTCCCGGCTTGGGCCCCTTGTCTCTGCTCAGGAACGGAGACTGACTTGTTTTAAGGCCAAGTTTCATCGCTCATCCCATGTGTCAGCGGCACACTCCCGGGCCAAATGATCGATCGCATCTATGATCTGCC
Source organism: Arthrinium puccinioides (assembly GCA_022414665.1). Lineage (NCBI taxonomy): Eukaryota > Fungi > Ascomycota > Sordariomycetes > Amphisphaeriales > Apiosporaceae > Arthrinium > Arthrinium puccinioides. Next base: position 1,544,341 of record JAIUNF010000004.1, read on the forward strand.
CTCCTCCTCAAGATGATCATACACTCACACAAGGCATCATCAAAGACACGATGGGTTCATCGAGTGGCGGCCATCCAGGCAGATGTCTCGCATGGATGTTGTCATACCTGTCACGCCGGATTGGACGAATCAACGTATCGTGGTGGTACACGACCAGCATCCCCACCCTTGGCCTGCATTAGTCAATGTGAAGCATGGGAAGCTTCAGCTGCAGGGGATCGACACAGGAGATCCGCAAAATCCCGTCTTTCCGGAGGTGGGTTTATCTCCATACAGACACCTGACAGCATTCATGGATGATGGGGGGGGCGTCGTGTGCAGGTTACGGAGTACCGAGTAGTTATGCAGTTACTGCTTATTACTGCTTAATGCTCATCCGTACTGCCGCCTCATCTTCGTTTCCATCATCACCGGGACCCGCGGTGATGAAGGTTGATTTTACTTTTCCCACCGGGCTTGGATCATGTTAACACAGCTCGCAAGGGCTGGCTTATCGTGCACCGTACTACAACTACCATAGTACCATCTTCCTCTTACAAGCTTGGCCCCTCTTGAGCCTGCCGGCCTGTCTGATTCAGGACATCCGGATTCCGAGGTTGGATGGCCTGCGGGTGACTGACGACTGCTGTGCTACAAAACCGCCGAGTTCCTGCATCCCACTCTCACACCCAAGCGACGAGGCACATGGACATTCTGATTCGCTCTCCTTTATCGCGGCTTATCAAGCCAGCGTCGTGATGGAGGGTGGAGGAGGGGCGGTGTTGGACGCAACACCTACCTACCTTGGGCTGGGTCACGTCACTCGGCGGTTTCCGATGGTTGAAACACGCTGCCAATGAACCTGCACACGGCCAGCAGCGTGCACTTTATGCTTCATGCGGAAGAGACACGGCATTCGTTTGCCCAGTGAAGCTGAACGGACTTACGGGCAAATAAGAATGCGGCTGTGATGGCATGGGCTGGGTCCAGAGGATGGCCGAGGTAGGACGAGATTCACCCACGAGGGTGACGATGAACCAGCAGTCACAGAGACAGACGAGGACTGCTGGTGACCACTGACAACGACAACAACCACCTGATTCTCTACAAACCATGTATATATCCTCCGCCAAACGATGACTGCTGCGAAGCCGGAAGCCCCAAGGACATGGGGCTGGGAGAGAGAGAGGTCAGCTCGCACTGGCCGCTGATGATGGGCGGTGGTGCCTTGGAAGACGTCACTACCTAGTCACACGCGATACCCGTGTTAGTGACACGCCCCTAGCTTTATCCATCACGTAACTACGTAACTACGTAACTACTGTGCACGTATCTACGTATCTACGTATCTGCCTCTACGTAGTAGTGGTTATCTCATCCCAGATCCCAAGCCCGTCCCGGCACGCGCGCAACGCCAGCGCCAACGGACGACGGGGATCCATCATCGCATCATTTACGCCTTGAGCGTGTGCATACACAGTAGTACAGTACGTACCTACTTCTCATTACGGATTACACAGCAACAGCCTGTCACGCCCAGTTCCCAGCCTTGATAAGAGAGTCGCAGTTCCCTTCGCTTCCCGCTCTCCCTGGTTCCCAATTCTGCTCTTCCCAAACACACAAACCATCAACTATACGGGCGTATACTCCGTACTGTGCATCGATATCCTTGTTCGGTTCTACCTCTTCCATCCCGTTCCTGGCTAGCGAAGCGTCGTCGTTATCGATAACCGGCGCCAGCGATCGACGTTCCAGCCCGGACGGACCGTGTTAGAGAGCCATCGTATCGGCGGCGTATCGCATTAACTTATACAAAGTAACCCATCCGGTCGACTCTGAGTCACCCGGCCAGGAAGCAGCAGCGACACCGGTTCCTTTGTCGTTCTTTTCTTGTCTCCCATTCTCCTTCTCTTTACTTGGACTGTACAAAAATCACGCAATCACGCAATCACATCCTCGCGCAGACAAGGCAGCTGCCACCCTGCCACCCTCTTGCAAATAGCCGACGCCTCCTGCCTGGAAGCCGCCTTCTCGTTCCTGCCGCGTGACTCCCTCGGGTGTTCTCTCTTTAGAACCAGCAGAGTCATCTTTGGCCCCGAGACACTCTTTCGTCCTCATCACAACCTAGACTTGACATTCCCATCCACCAGACTGAGCCAGCACTGCCCTCACTAGTATATCATTTAATTGTTAATCCATCCCACCAAACATCAACATTCGTATCATCAACCGCGCAACTCTTGGCTATACTATCCAACCCAGTTGCCATCACCGACAAGACTGAACAGCACTCAAGCCCGCCTGGAACGGTAGCTTGTGTACGTCAGATTGCACCGACTCAACCCACATCGCTCGACGTCCTCGCCATGGCGAGCTTTGAGATTACCCGGGACCTGCGAAGCGCATCCCAAGACCCGAAGCGTGCAAAGGAGAAGTTCTCAAAATGGTCCCGAGGTTCTCGTCCCTTGGCTGGCTGCAAGACCAACGTCTGGAATACCGACGATGAGTCTCGGCACGACAAGATTCGCCCCAAGCGCGCGTTCGAGAGGTAAGTCCAGCCCCAGCGAGGGCCTGTCGTTGCATGCTTTTGAGCCCACGCTTACTCGTTTCTTCAGTCGCCACATTCCATCGCACAACATCGTCAAGCCCAAGCTCTCCTATGCCATCCCCCCGAGCCATTCACGAGCCAAGGTGGATGCCATGGAAGAGCTTAACGATAGGTCCCTGACACGGTCTCTTATCGATATGCTTCCCTCTCCCGGTGCTACACAACGACAGGCTGCGGACCCTTTTCTATACAGCTTCGATCAGAGCGACAGTCCTGGACAGCCGTTGTCGTTGGGCGCCTTCGTCACAGACACCAAGGCGACAGACAAGCTGATCGAGAAGGAGTACGAGGTTCTAGACAGCAACGGAGACGCTCTCAAGGGCCGAAAGGCTCGACGCAGCCTCCGCCGACCGAACCAACCTGGAGCCGAGGATGCGATCGTCGAGGATGACGGATTCGAGCTCATTTAGGCACTTCATTGCAGAAGGCCCCTCGTTGCCAACGACCCGCCCCGATACCAGCGTGCTCGCTCATGATGTTCACGCATATGTTGTCTTTGGGTCCAACTGGACGATTGAAAAGTCGTCCACGTGCGCCATGGTATCATCAGTAATCGTCACCTTGCACGTGTTTTCGGGGTCGAGTGCTGGATAGGTTTGCCGATTTGTTAGTGGCTTGTGGAGGTTAGGTCGAATGTGCATCTGCGCGTTGACTTTCCTCATCAAGATGGAGTGCTCTTTGTATTTCTTGCATCCCCTGCCTTGATTACTTCGATAGGGGCGATTTGGCGACAAGCGGGATGGCTTGACCCTGAACAGCGGTCTCGTGTTCTAGGAAGGACAGCTCGGCGCTTGGTGTATTGATTTTGACCGGCGGGCAGGGACCTGACACAGCGTATATTGATACAGTTTGCTCATTACGTAGCACCCTAAGTTAGCAGCAAACGACCATCATAGATGATGAATCGTCTTCCTCAACCATGCAGATATGCCACGGTGACTGCCCAGGTGCCACTATGCCGAGTTTGTACAGTGGCAAGTTTTGAAGAAGTAAAAGGGAAATCTGGAAATGGCGGTAGCTTGCGACAAGCCATGGGAAGAAACCTGTCAATGATCATACTGCTTTGCGTACTTTGTGCCCTGCCACTGAGAGTTGTGGTTCGTAGAGTAGAGTCGTCTTATTGTTGAGAGAGACCACAAGCACAACTAGCACGTGGCGACTATGTAGGTGGGAAACGGGCGGACGACACAGTCATCAGACCCTCCCTCCAATGGTTTACCTAAATATCTCAGGGTAGACTTATTAATATCTGGCAAAGACAGGGATGTGGAAGAAAGGCGAGCGGCGGGCATTGGTACAAGTCCCCGCCTGGAAACATTGACGTGGACACAGCGCTTTCGGCGGTACTCCTTCCAGGACTGTGAATTCGCGCGCACATCTTTTGGGCAGGGGGCTATGGCGGTTCAGTTCCCAACCGGCAGTAAAACCGACGATACGCCACGCCACCTGGGAAAAACAACGTGCGGTTTGTTGTCTAAAGCAAAAGATCAGAATCTCTAGCAAAGGGGGGGACTACAGGGTGTTGTGACAAAGCTTTGAAAGCAGTAAAAGCAGTGAAAGGGAAGTGACACGTCATCGTCAGTTTCAATATTGTTCCCAGCGCCACAGCGTACTGCCAGCAGTACGCAACTTGGCCGGGATAACCGTTCTACGTTGTTGGTCAATGATTATGGGCTTACGTGAGAAGTAACACAAGGTTGACTACATAGGAGCTCCGTGTCTCACTGCCCCCCCCCCGCCTTCCCCCTCGGAAACCACTGTCATTGATGGAAGTCTCGTCCAACATCGTGAGTGAATTAGCGAGGTAGCCGACAGAAACGTGTTTGTAGAACAGAGATGTCGGGCTAGGCAGGTCGGAGTTGCGTCTCCGAAGAACCGGAGGGAGATACCAGTAGTCAAGAGGGCAGACAGTTATGGGAAGCTGGCCACAGTGGCCAGGGGCCTCATCTTCTCGGTTCAAATGGGGCGCAGTTCTTCTCCCACGTCTCGTCGCATACATTGCGCATGAGTGTTCTTGGAGCCTTGCGGCCGGTCATCAACTCAAACGCTTCGATGGCCATCTCGCACACGACTTGTAGTCCGTCTACGATAACCCAAGACGAGCCGCCCGCTTCGCGGATCTGGCGCATTTGAGAAATCAATCCAGTCACAAGAGGCTCGTAGGCCAACTGCGATGCGGCATGTCAGCTTGTCTCCTCGGGTATGTAGGCTGGCAGACCACTTACCTCGACCACGACTCCTCCACTAGGGCTTCTCAGCCATTGTGCTGGTAATTGGAAGTCGACCCGGGAGTCATGGAAATCGCCTGCGGCTGCTACACACGAAACGATCAGGGTGGGTTGCTGATAGCCCGCCGGCCATTCTTCGGTCGTCGATTCGAGGACATGACAGATAGCAGTCTGTGGCGTGACGAGCCTTTGCTCGCGAGCCCAGTTGTTGAAGTGGTCTGCCACCTTGATCGCATTCGTTCGAGTCCGATTGTAGATGAATATCTTGCGACAGCCGAGCTTTATCAACGCATAGATGGCGGCCCTCGCCATGCCACCCGCACCAATGACAAGACCCGTCGTCCGAGACGGCTGCACGGCGTTTCGCGGACTTATAGCACGCCGCAGACATGACACTATGGCGCTCCAGTCAGTATTGTCGCCATAGCACCCGGTAGTCGAGCCCGCTCTATTGCGAGCATTGGCATGATCCAGTATTGACGACGTCTTGCCCCGTAGTGGCAATATAGTGTTGATGGCCCCTATTGCTTTCGCATGCAAGCTGAGATAATCAAGTCGAGGCAGCATGGCCACCTTGAACGGCGCGGTAAGGGACGCCCCGCCAAAATCGGGCTCGCTGCGGAGACGATCGAGCTCCTCGAGCTCATCGCACTGCCTGGCATCGAAAGTATGCGGCATCATCAGGGCATCGTATGCCGCTCGGTGCATAGCAGGGGAGGCAGAGTAGTAGACTTTGGAGCCTAAGGTGTAAAACTTCAGCGGCTGCAAGAGTCCACACCGGAACATGAGGCGCAAAAGTCCTCGCGCAATGCACACGCCCGTGAGATGATCTCGACTCGTCGCTATAGACGGATGGCCCACAGGCGAGAAGGAGAGGCCGCGCAAGACGGAGGCTGCGCTCTCGGTATTTTCCAAGTAGTCCATGACCCCAAAGACCGAGTATTCATAGGCAACGAGGTGAGGCTTGGGTTCTGGTAGAGCGCTCACCCGGTCAAAAAGCTCGCTGCGAAGCCTGTCGTTTCGATCGGCGGCGCAGAACCGCGCAAAGCGCACAATGCTGCACCCAAGGGCCGCCGCATGCTGGTAACGTTGCAGATAGCTGTCGTCCGACCACTGAGGGGCACCGAATCCTCGCAGTGTATAATTGCCTATGACTTTGGTCTTGCCGCGCATCTCGAGTGCCTGTGCGATCAAGCCCTGGTCTCTCTCCAGGTCGAGACTGAGGTATTCCACTCCGAGTCGCAACCCATGAAGGATGAACATCATGTCATCCCGGTTCCTCACATCTTGAGCACGCGCGCTTTCTTCGCGAGGGTTTTCTTCGACATGGTATATTATTGGCAGATCCAACTTCCGACGGATCAGCGAGATTTGCGCGGCCACGAGGTCCAGAACGTTGCCCGGCCACGTGTCCACGATGAACTCGACAACATCGCCGCCAGGCTCCAAACTCTCCCAGTCGATCTCCTGGCTGATCAGATCCGAGAGGCGCAGACGTAACACGAAAGAGAAGGTTCTATACTCTGGGGGTATGGCTTTGATCGAAAATGGGTTCTCCAGCCATGACCTCGTCGTGAGCCCTTGGCTAGCACAAGTCAAGTCGAGAAAGTTGGCAAAGTCTTCCTTGACTTGGAGAAGTCTTGCGGAACCTGCCGATACTGATCGGAGGCTGGGGCTCGCCGGGTCGTCCGCTTCGCCGCTCGTGTCGAGCAGGTTGTAGTACTCCAGGTTGGTACAGTTGCGGTGTTGCTGATCGGCCTGGAACAGACGCTCTGCATCGGCCACGGGCAACCTCAAGAGCTTATATATGTCCTCCTTGTCGCGGTGCACATATACGACGGGGTTCGTCTCGGAAAACTGGCGAAGGAGCTCATGTGCCTCGCGAGACATGGTACCCATGCCGCACTCTATGATGCAGTTGGTCCGGTGTGACTGAAGCACATGGGCGAGAACCACCGTCATCTGCGTCTGGAAAGCTTCTCTGCCATATTGCTCGAGGTACTTGGATCGATTGCAGCCTGTGCCTTGTTTGAAGTAGTGGTCCTCCGTCAGGAGACGTCGGTGCAGATGCTTGGCTGCGATAAAGCCCAATGTTCGTTTGCCGGCGCCACGACAGCCGACAAGTACGATTGTGGAATCGGCGTGAAAGACACGACGATTCGGCTTTTCCGACCTACCCGACGCAGACGCGGACAAATTGTCCATCTGTGGCGCGAAGTTGAAATTCGTAGTTGCCATGCTGGATACCCGCGCAGCCATGCTGCACTCCTTCATAACAAATGTGTGGTCCTGTACGAGGGATCATGGACAGCCGCAACGGGCCAACGGCCTTGCTGACCAAGAGACTGTCGCAATTTGACGCCTACAGTCAACCCTTTACGACAAAATCATGTCGCCGGGACAGCTTATGAGATAGGCCCCGATTCCGAGAGATGCAACAGGGGAATGAAGGAGAGTTCGCGAGGGCGAGGGCGAGAATGTCTTTCAACGGAGTTGCGGGATTGACGGATAAGATGATCACTCTATCCGTACGGACCGTACCGAGTATACAGACAGACTCGTCACTCTGGTACGCCGACTTGGTAAGGGAGGGCCTAGGGATTTTTTGAGAAGGGTTGGCAAGGACCCAGCCGCATTTATGGCGTTCGTGATGATCGTAAGGATGCCTACCTAATATGTAATAAAGAGGGCCAAAAACGGCAGCTCAATGCTCCTACGAAGTAACTACGGATACTGCTCAGAAATGGGGTTTTGGCTGAGCCCACCCCGAGGAGGGGTGCGCGCGGGCGGCTAGCGCCATGATTGCCAGCTGGCAACTAGCCAGACAGGTAATCACGTAATACTAATCTGTACCCTAGCTAGAATGCCCCCCCGGCCTTATGCGCTGCGCTGCGTTTAAGGCCCAAGGTACTCTAGCTGCCTATTAAATCTGCCGGTGGCATTTAAATAGTTACGTTTTACTTTCTCCACGAATAGAGAGCGCTAGTAGGTAGGTGAACCACGTGCACTACTACCACACAGTAAAGGCCTGCTCTGCGCTGCGATTGCGCTAGCTTGCCGGCTGTCAAAGCAGCGTAACCCCTGTATTGGCGTGGGCGCGGAGACCACTGGCGTGGGTGCAGAGACTCAAACCCCATAAAAATGCATTTCTGAACAGTACCAAGTACGAAGTACAGTGTAGTTAGTGACATTGAGCTGCCGTATCCGCACCGAAGTAGGCTATAAGTTATCCCTTGTCGGCACTCTTGTTCGGCAGGTACTGAAGAACGTTGTCCCCGAGAAGTGGCGTTCCGTTTACACCAGCCACAGTCTCCGTCTCATCGTCTCGGTGGGGATTGGATTCAGGGTTTTGACAGTGATGACGGAACGTCTTTGTACTTGGATCTGTTCAAGACGTTCTAATTGGGCTGGAACCTGGATTTCTGCTGCCGATTTGGGATTCGATGTACAACTAACTATCGGTCTCGTCTCATCCTCGTGAGGGTCGCTCTCCCTCGGGTACGGAAAAGTATCCGTACCCTAGGGCCCGAGGTCATTAGCGACACTCACTTGAGACGAAACTAAAAGCTAACTAGTTAACTTACCGTAGTTAATACTGACGCGCTGCCGGTGTTTACCCGTGAGCACTCACTTCCCGGCGGGCCCGTCTTATTATTCGGCTCATTCATGGGGAACTCGGTCTCATCCATTCGATGTCTCAAGACTCAAGTCATGATCAGCACGCACAGCACCGATAGCTTCCACACAAGGCACGCACAGAGCCAATCATAGAGTGTTTCTGGTACACTTGCTACCACTCAAGGCCGGCTCTTTGCGGGCATCCTGGGACCCTGTTGGGCAACACAGTCTTTGGTTATGCGAGAACTCTAGCCTCCTGTTCCAGGCGGCCAGCTGCTATGAGCGATGGCGAGGATGAAGACGGTCGATCATCGAAGAAACGCAAGGCCAGTCGCGCATGCGACAGGTGCAATTTGCAACACCAGCGTACGTCGTCCTGGCCAAAACATGGCATGGCATGGCATGGCATGGCATAGCACGGCGCGTGGCTAACCGCTTGTCACAGCTTGCGACAATGCTTCCCCGAAATGCAGCGTGTGTGAGCGGACGGGCACCGAGTGTACATACGACAGGCCTGTCCGCAAGCGAGGTCCTCGTACCGGGTACACTGCGCAGTATGGCGAGCGGCTCTGGGGCCTAGTCCTCCAAGCCAACCCAGCCATTGAAGATATGGTGCTCCGACTCATGAGCAGTGGCAACCACGCCGAAACAGGAATCACCAACGCCGACTACTTCAAAAACAACGACCACCAGTCAAAGCTGGTCAATCACTTCAACGCAAGTCGTCTAGGACGTTTTGTGCAGACGGGCGAACTGCCTGACATGGGGGAACTTTCACCCAGCGTCAGCAGGCAGGGCAGTTCTAGCCTAGGCCCCGTCAATACAGGCAGTCGAGGAGCCCGCACCGGGCAGAACGAGCCATCGGTCCAGCGAGGAGTGTCGTCGGGCCACACAGAGGCGAGTCCTCCGGCCAACCCGCACGGCGCTCCTCTGAACCCGAGTGACTTCTACACTCTAAGCGACAACGTACGGGGATTCGAACCCCTTGCCAGTTCGAGTCAAACTCGACAAGAGGGACGCGGCGTGGCAAGAGAGTCTCCGCAGAATTCGAACATGGTCACCGCGCCATTGCTGGCTTTAGACTCGACTCGAGCGTTTGAACGCAGTGTGTTTGATGAGAATCACGATGCCGGGTCCATGTACCACTGCCCGCTTCCAATAGCCGTCCCCCAGCGGTCAGGGAACATCGCTGCCCAGCAGAAATTACCGCCAGTCAATCTCGATGACGACTTTTTCTCAATGGGACAGTGGCAGATGGACAACGACTTTGACCTTCTCAGTACAAATCAATGGTGCGTATTTCGATCTGATTGGGCAATCTTTATCACGCAGAAGGGGCCATCTATGGGCACCCTCGCGAGGTTCTATAGTAAGTACTAATTGCTTCCCAGGTATGAGTCGGTGTCGACGGAGACATTGCTCAATCTCGGATTCGCAGCTGGAGAGGGTATGGCGGAGGACTTTTTTGATCTGTGCGAAAACCCCGACCCTATCGAGTCGGAGGAACAGTCACCATCTGTCAACCAAAACGAAGACGAGGAAACCATATGGCGCCGACTAGTCATGCGCGGCAGATTCATATAATGAAGGCCGGGCCAGTTCACAACCTGATTTATCAGTTTAACTAGAGAGAGAAAACAATCCTTTTCACATGCGTTCAACGGTCCCTGTACCACTCACTCACTGCCTTACAACAAGAGGCCACCAACTAATCCAATACGGGTATATCATGCGACGATGGCTGGGCGCACGGCGTGGCGCAGTAAGCAGTAAGCAGTAAGTAGTTATGTACCCAACCTGCGCAACGGCAGGCAGACGCCTATAAGACACACTTCTAATGCTGCGCCCGCTTTCCACGTCAGGCATCTTTCCAGACCCAGTCTAGCGATCGAGGAGTTCGTTCCAAACGTTCTTAATTGTAGATTGAAACCTGCGAGCATGCCAGTAAGTGACGTATGCGCTCTTTGATTAACTAGCTGCTTGATCGTCTTGAATCGTCTTGAATCGTCTTGAATCGTCTGTCGCTTCTCGTTCTCTCCGACGAGTGTTCCAAGCCCAAGTCACTGTCGCATCTACCCATCTCAGATCCGCCTTGTAAGCCGCAATCCAGCATCCGAGACGGACAACGGACCAGCTACGCTTTTTGCATGACCCCGGCTCAAGTCGTCACATCACTCTTCCCGATGGAAAACCAAGACTCGCCAATCATCGCCGACAAGGCGCACCGAGGCGACGGTGCGGTACATCGTCGCCCGGACGCAACTGATCCGCCATTGGCAGATGCGTCCAACGAGCAAGACACCGGGAGCGGCTCGAAGCTGGCGGGACCCTCACACCCTCCGCCATACTCGACCCCTTCTTCCGGGCCGTCGGGGCTACAGGGTAGTGCCGCTATCCCCAAAGGGCCCCAGTACTATCCCGGGCTGCCCGTCATCGACTACAGGATGTACCTCCCGCCCATGTTCGAGCTGTCCGAGGACACCACGACGATCAGCAGCCAGGCCACGTATCTCTCTGAAAACGTCCGGGCGCTGGCAGCGCTGGTGCGGAACCTGGCCACCGTCCCGCCCAAGCTCCAGGTCCACGTCACGGGCACCCGCGGGAGCAAGGTCGATTTCAGCATCAAATTGAACCTGATGAACCTCGTGTACCCCGAGGATCCTAGGGACCGCATGGACTACCTCCGGGTCGTCGGGAAGGACGAGATGGCGCACCGTGGTGGCCAGCAACCGTCTCTGAGGCCCGAGGTTGCCCAAGGGGACCTGGAGGCGTGGTGCAAACGGTTCACCGAGGACAAGTCCAGCGTCAAGACGTTCCTCTTCGAGCGTGTGGTGTCCAATTTTGACACCAACTGGCTCGAAGGCCAGCTCCGGAGTCTCGTGGCTACCACGGAGTACAAGGGCGTCGTGACGGTGACGTTTCCTGTAACTCACGCCAAGGTCCTAATCCAGGTAAGCACCGGAAGTTTTTTTTTTCTTTTCTTTTTTTCTTTTTTGCTTTTTTCTGGAAAGACTGACTACCAGCATCGGGACGTTTCTTGTCTCGCCCCAGTGCCCGATCCGACATGACTAGCTCGAGACTCTTACTGACAACCTACATTGACATAGAACCCAGACAAGGTAAACAAGTTCTTCACCAGCGTCACAACCCTTTTCAATGGAAAGAGCAAATACGAGGTAGTCAAGTCGGTATGGCCCTGGGCCGATCGTCCGAACGGACAACCTGGCCGCAGATGCATTGTGCGAAGCGAGAAGACGTGGTGGGAGGAATGGAAACACACCATCTGGTATGCCATCGCCACCAAGCGCCACGGCTGGGTCACGAACGAGGATCAACTTGAACGCATCATGGAGAGCAAAGGAAAGGGCCTGTCGATCGGTACGTGACTGCCGCTTCGTGCATCTGACTCTGGGACACGAGTCTTCTACCCCTTGGTCGTCTCGGAAAATGCTAACCGCTCCCTCGCAGTGGAATGGGGTCCAGAATAATGAATCCAATAGGAGCGACCACATGCGCATGTGTGTGAGATTCAAGTTGTAAATCAAGGACACACTAGTTTTTTGGGGGCAGGAGAGGATGTCGAGGTGAGATGTTGAATAAGGCGCGGCGCAGGAACGGTTCAGCGACTTGGTAGGTAGGTATTGGATGGCCTCTCGTATTGCGTATGAGAGAGATCTGGGGGTCCTCCGACACAGCAGCATCCGGTTCGCGGTATACCGAACGGGACAAAGTTGCGAATCAAGCGGATCCTACTCAGTATCCGAGCAAGGGTTCTTGGATCATGTGCGCTAACCGAGTTATCATCATGGAATGAACCAGTTCGTCGGGTCCATGATGGTGTGGTGCCTGACAAGGGTCTAGGCAAGACGGAGAAGTAAGGGATGGATGGACCACGCATGGCGATTCCACCGTGCTACGATGGAACGAGTACGGTATAGTATAGTATAAGAGGCAAGTCCACCAAGAATAGAGGGCATGTCTCGGGAATTGCACGTGTAATACCAACACGGTACACCCTGGAGCCTATCTGAGGAGTAGGCACTACTAAGCACCGCTCCCGATGGTCTCAACTCAGATTAGTGTACGCCTTTACCAACCGGAAGGACTTGCGAATTTGCTTCGCGACGTTTAATTGTCCGTCATACCTTACAGCGAAAAGTCGAAGCCCGTCGTTTGTACGCAATAGCCACAGAAATGCTAGCGCATCTCGAAGGCAGATGTGATCACGGAACAGCATCCCGTCAAGTGGGCATGTCTGCCGCTTTCTTCAGACGTACATGGCATCTACGAGCCAAGGTCAACAAACAGGCATTGTGTAGACGCCCACCCAACACTTTTGTACGACTCTTGCCGGTCTTACATCGTCCGGTGGAACGGTGAACCGGAGAGGCCCAGCCAGCTACAGTCGGGGCTCGCTCGGATGTCGCTAAATGGTTCGTGGAGAACAGACAGGTAAGACGTGCGCGGTATCGGAGAGTGTTACGCACGACTTGTCAAATTTTGTAGAATGGTTGCAGAATGCGACGTGGAACCTCGTTGACGTAATAACGTCAAGTAGATGTGCCTGTTACCGGCCCAGCGAGGGGTCACACCGCAGCAGTACATACGGCCCGAGAGCAAGTTTTGCTGACCCGATGCTAGAAAACTGCTTATCGGACGCTTCCGACCGCTCCGGGAGGGGGTGAGCAGCCTAGAAGTAGGTTGGCTGTGTTGACTCCGTTGTCTTCTTCGTCAGAAGGTCGAGAACGCCGTTACGGGCCAGTGGCCAGCACTTGGCTGCATGGCAGTTGATGCCGCTTCATGCCGCTTCATGCCATGTCAGCAAACAATGCCGTTGGGTTGGCGAGACAAAGCTCTGGGACAACAGATATCAGAGCCCTCCTGCCGTTCCGATCAACGGTCGGGAAACCGCCCGGACTTTGCCGCTCGATCGAACCTGGGTCCTGGTGTGGCACAGTGCACTGCCGCGCTTACTGGCGGAAATGAGAACCGAACAGACCGTGTTCGTGTCTTGTAAGCGTCCTTCCAAGAACATGTTAGTGTTGACCAGTCCTCCGACTTCCGAGGGCCGTCGAGCCACTGATGCGTAAAGGAGCACTTCCGTAGCGCTCGACAACAGGCTTCGATAGAGCTACTGTACGAGTGCATAATCTGGTCGAGGATCTCAATGATTGGACAGTATGGGATCGACGTGGCCGAATCGAGAGAAGCTAAACAACAATGAAGGGAGGGGGCGAGCTTTTGGTCATGCAGAGGGTGAAAACACCCCTGCCGCAGTTCTCCAGTCAAGAGTTGTACGCACCAAACAACACCCCCTTACTTCATAGGCAGTCCCCGAAAACGAGCAACAGCGTTGGACAACCCAAACGTCTTGTTCGCCGGGCGCAGCCTTCGTATTCTCCGCCATTTGTGGTGTAGCACCGACTCCAGAGACAGGCTGGCTCGGAGGCTTGAGGAGGATTCCGAAGGATTCGGGCCACGCTTCCCTAGCCTTGCCGAGTCACATCATATCTCGGCCCGTTGGCTGACACATGCCGTGCCGCAAACTCCTGTGTAGGTAACGTTACTAACCTTGGGACCATGGCCAGGCCGCGTGGCCATCCACGGTGCAAGGAAAGCACGGTGGTTAAGCGCGTGTTGCTTACCTACTTCGTATGTGGGCGGAGAGAGAGAGCGTGCCCTCCTTCGCTTCCATTGCAACTGATGAACACTGGGTGGATACAACCCCTGGTGGTTCGTTCAAACGCCGGATGTAGCGCGTCTGGACCAGTTTGCTGAAGAATGTGCGAGCCACGTGGTGAAGACGTCTGCAGGTGGGCATGCTGGGCTGACAGCCAATCAGCTAGAAAGATCTCTCCAGCATTGTTTCTTGCCAGAGTACTTCGGTACACAGCACATTCAGCAACCCCTCAAGCCCACCGCTTACCTTGGACGCTGCATCCTTCGAGGCGGTCAAGCAAAGGCGGCCCACCTTGCCTGGTTACTAGTATAGATGGAGTTAGTATAGCCACCCGCGCCGGTCACATTCGCTGTGTTGCAGCGAATAGGACGTGATCGGTTGCGTTCCCTGCCCTCCAACCGAAGTCGGGATGCCGAACGATTACAGGGCTTGCTAGAGTTTCATGCCTTGTTATTCGACGACAAGGAAGTACCCATGCTGTGGCGCATTTGCTGCGGCCCTCGAGTCCTTTCACGATACGGATAGCTGAGAGTGAAAGAGTAGTCTAGAATGTCTGACGCAGGCGTTTCTGCTGGACGCATCTGGCTCCTGCGGTGCTTCTTGGGTCCTGACCAAAGCCAAGGTTATAGTTTGCCAATCCTGCAGAGGCTTGCCCTATCGAGCGAAGATTGACAACATCAGAGATCCTGCGGTTTCGGAAGCTACTCGAGTAACCTTGGATTGCCGGCTTTCGCTTTCAGGACCCATAGACCCAGTCACAACTCCGCACACTAGCAAAAGCAGTGTATCAGCGTCCTTGCCGAGTCGTGCCGATGGAACGGATTGTGGATGGATGGCTTTTGGGCGCCTGTAGGCCGGGCCTGGCGTCGGCTAGTCTATCCCGTTCGAGCTGTTCACAAAGGATGATCAGGATCGAATCCCAGCAAGATGACCGTTGCACAACATGTGGCTTGAATATGTGACCCATCGAAGCGGGCTCTTCTCACAGCTCGGGGACGTAACTAGTCGGGTGTGGTCCGGCGTGGGTATATATATATATATATATAGCGGAGAAAAGACCACCGTTCCTCCCAACCGAAAGTCCACACCCTCACAATAGCCGAGGATCGGTAGCAAGTCGACAATGGGAGACCTTTGGGAGTCAGCCGTTCTGTATCGCAACCTCAACTCCAACTTTCTTTGCCTGTCTGGCGGGAAAGGAATCAAACTAGAGCTGGGAGATGGGCGCACTATTATCGACGCCTCCGGCGGTGCGGCCGTAGCCTGCATCGGCCACGGAGACCCGAGAGTGCGTGATGCCATGGTCACCCAGCTGGACAAAGTCGCATACTGCTCGACGCTTTACTATACCACAGACGTATGCGAGCAGCTTTGTCAAGAGCTTGTCGGCACCACACATGGACATATGACCCGTGCCATCATCGTGAGCTCTGGTTAGCAACGTCTCCACCGCACACGAATCGTCCGCTAACATGTGAAAGGCTCCGAGGCCATGGAGGCCGCGATGAAACTGTCAAGGCAGTACTTCCTCGAGAAAGCTACCCCTGAGCCCAAGAGAACCAAGTTCATTTCTCGAAACCTTTCGTATCACGGTGCCACACTTGGCGCACTTTCGATGGGTGGTCATGCTGGCCGGCGGGCCAAGTTCGAACCTATGCTGCTGAACAACGTTTCCCGCGTGTCCCGTTGCTTTCCTTACAGGGACAAGCTTGGCGAAGAGTCCGACGAGTCGTATGTCGCTAGACTGGCCAACGAGCTGGATCAAGAGTTCCAGAGGCTCGGTCCCGAGACTGTTTGCGCGTTCGTCGCGGAGCCTGTTGTAGGCGCTGTAAGTCGCGACGCTTCGCTCACTGGGCAACCTACTAAACACATTCACAGGCATTGGGTTCCGTACCGGCCGTATCCGGGTACTTTCGAGCTATGCGCTCAGTCTGTGACAGATATGGGGCACTTCTTATTCTTGACGAGGTCATGTGCGGCATGGGGCGAACAGGCACAATGCATGCCTGGGAACAAGAGGACGTCGTGCCCGATATACAGACGCTCGGGAAGTGTCTGGGGGGCGGATACCAGCCGATAGCCGGCGTTCTGGTCAATCGAAGAATCGTTGATGTCTTCACCGCAGGCAGCGGGTGAGTAGAACCCTGGGTCCTCTCTCTTACCCTCTCCTCGCCGTGAAAAACGTGACTGACACGCGTGTTCAGCGCCTTTGTGCACGGCCACACCTACCAGGGGCATCCTATCGCCTGCGCAGCAGCTCTCGCGGTGCAGAGGATCATACGGGAGGACAATCTGCTGGAGAACGTCGGCAAGATGGGCGATCTCCTATCTTCAAGACTGGCGGAGCTTCTTGCCGACCATCCCCATGTTGGTGATGTACGAGGTCGTGGCTTGTTCTGGGGCGTCGAATTTGTTGCCAACAAAACCACCAAAGAGCCATTCCCAGCAGCGGATGGTGTGGCTATGGGCATATCAGAATTGGGCCTGGCGGAACCGTACGGCCTCGCGGTGTATCCAGGGTCCGGGACGGTAGATGGGATCAACGGCGACCATGTCATTGTCTCGCCACCATACAACACGACGGCCGACGAGGTAGAGGAGATAGCAAGGATTCTGCAGAGGCTGGTAAGGGATTACTTCGAAGCCAAGAGCAAGAGCAAGAGCACGAAGCTGTGACGGGCAATAGAGTCGACTCAAGTCGAGTAGGTGGTTTTCGGACATTCCCCCAAGTCATCCCCCATGCTGTTGGTGTCTAGCACGCGGAAACAAATCGAACCCTCGTTCGGTCCTTTGTTCACCAAAGTAAGGTAGCTGGATTTTTGTTGTGCGGCAATGCCAATCAGTGTGCCATTCAAACCGGATTGAGCTGAGCCTCTGAAGTTCTTCGACGGAAACGATGTTCAACCTTTTTACTGTGTACTGTGTATGAAAGTGTCAGGGTAAGTAAAGTGGGTTTTGTGGGGGTTTACGGATACCTACAAGTAGTACTTTTACGGCAGGTCCCGCCATGGTGCCCGGGCATCTGGGGAATCCGTGCGGCGTCCGAGCGGCGGGGAAACCACCGATAACACTGGAGCAGGAAGGAGCAGCAGCTTTACCGAAGTAGCGGAGTCCAGTTGCGAGGTCACTGTGTACGGGAGCAAGCCGTCTGTCTCGTCTCCCTGTCTGGATTCTGATTAGTACTAAGTTACGCCAACCCAACCGAAACAGCTATTGAACACATCCGTATGGGACTTGCAACGCCGCGACCGAGTTAACCATTATTCCCTGGCCTCGTCCATCGACTGCATTGTGTCAGGCCGGCATCATGGCCGTCGGCTTGACAAACGGTCGCCATGCCGCCGACGAGGAAGCCCGCGCCGAGGTCGATGTGCTGAACTCTCGCCTGGAGAAGACGTCGCAATTGACCAAGAAGATCCAGGCATGCCTGGGCCGCCTGGAAGCGACGGGCAAGAGTGTGCGCGATGTCTCGGGCCCTCTCAACGGCGAGACCAAGAGGCTGCAGGTGCTTGGGAACAGTGAGCTGATTGAAATCAACCAAGAAGGCCTCGACTGACCGCCGTGCTTGCTGCGCTATAGACATCGAAGCTGTCATCGCCGCCATCGAGCGCATCCGCCAGCCGGCCGACTCGAAGAACGATGAGGAGCAGATCATCCGTCAAGGCCCTGACAAGGCCGGCCTCTCCAACTACCTCGACTCGATACAACGCCTGAACAAATCCCTCGGGGAGATGCAAACGTCCAACCTACGCGCCAACAAGGACACCATTGGAGAGCTGCAGCGCCTCATCAAAAATGGCAACACACAACTGGAGAACCACTTCGACAAGCTGCTCAGGGGGAAACACCGCGCACCATCGAACCTCTGCACTACATTACCAAGAACCAGCCGTTCCCGCTCATATCTCAGGACAAGATAACTCGCTTAAGCCTGGTCAACTCGTATGTCGCTGGGTATGCCAGCGCCGAAAACCCACTGGTCAAGATTTACGCAGAGGTCCGAGGCCAGTATCTACAACAGACGCTGGTCAATCTGGCGTATGCCAGTGTCAACACGGCGAAGAAGAAGAGCTCAGATGCCATCTACCGCTCTGGGACCAACGGAATTGGCATGTACGCCCAGGCCCTGGAAGGCATGTGCATCGCCGAGTACGAGAATATATGCAGTATCTTTCTGAGGCAGGACTGGGGCAACGTCCTGCAGCTCTCATGCCAGGTCCCCCTGGCAGAGCTCGCTCGCACCCTTCGCGAGCTAAACAATCACATCAAGCAACACCTGCCTACGGACTGCTATCTCGCCTACGAGATTACGGAGATCATGTCGAGTCTAGCGTCCAAGGTAGAATCACGCACGGGCGAGCTGAAGGGAGCATTTGCCGCTGCGCTGAAACCCGTTCGCGAAACGGCAAAGCTGTCACTGGGCGAGTTGTTGGAAGACACGAAGCGCAAGATAGGGGCGCTACAAACCCTGCCCCCGATGGCGCTCCGATTCCTGTCGTCTCGGAGACGATTCAACGCTTGCAAGCCATGGTGGAATTTCTACGGCCTATCTCGAGCATCATGGTTTCGCTTGGTGACGGGGGCTGGAAGTCGGCGGCTGCAACTAGTCGCGGCATGGATGCTGTGCCAAGTCTCGCGTCGTTCGATATCACCGCTGACGGGAAAGACATCTTCGCCCACTACTGCACCGACACCATCGATACCTTGCTGCAGGCGCTCGACCAGAAGGCGAGATTGCTTCTCAGGGGCAAGTCGGTCTTGGGCGTCTTGATGGCCAACACTGTCTTCATCATCGAGCGCATGGTCCGCGACTCGGAACTGGCGCCCATACTGGAAGGCAGGCTCGGTGTCATGGACACTTGGCGTAAGAAGGCGGCCGCCCTGTACACTGACTCCTGCAAGGAACTCTCTATGCACCTGTTCGACGTGATCAAGACCAAATCTACACAGAGACCTCCCTCGGGCACCAACGAGTCCGTCTCCATCGTCAAGAACCTCAACAGCAAGGACAAGGAGAACATCAAAGGCAAATTCACAGCCTTCAACGCCGGTTTTGACGAGCTGGTCGCCAGACACAAGACATACAGCATGGAGCGCGAGGTTCGCCAGATGTTCGCCAAGGATGTGCAGCAGATGCTAGAACCTCTGTATAACCGTTTCTGGGACCGTTATCACGAGATTGACAAGGGCAAGGGCAAGTACGTGAAGTATGATAGGTCGTCCATTGCAGCGGTGTTCCTTACCCTGTATTGATTAATGCCTTGGCTCGCTTAGCTTCTTGCCGAAGCCGTCGGATTCTCCTCGCCATCTTGCCCTCTTGAGCGTAGCAGGCTGCGCATCAGACACGATTGGGATACGCACAGACACTCAGGCTTTTTGCCTCCCAGGGTCCATCAGATCATCAAGGTCGAGAAGCTCCATGTTGCTGCCTAAACGCGGCAAGGATGGCCGGGGTTCAATGTTCACAAAGTCATGATATGGCACTGTGTGAGAGGGAGGCTAGCGGTGAGCGTTCGCACGTTCGCACGTTCGCAGCAAGGAATTTTTGACAGGCCAGTCGTCGACGCTGTCGTGAGGGTGTGGCGGGGGGGGGCCTTTGGCGCAGCACGAGGGACGTCATCTAACCTGTCAGATGCCCGTTCGGGCCAGCGTGGGCGTTTTGGAGTTCGTTGGTACTTTTTTAGGGTTCAGGGTCGGCAGGCAGCGGCAGGAGTTCATGGAAACGGTTGGTTGATCCTAGCAGCTCGTGGACAGTAATCGTGACATACAGGGTTGGGTTGACAGTTTGTGATATATGATACTCCATAATGCTAATAGTTGCGCCATGATGATGGATGCTCCGAGAACCCCCACGGAAAACCCTCTGTTGGTGCTGACTTATCTGCAACATGGCACGGCAACTCTCTCGGCTACCCTGGCCTGTCCTGTCGTATTGACCCCCATGCGTGGGCAGGACTGATCTTACCTGTTTCACCTGCCTGAACGCATGTTGCAAATACTGGGGAAAATGTTCTTTCGGGCGACTTGCATGGACACTTAGTTACCGGTACTCCGTACTTAGACCTGACCCCTCTCGACGAGAGGTGAACTGCCGGCCGATACTTGCCTCCTCGGTTCGCTTTCCAAGCGTGCTGGGTAGGGGGTAGTTGTACGATCACCTGAACTAAGCCGCGTAGCGTACCGGTAGGCCAGGGTCCAGATGCTGGTACCTACCTAGCCTACATCGTACATGGCCGGTCCACGTAACACCGGCGAGGAGAGAAAAAGAGAAAAGAGCCGTGCAGCAGCAGCAGCAGCATCATGCCTCGACCTGCAAAGAACCGCAGCCACGCATCATTGGGAGATATAAGGGGTAAGGTAGGGGTAGGGGTAAAGGGGGGGGGCGTAGGAGGTTCGCGTCCAGATCCGGATGGTACTGCAGCAGGCGGCGGCCTGCCTGAGGGAGAGGGAAAGGGAGAGAGAGAGAGAGAGAGAGAGAGAGAGAGAAGCAGTGTGACTTGGGAATAGGACCGAGATAGCCAGCCAGACACTTCGGGGAATTTCTACGAACGAGGAGCTTGACATTTCGTTTCTTGTCTCCCCTTTTTCTTCTTTCTTTCCATCTGCCGTGCCGTGCCGTATGGGACAGGACCCCCCTTGTCATCACGCAAAGAAACAAGCAGCACGGACAAGAACAAAACAATTCCTGGCTGGTTACCCGTCGCTCGTCCATCGTTTGCCCTTTTTTTGCTTTCTTCTCTGCAAAATCTGCCCTGGCTCTCGAGGGGGAGGGGGGAGGCGGCGTCGTGTGCCCAACGTTGCACAGCAGGCACCGCCTGGATAGCACAAGTGTATAGCCTCCAGCCCAATCCTGGTTTTTTTTATTTAATTAATTTCAACCTTTGCAAACCTTCGCGATTGGTTGAGCGCGAGAGAGAATAACCAAAGCCACCGGGGCGTCCTGAATCCTCTTGCCCTGTCTTTGTCAGCCCGCATATCGTACATAGTACCGAGACAAGGGGGGGGAGGGGCGTACCGAATTCCGTCAGGGTGTCCCGCCCGGGGTGGCGGCAGGCAGGAAGGAATACTTCGAGTGCATATGCAGTGTCGGTCGGTCGATGCACTGCTGCAGGCAGGCTGCAGGGCCCCTTGTTGAGCCCCCTCCCAAGCTATTGGCAGGAGATTGCTCCAGGCACTACGATCCTACAGGGCTGGCGCTGCGGACGCATGGTCTGAGCTATATACCTGCATCGTTAGCCGGGTACTTTGACTTGGACCCCCGGCCCCCGTCTCTCGATTCCTTTTTCGCCTAACTGCGGGATAACGAGAGAGAGAGAGGCTTTGTGACTTTGTAGTAACGCCCAGGAGGTGTGAATAGTCAGTCGACTGGCCCGCTCGCTGTCTGCCCTGCGTCTAGTCAGCCTCTTGTTATTAGTCGGACTCGGACGCAGGTGTGTTAGTTTGCTGTCGTCAGCTCGATGCTACGCCAAGGACACACTGGTGGAATTGGGAATTGGGAATTGGGAATTGGGACGTGGGATGTTGGGAAGCGTAGTATCCGTATTCTTCATGCAAACCGCCATGCTTGATTGTGATTGGTCGACCGAATCTCGTATTGGCCGTATGAGGAAGAGGCACTGGTATCTATCGACCAACTCGGGCATAGTAGTCATGAAATAGTTGCATGTTACCGGTATCGTACCTATCTACATGCTCTGTCTCATTCCAACCCGCCACCCTCAACCCTCGTCTGACCACGCAGCGGCGTTCCTTGGTGCACAATGCCACGTCGGTTTGCACTTTCCCCCGTCTGATGGCGGTTGCTTTGTCCACGCTCTCCCTGATGCTCCCAATACCCGCAAGTAGGCAAGATCTTTAGGCGAGGTCTTGAGGGAGTCAACGAGAAAGCCGAGACCAATGCACGGTATGACGGTGCAGCGTGTCTCGGATGCGGCGCGCACTGCAAGGCACACAGGGAGACAGGGAAAGGGGCCATAATGCACGCATCTTCTACTGCATTCCCGCTAGGCAAAAAAGACTAACCCCCCCCATAAGGAGATTGATTCCAGACCGCCTCTTCAAATTATTGGTTTCCTGTGCCTGTAGTGTAGTCGAGAGGGGAAAAGTATCCCTTAGTGTCTCGATAAGCCCAGGCTTCCCAAACATCAACAGTCTCCTCCCAATGCAGCGCAGCATATGCAATAACAAGTACGCAATCCGGAGGCGCAGTACGTACTTGTCTGCGGCAGGGTCGACGCTGTGATGCGACCAATTCCTCCAGCCTGCATTCTTCCCGACCCCCAATACCAATGGCGATGCCGCAACCCGTAGAGACCCAGAGAGAGAGAGAGGAAGGTGGTTCTGGGATGTGATTCTGGGATGTGTCGTTCTGTGCGCCTTCAATTCGTGGTCCTGCCCGTGCAAAACCCCGAGACAAGCTGTGTGTCTGTGCCGCATTCCTCCCAAACGAATGACAAGTGAATCATGATGGCGTGATCGTGGGGGGATTGGTACCAAGACATGGTGGGTATACATGAAAAGTGCTCTGGGTATATTTTCGAAAACGAGAGGACTTGTAAGCGCCTAATGCGAAACGCGGCCGAGGAATGCTCAGCAGACGCCGCAGTGCTACAATGACGGGGAAGGGTAGGGCAGAGTCCAGTCCATGCAGGCTATCCGTACGTGATGAAAAGTCTCAGGAGCCATTGTCAGTCAGCCTTGCATGCGTGGGGCGACGGTGCAAGGTGGGAAGAAACGGGTGAGACACGGGTCGAATGTCAGGTGTCCCGGGCGACGGACAGAGGCTAGTATAGCCGTAAACGTGTCGTCGTCGTCTCAAGCTTGTAGCAGCACCGGAAATCCAGGCAATCGAGGTTGTGTTGTTGCTGGCCTCGTGGGAGTTCGTAGCTTGGTAAAAGGTCTGCCCGACTCTGGGCTAGTTGGGACACCGAGGACAGGCGTTACTGGCGCCGCAGTAGTCGTGGGTGCCAAAGTCCACCGACTTGCAGCAGTAGGTGCAGCATTGGTTGACAAGAGGCTGGTGCTCCTTGACGCACATGATGAATAGTGTTTGGCGATGTCGAGATGGTGATTGTGGGTTGTGGGTTGTGGGTTGTAAGAGTGGTGGGACAGGAGCAGGACGAACTGCTGTGTAAGAAAGAGTAGGAGGAGCAGGAGCAGTAAAGGTACGAAGTGGGATGGATGTTTGATAATTGACAGCTGGGTACAAGACGGTGTAAAATAGGGCAGGTTGTGAGGTCAATGTTGAGGCTTGCTGATGCTCTAAAGGTATGGATGATCCGAGGGGGAATCTAAGGTTTAAGTATTCGGCCAAGAGTAAAGGGTTGAGACTGACGATCCCTTCAGAAAAGGTTGGCAGCGGTCGTGGGATGAACGGGGACCAACTTTATGTGACCATGTCATTATTAGATGCACGGTTTGATAGAGACCGGGGGGTGACGAAAGCCCAGGGGGCTACTGGAGTGACAAAGGGGGTGAAGGAAAAAAAAACAATTCAGAGTACATGAAATGAAATGAGGTCGCTCGCCCAATCTCCATCGTTGCTGTTCCCTAGTGCACAGGCATCCGATAGGCAAAACCCGAGCGACTGGAGCAAGTATGGTTTGATCCTAATAATGCGGTGTGTGGCACCATCCATGACGGGTCACGAGCTCATGCTAAAGTAACCTTGAGAGAGTACCTGGGCCAGCTGGGTTAGGTAGGTACATACCGTACCACAGTAGTACCGTAACTAGTACGGATAACTAGTACAGAGCCCCGCGTGGAGACTGTCGCGGATCACCTACACCATGCCCAAGCCATCATGAGACGAACTCGGTACTTGTGGACTGGGCTGCCAGTACGGAGACTCCAGTACTCCAACCCAAGAGCTGTACACGGCAGAGTACTTGCCCAATCGTGCACTCACTCCTTCGGTGTCCAACTGCGCCTGTGCAATGCATTCTTAGTGAGGCAGTCCTGTGCGTTGCTGGGTGGAGGCTGTGCGTCCCCTGCATCGCCGCCTGCCTGCTGGCTGCTGCTGGCTGCCTTTTGCGCTTACAGTACAGTACACAGTAGATGCGTGCACGCCCCGAGATAGGTAGGTACGAAGGAGCACCCAAGAAGTAGTCTGTTGTTACTCGATAGAAAGCGTTAGCTTACAGCACAATTCGGGAAATGGGCGTCGCCGGCGAATATGTGCTCACACTGCAAACACCCTATTTTTGTTGTTCGCAGTTTCGGGTTGCTTCGACGTCGAGGATGCCCTTGCTTAGCATTAGGTTTGCTCCGTCGTCGTTGTCATCCGACATGTCATCGATTTGTTTCAAGCAACGCAACATGCACGCGTATCACCAGATACGTTATGCTAGCAAATCTGCACGTAGCGTTACCAAGCACGTCAAAGAGCGGCCAGGTTCGAGGCGACCACAAGGCAACCTCACGATATGCATACACAGACAGTACGTACGGGCGAAGGGGAGGGGGGAACGGGGGGGGGAAAGCTGCAGACTGAGCGGCACATCTCATGGTGCCAGATAACGGACGACTAATAACCCCGAGTCACACTATGGCGGAGTCTACAGCAACCAGCCGGAGTCGGATGTGTCGGAGAGACAGTGGTCATGAGATGACTATCGAGTATACACACCTGCGAGCTTTCACAACCTGTGAATCATGGCTCCGTCCACTACTGTGTAACTTATCACGTAGTTGACGCTATGAAGCATGACACACGCGACCGTTGGGAAGTAGGCTGTACTTTCCCTACCAAGTAACTATGTAACTATTACCGTTAGTTAGTACCGTAGGGCAAACTCAAGTGGACAAAGCCCGGGCGTTCCCTCAGCACGTGGGTCGCTAACTAACTGTACGTACTAACTAACTACGGTAGTACTGTGTAGTTACTACGGACTAGTGGTGCCCCGTATTAGCGGTACGAACTAAGAGCATGGTGGACCAAACGGTCGGTCGGGGCCGCTCGCTGCATGATGATGAAAGGCGCCCCTTGGAATATTCTACCTCGTTTCGCTTTCTTCTCTGGTGACCGGCTTGGCTCGGTTATACCGGTAACAACCTTGCCACGTTGTGACACAACAACTCGTAACGTTGCTCCGTACGGAGCACTTTGCCTCGCACTTCGGTAACGTTAGCCTCCATCGTTTGGTTGACAGAACCAGCTGCCGAAACTACCGCCAACAATCGCCATTGCGATCAGCAAAGATCGTCCTCGGGCAAATTCGGCGCTTGTCTGAGGCGGCACTGGGTAGTTACTTCGTATGCGGACGTCGAGAGCAAGACGCAACCGCTGTGCGGAGTACGTTACTTACTGTGTGTTCACTCAGCTCAGCTAGTTAACGTAACTAACTAGTTACCACCCAGTGGGAAGGACGCCCATCCAGCGCATGCCGGTTCGTTGGCCGAATGCCTGCAAGCCTTCAACAGACCGAGCGAGTTTCATACGCCACGCCAATTGCTCGGCCAGCCACTGGAATGCAGGATCTTCGTCCCTGGTCTCGGCGCCCCGTCTTCAGCACAGTCCGTAGTCGCATGGTGAAAACACTGGTACAGAGGCCCCTTGGGTATGAAGATCTGATTACTCCGTACCGATCACCGAGTCAGTCCAGACAGCATCTCGGCCGCAACCGTCGGCCATGGTCTCCTTGGCGTAGCGCCCTGCGCTCCCGGTCGCCCAACTTTCCAAGTGTGCAAGAGAAGAGGGACGAATTGGCTCCCGACCCAGCGGCATGCGTTCCATGTCTGACTGCGTTAATTTACGTGTGATTGGCAGCGACAGGATCCAATGCCGTCTCTCCGCGTTGCCGCCCGTCGTCGGGCTGACAAGTCCTCATCACTCCCTTGGAGTCTTCTTGGACACACCACACTTTCGGGTGTAGCCGCGCCTTCGGCCTCGGAGCTCTGATTGGGCGCCGCGAACTCGAGGTCGTGAGCGGCGGGCGTCACTTCGGCGGTGAACAAAGGACGAGTGAGGCATACCGGTTTCATGGAGAGTGAGGCCTTCTGGCAAAAGTCAAATCAAATCAGACCTGGGAATCGAGCGGAACGCGACATGCACATGCTGTGTTACGACGAACCTTGAAGGCAACCGCCCAATCCGATGCTAGCTACTAAGTTATGGAGTACAAAGGTAAACGCGATGCCCGCTGCTTGACTTGAATGGCCCAATAGTTCGTCCCTCGACTGACTAGGTACCAGACCGTCCGGCCCCCTTATTCGTAGACGGAACCGCGCTGCATATCTGCACGCATCACTTGCTTATGTATGCAAGGTATCTAACTACCGGTATGTATCTGTTCCATCCCCCTTGCATCCTTGCAACACATCTTGCAGCAAAGGGGGATGCGCATTTGCAAGTCGCATCACCGCCAAGCCCGCCTGACATTGCTCGGTGAACCAAGACACGCGAGATGGACCTGCCCATCAGGGTAGTTAGCCAACTTGCTGTTGGAGCACCCCGTAGGATTCACGTTTCTTATTCTTGCCATGACACACATACCCAGTAATCATGCCATGCCGCCCATTATACCAGTATCTCGGACCTCTCGGTGTCGAGAATGGCCAACGACTGATGCCCGATATAGCCGGGCCCAGCTCATGCTTACCGGTATAGGAGAGAGGGAACCACAATGACCGCTGTGATGCCGTTGTAAAGTAGTATACGCCGTCGAGCTCAGCCCCACTCAGAACCTGTCGAACAGCGTTGATCCCAGCCTGGAGAATATTGCCTTTGTTTCATGGAAAAAGAGGCAACGTACGGAGTATGGAGTACACAGTACTTGGCCCCGGGTTTGTTCTTACCGGCCCACCCACCACACCTGGCAGGCTGGCACCACCGTGAACCCTTTACTGTGTACCAAGTAGGTCCGGAGTACGGATAACTACCTACGTTGAGGGGAGAGAGGCTTGGGTGTGTACGGATTCAAAGAGCGGATGGGCAGTGCTGGGGACACTAACAAGTCCTGGCGCTCTATTTTTGGGATTGGCACAACTCACCGAAATGTCGATCGTCTTTCTTCGTTGCAGGGGCGGAACGCGTTCGAGAAGACATCTGCCGCTGCGAAATCTCCGGCACAACCCGTTCAGGCCCGTTTCCTACCTACCGGCCAACGAGTTTGTTTGGAAACACATCGCCAAGGTGACAAGGTGACAAGGTGACAGGACAGGCACAAGCCTGTCGACTTCTCCCCGCTTTCTTCCCTCCTCGTGACATCATCATGAACGTATTACGAAGCGAGTTGTCGCTCACACAAGGGAGGAAGGAGCTCGGGGGATCACAAGGCTTTTTTCTTCTTCTTATGATGCTGTCTAGACAGTACTACCCTTCTTCTTCTTCGTCCTTCCATACAACGGAACGGATGTGTGGTCACTGGCAACGTTGGCTTACCGTTCCCACCCGCCCGGAAACACGACCACGAGGCATGCACGTACGTTACATGGTGGTGGGTGAGTCGAAGATGGAGACGAGCCTATCAGGTGGGAACCAATGCAAGGAGCTTCCTTCCGAATCCAGCTGCCCCAGACAGACCAAGTAACCAGTTACGACACTTGACAAAGTTCGTCAAGTCGTCGTAAGGAGGAGGAGGTCCCCCGTCATCTCGGGCGACAGGACAGAGTCGAGTCGTGTCGTGTCGTCTTCTGATAGGCGCGCGCCCCCCAGCGAAAGCTCGTCGCCATCGCGATAATCACCTCGCCTCCTTCCGCTTGTGTACGCACAACGTCGAAACTGAAACGACCAAGACGGGGCGGGTTCTGTATGGCCCTGGTCGCGCGTACAGCAGTTGTCCAGCACGACTCGCGCATCCAACTAGTTACGAACGTTGGGGCATAGTGTGTCAAGTGGACAAAGATGTCGTGCTCCACGTGGGAAATTGTATATCCCCAACTAGAGGTACCGCGACGACGAGGTCTTCATACGCTCGCTCATCGGTGCGTGATTTCTTTTACGTCAGGCTCCCCGTGTTGCCCACGCCAGCAAGCAGTACCTATGGGGCAACACGCTCTCCTCCGACTCGACGGAATCATGCAACTGCATTGGTCTTCACACCCTCCTTCTCGCTTCCCCTTTGGGCCGATCGAAAGTGGCCAAAAATCACATGCAATCAATCCACACTCACGAAGAAACCACCCACTCACACACGGGTTGCTTCTCGGCCGAATGTGCTGTTCGAGTTCGCTAAACGAACGATCGACGACCTCGTGACCGAGCAGCATGGTGAGCCTTGATCACGTTGTGTCTTTCGGACGCGGCCCAATAGGTCCTTCTCCGTGCCTGATTTGCACACTTCGCCCTTGCCCTGGATGGCCAGGAGCCGAGACGGCGGTGGGCCATCGGATGGTGATTCTCGGGATCATCTCGCGATTCGTCGTCACATGCCATATCTGAGCAAGAGGCGCCAGCTAGCATTGTTGACAACCCATGTTCAAATTTGGAACGGAGAGCAGGCAACTACTGCTCGGGTCTACATACCGCTCGAGTAACTTCCATCTCCCTCTATGCATAACCAAATCAGACCCCCTTTCACCCCATCGTAGCACCATGTACTCTAGGTTTGCCACTTCCGAGGCCCCGCCGCCGTTGTCTGCATGCGGCCGAGTCACCACCTATTTCTCTTTCTCGAAGACCGAGTATAGACTGCCCACATACGGCGTCACCTCTACGACGTACTCGTCTCCCTCTTTCAGGTACGAAGGTGGCTTCTTACCGAAGCCCACACCAGCCGGCGTTCCTGTGAGGATACACGTACCAGGCAACAGCGTCGTGCCCTGCGACAAGAAGCTGACGAGCTTGGCACAGTCGAAGATCATGTCACTGTGGGCAGAGTCAGCATGTTATCCCGAGGGGCGTGCACACAAGCACCCAATACCAAGACTTACTCAAGGCTCGATTCCTGCGCGACCTCGCCGTTCTTCAGGCCGCGAATGGTAAAGGTGCTGGGGTCGGCAACGACGGCGGCTGACACAAGGGCCGGGCCCATGGGACACGAGCCGTCGAAGCCCTTGGAGTAGCAAGCCTGCGTCTGGGCCAACTGGGCCTGACGGCTCGACACATCGTTGGCGGCCGTGTAGCCGAGCACGTAGCTCAGCGCGTCGGCCTCGCTCACGTTCTTGGCCGTCTTGCCGATGACGATGACGAGCTCACTCTCGTAGTCGGCGCAGTCGTCCGCCAGGGTGTGCTTGGGGATGACAGTCGGGGCGGGCCAAGGGTCGGCGAGCGCCGTCGCTGGTTTACTGCAGTGAATCACAACTCGGTCAGTCTCGGCTTGATCTTTGGTAGTGGGTGGTGGAGCTGCCCATCTGGCATGCAAGCAAGCGGCCCCTTACATGAACATCATCGGTACGGTGGGCAGCTGCATGTTCGCCTCCTTGGCGTGGTTCACATAGTTCAAGCCGATACATCGGATCGACCCTGCTTCCGAAGCACTCAGTGGCGACAGGATGCGGTCAATGACCTCGACCCTGTCAGTCAGCGAGCCCGGGTCTAGCGCCGAGCTGCCGCTGAAGACCTTGACCCGGACCTCCTCGCCGTTGCGAACAGCCTTGCCGACGTCGACGTTGCTGTCGACGGGCTGGCCGATGAGGATCGACCCCCCGCTCCCCTTGGGGACAAACCGGACAAGTCCTGGGGTACGTTGTCAGCGTCTCACTGGTTCATGGTTCACCACCTGGCAAAGAGGCCCGCTCACGTTCAAAAGACATGGTCTCGAAGGGTGGCTGGCTAGGTGAATGGCTAGGTAACTGGCTAGGTGACTGACTGGCTTTGCCACTTAGGGTTGTCGTAAGACGATTTGAATGACTCGAGAGGATGCTGGACCAATTCGTCGGGTCAGGAGTAACTAAGTAACTTGGAGGACAAGCGCACGGGTGAGTCCGCAGAGTCCGCAGAGTCCAAGCCTGGGGAGGGGGGCCTAAGCGGGTGTTTTTCTACAACCCGAGAAACTCGATCGAGCCCGGCCACCGGAAAGTGGGTGGACGCAAACGGGCAGTCAATCACAATCACGCACTCTCCGAAAATGTCGTCAGATGGGTACAGAACCCCACATGAGTTGTCTGAGCAGCGACTACCCCGCGTTTGCTCATCTAACCTAACAGTTAACTAGTTAACGTTAACTCGTAACTTACTCCCGTACCCATCTCCCGGATGATGCCGTGAGGCCGGCTAACATTTCAGTGGCTGCGCTGCGGTGAACAACCGAATCCGTGTTGCAACAACAACTCCAACAACAGGCGCTGCGCAGGTCTTCCTTCACACGACAATGTACGTTAACAGGCACTTGTCGCTATACTGTGCTACGGATACACAGTAAGTACATTGTATGCCTACCGAGTTGCCTCTGCGGATCGTTCCAAAGCCATGGTCATTCCGACCGCTCGCTCAGACTCTCCGAGTCTCTTGGAGTCTTGGAGTCTAGACTGCATAACTCGACTTGGCCCCCTCATCCTGGACGCCCGTCCCAAAGATGGTGTCTATCCTCGCCTTCCTGTCCCACACAATGGCCCCGTCGCTCTTCCGCTTAAAGTACAGAATCCTGTGCTGCGGAATAAACTCCTCGTCCGTCTGCTCCAGCTTCCAAAAGTCGAGTGCCCTCTCCATGGCACCCAAGAACCTGTCCAGATAGCCCACGATATAGTCGCTGCTGTCCATGCCGGGATCCCATCGGAGACGATTGATGACGTCGGCCGATGCCCGAAACTTCCCTTCGTAAGCCGGTCCCTGCTCTGTAATCTTGCAAGTTTTTTTCGACTTGAACTTTCGTCTCGCTGCCGCCTCGCTCTCATCCTCGGCCTCGTCCTCGAGCTCTTCTTCCTCTTCTTCCGAGTCAGAGTCAGAGTCGTACTCCCCAGGGGTGTACTCTCCCCACTCGCGAACATCCAGTTCAAGGTTTCCGAGATCCGTCTGTTTAGCCACCGAGGCGCTCATCCAGCATGAGCTCGAGTCGAAGTACTTTTCATCCCCACGAATTTGGTCTTCAAACTTCTGGAGGACCGTGTGCAGAGAACCGAGGGTGACTTTCACATCGTCCTTTGACATGACCATCTCCTCCGCCGTCTCCCATCTGTCCAAGCCAATCAGGTAGTAACCCTGGTAGTCAGTCTCGCTGTCGATGCGATCAGTGCCGACGAAGCGAGCAGGCCATATCCTTGCATGGATGTCGGGCAGACGTCGATTGATATCTGCCAACGAGTCAGTCTATTGGTTCGTATCCGTATAGCAATACTACATACAGTACAACAGGAGGGGGGGGACTTACCAACAAGAAGCATGACACATCGTGACTCGAGCCACCCTACAAACTGGCTCCCCTTGGACAGCGACCCACCCCAAAATTGGATGTCGATCTTGACGTAACTTTTATAAGTCTTGAGGAAATCCATCGCCCCATCGCTGGTGCCATGCTCTCCCAGAAACTGTGACCAAGTCGGCCCCTTTTCAGAGAGCAGGGTCTCCGCACGTTTAAACTCCCCGCTTATAGTCCTGACAGAAGGCATCGAGGCTGCGAGGGCCGTATTGAGACTGGGACCGTGGTAACCCAGAATGACCATGGGCTCTCTGGCGGTTCTCACGTAGCGTAGCCTTTTGTGGAAGTACGGGTCGAAAACCATCTGGTTCTTCCAGTCAAAGTTGGCATAGTGATGGAAGAAGGTGGCCAGGAGAGTCGGTACCGAAACCACAGAGCCATCCCGAGTGAGGAGTTTGCAGATTCTCGAGAGGAGGATGGAGATCTGGATACCGTTCAGATAGCCAAACTTTCCTGCATAGATGCCGCGTCGTTTTGCCCATGTCTTGATGACCCGGTATGCTAGCTTAAAGGCAGCAAAATCGGGGATGGTTTGTCGAAGGTAGAACAAATCTCGGACTGGTTTGAGTTTCGCAAGGGTCTTCATGGGCAACGAAAAGGTTGGATCGTGGGGTGAGAGGGACATTGCGCGTGGCCACGTTTCTGCAATCCACGTCGAGGGGCAGTACTGCAGATCCATCTTGATGCCGCCGACTTCGATCTCGAGCATTGTGCCCGAATGTGCGCGGACGCGTCTCAGCAGCCGGACGTCTCGGGAAGCAGCTTTCCGCAGACGTTGGCTGGCCAGGGCGAAGAAGACCTTGGAGCTGATGGGTCCGATGCAGAGACAGTCGATATCCGACGCCCCGGTCCACACGCCCAGCCCGTACGATCCGACGGGAACGACGACCAGAGAGAGCGTGGGACGTCCCGAGCTCGCGTCTTCCTCGCCGTCCCTCTCGAGAAGGACAGAGCGCAGCACGTCCAGAGCTCGTTGTCGCTTGGCGGCGTCTTCCCCCGAAGGGAAGACGTCCCGTTCCGCGAGCGCGCTCTTGATGTCCGATGTGTCGGCGAGGTGACCAGGGGCGTCGACTCGCTGGACCGGTACAAGGAGTTTGGACATGTCATCCGATGTCTCGTCCGGTGTCCCGGTGACGAGCCTGAGAATGCATCTGATGCCCCAGTGGTCGCTACCATACGAAGTTCGGACCGGCCTTGTCGTCGCCGCGGCGGCGGCGGCGTTGCCAGCGTCGGGATGGTCATCAAGCGCAGCAGCGGCCTGTCCGAAGAGGTTGAAAGCGGCCACGGCGAAGAACCCGGTGTCTTTTACGAGAATCCTGTCGTAGCGTTGTGGTCGGTTGTTGAACCCGCTGCCGACAATCTCCGCAGCGAGATCGTTGGATGTAGGGTCAAAGGTCGCGCCGCCTTCGCCTTCAAACTCGCCTGCCTCTGTCGGCTGCGAGGGATCCAGTTTCGAGCGCGTCACGACGAGGTTATCCACGCGAGCGGTCATCCAGGTGTCTAGAAGACCTGCCTCGGTCAGCATACTCTCCATTCGTGCGAGGCAGCTTGCGCTCTGTGGTGAGATGGCCTTCTTCTTGAGCGCGGCCTCGATGGTGTAGGCGCTGGTGGTTATGTTGAAGTCTCCGGCCAGCACCCATGGGTTCCCAGGGTAGTTGACACTTAGATGGTCGAGGACAGCCCGTACTTCGGTCTTCTTGGCGGCCACGGATCCATCGGTCAGGCCGCAGGTCAAGTGTACTGTCGCAAGTATCAGGGGGACCCGGGTCCCCTCTCGGTCCTTGACCAGATCGTGGAATTGCAGCACCACGGTGCCTTTGTGTTTGCGTTTGAATGAGACCCAGCTCCAGCTGAATGACCACTTGCTGAGCACGACTACATTGAGATGACTCGGAAGAGGGTCCACGTCAGACTGGTCAGGCGGCCCGCAGGTTGTAAATGGGTAATGTGCCCGTATGCCTTCGTTTTTGAGGAGGTAGCAGAGAAAGTCGTCAGTGACCTCTTCCAAGACGAGCACATCCGATAGAGCCGACTTTTCCAGAATGTTGTCGATGAGTATTGGGTATCTGGTGTTGGAGGGTGGGTAATTGAATTCCGCCAGCACGTTGTAGCTGCCAATCCGCAGATACTCGGTCACAGGTTGCAAGTCGTCCCGCGTCTCGTCTCGTATAAATAGCTCCCAGGTGCCGGTTGCTGGCGAGTAACGGTAGGGACTTTGACGGAGAGGCCCGGTGTCTGCCACGGGATCTTCACCGTTGGCGCATGAGCTCTCACTCTTCCGGGTGTCGTTGAACGACTGCGGAGGTGAGAGCCGTCTGACGGAGAAATCTTTCAGACTGATCGTCCCCCATAGCTTCATTTCGCTGGAAACATGGCCGCCGATTTGCGCCCTCTCGCGAACCAGTATGCTTAATTCTTCGACGTCCCAACTGACTGCAGGTAACAAGCTAGCCTTGTGCAGAAGGAATCTGTGCTGGGATGACGCCGTGTCCTCGCTCTGGCCAATGGACATGTGCATTTGATAACTGCTCTCGGGCTGTCCAAGAGACTTGAGGATATCCCTCCTTAGGCTCTGCAGTTTGGAGGTGTGAGCCTCGTTGCAGTCGCTAATGAAAACGGTGTTGTCATGGCGGTGGGTGAATACACCAGCAGCATCCAAGGATATGCTCAGCGTGTCGTGACACCGAGTGACGTTTGAGCTTATCAGTTGTGCTGCGTTGGGGAGGCTCTCGACGCTGGCGAACGGGTATAAGAGATTGACATGCGGGGGCCACTTCCCATGCGACTTGTCGTAGAGCGCTCGCAGTCTGTCGATGGACGGCCAGAGGTGCTTTGGAGGGATGATACACAGGGCCGTGTCATGAGAGCCGACTGCGATGACGGATTCGGCCATGAGAATGAGTTTGTCGGGTCTTGCTCCCCTATATTTTGGGATTTTGAGATGGTGGAAATTGGAATGCTCGGGTCTAAGACTCTGAGCTGCTAACACTGCGATGCGAGACTGAACGACACACTGGGGGTTTCTGATGGGATGGTCAAGAACAAATAAAGTAACTATAGGCTGGTACGACGTCCTATTATACAAGTAACAAATACCTACCTCTCAAACTTGGCGATGGATATAGGTTGCCTGCGACCAATCATGTTAAACGGAGCGAGCTGTGTCTGTCTGTTCTGGGCACCTAGTTGGTTGGGACTGTGGCTGAGCTGAGCTGGTGACTCCGCGTGAACAGTGCCGTACAATTTCATGCTGAGCCACTATGATTCATTCTGGTGCCAAGTATCCGTAGTCGTGCACCGCAGACTCGCATTGATGATCGTGAGGGCGCCCTGCGGAGTAGCGAGGTGGTCCATGAGTCACTCGAAACTCGTGCCGGCAACAAGACACCCATGCCCAACATGTGTTTTTTGCAGCAAGAAACAAGCTAGTTAGTTAACTAGATGGAGGGAGAAAGAAGCGTGAAATCGGGACACGGGACACAGGACACAGGACACAGGACACTGAAATTGTTATCCGCAGTCACAAGTGGATCCGAACTACGGTACGTACCCTGCGAGCATGTTTGTGCGTGCACTGGGGAATTCGGCAGCAACTGGCCGGCCATAGCTGTGACGGCACGGTGTACATTGTACGGATTACGCAGGCCAGGATAGGAACATGCACCCCTCATCATCGGGCATTGGATGGGAAATGTAACGATTACATGTACGAATTGATGGCTGTCGAAAGATACATAAAAGACCCAAAAAGCAATGCATGCTACAAAAGAACGAATTTCTGGCTCCCCCCTCGAGGCTCGAGCCAGATCTGACATTCTCATCTCCACTCTGGGACTCTCCTATACAGCCACGGAACCAGCGCGATCATCATGATGCCCGCTGGCCCTGCCCTCCCTGCTGCCATTCCTGACCTTGGGCGTTC
Source organism: Arthrinium puccinioides (assembly GCA_022414665.1). Classification (NCBI taxonomy): domain Eukaryota; kingdom Fungi; phylum Ascomycota; class Sordariomycetes; order Amphisphaeriales; family Apiosporaceae; genus Arthrinium; species Arthrinium puccinioides. The sequence goes on from JAIUNF010000004.1 coordinate 1,579,670, forward strand.
GACAGTTCCGCGCCGTTCTCAGCTCGAATGCCGTAGCTCGGATATCCGGGATCCGACGTGAGCTTGAGAGCCTCACCGGCACCCGCCGCCTGTCCGATGGACTTTTTCAGAGAAAAGATGAACGCGACCGCGCGGATAATCTCTCGGGGGTCCAGGATCATGACGAAGCCCTTGAGTCCCAATGGACCTCCCTGGTAATGGGCCTCGTTGTCCGCACCCTCGCCTACGTTGTAAGAAGACAGCTTGTACGGCGTCACGCTGTAGGCGAAGTGAAAGAACACGGCGAACAGGACGAGCTCCACCTCGATGATGAGGAGCGGGATCCCGACGTTCAAGTCCGTGTAGCTCAGCGTGGCCGTGGGTTGCAGGGGAGACGGGTTGAGAGAACCGAGGATCCAGTAGGCAATCTGAAGCGCCATGTTAGTCAATCACCTTGATCCGGTGTCGCATCGACTCTTTGGGGGATTCGACATACCTGTTGCAGAAATTGCAGTGCCACCAGAGTCTTCAATGCAAACAGCTTGGGCAAAGCCCGGTATGGCTTCAGCTCCACCTTCAGCTTCATCGTCAAGCCGACCGCGTACGTAACCGCCCAACCGACCGACGTCTTGGAGATGATATTCAGCCAGATGTAGGCAAAGTGCACCGAGCTGCTGCTGTTGCAGTACACGCCGGACGCCTGAGTAAGATCGGTGAAGATGGCGACCAGCGGTATGACGACGGGAAGTTGGAAGACGATGAGCCACACCTTCCAGTACATCTTGAGGGAGTTGGCAAGCGGCGGCTCGGTATCCAGTCGGCTGCGGAGGACCATGATTGGTGCCAGGAACGTTTCGCGGTGGTCATCCACGGGAACGGGTGGCCTCGCGGAGGAGGCCAGATATCTGCAGACGAGGAGGAAGAAGTTGCTGAGGGCAAAGGCCTGCGACACCTCGAGCCAGGGCTGCAAGTAGATGTAGGTGGATGGTTTGTAGATGCATATCCAAGAGCCGATGGCATATATCGGAATGAAGGCGCATATTCGCATAATACTATTAGTGGGGGATAGAGGGTCAGTAACGGCCCTTTACAACTCATTCGCGCGCGTGTGTGTGTGCCGCTGCTCGCGTAGCTTGTGCGGACGCTCATTTTTTCGACTTGGATCAAATGAAATGGGAGTTGAGGACTTACGGCATCTGCTCAACCGGCTTACTCAAGCTTGTTGCATGGCGAAAGATGAGCGCCAGCCCAGTCAGGGCCGAGACGAGGGCGCACAATCCCGAAACCACAATGTTGACCTCGTGGAACTGATATGAGCCGACAACCGGTGTTGTCGTCGCTGATGGAGAGCATGTCAGTTCACAAGAGGTTCCGAGAACATCGCTTCAGTCTTTTGCGACAAACAGCTGTGAACTTACTCAGCTCGTATGGCTTGGCGTCACAGACACTGCTGCCCGAATCCGAGCGTCTCCAGTAAGAATGCTCCATGGTTGTTGCGGTTTCCCTTCGGTGTGCTACTGTTTGAGTAGGTCGGCAAAGGCCGTGATTCGAGCGCTGCTCTGAAGGGAATGGAGTGGGTGGGTGGGTGGTTCAGAGCAGAAAGCCTGCACTGGGGCTACCGTGTGTGTATATATAACAGCCTCCGCCATGGCAATATCGAAGCAAGTACGGTTCAAGATCGACATCTACCCTGGTACTATCGCTTTCGGGGAATCTCAGGGCCCCAAGGTTTCCCGGAATCGTTTCATTGCGTGCCATCCACCATCACCAACGACTCGCCGTTGCGGTGAGCCAAAGGCCGAACCCTTGCCAGGCGCAGCACAACGAGCGCAACGAGCGCAACGAGTCGTCCCCTGTCGCGGTCGAGTATGGGGTAACCCGTCCAAACCAGGAAGACATGACATCCGTTTGGCGCACAGCGTTGCCGTCGCTTCCTTCGTAGGCCTGTCGTCTGAAGGGTTCTTCGCGCTCAACCTCGTGCGCTGACTCGTACTCCATGACGGATAGGATGTCAGGCAGTCAAGCTCCGATCCACAAAGCTTGTGTATGCCTGGGATCAGGCCACGGAATGTCGCGTCAGCCCTCGTCAGCCCTGCTAGCTGGCGATCACCACTGCCTCTCTGCGCAGTTGGTGATTTCGCACGATACCCTTTAGGGGATAAGGGGGTAGCATTGGATGGAAATTAGTCGAACTCTAAATCCCTCTCGCTCTCGGGTTCGGAAAGAGTGGCCAATGAATGGCTGTTCAATCGACGGACCCTCTTTTTCGTTATCGCAAGTTCGAGCAACTTTACTCCATACGTTTCATTCGTGAGAGGTGATATATCGGACCTATGCGGCCATTTCTGACGAAACCAGACATCGAACTGCTGCATGGCGGCCTCCTCTGCTGCTCGGAACCCTCGACGATGATGGGCCCATTGAGAGAGACTCATGTTACGCAACTCGCCGTTTCAGGCCATGTTCTGTCGACATTGACAGGCTCGGCCGTCTTTTCATCGCCTCTCTGTTGTGGACGCTGTCACGACAAATTGCAATCTTTCAACCATTGCCGGGCCTGCTAGTGCTGTGGACTCGGAGTCCATTCTTATGCATTTCTGGCCCAGGCTCAAACCTGATCGACGACCGCATGCGAAACTTTCGTCATCATGAGCTCGCCAATAACTCCACGGAAGCCATCTTCAGATATTGCAGGTCTCCGAGACTGAAGTCGTCATCTGGCAAAGGAAGCGAAGATCTCAGCCATACCAGCCTCGAAAATGCGCGGTGGTCTACGCACACAGAAGCAACTAACAGATAGCAGATACCAGACATGAGACAGCGCTGCAAGCCCGCAACATGATTATCTCTCATCTTTTACCGAATGTGTCCATTCAGCTTAATACCAGGAGTCGCCGCCTCAGCTAGAGTATAGGAAACCCGCGAAAACCCCTCCTTTACCCACCGACAGCCTTGACAAACCAGGGTCCACGCATCGGACGTTTCACCGGGACCTTGACCAAGCTTATAAAGCTCGTGCCATTCTGCTCAGTATATCACTCGACTCCAGTATACTTGAAACGACAGTCTCGTCTTCGCCAGTCTGTCGATATTTGACTATCGCAGAGAAGCCAGCACTGGGGGCAAACACCTTTGCTCTCGCAGGAACATCCGCGCCCTCTGACTTTCGAGACAGAAAGATCGTCGTTCCTGAGATATCTTCGGAGCAACCGGCCTGCAATCAGTCTACCCCGAGCATGCGACTCGTCAGTTGTGTAGTCCGGCCCTGAAGTTCGACGCACTTCATAGAATGCGTGCCATGCTATGCCTTGGGGTCACAAGGGCCCTTCACAAGACCAAAGTCGCAAGGTCGGCTCACGACGGGGGCTGATGGCGGCAGGATCCTGGAGCAAAACTGGCGCTTGCAATTGGTACATGGTATGCCGTGGTCTTTGCACCTCGTAGAGGCCTGCCGGTTTGTCGGACAGCAGAAGCCTTGAGGTTGCTTCCTACCCGACGCACGAGTTCGTATAATCGACTTGCCTCTTCGTACGATGCCGCTTTCATCGCATGAAGATGAAGACTGATTCTTACACATTTCGTAACCAATATTCGCAGCATATGTCGAATCGAAACAGAAACAAGGCCCCTCATTTGGCCACGAGAGGATTCCGTATAATGCGGCAAACAGAGTGAAAGAGCAGGTGCACGCGTACGCTGCATGACCATCTGCCCTGTCAGAGGTGCCGGGGGTCCTGAGGGTTCGTCAGGGATGGATATTCCATGAATACGTCCGCATGAGGGTTTGGAAATATTTTGTCGAGACCGTTGATGGAAGCTTTTGTGATATATTCGACCGTCTTGGATTTCGAAAGACTCCCTTGAACATTCAGAAGCGGCCGTCTTTCTTGTGACCACGTTGGCACTCTTTGCCAACTCTGTATAGTATTGTGTGATGCACCTGGGTGAGAGAGGTCCGGGCAAGGAGCCGTCACGATGCTGAATGGGGCCTTTGTGTCCTTACTCCACGCGGTGCTTCCACCGTGTAGATATACCTGAGCCACCCGCATTCACAGCCACCTGATGATGGAATGTCCTGCAAGTCGTTGATGGTGTAAAATGAGGCTCATTGTCCTGCTGGGTGACCCATGGTATTCTACTAAGCGCGACGTCTTGGTTAAACGGTCAAGTTAAGCCCAAGCATGGAGGACCTTGGTTGGATCAGGCCAGCTGTGAAGCTTAAATGTTTATTCTCCAACTTGATCTTAGGAACTATACTTAGTAATAAATACTTAGTAATACAACAATGTTGGGGATAGAATGGGAATGGAAGCTCCGACGCCGCCACATCTCACTCATCCAACCCTACTTGCAGATGTGGCTTGCGCGATTAGATAAGTCGCCGAGCCCCCCCCACCGTGGCCATCCAACGTCCTCGGAGCTCCTTACCCGATCCACCACAAGGTGAGTGCGTGTTGACCTGGGAAAGGCCACGATCTCTGTTTGGCATATCTTGAAAGTAACGCTGCTTATTAGTACACTGTATCGGATACTCCTTATTTCAACCACAAGACTCGTGTGAAAGGCTCGGTCCCGGGCCCACAACCCTGTCAAATCTTTTCTCGAGCGCTGGATGCTCGTCTCAGTGGTCTCACACTCACAGAGTCACAGCCACAATGACCGAAATCGTAATGAGCCAGACGCCGCCCATCCTTCACGGGCCATCCGACAAGGAGAAGAAGTATGACCGACAGCTGCGCCTGTGGGCAGCCAGTGGCCAGGCCGCCCTCGAAAATGCCCATCTGTTGCTTGTGAACTCTGGCTGCGGTACCGTCGGCGTGGAGACCCTGAAGAACCTCGTGTTACCCGGTATAGTCAACCCAATCCTATAAGAGTTAGCAAACAATGCTAACGCTGAGCAGGCATCGGAAAGTTCACCATAGTCGACGAAGCTATCGTAAAAGAAGCCGACCTTGGCGTCAACTTCTTTTTGGATGAAGACAGCCTCGGTAAACCGCGTTCGCAGTGCTGCACGCAGCTTCTGCAGGAGCTGAATCCGGACGTGGAGGGTGACTGGTTACCAAAGAATCAGGTCAGAATGAGATCAGAATCGTTTGGCGTGTCGATGATTCTTGCTGACATCAAGGAAGGAGCCGGTCGACCTCGATCAGATCCTGGGCGCATCACCAGTATACACGCTCATCCTGTATTCGATGCCTATCAAACCTCGAGACCTCGCAATACTGGAGGCGTATGGCCATGAACACAGCACTCCGCTCATTGCCATGCACTCGGCGGGCTTCTACTCCTATTTCCACATCAATCTTCCCGGGACATTCCCAATTGTCGACACACATCCCGAGGTAGAGAAGACAACAGAGCTCCGTCTGACGAACCCTTGGCCGGAGCTGAAGGAGTTCGCCAATGAGATGTGTGCAAACATGGACGCTCTCGACGATCATGATCACGGTCACATACCCTACGTCGTCATCTTACTGCACTACCTGGAGGCTTGGAAGGAAACCCACAACGGCACACTCCCAACAGAGTACAAGGCCAAGCTGGCCTTCCGAGAAATGGTGGCGAAGAGTGCAAGAACGAACAACGGCGAAGGGGGGAAGAAAACTTTGCCGAAGCGGTGGCGGCGGTCAACCGGAACATCAAAGAGACAAGACTCGAATCAACATTGGCCGATGTCTTTAACCACGAGTTGTCGAATGACGTAAGTTTTCCCCTTTCGGCGAGGCAGTGCTCTGTACTATCGGTTCCGCGCTGAGAAGTCCAGGTTGAGGCACGCTCAACATTCTGGAGGATCGCTAGGGCCATCAAGCGATTTCACGAGAAGCATGGGTGTCTTCCCCTGCCCGGTGGGCTGCCTGACATGAAGGCCAAGTCAGACGTCTACGTTAAGCTGCAAGGCCTTTACAAATCAAAGGCTCGCAAGGATGCCCAGGAGGTGCTGGAAATGGTGAAATCTAGTCCCGGTGGCGAGAGTGTCGATCCTGCGGAGGTCGATTTATTCTGCAAGAATGCCTCGTTCGTTAAATTGGTGAATGCAACGACGGAGAGCCGAGACCTCAAGGAGATCTTCGGTAAGTTCCTCCAAGGACTCTCGTGCCCTTTGCTTGGTCTTGGTGATGCTGACATGGACCCAAGAACAGGAAAAGGCCAACGATGGTTTTGCCGAGGCAACCATGATGCCTCTCTCGCTTCTGCCCATCTACTTTGCGCTTTCGGCGACGTCCCATGACGCCTCAGCCACCGGCGACGACATTAGGGCCACCGTTGGCAGTCAAGTTCCAGGGGCTGCCGACGATATGCGAGTCATGCAGGCTGTTGAAGAGGTTGCCCGAGCCGGAGGCGGCGAACTTCACAATATTTCCGCACTCACAGGAGGTATGGTTGCGCAGGAGGCCATCAAGATCATCACGAAGCAGTACGTACCTATCGACAACACGTGCATATTTGACGGCATCGCCAGCCGGTGCCAGGTATTGCGACTGTGAGAGTGGACCCCCGATGGAGATGGCGGCAAGGGAACGCACACATCTCATAGGATAGACGTCCGGCGCTCGTCGTCGCTCATCCGGACCAGACGTGGAGAACGTTGCAGGTAGTGGAGCCCTGTTGAAGAGTTCGGATGCTTGGCACGATATTGCCATGACACGTCCTCACACCATCTCCCGGCGTGCCCGTAGTGGACTGGAAATTTCCCCGGACCGCAGGCCCTTGCAGTAACCTCACTACTTAGTACCATCCAGACCTGCACGCTATCACTGGGGGGACTCTGGACCGCCGCAAAGGGTTGACAGACTAACTATTGCGGCCGATCTGCAGCTGGTCACGTTTCTTAATCGGTTGAATTCGGCTCATATGGGAATCATACTCTGCCATGTCGCGAGTGCGTCCGCTATACTCCGTACAAAATATTCGATCGTTCTGTGCAGTCTAGCGGATGCCACTTGTGGGAATTCCCGCTGAAGAAATATACCCAGAAAGTGTGTGCGTCCATCTATCTACTTCGTATACGCCATCGCAAAGTCTTGTCGTCCAGTACCTCGGCGGCGCTTCGGAAATTTGTGCCAGTAGATTCGTGGGTCTGGTGGCCAAGCCAGGAACCGTGAACCAGTGGAGTGATCTTTTTTTATCTAATCCGTAATCTATCAAGGTTTAGCCCACCCCTCGCCCATCGCTGCTGCTATGGTTCCTGTTGATGTGCAGCTTTCCCGTTTTGGGTAGGAGAGTAAGTTAGTCCAGTACAAAGCATTGATGCGTGTTGGTGGGCGGTAAGACATGCAATATGTGTTGTCCCGCTCGATGAAACGAGTACGTAGTAGTTGTCCTTGGTCCGAGAGGGTCCGCCCTGGTACCTCGTTTACCCCAACGCGGACCCCAGAACCGCCTTCTCTACATATTGGTTGGTGCTACAAGCGAGTGACGAACCCACCCTTCCTCCAGTCTTGTGCAGCCAGACGGTGGTTCAACCAAGTCGTGAGTAAGGAATGACTGGCTGACGCGAGACGCCTTGAGCCATGATCACCCGTGGCTTGACAGATGTCCGCTACGGTATCATGATGCCCGATGTCGCTTATTAGATTAGGTCTGCGTACGCGGGCTCCCAAAGAATTACCCTGCTGGTACAGTCAATAATCACCAGGTCAGCAGGCGCACCCTCGCTAAATAATGTCTGCGGTCTATACGCGCAGGGCTTCCCCATCTCGTCAGTCGAGTCATGAAGAGGGACGGGGCGGAGTTTGATTTAGGGATTTTCGGGAACGCAAGCGAGGCGCGAGGGTATTTACCACGACACGGTAATTGGGCACGTCAGTCCTCTGCCTGGCACGTGGGCTGGAACACGATCCAGTTGTCGGGAAGCGGGCGGCAATAAGGACCTGTCTAAGTCTACGTGACTCATTTTACTCCGTACGAGATCTCGTGTGGATGGATTGACGTGCCCCGCGTGGTCTTGACCTCTTTCGGCGACCAAGATGAAGTCGCGAGTAGGGCAGGCTACCAAATGTCTATTTCAGGCAAGGGTCTTGACTCGAGGGTCTTGAGTCGAGATCTAACCTAACGGCACGGCACAAGGCAAGATCCGCATAGAAGAAGCCTGTCCCGCCAAGGAATGTCACCACCGGCTCAAGATCGTGTCGCGGATGTTTGGCCACTCGCCTATCGCAAGTACATCGTCATCAATGATGCGTCAAGTTCAACAAGGCGTGGCTTATGAAGCTCGGAAGTGACAAACCAACGATGAGGACCCAGCTGAGCGGCTCGTGGAATCGTCTCGAGGGTGCCGGAAGGGAAGGCTTCTGTGTCAGAGTGGCTTCCTCGTAAGTTGTCTGTGCCTCCTCGTCACGATACTTTGTAGGCTCACTTTACTGTGTAGCAGTGCGGCCGGCCGGTCAGGCTTCTCGACGCCTTGCAAAGGTCGTTATGTCTAGGAGGGGCATCACCCCCCTATCTGCATAACGGTGCACTCCGTAGACCGACATTGCCATGTTGGCTATCCGAGAAAACCATGAAGTTTCTCTGCAACCAATAGGATGCGATGCTGGATGTGTGGGGAGAGCAGACAGAAGCCAAGGGCTGCGAAGGAGGAAAGGCAGGCCCGGTATCTCGAACCTCGGTACATGCAATACCGTCATGGCTGCGTGTATAAGTGGAACTGGGTGTGTGTATGTGTGTATGTGTGTGCGTACGTGTGTGTGTGTGTGTGTGTGTGTGTGTGTGTGTGTGTGTAGCCGAACATGCAGCATCGTGGGTGTCACCTGTTCGAGTTATGCACTCCGCACCCCAGATTGTTCCCACCTGACGGTGATGACACGCGAAGCTGACGAAGGCGGGGCAATAAAATACAGAAGTAGGTACGGATACAAGGCGCGGGGATCGAGGGACCGGTTGTTAGTAGGGAGGGAGGGCAAGTACCGGGAGCGGGACGGTCTATCATCATGAGAGGTCTGAGTAGTAACTAGTTAGTAAGAAAGTATCGGAGCTGAAGCGCAGGGTTTCCGGGACATGACGACCAGGGAGTGGTTATTTCAATTTGTATTGGCGCGTTTCAAAGAGAGCATCTCGAGCCACCACTCAGATTAGATTGACGCACGCAACGCATCGCATCGCATGGCTGTCGGGATCGCCTGCGGTGCAGATGGGGGCGATTGGGACAGGGATTTTCGGCTCATTGTGGCTTCGCTTATAGAGACGATGCATGTCTCTCTCCCAGGCGTTGGCACCTGTTGGGCGGGGGCTTGTCGATTGCCTGCGCCCGCGCGCGCCAGCCCACCTTTATATTGAACCTAACAAACCTGGGGAAATGTATCCGTACCACGTACTGTGGATAGGTCGAAATACCTATTCGGGCCACCAAAACGACCCCGCACATCAAGTACCGATACTTCTACCGTCGTACGGCCACTGCATTCCATGTGCGTCGACCTGACAGCTAACTGAGGCAGGAACGTGGGTGGCTGCACCTTGAGCAACATTACACAGCGTCTCTTGACGTAGAGTTGTTCTGCTGCCGGTTCCAGACGCGGCGGTAACCAGATCCAGCATTCTCTGGGAACGCAGTCTCTGGGAACTGGGACTGGAGCTGTGCGAAGCGAACGGACGGCGCTGAGACTTTCCCTGCTGGGAACCCTGCAGCGAATCCACATCCTGTGTATGCACCCATTCTCTTTGCGATGCTATCGAATTTATCGTTTCCTACGAGGTAGGTCCGGGTCGAGTTTCCGATCTCTGCTACCAGCGTCGACGGTCGGCCTTGTCTTGTCGCTCCAGCCTCCAAGGCATGCAAGACCTGCAAGGCCTGCATCAATTTATCTATTTGGCGAGTCGACCCTCACGTGGCGCTCTACGTCGACCTGCACCGTCTCGACTCTCGTGTGCATAGAGAGAGTGTGTGGCCTGTACACTCACTGGCTCGCTACCTCGCTACCTCGCTACCTCGCTACCCTGCCCGTGGTGTGAGCTCCTCGTGAGGATGTCTCCTCGGTGCTTGTCCGAGTCGCCGCCCTCACGTTGCCGGCGCGCGGGACCTCTGCTATGTGGTCATCACAGCCATGACGCAGGCTTCCACGGCGGCGTCGCTCGTAGCTTTCGGCTCTGGCTCGCACGGTAAAACACCCAGAAGCGATGGTGTACCTGCCATCTTGCGCCACTTGCGCGTCCGCTTGCTTGATATCAATCTCATGAGTGTGAGTAGCACGAGGTGGTACCTGTCCTTCTCCCTGCCTCCAAGCTACCGCCCCTGCTCACTGCTTGCTGGCCGAGGTTCCCTGCTTGGCAACACCTCTTAACTCGCCGATCAAGGCCACGATGCCTGTTTCCCAAGGGGCGCGCTCAGACAAGACGTCGTCTGGCTGCGACGCTTCTAGCTTCCATGTCTTCAAAGCCTGCCCGGCAGCCGGCTCATGTTGTTAAAGATCCTGGAGGTGGAGGGGGTATGCGGGGCTTCATTGGCTCTATCTGATGATAGCCAGGTCCTTGGCCCAAAGTGCCAGCCACTCAGGACGAGTACACGCCCTCCTCGTCCCTTGTTTGGTGTCTGGGGTCCCCTGTCTGACGGTTACTACTGTGTACACAGTACGTAGCTGTGTGGTGGCCCTAGTGGTATTATCCGCAATGAAGTGGCAACGCTGGTACCTCGCGCGCGCGACTCGTTCAACAAAGTGGAAACCCTCCAGCGGATGCAGGCTCGCAATGCGGAGAACTAGCCTTTTCGGGGAAGCACCCAGTGGGATAATATGCCTGGCAAAATTCTTAGTCGTGCTTCTGGACCTTGTGCCGACTCGCACACAGTCGTTCGACTCCCGCACAACGTGGCTGCGATCAATACGGACAGGATATTCCTATTCGGTCGTCCTCATGCAAGCCGCCGTTCGCAAAGTGTCTTACCACAGCAGCTCAGCACCGACTAATCAGACTGCCTTGATACTCTACAACTATCCCTCTCCTTTGCTGCCAACACGCCCTGTCGGACACAATCCCTGTCCGGGCTACCAATCTTTTCCAAGCCCTTCACCCTTTGCCAATTACCCTCATCTCAGATATATCACAGACGTAAGGGCATGAGGGGGACCCGTCAACTGCGATGGGCAAATCATGTGTTGCGATTTGCACAACCCGCTCCGACAGGGTCCCAGGTGCCGCATACACCCACCGACTATATGACAATCATGTTAATTCTCTAGGGGGGGCAAGGGGAGTGGAAACCCTCCAAACCGTCCTGAACCACACGGCATTGATCTCCATGAGCCTGTCGATCGACTGGTACCGTACCTATGGACATTAGACACTGCGGAGCCGGGTGGGTGTATTCTACCCCGTCTAGCTCAGCGCGCCGGCCACGGTGTGTGGTATTAGATACTACTACGTACCCGCCCACAGCTCCATCTCGACCCCGTACCTGGCGGGAAGAAGGGCCTCCAAGCCAACGTCTACTCCACAGCTTCTTTACCAGACGAGATGACCTTTCCCCAGATTTTTCTAGATCCCCAAAGTCCCCACGTGGTAGCCGTGAGGCAAAGTCTGTTGTATAAATCTCGAGCATCACCCGTCTCTCAGACGATGACCAAGGCTGCTCAAGTCACATAAGGCTGAGCAACTATCACGACCACCAATTCAGCAACATATCAATTCACTCCTCGGCGTACTCCAACTCGATTCAACATATCCATCGTGTTGCTTGTAACACTTCATCCTTCCGCCGCCATGGCACCGTCTATATCGATTCCCAACCAAGGTGGGATGTTTCATACCTGTAAGTACACTCAATCAAGGTCACCAAAATCCGATTCTTTACTAACTCGTCCAAGTCCAAGGCGTCACGCCTCGGAAGCAGTCGACGGACTCTACCGATGGTATCAAGTCCAACGGCGGTGCGGCTTCTAAGCGTATAACTACGCCACATGCTTGCGCAGAGTGCAAGCGGAGGAAGATGTAAGAACACCCGCGCGCTATTATGGCCACCATAAAGTCACTGACACCTCGCCAGACGTTGCGATGGGCAGCAGCCTTGCGGACAATGCCTCTCAAGTCGCGCGCCAAAGCGCTGTTTCTACGACAAGCACCGACAACGCGTCATCCCTTCCAGGAAAACCCTCGAGGCACTTTCACAGTCCCTGGAGGAGTGTCGATCAATCCTGAAAAGACTATACCCGAATCACGACATCCAGTCACTCCTTCCATTGCCTCGTCAAGAGCTGATCAGTCTGCTCGACCGATCGGATATAGACACCACCAATGGGCTGCCGTCGCCACCTCTTCACACATCGCCCCTCTCCACGGACTTGGGGTCACCCTCGCTCTCGGCATCTGACGGCATGGGCAGTCTGGAACAGATGCCTGTCCGAGATAGCGAGTGGGACGAAGAACGCCGGGGGCGGGACGCAATCCCGCTCGAGGCGGACGATGTAAACGCCCTGTCACTCTCGGTAGATCGTCAAGCATCATACCTAGGTGCTTCCTCGATCAAGGCCGCGCTGATGGTGATGCTAAAAGTCCAACCGGGCCTGCGCAACTCTCTCACACCGCCGCTGAACAGCGTGGAGATGGCACACAATCTTCCCATTCTGAAGCAGAAGATATCGACGTCAAAGGAGCCGCAGCGGGTTCCTTGGTCGTGGAAGGGCCAGACCCTCATCGATGCCTACTTCAAGCGAATCCACGTCTTTATCCCCATGCTTGATGAAGCAACATTCCGGGCCGACTATCTTGAGGGACAGAGATTCGATGCACCGTGGCTTGCTATCCTCAACATGGTCTTTGCCATGGGAAGCATTGCGGCCATGAAGTCGGACGACTACAACCATTTCAACTACTACAACAAAGCCATGGAATATCTACCCATGGATTCGTTAGGTAGCAGTCACATCGAGACTGTCCAGGCCCTGGCCCTGATTGGTGGCTACTACCTGCACTACATCAACCGCCCAAATATGGCCAACTCGGTGCTTGGCGCGGCCATCCGCATGGCCAGCGCCCTCGGTCTGCACCGCGAGAGCCTTGCCCATGGACCAGCTGGCAACAGCAATGAGCTGGCAGCAGCCGAGACGAGGCGGCGCACCTGGTGGAGTCTGTTCTGCCTGGACACATGGGCAACGACAACAATGGGCCGGCCTTCGTTCGGCCGCTGGGGGCCTGCCATCAACATCAGACCGCCTGAGGCTGGCATGAGCTCCGGTCGTGACTCTGCTCAGCACGCCGGGATCCTGCCCTTGATCGAGAACATCAAGTTCTGCAAGATTGCTACTTCTATCCAGGATGTGCTCGCCATGTCGCCGCTCCTGCGGACAGATGATCGCTGCAATCTCGATGGCCAGCTGGTCAACTGGTACAGCAACCTGCCGTGGCTTCTACGCACCACCGACTCGTGTGCCGAACCTCTATACATCGCACGCTGTATCTTGAAGTGGCGATACCAGAATCTACGGATGCTGCTGCACCGCCCAGTGTTGCTGAACCTGGCGAGCAGCGGGGCGTCCCATGCTACCGAACATGATATCACGGCTATCGAGACCTGCCGCGAGCTTGCCAAGCAGACGATTGAGGATATCGCGCGGGAATGGACCCGCAACCAGATGAGCGGCTGGAACGCCGTCTGGTTCCTATACCAAGCAGCGATGATCCCGCTAGTGAGCATCTTCTGGCAGTGGGACAGTCCCCGCATAGCAGATTGGCAGAAGCAGATTGAGACGATCCTCGAGCTACTGGACTCGATGCAAGACTGGTCCCTAGCGGCTCGAAGAAGCCGCGAGGTCGTGTGGAGAATGTATGAGGCCTCTCGGCAGCTAGAGCCGGGCTTGCGGGCCAACAGCCCCTTGCAGCACCTGGTGACGGACCATGCCATGCTCATGGCTGCCGACGGTTCTGACCTACACATGTCCCCCATCGGGCTAGAGCCTGAGGGCTTCGGCATGATGGGCCTGCTGGATCAGCATGGACTCTGGGACCTGGACGGGATGCTCTGGGCCGGTGGTGCCGACGACGTGGAGTATGCACAGTTCGGCGCTGTCCACGACCCCATGATGCAACACATGGACTATGGCATGATGGGGCAGCATCAAGTAGCGGGCGGCATGGACGGGGCGTCCTTCAGGTTCGCCCATTGAAAGAAACAACTGCCGATTGGCACGGTTGTGCGGAAGATCCGGGGAAGTCTTGCATACTGGAGTGGTTCGTCTACGTCTACGGGCGGATTTGGTGGAACGGCGGTGGCAGGTGCTATTCAAGGCAAGCAGGATGCTACTACACGGTATTCGCAAGATCTGGGGTAAAAGGGGAGTTAGCATGCATGGATGATGGCGCTGTGGGGGAAAGGGACAGCACATCGAATGAGAAATTACGTGTATATGAAGGTACGACACTACATACAGAGGAGTGGGCTTTTTCTTGTATATTGATTGTATGCTGCTGTATCGAAAGGAGCCTCCCGATTTGACAAGAAATCACATCACATGCCATGGCAGTTAAGCAATCAGCGTCCAGACAATTTGTACGTTACTGCGGCCTTTCAGGGGGTGTGGGAAGGGCGCTTTTAGGCAAGACGTTGAGCTCGCAGGTCCACGCATCCGAATGTAGCGGGACCCTGACAATCGAGCTGTCCCAATCGTCATTGTCACTGGATGTAAGAATCAAGCTTAGTGGCTGGCTCTGGGCAGCAGGAGTGGATAGCGGCAATTTCCCCAAGGTCGATTTTTTTCTTTTTCCTTTCCAAGGTCGACCGGCTCTCAGAGAGGGGGGGGATCATGGATGTGGGCAGGGTTGGTCGGGAGAGGGTGTGGTTACGGCATCATGACTATGACCGTGAAGGGCAGGCACATGGCCATCACAAGCAGAGCGGGATAAGCCCGTTTGTCAGCGGCTCAGGGCGCGCGGAGGATACTTGGTCGCGCTCGCTTGCGCCCTCGGTAGAAGGAATGCGTCGAAAAAAGTCAAGATAAGTCATCATGTGTCTCTCTGCCTTGCAGGCGCCACGACTGTGGGTGGGTTGGGGTTGGCCAAGGCTGCGAGCGATTGGACGGGTTGAATTGGGGGCTGGGTCCCAGGTACTACTCAGATATCCACAGTACAATATGGACTGTCGGCCCGTAGCGAACTCTTTTTCCTCGCAAGGAATACGTCCTATCCTATGTACGGAGTAGTACGGATACACCCCCAACACGTCCTCTTGTACCGAATACGGCCATGCTGGGGTACAGCCCCATGGCGGGATGGTGACAATGGCGTTGATGCCCAAGTCGCGGGTACAGGTCTACAAGTACCGTGGGCTAAAGAGCGCTCTCCCGGCGCGGGGAAAAGGGGGAAAAGGGGGAAAGGGGAAAAGGTGGAGAGGGGGTGTAGATAGAACAGCGGTGGTAGCAGCACTGGTAGCGGTGGCATTGGAGAGGTAGCGCTGTGTGGTGGTGGGTAAGGTCAACTAAATGTATGATATGTCACCTGCCCGGATGGGTATTCCTGGGGAGGTCATGGGAGGATCCTTCCTTGCCTCGGCGGAGACAGCACACTGTTGAAGCTGTCACCAGAGTGGCAGCGCAGCATTGGAGGAATAGTTATCACAGTGCACTAAGGCCATGCGGTCGACGTGACGATGATTGATGATCCGGGGCGCAGAGAGATGCGGGGTGCATCGATCCTTGGAAGCTACCAACGTCTTCCCACGCCTTCCTTACAGTGCCGTCCTGTCGTGACACCAGAGGGCACAGGCTACAGCACAGACGGCAGCGGCAGTGTCATCGGCGTGTACCCATGAGCAGCTCGAGCCCACACTGCACAGCAGCACATGCCACATAACGCCCCAGCATGGCTGGCTGACCTGACTAGTTACTGTGTACGGAGTACTTGTCTAGTAGAGAGGTGGAAGATCGATTGCTAATAATGCCTGTTTGTGCGCTCCCGTCAGTGCGACGTGCCTGCCTCCGGCGCAGGCTGCCGAATGTGGATCGTTGCCCCGATCTTCTTGCGAACCATCTCCAAGACATTTTCGTTTGCTACTCGTTTGCTACGCGTGCAGCCATCCTGTAGCTCGTGCTTGCCGCTCTGCACATCCGTGTGTGGCACCTCGTCACGCAGTTACCCGTGGCTGAAACTGCTAGTTATCTCTCTCCCTCCCTCCCTCTCTCTCGCTCTCTCTTCGTCGTCTGTCGAGCCGTCAGTTATCGCGCGCTATCCTCCTCGAGTCCTACCCTTGGGACCCGATAGACGACGATGGTCTGGGACATGACGATGCACGACCCCTGTCACCGGGCTGCGCTCATGCATAATACTCATGACTGCACGTTCCCTCGTTGCCCTCATCTCCCATCTCCGTGCCGTCGTCCTCTCACATCCCGCCGCGTGCGCGTACCATAGAGCAACGTCATGTCATACCAGGCATCATACCAGGCAGAGACTCGGGATCCTGAAGGTGCGAGAGAGTGACGATGGCTCGTCGGGAGTTCTCTCCGCGCCGCGTGGAGCTTTTCCAAGTTGTCGTTTCTTTTCGCCTGCTGTTTGATGAGCAGGGACTGGGTCTCATTCCCAGAACCAAGCGATGCACTGTCTCAGATTTCCGACCGGAGCTGATGTTTGGTACGGTACGACGCCCTTCCCCGGACTCTTCTTCTTTTGCCGGCATTAAGGTCAGTGCGCCGGCAACGTCGTTTTGTTGCCATCATGCCTACTACCCCCTGGAGCGGCACTGGTTGGATGCTGCCCTATAACGTCGGATGGCTATCGATCGACCCTCAGGGATCTGGGGTAGTTAGTTGGCTGTACGGGACAGACACTACGTACTGTAGTTAGTAGCTGGACTGCTCCCCACCAAAGGAGCCCCTCCAGTACGGATATCCGTATGTCACTAGCGGTCTCCTGTTTTCTCTCGTCGGCAAACAGGGCCTCCTGAGTCCTAGCCTCCTACCCTCCTCACGATGGCTCTCGCCCGCTCGGTATGAAGGACTTGTCACTTCCCTGTACGGAGCACACCCGCTTCAACGACTGGTGTCACCTTGTGTCACCGCCCATCACCCGGTTGCGGCGGGGTGATAAGTTTGGTCGCGATCTAGACCCAGATATCGTGTCTCCCCGGCTCCAAGGTGAACCAAGTTTCAACCCCGATAGAGCGGATGCGATTGGCTGGCTGTCTATTGAAAGTCATGCTGCCCCGGTTCGTCTTCAGATTATCCGGAAGCTTGCTGAAGACAATCTTCCTTCACACACACACAAACACACCCACACTCACACTCACACCGCTGGGGTATTGTGTTACTTCTACGGCGTACTTGTATGGATGCCGTGAATAGGCGCTGGCCACCCCCTACAATGTCATATCTTGTCATGGCGTCGCAGTGCTGGCGCCTCGGTGAGGAGGATCGGCTCCTTGCCCTATCGCCCCAACAAGTTGTGGCCAGTATCGTCACCTCGACTCCCCCTTGCGTCCGATCCGAGGCCGTTGGGCTGTAAAAGCGGTGCGCTGTCATGGTACGACCCAGAGTCCCAGACAGACCAGCCCACTTACTTAGTACACCCGACCCTGATGTCCCTTACGCCCCTGGCATTTCACAGCGGGTGATGCTGTGCTCGTCGCACGAGAGGTACCGCATAGGACATACACCAATGGCCACCACTGGCGCTGCTGACGCGGTTCTGACATATGCCCACAGACGCATTCCCGCATGTGGTGAAACCTGCAAAGTCAAGGTGTCTATCTTATCTTGGTGACTGGCACACTCCCGAGGTCTTTTTGGACATCTCGTCACGTCGGCTCGCGCGACAGTCGTGCGGAAGTCTGCGCATGTGCACTCACTCGCCACTGATCAGCTCTCGACTTCCCAGCTAAGGCCCGTGAGCCGCGATGGATGAAGCCGGTCAGTGTACCACAGCAGATGGCTTTTCTTTGTCAATATGAACATAATCCGTCGCCCTCTTGTTTGGCCTGTATCACCTCGTCATAATACGATGGATCGTAGCCCGCAAAGCTGTCGGCCAGTCACCATGGATTTTCCAGTGCTTGCCCACCGGTTGCTGGGGTTCAGCCTTGACGGATAACGTCTCGGTATTTATGGGATATGCATGTCGTGGGCGTGTACAGATCCATTCCTCGGTTTGCCTAGAGTTCCCCTGCGTCTTGATGTGATACACAAACACACCGGAGATGCGAATCATGGTGGCGGTGGCGGTGGCGACCAGAGCAATGTACTGTTTGGTTATTCCTTTTTTTTATGAGATGAAGGGCATCGACGGGCTTGGATAATGACGCTGATATTGCTAGAGCACACGTTTGTCGACGTGCAGAAGAAGTAAACAATGTGTCGTCTGTGCGTAGTATGTGCATGCCTCTCATGTCTTGAACGTCCCTGGCTTGGGTGTCCTGGGAGGTCACAGTCTAGAACCTTGGGGACCGCGTAGATCTGCAGAGTGCTGCTTACCAGTACACGAGAAGTAGAGGCTATATCGTTTTATTGTGTTCAAGGACGTCTCTCGATCGCAACTTCATACTTTTTCCAGAAGCGAGGGGGCTGGGGGGAGGCTCTGGACTTTCAGTTGGTCATGGTCTTTGTTGATTTGACTATAGTATGGGTGTTTCAACCGATGACTGGTCTCTTGCTCCATCCTGCATCATAGACATTGCCGTGATAGAAAATTGATGATCCTTAAGTAGTAGTCGGACTGGACGCAGATGGTTTTGCTAAGCTCAGAGGTCGAAAGCCTCGCAAACTTCGCCACCGCGCCTGGTCGTGGCGGCCAGGTAGAACGACGTGTAGTTTGGTGTCAAGTCTACACGTTTTTTCGTCTTCAGATCCCTTAGTCGATTTCTTCTATTAAACAAAGCGCCAGTTCCAGTCTAACGTCCCATATCTTGATTAGAGGCCGGAGGGGTACTTGGAACATACAGCTACGTTGGACATAAACGTGAATATCATCATCCCTGGGCCTGTCGATGGGATACGATGGTTGAGTCTTTGGTGGCCAATGGGTCTTGACAAGCCAATCTATTCAGGTCTCTCGATTGGGCACCGTGACTGAGAGTTTCTCATCTTTGCTTCATCTTTGAGTTGAATCTACCTGTGCCTTATATAGATATCTTGATAGGGTACGATTATTAGGCCTTTCTCGTCTGTGATTTCAGTTGGGCATACGCGTGCGTGCTACCTCTTGATGGTATCCGATGATTTTGGCCTTGCCCTCTCGAGCTGCATGAACGATTACTTGTATTACACAACTTAAATCCTCCCATTGGACTCGGACGCGGTCACGACACGCCGAGTGGCTGTATGTTGGGCCCATCTTGCCAATGACTTCCTAGCAGACAAGCAAGAACCGTTCGCCCCTTGCAGAATGGGGTCGATATCGGCCGTACGCCTATTACCGCGTTCGAGCCGGCGGCGAAGTCGCCTAGCAGTGATGAGGGAACCTCTGGAATGGGTGACACACTGCTCTGGTTGCTCTCCCCTCGGCCCGGAGTCGCCCCCAGGACTTGGGCTTGCTAGTTCCGCGGTGCATCACTCAAGGGCACCTGGAAGAACGATTCGGTCTGAAAATTGCCATTGCATGATGAGCTCTTTCTTTCTTCGCGTCCTTTGATCGATTGAAAGTAGTGCCGCATGGCAAGCTCAACCTGCATCGTTGCGTGTCGTACAGACAATAGCGACTCGGCTCTCTCTGCGCTCGGAGTCAGTTACACCGCAGTAGGAATGGCCATTCCAATGAGAATAAAAACTAAATCGTACGAATAGCAGCTCAGCCCTCTCGATTCGATGGTAGCCCAGAAAGGGATCGAGTTCTGGTCCGACCACTTGTCTAGTCCCTCGAGTACCAGGGGGTAAAACTATAAAGTCTTCCGTCTCAAGTACGTCGGTATTCCTGGGCGGATGATCCTGATAGACCGTACGCCAGAAGCTCATGAGACTGAAGATCTTGAATATATCGCTCCATGGAGTGCGACAACGATACTGGCACTTGCAATCCCTGACCCGAAGATATGAGATCAGAACTCTCATGTGTGTGGTGAAAGGCTGGTCCCTCTGGGCTCGAGGTGTCATTGTCCGATGTGGCCATATGGTTTGTTGTATTTGCGGTCGTGTGGAGTTGATTGCCGCTGTAGTGGGATATACAGGACTGACTACCAGATGGGTGTGTACATGTCGCACGACTGAGTCTGTCGAGACGCCTTGGGGCCTCCGGGTAACTTGAATATGTTGCGCCTGTGGCCGAGGCGCTATGCGGGAGGACAACATATGCGTCGGTAAGTGTTGACTCTGGACCCGAAGGGGCTAATGTATTTTTTCGGTCTCTAAAACCCGTGTTAATCGAACTCTCGATGCTGTTGGAAATATCAAATGTTTTTCTCACTCCGATGCTTGACCTTTAGTACAGGCCACTGACCATGGGTCTGGCGCCATGCTGTTGACTATTGCTGGTGACATTGAAACTGAAATCCCAGTGAGGGTATAGCACAATCTGGATTCGGAAAATAATCCTAGCCCTCGGTGGTACCGCTTCGTAATGTTGGCAATATAGTAACCTTTGCAGGCCTGTAGAAGACAAGATGGGACTGCACTCGTTGCCCTTGCGAGTAGGGTATTGTACAGGCAGTCTTGTTGGCAATGGTGTTTTGATAACCTGTAACAAAAATAGGATCAAATATGTGTGGGTAAAAGCAGGACGGACTATAAGTAGATAGGCATACATACTTACATACAGTTGTGGTTGTTGGACCAAACTCCGGAGCCGCGTCTACGGCATCCTTGACAGCCAGAAAAGCAGCCCGCTTGGTCCACATGCCATCGTCTCATTGCGTATGCACGGAATCACCTTTGGTGAATAGGCAGGCCTCCTTGATGCTGAGCATGGACGAAACGACGGAGAAGGCACGTCTTGGCCCCCAATCCTACAGGCGCCTAGAAGCTCGCCAGCCTCCTATCACGGCCTCCATGACAGGAGCCCACGATCTGTAATCAACGAAATGGCCCCCACAAGGACCGTTGCGGGAGTTGAGAAGGCTCGGGCCCTCCGGCCACCAGAGATGTAAGCAGCGGAGGGACGGTGTGTTCTGGCTGTGCATCCAGTTACCCAAGTAGCCGTCTGGCGTATTCGTCGATCCTGCAGAGAATATGCACGAATTAGCAGCAGCGGAAAGAAAGGAAGGGTCATGGAATGGGAGCAGGAAGTGACGCTGAATTCGACAAGACATATCTCATACCAGTACTTAGCCAATGTTCGGTACATGAACAGAAGGATGCCACGCGGCAGGTCGGACGTCGTAAACAAGGGTGCCGGATTTCCGCACCCAAACAGACGGGGAGGGAGCCTTCTTGCGATTCACGTGTAATACGAATGAAAGAGTAGTTGCAGAGCCACTTCTAGTCCTTGCATACGCAATGCAGGGAGCAGAAGCATCAGAATGCATATTTTGTGGCTTCAAGTCCCGTTCCAACCCGACAGTGAGAGTGACGGTGACGGTGACGAAAGATGTAAGCAGGAACGTGCTGGTTTGCTTTTGTTTCCCACGGGGTAGCCGGCATGAATGATATGCGGCCAATGTTGGGGGTCAGGGTGATGTTCTCGCTACTGGGTACTTTTGGCCCCCAATATGCACTCCGCAAGGCTCTGTGGTTGAGGGCTTACGTACATCTTGTCATTCGGGCTCTCGAATAACTGCAATGTCTCTTCAAACCCCCAATCCTTGGAGGCAACGTTTCCTGGTTTCCGAACGATGCCACGCCATGAGCGAAAGACGTGCAACGAGACGTGGCTCAATAAACAAGTGGGGAGGTTAGAGCTGAGCCCAAGGAGGCATATGCCAGAGGCTTTACTGCATCCTATGCTTACCAATTGACATCCACCACCAGTCCTGGGTCTCTAGTCTTTGGAGACACAGTGTATGACAATAAAGCAATGGTTGGTGCCTTACCCAAACATACCTTAGCCAGACCAAGGTATCCCGTCATAACCCAGGATACGAGGTGCTTTTGATGGTTTGAATTGGATGTTCTCAATAACATGACAGCCCACGTCAGATGAGTCTGAAGGTCCAAAGTGTGACTACGGCCTCCAAAAGATCTGGAGCAGAGTCGTTACATCTGCAGACTGCGGCTGGAATTGGCTGTTGTCGATCTGGCCATGCCAGTGCAGATGCTGATGTGTGTGCTCTGTCCAGGATTATAATAGTTGTCTGGTCGAAGAGAATCCGTAAAAGGCAAGAATCGCTCTCCTCAAGCGAGTTAGTTATGTGGTTCCCAAACAAGTCAAGGTACCGGTAGTAATGTCGGCTGGTAGTTAGTCCGATTCTACTGCATTTCCGGACGCAGCACCGAGACCAAACATGCCAAGCATACGAGAGACGGCCAAATGTTTGACTAGAAAGATGGTTTGTGGGGGTGTCATTGGTCAAGGGTCGGTTAAACTCTACGGCCGGATTGAAGATGCGAGATGCGCCGTTCCTACCTAACCTAACTAACCTACTAGTCAGTTGACTAGTTTGGTTAGTTGACTGACTACCACAGTCAGTAACTAGTTAGTAGTGAACTAGTGACTATGCAACTAAACTAACAACGTCCACTAACCTAAGGTTGGCATATCTACATAATACCTGCATCCGTATGCACAGTGGATCCGAACCAACCGTGCTCCGTATTAGGCACCCAATCCGACCTAGGCTACGGAGTTGCAGTGGAAAACCGTTAAAATGTGTGTGCGAATGCGAGACAAAACAAAAGCCACATGCCACCACTATTGGCTGGCTGGCTGGCTCGCTCCTCAGGCCGCTTATCATGTCAGCCTGCAGAGCTCTCATTGGACATACTGCATATATTGCAGCGGGCAATTCTCGAAGAAGACGCCACGCGCAAGATTGTCTCGTCGTGGCCGTCGGCCGAATGGCCAAAGACGGCTGTCGCATTCGTTTGCATTCGTCGTGCCCACTGCCAGGTAACTCGGAGACTTGGGTGATAATGTTAGATAACGTAACTAGGTGGGTAAAGAAAGTAGGTCAGCATGCCTGCCTGCCTTTCTACCTCGTATAACTATCTCACAATACTTCGGGTCTCTCCATCTCTCTCAAACACGGCGGTGTGTAACTAACTGTACGGCATCGACATGTCAGACATTGAACCACCTACAGACTACAGTCGTGAGTCTACAGCCTGACGACATCGCATTGCTGGCCGTCTGTCGGGTCAGCGACCCCCCCGCCGAAGTCGACTTGCCATAAAATCCAAGTAGCTTGGTCGACAACTGATTGATCATGGCGACGAAACCACCCCCATCCTTGGAGGCCGAGAAGAGTCTTCGCCATGACACCGTCGTGGACCAGTCCAACATCGAGGACGATGCCAAGCGGCTCGAATTACCGCCTCTGCGTTTCTGGCTGCTAACGTTGGGCCTCTGCCTGGGTCTTTTCCTGTCCTTCATCGACAGCTCCATCGTCGCAACTAGTCTGTACTCCATAGGCGCTGAGTTTGACGACCTGGAATCCATCAATTGGGTAGCGCTTGCATACACCTTGTCATACCTCGGCTGCGCCGTCTTCTTTGCGAGATTGTCTGATGTCCTGGGCCGTCGCAATGGGTTTGTGGCCGCGTTTGTGCTCTTCTTCGCTTTTTCCATTGGCTGTGGCTTTGCCCAGAACAGTAAGTAGCTACCTAGAAAAGCACATTGGCCGTGGTACGAGACTGACTATTCGTCAGTGAACCAGCTGATAGCATGTCGAGCTCTGCAAGGTATCGGCGGAAGTGGTATGTAACGAACGAACTTGCTCACAAACTTAAGCGTGCGCATATTCACAATGTCACAGGGCTGATGACGCTCACCATGGTGATACTTCCCGAAACCAGTCCGCCTAGGTTCAGGCCACTTTTGGCCAGCATCATCGGTGTCGTGATAGCTGTAGGAGGCGTCCTAGGTCCCGTCCTTGGTGGCATTCTAACCCACTATGCCACCTGGCGCTGGGTCTTCTGGATAAAGTACGAGCCCACTACTTCGCAACTCTCTGCAAAGTTTGGAACTGACGTGTAAACAGTGGCCCCATTGGTGCCGTGTCCCTGGCCCTCTTCTACTTCACCTGGCCCAAGGCCGAGTATCTACCTGATCTTGAGCGAAGGAAGTGGGCAGAACTCGACTACGTAGGCTCGTTCCTCGTAATCGCCGCATCTGTTTTGGTTGTGCTCCCCTTCCAGCTTGCTGGGGAGACCACGGATGCATGGGGCCAAGCTATGTTCTTGGCCCCTTTGTTGGTCGGAATCGCCTGCTGGGCCGCCATCGTTTGTTGGACAGTATTTGCCGATAGGCGATGGGGAGACAAGATCGCAGCGGCTTACCCCCTGCGGTTGATGCGGAACCAAGCATACGGAGCCGCAGTCCTGAATACCGCCTTCCTTGGCTACGTTTTCCTTACGCTCATCTACGCGTTCCCCCTCCGGCTTCAAGTCGTCAACGGAAAAAGTTCTTTACTGGCCGGCGTGATGTTGCTACCCCTCTTGGGAGCCAGTGCCATTGGGTCAGTGATTGCGGGAGCTGTGAACGGCAGCCGGGACAGGATGGCAGAAACGCTACTCGTATCGAGCAGCCTCATGACCTTGGGCTGCGGCTTGCTGTCGACGCTATCGGATTCATTCCAGGTTGAAGCCAAGGCGCTTGGATTTCTGACTTTTGTTGGCTGTGGTTTTGGCATGTCGGCTGCCACATCGACTATGCTAGCAAGCCTCCATGCGCCTATTCGAGACCAAGGTGAGTGATCCAAAACCGCGCGGTTACCATCCGCACACTTGCTGACTTGGCCGCAGCACCTGCTCAAGGTATCTTGAGTCAAACACGGATACTAGGCGGCAGTATCGGGATCGCAGCTTCATCCGCCATCTTGGGCAAAACGCTACGTACCCAGCTCGCCGGTGTGGTCGACACAAGCCAGCTAGCATCTCTGGAGAACAATGCCGGAAGCTTTACCGAAGCCCAACTGTTAGCGGTCCGAAAAGCTTACGCAGATGCCTTTACGGAGGATATGCGGGTGGCTGCCATCATTGCAGGACTTGCCATCCCTATAGCATGTGGAGTCTGGACGAGAAACCGGAGCTCGCCAATGGAGAGACGAGCACATGGTGAGAAGGAAGAGTCGGAGAGGAGGAAGAGGCAGAAGAGCTAAACAAGTATTTTATAATACTCGAGTACGTAAAGGTGGTACAGCCGAGCGAGGATTGGGACTGGGAGAAAGAAAGATTGCTGCTGCTGAAGTTTCATGCACGCAATAGATGAGGCTAGGGTGCCATTGCTGCTCTGGTCTGGCCACTTGAAAGAATCCGTTTCCAAGAGGTTCGCAGGGAAAGAAAAGAGGAAACAGCTTTGTTAATAATTACTTTAGGTTCCCTCTTCCTTTGACAAGTCAGACGAGCTGCACATGGAAGCGATGTGAGCAGGGGAGAGGCCTGACAGTTGCCCCTCATGAAGTTCATGTGTGTAGTCACGGCACCTGCGTGACAAGGCGGTTGGGATGAAGGAAAGGGTCCTGACAGCTTCAGCTGAACTCGGGAGACGGGTCTGATTCGTCTAGGGATCTCCACCTGGCCAATGCTTCTAATAAGTGCACCTGCAGATAGCGGGACCCAATTGCTTGGCCATGACCGGACCCCTGCTCTATGGCGCCGTTTTGGCTAGTCCTCCCAAAATTACGACTGAGGCTGTTTTCAGAAGAACTGTGTCCTGTGCTTTTCGATCAAGTTTAGCTGCTTCGCTGAACGCTGCCGTGCTGCATGACAGGTGCATCTCCGACGACGATTTCCTTCTTTTTTTAACAGTCCTTCCCTTCAGTCCTGCACGCATTACCTATATGTCCTCGGTCCGACTCAATGGATGCATGATTCGACACAACCGCCCATGACCCTGTAAAGGCCGTCGCGCACTCTCTCACCTCCTGAATCTATCCATCCGCCCATCCGGTCACGATACCCTCGATACTCGATACTCGATTCTCGAACACACCACCACGTCTGCTGCACCCATCCGGACGATCCATTCTTGCCCACCAGGACCTGGCCACTCGAATACGTGCCTACGGCGTACATATTGCGTGCAGACTGTGTACATATTGCGTGCCCGCCGCGCCCATTGAATGTTGCCCTCGTATACGTCAGACTCAGGCTCCAAAATGATGTCCAGGCATCATTCCGGGGCCGCCTATGCAAATGGCTACCCTCGATCCAACACTTTCGAGATCTCTCCACACAGGTTTGTCTCTCTACTCGCCCAAGCTAGCATCTGAGGTTCTTGTACCTCTTGGCCATGCAAGCAATTGAACCTTGACTAACGCCCATCCTTGTTCTCCCGGTCCCAGATTCCAACCTCGCGCTGCGACACCCGCCTCTCGCCGGAGACGGAAGCTGTTAATACGAATTGGAATAGTTGCCTTTGTTGCAACAGTGTTCGGCCTGCTCGTCTGGCCGGGCGCTGGAACGTTTGTCTCGATAATTTCCTTGGGCTTCCTAAGCTCCGGTAGCGACGTCCTCATGGACACAGTGCGATATTACGATTTATCCAATGCGCAAGGGACGGCTCGAGGATGGGAGAGGGAAGAGCGCATCCTGATCTGCGTGCCGCTCAGAGACGCCGAGGCACATTTAAACATGATGTTCTCCCATCTGCGCAACCTCACGTACCCACACCACCTCATTGACCTTGCTTTCCTCGTCTCCGATTCCAAGGATCGCACCCTGAGCCTCCTTGTCGAGAAGCTGGAGGACCAACAAGCCGACCAAGACCCGAAGCAGCCCTACGGAGAGATTTCCATCATCGAGAAGGACTTTGGGCAAAAGGTCAACCAAGACGTCGAAAGTCGTCACGGATTTGCTGCACAGGCTAGCCGACGAAAGCTGATGGCGCAAGCAAGAAACTGGCTGCTCAGTGCTGCCCTTCGCCCATATCACTCGTGGGTCTACTGGCGCGATGTCGATGTGGAAACAGCACCGTTCACCATCTTGGAAGATCTTATGCGCCACAACAAGGACATCATCGTACCGAGTAGGTGCCTCCGTGCTTCGGATTGGCCCAGCCCATGTGTTGACTAAAGCTTACGTAGATGTTTGGCGCCCACTTCCGGACTGGCTAGGCGGCGAGCAGCCGTATGATCTCAACTCCTGGCAGGAATCGGAGACTGCACTGGCCCTAGCCGACACACTCGACGAGGATGCTGTCATCGTTGAAGGTTACGCAGAGTATGCGACCTGGCGACCTCATCTGGCTTATCTGCGTGACCCCTACGGCGACCCCGATATGGAGATGGAGATCGACGGAGTCGGTGGTGTCAGCATTCTGGCAAAAGCGAGGGTCTTCCGGTCTGGGTGCCACTTCCCTGCCTTCAGTTTCGAGAAACATGCCGAGACGGAAGGGTTTGGAAAGGTATGTTGTCGACATCTGCGAACTACGGGTGGACTACTGACACAATAACTCTAGATGGCCAAGCGTATGGGATACTCGGTTGTGGGACTACCGCACTATACCATATGGCATCTGTACGAGCCAAGTGTTGATGATATCAAGCATATGGAGGTAAGTCCGCCCTTTCTCACCGCTACAGCCTGATCCGGCATACTCATCTTCGGTAGGAAATGGAGAAGGAACGTCTAGCAAAGGAAGCCGAAGAGTTGCTGAAGGCCGAAAAAGAGAAGCAAATCAAGGACCAATTTGGTGACGCCAACAGCCAGTGGGAGAAGGACAAGACGCAGATCCAGAACCTTGCCAAGGAGGAATCCACCAAGAACGCGAAGCCTGAGGGTGGCAAGGTGACGAAAGAGGGCAACGAGAAGGGTGCGAGCGAAGAAGGGAAATCCGCCCAGAAGGCCCAGGGG
Organism: Arthrinium puccinioides; assembly: GCA_022414665.1. Lineage (NCBI taxonomy): Eukaryota > Fungi > Ascomycota > Sordariomycetes > Amphisphaeriales > Apiosporaceae > Arthrinium > Arthrinium puccinioides. Next base: position 1,607,440 of record JAIUNF010000004.1, read on the forward strand.
GCGGTATCAGAAAAGGTGGTCGAGAAGGCGCCCGACAGCCAGGTAAAGAAGGCGGAATCTTGAGACTGGACCAGGCCCTCTCAACCAACAATACCTCACAATGTACAATTCAGCAGCATCCAATACCCTTTTTATGGATATCAAATGGGGACTGGCCCGGCCGTAGTCCTGCATGTGACTCAGGCCGGTGCATCAAGTGGCTGCGCGTTGCATGTTTTGGAGGGCATTATGGCTGACTCACGACATGTGTGTAGACTGTCATGGCCGGATTTGCCATCGGGGGTTTCAGAGCGGGCGTTTAGAGTGCAATGTCTAGAGGCAGATCTACTGTGCATAGAAATGAGAGTTTTACGAGCGTCACTCGACGCATGATACACGGTACAGTCAGTTTATGCCATCCTTGCAACCTAATCTGCTGTGTAGTTAAGGCTAGCAAGTAGTCAAGTCAGATGCAAGTTACCACCGTCGGAACTACAACCGGTGGTGCGATGAACACTACTTCGGTAACTAGTTGACTTATTATTAGGTAACCAACCCCTGGGAGCGCTGGAGGGTTGGTGCAGCAACCCCTGTCGAGAATAAGTGCTGCTGGCACAGAGTATCCGTACCCTTAGTTACGGATAACTAACGTAACTACGGGGGAGTAACTTAGTTACTTCGCCGTGGCACAAAGTAGCTTGGACTATGACCCACTTTTGAAGGTTCCATTCAATAGCGAGCTAATGTGGCATCTTTCGGAAAAACATTAGCCGCACAGTACAAAGCACACACTACACCTGCGTGACCCTGACGGACGGGGCCCAGCCACTGCAACTGGGGACTCGGCATCGAAAGCTCAAGTGACGATCCGCGAGTCGCTCTGAACATCTGTTCAAACTGCATTTCAAGAAGCAGAGGACAGTTACGACTTGTCGAATCTCACCGAAAGCCCACGTCCTGTGCGCATTGCATTTCCCAGAAACGTGTGCCATCTCTTGTTTCTTTCCTTTTTACAGCTCTACTTATTAGTACGGAGTACACAGACAGAGCTTCTAATACGCCACGAAGCTCTCCACGACCAGTTCTTGCAGCTTCGGGACCACCACCTTCCCACGCCCCGAACGAAACCAATTGGAGCGATCGCGACGATGAGCGGCGATGCAGACTCGGACGATATAACACTGCCACAGCCTAGCGTCAAGCTGGCAACGTCGAGCTTGCCAGCTCGCCCAGCCCACACGAGCTCGACAAGTGACATGGCTGCCAGTACTGGCCAGGCGCCCGGCGCGCTGTATCGAAGCCGCCCTGTGTCGGTGGCCGTCGACCCAGTCTCGCTCGTCATCTCCGAGTGCATCTCGGTCACGTCGGTTATGCGCAAGCATGCACGCTGGGCGCACTCGTCCGTGTCCTCGATACTCGGCGGGAACCCGAACCCCATACAGCTAGGACCGCCGAGTCCCATGCTACGGCCCGGCAGTAGGAGCTCGAATTCGACCCCGGGCGGCGCCGATGCCGCGCAGGATATCGGCGTGGCGAACCGATGGGGACTGCGTGGCAAGAAGGGCAAGAGCATGCAGGATAACCCCCTAATGGCCGGGTTCGGACGATTGCGACACGACTTGTCGAGCTGCAAAGGTGAGAGCTCTCACACGGTACTCTGGGCATGCTGTACGCGTAATGATGTTTGTCACTAACGCGGCCTTTTCTCGCACCGTAGACATACACGACTTCGATGCGCCGGCTCTCCTGAACCCGTTCCTCCAGGTTGTCCAGGCTTCCTCGACCTCGGCGCCCATTACTACCCTCGCCCTGAAGGCTATACGAAAATTCCTATCCTATGGATTCATCAGCCCGGAATCGCCCCGCTTCCCCCTTGCGATGCAGTCGCTGTCGACCGCCATCACGCACTGCCGCTTCGAGGCCAGCGACTCAGCGCAGGACGAGGTTGTCCTGCTCATGATTCTGCAGCTCATGGAGGACATGCTGGCCGGGCCAGGGGGCTCGCTCCTGAGCGACGAGAGCGTATGCGAGATGATGGAGACGGGCTTGACCATGTGCTGCCAGTCACGACTATCCGAACTCTTGCGAAGAACGGCAGAGGCGTCTATGGTGCGCATGTGCCAGATCATCTTCGAGCACCTGAAGCACCTGGAAGTGGAGGCCGGAGACGAGCTCGAGGCCCTGGAGCAACAGACGAATGGGGGCATGGACGCGGTGAAAATGGTTCCGTCGACCAACGGAAACGACGTCATTGCTTCCACAGACGCCCCCGTGGTTCCAGTCGAGGGCGAGCAGAGGCAGTCATCGAGTACAGATAAGACCCTTGATCCGGTGGAGCCTACAGACGTTGCGTCAGAGGCCGACTCCGCCGACCTTGATATCAAGCCATACTCGCTTCCGTCCATGAAGGAGCTCTTCCGGGTCCTGGTGGATCTCCTTGATCCCCACGACAAGCAGCAGAGCGATACGATGAGGGTCATGGCCCTGCGCATCATCCACGTCGCATTAGAAGTGGCGGGCCCTTCGATCGCACGCCACCCAGCGTTGGCTACAGTTGCCGAGGACAAGCTGTGCCGCTATCTTTTCCAGCTGGTCAGATCGGATAACATGGCCATTCTGCAAGAGTCCCTGATTGTGGCCGGCACCCTGTTGGAGACCTGTCGCGGCGTGCTGAAGCTGCAGCAGGAGCTTTTCCTTTCCTACCTGGTGGCGTGTTTGCATCCACCAGTTGAAATACCGAGAGAGCCAGGCATCGACCCGTCCCTATACGAAGGGATCCCTCAGGCGCCGAAGCTAGTCAAACCCACTCCGTCGCAGGCGAATAGTGGCCGGTCAACGCCGGTACCTGTGAAGGATCGCCAGAAGCTCGGGATGGAAGGAGGCGCCAGGAAGCCAGACGCGCGCCAGGCCATGGTGGAGAGCGTCGGTGCGCTGGTGCGAATACCCAGCTTCCTGACGGAGCTGTTCGTAAACTACGACTGCGATGCCGACCGCATTGACCTGTGCGAGGACATGATCGGGCTGCTGTCGCGAAACGCACTTCCCGACTCAGCAACTTGGAGTACGACGAGCGTTCCGCCATTGTGCTTGGATGCCCTCTTGGGCCATGTGCAGTTCATCCATGACCGACTGGACGAAGTCTTGTCGGCTGAAGGACTCCCAGATCCCGCCAAGCTGAAAGAGCAGAGACGGCTGAAGAAAACCATCATCAAGGGTGCGAACAGGTTCAATGAGAAGCCAGAGAAGGGTTTGGTCTTTCTGCAGTCCGAGGGCATCATTGACGATATCAACAACCTCAAGTCTGTGGCCCGGTTTCTCAAAGGTACCTCGCGGCTGAACAAGAAACAGCTGGGCGAATACCTGTCCAAGAAGACCAACGACAAGCTTCTAGTGGAGTTTGTCGAACTATTCGACTTCAATGGAAAACGAGCTGACGAGGCATTGCGGCAATTCTTGGAAAGTTTCCGTTTGCCTGGAGAGTCGGCCCTCATCGAGCGAATCGTCGAGACCTTTGCCAAAAAGTACATGGCCAGCGACGTACCTCCGGGGCCTGCCGATGCTGACGCTGTCTACATCCTCTCGTACGCCATCCTGATGTTGAATACTGACCAACATAATCCCAATTTCAAAGGCCAGAAGCGCATGGTCCTGCAAGACTTTGCGCGTCAGCTGCGCGGCGTGAATGCTGGCAAGGATTTTGACCCGGCATACGTTGAAGCAATCTACGAGACCATCAAGTCCAATGAGATCATTCTGCCGTCGGAGCACGACAACAAGCATGCGTTTGACTACGCCTGGAGAGAAATGCTCCTGAAAACTGACACGGCTGGGTCGCTCAGCCTGATTGATTCCAACATTTACGATGCCGATATGTTTGCAGCGACGTGGAAGCCAATCGTCGCTACCCTGTCTTATGTCTTCATGTCAGCCACGGATGACGCTGTTTTCACTCGAGTGGTTGCAGGTTTCGACCAGTGCGCCAAGATCGCGTCGAAGTACGGTGTCACGGAAGCTTTGGACCATATCATCTATTCTCTCAGCCATATGACGACCCTCGCCGCCGAGGGTGTTTCCAGTACCGGTCTGAACACTGAAATGAAGGTATCGGACGATGGGACCAGTGTCATGGTCAGCGAACTTGCTGTGAAGCTCGGCCGGGATTTCAAAGCCCAGCTTGCCACTCTTGTCTTATTCCGTGTGGTGACCGGCAGTGAGGCAGTAATACGCGATGGCTGGAAACACGTAAGACTCGGTTACTCTTCTGGGTTTGATGTGATGCTAATCATTCGCAGATCACCCGCATCTGGCTTAACCTATTCGTGAACTCGCTCATCGCCCCTTCTTTCTCTACGGATGATGGATTTCTCAAGATACCCACAATACCTCTCCAAACACCATCCCAGGTCATTGACAGGGCTGCGAAGGCGACCGATACCGGTCTTTTCTCTGCATTGTCGTCTTACATCTCCAGTTACGCTGCCGACGACCCGCCTGAACCATCGACCGAGGAGATAGAAAGCACGTTGGCCACCCTCGACTGCATAAATGCTTGCCACATAGGCGAAGTATTCGCCAACATCTCGTGAGTAGTCATGCTATCTCTCCAGGTACTTCAGGGCTCTAACTTTCCATCTAGAAATCTCCCGGCAACAAAGCTACTACCGTTGGTAGATGCTTTACTGAACCAACTACCCGACGACGAGAGCTCGGGTGTGCCTGTCATTACCGTGAAGCAAGACACCGTACCCCAGTCCCCTCCCAATGCCGCAAAGCCACCTAGTTCGCAGGTCGCGTACGATCCTGCCGTGGTCTTTGTACTGGAGTTCTGCACGATACTTGCCTTGAAAGACGAAAAGTCCGTGGATCTCCTTGGCAAAAGGGTCTCGGAAGCATTGCAGTCCATTTTGCGCCACTCAAGTCGCCATCATTCCATTTTGGTGTCTAGGGCAGCCTTCTACCAGTTCAACATCCTGAACGCTAGCTACGTAAGCCTTCACCAGAGCCGCGCCACTATGGACTTGACTAAGTTGCGCCTACAGGAACACGACTTTGTGCGTGCGCCTGTGTTACTGCACGCCATCTCGAGCTGGCCGAAGGAGACACTTGCGAAGACCGCACCATTGGTCTTGGAAGGCCTCAAGTTGTGCATCAGTCAGCCTGGACCCCTTCGGAGTGAAATAATGACTTCACCCGATTTCTGGGTACTACTACGTACACTGGCCAGCGATGCTGAGTCGTCTCCTACGGCATTCGAGATCCTCGAAGGTGGAGTCTCAGGCACGCCTTCAGCCATCATAGCCGATAACTACGAGGCTGCGATAGCTCTGCTTAGCGAGTTTGCCACGGCTGCCAAAGTTGGCGCCGCTGCGGAGCAGAAGGGCAAGACGGGCGATAGGCGGCCGCGAAGTGCCCGCCCGCCCAAGAAAGAAGCACCGAGGTTTGTGTTCTCACCCCTGGCTGGTGCTACTGGAAGTGGAAGCTTGCTAACGGATGCCAGCGACAACGCTATGGTCTCTAGGGGAGTCAAAGCCGTCAATATGATTTATAACATGACGTCTCGTATACCCCATCTAATGAAACAGTCACATCTTGAGAGTAACAAAGGCACGTTTGACGCTCGAACCGCTGTTGCCGATCTTGACTAACTTTCCCCACAGCGTGGTCAGCATATTGGCTGCCCATCTTTCAAGCGCTCACCACACAATGCACCAACCCCTGTCGGGAAGTGCGTCATCTTGCTTTTTCATCGCTGCAGAGAGGACTGCTTTCACCAGACCTGAACTGCAGTGACCACAAGGAATGGACTGCCATCTTTGGCGAGGTCCTCTTCCCTCTCATCCTCCAGCTGCTGAAGCCCGAGGTCTTTTCATCTGACCGCGACGGGATGAGCGAGACGAGGGTCCAAGCAGCGTCACTGCTGTGCAAGGTCTTCTTGAAGTATCTGACGCATCTCTCGGAGCGGGACAGCATGCTTGATCTCTGGCTCAAGATTATCGATATCATGGATAGGCTCATGAACAGTGGCCAAGGCGACAGTCTAGTAAGTCGCCGCGCTCAATACGACATACGTGTCGCTCTTACTGATTGTCTACAGGAGGAGGCAGTTCCCGAGAACCTAAAGAATGTTCTCTTATTCATGTCGAGCACCGGACTGCTGGTTCCGCCAAGCAAAGACCCCTCGCTGGAAAAGCTATGGGTCGAGACTTGGAAACGTATTGACCGCTTCCTGCCCGACCTGAAGAGCGAACTGGCGCTCGACGAGCCCCTGGTTGCGCAGGATGTGGAACAGGTTCCAGCAGAAGATGGTGTGAAGGAGATGCCGGAGCACGAGATGGCTGAGAAGGTCGAGGTTCCTGCTGCGGTTTAGGGCAACGGTTTGAAAAATTGAACGGACAGAAGGCGTACGATAGATGATCTGTGTGACTGAGCTGTAGATGGATAACGTAGGCAGTGGAGCTGGCGGTAAGCCGTCACTTTGTATGGCATAGTGCGCTGCGTAGATAGACCACGTTTCGCACATAGGGGGTAAGGGAATACATCCGGGCCATTCCGAAGAAATCAGTCCACACGAAGCCAGTCAATCCGGTGTTTGTTGCCTGAATTGCCGAGTTTTCTCCCACCTCGAAGAAATCGGGTGGTGCCAGAAAGACACAACGTTGAGACGCCCTAAGAATGATCTTACTTGCCAGACGGCTAGACTAGCTAGGGCGGCTCTCTATCCATCACCACCGCGAGATTGGAAGTATCCCCAGCAGCATAGCTAGGTGGAAAAGAGTGTAGTCGCGTTTCTGTGAGAATCGTGACGCAGGCAGGCAGGACACTGACAGGACGACGCTGATTCTCACATTCGGACCTGTAATCTCTGCCCAAACACCTCGCAAGACCTCGGGGTTTCGTACGTGTCCCGTCATTTCACATCCTTACCTCGGTCGCGTGCATACACACACAGTTATTCCATGTGACAAATCATCATGGCACCGCAACTAGTTGACCGAACTACATTCCCGCATGTTCCGGAGCTTACGAATCCAACCCCCTAGGCTCTATCTAGGTAGCATCTGCGATTTGCGAGACGCTCCTCTCCGACAATCCTCCGGGTTCTCTTTACTTGCACATCCAACGACTTGCTCGCCCGCGTCCAGCTGACGTTTATTATCCTTTCCCCCTACTTGGAACTAACCAGTTGCCTGGAGAAAAAAAAAAAAAAAAAAAAAGCCCGGACTCGGTACTGTGTAGTCACGTACCGCATGTCCGTACCACGATACCCTTTACCGGTATGGTATGGTAATGTTGGCTGTCAAGCATGCGATCGCGAGGCCGTTTGCCTCGGACCCCAATGCGGTCCCTAGACGCGGGCAAAGGTGGGTTAGGAAAGATCCGACGGTGGTTGGGGGATTCTTCGAGAAGGAAGAGGGAAAAAGGCGACGGTGGAGAGCGGATTCGTCTTGTAGACCGGGACTCCGCGTTGGCGTTTTGCGGGATGCGAGCCTTTGCTCGGACGGGCTTGGTGTTGGTGTTGGTGTTGGTGTTGGCGTTGGATTGGGGACATCGGACGACGGAAACATCGGACGACAGAATGACCGCGGGCGTCGTGACAAGATATCGGCCGGGGTACGAGACCGTCGAGACCGTCGAGACCATCGAGACAGGCAAAACAAACATCACGTGCGGGTTCGCGACTGACCGAACCATACTTTTGTACGTTACGGATACACAAAGCCCTTTCGCATCCCGTACTAATCAGATCGCATGACTTGCATAATGCTATGTACAGGGCACCCCCTATTCAGAATTTGCCGAGTTCCACCCACATGAACCTCGGGGTACAGGGACGCACACACATATGGAGACCTTCTTTTGCATTGACGCTGTCGCATCAGGAACTTTTCTGTCCCTTTACTGGTTCACCGAAATAGTCAGTTCTGTTGTTGTTGTTACCTGGGGTATCTACCATGTCGATTGTGATCTCCGGGATCGGGTCTGCATCACAGACATCATCATCTTGCTTGATCGCTGTATCAGCCACACCAGGAACACCCCTTCCCCCCACGCCGTATTTGCATCAGTGCTTGCATCGGCAGCGGCAAAGTCGGCTTTGTTCCTCGCTGCTGAGTTGGCAGTCGGGTCACCGCTGTATCGGCCCTCAACATCAACACAACACTTGCTGTCCTTTCTTTGTGTGACACCAACAATATCACTGCTGACTTTTGACTTGGCATCGTCGCCCAGCCATCTCCTGATGGACTCAATAGCCTGGCCATACTCGACATGTACACTCTGTTTGGGTCGCATGGGCGGTGGTTTGTCCCACGCATGCTTCTCACCGTTGACCACACGAACAGTGACATCCTTGCCTATATCTCGCAGGCGGTCTGCAAATCTCTGGCCTTCGGCATGCAACATGTCGTACTCGCAGACGCACAGATGGAGCGGGGGCATTTGTTGCAACAGCACGTCCGACATGATGCCCGGTGACAGCCGGGGATCGTCGGCGTTGTCTTTGGGCAGCTTGGGGAACAAATACGACGCATCGAAGAGATCCGACATGCCCTGGGCCAGGGTGAGTTCAGGCTTTACGCACGACGTCCGTTTCCGCGAGCGGCTTATGGTGTAGTCCAGCAGGGGGTAATAGAGAACGAAGCCGTGTATCTTCGGCACTTTGAAAGGTGCCAGTTGGTAACCCCATGTCGAGGGCGACTGGAGGAGAACCCAGCTGGCAAGCGCCAGGTTTCCTCCGGACGAGAAGCCCGAGATTACGAGTCGATCAAGGTCGACGCCAAACTCGTTGGCACGATCCGTGATCTGCAAAATGGCATCGGCGCAGTCCTCGACGGGCGTAGGAAAGGGGTAATCCGGGGCAAGACGATAGCTGACGGAGAAGACGACGGCCTCGAGACCTTTGGCCAAGGCGCCGGCCCAGTATGCATCATCCGTGCTGCTGCCTACGACGAAGCCTCCGCCGTGGAAGTTGATGATGCCCACGCGCTTCGCGCCCGACCACGTGAAGTTTTTATTGGCACTTTGTGACTGCGATGCATGCGGCTCCCAGATGTCAACCCTGATCTTGTCTCTCCCCTTCCACGCGCTCAACGTGGAGTCGAGCCAGATGGTAGAGGTGGCCGGAGACGCGTTGAAATTCAGCAGACTGAAGCCTAGGTTGGCGGCCTGACGTAGGGCGTAGGCGCGGGCGGTCAGAACCCATCGCGAACCCTGCTCGAGCGGGTTGAGGTACTCCTCCTCGTGGACGCCATTGTCCTCTTGGACGTCGACCAGGCCGAGAGAGTCGTCTAGGCTCGCGGATCTCTTCTTCGACGAGAACAGAGACTTGGATCTCTTGAGAGCCGACGTGGAGCGCTTTAGCGAGTTGCGACTTGTCTGTTTGCGGAGATGCTCAGAGGACAGCTTCCGGGAAAACCACGAGGTCGAATGGCTCTGGATCGCTTTCGGCCGGGTAAGCCGGCCCTCGTCGCCGCTGGTCGACATGGCTGGTGATTCAAACGGTAGCCGGTATTGTGGTTGTTGATTTTATTGATACCAACATCACAGAGTATGCTGCTGGATCAAAAGGCTGACTGTCAGACGCTGCGGCGGTGATACAGAGTGAGTACACGGTACACGGTAGATAGCGCCCGTAGCGGCAATGATGTCAGCTGGAAGGCGGTGGATTCATCGTCCGGCTGCCGTGTCACCGAGGCTATACTCGTTTGGTCGTAGATGCATTCCCGGGAGCCGCTATCGGGGCTGTTTTTAGCGGAAATAGTGGGACGCAGGTACCAAAGCTTGAGACAACGAACGTGATGTCACTCTCCGCTTCCCTTGTCAGCACCCCCTGCTACCAAGCAGCCCTGGGAGTTCTGGAGCAAAGAGCCCGGCCCATCCCTGCGTGATTGGGCTGCGGGACGCCAGGCATTTGTAATCTACGGGCCCTGCGGCAGTAGCGGCTGACTCGACCTTGCATCAACGTCGGGATGACGTCGGGCGATCGTGATCGTTTCACCCAATCAAGTACCGGGGCTCTGCTTGTTTGACACCCGAGCAGGTAATGGACGAATACTTGCTACTTTTGTTAGCGGCGTGGCAGACTCAGGCACGCGCCCACGCTCGCACTTCGGGGAGTCGCATCTCACCACATTCTCCGTAACTTCCTCCGTAATTACTCGGTACACATGTACCTACCTAGTTACTGTGTACCCTGGCCTCTGTAACTGGCTGATAAGAACCGCTTTTGCCACTTCTCTCCCGCACTCCCCCACCATATATAGAGGCTTCCTTTCTCTTGGCCCCAACAAGTCGGGCAAGATTTTTCTACCCCGAGCCAAGCCAGAATTTCCACGCTCAAATCTTTCTGATCATAGGCCCCCCCCTCCCCAACCGCGAACATGCCCATCCTCCCGGGTGCCATCTCCAAGATCGCCCAGCGGCTGAAGCCTACCAGCCTCAAGCCCAGCAACGGCAGTCAGGATGAATTGGATCACGCCGCGAACGGTAACGGGAAGGTGAATGGGAAGGTCAATGGGAATGGCAAAGACAGCCCCACGACCACGGGCAATGGAAGTACAAATGCGACTCCCACCCGGAGGAGCTTTGATTTCAGACAGGTTGTCCGCCAGAGCATGGACGAGTCGAGACGTGCCAGACAGAGCGTCGATACCAAACGGGCCAGCTCCAGGTCCCGCAGCGAGTCGAGGCAGCGTGCCAAGGTCGAGAAGAGCGCGCGTCTCTTCCAAGAGCGCGCGAGCCTGGAATCGCGCCGGAAGAACGAACTCTCCCACCTGAAGGAGCAGGACGACCCAGCCATTGCCGCCCGTTACGGAGAGCTGGGACATCCCGACGAGTTCGCGTCCATTGAGACCATTTCGCAGCTCCCAATTGGCGCCGAGGTCTCCTTTCGCGCCCGCATCGCCACCCAGCGTCGCATCTCGGCAAGCCTCGACTTTCTGCTGTTTCGTGATCAGACCCACTCGATCCAGGGTGTGCTCGCACACACGAGCAAGCAGATGATTCGCTGGGTGCAGCGCTTGCACCCCGAGTCTCTAGTTCATGTCACAGGTGTCTTGAAGGAGCCTCCGAACAACGAAGCCGTTCGCTCGGCCACGAACTCCCACGTCGAGGTCGACATCCACTCCATCTACTTGATCAACCCGGCCAACGAACTTCCGGGCTGGAACAACTACGAGCCCAGCGACGCCCTGCACACCCGCCTCCAAAATCGAGTACTCGATCTCCGCCACCCCTCCAACCATGCCATCTTCAAGATCAGATCCATGATTGTGCGCAAGTTCCGCGAGTCTCTGGACGAAAGTGGCTTCCTCGAGATCCAGACGCCCAAACTGCAACCCGCCGCCACGGAGAGTGGTGCTTCTGTCTTCAAGGTGAACTATTTTGGACGTACTGCCTTCCTGGCCCAGAGTCCCCAGTTGTCCAAGCAAATGGCCATATCGGCCGATATGAAGAAGGTCTACGAGGTACGTTGGCTGTTGCAGAACCCGTGGACACGCGTACTAATGATTCGATCCAGGTTGGCCCCGTGTTCCGCGCTGAAAACTCCAACACGCACCGGCATTTGACCGAGTACACCGGCCTCGATATTGAAATGGCCATCCATCTCGATTACCACGAACTTCTCGACACCGTCTTGAAGACCTTGGAGGTTATGATTACAGCTGCCCAGGCTATGCCGGAGATCCAAGTTGTCCGTCAACGGTGGCCCAGCGAGGACGCCGTTTTGCTCCCCAAGACCCCTGTGCTTCACTTTCTCGAGGGCATCCAGATGCTCCGTGACGACGGCCGAGAAGTTGACATTGAGGATCTATCAACACGAGACGAGATCAGGCTTGGCGAGCTAGTCAAGGCCAAGTACGGCTCCGACTTGTTCGCTCTCGACAAGTTCCCTGCCAACGCTCGTCCGTTCTACACCCACAAGGACGACACAGATCCCCAGTTCACAAACTCCTTCGATATATTCCTACGTGGTCAGGAGATTTGCACTGGCGGTCAGCGTATCCACAATGCTGCCTTGTTGCGCGAGAGCATGAGAAGAGCCAAGATTCGAGAGGATGACATGAGTGAATATCTGACAGCCTTCGACCTCGGCGCTCCTCCGCACGGAGGAGCTGGCCTTGGACTGGAACGTGTCGTCTTTCTTCTCCTCAATCTGGGCGATGTGAGGAACGCCACCATGTTCCACCGCGATCCCAAATCTCTGCCATCCAAGCCTCCTGGTCTTCCCCACCCCGAAGCGGACACGACGAAGCACTGGCTGTTTACCGAGCCGCCTCCCATCGAGAAGCTGATCGCCAACTACGGTGATGCCTCCAACACGTCATGGCTTGACGAACGCTTTAATATCTGGCGTCACCCGAACGGCGCAGCCATCGGCTGGTGCCAGCAAGACAAGTTCGCCATGGTCGTGGGCGACCCATTGTGTGATCGCACGCAGTACTCTGACGTCACTTCCACTTTTATCCAATATGTCACCAAGGAGCGGAAACTCACGCCCATCTGGATGCTGGTATCCGAAGAGGTCCAGGAGGTCTTGGCTCGGGACCAGAAATGGCGTACACTGAGCTGTACCGAGGAGCAACGCCTCGACTCTGACCACCACGTGCAGCCAGAGGGCCTGAAGCACAATGCTCGTCGTGTGGAGCGCGAGGGCATTGATGTGGATGAGGTACAACCTGACGAGGACTTTAGAATGCGCGCCGATAAGGGCATCGAGGCTTGGATCGCGTCTCGCTCGGAGAAGGGCAAGCAGGTGCATCTGACCGAAGTGCGCCCGTGGGTTGACATGGAGCATCGACGATACTTTGCCGCCCAGAAGGACGGTCAGGTATACTGCATGGTCGTATTGGCACAGCTGGCACCTCGCCACGGCTGGCAGGTCAAGTGGGCTCTCGACTTTCCCGGAGCACCCAACGGCACCATTGAAGTACTTATCGAAAAGGCCCTCTCGAGTATATCAGGACCTGTCACGTTTGGCGCCGGCGTTTCCGCCAAGCTCACCCCTGGCGCTCGCCTGAATGGAGTTCGGGCCAAGTTCCTCGCTAACACGTACGAGCTCATCATCAAGAGTCTGCGACTTGGCAACAAGTCGTCTTTCCGCGAGAAGTTTGGCGTGCAGGGAGAATCTGTCTACATTTGCTACCCGCGCAACGGTGTTGGTGTTCAGGATCTCAAGGAGATTGTCAAATTTTTTGAGGATTGAACCATGAGGCGTCTATACATGTACTGCGGGCAACGGAACTATACGCGACTCCTTGACTTATACCCCATTCATCACAGTTGTTGCTTTCTTCTGGTAGAGGTGCGTGCGAAAAAGAGATGGGTGGCAGGACTAATCAGCTATCTGTCGCTGGCCGTTTGTAGCTACGTAATATTCAGGTTATGAGATAGATATTTTACACGATATAAAAAGAGAAGACGCTTTACGCTATACACGTTATATGTGCTGCAGTTGCTCGAGCGCGTGTCTGCTCTAATATCCATTCTTCTTTGGGGTATGGGCGGAGAGTCTCGCGAGTCGTGTTATGAGCCCTTGACAGCTGCTGGGATGGCTCACTCCTCAACTCATTCGTCTGCGTGTCTCCTCATGCGTCAGATCCTCTAATCACGGAGCTTATTGCGTTTACGAACCCAGAATCTGTCTGGTGATTTAACAACGTATGAACCGAATCCCGCGTGACACTTTAACGGTTGGTAGTTAGTTACACAGTATCATTTATATCCCTAGAGGTAAATCCGCCCCACATTGCCCCAAAGTATGTATGTAGCATCCGGTTAAGGCTGAGGTTACGTACTAGGTAGAGGATGACGGGTATGCAGATCATGGAAAGCCAATATCGCTCTCTCGGTCCGAGTGTTTTTACTTTCCTTTTTTTTGGGGGGGAGCGGTGGAGTGGATTGGATGGATGATCACCTCCACTACGAGAACGGAGAACATCTGAGTGGCCCGAGACGAAATGTTGGACCATGGTCTGTCTATATATACCCTGAAAGCCCTCCTATATATCCGTAAAGTGTAACCATGCGGATGAGAAGCCGTCTGTCGAAGCGGGCAAAACCCCAACATCCCGAGTGCGGAGTTCCGGGTACATGGATGTTATTACAATTTACTCACGCGTCAAACTTTCCGTGTCGATCACCCCCCCTCCATCGTATCCTCCCGTCCTTGTTCTTTTTCTTATTTGCTCTCTCCTTAAAACCTGCAGTCCCATGTAACATCCTGGTTGAACATCCACCCTCTACCGCATCAAAGTCACTAACTAAGTTACAAAAGAGCGCAATTGTGCACGGTGGGGGCGCAGGCCATGGATGGTCGAGATGGTGGAGACGACGTGTATTTTGGCTGCTTCTGTCGGTCATGGTGGTAAGTGGTGCGGAGCATGAGGGTACGGAGGCGTGGTATTTTCCGAGCTGGAGACCGTGACCGTCCGTCGACGGCTACTCAGGGGTAGCACTGGTCGTTGACACCGCGGCTTGAGGGCTGCTGGTGCTAACGGCCACGCTCGAGCTCGTCGTCGGCGGGACCGGGTGAGTCTGGTGGTGAATGAGTCGCAGAGCATCGCCTTTCCGCTGGTCGATTTGTTATGCGTGCTTGGTCGCGTAAGGACTTTTGGGCATCTGGTCTGGTATGAATAGACCCGTGTCGACGCGTTGAGTACACATAATCTCATCTCATTACTACATCATCATCAATGCTCAACTCGGACATACACCTATGTCCAACAACGAACCCGTGTCATCGAGTCCAAGAGTATCCTTTCCTAAACAAATGCCAGTCGTAAAAGGTGTTTTTTCCCATCCTGCAACACGGAACAAACATTGGTGTAAAACTAGATCTTGTAGACCAAATCACCGTCCGTGTACCTGGTATCAAAGTTAGTATCGACGCAATGTACAGCATGGGGACAGCGGTTGACTTACATAACCTGGTTAGCCTCATCCATCCTCTTGAGCGCCTTTAATGTTTCTTCGCGGCTGAATGCGCCACCATTTCTCGTACCGACCCGCCTGTTGACAGCCGCAATGACCTCGCCAACATCTGCTGAGTCGTCCTCGAACAGATCTGTTTGAAGGAGCTGTCCAAGATTCGTCCGGAAGAGTTGAAGCCGCTCGGCGCTAATAGGCGCATCAATATTGAGACTTGCAGCGCCATTGGCCAGCTCGTCTTCTTGTGTGTTCTCCTGTGACTGCGACTCCAGCTGTGATGCCGGCACTGAGGACGCAAAGGATGTCTGAGACTGGGTAGGTGCTGTGCCAGAGGAAGCACCGCCGGCCCGAGTACGTCGTGGGGTCGCATCGTAGACATCATCATCTTCTTCCGCTGCCGGGGCTGGCGTACTGCCGCCATTTGTACCATTTGTTCCATTTGTGCCATTGGGTACACGGCGGGCACTGGCCTGCGATCGGTTCGCAGCCCGTGTTGCGCGAGTTGCACTGGTACGATTCGTCGACGCCCGAGCTGTAGAATCGCCGCCATCTTCGTCGTCGGAGCTCTCTTCGCTCGATGAAGAAGACTCAACGGCTTGAGTACGTCTGCGCTTTTTCCGGGAGTCATCCTCGACGACCTCTTTGAACAGAGCAAACCGCAAGATACCTTCGGCAGCCAAGGCATCGCGTTCTTCGACACGATTGGAAAGACGAGCCTTGGCGTGAGCGGTAGCCAAACGGATCAAGGTTTCCAGCGTACGGACAGTGAGTGGCGAGGTTCTTCGCTGGTTGCCCTCCATCTCGTCGTTGCGAAGCCCGACGTAAATGTCGGCTATCCGTTCGGAAGCGGCCTGGGTGAGTATTGGCTTTATTCTCGTCTTGGAGTATTGAATGTACTTCTTCATGAATGGGATACTGAGGACTTCGTGACGCTTGTTGGCACCGCGACCTGTCGTAAGTGTGACACCGGCATGCAGCATGGCGTCGAACTTTTCGTATACTTCGGTAGGCTTCGCCGTGTCACCTTGACTCTGTAGAGCAACACCAAGAGCTTGCGAGGTATTCTCGCGTACCGGAGCACCCTCGTCCGTGCCGGGTTGGCGGTAGCGGTGCATACGCAGGACGTGCTCCGAAACTTGTCGATCTCGCGTGTCTTCAATGTCGTCCGTCACGATGAACAACAAATCAAAACGGGACAAGAGGGAATCAGGGAGGGCAATGTTCTTGTGCGGGTCCTTGTGTGTGTCGTATTGGCCGAAAATGGGGTTGGCAGCAGCGATGACACTGCATCGGGCGTTCAGAGAGGTGTGAATACCGGCCTTGGCAATGGTGACTGTCTGCTGTTCCATGACTTCGTGAATAGCCACTCTGTCAATATCCGACATCTTGTCAAACTCGTCAATGCAGACGACGCCGCGGTCTGCCATGACCATGGCACCGGCCTCGAGTCTGCGCTCTCCCGTCTCCTTGTCCGATGTGACGGCCGCAGTCAGACCGACGCCGGAAGAACCACGACCAGTCGTAGCAATCGCTAGTGGTGCCGTGTTCAGGACGAAACGGAGCAGCTGTGACTTGGCAGTCGAGGGGTCACCGACCATGAGGATGTTGATGTCTCCTCTCAAGTGAGTGCCGTTCTCCAGGTTCTTTTCCATACCGCCGAGAAGCATGAGCAAAATGGCCTTCTTGATGTAGTCGTGGCCGTAGATACTGGGTGCCAGCGACTGTGAGAGAAGCTCAAATAGGTTCTTCTTCTTGGAAATCTTGTTGATGTTGCGAATGTCGGTATCGGTGATGACAGCCGAGGCCAGTCCGCCGCCCGACTTGGAGGAAAGTAAGACAATGTTGTTTGCGAGGACGACGGTCTTGAACAGGGCGCTGCTGTGGTTTGCGTTTCTATTTCCCAGCGTTCGGAAGACGCCGACCAGCTGGATTCTGTCGCCAGGCTTGACCTTGTCGACCAGATCGTCATCCAAGATGACATCAACACCCCGAGGCAGCTGACCGGCAGGCGCCCTCTCGGGCATCTCCTGGATAGACACGGTCTGGTGGTCTCTGTACGTACAGAAGCCATACTCGGTGAGGAGAGGGTTGCCCTCGTCGTCTGTTTGGGGATAGACGCTAGACGTGGTGACGCCGGCGGTCATGGTCTGGTCGCGGTACTCCCTATAGTGGAATATGTTCTTGTTCTCATTGTAGTGCACACTCTTCACGACCTTTGGTCTGATCAGGGAGGTTCTGGTGACGATGCCCTCGAGGGAGACCATCTGGTTGAGATGACCTGAAGACAGAGTGCGCGGGTTGCAGGCGTGCAGACCAAAGCTGCCGGCCCAGGCGCAGTAGAAGAGCACGTCGCCGTCGGTCTGGTCGGGGCGCGCCTGCGGTATCGTCTCGACAATCTTCTTGAGAGCGTGGTTGAAGGCCAGGGTGTAGTCGAAAGGGTCGTTCAGGAGGCCGTCTGCCAAGTCCGGGTTATGGTCGCGCACATGATCAATGTTGACAACCAGGCGCCTCTGGTTCTTCTGGAGCATCAGGATGATGTCGGAACGGTAGCTTCGGGCATGCTGGTCATCTGCGTCGGGTAAGTAAGGGTAGCTTTTCCCGTTCGACGGCGAGGGACATGATGCATCGACTTACGGGGATCGAGGAACTCTTCAGCCAGACGAATGCGCTCTACGTTCCCCTCATCGCGAAGCATTAATGCGTCCATGGTGCCTGTGTTTGAAAGAGCGACTCGTTGTGGTGTGAGGATGAGCACGCCGAAAGGGAAGGGAGGACAATATCACCGTCTCAGTCAGTCGTGCTGGATCTGAGGGGCACAAAGTTGGGAAAGCCTAAAGGGACTTTCAGCGATAACGCGACGCGTGTGGAGACGAGGACGCGCTTGCCTCTTGGACGCGTAAAGTGATTTGAATCAGGATTAGCTTCATCTTGATGGTACTACTAAGTACGTAACTTTGCTATAACTTGACTATGTACAAGTAGGGTTAGCGGCCCGAGTGGGGTTGCGGCTTGCCGTCCGTCTCGTTACTTTGAGATAAAATAGAGCTAACTATAATGAGTAAGGCCGAGTATACAGTATGACACAGACAGAAATAGGCCCATCTAGTGGACAAGACCAACATCACAACCTGAACTTCTGAACGATGGAAGTAACTTGAGGGTTTCGCTCTCCGCAATCTCCCTGCGGGCCTCTCCAGACTCCAGTTTTTATCCCTCATCGACGTGTCTTGCGTTGTAACTGTTTCGAGACCCCCTTCGTCTTGTCTGAGACTCTGGAGTCTGAGTTGTCTCTGCCAGCCGATGTTTGGAGATGGCCAAGGTAGCGAGGTAACATCGGTTCGAGCCAGCTTATGTCCCAAAGACGTCTTGACGATTCGAGGGTCTCCTGCCCTGGACTCCGGCTGGGAATAGGAGAACTGTGGCGGTCACTTTCGTGCTACCTTTTTGCCATGTTCAGTCGACAAACTCGACAGTCGACTGGTTGGTTGGAACGTCAAGGCAGCTCATATCTGGTTTTCAGCCCATCGGGTCCGGGAGATGACATCTCGTTCACCACCAGCTCATGTGCGTTGGCAGGCGTTTCGAGTTCCGACTTTTCGTTCATGGCCGACAAGGGTGTATTATGGTCTGCTGTGCTCGGTGTGTTCGAGTGTTTGTCAAAGGGTTTCTGAAACAGTGGCTCGGGGTGGTCTTCAAAGCTGTCTTCGGAGCGCTTCCGCTTCCACCTTCGCAACATCATGAATCCCATCACAGCTATCAGAATGGCTGATCCACACGCTCCGGCAGCTATACCAGCCGTGATGACAGCCAAATTGCTGTCAACTCGTTTATTTTCATCATCAGGTGCCAGTACCGATGTTCCAGGAGAAGCGGCCGAGGTTGCAGGCGAGTCTGTGGACGTCGGTAGCCTACTCTCCGAAGCCGGCAGTCTACTCGTCGAAGTCGGCAACCTACTCGTCAAAGCCGGCAACCGACTTGTGTGAATAGACAAGCTACTTGTGGAAGTTGCCACCTCACTCGACGACGTGCTTGTGGAAGTTGCCGCCTCACTCGAAGACGTGCTGGTTGCTGTTGTTGCTGTTGTTGCTGTTGTTGCTGTTGGGAGTTCGGGTACATGCGTCGCCGTGGCTGATCTGGACATGGACTCTTTGAGTGCGGGCATGTCGCATAAGATATCGATATTCTTTTGGACGGTGCCTAAGGGTAAGTGAGTATAGACGTCGTTACGGTTGACAACATGTGTCGACTTACTGATCTCCGACGGGTTGCACATAGCCGTGATACACGGGTCGAGGTATTTCTTGAACTCGTCTTTCCTCAAGCATACGCACACCGCGTCACTGATGTCGCAGCTGATGTAGCTGGTCGTTGCTCCCGATATGCAAACTATAGAGCAGTGGGGAAACGGACTCAACTCCTCTGCCAGCCCTACGATGGCGAAGATCAGGGCGTAGGCAAGACATCTTCCTATAGAGTTGTTGCTGGAATGGAACAAACGCGCCCCAGATGTCGACTGGCGCGGCATACTGATTCTCATCAACCACCGGAGCTGGATAAGAACACGGTCGTACAGGGAAAGCAAACAGGGCACTGCGCCTGTTTTTATCTGATGTCTTACTGTTTGCCAAACCAACTCTGCCTCCCTTGCTTGCATCTCATTTCCCTCCAGGAGGCCGGAGCCGCTCGCTTGGGACCACGACGTCCGCATCCCTGGTTGCCCTCACCCAAGTAGAGATTTACTGGATCGCCACCTGGATAAAAGCCAAAGAGCCAATCCGTGACATGCTACCGAACGAACGTGTACAAATCTGAGCTTTCTGCGCTCTTCGTAAAGTGCTACTTCCAGATCGAGATAGCCCGGTCAGGTAAGGGGAGTTCCCTAGGGCGTTCAAGCCTAACCGCCAATCGATCGATTGGCTGGGCGAAGACAAGTTTATCAACTTGGCGCCTAACACGCGCTCCAATGTTTAGTGAACTGTTAGGAAAACCTGTCTGACATGTTCGCGGTGTAAGCAACAGTCTTGAATGCCAATCGTAGCCAGATCAGACACTCGCGATTAGCGCCGACTGCTCTCGCAAGTGGTGCTGTCATGTGAGGAAAACATTTCCATCTATCATCGACTCAGCGAGGTCATAGTTAAAATATGCTGGCCACTTGCTGTAGATCCGATTTGTACCATTAAGGTACAAGCTTCATAGGCTAGGTAATAAGTCATTGTCTGTATTCATTCTTCACTTCACGGGGTTTGACAGGCCTTGCAACGCATCTAATGTGTAGCGATTCATCGCTAGAGCGCATCGTACATCTCGTGTCCATCTCTCTGCTAGACGAAAGGCGGTCATGATTTTGCGTAACCTGCTCATCGGGTTTTGTCCTTTCGAGTTGGAACCGTGTGTTATGGCGGACTCCATCAGCCATAGGAAGCTCCGGAAGTTCTTCTACGAGGCCAGCGTCGTCAGGGGTCGGATCAGGCGCGGCTCCGGCTTGGTCGCCACTCTCCGACCCGCATTCTACGAACTGTATCTCGGCTACGTCAACATCCTCTGGGAGGAGGAGATCCAAGATCGGAAGGTGACCAAGGGGGAACGTAGATCCTCCTACAATGTGCGTGGCTTCATAGCAGGCGGCGGCGATGCGGCAGCGAACTGCGTGTGCCGTCTGGTGCGGGAAAAACACCGTCGTTTGCGGAAACTGGCAGATTCGCGGAAAAGGCTGTGGCGGAAATCAATGTTGCGTGACCCGGGACATGCGTCGTGCAATGTCAAGACATCCTCGCCCCTCAAGAAGACTGCCATATTTTCTGACGACCGAGAAGGAATGTCGTCCAAACTACGCTGCCGAAGCATCGAGGAGAAAAAGTGATCGAGGAACCGGAAGAAGAGCAAGGTTGTAATGAAAACGATCAAACCCTCATCGGAGTTGGACTTTCAAGGACATTTTGAAGAGCTATACGAGACACATGAGCACACGGAGACTATAGGAGCATGTTATGGGACATGAGTGGCGTCACATTGTATACCTCAGCATATAAGTCGCAATGAGGCTAGCCAGGAGTTAACAAGAAGACTTTGATCGAGAGATGGAATCAATCCAGTTTACCCGAAGCGTAGTTCCAGCGGAGCAACACCAAGAAATAAGCCCAAGCAAGAAGCTATACCTATGCAACCACGGGGCGGTGTCGACGATACTCATGTCGAACACTAGACCCTGGTGATAGCGTTAGACTGTATCTCTGCTTTTGGTTTCTGCGTGGTCCCTGGTAGAAGGACCATTTGCCTCCATGTCCGGTTCCAAAGTTTCAATTCGAATATAATTTCATATAGGCTACGAGACCTACCGACGCTACATAACCAAGCCTTCCTCGTCCAGTTGTTACTAGCAGCAAGCCAGCCGGATGGGATTATCACAGTACATGGAGCGCTACCCGAGACGATAACCGAGCCAGTATACGAGCCGGCACGAGATGAGAAGCACGATGTGGAAACCAAGAGGACATATATATTCATTATGTGACTAAAATATAACGAACACATGATGGCAAACCTCAGGCTAAATAATAGCAACAAGCCTTCAAGCGTGACAGGACTGCTGGCAACATAGCAACTACCATCTGCCTACGAGGATTTGACCATTGCGATCATTGGCGATGCCACTCAGGTTCGGTTCGCTCGTCCAAATCGACGAGGTAAGACCGAATCGCGTCGCCATAGCTGAACTTCAGCTGCGCCACTCTTTCATATCTTTGCATCAGGGTCCCCGCTTCTCATCAACAACCTCCTCGACGTGGTCACCCCTCATTGCCATGTCCTCCTTCTCGTTGGCTACAGCGTCCCGAAGATCGGCGTCTACGTTGCCATACCTCCCGATCTTGTACCATGGGAGCTCAAACAGGCGATTCATGCTCTCCAGATCCCGACCACCCGTCTCAGGGACGAAGAACCATACCCACACACCACCGAGCACCGTGATGGCGGCGAAGAGCCAGAACGTCCCTTTCGGGTCGAGCCCACCAGCGCTGGTGGCGAGAAGCATGTTGGGGACAGCGCGAGAGTTGCCGTACTGGTTGACGAAGTGAAAGGTCATAGCCCAGCTGGTCGCCAAAGCTCGAATCCGGAGGGGGAACAGCTCCGCCGTGAGCAGATACTGCATCGAGTTCCACCCGAGGGCCCATCCGAACCCGGAGATGTAGATCATGGCAATGGCACCGCGGCTGGCTCCGACCTCACTCTGTGGGAGAACATATTCCGAGTCGAGGCCAAGCTCGGGCACTGCTGTCAGGAAGCCGGCAACGTAGAGCATGGCAAGCCCTTGGAAAGTGATGCCCAGCAAGAGAGCGCGCTTCCTGCCAATCACATCGACAAGGAACAGGGCGCATAGGATAGCGGCTACCAGCTTGACGATGCCAAAGACAGCCGTGACCAAAAGCGACTCGTTCTGGCCAGTGATGCCGAGAATCTTGAAGAGATCGGGTGCGTATAACGTGATCGAACCGGCCCCCGACCATTGCGACAGGATCTAGTTGACGTGTCAGTGATTGTCTTGTACAGATGTTCCAAGGATCATAGCCAGTAGGTTGTGCAAACTGCAAACCCCCTCGGCAACGTGGTGAAACAGCCGGGAATTGCATTTGTACACGGAAAAGAAGGGTGTAGGATGGTGCTCACCTGTGCCATAGTAGTCAGATAGAGGCGGTACAGATTGCTCGGTATCAGGAACATCTCCTTGATGACACCCATCGGTCCGGTGCCTTTTGTCGCCTCGAGTTCTTCGTCATGCGACGCCTGGATCGCATTGATCTCGCGGAGGACGTAAGGATCCTCGATGGACAGGTTTCGTAGCCGCGACATATTCAGAAGCGCTTTCTCATGGTTTCCTTTCTTGATGAGAAAACCTGCAGCAGACGAGTCAGCAAAATAGGTTACCAATATATTCCGTCATAAGACGACGGGAACGAACACATGCGACACCATTCAAGGGGGAGGTGGGAGATGCAGAGCGGACAACTTACGAGGCGACTCATATTGGAAAAAGGACAATATGATGATCAATCCAGCAAAGATGATGTGGATGCTTGTCGGTGCAAGCTAGCAGACATTAGTCGAGCTGAAGAGCAGACGTACGAGGAGCACACTTACCCAGCGGGCATGCGTTGAGTCGCCCAAGTTCACCGAGGCCCCGTAGTTGGCGAAATACGCAAGTACTATGCCTAGATAGACGAAACCCGTGAAGATGCAGGTGCATAGTCCGCGAACGGACGCTGGGGCTATCTCCGCGATGTAGATGGGCCCGACGACAGGAGTTTGGCCAACCTGAACAGTCCAGTGTCAACGGCTGCGTTGCAGGTGCGTACAGAGGTGCGGGGAGTTGCTTACACCAAGACCAGCGATGAACCGGCCAGCATACACGGCACCGAGGCTACCGTTGTTACCCATGAATATGGCAATACCGAGAATCCACAAGACACAAAGCTGGCGTGTGGCCCATATGCGGCCGATGCGATCACAGATCAGAAATGCACTGAGCGAGTGTTAGCTTGGAAGGGGGAGGCGTCTTGGGGACTACGTACAAGAGTGCACCGGCGACCGAGCCGATCTGAACCATGGCGGAGACATTCCCCTTGATGTTGGTCTGTTCAACCTTGGAATATGATTCCAGATTGATGTATTGTTGGAAATCCTTGGAGTTGAAGGCGCCCGAGATGAGGCCTTCGTCGACACCTCGAGCGGCTCCTAGCAGACCGAAAGAGATGACGGCGAACCACAAGCGCCAGTTGAAAACATTCTTGGGCTCCCCCAGGTCTTTCAACCGGAAGATGTTGACGGGCTTTTTGACACCTCCGGCGGCCATTGCGATGACGGGCAGGATACAGATGGTGTAGGGGTGGCAGGGGTGGGAGATGGGACCGTCAAGAAACGTTCGTGTTTGACGGACGAACTGTACAGGCCTTTATATACATCCCTGGTGAGCCGATAGGAGCTCACGGTGAGATGGGGAGGGGAGAGCCCGGAGAGGGCAGAGACACACAAACGGCCGTGGCCGTTCAAATCCGGATATCCCAAAAGTACTCGTTCGATGGGCATGCGAACGAGCCCGCTCGTCTGATCCCTACCACTGACTGACAAGATGCTCCAAATCGCCATCAGGTTCTCGACGTGAATGGTTACCGCAACGGGCTGCCAAGCAGTTGGTGCCGTTGACAAGACAGCCGGCGCCTCTGGGCGCTCTTAGCTCGAGAGCTTCTCGCCCGCCTGACAAACCGCCAAGCACAGCCACCAACTTGGCCGACTCTTGTAACTTACCGGAACTCTTCTTGATGCTTGGTAAAGGCTTGATGGTACGATGCGGAAAAGCTTGCGGCCGTCTTGTCACTTGTGAGGGCAGCTTGCGGGATGCATACTTTCAGCTTTGGAACAAACGTCCCAAGGTTCGGCTTCTTGAGCGATGGGTCAGTGACTGTACTTCAGTACGGGCGTCTGCTGTAAAGACGGGGGCGGAAAGGCTGTCGGAAAGAGTGGCGAAGAAGATGCAGCACTCGGGTCTGGAAGCTGCTCGACAACATCGCCAAGCAAATTGCTGGGGCCTTTGGGGGGAGGGGGAGAAGGGGGGGGGCGGGGTACCAATCTGGGGAAGCGAAGCCAGTGCGAGTCAGAGCATACGAATCTCCTCTGAACCTTGTTTGCTTTCCCACGTTCTCACCCCACACTTTCATTTGCGCTAACGACGGGTGTCGCCGGTTCTCCGACTTGTCCCACGTTGAAGAAGACTAGTTAACTACACAGAAAGAAAACCAAGTGAGCGGCGGGCTAACGTTTGGTAAGAGTTGCACTTGTCCACTTTGGTAACCTATCAACGTTGGAGAGAGAACTACCGCTAACGTTAACGTTACGGACAATTGATCACTCACTCTGCGTAACTAATAAGCCAACGTTAATCTACAAACCATCGTGTCGTACAGCCAACTACACTACACAGCACTCCCGTACACGGTAACAAGCAAGTGACGGTTGATTGCGTACCGAGTATGGATAGCGGTAGTCGTGACAATGGACATGTCCCCAGGGATGAGGGAGGACTGGGGATCCAGAACGACAGCCCGCCCATTGGGACAGTCCGTAGTTAACGACTGTCATAACTACGCACATGGGATAACTCTGGAGAGTGCCAAGTGGAAACCCCCAGTGAGACAACGACCAGGACGTCAACGTACAAAGTACCCCATTGTCCACTAACTAGGTAAACAACCGGGTTAGCGGCGGAATACGGAGTATAAGCTCAGGACTTGGCAGGTTGGCTAATGATAAATCCGGACGGATTCATACCCAGTAGCGACCAACCAAATCGGTTTCCGGTTTGGTCTCCCTTTCAAGCAGCCTTCGACAGCCCATCCTTTCCTCTGCGCTACTCGCTGCCCCGTCCGTATTGACGACAGAGTTGGTCGCACAATGAGCTGCGTTTAAGCTGCGGGACCTTGCCGACTTCCACGCACAATTTGGACAGCTTCCTCTACACAGTAGGCTCTCGCACGATATCCACGTCCAGGTTCCCCAGAGATGACTTGTTGGCTTGGCAGTGTCTTGACTCGCGTCAGGCGTACGTCAGAACGTGCCTGGGTAGTCTGACAATGCGTCTCATCTCGTACCGATATCTACCGATATCCATCGGTGGCTGGCGATGGTCGGGTAATAAGCGACGGTCGGGTATAACGTTCCCACACAGTAACTAGGTACTTGTTGGGTGGAGGGACCCTGCTTGCTCCCTTGCCGACAGGATCAACTACCCTCAAACTGGTGGCAACAACGCTACGTGGTGGCCCTGTGAAGGAAACGTCCTGCAGCCGAGATGCCGGTCTCTTCCGCTCACCACGGTCCACACCGACGCGTCGAAAGCCTCGAGGCAGTATAGACTGCCATTGACGTCCATCTATCTACCCTTCCATGTTGGCACGAACCGACATCCCGAGAGCGATGTGATGAAAACGAGACGTTGGATGACGATGGACGATGACGCAAGTGTAGTGAAGCTGTGCGTTTCAGATTACCTACCGACTGGCACCGGAGACCACCGACAAGATATGCAAAGGCATAGCCGAGGTCGACTGCAGGGGGCTGGAAGCCGACGTACGAGGTGAAGACGACAAGGAGAGCTCCACGTTTTCAACACAAGCGGATCGCCCATAGTCTGAACAACAAGGTAAACAGGCACCTATCTGTCTGTGTCATATGGGATGTACGGATACAGAATGTCTCCCTGTGCGTTGTCAGTTGGTCACATTTGGGCTACCCGTGCTATCAGAGTGTAACAGTATTATGAGCGTTGACACCACGAATAGACCTAGGTACTACATGCTGCCTGGTTGAACGGCAGGTGTCTGTCTGCAAACCCCAACGGGTATTTGTCTACCCCGTCGGGCTAGTTCCACAGTCCAGGTCATCAAGATGGCCTGTCTACATGACAATCCGAGACAGAACAGCAAGCGAATACCACGGCGGGTGTCGAAGAGCCTCCATTGGAGCCAACATGACAGGTTGCAATCCACCAAAGGAACTGCTCGCTGGGGGGCGCTCTCATGTCAACGACGTGCCGGCTGGCAACAAACGCAAAACTCGGATATATGCGATTCGTTGCATCAATCGTAGTCATCAAGTCGCCCGCGCCAGTACTAAGCAGCGGCGCAGTTGGATTAGGGGTTTGTTTAGATGATGCAGAAGCACTGCGGATTACCCTCGTGAATAACGATGCGGAGATCTCGTAGGAATCCTCGAATCAGCTTCGATACGGGAATGGGGTAACTATGTCATCAGGCCGACCAATGTCTCGTCAAAACGGCCGGGAATTCAACAAGGAGGCGTTCGTGCGTTGACAGCTTCCACCGAGTCCGGTGTTCATGGAGTGCTTGGTATTTGGACAAATTACACGTCAACTATAATTTACAGATCAGACTCGGCCCCAGGGGAGAGCTTCAGCCAGATTATTCGTCAAAACAACGACCGAAAACGAACGAGTTCATGTACTCGAAGCTTCATGTCGGGGAATAAGCACACAATCATGTCCCTCCCGACTTCTTCGCCGTCGCTTTGGAGTTGCTTGGCGTGGCTTCTTCTTCATCACTTTGTTCCCCGGCGGCCGCCTCTCCCTTCTCGTCATCACCGTTGCCATGCGCACCCAACTCTGCGCCGGAACCATTCCGAGCGCCATTGTCGTCCTGTTGGTCCTCGTCCTCTTCATCGTGATGCTCATGACCGTTCACTCCATTGGTCTTTTGTTTCGTACCCGCCCCTTCGCCTTCGCCTTCCTCCTCCTCCTCCTCTTCCTCGGCGTCGTTGGCCTCCTCCGCGCTTTCGTCCTCCTTTTGCTCTTCGTCATCGTACTCGCCAGACTCCTCTCCCTCCTCTCCCTCTTCTCCCTCCTCCTCACTCTCTCCGTCGTCCGCCTCGTCTTCTTCATCATCATCATCGTCGTCGTCGTCATCATACCATCCGGGGATCAGATCGTTGTCCGCCTCTCCGTCCTCGCCATCCTTGCCCTCCAGCATCCGCTTCGCGACCTCCTTACCCACAATGGGCAGTCGTTCGACCCCCGGCGCCTCGCCTTCTCGGGCACCAAATTGGGGTCCAAGAGGCCGACCTGCATCAGCACGCTCGCTTGGTCCCAGTAGACGTGCTCGTGGTACAGCTTTCCGCCCCGGAACGTGACGATGCTCACAATGAGGATCTGGACAAACTTCTTGGTGGGCGGCATGCCCGGCAGGATCCAAGGCATGTCCTGGGTGTGCTTGAACTTGACGTGAAGCTCGTCGACGACTCGGTCGACGCCGACCGTCCTCGAGAGCAGCGTGATTTCCATCGACGGCGGGTTCTCCTCGATGAAGAAGTTGGTGTAGAAATCCTCGAGCTCTTCGGCGCCGATGCCGCCCGTCAGGGTAGGGACGTGTGTGACGTGCGGCGTCTTGGTGGACGTGAAGCTCGACAGGGTCTTTTGGGCGTTCTTGGAGAAGAACTTGCCTGATTTCCAACGTTAGCGAAACGACCACGAGCGCAGCACGTCATCTCAAGCTCTCAACTACCGCGCGTACCTTGCGTGTGTTCCTCCACCACAATCTCCAAGTTCACATCTCGGCGAAAGGCCCGGCGGGCCGTGGCCAGGCTCCGGCTCCAGGCCAGCTCCGCGTTCACCTTGGAGTACTCGTCCAGGTCGTGCTCGGCGAAGCCGCCGTCGGCGTCGTACGAGTACGTCGGGTAGCCGTACTTGACCGTGCCGCCGATGCCAAAGCCCTGGGGGACGTCCCGCTTCACCGTGCGCCGCTTGCCCTGGATGCCCACCATCTGGTTCTGCTTGACGATGCCGATGGTCTCGCTCCCCCTGCGCCAGGTGGACCAAGACCTGCACGCCGCCCGGGTAGCGCGTCCGCGGGTCGGGGATCCTGGTCGGGTAGTACGCGATCAAGCACGACAGCTTGAAGTCGGGGTTGTTGTCCAGGACGTGGAAGTACTCCAGGCAGGCTGCCGCGGCATCGCCAAAGGCTGGTCGGGGTGTCAGCAACGAGTTGATGCGTGCGTGCGTTGAGACACTGTAGGTAGGTACACACGGAGGTCACGTACCGACGATGCCGAATGTCTCACAGGGCCCCAGGTCCTTCTTGCGCAAGGAAGCCAGTTTGAGCTCGTACTCCTTGCCGCCGTTGCCCAGAGACAGGTACTCGACATTGAAGCCCTCGTTCTGCCACTCGGCCACGGTCAGCTTGTCGAAATCATCATCCTCGGCCGTGATGTACAGCTTCGGGGACCCCTTGGGGAACTCGTTGGAGAGGAACCCCGGGTCGTTGTGATTTGGCCGGGTCATGTTATCCTCGATGATGCCAACAGTCTGGCCCTCGCGTTTGTTGGGGAAGGCAGCGTTGACGATGCCGGGCAAGTCGATATTCATGCTATTCGGAGTGTTGCTGCTTGGTATAAGTCTCGATGAGTCTGTCTCCTCGTGCAGAGTAGAACGTTTGATCTGGAAGTGCTCGCTTCAATGCAATGGCAGGTGGACTGGTTGATCATGAATCGGGTCAATCCGTCCACAGTGCTGAGGTGGCGGGCACTCTGGGCGTAGGAGGACCGAGAAGTTAGAACATACTTCGTAGGGCAAAACAAGTTTCTCTAGCATGACGTCAGTCGATACAGTTTACCCTGTCTGTCCGATGCAGTGTACATAATGCACAGTACTTGAACATGTCCCCGAGCAAGGATTCGGGAGCAGATGGACAGCTCGATGCGAATGACAAGACAATGACAAGCAAGGCCACACTTGACTAGTTGGAGCGACTGGCGTTGGCGACTTGAGTGACTGACAGTTGACTATACGTAGTGTACGTAGCAGTGGTGTGGGGATGATGGCGACCGTTTGGGTTGCCACCCGAGTCATGGCGTATTTACGTAGTAGTAAACTCAATTACCAACGTAACTTAGTAACGTTAATAGTTATTAACTAACAGAACGTTACTGGCAACTTGCTGCCGTTCCGTCATTCTACCAACTCCAAGTACTCAAGTGGCCATCTCCGCTACTGCAGTATATTTAGACAGCGATCCCACTTCATTTCGCCCGCCACAATCCATCCGCCCGTCAAAGCCTTGTGCATCCCAGCAACTCGTGTCGTTCGTTATAACTTGTCGCCACCATGCGATCGGGTTCGATCATGGTGTTCGCACCAAACAACCGAGGTCGCATCCCCACACTCACACCCACAAGAGACATCATCCTCGACGGCTCGTCGTATTACCGCAGAGACTATTGTCAACCACGAGCTTGTCCAAGAGACTGTCGCAGCCGTAGCATTGACACATCTGCTTTCCCATCAGTGCTTGTCACGGACTCACGGGCACCGCCGTCTCGCCTCGCGGGCAACTTACGACCGGTCGGCCACCCACGGGGCAATTGTAGATGTCCTCCAGATTCTTGTTCTGGCCTGTGATCACAGCACTCCAGCACGCGCTGGAGTCTAGGACGGCGTAACACGTGGGAAATGTGCAAGGGCCAGGCTCCCGCCGAGCGACGATGCGGGCAGCAGCCAACCCTCCGAGCATCGCGAGAGACCGGAAGGACATGGTGACGACGCTGTGATGTCTGGTTTGTGCGATTGGAAAGACCTCGCTGAATGAAACGACCCGAATGTTGCATGTTGCTTGTTGCTACGAACAAAGCATCATATACTCTCTAGCATACGAATCAGTCCTCGGGCAGACAGACGCCTCGCTCTGCCGAGTTAAGCTACAATGCTCAGTCCTGCGAGAACGTGCATCTCATGCGCGCGGTATATGAAAATCGGCACGTTCAATCAACACTCATCAAGGCGCATTTAGGCTAGGCCCTACAACCCTCCCTAATTGGTACAGTTAGGAGATGGATACCACCGGCAAATGTCCACGCATGTGTGCGATCGCCGACCGGCATATAGCCAGCTCTCAAGTAACGGAAACACAAAAGAGACGAGACGGTACTTTAGATGTCCTCGAGCTCAAACTTGACCAACAAGGAGCACTTGGTCTCCTTTCCTTTCAGGTCGAGGAGTCGGATGAAACACCACTCGCTTGTGACGTACAAGAGTCGCACCACACTGACGGCTAACGTCGGGTTGCGCGAGAAGGAATCATCGCTCTTGATGTATAGACGCAAGAAGACGAGTTCGTTATCGGCGAATTCCCACTCCAGCGTCTCATCCCAAACTGGGTCAGTCGGCGGTGGATTGTCACCCCGGTGAAATAACTCGAGTTTGTGATGCTTGTACGGACTCGTCTTCTTCTTGTCCGTGCCATTGTCCATCTTGTCCGGATGCGTGAGCGTGCACGTCAGGTAGGGCTTTAACTCGGCTGCAGTGCGACCCTCGGGGACAGGCACATCCGAAGCACCCCCAACCCGGAGTCGGAGTCTCTTCGTTTTGCCAGAATTCAGAATGCCATTGCCGCCAGCTCGTAGTGCGTCGGGCTTCAACACGAACCCGTCGGTGCCGCTGAACAGCGCCTCGTTGAGTTGCGCGTGCGCGCCAAATGTCTGCCAGTTGAGGGCGCAGATCTGCGCCCCGATGCCCCAGAAAGGCACGGGCGGCAGGTTTTGGGACGATATGCGGGTGCCTTTGGGGTACACTCGCATGAGGTGCGCAGCATTATGGCGAGAAATATGTGCTCTGTGTGTAGGAATGTGCGTCTTCAGCTGCGACTCGGACACGTTGACAAGATGGTGGTGAGGGCCGTTCTTCATCTCGACCTCCTCAAACCACGAGTTATCGGCAGGTTTGACGGATTGGGCATAAACACCAAGCTCGGCAAGCTCGGGAACGATGACGCTGGCCACTGCTTTCTCGGCTCGCCTCTGTTCCTTGTACTTGTGGTGGGCTTGCCGTTCCTCTTCGTCTTCGGAAGAGCTCGAGGAGCTCGAATCATCGCTCGAGACGACTTCGTTGGGTAGATGGTATTCGACAATGACGCAGATCTTGGAACCAAGTTCATCGAGGTATACCTGATCGCCTGCTCCCCGCTGCTCCCGATGGCCTTCTTGTCGTATAGTCTTACTCAAGAGACGATCGCCCAACACCTCTCTCATGATCTGCACAAGGCGCAGCTGGCCATGGGCATCACAGTGGTTCTCCAGCGACAAGAAGATCGGGGCTGCTCGATAGCCCTGCTCATCGACGGCCCCGGCGGCCTCTTCATCGACTACATCACGGATGGTCTCACAGACTGCCCTGAACGGGATGTTGGAGACCAGCGTGTAGCCGTGGGTGACTTTGGGCTCATCCCTGTTTTCGGGATTGTCCCACGCGTCAATCTCGACACATCGCGCGCCCGCCTTGAGGGTCCGCTCGTATGCTTGCGCCGACGACTTTCCGTAGAGCTGATGGGCCAGCAGGTAGGTGTTGTGGCTGGAGCTGATGTAGTACTCGGACAAGGGATGCGACCGGTCCGTGAGACGGGCCGGGACGCTGATGTGAGGGCGCTCGACTAGTGCCTCGAGCGCTGGCGTGTGCTCTTCCGACTCGAGAGCAGCCTCGTGCTCAGCCAACACGTTCTCCTTGACGAGAAACGATCGCAAGGCGTGGCTGACCCTGAGCTGGCCGGTTGTGATGGCGGTCCTGCGCGCGCTGTGGCCGCCTCCCGCTACGCTGTTGTAGTCGATCTGCTCTCCTTGCTCGTCGTCATCCTCCGTGCCGGTGGTGGCTTTGGCGAATGGATTGAGCTTGGTGAAGCGGTTGGTCAGAGACGCGGGGTCGGACATGGCTGACGGTGATGCGGGTGGTGCGGGTGATGCGGTGATGCAGTGATGCAGTGATGCGGTGATGCGGTGATGCGGTGATGCGGTGATGCGTTGATACGTGCTGTTGGGGTGCGCAGAGACGATGGGCGGTTAACCCAAAGTTGTCCGTGGCTCAAAGGTCCGAGAAGACCTCTTCAATCTTGCTCTCACCTGCATATGACGGCGCATTCCTAATGGATGTTTGATGACGATGGCTTACGCCAGCTCCAGTTGCGCAATGCGGGGCATTGTCGATGTACCCGGTACGAGACAAACAGTAACTACCTAACTACCCTAGAGAGAGAGAGAGAGAAAGAGGGACGGTGTGGCTTGGCTGATGCTCTACGGAGTACGGAGTACACTCAACTCAGTCGTTCCTCAGCCTCCTTCACGACAGCAACAACGACAACGACAATAACAACCGGCCACTCATCAGACCAAGTGCGTGGTGATTTACCATCGCCGCGATAGCAAACGTTACACTTTCGTATGAATCAATCATCTCATGGTCCCTCACACTTTGATCTTCATCTGCACCGTCGCCGGCTCTCAGCCACCACGGAAGGCGACCGAGATCGTGGATTTCATCAGCAAACTGGCGGTGCTGTGCTTCTGGTTATGCCATATCGTAGCCAGCGTGTCAAGGTATTTTATCATTAGGCACAGCACTGTGTCGAGGTCGTTGCAACGGGTTCAACTCGGCCTACCCAGGAAGGATTAACATGGGGCAACGAGGGCAACGACGTGCCGGTGCTGCTGTGCGGCTGTGCCATCTTGACATCTATAAAAGTCCCGGTCACGTTTGACGATCTGTGGGCGATTCGCTTGTTTTGGGTTTTTGTTCGCTGTCTCTGCACCTTCCTCGCCAATCTTGCCAATCTTCCATTGCCCTGTCAAAAGTCTACACAGTAAGTTAAAGCCTCTGTCAAAGCGGGGCACTAACTAACGAGTATCGTGTACGTAAACTACGGATTAACTACTGTGTAAGTCACGTTAGCCGACGAGAATAACTTGTCTGAAGCGAGTAATAGCAGCCGTAGCCGGCGCAGATTGCCCGTCCACGCTACTGACTAAGGGGCTTGCTTTCCAAGTCAAACAGCCTCTGCCTCAGTTTCAAGGTCGCATAGTTGCTGGCTCAGCGTCGACGTGGACTTTGGATCCAGCAGACGGTAGCACAGGAAGTCGGAGGGGTAAAGTTATACAGAAGCCCGTGACGGCGACAGCCGAAAAGGTCAAGGTCTACAGTCAACCCACCATCAACGCTGACCATCTCGTGGGCTGCCAACGTTTCTAGACCATTTTGATCAGATTGCTGGTCGAGGTCCATGTTTCTTACCCCGTACTAGCGAACTACTCCATGGTAACTATCTACTTACTAGTGAGCCTTGGATGCAATTGCCCAACAATGGTGGCGTGCGGATTACCGCGAGAATGGTACCACCGCGTAGTCAGGTTGAACATCGGATAGACTCGCTGCGAGTAACTTATGGCCGGCAGGTCCATGAGACATGCATGCATGTGAGATCGATGTTTCGTCAGAACGCCCAACCTGGTTACCGTTTACAGTAACTAGATACTCTGAAGCTACCGAAGCTTGGATTGAAACGATCATCGGTCGGTACCTGGACAGTTTGGAGTGGGTGGGGTAACTACGGAGTACTAACTAGTAAGTTAGTAACGGTGGTTTACTGGGCAGGTAACTAAGTTAGTGAGCAAGCTCGGCCTCGGCCACCAGAGTTTCAACGGTAACGTTAACGGGCTACTGGGATCGTCACGCGACACGCGGGGCCACTACCCACTAGCCACCATCGGAAAGGTGGTGGTTTCAGCGCCTGCATGAACGTGTGCAAACTCGGGGCGCTGCAGGCATTGGCCTCGAAAATATTTAACCCATTCTTGGCCTTCACCGCAACTGCATCTTTGTGCCCTCCCCCCGCCGCGTTGGAGATTGGGATGCACAAGGTACACACACCACGTTCCGCCTCTTGTTGACGTTTGGCGCTTTTGGAAGGGACCGACCGTTGGGTTGCAACTGCAAACGCTCGAACCAAACCGCTTTCGACAATGGCGTCCGATAGAACTTCACCGTCGCGGGCCAGCTCCCGTCCGGCCGTCAACCACACCCCCTCGACTCCGAGTGGTCTCCGACAGATTCACTCGGTTTCTTCCTCGTCGCTCTCCAAGGAGAACGAGGATGCTTCCGATGCGTCTGTGCAAGCAAGCCCGGCCGAGTCTGATGCGTCCAATCCCTCCACCACCCACCCGGAACCAGGGCCGAGTGTCCCCCGGGCAACGTCCTCCGACGCCCTGAACGAAGCGACGTCGCTGCTTCACCACGACCGAGCCCACCCGGGACCATGCGACCATGGCACGTTTTCTCCCCGGCCCGTGAGCCCTACCGGAAGCAGCTTCAAGTGGACGGATGGGGACGCGGGGTCCCTGGCCGAGTCTGCCACCTCCCTTGACCGTAACCTCAAGGCCGGTTGGCGCAAGACGCTTTCCAGCAAGATGAAGAGCAAGAAGATGGCCAGCTCGGGCGTGCTGGCCGAGCAGCACGGCTTCCAAGACTCCCCCATGATGTACTTGTCGTACTACGTCCCGTGCCTGATCTGGCTACGACAGTACAGCTGGTCCTGGTTCAGAGGCGACCTCACGGCGGCAATCACGTTGGCATCCATGTACCTGCCCATGGCCCTCTCCTATGCCGACAACCTGGCACACGTGCCCCCGATCAACGGCCTCTATGCCTTCGTTTTCAATCCTCTTATATACGGCATACTGGGAAGCTGCCCACAAATGGTGGTAGGGCCCGAAGCCGCGGGGTCTTTGCTGATTGGGTCCATTGTCAAGGGCAGCATTGACGCTGGTGATGGCGATGACGATAACGGCATCATGCAGGCCAAGATCGCCGGAGTTGCTGTTGGCATGGCCGGCGCTACAGTTTTCCTCATGGGCGCTTTCCGTCTAGGCTTCCTGGACAGCGTGCTCAGCCGCCCTTTCCTGAGAGGCTTCATATCGGCCATTGGCGTCGTCATCTTCATCGACCAGCTCGTCCCGGTTCTGGGTCTTCAGAGGATTGCCGAGTCGTCTCACAGCATTGAGCACGGCAGTTCTGTCGACAAGCTGACCTTCTTATTCGCCCACTTGGGCGACGTCCACAAGCTGTCGGCTATTGTAGGCATAACCAGCTTTGTGGTCATCATGGTTTTCCGGTAGGTGCTCTCGCCCAAAGCTTGACGTTGGAATGCTAACCGTGTACGAAGCGAGCTGAAAAGGCGACTCCAGCCACGTTATCCCGGCGTGGCCTACCTCCCAGATCGTCTGCTGGTGGTGGTACTGTCCGCTATACTTGCCAGCCAGTTGGGATGGGAGGAAAAGGGCGTTGCGGTTCTGGGCAATGTGAAGGCAGCAACAGGCAATACCTTCAAGTTCCACTACCCTTTCCAGACGGAGCACATGCCTCATATCCGAGAGGCCATGGGAACGTCATTCTTGATCGGCATGCTCGGCTTCTTCGAATCTTCGGTGGCAGCCAAGAGTCTCGGTAGCGGCGAAGTCATCGAAGGCATGCAACTGAGTGCAAACAGAGAACTTGTCGCCCTGGGCACAGCCAACTTGCTCGGTGCATGCTTCATGGCCATTCCCGCGTTTGGAGGCTACGGACGGAGCAAAGTCAACAAGTCCACCGGCGGAAAAAGCCCCATGAGCTCGATACTCCTCAGTCTCATCACCGTCCTGTGCATCTTGTTCATGCTTCCGGCGTTCTACTACATCCCCGTAAGTCTTGAGCGATTCGGTTGCCGTTGGGTTGGAACATGGCTGACTTTGCTTAGAAACCTGTGCTTTCGGCACTGATTATCGTCGTAGCCTGGTCGTTGATCGAAGAGGCCCCCACGACATTTCGTTCTTCATTCGCATTCGTGGATGGACAGAACTGTCACTCATGGCGGTGATCTTGTTGGTGACGGTCTTCTTCTCTCTGAACCTCGGTATCGCCATTGGCATTGGGCTGTCGCTACTCCAAGTCATCCGCCATGCTACGCGTCCTCGCATCCAGATTCTGGGTCGTATCCCTGGGACTCAGCGCTTCGCTAATGCCGAAGAGCATCCGGAACATCTCGAATTCATCGAGGGTTGCTTGATTGTGAAGATCCCAGAGCCCCTCACATTCGCCAACACGGGCGAGCTGAAGAACCGGCTGCGGAGGCTCGAGCTCTACGGCACAAGTGAAGCTCATCCCGCACTGCCGCGGCTTCGCCCGCAGAATAGCAACCGCAACGTCATCTTCGATATCCATGGCGTGACGTCCCTGGACGGGTCCGGAGTGCAAGTGCTGGAAGAGATTGTGCGGAACTATAGCGAACGTGGCGTCCGTGTCTTTTTCAGTCGCGCTCCGAGCAAGACCAACAAGGTCAGGATGCTCTTGCAGCGGAGTGGGATCGTCGAGCTGGTGGGCGGCGAGACGCATTTTGTGAGCGATGTCGAGGAGGCCCTGCGGTTGACAGAGTCCGAAGACTTTGCCGAGCAGGGGGCGTGTGCTGCTGCGAGCGATAATGCGTCGTAGTTGACTCGTGGAGAACAAGATGGTATGAAGAACGAGGCGTTTCGTCGTTCAGAAACGGATGTCCGTTTGGGTTACCCCCATATCGAACACAGTTTTCACTGATTACAAGAATACATATAGACCAATAGCGACGATGCATGACGATAATACGAGACCACGGCGCATGATTTTTTATATATTTTTTTCTTCATTCCAAAAAGAGTCGAGTGCTTCTTGAAATTGTGATGGTCGAGGCTGACCAAATGCGTAAATTATTTTGCATGCTGAAACATTGCAGGCCGTCTAGCGAATCTAACATGCTGCTCTTCTAATGGTATGGTAGCCTTCCTGGTCCAATGCCCGGTCCAATGTCTGGTCCAATCTGCGGAGAGAAAGCTCACGGCTTCAGCCCACCCTTGGGCAGCCTGAACAACCACTCCTCAAACTCGTCCTCACCGAGATCTTTGGGGATGCAGTCGACACCCTGCTTCCACTGCATCTTCCCACTGTAGAGCGGATGGCTCTTGGGGTTGTTGACGAGTTCCCGCGCCTTGGTCACCTCGGGGCTGTCCTCGCCCTCGCACACGACGGTCTCGGCGTAATCGCGCTCGGCGAAGACCTTGGCGCGCGCCTGATCCCCGTTGGCGATGGCGATCTGGAAGGCGTCGTGGTAGGTCCTGGACACGGAGGCGTCGGTGATGCCCTCGTCCTCGAGCAGGCGCAGCTTCCGGTAGGCGTCGTGCAGCGAGGCCTCGGCGTGCTGGACGATGCGCTTGCCGTCGCCGAGCAGCTCGTCGAGGCGGTTGATCTCGCGGCGGCGGGCGTCGCTGGCGTCGCGGAGGTCGGGGGGCTCGAGGGCGCAGGTGGCGCAGGCGCAGACGAAGCCAAAGTGCTCCTTGAGGATGGCCTGGCGCTCCTCGCGGCCGAAGATGCCGGGCAGGTAGGTCAGGGTGATTTCGTCGCCGGCGGAAATGTCGCGGGCGGCGTGGACGGTCATGCGGCGCAGGTCCGGGCGCCACTTGTTCTGGGCGTTGGGCACGCAGGCGTGGTTGAGGCGGCAGGCGGTCAGGAACATGCCGGCCTCGGTGGCGGCGGCGCCGCCCATGGGGTGGACGTTTGTGCTGGCGGTGCCGACGAGGGGCCCGTTGGCCCGGTGCGCGTTGTCCAGCGTCAGGAACTCGCGCTGCTGCGCCCTCGTCGCCTTCTTCAGCCCCAGCGCGATGATCTGCTTCATCAGCTCCACCGACGTCACGTTGGTCGGCACCACGAAGAGCGGCGCGTCGGCCAGGATGCGCTCGCCCCGCTTGATGTCGCGCAGGGCGATGGCGCCGTTGCCCGCCCCCGGCACCGGCCGGACGGTGAAGATGTCGCCGCCGTGCTCTTTCCAGGCCTGGACCGGGGACTTGTCGTCCAGGACGGGCGCCGCCTCCGCCGCCGCCGCCGCAGCAGCAGCAGCAGCAGCAGGGGTGGCGCTCGGCGGTGATGGGCCGGGTTGAGGTTGGGGTTGGCCTTGGACGCTCAGGGCGGCCAGCCCATCTGCCAGGTCGCCCTTGGGTGAAGACATGGCCAAATCAAAACCGCGGGGCCGTGTCTTTGGATGGGGAGACCTTTAAAAAAAAGAGTATACAAGTCGTGGGCTGATTGGAAGAGGACGAAATTTTATGCTCGAGTCTGGCAGGTGGGGGGATGGGGGGGGGGTACGTAAAGTGACTTATTCCAGCAGGTTGGCTGCTAGTTACGTAGTTACTCGATCAAGGTTAGGCGCCTTGTTAGTCCACCTTGATAAAAGCGGGCTGTCTATAACGTTAATAATGATCTAGATCCTTCCGTCTCCTCTCGGCTACAAGTACTTACAAAGTAGATCACACCCCCACCTATCCTAATGGAAGACCTCCTCGAGGTCCTTTCCGACTGATGAACGGACCATTCCTTTTCGTCGCGACAGTTTTCGAGCCCAGAACAGCAAACCAAGACACCCCTTGACGCTTGACGTCGGCGAGCAATTCGGAAAGTTGGGGTGGGGGGGGGGGGGTTGCAGTACACAGGAAGACGCATCGTCGATGGTCAACCTATACCAGCTTGAACGCTTCGCACGGGAAAAATAGGCCGCCACCTGCTGTGCGAACGATCCGAGCCAGAGACGAGCGCCACGTCAAAGTGCATGCATGCATGGCTGCCTTGCAGTTATATCAGATAAGAGATCACATTCGCTTCCCCGGGCTCATGGCATGATTGGCCCTCGGGCCAGCCTCGTGGTAGGCCTCGCACAGGCATTTCTCGGGTAGGCCTCGCGCAGGCATTTCTCGGCCGGGATTGGGCCATCCCTGGGGACACGCGAGGGTGGCAGCCAATTACCCGTACATGGGAACCAGTTTGGTCAAGTGATGGGTAGTTATGCGTCGATGGGTATGCGTCGATGACCATGCCCAAACATGAGTGGTGAGAATGTGTGTGTGTGTGTGCCGGTATGTATGTATATATATATATATGTGCCTACCTTTGTCAGAACTATACACGGCTTGACAAATCTTCCTCGTCACTCGCCTCGACAATGGCTCCCAAACGCAACGAATACTACGCCATCGCCTCTGGGCGTATCTGCCCAGCCATCGCTACGTCTTGGTAAGCCCTCGCGTCATGCCGACATCACTCTTCCGAGACTCTCTTATATGACGCTCACCGTTGCTTTTGTAGGGGCGTAGCGCATCCGCTCATCACGGGCGCAGCAGACAGCAAGTTCAAGGGCTTCACCTCTCTCGGCGATGCGACGACCTGGCTGGCGCTGCAGCAGATCGACACTTTCTACTTCCTCGTGGGGCCGACGGACGGGCCAAAGTCCAGGACCCGGAGCAACAAGGACCCCGGTGACTACCATAGCACTGCCCAGGGCCGCGACGTCGGCATCAGCACCACCTACCAGTAAGCAAGCTCTCTCGCTCGTCCTCCACCCCAAAGTACGTCTTGAGAGCGATGGGCGGGCTAAGCCACTCCGAATTCAGGTCGACCAAGGTCGACAATTACAGCCATGCCTGCCACAAGAGTTTCGAGAATCGGGAAAGTGCAGAGGCTTTCAACCAGGCACATGAGAAATACACCCAGCTTCTTTGTCGGATGGGTGACCTCGATGGGCAGAGCTCGACGGAAGCAACGGAGAGTTCTTCATCGGACGATGACACTGATGTGGACCATGTCAGGCTGGGATTGAAGAGTCTTTCAGTCGAATAGTATTTCATGCTTCGATGGCAATTGAAACCGAATCGAGTCCTGGACCGTACACTTTTACCATCTAGCTCTCAACAATCAAAAGTGTCCACCAGCCGAGGGGAGACCCGAAAACAACAAATGCCTCTCCCACATGCCTGCGATGAATGTGTTCATAGGGGCAGCTCTCGTGTGTTTTCTATGTTTGTAGAGTCGGGCCTGACACTATGCAGTTGGGAAAGAATCCGAGGTTGAAATGAAGACGCTTTTGATCGAGCGGAAGACGGCACACGGCACACGGCACACGGCACACGGCACACGGCACACGGCACAGGTAGCAGCAAACTAAACTCAAATGCTGAATGGATGAATCCGGCCACGCAACACATGAAGCGGCCTCGTAGTGTGACACCTGCCGTTTCTTGTCTATATATTCCTGTCGACGTAGTCCTAGTCAAGTCTATAAGCACCGAGAAAAAAGAAAAAAAATCATCGGCTTCGTGGGTCCTGAGCCCTCCCCGAGGTTGTGGCTGTGGACGGCTCACCGGACCTCGGAGAGCCTGACAAAGCACTGGACGGGCTTGGTCGTGAGCGTGTCGAATGCGTCCCACGAGTTGAGGTCTGCCGGCAGGGAGCCCAGCTCAAAGTTCCAGACGAGTAGGGCCATCGAGATCCTCAACTGCATGTAAGCCAGACGCCTACCGAAGCAGCCTCTAATGCCGGTGCTAAATGCCAAGTTGGGGCCGGCTTGCAGGTCGAATACCTGCGATCCGTCCTCCTCCTCCTTCAGCCAGCGCTCGGGAATGAATTCCGACGGCTGTGCGTCGTCCCATGAGCCTCGGGTGTCCTTGTGGGACTTGGAGCCGGGACTTCTGACGCTTTCGTCCACAGCCAGACTGGTCGATGTATACCCGGGCCCGGATACGTTGAGGAAGACCTGCGTTCCCTTGGGAATACGGTGGCCCAGGATCGTGGTGTCTACAGTCGCCTCTCGGCCGAGAGTCTTGATGGGACCCGACACACGGAGGACTTCTTCGATGACGGCATCCAGATAAGGGACGGGCGTCTTGATGATTTCAGAAAACGTCGGCTGGCGGCATTCCGCCACGGCCGCAGGGTAAGCGGCGCGCAGGGTGTCCCGAAGCTTCGTCTGGACATGCTGTTCATCGGCCATGTGCTTCATACCCCACTGGAAAGAGGTCGAGCTGGTTTCGTGCCCAGCGCCGATGTAGCCGTAAAGCTCGTCCTTCATGGAGGGGGAGTCGAGCACGGGGGCCCGGTTGGCCTTCTTGGCCGACGCTATCTCCCTCTGTATCATGTGGTCCAGCGCCGACTTGACCTCGCCACCAGCCTCCAGACGCTTCACGGCATCGGAAATCTGCTTGTTCAACATGGCGTTCTTGGACGCAAATGCCTCCACCATGGGCGCCTTGCGCCTTTCCATCATGAGGAAGAGTCCGGGAAACGGGTGCGTCACCGAGTCGCCAACCGCGCGCTGTTGCACTTCGTGTGCGACAAGATCGGGACTTTGCGGGTATCTGGGGAAGTCAAAAGGCGTGCAGTCATCGGTCGATTGCGTCTCGGTGGCGATGGGTGCTGACCGGAGCTTGTCCGTATTACGGACTGTCGCGCTCTGAGAGCCGTCATCGCCCAGGGCCACCACCTTGATGATGTCGAAAGTCATGACGTGAATATCGTCCTCGGCCCTAAAGGGGCGGCCATTGGCGAGGCTAGCCTTCAACTTCCACAGATCGATAAACTTCAGGGCATTGCTATAAATCTCGGGGCCAGATACCTGTGTTGTCTGGTGTCAGCCAACCAGCCCGGTCTCGTGGGGACGGCTACGGGTCTCCTACCGTGTTCAGAAAGTGAGGCGTCATCAAGTCCTTCACCAACTCCCTGTTCGCCTTGAACTGGGGGTCCGAGGTCTTCATGCCGATGTGATGCCAGCGAATGACGCCCGTAAAGGTGGCGACATGACGCGCACCGCGGTCAAACTCCTTGCTCCGCCGCAGCAGGATGTCCTGGGTCTCTCGGTAGTCGTGGAGGATCAATACCGGGCGTCCGAAAGGCGTCAGGAAGGCCTGGACGAGCGGGCTGTTGAGCCTGGCGGGCTGCTCGCTGAGCCAGGTCCGCGGTCGCCCGCCATTCTTCTTGATCTGGGCGATCTCGGCGGCATCGCCAAGGATCAGCCTGGCGGCCGCTTGGTTGTACGGGATGCCCGGCAGAGGTTTCGGCAAGGCCCACTGGTAAGCGAGATAGAGAGCGCCAACCACGACGAGGATGAGCGCGCTTGTCGCGAAGGGCAGGCTGGCGAACGGGTGGGCCAGGTCTAGAGGTAGCGCCGACGACATGCTTGCGGCACGGCACGTGGGAACTTGGACGGACGAGTGTTGCTTGCTTGCTTGTTTGCTTGCTTGCTTTGCACGAGAACGCGTGAGGACGATGGGGCCCGGGGGCGGGTTGGGCTCATCTTATCAACGAATCGAGGCTTCCTTGTCGCCTTCGTTAGTCGGTTACTCCCTGTCGCCCGCCCACTAAAAGGTGGTGAACAGTCAACTAGTCACTGTGTCCTTGGGCATACCTCGAATCCGTAGTTAGTAACTTGGCATCGATGGGATGATGGCCACCATCAACGCTAGCTAGCATCGTGGAGCCAGCCATACGGAGCCCATACGGAACACTTTAACGTTGGTACATGGTTAGTTACTCAGCAGACACTCGGCAGACCCTGAGCAGACCCTGAGCAGACCAACTGAGTTGAGTTACCGAGCTGGCCGGGGGCGGGTCATTGTCGAGCATCGACTCCGCCGGACCCGTTGTCCATTGTCCACCCCCGAGCAAGAGAAGTTGCTTGCTTTCTCGTCTGCCTTGTCACACACAGTAACTATCCGTATCCGTACTCCGTACACAGCCCTCCCTCCAGGCCCCTCCTTTCGTGCACGTACGATGGGGTCAGGCTGCACAAGGTGTGCAGCGTGCTGTTACATTGACTCTTGAGTTTCAGAATCCCGACGGCGATCCAAGCTGAACTGCAACCCAACGTCGTTGCGCTGCCCCCCCAACGGCGGTGCATCTAAGGCGTGACGTCGTGACGTCGTTGTGAACAGTGAGAGTTTCGTAGGGTTCAGGAGAGTTCGGGGCTGACGACTCCATATCCGCATCCGTACTTTTCGTGATTCGCAATACTGTGTACTGCCCGCGTGGGGGAATGGGCTGCTAATTCGCTTCCCTCCCAGAAACCAGGTTGATGCAAATTTGGATTTGCCTACCGAGATGAAGATTTCGTGCTACCGCAAGTTAGTGGCTGCGCTGTACTTGCCAAGTTGCAGTAAGTACTTGGCGATGAACTGTACTACTACAGTACGTACTGCGTAACTAGACTTGTCGATCCGAGAACCGGGGTCCGCATTGGCCGGACCCGATCAGGCAATCAGGGCGGGCGTCATAATCATGCTCGCTCAGCAGCCTCGGGCCTCGGCTGCCGTCAGCCGGAGATGGAGGATGGAGTACCCTAGCTACTACGTACTTAA
This sequence comes from Arthrinium puccinioides, assembly GCA_022414665.1. Classification (NCBI taxonomy): domain Eukaryota; kingdom Fungi; phylum Ascomycota; class Sordariomycetes; order Amphisphaeriales; family Apiosporaceae; genus Arthrinium; species Arthrinium puccinioides. Next base: position 1,650,895 of record JAIUNF010000004.1, read on the forward strand.
ACTACGTACTGTGTAACGTTGTTAATAATACTTAGTAAGTAAGTAGTGCACAGTCTCCGTACACAAGCACGGAGAACGTTACGTTACTCCTTGGAAGTATCCGTATCAGTTACGGACACGGCCCGCGGGGGTTTCACATCCCCCGCACTAGTCCCCAATTGAGACGCAGTTATGACCCCCAACAGTATACTATGTAAGTTACGGAGACTGGAGACTGGAGTAATCACCGTAACTTTGGTCTACCGAGAACTACTGACTAGTCGGCCACACAGACTTCTCGAGTTGGTTCTGTTTCCCAACCACGTTTCACCAACGACAAAGCTTTCCACCAAGCGAGTTACACCAAAGTAGTGCTCCGTAGTTACTCGCTATCGGATTATGGATATGGCTGCCGTCGGCCGTCACTCCCGCCCGCCGGGACTCGTCTATCAAGGCCGGTCGAGAGTTCCCCAAGAAACGTCGTTGCTGCTAGTCAGCAGTAGCAGTTGAACAACTACTTGCACGATACATATAACAAACAATAAACACCCTCGCATGGAATCCAACGTCCTCCAGGCTCCCGGTACTTTGTCGAGTATCCACCTGCCAACGTTCCCTCAAGGGGTATAAGGCGTAATGGTAATGAACTCGACTCCGTTCAGGTTCCAGATATCCCAGCTGTCGGATTTGGTCGGGTCCGAGAACGGGGTCAGGACAGCCACCCTCCAGCTAAGTTACCAGGTAGTCAGCATATGGTAGTCAGTCGCTCACGGACACAAAAACAGGGTAGTTCGGACTTACTAATAGTCACCGGGCCCGATGTACGACCCGTTGGCCAGTTTTCCGAACCACGAATACGAAGGCCTGTTCCGGGACCACGCATCGCCCCTGTAGGCGTTGAGCACGGGGAACGCACTGACGTCCTCCTTGTCGTAGTATTCGGGGTCGAAGGCCCAGGCCGCGCCGTTCCAGTACGTGGCTGAGCCGACGTAGCCTTTGGTCTGGCCGAGGACTGGCGGGTATTGCCAACTCGACTCCTCCCAGCCTTTCTCAAAGATGTCCCAGCGAAGCTCGTCGCTTCCGTAGTGGAGATCGATCTGGAGCGCGGGGAAGTCCTGGGCGTAATACGAAAGATTGAAGCCGTAGCTGAGGAGGAGGAGACTTGAGTTAGCTCGGGGTTTCCCACCGGACCGAGGACGGAGCTCACGTATGATAATACTGGATGTCGTCCCTGTTGGGTCCACCAATCTGATATGGGACGTAATCGGTAAACATGTTTTTCGTCATGGCGGCTTGTAGATCCGCGGCAAGTCCTGTCTCACATGTCAGTATCATCATCATCATCGTTATCATTATCTTGACCGGAACCTCGGGCGCAAGTACGAACCCAGATAAGGCACCGACAGCTCTTCGCGGTTGCTTCCTGAGATCAGGATCTTGCCGCTGTACAGGCCAAGTTTCGCTTGATCATACTGTGGATAGGAGAATTGGAACCTGTATTCCGGAACTGTCAGCGGGAAAAGCTCTCGAGCTCAGGTCTCGAGCTCAGAGTGGTCAACGGCATGTGTACGTACTGCGCAGTCTTGGTCTGTCCGGGTTGCACGGTAAACGCCCCTCCGGGAGAGACCAGTTTCGGCACGATGGTACTCGGCACTTCCTCCAAGAAGTAGGTGAGATAATCGTAGTATACCGGAGACTGGGCGTCGACGCCTGCCCAAGGCTGCAGGGTAAACGTGTACGTCACGGGCTTGGTACCGGTATTGGTAATGTCCACCGAGTGACTGCCTTTGAAGTGCGGAATGTCGCTCAGAGCCAGTTTCTCGAAGCTCAACGCGGTCGAGTAGCTCAGGACCTTCCATGCGTCGACCAGGCCGGCACCCACTTGCGCAACAGGTGCCCAGTAGCCCGTGTCGGGCGGGTTGCTGTCGTATGGCCGCTCGACCGCCCAGGGCAGGGCGGCACCGCTGGCTACGATCCTGTCCGTGAGCTTCTTGGCGCTGCCAGGGCCGTTGACCTTGCGGCCGCCAAACTTTCCAATGTAGAGAGCCGCCACGCCAGCGATGTAGGGACATGCCATGCTCGTTCCACTGAGGCTGGCCCAGGTACCGTCCAGATACGTGCTGTAGATATCTCCACCAGGGGCGGCAATATCGGGCTTGATGTCGAGCTCATAGGTGGGACCCCAGCTTGTAAAGTCGCTGGGTATCCCTCCGGCAGAGTTGAACACGCCGACCCTCTGATCGTCGACCGGCGGGAAGTCGACTGTCACGTTGCCTCCTTGTCTGATGGTTTTGACGATAGCTTCCGCCGCTGTCGCCTCGATCATGGCAAGTTCCGAGATATCGGACGGCGAATAGGGTCGGGAGATGGGCTTGTCGGTGGAGTAGATGAAGACGAACTTTGCCCCGGCCGCTTCGGCGTTGGTCTGCTGTACGTTGTATTCACAGCTGCCGCGCTCGATGAGCACAACCGCGTTGGACAGATTCGGGGTGTTGTTGGGTAGGGGCTCGCATGCCACATCCACCGCCTGGGGGTCGAGTGAGAGAAGCATGATGGGCAAATTCGGGAGGTTGCGCCAGTTCTGCCAGGCGGGCAAGTACCCCAGGGTCGTCGTGTTGGTACCGCCGCCCTTGAGACTGAAGTTTGCCTTGAATGGAGTGGCGGCTATCGTACCCGAGTCGACACTGGCAACGGCCAGAACACGCTTTCCGCTCGAGCCGTTGCTTGCGTAGAAGGGACCGGCGCTCCCAGAATTCCCAGCGGAGATGGTCACAACAACGCCTTGATCAACCAGGCGGGACGCCACGGTGGCCCAGGGGTTGTCGCTGAAGCCGCTTGTCCCACCAATACTGGAAGTGATGATGTCAGCCTGTAAAGGGGTTAGTCAAAAACTACTCGAGGCGAATACACATCAACTGAGACTCTGAGAGACTCAATCGTATATGCCTTGTTTGGGGTTAGTATACGTACCCCTGCGTCGTAAGCCATCAGGAATGCCTGGATCAAGGTATCTTCGTCTGTCCAGCCCTGTATTCGAAGATGAGTAGGGATCCAAGGGGGCAGTTTCAATATGGGTATACTCACTGGGCCGTTGTCTGCAAAAACTTTGTATGACAGCAGAGTGGCATCGGGTGCCACACCGGTGAACCTGTACAAGTCAGAGTCGAACATGTGTGCTTGGGGGGTTATACGAACCAAGAACTTTTGCCGGCAATAATTCCAGCCACATGTGTTCCGTCTGTGACGAGACGCAAGTCAGAAATATGCCAAGAGTTGTTCGACGTTGGGTGGATAGCCCTCGTCTTTTTACTTTCTCCTTTTTTTTTGGAATAACAATAATAATCACAACACTTACGACCAAGCTTGTCCAAGGGATCCTTGTCAGCTTCCTTTTCGCTATATGGCCAATCTGAGATGGAAATCAGTACGTAGATGCAGGTTGTGATACTGTGTATCATGTCGACTCACCGCCGTTGCCGACCAGATCATAGCCACCAGCAACTTTGAAGCCAGAACCGAATCCTCCGCCGAGCTAGTACTGTCAGCTTCCAAGTAATCGTCGGCTAGTTGGGTAGATGTACATACCGCGGGGTGTTTGTAGTCGGTGCCGGTGTCAACTATAGCGATGACGGCTCCCTTGCCGTAGAAACCAGCAGCATCTGGACCGGCGGTGGTCAGTATTATCGGTCTCGGGGGGGAGCGTTCAGCAACACGTACGGGCCTTGTCGACACCAGTGTACTGATGTACCGAGTAGTTGGCGGCAGCCGCATCGTCACTAAAGGTTCGAGATGGTACCGAGGGAGAGAGCTGGATGCGGGCCATCGGCCAGGCCTTGAGCACTTCCTTGTTTGCCTGAAGGGTCTCGACGTTCTCTTCTGTAGCTTCAATGCTCAGTCCAGTAAAGACATCGGAGTCAAACGTCTTCAAGACTTTGACGCCTGCTGACTCAACCTTGGACGTCAAGGCTTGGACGGTCACACCCTATTTGTCACATGTCAGCAGAGGCAACAGGTGAGGGGACATCTCGTCGCCAGCTTTCGTGCTCACCTCCTCGGCCTCGATGATGAACTTTTTGGGAACGACGGGCTGAGTTGCGTTGGTGGCCTCCTCCCGGCCAGTGACGGCGACGGCGACGCTGCTACATAGCAGGCCGAATGCTACGGTGAACCGCATGCTGAAGACAGACTTTTGGTACGTCCGGATCTAGTTGTGCGGTTTGCAGGCTGGTGCTGATGGGTCAACCAGACGGAAAAGCCAGGAGGCATGGCAAGCCCTTTATGGACCGACTGACTCATGATGATGGCTCGTCCACCGACTCTCCTCGACTCTCGAGCCTGAAGAATTCATTCTTTGGTATTCGGGTGTTGCACCGCATCGGATCCTCTTCCCATGATTCCGTGGACACTGCCAACCGGACTCCCCTGGGCCCTGCCGCCGTGGGAGGATGAGGGATCTGACCAGCGTCATCCCATTTTGGAAGCACCTGCCCTGTTCGTGGGATGTGGGTTGTGTTACGGGTTGTGGCTTGAGGCTTGACGTATCGCAACCACAGCTCGTATCCAGGAACCTCGCGTTGGAGCCGAGTTTCTCATTGGGGGGACCGCGATATGGCCAAGAATCAAGCAATCGAACGACGGCGTTTCTCGTGTCGATCCGGCGTGGTCCGGTTGGGCGCCTCAGACCGGGAGGGCCTCGAAGGCGGCACGAAGCGACGCGATGAGACCCTACTGCATGAGACACTGCATGAGATACTGCATGGGACTGGATATAGTTAGCCGATGCGACCCAGCTTCCACGGCCTTGGTCGAAATTGTCGACAAGCTTTGGGCAGAGACCGTGGACACAGAAGAGGGTGCTCTATCGCTTATGCACAGGGCTGGCCAATGGGGGTTGAGGAGGGCCTGTCGTTGTCATTGACCGACTGACGATTGATCGATGCATCATGCATGCATGATGGATGATTGATGGATGGCGGTCAGATAGATCCCCGGTGTGAGCAATTAGTCCTTGGCTCGGTTCCAACCCGCATCCTTGCCGTAGCAGTAAGTCAACTAGTTACTGTGTACTTGGAACTTGGTAACTAGTTGGTTGACCCTTTTCCGTAGCGTGCATACAAGGTACTTTCGTAGTGTGTGTATACTCCACCCGTTACCCGTTGTTATACAGTATACTTGATTTGTTTTACGGGTCGCGACTCCCCCTGGAGGCCGCATCGTTCACGGTGGGGGCAAAGCCCGTCTTCCTGCATCCATAGGCTCTAGACTGGTCACTGCAGTCTGCGGCATCAATCGTGAACGGTCGATCGCCGTCAAACGATACCCGTCCCTCTGCGTCTTTATCGACGACAGACCGTCACAATGGACATGGACATGCAGCCAACGACGCCACAGAAGCCTCCTGGTACCACCTTCCACTCCCAGGCCAGGCACTATCGAAACTACACAGTGTCACAGTCTACACGTAACACATGCATGATGCGGCTGACACCCCCCACCCCAAATTCCCAACGATCCCATCCCATAGGATGCACGTCTGACGGTTGACCAACGCAAACCTCGGGCACCCTCAGGGGAGCCGTCTCTCGAGCGGCGAGCCTGCTCCCCCCGAACGCCCGTGGCATCCGAACAGTAAACAGCCCCTGCCCCCCGCGCAGCCTCTTGCCTAGGCTCTCGGTCCAGAGCGTGGGATGACACGATACGGACACGTCGGAAAGACGGGCGAGGCAGCCGAAGAGGAGTTTGACCTTGAGACTTGAGTAAGCATCGTATGCGGGCTGCAGTGTGCACAGCGCACCACAGGGTTGGCGCATCCACCATGACCATGCTCTCTCGAAAAGGACCCAGTCTAGAGATCGTTGCGAATGCTGTGCGCCCTCGACAATGGCTCTAGCCTCTCCGTGCTCACTGGGCAAATGTGCAGCAACCGGCCGTCGACGAGCATTGTCTGCTGACTGTTCGCATCTTGGCAGCATGCCCGCAGGGGTCATTGGTGAGAAAGAAGCCGCCACTGAGGCTGGGCGTCGATCTGATTCTCGACTTTCATCGTCGCCGCTTTCTCAGATGAGTGCATATGCGTCGGATGCGTCTGCGCCTCTTCTTTCTCGCCGGCACCGAGTCCCGTCTCTTCCTGTGGCGCTGACGAGGCAGAGTTGGTCTACAGGCATATCATGTCTTTTTGACGTAGGTACTTGGCTGCGAGGTTCATCATCCTACCGGTACACCGTACATGTGCATCAGCACATACGATTGGGGCAGTTCTCGTGGGCATGACGATCACGATTTCACAAAAGACTCCGGGCCTGTCTTCCGTCAGCCACGGCCGGTCCATTGGCTTCACCGAGGAAAGAAGACGTCCCTTGACGCCTCCAAGATCTACATACCGGGCTACGGGGAATGGAATCAGTCCAAGGAAGGTGCAGTGCCCTTGATAGTACACCCAGCGGTCCCAGCCTGCGTCACTTGGTGGCCATGATCTACTGCTGTGCTTCAACACGCTTTCTCAACATGACCCAAATCTGGCACCCTGCTTGGCGGTCATGGGTCGTTTCCAAGGTTGTCTACCCATCAAACAGTACTGCTGGATTGACGATACAGCTCGGGTGGCGGAGGAGACGTAAGAACTGTCTAGGTTCGGCCCAGGATTCCTATATCATGTCTCGGGGGTCCTCGTCACCATGGCCCGCACATCATTCACTTGCGAGTTGTAATTGTCCGTACCGAGGTGCCAGCATTTGACTCGATAGTTGTTCGCGTATGTACAACTGGAACGCTGTATGTTGGCTGTAGTTGGAAGAAGAGACAATCAAACCATATATTGCGTGAAATAAACCCGCTTGTTAGTTCTATTCACAAAATGTTGAATTGATAGTAAAAGTCAACGTCTTGAAATATAGACGTGCACAAGTATATGTAGACATATAAGGCTAGTAGCTAGATGGCTCAAGGCGATATTTTTGTATACAGATAAGAGAACCCTATCAACTAGCAAACACTGTGCAGGCTTAGTTCAAATCTACAGAATACTATAACAAATATAGATTAACCCCATGACTATAGTTTAGCATGTATCAAATCAGATACAAGACAATGCGATACAACCACGCAACCAATCCTTTTACGTGAGGAACGTTTTTTACACCTTTACTTGTACACGGACATGAACAGATCGGCTGCTTATATGTGGTTGATAATTATAACCAAGTTACAACATTAGTCACCTTGTTCATAAATCTTCATAAATCTTCATATTTTGCGAATTACGGGAGCGCCCGCTTGGGAACGTGCAATCTGAGGCGACAGAGAGGCAAGGTCCTACTCAGCCTACTACCTGTATAGGCAGATATATCAATTGCTAGGCTAAAGGCTTCAATTTCCGAGATCACCATTCTTCACCATGACTATGCTATTCACAAAAGCAAGACACTGTGCCTTGCGAGCCCCAAAAACATACATGCTTGTTCCTAACTTCCTCGGAGATAAAAAAATATATACGGGAGAGTAGATAGTCCAGGGGTGTCATATACTGCACCGTTTCTTGGAATGATACTGGTCAGCAGTGCTACTATATCAAACCGCCTACGTCATAATGTCTTATCTCGTCTTTGGTATGTGGTCAAGACTATCTCGTCACTGTGTAGCCTTGGTCTACTGTGTAACCTTGGGTATCAGAGCCCTCCTTGCATCGTCGCTATCGGATGCTCTCTATCCTGAAAACCCAGTGCCGCGTTTTTAAAACAACGTAATGATTTCCGCGTGTGCTCCGAAGACAATAAAATTATCAATAGTTTAGGATTTTGTTCGTTTAGTTTTCCAAAGCGACTAGTTCAACCCTGACACAAGACTATGACGCGAAAGAGAAATTTGTAGCAAGTCGAAACAACTGCTGCAACTGCTACAACTGCTACAAGTTACAACAGCTGCGGCTGCGGTTGGTTCACACCGCGCAGCAAGGGATACCGTCACTACGCGACGGGAGTTCCTGATGCCGATCGGATGCTGTCACGGAAGAGCCCAAGTCCAACGGTTCGCTTCTATATGCTCTACGTAGGGATCTGGCCTGCTTCTACGAGTCTCGACATCTTGGTACGGCCCGGACCAGCCTGATTGATCGTCGGTCGGTCCCCATCCGCAAGGGATCTCGGAAAGAACTGGCCTGCCGTCTTGTCTTGTCGGTAAATAAACCCATCTGCCAGGTTGCTCTTCGTGTACCGACAAACGACTACCTACCTAGGTCCTAGGTCGTAGGTATAGCAAACACCCCCCCCCAACCTGTTTATGAAGTTAGCTGGGACGTGTAGGGTCGGAGATGTGTTTACTTTGAGTGTCCTGTACACGACTCACGCTTCACCCAACAATCAACTTATTCCCCCTCTTCACTCCATTATCCTCATCCACTTGCTAGCCCTCTTCGTGTGCACGTTGACTCTTACCCACCCGGCAAAAATGTCCCAGCTTCATCACTCACACGCACACGTACACGACGACGAAGCTGATCGCGGACCACGCATCATCATGACGATATGTGTAGTGGTGGGCATAAGCACCGTGTTCGCACTGGCGCGGCTATACGTCCGCGGGAGGCTCCTGGGCAAGCTCTATATCGATGACTATCTCATCGTTGCCTCGGTGGTAAGACGTTTCGTCGTGTGCATGCACTCTCTGCCCACTCCCCCCCTCCCCCCTTTATTTTTTTGGTTGCCCAAGCTGACCCTCCCTCGTGTGTAAAGATCAGCGGATGGATCCAAGTGATTCTCGAGGTAGCCGCCGTCCGGAGCGGAATGGGACGGCATCTGTACGCCCTGGGCGACGACCAGCGGCAATCCGCGCTCTCGTACACGCTGATCGGGTTCACGTTTGGCATACTGTCGTACGGCATACCGAAGCTGGCCACGGTCTCGCTCGTGTGCAGGCTGCTCAACCCGTCCCGGGCCCACAGGATCCTCCTCTGGTCCATGGCCTCCGTGTGCCTGGTGCAGCTGGTCGTCATGGCGGCCGTGAGAGACGTCACGCTCACCATCCGGGACGGAGAGTCCGTCAGCCCGCCGCTCAATGTGGGTTTGGGCATCTATGCCGGCGGTGAGCATTTCCTCTCGGCCCCAAGCAAAACAGTCGGTGGAATGAGTCGACTAAAGTCAAAAGCAGCGTGCTCGGGAGCGACGGATTTCTATCTGGCCGTCTACCCGGCCATTGTCATCTGGAGGCTCCAACTGAGCTGGCGGAAGAAGGTGGGACTCAGCGTCGCACTCGGCATTGGTTCAAGGTAATCCATGTCTCACTCGGATTCCCCTCGCCCCCGTTTGGGAAAACCCTATACTCACAGGTCCTGCAGCGCAACTGTGGTTTCCATATACAAGGTGACCCGACTCCACCTACTGAGCTCTCTCGACTTCACATGTTGGTGAACCCCCTTCCTCGTACCCCTCGTGCTTTTCTCCCTCTTCCCCCCTCCCCACATTTTGTAAAAGAAATCGACTGATATATGTAGGGGACTCTGCCGATGTCGTCATCTGGACGTGCGTGGAGGGTAGTACCATAATCATCGCTTCCTGTATCCCAATCTTGAAGCCGCTGTTCGATCAGCTGACAGGCCGAATCGGTTCTTTCCACCAGCAGACCCTCGGCGACTGCCAGGACCTGCCGTCCTCGAGGCGAGGAGGCAGGAGTCTGACAAGGACCGGCGTCGCTCCAGCCAAGACGCAGCAGAGCTTCGTCTGTATCGGAAACCCGCCTCGCCGCGCGGGGAGCGAAGACTACGTGTTACGGAGCCATGCGAGTGGGAGGGGCCAGCAGAAGGAGATCATCTTGACTCGTGACTTCTCCATCACCTACGAGCTGGCCGCAGAGCTCCCGTCGGCTCCCTCAAAGGGACCGTACAGAAGAGACCAGTCCGAGAACCTGTATTGAAGAGCGGAAATGCGCGGGTTGCGGGCAGCAGTGGTGATGGGGCCAAGCGACGGCATGGAGCACATGATGAGGAGGGCAGGTCATACTGAGCACTGCCCTGACCGCGCGTTTCGATGATAGCAACAGGAGACAAAAGTAAGCAGGTGAACTCTGTTGAACTCTTCTCGCCAGTGTCGGGACTTGGGCTCAGATGCGATGAACCTCGGGACGAACGTGTGCATGATCGATACCAAACTCGACGATCCCGACGACTAGCGCAAGCGTGGCCACTGGCGAGGGACAGACACAACAGCGGGACCGAGGCGACATGAGCAGTCGCATAATCTGTATTCCATACCTGTCTAGTATCACATTGGCCATGGTATCTGTGTATCCCCGTGTGAAACCTGTCCGGTGCAAATGCTCGCTAATACCTACAACAACAACTCCGGATCCAGTCCCTTTCCACTGCGTAGACGTTTTTGGATGGCGTTTATTTCGTGCCTATAGACGTTTATACCACGTAAAGGTCACGATGATACGCGCTTATGATGCGTCCAACCCAGTGGGCAACAGTAGCCCTCCTAGCTCGACCGCAGTTCCCGCTGGATATTTCCAACCTCGTTGAGAAAGTTCTTGGCGTTCGTCTCATTCATCTGCACCCGAGTCAGTATGCGGGGCTTGAAACCAGGGGTCATCCATCACCTACCTTGATCTGGATGCTCACGGGTTCCCCCTTGTCTTCAATCGCGGTAAACAAAACGCATACCGACTTGTTGGTGTTCTTCTGTTGGAAAGCCATGGCGGGTATAACAACCGTGTTGAGTAGCAACCGGTGGGTGGAATCCTGACGCATGATGAGACGTACGGTCTTGGTATCGTTGTCCTCGAGAACAGATGCATCGAAGGAACCCGGGATGGCAACGCCATTGTCGTCAAGATCCACGCAAGTCTCCGGAACGTTGATTTTGAGATTACCAGCACCACGCTCCTTCCAGGCCGGAGGCTCGCTGCTCTTGTCCAGGAAGTAGATCTTTGCACGGACCTGGAGGACAGTAGCCTCGCCGGCCTCGCCAGTATCTACGTTGGCTGCAAACAAGTTAGTCAGTGTAGTTCGTTCGGGGCAGGCGTGGGCTTACTTTTCTGCAGTTTGATCCTCTTCCTGTCCTGGTCCTCCTCCTCGTCGGCCGCATTGTTGGTCTCCTCGAGCGCCTCTTCGCCATCCTCGTCGTCCTTGTCCGACTCGGCGTCGCTCTCGGGGGCTCCGAATGGTCTCGCCGGCTTGCTGCTCTTAAAGGACTCGCCAGGCTTGCCAAACGCGGTGAGCTTGTTGCCACCCAGCCCACCAAGGCCCCCGCTCGCGCCAGAGCCAAAGACGCTGGCCCCGAACGGTTTGGACCCGCCCATCTGGCCGAATGGAGACGAGCCATTGGCGAGGCTACTGCTGCCGAAGAGGGAGGGCGCTTCTGTCTTGGACATGGAGGACGACGGAGCACCAAAGGGGGAGGCCGAGCCCGAGGGACTGGCGAAAGACGAGAGAGGTTTGGCTCCGGCCGATAGAAATGGCGAGGATGACGCAGTAGCGAAGCCGGAAAGCCCCGAGCTGCTAAATGCTGTGCTCGAGGTAGACTTGGCCTTATCGCTCTCTGACTGGACGGTTCTGCCTGTGGATATCGTCGTCGTGGGCCTGTCGTCGGTATCCTAGATGACGTGGTCAGTGTTGTTGTTTGTACAAGGGCGGGTCGGCTTATCATACTGCAGCTGCGGCGGCGGCGCTGGCCTTCTTTTCGCTCGAGACGTCCCGTGGGCGCTTCTTTTCGGGCTCTGATGTGTCCGTACGACCAACACTAACCTGTTCGCCCAGCGGCGAGACGTCCCCGTTCGTGTTGGGGTTCGAGTCGCCCTTCTCGTCCACCTCGTCGATGGCGCGCTTCTTCTTGGGCGATGAGATGGTCTCCCTCATCTTATCGTCGCGGTCGGACGTGTCACCGGGCTCGGCGTCGGTGTCGGCATGAGTGACAGCTAGGTTCAGCGACATGGGGGGTGCCAGGCTGGGCTTCTCCGAGATGGCCGTGTTGCGGAGCTCTTTGCGGGCGGCAGCTGTGTCGGCATCTTCGGCTGACGACTTGATGTGGTCATCCGATGTTGTAGGGCTTTGTTTGCCGCTGCTGATTCCTTTGTCTGCCATTTCAAACGTCGTGATGGGATGTGAACCTCAAGATTATGGTTATGCGCCGCGTCGCTTGACATGAAGAGGGGAACCTTAATGCTGCAAAGTAGTCTGACGAATGGAACACTCGCGACCTAGTAAGAGCTTGGTGGTAGTTAGCACGGAGAGATTGCGATTGTCCAACGCGGCTGAAGCTGTCGGTCGAGTCGAGAGATCATGGATGATCTTTGGCTGGATGAGCGAAAGAATACTCCGTTAGTTGCCCGTACAAGCAAGCAATCTATCGACTGGAGAGCCCCGCTTGGGAACTTCCCCTGCTGCCGGTAATAAGTTAAGTCAGTAAAGTTGGTTGGGGGGGGAATCGGATCGGATTGTAAGTTGAATAGTGGGTCAGCTTGTACAGTGGTGAATAACTATCTTAAGCAGTGTCATAACAGCGTAACCAGCAGCATAACCGGCAGCATAACCAGCAGCGTCATCGTTACCATGCATGGCTTCCATGTTACGTGGGTATTGACAGTGGCATAAAGAAAGCACGTGGGACGGGATAACTTGCCCCAATCTTGGCAACCACCAGGGCTTTCAAAGCACCACCCTCCCTAACCTAACAAAAAGTGACTGTCAGTCCAAACAGATTATTGTTGCCGAAATCCCATGCGGATAACCGTACCAATATCCGTAGGTGACTCAGCCTTGACTGACTGCCTAAACTTAGGGTAGGTAGGGTATGCCCTACTCATTCATGCATGCATCAAGTTGGTTGCTGGCAGTGCCAACGACCGCCTCCCCCCCCCCATTGGCTCGTGAACGTTGCCCATAGATACGTGGAAAAGGTCTACCGCTTGCCGTTTCCACAACGGATGCCTCGCACTTCATCAATGTGCCAAGTTGATACTAAACTAGCTGGATCATGATAAGCTAGTCGGAAAGAAAGCGGCCCGTCCAATCGTAGCCATCACAGAAACGGCAGCTGCCTAGATGTCATGGTCCATGGCAACATTGGCAACATTGACAGCTCTCAATGTTTCAACGTTTCCGAGTGACTAACTACACCAAGTGAGAACTCGGCCAAGTCTCGCCTTACAACCACCAGACACGAGGATGATCTCTGGTACACCATGTCGGAAGATCAGGCTCTCTTAGGAGGAATCTCATCTCCAAGTGCAACCAATCCGAATGACACAGCGTCTCTCATAGACTTGAATGTCCATGGTACAGAGAGGCGGGCGTTCCTGTCAACATGAACGAAGAACTACGATATAGTTATAGTTGTGTATCACTGCGTGTCAATCTTCGCCGGTGTAAACGATTCGATCGACTGATCCTGATCTTTACAAGACACCGCGGTCAGGGAGGCTATTTAGTGATGAAATCTCGATAAAAGCAATTGGAGGCCCTGCAGGGTTGGAGACGGCTCCAGTGATATTAAAAAGTTGTAATATTTTCATTGAAATAATTTTCCATTCCTCTCATGCTAGTTAGTCGTCCGTGGCAGCGTGTATAAAGATTACCATGATGAAGATCACTGGTGTGTATGTTGGTGTTATATTCAACCAACGAGATTCCCGCTTTCCCATCCCTTCATAAAGGAACCCCAAAACGCCATTGATTATGCGACCCCTTCATATCCCAAGATCGTCGCCCTCTGATAAATCCCAGTTTATCCGGTTCAAACGACGAGACGTCCAGTTACCTCGCAGGGCGATGGTCACGCCTCTGACGAGGGTCACGAGGAGAACCTCGGCCAGACTCAAAGTCGCCCAATTCAAGTTGCTCCTGATCAGCCGATGTTCGCGTCCAGCTCTGGCGACCTAGAGGGCTTCTGGCCGACCGAGTCGCGGACCGATTCGTGGACGGAGCGTGGCTGTTCACGTTCAGATTTGTGTTGGGGTTGCGCGAAGACGTACCAGCCTCGCCAGAGGGTACTCTCCTTGACGCAGGCAATGGTGAAACCGCCCGTGATGACGTAGGTGAATAGCCTACACTGCTTTCCGAACTGTCTGATCGTTTGCGGCGCTCGTGTGGCCGTGGGTTGTCCGAGTAGGCTCCATCCGTCCAGCCGCGGGTGGCAAGCTCAGACTCGGAAAACTCATAGACCTGACCCGTTGGTGGGGCAGCGTACTGCTTGGAATTGGCCACCCACTGGTTGTGTTGGCTCTGCTGCGCTAGCTCGTACTTTTTGCGATCCTCTTCGCCCATGATACTCTCAACGCGGCGGGGCATATAGACTGAGTTGCCCACACCAGTACGCTCGGTCATGAAGCTGTCCCAGGAGTCGCGATGGGCAAGCTCAAAGCGGTGGTTTGGCAGTGAGCCCTCCGACATAAGGTTGACACTGTAGTTGGATTCTTCGGGGTGCGAATAGAAACCATTAGGCTTCTTCTCGGGAGCTGTGAACTTGCCTTCAGCCCTGTTGGGAGGCTGAATCTTGCTTCTGGAACGCTGCACGCCGCCGACATGCTTGCCCTGGGCTTCAGCGGCAGGTATAAAGGTCTCGGGTACAATGTTGAGCTCATCACCAGCATCCACGGCAGCCTCGATGGCCTGCTGAGGCGTCGTCTCATCCGTGGCTTTGGCGGCATCGGCACGCGGGCCACCCCAGGTCCTTTGTCCAGCAGTGAAGATACCGTAGACCATGTAGTACCAGTTGAAAAAGGGGTTAACCACGAACATGAGAGGATATAGCCAGATCTTAAAGCGCTTGAGCTTGAGTCCGAAGTAGATCATCATGAGCCAGTTGAGACCGAGGGAAATAGCGATGAAGCCGACAGGGAGGTCGCTCACCTTCTTCGATGTGGTGATGATGGCCAGAAGAAGGATGAAGAAGAGCAGGGCAGTGGTCCGGATGGTGTTTTGCATGAATCGGATCACGAGCAGGATAGGGTATCGCTTCCACAGGCGCCAATCCGTCAACATGCAGACCTCGTTTGTGATGAAACCCAGGAACCACCGCCGGCGCTGCTTGATGAGCGACGCATACGTCTGAACAGCCTCGGTCTTGCAGAAGGCCGATGTGCACATCTGGATCTGATACTGTTTCTTGGCTCCAATCATGAACAAATGTGTCAGCCATCTGTCCTCTCCGAGATGGCATTTGGCAAAGTCAAACAGATCCTCGCACTGCTCGGCTTTATCAGCAAAGTAGTACTTGGCCATGCGTCGGAAAGCAGAGAATCGTAACATCGTCAAAGCTCCAGGCAAGCAGGTGACGGCGCCACATCCGGACTCGACGGTTCGCTCGAAGAGCTGACCGTGCACATACTCCATATCTTGAAGCAACGTGATGAGACTGTGGGTCTTGGTCGTAGACGTGATGACACCCGTCATGGCCAGCATGTCTCTGGAGTTTCCGGGGCTCAGCTCCATGTCGTACATGAAGTTCTGGAGGCAGACTTCGTCCAGGATACAGTCGGAGTCGATGAACAGAATGAAGAGGTTGTCGTTCTTCTTGAGGTACTCTTTGTACACCTTGTCAATGAGCTTAAAAGTCATTTTTTGGCAATGGCGCTTGCCACCGTGGGGAAACCTCGAGCATGTGATTCTAGCAGATCTGTACGTAACATCGATACTTTTGGGGTACGTATCCAGGGTAAGGGGAACGCCGAGCTTCTCGATGGTGTTTAGGTACAGCTCATCCTCTTGGTCTCCGTCGAAGGACAAGAACACGTGGATGCAAGAGGGCGGATAGTCGCAGTCGACCACCGAGTTCATGGCAGTGACCAAGATGTCGGGGTCTTCTTTGTAGCATGGCATGACGATGACACACTTGGGTGCGGAGACCTCGTCCAGGACCTGCTTGATGCGCTTTGTCCGCCCAAGCTGGTGGATAACCAACTGATAGACGCAAAACAGCCATGGGATGGTCAGCAAACCGGCGAAGCTCCAGAAGGCGAACCATTGGAGAATATCGACCATGTTCGCGGGGTAGTATTGCACAATGACGCTGGGAAGCGGAAGAGTGACAACCATGATCGGCAAGAAGACGAGACTAGGGCAGTTGTCAGCTTAAGCGAGACAGAGACAGCTCTGCTCTGGGCGTTGACGTACCGGAGACAAGTGAACAAGATGCCAATGATGACGGCCAAGATTCGAATCGACCAGTGCTCAGCCTTGATAAAAACCTTAACAATGCAGTAGAGGAAAGCGGCTATCCACAGAAACCATTCTAGCACAGCTGCCAGCATGAGGAGACCGACAATGGCGGTGTAAACGATCTGTTTGGTGTCAGCGGTCCATTCCGGGGCTGCACGGGGTCAGAGAGACTCACGTCCTTCACTGGCCACATGGCCGTGATATCCTGTTCGTACGCCATGGTGATGACAGCCTCGGATCAAGATGATCAAGCGCGGTAGGGGATGGACCGAATATGTCGGATTTTAATGTTGCAGTTCGAGCGCTGGGACCAAGAGTGCAGCCTCAGGAACTGTTGACAGGCGTGACGTTGGCGGTTACGCAGGAGTGCGTGTTTGCGGGTAGCCACAGCGGGATGCAAGGGACCCAACGGTTGTGACTGGCCCTCGGTCGAGACGATCTGATACTATTCTGGAATATTGGTTCGAGACGCATGCAGCGGTCGGTCCGTGGCGGTATCGTATCCAGCTCTTCGGATCCAAAAATACGCGATCGGTATGACGGGAAGGAGGGGGGCTGAAAAAAGCAACCAACAGCGGGATAGCTAGATTCTCCGTGTCACAGAGCTCGTACCCAGCGAAAACCCGTCGATAACACAGACGACGAGCCCGAGGGATGCCAGGGTCAACTGCGAACACGAATGTTTCTTTCCGACGAAGCCGGAATCCGTGGAACTTTGATTCCGAGTAACGGCCCCGTGATATTTCTTATTCCAACAACCCGCGACCTTGCCTGGCAGCGGCGATGTTTGTCGAGCACCTGATTACCGGCCTGGTTGGGAAAGAGTCAAAAAGCGAATGTCTGTGGGCGCACTTCATGCGGATTGCGAGGGAAGAGGGTCTTGGGGCGAACGAGTGAATGAAGATGGCTTGCATTTACAAACGGCAGTAGGGGAAGAGAGCGGCATCAACACGGCCGTTTGCGAACGAAGACGAAGACACGGGGAAGAGAAGACCAAACTACGGACTTAAAAACAGCGCATGCAGATGTAGTCATTAAAAGGAAAAGAACGAGTTCGAGAACAATGGACCGTACCAGGGTGTCTCCCTATAATACTGTACTTGTTGGTGCCCCTTCTAACACGAGCCGCCGGCGAATGAAAGAGAGGGCGGACCTGTCGCGGGTGTAGTTTGCGGATCCAGACGGCGGTCGATCCATTATCGAAACCTGGAATAAGAGAGAAAATCCAGGGTACATGTGCATCAAGTGCTGCTGGATAGCAGCAAATGGTCGGAGAGATGTGGTGCTGCCAAGAGGCCAAGGGTCATGTAGTCTGCTCCACTGTGGTTTCGACTGCGGCAAGTGCGAAGTACGGTACGGGGTACGGAGTACGGAGTACGGAGTGACTACTTGCTTTGGCTGCTTTTTGGCTATGCAAGCAGCCAAAGAGAGAAGGTACGGAGTAGCGCGTCATCGACGCCAGGAATGTTGAATGTTCGAGAAGCCTGCATCCCATCCCCATCGGCTGTGTGTGCTGATCGCGACCCAAGTCCACTAAATGTTCTCTACCACCTACTCCGTACGGATAGTCCGTACCGAGGATGCGTATTGCTGGTGCAACACAACAACGCACACTGCACATGTGCCCGAGGAGAGGCATGATTGGAGGAATGTCCACACTCATGTTTGTACTTGCCCAATGGCCGCGGAGATGAAGCCGTGTCTGTGCAACCTCGCGCCGGCCGACATCTATACGACGGACAGACCTCTAGAGCCAGGGTACATGTAAGCATTCACTAGGATTACGTAAATATGCACTGCAGCAAGATCTAATTGACTACTCCGTTGCAACTTGCAGCGCATTAAAAGGAAGCTTGTTTGGCAATTAATCTCTGTACATGCTTGTGCTTACGACTAACAATCGATGGAGGGTTCAAGTTGGCATAGTTATGCAGGCCGCCCGTTTCCTCGCCGATCAAACGCAGGACTTATTTCCGAGGATTGGAAGGGACCGCATCTTGGCATCATGCAGCTAGCTAATTGTAAGGCGACGATTCACGAAACATCAGACGGTCAACATCCGATTATACGAAAACAGCATGTCGAATAGGCGACTGCAGCCATCGACGCAGCATCCTAAAAAAAAGGTGAGCGAGGTAGCTTGTTGGCTAGCTAGCGTTGATTGGTTACTACACATCCGTAACTTAGTCCACAGAGGTAACTACGCCGCTGGCCAACTTACACTTGACACCATCACTTTCTCGCATGTACCGAACGTTAGTTATCACCCACTGCCGCTGTTGTCTCTTTTGTGCCTTGGCACCAGTCTCGGTTCGGTCAAACATGTCCGTATTGTAAACAACAACAAATGCGAAGCTAAACACTACGATCGAGGCCACCCGAAATACTACTCCGTACGTGGGCACGCCGTTGCGAAGTGTTGTGAGTAGGCAGTGATTCCCATAGTGACGGGTACTGCACTCAGTGGCACCATCTCCACTCGGGGATCGCGCCTAGGTCGAGAATGGCGTCTAACTTGTCCCAACCGAAGGGATGGACAATTACCGATCTTGGATTGTGGGGAGCGGTTCCGGCTGGTTCGTCACGGTCGGTTAGCGCTGGTCATCCAAATGAAGATTTTCTCAGGGGGCGTCATCGTCAGTAGGATGGGATGCCTGTAGTCAAGGTTGCTTCAGGTGGAGGTATCAGATTCGGTCAAGGTTACCGCCCACACCCATGCAAACCGGCCAGCTCGCACTCGAACGAGTCTTCCGTTCCCGGGGGACGGAGGGCATTGCAGATGTCAGTCAGTCGGGCCTCGTCAGCGAGCGAGGGTCGACTATCGAATATGCCGTCAATTACTATATATTCTTCGACGAGTCAATCTGCCATATTTATCCATACAAGTCCACGTTACTCCGTAAACTCCTTCCTATTCGGGCGCAACGTAAGCGTCTAGACCAAAAGAGGGTCCAGATCGTGACGACCACATCCGCGAGATTGGTCTGCTCTGTATTCCGGTAGAGCAGAGTCAGGGTGACATCGCGAGGAAATAACACTATTGCCGCAAGTCATGGCGTGCTCCCTCGGTCGCTGGGGGAGGGGGGGGCTTTCTCAGATCGTCAACCACATTTTCATTTGTAAGGGCCGCCAACTCGGCCGATGGCCCGGAGTCGATCCGGCTAAAAAGACACCCATCCTGGCTGGTTAAGCAAAGATCGTCTCATCACCACAGCATACTACTGTGTAGTTAGACCCAGCCATGCCAGCAACTGCCTGTCGTAGTAACCGACTAGTTAGTTCCTGTCGTCCAAATCGAATCGCATGTTTCCCTCTGGGTCGCCTTTCCGCACAGGGCGTCTGGGAAGGGAGTTGCATTGGTGAAACCATTAGATACCAGGGCTAACATCCCTGGTACGACGAAGCGGCCTTGGCAATGGAACCCTTCAGGGCGAAAAACGGGCATTGCGGCTCCATAAAAGTGACCGTTAGGTACCGCGTCTTCGCATTCCTCACTAATAAAGCCGTCAAGCGGACGACCGCCTGTAGGGGACTGGGGGTCTTGCGGAATCTCTCTCAGTGCACCCAACAAAGTTGACTAGTTACCTAATAACCAGCTCATGCACGGCTCCCAAGTGGCCGTTAAGTTAGGTGCCGCGTCTTGGCATCCCTCACTAAAGGTCAAGCTGACGACTGCCTGTAGGGGTCCTGTCTTGTGCTCGTCTATCCGTACCTAACCCAGGTCCATCCCGTTCAGCATGCAGCGCTAGTGAGAGTGAGTGGCAATCTAATTAGATGGTAGTAGTTAGACCAGGAGACTACGCGTCCGAATATCGAATTTCATTGTCATCCTTCGCCCACAAGGCAAGCAACCAAATAGCTAAAAGAGTGTGAAGTAAAAATCAATCTTCAGGCGGCTCTCTCTATCTGCCAGAGCCACCGCTGGGACAAAGCCCAGCTGGCAGTCTGCAAAGCAGGCAGATGCCGTGTTGCCCAGCAGCATGCCATGCCGGTGGCATCATTGTTCCGTGAGACCATTCCGCTCG
The DNA here is from genome assembly GCA_022414665.1 of Arthrinium puccinioides. Classification (NCBI taxonomy): domain Eukaryota; kingdom Fungi; phylum Ascomycota; class Sordariomycetes; order Amphisphaeriales; family Apiosporaceae; genus Arthrinium; species Arthrinium puccinioides. Next base: position 1,671,043 of record JAIUNF010000004.1, read on the forward strand.
CTACCATCAACAACCTCCATCGAGCAGCGTTTCGCACCCGACCACTGCCATCATCCTGCTGCCATGCTCGAATCTCAAGAAGGCATTTCAGGCGGCCTCCTTCTTCGCTCCATGGCGGCGCACTGCAGCTGTTTGCAAATCCGACTGCATCCGACCCGGTTGCGGCTGAACCGTACGACCGAGGTCGATCTGGGAGGGCTAGCGATGCGCCGCCGTGGCACAATGGCCCCTATCAGGCGGGATGGTCAATCGCTGTGAGTGTTAGATTTCTGAACCTTGCTGTCGATATGCCGAATCAAGTCCTATAATCATACCCAGGAAGGGCGTTGTCAGCCTCGATGCTCTCATTCATGCTCGTCTAGCCGGGGTTGCCTGATTGCGCAATTGGCGCTGTGAATCTGCAAGGGACACATGACGCTTGTATGTTGCAGGGCGGTTCTCAACTCTTGCTAACTCAGCAATGGGAGAATCTGCCTCGGGTCGAGGGCTGCGACGGTGATGGTTGTGTTGAGTTTTGTCATACCAGTCCAAGTCATTCATCTGGAGTCGGCGGACACGCTGTCCGCCACGCTCTTTGACGGGCTTATCGGTTCGGTTGAGGTGGTGGACGGGGGCTTTCTCGTGACCTGCTTTGGTGTCTGTGTGAATATGGTTGGCGCTGGGAGGTGGAGGGTGTAAGTTTGTACCACCATCTTGATCTTCGGTTTCGCGAAGGTCGTAATTGAGCACCAGGTTCTTGATACGCTGCTGCTCCTCCTTCTCTGCTTGCTGCTGATTCTTCATGGCGACTGCAAATGTGGAATCGGACGGGAGCTCGACAGCGCGAGTCTGCGGCATAGTCAGCAATACACACTGGGGAGAAGCTCATCGCTGGGCCGGTCTTACCTGTTGACGGTTTCCTTTCTTTGTCAGAAGCGAGAAGGTCATCTTGTTCTGAGATGGGCCATCCGCCTCACCATCCTCCACGTCGTTGGTGACGGGAGTTTCGCGGGCCTTTTGTCGGACGGGAACGGGTGCGTCAAAGAGCATTTTCCGTTCGAATTTCCTTGCATCTAGACTTTCAGCCATCATCTTTGCATACTCACGCTCGAAGTCGGCCTCTTCTTCCGGGTCAACTTCTTCAGTCTTTCGAGTGACGAAGATTGCTTCCTCCTCGGACTCCGAGTCGCGGGACGACTGAGGGTGATTCTCAGTATCCTATCGAGTAAAATCGCAATTAGCTCTAGGCACACATATGGTTGGGCTGTTGGCTGGGTTTACCTCAATGTCATCTTCGTCCTCGGTGTCCTCTTGTCCATCTGCTTCTGGGAGATCAATGTCGCCATCCCCGTCGTCTCCTTCGTCGTCTGAAGCTTCACTCTCCACGTCATCTGGTTCAGGTAGCTTATCTAGGCCGGCATTCTTCTGATCTTGAAGGATAGCAAGCTGGAAGACCTTGGAGGCTTCCTCCAAGTTGGCAGCTAGTTTCCACTGGGGACGTGTCAACGAATAGGTGTCTTGCACAATGAATTCGATATCCATGGGAAGAGGCATCTTGGTGTAGATGTAGTACTAGACAGTGTCAGAACACGATGCATAGCTTGAGAGCGCAGAATTGGCCGTCTCACCTGGAGAAAAGAGAGAAAGTAGTCCAGCTTTTTGCCGGCCGCCCCTCTGTTGAAAAACATTCCGCAAGTCTCGAGGATAGTAGCTGCCAACCGAATGCGAAAATAGTCATCAGGCAGATCAAAGGGGTTGTATCGGCCGGGAACTGGAGCGCCACCTAGTGGTTGTTGTTAGAAGACATCCAGATATTTGACCTGGGTGGAGGGGATGCCTACCATGGCCGAAAGTCATGATCCTGTACAGCGTGTCGAAAATAACTGGGTGCTCAAGCATGCGGTAATTGTAAAGCTCGCCCAAGTACTTGACTTCCGCAATCCGCTTCTGGTTGTACTTGAAGTCGTTCTGCTCGAGGCCCAGGTTGACAGACTCGAGAACAGTGTCGATGACGTTGATCACAAATGCAGGATGGTAGCGGTGTATGGCACTGAGGAGGATTGCGAGGATGTGAATGCTGCCGTACTTGACCTTGCCGGGCTTGGTGAAGATTTTCGCGAGAATATTGACGACTTCAGGTTCCTCCCAGTGTAACCTGCGAATCTGCTTGAGAATCTTGGTGTAGTTGCGCTTCGTCATGTCCACGTAGATGAGCTTGCGGATGAACTGCTCGATAGGGGTGCGCTCCTTCTGCTGAATGGAAGCCCGTTCGGGTGGGTCAACGTGATAGATGGCATTCTCGATCAACATGCGTTCCGACTGGCCAATGTGCTGCACGGATTTCTTGCGCTGAAGAGTCTCGAGGAAAGTGGCCATGCGTGGAGACGTGTCCGCGTTACGCAGCAGGAACCGGCCGCAGTTTTCGAGTAGATTGCAGATGATCTCAATGTTCATTCGAGAGAAGTCGTCTAGACTGACTTTTAAGCAATGGAAGACGACATGCTCCGGAACGACGCCAAACTTGGTGAGCTCGGCGAGATACCGAATATTGATGAGGCGGACCTGGCCGAGGAAATCCTTCTCCTTGCGCCGCTGAAGGCTACGAAATTCGGCATCTAGATAGTCGACTACGCCTTTGGGGACGTCTGGCATATACTGGCCAAGAGTGGCCACGAGACGTGACCAGAGTGGGAGCAGATCAGTCCGCCCCTTTGGCACCTCGGTCAAGGCCTTGATGAGCCGGTTTCGCGAGGCCTTTGAATTGAGAAAGCAGAAGTCGATGGCCGTCTCGTCGACTGCATCTTTGTGGACAAACTCTGGGAGGCGGACTAGTAGGGCATCGACTTGAGCTCCAATGGTCTTGTTGGCAATGGCCGTGGATTGGTCGTCGATGGGATCCGGAGACTTGGGCGTCTCGGATGCATCAGCATCAACCTTCTTGCCCACCTGCTCATCGGTGTCGGTCTTCTTCTTCTTGCCGTCTTCCAAGAGCATGCCCGGCACTTTCCCCTTCAAATCTACAAGGTTCTCGTAGAAGCGGCGCTCTTCGTCATCCTGCCAGATGCCGGCACCCTCGCCTTGGCCGCGGAGGTAGTCGCCGGCTTTGACGAGGCCAATGGAACCATTGGTAGCAGCAAGCGAATCTCCGGCATCTTTGAGGTCGGGCATCTCGGCTCCTACGGCTTCGGCAATGACCTGGGCATTGCTAATGAGACGTTCCTGTGCCTTGAGCTGTCGGTCATAGTTGGCCTGGCGGTCCTCGAACACTTCGCCCGACTTGACATAAGCCTCCGAGTTGCGGCCCTTTTGAGCCACGATGCTCTTCTGGTCTCGGACGAGATGTGCCTTGACATCTTCAAAGTACCGTTTGAGTATGTTTCTGAACCGTTCCTGGAGCTCAGGGCTTGTGAAGGGTGGGTCGTCGGAACTGTCAGAGGCTCCGTCAGTGCCGTTGATGGGATCGGGCCCGTCTTCGTTGGTCTTTGTAGCTCCGTCTTCCTCGACCATTTTGCGTCCATCTGCGCCAGCGGATTTGACGCCTAGGACATCCCAGTTAAAAGCCTTTACAAAGATGACCAGTAGAGGTAGGTTCGTATGCTCCCGGTCGTGTCCTAGCAGGTCCTTGAGGACTTCGAGAGGGAAGGGCTCAGCTGAGCCTCCTTTGGCGGAACTGATCGTCTTCAGCTTCAAGGCCGAGTCCTTGCCTGTCGCACCGCGCGCCGCATCGTCGGGCTTGACGTCATCCAGGGTCCTCAGGACGTCAACGAGCCAGAGTTCAGTAACGACGCGGAGCAGAGCTCGCTGGCGTACCAAGCGCTCCTTTTCCTCCTTCTCTCGGACATCGGGCGCCAGGCTCTTGAGCAGACTCTTGTCTGGTGTGGCCATGCCCTTGCCCAGGAGCCATCCGAGGTACTCGGTAAAGTCGGCGGGACCGAAGCGTTGGTGCAAGGCGCTGACGATCTCGACCCCAGCCTCGACTTCCCCGGGGGTCTTGAGCTTGCACAGGCCCTCGTAGCAGGCCGAGATGATCTCGGACAGGTACTTGGACAGGCTCAAGGTCTTGATCTCCTGGAGGAAGGTGTTGAGAGTCGCAGCAGATATGGCGGTACGTAGGCGCTTGATGAAGGCCGTGTTCTTCTTGAGCGACGAGTCGAGGGACGTGCTGACGGCGAATATGTCTAGGGGACAGTGTTAGACGGTTGCGACGCGTGACTGCGTTCCCTCGGATCCAGATCCAGGCTTACCAGTGTCGCCATTCCATGCGCGCTCGTTCTGCGAGCGCAACTCGCCTGCATTGCCATAGTCAGCTCAACCGCTCGCTGGCATGTTGTCCCACGGTGTTGGGGGCGCAAACTGACGTTTTCTTGAGCGGTCCATAGCGGACAGCCCACTTCAATTCGTGGTGACAATACGAGGGAGAGCGAGTGCTACATCCGCACTGTTGCTGCTTGGCCACTGCTAAGGGATGGTGGGCCCTTGGTAGTGAAGGTGACGAGCCGTATCAGCATCGGCCGGCATGAGTGAGAAGTTGCGTGCTGTCGGTCGGTCGATCGGTCGGTGCCCTGTCGCGACTGTGAAGTGACGAGCCAGAGGCGCAAGGAACTCTGCTTAACGTTAGTTGCTTTGGCGGGGTCAGGTCAGGTCAGGTCTGGGACCGGCAGGTCAGTGGGTGCGAACGAAGAGGAAGTCGCCAGTTGTCGCTACCCGCTCAAGTCGAGTTGCTGTTTGCCGGAACTGGAAGGGACGTGGTAGGTTTCCTTGATGCTTGTTCGATTTTGCCTGCGTCTTCGTTACTTAATTATTGCAGGAATCTGGCTCAGAGGACCGGCCACAAAGGTGATGGATGTACGGATAACTAAGTAACGATGGTTAAGAATTAACGTTGCCAGGAACCTGGCCAATGGGAACCAAGTGATTCGGCTGTCGACGGATCCACCCAAGTTTAACGCAGTTGCATTACCTGTATCCGTACGGATAGTTACTCCGTCCGTTTTTACGTTTACTGTGTAAGAATCCCATCTTAAAATAAGCCTTATTTTAAAGTAGAAGTGAGTCGTGACGGTCCAATCGTTGCAACTGCATATGTAACTCAACCGTACTTTGTTTTGTCTTGTTCAAGCGTATTGTTGGGTTTCAACTTTTTCATCACAAGCTGTCTTATCCGTACGGATACTCCGCGTACAGGCCAAACACAGTGAAGAGGAAGTAGGCAGGCAAGGCATTCTTGCCTAAAAGAACCTCTCTCGGTCGACTCGTTGCATATATTTTCACTTCTTCTCTGGGTATCCGTACAACTGTCAACTAACTACCAACGTAAGTTACTGTGTAGAGCACACTCGTCTTCTTCTGCTCCACTATGGAACTGTTACATAAGCATGCGTCTTGGATCCAAGCGGAGGCTCTCAACTTGTGGGTAAGTTAATTGAACCATCTCCAGAGCTGCAAACAGACCCTAACTATCCGTACTCCGTACTTAACCAACAAGTTACACAGTACTACACCTCAACCACCCAATATCCCAAGGTTGGTAGAACAGAGCCCTGTCTCGTAGCCAATAGGCATGTAAGTAGTCGAGTATACAAGGGCATGCATGGTAGGTCGAGTATCGATCGTATATAAACCACAAGACACTTCGGGATGACGTCTCTTATCTCTCCCACCTGCTGCAACCACAATCTTATCAACTTCTTAGGCCTTACCAACCGTGGCATAGTCGAAAAAGACATCTCCGCCAATGCCCAGCAGGAGTCTTATCAACCGTTTCCTCAGCGCATATCATCAATGCCGTAGGTTGATAAGACACGACAAGTCTACGCTCCTTACGTATCAAGTGCACACATACGATAACTTATACTCCGCGGGAGTTGCGTTGTCGTCAGAGACATCTCCACGACTGAGAGTGCTGGATGGATTTCCTCGCCACCAGGCGCCACGAGGCACCATGTGCTTAGATCTTCACCTACCGTCTGTCTCCCAAACACGTCGGCGTTGCATCCGGACATTGAATAGTTGATCATTGGCTTTCCGGGCCCTTCTATGATGGATGGGCCGCCAGCCACTCAGTCGCCCACCCCCTCCCCTCATAAAGGTTCCCTCTGAGGAACCGCATGTCCAAGTACTTCGTACGGTATTCTGTGTACGGCAGGCCAGACAATCCAAGTGGATCTTATCTGCCACCGTCCATCGAGCCCTGAACGAGTGCATCTCCGTGCTCGTGAACAGCTGGCACTAATTGATAAATCTGCTCTGTGTGCTTCTTTCTCTCCTGTTCTGCTGCTTTTTATTTTCATACACGTCCCTTCTCCTTGATCTGTTCGGCCTACATCACAGCGTCTGACCACCTCCAACGTTTGAGTTTCACTCTCACCTATTTGTACCACTCCGGTCTTACATGCATTGCCGGTTTACTATATATAACCATATATCCGTGAGCTTGACGATTTAGCGCCTAAATCATTTGCTTAGGCGTATCCAAGTTGCTATACACAATGGAGGTATTCAACCCGTCCGAACACTTATTCAAAGCGTCTCGCACGCAAACACCCCCCTACGCCGCCTGCCACAGAAACACACTCAAGTGCAGCTAGTTCAGACGTCGAACCAGAACATGATGATATGCCACTAGGGGACATGAACGTTCTTCCCGCAGCGGTACCGACAAGAGCCTACCCGCTCCCACCAAGCTCGAACCCCATGAGCAAGGTGTTGCCCGAGGACTTGAAAACGCCCGACAAGCACGTCACTAGAGATCCACGGCTTATACGCCTAACGGGCGTACATCCTTTCAATGTCGAGGCCCCTCTGAGCGACCTGTACGACGAAGGCTTTCTGACCTCCAAAGACCTGCACTACGTCCGCAACCATGGGCCGGTGCCCAAAGTGGAAGATGCTGGGATGATGGACTGGGAGTTTACGATAGAGGGCATGGTGGACAAGCCCATGAGACTAAATTTGGCAGAGCTCATCCGCGATTACGAGCAAGTCACATACCCAATCACCCTTGTGTGCGCGGGCAACAGGAGAAAGGAACAAAACGTGGTAAGGAAAACCAAGGGATTCTCTTGGGGCGCCGCCGGACTTTCGACAGCGTTATGGACGGGCGTCGTCATCGGAGATCTGTTAAAGAAGGCCATGCCGCAACGGGGCGCAAAGTTTGTCTGCTTCGAGGGTGCCGACAAGCTACCCAACGGATACTATGGAACGTCGGTCAAGCTGAATTGGGCCATGGACCCAAATAGGGGAATACTGGTGGCACACAAGATGAACGGCGAGGATCTTCACCCGGATCACGGAAAACCGCTTCGTATAGTCGTGCCGGGGCAGATTGGTGGCCGCAGCGTCAAGTGGTTGACGAGAATCATCCTCACCGCGGCACCAAGCGACAATTGGTACCATATTTACGACAACAGGGTGTTACCGACCATGGTCGATCCGGAGATGAGCGTCGACTTGCCGGAAACCTGGAAAGACGAACGGTACGCCATCTACGACCTCAACACGAATAGTGCCACGTGCTATCCGGCCCACGACGAGAAACTGCCGCTGACAGCTGCATCGGACACGTACAAGGTGCGTGGGTATGCGTATGCCGGCGGCGGCAAGCGAGTCACGAGGGTCGAGGTTACTCTGGACAAGGGCAAAACCTGGCAGCTCGCCAACATTTCCTATCCGGAGGACGAGTATCGAGCGGCGGCCGAAGATGAGCAGCTCTACGGAGGTCGTCTTGACATGACATGGCGGGAGGCATGTTTCTGCTGGTGCTTTTGGGATCTGGACATCCCTATTGCGAGGTTATCAGAGGTCGAGGACATAATGGTCCGAGCTATGGACGAGTCCATGATGGTGCAACCGCGCGACATGTATTGGAGCGTGCTCGGTATGATGAACAACCCATGGTTTCGGGTCGTGATCCATAAAGAGGCGCATGGCTTGCGGTTCGAGCACCCGACCCAGCCGGCGCTCATACCTGGCGGGTGGATGGAGCGTGTCAAGAAGGCCGGTGGAAACATCTCCAACGGCTTCTGGGGCGAGAAGGTCAGTGGCGAGGAGGAGGCTACCGTCGAGGAAGCCCCCCGTAAAAGACATATGCCTGATCAACAAGGAGGTCGTCCGGACAGTCACCATGGAAGAGTTGCGGAACCATGATGGTGAGGCCGAGCCTTGGTTTGTCGTCAACGGGCAGGTGTACGATGGGACGAAGTTCTTGGAGGGCCATCCGGGCGGTGCCGCTTCGATATTCGGTGCAGCTGGACAAGACTGCACCGAAGAGTTCTTGGCTATCCGTGAGTGAACATGCTGACGCATCTTGCGTCTTGACGGGAAATGTGCGGTGCTGACACGCTCAAAGACAGCGAAACCGCGAAAGCTATGCTGCCAGAATACCACCTCGGCACTCTGGACGAAGCATCGAGGAAACTACTCGGTGACGGAGAGGCAGCCAGGTCCGAGGAAGGCCTCGAACCCCGTGAGGTCTTCCTCCAGAACAAATCATGGAGCAAGGCCATCCTGTCGGCCAAGAAGCGGCTGTCCGCCGACACCAAGGTTTTCACATTCGACCTCGAGCACGCCACGCAGACTGTCGGCCTGCCGATCGGCCAGCACCTGCTCATGCGCCTTCGCGACCCCGTGACGCGCGAGGCCATCATACGGTCCTACACGCCCATCACCGACAACAGCGCGCAGGGCAGGCTGGACATCCTGGTCAAAGTCTACTACGACACGCCGGACCGCAAGGGCGGCAGGATGACGCAGGCCCTCGACTCCATCCCCGTCGGCCACTTTGTCGACTTCAAGGGTCCCACGGGCAAGTTCGAGTACCTCGGCCGCGGCGCCTGCGCCATCGCCGGCGCGCGGCGGACGGTCAAGCGCTTCGTCATGATCTGCGCCGGGTCTGGCATCACGCCCATCTTCCAGGTGCTGCGCGCCGTGCTGCGGGAGGACGGGAAGGACGCCACCACGTCCTGCCTCTTGCTCGACGGCAACCGCGTCGAGGAGGACATCCTGTGCAAGACCGAGATCGACGCCATGGCCAGGGCCAACGAGCACAGGTGCCGCGTCCTGTACACCCTCACGCGGCCCGGACCCGCGTGGACGGGCCGGCGCGGGCGGATGGACAGGGGGCTGTTCGAGAGGGAGGTCGGGCGCTGCGAAAGCGTCAACGGCGAGGACCTGGTGCTCGTCTGCGGGCCCGAGGCGATGGAGGAGAGCGTCCGCACCGTCCTAGGCGATCTGGGTTGGAAGAGTGAGGATCTGCTGTTCTTCTAGATGCGTTGTTATTGCCAATCTGGGTGCTTGCTATTTTCGGGCTGGTTAGAGCCTGGGTGTTCCGTATCCGTACCGGCTGTGCAAATATCATGTCGAAAGGGGGTCTGGGCAATCCACGGAGCAGGAACTGTCAGTCACGGTTTAGTGTTGAGTGGGAGTATACGGCTGTTTTACATGGTGATGGATGCTATCTGGGCCAGTTTATGCCCAGAAGCTCCAATCCGCTCCTGGCTGTCATGAGATACGAGGGTTTACAAATACTGATACGCGCGCAATTCTCGACTTGACCAGATCAGATACGATATACTCACGACCTGTTCCCGAATTAATGACCTGAAACTATCTACTGTGGGTTGATTCCGATTTGCAACCGTCCACACACCTGTTTTCTCCATCAAGTCACTTCAGACGCCCTCCCCACATCCACCTCTCCCAACATACTATTGTGTAATCTGTACGTAGCAAGCCAAGTTCCCACCCCAAATGAAGGCATCTCCAGAATCCCCACCCAATTCCTCCATGTTACCCACCTCAAAAGAAGATCGTCACCAACCCACGATTACTCTCTATATCAGCTGCATTCTCTGTATCTGGTGTCAACATTCAGCTCAGTCAAGCTGAGCTGATCAGATCTCCTGGTTTGGTGGTGTAGTTGGTTATCACGTCAGTCTAACACTGTCTTCACAGACAGTCGCACACTGAAGGTCCTGGGATCGAGCCCCAGCCGAATCATGATCAGTCATTGTCTTTTGTCACTTTTGCTGCTGAAGTCCTGCTTTCTCAGAGCTCGCCAGCTGGGTGGAAAGGACAACGAACGGAGGGAGGTGCTTTTCTCCTACCTTTTCACCCTACTGAACCCTAGTGAGCTCTCTGGCTGCTGGGAACTAACCCGCCCAATGTTTGCATTTTCGCCCTTGTACCCCGGCCGAGGTTTTTTTTATAGAGTTGGAGTGAGTATACGAGTTGTTTACGTTGTTACTTGCTTGCTGCGCGCGCATGGCCCAAATTCATCAAAAGGCATGGATGGCACCAGCGTGTTTGTTGCGAGGTACAAAAACGTGAATTGATTTGCAAACCCAAAGAGAGCACAAGTATGGACTACTTAGAGATAGCAAAAACCAGCCTTCCGCGAGGCGCGACTGGTCCTTCCGAAAACATGAGACCATATATCGGCCTGCGAATAAGCACATTTATAGGAAAACATATGCCCTGCGTAATCTCATCAATGCGATGCACATCGCATCACCCTGGGGGTATCGGTTGGGGATGCACGCCAGGCTACATTCTCTAGGCGTTCTCGCGGCTCTTCCTGTACGCAGCCTATGGAAGGGCATGTCAGTTTGCTGCCTTGGCGGCCAAGGTTTTGCGGTCGGTACGTACCTCCTGCTCGACCTGCAGCCCTTCGATGACAGGAGCGAGCTCGTTGAGAATCTCGTAGGCTTTCTTGTGGTACTCTACCTGAGCGGCGATGAGCTCGGCAAGGTTTCGAAGAGGCTCGGGGGTATCGAGCACCTATTGCATATCAGTCAGTACTTGCCGCACGCCCGGGGAACGAACCTAAGTACGGCTATACTTACATTCTTCATCACGCCAACAGCCTCCTCGGTCTGGGTGACAAAGTCGTCCTCGGCCTTTTCGATTTCCTCCTGAGCCTCGGGGCTAAGCTCGTCGCTGTGCTCCTCCCGGGGCGAAGTGGCACCAGGGCCCATCTTCCATGTCGTGCCCTTGACGCGCGACTTGACCGAGTCCAGGGTCAGACGGGCCTTTTCGACATTCTTGCGGGCACGGGTCGCAAACATCAGGTTGGTGTTGAGGGTAGTGTTCCAGCCGGCCAGGTATCGACTCTGGATCTGGGCATCCTGGGCAAGACGGGCCTCGCCAACGCGCTCGCTGGCCAGGGCGTACTTCTCGAGAGCGGTCGCCAGAGGGTCCTCGCTGGCGCCGGTGTGCTGCTGGTGCAGGAGCTGAGAGCTGGCCAAGCTGGAGCGGGCGAGCGCATGACTAAAGGTCTTGGGCTGCGGCTTGGCCGAGGGCGGCGCAGTGAGGGCGGCCTGGGCCTCGGCAGGGCTCGTGGCGGTGGACAGGAGCTGTACCTTTTCGCTGACGGTGCGACCGAGGTCGGAGAAGGTCTCCTTGATGTTGGGCGGGTAGTCGTAGGCCTCGTGCGAGTACTGCGACGTCACAGCCAGCATCTTCTGGTGGACCTGCTTGAGGGCATCGACACGCTTCTCGAGGTCGATGTAGTCGGGCGGCAGCTGGGTCTTGTCCTCGGCCTGGCCAAGCTGCTCCTTGGTGTACTGAAAGGTGCGCGAGGCGAAGGGGGTGATCTGAGACCCGATGGAGCTGTGGTCGCCACGGGCAGTCAGCAATTGGGTAGCGGTTGTAGGTACTGTGGTAGGTACTGTGGGCGATCGGTAGAAATCATCTCGAGGTCACGAGGTGGGGCAGAGAGACGAGAAGAATGCGAGCGGCGATTGACAGTGTGAAGCAACTGACCTCAGGCTGCTACCGAATGCCTTGAAGTTATCCATGATGGCGGTTTGTGTTGGGGGAGTGCGAATGGCGGTCGTGATGTGGAGGAGTTGAGGAGTTGAGGATTCGTAATGCTCGGATAGTCGCTCATTCCAACAGCACAAGTCAACTAACTTAACTAGCTAGCTAGTTCATAAGTTACTATGTAACACCTTAGCTAATAACTACGGAGTAACTAGTGAGCTCTCTTGCCATGATGAGCACTGCTGCTGCCTTCAGTGCCATGGTCGTTAGGGGCGATCAAACAAAAGTGGACCAGGGTCTTGTCAAACTTGTGCAAGCCTGCAAGGAGCGAGCGGGTCGGTCGGGTGAGCACAATTTCCCAAATCAGGGACTTGCACTTGCGACACTGACACAGTGACATTCACTGGTGACTGGATCATCGGATGCATCGCACGTGACACTGTGACAGTGTGACGGTTGACCGTGACCGTGACCGTGACCGAGAACACGACACCGCCCGAGATTCGAGCAGATAGTCAACTACCAAGAGACTGTGACATTGTCTAATCAAACTAACAAGTTCCCATTTGCATAATCGACCAACTAAAGTCTAACCCGTCTGCTTGGTATTCCTATCGGTAACGCCCGGAGTTGATTAGTTGGCCCAGACGGCGAACCGTGAGCCGCGAGCCGCGGGCGAGTCCCAACACGACATCACGAGCGGACGCTGCTACACCCACGCTGAATCGGACCAACGGCCAGCTGTTATAGACGCGCTTCAGCGCTGGTTCCAACGTCTCAAATGGCGTGTGCGTCGTGGGCTTGCCGTGGACGAATACCCCAAGTCCGTCTCGGTCGATGCTCACGAAGGGCCGTGTCATGATGCGTTCTTTGAGGTAAGGGTGCTTCTTCAGCAGGTCCGAAACGTCGGGTTGAATGCTCTGAACAGAGCACGAATGGCGGGACTCGAGCAAAGGCATGCAATCGCAGCCGTCCACGTCCAAACGTTGAACGGTCGAGGTTGGTTGGGGTACCGAGTGAAGTTCCGACTCGTCCATGGCTAGCACCTGATCTCTGTCGCTCTCGAAGAGAGCTGATAGTATTGCGGCTGGTATAGTGTCCGCTGAGCGATCAGCCGTAACACCTCTAGCATGCTCAGGCTCTTGGTAGCCCTGGACATGGCCGTTGGTCTGGGTGTGGCCGTTGGCCTGGACGTTTCCGTTGGCCTGGACATTTCCGTTGGTCTGGACGCTTCCGTCGGTCTGTACGTGTCCGTTGGCTCGGCCGTTTCTGTTGGCCTGGGTGACTCTGCGCACATGCTCAACAGCCTGGGCCTGCGAGACGAGCTCGTAATCCTTGGCGGGATCGGGGTCGTTGGAGTACACCGTGGGCCGAAAGTGTCGGTATGGGTGCTGCGCACCGCATCATCAGCATTGAAGGGAGGCGCTCAACAACGTAGGCCCTACACTGGCCAAATCATGAGGCTTGTAAAACATGTAGTGATTGAGGCATCCTTGGCACACGTAGCCAGCATAATATTCGAGGTCCAATTCATAAGCGATGAAATGAACGGCGAGGTTTTTGCAGCTGCTAACAAAACCCTCATCCCGCAGGTGGTATATGAAGTAGCCCTGGCAATGAACTATGCCACACAACTTCGTGCCTTGATCCCTGTGATAGGGGCAGACGCAGACATCTACGGCCCCTCCGACGTCCATCTCCATAGTCGCCTCTTCTGAGCAACCTTGGACTCGGCAGTCGTCATAATCGAACATTTGGGCGATCGCGAGTGGTAGTGGATATGAAAGTGATGGTGACGAGTGGTGGCGATGAGTGATGGTAACGGGAGCGGTCTCGAGTTGGGCATAGAGAGTCATGAGCATGGATAGAGTCGTTAAAAATCAAGACGTCAATTAACCCAAGAGAAGCTACAGAAGGTTCATTTTCTTGGCAATTCAAGGCAGGAATTATCATTGTCAACGCGACTCCCAGTCTAACACGAGGAAGTCAGCCGCCTGTCCCTGCCTCGACTATTTCCCCTGATTTGGGATCGCCATGGATCATGCGAGCAGTGCTTAACTGACTGAGACGCGGCAATTGCATTTTACACTTTACTCTCTACCCCAGTCAGTCTGTGAAACAATGTTTTCTTGAATTGGATGCCATGGTCTACCGGTACACGTGGCGAGTACCTGGCCTGGACACTGGCTTACTGGCAGCAGCTACCTACCTATTTACTTGCTCCGTGGAGACGACTCGACCGCGCAGCGAATTCGGGAATGATAGTGAATTTACCAAAGTGCAATGCTTCGACTCGACGAAAGGATTTGTTGCAACGCGGGCGTGGTGTTTTGCAAGTAGGGGGCCAAGGATGGAAGAAAGGGGGGACTCGCCCAACACGAGGTTTCGCGGACCCAAGGCGAGTAGAATGTCGACTCGCTCTATATACACAAGGTCACACCATGAACCAACACCTTAGATACAACTTGCCGAGGTTTAATACGCATGGCAGTGTGCGGTTGGCTGCAAGTCCGCCGGGATAAACATCATTTCCCTGCATGAACAAGAGTATAAGTAGCATGTGTTGGCCGCATCATCATGACAAAAACGGGCCTCTCTATCGTCTACCATCCTATACATTCCATCGACAAGCCACGCTCCTTCTCCGACCTCGAGGTCATACCTAACTACGCCGTCGTCGGAAGATCGCATCCATGAATCTGTCACTCACTCTCGTCGCCGTCCTCGTCGGGGTCCTACCGGCTTTCGCTCTTCCCGAAGGCGATGACTGCGACGGTCTGGCTTACAATACGGTACGCCCAAAGAAATCAAGGGCCGGCGAAATTCAGCCGCCACTGTCGTGAAATTGCACGAGTACTGATAGCAATTTACAGCTCAACAAGCGATGCTTGCCAGAAGGCACGCCCTGCTCAATCCATTCACAATGCTGCACCGGACTCTGCTTGTGCCAAGGTACCTGCAAGTGCTAGACGTCCGAGACGGAATCGGACAAGACGCCCATCTCTTTGGATGGTAGTTGAGTGTAAAGGCATGCCAGAGGTGGCTGAGGTTTCGGTCACGTACAATTCAGGGGTGGGAAAGCGAAAGGGGGGCGATGATGCAGGATGCTTTCGTTGCTCATTATATCCAGATCTAACCTCCACCAATGACCAAGGGTTGCCACCCGCATGGATGAGTGTTCACGACGCAGCAAACCCCCGAATACATGCATTCACTAGCCCTTCGAGAATCGGGATGGCGCTCCGGATGGAGAGAACCCTTGCCTTGGCAATTGAGATTCCGGATGGACGTTTTGACGCCGTCAAGAACAGAGGAATTGCAAAAAAAAGCTGGTATCATTCGGTATTTCCTGACATCCGTGATTTCGCTGCAGCAACGCAGCTCGCCTGCATATACAGATACTTCACGTTATACAATTTGCCCAGAATTTGAACCTCCAAGCCGTCTCATTGGGATACTTCCCAGTCTCCATCCTCGTAGTCCATATCTCCCATGTCCCTCAGATCCTCAGTGCTGCCGCCGAAACCTCCGACGTCGTCCGTCTCGGCAGCTGTCTTGTCCACGCTGGCGCCTTGCTCTTCTTCCAGGCTGCTAGCCACGATAGCGTCGCCATCTGCAGCAGCAGACTTGGGCGCTGAGTTGACCCATGAAAGCTCGACGTTGCCCTCTACGGTGGGAATCGACTTGTTGGCGGAGACGCCAAAGAAGAACTGCTCCGCCGTCTTGCGGTCTTTGAACGTAATGTGAGTTGTGGTGGCATCGATATGTATGTCCGAGAACTCGCCAATGCCGAAGAGGTATTGACGGAGGGCCTCGTCTTTGGATGTATCGGTAAAGTCGATACCGGTCAACGCGACAATCTTCGGGCGGTTGTCGAGCGAGTAAGCGGCGTATGCAGCATGTACATCAGCTCCTACGCCACCGCCGCGGGCCCTATAGCCATAGCCACCTCTAGAGGCCCTCGGGGGAAACTGCCGCGGCCCCTATATGGACGCCTACCTCTCCCGCGACCTCTGGGCGGCCAAGACGTCATCTCATCGTGTGTTGCGTTGGGGTCAATCCCAAGTGAATCTGCCTCCGCTTCTAGCTCAGCTAACTTGGCTCGCAGTATATCAGCTTGTGCGGGCTTCTCGCCATCGGTGTTGAGAGACTGCGAGCGCAGAATAGGCGATAACGACTCGTCTCTTGGGGCACCGCTTTCTGCGAGTTTGGCTTCCAGTTTGCGCTTCGCCTCTAGCTGGCGCGTCATGAGCTCCTTTCGCTTCTCCTCGAGTTCTTGTCGTTGACGTTCCAGCTCTTCCCGCTTCTGTATCTTCTCGAGGTGCACCTTCTGGGCTTCCTCTTGCTTGCGCTTGAACTCGTCCATGTCAAACTCAGGCTCTGTCGACGCATTCTCCCCGTTTTCTGAAATTCGACTCAACCCGTTTTTGGGATTATTTGCGATTTTCCCGCTCGCTTCAGCCTGCGCGTCGTCCTTGTGCCAGTAAACCTTCACAAAGCGATTGTCAAAGACGACCTTTGGGGATTTCCAGGCTGCGTTTGCGGCCGCCCAGCTGTCAAATTTAATAATGGCAACACATTTCATGTTTTGGGCCGGGCGCAATACTACCTCCTGTATTGTGCCAAACTGACCAAAGAATTCGCGTATGCTGTCTTCTGTAAAGTTTTCTTGGGGTATGTTCTCGACAACGATTTGCGTCTTCGTCTTGTCATGCATCGGACCCTCGGCCGCAACGTCGGAGCGGCCTGCCTTTCGTCGCGTTTTCTTAAGCTCGCGCCGGTTCACGGGTGGCATCGGCATCGGCATCGACATGGGCATTTGCATCATACCCATGGCCATATCCAAATGCTGTATCGGTTGACCCGGATGCTCGGTAGGCATGGCCATGGCGGCGTTGTTGGGGTCGTACTCGTCGCCGGGGTTCATGACCGGTGGCATCATCGATGGTACGTAGACGGACTCGGTCCCGTGTTCGAACATGCACCTGTTGCCTCTAGCGCAAAAACCTTTCGTCTCGTAGTCTCTGCACGGCTTTCGTCGTCGCGGCGGTCGGGTTGTTGTCGCGGCGGAACCTGAGAAGACGGGTTGCGGCAACTGGGCAACAGGGGGCATCATAATGCCCATCTGCGCGCCCAGCTCCTGCAGTTGGCGCATGTTCTCGAGGATCGTGTTGGCGTCGATGTTCTGCATTCCATGGCCTGGGGCTGTCTGGAAGGGCAGTCTCGGATTGTAACCATCGATCGCGACAGGATAGGGACCTCCATGGTGACTACTGGGGCCCCAAGAATTTCCGCCACGGCCTCCTCTCGGCGCATCGGGGTGATCGGACCTAGCACCTCGACTTGTCTGAAAGTCTCCTCTCCGGGCCTGCTTGAACGGCGGAGGGCCCTCCGGTTGTTGGTACGGGGCACCGGTGTACGCGCCCCAGCTCATTGCCTGAGGCTCGGGTTGATCCAGATCGCGGTACGAGCGCTTCTTGCTGCCATTGCGAGATGCAGGGCCTCCAAAAGCAGACGGGGTCTCGGAGTAGGGCGTATGCTGGAATGCAACGAACGGCGGGGCAGAGCCCTGCAGCGGACGCTGCTGAGGATTCGGAGGCTGCGGAGGCTGTTTGCGGTTTATGGGAGGCGCAGGAGGAGCGCCCGGCAGATATGAGCGGTACTTGATCGTCTGGAAGATGTCGTCGATGAAGGCGGCGGAGTCGTCTTTGAAGAAGTCGGGAATCTCCTCGTCAAACACGGCGCGGATGGAATCAGCATCGCCATCGTGTCGCAAGAGCGCAAGGACGTAGTCAGCAAGGACGTCGGAGTCGGCGTCGGTGGTGTTGGCAATCCTCTTGACAATCCACGACTTGAGGTGTGGCGTGTCGTCTTCAGTGAACAGCATGGCGACGCTTGGGGAGGGTGGGAAAGGAATTTAGAAGATGGATGGAACCCGTGATCAGATCATATTTCTGGGTAAAAGAGAGGTTGAGAGCGCATAGGCTTAGGCTATAAAAACTCGAAGCCGGTGCATGCGACAAATTCGCGGGTCGAAGAACGGAGTACAAGATGTATGCTGGGCTTGTTGAAGTTGCAAGGCTGAAGCTCGCAAGACCATGAGCTGGGATTCTGAAAATTAACTACATTAATGCGAGCTTGATGAAATGGGGCCTCTGATTGGCTCAAGTCGCGCGAGCAAGTGACGAAAGACGCGCCCGGGCACGAGTGGATCCCAGTTGGTACCAGTACCAGTACCAGTACCAGTACCAGTACCAGTACCAGTACTCCATACCTGTACTTGCAGCAGGTACGTAACTAACTAGTAGCTAGTCAGTCACTAATAATGTCGAATACGAAGTAACTTACGTTATAGCTGCCTCACCTGCTAATTGTAAGAGAACGACATGGCGGGGGCGGGGCACTTTCTGGTGGGCAACGACTCGGCACACATCTTGTCTCAACTCGAGGAAACATCTGGACTAGGCGACTTGTGCATGTGCATGTGCATGTGCACATTCACATTGGACCAAGGCTTCCTTCCCATCTTTGTTGTGGGCTTTCTTTTTGGCTGCAGGGATTGCAGCAGCAACGTGCTTGGATCTGCACCATCGATTCGCCTTCAACTGTCTCAAAAGCGCCGATGGACAAGCCCCGGAATCTTGGTTGAAGCCGCAGTAACTAACTACGGATTACTGTAGTAGGAGATGTAACCCCGTCAAGGACCCGGGAACAAGGACCCAGGACCCAGTCCGTATAAGTCATAGCTACGTACCCACCCCTCCAGCTACTGCATTATGCGAGTCCGACCTTACTTTGCAAGTATATACCTGACTACTTCCCTACTCAACTAGTTATCCCGTCTAGTCAAACCACCTGGGAGCAGACTACCGGTAATCCGTGTCTTCGCTGTCGGCGCCCGCGCAAAGCCGGTCCGGACTCGCTGAAGGACAGCAAACCGAGATCCGAGATCCAACCCAAACTACATATACTGCTTCCATCTATACTGTAAACAGATCACCGTCACCACACTACTGCTTTTGGTCACCTCAACAACGCAAATCTCGACCTTGCACAGCTCGTCATCATGGCCTTTACCATGCACTCCCACTCGGGCCAATTCTGTCCTGGCCATGCTGTGGATCAGCTCGAGGATATTGTCAAGCACGCCATCGGCCTTGGCTATACGACAATGGGCCTCACCGAGCACATGCCACGAAACAATCTGGAAGATTTGTATCCCGAAGAGGTAAAGCAACCACCTCATTCCCATCCGCCTCGAGGTCGCTAACACCTCTGCAGCTCGACACCCCGGAGGAGTCGTTGGCTGCGCTGGCTCCTCGTCACGAAGCTTACCTCAAGGAGGCCCAACGTCTCCAGGCTGCGTACGCCGCCCAGATCCATATCCTCATTGGTTTCGAGGGCGAGTGGCTGCGCCCTTCCTACGGACCTTTCATAACCAGTCTTGCCGAGGACCCATGTATAGACTACTTTATTGGTTCCATCCATCACGTGAACGCCATCCCCATCGACTATGATTCGACTTACTACCAAAAGGCTGTTGAATCTGCCGGTGGCACCGAGGTCGCCTTTTACTCCCGCTACTACGATCAGCAATTCGAGATGCTGCAAGCCCTGAAGCCGAGAGTCGTCGGGCACTTTGACCTATGCCGCCTGCTGAGCCAGGAACCTAGCCGGGACGTCCGCGAGTGGACCGAGGTCTGGGACAAGATCGTGCGGAACCTGAAGTTTGCCGCCAGCTACGGAGGTTGGCTGGAGTGCAACACGAGCGCACTGAGAAAGGGACTGGCCGAGCCGTATCCCGCCAGGGCCATCGCCGAGGAGTGGCTGAAGCTGGGCGGCAAATTCACTCTCTCGGACGACAGCCACGGCATCAAGCAGCTCTCCACCAACTACCTCAGAGGCTTGGACTATCTAGAAAACCTAGGTGTTGCTGACGTCTGGACGCTCGAAAGGACACCCCAGCATGGCGTCAGTAACGGAAAGAAAGGGACCTTGACAGACAAGAAGATCTCCATTTCCACGGTTCGATCCTGCTTCAAGTAGATTGGGGCATGTGTAGTCTTGTGCGCCGCATCATAGATTTGCTTCTAGACAGCGTCACTTTCCGATTATGGGAATAGGTGTAGAGAACCCATCAAATAGATTCCAAAGTGGCTCTGTATTACCACATATTCCGTGCTGGAACGGTCTTACGCACCGCGTAAGAAGAGTTAGGGTTGAACTTGCAAGGGCCACCTATCACTAATATATGGCTATTTAAACGTCTTGGTCACTATACTAAGTCATCTGAACGCGACTACTTTGTGCTTGAGTCGCAGAGCGGTAGGTATACTTCCTCGAGAGTCGTCACCAGAACAATAAACAGTGTAGAGCAAGATGGAGTATGTCAGACATGCCAGTGTTCAAGGGCGCAGAGAAGGCAGACGAGCTTGTTGACTTGCCAGATATCCATGCTCCTATAGCTCTACACCATTGCAGGGTATGGAATGAATGATAAGTCGTGTATATCATGAGACAAATCTTACGTGGTAGTCCAGGTTCGCCAACCTCGTGTCTGGAAAAAAAAACAAGACTGGCCGTCGCGAAGAGTCTGTGGGCAGAGTGTCGCTGCCAATAAGCCATTGTTGAAATAATCGCGGCCTGTCTATACCTAGGCATGCAGTTCTCTTGCATCCATGGCACTCCCATGTGACATGGCCGCCACTCTCTTGATCACCATCATCCCACAAACCATCCGCCGGCTCGTCGGACGATCACCCTAATCTCTCCTACCAACCAAACCAGAAAATGCAACCTCCCAATATCTTTTCATTCCGGGGGTATCGTTGAGATAATGCACCTTAAGCCTGACCTTTTCCGAGGTTCGCCAAGCTCCCTATATGCCCTCGCTCTTTTTGTTGAAAATTCAGGACTCCGTTGAAACGCCCTGCCTGTATGACTGTTGAAATGTGCACGTGCCCGCGTACCTGTGTCTGTGTAGTTGTAAATGTAATTACGCCGCCGCCGCCGGGACATGACCGTTGCTGGCGGGCGCCTAAACTCCGTTTGCCGTGGTTCCAGTGGGAACCTCTTTGTCTAGATCTTGAACTTGCAGCCCCTCGAGTAGCTCGAAAAGGGCACGCGGCTGGTGAAAGTCGTTGTTCACTGAGTTCCTGGTTAGCAAATTCGCTCTGTGCCGTGTCGCGGGTGTACTGACCAATGTTGATGAGATGCCAGCCATTCATTATGGTGTCGATTAACGCGCGGCTGGCAGTGCCCGCATCGTAGCAGTGAGACCAGTCCGTTCCCAGCCTGAATGCTTCGTCCTTCCAAGCAAGAAAGCTGACGCCCTCGACGATGGTCGGCTGGACAATCTCCTTGCCCGGGAAGACACCCCAAGTGACGGCGTTGGGGCCCTCGGATGGTGCGTTGGACTCGAGCTGGCCTGACTTGCTCACCGCGTAGTAGGAAATGTCGGGGTGGTCATGAATGCGACGAATGATCTGGTGGTACAGCTCCGGGGGTACCAGCAATTCCAGGTAAGCCTTCTGATAGACGTAGCCGTTGGGCGGTCCCCAACCGTGCACCGGATGGGTCGACTTCACACCGTTGACTGCGGGCTGCGAGTTGACCGTCAGCAAGCCCCGCTGGTTGAGATTGATGAGATCCTGCCTGATCTCGTCGGCCTCGCTCGTCAGCGGCGCCTCGCTCCAGGGCAGACTGTCGATGTCGTTCTGGACGTAGCGGACAAAGAGGTTGGCAATGTCCTTGACAGACTTGGGCTCGCCCCATTTCTTGCGGTTGGACTCGTTGGTGCCCGTCAGGCCAATGCCGTACGCGTCGAGCTCGCCAAAGGCGGGCGAGCGGGAGTCGCCCCATCTTCCGTTGGGGAACTCGTCCCAGTCCTGTGTTCTCGTGACGTACGACTTGCCGCGGTTGCGCCAGAAGATGGGCCGTACGTCTTCCTCGCGTCTCCCGAGGCCCAAGGACTGCTTCCAAGGAAGAGCATGCTTGCGTGGGCGGGTGTCTGACGGCATCCAGTCCAGCTCCTCCAAGACCATTCTCGTGGCTTGCGCAAGGTTCATGGTGTAGAAGTGCAGATGCGGGATGCCGGCTGCCAGGATCTTGCGACACATTCCTGCTACCAACGTCTTGCCGACCTCTCTCACGGCGGAATCGTCGTTCTTGACGGGCTCTAGGGCTTCCATGAAGTGATCCGGGACCTTGCACTGCATGTGGTGCGCCCTGCGGATGAAGCTGGCATAGGTGGCAATGGGCATGATGCCGGGGACGATGGGGATGGTGATGCCTCTCTCCCGCACCTTGCCCACCCACCGGACGAAGTTGTCGGCGTCGTAGAACATCTGCGTCACGATGAAGGTGGCGCCCATGTCAACCTTTTCCTTCAGATGGTCCAACAGTTGGTCCTCGTCCTTGTTGTCGTCGCTGCCCTCGGGATAGCCGGCCACACCGATGTCGAAGTGGTTGCCGTAGTGCTTGCGGATGTGCTGAACGAGGTCCCTTGCATACTGGAAGCCCCCGTCCGTGGCCGTCCACTTCTCCTTCTCTCTGGGCGGGTCTCCTCGCAACGCCAGGATGTTGGTGCAGCCGGCCTTGTATGCCCGCTTCAAGGCCTCGTTGACCTTTTCCTCGCCCATGTCGGTGCAGGTAAGGTGCATGCAAGTCTCGAGGCCGAAGTACGTCTGGGCCTGAACGACCATCTCGCAGGTGAGCTCGGCAATGCGACCGCCAGCACCCCAGGTCACGTCGATGAACTTGGGGCCGAACTCGTACATGCGCTCCATACGTTCGTAGAGGTTCTGGACACCTTGAGCCGTCTTCGGGGGAAGTATTCGAAGGAGAAGGACGGCTGGCCGGTCCGCTCGGCATCGGCCAGCATCTCGTTGATGTGCATCCTGGCGGTTTCGGGCTCGGCGGCAGACTAGAGGGGTCGAGAGGTACAGCAGGTGGAAGACCAGGAAGACCAGAGACCAGAGGAAGGATGAAGTAGGGAAGGAAAACTGAGACGGGTTAGCAAGCGACTTGTCTCCCGAGGCCAAAGTCTACTTGAATGACTTCCGTCTCCAAGTAGTTGGATGCCAAGTAAAGCAAGTATCCGTAACTTAAGTAGTAGCTACTCCGTACTGTTCGGGTAACTTGGGTAAGTTACCCCAAAGTCTCACTCGCCCTTCTTCTTCTCCTCCCACCTTTTTGAGCACCAATTGACGGAGCAGAGGAGAGTCTTACCTGTCAATTTGGAAAACAGGAGCAGCTCCAAGACTCAGGAATCGGATACAGTACTCCGTTGGAATGACGCCTCTCACCAACACCTGTAGTTGGACGACGGGAGTTTGGGAAACGGGAGGAAAGACAAGCAGCAAACGATTGTGGATCCATGCTGACAGTCGGAAGTCGGGGCGAGCCATCGATTGGGCGAGCCTCCGAATTCTGGAGCTCTTCTCATTGGCTGACTCGCGTATAATTGCCCTACCCACGATGTAATTGATTGATTGATTGTACACCGTATTCACTGTGCATTCATTGCCGGGTCATGGCATCGGCAGGAGGCCAACTTTGTAGCTGGGCATCCTCTTTTGACTTGTGGCGGTCTAGGAATCTCTACTACGACTAGCGATCCGTACGGATACTTTCGCTCGAATTGCACACAACGTTGTTGGTCTTGTAAGACGCTTCGGGATACCGTCACGGGTACTTCGTAGGACTCTTTCAAGGACCAGACCCTTATAAGTACTATCAACCCAAGACAGCCGTTGACCCAAGCGAGATCCGCCCGCCCCTCCTTGTTCGGAACCCCCTCCCCCACGCAAACCCACTCACTTGCTGACCTCTGTGAGTAATTGCGACACGAGTAACTATCCGTACACCGAACGGAGTGTGATACCTTCTGTCGCGTTACGACCAAGCCGGTCATGACTCGTTCGCTCAACATGCTTCGTTTGTGATGCTGCGGTGCGTGGTTTTTATACACCATGAGGTTATCATGAACGAATCGTTACCCAATTGGGAGTACGCAGGGAGGATACCCTAGAGAGACATCAGAACAAATGCACAGCCGTTCCCTACGTCTAAAGCGACGTAGATTTCAGAAGCATGAAAGGACGAAAAATGTGGCAGAGGTATGCACACGATTCAATGTCCCTCCCGCTGCTTCTCAGAGACGACCCCAACACGGATGGCACGAGATGTACGGACGTACTGGATTCAGCATTAGTCCAAACTTATGCTTTCTTAGGCTACAAGGACAGTCAAAATAGACTCGGTCTGGTCCGAACCAATCATGTGGGGACTCAAACATTGGACGCGTTGCTCTCATTTTGCATGTACACAGTAAAGGGCGGGTGGCAGGTGCGACAGTGAGACGATAGGAAGCACACAATTACTGGAAACAGCCACAATAAGCGCAGAGTTTACCGTAAGTTCTGTTTACTGCTATCATCGTGACAAGGTCACACGTCAGCCAAGGAAGCAAGGTAACAAGGAGGCCGGGGCCGCCGGGCAAGAAAGGCAGAATGACTGAATGAATCACCGGATGGCAGAACCAAAATGGAGATGAGCTCACACAAATTTTATCGAATATATTGGCATTGACTCGATTATAAGATATCAATTGGACTGGAACCTCAGCTGCGAGGCAGACTGTGAACAAGGCAAAGCGGGACGATGCACCTTGAGAAGCTCATTCCCAACCCGACTTCTCCATCGTTTATCCCAACTGCCTCATCCATGTTGGAACTTGGAAGCTTCCCAAGCAAAGGCGACATGCTAGTATGACTGACGACTATCAAATCTCATGACAATAAATCAACCGCCGTTCTTTAAATGATCGTCCGAGCAAGCTCACTCACAAACCGCTCACATAACTCGCTTACACAATGCCGTGCATTTCAGATATTCGAGAGAAAATGGCTGCATCACCACTACTCGTCCCCCCTATACGTACATGTCTATTGCTAAAGCTGTTTCCTCCCGACTGATTCCTTCTCCTTGACACCTACCAACTTTCCGATCGTCTGGAGCAAAGCACATTCGTTATGCCGGCTTTCCCATCATACGAGGAGCGCCGCAAGACGGACCAGCTCGCACGTCTCACCCCCGAGGCGTACCGTCTCTTCTGGAAACTGCAAGACCCTCTAGCCGACGCCGTGTCCGTGATGCGACCAGACTGGCGCGAGGAGGGCTCAGCCGAACGCGAACCGTACATCGTCCAAGCAGGGCACGGTGGCGCAGCCACCACCGCGAACGCTCTGCACCCAATCACGCAGACGTCTCTTACCGAGCCCAAGATCGGCTCCATCGCGGTCCGCGTCTGCGCGCTAGACACGTGGGAGCGAGCAGTCCTGGCTCGAGCAGCACGACCAAGACTTGAATGCAGACCAAGTCCGCGGTCCGCTGCCGCCAGGCTATGGGGCCGACCGTGTTGGCAACAACAAGGAGCTCCTTTTCTGCTGCGGCCAGGACCGGCCGATTTCGAAGAAGTGGCGCCTGACGATCGAGCCGTCAGACACGGACGCGGGCTTCGTCACGGACGAGCGTAGCTATGCCGGCGGGATGCGAGCGTGCACGGAGTATCAGAAAACATGCCCGCCGGGCAGTTCCTTCCTGTCGCAGCTGCTCGCCAGAGCCAACAAAACCGGCGACCTGCATGCAGGCTGCGGAGGAAGCCAAAATACACGCCGAGCTTCGGAGGGTGGATCACGGGCCCAGCCCGAAGGTCCTGCAGGACCTCCGGGACCTTAGTGATCCAAGGGGGAAGGAAGAGATTGAACGTCAATGGCCAACCCATCAATTGCCTCAATGATAGACTACTACCTAAAGCAGGTATAGTTTGCGAGGCAGTGCATAATCATACGCCGCCAGCTCTGTCCTATACCAGCGGGAATTCCGACCAATACTTTCAAAGTCGGTCACGTTCATACACAGTAGTGAAGGTATTCGGCGTAACTACCAGGCATTGTTGAGGAAGTCATCGCGACATTCGAACGCCTACTAGGAGTTCTGAAGAGAGGTCTAGCAGTTTTCGGACGAACGCCCCCTTCTGCAGGAGTTAGGCAAAGTAAAGCTGGCACACCTCGATAAGACTTAATCCTCGAGTCCTCCCTGATATGCACTTCATGTGTCGACTGACTTTGTAGGGTTCCCACGAACACCATTGGTCGGGCCGAAATCCAAGAATGTCAAGGTACCTATTCAATATCGGCGATAATTTTTGCTGTAGGTAAATCGCGAATTTCGGGTCAAAGTCTTGAGTTCTCCCCCGAGTTTCTCGCCGAGCTTCTCGAGTCATCATTCCCTGGCGAAAACGAGACGCCAAGATTTTCCGCGGAGCCACCTGTGATTGTGACCTAGGAATCGGCGGAAGCGACTTCGTAGCTAGGCCACCAAGGAGTATCGGCTACGGAAAGTCCAATTCCACGATATACAGCAGAACAGCCAGAGTCTCCAAATAGGCCAAGCACAGAGTGTGGAAAGCGGAGGATTCGATTGCTCGCTCGTTGGTTCGGATTCGTCAGAACTCGAAGAGTGACCATAGGACCTGAGAAAGCCGGTATCTTGCAAAGCAGACAAAGGGAAGCCTATACATACTGTATTGCCCCCCTCCAAAAAAACAAAAAAAAAAAAAAAAACACCCGAAATGACAAGGTCGGCTGATCTGGGTACCCCCTACAGGCTACACGGTAGCTACAGGAAGGGATAATTAGTACGCAGAAGTATGTGCGGGGTTTCCTTGGACAATTTGATGTGGCTACAGCCTGCAGGCGGGATGTCCATACCCGTGTTATATCGATTGACTAGCGCAAGTCCACCACCAACCACCAATACACCAGACTAGGTAGTTATTGTGTAAATCAGCAAGGTACTCCGTACGAAGCGGTAGACCGCAGATATGGATAGATAACTACAGAGTAGTACGAACTATGTTGCTACTAGCAGATTACGACCAGCTTACGACCAAAGATTGCCGTTGAAGAGGCGGGACTAACCCCGTCCAGCGCATCATACTCCGTCCCGGTACCTGATATGGACATTGAACCTGATGCGGTTAGTTATTCAACAGTCAACTCATCCCTACGGCCGAAGCACACACGCTAGTAACTAGTAACTAGTAACTACTGTGTACGGAGTACAAAGTGCGGATACGCGCACAATAGTCAAGTGGATACAGGGAATGTCCTTGCACGATCGCGCACTTTGGTCCACTCATCACGCCCGTCGGTACACAGTAGTCACTCCGTATCTGCAGCTGAAAGGGCACTCCAACCTTTCGTCGAGCTCGGCGCAAGACACGCCCAATAGCTTAACTGCACCGGCCGCATGCTTAGCTCGTATCCAAGCATCCCGGCAGTGGCTGCAGTTTGTTGATCAATCACGAGTTTTCTTCTCTTGCTGAGCGTGCTCCACACCCTCGAGATGTTTCGCTGACTGTACCGTGACTTATCTGTCTGTCTGCCGTCTGGTGCTGGGCCAGTTCCAAGGGGCACTCTCACTCTTCAACTACCCGCGAGCCGCCGCTCTTCTCTTCCAAGAGAATGCCACGGGACCCCATCATCCCCCGTGCAGCACCTGACCAGTATGCGATGATGGCGCCAAGAGTGAGTTTGAGTCGTTCGTACATGGCGATGCCGACGACGTGCTGCCCAGAGTCCCAGACAGTAGACTGATTGCTTTTCCGCTCTCCCTACAGTACGACGAAGCCCCCGAGCTGACACCGGACAACTACCCAGAAGTTCACCAGCCGCCAACCGGGCCCGAGTTCAATCAACACGGCTACCAGCTAGCACCTGTGCCACCCCTCTTCAAGCAGGGCGACCCCAACTATCGTCCCGAGTATGCGCAATACCCACCGGGCGCGGTGCCGGTCTCGCCATACAGTTACAACCAGTCGACTAATGGCGGGGTACCGTCGGATGCCGAGGGGCGATCGAAGAAACCTCGAATGATTTGTGGATGTACCGCGACAGTCTTCGTTCTTGCCCTCATCATCGGCGTCCTATCGGCCGCCGTCGTGGGCCTGGCCGCGGGCACCGGCGTCGTAGCCCATCGAGCAAACGCGGCCGAATCCCAGCTGGCAGCCGCGGCGACGGCAACGCCGACATCGACCTCGACCAACTTCAACAGCCTGGATAGGAACTGCTCTTCGAGCACGTCCGGGGTGTCTGGGTCCAACTACACGTCCCAGTGTGAGTTAACCGTGAACCGTACTCCTCACTACGGCTTCCCATACTTGCTATGCTGGCCCCATGACGGTTGTCTAACGTTTTGTAGTCTTCAACGCGCCCACATTTCAGATCTGGTGCAATCGCGATACGCCCAACGCACCAATAATGTCTCTATTTGTGGCAAACTTTGATGATTGCATGGACGCCTGCGCCAGCTACTCTCAATATATCCCGGGCAATTTCCCTAGCAGCGACGCCATCAACCAAACTTGCGCGGCTGTCAGCTTCATCCCAGCGTGGACGGACCGGGTCCTCGCATTCGACGGGACAGCGCCTGGAAACTGTTATTTGAAGCCATCTCCGCAAAACCGCAGCCGTCTTTACACTACGACTAGTGGCCAGGAATGTCATGCCGCGCTTCTCGTCGAGCCCGCATAATGATAACGACCTGCTCAGGAAGATCCTCTCTGTCGGATCTATCCGCACTCGGTTACACAAAAATGCACGTCCCTGGAGACAGTCGCCTGCCGCAGTCTAACTATCCGGTCAGGCCTGACTGGGGCTTTGTGGTTGCGCGGAGGATGCTTTTGCCTGAACGACTCTTGCGCAATATCAATATGTATCTATCATTCATGGGGGCGCGGAGCTTGGCGCATGGAGTGGAACTTGGTACTGTTTTTTTTTTCTTTCTTTCTTCGAAAGGTGGAATGGAATGATTGCATCGTCTTCATCGTGCTGCTAGAGCGAGCGGCCTGAAATTTGACAGTTATTAGTGAGCCTCCCCCATATACCCAACGAGTTGTTCATAGCTACGTACGCGGATGAAGCTCGCTGTTTTGTATTCAAGGCTATAGTGAAGCAAGCAACTCCCGAGCATGTATCCGTACTCACTGCCCAGGCCTGCAGGCGACGTAATGTACTCACGGAGATTGCCAAGAGGGAAACAAACCCGAGGTTCTCTTCACTCCAAGACAGACTGCCACTGCTATTCGACCGTAAACTTCCTCCTGGCTGCAGATCGAGTCAATCGGCGAGAGCGCCAAAACGGGGATGAAATTGTAGGTATGAAGATTGGTCTGCGTCAAGGTCTTGAAATGCGGTCATGCGGCCTTATATACATGATGTCTTTCTTCACTGACGACTAGATGTCAAGTACTCCGTACTCTGTACAAGATGGTGATCCCTGCTAATAAAGTAACTTGGACAGTCTTGATCCTTTAGCAGTTAACTAACAGTAGATCAGGGGGTCCAAGTGCACTTCCAAGGGCCGGCCCCCCACGCAACCCTCCTACGTAGTTAGCACACAGCACACAGTACTTTGTGACCGTGAACGGTGGACCTTATTTGATCTAGCCGACCCCTCCCCTCGGAGCCATGACCGGCCCCGGTTACGGAATGGACTCAACAATGAGCAAACGCCATCAGTCAGTCACCACTCTCTCTCTCTCCGCAGCTCCAATCTCCATGCAAGCTGTTTCCGCCATGGTTCCGCCATGATTCCGCCATCTAACTGCTCCACCGGCTCACGAACTCCGCTTGGATGGTACATGGTAAACCTGACGAGCTTGCAAAGTCTCGACTTGGCCGCCGCCTGAGCCGGCGATGACCGTTCCCACGCGTTGCAGAGCTCATACAACTCGAGAGTCCCAGAGTACGTAGTAAACGATTCTCACCGCTCCTTCAGCCGTACACAGTAGCTCTTTGGCGAGCGTTGTCGGTGGATGATGTGGTGGGTTTGTGTGCACGTTACG
Source organism: Arthrinium puccinioides (assembly GCA_022414665.1). Classification (NCBI taxonomy): domain Eukaryota; kingdom Fungi; phylum Ascomycota; class Sordariomycetes; order Amphisphaeriales; family Apiosporaceae; genus Arthrinium; species Arthrinium puccinioides. The sequence continues at coordinate 1,700,693 of JAIUNF010000004.1, forward strand.
GCATTAAGTACAGTACGGATAAGAATTAGTCAGTTGGAAACACGGGGAGAGGTTGGACTGTCTTGAATTGGATATGCGGAGGGATCCTTGTATGCTAGTACCCCCATATCAACATGCTGGATATATATGCTCACGAGGTCGTGAAACTGTTGGTTTGATTCGACCGTCGAATTCTGCGAAAGCACGTAGCGACGGTAGAGGGTTGTCTTTGATGCTGTTCATGGTGTTGACACTAGCTGATTGATGCAAGAGTCTGCGAGAAGGTGGACGGAATGCGAGCTAATACTGCGAGATCGCGCCTGCCTCGCATCCTCCAACACCGTCTCTTGTCTCTGCCACCCTGCTTCGCACCAGGATGGATCATGGGATGGACTTGTCCCGTCCCACTCTTTTGCTCCGGGCCAAGCATCTTTCTCGATGACCCAAGGGCGTAGAGTTGACATGAGAAGTGGGGCCGAGCTGCTCTTTTGTGGGGTGGGGACTTGGTAAGCCGTCTCCTGTGTACGGGTCTCCGTGCTCACGACTTACAGCCGGCCGATTGATTAACTACTGCTGACTCTTTCAAGAATCTTGACTGAACCATGAAGGCTTGACTCATACCAAGTCGCAAGCCCTCATTTCTATACCGAGGAACAACCTGTCTTCTGGCATATTTGGTGACAGTGAAGTGGCCAAGTCAATCGACAGTTCGACCTTTGAGACAGTTTGACTATAACGTTACTCCGTACTCTCGCGGCCGTTGACATTGTTTGCAACGATTGTGTTTTCCCGGTCCTCGTTCGGAGCTGGCTGCAAGCTCCTGTCTTCCGCCTCCTCACCTACGCCCTTGAGATGACAACCATTGACGAGCTAGATGAGATGGATTTCGTCAACTGGGACGCGGCCGGCGCGGACTCGGGTCTATTTACGCAACAAGATCAACCGGAGGGCGTGCCCCTTGGGACCAACATGGACCTCGTTCTCGGGGACGTAGATGGCGACGACTGGTCTTTCTGGGCTCTGCAGCACTTTGATACCACGCATGTTCCCCAGACTCTCGACTGTGCCATGTCCTCTTCCAGAGACCCGTCGGCACCGTCGGCACCGTCGGCACCGCTGGCACCGCTGGCACCGCTGGCACCGCTGGCAGAGGCATCTGCCCCCCCTCCAATGTACTGGGTGACACCAGATGTCCATTGTACCCATTGTGCCCTCGGCGGTTATCAATGCAAGTTGATACAGGAGGGTAAATACAAGGGTTACTGTACGAGCTGCGTTGCGTTGCGCTGCGAATGCAGTTTCGGGCCCGTGGGGAACACGGCAGGCTTCGAAACCGAGCAGACCTTCCCGGCGAACCCGTGGCCTACCATGGGCGACCGTCCAGAGACGACGATTCTTCACGAGGATGACGTGGCTGCCGCCACAAATCGCATCCTTGCTGCCCCAACGGCCGAGGCCGACATGGACCTCCAGGCGCCGCCCCCAGGCATGCCAAAGTCTGGAGGGAAATCAAACTTCTCGCGGGAGACGGTCAGAATACTGAAGAATTGGGTCTCTACGCACAGTCGACATCCTTATCCCACCGAGGAGGAGAAGGATAACCTCAAGAGACTCACGGGCCTGAACAAGACTCAAATCACCAATTGGCTTGCCAATGCACGAAGGAGAGGCAAGATCCAGTCGACGAGGTCTAAATCGCCTGCCGTTGGCCGAGGATATGCCAGCGCCATTGACATCCCAAGGCGCAGTGGCACTCCAAACCCCTATCTGAACATGAACCCGCTACAGCGTTGGGCCAACTCGCCTCCGGAGAACGAACCTGCCTCGGCGACAGCCATTGCGATGGCCGTGAACGCCTCCAGCCCCAACGTGTCCTTCAGCTCAGGTCGCAACAGTCCTCGCGTTTCGGGATTTTCCGACGACGGGTCTGGCAGATCGATCTGCAATCAGTCCTCAGCCAGCAGTCTGTCCAAGTCACAGTCCAGCGGAGGTTCCTTTGCTTCCTCGTTCTCTCATCAGTCACGAGGTTCTGGATCGCTACCTTCGTTTGCGCGTCACCGAGGACGACGCCGGCGCAGACGGGCAATCCCCGACATGACGCAAGAACGGCTCCAAGAACCCCTGAAGACATTCCAGTGCACTTTCTGTACAGAAACCTTCCGGACGAAACACGACTGGCAACGGCACGAGAAGTCTCTCCACCTGTCTCTGGAGCGTTGGATATGCTCGCCAGAGGGGGTCAAGACGCTGAATCCCGAGACAGGGGCTCCCTGCTGTGTGTTCTGCGGCGAGGCCGATCCGGACGAAGCTCATGTTGACGCTCACAACTTTTCAAGCTGTACGGAGCGGACGGTAGAGGAGCGGACGTTCTACAGGAAGGACCATTTGCGACAGCATCTCAAGCTGGTGCACAACGCCAAGTTCTTGTCTCCGTCCATGGACAAATGGCGCGTGGCAACGCCGGCCATCCGGTCACGCTGTGGCTTTTGCGGCACCGTGTTGGACAGCTGGTCGATTCGAGTCGACCACATCGCAGAGCATTTCAAGACGGGTAACACGATGGCTGATTGGAAAGGTGACTGGGGTTTCGACGCCCCGGTGCTCGACATGCTCGAGAATTCGATGCCGCCTTGTGAGAGACCAGCCCCCCCCCTTTCTCAGCCCATCCAGCTCTAATATCAACCTACAGACTTGATTCACAACGAAAGAAACTCACCACTGCCATTCATGGCGAGTCGGAATGCTTCGGGTACGCCAGCCTGTGCCTACGATCTGCTTGCATTCGAGCTAAGCCACTGGATGGACGATTTCAAGTTGGCGCGCGGGAGTCCACCAACCGATGACCAGATACAACTCGAGGCGTGCCGTATCATCTTCGGTTCCGAAGTCTTCTCCTCGACCTCGAGTGACTCCTGGCTTCGCGACTTGATCATGTCGAATGCGGAGGTCAGGAGCGCCGCCATGTTCAAGCCACGTAGCCAAGCCGACAGCCGCATAGCAAAGCTGAAAGTGAACGGCAAGGACAACATCTTTGAAGGAAGTGCTCTGGAGGCAGAGCTGCAGGATTATGTCAAGGCGCGCACCCTGCTTGGTTTGACTGCCATGGACCACGAGCTGCAGGTGGAAGCTTGCAAGATCGTCGGTCGTATGGAGGAGAAATCGGGCACGCCTTGCCCCGAGTTCGTCAACTGGCTTCTCCGACTCGTCTACAAAGATACGCAGTGGCTGTCCGACTTCCGGAAGCGAGCGCACATAGCCCGTAGCGAAGATGTCATGGACCGTCCCCAACGGTCCACTGATCCGACATCGATCGACTCGTCCATCCACAACTACAGCAGACTGGAACATGAGCTGGGCGCGTTCCAAGACAGCCAGAATGCGCTCGGCATAGAGATGAGTGATGTTGACCTGCAGAGAAAGGCGCGGATGATCATCTACGAGAACGACGACGACTGGAACCAGACGGCGGCTGATGACGCCGAGTGGCTGAACAACTTCAAACGCAGACGTTCCACACACGGAAGCCTTCGGATCAGCTCCAGTGCAAGCGGCTCGCTTGCAGATCTCGATCTGGTGGGCGCCCGCAGTAACAGTCACATGCGACTCGCCACACCTCTGTCGGCCACGTCCAACACTTTTCCGGACAATTCCACAACGGATCGCGACTGCCGAGGCCCCGGTCCGACCTTCCATGCCGGCCCTTTCTTTCTAAACGATGCCAACTGCTACCGTCGTCTGGCGAAAGGCCTCACTCGATTTGTCGCCACGACGATGTCGGCCAACAACCCCAACAGCCACACGCCTACCGACGAGGAGCTTCAACACCAAGCGCGATGGGTGGTGTATGACGAGTAAGCAAAGTCTCGTTCCCCTCTTCTGCGCTCGTAGTCGTGAGAGCTAACACGGGCCAGTGACGACCCTTGGAACCAAACCGCAGCCGACAACGCCGAGTGGCTCCAGAGATTCAAGCGCGACGTTGGTATCGTAGCACCGGAATCTGGCCCTGGACTTCCCACGGATCGATTGCCGTGGGCGTATTCGGCGGGCGGGACCGGGTTTGCCCCTCCTTATGTGGTTCCTAACCCGAAAGCGACTGTTCAACCTTTGACGGAAAACCCAAAGGTATACGGCCGTGAAGAGTCGAGGGTGTTCGAGGCAGACGCCGCGACGGCCAACCACTTCCTGCAAACTTTGACCAAGCGCTACGAAGTACCGGCCAAGATATTCTGCTCTCGCGAGCTGGAGAACGGGCTCACTGCGTACGTCAAACGAGAGCTGCGCGTGTCGGGGATATTTCCGAACGACGACCAACTCAGGGCTCGTGCCAGAGACATTGTAGGGATGCAGAAGACCCCGGCAGACGACGAGGTACTGCTCGAGAAGTTCAAGGCTAGTGTGCAAACAGGGCACGACGGTGACAGTCTGACTGCGATGGGGATGCCGGAGGGACCGCTGCCGGTTGCGGCTGGCATCCCTGCGGGGTGCGGATCTAGTCAAGAGTCACTGGACCACGAGGGAATGTTCATGGGCGATATGGATCTGACCTTTACCGACCAGGAGCTGGACAGTCTCGTTCAAGGCATGGGTAGCAGCATCGGGAGCATCGGTATCGGTGCTGGGGAAGAGATGTTGGCGACGCAGACGGCGGACCTGGATGCTGACATGACGTCTTCCCGGTTGCTGTAGGCGCTGTTGTATTTGGTAAGAATAGCCTCTACTGTTAGGAAGCCTATAGGATTGAGGGGGGGGCGGTCGTCGATTTTGGATAGCACCGAAAATAGGGGTTGCGGATTACCGCTCCACTCACCAGACTACATGTGTAGTTTGATAACTAACTACGCGACTTGTTTTTACAAAATATGGAGATTGGAAAGAGTCGAGCCTATCACGTACTCATGTGCTGTCAGTCTGTCACGGGAGAATAGCGACGTGGCCTTGCTCTCACATGGCGGCAAGGACTCGCACAGTGCGTTTGTATAGGTTTAATTCTATAGCGGTATCGGCGTTTCTGCTCTCACATGCGCTAGGAACGAACTTGGTAGTTACCCTTGAAAGAGGGGTTTGCAACTCACGTCACGCTACGGCAGGACAGGCCGAAGACGCAGAGCTGTATCGTTTGTATGACTGTGCTCGCCCCGAACCGGACCCAAGACATGTCGAGGCGGCGGGTACAAGTCGGGGGGGGGTATAAGAGAGCCGGCATCTCGAACACTGGCCCGGACACAGGTGTGAGGATAAAAAGTTCCTCTCTTCCGCGGCAACATGACGAGCGTTTCCTCCGTCGTCGCCCGACACCGGCCGGACCTCGAGCCCTTGCAGGAGCTGTACAGATTACTACCATGCCAACCCGGAGCTGTCCAACCAAGAGTCCGAGACGGCGGCGTCGATCGCGTCCGAGCTGGCCGCGATCTCGTCGGACATTGTGATCAAGCGCCACATTGGCGGGCACGACATGCACATGACCTGCCTGCTCGGGGCGGCGCGGCTGCTCGTGAGCGCGCGGGACGCCTGGGCCGGCACGCTGGTGCTCGTGTTCCAGCCGGCCGAGGAGCGCGGCACCGGGGCCCCAGGCCATGGTGGACGACGGGCAGTACGACCCGACGCGGCACGGGGGTGCCGGTGCCGGACGTCGCGCTCGGGGGCGCACGTGGTGGCGGCGCGGGCGGGCGTGATCGGGACGCGGCGCGGCATCGTGGCCAGCCTCCACGCCCGGCGCCGGCGGTGCGGAAAACGTCATCCCCCGACGACGCCACGATGGCGATTGACGTGCGGGCGGTGACGCAGCGCACGCGCGACCGCGTCCTGGGCCGCGTCGAGGCGATCGTCCGGGCCGAGAGCGCGTCGGCCATGGCGGTCAGGGAGCCCACGTTTGTGCGCACGCGGTCGTTCCCGCTGACCGGTCAACGACGCCGGCGTCACGGCCAGGCTGGAGGAGACGTTTGCGGCGCACTTTGGCGAGGACGACGGCGGCGGCGGTCCTCGCCGTCGCTACGATCGGGACGTGGCGCGCTTCGGCGCGAGCGAGGACTTTAGCATCCTGGCCACGGCGGTCGGTAATCACTCATAGTTACTTGCCCATTACTACAGAAGAATGCCTGACCTGGGAAGCGCGTTGCTCTCTGCTGAACCGTGTCGCTGTGGTTTCCTCCTCAACGTCAATGGCATATACACACATGTTGTCTCTGGGAGACTGCAGCCTGCACCGTCCTTATGAGAGATTGCTGACTGCTGATTGCTGACTGACTGCCAACTAACTACCGACTGCCGGCTGCCGCAGCCGCCTTCGTCCCCAAAGGCAGATGGCGATTCGCATGCGTCGTCGTGTCGTGTCGTCGATAACAAAGCGACATGCACCCAAAGAAGCAAAGCTTCACATGCAAGAGTCACAAGTGCGGCTCAATTTGCCATTCGGAGATGATTCGACCACCGAACCGGCGGCCAGGGAACAGGCGAGTGCTGCGATGCAACATGGTGCGGAAAGCTGTGCTGACTGGCTCTACCCTGTAAGCCCCCCTGTTTCCGAAGATGGGGGGGGTCATGCTTGTCGCAGCATGCCTGCATGGGTCGACTGCTGCATGCTTGGTACAGCGCTCAACCGAAATAGTACGTACAATGAATGAATGACAAGAAGGACCGACTGTTCGCCCACGAGCAAGCCAAGCGAGCGAGCGACGGGATGCTCTTCAACATCCAAAACGGTCACCCTGGGAGGCGAGATTCGGACGATGGCCTGGGATGGAACCTTGACATGCACAGCATGACCAAGTAGTTACTGTGAACGGATACACAGTAATTCATGTGTATCGGTATGGAATTTTGTCGTGCGCAAAGCGGCCGATAAGGAACCGCGTTGATTCCCTATCATCTACCCAAGTACTCGCGCTACGGAGTAATACTACCGTGGTAAGCACACACAGCAGTACGAGCAATACAAGGGGGTGGGCAGGGGTGGTAGCCGGGGTCAAGGATAGCATGCCAAGACCTGGGGATACGTCGCCAGAGAGCCTCGATCACCTATTTAGGCCGTATGAGCGGGAAGGGGGGGGCGCCTGTCAAGTTTGAAATCCATGATCGCCGCTTCATGGGAGAAGGGGTTGGTTGGTTGGCTGGCTGGCTGGCTGGCTCAGCCTGGCTGGGTACACAGTAAAAGACGGATGAGCATATCCCTCCTGTACCGGTTCTGTTTCACTCCCGCCCCCCCTCGACATCTCACACCACACTGATGATTTCTTGTCGACCCATGCACTCTGCAAGTCCGGGCATACGCAATTCGCCGAGCAGGCAGTCGAATCGCCATCACTACATTGCCCAGACCGTCACTGCATCCGGAAGGTCTCCAAGCTGATCCCACTCCAAGACTGGGCCCCGTCCTATCTGGCGAACAAGGATCGACGTACATTCTCCATCCTACTACGTACTTCGTAGACTTGGGGATGGGGGGGGCTAGTTACGGATACTACGTATTACCTCTTTCGACACTGCAGTTCCAGTCCCAGAGACTCTTATCACTTGGTGTGGAGATCAAGGAAAACAACGGGGACACGCCACACAGGGGGCAGGGGTCCGGGGAGGAATCAAGACAGAAGATGGTGACGGCGCGCCCAGGATAGACACGATGCGATGGCGATGAAAAGAAGGGCATCTCCCCCCCCAGCTCAGCCCGGCCCTGCTCGCAACTGGCTGTTGGATTGAAGCAAAACCAAAAAAGTCGTCGTGTGTATCTTTCTCGTTGCTTGCATTTCGTAGCATTTCGTAGCATCTTTTCGTTTGGTCGCCTTGGAATTCATTTTCCTTTTTCTGCTTGGACAAGCCCAGTTCGTCTCATCGTCGTCCATCGACCCGTTGTCCATCACCATCGTCTCACCACTGTCGTTTTCCACTCACAACCGCTGGCCATGTTGGCCAGAGCCGCGCTCTTCTTCTCGGCCGTCGCACAGGCGGCCTCGACGTCGCCCCCGAGCGACGGGGTCTTGCAGACCCGACAGTCCACGGGAGCAGGCGTCTGCACATCAGTACACATCTTCCTGCTCAAGGGCAACAATGAGCCGTATCCCGGCCGGCAAGGCAAGCTGGTCGACGCCATCTGCGCTGACATCAACACGTGCGACTACGAGGACGTGGTCTGGACAAACATGCTGGCGGATCCGTACTGCGACTCGGTCTTTGAGGGCGGCACGAACCTGGTCTCGCAGCTCACGGCGTACAACGAGAAGTGCCCGGACACGGAGCTCGTCATCAGCGGCTACTCGCAAGGCGCACATGCCCTGGGCGACGGGCTCAGCGGCGGAGGCGGCGTCTTCTTCCAGGGGTGCGTCGAGAAGGCCGTGACGCCTTTGGACCCGGCCAGCGATGCTGCCAAGGCCAGTGAGTACACCTACCTAACGAACCCTCTATCTGTCTGTCTGTCTACCTATGCGAGCACACATGTCGAGCACATGTCGAGGCGAGCAGGGTACCTAGAGCAGAGCAGGTCGCGAGGATCCGGTCGTCGTGCGTGCGTGCGTGCTGACCCGACGCCACAGTCTCTGCCATCCTCACCTTTGGCGACACGCGGCACACGGCCAACCAGGCCTACAACTACCAGACGGGCGCCGGTGACCCGGGGCTGTTCCCTCGCCCGGCCGACCAGCTGGCGATGCTGAACAAGTACGCGAGCAACTACCGCGACTACTGCGTGGCCACGGATCCCATCTGCGCCAGCGCCGACTCCAAGAGCGCGTCCGCCCAGTCGCATCTGGCCTACTTCAACGACTTCACCGACGACGCCGCCCAGTGGGTCAAGGGCAAGCTGGGCAACATCAAGGTGCTCCCGGCGCTCTCGAGCTCGGCCATTGTGCCGACGACGACGCCCAGCAGCCTTCTCGCCTCGCCCACGGCCACGGCCACGGCCACGGGGGGTCCGAGTCCAGCGGCGCCGGCGAGGCTTCCGTCACGCTGACCTCGGCGTCGGCAACATCACTACGTACGTCTTCCACCATCACAGCCGCTGACGACGCGTACTTGATGAGAAGAGAACCCCTTTTTGTTACTGACAACTCTACCTCAGTGCCCTCGGCCTCCGCGACCGACGCCGCTGCTGTGTCGCCCGTGACGAATCCCGCGACGGCGACGGCATCGAGCACGCCTGGCTCCGGCGCGTCGGCGATGAGCTGCTCCAGTCCTTTCGGCCTGGCCGTCGCCGCCCTCTTCGCCATGGCACTAATATGAAACCATGCACTCCCCCCGGCAAGCATCCACTCTGTACAGCGATCTGTTTTTTCTCTCTTTTCAAGGCGTTGGGGGGCGTTGGGGGCGTCCTTGTCCGGCACGACGTAGCGGGCATTGGAGTTTCGTGGCTCGTCGAGTTTCATTTGACAATACCTAACTTACATCATACACTACCTTTTTATTTATTTATATACCTAGACCAGGCAGGCTACGAGGGAAGGGAAACACACCCGTAGCATTCATCAAGTTGCCTCTTTGCCTTCTCACGTACAACCCAAACCGCGTAATACTACCAAAAGAACCCCACAGGTCATACTCACCTCACCATCCATGCTGTCTCGAGATCGCGTCGTCTCTCCATCTGGGGGGGGTTCATCTGAAGTCCCAAGGTCTGGATACTTCCGTCGTCATCGCGCTTCGCATTGTGCCCTCTGGCAAGGACTCGGGGGGCGCAGCTGATACTCGCCACGTTTCGAGACGGCCTACGCGTCGCATCGGACTCGGCAGGTCCAAATTTGGAGGCCGCTTGGTTTGGCACGAGGCGGCCTCCGGGTCGGGATCGACGGTTGACAGCTTTCCGTCGACGACGATGACAGCCCAGACAAGGGGAAGGGGGGCGTGTTTAATCGTCGTTGAGCGGTCCTGACCGTTCTTTTCTTCGTTTCAAAACGCTCTCCGTACATCTTGTGGGGTCTCTTCCCTTTTCCTCCAGATGAGGCTCGATCGTCCGATATCATCATGGTAAGTCGTACCATGGTGTTCGCCAGAGGTCTCTCGGGACGGCCTGACATGGAGACGGGGCTGCCTGCTGGGAAAGACGACTGATAGCGTAGTATTCGTACATTTTGCATAATATACTCTGAGTCGCCTCGTCACCGGCTCCCTCCTTGCTGTCCGACACGCCCCCCCCCCGTTCGCAGCCCTGTCATGAACGGATGGACACGGTCCAAGAACCCCGTGTCCGTGAGCAGCGCTGCTCCATTGTTTCTTTCAGCCCTTTGGGGAGCGCCAAGACAGCATCCCCCGAGAACCCTGCAGGGTGTTTCGCGACGCAGAGAACCCCTGAGCACGACTCGCGCGGGATGCAACACACGGGACTTTTTTTCTAGGGAAACCTTGCGTCGGTATATCTCGTCATGACCTGCAGCTAGCTCGGATGTGCGGAGTGCGTACGCTTGGATGCACAGCAGTAGCTATACTAATATCCCCAAGATGTACAGAGTTCGAGTAAGGGCTGAGCTGGTAATCCACCACCACTTGAAAGTTGAGTCTTGACGGGTCGGGAACTGACCGGGTGGCATTTAGTTGCCAACTAAGTTACCAACCAACTCCGCTTAAAAAACGGCCGTGGACTTTGTTTCTCCTCTGTCGGACGCACGACTTGTACAAAGGCATTGTTGCGTCGGGAAAGATCACCATGCGATCAACCCCCCCCATCGAGGACACGATGTGTACCGGCCCAAGAATAGCACACTTGACGCGTCCGCAAGCGATCTTTACCCAGTCCCTCCCTGATGGGGTCACGTAGTTACACGACAAAGTCTTGACATGTCTGCACTCGCAATTCCCTGTGACACATCGCGCAAGGAAGCATCGGATGCGGAACTGATCGAGCAAGTATACTCGCTATCGTCTTAGTCCCCTACGGTCTACGGTACCCAGACGGGTCCGGCCTGCGAGTCTTTTGCCGCGCGCCTCGGCCAGTCTGCGAAAGGGACTCGCGCCGGTGCTCAGTAGCGACGATATACACCGCGCCCTCATGCACCTGTACAACGACCTTAACCCCCCCCGGAGTATAGTCGATGATTGACTACTAAGCTGCACTAGCTCGCTACAGCGCGAGGTGCGAAGACGCGGTCAAGTCCCCTGCGTCGCATGCCAACAAGACGACGACGACGCGGGCGGCGGCATATCGCACGGGGCGTGTTGAGCGCGAGCCGCTGCCTAATCGACGGTGGCACCACGGGGAGGTCTCTGCGATGTCGAAGCAACTCGCCGAAGAGGATCGAAGGAGGCGATACGACACCCCTGTCCAGGGAGGCCAGTATCCAACTCTCCAGTATACAATCGAGAAATCGGACGGCAATGGGGCAAGGCCGCAATTTATTCAGCTCCCTGCCCGGGTGTATTCGATAAACTAAGCAGAGAGCCTTCAGGAGGTTTAGACGAAGCCCATCTTACTTTGTCCATCGTTCGTAGAAGCCCGTAGATATTATTTATGCTCATCGATGGCGGTCCCTTCAACTTACCGATGTGGATTCTGCCCCAAATTTGGACTTTGGATCGGAGTGAGATGACTTGGGTGACGCAAAGTGCAAAGTACAAAGTTCGAGCGAGGCGACCCGGGAGCGACTCCTGTGCATAACAATAGGGGAGGGAGGGCTGGGTCCGGGCGTTCACCCTAGACGCACGATTAAATCATGCTCGCCATCAGCAGAGACAGTCTTCACCAAAGCTCCACGGCGCCAAGTTGGATCATTAACCATTACTGGAATCTGAACGACTCTCTGATATGTACAAGGTGCCTGACTTCTCGACGCAGCTGGCTACCAAGCAAGCATATTGCCATCTATTTATTATACATACTACAGGGGGAAGAGCAAAAGTTCGGAAAGCTCCAATCCAGCAAGTTTGCCGAGGGGGGTATCTTAGGTGAACCTACAAACAACCAATGGCACCTATGCCCTGTAACCTAACGACAGTCCAGGAACACGATGCAATGGACTGATAGAAACCATACGCCTCAACTTCCCACGCCAAAAAAAAAAAAAAAAAAAAAAAAACGCAAGGCTGCACACAAGATTAAACGTCGGCGCCTCGTACGGGGCCATAAATACATGCGAGAGACACAATTAGAGACGATTGTCGGGGGTTTCTGGAATCTCCTACATTTGGCTGTCCTGGTTCTCGACCTTGACAGCAGTACTATCAGCCTGCGGGCGGTCCTGCTGTCCCGCGCCGGACCCCTTGAGAGGGCTACTAGCAAACGGAATCGCAGACGTGGGGGTGAATTGGTGAACCTTCTTCAGGTTCTTGGGAGTGTCTGCCTGATTAGTTGGCATCCACTTGAGAGGCCCTGCCTGCGGAACAGCTTTCGGAACCGTGCCCTTTGGCTGATACGGGACGAAGACATCGGGACCCGACGGAGAGGTGAGACCGTCATGAACCCGCGGCGGGCTCGAAGAAAGAGGTTGGTGTACCTCTATAGTCGGAGTGACTGGTGCCGAGTGCCCCGAGGCAGATCCGGGAGACTTGACATCCCCAATCTCAATGTCCCCAGGCTGGTTGTCTCGAAACTTGGGCAATGTGAGCTGAGACATCGGCTCCAGCGAACGCTCGCCCCTGGCTTCTTCGAATCCATACGAAGACAGGGGATCGGGAGACTCGGGCAGGACGGTCGGCGAGGCGGTATTGCTTCCATTGCTTCCACGGCTTTTGCTAGAGACAAGAGTCTTTTGTGCAGCCACGAGAGGTTCCTTCGACTTTGGATCAACGGGCATGGGAGCGACCTTTGAGAAGGCCTCAAGCGCGGCCTTGATCTTTGGTGTTGCAGAGCGACGGACCTTGTTAGCGACCGGCTTCTCGGTCGCCGTCTGAATCTCGACTGGCTTCTGCGCAGCAGCTCCGCGTGCTTCCCTCATCTCTTTGGTGACGAGTGTTATCTTCTTGACGCCGTGTACAAGCTTCGAGACTTCATCGTCAGATTCTTCCTCGGCCTTTGCGGGAGGTCGTGCTGCCTCTATAGAGGTCTCCTGGGATGGAAGCTTTGGGGATATGTCAGAAGGCGATTTTGCCGAGGTTAGGGCCAAAGTCGGCGACACGGTTCGGGTGTCGACTGGGCCTGTTGGCTGTGACAGTGCGGGCATCGGTTCAGCCGCTGTCGAGGCCGCATGTCCCTGGCCTTCTTCATGTGAAATGGGTATGGCAGCAGCTGCGCCACCAGGATTTGTCTGCTTCTTTGCTCGGGACTTTGGCCGCCCGGCCGGCTTCGGGCCTGCAGCGGCGGATTTTGCAGGCCTCTTGGGCGCACTCTGCGTTCGGGACGCTGCCGGTCTCGACTTCTTGACGTCCAAACTAGTTGCCTGCGTCCGCACACTCATGGACGACTCCGGCCGAACACTCTGCGAGGTTTCAGGACGAGCCGTTGCGGGGACTCCCATCCACGCAGTGTCAGCCGTGTCGTCGGCGGCGGACATGATGGTCGAGGCGGCGCTCATGCGGCGGTTGCTTTTTCCTGATTGCCTGGGCGACGCCTGTGATGGAATGCCACGCGCGGCCGCCTGTGAGCTTTGGTTAGATGATGTTCCTTTGCGGGTGCGTCTCAGGGCGGGGAAACCTGCCTTTTCTTGCGCCAGTATCGCGGTACCTCCCATGGTCCTCCTACGGCCTTGGTTGGGGTCGTCGAATTCGACGGGACTAGACGCCTTGGTCGGTCTGCGATCCCGGAGCGATTTTCGCACGCCACCGTTCGTCTCGGCGGGTCCAGCCATGGAGTCCTGCACTGGGAGTGACAGACGATCGCGCTTGATCCGATTGCTATCCGCTTTGAGTTCTTCCCAGGTGACGCTGTTGATGGGTCGGTCGGTAGGAATCAGATGCTTGCTTAACTCGAGAGCGGCCACGGGCCAGGAAACTTCGGGAGGAGGTGGAGTAGGCGCCCTAGAATAGCTGGCCTGGTATCCAACGTTCATGTTCGCGTGCGATGGACTACGCCGAACCTTAGTCGGGTCGATCGTCTTTGCGACAGAAGATTGTGTATGTGAACAGTAGGTCGGCGGCGTCGTGTATCTGACAGTCTTGGGCTCGACTGGGGGAGGACGAGCCTTTGCTGCGTCAAGGCGGTCTAACTCCTGCTGCGACCACCAACTGGGATCATAAGGAAACCCGGGAGGCTTGGCCTTGGTTTCCAGTTCCGATATAGACGAGATTGTGCTGCGTCGACTCATTGGACTACTTATAGAACTGGTGACGGAACTCATGCGACGGGCTGTGCGACCCGGACTGTCTTCCCTCGAGGAGAAAGCCCCAATCCCCGCGAGACCGCTGATGTGACTGAAGACGCCGGAACACAGTGCGCGATCACTGTAGCCGCCTTCCAGTGCACTGATGATCCGTCCCTCCACGGCAAGCCCTTCCTCGGCAGCGATCTTGACCACGTCACGGGTTATCCGGGCGTAGAACTCGGTCGGGACGTTGACCGTATGCCGCTGCATGCCCGCACCCTCCCACTCGCTGGCATCAAACCCGGCAGACAAGAAAATGGCGGCTCTCGGCTCCTGACCGGCGGCCAGCAATCTCTCCGTCTCCCGTCGAAGATAGGCACGAGTCTTGTCCAGGAGGACGGCGTATTTGGACTGGTACAAGGTCCAGAACTCCACCTCCGACTTCCACTCCTGAAGGTGGACGTTCCAGACATTGTGACCATGGGCATTGTCTATGCACAAGCTGGCATTCTTCACACTGTCCATGTCTCCCGACTCGCAAGGGTACGAGTTGATGTCATGTAAGCTAAAATAGCCGATGGAGCCCTTCTTCCATGCTGCCGCGTTCTTGGCCTGCTTGATGCGGCGCGTGTTGTGTTCCCAAGCAATGGCCTGCGACCCGTCTCCGTGATGCAAGTCAAAGTCTATGATGGCAGCATGCGTGAGCCCATGGTTCATGAACCCATGCATAATGCCAACATGGACATTGTTCAGCCAGCAGAAGCCTTGGGGGTGCGTCGCAGAGCAGTGGTGGCCGGGGGGCCGTACGGCGACGAACGCGCGCTTCGCCTCCCCAGTGAAGACGAGATCGACGGCCTCGCAGACGGCCCCTAATGCACCCTCGAAAGCGGCCATGGATTCCTTGCAAAGATAAAGATCACCTTCGTGGAAGGGAGACGGCGGACTGGCGTCAGTGCCTCGATCAATTTCCGGCCTCTTCAGCTCGCTCTCGCCGAGATCCAGCTTTGTGCCGGCCTGGTCGCACATCATCTTGAGCTCGTCCATCCATCTTGTCCCGTGGACATTCGTGACGACGGGCGAGGTCAGCGACATGGTGCGGTCCGTCTTGTGAATACGAAACGGGATGGACGGCTGGGTGGACGGATCTAGTTCGGGGTGGATGGGGTTCTTCCCGTCGCAATGGCGGTCGCCCAATCGTACATACGCCAGTGCGACACCCAGCGCGCAGGCTTTCAAGCGCTCGGGTCGCTCGACGATGGTCAGGAGGTTTCCCTTTGTGGTCTTGGGGCGCGAGAAGCGGTGGCTATAGCAGGAGTCGTGGAGGATGACGATGGTCTCGGCAGGTCTCGTGGACTCGGCGCCGTGTAGCATGTCGAGCTCCGACTTGAAGTATGCGCTCGCGACTGACACGTCCGTAAACCTGGGCCTGCCTGGTTCCTCCATGATTCGCTGGCTCATTACGCTGGACGAGCGCATGGGGACCGGCGACTCCATCCGAGTAGAGCTCCCTCGTCTCGAGGGCGCGCGGCTGGGTGTGACGCCGCTGGGTGTGACGCCGCTGGTCGAGTGCAGCGAGTTCATCGAGGCCTTTCGAAGCAGGGGGGGTGTGCCGGACCGGGACTGAGGGGTCGCTCCGTTAGATACCGACCGAGCAGCTGGACTACGGGGAGAGGGCTTGCTACCGGCCGGGGAAACACCCAGGCTGGTTTGCGTCCGGTCCAGTACAGGCAAGGAGACGCGGGCAGGATGCGGCGAGGGCGCAGTCGACGTTGTTGTCTTTGCCGCTGCGTGCAACGAGACGCTCCTCATGGACTGGGCGAGAAGAGCATCTGCGTCGCTGTCACGGGACGGGGTATTGGTATTGCGCTTCAGCGCCGGACTCGGGCGAGGGTTCGACATGGTCACTTCCGACGGGCCAAGCGCAAATCACCTCGAGATAACTATGATGGACTATGACGGTTAGAACTTGGCCGTGCGCAATACGCGCAGCAACGAGCCTGGGGACGAATAGCGTTGCCGTGCGTGGTTTGTGGTGGCCGCGCTCGGTCAGCGGTGGCCGTCGTAGGAAAGAAAAAGGGCGTCGAAGTGCGGATCGGATCGGGCCCAAGTTATTTAATGATTCGGAGCGAGTCCAAGGATCCATCCGTTTATGCGCGTCGCGTGCAAGACCATTAAGAGATAAAGCTTCCTGCAATGCAAAGGGCACTCCCGCGTCGCGCAAACTATCATTGGTCCGTCTTGTTTATACTCGCCTCGCAATCACGTGCATTAGGTTGTCTTGACGAAAACACAAGAATACCTGATCGGGCTTTTATGCAGGACTAGCGCCTAAAGTCACTCCCGTGTGCCTCTTACGTTACCCTCTTAACTACTGGCAGCTTGTTGTGTACTACGTATGCAACTTGTGATTACTTTGTAGTTTGGCACAAGGACTTGGATAAACACAACATGCTCTGTACCGTCATCTCCAGATACGACGGACATGGAGACGATAAGGGGTCACCCCTGTGTAGCGATCGGCATCTCGTAAATAAATAACCTACCAAGTAGTTAATCATCATGTGCAAGTACTCCGTTCACGCTAGTTACGCAGTAAGTAACTTACTGTACGTAGTTACCTAACTACCGAGTACTGTGTTACTACGACGGTCACTACAAAGTACGTACTGCATAACTACTACGCTTTATTATGGACCCTTTGTAACCCCCACTACTCCGCGGTCGGGATGCTACAAACGGATCCAACGAATTTCTAAGCAAGTCATCGCCATCGAACCAGTCCGTCGTCGTCTCGTCGCAAACCCTTCCTTCGAAACGAGCCGCTCACCAACTTGACACTCCTACTTTCGTCAGACGTCTGCAGCTCCTCCCCCAAAATGGCGCCCTCGCTCGAGGAACAATTCGAGGAGAACGTCTCGGACGTCATCGCCAACCCCCTCAAAGCGAAACCAAAACTCGTAGCCGCCGAACCAGAGCACTGCCCGGGTCCCGAGTCCGAGGCCGCTGGAACCGCCGATTCGTGCGCCGGCTGCCCGAATCAAGCCATATGCGCCTCGGCCCCCAAAGGCCCCGACCCCGACATACCTCTCATATCCGCACGCCTGTCCGGTATCAAGCACAAGATCCTGATCCTCTCCGGGAAGGGAGGCGTGGGCAAGTCAACATTTACGGCCATGCTGGGCCATGCCTTTGCCACGCGCGAGGAGAATACCGTTGGCATCATGGACACGGACATTTGCGGACCGAGTATACCAAAGATGATGGGCGTCGAGGCCGAGACGATACATGTCTCGGGCACGGGCTGGAGTCCGGTATGGGTCTCGGACAACCTGGGCGTCATGAGCATACAGTTCATGCTGCCGAACCGGGACGACGCCGTGATATGGAGGGGCCCCAAGAAGAATGGTCTCATCAAGCAGTTCCTCAAGGATGTCGAGTGGGGTGGCCTGGATTTTCTACTCGTCGATACGCCGCCGGGCACGAGCGACGAGCATCTGAGCGTCAACAGTTACTTGAAAGAGAGTGGCATAGACGGTGCCCTGATGGTCACGACCCCGCAGGAGGTGGCTCTGCTGGATGTGAGGAAAGAGATCGATTTCTGCAAGAAGGCAGGTATCAAGGTTCTGGGACTGGTCGAGAATATGAGCGGGTTTGTGTGTCCAGGCTGCAAGCACGAGAGCCAGATTTTCAGGGCGACGACGGGCGGCGGTGCTGCATTGGCAAAGGAGATGGGCATCCCATTTCTGGGCGAGGTTCCGTTGGATCCACGGATAGGGCAAGCCTGCGACTATGGCGAGAGTTTCTTTGATGCCTTCCCTGATAGTCCAGCTTGCAAGGCGCTGAAAGGCGTGGTGAGGGCTTTGGGCAAGGAGTTGGGTATAGATGATGCCCAGCTTATCTTACCCGAGGACTAGGTTATGGGCATGGTCCAAACGAATACGAAGTGATCAACACCCACAGTATCCCTGCCCCGTTCCAGTTTGTGAAAAAGATCTGCTCCAGCATCTAGCCAATGTTCTCTGCAGCTTCCTGGCCTCGACATGGCAATGAACGTTTCACTCAGCAGCCAGCTTCTCCGGGATTTCCTCCAAGTCCTCAGCACTCTCAATGTCGATAACCCGGCCGACCTCGCTCGTATTGCGCATCAGTTCCTTGGCGCTCGCGTACATCATCCGCATCTCGGCATTGCTCGTAATCGGGAGGTAGTACAGCATGACGTACGGGACGGACAGACGGCCGGACGGCTGAATGAAATGATTGTTAGCATTGATTCCCGGCTTGCTTGACTCGGAGATAGATCCAGTACGGATATTGCTGGCAGGTTTATCGGTCTCGTACCAAGGTCAGGGGGTAGCTCAACAACACGAAGCGGGGCGTATTGTCTGGTAGTTCGTCGCCGATCTCCTCTAGGGACTTGTACACGATCTTGTCTTCATCTTGCTTGATCTCGTGTGTATGCTTATCGATCGTATCTGCATTGCGCCGAGGGCGCCCGGAGTCAGCCAAAGGGGCTGTGGAGGTGCCCGAGACTGGAAACATACATACAGATCACGGCCTGTGGGTCTTTGCTCCTCGATGTACTCAGGCGGAACTTGCGCAGCTGATCTTTGGTCTCTTGCGAGAAAGTGTAGAGCCTTGCTTCAGAACTCTAGGACAATGTCAGTTCTTCAACTCGTCGTGGAGTTGCACCTTGTCGCGTGCGGGGTTCGTCAAGGGCTTTGCGTCGTACCATGATGTCGACTTCCTCGTCTCTGCAAGGCGGCGATCAGACTAGATGCCGGCGCTGGTTGATATTAAGGGCTGGGTCGTCGTTCTGAAATGTTCAGATTCGGGTAGGCGTATCGTGGGAATGCAATGTTTCAGATCTCCTTTGTGCCTGCTTCTACGAGATATTACTACCGTATGCGTAACTTGTAGCACCAACCCACCCCACCAACCTTACCTAAATTACCCTAAGAAGGGGTGTCATAAGTGAACGAACAGGGCAGGCAAGCTTCTTAGCGCGGGGTTGGCCCAAGTTAGCAGCTTACCTACCCCTGTCAACATGGTCGAAGCTTGGATGGGGCCGTTGGAATGATAGCATCATTCATTCATTCATAGTAGCTAGGAATCACATCACTCGATCTGTGATATTAGTTACACA
The DNA here is from genome assembly GCA_022414665.1 of Arthrinium puccinioides. NCBI lineage: Eukaryota > Fungi > Ascomycota > Sordariomycetes > Amphisphaeriales > Apiosporaceae > Arthrinium > Arthrinium puccinioides. The sequence goes on from JAIUNF010000004.1 coordinate 1,719,965, forward strand.
CACATCTGGCCGCTCTTTTGGGAGGTTGTATCTGCTATTCAGTCCGTTCATAGCTGGTACACAATAACTGGTTGTCGCTATCCGTTATCCCTACTTATGCTTTCCCGTCTGTCACAAGTCGCACGCCATCTTGCACGCCCTCTTCCAAACCTCGGACACACATCATCGGCCGCTGCCTCGTCGAGATCGAGCGGCTTGACATCTAGAATCATGGCCACCGCAAACGAGCGTAACACGCGCACGATTCACACTGCAGCATGTCTCATCATTGGCGACGAGGTGCTTGGTGGCAAAGTCAGTATACTGTACCCCTTCCGGACCGCGCCGGGTAGCTCGGCATTGACTGACGTGCAAACAGACAGTTGATGTATGAACAACCGATATTCACGAGGCAGTTTCACTGTAGCTGACTTTAGGTCAGACTAACTCGGCCTACATGGCCAAATGGTGCTTCAAGCTTGGCATGGTAAGCTTACCCCTGAAAGTCGGCGATTCAAACACCACTCACACGTATCACAGAACCTGAAGAGAGTCGAGGTTATCGAGGATGACGAAGACGAGATTATCGAGGCTGTGCGTCGAATGAGCGAGCGTTACGACTTCGTAGTGACCAGGTACTACTGCACCCCTGACCTCGGTGTTGGACAATGCTAACCCTCTGTCTAACAGCGGCGGAATAGGGCCAACGTGAGTATACCACCCAAAGCCACCAACCCAGTTCCGTGCTTATACAACGCAGACACGATGATATCACCTACCAGTCCATCGGCAAAGCCTTCGGTCTGAAGCTCACCCTCCACCAAGAAGCCTACGAGCGCATGAAGCAGCTGAGCAAGCCCAACAAGAACCAACCCAGCTTTAGCTGGGACGTTGATTCCCCCAGAAGACGGCCCGGCTACGGATGGTGAAACTGCCCATTGATGAGTCGCGTGATCTCTCAAAGCAGGTCGTATTCCCGCGGGATGACTTCTGGGTCCCCGTGTCGGTCGTGAATGGCAACATCCACATCTTGCCTGGTGTCCCTCGGTTGTGTAAGTATTTCACTCACCCCCCCCCCTTCCAGGAGCAGCTTCCCTTTTACCTGTGGCGCGACTTGTAGTTCTGACAGCAAGCAGTCGAGGGTCTACTGGAGGGCCTCAAGCCTTTCATCGTTGATCGTCTGGTGGACCCCGAGGGCAAGGGGATTACAAGAATCATCATCTCAACTCCCAAGCCAGAGAGCGCTGTCGCTGGCTACTTGACAGAGCTGGCGGAAAAGGTCGGCTCGAAGGGTGTCAAGGTCGGAAGCTATCCTCGCTGGGGAAAGCAGAATAACTCGGTCACGCTCGTTGGTAGGGATAAGGACTATCTGGAAAGTCTGGTGCCAGAGGTGCTAGCGGCTGTGGAGGGAAAGCGCGTGTTCGTTGAAGGAGAGGATGACGAGCCGGAGCAGGCAACTTCTGATGCAAAGTAGGGTACAATTTAGAACCTCGATCGCTCCGTGGTGTCAATCTCCGGCTTGTTGTTGCCGTATCAGCGCAATAGAACCAGCTTGGTTACATGGGATCACTCCGGCTGCTAGAGAGGTAGAGGAAACAACTAGCGGCTTCCACTTGAACATAAGTATTGCTTCTCAGTACGAAATGATGGGTATGAGGTGGCCTATTTCTACCGCTTTATGGTCTCATTGTCGATTGTGTGGACGTAAAGAACTCGGACTTGCGGTAGTTAGCTGCTTTTCGGCCTGTCAGATGACCAACAAAGTTCCTACTGAAACTGATTTTATGTGATGGTGCGGCAGATACCACTCGAACTTTCAAAGAGCCCTCGATCTGGCATTACTAAAAGAATGTCGACAACCGCGCTTGGGCATGACGTTGATGACCGTCCCGCCTTTCAGTCATCTTTCCAGGAAATATCTGACATGAAATCTTATTTTTTTCCATACCGTTTCGCATTTATCCGTATTCGCCGAATGGATAGCTTTCGTTTACGCAAGCAACCCCAAGCCACCGATCCCCCCCTATAAACAACCAGCGTCGACCTCTCTCCATTGCAGAAGCCCGCTATCCCGACAGAGCAGAGCAAGACACACTCTTCGCGATGAATTCTTCCACCACGCCCGTCGTATCTCCACTTGTATGTTTCGTTCATATAGATATTGAGCTTAGTTCCCTACCAATTGCTTCAACTCAACAGTTATCAGGGTTTCTCACCAATTGCTTCAACTCAACAGTTATCAGGGTTTCTCACCAATCGGGAATCGTGGTTTGCAGTTCTACAGATATGCCTTTACGATAAGAATCAATCCGCCGAGGCCTGACTGTTTTTATTTTGGGCAGGCTCAGGATTATGTGGTGATCGCTCAAGAGTGGCATTGGTGGTTATGGTTCATTCCCATACGAGAAGAATGGTTGGTTACCGTTGATGAACGAGTCGCCAACGCTAAGGTCTCGATGTCAGACGAACGGTTCGCAGCGCGGTGTCTTGAACTTGGGCCTCGCGCAAACCTCAGGCGTCAAGATGGAGCATGGCTGCGACCGACATATCATTTCGAGTCTTTATCTCTGCTGACTAGTTGCATGGTTCTCGACGCGAGTTATCAACGTCACACAAACGTCACACAAATGTTACACCCTACCTCTAGCGAGAGTCTTCATTGGCCGCCTCCAACGCTGACTGGCCCCTTGGATCGTTCGACGACTTGGCACGACGAAGGCTGGGGATTATTGGCGAGAAAAGCTTCGAGCTGCATGGCGAGAAGATTTCCCATGTGGTCACAAACGCGCCCGATCCGCCGCCGCCGCGCCGTTTCTGCGTCCATGCTTGTGCAGTCAATCTCCATTATTAGCCTCTCCGCCTCGGGCAAAGCAACGAGGTCGGCGGTCGCATTCCATTACGGGCCAATTCGACCGAGATGTACGTACTCAGCATCAGGTCCGCTGAGCCGAATTGGCGGTGGACATGAGCTTCCGAGGTTCCGTTGCCAACTTTCGAGCACTAGTCATATCTGTGTCCGCAGGTAGAACGACAAGTTGTCTGAACAAGCCTCGGAGACTCGACTCGAGACTCGAGTAAGGTAAACGTTCGTGATCGACGACAACGATTGCAAACTAGAGGTCAGGCGTGTCACGTGTCTGGCACGAGTTCAGAGACTAGGGAGCTAGGACAAGGTTGAAGTGAACACACCCACGCACGATGCGATCGACGAGACTCGATGAACTGGAGTCATGATCCGTAGTGTTCCTAAATAAGCGCCCCCCCCGGGCAGGGTTTCCTTGGGAATATTCCGTAGTGATTCGTCTCAGACGAGCCTCCACTTTGGAGGCTGACAAGTCATGAACCCCGACCAAGCAGACGTCGTGGCCCTTGTCGCTCGCAAGTAAGTACTTGCTCTGAGCTGGGCGGGCGAATCATCGTGGGTATCGCATGCGCGCGCTACAAAAAGTGCGCATCGAGGCTCGCTCGAGAGGTTGGTCTGGGGCCCGTTCTCTATACACAGTAGATGTCCTCGCAAGAAGCAATCACTAGTTAACGAACGTTACGGCATGCGTTCGTGGGAATCAGGCCCACGTTTCTAAACCCGACGGTGATTACGTCAACCTGTCTTGTGTGCCAATCAGCATCCATCCCCTTGCTGGCGTGACGATGAGGTCTAAGCGACAGGATACGGGTTTGTCGTTTGGAGGTCATCTTTCAGTCGAACCATCACATCAGTATTGTACGGGGTAACGGAGGCAACTAACTACTGTACTACACTACGTACTCCGTGCATCCGTACGGATACAGGATACTGATTTGGCCAGGGATCAGCCACTTGAGTAGCATCCCATCCCAAACACCGATTGAGGAATCCTTGACGCCGACCTGTAGCGTTGGGGAACCCTTGGCGTCTTTATCAACACGAGGCATCATGGTTCACTTGGTCCTCCGTACTCCGTACCGACCCGGGACTACTGTCTAGTGAGGCGACCCAACGGTGTAATGAATCACTTGCGTCGTTTGTTCCAGTCGATCGACACCCCTCTGCTGCACTGCAGAAGGATCGCCGGCTCTCGCCACGGTCGACGAGTTGCCGCAAAGTCGAAAAGCCGTTGAGCAAGTACGCTAAAACGCCGCCAACATCCTCTACGAAACAATCTGGAGCGTCGTTTGGTACCGGTACAGCCCTAGGACGCGCAGGGTGTGGACGGAGAAAGGGGGTCTTAGACAGCTGCAGGAGCTGGGGATTTGCGTCCCTCGGGTCGGGTCCTGGGGATCCAGAATACACAGTAGCACAGCAGCCTGCATTCTATGGTGAGTATCCGTACTTGACTGTTACAGACAAAGTTATCCGTACCATGGCTAGTAAATGAGCTGCAAGGTGGCGCAAAGCAAGCACGCAGGCAGTCTCTCTGTTCTTGTCTCCGGGAGGCCCGGGAATGTGGGTTGGGAGATCGGTCCAACGCAACCGAGTCTCGGCATCTGCGTTTACCTCTGCTTCATCCATGCGTGCGCAGTTGACCAAGGACCAATCGAAGTAGGCTAGTTAGCTACCAAGTACTTCTAGTGCCAGTATGGCGCACGGATGCCGAGTACTTTGTAGTGTCGGCCGATCCCAACGGCAGATGTGTACTAAGTTACTGTGTAAGTTAGATGTGCTGCGCGAGCAACAAACTCATCGGGAGCATCTCCCAACCGGCATCAGATCAGCCTGGACGAGCGAGCGGCAACCACCATCAAGCACCAATTGCTGCTGCTCTGGAAAAGGAGGGCGGTTTCTAGAAGGCTTCGGTCCAATCGAAACATTGGACGACGCATGTCCTGCATGGTGGGTGGGTGCATTTACCGCATTCGAATGTAGATCCTCTAGGTTGGGGAATTTGCAGATGCAAGAAAGAGGGCCCTCGAGCTCGATGCGACGGTGCTGTCGCAGTGGCAGAGCGAGCAGATGAGCATATCTGGGTGCGAGGGTGGGTGTCTTGCAAGTTGGGGTGGCATCGCAGCAGGTGCGGATAATTGGGTACTAAGTTTTAGTGTAGTTAGGTACTACTGTGTACGTATCAGTACCCCGTACGCTGCGACTGTGTTGTTGAGCGCACGCACCGCTTGGCCCCTCTCCAAACTGAACATGTCCGTACGGAGTAAGTTACGGATATGGATAACTAGAGCAACAGGACTTGAGATGACCATGGCCAAGAATGTAGAAGTGAGTGAGGGTTGATTGGAACGCATGGCGATGAAGAGACATGGTTCCTCTATCGGGTTGGTCTAGGCACGAAGAAAGTCTCACCGCTCCACGCCTTGCAGGCCGCAACTGCACTGCCAAACGGGGGGGGAGGGTTGTTTTGTATTTGTATGCTCCCTCCCACGTGCGTGGGTGCGGATGCGACTTCGTGCTTTCGTTGACCCAATATAAGGGGATTGCTGTTCGTCTCGGCCTTCAACGCCTGCACCGACGACTCGCCTGGCGTTCGTTCGTGACTGCGCGCAATCTCGGTGCAGGTCGCAACAGTCTGGTAGACCCGAACTGTCCCTACCACTCGCTGCAGTCGAGCCCGTTTCTCGTTAACGTTACCCCCGTTGCGACTATCATCACATTGAATGGCAGGGGAGCTCATGGTGATGATGCCATGATGGGCGGTACGGAGGAGCAATAATGATAATAAGATGAGCGCCCGTGTCTCCCTCAACCCTTTGCAGCCTTCTAGACTTTTACTGCATTGGGACTTGGTCGCCGGATTTGAGTGGTCCCTACTTTCGTTCCCGTTTGCCCATTCGTCGACGGGGTCTGAGCGGGTGGAAGTTGTGATTACCATGTCCTTTGTCCCGTTCGATTCGAATTGCAACTCCACACGACAGGGCGAGACCCATCATTAAAACGCTCCTTTACACAGTACTGTGTAGTTAGTACCAGACCTTGGCCGATCGCTTACGCAATCCGTCTTCGCCCCTCCCCGTGCTGATGCTTGGGGGACGCGAGTCGACTCGACTCGACACATTCTGGGGTAGTTTGCCGCTTGCAGCTGGTCTTCTTTTCGTGGCGGTACGATACTGTGGTGGTGTGCGAAGTACGTAAATAAAGCAGGCGAGGGTAGGCGAGGTACCTAGGTATCTCTACGCAGTACTTGCAGCGAGCCGAACCCCAAAAATGAGGGACAAGACACCCCTGATCGGGCCCAGGCTACTGCGTACTTAGCACTAGGGTAGTGGAGTTGCCGGCCGGGTGCTCTGCGCTCTCCACAATCTCTGCACATACATCCCAGACCTGATCCCTGCGGCGAGCAATGAGGAGTCTCCTCTCACCACTCTCTCGTCCAAAGTCCAGAGCTGTTATCTCTCTTCATCTTCTGTCTCATCTCGGGTTTTGTCTTGCTACTGTATTGTAGCGACTCGTGATTGTAACCTGTATTGCGACTCTACCGGCCCCAGTTATTCAGTTCCATTCACTCACTCCTACCCACCCCTATTCAAGAAAGAGAGTGAGAGGGAAGCTGCCCCCCCCCCTCCTCTCCACCCACCCCCAATATCCAGTAGCCGGAAAAAGCAATCAGTTACCCGTTGCGTGTTGCGTTGCCCGTGTCGTGTCGTGTCACAGCAGTCAGTCAGTCACCCGTCGCCCACCACAGCACAGCGCCAGTGTTCATTCCACACTCCCCCCGGTGAATCATCCATCCTCAATCGCTCAATTCCCCCCCCAGCCTGGCGCCATCTATCTACTGTCGCCCACCTGCACCCCAAAACCCAACCTCGAGCCAATAAACATCAACACCCAGTCGCCCACCTCATATCGACCTCACATCGACGACACTCGACAACTCTACCAAGGACTCGACAACAAAACAAGGTTGCCGACTCCATTGTCGTCTGTCTGCCAGGACCCCCATTCCAGCTGTCTCACTACTCGTAACAACCCTCACATCCTGCAAAATGACCTCAAAGGTGAGTCCAGTTTGAGCACCCGCGCAGTGCATTTCGGGACGCGCGTTGCGAAAGAATCACAGCTGTTGTCCATATCGACGACAGCGCCTTTCAATTCATCCCCCAAAATAGGCTGCAACGCCAGCTACGACCTCCGTCCTCGCCATGATGATTACTGACAGCTCTGCCCGTCTTCCAGTTCCTACGCGAGTACAAGTTGGTAGTGGTTGGTGGTGGTGGCGTTGGTAAATCTTGCCTCACCATCCAGCTGATCCAGAGCCACTTCGTCGACGAGTACGATCCTACCATCGAGGGTATGTCGCATCCTATCCCTGCCTCGAGCATGATGCCAACCCTCTCCTCTTCGCCGGCTAATTGAATAGACTCCTACCGCAAGCAGTGCGTTATTGACGACGAGGTTGCCCTACTCGATGTTTTGGATACGGCCGGTCAGGAGGAGTATTCGGCCATGCGCGAGCAGTACATGCGTACCGGCGAGGGCTTCCTGCTTGTCTACTCCATCACCTCGCGACAGAGCTTCGACGAGATCACGACCTTCCAGCAGCAAATCCTCCGCGTCAAGGACAAGGACTACTTCCCTATGGTGGTCGTAGGCAACAAGTGCGATCTGGAGAGTGAGCGGGAGGTGTCGAGACAGGGTATGTACATGGCACGTGGAAGCTATTTTCCGACACGATTGCTGACCTTTTTGCTTTTTCAGAGGGCGAGCAGCTCGCCAAGGCATTTGGTTGCAAGTTCATCGAGACTTCGGCCAAGTCGCGCATCAATGTAGACAAGGCTTTCTACGATATCGTCCGAGAAATCCGCCGCTACAACCGAGAGATGCAGGGATACTCAACCGGCAGCGGTGGTGGTGGTGGCATGAACGGCCCCACGAACAAGCTGGAGATGAACGAGGGCGAGTCCGAGGCCGGCTGCTGCTCCAAGTGTGTCATCATGTAGAGCCCCATCGCCGAGGTTCTACCTGTCTCTCCACGGGAGGGGAACCGTTATGCGAAGGACCTACTTAATGATGCTCCGTTCTGGACGGTGACCTGGCAGAATATGCCAGGTCTGACACGAGAAGAAGGCGAACATGGTTGCTAGGGCTGTTACGTGGAGTTCAAGTGTGTTTCACCCATGCATGTCCTGCAGTTGGGGATGGCAGCACACTGGCGGTGACAGCGGCTCAGGCTTTATGGGCGATTTGATACCTCTGACATACCGCCTGTTTGTTTTTCACGAAGCAATTGCATGGAATTCGGCGTCAGGGTCATCGTCGATCACTTTGGGGAATCGACGTGTTGTTTTCACATGCCACACACTTCAAGGCCATACATCTCTTCGGTAGGATGTTCACTCGATAAGACACATCGTCTTGGCGAACCCCTGCCAGATCTCGACGGTCTTGCTACTACAAATTTTTTTCACTTTGTGTGATGGAATGAAATTGTCTTTTTATTTTTATTTTGAACCACGGCTGGGTATTGCTGGACCGAGCGGATGGATCTTTCTATCTGGTTCTTGGATTGGTGTGCTATCGCCGACCAGACTAGTTTTTTTATTTTCTTTCTTGTCTTTCAAATTCTTCAGGCAGTGTGGTTCATCAGGTTGTAGAATTCCCCAATCAAAGCTCAGGCGTTCGGATCCGGTATCGATGTCCCGTTTTCTTGCTCTAGTGACGAGTTTGCATGTGTGTGCTGTGCTGGTGTGTTTTGATGAGAGTCGACTTGAAGCTAATCAGGGCCGGCTGGACTCCATGGCGGACATCTGAAGGCCATGGCGGCTACTCGAAGTCTTATATATCCTCGACATCTGAAGGCCGTGGCGGCTACTCGGAGTCTTACATATATTTTCGGGAGATCTAGTTGATGGCAGTGCCTGCTATCATGTTCCAATCCTCAAAACTGTCGGGACATTCCCAGTGATGATGAACGCATCAGATGTATTCTCAAGTCGCGTCTTGTCTAGTTATCGTACGGCGTCTGGGACTTCCATGGGGAATTCGACTCTGGACCCAGGGAGTTGCTGAATAGGTATTGGATTCACTGTCATATACTCTAGTTACGTTGTTAGATGGATGTTCATAGTTATCAACCACACACGTTTGCTTGCCACCAGACACCGGGAAAGGCAGACCACGTTTGTACACGAGGCGAGGTATTTGTTTTATAGCAGCTGTTGGTCCTCAGGTGTTGGTGTGCCCCAACTCACCAGGCCATGCCTTGCAAGTTTCCGCTGTCAAAAAAGGACAAGCAAGATCAACTATCCCCCGGGTGATGGATGTTCAGTGCCCCGATTTATTCCTTGTCTACTTTCTATTGTACGCACCGGAGCACTTCGATTGTTCCAACAAAGACTTCACAATCTCCCTCGGGGGGGTTCAAACTCTTCGTTTTGTTCGACTTGCACGAGTTCACCAACAACCGTCAAGTCTTTTCTCTTTCAACCGGCTTTTTCTCAGATAAAACGATCTCGATTCCCCGGCGTTATCACCAACGACACCCTACAACCATTCATGCACCATCAGCAGCAAGTAACATTGACCACGTCGGCAAATCTACATACACAGTCGATACATAGTAACTCCCCTCCTTCACATCCTCCCATTGACAAAGATGACCACCTTTGATAACCCCAGGCTCGACCCATGGTCCACATCATATGACCTCATCTACACCCTACAGCACTTTGGATGTCTGTCAGACGCTGATCTCCTGGCGGGATTCCTGGCGTGGAGAGTGCATTTCTTCCCGGGAGTCTCTCAGCACGGCTGCGATAACTGTCTTCTCCGAAGAGATTGCAACTGCAACTTTGATGTCAGCCATCCCAATTTCGACGCTTGTAAGTACTGCGTCGACAATCGTCTCTGGTGTACGTGGGTTGGAAGCAACCCGGGAGACAGCCGCGTCACCAAGAAGGTCTTGCAAGATCGTGTCAACGGAATACCACTCATGACAGCATGCGATCAGTGTCAAACATCGTCGATTGTCGAAAACGACAGCTCCATCAAGGAAAACTGTAATGTCAGCGATAGCGGACAGTGTGATAAATGCTTGGCTGATGGTCATATTTGCACGGTCTCATCTGGCTTCGATATAAGCACCGCAGAGGGTCGGGGGCAGCTTCTGGCACAGCAAGATCGTGTCGATGACCACCTGGACTGGATATTGTGTCTTCGGGAGAGCATAAAGGTCATGTCGCCGCCTACACAGGCAGCAGCCCAGAGACAAGTGGGTGAGTCTACCGACACCTACAACGAGACTGTCAATCAACGACGATATCCACAAGTTCAGAGCCTACTTGCTTCCACCTTGCTTCCCTACATGCCGCCAAACAGTCATATCTCACCACCGGATACTGGCACAGGGACTGGCGAGGACTCGCGCATGGAAGATGCTGACAGAGTGGCTTTCGGGGGAGAACCTGCAGCATTTGAGAAGCCGACAGCGACACAGGGAACACAACATGGCTCTGGACAGAACACTACTAAGCGCAGGAAGCTGGACCAGTCGGACCATTATGGCGACGACACCTCTGAACAGGAAAAAAAGAGGCGTAGGAAGCTGGACATATCAAATCAGTATATCATCCCCGACGAAATGATCGACCCGCAACTTCAAGATCACTCAGCTTACATGCCACTCGCCGGACCAGCGTTCACGCAGCAAATCCAGCATCATACAGTGGCTGGCCTGGGTCGAACCGGTGCGTCTGCGATCGATCCCTCCGTGTATCATGATTCTGTCGGTCTCGACCTGCATGGAACTCGCCCTTCTTACTCTTCGCCGTCGCCACCAGCGGTGCGGTCCAATTTCCCACCGGCAGAGGAAGGTTTGCCATCAGCACTGATTCCCGCTGCAGATACGGCGCAGGTGGTCGATCAGGGGCACACGTATCCTCTTTACCCTCTGGCACCTTCGCCACCCCGGGCATCAGCGGACTATCAGCAGACACCCGCTGGCTACTGCCACTTTACATGGATACCGATCGACGCACCAGACATCAGTGCGTTCCCCAGACCCTACAAGTCCTGGCCGATCGGCCTGGCCTGTGAGGGATGCAAGGCGACCTACACGCTCCGAAAGTGCAAAGCCAGCCCGAAGGGGGGATGTCACGAGTGCGCCCAACTCGGCCTCCCCTGTGTACTGCAAGGCTGGGCCTTGCCTCCCAGCGAAACCCGGCCGACGGGATACAGATCAGCCGGTGCTGGATGGCAACCCTGTCAGGGCTGCGCGTGGAGCGAATGCGACAGAGGAGACCCGTGCGAGCCATGCCGCCTGACCGGATGGGTATGCTGCCGCAAGACCTACAAGACGGTCTTCAAGCGACCGGTCCCAGGCGACGACATGCGCGGCTTCCACATGGTACACGGGCGAGGCCCCAACGGCCTGGGAGACACGAGATCCGACCTGACCTGGCGCCAGCCCGACAACTACCACCTCGAGCTTGCCCTCAAGTGGACGGCTGAGCGCGGAGGGCAGTGGCTAGGTCCGCAAGACGTCAGCCGTATCGGTCCCCAGGGTCCGGTCTGGGTAGGGACTGATCCCAGGCCCGAGTTCCGAAACCTCGGTCCCAAAGGCGAACCTCGGCCGGTCCCAGCCGATGGCGTGGCGAGTGGGAAGCGACCCTACCACTTCAGGCTGCCAGGCTATCCTGGAATCCCAGACGTTCAGTATCCCGCCGTTCAGCATCCCCAAGGTTTCAACGTGAGCGGCGCTGCCCTTGCCACGGCACAGTCCGAACCTCAGCCATCCGGATCTCAACCGCCGCCCCAGAACTCCCAGGACCCGGTAAAAGATCTGGACGACACGCAACCGCTTCAAGGCAGCGATGGCCGGCCGGATGCGGATCACGGATCTTCAACACAGGCATCCAAGGAGCTTGCTACACATCCAGTAAGTTCTCGACCTCGACGGCGACCCCTTTTCAAGAGACGCGGCACGCCTGGCGTGGAGTGACGTCCCAGTGTCCCCGGAGTCTGCTTCGCCTTTAGGTAAACCGTCAAGTCGTTTCATTATGCCCAAGCATGCGTTAACGTCATCGTGTACGCAGGGTACCCAGCCTCGAGCTGAAATTCCGGATGGCAGCGAGCCCGCATTCGAGCCCCTGGGCGAGGCAGCCGATCGAGGACCGTACCATGCAGACTGGCAGAGGATCAAGGACCTATGGAGCGTCTCCGTCACGTACAATCGAAGTGTCGATGTGCAATTCCAGGAGCTATCCATGGCAGGGTCCATCAGCGAGTATGAAATCGACCTCGACGACGTGGTCGATACTCCCGTCGAAAGGGCGCCCTCGCCGCCTCCGCCCTTCACCCCGTACACCGTCGCCGACCAAAAGGGCGTCCACTTTCCCCTCGACGTCAAGAAGATGCGCTCACCCTTGTCCTTCATCCCTCTGAAGCGGATGTGGCCCCGAAGCGGACGAGTCGATCCGGCCAACCAGCTGGCTTTCTTACCGGCCACGGGGAACTGCTCATTCCTCATCATGGACCAGGGCGTCATCGACCGTTGCGACACGGCGTGCCAGACCGCAGAGGATCCGAATCATGGTGGCATTTGCGAATCCACCGAGCACCACCCAGATTCACGAGAATGGTTGTGTGATGAACATGACAGGCAAGGCCGCGGTTCCGTTCTGGATCTCTTCTCAAATACGACCATCGTCAAGGACTTGCGCCATTTTGCCTGCGCGCTGTGCTGCTACAACATCGTCCACTCTCCGATGGGTATCCCCCTGACGTACTCGGGCGACAGAGTGTTTGATGTCCGGGGGGAGAGCGACCGACGGTGTCTATCCCCTGGTGCAACTCGGCGGTAGCATCCGCGGTGGTCTATTCAAGGGCCTGCCCATCACAGGCTGCTCATGCGCCACCAAGCTGCTCGACCGACGACTCTGCTCCCCGCACAGGCTGGAGGGCCTTTTGCACTTGAGAAGGTGGCATCCCGTTGCCAGGCACTCGCTCGAGAAGTACGGCCCCTCTGGCGACACCATGTGCTGCTTCTGCCAGAAGAACCCGTCCATCGACGCGAACAACTTTGCGGGCATGGAGAGCCACGAGGCGGTGTGGACATGCAAGGCTTGCTTCGGGGTCGTGATCGGGACCGTCATCACCAAGGACTGGGTGGACGACAAGCTCCAATGGGTCGGCACGGCCGGAGACATCACAACTGACTACTTGCTACAAGTTGACGTGCTCCAGCAGATGACACCGGCCGGACCACAGCAAGACGTGAACCCGCTCCGCCACCCTGCCCCGAGCCCGCCGTCTGGCCCGCCCCAAGGCCCTCTCCGGCAGGAAGACGACCACAACACCGCCGTGACGTGGCCGGGAGACGAACGTCGGAATGGAGAGAACGCCGCGGCATCGGACAATGCCACGAACGCACAGTCTCAGATTGGCCTGCACCCGACAGTTCCATCGGGACCCTGGCTGCCTGCTCTCGAGCCCGATGCTACGACCGAGGAGCCGCCGCTGCCGATGGAATGCACCGATTTGGACTTTGACCATGCGCAATCCCTCGATTCTGACATGCTCGATCAGTAGAACGCCGCGTCCCTGACACCATGGTAAGGGCGTCATGCTCGACAACTGTACGGGTGGGTACCAACGTGACATTGTAGAGCCGATGGGGTATTCTACACCATGATGTGAACCTGCGGGATTCTGGCAGGGGCGCTCACTGAGGGAGCCGCGCGAGGGGTTTGGTTTGGACTCGAACAACTTGGTACCTACAGGAACTCAGCTAGCCTTGAGACTAGCTCCTACAAAGACCAGTCGTTCTCTTGTTTGCACAGGTTGGGGATCAGGACTAGCATGAGAGATTCGAGCACCATCGAGCATTCAGGCTTATACTAGGTACTCTCACAGCATGCTCCGAATGTCGATCGGTTCATATGGATTTCGTCTCACCGTTTCTCCCGTGTTTGTAAATTAGCCCCCAAAGACCAGCGAGAGCCATCTAATCAACAGCATTGCGAATGCCCTATTCGGGTCTCTCACCGTGCAGTCTGCGAGTTACGCAGCCCAACTGCATCCACCACCAACCACCCCGGGCTGTGTGACCGATCCAGGGCAGAGCCCGAGACAACGGAGGACAGCTCGATACTCACTGTCTGTCTCATGACCGTGTTGCATGTGGTAGGCATTGAAGTCTCAGACACCCGAACGATTGTGTAACGAAAAGCTCGCAACAAAGGTCGGCGAGGGAGGGAGGGGGTAAACCGGACCACGACATACCCAACATCATGCGTGACCCCGAGAGAAAAGAAGAAGAAAAAAACACGTTTTAAACGGCTGGCGACTTGGAGGGGAGAGTGAACTGATGCCTTTGGCTGCTCGCAGCACATTTTGCAGCGTTGTGTGAAGCACGACCGAAAGTGACATGAGTTACGGACGAAAGGGTGCTGGGCCTAGACTTGTCACTCGTGTATAAAGTTGTGTCCAAAGAAGGGAGTCCCGAGTTTGTACAGTTGCCCATGATGAACGGCATATAAACGGCATCATGCATTGCAAATTGCAGCATTGGTTTAGACCAGTCACCAACCATGCAAGTTGATGATTGATCAGCAGAGAGTCTTCATGCGGTTCGTCTGGATTTTGGGTGAGAGGACTCGGAAGGTTGGAACCATCCGCGCTCCCTGTTTCCGATGAAATGGCAACCAAAGTCTAAAGCCAATCAATGCGTGGTAGGAGGACGAGATTTGGGCTCACTGTTTTGGCCATGGGGTATAAAGATGTTCACAACAAGGTCACGTGCAGCTATCATGAGGGAATCCAAACTTGGTCATGCAATGCTAATGGCGCGATGGCAGAGTGGTCTAATGCGTTGGACTTGAACGTCTCGAAATATCGTGACTAGTGATATCCAATCTCCTCGGAGGCGCAGGTTCAAACCCTGCTCGCGTCGTATTATTTTGCACTTCGTGGTTCTGCCGCTTGTTTTTTACTTGCAGTTGTTAGTAGTAGTAACTAGGTTACCAGGTGAGTATGTATAGTTATGTATTATGTGTAACAAGTCTTTATAGTCAAGTAACTCTGGTTGAAAGCCATGCTGGAATGACGATAACTGCTGCAATGACCACTTCACTGACGAGAACCTGTCCTAGAAGAAACGCTGCAAGGCCGGCATAACCAGCAACATCTTGATAATCGGATCGGTCGTCCATCAGCTGGAAGACTTGAAAGTGAATTTGCCAATGTAGACAAGGTTATGTATATATATATATATATATATATAGTCTGCGCAGTGTGCACAGGATAATGGGATGGAACCGGACTTCCAGTCGACAACTATTCAGGGGCATATTCAAGAAGTCAACCTGACAACATGTGACGTATGCTCGAGAGTTCTGGCGTCTCTAGTTGATAAAAAGGCCAAAACGCTCCAGCGGTATGAATACAACTTGTATATCTATAGACGCCATGTTTTTCTGTCTCGGTGTTCGAGACAGTGTTAAACTTTGTCAGAGTGCCCATGTCGATTCTAAAATCCTCATAGTGAATCCGCTACCATCTCTCTTTGTTTTCTGGTTGCTTGTCCAATATCCCAATCTCTCGAGATAGATGTATACAGTATGCATGTTATCCCCCAACCTGGCTGCTTTCGTGCGTGTGCGAGAGCAGTTTGAATTTCCAACCAGGAGCGTAGCCAGTCAAGCTGGATGCCTCCAGCACTTCTCTGATAATTTCGGGGAAGATCAGACAGCTCTTCCTAGAAACGACCGTATCCTATGTCAGTAGACGTGGCTAGATTTTGAATTTTCATGTGAACAAGCTTCCCAACAACCGTGGCTGAAACCTACGAGTGGCTCCAAGTCCAGTCTCACCTCTTGGGGAGTTACTGGTTGGAATCGGCTTCGCCTTCGCCCGCTAATGCTTTGGGGTTTCTCTCATTGCAATTTCGATCAAATACGTTAAGCGAGCGCTGGGCCGGTCTTGATCAACCTCGTACACAAAACACCGTGTTATTCCCTTCCACCAACTCACCCGAGGGCACTACCGGTACACCCAACGCTCACTTTGATAGAAATATTCAGTGGCCGACTGAGCATGAAAAAGGCCAAAGTTGTCACCTCCTCAGCCAAGAGCGGTCTGCCAACCAATGCAGTAGAGTGTGTAGGGAATTTACTTACAAGAAGAATAACCTTTCCGCTCAGTGTCATGATCGGATGAATGAGTGTTGCCCTAATCGATAGCTCAGTCGACTCCTTTCCAAACTTGCGATGGGAACGTCCGGACAATCGAACATGGGTCGTCGATGCTTGCTGCAGATTGCACCTTGGAGAACTGGCGGTCGAAAATGTTGTCTAGTAGACTTTAGCGATGGTTGTTCCCAATCTTGATGGTCGGAAAGGGGCTTGGCCTGGTCTATAATAGCCATACTCTCGTATAAGTATGACGCAGGCATGCATATGTCTTGCCGGTAGGTATTCACAAGTACGCACATATCCCAGGCGAGTGCTCATGTAAACGTGGTAACTTGTGCATGTTTTATTAGACAATGGTAGAATGACATCCTATCGCCATAGTCTCCGTAGCATTCCTGCAGCTTGAGACAAGCATTGCCTCTTCACCAACTGAAAGTCTCGTTCCCTGCAAAGTCCAGATATGGACAAATACAAGTTCATGGCCAACTTGACGCCTCGCTAGGATCCAATTGCTTAACATAGTGCTGGGCCGCCACTTCATTACGACACCTACACGTCTCCTTGCAAACCTCAATACGAAGTCCCTATGATACCCAGGGTAGCGAGTGGAATGAAGACTACTCCACTGTACACACAGCCATGGGACAACTGTCCGGGCGTCTCTCCCCAAACCCTCAAGCGTCCATGAGCCACTGTTTCAACCACCCTACGACCGCATTCTTCCCCATCGCCATTGCCTCTCTCTCACCCTCTTTATTCTCATCCCCCCGTACGAAGCAACCATGCTCCACGCGCGGGAAGTGGCGGTAATCAAAAGGCACGTTCAACTTCTGCAGCGTGTGAAATGTGTGCGTTCTCAACTCGGCTGTATACGCATGATCAAGCTCGGGTGCCAGGATTTGGATCGGCACTGCGACCTCGTCGATATCCTGTTCGTTCACCATGGATGGATGGCCCATGCTGATACAATCAACCAGAGGCGGCTGGTGTTCCTTGGCCCCGAGTCGGAAACAGGCCCAGCCGCCGTAGCAGAACCCGACAGCGCCGACCTTGCGGTGGTGCTTCTCCTCGCGCAGGGCCCTGGCACAGGCAAAGATTTCCGGCTCGCGGATCTGGCGCGAGTGACGCTTGCCGAAACTAGGCAGGTCGATGGCCGCCCAATCGCCAGCCATGATCGAGGCCGAGGGGACGACCTCGCCGCCGAAGAAGTCGACGAGGTAGACGGTTACGTTGGCCTCGCGCGCATAGTGATCTGCCAGTAGGCGCGCGTTGACAAAGGTCCAGCCAAAGATATCGTGGACGAGCAGCACCCCGACGTCCGGATTGGAGCCGGTGATGTAGGTGTTGTTTGCACTCAGGGTGCCGACATGACCGACGGGTGTGCCGGTCCACTCAAAGCCTTTGAGGCAACAGGATGATAGAGTCATGATCCACCCCTTTACGTAGACTCTAGAGTTCTGGAGCCTGCTGTTGAGGGAAAGATGAGGGTTGTTATGATTGCGTAGGAGATGCTGGGGAAACCGAAAGGTGATTGCCAACAACCATGGACCAAAGCGAAGAGTCCGACACACTTATACAGTCCGACGACTGTCGACACGCCACACGCCTATGGCCCTATACCTACAGTCCGGACTCCGACACGCTTACATATCAACGGGCGGAGCGAATTAAGTGCAGATGACGTGGGCACCCGAAGCCCGATGAGCTCCGAAAAGGAGGCACCAGTCATCTGTTGAGTCACCGAGTGTCACCGAGTGTCACCGAGTGTCACTGAGCAGTGAGGGCCTAACGTTGTGTGTCCGAGGGGCCCCGAGCAGAGCTGTAGAGTTGTGAAGCGTCGTGATTGGCAGTTTGACATCACCTTCGTATAAGTAGAACTATAAAACGGCAGGCGGTCAGAGAGATCGACACTGTAGACCCACAGTGCTGGCGGCAGAAAGGCCCCGCTAACCCAAAAATTTACAGAAGGAGCACTCAGCACTCGAGGTTCGATCGCAACTGCTACTTGAAGTATGGAGGTCTAGAAGTCTACCGAGTGAAGCACATCACGAAATCACGAAATCACCGGCGCAACCTTAGGTGCATCAGACAAAAACGTAAACATTGGCCAGAACGAGCGGCAGGAAACTCGTGCTCACTGCTCCTAAGAAGTACACAACTCCTCGGCCATGTCCACCCGCGCGACGAACGGCGCTCGGCCGCAGCAAAAGGCGAAGCCGAAGCAGAGCATCAAGACCGAGTCCAAGACCCTGAAGAGGAAGCGCGAACAGGATGTTCTGCAAACCCTACTCAAGGCCATCGAAGAGCTCGATCTCAAGTCGACCGACATCACAAGCTTCTCCTCCCTCCCCCTCTCCGGCGAAACCGCAAAGGGCCTGCAAGCGTCGCATTTCGAGACCCTGACCGACATCCAAGCGCGTGCCATCCCGCTGGCCCTGAAAGGACGAGATATACTAGGAGCGGCCAAGACGGGCTCGGGAAAGACGCTTGCCTTCCTGGTGCCCGTCCTGGAGAAGCTGTACAGGGCGCAATGGACCCAGCACGACGGCCTCGGTGCCCTGATCATCTCCCCCACCAGAGAACTGGCTGTCCAGATCTTCGAGGTCTTGAGGAAGATCGGCCGCTACCACTCCTTCTCGGCCGGCTTGGTCATCGGTGGCAAGAACCTGCAAGAGGAGGCCGACCGTCTACAACGGATGAACATACTCGTGTGCACGCCCGGCCGCATGCTGCAGCACCTGGACCAGACGGCAGGCCTCGATGTCGACAACCTGCAGGTACTGGTCCTGGACGAGGCCGACAGAACCTTGGATATGGGCTTCCAGACCGCCGTCGATGCGCTGATTGAGCACTTGCCCAAGGTCAGACAGACGCTCCTGTTCTCGGCGACGCAGAGCAAGAAGATATCGGACCTTGCCAGATTGAGTCTCAAGGACCCCGAGTACGTTGCCGTCCACGAGGCTGCAGACAATGCCACGCCGACGACCCTCTCACAACACTACCTCGTCACTCCGTTGCCTGACAAGCTCAACACTCTCTACGGCTTCATCAAGTCCAACCTCAAGAGCAAGATCATCGTCTTTCTCTCCTCGGGCAAGCAAGTCCGATTCGTCTACGAAAGCTTGCGCCATCTGCAGCCCGGTATCGCTCTTCTTCACCTACACGGCCGGCAGAAGCAGCTCGCTCGAATGCAAATCACGAAACGGTTCACATCGGCACAGTTCTCGTGTCTGTTTGCGACGGATGTGGTGGCCCGTGGTGTGGATTTCCCCCACGTGGACTGGGTCGTGCAGATGGATGCCCCCGAGGACGTCGATACCTACATCCACAGAGTCGGTCGCACAGCGCGCTACGAGAGGGAAGGGAAAGCGGTCTTGTTCTTGGACCCGAGTGAGGAAGAAGGCATGCTGGAACGGCTGAAACAGAAGAAGATCCCGATACAGCGCGTCAACATCAAGGAGAACAAGAAGCAGGAGATACACGCCAAGATACAAGATATGGTCTTCCACGACACCGAGCTGAAGTATCTGGCACAGAAGGCCTTCATTAGTTACACGCGCTCGGTGAGCCTGCAAAAGGACAAGGACATTTTCGACTTGAGGGCGCTGGATCTAGAGGGCTACTCGGCCAGTCTGGGTTTGCCCCAGATGCCCCAGGTCAAGATGCCCAAGCCCGACGAGATGAGAAAGCTGAAGAACCGTTCTCGCGCCGAGCTTTCCAGTGGCTCAGAGTACGATTCCGATACGGGCGAGAAGAAGCCCAAGAAGAAGGAGGAAGTACGCACGAAATACGACAAAATGTTTGAGCGACAGTAAGTGGACTCGGATTCTGCCATGCGCCCGAAACGGATACTAATACGGACTTTGCAGGAACCAAGGCGTGCTCTCTGAACACTACTCGAATCTTCGACCGGAAGAAGACGACGACGACGACTTCTTCCCGGTGAAGCGCACATTGAAAGACGAAGAGGTAGACCAGGAGGTGAAGAACGCGGGTGCCAGTCTACGTGGAAAGGTCATTCCCATCTACGGCGGAGAAGAATTGATAATCGACTCGAAGCGGAGGGAGAAGATGATACAATCCAAGAAACAGATGCTCAAGTTCAAAGGCAAGGGCACCAAGATTCTGTTTGATGACGATGGCGAGGCACACCCGCTTTACGAGCTGCAGAACGAAGACCACTTCAAGCAAGACGGCTCTGCAGAAGCCCAGCGACAGAAGTTCGTCGAGGAGGAAGCCGACCGAGTGCGCGAGGCTGATGTCGACGACAAGGCGACGGCCAAGGCCAAGAGACAAGAGAAGAAGATGAAGAGGAAGGAGAGGGAACGCATGGAGAACGAAGGTATTGACATCACGGGCAAGGCTGGCGCCGGAGTATCGGAGGATGCGGACAAAGCTCTGGATTTCTTGCGCTCGTTACCTACAGGCGGGGACGACAAGGACGAGGACGACAATGGTGATGATGGTGAGCGGCCGGCCAAGAAGGCGAAGAAGTGGTTCCAGGATGAGTCGGATGACGAGGCGGAAAAGAAGAAGAAGAAGGGCCGCGGTAAGGTCATTGAGGTTACCGAGGCGCCTGACACCCTCGAAGACTACGAGGCTTTGGCGGCAGGCTTGCTGGATGATTAGACCGAGCGAGATTATAGTCAGATATACCCATTCGCATCGTTTCAACTTCCTCCCCTCCCTTCCCCCCAAAAAAAGACTCAGATCTGTCCCAAGAAAGGGGTTTGTTTAACAGCCCCCATGGTGCGTACACAGCACGGTCCCCAGTCCCCACGGTACGTACTACGTACAGTGGGTGAGCGGGTCGCCCCGCTGACGCCCCAAGAAGTGTGTTGCCGAGGACTGACTGGACTGGGCCCCTCCCTCCTGGGACCCCTGTTCCAGAGGGGGTAACTTATCGGAGGCAGGGTCCAGCCTCCAGGGTTTGGTCAGTCAATTGCCAGCAACTCCGACGCATTCTCGTCCGCGCCCGTCATCCCGCATGCGACCAACTGTCCGAACGGACACATATATATCTTACATCTATCTTTTTCCCACGTCCTGCATGCGAAAAAGAGGCACACGAACCCTACACCCTCATATAGACTCTCACCAGTATCAATGACGGCGATTACCACCAATGGCGCAACGGCACCGTCAGCGAACAAGCCAGACACAGCAGCCGACATGCGAGAACTATGCTTGGACCTCCGAGCGAGAGTAGACAAGTTCCTCGACACGCCGACCGAGAATGAGGTGCTCCAGGGTGTGCAGGCGCAAGTGCGCACCGCCCTCGAGGTCATAGGCGATGCGCTCACGCGGTACAGGTGCGATCTGCACTCTCCACCCCTTCCTTCTTGCACCGAGGGGCCAAGCTGACAGCACCCCCCTACCTAGACCAGACGAGCTCCTCCTTGCGTACAACGGCGGCAAGGACTGCCTCGTCCTACTCATCTTGATCCTGGCCTCGTTCTCCTCCCAGCCGGCCAACACCACCTCACAACCCTCGACGACACCGGCCGACCAAACGACCGCCGCCGCCTTCCCCCTCTCCCTCCAGGTTCTCTACATCCGCCCGCCGCTCCCGTTCCCCGAAGTCGACACCTTTGTGACCGAGACCACAGCGACGTACCGCCTGGACCTCTCCATCTCGGACAAGCCCATGAAGGCTGCCCTGGCCGAGTACCTGGTCGACAGGCCCACCGTCAAGGCCGTCTTCGTCGGCACGCGGCGGACAGACCCCCACGGGGCCCAGCTGACCTTCTTTGACGAGACAGACCGCGACTGGCCGCGCTTCATGCGCGTTCACCCCGTCATTGACTGGCACTACCGGGAGATTTGGGGTGTAAGCTTCCTTTTTCCTCCCCCCCCTTTTCCTAGCCTACTTTTGCGCGCGCGGGGCGGTGGATGAAGAGTGAATGTGGAGGGATGTGGGAAAAGGGAGACGAAAGATGCTAACATCTGCCCGGCCGCATAGTTCATACGAGCCCTTGAGATCCCGTACTGTCCGCTCTACGACAAGGGCTACACGTCGCTCGGCGGCACGGATGACACGCAGCCCAACCCGGCGCTAAAGAAGAAGGATGCGAACGAGGACGCGTTCAGGCCGGCATACGAGCTGATGGCGGATGACGAGGAGAGGCTGGGGAGGGACAGGTAGTGATGTGGACGAACGTGGTGTGTGGTTGGAGTTCGAGGTGATTACGAGGTAGAAGAACAATAACACCTTGTGGGGCATCCGTCTTGATATGATGGAGAGACTACTGCGATGCCACGTATGGATGTTCTTTACGATGAAGCTACGAGAGGGTGTGGCCTACAAGAAGGCTGAGCCCAAGGTGTGTCTAAACCGCGACTTTTAACATATAGAAGATAGATGACATGTTCGGCTCAACGGGACTGGGTTTTCATGGGCTCTGACACAATTCACAGCGCAAGCCGGGAAAAAGTCGACTCGGGCTCCGTTTGGATTAAACAAACCCGTCAGAAGTTCATCATTGGAAACAGCTACGCCAACGACGAGTTGGCAGTCTTGACGACGCAATGCGATGGTATCATGGAAGCCACCCTGTTGTTCTCAAGACCTCCCTTCCTAGTAGTACCTAACGTCTAAGACAATTAAAATGAGGCAAGCACTTGCCGGAACTCCAGCATTCCAACCAAACCTGCTTAACCCTCGAAACCAAAATCGCAAATGGGCGTAACGTCCGACTGGGAGAGCGCCCCCTTTTCGCCCCTTGTGTGCCAGAAACTAACTACCATGAGCCATGAAAACATCCAGGAAAACATTCGTCTCCGCCACATGGCAACCCCCCTCCTTCCGACAACTAACTAGTTCCTCAATTGATGTTGTTGTTATAGGGCTTCCACACGCGTTTACCATGGACATACTCCCTCTCCACGACATCGCCAAACATCCGTAGGCGGTAGAAACAAGTATGATCAGCACCATAGTTGTTGATGGCCCTGACGACCACGTGGTTGGTGGCGGCGCCCATCTGCATGAGTTCTTTGCTGATGGGGATAGACTGGATGCCGTCGCCCGTATCGCGCTTCTCATAAGTGCCGTGGGCGATCTTGACGAAGCTGTCGTCGAGCGTCTTCTCCCGGGGCGTGTCGGGAAACTGCACCGCGCTCCACGCGGCCACCGTGCTGCGCTGGTTCAGCTCCTCAAACACGGCCCATACCTCGATCTCGCGCGGCATGGCGCCGGGGTCGAGCGTCGCGCCAGGGAGGATGTGCTCAACGACTAGGTGCTGCGGTATGATGTCGCGGGCCAGAACGACACTTACGTTAGCGGTGCCTGCCCCGAAGCCGCTGCGATCTTTTTGCGCGCAAAAGCATTCGCCCTCGTCGGTCCAGTGCAACAGCGAGGCGATGGGCGGCTGAGGCTTGTACCCGTTTCTGTCGAACCACTCCTTGCTTTTGAACAGAGCCCGCGGCACTTTCCACGCCCTTGATGTGTTATCGGGATCAATCTGAGCACCTGACCCCGTGCCAAAGAAGTTGACCTGATTGGCGAGATGGTCAAGAAGATGAGACTTGATTCCCACATGGGCCATGGCCGCTATCTTCATATCTGTCACAGCCCTGCGGGTCATGGTGTCGATCAAAGTAGAAATCTCCGTTCGAGAAATGCCTTGCGGCGGATCTGTACGAACCTTGTTGAGCTCTGCCAAGGCCTTCTCAAGTCGATCTTGCATCTCGCGCAGCTCGGACTGGAACTCGGTTTTCTGCGTATCGAGCTCCTTCTGGACCTGCCTCTTGAATTCCTCACGGGGGACAATTAGATCTCCCCCGTGTCCGTCCTTCTTCATCTTGTTGATCAAGGCCTCGAGCTCCTTCTGGCTTTTAACCACAATCGGCCTGTCGGGATCCCCATTTCTCAAGAGTTGGGCCACATCATCTTCGTTATTGCGAAGCCATGCCTCCCAGCTCTTCGCGAGCTTGCTGTTAACAAGTGACTCGACATCTTCCGAGCTGAGAAGAGTGCTATTCTGTCCTTTGCCATTGACCGGAGTTTGAAGCTTTCTCTCGGCCTCGAGGCGCCGTTTGAATGCATCCCACCAGTGACTAGGGATATCCTTGCCCTTCTGTAATGTCAACAAGACATCGTCCGCTACGATTCGATCCTTTACGCCACGCCAAAACTCCTCGGGAATCTTCACTTTGCCGTTCCTGTCAACCTTGAGACGGACCATGGATGGGAGTTGAGCACCAAAGTCATCGATCTGTTTGCCCTGCTTTTTGTACGTTTGACGCAGGATGTTGATGTGAAAATCGTGGTCGTCGAGTCGGTTAAACAGGTTGCGTGCGTCCATGTCGCCTAGGGACTCCAAGGGATGCCGTAAAACGGACGGGATGAACTGGCCAACATTGTCTCCAAGGTTGGACCACCCGTACCAGTGAAGGCTACTCCGATCGCTGCTTTGCTCATCGCGGCCGGGCCCCGCTACCGTGGATATGAGACTGAGGATGCCCAGAAACAACACCACAGCGACAGCAAAAAGGGAGAATATTCGAATAGCCTCTCGCAGTATGCTCTTAATAGGCCACCCACTCGTACTGTGGGTCGAGAGTGGCTTGGGAGCGCGCAGCGGTTGTCGGGCATTGACCGGTGGGATGCTCCCACGAGTAGGGTTCTCGAGGGGTTGAGGATGGCGTTCATGGCGGGTTTCGGCAGACCGCTTGGGCTCGACGGCGGGAACCTCGGATGCCTCGGGTGATTCATCATCAATAGAACGAGGCCGCTTCCAAGGAGCCGCGATGCCTAGAGTGTACTGCTGGCCAAGTCTCGGGTGCCGCATTCGTCTGCGAAGCTCGGAGACCATACCATTCTCCTCTTCGGTGATGTCCTGCGTAGTGAGTGGGTACGGCCTCAATGGCGCATTTATAAGTGGCGGCCGTACTCCAAGAGACATCCTCTCTCCCAGCTGATCAGCCTCCGCCTGCTCTTCGGCGGATGCAGGTTTGATCGTTTCAGGCCTCTGTACGCCAGTGTTGACACCCGAGGTTGCAGGCTTGATAGCTTCGGGCTTCGGTGAGCCAGTGTTGACACTTGAAACACCAGGCGGAGGCATCATGTTGCGATCCGGCGACGAAGAATTGGCCGAATTTCGGTAGCGCTGCGTTTCGGAGTGAGCATGTGCCTGAACAGCATGGCTCCCGTCCTCCCGTTGATAGGCCGTAGCCGATGTGTCCATTCCCAGGTGCTGTAGATCTCCGGGGCCCTCGAATGACTGCGGCGGGCTAATCATCTGGCTCGTAGTCGTGGGACGCAAAGCTGCAGGCCGCCTCAGGTTCGCATCCGATCTCATATCGATGTGGTCCTCGTTGATTTCTGTGAGTGGTGATGGTCGCTTGTGGTACTCGCCCCGAAGCAGAGAAGGCGTTCGTAGCGTAGCATCTCCAAACAAGACACTCTCTTGGTTGAAGCTTCTTGCTGTACCTGGGCGATTCGGAGACAAAGGCTCTGATAGGGCACGTCCAGTGGGAATACCATATTTCGTGGCCAGCGACGAGGGTGGTTCCGTGGGGTTTCGCATGCCGTTGTTAGGGGCCTGCTCCGTGTTCTCCATGTGGTAAGCGTTCGTATCTCTTTGATTCATGAACGACTTTCTCCCAATTGGCGCTTGATTAGGATCTAGCGGAGGCCTCACCATGCCCAACGGACCCCTTCGCTGTTGCTCGGGGGTAGAGCCGTGGCCGGTGTTGCCTCTTCCTGCGGGGCGTCTGTAGTCATCGTCGTGGGGTGGGTTGGCTGGCGGCCTGCGAGGCACTCCTACAGGAGCTCGGTCACGATTCGTCTCCGGCGCGTCTGAAGCATCAGGCTCATCCAGAGAATCTTCTCCGTCTATGAAGTCGTTGTCAGCCAGGTCCTGCCCATCCAAGTAATGCGCTTCCATCTCTTTCCGGGCATCTTCGACAAGACTGTGAGAACTCGTGGTGGTCATGCCAGCCTTTCTCTTCGTCTTCTTTCCGAATATCTGCTTTCGGAACTCGTCGTCCTCGGCAGTCTCATCCATGTACCCGGGGCGTCTTGACGGGTCGTTCGGACGGACAGGATCGACATTGTCCGTGTTGATGCCGTAGATGGCCCTCACGTGTACTGGGGATAAGCCTGCCACAGTGCCCTGGCTCGCATTCATGATGGTGTCAATGACCGTCTCACCTCTTCTGCGAGACTCGGCTTCTCCAGCCGCACGTCTCATCAAATTGTTTGACCTAGTTGTGGGCCCCGACGATGATGACGGTGGCTCGGCAGAAGCCCCATTGGCAGCAGCTTTGGGACCACGCCGAGCGGGCCTCGTAGAACTCGCTCTGGGAGCCATGGTGCTGAGTACCCCGGTCGTGATGAGGCGTGAGAAGAGTCTAAGTCCGTGGTCAGTCTAGGATGCTACCAAGCGACCAAGCTACCCTGCAAGTAGTCGCAAAGCAAAATACTGACCGAGTTGATCAAAGCCCTCTCTCTGGTTTGGTCGAGAAGTCAGATGGCTTCATCCAATCATACAAGAGGCTGATGGATGTGAGATCTGATGGTCTAATGTGCCGTCCTCTTGGTGGATTTGGCGAGCTAGATGAATGGGATGGCAATGAGGGCCAGTGCAGCGTCAGGCTGGCAAGAATCCGACCGTGATTGTTCTCGGAAACGAAAGCGTATAGCCAGGGCGGTCTGGCAAACGCGAACGGTCGTGAGCTGCGGGCCAGCTCACCGAACCCGGCATGCGAATGCAGTTCCCTCTCACAGTAACTCGTAAGGATACACAGACGAGATGGCAAGCTGGGCGCGTGCGTGGGTGTACTTATGCCGAATAGATGGAATGCGACATGGGATCCCTAACTGAGACAGTGTCACCGGTTTGGGGAGGGTGGGAGATGTCAAGGAAAGGGCGACACGGTTGTTCGTCTGTGGGGTTGCAACATGAATGACTTGCTCCGTTCTTTGTGTTGATGGTCCTGTTCTTGTCACTTGATCTGTGGAATGGCGTCTGTTTCCAATCAATCGCGTAAAGTGCCTGAAGATGAAGCGCGCGTCCGGCCCGTCGTTCGTCGGTGGGGCCCGAGCCAAACCTCCAAGTGCTTGCAGCTAGTTAGAGACGGGAACACGGAAAGACGGAGAGAAGGAGAAACGGTGGAACGTGCACGATGCCATCACTAAGGTCAAATTCACGCTGCTTCGGACTTCCATGTGGATATGCCACGCTCGACTTGCAAGTTGAAGTTGTTCTTGGAATCGTGATGCAAGACGTCAAGTCGACGTTGGCCTGGCGAACAAGCAAGGTGGCTTGTTGATGGCAGCATCGATTAAGCCACAGTCCAAGAGCCTGCCCGTTACGGGGCGGCCAATCACACTGCCACGATTCATTTGTTCACGTCAGCGATCCAAGTGAGAAACGGAGCAGACGGTTGAGATGGACGACTCTGATGAAACACGGCCATGTTACGTACGATGATGACATACGTAGTACTTCGTAGCCACCACCCTCCACCCACAGGCCCTACCTAAACCTGGGTGCTCCGTAGAGAGGGTAGCTTTGAAGCCACCAACCTTGAGCAACGGAGACCCGGTTACATGAAAACAACAGGGTTAGATGGAAAGGAAGAGGGCGTGTCTCAATGCCACCGAAGCTACGCTGGAGTTACTCGATCAAAAATGTCGCGATGGTGGTGGGTAGTTAAGTAGTGACTACGGATAGTTAATGTGCTCGCTACGGAGTACGTCGAATGGCAGAAAAAGCGACGAATTGACTCGCATGGGGCGGGGCAGGTAACAGTTATCAGTCAGAAGTACTGTGTAGTCTGAAGATCAGCGAGACGAGATACCCGGATCCCTGAGCATCAACATTGGATGTCTGCCACTGTCCAACCACATGCCATGGTTTGGGCGGGTGCAGGCGGCAGGTGAAGCTTTACGAGTCCTGGGAAGCCATCAACACTGTCGATCGCCAATCGGTGGGTCTGTCGCAGGCCTGGAAGACCCCACCAACTCTGTTAATGCAAGCTCAGCTCATCTCATGTCTCAATAATGCCGCCTTGTGCCCCCGCACAATTTCAAGTCGCAGATGTACCCTTAGGTAGATCCCATCCATCACTTCGTCGTCTTTCGCCAGCGCCTCTTCGTTCCTTGACAATCGCTTCTTTCTCCTTGCTTCCCCATTTGTTGTCCCTTTCTCGCGACCTGATACCTGCGAACACGACTACTACACAATGGCTGTCGGAACCGTCTTGATTACTGGGTGCGTATCCGATTCTTCCCCACATCTTCATGCGAGTAATGAAAGAGACGACCCCGCCATCGCATCGCATCGCATTGCCGCATCGCCGCATCGCCATCCAAACACTCGTTGTGCGCTTGTTCCCCTCAGCAAGAACCCCAGTCCTAACATGGCCCTCGCAGTGGAACGGGCTACATCGGCTCCTTCACCAGTCTCGCCCTCCTCGAGCACGGCTACGATGTCGTCGTTGTCGATAGTCTCTACAACTCCTCCGAGGTCGCTCTCGACCGCATCGAGCTCATCTGCGGCAAGCGGCCCAAGTTCTACAAGGCCGACCTGACGGACGAGGCCGCGCTGGACAAGGTCTTCGCCGAGAACCCGGCCATTGATAGCGTCATCCACTTTGCCGCTCTCAAGGTAAGCAACCCGGCCGTGAACTCACACGGCGGCACTGACCCGATGGCCAGGCTGTCGGAGAGTCGGCCGAGATCCCCCTCGAGTACTATCGCGTCAACGTGGGAGGCACCATTGCCCTCCTCCGATCCATGACCAAGCACGAAGTCACCAACATCGTCTTCTCCTCGTCGGCGACCGTCTACGGCGATGCGACGCGCGTCCCCAACATGATTCCCATCCCCGAGCACTGCCCCATCGGCCCCACCAACACCTACGGGCGCACCAAGGCCTACGTCGAAGCCATCATCGAGGACCACGTGAACGCCCAACGACAAAACTTGAAGAAGGCTGGCAAACCCTACGAGCAGTGGAACGGCGCCAACCTGCGTTACTTCAACCCGTGTGGCGCCCATCCCAGCGGCATCATGGGCGAGGATCCCCAGGGCGTCCCGTTCAACCTACTGCCATTGCTCGGCAAGGTTGCGACTGGAGAAAGGCCCAAGATCCTGGTCTTTGGCAATGGTCAGTCATGAGGGATGCGCAATCTCGCCCATCACGGATGCTAACATGCAATCTCAGACTACGCTTCGCGCGACGGAACCGCCATTCGCGACTACATCCACGTTGTTGATCTGGCCAGGGGCCATTTGGCTGCCCTGAACAATCTCCGAGACAAGAAACCCGGCGTTACGGCCTGGAACTTGGGCTCTGGCCGAGGCAGCACTGTCTTTGAGATTCTCAAGGCTTTCAGCAAGGTCGTGGGCAGGGATCTGCCCTACGAGGTTCAGCCGCGGAGACAGGGAGACGTCCTAGACCTCACAGCCAATCCAACCAAGGCGAACGAGGAGCTGGGCTGGAAGACGGAGCTCACGATGGAGAAGGCCTGCGAGGATCTGTGGCGCTGGGTGGACAACAACCCCAAGGGGTACAGACAGGAGCCGCCGCCTGAGCTGCTGGCCAGTCTCAAAGCCAATAAGACGGTATGATGTGATGTAGAAATACAGGCTGGGTGGAGCCACGTCCTAAAGCACTACACGATAGATAGGAATACCTGATGAATCGATACCAAGTAGACAAGCATACATTTTCTTCTCGGCTTACACGGCACGACAAGCATTCGCGGCACGGCAGGGCTGCTCTTAAGGTTGGAACTTAGGGGTAACGTTACCCAATTGCGTGTGGCGCTTGTACGGATCAAGAATGCGACTGTACAACTGGACGACTAGTTAAGTACCTACTCAAATAACCTTCACAGTACATACTTTCCTTCCCGTCCCAATGCGAACTGTCTTGTTCCATCAAAAAAGCACCCATAACGAGACATTTGACAGTTCTGGCAGGGCCCATTGCGTTGTTTACATGTGCGTAGTGCTCATTTGCAAGCCCCGCAACGGCGATCTCGAAGACGATGCTGATGCTACCTTGGTTTCCGAGCAGGTGTGACCGTGCAACGCTCGGTGGGTGGTGCGACTCGGATCGGGCGCCTGAACGTCGACACCGAGTCAGCTAAAACCTGCTGGTCAACCGACAGCTTCTCAATGTCCGATCTCGAGTGGCCTAACTACCGCCCTTGGCTGTCTCGTACACGACGATGGTTTACCAAGGCGCAGCGGTGTGGTCATCATCATCTCTGCGTGCCTTGGTTGTCTCCCACCAGCTTGCGCAACACAGCGGCGGTGCTTTTACTTAGTACTTCGTATGACCTTGGACGTAACTGGATGAGATGGCCCCGGGAAGCCAGACTACTGGATACATCCGCCCACATCCGCCCACATGGCTCGGCCGCTGGGGCGTGGGACTCGACTGGGACAGTGGGACGCGCTGCAGTGTCTGCAGGCACTCTGGCAAAACTTGGACCTTCATTTGATTTCTGGGCGCGGGAGAAAGGACCCGCCCCTCCCGGCGCCTGTTCAGCCCCCCCTCCCCTGGCTGAGTTGTACCGGAGTACTCCGTAGCGTAACTACTTGGAAGTTAGCACGTATCCGTACTACCGCAGTACGTACGGAGTAGTACGTACAGAGTATCCGTAGGTAGGGTAACCCAGCGTCGCGTCTGGTGTGGCTCTAGCGCCTCTTGCTCTGGCGTCTCACGATTCCCGCCCAAATGTCACTGTTTCAACGTTGTGAAATACAATATTCCTCATCTCAAGTTGCACATGCTCTCCGAAGCCGTGATCCTTGGCACCACTCCGAAGCCTCCATATACACTTGTTCATTTTGCTGTACGTATCAGCCTCGAAACTCTAGTCGGTTCCTTCCCCGAGCCTCGCCGTTCTCACACATCCGCTGCCTCAGGGCTAATACGGAACACGGTAGTTGGTGGATAGCAGATCGAGAATCGGACTGGATATCAAAGACTAGGTCATCAAAGACTAGGTCATCGCGAGGCTGTGATGTTGTACGGCGTGCAGAGGCTTCGTTCGCTAGCCTGTCGTGTTCTCAGCCTCCAGTTCTAATCACCGCTCTTCGCTCTTCGCTTTTCTAACCCGTCGCTCTTTGATCGGTGGCGAACCGACACGGCGCCAACGCGCGATTGCTATCTCAACGCGTCGGCACTCCATACTCACCCAACGGGAACCTGCAGCTCCATCGGGGGGCTCACAAGTATGCCGGGCGTCATTGATGACATGGAGCATCCATCTCCTTACGAAATTCGGCAGAACCGGCTCAAGGAGCTGGGCCGAGAATGGGACGTCGCGTCGTCCTTGTTGCAGCCCCAATTGACAAGGCCTGACTCTGCCCCGGTAGTCGTTGCCGAGGTCGATGATTACGCCGCCGAGGAGCTTCTGAAGCGCCATCGCATGGCAGAAACGCACAGCGCACAGTCCAAGCATGGCCTGTCCAGGGCCTTCACCACAAAGAAGAAGGCATGGGAGTACAAGGAGATATATGCCGCCCTAGTAAGCCATGTCTCTGGTCAAGGTTCGCCTGGCGTCGCCGAGGCTCTCATCGCCAAACTGAACCTTGTCGGCGGCAATGTCAACCTCGCCCAGAAAAGCCGCGTCACAAACCTACTGACGCGGAGGAAAAGTTTGGACCTGTCGGAGCGAAGTCAGGTTCTGCAATTGGCCGTGGAGAATAGGCAGAGGGACATGGTCGAGGTGCTTCTGCCATTCGCCGACGCCCTGAGCTTGGATACCTCCTTGCCGATAGCTATCCGCAACCTGGACATACCCATCGTGGAGCTTCTGGTGAGCTATGGCGCGAGTGCGATCCAGACGGCCGATGGCCAAGATGCATTCCGTCAAGCGTGCGCCGTGGGCGAGAACGCTGAGCTAGTCGCCATGATCATGGCATCGGACGGACGGCCACCCGTCCACTGGGTATCGCAATCGATGGTCGAGGCGGCTAGGGCCGGGTGCTTGAGTACCGTCATGGTCCTCAGCCAGTCCACAGCAGACGGAGACCACGATAGTGCGGCAGCTCTCAAGGCCGCCATCGGACTCGGCCGGGGCGACCTCGCCCTGGCCATTGTTCTAGGAACCAAGCCGCCGGGTCAGCATGGCCTGAACGAGGCGTTTGAGCAACTCACGCGACACCAGAACATCAATCCAAACGAAAAGATTGCCATGGCCGAGATTCTTCTATGTGCCGGTGCCGACGGCGACGCGGTCGCGTCGGCACTTGTTTCGGCCAGTGATTCGAATTACATGGACATGGTACACTTGCTTGTCCACTATGGTGCTTCGATAGGATACCAAGACGCAATCGCCGTTCGAAGAGCCATATCAAAGGACAATGTCGATATGGCTGAAATACTCCTCGCCGGACCGTCTGATATAAGCCCCACGCAGGCATCGGAATGTGTCGAGCTTATACCCAAAAAGATCAGGTTCGAGGACAGATTATCCCTGCTTGCCCTCCTTCTTCGGAAGGGGGCTGAAGGGACGGCACTAGACGAGGCATTGATAGATGCTGCCGAATCTGGAGACGTCGAGGCCGCCAGGTTGCTGATCGTGCCCTCGTTCCCCGGTAAACTGGTTGGCAACCAGGATCTGAAAAGGGGTCCCCGGAGTATGGTATTCGAGCGACATGCCGTAGCATCTACCAACCACAAAGGCGCGTTAGCCCTGCAACTCGCGGTCAAACAGGGTAATGCACCTATCACGAAGCTCATACTCTCTGGCCAACCTCCTTCAAATGATGCCTTGGCCCAAGTCTTCCCCAGCCTCAGAAACCTGCCTCGACTGGAACGTTTCCAAATGACTGAAGCATTCTTGGCAGCAGGCGTCTCAGGACCGGCTGTGCACTCTGCATTACAAAATGCCATCGAAGAAACGCCCCCGCATCGAGACGAACGGCTCGTCGCTCTTCTCCTGCGATCCAACGCCGATGTCAACTTCAATGAAGGCGCTGCAATAACTGTAGCCATTAAACAAAGGGACATGAGTCTTCTCAGCCGGCTCCTCAGGTGCCACCCAGATCCGCAGGTGGCTGCGAAAGCTTTGCCAAAAGCGATGGCCGTTGACAACGCGGAGAAGCGAGCGCATATGGTGGCCATGCTACTCGGTGCTGGAGCCACGCCAGGTGGCCCGGAAACGTCCGCGACGCTCAAGAGTCTGCTCGACATTAAGCCTGTTGATAAGAACCTCCTCAAGCTCCTGCTCCAAGAAGGAAAGGCCGATGTCAACTACGACGGGGGTGTGGTGGTCACAGCCGCTATGCGGGATACTGACCCGGAAGTATTCGAGATGGTTCTGTCGCTTGGGTCCCCAACCCCCGAAACTCTAGAATTCGCCATGAAGGCCCTCGGCCAGGTAGCTTCCAGTCCGGCCAAGGCCGAAAAGCTTGATGCGCTTCTGCGGCGAGCATCGGCGCCGGAGATCATGAGCAAACTTCTCGTCGACGAGGTACAGAGCGTGCTGAAGAACCCGCCTGAGAAACGCGTCATGTCTGTCCTGAAGACCCTTTTTGGCCAACGGCGCCGACGTCAACGCCCACAATGCAGAAGCGTTATGTCGTGCGGTGGCATCGGCAAGCTTCGCGATAGTAGATCTCCTCTTTACGGCGCACCCGAATCCTCAGACTCTGTCCTTTGCGATGCCGCATGCCCTGCGCATTCAAGATCTCATGGACCGCCTTGCCCTTGCAAAAAGATATTGCAAGGAGGGATCCCCCGATGGAAGTCAACCGGGCACTGGTATTTGCTGTTAACACATATCCCAATGACCTGCCCCTCCTCAATGCCTTGCTCGGATACGCCGATACCCAGGACGGCGTTGCCCTGATGGATGCTATCAAGAAGGAGAATCATGATTTGGTGGAGCTTATGCTGGGAAAGAAGCAGTTCTCGGCGGACGTGCTTAATCATGGATTTGCACAGGCGACCAAGGGGCAGAATAGGAGGCAGCGGAGTGTGTCTTGCAGCTTCCTACTCAAAGCTGGTGCCTCGGGCGAAGTCGTGTCGGATGCTCTGTTGACGGCGGCGACGGATGGGGACCTGGAACTTGGGACGATACTTGTGCGAAATGGCGGCAGTATCGAGTACAAGGATGGGCAGGCCATAGTGGAGGCTTGCAAGTCGGGTGCCGTGGACGTTTTGGAGATGCTTCTCTCCGGAGATGCGAGCGTCGCACAACCAATACTACAAAGAGGGTTCCAAGCCGCCACCGAGACCTCGGATCTGGCGATACGCGCTGATATCTTCAAGCTGCTCTTACAACAGGGCGTGACGGGTGAGGTCATTGATGCGCAGCTCGTCTCGGCCGAGAGGTACGGCGACAGTGGAAAGGATCTCGTCAAACTTTTGCTGGCATATGGTGCAAGTCCCGACTACAACGATGGCGAGGCTGTCCAGCTGGCGACCAAGAGCGCGTTCCTGGACAACCTCGAGATGCTTCTCGGCGTATCCGAAGTTGGTGGCAAGCAAAGGAAGCCATCATCAACCACACTGGTCCGCGCAATCGAGGCGTGCTGGGATCTTAACCGAGACACCCGCTTCACAGTTTTGGGCTGGGTTTTCCGAGCCGGCAAGCCTGTGGGCAGTACCTTGCACAATGCTCTGACCAAGGCTGTCAACGAGGGCGAGCCGGAGGAGAGATTGATACAGCTGCTCATCGCAAATCGTGCATCACCCTCGGCCAACGGGTGTCAGACGCTTATTGACGCCACACGCACGCTGACCGCCACTCAGTTCTCCCAGCTTCTGGAGTCAGGGGTCACGGCCGAGGACGTATCGACAGTATTTGGCAAAGTCTTTAGTCATGAGAACGTCGGTACGTGGCTCTCTGAGAGCAGCCTTGAGATGGCACAGACGCTCTTGGAGAAAGGCGCCTGCGGAGCAGCCGTCGGGTCGGCATTCGCTGCCGTGCTGGGCGTGTATGCCCAGCATCCTACTCATCTCACAGACGGCTTTTTAGAACTTCTTTTGAAGTATGACGTGGACATCAACTATAACAACGGCGAGGCTCTGCAGGTTGCTGCCGCTCAAGGGAACCCTGGGTTGCTGAGACGACTGCTCCAAGAGAGACCGAGTCGCGAGTCTCTCACGACGGCTTTTCCACGCATATTTGACGCCGTTGCCACCTCCGAGGATGAGATTCACGAGTTGATCACGATGTTTACCGAGTACGGTGATGGTCAAGACCAAATGGACGTCATGTTCGTTTATCCCGATTCTGAGCCCATCCTCGTTCGGGCCCTGTCGCAATTTCCCCGCTCTACGAAGATTCTACAAGCACTGTTCGACGTCGGCTACTATCACGACCAGATGACCTCCTGGCGCGTACTGCCCGACCTAGATGAGGAGGAACAGGTGACAGTGCTTACCTGGGCACTCTTGCAGCCACAGAAAAAGATCAGCAGTGGAGTAGTTAATCTGCTGATCGAGCGAGGTGGTAAGACTATATCCAGCTCCCTCCCCACAAGTTGGTTTTCGCTAACAATTCCGACAGCAAAGGTCAACTTCGAGACGCGCACGTCCCATGTGACGCCGCTCATGCTGGCGGTCCAGTCGAAACGCCAGGATATCGTGAAGTCTCTACTCCTTGCAGGTGCCGAGGTGGATGTGACAGACGCAACAGGGCGTTCTCCGCTGTCCATGGCATCAGCTATCGGCGGTGACTTGTCCATCACCATGATGTCGAACCTCCTGGCGGCTGGGGCATCCAAGAACGACGGGTCTCTCCATAACGCCGCTCGCGAGCTCAACCTCCAGGCCATGCAGATTCTGGTCGAGTACAGACACGACCCCGACTTCCCCAGCCCGCAACATGGGGGGCGTAGTGCTCTTGGTGAGCTCTGTCTGCACGCTGCCGACTCGGGTGAGTTGACTCCCGTCCGCGAGAAGGCGATGGAAAAGTGCATCAACTTCCTTCTCCAAGACTCCGACATCACTCTGCAGTCGGATGGCAAGTCGGTCTTGCTTTTGGCTCTCGAGTCCGCGGATCCCATGACAACCACCAAGGTGTTGCTCAGAGTGGACATGTGGAAACACGTCAACAAGGTGTTTAATCGATACACGGACGGCGCTTTCACTTACTCGCCAACACAATACGTGTCTCGGGTCTTGCCGCAATCCAACTTTTCACAGCAACTCCTCACCCTCCTCAAGGCGAACCGCGGTACCGATGTTTACTACGCAAACTCGGGTCTTCAGCCCGAGGGGGCAGTTGGTATGCCCTCAGAGGTCCAGCTGGAAGAGCAGATGCGTAGGGCCCGTCTCGACCGCATCGCCAAGGAGAACGAGGACCACGCACTCATGGTCGCGCGGCAGAGGGAGCTCGCAGCGGTACAGGCACAGATATGGGCGAGCCAATCGGAGATCGAAGACGCGCGCCGGAAGCGTGCTCTCGACGAAGATCTGGGTGCTATCCAAGAGAGAGCTCGCGTCGAGGAAGAGGTCTTTGCGAAGACACTGTCTCTGCAGCGCGCCAAACAATCCCAGGAAGTGCAGCACCAACAGGCTCTGACCCAAGCCAGTCTTCGCAGAGCGCAAGAGATAGGCGATGCCGAGCTAGCACTCGAGACGCAGAAACAGAGCCGCATGTTGGAGTGGGAGCGCGACTTGGGCAACGAGCGGGTGGGCAACGCGACGCAGCTGAGTAGCATACGAGTCAGAGAGAGGGAAGAGCTGGACCAGTACGACCAGACGGCCGACGGGCGGTTCATGGATAGGCTCAAGGAGCAAAAGAGGCTGGTCGAAAGCCAGAACGCCCTCGCCACGAACTTGGGCAGCCAGAGCCAGAATGGCCGCAGACAGATTGGATATGTTGCTGGGGAGCTGAACTAAAGTGCTTGAGCTGTCTTTTCTCGCCGGCTTTTCCCGGCAGCGGGGGTTTTAATCATTGGACAAAGGGGGGTTCTTTGGGCACACTGTAGATATTTGTAATTCTATCCAAGCGATACTGGCAAGATGCGTTCAATCTGATTGCCCACTATACGGGGTGCCTCAATGGGCGTCGGTCAAAACTACATCCATGAACCTGTTGGAGGTTAGGTATCATTTTGCACGTTCAGGTTTGATAAACGTTTCTCGCTTTTCATCTATGTAATATCCGCTTGTCTTGCACTGCGGGCTCTGCCCACTTATCCGAGTTGGGACGTAACTAGCAGGTCGATTTCTTCGAGTCTTGGGACGATCTTGAAGCACTGCCGGCGGGCTGTGATGCGGCAGGAGATAAGGGGGGGTATTGTGGCGTCTGCCGCCCCTGAACCCTGCCCTGGTAACTATCGGAACTGGCGAGGCGTTGGGTCATCACGAGAGCGCAAGGTCATTTGTACCAGGTAGCCCCTTTCCGAGTCGCGATTCTGGACACAGCTTATAGCCCCGATTATAGCCCCGATCAAAGGGGGGACTAGTGAGACATGTGAGCGAGGACAGCCTTGGGCGCTCGCAATACCAGCTTGCGAAATCTGCTGGAGTAGGTTCCTGGCATCTGTTTATCGGTATAGTATACTGTTTCCGTGTCATTCAAGTTGGCAAAAGCAATGGGTGCTGGGGGTAAACAATAGTAGCCTTTTCCAACGAACGAAAAACTGAATAGCAAGATCAAGCAAACAAAGACAACGGTTGTTTCGGAAAGCGTACAACGTTCATTCGCATCTTTGTACGCCCTCGTGTTGTAGGTAGGAATCCGTTCCAGATCGCAGAGCCACAAACTCGAGCCTCTTTCCTGGTCAGTACGCCTGCCACGATCACGTACCGGTACCTACAAGCCAGCCTCGCCATGATCGCAACCAAGTTCCTCGCTCACCGCCGAGAGGCGCAGCTACTCGGCTACGAAAGGCGAGTCTATCTCGGCCTCGGATGGTCCTACCTGGCAGCAGCGACGGCAGAAGGGGAGAGGGACTGGTCGGCGCGCCGCGAATGGACGCTGTTTCGAGCGGGCATCGATCCCGTCGGCTGCGAGCGGGCCGTCCGGGACTACCACGTGCGTCTGGAGAGAGCGGCGGCGGCGCTCGACCGACTGCGCGCCTCGCAGCCCGCCCCCGAGTCCGAGCCGGAAGCGCGCGGCCACTACAGCTTTGGCGTCGCGATTCGGGAGGCGCGGGTCAGATATGGAAGAGAGTTGACGTATGACGATGTCGTGTTCATGGGGGACCAGCGGCTTGACGTTGATGGGTACGAAGAATATCTACGCGAAGTAACGACCGTCGACGTTTCTGGACTCACCATCTACACCGGCGACGATCTCGCCGCCGAGGAACTCGTGGAGAACCCGCCAAATGAGACGCGGACCGACGCGATGGACGACGATAGCTATAGCGCAGTGAAACCCGGTCTTACGAGCAACGACCTCGCTTTGGTCTTCAACGCGGAAAAACATCCTGAGCCCGAGGTATACGCCCACCTCGTTCCGAGTATCGACACTTCAAAGAACGTCGAGGATCCCTTTCTGGACAGCGAGAACCGGAGCGGCGTAGAAGACGTTCTCAACATTGAGCTCGGAGGGTTGCCCATGCCGCATGTGGAAGCAAAATACTGGCAGAAGGAAGCGGTTGCTGTTTGCAAATGCCTGGTCCAGAAGATCGACAGCAGGCTGGCCTCGGTCAACGCTCGAGTGTCACGTTCGTCGCACCCGCTGTCTAGAGGGCAGATGCGCGAAAACTCTTCAACTTCATCGCCGAATTGCTCTGTCGAGTCTAGCCACTCGGAGCTCACGAAAGCGGAACCATAATGATACTGTAGTGAGCTTTGATGAGATGGACGACCGAACGGGGATCCAGATACTTGGTAGCGGGTGGTCTTGTTCAGTTCCGCGTGACTTTGCAGAGATCTTGATAGTTTTCCCGATTGCCGAAGGAATCATGTGTTGCAGATACTCTCGCGATCTGCTATTGTACATTATGCGAGTATCGCCAGTCCATAAATGACCCGGCGGGGTGGTGTCTTGGTCCTTACTCATCCCGCCCGACGCCATGTGTCGTTTCTGTTTCCCCTTGTTTCATTGGCGATTGCTGCTCTGGAGAGGAGACACTGCATATACGTGATATACGTGGCTGCACTCATTGGTCGATTACGATCCCGGAACTCTGTGGTAATGCGTCGTCATATCCAGTAAGATTTCACCTTCTTTCTGCATCCGTAACCCTGGCTAAATCGCCTGCATGATGTACGGTTTGGCCGTGAGGGGGAATCGCCTTGATATTTTTGGAGGGTGAATCTCCCTTCCCTCTCCTCTTTCATTTAGCTGGATTGAACCTCTTCATTTCGAACTCGGCGTTGGTGACTAGATCCTGCAACATCTCTGAATTCTGCTACCATCGTTTTCCAATCTCACAATGTCTGAAAGCGTGGTGAAGCAGGACTATGACAACCAGGCGGATGCCTACCACTCCTATCTCACATCTCCTTATGGCATCCTGGAGACACAACTCTTTACCCTCGCGCTCGGCGACCCCACGGGTTCAACTCTTCTCGACCTTGGCGGCGGCACCGGCCTCAGAGCCCGACAGGCTCTCGACTCTGGTGCGAACTCGGTCGTCGTAGTTGACGTCTCCCCTGGCATGCTGCGCATCGGCCAGGAGATTGAGCAGTCTCTTGGGCGCAACCAAATCCGCTGGCTGGAGGCGGATGTGTCAAAGCCCCTTGACCACCTCTCACTTGCTACATACGACATCGTCATGGCCAACTGGGTCTTTGACCACGCAGGCAGCATTGAGGAGCTCGAGGGAATGTGGAGAAACGTTGCCACGTATCTCAAGCCAGGAGGTCGATTCATCGGTGTCTTGGTCTCAGATCCCTATGCGCCGGCGCTGGCAGACGGGAAGTACGGTGTTGTCTTCAAGGATCATGAGAAGATCGCGGGTGGACTGAGGTACCGGTACGCCCTGACAACCGGCATGCCGCTCGAAATTGAAGCGACTTCGATGGAGGTTAGCTACGTGCGCCCCCATGAGCTACCGGAGAAGTTTGGGTTGAGCAAATTCAGTCCTGTGGACTGCGAGGATGCTGAGTGTGTCCAGAAGGACCCTGAATTCTTCAA
Organism: Arthrinium puccinioides; assembly: GCA_022414665.1. NCBI lineage: Eukaryota > Fungi > Ascomycota > Sordariomycetes > Amphisphaeriales > Apiosporaceae > Arthrinium > Arthrinium puccinioides. The sequence continues at coordinate 1,760,018 of JAIUNF010000004.1, forward strand.
ACTATACGTGGACAATCCGCCATTCGCTGTTTACACGGCAAAGAAAGACTAGATATCTCGAGTATGAATCTCTGGACTGCTTGTCAGTGGAATAATTGAAATTGACGCTTCATCAGAACGACATCAAACTAGTTAGTGTTAATCAAGGATATCGGCACTCTTGCTCACTCTCACCGTCGCCGAACCAGTCATGACTTGACTCGCATAATTGAATGATAACGTGACATGTACTGACAAAGACGCGGTGCCGTTAAGCATGTGCATCGTATCTTAACACCTAAATTGTCACACCGTCGACTATCTTACCTCCGAATGTGCTGGTTGCATGGCTGGAGCGACGGAATTGAGGAGGTGCCATTGCTTACTCAGTCCACGATCAGAAGTTACCGTCATTGGGATGTAAGCCGACTCCCCACTAGTGAATCAGATGACATGTTATAAGCACTTGAAGGATAATAAATACGTGCGAAGAGCCGGGACTTAGCACTCACCCAACACGATCCAGGAGCACTTTACCATCGTTACTCCACTGCCACTGCTGTTACTCTGTAACTCCTTCTCCTTCTACCACACACGGAGATGGCAGAATCATCCTCTCGGTCCGGGTTTGTGGTCACTCAAGATGGCGTGCGTTTGAGTTACACCCAGTCTGGCCTCGACGGAGGGCCCGAACTGCTTTTCGTCCCAGGATGGCGTCAAACTGCAGCGCAATGGCGGAAGCAAGAAGAGCACTTTGCGACCAGGTACCACGTCACTACGTACGACCACCGTGGCCATGGGGAGTCAGACAAGCCAGACTTCGGCCATCGCATTTACCGGTACGCCGCCGACCTGAACGACCTCATTGCCGAGCTCAAGCTTGACCAGGTGACACTTGTCTGCCACTCGATGGGTTGCTGCGTGGCTTGGGGAATCTGGGACGCGTTCCCACAGACCAGAAAACGGATCGCAAAGCTCGTGCTGGTCGACGAGGCCGCAGCCCTGACGTACAATCCACTCTGGGAGACTCTGACGCCGGACGAGGATCCTCGTGACACCAAGGCGGCCATCATGTCAACGACTCTCTCATACGAACTGGCTGCCGGGGGCACGGAAGCCCTGGTGCCGTTTGTGACGAGCATGTTCACGGCCGGCATCAGCCAGCAGGACCTGGACTGGACGGTGGCGCAGAATCTGAAGATTAGCAACGAACACGCCGGTCAGCTGCTCATCAACCACGCCGCCATCGACTGGAGCGATGTGTTGCCGCGAATCAGCGTGCCGACCTTGATCATCTCTGGGGAGGCCAGCGTCTTTCCGTGGAAGGGCATCGCGTGGATACAGTCACAGATTCCACATTCCGAGCATGAGCTGTTTGGGAAAGACGAGGGTGGAAGCCACTTTCTGTTTTGGGAGAATGCAGGCAAGTTCAACAGCGTGGTCGAGCGGTTCTTGGAAAAGTGAAGTTTTGTTCGGCAAGGGTTATTAAAATTTGAAGTTATTTGACATGATGATACTCGAGGGTCCGAGCTGGTTAGATAGATGATCGATCCACTCTGCAGTACAAAAGTACTCTGTACGAAGTACCTACACAGTACTCCGTACGTTAACGTTAATTACTTACTCCGCACCCAACTTAACGCTATGTTAATAACGAGACGAGACAGACGTTCTTGCCGTGGCTCTCCATACGTGTGTTTGTAGCATCATCTTCAGGAGTCACGTGATGACGTGACGGTATTTCGTGCCGCTGTCGCGTGACTCGCGTCCGTCTCTCCTTATTGCAAGTCACTGACGTCAACTGCCATCACATCTCAGCGTATCGTTGTGGCATCAAGCCAACTCACCACGTCCAAGTGCAAGTCGGCTACAACATAGGGGATGCCGTCACTCAAGGCCGCGACCGTATCCAACAGGATCGTCCGGCGCAAGCGCAAGCGAAATACAAGCGATGCGCCTTTGCCAAGCGACGACGAGTCTGTAGATGCAGATGCAGATGCAGATGCAGGTGCCGCCGGTGACGACGACGCTCAAGAGGAGACTCTCGAGCGTGTGCCAAATACTCCCACTCCCGATACTGCCAAGAAGCAAACAAAGATGGCGTCGGGCAAGGCAGCGAAGCGAAGCAAGACGCCTGCCCAGAACCCCGACGTCGGGTGCCTGATAGAGTGGCCGCCCGTGTTCGGAGAGCTGGAAAAGACCCATCGGGCACTCAATCTTGTCTTCACTTTTTGCTGCACGCGCAAGCATCTTGCGACCACCTTTGACACGATCCGATCCGCAGTCGAGTCGCACACAAAGAAAGAGCTGAAGATAGAAGATGTGGCCGCCATCACGGCATTGCGCCCGGATGGCATCAACTTTACCTACGTCGATGAGATGATGCTGCAGACGGACATCAAAGGCGCCGAGAGGGATGCGACCTTCAAGTCGGGCCGGTCCAGGGATATTTGGGCACAAGGTCCCGCGCCCGACGCCTCTGTAGGCGGGCTGACGGGCATGGACGTACTTGGCCCGCACGACTTTCCCCCGAGTGGCCGAGAGGTCCTCTATTTCGAGTTCGTCGACGGTGACTTGAAGCGTCAGGTGCAGAACAAAAAGACGGGGGAGATCACCAAGCCCAACCGGAAGCTTCGAGATGAAGATCTCAAGATGCCCGTGTACAGCCAGAAGCAGATGACGAACCTCATCGAGAAGCGCAATCAAAAGTTCACCAACGCCGTGAGCGCCTTCATCAACAGATGCGTGGGAGAGAAGATGGACCCTGAAGTCATGCTCCGCCAGGAAGCCGACGCATGCTTGCCCGTGCCGTCACAGTCCGAAATCCCAACCCCCAATCCCGAACTCAGCACGCTACCCAAGGAGATCCCGAAGGAGAGGAAAGCCATTCCCGAGATCATCCAGGAGCTCAAGGAGAGTTCATGGTATACCGACCAGATTGTGCCAGACGGGCATCGTGTCTTTGAGCCACAAGAAGCAGTGAATGGAGACCTGGACTTCCTCTTGAGCCAAGACATGGTCAACGCGCTATACAATGCCAAGGGGATCACTCAGCTCTACGCACACCAAACCGAAGCAATCAACAGCCTAGTGGCTGGCCGGCACGTCGTAGTTTCGACATCAACAAGCTCGGGGAAGTCCCTGATCTACCAGTTGCCAGTGCTCCATGCTCTAGAGCAAGACCGCAATACCAGGGCAATGTACATCTTCCCCACCAAAGCGCTGGCTCAGGACCAGAAGCGCAGTCTCAAGGACATGCTGACCTACATCTCGGGCTTGGAACAGGTGCTTGTCGAGACGTTTGACGGAGATACGCCCATGCACGACCGCAACCAGATCCGCGATGAGGCGCGTATCATCTTTACCAACCCCGACATGCTTCACATCACAATTCTTCCCCAAGAGGACAGATGGCGAACCTTTCTTCAGAACCTGAGATACGTCGTAGTCGACGAACTTCACTACTACAACGGGCTGATGGGCTCTCATGTCGCCTTCATCATGAGGAGGCTAAGACGAATCTGCGCCGCAGTTGGCAATCGCCGTGTCAGGTTCATATCATGTTCTGCCACGGTTGCAAACCCAGAAGCACACTTCAAGACCATCTTTGGGATCGATGATGTCCATCTCGTAGACTTTGACGGTTCGCCTGCGGGTCGGAAGGAGTTTCTGTGTTGGAACACGCCCTACAAGGACCCCGGAGATCCGTCCAGTGGTCGTGGCAACGCACTGGCCGAATGCGCTCGACTTTTCTGCCAGCTGATCCTGCGCGGAGTTCGCGTCATTGCATTTTGCCGAGTGCGGAAGCAATGCGAGGAGCTGGTCAACGCCGCCAAGTCGGAGCTCGAGTCCCTCGGTCGTCCAGAGTGCGTGGCTCGTCTGATGGGATATCGAGGTGGTTACACGCCTCAGGATCGCCGCCGGATCGAGGCTGAGATGTTTGAGGGCAAACTTATCGGTATTATTGCCACGAGTGCACTCGAGCTGGGAGTTGACATTGGCACACTCGACTGCGTCATTAGTCTCGGCTTTCCCTACACCATCGCCAATCTCAGACAACAGAGTGGTCGGGCCGGTCGCCGAAACAAAGACTCACTCTCGGTGCTTGTGGGCGACTGCTTTCCCACGGATCAGCACTACATGCAGAATCCGGATGAGCTCTTCACCAAGCCCAACTGTGAGCTGCAGGTCGACCTAAACAACATGCTGGTATTGGAGGGTCATATTCAGTGCGCCGCATACGAGATGCCCATTAAACCGCACGAAGACGCCAAGTACTTCTCAAAGGATCTTGCCAAGATTGCAGAGGAGCGTCTCGTCAAAGACGAACTAGGGTACTACCACTGCCACGGTCGATTTCGACCAGTTCCGTCCCATTTTGTGGCGATCCGTGATACCGAAGAAGACCACTTCGCTATTGTAGACATATCGCATGGTAAGAACGTCGTCCTGGAGGAGCTCGAGGCATCCCGCGCTTTCTTCACCCTGTACGACGGTGCCATCTTTCTGCATCAAGGTAACTCGTATCTGGTACGTGACTTTCAACCAGATAGGATGATTGCAAAGGTAGAAAAGGTCAAAGTGGAATGGACCACCCAACAGCGCGACTTCACCGACATCGATCCGATTGAGACGGAAGCCATCCGTAAGATCCCCGGTTCGCTATCTCGTGCTTTCCACGGGCAGATACGCATACAGCAGAACGTCTATGGGTACTTCAAGATCGACAAGAAGCGACGGATCCTCGATGCCATCCACGTCGACAATCCTCCCATCATCCGCCACAGCAAAGGCATGTGGCTCGATGTTCCCAAAAAAGCGTTGGACATCTTGGTGGAGCGCCGCCTCAACGTCGCTGGCGCTATCCACGCCGCTGAGCACGCTGTGATGAGCTTGATGCCAAACTTTGTCATCAGCATGCCTGGCGATGTCCGAACGGAGTGCAAATTCGCCCAGAAGGAGTTTGCTCAGAAGGAAACAACGAGGAAGCGGCCTGCGCGTCTTACGTTTTACGATGCGAAAGGAGGGGCCGGAGGCTCGGGAATCAGCACCAAGGCCTTTGAGTTCATCGACTCCCTGCTCACGCAAGCCCTAAAGAGGGTCGAGCACTGCCACTGCGAACAAGGCTGTGTCGAGTGCGTCTGCTCGGAGCTATGTAAGCACGCAAACGAGGTCGTGAGCAAGGCCGGAAGCTCCGTCATATTGAAGGCGCTGCTCAACAAGGAGATTGATATCGAGGCGCTTCCAATGGGACCCGAGGCCTTCAGTCCAGCTGGTATAGAGACTGTCGTTCTGGCCGAGACTGTGCCGTCGCGAGGACGACTCGTCGTGGACGATGTAGAGGTCAAGGTCGAGGAGGAAGAAGGTTCGGGAGTGATGGTTGTAGATTAGACCTAACGTAACGATGACAGTTGTGTCCTATGAGCTCACGAATTGATGTTACTTTTTTTCCACCCTATCTGGAATGGCCGCTACTCTACAATATCTGAACTATCACGGTATTTGCGGCAAAGATTGAGCCTCGAACAGATTCTCGTCTGTGTGGTCGGCCTAATCTGTGTTGGAGCATTTTTTCCAAAACCTGTCAGCATGGGGAAAGGGGTTCAGGGGTTGAGGGGTTCAGGGGCTGATGCCCCCTATCGCAGAACTTAAACTCACTTGCCACGGCTTGAGATTCAGACGACGTTTGACTTATCGTACCGGTCGGTCTATACCGGATACGTCTTGTTCCGGCGAGTTCCGAAGCAGCTTGACCTCGACCAATGTGGAACTAAAAACTAGCGCTGTAACTCAACGGCTCGTCACCTAACTAACTTTGTCGGAGGAGGGCGTTTACTCGCTTATTCGTGCAGCAAAAAAAAGCAAAAAAATATAGGGCTGGAAATCTCGGTATCAACACGCTTGATTTAAACACCAAAAAGAACAATTTCAGGTCCGCCTGGGGCTCGAACCCAGAATCTCTCGATAACTGTTATATTTGATCGTAGTCGAACGCCTTACCATTGGGCCAACGGACCGACTTGTTTGATGAATGCTCGGTTGCTTATCGTAGTATAGGACCAAAGATCCCATTTCCCGCTTCGTAACCGACCACGACAAAGTCCTTTCCAAGCATGACAATCTTTGCCGCGGCGCGAGCAGCGGGATCCCGTTCCTGATGGCAGATGGATGCATCATGCCGGATAGAAACATGACGCGTGCATGGCCGCCGTCGAGCAGGGCTTGCAAGTCGCCCGCCACGTACGCTTGGAAGTTGGCCGTGGACCGGGGACGGGGTAGTCCCCGTCGCGACATCTTTGCCAAACACGACCCGGCGGAAAGATGTCGACGGTCGTAGGCGGTCTCGGAACGGAACGGCACGGGGTTGACTGCGTTCGGAACAGGCAGGGCCACTTTTGCCTGTGCAGCGTCAGAGGTTGTGGTATTGTTCTACGCCATGGTGGGGGTGGGAGGGTGGAAGGGTGGTCATTCTGGATGAGGGCATCGAGGTAACCGTTGGCCTCGGTATGAAGATGGTGTCGAGGTGAAGAGCGACGGCGGGGCGGTGCGGTGCTATGCGGTGCTATAATCAAGTATGAGCAGTCCCTATCCGACAAGCAAGGCGTTCTGTTTCTCATCGTAGTCGGACCAGGTTGGGCCGTCGTGTTCGCCATACGACTCGGACCAGATGTTGAACTTGCTGTCTTGGGGGTTCGGTATAGATGTTAGACTCTTAGCCCACGTTTACTTACTCGGTCATCCACGTCTGCAGCAACTGCCGTTGTGCGGCTGTGATTGTGGGATTGGCACATGTTTAGTCCTTCTTGTTACACGGATCAGCAGCTGATGGCTTCCCTCTTGAAATGCAAGTTGACTCGGGGGTTCATGGGCGAGTCAACAGCCCCCTCGTGACACCATCTGTCGGCCGAGGAGTGCTACTTGCTGTCACCACAGACCCAAGAAAGATGGAAAACTAGAAGCTAGCAGTAGATAGTATGGAAATAGGCTGCAGTTTGGGTCCGAGTTGGTCTCTGGTTCGAGTTGGTAGTTATGTGGTCTGGAGCGATGAGCTTCCCCAGGTCTTCAGCCGTTGGGCAGCTAGCTAGCTGCCTGCTTTTATGCTTTTCTTCTCCTCATGTCAATGCTCTCCTTTGCCCGCTCATTCGTCCATGTACTGTACCGGCTGAACCATGAAGCATGCTACCGGCTACTTTCCGCAGGGGATGGCCCAAGGCCAAGGAAGTTTTGACGGGCACTGATCGCTGACGCCACGTCGATCCTGCTGCTGCTGTTTCGGCACAAAAGGGCTGGATGAGGCGGATGCAGTCATTGTGTCATGGCTGAGGGCCCAACAAAGTATAATTAGAGGCGTAACTAGTTAGATGGTCACTCTCGGCCGGCTCGCAAAAAGTCGTAACCAGTGGATGTAGCCTGTATCTAGGTAGTCGGTCACTAACTAGCATAGATGTGAGATCCCACAGATTTCCACAGCACAGTTCTGCTCTGGTTGCGTCCCAAAGTACCGGAATGCGGTTCATGTAGATGACGGATGCCCTCAGCCTTCAGGCAGGGTTCAAGGTGAGGAATGAAGATGGGTTATTACCCATTCAGGGAACGAGGATGCCCGAGTCTTGAGATAATATATATATATCGTCTAATCACCATCCCCGGCTCCTGTGCCATGTGTGCCACGCTACCTGGCGGTGATCCTCTGACCGCTCTACCACAGGTCTGCCTCGCACCTCGGGCACGTCGGGGCTCAGGTGGCATCAGCCAGTACAACGTCTGCCGCCTTCTCCGACAGCATGTACAAGGAGATGACGGGAAAGGTGCCCATAATCTTGGGGAAGACCGACATGTCCACCACCCGCAGGCCGGCCACCCCGCGAACCCTAAAGTTCCCATCCAGCACCGCCATCGGATCGCCCTCCCTCCCGATCGGACAGGAGCTCGAGGCGTGATGCCCCCACGCCTCGTCTCGGATCCACTGCTTCAGCTGCTCGTCCGACTCGACCTCGGCCGGGGGCCAGATACGCGTAAACGCCCCGTCCAGCGGCACGATCGCGCTAAAGGCCTTCATCCCGAACCGCATGCCCTCCAGGACGGCCTGCAGGTCCTTGTCGACGTCGGCCGGGCCCGCGCTGCCCTCGGCGAGGCTGCGGAAGGTGATCTTGGGCGTGTCCCGCGGGTTCGAACTGGTCAGGTTCACCGTCCCGGCGTTGTTGCGCGTGTGCGCCTTCAGCACCAGCCACGAGAAGTGGTTCTTCTCCTGGATGCTAAGCACCCTGGTGGAATAGCCCGGGAAGTAGCCCTGGAAGAAGGCCGGGATCCCGCCGACCCAGAGGTCGTGCTCGTCGTTCTCCGCCTGGGAAGACTGCGTGAAGAGGCCCAGGGCGGTGCCGGCGGTGGTGTACGCGCCCTTGTCCAGGGGGCCGAAGCCGTTCAGCCACTTTGTGTAGCAGGGGTCACCGGCGTCGTCGAGGAATGTGCATGTTTCCAGCAAGGAGAAGTTGCGGGGAGTGGCTGCGACTACAGATACCTCGTATCGGTCTGGTCGGCACAATTCAAATCAGTACATTGAGATGCATTCGAGCCAGGATAGGGGGGGCCGGGGAGTTCTCTTCCGTGTACTGCCGGCACTGACCTTGGAGGTTCGTTCCAACGCCCGGCAGGTTCTTGATGACGGGGATCTTGAACCGGTTGAGCTCGTCGGCAGGACCGACGCCCGAGAGTTTGAGTATCTGAGGCGTGTTGAAAGTTCCAGCAGAGAGAATGACCTGTTGTTGCACAGCTCAGCTCTTTGCGGTATCTAGTAGGGGCCGGCCAGACACGCTTACTTCACGAGTGGCCACGACCGATCCTGGTGATCCTCGATCTTCCGTAAGACTAGCCCGCGGGTCGGCTCTATAGAGGCTCTCTCCGTAGATGAAGTCCACCCCGGTCGCCCTCGGCTGCGTGCCCGACGTATCAAAGTTGACTTTGGTAACCAGTGTGTTCAGTGCAATATCCAGACGGTACTTCTTGGACCCGTCTGGGTTTCGGGCGGTCGCGATCGAGTAGACCCAGTCGCGCGGTGATGACCTCTTGTAGTCTGGAGCGCTCATCGAGAGGGGAATCTGCGTCAGTACGGTTTTGGAGTCACGGTCCGGAGAGTTGTTGTTGATATCTTTGAGCAGCAGCTGAAGCATCATCATGCATGGGTCAGTATGGTCAAACTTGAAAGTAGGTATCGCACACGGCGCGACTTCAAGAACTCACCGAACCGAGGGAAGTTATAAGACCGCCAACAAATGAGATGGGGAGCAACTAGTTGGCCAACATCAGCACCGACCGAGCACAACCGCCATGTAGGTAACGCATTCATTCACCTTTCCGAGCAGGCCTCCGAGAATACCATCGAGCAGTCGTGTAAGTTGCGACAACAGGCCATCTGGTTTGAGACCAGCAGCAGTGGCGGCACCGATCACGACGGTCAAAAGCTTGACGTCCTGAGCAAGCAGGTTGAGGGGCGTCAGAGCCGTGTGAAGCCAGCCGGAGTAGCCGTGGGCGTCGAGGTCATTCGGAAAGGGATACTCGTTCTTCTCGAGCTTCTTGAAGTACTTTCTCATGTTTTCCGGGTCCCAGCTCGCGTCGCCAGTGAGTGTCTTGAGGTAGTTCCAGTCATTCTTGGTCGGCAGAATGGAGATCAGGGCGTTGTGCTCTGCGCAGCCTAGGACCAGTCATGTTTCAACACGGTGCACAAAGCGAGTGAGGGTGCTGCAGACGAGAGTAGGATAGACCTACCTCCAAGCCCGCCAACGCGTGGATAGTAGTTTCCGAGCACCTCGGCGCCGTCCGGAGGCTTTGTCCCGCTGTACAGATCACCGCTCTTGGTCCTGTAGGTCAGCTTCCTGTCCCGCTTCGCCTGCTCCTTGTTCTCGTAGTGATGCGTGTAGTAAGCCCAGGTGAGTTCGGTCCGCTCCGAAGCCCAGATGCTTATGGCCGGAATCTGTGCCTCTCTAACTTGGCCGTTGTCTGCCCCGGCGTCTATGAGCAGCACGCTATGCCCGGCCAATGCCAGGCGGGCAGCCAAAGGGGCGCCTCCGGGACCCGATCCCACGATGATGTACTCGTAGGACTTGTTGGCCGGCGGGGCTGCTGCCAGTTGCGGTCCCAGGGCCACATAGCGATTCTGCTGCGGAAGACGGGGGTATGTGATGTCGATATCTACCCTGTGCGTGTTCAGCATCGGGCGATCAGGCAGGGCAGCGGTGAGACAAAACGCAAGAGGGAGACGTACTTGCTGGCAGCGAGCGAGCCACCTACCCAGGCCAACGCGGACAGTACCACGAATCTCATGCTGTGATGGCGGCTATATGCAGAATCTTGAGCAAGTACCGTAGGCAAGACTCACGGGATGAGGCTCTTGCGGATGGAAGAGCGTGCTGGCATGTCGAGGACTCGGGGGAGGAAAAGCCTCGAGGTTACTGGCCATCCCGGTCGCTTGCTATTTAGGTGACAGGTCACAGGGCGGACAGCGGCTAGTTTACTGAACAAGGCGCGAACTTCGAAGCGGTTCGGAGAACTTGCAAGATCTAAGACATCTTGGGGTCAGCCGGCCCAGTCCGAGTCAAGATCGCCGACGAATATGCCCGAATGACATGATTTCATTTGAACCAGGCTTTGGGGTGTGCACTCGCCGTCAGCCCCCCACACTCGTACCACACACTTACTGGCACACCCTCACCGGCACACCCCCGAGCCGGAAGTTGGAACTCCCTTATACGCAGTGTGGCACCGGCCACACAGCACACACAGCACACACAGCAGATGTGGTCATCCTCGCCAGTATTCATCAGCAGACATCGTCACATTCGACATGAGGGTGCTTTTACGCCTCGATCCTTTCGCATTGCTTCCCAATGGAATGGCCCGTCGGTCGGTCGTTTGCAACTCGGATGCAATACGATGCAACACTATACAACACTGTCAATATAATAGCCACGGGTCAGTCATCCCAGCGATGCTGCGAACCGTACTCCATGTTGCCATAGCACGTGTATAGTCGCAGTCATCCACCCCTATCGACCAAGGGTTGCACAGCGAGCAACGCGTTCCACGCCCGCTTGACCACGCCCGCCACGCACCATTTCAAGCCGGAACCTTTTGGAGTCGGGCGCCGGCCGTCGTGCGCGCTCGTCGTCCTCCACTTCCATGTGCGACGCCAGCATGCGCGAGACTCGCACACTGCATCCGTCACCCGTGTGCATTGTTGCATCAACATGACATGACCCTCGCAGGGGGAGGGGGCTGTGTTTGGATGGGCAAGTATACGACTTGTACGTACCACTCTCCCGCCATTGTCGGTGGACCATCGTAGTATCCGAGTTCCCTCTCCAGCGCGCCGCAGCGATGCGACACATCTCCTTGCCTGCACCCGTCCGGAACCCAACCGAGGAAAATGACATGTATAAACGCAAAGCGGCCGTCATCCTCGGGGGTTTGGAGACGAGGCTCTCCTCTGACCTGTGCAAGACGCTGCTCAACAATGTAGTTTCTTTCGTCCTCTACGGGGTGACTCGTGAGACATGAAGACGTTGTGTGTTCTCTCGCGTATATTGGTGGCGTTGAGAAGTCAAGGTTACCTGATGTCGTTATCTCACAGTCGGTGGCCGAAAACGAGACAAGCTAGGCAGACCCCTCGTGTAGGTTATCCTTTAGTCAAGATGATTTATCTGCCTTGGCAGATTCTGAAGCCGTTTTGATTCATAGCCTGCAGCAACGATAACCCTGATTGTGGTATTAGCCTGGATCGTTCGTTGCTGGAGAACCAGAGGATAGGACTTGCCTGTTATACATAGCTACCAACTAACTATCGGGGAATTTCATCGGCTGTATCTGGGTTTACAATTAATTGTCCTTTCTTCGGGAAGAGTTTTTGTCACAAAGCTTCCTCGAGAAGGGCTATTTCCAAGTTATCGAGGTTTGGACCGTCTGGCTTTACTGCATGGAGAGTTTCGTCCTGTCGGCAGAGATCATCTTTGTAATTCGTTCCGTGTCACTTTAAAGAACATTGTGAGTGAAAGCTCAAGCTCGCCCTTGGAATTACCATACGGAGAACGGGGTCGTGGGGGCCGTGGGTAGGTGGGTAGTTAGGTGGGGGGGGTGGGGGGGTTGCCGCCGATAGTTGTTTTGGGCCCTCTGGAGGAACGACCTGACCATAGCGAGTTAACTAAGTTGGTTGTAGTACGGAGTACCAGGCTGCGGAGGACAAAACTTTATGACTTTTGTTCCGACTCGCTTTTTTAGTAGCCTGACGGAAGAAGAACGAGATCATCGCAGAACCTTGTAGCTCTATTTGGATATTGATTACCTAGAAGACTTGATACCGCTTCGGGAAGACCGAAGAATGCTGCGAGAGATAATCTGGCAGTTCCTGTAAGCACGTTCTAGCTATCTATATAGCTAGAACTATCCGGTATCGCTATTCCATCGTTTCACCGCTGGTCGTCCTTAACCCGACGCATCAACCTTGGGAGCTATAGCCGGAAAGTTGACACAGTGATTATCGGGAGCTGGGGTCACAGACTCGCACGCTTGTCTTCCCCAGCGATGGCTTGCATAGTCGTACAACTGATTTACAGATACCTTGTGAAGGACAGATGGGTGCGGGAATAGTATGCTGTCCAATCGATCATGACAGGTTAATGCATTGTGAGATTCGGAATACGCCAACTAATAAAAAGGCCAAATCCAGCACGATTTGTTGACCTCGTTAAGCACCTCGTTACGATAACAACCCCTATGTGAATCCTAGAGCCCCCATTCTAGCCTGACCGGGCCTGACAAACGCTCTGTTTTACTGTCTTCAATCAGCTACAGTACACAGGAACACTTCTATAGATGCCGCGCTTCGAAACCACATGCACGCATAGCATATTTGTCGGTGATATACCATCATTTGCGCACTCGGCAATACTCGAGCTTACGACAAGCGATATCGGGCCGATCAATGTCAATGCCAGGGAAGACGTGGTCCAGAACTCGAGCAAAGGATTTAGAGTCAAGAAGTCCATTACTAGATTTCCAAGATGTTTTCGGAGCTGTAGACGAATGGCAAAGTGCTGCTCTCTCGAATCCCTCATATCATAAAATTGAACCATGCCATCTGCGTATGATGGCCAGAGACTCCAACACATGTGGTCGCGACACAGGACGGCGTTTTCCCCTCTGCGTCCGCAAGGTGAATGGGACACAGTGGCCGGTAGATTGTCAAAGGACGGGAGGGGGCATCTTCCTCCCAAATCGCTAAGAGGACACGCCGACACAGTACGCTTCCCCGCCCCAGAATCTGGAAACTCACGTTAGCAAGACACCTCGGTCGCATACGCGTGTCAAACATGTATACAAGAAGAGAGATCACGTACGCTGCGCAGTCACCAACGGCGGGGTTCCATGCATCTGGATACCAAGGTTAGCAACCGCGATTATCCGTCAAGGAGCTCACATCTTGGATTCCGCTCACAGAATTGATCGAGGGAGATTCCGTTCCGGTCCGCAAAGCTCCAGCATCCATCGCCGCTAATGGGAATCGCGTACACGTTGCAGTTGCTCGCGATGCCCGTCTGCGTCGGGCCCGGAGGGGTGACTGAAGTTGTCGTCGGTGTCGAAGCCTGCTGCTGCGTCGGTGTGCTGCTCACTTGGTTGGACACTCCTACGCAGTACCATTCATTCGCCCAGAAAGCCGAGCCGCAGTTGGCGCCATCGGCGCCGAGTACGCTGTTCCATGCGTACAGTTCGGCCGGGGCGATGCCGTTGCGCACGGCGAAGTCGTAGCAGCCGTCGCCGTCTTGCGTCTCGGCATAACTGTTGCAGCTGGAGATGATGCCGGTCTGGGTTGGTCCGGGAGCCACGACGCCGGTCGAGCTGGGCGGAGGAGTCGTGGAGGGCCCGGTCGTCATCGTACTACTACTACTACTTACGGGAGCCGAAGTGATGGGCTGCTGGGACGGAACAACAGTGTCCCAGCCGGGCCCGGCGACGCAGTACTGTGGGAGGTATGAGCCTTCTTCATTATGGGAGTATGGGATGCTCTGGGGCGCTAGTACGTACCGAAGTTTGGAGCCATAGGTTCTGGCAGTTTTCACCTGGGCGAGTCCAGTCAGCATGCCTGAGATGCTGAACCAGACTTGGCTCTCGAGTTGACAAACTTACCAACCGCAGGATTCCATTGATAAAACAAGGACAACGGGATCTCGAACTGATCCAGGATTGAAGTACAGGTGTCACCTACTCTTGTCAGACCATGCATTCGAATGATTGCTCGCACCAAACGTGGCTACTTACCGTCATATGTTTCATACCAATTCATGCATTGAGTAGTAGCGCCCGTAGTTATGTCTGTCGGTGCAGGAGCATAAGCCGTAGTCGAATGTGTCGTGTAAACTATAGTAGCATGTGGTCAGCGACAGTAGAGAACCACCTCCCCTACCCACCCTGGGTTGATAATGTTACCTTCGTTGTTGTAAAAGGCTGCACAGTACGCAGTGTTGTTCTGAAGTGTGCAATCGGATACGGATGAGCCTCCGGTCGTGCCCATGGTCAAGCTTGGGTTCCAACGAAGGAAGTCGGCGTACGCAACTCCCATCCACTTGCTAAACAGCAGACAGCTGAGCTCGCCATACGTGTTCTCAAACTGATTATAGCAACCTGTCAGTGAGCCCGAAGCGAGCGGGAGGCTTGACGTGGTCGTGAAGCTGTACGTGGGAGGCGCAATCGTCGTCAGTGTTGCTGCGTCGATGGTGCCGGCTAGAGCTGTGGCAGAAAAAGTGCTCGTGGTGATATAACCTGGGTATGTTGAAATAGAGCCAACAGGTTCCACACAGTAAGAGGAGTCTACCAGATGGTCAGTCTCACATATCGAGAAAGGGGGGGGGTTGCTTACCAGCCCAAAGATTCGTACAGTTGGCATCGATCTCGGGATTGAGGAAGTAGAAATCAGGGAGAGAAATGCCGTTGGAAATCGAAATGAGGGAGCAGTCTTTCTATAGAGTTAGTCACATCGTATTCTTGACAATAGATAAGTAGTACTCGGGGGTTTGAGAAAACATGGGCGGACTGACAATCTCCGGCTTTGGTCAGATACCATGAGCCGCAGTTGGTGTTGGACCCGGGTGCTGCATTGGTGGGCAGGGCAGCCGGAACAGTTGGTTTAGTACCGGCCGGTTCTGCACTTGTCGCCGATGGCTTTTTGTATCCGAGTGGGCTACTCACACAGATCACATGGCCGATGGTGTAGTTCCAGTTGCCGCACATGGGATCGATTGTCGGATTCCAGGTAAGGAGCTGCGTCAAGGTGATGTTTTGCCTCCCAGCCACGCTGCGGCAGGTGTCTGACTCTTGCACCATGTAGGTATCGCACAGGTTTTGGATACACAGTGGCGATGTACTCCCAGGCCAGGAGGAGCAGCCGGCCGGGAGGTTGTTATCCGCCAACAGCTGCGCCGTGCTCACATTGTAATCCAAGGCCGTCTGATCGCAGGTTAAGCTAGTCGGCATGGGTACATAAGAACCCCTGCACGTTGAAGTCGTACTGGAAATGATAGTACTAGATTCGAACATCAGCGTGAGACCCAAGCGAGCTACTTGATGAAAGTGTCACTACTACTCACTTTGCATCTGGGAGCAGTACAGGGCTTGGGGTAGCCAGAGGTGCGGCGGTGATCCCACAAGACGAGATCGAGGCCGAGTATTCAGCTGCAATAGACTCGTCGTAACTTCTCGCATCTTCCAACTGGAGTCTGACAGGCCCCAAGCTACAAGAGCCGCAAGGATTCTCGACCGTCACGTTGTAATTTGTGTTATTGCCGGTCTTCATGTAGCAGTACTCGGAAGGATGCGAGCTGCAAGTTATTAGTATGGGGGGCTGTTGCAAGGAACACCGTGCTCACCTGTCATCCTGGAGACAAATCAGGTTGTAGTTGAGGAAGTAGTAGTCCACGAGTCCAATAGGCTTAATCGAGAGCCCCTCCGAGTTGTACACGTCGTTCGTTGTGGCAGTCCCCGGTACATAGCCTGTAGAAGGTTGAGGCGGGTCGGTGTAGACATCATCGGCGCACGCACTGAGAACGTTGGACCGGAAGTCGGCGATGGAGGAAGTGCATGTTGCAGTGCACAGTGTGTCCAAGTCGCTGCCCGAAAGCCCACCCCATTTATAGAGTGCCCGACTGCTGGTGAGGAGACCAGAGCAGGCGAGCGGACTGGTGAGGGCCGCAAGGCAGACGTCTGACAGACCCACAGTAACATTTGTTCCACCGAAGACGATCACAGCGTTGGAAACTGAAGTGACCTCTATGCGGTGGCTGGTGTTGAGAGAACGTGAGGTAATGAGCGAGGTATCTGGTAGGGATGCGGGTAAGCCCGCGTGAGCGTGGTGCAAGTGAGTGTGGTGGTGTAAGTGGGCGCGGGCGTGGTGTAGAGTCGCCGCTCCAGCAACCTCTTGGAAACCCAAGATCCCAACCAGAAGAGCAGAAAGCGAGTGGATGGCCATGGTGACTGACTGACTGGTAGGTAGACTATAGGTACCTAGACAAAGCGAGTGTATGACAATTAAGAATCATCGTGAAGAAGCAACACAGCTTACTCCCCGAAAGACCTCGCCGGACACAGCAATATAACAAGAAGCCTGATCTGGGAACATGGCCGAGTCCGGGCAAATGCTGGTAGCGAGAGATGACAGTGGCATTGATAACGTTACTTCTAACTAGTTAACGTTACTAGGTTGCGTATGTTGTTAATGCAGGTACGGAGTAACACTAGTTAATGCACTCACGTTAGGTTACCAGACCAAGTTAGATGGATCCTTTAAGCGTTAGCTTCCTCCGACTCCATAACGGATCAGGCCAAGAACAGTCCCGTCACCCACTTTGATCCGCCCGAATTGCTTATCTGCCCGAGTAACTTACCCGCCCGAGGTACTACTAGCTACCCGTACTTTAGTTGCGGGGTACTTCGATAGAAGTGAAGATTTCCTCTCCCCGTCCGCTGCATACCGGTACACCATTGCGACCTATCTTCTCTTCGGACCGCTGTCCGTCAGGTCCAATGCGGCGGATTTTGACCAGAATTTCGCGAGGTAAACATCCTCCTCACATCCACAAGGCTCAAGGCTCAAAGCCTGAATGCTCCCAATTTGTGGACCAGGGCGTCGTCGTCCACGTATTAATCCACAGCCTGCGGCACAGCAAGTACTATGTGGATTGAACGGGCGGCACCCTGCCCAAATTGCGGTTTATCGACCGTTAGTGGTTTTACCTTACTCGTAATGGGACGATACAGATGTAACTCTCAGGGGTTTTCTACAAGCCCTCTGTGGCCGCCCTGACGCAAGTTTTATCGGATCAGGAACGAGTACCCGTCAGGGTCAGGCATGAAAGAACCTGGGTGTCTGGGTCATATCCAAGAGGCATGCGTGTTGCTCGCTCTAAATACTCCGTTCCCTTATGTATATGAAGCAGAAGATTTGTCTTCCCATGACATGTCACTCATTTCTATCTAACCAGCCATCATAGCACCCCGTCCTCACCATGATTTTGACCTTTCTCCTTCTTTTCCTCTCTGGTCTGACTCTGTGTCAGACACGGTCAGATGGTGATTCCTTTACTAACGTGCTGTCAGCAAATGCTGCACCAACCTGGCCAGGCTGGCCTCTTCATCCCAACAGTGGTATGTCTCGGCGCCAAACTACATCGTCGACCAATGGGGATTACTCCTGCAGCAAAGAGAGGCCCTGCTCCAATGGAGCTTGCTGCGGCGTGACCGGTATATGTGGTTATGGAACTATCTATTGCGGTGACGGCTGCATGTCCAACTGTGACGCCAAAGCACAGTGTGGCAAGGACTCGGCAAGTACAGTTGCTACTTGTCCATTGTGAGTTCGGGGCTCTTCTTCCTTCCTGTTGCGAACCCTAGCCATTGACATCTACCAACAGAAACGTCTGCTGTTCCCAATTCGGATTCTGTGGTACCACGGAGGTACGAGCTCCCACCTGACGATATGTTCTGTCACATAGCCTGCTGACATATGGCTTTGAAGGACTTCTGTGGCACCGGCTGCCAGTCCAACTGCGGCCAGCCTTCGATCCCAGGGTCTGGGGAAGGCGGAGATGTTCGCAACTTTGTCATCGGATATTTCGAGAGCTGGAAAGCCTCCGGTACCGAATGCGGCACCATGGATCCATCTCAGATTCCAATCGAAGCCCTGAACCAGGTCAACTTCGCTTTTGTTTACATTCTTCCCGATTCGTACGATCTATACCCAATGGACCAAGACTACTCGAGCTTGACACGAGTAGCGGATGCAAAGAGCCGAAATCCGGACACCAAAATCTGGCTCTCCGTCGGTGGTTGGACCTTTAACGATAATGGGTAAGTCATCCATGAAGTGAGAATGTAGCAAAGGGGTGGTTGCATAGTAGCTAAAAGTTTGACGTATGTGCGTGCAGCACCACAACACAGCCCGTTTTCTCGGACATTGCCAGCTCAACGACCAAGTCGGCTCAGTTTGCCGACAAGGTCATCAGCTTCATGAACCAGTATGGTTTCGATGGCATCGACGTCGACTGGGAGTACCCTGGGGCCGGTGACCGTGGCGGGAGAGTTGAGGATGTCCAGAACTACCCACGAATGCTCAGCACGTTGCAGGGAGCCTTCAAGGCGCAGAACAAGCCTTGGGGTATCTCAATTACCGTGCCAACTTCATATTGGTATCTTCAGTGGTTTGACCTTCCAGAACTAGCCAAGGTGGTCAGCTATTTCAACCTGATGGCCTACGACTTGCACGGCGTCTGGGACTCGACCGACCCCATCGGCCCCTATGTATACGCGCATACGAACTTGACAGAAATCGACTTGGCATTGAGTCTTTTCTGGCGCGCGCCAATCGAGCCATCTCAGATCATTCTTGGTCTGGCATTTTACGGCCGCTCGTTTACGCTGAAGGATCCGTCTTGCACGGCACCGGGCTGTGAGTTTAGCGGCGCAGGTGCTCAGGGTGTCTGCACCAAGACTGCAGGTATTCTTTCCTACCGCGAGATCATGAAGCTCCAGAAAGACAAGAGTTTTGATTCCGTCTACGACAAGGAGGCCGGGATCAACTACATGGTGTACAAGGCCGACGCAGGCGACCAAAGCTACAGTTGGGTGTCGTACGATGACAAGACAACCTTTCAGCAGAAAATTGACTTTGCAAACAAGAGGGGGTTGAAAGGTCTTCTCATATGGGCCATCGATCAAGACGATGATTCGCTCACGGCACTCAAGGCCGTCACAGGCAAGGAAATCTTGGCGAGAACGGGTCTCAGTACAACGTAAGTTAAGTCGATAGGCTAATCTGTGACATCCCCCAAGATATGAGCTGACCACGTGTGCGTACATAGCTCTAGCGAGTGGAACGTGAACGACTGTTACATCACAGATTGTGGCGGACAATGTCAGCCCAACTGGGTGGATTTGTTCGAGCTCAACCTTGACAAGAACTTGGACGGCTGTCCGAATTCGGGTAGTAACTCGAGACAGCGCAAGTTCTGCTGCCCTCCATGGGGCGCACCAGACGCCTCCAAGTGCAGCTGGAAGGGTTCACCTCCCGAATGCTTTGGGCAATGCGCCCCTGGAGAAGTGCTCATGGCCCTCGACAACTTTGCGGGACGGCCGTCGTGGGGATGGTGTCGCAACGGCCAGTATGCCATGTGCTGTCCAGTCACCAATGGAGCGGCCGCCATTTCTGAATGCGCAGTCGAGGGCGGGAACGAATGCCCGTCGCAAAAGCCACAAAAGCTGACTTCCTGGACAGAGTCCGACCTTGAAGACAAACAAGAGACCAACGTCTGTTGCCCTGCGGACCCTGCCTTTGAGAACTGTGCCTGGTACGGATGGCCGACGACCTGTACCAACAACCGCTGTCCGGTGGGCCAGGTCGAGGTGTACCGCAGCTCAGTAGGCGACTCGGGGGCAGCTTGTGTGCTGGGAAGGCAGAAGGCGTTTTGCTGCGACCCGCCGCTCGGGGACAGCGCGTTCTTGCCTGTGCCACTCGAGAACCTCTTTGGGCAATCGTTCTCCGGCGCGTCCGAACCAGTGTACTACGAGGCGTTCGATCATACCCAGGATGAGTTCCCAAGCTGGGATTCAAGCGCCACAGACGATCCCGACAAGGAGCCTTTTGCATGGACCATATTCGTGGGTGCGAAAGAAGATGTGCAGTCCTTGCGGAAGCGCGATGGATCTCATCTCGAAGCCTTTTCCTGCCCCGATCCCTCGCCAGATGATTACAGCACCCAGACGGTCAAGCTGGCCTGCATGCTCGCAGCCGGAGACAACTGCGAAGACATACTCCTTGGCGGTGCCCAAGGCACCATCGTTCGCCTGCCTGAAGACTGCGGGCCTGACGAGTGGGCGAGTGTCGTCTCGTTCCAACAGATCAACACCGTGGAAGAACATCAGCTGCCCTCGGAGCTTGTCAAGCGTGCCCCGGCCAAGCCCCGAGTCTATGAGCTGCGCTACAGCTATGATTTTCGCACTCTTCGCCGCGACGGCGGAGAGGTTTATGTCCGTATGGACACCTCTGATCACCCCGGGTACTGGGGTGCGGTCGTTGCCTCGGATCCCGCCAAGAAAAAGCGCTATGGTCCTGAGCAGTGGCGGGAATTCCACATGGACTGGTTCCATGATCGCGGCATCGTCAATGGCTCAGAGCAGGCTCGCCTCACCACGCGTGGGGAGTCAACGAGCCAATCCTGGTGGGCGGGCGTTTTCGACACCCTGATCACCCAGGGCAACAAGGCCGGCGGGTACGGAATCCGCAAGCAATACAAATACTCCCAGCTGCTCTACTCGGCGAGCAGGACGTGCCCACCGTCGGCCACAGCAAGTCTTACCGCATCGGCAGAGGGTTCGCTCGAGGGCAGACTCGACTACGGCGTTTCGGTGATCGGCACACTACGTGACTTCAAGTTCACCCAGAGCTACGGATACTTCCAACTCACCGGTCTGGTTGCAACGGCTGGGCTCGCGGTCGATGCCGATGCGGCCATTGCCATGTCGACGACGGTGCAGCCGCTTCAGATCGACCTCGACCCATGGGGAGGGAGCTTCAACATCAAGGGTCTTTGGCAGGTCGGGCCCTACGTCGAGGTCACTGCCAAGTTGGAAGCGCAAGCTACCATCTCGGGTCAGCTGCGCGCCAACGCCACCATGGTGGGCTATGACTTCATATGGAATTATCCTGCGCAGCTAGATATCCAGGACGGGACTCGAGCCCCTAGTTTCTACTTCGCCTATCCGGTGATTGAGGCTGGCCAGTCGGCGACGATCTCGAGCGCGGGCTCGTTGACCATGACGTTGACGCCCTCGGTTGGGTTTCGCGTCGAGCTCGACGCCGCTGGGAAGTCGCTCGTGAACACGGATATCAGAGCATCTTTTGGGGCCTCCCTGACGGCTAGAGTCGAGGCCAGCACTCTGCAATGTGCACGATATGGCTTGAGTGGGCACATCGATGTCCAAGTCGCCTTGCCCAAGTCCAGCTGGGAAGGGACCGACGTCAACACCATCGTTTCCAGCGAGTACCCAATCAGGGAGCCCAGCTGCATACCCTGGGCTGGTTCGGAATCCGACGAGTCGAAAACCAAGAGGGGCGGGCCGTTGGAGGCCCGGGTCGATGTACCGGTACTAAACGCACTGTTTCCCGACATCAACGCTCGCAGTATTGCGTGCTCGCGCGACATCACGTCGGCTTCAACTGGCTGTGCTCCCATTCTTCTCGACAATTCAGACATCTACGGTGCAGACTCGGTAGATCAAGGAGTTGTTCCCAACTACAAGAGAGACACTCTGGCTGGAACTTCAAGCTGGCTTGACGCGCCGGACCATGCGCCAGAGAAGGACCCTAGGGGGGTTATTCGAGCGCAGCACAAAGCAACCCTTCTATATCTGTGTAGAAGACGGCCATACAAGTACAATAGCTTTCACTTCGTTCAACTACCCCTCAGGTCCTGATTTTATCAATGGCAGAGCCCAATTTCCTCGACCCACCGCCTACACCCGTTCTGACGACTGCGACACATACGGAATCTTTATTGAGAACAACCCTCAGGTGGGCACGCAGGATTTTGGGTGGGTTTCCGAGCACATCTTGGAGTGGCAGCTACTGCAGGACTTCTGGTTGGAGATGGAAAGTGATTTCGAAGGTCTTCTGTACCCAAACCCTCTGTCGACCTCTCGGATACAGGCCATCCAAAATAGTCCGTCTAAAAGTCTATGGATCAAGCCTACGATCAACTGGTGCAAGTATATGGATTTCTGGTGGAGTCAAAAGATGTACACCATGGATGGCGTCTCTGCACGGCCAGTAGATCTCTCAGCTTCAGTTATTATTCCCGGATCGAACACCTACGGACCTGAGCTGCGGCTGCTCGATGCCGAGACCAATGGTTTCAAGGAAAGACTTCTCGGGAACTCCCAGCTGCGGGTGGAGAGGAAGATGTACGACGATGTCATTACGGATCCGGACCATGCCATCAACGTCTGTCGCGCCGTCATGAACACGGTCGCATACATGAAGATCACGGACGTTTCCGATATATTCTATCAGGGAGCCCTGCGGGTGGCGACTCGGTTGGATGATATTGAAACGATGCTGGCTCAGTTACCTCTCGATCCGAGCTACAATGGTCTGCAGTACGTGCCATTCGGTTTCGGCACGAAATTCAGAAATTTCATGTATAAGCAGCAGTCCATGGCCTGGGCAAAAGCACAATTGTTCTTGAACAAATACATCCCCGAGCTCGAACAGATCCATCTCGGCGCCCAGAATGCGCAGCAGCCTCAAGGAGGTGTGCAGACCAACGATCAACTGGTGTCTCGCATCGGATTGTTGCTCGCCGAAAGAGACAAGTTTATGGCAGATGGATGGGATAATCCCATTCCGGCATCTTGGGCGTAGATGAATAGGGCCGCAGGCGGACATGCCAAGCAACCCAAGACTGAGGTGAATGCTTATATGATATCCGTAGATTCATAGAAGAAAGATCAGCTTCCATTATCACACCGTCTTGTTATTCCAGACTTGCATCATAGTCTATCTATAGTATACTATAAGACTAGAAAATAAACACCACAGTAACGCCACAATATAGAAATGATTGGCTGTGAGTAAATTGCCAATCGGGTTATACCGGCGTACGCGTAGTAGCCGACCTAGCCGACCTCGACTCTAGCGATTGATTCCGACAGTACTGTACACAGTACTGTAGGATGCGGTGCCCGCTTGGTTCAAACGGGACTTTCGCCAGCCGCTCACTCATAACGGCTGCTGGCGTACTACTTCGTTCGGTACGTAGACGGTAGGGGTTCAAGGCATGAATGTGTGGGTTGGCCCCACGGAGCGTATGTATGTACTACCCTGGGTACGGAGTACATTATTCGTACTTCCAGCCCTTTCGCATCAGAACACGAATAGGTAGTTAATGCTATCTTCTGATACTATTAGCCTGAAGAATTGCTGCCACACCTTGTTACGTGAGGAACACTGGAGTCCAAACTGGATTAGACCAGCATTTGCACGAAGTACGAGGTTCGCACCACAAAATTTTGGGTATTATAGATACCTTCGCCCATATCGTTGTACCGTATTCTCCGTAACTGGCACGGTTCTCACAGCAAAAGACACTCCGTATTTCGAGCGGGGGCGTCCAATGGGTTGGTTCCATTACTACGGAGTAGTCACGTACTCTGTACGGATACTTTGACCAAGTACCCAGCCCAGTCCCCAGTGTAGCCTAAAAGTAACCTGCCAATCCGTACAAACCTCCACCGACCTCTTCCTTTTTCCACTTTCTTTCACTTCACGAAACAATCCAACTACCTTTCCAACTACCCTACCAATCCTTCACAGAATTGTTCCCTGTTGGTTCATCTCCCAGTCGGGTTACCACAGGCAACACGATGAATCGACTTCCAGCAGAACTCAAGCGGCAAGTCTTGCAGCTGATCAGCGTGTCGCCGGACATGGCCGCTGTGTGTGCCGCAGTGTCGCGAGAATGGCAAGCTCATATCGAGCCCACCACATTTGCCTCGCTGCACCTGAACCAAGATCGTGTTGCGCGTGCAATAGCCGAGGATATTGTTACACCTAGAAGACAATCCTATGTTCGGCGTGTTCACATGACCGTGGTACTGCCCGAGTATGTCTACAATGTCCATCCTCCGCTTCTACCGTCGCTCTATGAGACTAATTGCTGCCTAGGTACGACAACGCCTGGAGCACTGAGACAGAGCAAGAGGAGCAGCTCAACAACGAAACCTTTACTAAGGCGACAGCTGATCTCATGGGACTTCTGCACACATGGTCCTTGCCTGAGATTCTTGTTGATGGCCGGAATGGTATCGAACTGAGTCTAAGTGCTGCTTCTCTATCTGAATTACACATTCAAGAGCGCTGGGAACAGAGACACGTTGACCAATTGATCGACTATCGGCGGATACCGAATCTGAGGGAGATCAAGGCGAGGTGCGTTTGCTCGTTCGTCAACCTCGTACCAGAGGACACACATCGTCAAATCCCATTGATACCTATCATTACGAAGTTCACCCAGAAAAAGCCCGGGGACCACGAGCGCCGACTAGTCCCCAAGACTCTATGTCAGATCTCTAGCCGGTTTCCTAACCTACATACTATCGACTGGGATTTGGAAGATGGTACGCACCTACACTATATCGACTGGGATGAGGAAGATGATGGGCCCGACCGCGCATTTCGATTGCAGCTGCGCCAAGACTTCGCTGCGGGACTATCCGCGATACCAGAGTCTGTCCGGGAATTCAAACTCGCCTATCGCGCCAGAAAAAGCAACTGGATCGACAAACATGAAGATTATTTTACTCCTACTTGTCAGGAAGGATCTCCGGACTCTCTCAGCGTGGCGCTACGCAAACTTTCGTATCAATTAGAGTCGATCAGCCTCGAAGAGCATTTCCCTATCGGCAGTGAGTTCTTATGGCACCAAGAGGTAGTCGACCAGGACTGGCCACGCCTTCGTACAATCCATCTGGAGCTCGACGTTCAATCTCCTCAGGGAGTTTACCTCTTCGATGTCGATACTGAAATGAGCCCATTTGAGTATAGGACAGCACCGGTATCTGAGGAAATCAACAAGTACTGCCTCGCTGCCGCACGCGCTGTAGTGCGTATGCCAAATCTAACCCTCCTTGTCGTTACCTGGCAGACAGATGAGGTATCGACTTTGTTTGGCTATAAATTCAAGTCTAAGGGTATGACCGAGTTTTGGGCCGAAAGCTCGCCAGCAATGGTTATTACCAAGAAGGTACAAGAGGCATGGTGGTTAACAGCTCAGGCAATCCTCCGTAAGGGGGATGAATTTCACTTCGAAGTCGTTGATACCGGTGAGAGGGTGACAATGTATAGCAGGGGTGACAACGTTTGGAAGCCACCTTCGTCTAAAAAAACCATCGACTGGACCCGAGTTGTTTGAACTTGCAGCATCTCGAGGCTGGTGAGCTGCCTCCAGCTTGGACGGGTCCGTACCTCCTCCTCCCCTGGGACGCATGACGCCGATTGGACGACAGTCGAAGGTTTTTCATCTTTCCTCGCATGCATACAATCACAACTACCGGCAAAAGTGTTGTGTCAATATGGCACGCCATACCTACACGCACAAGCTACCGAGGGATATGAAGAAGAGGACGCTTTTGTTTGTTTCTATCCTGGTGCTATCAGGCAGCCTATACTTGTCCCGAGCTGATAGGAATGCGGGAGATCGGGGGATGTTTCGCTAGCTGTGCTTATACTCACTCTGCATGACGGAGAGGATTGTGAACTTGGCTACTACGATATCATGGGATGTTACTTTTTCAATCATCAACGCCCTCTTGCATCAAAGATAACGTGACGGGACTCTTGGCAGCACTTGACGTTGCGAAACAATGCACAAGGTGACTAGTAGTTGTATAGATGCGTCAGCGTCGAGCTAACTGGGTGGCCAGGCAACAAAGTGTCCAATCGAGAAGAAAAACCCAAGCCGGCAAAGTAAACAAATAAGATAACAATATGAAACCAGAGAGTCTTGTATGCGCAAATATATCCCTCCTTTTTCTCGGAAACCCATATACCCCTAGCAGCCGTCTTTGTGTAAGCCCACATCGCGAGACAGTTCTTAGATCCCCCGCACAGGAAAAAGAAATCGAACTGCTTCTCGACTTCCGACAGATCAACTTCCCGATAGAAGCAAAATAGGTGGGGGTTGTCTCGGCTCGACATTTCTATTGTACTCGGGTAAAGAGTCTTAGAATGACCCAAGCCTTATTGTGTATGTCGAACTATTCTATATGTCGAACGAGGTCGTCAAGACTCGGCTTGATCCTTCACATACACAAAATCCGTTCGGCCAATTTTGTAACCAGATGTACCATTGTTTTCTCGGCATATTTCGTATGTTTCTAGGATACCAGCACATCAGCTTTCGTCACCCAACACCTGTGAAACTTCGAGGAGGCACGGGGTTAGGGGATACTCACTTCGAGGAACTTTCCGTAGCCCCGGAAATTCCTGGCTGTCATTTGGCCGTCTCCTATCTCCAACTCCATAGCGAATATCGTTGCCGGTCACGCTCGTCTCCTGTTGCTGTTTGGGACGTCGGTACAAGGTGAAGATGATCCCAACAAGAAGGATACAGATGTTGCCAAGGAACACAGTACTCATGAGAAACATGTTGGACATCGAACGAAGATAAGCCACTGGGTCAAAGGTCTTTTCAACAACGTGCTCTATGTTCCCCGTGTGAAAGGAGTTGAGTTGGTACATGGCACCGGAGTTGTGACTCGCAATGACAGACGTGACTACTGCCGAGCGAGACAGAAGACGGAGCAGAAATTTGCTACCCGGACGGTTATATAAATTGTCAGATGATTACAATACCTTGACAGTGCATTGATAGAAAAAGAAGAAAAAAACCACGGGCAAATTGCAGCCTGTGAGTCACGCCCGCTGTCATGGAAGGCGTGATAGGATAACGCTCTGTTGCTTTTTGATGTAACGGCAGGGCCAAAAGGTGTGGCATGGCATGCCAAGTCGCATGGATGAATAAAGTAAGCGAGAGAAGCCTACAGAAAGAACACAAGATTTGGAGAAGACGCAGTACAGCTGGGCGCTTTCACGACTCGTGTTTCGGGGGGTTCATCATATGCGGTTAGCAACATCAAAGACGGACGAATTCCAAGGTTGTTCAGAGAGAAATTTCGTTCCATATACGGCCAGGACACAAGAAAGATTTTGGCGAACATATGGCGAACATATTACTGTGTCATTTAATCGTATCAACAAGGCTTCAGTAAATGACAACACCAAAGCAGACACATGCATGAGCTGATAACTGGGGTATGTTTCAATTATTGGCGAGCCAAATTAGGACTCGCGTTTTGTGAGAAACTGACCATTCAGATCATCCCCACGAAAAACTCGTCACTTATTCCATGGCCACCCTAGTTTTTACACTTACCCCTTGCACACCGGTCCGCCGTGGTCTGATACATATTGTATAGAAGCAGGGTTGTGTTCGGTCATTCCGAGTCCCCTTTCACTCTCACTCCTTTTCGGTCCCCCCCCTTTCAGTCGTCCTCCTACCTCCTCCTGTCTCTTACCCCTTTCCAGTTTCCCACCTTTGCCTATTCTCGGGCGTTTGGCAAGTATCACACACGCGTTGCCATGGCTCCACGATCCGACCACAAGAAGCCTGTGGCCAGTCTACCAAAGGTCACTCAGATTCGTCAGGAACTCAACTACGGCGATGATGCATTGCTGCGCCATCAGGCCTTCCTCAGCGACACCCGCAGTTACAGGTGGAAATTCCTGACCGGTAGCGGCATCGCCGGCTACGATCTTCACATTTGGAAGGACCGTGAACACCAGAAGGGCCTCGCCGAGATGACTGACGCATTCCTGGATCGAGATAAACACGGCGCTCTCTATTGGCCAGATGACCCTGCCATGCCGAACTGGAATACAATGCATTACTCCAAAGACCATCTACGGTATTTCGAAGCCTGCCCCTGGTCCAAGAAACGGCTTCATCGTAGTAGCTCGACCGCTGACATGAAACAGGATTAAGAAGCTTGTTAAACTGCTCTTCTTTCGGATCAATGACCAGTGGGCCAAGAACAAAAAGTACAAAGGAAAGAATAAAGAGGAAGCCACGGGTCAGCCATCTGCCAGTCGCGAGGAGGCAGACGGGGGAGGAGCCTGTTGAACTCGACGAGTCAGTTACAGATACCAGCCCAGTGTACGCTTCTCGTGAACAAACGCATAGCTGTTGGATCCCGTCTGCTAAATTGTCGCCTAGGTCTCCTTATCCGTTTGCCAATGGACCTGACGCCTTTGGTAGCAGCGATCAGACTGGGGCTATTGGACAGAAGGAACAGCATGATATCCCTCTGCCGGGGGTAGAAGATCCGTACGCGGTGCCGAGAAGTCCACGGTACATGGGAACACCCGTAAGTCCACACCACAAGCTCCGACTGTCTCTTCCACCGGGCTTTCCCGCGTGTGTTTTTTGCTGTGCTTTGTCTCACACACCTCTCGTTAGGAGGCCAGCCAGCCTCGCGGGGCGAAGCGGTCTGCGGAAGACTTGCCCGAAACACCCCGTCGCGGTCGGAAGAAGAAGGCAAAGTCGGAACAAGAACCCACAGAGAGCCTTGCCAATGCGGGTAAGCGGCCGCTACGACAGACCAAGCCGGTGCTGAACTCCCCATACGTACTCGGCGATGAGTACGACGCGTCCATGGACCAAGTAGACAACGAAAATTTCGGAAAGATTCAGCGAGACCAGCCCCAGCCCCAGCCCCAGCCCCAGCACCAGGATGTGTCGTCGAGCGCGGGTGAAAGCCCACAAAAGACGAAAATGTTCGTCTTCAAAAACTACCAGATTCCCCGCGCAGTCACGGTCAGCGAGTCGCCGGTCTCGCCGTGGCAAGTACAGCCGTCGCAGGTGCGGTCGTTGGACCCCGAACGAGGCTCCCAGGCCGCGAACGGTGCACGCGTCAACTCCTCAACGCCAGCAGCTGCCCCTACTGCGGCCCCTCCTACCGCCCCTGAGCCTGCCGCAGGAGCCGGTTCCTCGGGCGCGGAGGCATCCAGGCCACCGGCGCCGCTGCCGCATCATCCAGCCGTGCCAGCCATCCCAGCCATCCCAGCCTATAGCAAGGCCAAGATGCCAGCCGTACCAGCCGTGCTGGCCCACAACAAGGCCAAGGTTGAGTTCGTCTACCGTGTAGTCTCTTCCCGCAGTCCTGTATTTGCAGCTCGAAGGTGGGTGCCCAGCAAGACACTTGACAAGCTATCTCTCTCCGAGTTCATCCAAGAGCTGCCGCCGCCGCCGCCGCAGCAGCAGCAGAATCAGGGTCAGCCCGGTCCCTTGATGAGGCTCATCTTTCAAGTGAAGGGGCACGGGTTATCCCTCGATGACGACATTTCGCATGATGATGAGAATGGGTTTGCGGACTTTGTCAAGTTTATGAAGCAATCCATCCGAGACCAGCGGGCAGCCGGGTCGCAGAAGGGAAAGGAGACATCTTCAGAGGCAAGAAGATTGCTGTTCACGATGGAAATCGAGACTGTGCGACAAGGGTCCTTGACTGATGGAGAAGGCAATGGGAATGGCGATGGCGATGACAACTGCGACGAGGATTCTGATGTGGAATTTATCTAGGAAGACGAAATACAAGCTCATGCGGGCGTTTGCGATGGTACAATAGTAAGAATGATGAGTAATTTCACTGGTAAAACCACATAAATACCTTGCATACATAATGTAGACGTGATATTACAACCATGCTGTGTTCGGAGTAGTAGAGAAGAAGAATCTCGTTACAGATGGAGCTCGATTGGTAGGGAGAAAAGCCAATTCGCTTAGCCGTCGTTTTAGCAACGAACCCTGCACAACCCTCCTCTACCCAGCCTATAAAGTTCTTCACGTTCATCCAGTCTATGACGTGTCAGATCTGATTGACAGATCTATAACTAAGCGGCCCATATAAGCATTTGGTGCGATTAGTCTAGTTGACTTATAAATCCATGTGGAATAGGTTTATAATCATGTACGAATATTTTGGGGTCCATTTCTGGACGGAGCTTTTGATCCCTTGGGAACAATCTCAAGCCACACTCGACCTCTTTGCCACATAGTTACACTCGGTAACTACACAGTACTGTCTTTTCGGTGACAAGGACTTCTGTCGTGTCCCACCCGGAGCATAACGTCCTTCCCACGTCACAACTACGTAACTATGTAACCCGCAGATCGAGTACTCAGTACACAGTCGTTAACATATCCGTAGGCAGATAGATCTACATAGCACTTCGTAGGCTTGCCAGGTGTAAAACTTTGTCCGGTGCATCACATCAAGAGCTCGGGATGGGCATCATAGGGGCAACGACAATGGCAACTACTAACATCGAGTGTATAAGTTATCGAATATCTTGTCAAGTCGTCATTTATTCATTGCCTGCCGAACGCCTCCGGTTCTCCGTTCGAGGTGACATGTCCGCGACACTTCAACGGGAGATGCCTAAGATTTGCCGCGAAAGCTTTGCTCGGACTCGGCAATCTCGCCGTGAGATAGTCAGTGTCTGTCTGCTCATCGCCATCACCCGCACGTGGCGGATCGTCGCCGCATTTCTTGATTGCCGCTTATGGCCTTGGAACGGCAAAGGACCCAGTCTTACCCACCAACACTACGCCGGATGTGGCTGTATTCGCATAGCGGGCTCCACCATGACGGGTACATAGTCATGATCGCATCGAGCCGCATGCCTGCAAGCTGCACCTATTTTTCATACCTTGTACGAAGTAGACGTAACTTGGACGCTAACGAGCACTTTTGGGTGTGATTCTCCCCACTTATGCATATACTCAATGACAGTGGCATCCTGTACTGTTAGTCTGTAGCTATTCCGGATTGTCGATATGCCCGTCTTGCATGTGCCCGACAACCCGCAGTTGGTGTTGATCTACGGCAATGATGACGCCTGAAGGCCATCGGGGTGATGTCTCTTTACTGGAAACTGGCGAGCACAATCGATGCGCGTTCGGCCGATCGTTGCGTAGGTACACGGGACATCTTGTCCGCGAGAGGCTGTCTGAGAGGTATAAAGCTCCTGACTGCCCCAAGACACACTCGACTTTGGCCACCACCCACCCTTACGCTCGACATTAGTACAAATTTGCAACGAGGTCAGAGAGCATGGCTTTTTCAAAGATCTCCACGGGCGTCAGCATCCTCGCCCTTGCATCTCGCGTCCTTGCCGTCCCGGTCGTGTCAGAGGCTACCACCACGTTTGTTGAGGTGCCTACCTTCACTCCCCCGACCGTACCCGTGACCAACGTCACTTCTCACGGTCCCTTCACCGGCGTCCCCACCACTACCGGTGCTCTATCGACTGACGTCCTCGCCCCGTCCATCGCTCCCCTGCCTCCTCTGCAGTTCAAGCTGGACTATCCCGCCGATGGCGAGCTGCACGCTCCCCAGCCGGCCCCGTACACTCCTGCTGGTGGTGTCGGCACCAATGGCACCGAGCCCGTCTACAGACCCGTGAGCGACTTTGACTACGAGTCACTCGCCCTGGCTCTGTACCAGGAATGGATCGAGCTCGACCTCTTCCACTGGGGACTTGCCACCTTTTCTGTCGAAGAGTTTGAGGCTGCTGGTCTCAACGCCGAGCACCGCTTCCTCATCGAGTTCATGGCTGACCAAGAGGTTGGTCACGCTACCCTGTTGACCAACATCCTCGGTGCCCAAGCCCCCAAGCAGTGCACCTACAACTACCCTGCCAGCAACGTACGCGAGTTCATCGACTTCTGCCAGAAGCTGACTCGCTTCGGTGAGTCTGGCGTGTACGGCTTCCTGCCCCATCTCGACTCCCGCGAGAGTGCCCAACTCCTGCTGCAGTCCATCAGCACCGAGGCGCGCCAGCAGATGATCTTTCGCCAGTTTGAGGGACTCTTCCCCATGCCCGTGTGGTTCGAGGTGGGCATCCCCCAGTCGTGGGCCTGGACTCTGCTCGCTCCCTACGTCTCGTCCTGCCCCGAGAACCAGACCCGCTTGATCTGGCAAAACTACCCTTCGCTCAACATTGTCAACCAGCCCAACCCCTTCCGTATCGATGGCTCTGACGTTTCCGGCGAGACCACCGGCGGGTACACCAACACCGCTTCCACGGCTGACGTCGCTCCCGAGTCCGACTGCCT
Source organism: Arthrinium puccinioides (assembly GCA_022414665.1). Classification (NCBI taxonomy): domain Eukaryota; kingdom Fungi; phylum Ascomycota; class Sordariomycetes; order Amphisphaeriales; family Apiosporaceae; genus Arthrinium; species Arthrinium puccinioides. The sequence continues at coordinate 1,792,261 of JAIUNF010000004.1, forward strand.
CAACTCGGACGTTGTCGGCGAGAACTGCTCCCCTTCCGTTACCCATAACCGCACCAGCCCGCTTTCCTATCCCGGCCGCCAGGTCTTCCTGACCTGGGACGAGCCCGGCCAGGCCATCGGCCCCAACAACAGCTATGTGACCAGCACCACCGCGCCCAACCCCGTATACGCCGCCTGGGTCAGCCAGCTCAACGTCACCTACACCCCGCTCGAGGGTATCGACGGCACCTCGGCCTACACCTTCCAGCCAGACATGAGCACCTTTGCGGGTGACCCCGCCGTCAACGGCACCATCTTCCTGGTCCTCACCGATCTTGACCTCTACGTGACCCCCCACAACCTGTCCATGCTCAACCCTCACGTTGCCGCGGTTGGTATGTACCAGTCTGGCTAGACTGACGAGCTGTTTTCTTCTCGAGACGATTTGAAAACCTCGTCATGGGCCGATTAGGCATGGGTCAAGGAGTATGTTTGTTATGACGTTGGTCACGATACTGGATTATGATTCCACACGTGTCACGACAACAAATTTAAATATTTAATTAATACACAATCAAAATTGTACACTTATTATCCTCATCTTCGAATTTCACTCACGTCGTAACGCTGGCATTTCCTACAGCTTGAGGCGTCTTGCATTCTTACCCAAACCTCTTGCCTACTCAAGGAGGTCAGGGTCCCACTAGTGGCATTGTCATTTTTGGTAACTCGCTTTACACTTACAGGCTGTGCAGTTTTGATTCCAGTCAGCAAATAACACTGCTCAAGGACATTGTCTCTACGCACCATGTTATTTAAAATTGGCAGCCTCGAGTGTCCCCTCACGTCCTGACTTTCTCGCGAGGATAGGCGTAAATCTGTGAGTATAGGTCCTGACCAACAGAAAATTTACTCGGACATTCGTCTCTACCTAATGCACGTGTACGGCAGAAAAGCCGAGCAGCCTGAATGCGCATGGCTCAAGGCCGCATTGAAACCGGGGTAAGTATTGAACCATACATACCCCCCCGTATGGGAACTTCATTCGCCCTTCAACAGAAGAGTGTTGCAGCCCCCCCCTTTTCTCGTTCAACTCTGTACCTACCCCTTTATTTTCATAGCTCGCCATGTCGATGCCAAGGTCCGAGGGACCTCCAACAGTTAGCTCTCTTTGCATCGACCCCGTCTCCGCGAACCCAGACGCAGTTGTCTTTGTTGTCCTGAGCTAGTAAGCCGCGGTACACACGGCGGCCATTAACCCGTGGGCCTCCAGCCAGACTCACTCCTCCCTGCCAGGCCAGGCTGCCTTGTAGCCCCTATAGTCTCGTCCTTGTAACCGAATACTTTTGATCTCGTATTTCGCTTCCCGGAAATACCATACGCTTAAAAGCCGTCCACGTCGATCGGATAGAGCTCATCCCTACCATCTCGAGGAGGTATTCAGAAACGACATTAAAAGGGAGGGGGAGCGCCTGGAATAAAAACCCGATCACGTCAGCCAGCTTGGGCGTGATGGGTATGCATCAGTCAGAGCGGGAAAAAGGGGCCGGGGGGTGTCTTTGCTGACTTGACTGCTCTCGAGCAACCAACCGCCAAGTCGTACGGTAGTTAGCACGAAGCAACCAGCTCGACCCGGCAAACTCGTCTGAAAAATCAGCGACCACGGCCCCCAATCGGACCGGCCCGCCTGTGCATATCATGATCACTACCCCTTTAGCCTGCGTTGCGTTAGAACTTTAATACTATACAACAATACCTCGTGTGGAGGCTTTATGAGCCCTAGGCTCCGGCTATACCTAGCACGCCCTAAAACCAGTACGGTATAGAAGAATATAAGCGATTAGCTCAGCGTGGAGAGAGAGAGAGCTTGATCCAGGCTACACTACCCTTGCTAAATAGTGCTACCGCCGACGCATGCATCGGGGTATGTGAATTTAATCTTCATTCTGCTTTATTTACCCGACTTGGATATATGACCAATGAGTGATCAGCTCTAAAGATTGCCTGCTGCTGTGCTACAACGCGCTTTCCAGCTTGTGTAACTTATAGAGAAGCGGACGGCATCTCGAATTCTCTACAAGCTATGATCGTATGTGCCTAGATGACGCATTTGGCATCACTATTGTATTGCAAGCCTGTGAGGGCAAACATCGTGTACATTGTACTCGCCTCACTCATGGAGCTGGCAAGGTAGAAATGTCAGCATCAGCCATTTGGTTTCGAGTATCACAATCTTTTCACTGTTTCTCATCTCGAGTTTGATGCAAGAACAAACATTCTTGATTCTGTCTATACAGACGTGCGCACACTGCAAGCATGACATCCCCATCCATCAGACCGGGGTCTGCCATCCAGAGCACAGCTTGCCAATCGGTCGAGTAGCAAATTAAGCCGCGTGGGTATCTAAATTACGGCTCCATCCAGTCTATATCTTGGCCTCGGCGGCATGCTTTGCCGTAGTGACCTATTCGTCACTCTGCCCGGGCAAGGTCAAGGTGAAGGTCGGGCGGGGGGCTTCTCATGCCTAGAGACCCTTGGAGAGGAGGGTCTGGAGGGCGTTGGGGTTGGCACCGACGAGCTCCTCAGCCTTCTCGCCGTCCTTGAACAGGAAGAATGTGGGCATGGCGCGGATGCCGAGCTCTTGACTCAACTCGGGAAGCTCGTCGACGTCGATCTTGGCAAAGAAGATGTCCTTGTACTGTTCCTCGTTGGAGTGCCTGGAATGGAGGGCGATATTGTCAGCGCTGACAGATAGGGATGCGCGCAACGATCCAAGTTTGCAGCAGTGTCGATGATGGTAATGATGCCGATGATGGCGGGGGGGTTACTCACTTGGCCAGGATGGGGGCAATGGCCTTGCAAGGACCGCACCAGGTGGCGAAGCAGTCGAGCATGACGACCTTGTTGTTTTTAACCGCCTCGCGGAACTCCTCGGTACTGTGTGATCTTGTCAGTTCATGTCCATCAGGTCATATCGCGTCGCATTGCGCGAGGTGGGGGGGAAACGGGTCTGGTGCGATAATGATAATTGAGGGGTGTTCACACGTACGTCTGAAGGTTGTGGACAGTCATTTTAGGCGACGTGTAGTGGAAGTTGCGAAGCTGCTGGAAAGGTGATGTGCGAGGTGAAGAAGCAATGTTGCGTCTCAGGGAGTACTGGATTGTTGATCGGAGGAATGAGGTTGATGGTGACATGGAGATGGAGGGGAAACTAGAGCGGCTTTTATTAAATATGGGGAACCGTATCAAGGACAAGAAACGGGAGGATTCGGTGTTTAGGTTTGGCTTATGCAAGGCAAGGCGAAGAGAGATGGGGAGGGAGTGGATGGAATGGAATGATTGGTAAGGCTTCCGTGTCTTTGGTTTGACTCAGCAGACAGGGTAAACCGAGGCTGATAGCTGATCTCTTGTTGGTTACCTATTAGGGAGGATTGGTCATGCGTGAGCCGAGTAAGTGTTCAAAGTAAAGTATGTTCGATGACGCGACCGCCAGTTATCCTGCAGATTTTCCTTAACGATCCCGGACCAACATGCACGTCACATCCGCACCGTCCGCAGTGTGGCTGGCCGATGGAGGGAGGCTTGACAATCCAACCGCATGTGGCTGAATTACTCCCCACTGGTTCTTGTTGCTGACTTGCACAATAACCATGTCTCAATGTACGGAAGCGTTCCTCTCTTATAAGACACGAGTACCCCCCACGACGGGGCACCAAGACCGGCGAACAGGTTGGGTGTCGTTCCAACAACCTTGTCAACTCGTGCCATCGATTGGTATGTGGCGGAACGCCTGGACCTGATACTCGCAAAGGCCAGCCGCCAACCCCCTTGCGTCGTGAACACTGAAGCACGCCTCTCGTGTCTCTCATAGACTCAAACAGTGCTGTTTGCTCGGCCATTCCAACGCCAACAAAGACCCTCAGAGACGCCCACGTGCCCCCGTGTCAGCCGTGACGTTACGCCCACAGATGCCTCAGACACACATGTAACGTCCCCCTTGCAGCCGGCAACGCTTGCCATATAGGCGCATGCGTGTCTCAGGAAGGAACACCGCCTGTCCATCATTGTGGTCTGAGGGGAGCGGTTCTGCATCAACACGAATCGGGGTCCCAGCCAACCATGACAAGCACAAGCAGGAAAGTCGAGACTATTTTTGATGAGTATGCATCTATTCCGTCAAGATAAGAGTTTCTTTTAGGCCGTAGCAGAGAGAGGCCTAGTTATCCTCTTTCCCACAGTAGATACATGAATGCTTGTGCCTCAGCTCACAGACCGCCGGGGTATATTGACGCCGGGGCAGCTCGACACGTTTGAACAAAATTGACAAATGTGGTATCTCCTACAATTACTTTTGGGTCCCTGCTGTCTTGTCCCTCACCATCCAGATACCCGCCATGGGAGGTAACTTTTGTGTTGGGAGTAGCCCAGCCTGTGGATTCCCCCAATTCTCCGGGAAACTCCCCTGGATGGGCAAGGGGTACCACGGGTATCGAATGCTTTTTTTCCGGCGCCGAAAAGACAGTCAGTTATGCCTGTCGGACTCAACCCAGCCAGCTTGGAAGTCGACGTGTGAAGATGTATGGAAAGAATGCCGGTGCACATTTTCCAAGTTTAAAGAACTGAGCCGTGTGCACTGCTGCTACAGTGCCATGGCAGTGCGGGGACTGTGGGTATCCAAGAGCAAGCCTGCTTGCTGCGTCAACGAAAAATGAAGTGAGGGTATCACGGTATATCCGTAGAAGACGGAGATGCCGATGTTGCCATACCGTGTGCTTTGGCATCATCGGCAAGTGAGAAGTCGTGACGTCGTATCATACATGAAGTTGGTGGTTGAAGTGGGATCCTTCCATAAAGGAGGGGAAGCGGAGTGAAGCGAGGACGCGATGTGACAGCGTGTGGCAGCGTGTGGCCTGGAGGAGGAATAGCCACGAGGTTCTGATTGCGGTCGAACGCCAGCAGATGAAGACGAGTAGCAGACGCAGTATTTTCTGATGGTTTTTTCTTCTTTTTTTCTTTCTTTCTTCAACATTTGGGATTTTCAACATAAGGGAATTGGGAAAAGAGTGAACCGAGTTGGTGTTTGGGAATGTGAAAGGAAATGTGGAAAGAGAGTAGTGAGTGACCCATGAATGGGTGCCTCGTTGGAATGTGTGAAATGTTATGCGTAGGTATGGTGTCTGCGTTTACTGTCTTCATCGCTGTGGTCCGTCGTCGTTGTCGACATAGCAAGATCCACATCCTCTTGAATCCCACTATTGAGTGGCTGACTCAATGTTACTCCTCCGTCTGTCGCCAGATGCGCGAGAAGCGATATCAAGCAGCTTTGCGCTACCTGCGCTGAAGTTGCGGATATGGCCCCTGTCAACTTTGATGCTGGTCGCCCTCTGTGGGATGCCGTGGGTTTCGGCATGGGACATGCCCTCTTCGGTTCCCTTTCTGGTTTGAGACTGCTCTTCGTCGTCGTCGTCGTCGTCGTCGTCGTCGTCATCGTCGAATTCAAGGAGGCCTTCTCTACTCCGCACAGTATCGCGTTGGTGCATCATCAGTGATGATTGTTTTACTGTTCCCCATTTGGGAGACTGTGCTCGCTCCTCATCTTCCTCATCGTCGCTGCTGGGCAGGGCGTCGCCTGTGGACCTGCGATGCAACCTATCATCAACGACTGTCTTGAGGAAGTCATCATCCGTTATCGACTGCTGGTCGAGGTGCTCTTCGGAACCGCCCGATGGAGGGTAGTTAACGAGCGAACCCTGTAAATTGGACGACGTGCGCTTGCGAGTCCCCATTCGACCACCAGAGAGCCACGAGCCCTCGGAACCGATCGATGCTATGGACATGGACTGGGGTCCATGATGCATCGTTTCCTCGCCATGATACGACAAAGATGTCGCACGATGCCCGGAAACTGGTGTGTCATAGCGCATAGCAACATCATCGGTAATCGAAGGTAGAGGCTCAACGGATGTAGGTTCCGCTTCAGGCGAAGCGATGCGCGACTCCGGAGGCGACAAGGGCAGTTCCGGCAGATCTTCCCGGAACCGGGACATTGTTCGCTTGGGCACTTTAGAGTTCATCCGTCGAGGTGGCGCATACTTGGACACCTGGATGGCAGTTTGGCTGGCCATCATCGAGTCTCTAGACGTATTCGAAAAGGAGGATGGTCCAGAATCGCGTTTGCTCTTCCCAATCCTCCCCCACCGGAAGATGGATGCCCAGGCTTTTGACGAAGAACCGTCAGATGTCTGCCCAGCGGACTCGGTTCCATCAGAACCGGAGGCAAACCGATTCGATTGCGGCGTTGAAAAGTCTCTGTCGGCTTCCACCCTCTCCTCACCGACCAGAGCTGGTGATTTTGAGCTCCGCTTCTTCGATCGGATAAAGTCCATGACTCTCGGACTCGGCGACCGCGACATTCGACGTTGCGGTTCTGTAGGCAAGACATCATGCTCCATTCCGCGAGCCCTATTCGTCGATTCTGAAGGCATGGGCATGCTTTCAACACGGTGAAAAGTGTCAAAGGGAGTGGAAGCACGCCCAACGCCTTCGGGATTTTCATCGGCGCCTGGCTGATATGGTCGTTTCTCTTGCTTGCTGGACGAATCCTCCAACGACCGCTTCCGAGATGATGTCAAGACTGCCGAAGTGGTATCAATGCACAGTCCGATAGCATCCCGCCCCAACACACCTCTCTCTAGGTTTTGTGGTGGTGGTGAGCCATTCTTCGCGGCTTCCATCTCGGCCGCACGCAGTTTCTCTGCTCTCCTGGCTAACCTCCTCTCGACTCTTTCTCTCTCTCGTAGTGTTTTTTGTTCTCTTCTACGCTTGTCTCTCTCCATCAGCTCGCGTAGGTCTGCAGCGTCCAGATCGTCGGCCAAGTCGTCCACCCTCTTGTGCGCCTTCAAGGTCGCCTCGGGAATAGGCGCTCGTTCGACTAGTCTTCTCCTTTGCGAGCCCGGTCGCGTGGCTCCGCTTGTCGTCGTGAAGCGGCCGTATACCGGATTGGAAGAACATCGCAACGTCGGACGGGGCGACAGAACATCCAACGCCGACACTTTCCAGGAAACCTGCTCCGAGTCAGACGACATGGACGAGTGGACCGAACCAGGCATGGACATGTCAGAATCCGGGTCCCAGCGCGTGGGCAAATCGGTGCCTGTCTGGAAACGTTGACTAATTCGCTTCATCGGTCTGCCCATAGTCCAGCTGTCGGTAACAGAACGGTTCTGTGCCGGACGAATCTGGCTCATAGCCCGTACTTCGGCCTCGCGATCATGATCCTCCTTCCGGCGTTTGCTGGACTTCCAGCGTGGCAGGTGCTGGCCCCTTCGTTTGTTCTGCGAATGATCGTGGTGCAGGGTGGGTGCTCTATTCCGGATATCGGAGGCGATGTTGTCATCGTATTCATGTGTTTGCGACGGCGCCGGACCCTGCTCCCGGTTGCCTTGGGAATTTCCCTCGTCTGTGGTGGGAGCAATCATGGGCATTCGCGGCACTGGTTCGGTTTCTTGACGTGCCCGTGGGACGCGTATCGAATCTCGACGACCCGGCGAAAAGCTGAGCGTACGGCCCTTTCGTGGGGGTTTGTTCGAGTCAACTCGTTGCTGGCGCCGCCTGGTGAATCTGCGGCCTCCTCCAAAAGTGCTGGTCTTGGTAGCAGGCTGTTGAGAACCTGCAGGCTCCGTCATGGCCCTTGGCGGGCCAAAGGGTTCGGCTGATTGTTTTCCATCGGCCTTGGGCCGTTTGCGCGACCCCTTGCGCCGGAATGGCCAGATGGCCATGCTGCCATGCGCCGGATCGACCGTAGACGTGTGGCTCTAGCGATGCAACGTAGTCTGCGTGTAACAAGATTGTATGGTGCCGTATTTGATGTTTGTTGAAGAGGGCGTTGAGTGGATGGACATTGTCGCCATGGGCGCAGTTTGATCGACAGTGGCGTGTGTACGGAGTACAGGTGGATGATATATCGGCAACGGGATATACTATCAGGGGTATATTATTTCTCTCCCTATCCTCCGGGGATCAGTCACGTCCAGCCGTTGAACAGACGAGTGGCCGTTATCAAAGCGGGAATAGTGCACGGCGTCCTGCCGGGACGAAGTTCTGTTTAACAAATCAAACCTCGTGTCTGTGACCGAAGAGATGGGCAAATCAGCCGCGCTGAAGCGCCAAGACGCTGTTGAATGTGTCAGAGGCGACGTACCCTAGGGTAACTGGAGTCTACTCGACATCATGCGGACATTGGAAGCGGACGATTGGTGTTTGTCTGCAGTTGCGGATACGAGTGATGGGAGGAAAACTCGGGCAGGAATGTGGGTTCCAAACACTCGAAAAGGCTGCAATCTGCTTCGAGTTGGGCGGCGAAGAGGGATGGACGGGATGCGATGATGCAAGTAGAAAGCGTTGGTCGAGTGCGGGACGAGTGGGAGTGGGAGTGGGAGTGGGAGAGAGAAGGCTTGCGGCGTGCTGCTTGCTGGTGACGGACGGTGACAGCTCGTCTCTTGCTTGGCACACGTTTAGGAGTCGAGGACGAGAGAGGATGCCTTCTCTCTCTGCTTTTTTGACGTAACTGTTGCCATTGGGCAGGGCAGGGGATCACCATGCATAAGTGGCTACATGAACCCGTCAAAGCAAGCCGTAGCAGGTACGGAGCTGGTGTACTTGGATGTGGACGTTCCTCTCTGGTGCCGCGAAGCTGCCCCTAGTTAGTTACTGCGGTATGCAGCATGTAACTCTACCTTAAGCCACGAGAAGGCTGGGATCACGTCCTGCACGGCCGACAATTCGCTGAGGTACATGATCATGTACCCTGAGTGGGGCCTGATGGGGGAGGGGAGGGGGGAGGGGGGCGGTGGGCGGTGGGCGTTAGTACAACTTCGTACGTACCAACGTCCATCTTCAGGGTCGTCCCCAAAAAGCAAATGTTTGGGTGTGTAATGTCGGTGGGCAGCGATGTTTTACTTCGTACCTTGCAAGCGTGCACATAACACGTGTATTGACGAGCTTTGAGTTGTCAAGATGGTTCCCTGGCATCGTCTCCAATGAGCCAAGCAAGTCAGTCAGTAACGGTGCATTGCAGAAGGTGGTCAATGGCCAGTGTCCGTATGGCCTACACAGTACAGAACACCATGTCGCAAGGATGGAGTACTCCGTAGTAACTAGCCAGTACTCCGTACTAGTTACGTAGACTCTCCCCTAACGGGGCGTTGTTAGGCCGGATTCGTCGTTTGCTCGCTGGAACGGACACGGTGTTGGCAGTCAGCTGACTTTTATTGGGGGACGTTCCATCCGCGATAACCATGCTTTTGGCTGGCAGCCTGTGTCCTCCATTCATCAACTGTATAAAGTAACCAGTTACGGCGTAGTTACTTCGTAACGGTTGCAATCAAACCCCCACTGCGCACGACTCGAGGTTACCGGTAACTACTAACTAGCCATCGATATGGCACAACAGCAGGTTTTCATCGAGATGATGTCAGGCTCGCATGCTCGTCAGGGACACTGTCGGGCCTGTCGGGGTACCTGGACCTCCACGAGGAAGTCAGGGTCGATCTTGAGCCCTAGCGGGTCTCAACCCCTGGGCACAGTCACATCGAGCTATAGAGATGCAGATCGTATTCAGACTCGGTTAGGCTTCTTTTGTCCTTGTAACCAAAGCTCTGTGACGCTGTGCAATTGACGTCGTCCCAGGTCATCTCCGTTGCGTTACTCGCAGCCGTGCTACACAGTAAAGTTTTCTCGTGCGAGGCCTCCAATCGCAGCACGAGGGGGCGGACATTCGGATACCTCCTCCGTATGCTCCGAGGTTACTACCACAGTAGGTGGTGATGCATCCTCGGTTCCTCGTTAGCCAGCAACAAAGTCAGGTTGGCCCGGCTTCTGACTCCTGGACCCCCCCCCGATTTGCCCGATGCGTGAAGGGACACGATCTCCACCTGAGTCTTTTGTCAAACGAGAGATATCATGGGATCGATCGTACTGACTGGGATGACTAGTTATGCCACTTGAGGACAAGGTGCCTGCGTTGTCTCATTTTCCCCATGTCTCGCTTGTCACCGAGCAACCACTGTACGTCTCCTGAGCAATGCCATGTTGACATTGTCCGGTATGTTTCAGACACGGCCTTGAGTAGTCCCAACTAGCAGCGATGGCCGACAAACGCATCCCTTTCTTGGAAATGTTTCCCGCGTAACCAGCATGACTATCCGGCGCCGGCGGCCTACAGAACAAGCCGGCAAGCTGCAGGCTTGATTTCTTTTTGCATTTGACGTGTCGCAAGCAAAACGTGGCGGTCGCTGCTGCGCGCCCCGTCACTTCCCACCAGTAGTATAGTTACATGATATGGTTCTCGCGGCAGCACACTCTGCCTGCACAACGTTTCCCAAATGTGTTTCGCAAGTGTGCGTTCTTGATGTAGGTCGAAGCGAGCACAACATCGTTCTAAGATTGCAACGGGACTCGCGATTCACTGCAGACGGGGAGGTGCTAGTTACCGGTAGAAGTTGCGTTTGCTTTGAGGGTGAGATCGCAGCCGTTCGTTTCTCTCGCAAGCATTGCGCTGGCAGAGGGGAACCGAGGATGCCCGACGAACAGCAGCACTCACACACACACACACACACACACGACCCATCACGCATGATGCGGGGACAGTCATCCTCTGGCGAGAGATAACCTCATTTATCATGTCAGGGTATCTGTACATAACTAGTAGTTTAACCATGAGCTGTTGTGTCTGTCCGACTGACACGTAGTACATGGCATGTGTAACCAATTTGTTGGTCCTATCGTGCTGCAGACGTTAGCACACAGTAACGTGCCCCCACCCTACCTCGCGGCGTTTGTGTGCAAGGCACGGAGTACGTCGATGCAGTGGGCGCGATCACTACGTATTTGCGCTGTCGAGCTTTGGTTGGCTTAAACCCTAGAGTTGCAGATGGATAGCGAATCTCTTTTTGATGCTACCCTACAGACACCACTCAAGCCATCCAAGTGACAACACTGAAGTGATGGCCTTGATTGGTAGTATCCGTAAGACTAAGGACTCCGTAGTATCCTCGGCATCAGAGATTGGAGGCAAGTACCAGTACGTCGACATTGCTCGTGCCCACGTATAGTACATAGCAGGTACCCCTTATGGAGAGGACAAGAATGCCGTTGAGCGAACGACTTAACTAGTGTGGTAGTTACTGTGTACTCCGTAGTTACTCGATGCTTGCAAGCAGATTGCACTTGTTTTTAAAAATGGGGCGTCCCGTGTGTTTCAAAGACGATTCGTGTGCGCCATAGCTCGGCATATGCTTTCTCCAGTCGACCAATGGCCAACAACCCACATCGTGCTTGCTTGTTAGCTAGGATAATCCAAGTGTGAGATACCTTGTAGTCGGCAATGCGACAATTACGATTGTGCTTGAGACGGGTTGTTCGGAGAGCTAATTTACCCCATGTACGGATATGATTGATTGAGTATCTGCAGGACGGGAAGGCCCAGAGCTACCACAGTAGAGCCTTCTAGTTACTCTACTAACACACATCGTAGTACAAGCGGTTCCAGGGGCGTCGCCAAGGATAACGAATGACGTTCTTGTCGCGGGAAGGGCTCTCAAACAGACTGGAATAACTAACAAGCATGTGAAGAAACGAGCTGAACCATTGGCATTCCCCACAGATTACGCATCCTCCGTAAACATCGTCACAAAGCCGATCACCCTTCTCCGAGATCATATCCTGTACAAAAGCAAACGCATAGCCAATTGCGCAGCAGCAATCATGCGTTAGCTTTAGCTTATCTTCCTGCTTTCATTTTCCGTTTCCCGGTAACAGTCCAGTCGACTCACCATTACACACAGCCGTTTTGCTCTTAACTGGCTCAACGCTCTCCATATCGCGCAAGTCAATGGAATCTCAGGGCACAGGGCGACGAGGCCGCGCGTTTTCGTCTTCATCCTACCCACTGCGGCCCCATCCTCCTATTTCAGGGCACGAATTCGGCTTTGACGCAGTCTCAACTACTCTCTCCACTCAGAAGTGAGGATCCCAGACAACGCCTTCCGGCACTTTGGCGTCGGCCAGGGAGAAGACTCGCTCCTTCAGGCCCTCGTGCCTGAACGGCAGCGGTAAGCTGTCGTTTGAATCGGCTTGGTAGTACCTAGTACTCCGTAAATCTTGCGTGCCTCATCCATGCTCTTGTTGCTTGGAGGTGCAGGGTCGGACCGTCCATCTAGATGGAAGAGCGATTTTAGTTGCGCGGCAACGTCCTCGTCTCCGGTCCCGGTATGGATCTTGTCAAGGAGCGTCTGCTATTGCTCGTCGGACTTTGTCTATACCATCTGGTAGTGTGAAACCGCAGTTGCAGTAGGTAATAACGGCTGATGTCGTCTCCAGTGGACCCGCGACATGCCGTCAGGGGGCAAGAAGGCGCTTTTGAGATGCCATATAACGTAGAAAGAGAGACTTAGATAGTTACCATGGTGCTCGTTCCTGGCTGCCGAATTTTATTAGGTGCGGGGGGGTGTAAATTGGTATGTGTGATCGCAAGGTGATGATACACAAGCTAGATAGATCACACGTGGATAGCTATGTACCTTATTTCAGGGTATCAGCGGGAGGAGGTATATCAAGACACCCAGAAGATATCTAATCCGCTGCCAACCCCGAGTAACCAATTTCCTCCCAGATGACAAAAGCTTATTGCGGCGTTGACGGGGACACGGGAATAAGGTTTGCTACGAGTGACTAAAAGCGGGGACTTATGGAGTAACAGAAAGCAGTATGTCATTATCCAGGTCCAGCTATCTAACTAGGTATCACCTGCAAGTAGTGAGACCAGCACGAGGTCTACAGTGAGAGTAGTTTAAGAGTCCACGATGCCTTTATGGCCCGTATGTACGAGTTACTTGAACACCACTCGCTCATCTGATCGTCCGTCGTCTCATTCCAGACCCGACTTCTATATTGAATATGCGTCGGTGATCGTTCTCCTTCCTAATATCTCGCGACGTGACCCAGCACGAATTTGTCAACAGGATGGTCTGGTAGCTCCCGGTACAGTTGCTGCTGGCTGCACATGCTGTGACACCGTCGGGGAAAGCACACACAACTGCGTCGTTTTCGAAAGTGAATAGATGAGCTTGGCATGAGCAGATATCACTGCCTATGCGAGATTGAGATTCAGCCACCCTCTACCATACTGTCCTCGAATAGCAAACTATCTCATCGAATATAACTCAACTGTGGGCGATATTCGCAGCAGCATCAAAGTCAACAGTGTCTAGGCTAGAACTCGAGCTATTTAATTGGCTAGATTTCCGACATTCACATACCCAAGCTTGGACGAGAGCATTTGTGATACGCCAACCACTACTGCACTGCCGATTCCTATCGAGACGTGCAATCCCTTAGCCCCGAAAGTTACGCCAACGCAGCTTTCAACAATCCGTCACTGTAAAGGATGGCACATGGTAGAAAGTGGACACACTTGCGAGGTGATCACAAAGCAATACGGCACCACTCGGGTCAATTCCCTGAACTGGAACCTTGATGCAATGTTTATGTGTCAAAGTAATTTGGGGGTTTATCCATGTCATCTGGTGGTTATATTACGACCATCTAGCTTCAAATCAATACTGATCGATTTACGCATGTCTGATCGGTTTTCAAAACATAACAAACCGTCAAGGCTTCCTATGTCGCACTTGTATCTAAAGTTTAGCTATTATAGTAGCCAACTTACTTTCCTCTTTGATAAGAAAGAACAGACCTTTTGTCTCCGATGACTGTTTTCCTGATCCAACCTCGTCCTGTAGGCAGGGGGGGATGGGTTGTGGATAACAAAAGCTTGTCGACTAGTTAGTTGGTTCTGAACTCAGGCTGTCGCTCGGGGAAAGGAAGTAAGTTGAGTAGTGCTGCAGATCAACGACCAGCGCCGTCTTGGCTGGGCCGACACGGATGTGCGGGTGGATAGGATGTGCCCAGGGAGTCGGGCGTTGAGGGGTAACTTTAATTGCAGCTACTTACCCCTGTATCCACCACATTTTCGTTTACTGTGTAACTACTTCGTATAGTCTAAAGTTTGAGCAACTTGCAGGGATCCCTACTGAGCGTTTGACGTAGTGCATGTTCCGGTCGCTGGGCGTAGGGCTCTAGTAAAGCAAGACCGTTAGTTAACTAGTACCTTGCTGGGAGTGCTCCGTACAAAGTACTCCGTGCTCACTCGTAACCATAACCGTCGTGCTGGTTGTTTTGATCTAATGATTGTGATGCACCTACACATATCGCGGTGGTTCTGGCGGTTTATTTACTAACCCCACCACCAAAACCTTGACAACAACCCAATCATCTGATTATAACATCAAGCCCAACGTCTCATTTGTTATCACGAAAGATCGAATTGGGTACTGCGCGACACTTGCTAGGGTACTTACCGTAGTGCATCGCTTGCTTAGCTGTGCCGTTCATGCGTACCAAGTTCGGGGTCCCTCAGGTCAACTAAGAAGGAAACGGTTACCCCTTATTACGGCGTCCAGCTATCCGTATTAGTGTACCAAACTAAACCACCGCGCCACGTCGGCGGGGCAACGCGCCATAACTAGTGCATGCTGATGAATTCTGTTGGTTAAAAGCTAAGCAGCTCCGGCAGCCCACGCGAGCGGTCGTTCATGCAACAACTTTCCCAAGCGACAAAAGCAACACCCGGAGTGAGCAACGGATAAGAGCGATTATTTCGTCTTCCGCCTTGACTGTCACCAAAATGTCCTTCAACCCGCGAATGTCCATCATACCGGCGTCGCAGACGTCGTCGCGCACAACACGCAAAAAGGAGGAAGAGGCCGATGCGTTCATGCGTCTGCCGGACAAGGAGATTGTCGGATGCATAACAGACATCGGCATCCCCTTTGCCGTGGCCGATCTCCAGAAGCCGAACCCGGTGCAGGTGCAGATGATCTTCGAGTGGTTCGCCGAGCTGCTGGTCAACGCGACGCGCGAGACGGTCGAGCCGGCCATGCGCGCCGCAGCCGACGATGTGTGCGGCGACATGGTCGACATTGTGCCCCCGGACACGCGCAACCTGATGGGGTTCTACGTATCGCTACGCCGACTGCTTCTCGAGTGCGGCATCACCGACTTTAGCTTCACGGACCTGTACAAGCCGACGCACGATCGCCTGGTTAAGATCTTCAGCTATCTCATCAACTTTGTGCGTTTCCGTGAGTCACAGACCAACGTCATCGACGAGCACTTCAACAAGGCCGAGACCACAAAGGCCCGCATCGAGACACTATACGAGACGAACCAGGACGCCGAGAACCGCCTGGACGAGATGCGCCGCAACCGCAAAGCCATGGAGGCCCAGGTGCGAGAGAAGACGGCCCGCAACGAGGAGCTGAAGAAGAACCTGTTGGAGCTCCGACGGAATCAGGAGAGGGTGGCCGCGCGGCTGGAGGAGGCCAAGACGAAGAAGGGCGAGCTCGCCCAGAGACTCGAGCAGAAGACGGCCGAGAAGATACACATGAAGCAGGAGAGTGCCAAGCTGCGACCCTACACCTTGCAAAGCCCGACCGCGCTGCAGCAGACCCTCACCGACCTCAACAACACACTCAACTCGGACAAGGCGCACATTGACGCGCTAGACCGGAGAGCGCGCGCGTTGCAAACATCGACCGACTCCTTCACCGTCGTCTCGGCCGACGTGGCTTCATGCATCAAGCTGCTTGACGAGATCTCCACCGAGCTCGTCAGAGAGGAAGAAGAGAGCGCGCGTAACGCGAAGCAGCGAGACGCTCTCTCGGAGCGGGGTAACAACGCCAGAGAGGTCGAGCGGACCGAGGCCCTTCTGCAGAGACAGCTGGGCAAGTGGAATGAGCGGACGGAGAAGCTGCGCGATCAGAGCAGAGAGAAGGCTCAAGAGGCCAAAGAGAAGATGGAGGAGTTGAGAGCCTTGCACAAGAAGTTGAGTGAAGAGCGATCCGCTAAAGGCACTGAGATCGAAAGACGTCGTGTCCGTATAGAGCAGACCGAGAAGAAGGTAAGCCATTACATCGCCCCAGCCTCGTTCAAATGTACTAATGGCACTCGCAGATGCTGGATCTCAAAGAGAACATCGAGAGAGAGGTGCACAATGCCTACGACGAGTATCTCAAGATGGAATCGCACGTCAAGCTGTACATCACGGAGATGGACCAGGCCACACAGTAGTCCGCTTTGTTTTTCTTGGAGTGGGGAGGGGATTGTGTCCTTTGATGACTGATGAAATGATACCACGGCAGGCGTTGACGGTGTTGGGTAATGATAACTATTGTATACGAGAAACTTACACTCGAGTTATCTGGATTCGCACATGGTGAAGGCCTCGTGTCGTTGATAATATGTTCACCGTGTTTGGTCGGCATACGGCTCTGCTGGTTTCTCACTCTCGCCGTCGCCGTCGCCGTCGTCGTCGCCGTCGTCGTCGTCCCAATCACCCCTTTGGAAACGGAACCACCGACTCATCACCCTCCCAACTTCGACGGTTCTTCCCGACCAACCTCGGTCCTCGGAATCCAAGCCCAATCTCCTCACACCACCGCTCAAGATAGGAAGCTTTTCCCTCAAGAGCCTGTTCAGACCATGGACGGTGTTCCCGCCGACAGCACCAGGGTTACAAGGCTCAGTGATGACAGTCTGCCACCCAAGGCGGTGACCCGTCTCGACAACTGTGGCGGCTGTGCTCACAAGGCCCTGCGCACTCCATTCGCTTGTATCACGATGCATCTCTATCATACCATAGATCACCAGATGGGGTGGCCCCCAAGCAGCTGAGAGGGGTTGAAAGGCGGCGGGCGGTGGCGGGACCTTGGAGTCCTCTGGTGAGAAGACGGAGAGATAGGCGCGGAGATGGGTTACGGTAGGGGCGAAGAGGACCCTGATATGGTGTGCGATGGCAACCTGGTGGAGAGGAGCTGACTGCAGCAGATGAGTTTGCGCCTGTGGGAAATCTGGCGGTTTGCTCGTCTGCTGGCCGCGGTCTAAACGGACTGGATTGTCCTGTCCGTTATCCGGAGGCTCTTTCTCTTTCTCTTGCTCTCGCGCAGGCACTCGCAGTGTGATTTGGTGGTGCATGTCGCTCGCGAGAGACGTGAGAAACTCGGCGCGCGGAGAGCAGATTATGAGAGTTGTGGGATACACATGGTGGTTCAAGATGTACGTAAGCAGCTCCGAAGGTAGAGCTGGTGAGAGGACCAGTGGTTTGGGAGAAGACATGATGTCCGATTGTGACTTCACAATGGTGAGAACGAGATGCACTGCACAAGAAGGGTGTTTGTCATGCGACGAACCTGCGGGACGAACGCCGAATGAAGGCTGATTGATGTGACTTGAGGGGGAAAGCCAGAATTGCGGCGGTCCTAGCGGTTACGGGTGACTTGCTCCACTCCAGTGCACTCCAGTGGGATAGATCACTCAGTGGAATGAACACCACAGTAATGGTGTCCTAATGGCTGCTCCAGCGGGACAATTAATCAGTGCGGTAACCGGTCGATTGCGGTTATTCTGGCGGTGGTCTCTTTAGTTGACTTGGCAAGGTTGGGCTAGACGAGAACCCCATGGCCAGCCCCACTAACTTGACAAGTTCCCGTCGACAGCGCCCGTTTGCCATTTGCCGTTTGCCATTTGGCACCTTACCCCCCTGGACCCCCCCGCCAAAGCGACGTCACATACTTAGCCAGATTGTATACTTTGACCTTCTCACCCTAAGGCACACGATCATAACAGCTCGTGGGCTGTCGGTGCATAGTCGCCGGACATGGAGTCGATCTCGCGTATCTCGACGCTCATAGAGAACGGTCCGCGTCATCCTCTTGCCTTCTGCTGCCACCGTCACTGACACCGCCTCCCAGCCCGCGATCTCACCCTCGATGCTGCTCAAGCTGCACGCAGCTCGCGTGCCACGTCCGTCAAGAACCTCCCTACGGCGCACATCAAGAAGCTCGTCGACAGCCGCAATGAGCGCGAGGTGCTCGACGGCCTGCGCCGCGTCATTGCCATGATGTACCGCCCGCAGCAGCGCACCCTACCCTTCTTCTCGTCGGTGGTCAAGAACGTCGCGAGCCCCAACCTCGAGATCAAGAAGCTCGTCTACATCTACCTGATCCACCATGCCGAACAGGAGCCCGACCTCGCCCTGCTGTCCATCAACACCATCCAGAAGTCGCTGTCCGACACAAATCCCCATGTGCGCGCCCTCGCCCTGCGCACCATGTCGGGCATCCGCGTCCCCGTCATCTCGCAGATCGTGTCGCTGGCTATCAAGAAGGGCGCCGGCGACATGAGCCCCTATGTCCGCAAGGCAGCCGCGCTGGCCATACCCAAGTGCTACCGCTTGGAGCCCACCACTCTGCCCCAGCTCCTGGAGTACCTCTCTGTGCTGCTCGGCGACAAGCAGTACTTCGTCGCCGGTGCGGCCGTATCTGCCTTCCTGGACATCTGCCCGGAGCGGATGGATCTGATACACAAGCACTACAGGAGCCTGGTCAAGAAGGTGGTCGATATGGACGAGTGGAGCCAGCTGGCTACGCTTCGACTGATGACTGTCTACGCTCGCAGGTGCTTCCCGAGACGGACACGGAGCGCCAAAGCCAGGGACAAGTCTGCCGACCTACAGGACTTTTACGGCGAGGGCCCGAAAGACTCGCCAGATGACGGAGTCGAGCAGGTCGTGGTCCTAGATCCGGATCTTGTGCTACTCTTAAACAGTATCAAACCGTTACTGCAGAGCCGAAACTCGGGTGTTGTGGTTGCAGTAGCCCGCTGCTATGCAAGCATTGGCACACCCGAATACGCCAGATTGGCTGTTGGGCCCCTGGTAGCCCTCTTGCGGTCGGCCCAGGACATCGAGTTGGTGGCACTGTACAACATCGTCTCCGTCTGCCTTGTCCACCCGGCCTCTTTCGTCAAATATGCCTCACACTTCCTCGTTCGGGCAACGGATACTGCCCAAGTCTGGGAGCTCAAGCTCGAGGTTCTCACCGTCATCTTCCCCCACAGCCCCCCTCACACCAAGAGCCTCATCCTCAACGAGCTGGAGCACTTTTCCCGCGGCACCAATAAGGCACTTGTGCGCGAAGCAGTGCGAGCTATCGGCCGGTGCGCCCAGGCAGATTCCACCACGGCGCCGCGATGTATGCGCCTGCTCCTCGGACAGATAACAAGTCTCGACGGCACACTGGCCGCCGAGTCACTGACAGTGATCCGACATCTCATCCAGCAGGACCCGCAAGCCCATGTAGGCACCGTGGTCCGTCTAGCCAAGAATCTCGACTCTGCGACGGACCCGCATGCGCGCGCCACCATCATCTGGCTCGTAGGCGAATTCTCGGGGCTCAAAGGCGAGGACAACATTGCCGCTGATGTAATGCGTATTCTGCTTAAAGACTTTACGGAAGAGTCCGAAATTGCCAAGAGGCAAATCGTTCTGCTCGCCGCAAAGGTATATCTGCACCACATCAACCGCGAAGCCGAAAGGCTACCGCAACAGCAACAAGAGCAATCCACGTTTCAGAATGGAGATGATGCCTCCTCCCCGCAACCAGCCGTGGACGAGAACCATCCCGTCGCTAAGCTTTGGAATTACGTTCTTCTTCTCGTCCGCTACGACACCTCGTACGACCTTCGCGACCGCGCTCGTCTGTACAAAGCCCTCCTCGGTGTTCCTCAGCTCGCCACGCTCATGCTCCTTGCACCAAAGCCAGCCCCAAGAGCTCTTAGTCCCTCTGAAACGCGAAAGGGCTTTGTGCTAGGCTCCTCCGCCCTAGTTCTGGCGGGCGGTGGTGGTGTGCATGGCCTCCGCGGGTATGAGCCCTTGCCCGACTGGGTCCCAGAAGGACGAGAACCGGACCCTGCCTTGCGCGAAGTAGACGGTACGAAGGCGGAATACGGAGAGGAGACCAAGAGAATCATACCTGCCTCGCAGCAATTGGATGCGGTGGCTGCAAAGGACGGGGGAGCAGCCAAGAGCAATGGCTCGGGCGGGAAGACCTTGGATGATTGGTTAGCCGAGGACGAGGGTGTGAGCGAGGAGGGAGAGGAAGAGGAAGATGAAGACGAAGAGGATGAGAGCGAGGAGGAGTCCGATGACGAGGAGGAAGAGGAAGAAAGCGAAGAGGGTGAGGACAGCGAGGAGGACGAGAACGGAAATGGGGAGCTCGAAAAATTCCTCGATGACTGAGAAGTCAGAATAATGGCTAACAAACCTATGAGCCTATACTATAAGTGGAGTGAGAACTCGCTATCACATAAGCTTACTTCTACCGCATATATTTTTGCCAGTTTCATGTGATCAACTCTGTAGCAGCAAGCAGGTCGAGTAACCAATGCTTGGCCTTTCTCCTGAAAGGGGCATTACTGTGCTGTGCTACTCAACACGAATGTCAATTCGAATACCTTGCTCAAATAATCCATCACGCAGAGATGCTAGATCCCGCGGGGCAACAGGAACGCTTTCGTATCGACTGCTCAATTTCAACCCGTCTATCCCAACCCGTCCCAGACCTCGCGTCGTCTTTCTTCCTGTACGTACCCAAACGCGCACATGAAAACTCAGACGCTCGAAACCTCGGGCTTCGAGTCGTCCGTCTTGGCCATGTTCGGCGTGACGTCGCCCGACGTGGCCGACACGTCAGCTGCGGCTGCGGCGGTGCCGCTCTTCTTGCCCTTCTTGCTCCGGAAGCGCGCCGCCTCGCGCGCGGCCATCTCGGGGAAGAGGACGCCGGGTGTAAATATTGTCAGGAGGATGACGGGGATGACCATGCAGCTGAAGCGAGTCAGAGGTTAGCCAAAACTGGTCCATGTTTGTAGATCACGGAGAGGGGGGGGCGGTGGGTTTGGACTTACAAGCCATCGAGGACGACAAAGGACGGCTCGTCTTGCATGATGGGGTTTCCCCAACCGCCAGACATCTCGGCGATACTGTTTTCAGGGTCAGATCTACCTATACCAATCGAGCTTTTCGTTCGTGGGACGCAAGCAAGCAGCGCGCATAACTCACCGGTAGATGCAACGGATAAAGATGCCAGAGAAGGCGCCGGCCACTGCGTATATGAACATGCGGAACTTGCGGTCGTTCCACTTGTCGATCGCGGCGGGCGTGGCCTGTCCGCTGCGAATCCAGCGGCGGGCGCGGATGAAGTAGTCGGTGGACATGTAGCCGAAGCTGCCGAGGACGATGACCTGGAGGACGATGCCGGCGATGATGATGCGGTTGCCGTGCTGCAGGATGGTGGCGTTGTCGCGACCGGCCGAGGCGGCGACGCCGCCGCCGATGGCCTGCAAGATCAGGCACGACACGTCGGCGGGCACGAATAGCAGCGGGTACAGGCGCGGGCGGATGCGCGACTGCTCCGGGTTGATGGACAGGGTGACGTGCTTGAGGGTCAGGTAGATGGAGATGCAGACGAGCGTCGGGGCGAGGATGATGGCGCAGATCTGCAGCTGGAAGGCGTTGTTGTTCCAGGGATTCTGGGCGAGGAGGATACGGCCGATGTAGCCTGCGGGACAGTCAGCATCGTATACGTGTACGTATACGTCTGTACATGTGTTCGTGCTCGCATGGTAGTATATGTATAGTATCACGGTATACAGAGTTCAGATAAGGATCCGCAACCTTAAAATCGACGACTATAGAGGCTCCGCAACAACAAGTGCTAGACATCATCAGTGCATAATACATACCAGCAAACTCAAGTATACAGCCAGCCGCGAGAGCGGTAGAATATCCCCACGTTCGTTTCCAGACGGCGCATGCAACGAGGCCGATCGAGCATATGCCAAATGCGGCACATAGAAAGGCGTTGATGCCCATGTTTGGAGTATAGCCCAGGACGGTATATTCCACAGGACATGATGGACTGACTTGGGTACATAGCCTGAAGTTGGGCCGCGGTTGCGTTGCGTTCGTAGACATGACGGCGATGTGTGTTGCCCTAGGGACCTATGAGTGTGTCGTCGAGTGTTCCCCGGGTTCTGTACCTGTGAGGAGCAAGACTCTCTCGAAGGCGGCGAGCACGAGACGTGACACTTGCGTACGTGTATGTGTGACTGTGTGTATGTGTGACTGTGTGTGTGTTCTGTTGAGCGACATAAAATTAATTCAAGTCAAGCAAACAGCAAACAAACTCGACGCAAAACTGCAATGACCGCGCGTGTTTACGTGTGTGTGTGTCCGTGAACAAGCAAGCGAACCAGAAACAAGAAGAACCTTGAAGGGGGATGTTAGCCAGCGAGTGTGCCATCCCGTCGTTCCTGGGGGCGATCAACAGATTTTGTATGCGCGATCTTCCGGCGCAATGGCTACCCGGACCACGTTTATTTGCTGCAACATGCCAACCAATCCACGGATGATGGGGGCGGGCTCGGTTCGAGCATAGTTATCGAGGACCCAGTAGAATCCGTCCTTGTCAGCTCACTACGACGAGTGGACTTCCTAATGAGGGAATCGAGAAACTAGCCCCATCTCACGCTTGTAAGCGAGGTAGCGTTGGGATCGCAGCTCACGCTCAACCAGTCTTGGGTTCTAGAACATGGTGGACCAGGAGTAGTTAACCG
The DNA here is from genome assembly GCA_022414665.1 of Arthrinium puccinioides. Taxonomy (NCBI): domain Eukaryota; kingdom Fungi; phylum Ascomycota; class Sordariomycetes; order Amphisphaeriales; family Apiosporaceae; genus Arthrinium; species Arthrinium puccinioides. The sequence goes on from JAIUNF010000004.1 coordinate 1,814,809, forward strand.
GTTAGGGTGTTCGAGTCTGCACAAGTCGCCTCAACGCCCATCGGTGGTTACACGACCTGAGAGGTGATACGACGAGCCGTGGTAATGGAATTCTCGCGACTGCGATCCGTCATGATTCAGCAATGAATGACCAGGCGGCTCGCTTGCAGGTTTGTCGGGTAGCTAGTGGAAACATTACATGGGACCCAGCCAGAGAAATCATTCCTGTCCGACTGGTTAGCCTATGAGTCCGTGTTGAACAGTGTCGGGACGTCGAGGCAAGGAAAGTGTTGTGAGTGGAGTGGGTGGAAGAGGGAGGATGCATTCATGGCTGCGCCGTTGAACGGATGTGGATTCATCCGCCCTTGAACGGAGAACTAACTACGGAGTAGCGTTAGGCAACTAACGTTAGCCATTTCCATCAAGCTCGCTTCGACAGCCGTGGGCCACCCGACGCGCGCACGCAGGCTGCAGCATCCATGAACCGTGAATGGTTTTATGCTCGATTTATGTACGGATACACGGAGGACAGTCGGACCACCTGTAACCTAACCGATAACCAGGATAACGTTAATTGTCCGATTTGATGACCGATAAGGGTCGTCCTTTCCACGAGTGCGGAATACGGAGTATGAAGGGTAACCATTGCCAAGTCGGCCGCCGGCGGTTCGTACAAGTCGACCCGTCAAGTCAAACCGAGTTCTGTAATGTAGCGGGATCAGCCATGCAGTCGCATTCTTCCGTGGAAAGACAAAGCTATCGGAGGATCATTTTTCAAGTAATATTCCACTGACACGACCCTACTCCTTCCTGTTGATATATCGATAAACAACGGAAAAGTCTCTGCCTGCACAATCCTCGACCTTTTCGGCTGATTCGTACACATCCCTGGCACGGGCACCAAGCTCCAGCCTCGCGCCGGCCTCTTCGGCAGCAATAATGGCCAACTTGAGATCTTTCTTCATCAAGCTGATACCAAACCCTCCAGCGTAGTCACGACCTGCTGGAGCACCATCGACGACGCCCATTACGGGGTTGTTGATCTCGCTTGGCCAGCATTTGCCCGTGCTGACGTTGATTACGCTGGCCAGCGTCTTGGGCTCCAGTCCCCATCTGATACCTAAGTTCATGGCTTCAGCCGTTGCAATGTTGTTGATCGCCAGAAGATAGTTATTGGCGAGCTTTGCACTCAACCCGGTTCCTTGCACACCGCAGTGCAGAACGCGCTTGCCCATCCGGAGTAGTACGGCCTCCACTCGGGGGACAAGGTCATCCGGAGCTCCAAGCATAAACGTCAAAGTCCCCGCAGTAGCACCGACAACGCCGCCAGACATCGGAGCATCGACGAATTGGCCCTGTTTGGCCGACATGACCTCTTTAGCAACTTCACGTGAGGATGACGGATCTATGGTCGAACAGTCGATGTAGATTCGATCCTTCTTCGGTAATTCCGGTGAAAGGATGTCTGAAAAGACGCCTTTAACATGTACAGGCTCTGGTAAACATGTTATTACGGTGTCCTTGTGTGAACTGTCAGCTGAAGCTCTCAGAGTATGTTTACGCGACGAGGAGGGAAGTCAAGTAACAATCAGACATATTGGTTTAATCAAGGAGAACCGGCAAGCCGATCCTCGTCATAGATAGAACAAAATATTGGATGTTCATCATTCAAATGGTGCATAAGAGAGATACGAGGGAAGGGATGGAGGGTCTCACCGAATCTCTAGCAGCTTCAAAGGGACTTTCGGCCACTTGCACCACGGCGCCGCTGGCTTGGGCGACCTTGATTTCTTCGGCCAGACGCTGTACCGATTCTTTGTTGATGTCGAATATGCGAATAGAGTCGCTTGGTGACAGCTTGGCTTGTAGATTCTTGGCCATCTGGTATCCCTGGAGAGGAACGGTCAGCTAACGCACCAACAACTTTTGTAGAGGTAGGATCAACTTACCATCTGGCCTAAACCAATGAAGCCGTACTTTTCAAGCCGCGCCGGCGTAGAAGAGAACGCTCTTCTCTGGGTGCGAAACGCGCTCCACAACAACGAGCTTGGCCTCATGGTTGCGACGGAGGAGAAGGAGAAAATAACTCTGCTTAGAATGATATTGGGACGTCTTCCGCAGGCGACCCCAACAACTCGATTCACTTGATTCGTGTGCGGTGAGAGGGACGACAGGGCATGTAGACATACGGTCGTAGATATACGGTCACCCTTAATGGGATCCGCGAGGTCGCGGGGGTTGCGGTGCTGTTACCCGAGGACCGACCATTGCCGCTGCTAGCCCCAGCTTTCCCCAGACTACCCCGAGACTGGCTACTTCTTGGCTGACCACTTGGCCTGCACCGGCTGTTGTTACATGCATGGTTGGTCAACCAAAGGGACGTTGAGAATTTAATAAATATGCTCCACTGCACTGGGAGAGAAAAGAGAGGTTGCCAACTTTGTTGGTGGCCTTGTGGTCAAATGTGCTGTTTCTGTATTCCAATTGCAGGATGAGCTCGACCGAACGTGTCGGAAGCTGTAGCTGAAGTTACTGTTGACGATTGAAAGTGACGGTGAGAGGCTGAGAGCAGAACGAGAAGAGGGAATGCGTGCGACGAGAAGAAGTTTTCTGCGCGTCCATAGTAGGTCAAGCTTGGGCCAAAGTGGAGCGAGCTGCTCGAAGACACAGACACAGCAAGAGTACGGATACACGCGTGGCCCACCACACAAGAAAACACTCACTCGGTACGGAGTACGGAGTATTATCACCACAAGTCCAAACGGTGTCATTGAAAGCAAATTGAGTGCCTGCGCAAGGCCCATTCATTGAAGAACCAACAATCTTGGGCATGTTGTGCCATGTAAAGTACACGAGGAGTGCGTATATCTCTGCCACTACATTCCGGCAGTGGATTGGTCGTGGGTAGAACGAGAGACTATATCCTTTCCAAGCCAAAGCTACCAACCCCAAACGCCCCAAGTAATCCATCCGGAGGGTTGCCAAATGGACGTTGCGTTAAACAAAGACAGTGCCATCGTTTCGTTGCCACTGCCAATATGTGAAGAATGGTCGGCCTGACACCAGACCGCGGGGTATGTGCAACAAAAAAACGTTGATCGCAAAACGCCGAGACAAAGAGAATCACAGCGTGCAGGTAAAGTCAACATGCCTCGGAGAAACCTCATTGGAATTGAGCGTCGTCAGGTAAGCTATTAAAACATGCCCATGACATATGGGATGATGGCACTGGGTCGTGGTTAGCACAATATAGCGGGTAAAGAGAGCAAGGCAAACTTACCCGACAGCGAGGGTGGCGCTGATACCGATCAAAGCTCGGTTCCTCACACGCTCTTTTCTCAACTCGATCTCCGTCTTGGCCTTCTTCGACCTAGGCCCATCTTCAGTCTTGTCTACTTGGCTCTCCTCATCCGCGTCTCCAACGGCCATATCGTCCGCTTTGCGCTTGTTCTTGCTGGGCGCGTCGGCAGAAGCGACCTCCTCGGCTGCGGCCATGACCATTGCCTTGGCATCTTCAATCATTCTGGCGGCCTCCTCCGCACTGGGCAGTTCGGAGAAAGGAAGGTCGAGCTCGACTTTGGTAGTGGTTGTTTCCACACCATTGAAGACCTTGACGTCTTGATCAACCTTTACATGAACCTTTGGCTGTTCTTCGACCGGCGCAAAGACGACGGCTGGCTCCTCCTCAGTTTGGTTCACCTTGACGTCCACCTCTTCGTTGACAACTGGCAGCTCTGCACCGTCTGTGGCCTGGGAGGGAGCAGTAAGTTCCGTTTCGGCGTGCTGAAAGACTTCGGTAACCGCCTGAGTTGCGCTGATCTTGGTAGATCGCTTCCGCGGTGATGCAATTGTCCGCTTTTTGGCAGGACTGGCTGATCGTCGACCACGCGTGCTGCGCGAAATTGATGAAGGGGGTAGGGGGCGCGAAGTGCGCCTGGCTGGAAGTGATCGAGTCGAATTTAGGGGGCGCCTGGATGCGCTTGGGAGGGCTGTCGGGCGTGTTTGTGACTGGAATTTCGGCAGGGTCCAAAAGTGCGCGTATCCACGGGGTGATGCGATACTCAGTGGCTAGCCCCAGAGCGGCATCCGGCGGGATCCAGACATTGCCAGCAGTCTCTTCGTGACTTGTACTTGGCAATGACTTGATGTACTTGCGCTCGGCCTCCTCCTCTGCAGCCTCTGCGTAAGGAAAGGTGGCCTTGAACATTCCTGTCGCCGAAACATATCCGTCCTGGCTGCGGCGCATCAGGAAGTACGAGTTGGGCGACGACTTGAAAATGCCCGAGACGATGCCTTTGGGTAGAGGCGCGCGCAGATGAGCGTAGTCGAAGACACCCAGGTTCGATGGGTCGACATCGCCGGCGGTCGCAGCGACCATCTTAGCGGTCAGCTGGGTCTGGCCGAGACGGCGGCGTGAAACGAGGTCCGCGACTGCAGATCCAAAGTCAGCTGGGAGAGACAATCTGGGCGGAGAGGCAGCAGGAATTTACAGGCAGGGACATCTCCAGTCATGAGAGGGTTGTGCTTCTCGGGGAGGTCTCTGGACGCGCCCATGGTGACGGTAGCAGTGACGTTGCGCAAAGGACTCCAAGTTGCAACTGTGCCGAGTGCAGATTTGAGTGTATGCACGCGTCTCAATCAAAATTGGATGCCGCGACGCGAAGAAAAAGTAATGAGACGAAGTATTAAACAGTTCTAGTGACGATTAAGGTATCTGAAGAATAGAGTCAGTACAAATTGCGACCGAGACGCGAGGTGCGACGAGGTTTCGTGACGAGAACCAAAGTGGAGGTAAGTAGGGATGCGCTCCACTGGATAGAGAGCAGCGCGCGGGTCCAGCGGAATGGGATCAACTTAACCTGTCTGTCCTTTACAACAATGGGAGGAAAACAAAGCGCCGAATTAACGGGCCTTCGAATCTTGTCGGGAGAATGAAGCTCAGAGCAGAGGAATAGACGAGTCACCGTCTGGGATTTTGGCAAAAACGAAAATGAACAATCGATCTATTTCATCCCCTGCGACAAGAGTCCAAGGCCAGATTTGAGTGGGTTATCGGGGGCTTGGTCGCAGAATAGGTGAGAGAAGGCAGGTACGGTTGGAAACTGGGGCCCGGGAGTTCGCATGTTAAGGCCTAGGGACTCCTTCCCGTGACAGTCGAGACAGGATGGGAGTTAATAAAGTCAGGGTCCAATTTTAGGCTCGCAGTCTTCCAATCAGACCCCAGGGGCCAGGTGGCCCCACGATCCACCACACCTCATTCGAGTTAGCAGAATGCTGTCAAAAGGGAATAGCGTTTTGGTTTGCTCCTATTCGGATGTCATGATGGGGTGGGCGGGGGCCATTTCCACAGTACTACGTACACTTCACGGCTCCCCCAGCGTGCATGCAATCTTCGTCGATGAAAATGGGTGGACAAAATGAGAGCCTCTAGTTACACACTACTCAAGTGGCTTCTCAGGTCTGTCTGATTCTCATATGCATATCGCAACTCCCATGGGCCCGTCGTTGGATGCCGCATTGTTAATGAACATGTAACGATGTCTCTTAATTGGCGCCATCGCCACCACCAGCTTCTAAGGTAAATTGAGATTGCCAACTCATCCTCACATCACAGCCCGGGTCAGAAGGGTTTCTAGTAGTACATTCTTGAATGGTTGTTTGGGTTAAAATGCGTGTAGTTAAGCATTTCTTCCAAGTGGTTTGTGAGCTTCGTAGGTACATAACAGAGGTACCTACCCGTTCATCCAAGCAGTTGTGTATAGTGCCATACCACGCGACGATTTCTTGACACTCGTATGGCAGGCAGTGCAGTGTCTAGGCACTATCGGAATCCTTGCGAGTTAGAAGAGCAATAGCGAATAGCAAGCTTGCAAGTTCTCGAATGAAGCAGACAACGTAGACACCTGTGCACTGGAGTGAAATAACGACGAATGAAGTGCCCTTAATAAAGTAGCATGCAACTTGGCTACTGAGATAACCATTACTCTTATGACTAGCGACTAGTTACATACTAGTTCAACCATCGCATTGTCCGAGTCACTGGCCAAGTTACAATAGCGAGATGGATGAAACCACATCGTTCCTTAGCATACGGATAGTTGTCACCAGGTGCTTACTACGCACGCCGTGGCCTCCTCGGAGTGTCTCTGGAGTTTCATAGGGGGGTGAAGTTAGTAAAGAGTTGCCGCCCAATCACGCCCGACCCAGAGATAAGTAGCATCATCCATCGGCTTCATACTTTGTACATGCATCGCTTCGATGAGACTCTGAGAATCAGGCAGATTCGCCCTTGCAGCAGAAGCGGCGGCCACAGCTTACCGTTCTCTAGTACCTTGCTCACCTACCCCTCCTCGAGAACCCCACCAAGGTGCCGCAAAACAGACTAGGGCCGCCTAGGACATCTCTCACCATGGTCTGAAACCGGACAGACATCACCGCCATTCACCCTCAACCCCCTTCATTGACCGTGTTTTTGCCCGTCTTTGTTCTCGCAGCCGTCTTCTTCGTTACTGAAGCTCATACGCACCTCCAAAGACACGTCCGCAAAATGGCCTCACACGAAGATGACCACATGCCCGAGGAGACTCAGGGCTACAAGCTCTCCCAGCCCAAGCAGAGCTTGGCCGAGTACCAGAACATGGGTGTGTATATGATTTCTTTTCCAGACCTTGACCGTTCTCGAAACAACCTTGTGTCTTCTCTTTTGCGATTCATGGAGGGCTTGGAACCGCTTTTTTCTGCGCAGGGAGCTTCCACGGCCCTGTCGTTCGTTGTACGTCTGGCCCATTCGGCACATGAGTTAGCTTTCTGTCACAGCTGCCCAACCTCATGAGCAGCTCCCGGCGCTGGAAAAGGGGGACTGGATAAGTGTCTTCCGTCTTACCTTGACAGGGTCGGCTCACGCAGAGCCACTGTATCTTTGCATATGGCCTATCCACCATTTTGGAGAAAAGGACTGCCTTCATCGCGCACGCCCTTGGAATTACAACGTGGTGGGCAGGTCGATATACAGAGCGGTCACGTCGGAAGGCAATACTGTCCAGAGTGGGAAGAAAGAGCCTGTCGAGTTTAGACGACATCTCGTGTTTGTGTACAGCGTTCAAGGCACCAGTGTCCTCTCAATTCTGGCGTTCCTGCGTTCAAGTGGCGGTCGACGTTTGGGCTAGTCTGCAATCTGCAGCCAGAACTGGGTTCACATCGTCCAGCTTGAGGGATGACTATGGTGTCTTTATCGCCCAGCCATTCGTTTTTGTACTCATTCTTCCAGGTGGTAACTAACGTGGACTAGACTCAAACGATGAATCTCTTCAAAGATACAAGGAATCTCTCGGTCTTGGTGGTGGCAAGGATCTGTCGGACGCAAGCGACCCCCGTGTCTGCATCATCCAGGCTCTCACCCTCGAGTCCCCAGATCGCCCACCTGTCACCATCGACCTATCTCAGCCCGGCAGCGAGGCAACACTGAAGGATCACCCATTCAAGATCAAGGAAGGATCCAAATTTACCATGGTGGTATCCTTCAAGGTCCAGCACGAAATTCTCAGCGGCCTGCAGTACGTTCAAATAGTGAAACGTAAGGGCATCAGGGTTAACAAAGACTCTGAGATGTTGGTACGTACAACCTCGCATCAGGTAGTAAGAGCTCACACTAACACCGACATAGGGTAGCTACGCTCCCAACACCGACAAGCAGCCTATTTACGTCAAGCGCTGTAAGTCAATGCCTCTTTAACCCAATACTATCGTCCTTTCTAACCCGAAACAGTCCAGGAAGAGGATGCCCCCAGTGGTATGCTCGCGCGCGGCCACTACAACGCTACCTCCAACTTTGTGGATGATGACAAAAAGAGTCACTTGCAGTTTGAGTGGTCCTTTGATATTGCCAAGGACTGGTAAACCCGAAGGCGTTTGAAGGCTTGATGGTCTATAAAATTGATGTTGCTTGTTTCTCAGGTGCCAAGAATAAAGCCAAGGAAGGCCATGGCATGATCTAAAAGGGTTTCGGTCTAGATGGTTGTAGTCCTTGACACAGATAAATATCATGGAAGAAGATGTACACATCGATCTTGTTGCCGGTTCGTATTTTTGTCTTGTGGTCGGAAGGGGCAAACGGTAGATCTACCGTACCACACCGGTGAATCAGATAGCGATAGTCAGTCACAAACTGTCTCCAAAACGCAAAACGCAAAACGCAAAACACAAAGTGCCGCAAAACGGAAACAAGCCAACGGGCGAGGCAAACTTATTTGTGACTGTCAGCGCGACCAACTTGTCGAGTATTACTTTGGAAAGAGAGGGTTATTTTCCTATGTATCTGCGACGAGAGAGACGAGATGGCCAACAGTAAAGTCGTCTGTCTCTCTTGATCGATTTTCAACCAGCCAAGTTGCTTCTAGTGAATGCAACTAGTTGTCAGTACAGCTCGGACCCTCGAGTGGTTGTTTCAAGGCTGGGTAACTCCTCACCATATTTCCACATTCCGAACTCATAAACTTCTCAAACCAAACAGGGACTCATCAGGGACTCACCAAGGACTTGCTATTCTGCAACCACTCATCCAACTATGGTAACCCGATCATGCTTGTACTCCATATAGGCCTCAGGCATCTAGCCTCGGGTTGTATTCCAGGCAACTGGCCTACCCATGTGCTTCCTACGCGGGCAGTGCAGCTTCGCCCATCTCGCCGAGTTCGAATCGTCAAGTCGTGTTTTATAAATTTCCTTCTGCCAGCTATCTTAGGGTTTCGAAAAAAGTTATAGCATTCGCGTTTCTGTTGGAGTCGTCTATATGCTGCCAATAGCCTCCCGAACTCGATACGTCACTACGTTCCCGGCGGCGTACTTTTCACCCTGAGCTTGTTCATACACACACGAGTGTTATTCTCGGCAGCTCCGAAATCTACTAGTTCGAGCCGAAGCAGATATACCTAGCTATAAAAGGTTCCGAGTTCCAAGCAGTCTCCTACCTAGCAGGCAGATCGACCAATAACAGACAGCACGGTGTATAGTACACACAACATGTTTGAGATTGAATAGTCCGAGTTGGGTTGACATCGATTTTGTACATCATGGAGACACTAGCTATATTATAAACGACTCATCTCGGTAGTTCAGATGCCGTAATGTTTCTTTGCAGACCAAGGCTTGTAGTCTGCCGACGGTACGTGAAATCGGAATGACATGGAAGGCATAGCACGTCCATGTGCTCGCCTCTGTTGGCTGCGAATACATGAAAAGCGGTATACCAAGCATTCCCAGGCCCGTCTACTCTTGCGTTCTAGTGTGCGGTTCGTATTGATTTCGTGTACCTCGTCTCCCATCATTCTCTTGCCACCTTGCGCCTACAGGAAATAATCGGGTATCGCGCTACCATCAGACGTCTTCTCAGTGCCCTGCTGCAAATCCGTCTTGACCTGGTCGTTTTCGGGCGCGGCCGCAAATACGTTAAAGAACCTCTCCCCCGTATCCCCTACTTCCAGCACACTGGCCATATTTCCGCACCGGTAGCAGTAGTTGGGCGCACTCCACACGGTGCTGAGGTGGTCGTCGTACAGCACCTGAAACCCCTCCTGGCAAAGCTGATGCGCCCGTAGGATATGAGACATGCCGTTCACCGCAAGGAATTTCCTGACTACCTTGGCCCCAAACGTGTAGCCTGCGCCGCGCGGTGAGAGCGAGAACTCGTCCTTCTCCGGGTCCGGGTCCGACCACACTAAGTCTGCCATGGGCCCCTCGTGGGGTATCTCGCGGAAGCGGTCGATGATCTTAATCTGGTCGATGGAGTGTATCGAGGGGGAGAGACCGCCGTGCACGCAAAAGATCTGATCGTTGATGACGACACTTAGCGTGAGGAAGTCAAACATGTCGGTGAAGTAGTGCCATACGTTGGCGTTGCCGTACTTGCGCGAGCATTCGGTGTAGAAGCCGTAGCTCTGCGTAACGCCTCGGCTCTCGTGGTTGCCACGGATCAGGGTCACGCGGCCAGGGTAGCGCAGCTTGAGACAGACCAGCAGGGAGATGGTCTCGACGCTGAACATGCCGCGATCCACGTAGTCACCCAGGAACAGGTAGTTTGTATCCGGGCACCAGCCGCCGATCTTGAATATCTCGATCAGGTCATAAAACTGGCCGTGGATGTCGCCCACGACGGTGACGGGCGCCTTGACGTGCACCACATTGCTCTCCCGCATGAGCAGCTCCTTTGTCTTTGCGCATATTGCTTCGATGACGGACTCGGCGAGGAGCTCCTTCTTGTACAGGCGCGAGATACATTCGTCGAGGTCGACCGAGGCTGTTTGGGGGGCGGGCAAGGTTAGCCTCTAGGTTCGGACTCGGCGAGGGAGTGCGGGTAATTGATTCCGCGCGGATGGTGGAGGACGTGACTGACCCGGAAGACCAGGCATCGTGGCCGTTTGATACAGGTGGTGGTTCTGCTGGTGTTCAAGGTGCGGTCCTGTATCGTGGGATGTGCTTCTTTCTGCTCCGGGCAAATGCAATGTCGTATGAGCAGTGTGACGCTGGAGAACCCACAAACATGTTCGTTTTCGGGACGGGGCGCGGCTGGTCGCAAGTCGTGTGCCTCTTCTACATGAGGCCTGGATATGGAAGGACAAGGAGTGGTGTAGGATTTCAATTTTGGAGAACTACGGCGCAATCCAATTCGCCTTCCAACTGCTCTCGTCAGCAAACGCAGCCTGCACCTTGATCTGATGGATGCAGACGCCAGAAGATGGGAGCGACGAGCTTGCAGTGGTGACAGCTAAGTTAACGTTAGGTACCAAGTACTCTAAGTAGCTTCCCTTGTCGGTTACCCTTTCTATCGCCACAGCAGCGGGGTCGATCATTTACACAGGCGTAGGGTGCCTAACAATTAGTTACCTATCTGGAACAGCTAGTTAGTTTAGTAGGTGCTTGCTTGTACTGCGGGCGCACTATCCGTATTGTGGCAGTTGCAGTTGTAAAGAAAAACCCCGGCGGCCCGCACTGATGTTGGCAAGACCAGTTGCTGCCTGTAGCGCTTACAAACCTGTTGCCTGAGCGATCACTCGCGCGCTGCCCAAACAACTGGCTTTCAACCTACACCTAGTTACGGAGTACGGATTTTACCAATCTGCATCCAGCACATAGCACACAAAAATGGCATATATGGCAGGGTCGTTCCACTCCGAAAACGCCATGGGGTCAACTCGTTTCAGTAGTCTGTTCCATCTTTGGTTTGCGCGCAATTGTCTTCGAACAAATAGGGCTAGCTTAAACGGATAGCGACGAGGCAGCGAAGAGATGGACCGACAGGCAGGTCTATACTGACTGGTATAACCACCGTACAATTAAATAATGCATTTCGATAGTTGATTTTATACCACGTATGACGAAAGCTCATTTCGCAGTGCTGCTGCCAACACGTGACTGGTGGTGTTGAGGAGGTATAAGCCGAGAAGAAGTTAAGAAACGCGAAGAAGAGCTAGCATGGACCGATTCACTATCTTGATCCTGATTACGGAGTATACCCATCGCCATTATCCTGATCCCAGGCGGTGTCTGGACTCTTCTCAAGCCCTTCTTTTAGTGGAATCATCTTTCAGCTAGCCTACAGTTTGTGGTAAAACCCTTATACCAAGTGCAAGTCTTTATTTCAGACCCTGGTAGTTCTCTACATACAAGAGTTCCTGGGCAAATGACAAAGTTCGTCACATGTTGATGCAGACCTGGGTACCGTACAGTTTCATTCCCGAGTATGTTGGTTGTTATTCCACGACAACAAGTGAAGGGAATAGCCCGGAGTACGAATTACGAAATCGGTTATATTGTCATTCGTGTGAGAGATTCCATATCGGCCAAGCTTACTCGTGACGATTTGGTTCGACCGGTACAGGAGCGAGGCAGGCAGTTTATAGGATAGCGGAATAACGACATGTTCCTGGAGTCTGTAAAAGCTCAGAAGCAAGGCTAGCCTTTACACGTTCCATCACAACCGAGTCGATTGTATGGAAAATTTCCCAGGCAACCGCATAACATCCTCGTGGGATTATACTCAAAGTCGATCTGATAAAATTTGGGAGTAGCGTTGTTAGAAAATGACTTACGGAGTATGCTTGAGTTTATCGATGATCTTGGACACGAATAATCAATATACAATTGCTTCGATTTCGTGCAGCAAAGTATGTACATATGTGCCTGTTTTTATTGGAGTAATTGATCTGCGTACGATGTTACGTATAGTTATTTTACTATAATTTCCGAATCCGAATCCAATACTGTGTATCTGATGTTTCTACGGAGTGTCATGGGGTGGAGATAGCTTGGACTCTTGGACTCGATAGTGCCGGTAACGTTAGTTGCGTGACGCGTCCACGATGCCGAATAAGAGAAGGCGACAACAGGGATCCTGCGAGGGTGGAAAAGCGGCTTTGCCAGCGAATGCAAAAGCATATTGAGAACGCAGTCAAAATGCTATGCTCGCGACAAGGATACAGAGTACGGGGTAATCCGTACATGAGCGTGAGAATATTTGGTCTGCGGCGTGGCATGATCCTGTCTTCAGGTTTGTCACACGCTAACGTTAGTGACCGGTCGCGCGACTTATTATTTTAGGACGTTACTCCGTAGTTAGTTAATAGTCAAGTTACTTGCCCGGGAGTCCGGTTGGTCAGAGCGCCGGTGTCGCTCGCACATGTTCGGTTCGCTCTTAACTTGGCATTCCACCGACTTGGCCTCTTTCTTCATCCTTCAACCTCCATTCCTCACCGCGTTTTGGTTGACTGCTGTCGGTGTTTCTGTCAAGGTCATCGCAAGCTTCATACCACCAAGACGAGAGATAACTACGGATCAACACAGACCGCCACGGATCAACACAGAGTCGGCCGAGGCAGTTTCCAGTGAAGCACTGCCTTGATCCGCCCTTTTCCATCCATCGTCTTCCAGCTGCTTTGGTTGGGTTTCATCGTCTGGGCATTTAGAACCGCGTCGCCATCTCCTTTTACTGCTGGTCAGGGTCTCCTGTGGGTTCGAGTTCTTCTTCATGATGAGTTCCGTCTCCTAGCAGACGTAGCAGCATTGCCTGCTTGGTTTTCCTTTTGTGTCTACGCTTTTGGTGGCTGGCTTTTTAGGGTCTGCCTGGGTGGCTCTCTGGTCCTTCTATCTCATAGTCAAGTCTGAAGCATGTATTTTGTCTCTGATACCGGAGTTTGGCGTCACCGCAAACTATCACCTGGCGGTTGGCCATTGTGTGCGATGCCCATGGGGATCAATCTTGCCGCTCCGCGCGCCGTACCTAGACAGCAAAAGTCTACGAACATATCCTCGTCACATTCCCATCCCGAGCCGATGGACTCGGGACTCATGCCTCTTCCCAAGTAGTAGTCTGGACTCTGCGCAACACCGGCACCGGGCCTGAAGCCTCATGCCGTTGATGCCGCCATTGAAGCCACACTCTTGAGCCATATCGAACTGCCGAGGTTTAACCGTGGGACTTTAGGCCGATTCAGAATGACAATCGCCGTTCCAGCAACCTCCAATTCCGAATTACGGCCCATATAGCAGCACCTGGATCTTTGGGCACAGCCCGTCTAACATCTTGAAATCCATCCATCCACAGCTTCTCAACTCCCTCCCAAGGAGTAGCCTCGGACCCGCATCAAGAATATCGATCTGGGGAGGCCTGCATGCCATCGCTCGTCGCGGATTCTATTTCCGGTGGTGGGGGGTCTGACAGTCGCGTCTGCCGCGTTCGTAGGGGTTTTTGGGCCTCCATCATTGCCAGTTCGCGATGAGCTTGGTATGTAATTCGACATGATGGATGCCTTGGGATGGAAGTGATGCACCAAGAAACTACAAGCCATCCAGTGGCCAGTCGGCACGAGACTCGCGTGAAGACCAATGCTTTTTGCCCGTCTGCTGTTGACACCTAACTGACCTTGTCACACAGTTCTTATCCCACATCTGCAAATTTGAGCAAGTGGTGCAGCGCACGCCTTGACAACTTTGGCGTCCCAACACTCACAACCAGCAGACAGCTGGTGAAGGTAGCCACAAGAGGAAAACACATGCACTCAAGCCAGCTCTGCCACAATGGATGGTGGTGCGCCAGGTCAACGGCCCGCCTCGAGCGAGCCGCCTTGCTACAATTGTGGCATGAGAGGGCATTTATTTACTGCGTGCCCTGAACCAACGAGAAACGTTCCTGCGTAAGTTTGAAAATGACAAAAAGTCTGCGGAGCTTCTCACCAGAGGATCGATCCAGCTTGCACCAGGCCCGCAGAGTTGATAAGAGGTGCTAACGTCCGCCTTGTGCACAGCGGCTTGGAGGCTTCCCGAGCACGACAGGCATCAGCCTCTGATCGAGGTGATACCGACATGAACAAGCGACACAAGGGTCCCATTGTCACTCGTTATGGTCCTCCGTCTCACCAGGTGCCCGCCGTCACTCGATATCCCATGAACTCTCAGCCACCACACTACTTGCCCCCTCCCCCTTATTCTTCCCAACCCCATCCACCACCGCCTCACCAGTACCCAGCAGGAGGATACGGACGAGGCTACCCGCCCCCCTCAGCCATATGAGCGTTACGGCCCCCCCGGGTCTTCCACCTCCGCCTCCGCCTCCTTCTCATGCTTATGGCCCGTCGCCGCCTCATGGGCCACCTCACGGAGCCCCTCCGTTTCCGCCGCCGTTCCAGCCAAACCCATACGGACCGCCCGGTGTTCACCCTCCCGGGCCTCCGCCTGATTTCCGCCGGGGCCAGCCGCAACCCTATCCAGAAGCCGCGCATTATCCACCTCAGCCTCCTCCCTATGGGTTTCCGCCGTATTCTCAAGTCCCGCCGTACTCTCAAGCACCGCCGTTATATGGGGCATCATACGGATCTTCACGCGGGTCTCCACCAATAAACCCCCCACGAACCCCCCAGAGGTTTCCTCCCCCAGACTACCGAGGTCAGCCTGTCCCTCCGCCACAGAGCTATCCACCGTACCCAACCAGTGTACCGCACTATCCCCCTCGGCCCTATTATGACGAGCCCACCCATGGTGAACCTCCCCACGGCGGCCCTTACCCCCAGGCCGAACGCAGGTATGATGGCCACCGTGATGAGAGAAACTCGCGAGACAGACGGGATGGCCGTAGAGGTGGACGGTACGGCGATTTTGACTCGGATCGCGAGCGTGACCGCAGCCGTCGCGAGAGGAGGGAGCATCACTCACCTGACCGGAGAAATGATCATTCTAGTCGAGGAGATCGGCGTGGCCGAGATCATCAACACCCTGACCGCCATCACGATAGTCGTCGCCAGAACTTTCGAAATCGCAAAGCCCCGTTGCGTCGCTCTGAGAGTGCTCACAGCAATAACCATTTGGGCAACAGTATCAATCATCCAAGCTCTTTCCAAGTCTTCTCTCCGGCAAATGATGTTGTCTCTCAAACACCAGTACCCCAGGTTCACATCAAGGCTGCGGATGCATCTGCCGAGGTCGTGCCCGTGCCAACTGCCAAGGCTGAGTTTGAGGCACCAAGCCCTCAACTCGAAGTTGAGAAAAACAATGCCAGCCCTGAACCTGGCGCGGAAGTAGCTGATCAAGGTGTCGTCGAAAGCGACTCTGATTGGGACGAGAAGACAATTTTTCAAGAGTACTCGCCGATCAATAAAGGCGATGCTATTGCTGAACCTCTACCTGGCGAATACTTTGAAGACCTGATGTTGCCGCCAGCATACAACGCTACTGGTGTCAAATCCGTGTATGTTACACTACAAAATCTGGATGACTTTGCCCTTAGTGTGAGACATACAGATGAGTGGGCAAAGTATCAGTACCATCCTGCGTTCATTGACCCGGCAGAGCTTACCATACAGAGCCTCGAGGTCTACGCAGATGTCCTGTGCAAGACCCAGAAACAAAGGCATGGTAGCCGTGAGCGATCTGGCCACTCTCAGCTGCAGCAGGGGAAGACCAGAGGCCGTGACCATGGTGGAGGTCCTCGTGATCACAAAGACCAGCGAGGCAAACCCGATCACCGCAAGCGGCGGTGGGAAGAGTTCCAGGTCGAAAATGGAGGCATGATTCATGGGACCGGCAGAAATGATGGACCCGCGATGGCACACGGAGGTCCTGGGCCGAAGCGACCCAAGCAGATGTCTCCGGAGCCTGGCGAGGTTAGTGACTCAGGCTTGGCACCGGACGCTATCAGAGGCCGAGCGCTCCCGGCTACCAGGCAAGATGACTGGGCGCAAAGGGTTGGCGACTCGCAAGATGATGGCGACAGGCAGGCGACACACACACCAGCTCCTCGGGGACCCGATCGGTATGATGATGACCAATACCGAAGCAGCTCGCAGCCCAAAAGGTACCATGACGACGTGTCACACGGCACAAGCCATGAAGGAAGATATGAGTACAGATCCAACTCTCATCATTCAAGAGAGGATGTTCGTGGTTTGAGCGAGCTGGATGATAACGACCGGCACTGGGGTAACCCTGGATCGAGAAGAGCCCGAGGGGGGAGATCACCGAGCTCGGATCACAGCACAAGGCGCCACTCAAATAGACCACGCAGTCGGCAATCGCAGCAGCAGTACGGCGAGACACCGCGCCTGGCCATGGATGACACACGATCAGACGCACCTCCCCGGAAGCACATTCAGCGCACGGGCAGTATCGACGGCAGATTTAGAGCGGGCGAGATAGCTCCTCCACCGCTTCCCCGGCCTCCGGTCTCGAAGCGGTCTGGAAGAAGGCGATCCAGGACTTCCTACGACAGCGGCCCAGGAAACCGTCCCGAGAGCCGGCAGGGCAGTTGTCCGAGAAGCCGCGTAGGTAGCCGGAGCCGGAGCCGGAGCCGAAGATCATCGATCGTCTCCAACGCTGCTTCTGATGCTTCATCTTTGACCCCGCTAGAGGCGGAGCTGCTGGGTCTAGGCGGGCAGGATACCAGTGACAGTGACACGGAAAAGAAGTCTTCGGTACGACAACAGCGCGACAAAGAGGCCCCGAAGTTACGTAAACGCCGACCGCAGCTGAATGCTGCTTACAGGTATGTCTACCTGTTTTATGTATCTGACCCAACGTTGGCGCTAACAAAACTTTAGCCGTCGTTGGTGACTGATCTATCATGGACACGAGCTCTGGGCTCAACATGTAGGGTAGCAGATACGCTTGTTTGGGAAGCAGTTGCTGGGAACTTTGTGGTATCAGGTTCGGCTAGTGATTACCCAGTATATCATGACGGGGTCACATCGGGGTACGCATGAGATGGGAGTTCTAGGAGTTGGTTACAAGCGATATATCTCGCAATGCGGATGCTAGTGAATATCAATACCTACAGAAGTGCACTTGAGCGTCCCCACTGATTGCCGGTCGTGTCTCGTTTACTGTCAACTGGGCATAACGCTGTCTCTCATACATGCCTACCGACATTGGAATATCTCACAAGTGACGCAATACCCTTTGTCATACAAACCAATGTAATAAGACGATCAATGAAGACAACAACTCACTATACAAGCGCCATTTCCTTGTCTCGAACAAACACCCCTTTGTTGAGTGACAGAGTTGCTTGGTCCAACTGCTGGTAATAATCAACAAGTCCCCGTTCGTTGTTACTTTTCAATATCATTTTACATATATACCCCCGGCCCCCAAAAGCACTTCCAGTGCCGTGGCATTACAGAAATGCTGATTTTTCAAACTCGCTAGTCACTCAGGGCATCGATCAACAACGACCAAATATCCAACCATTTATTTACCTTTGGAGCCAGGGGCTCGGTCTACTCGCACACCCTCACAATCTTGTCCGTTTCCCCCCCTTTTGGAACTATACCCACTCCCCCCTTACTGAAACAGAAACCAAAAGCAGATAAACCCCCCAAACCCCCCCCAAAGTTCCAACTCAAATGTGCAACGCCACACTCTACATCTACCAGTGCCGTCTATGTCACTCCGCCGTCTTCAAAGACGCGCACAACGGGCCGCGCCAGGCGTGCGCGCCCGCGAGGAGCCGAGGGGTTTTCGGCCTCTGCCCCGACGGCGTGGCGTGGTCGGTGCAGCGGCGGCGGTGCTGCGACGACGTGGACGCGCGCGCGGCCGCCGAGGGCGGTGGGGAGGGGTACGGCTATTTCCTGCTGAGGAGCGAGATGTACTGTCTCGGGTGCGAGATGGAGATGGAGATCCACGAGATGGGCTTGGGGGCGGAGAGCGAGGCGCTAGAAGGGGGCGGCGGCGGTGCGGGTCGGGGGCGGAGATGAAGGGGTGGCGGTGGGATGGCTGTTGGTATGGGGTGGGTGAGGAGGAGGAGGAGGAGGAGGAAGGGGGTGAGGTTGGAGGTGTCTCGGCAGTCTGGAGTCCGAGTGGTGGTGGTGGTGGTGGTGGTGTTTGAGTTTTGGACAGGAGAGCGGGCTTGCTTGTTTGGGAAAGGAGTGAGGGGGAGTCTGAGTCGGACCAATACGGAGAGAGAGACAGCGCGAGCAGGGTTGCATGCGGTAGTATCTCGGTCAACTTTGCATCCGGTTCGCATATTGGAACCAAACGAAGAACATACACACACACATTTGATGTTTCGAGCAGCCGAGTCGTGAGCAACTTGGTAGAATGGTACCGGCTCGAGATTACCGAGTACCGGCAGTGATGCATTCGGTTTGTATCTATGTCTAGCCTAGTCTGGATACAGTCTATAGCATCGCGAACGTACAGGCATGTTGATCTTCGTGAGTCATGTCGTATCTCTATCTTTCTCTCTGTATCCCCCCCTCTATCTCTATCCGGCGCAAAGGGTTTGCTTGGTATCCCATCGGCTTAGTTGACGCGGGCACGCTTGGCCATACCGTTCTCGTCGGTTTGTCCGTTGCTGGGAGCGTCGGGCTGGGTGGCAAAGTACTCCTTGCTGCCCTTTGGATCGGCCTTCATGGTCTGGGCGCCCTGGTTCCAGCCGGCGGGGCAGACCTCGCCGTGCTCGTCGGTGAACTGGAAGGCCTGGACGAGGCGGATGGTCTCCTCGACGTTGCGGCCGACGGGCAGGTCGTTGACGGTGATCTGGCGGAGGGTGCCCTTGGGGTCGATGATGAACAGGCCGCGCAGGGCGATGCCCTCGTCCTCGATCAGCACGCCGTACTCGCGCGAGATCTTCATGCTGCGGTCGGCGACCAGGGGCAGCTGCAGGTCCTCGCCGAGGCCGCCCATCTTGCGCGGCTGCTGCTGCCATGCGAAGTGGCTGAAGTGCGAGTCGGTGGACAGCGCCAGCACCGAGGTGTTCATGGAGCGGAAGCGAGTCAGGGCGTCATTGTACTGGATGATCTCGGTGGGACAGACAAAGGTGAAGTCCATGGGGTAGAACAGGAGGACGACCCTGTGATGGTTAGCTCGTGAAGGCACGGAGGGACAAGAGGTTAAGGTACACACCATTGACCGAGGTAGTCGGACAGGGAGATGTCCTTGAACTCGCCGTTGGCTAAGACGGCAGTGGCGGTGAAGCCGGGAGCCGGGCGCTGAACGAAGGCCTTGGACATGTTTGTGTGGGTGGGTTGACGAGAAGGTGGGAAGGGTCTGTAGGTTTCTGGAAAGGCGCGTACGGAGTGGTCTGAAGATGGCCGGAGGAGATAGAGAGAGATATATAACTATCGAGTCATCGACCGAGGGGAGGGAATCTTCTCGATCAACAATCAGTCCCCGACCCATTCAAATCCGCTATCAACCGTATCCATCCCTGCTTGACCCGATCGTGTCAGTCATCCATCGTCGGGGAGGTAACGATAGGGACCATGGAAGAATCCGCACTCGGAGGGTCCATAAAGTGGCACCATTCGCAGCGTTGTGTTTGCAGCACGTTGTAGTTATCCGTCGGAGAAGATAGTGCTGAAGAAAGCATTGCGGGTCTCGAATTTTTTATCGCCGACGGCATTCATTATATGGGTCCATCCGAACGGGAACGATGTAAGCGGCCACAAGGGTTTCTGCACTAACCAACGTTGCTAGTGTGGGTAAGTTACTTTGGTAACTTTGTCGACTCACCTAACTTAACTTATCAGCCCACCAAACTGGTTCAAGTCGACCGTTATCAGTCCTTCAACTGGCTCGTGATGAAGGTAATAACGCGGTAGTGGCAGCAGAGGGTGCAGTTCAAGAGCCAGTCATCCCAAGTCGAAGAAACAACAGCTAAGCTATCAGGCCCAAGTGCTCGTGAATATGTAGGAGAACACTTTTTGGTTCAACTTGATTTAAACCGGATCGGGTCTTGGTATCTGGTGCAAACGCGGTTCGACTCCGGGCATCAACCTCGGATCAGGCTTCCAAAAGTTGCAAGCCGCCCATCCGGCAACGCGAGGCTCGAGCAGCCCGGACATGCAACAAACACAGCATTATTTACCAGGCAGCATCCCAGTTTCACGACAAGAGTGGTTGCAAGACTCGGAGAAACAAAGGCACTACGAGGGAATCATTGACCTGGTCAATCTGCCGCATGACGGGGAACGACCACGTCGGCGTGATCCAAGAAAACCACAAGACAACCCACAGATAGCCCAGAGATCTCAGAACACCCCGAGGGAGTCGAAAGAACGACACTTGAAAGTACAGCGACTGGAGAACAGTCTCGACGATGATGCCCCCGGCCTGACTGGCGAAGAAAGCAAATTGACCTGCTTCATCCCACGGAATACCAATAGCAAGGTCTCCCATGTGATGTACTTGACCCGAAACCAAAAAGGCCAACATGAGCCGCGCACATCGTGAGGATACAGTGCCGCGCGGAAGCTGGAGGACCGTTTCCACGAACCGGTCTGACGGCCCCTGGACGCATTTGCGTAGGCCTTGGTGTATGTTCCTAGCGTCACATGTCAAAAAGGCCACAGCAACGCATGAGGAATATGCCACTCGATTCTTACATACCTCCAGAAACCCCGTATAGTGTACATATCGGCCAAGTTCCCGTACATGGGTGGATAGTCTGCTGGCGTAGCGAACCCACAGACGACAGCGCCGACTGACATCATGTTGTATATCATGATGATGAGCAGGCTGGCATTGAAGAGAAACGCAGCTGTGGAGATAATCCGGAAGATGGATTCCTCCAGGGTTACTTCATCTAGCCGAGAGAAGAATCGCTGCTTTTGAGCCTCTATCATGCGCGGCTCGGGGGGCGGTCCAGAAGCGCTCAGAGCCCTGCAGAATTTTGTCAGCTTCCAACACGCATCGAAGGCGATCCGCGTACCATCTAGGCGAGAACGCGTTTGATTCTTGGTATTTTGGGCTAGCCAGGACAACGCTTACATGGCGACGTAGCACAGAACGATCGTTAGGAGACCTCGCCGGATAAACGCTCCGCGGCTCGGAACTACTCCCTGCTGTGAAAACCGCGGGACTCCGTCTACCTGCCACTTGGTGCCGATGCGACGCCAGTTACCTAGGAGTGCTGCTGTCTGGATTGTCTTTCCGATAGTCGTGGGCCGCTTCTTCCTGTGCAACGACAGCATTCGCATGTCATCGTTGTCAATCCTGGAAACCGCCAACATTTCCACGCCATGCCAAAACACGGTCCATGAAGCTGAACTCTCGAGCAGAATCCAGCCTTTGTGGCTGCACCGACCGGCGAAAGTGCTTTCGAGGCTGTACGTTAGGGTAGCCAGGAGGGCTATGGAGAGAAACCTGAGCTTAGAGTTCGAGTCGAGATTGAGGATGGAGAAGCTGGAAACCGTCACAAACGCGACGGCGTACGAGATGACCACGAGGAGTGTAGTGGCGGCATTCGCGGATGTAGTCATCATGTCGCTGATTGTGTTGGAAGACAGGGACGGAATCTGTTGTTTGCAGCCCCTCGGGGCGACTAAGGATTGTCGGTCGAGGCAAAAGCAAACAATGAGCCTGAGAATGCCTACCCCTCCCTTGATCGGTGGGATCAAATTCAAGTCACGTTGAAGAGAGATACGATATTGTCATTCAATAAAAAGTTATCGATAGACTCATAGATCAGTGGGAGGCCGTCGTTTGGGGGGTTTACGGCAGAGGGGAGAGATTCCCAGGGTCAGTCAGCAAGGTGCGCTGGCGGCTACATGCAGGATCTCTGAGGAAACCAGTCGGTTTGTGGGTAACATGGTACACATCTGCAGCATTTGAGCGTTGGAGGGCAAGGCATACCCTTTGTTGGTTTGGCATCTACTCGGATTCGATATACTTGGGTGACTAGACATCCTACCCTACCCTAGGGTAGCAACTTAACGTTGAAGTGAATAGTACGGATACGCTGGGCAGCTCTGCGTTCAGCTAGAGACGGACGAAAAGGAAATTGGAAACCTAAAGCCTCGGGCCTTCTTCGTGACAAAACTCTCATGGACAAAAATAGGATCGCATGATTTCCATCAGCAGTAGTACTGTACTTTCCCAACAGCCTGTCGAGTATCCCGAGTAGGATTCCTGATGTCCTTGGAAGAATGCCTACTTGGGAGCGGCTTGTGCATGCTTTACACAGTATTTCCAGATTTGGTCATGCCGTGTTGGGCAGATGAATATTACCGCTTTGGGCCAGGTCCCACGTTTGGAACAAGTTATAGACCAAAAATCTGCCATTCGGATTTGCGGATTTCAACATGCTACCCAGCTTTGTACATCTGCGCATATCGACCAGCGCAGAAGAATTGTTTTATTTCACATTTTTACTGCGATCAAACCCCCCCAACTCATCGAAAAAGTGTTGGCCATAGGTCGCGCGGATTGCCGTTTTCGGCAAGTGGAGATTGGGACGGAATCTTGGCGACAGATTCGTGACTCGTCGACCGTCACCTGCATTCACTCACACCAGTCACTGACAGTCACACTCAGGTGCCGAGTAAGAAAAATTCATGGTTGCCAGATTTGGGGTATACGTATTCATGTTGGTTTTGTGGCCAATAGGCCATGATTAACTAATGTACATTCGAGTGCTGACGGTAAACTTGCCATCTCGGATTTCTACCCCTCGACTTCCCAACTTCTCAACTTCCTAGGCTGCTTTACATCATGGCGTGTCCATCGATGCCAATGACCTTGCCGTTCACCCAGCCACCGTCGTTGGAGGCCAGGAAGCAGACGACACGTGCAATGTCGATGGGGAGACCAACGCGGTGCAGAGGGGACCAGGTAGCGGCGTACTCGTCGACAGACTCGTCGTCGAGGTTCTTGCCGTCGGGGATGTACTCTCGGCACACCTGGTGGTACATGTCGGTCTTGATGCCACCGGGAGCGATGCAGTTGACGGTAATCTTCTTGTCGCCAAAGTCTGTTGCGCGTGTTAGTGCAAGCTCCAGCAGAGAACGAAAAAGCTGGGGAGGAGAGAAAAGATGGCAAATCGCCGAGGGAGACATACCGACAGCCATGCATCGCACAAAGGTCTCGATAGTACCCTTGCTGCCCGAGTAGATGCTGTGCATGGGCACGCCCTTGGCCTGGCCGGTGATGGATCCCATCAGGATGACACGGCCGCCGACCTCGAGGTTCTTGTAGGCCTCGCGGGCCACGAAGAACTGGCCGCGGGTGTTGATGTGGAAGACGCGGTCAAACTCCTCGGGGGTGACGTCCTTGACGTGGCCAAAGGAAACGACACCGCTGTTTGAGCAGACGATGTCGAGCTTGCCCCAGAACCCGACGGCCTGGTCGAACATCTTGACGATCTGGTCGACGTCCGAGACGTTGGCCCGGACGGAGCGGGCGTCGGAGCCGCCCTTCTTGATGGCGGCCACGACCTCCTCGGCAGACTCCTCGCTGTTGGCGTAGTTGACAATCACCTTGGCGCCGCGACGCCCGAGCTCCAAAGCCATCTCCCGGCCGATACCACGGCCTGTTGTTGTCACATTTCAGTCAGTCATGTGGCCTAGATTGGACCCGTACGAGGACGGTGTGCTACGCCAAGATTGATGTTTGTTGCCGCGAGGCGTTCGTTGTAGTGGTGTGGCAAGGGGGAAACGAGCCGCTGCAGACCCGCTTGACGGAGGTCCGTTGGGGGTGGTAACAAGCTTGGCAGACGTGCCAAGAACCACCACGCCCAAGAGGAGGGAGCCATTGGATATCCTGGATTGGTATTGGCAGGAGGAGGAGGAAAAGGAAACTTACCGGCACCAGTGACAAGAGCAACCTTGCCTTCTAGAGAGGCTGATGCCAAACCCAGGGGGCCGGTGACGGCATCGTACTTGCTTCCAGTACGCTCAGAGGTAGCGCCAGGCATTTTGACGGAGTGATCAGAGTATCGTTTGCTGAGTGGATGGTGTTGGTTGGTTGGTTGGTTGGTTGGTTGGTTGGTCTAGGGGGCGGTATGAAGCTATAGACTGTTGCGATGAGTTTCGAGGACTTCTTCCACCTGAGGATGCCGCGTAACATTATATATAAGGCATGCATGATATGATCGACTTACACGATCTCGGCCCCACACTCACAGCATCTTCAACGGCTTCCAGCAGACGGACAATGTTTGGGACAGTCCGCAAGCCGGCACAGTATGCCGGCCAAGCCAAGGGCACCCCGATCAGCAGGGGCTAGGTCCAACCGGTCGCTACCATGTCTGTGCAGAGCTCTCCAATCAGCATAGACGGCACACGGTTTTGGAGTTGTTGGGTCGAGGGCGCTCCCAATCAGGACGTCTGGGCGCACCACCTTGTCCGGTCTCAAGCTGCAAGTCACGCCCCACGTCCGGACTCTGGCACGGGAAGTTCAGGTCCCAACGGTGCAGACGTCCGACAAGGTCCGGGGGTAACCTTGTGTGTCTACGAACGAGAGACTGGACCAACCTCGCCAGGCACTGTACGGTGACTGAGTTCGAGACGGCCTATACTCGGACGACCAGCCCCATTCAATACTCCGTACCAATACTATAGGTATACAGTTATGACTTGTCTCTGGGCCGGAACTCAAACCATGGAGTCCACCGCTCATGCCATCTGTAGACCTGCTCCTCGCCCACCTGCATACGACCCCCGGAGACTGAATGCGCTGGCCCAATGAGCCGCAGGCGCGTCCGGATGTCAAACACGGGATGTGCTAGCATCGCATCGATGGAGGGCCGAAGACTCCGGCTCGGTCCCGGGGCATTGACATGGCGCAGGCACTGCCAAGGGCATTGTTTAGCTATCCGTCTAGTACCAGTAACAACCTCGGTCCTGAAATGCATCGGGCTGGTTAAGCAAGGGTCATTCATGAGACGCTTCCTTCAGGCTTTGACAAGAGGTCCGTCTGAACTGTCGCCTTCAGAGACGCAAGATGACTGTAGGTGCGGCGAGAAAACAAGATAGAGAGTGTGTGTGTGTGTGTGTGTGTGTGTGTGTGTGTGTGTGTGTGTGTGTGTTCGGGCCCTCGAGGTACTTGCTGGCTAGCCCAAGTATACCTAGGTGCGCTATGGCTCTAGCACTTGAGCCACACTCCGAGCAGTACCGGTACCTATATGTGTACGGTACGTAATAGAAATACAAGCTGAAACTGCCTCATCGTGTGCCCCTCCCAAGTCTCTCGTCGGTCTGACTTTCATCCCATGGCGGCATGACCTGTAGGCTGTAGGCCGTCTCGATGGGGCTTACACCTCCCTCACCTCCCTCGCCTCAACACGCCCAAACACTCACCCAGTCAACACGGACGTCTCAATCTCCGCCTGGAAAGCTTGATCGCCCAAGCCTTTCCCTCATGGCACGACCGCTACTTGCTAACGCCGAGCTTTGAGGAATCAATAGCTTGTCGACAGCCACCAATTACCGTGAGCGTTCACGAAACTCATCCACGATCCTTCAACTCCCTCCCGTCTTGATGGCCGGCGCACCAACCCTGGCTGCCTCCTCATTGAGCGCCTGGATTTCCGCCTCGACGTAGGGTATGCCCGACTTCAACCGCTCCTGCTCGGTCAGCTGCTCTATCTCGCCGGGGAAGTAGATGCGCTCCACGCCGGCGGCCTTTTCCGAGCCCACCACACGCTCGTAGAGGTACTGCATCCTCTCGCGGAACTCGTCCAGACTCATAAAGAGGTCGGGCTTGATCGCGACCAGGAAGTGTCCGACATCGGCGGGTTTCGACGGCTCGTACGGATTCGTGACGTGCCCTGCGAATGCCGAGCCGGACAGCACGCCCGAGAAGACGTCCATCATGACGGACAACGCCGAGCCCTTCGGCCCTCCCACGGGCAGCATAACGCCCTCCAACGCTCTGCAGGTGCCCCGGTCAGTCGATGTATTGTGGTAAGAGTCGCCAAAACACCCGGGACTCGGTCTCGGTGGGCAAAAAGAAAAAAGAAAAAGAAAAAGAAAAACAACGGCAGGCCAAGACTTACGCAGCAGGATCGTCCGTCGGCCTCCCCTCGGCGTCCAGCGCCCAGTCGAGCGGGATCTTCTCCCCGCGCCTCTGGGCCTTGTACACCTTGCCGCGCGCGGCAACCGAGGGCGCCATGTCGAGGATGAACGGCCTCTCCTTCCCGGGGGCGCCGCACGCCATGGGCGAGACGCCCATCAGCTTGCTCCGGCCGCCCCAGACGGGCAGGCCCGGGCTGGAGTTGGTGAAGACGAGGCTCATCATGCCGGCGTCGAGCGCCTGCTGGACCAGCCAGGCGCTCATGCCAAAGTGGTTCGAGTGCTTGACGCTGACCATGCCGACGCCGAAGACGCGCGCCATCTCGACCGCCTCGCCCATGGCCGCGTGCGCCGCCACGAACCCGAACCCGTTCTTGCCGTCCACTTGCGCCACTACCGGCGTCGTCCTGCTCACCGCCGGCGACGCCCCCGGGTCTAGCACTCCCTGTCGGATCCGCGCCATGTACGACGGGATCCGGTTCACGCCGTGCGTGTCCACGCCTCGGAGGTCCGCCGCCACGAGGCATTTCGCGACGATGGCCGCGTTGGCACCGGGGACGCCGTTCCCTCTCAACACGCCCTCGGCGTAGGCTTGGGCGTCCGCGGCGGAGACGTAGACCTTGCGGCTCTCGGCCGATTTCTCCAATGTGCTTGCCATCGCTCGTATAGGTAAGTGAATAAAGGGGGGGGGGGGAGATGGGTTCACAAGTGCAGATATGGCTTTTCATACACCTAATGGTGACCTTTTCATATAATGATGCCCGAAAGATTCCAGGTTTGCAAACACTGTTATTCTACTACTACACATGCGGTCAATCGTCATCAAAAGAGGAGGGGAGGGTATTATAAGAAGTTGGGGAACGCCGGAGTCGGACCTCGAACCTCGAACCACAGGAAATGGTTGGTCTCACTCCGAGGCCCGAACCGAAGCTCCGAGCCGGACGGTCCGGACTCGCCTTCCCCTGGGCCCCGACTACGTATAAGTGACGAGTCACGAATTGGGCTCAGATAACCTGTGGTCATCATGAGCTCTAGTCTGTAAACTTGGAAGCAGAGTCCAAGGTACTTGGGCAAGACTCAAGCAAAGTAGGTTGCAAAAGGGGGTGACGGCACCCACCGGCTCGAGAAAACCCAAATTCGTTAAGGCGTGTCATCACTTACAAGACTCACGTGGTGCAGTGCAGTGACAGACAATATTTCATCCTACATCCCATCACCTTGGATGAATCAAACTCTGGGTTACCTGAACTGTGCCTTAGTCGGGTTTCATTCCGAGTAACGAAGGAAGGCAGACTGTGGTGATCTACGCGTGTGTGACCCAGATGCCACCGACGCATTCTTTTTTTCCACAATACCTCAAGTCCTCGAAGGACCAGCAGCAGTCAAGAAATCAAAGTCGGCCCCTTCGTCGGCCCCGTTCACGCAGCGCATGTACAGTCCCCTGTACCCCCTCATACCCTCCCTGGCCGACCAGTTCGTGCCCGGTTGTCCGTCTTCGCCCTCAGCCTCCATCTCGCGCTTCCTCGCAGCAAGCCTCTCCTGGATCTCCTCGTTGCTCAGATCGACCCCCAGCGACCGGCGCTCAACGTCACATCTGATGATGTCCCCGTCTCGCACGACGCCCAGGACGGACGCGGGATCCGCAGACTCGGGCACCACATGGAGCACGATCGTCCCGCCAGCCGTCCCGCTCATCCGCCCGTCCGAAATACGCAACATATCCTGCACGCCCTGCACGGCCAGCTTCCGCGGTATGGGAATGAGCCCGGCTTCGGGCATGCCCGGGTTGCCGATGGGGCCAATGCCGTGCAAGACCAGCACGCTGTCGGCCGTGACAACGAGGTCGGGGTCGTCTATGCGCGCAGCCATGTCCGCAGTGTTCTTGAACACCACCGCCGGACCCGCGTGCGAGAGGAGGTGACGATACTTGGACGCGCTCGCTTTCATCACGGCACCCCTGGGCGCGAGGTTGCCGCGCAAGACCACCAACGACGATCTCGGGTAGAGGGGCGAAGAGAAGGGTCGGATGCAGTTTGCCGGACTGTCCAAGGGCAGGGGCCTGAACCGGGCGGCATCGAGCTCCTGGCCCAGCGTCTGGCCGGTGACGGTCATGGCTTCGAGGTGCAGTAGCGGTCTCAGCTCGTGTAGCAAGGCGAGCATCCCACCCGCGTTGTGGAAATCCGTCATGTAGTTCTCCCCGCTGGGCTTGAGATCGACCAGCAAGGGGGTGAGCCGGCCGATCTCGTCAATGGTCTCCAGGCTGATGGACCCGGCGACGCCAGGGTGGCGTTTGGCTATTGCCAGGAGATGCACGACGGCATTCGTCGAGCCTCCGATGGCCTGGAGTACCGTGATGGCGTTGATGAAGGACGCTCGGGTAACGATGTCTTGTGGTCTTAGCTGAGACTTTGTGAGCGCGACGGCCCTTGCACCCGCGTCTTCGGCGATCCTGAGGCGGGCTGAGGACACTGCCGGTGGCGTCGCGCCCTTTAGGGGCATCATGCCCAGGCCGACGAGCAGACAGGCCATGGTGCTCGCCGTCCCCATGACACCACATGTTCCAGCCTATCGAAGCCGTTCAATACAAAGGCAACCCCCGCGTCCGGGATGGATGAACCTACTGTAGGAGCCAGTTCCTCATTCAAGTCGGCGATGCTCTCTATGTCCATCGTGCCGGCCCTGTACTTGGCCCAGTTGTTACGGCAATCTGTACATGCCCCTATCCGAACCCCCTGATAGCTGCCGGGCATCATCGGACCCGTCACAAGATGTACAGCCGGCTTGTTGGCGGAGATGGCACCCATGAGCTGGGCAGGAGTGGTCTTGTCACAACCTAGACATCACTTGTCAGCCAAGAGCGCACGTCGTCTCCTATTTCGGGGGTTACGGCGAGTCGGTGACCTACCGCCAATAAGCACAACCGAGTCCACTGGCTGCGCCTTGATCATCTCTTCGGTGTCCATACTCATCAAGTTTCTCAGAAACATGCTCGTGGGCGACGCAAAGGACTCATGCAGGCTGATGGTGGGAAAGTCCATGGCCAGCCCCCCGTTCAGCTGCACGCCGCGCTTCACGGCGTCGATGAGCTGTGGGATGTTGGCGTGGCAGGGGTTGAAGCTCGAGTATGTATTGACGATGCCGACGATGGGCCTGGACAAGGCATCCTCACTGTAGCCGAGCGCCTTGATGAAGGCCTTGCGCAGGAAGAGGGAGAAATGAGCGTCCCCGTACGAGGCGAGGCCTTGCCGGAGACCGACCGTTGACTCGATGGGCTTGGAGAGGTCGTAGTCTGCGTGCTGTGTCACTGGTAGGCCTGCCATGATGGACGACGGGCATGTTGATACTGCGGGAATCAATGTCGTCGTGCGAACATGGCCATGCGCATTTCACAACACTATCGCGTGTACAGCTGCGAGCCTGCGTGATGCCGGCCCCGGGTGGATGAAGGCGGGCGGGGGTGGTATTGATCGGGTTGTGCCGACTGATGATGCAACCTCGAGGCTCGGGGTATCAAGACCCGGGCGTATCGCGCAAGGATACTGTATAGGTGGCGCGAACGTGCAGATGTGTACGAAAGGGGTTCATACTGCTTGGTATGCCGTAGTTATATATACCTAGGTAACTAACTATAGGGTTATGCCTGGTTAACTAGTGAACTTGGGTACCTTTCACAAGTGTTAACTGTTAACCTGCTGACCCAGGTTACCTATCCTTACGGATATATTGGGTGCCTTTCTGTGGTTCGTCGGTAATGGCGCGGAATGCCTTGGAGCCGGAGGATCCGATGGGCATTGACTTGCATTACACCTGCAGAGACTGCATGGATACAAGTACTCACGGGGAAGTTGTGTTGACAATGGGACTATACTAGTTCCATAATTCAAGCAAGTACCGTACGTAGTACACAGTAGTAGCCTCGGGGTCTCTGGCCCAAGTAAGCGGATGCCTCGATCATCGATCATCCCAGTTGTTGTACAGTGTACACTGTACACAGTACCGACGATGGGGATGGGGAACCCGGGAATGCAGTCACGACCCCATCCATCCTCGAGGCGAGTATCTCGAGACGACCATCTCGAGACGAGCATCTTTCCGAGTCTGAACTCGATCGGAGAATGAAGCAACCGACGACGAATGTCGTCATGACATTGTTACAACGTACAAGTGAAGATGCTCAGGTAGGGTATCCCACGTCACAACGCAACATGCATGACCCTAGTTGGGAGGGGACCAGAGTACGTAGTACTTGGCACTTGGACGCAAAGCGGAGACGGGTAACTAGTTGACTGCTTAGTACGCAGTACTTCGTAGTCGCAGAGCACGGAGTATTTATTTATTGGTTCCAACGCAGGCCACTGTTTGTTTGTGCACCGCAGCAGCGTCTGAGCGGCTGAATCCGAGTGATTACATGGTGATTTTTAGGCTTGACGTTACTCATTAGCGCTCTGACAGGGCACCCCGTTCACCCCCCACCCCCCGTCAATCAAACCCAATAACTTACACACCGTCTGGCTCCCGCATCGGCAAGGCTTCGTTACTTGTAGGCTTTACCGTCCTTCCCGTCAGCAGTGATTGATTGATTATTCAACGCCGTCAGTGACCCCAGAAGCCAGCCTCCTTGCCCACATCTCTCTCTCTCTCTCTCGCCTCCTCTATCCTCTTTCCCTCTCCGGCCTCTCTCTTGCCCCCATCATATCCGCCCCATCGTGAAGCCATGACCAAATCGAGCTCCATCCATCGTGTGCCGTCATCGGCGGGGCCAGAGAACGGCTACCCGCAGGGCCATCTCGGCCAACTCACAGAGAGCGAAGAGAAAGCCCTGAAGGACTTCAAGATCCTTCTGCAGGAGAAAGGGGAATGGACGCCGGGGCCGCCGCCGTCTCACGACGATGCCACGCTCCTGTAAGTCTCAACTTCCCACGACGCAACGTCCCCCTCGACGCTGACAAGCTTCTTTCTTCCCCAGCCGCTATCTCCGCGCGCGCAAGTGGGCGCTGCAGGACGCCTACGGTCAGTTCAGCGCAACCGAAAAGTTCCGCCATGCCAACGAGATCGGGAAGCTGTACGACACCATCGACATTGACGCCTACGAGATCTCCAAGAAGCTGTACCCCATGTGGGTTGGCCGTCGCGATCGCCGCGGCATCCCCATCTACGTCTATCAGATCCGCCACCTGGACCAGAACACCGTATCCAAGTACGAGAAGTCGTCCGACAAGACGTACAGCGACACCAAGACGGACGGAAAGACCCCGGCGACCCTGTTGCGCCTGTTCGCCCTCTACGAGAACCTCACACGCTTCGTCCAGCCCCTTTGTACGCAGTGCACCGATCGCGACTTTGTCGAGACCCCCATCACCTTGAGCACAAACATAGTCGATATATCGCAGGTTTCGCTGCGCATGTTCTGGAACCTCAAGTCGCACATGCAGTCGGCCAGTCTGCTGGCGACGTCGCATTATCCCGAAACTCTTGACCGTACGTCTCCCTACCCCCCCTCCTCCTGAATCTTCGGCCCCTCTGGAGTACGTACGACTAACAGCGTGCTTCCACAGGCATCTTCATCATCGGCGCCCCCTCCTACTTTGGTACCGTATGGGGCTGGGTTAAGCGATGGTTCGACCCAGTGACCGTGTCCAAGATTTACATACTCGGACCGACCGACGTACTCTCCGTGCTGTCATCCTATATCGACGTCAAGAACATACCCAAGGAATACGGCGGCGAGTTGGACTGGAAGTTCTTCGATGAGCCCAAGCTGGACGACGAGATCATGCGCATAATGTCATGGGAGAACGGCTACACTGCCCTACCGTTCGGCCCTCAGTACTGGCGCCCTTATGGCGACGGCACGCGCCTGGAGCTTGTCGCTGTCGGCAGCAAGAACAAGGTGAATCGAATGGAGCGTGTGGCTACCGTCCCCATTGCCGTCCTTGCGCGCAAGTCGGGAGAGAGTGCGGTGCCTGCAGTCACAGCTACGAGCGAGGCTCAGCCTGCAGTGGCCGCTACGAACGAGACTCTACCTGCAGTGGCTGCTACGAGCGAGGCTCAACCTGCAGTGGCTGCTACGAGCGAAGCTCAACCTGGAGTGGCTGCTACGAGCGAAGCTCAACCTGGAGTGGCTGCTACAAGCGAGGCTCAACCTGCAGCGGCGGCCACGAGCGAGACTCGGCCGGCAGTGGCTGCGACGAGCGAAGCTCAGCCTGCAGTCACTGCTACGAGCGAGACTCAGCCGGCAACCACGGTTCCGAACGAGGCTCAGCCGACAAATGCTGAGCCGAGCGAGGCCAAGCCCGCGGTGGCGGCCGACAAACAGGTGCCGTTAAACGTGGATGCGGCCACCAACGGTGTTGACAAGTTGTCGCTGTCGTGACAAGCGTAAAGAAGAAGCGCAGAGTAGATGTACGACGGACCGGACCGGGTCGGGTCGGGTCGGGTCGTAGGTGGAATCAGCCCAGCCAGGGTTGCAAACGGCGTTTCTCCCTTTTTGACGCTTAGAAATTCCGGAAGACTTCATACGTCGTCCTCCTTGTTAGGAGCAGGGTTTGGCGTTAAGGGGTTCATATATAGACGCTCCATCTTGGGAAGCATCGATCTTTGGAGACGTCAGCCATTGCTGTTGTCGCGCATACACCCCCACACCCACAGGCATAATACATATAATATACTATAGAAACTCCCCAGCGCCGTACCATGTCTATCAAACAAATACAACCAATCTACAGCCCCTGGGATTTCCATAACGCCGAAACCATGTTGCCGAAGCGCCGGGATTTCACGAGTTGGATGCGGTCTCTCTCGGTCACGATCGACCAGCCCTTCGCTTCCTCCACTCGGCAATGCCTTTCTCGATCTCGTTCCAAGACACGCCGTCCCGCACTAGCCACATTGTCACCCCCAGGCTCTCCGTATCCCTATTCCGCGACTCATCATCGAAGAACAGCATCTCCGTATACGGTATGCCCGTCCTCTTTTCCAGGGCCTGGAAATGCCGTATCTTGCTGCTGGGGTAGATCTCGAGCCCGGCGTCAAAGAAGTCGATGGCCTTTCGCGGCTTGTCTTTCTTGGTAGCTCCCTTTGCCGCCTCTGTCGTCGTCGTCATCGTCGTGGTGGCCTCCCCGCTATTGCCGTCGACGCCCTGCCCGGCCAGCGTGGACGCGGCCGAGGGGACGTGCAGCAGCTTGAGCATCTCCCGGCCCAGCTCGGGGGCGTGGGTCCGGCTCGCGACGCCGACCTTGATGCCGGCCAGGGGGAGGGCGTGCAGCACGGCAGGCACGTCGCGGTAAAAGGCAAAGGTCTCGCCCGTCTTGTCGACGCAGGCGCCGTGCGAGGCGTCCTTGGACTTGAGGGGCGGCGACACGTGCGTGTCTACCCAGAACGGCCAGAGGGTGTAGTCGAGGTCGAAGACGACGAGGCTGGGCAGGGGTTGGCCGTCGGTGAGGATGGCGGGGAGGGGGAGCGAGGACTCGGTCGACGACGACGAGGCGAGAGAGGTGGTTGTCGGGGTCTTGGCGAGCTTTTTCTTCATCATGGTGATGGTTTGTGGGGGGGGGGTAGGTCGGTCGGTCGGTAGTGGCAAGGGGAGGAGGATGTGAGGTCGAGAGTTGAGACGAGAGACAAGCAAAGCAAAGCGCCTTCACAGGCTCGATCGACTGTTTGGAGGGGCAACTTCTCATGGAGCTTCCGTTATCCGTACTCCGTACCCTAGCGTCAGCTAGCTATCCCAGTTGCGTCATCGGCCCGCCTTTGGAAAACATCTGCACACAGTAACTACCTCAGTACGGAGTACTCCGTACCCGCTTTCGGCGTGCGTTCCGTCCTCTCCCCGCGCTGCTCATTGTGAGCGGAGCCAGAGAAACAACCGATGAGCCGAACCGGAAGAGGTTTACCCCAAGTCAAAGTCACACCAGCACTAACTAATCTAACTCAACAACTAGCTCCACTACGTACTTTGTAGCGACGGCACACACACAGGCTTACACCTTCATCTCACCAACTGCCGATCCGCTTTTTGTTTCTGCGGGGTGCCACTCTTCCGAAGTTTCGGTTGGGTGGGGTGAAAAGCTCTGGAGACTGGGATACTGTGATTCTGGGAGACTTGAAAGTTGAGTCTACGGATACTGTGCACCGAGACTCCTGTGTACTGTCTGTGTGCGTGGGACGGAGTATCCGTACCGTAGCATTCCAGGTGGTGACCACTGTGAGCCGGGGTAGGTTGAGGGCCCGGACGAGAGTGATGCCTCGGACTCCTCCACTTTAGCCGTTTGGCGTGGGGGGGGGTTCCTGTTTCTATCACGAGTCCCGGTGCCCTTGATATGTAGGGGAAGACGTTGCTTTTTGTCGTCGTTGTTGTTTTCCCGTTTCCCCCCTCTTCCTATACACCCGAGTGCCTCCCTCCTAGTTGTGTACTTTGAAGACACACCGCAACCCCCCATCGTCACATTCGAAACCAACAAACCTCTTCCCCCTCCCCACCAAGAACCCGACGATGGTGTCCGCCACCGACAACGCCCCCAGTGGCATCCGGAAGATCCAGCTCAAACGCATAAGCCACACGTACTACAAGTACAAGGACCTGGACGTGGCCGCGCAATGGTTCAACGACTTTGGCTTTACCGAGGTCTCGCGGGCCGCCGGGGGTGACAAGATCTACTTCCGCGGCTACGGCACCGAGCCGTGGGTCGTGTGCGCCGTCAAGGCCGACAAGGACGAGTTTGGCGGCGTCGGCTATGCCGTCGAGTCCGAGGACGAGCTGCGCTACGCCGCCGAGATCCTGCCCAAGGCCTCCAAGGTCTACGAGCTGGAGGATGCGCCGGGCAAGGGCAAGTGCGTGACGTTTCCGGATCCCGTCGACGGCTTTCCGTTCCACCTGGTCTACGGCCAGGAGGAAGCCGGCGTGCTGGACATCCCGCTGCCGCAGGAACCCATGAATTACGTATGTTCCCGTCGGGACGATTGGCTTCGCGGGGCACCGCTGACAACAGATTTGCGCATCGTCAGCCCATGGAGAAGAACAGGGCCAGAAACAAGTTCCAGCGCTTCGAGAAGCGACCGGCGCCCGTTCACAAACTGGGCCACTGGGGGCACTGCACCACGGACTTCGCCAAGGCCTTTTCCTTCTATTCGGCCCATTTCAACCTGATACCCAGCGATGTGAGCGTCCGCCCTCGTTGATCACTCTCATTTGATCCGACTCCACGGCTACTTACTTACTAACAATACCCCCCCCTTTCAAGATCATACACGACGAGACCGGGACCGACATCACCGTCTTCTTCCGCCTGGACAGGGGAAAGGAGCCCGTGGACCACCACGTCTTCTTCTTCTATCAGGGTCCCGAGTTCCACGTCCACCATACCTCGTACGAGACGCACGACTTTGACACGCAGGTCCTGGGCCACGACTGGCTCCGGGAGAAGGGCTACAAGAACTGCTGGGGTGTGGGTCGGCATATCATGGGGAGTCAGATCTTTGATTACTGGTGCGTGGGTTCTTTTTGTTTGTGTATGCTGCCGGTGACATGTTGACGTGACCAAAAGGTTCGATCCCTCCGGCTTCATCATGGAACACTACGTCGACGGTGACCTGGTGGACAGCACCGAGCCGACGCACAGGTCGCAGGCGTCGCCCGATAGCCTGCACGTCTGGGGTAACTACGTCTCCGAGTCTCGAGTCGCGCAATCTCGATGGAGAGCTAACGTGAGCATCAGGACCGGACGTCCCGAGCGACTTTTTGAAATAAGTCGGGTTTGTTGGGCGGCCCTTTTCGACGGAGGGAGGGGAGTCGGTGGTTCCATCCTATCAGCAACTGCTTCGTCGTTTGCGCCACGGGATAAGAAGCTGTTCTGGGCTGGCTTGCTGAACTATTTGGATCATTCCCCTCAAGAAAGTGAGTGGTGGACGTGGCTGACGGTTGACAAGCATGCAGATAAGAGTGCGCCGAGGTCGTAGTCGATTTTCTTGAATTTCACAGCCAACCCAACCCGTACGGTTCATTTTCATTTTCATTTGACATGATGAAAGGTAGTTTTGTTCTATCTATTATGGACAGCTTCCCCCTCGTCAAGCGACCAAAAAGGGGGGGGGATGCAACGATGCTGTATATGTACAATGAAGCCCAAGTTTCAAGTCCATCTTTCACGACACGGCCATCCAACTCAACCGATGCGTTCGATCTCCCGCTGCTTACTTCAAACACTGAGAGTAGTAGGGGTTCACCACCTTGCAGCTGCCCTCGGCACAAGTCGTGGCGCCCGTGAAGCCGGTGCCGCCGCACTGTCCGTACAAGGTGGCTCCGCCAGTCGAGGGCGCGGTCGCCGCCGGGGCGGCACCGGCGCTGGTCTGGGTGACTAGGGTGGTGGGGACAGGGGCGGCGGTCGAGACCGGGTCGGCCTCGTCCTCGCCGGCCTCGCAGTCGTCCTCGTCCTCGTCCTCGTCCTCGCCCGCGGGCACGTCCGAAGCCGCCACGGTGTTGTCCTTGGTGGTGGTCGGAACAGTGGCCGGGTAGGTGGTTGCCGGCGAACTAGTAACGGGCGAAGCGGGCGTGGTACCGGTTCCGGTGCCGGTGCCGCCGACGCTAAAGTCGATGCAAGACTCGTAGGTCTGGTCGATGGACCTCGCGTCCCAGAAGTGCTGGATGACGCACTCGCCGGCCTGGGTGCACTTGCCGCCGAGGTCGGGGATGGTGATGGAGAAGGACGTCTGGTCCGCCGAGATGGGGGCCGAGTTGGAGGCGTAGGACGCGAAGCTGAGGAGAGGCGCGCCGATGACCGAGTTGGTGGCCGTGTCCACGATGCTGACGTTGGCGGTGCCGGTGTGAGGAGCCTTGATCTCGAACTTCATCGCGACCGTCTGGCCGACGGTGTAGCTCTGGATATTGGCGCTGTTGTCGGCGAACTGGTAGCCCTTGCACAGCCAGAGGTTGCACGCCGCCGTCATGTCCTTGCCGACGACCCCCTGCTCGCCCTGGATGTTGCCGCCAGGGTCCGAGGACTGCTGGCTGTACACCTGGCTCCCGCAGGCAGCGGACATGGCGCTTCCGGCAGCACGAGGGGTAGGGGACGTGAAGAATCCGTGGCCGGCCACCAGCATGGGGGCGGCCAGGGCGGCGAGAGGAAGGGAGAACTGCATCTTGGCCGCGTGGTAGCTAACTGGAGAAAGCTGGCAAGAGTTTGGTCGTGACGCGGACGACTTGTAAAGAGTAATTGCAACGGTGCGGCGGGGACGCAACGAATTGAAGTGTACGGGTATTGTTCAAGAAAGAATGTCTAGGTCACCGACCTGGGGGGGAAAAAGCTGCACAAGCGAAAGAATGAGAGTGATCGAATAGACTGCGGATGACTGCCATAACGAGACGGGCTTCTGGTCGTATATAAGTAGGTGTTCACGATGCCCCGACCTGGGTCTGGCTGGGCTCTCCAGAAGCCCCCCCCGGGCGATGGCATGTTTCGAGGCAGGGTACATGGGCGACGACTAGGTTGACATTTCGTCCCATCATCGAACTGCCCACTAACTAAGCCTCAGCAGCAGCCGACGTTGCATGGCACGCGCCGTGGGGCCGCAGGGTTGCAACCCAGAATAGATGCCTGCAATGATCTATTTGCAACATAGGAGTTGCTCCAGGGTATCTCTGCGCGGTGGGCACCTCTATCCCAAGTAGGTCGGATCGTGCCGGATTCCTGGGACGGCGATGGGAGTCATCTTATTGAGCGGGGGGGCTGCAATTACTTGGAAACGCTGCATGTGGACCTGCCGTGGCCATGCGCCTCGGTATGCGATTGGATGCATGACTCTTGTCATTGCCACCGTGGGGTCACGGGTTGTCGTAGTACTACGTACGGTGTAGTTAGACCGTGTACTCTGGACGAAGTAGTGTTAGTTCGTTCACGAGTCCTCGTCGTCCCGAACAGGAACCGCGAAACTCCAAAGTTAGTTTCTTAGGTTGCGTCGTCACCTGAAACTGCCGTCCGTATCGCGGGCGCTACGCGTCGAGTGATGATGGGCGATGCGGTCGGTGTTGGAGGACGAGGCCCTGGACGCTGGACCTCTCTTTTTCCTCGTCGTTTTCCGTGACGTGGTTGGCGATGTGACGAGTCGACGACGACTGTGTAAATAGGGTCTCTACGGCCCTTCTTTACGGTCAAGATCCGAGTCCAGACTATCAAAGTTGGGAGCCCATTACAACTTACAAGGACCCCAGACCGGCCTCACCTTCTCGACACAGTCAAACGTGTGCCAGACACACCGAAACGACACACTCATCACGATATGCATATGAGATAAACTCAAACTGCCTTCCAAGGGGGGGGTGGCAGTAACTACGCCCTTCTTAGCCATAGTACTGAGACTGAGCTCTCTACCGAACGACGTGGTCGGGCTTCATCATCATGTGATTGATGCTCACCCAAGCCTGGGGCACTTTCCACCTGACAACATTCGAGATGTGAGCTCTTCTTGTTCGGCCAAGCCATCGGACTGTTTCATCTGCTTGCGGCCAGTGGATACTGACCGTGCTATGTACTGTTGGAATGCGTCGGGGCGTCACTCGCCAGGGGGGCGGAGTCGGCTTCGCACGCCTCGACGTGTTTGTTTACACCAGACCTGTGGCGTCGGGGACAGGAGGCTGGATGGCCATGATCAGGTCCGTCGGTTGACGACGAGGTTGTCGGTCGGGGGGGTGGTGGAGGCCGGGCCGGCTGGTAGGTACTGCGTGTGCCAAGGTACATACTACACGGTATGCGGGACGATCGCCTCGGATCGACAAAAACGGCGAGCGGCAGGATTGCATTGCACATGGCGCCGTCAGGCGGCTCCCAAATAGGCACTGTCGTGTTGCCAACCCCCCTCCTAAACCGTGCCGTTCGGCTGCGTGCCTCGTCGCTCGAGCTTCCTGATTAGGCAATGAGTAAGACACTAGAAACAGAAGCCGCTTGCGGCTTCGCCGCGGCGCGGCTTCTGAGTAATCGCATCTATCGCATTGTACGTATATATATACTAAAGCGGGGTAAATTTCCAGTAGATACATATTATATAAGTTATATATAAGCGTATTATAAGACTAATTAAAGTTATATAAGGTTTTCTAATAGTATATAAATATATTAGTTAATATATTACTATATATTACTATATGTTTATATAACTCTATTATATATACTATATATTTACTTAGGTATATATCTTATTATATTCTATTCTAAATAGTTATTTATCTATATATCTTACTATATACCTATATATTAAAGATAAGTAGGGGCCTTAAACCCTAATACCTCTATACGCAGTCTCTCTTTATAGTAGTAACGCGCGCTGTTAATCCTCTTTACTTAGGTATAGTATCTTAATATTATTATAGTACGTTATCTAAATTGCTTAAATATTTTATATAG
Organism: Arthrinium puccinioides; assembly: GCA_022414665.1. Lineage (NCBI taxonomy): Eukaryota > Fungi > Ascomycota > Sordariomycetes > Amphisphaeriales > Apiosporaceae > Arthrinium > Arthrinium puccinioides. The sequence goes on from JAIUNF010000004.1 coordinate 1,854,446, forward strand.
TTCCCTATATAGAACCGGAGACCCTACTTAGGGTTAAAACCCGGCTTAGCTACTTTAGGTATAAAAAACGAATTTCCGATAAAAGATTTTCGCTACGTTTCTATAAAACGCGACTTATAATTACTAAAAAGTAATCCGGTCCTGCATATTTTTCACGTACTTAGCCGTAGTTAAAATCCGATCTAGGATAGCTATAGGGTAAGTCCGCAGTACCTCTAACTATATAATATAATAGCTAGACCTAGTAAAAAGCCCTATATAATCTAGGAATACTATAAGCTTAATAGACCTATTAAGGTCTTAGGTTTAACACTATATATTAACGTATTTCAATATTCAGCTATTTATTTAATTATTTAACTTCTTTATATTTTGTAATTATATATTTAAATATAAATATAGTTAGTTACTAATTTCTATCTCTTTATAGATATTTATTATTTTATTTCTTTACTTTATAGTCTTAGTCTAATACTATTTATTCTTTAAGTATTATAATAGACTTAGCTAAAATATAATAAGGCTATACTTAGTATAAGACTTTGTACTATTATATTTATATAAGTATAATTTCATTTTAAACTCTTATTATTAATATCTCGCTATACTATAATATATAATAAGTTATAGTTATAACCTAATAGCTATTACTATACCTCTATCTTCCCCGTTCTTTATATCTTAAAAGTACTTATTTACTTTAGTAGGCGTAATAATATAGTTATTTCTATTATATTTCGGTACTACTATAGCTATAGATATTTATATATAGTAGCTAATAACTATAGCGCCGTTAACTTATAATTAGTACTATAATTATAGCGTAGTTATCTAATTAATAGTACTATCTCTTATATCTTTATCTAATATACCTTAAGACCTTAGAAATACTAAGTCCGTAGGCTACTACGTACCGTAACGTAGTAGTTCTATTTTAATATATAGATAGTTATATTTTATTTATTTCTATATATATTAATTGGTAGGCTTGTTGTTGTAGTTGTCTCTGTCGTATTCAGGTACTACGGAGCTATGGAGTCGTGTATATGGTGGCCACCGATTGTGGCGCCGTCGGCCTATAATTGGTGCTACAGTTAAGGCGCAGTTATCTAACTAATAGCGGGGCCATTGGTCCCTAATAGTGCTACCTATTAGGCCTTTGCCTAATAATCTCCCCCGGCGGGAGATAACTGCGTCTCGAAATATAGCTACTATATATATGCCTCTCCTAGGCTTTTTTAGCTCTCTCGTGAGCGTGAGCAATCTATTTCTATTAATATGTCGGGGCTATCGTTTATTTGCGCCCGTTTATTTCCTGCTATCTAGTTATAAGGTTAATTCGTACTAATATATCCTGCTTTACCTTATTCTAGTAATAGCCCTATTTCCTTATACGTTATACGCGATTAGTGCCTCCTTTATAGAGAGCAACCTCGTTCTATTCTTGCCTTTGTGTGCTAGCCTTCGTCTTCTTTTTATTTCCCGTAGTTATTATTTGTTATTAGGGCCCTACTTATAGGACCCCCTTATATGCCGCTTCTCCTTTCCTTTTCTGTAGCTACGTATATAATCCTAGGCGTCTGCCTCGTCCTCGTTATCGTCGCTATCCTCCGTCTGCGCTCTCTTATTTAATGTGCGCGGGTTATCGCCTAGTAGTAATTGCCTAATACTTTGTCTAGGGCGGCGCGGATTAAATGCTTAGGTAGGTATAGTTAGTAAGACGGTCTGCGATAGGGAGGAGGATAGGATTAGAGTATTGCGCTATAGGTCTAATAGGACGGGGGATTAGCTAAACGAGGGTTATATAGGCTATTAGAATAGCGAGGGTGTTAGGCGTTAGATCGCCGCTATTACTATATCTTAGATTCCTTTATAGAAATCCTATCCTCTTAGGATTGCTAATAGGGCTTCGCGTGTAATCTCTACTATCTGTCCTTAGGTTACTAGGTAACTAATTACTAAGAGGATTTTATTATCGATTATAGTTTAGACTGCTAGGGCTCTAAACTTAACTGCTACTACCTCTATTATCGTGTCTTTTATTAGCGTGTTATATATAGCTAGTATATGGTTGGCGATAGTCTCGATATTATCTCTAGTAAATGCGTTTTTCTCTAGTTCCGCGATTCTTTTAGTTATTATTGCGATTCTGACTTCTAGCGCTGCGTTTTTCTCGCGTAGGTCTTATACCTCGTCCTTAGCCTTATCTGCCGTGCTTGCCTTGCTTTATTTAGATACGGTCTTTAACTATTATCTTGCGGACTAGCGTCTTAGCTGGCTAGGATTGGATTTGTCCTTGGTTAACGTTTTAACGTTAGGGATATCCTCGCTATCGTCGTCCGAGCTAATCTTGTATACGTCGGACTCGGCGATATTATATTCTATCTCTATTACGTCGAACTTTTCGTCTTCCTTATCTATTAAGCCGTCGTACTTGGGTATATCTCTTATTACTATTCTTTAGATTAGGTTATTTAGGTCGGTATATCCTACTCCTCCGAATCGCCTTATATAGGCTTTCTAGAACGGTGGGATATTCCTCTCCCTAGTAGTATAAGTAGCTAGATAAGCCCGTAGTTGCGTATATTTACGTACGTTCTAGTTAGGTATATACCTAGGCCTTCGTCTTACGATCCGTTATATCGAATAGCCTCTAGCGCGTTTCTATTTAGCTATCTAAGGCCCTTAAGCTTTGCTATACTTTACTACTTTATTACTTCGCCTGCTTTAAAGATTTTATTAAGATCTTCTTTAACTGCTCTAATAAGCTTATTATCTAACGGCTATACTATCGGCTATACTTCTATAACTAGCAGTTTTACCGTTACTTTTATATTATAGTTTATACGCGGTAAGTTATTCTTAAGCAAGGCGACCTAGTATTACCTAGGGTTATCCTGGGCTTTTAGGTTATCGAGATCCTTCTTATTATTATTACTAAGCTTCGTGTTTATAAGGGAAATATTTCTGCGCCTCGCGGCGCTATAAAAGTTAGTAAACTTATTATCTGGAATATTCTTTAGATACTCTTAGATCTCTCCTTTATAGTCGAGGTTACTTATAAGCGACTTACGCTCTTACTTAGTAACTTAGCCGTTGCCGCCGAAATCGAATAAGTCGAAGTAGCTTTTAGCTAGCGGAGCTGCTCCTCCGGCTATTATAATATCTTTTATTAGCTATACTTAGTTAGATTAGGATAGGGATATATTAGCTTCTTCCCCTTTATAGCTAGGGTTCTTATTAGTTAGGTAGTTAAAGTTATATAGGGTAAATATAAGCTTTATTCCTTATAAGGTAGTTATAATTTCTTATTTACTTAGATCTCTATACGCGTATCGCGGTTATTTTATATTGCTAATATTATACTAGTTAAGGGAGTTAGATTTTTCCTGCTATTTTTCCTATCTCTATTAGTTAACTACCTTATTAAGCTTTGCTACCGTCTATTCTAGCGCTTATCGCTTTCTCTATTATCTAACCGCTTCGTTTAGTCTTACTTATATTTTATCTTCGTTATACTAATATCTATTAATATCTAGGTCGCTATCTTTGAGTTTATAAGGGTTATTTACTTATCCCTCGATTAGTTCTTTAGCTAACGATTTAAGCGGGTAGTCGTCTTATATTATATCTAATACTAATACGAGGTTTGCTAGGTCGATAGTATTATACCTTAGGAGCCCGTCTTGGTTTTGCTCCTATACCGCTCTTTTTCTATTAGTTAAAACGTTTTCAATTCTCCGTAGCGCGATATTGTTTTCTATATATACTACTACGTTTCGTGCTAATTGCTCTATTAGTTTATAGGGATTTTATATTAGGCTAAATAAGAATTCCTTAGTTAATAGTATAATAGGGCTATTATTATTACTAAATCCGTTTCTTAGTAGCTACTTTGCCTACGGCTTTAAGAGCCTTATCTCGTAGTATATAAGGAATACGATATCTAATAGCTATTATTTAGCGGGCTATATACTCGCCTTACTATCGCTACCCGAGGAGCCTTCGTCGTCTAAGATATTAATAATTATTTTAGGCGATACTCCTCGTTCTTTTAGTATTTATTTATCCTTTATATCGTATCTAGTTATTTCTTCTTCTAACGACTAGGAGCTATTAGCCTCGCTTTCTCTTTCTATACGTGCTTATTACTAGTTCTAGGATACTTATTCCCGAGGGTATATTTATATTTATTCTCGGGTATTTATATTATAGGTTAGTATATTCGCCGTTATCTATTATTTTTATATATAGTTAGTATTCGTTTATTATAGCCTATATTAGATTAGTATATATAGATATAGTTTATACTATTTATTTTTATATACGTTAGGTTTTCTTATACGGTATATTATTATTATAGTAATTATTATTATTACTATACCTTCTAAAATCTTCTATAGTCTTCGTTATTTGGCGGACGCGTTCTACGCGCGTCTTTCGAGTTCTTTACGCGTTAATAGCTCGATAACGAAGTTTATTCTTAGGGCTTAATTCTTTTCTTATTATTCTCTTTTCTCTTATTCTTATTTTCCTACTTATAGCTATTTAGGTAGTTAGCCTCTTTTACGTTTCGGTATTTCTTCCGCGTTTATTACGTTAGATTTATTTATAGTAATTCCCTACTCCTTATTTTCTTCTATCGTTATTTGCTATATTAGTTTCTCTTTTAGCTTAAGGTTATTAGTTATAAGCGGGTACTTACTATCGTATATTATTACCGCTTCGGCCGTATTTCCTATTAGTAGTACTCTTAGGTACTATTCGTCGAATACTAATAAGAAGTCCTTCTATTTAACGAGGTATTATAGTTCTAGTACCCCGCCTACTTTTATTACCCTATAGTATAGGAGCTTATCGATCTCGAATAAGTACTAATCTTCGTCGTTGTCTTAGATTATTACTCTACCTAGTTATAGCCTTATTCGTCCGAATAGGTTACCGCCTTTTAGGTACGGGTATAGGTATACTACTAATACTACCTTATATACTTTCTACGATCTTAGGAAGTTAAGTTCGTATACTAGGTTACCTATTCGCTTTACTACCGTTAGTAGTCCGACTCTTTATTATCCTAGCTTACGCGATATTAGGCCGGGCAGTTTATATCCCTTATATAGGCGCAGGTATACTTCGTCTCCTACGTTAAACTCGTAGTATCTTCGTATCTTATTATATTAGATTTTTATTATATCTACGGCGTATTCTAGGCTCTAGTATACCTTACGCTAGTATAACTACCTTAGGGTTTCGAAGTCTATCTATCTTTCTAGTACTTCGAGGATTAATAGGATCCCTTTTAGTTTATATCCGTATACTACCTCGTTTAGTAATCTTCCGAGTACTAAGTTAAAGGCGTTATTAAAGTTAAATTATATTACCGGGATAATAGCTACTTATAGGGCGTCTAATATTATATAATAGTATCGGATCGCTATCTCGATATCTTGGTTTATTCTCTTACTCTATCCGTCTATCTAGGCGTAGTATCCTATTAATACTACTAGTTTTATACCTATTCTTATCTATAGTATTTGCTAGAATACTAATATAAACTTTAGGTCTCTATCTAATATTACCTTACTTAGCACTCCTATATTATATAGTAGCATTATCCTAACTATAAGGTTAGCCTATTATTCGGCCGTATATATTATATTGCCCGGTATTAGGACTTTCTGCTTTAAGTGCCTGTAGGTAATTATTAGCAGGGCGTTATACGTATCTTATCCTAGTACTATCTATATTATTCCCTTAGATAGGACTTCTAGTAGTGCGACGATAAAGTCCTATACGAGAACGTCGAAGGGTCTTATTAGGGACTCGTTTAGCTTAAGTAGCCCTATCTTTTTAGTCCTATCTATTTTAGTTAATAGGTAAGATAGGTAGTACGCGACGTAGTTATTAATTAGTTTTATTAGTCCTAGTATTATAAGCTATCGTAGTTCGTATACTATTCGCTTCGGGCCGAAGTAATATTATTCGTCGTGTACTATATATAGGATTTCGTCGACGTAGCTTCTTAGTATATAAAGGTTATCTTCGCCGTTATATCGTTTATATAGTATTAGGCCCTTATTATTTAGCTAATATCTAAATCCTATAGGTTTATACTTATTAGCTAATACTTCCTCTCGTTTTGCTAAGTCCTCTTCTATTAGAGTTATAGAAGATTTGGCGTCGTTTTATTTAAGTTTCGCGAGCTCTGCTACCTTTAGTTTTTTTAGTCTCGAGAACTTATCTACTAGCTTTTTCTACTTACGGTCCGTCGTATATCTTACGACGATCTTATCTATCTATTCGGGGTTTACTTAGATTATAGTAACTGCTAGGTATCCGAAGTCTTTTATTATATCGTCTAAGACCGAGTCCTATTCGTTATTTCTAACTGCCTCGTCCTTTAGGTTACTTATTATTAGCAGCCTTAAAAGGGCGTCTAATACTAGATTAATCTTTCCCGGGATATATCTAATATCTAGTTTAAACTATAATAGGTATATAGATACTATTATTAGTCGGGGGTTATTTTTAACGATATCTACCGATTAGATATTTATTTATTCTATTACTCCTTTCGATATTTAGTAGTCTATTAGGACGACGACTAGTAAGTAGTATAATTATATCTGGATTTGTCTATTTCGGCAGACCTATACTAGGCACGATACTTCGAGTTCTATTACTAAGTATTTAGCTTCGGCTTTTATTAGTATTTTGCTTATAAATATAATAGGTTTAATAGTATCGATTATAATCTTCTTATTATCCTATATATCGTAGATATAGAATATTATTACTCCGTATCCTCGTTCCTATAAGGCGTCGAGTTTAATAAATATTAGGGTATTAGGGTCCTAATATATAAGATAGCTTACTTCTATTAGTTAGTTTTATAGGATATAAAATACCTCTATCTCCTTTTCCGTCGGTTCGAAGGTTAACTTTAACGTCTATCGTTTACGTCCTAACGCGGTTTTAAACTTCTTTCCTTCTTCTCGTCCCTTAGCTAGAGTACCGTTTTCCTATCTTATAGTAGTGCTAGCTTTTATTTATACTATAGGATATATTATACGAGAAAGCCTATTAGTCTAATATATTATTCTAATCTTTCGAGTATATTTAGTATCTTTAGTTTTGCGATAGCCTCGACTCGTTCTTCTATTATCGATATTCCGAATCCGTTAATAAGGAATCCTAGTAGGTATACTAATAGGTACCTAATAAAGGATTTCTTTAGTAATAGTACTAGCCCGATTTCGTCGAATCGTTAGAATATCCTTATTAGATTATCGAGGTATTACTCGGTATTATCCGAGAATATTACTATATCGTTAATATATACTTTAATAAACGGCAGGTCTTTAATTCGTTAATCTAGGAATCGTTAGGCGAATACCGGGCTGTTTCTAAATCCTATTAGTACTACGTTAGAGACTTCTAATCCTCTTAGTAAGATTATTATTATTCTATCCTTATATCTTTCTATAACCGGTAATTAGTAGAAGAAGGCAGAGCCGTTAACTATAGTTATAAACCTTTTACCCTTTAAGTTAGCTATAATCTCTTACTATAATAGTAGGGGGTATACGTCTAGGATTACTAGCTTATTAATTAGTCTTAGGTCGATAACTACTCTTCCTTTTCTTTTTCCGGCTACGATTCTCTATATAACGAATAATAGGGATCCGAACGGTATAGGTTTCTATATCTATTCGAGGCGTCCTCTATCGTATATTCCGTCGAGGATTTCGTCTACTACTTTTCTCTCTTCTAGGCCTAGTAGGTAGGGTTTAGCTAATATCTTATAGTCGGCCTAGTCTAGGTATAGTTCTACTATTATTTTCTCGTCTTCTAGGAGGTCGATAATACCTTTATCGTGCTAAAGCACATCGAACTCGTCTACGATCCTCTTCGCTCGCCTTACGAAGTCTCTATCTGCTACTACTATATATACTCCCTATAATAAGACGATTTCTAGTACGTTATTTAGCTTCTATACTCCTAGCGATAGTATTCTTTCGTCGCTTCTAATCTTTATCCCGCGGATCGTCTTATATACCTCTATTATATCGAACTTATCGTTCTTAAGTATACTATATATATCGTCTAATATATCGAATTCGCTTATAAGCTAGTATAGGTCGTGTTATATCTCGTTATACTCGTTTTCCGGGGTATTATTAATTGCTACGGCTGCCTTAGCTATTATTGCTTTTTCCTATAATACCGGTATATAGTCGTCGTCGTTATACTCTTCGATTCTTCCGATTCTTTAGTTTCTTCGGAGTTTCACCGGTTATACCGTGTTATTAATATATATAGCTACCTTATTTATAGTCCTTATTAGTAGGTAGTTTTAAATTCCTCCTTATAACGTAGTAAATATATAGTTATATTCTAAGCCTAATTCGTTTATTAGTAGGTCTACGTAGTAGACTAGGATTTGTTATATCGAGTTTAGAGGGATTATCGTATTATTTCTTATTATTACCCTTCGGTTTATTCGTGATTTAGGTCTGGTATATTCGATATCGGTAGTAAAGTCTATATTAGATCCTATATCTATAACTGCCTATAGAATTGTTATCGTGTTTCCTATAAAGTCGATTACTGCGCCTATCCTTTATAGCTAGTTTATTCCGAGTAGCACGTTTAGGGGTAGTAAGTTAATAATCTATACCGTAACTTCTATTCTTATTATTACTAGCCTTCCGCGGCTATTTATACCCGGTATCTTAACTATAAACGTTACTCTTTTAATTAGCCTTCGTACTCCTCCTATTCCTCGTACCTCGAACTTGCTCTTTATATTTAGGTTATAGAAGTTAATATACTCGTCGAGCTACGTTTAGCTAATTATATAGTCGGACGCGCCGCTATCGGCGTATATTATAAATATTCCGTTATCCGTTAGCACCTTTAGTTTTATATATATATATTTAGAGAGTGCTACTTATCTGTTTTGCGGCGGCCTTATAGGTTCGTTTAGTATTATTAGGGATTTATAGTATCCCGTCTCGTCTTATATTGCCTATTCTTCTGCCTAGGTATTATATACGTTAACTAGGGCTATTACGGCTTGTTTCTCGTCTTTATATTATTATTCGTATAGTATTACCTATACGCTAGGATAGTTCTTTTCTATCTCGGTAAGTAGTCCTATCCTAGGCGGCTTCGGTATTATATAGGTATTCGCGAAGATATAGATAAACATTTTAGATCGTAACGCGAAGTCTTATCCGTATTTACGGTATAGGTATTTTACGTTATTATCCGTATAGTTTACGTTATAAGGGGTCGTAAGATATAAGTTACCGTTATTATTATTCTGGGAAGTAATATACGAGGTAGTCTCGTCTATCTCGTTCTAGGTAAACTTATCCGTTATAATATAGCTATCGTTATATAGCTCGTTCTCTTGCTCTACTAAGTGCTCGTTATTAGCGTTTAGCAGAATTTCCTCCTCTATTACTATATAGGCGCCGCTAAAACGTCTTAGTTATATAGGGCGGATCTATCGGCGGAAGGTTCTATTATCGTTCCCTCTAAAGCCGTAGTTACTTCTTCCGCGTAATTAGTTACCTCTATATCCTCTATAGCCGTTACCTCTACTATAGAATCCTCTATTATTACTTCCGCGGAATAGGGCGTTATTATAGCTACGGTTAAACTATTAGGGCCTATTATTAAGGCTGCCTCCGTTAGCTCCGCCTCTATAGCTATTTCCGCGGCCGCGGTTAAAGCTGCTACCTTTACGGTAAGTATTATTACGGTAGTCGTTATATCCGTCGTTGCCCTAGTAGGAATCGTTATCTTATAACTTATTATATTCCTCCTCGCCTACGTTATATACTATATTAGCGGTAATCTTTCTCTATTAGGGTAGGGTAGCGATAGACTATAATTAGTTATTAATTAGTATATTATTAATTAACTAGTACGGCACTGCTATTAGTAGTTATAGAGGGGGTTACTATATTCCGTTAGCTATTAGTATTACCTTATAAACGGAGTATTTCTCCTTAATATATATTATCTAGTTCTCGAGGCTAACTAAGTTAGACGGTTTTAAGACGAGCTAACGCAGGTCGGGGTATAGAAGGAGGTAGAGTTAGGATATCTATTAGACTAGTATTATAAAGCTGTAGGCCTTGCAATCTCTAATTATGTCTAGTGCCTAATCTCTAATATTCTTAGAGACGACTTCTGCCGTACCGAAGTAGGACTTATTAATTCTTACTAGTATATCTATCTTATCGATTTTAAATTGTCTCGTTAGCTTAAGTATTATATACTCCTTACTTATCTTTATCTAGTACTTATCGTTATCGTCTAATATATTATACTATACGGCTACTAAGCCTCGTAGGAGTTGCCTGAAATTGGTGCAGAATTCCTCTTATCTTATCTCGTCTTTGCTAATATTATTATTAGCTAAGTTAATAAACGAGTATACGTTTCTCTATATAATATCGGTTCCTATTATTATATAATCTATTCCTCTATACGTTAGGGGTAGATCTGGCTAGAAATAGCCGATTATACGGAGTTTCTAGTTATTAGTCGATTTCTTCTTAGCTGCCGTTTCGAGGGTATTAGCTACGGTTATTACCGTGTTTATTATTCTCTCGTTTTAAGCGTTTATTGCTGCGGTTACTGCTACCGAGATCTCGGTAATACGAGCTATCTATTCGGGTATAAACGCTAGAATTAATAGTGGCTATCGGCTTAGGCCTATATCCTCCTAGTTATCTTAGTCTGCTATGCTTTCGATATGTTTTTGCTATCCTTCCGCTAGTACGGGCTTATTAAATGCTAATAGCAGTAAGCTAAGGTCGCTATCTGTCGGGGAGTGTTATATAGTTAGTAATAATATTATTACGCGAGGGTTTCTGAGGCGAAGGGGGAAATTAGTCTTAGGGATAATGCACTTAGTATTGTTATAGCGGCTTTTTATTTGCCTGCTAATAGAGATAGGTCGTTATATCTCCTTACTTATCTAAGTCTTATATCCTCGGCTATAACTTTATACCCTAGCCTAAGTGTTACTGCCTCGATATCTATGCCCTGTTAGTGTAGGATAGTTAGGGGTCTTAATAGCGTGCGGAATAAGACGTTATTCTTATTAAAAATGTCCGGCACTATTAGTACGTCTACTATGAATATTAATACTCTCTTAAGTGCTTATCGTAGCTGGTACTAGTTAATAGCCTATTTAATTGGGTATAGTATATCTCCTAACGGTGTTCTTCTTATCGATATTACTTCGTTAGGGTCTAGGTTAGCTATAGGATAGATTATTTCTTTATTAATTCCTATAGTATACCCTACTACTATCTGTATAGTATTTGCGGGTAGCTTCTGGACCTAGGGTAATATCTTAGAGTAGTCTAGGTAGAAATCTGTTACTTGGTAGACGTTAATAAGTCCCTCTCTCTAGTAGTCTCTGTTAATATTAGATATTATATGGTTTGTTTTTGGGCTGCCTTGGTGGTGGCTGCCGATTAGTTAGTGTGTATAGGATTTTTGGAAAATAATTTGTGCGTGCTTGATTTATAAGAGGGTTATAACTGTTAGGAAGGGGCGTATAGTGTTATGTGCTTTCCTTATATTAAAGATAAGTAGGGGTCTTGGTCCCTAATACCTCTATACGCAGTCTCTCTTATAAGCAGTAACGCGCGCTGTTAATCCTCTTCACTTAGGTGCAGTATCTTAATATCGTTGTAGTACGTTGTCTGAATTGCTTGAATGTTTTATGTAGTTCCCTACAAAGACCCGGAGACCCCACTTAGGGTCAAAACCCGGCTCAGCCGCTTTAAGTGCAAAAAACGAATTTCCGATAAAAGATTTTCGCAGCGTTTCTGCAAAACGCGACTTACGACCACTAAAAAGTGATCCGGTCCTACACATTTTTCGCGTACTTAGCCGTGGACAGAATCCGGTCCAGGGTAGCTGCAGGGTAAGCCCGCAGCACCACTAACAATGCGTACTATATAATATAACAGCCAGACCTAGTAAAAAGCCCTATATTACGTAGCAGTACTATAAGCTTATTAGACCTATTAAGGTCCGTAGGTTTATAGAATCTTATAAAGACTATTATAGTCCCAGATTTAACACCCCTCTCTTATAGAACTGCGTCCGTTTCAATAAGGTAAAACTCTAAGTCTTTTAACGGCTGCCAGCTACAACTTTAAAGCTAATAGCTGTTAATAAGGAAACCAATCCCAAAAAATAAGCATTCCCAAACTAATCCAATAGCCCCAAATCAATAGGTAAAGTAACGCCTTCCTATCCGACTATAGAGCCTTACAAGGCTACTAATATCGAATCTCTCAGTAAAGAGACTAGCCTACTAGTCCAAACCCAACAAGCCTAAAAGGCTAATATACTTCTGGAACGTCGTAGGTACTAACGGCTTAGTTAAGCCGTCAGCTGGCATTTCCTTAGTATTGAGATATATAATCTTAACAAGCCTCCTATGTACTATATCCCTAACGTAATTGAACTTTAGCAGAGTATGCTTAGTCCTACTATGAAGGTTCGGATTATAGGCGTTGGATATAGAGCCCCGATTATCTCCGTAGAGCGTGATGGGTCCCTTTACAGGGTAGCCAATTTCAGAGTATAGACCGATTAGCCACTGGGTCTCTCTAATAGCCTCGGTAAGGGTATCAGTCTCAGCCTCTAGCGTTGATAACGCTATAGTACTAGCTCTTTTAGACTTCCAGCTAACTGGACCACCGGCAATCTTAAATACGTAGCTGTAGGTTGACTTAGAGCTAGGATCCCCGGCAAAATCGCTATCACTATAGCCGGTAATAGTAGTGTTAGCCACTGAACCTAAACAAATAGATAACGATTTAGTACCTATAAGGTACTTAAGCAGTCCTTTAGCAGCTAGGAGGTAGTACTTATTCGGAGCTTGTATATGCCGTGAAAGGAACTGTACCGCGAAGTATATATCTACTCTAGTTAAGAGTATAAGATATATAACAGTACCAACAATTTGCTGATAAAGCTTAACTTCAGGGTAGGCCAGCGTGTTAGGGTAGCTAGCCGACTGATTTGGTAGACTAGGCTGGATCGGCACTAAAAGAGCGCTAGCGTTGGTAAGACCAAAACGCGTAACGGCCTCCTCTATATACTGACCCTGGTATATAAAGATAAGTCTTTTGGACCTATCTCTAATAATCTGAACACCTAAAAAGAATGCTGCCGGACCCCTATCCTCTATAGGATATACCTTATGGATTCGAATCTTAAGCCTAGAAATATAGGCCTTATCGGCACCAATCAGTAAACAATCGTCAACGTAAGTAACTATAAAAGTTCTTTTATCAGCGTTATAAAACACTGCCGAATCAGATATAAGGGGCTTAAATCCGAACTTAACTAGCAGATCTCTAAGCCTTTCTTGCCACTCTCTAGGACTCTGTTTAAGTCCGTAGAGAGCCTTTAGTAGCAGTATAAACTGCTTCTTCGAGGGGTTATAGTTGAATTTATCCAACAACCGCTTAATTATCTTATTACTGCTATAAGCAGCCGCAAATTCGTGAAAGCCATCTGGGATCTCTAGATAAATATCTAGGCCTAAGGTACCGTTTAAAAAGGCGCCTATAAAATCGATCTGCTCGATTTCCCAGTCGTGCACGGCTGCTAGAGCTAATATAACCCTCCAGGTAGGAGGTATACTAGTAGAGGCAAATGTATCAGTAAAATCGACACCCTCTTATTGCATAAACCCTCTAGCAACTAACCGAGCTTTATGCTTAAAAACTCGATTTTCATGGTCCTTTTTCTCCTTAAAGACCAATCGTGACGTTATAGGTCGTTTCCCCTTAGGGAGGGTTTTCTGCTCTATAAAGAGTAGTACCCCAGCAGCTAATAGCTAACTAAACTCGCTAAATGCGGCTTCTTTCCACTGCTTCGCGTTTATAGACTTTAAAGCCTGTTTCCAACTATTCGGCTCGGACTGTTTAGACGTCTTCAGCTTATAACAGTAGGACATGAAGTTATGGTAACTATCAATATCCATTTTATTATTAGCTTCAGTCTCAGTCCGCTCTTCCGACTGTAAATCGGGGTTTAGTCCGTTAAACGGATCTAGTGGAGGGCTTTGGTTAGGCTCCCGATCAGCTAATATAGCTGGTTGATTCGTAGAACTCGAAATATCCCCTCTGGAGATTCACTCCAGGGTAGCTCCAGGGTAGATTCACCCGGCTCCAGGGTAACTTCGTGCGGCTTCAGGGTAGATTCGACCGGCTTTAGGGTAGGTTCGACCTGCTCCAGGGTAGATTCCTCCGGATCACGGGTAGCACCGCCCAACGGTTCAAAGTGAGGTAATTCATCAATATTCTCCCCCTCTAGTTCTAGAACTTCACCACTATTTAGTAGCTTTAACCCTCGGGAGACAGAGCTAACTCCTTCTAAGTAACGGATAAAGGATAACCTAATAACCGTTCTTTTTGAGGGAATATAGACTAGACTGACCTTATTGCTTAGGTTAGCTAGTAGCCTACCGCTCTCTGTTCTTTCGGCGAGCTTGTGCGACTTAACTCGGTCCTCGTGAGGTACGACTACCTCTATAGCGCTGCTTATAGCTTTGTAAAAGCCAATATTAGGCCTAGCGTTATAACCGGGGATCAATTCGCTGTAAAACTCTTCCTATGGGGTAACGTCTCTATTCGTTATAGCGGTAGTATTAACCAAAGTGACGATAGTTAGTAGTATATAGCACTAGAGATATAATAGTAACTGAGACCATAACATGGTTACCCTTAATCGATCTAATATAACTCTAATAGATCGTTCGGGTAGGCCATTTTGTTTAGGGGTTCTAGGGGGCGAGGTGTCGAAATCGATACCCTTAGAGGTTAACCAGTCTTTTAAGGACTGATTTATCTCTGTACCCCCATCGAAGTGGAAGCGCTTAGGGTAGCGCTGGTAGTGATTTTTAAGCCTTTTTATAAAAGCTTTAATCGCTTCGAATACAACTGCTCCATCGCGGCTAGCTAGCTGCAGAACCCACCGATATCTGGACTTTCTATCAACTAATAATAGGCCTATAGGCTTCTTATTATAGGGACTAGGGGATATCTTAAAGGTGTCCCCCTCTATAGAGTCTAAGACTGCTATAGGATTAGGTATAGGCTGCTTATTAGCACGCCTAGTAGCCTTGGCTTTAATATAGGCCTAGCATACGAAGTCAGCTTCTTTAATTAAGGAAAAGTCTAGTAATCCCTTAACCACTTTAGCTGTTTTCTTTAGCAGTCCAAGGCCTATATGTCCTAAACGGACATACTATAAACCAGCT
Source organism: Arthrinium puccinioides (assembly GCA_022414665.1). Classification (NCBI taxonomy): domain Eukaryota; kingdom Fungi; phylum Ascomycota; class Sordariomycetes; order Amphisphaeriales; family Apiosporaceae; genus Arthrinium; species Arthrinium puccinioides. The sequence continues at coordinate 1,869,762 of JAIUNF010000004.1, forward strand.
AAATCTAGTAATTTACTAGATCTAGTAGCCTTTTCTTAGGTAGACTCTACTATATCTGCTCTAACGGGTTTAGGGTCTTTAACCGCTACTACCGGCCTAGTTACTTCAGTAACTAGCTTACTAGGGCGTACTCTCGCCTTAATAAATAGGTTCTTCGATTCGTTATAAGCCTCCTTAAACGGATTTGGCCTATTAATAGTAGGTAGCGGGGAAACACTTGGCACACAGGGCCTCCCGTTTATAGGTTCCCCCTCTAGGGTAGGTCTACTCTCCACTAAGCCCTTAGGCTTATTACTAGCTCTATAACGAACTAGTTCCTTACCGGTAGGGGTTACCCCCTCTAAATCCGGTAGACCTTCGTCTATAGACTTAAACTCGTTACGCTTAGCCTTAGAAATCGAAGGTATTTTAACAGTGATCGCGTGTGTAAACGATATGTTATTACTCGACTAGAGCTTAGGGGTATCTATTCCCTCTAAATAGAAGAAGAAACCAGACTTTTTAAAGTCTAGGGTAGCTATAGGATCCTTACCTATAAATAAGGTTTGGTCCTTAACTAAGCCACTAGCCTTATAGTGCTTTACGCCACTTATTATGTTCAGATCCATAGACGGAATATATAGACTATTAGATAGCTGTAGAGTAAAATAACGTTTTTTAACGCTATTCCAGACACGAAATCTGGCGTTACCAATACCTATAGGCTTTAAGGGACCTCCACCTATAGTGATCGGCATAAGCTAACCAGTATTAGGTGTATAGCTAGTAAAGTATAACCTCTGGTTCGCTATATAGTGGGTAGAACCCGTGTCGTATAACAACGCGTTCTTAAAGGGAGAGCTATTACTAGCTTCTTTAGAGCTTCTGCTACTCTTAGGGTATCTTTTACCCTTACTCCCTCTAATAGCATAGCTATTACCACCAAGAGGAGGAAACTAGCTATCTAGCTAGTTATTAACACCACTAGAATCACTATCGGTATCAGAATCCGACTCTAGCTCAGTTACTCTAGCAGCTAGGTTATAGCTGCCTAAGAGAAAAGAGTGATTAGCCTTAGTAGACTTATCCTTCTCCTTTTCCTTATCTTTATCCTTATTCTTCTTACCTCTCTTACGAGAAGATTTATTATCCCTATTAGACTAGCTGTTTTTAGCCGGAGTCTTACTACTATCCTTATTAGGATTAGCAGCCTTATCAGAAACCTTATAGGCCGAAGCCTTAGCAACTAACGAATCCTTTTCCCTCTATTCCTCTACGAGATCAGCTATAAAGTACTGCAGGTTCAGCTCTAGGGTAGAGTGCCCCAAAGCCTTACTCGAGCGAATTATATTACGCTGTCGTTCAGCCCAGGTCTTAAAGACCGGCTTTACCGCCTTTATATACTAATTAACTTGATCAGTTGGCTATATAACAACCTTAGAGAGGCTAAGCCTAGCAAGGTAATTATTAAACTCAGCGTTAAACGCTTCTAGTATTCCACTATAACCAGCGTACGTAAGGTTATAGAAGGAACTATAGAGGAATCCCCGTTGCATATTAGCAGAGCGTGAAAACTGCTGAATTAGCAGCTTATAAGCTCCTACGGGTTCGTTCTGCCAGGCTATAATAGCCTGTGCAGCAGCAGAGCAACTATCCCTTATAAGCATCAGTAGGATAGCTTGATCAGCGTCCTCTAGGTTAACACCTACGGACGGATTAGTAATAAAATTAACTAGTCCGAAAGCCCGAAACTGAATAGTTAAGGCTTGCTTCTACTAATTAAAGTTTTCAGGCCCCTTTAGCTTACTAGCTTCAGGGAACGTATAAACTCGCTTACTAAGTTCCTTAACTACCGCGCCGTTAAGGCCGGCTATAAAGGACTTAGGTGCTGCATCTCTGCAGTAGAGGTACTAGGGTTAGCTATACCGGTAGCATCTGCCGGTATAGCCCCTCCGTAAATAGTGGGACGTACGGATCGTGAATACTAGCTCCCAGCTGGGGTTTTCTTACACGTCCTCTATATTATCCTCTCTAGGTCTATTAGACCTGTTAGAAGGGTTGTTGTTAGCAGCGGCAAAAAATTCTTTAACCTGCTGCTGAAAGCCAGTAAAGCCCTCTAAAAGGGACTGAATTTGAAGGCCTTGAGCAGCTACCTGCTCTTGCAGAGCAGTAATCTGCTTATCCTCGTTATCGTCGCTCGCAACCGACGGTGCCTTAACTTTAAAAGGCTTTGAAGAGGAAGCCATAGCTGCGTTCGAACGCGGTGCTTAGGCGTTAGTCAGGACGTTTAACCGCTAGACCAGAATACGGACCCACAGTCGAGCCCTGTGATTGGATAGAAATCCGAACACAATTTAGATATATACGGGGCAACAAAGCTCCAATCTAGGACTGAATAAACAACCCTCCTCAATTAACCGAATAGGCTAACTGGTCGCAATAGATCGCTGTCAATTAACAGACCTATCGCTATTGACTATAACGTAACCGTTGATATTTATCGCCGGTCGCAGTCAATTGATCCCTCTGTTTTTCAGTGCATGCGACAAGCAGCAGTAGATAGGTAGTTGTTACAGGTAGTTAAGACCTATAGCTAGGGCCTAAGGGCCTAAGCGTCGCAATTAACACAACTAACGAGATAACCTAATCAACGTCGATAACTCTCAATTCGAATAACTCAACGGATATGCGTCCAATTGGGATATAATTACTCCCGTTCGGTAGCGAATTGACTACTCTATAAGTGGTAGAAGTGCACTATAGTAATAGTCTGCAACTGCGGCTTGGTAGCGTTGTTGCGGCAACTAGACTGCGAATGCAGCGTACGTCGCCAGTGAATTCAGGGTCTGTAAGGACCTAAGATGCACGATAGTTCTAAGGAAGAACAGTCCTTCCGGGCTTATAACCTATTAAAGATAAGTAGGGGTCTTGGTCCCTAATACCTCTATACGCAGTCTCTCTTATAAGCAGTAACGCGCGCTGTTAATCCTCTTCACTTAGGTGCAGTATCTTAATATCGTTGTGGTACGTTGTCCGAATTGCTTGAATATTTTATGTAGTTCCCTACAAAGACCCGGAGACCCCACTTAGGGTCAAAACCCGGCTTAGCCGCTTTAAGTCGCAAAAAACGAATTTCCGATAAAAGATTTTCGCAGCGTTTCTGCAAAACGCGACTTACGACCACTAAAAAGTAATCCGGTCCTACACATTTTTCGCGTACTTAGCCGTGGACAGAATCCGGTCCAGGGTAGCTGCAGGGTAAGCCCGCAGCACCACTAACAATGCGTACTATATAATATAACAGCTAGACCTAGTAAAAAGCCCTATATTACGTAGCAGTACTATAAGCTTATTAGACCTATTAAGGTCCGTAGGTTTATAGAATCTTATAAAGACTATTATAGTCCCAGATTTAACACCTTATTATATGCCGTAGGAGTGGGTTTAGGATAATTACGGTTTAAGAGGAAAATTGGGATTTGGATATGGTTAGGTAAGGTGTGATTCCGGTATTTAGTTAGTCTTATAGCTGTATTAATGTCTTAGTTCTTCTTATCTCGTTTATGTCGCGGCGGATTGCTTAAGTCTGTTACGCTGTCTTCGCGGCCTATACCTGTGCTAGTTATGGTATTTCCTGCGGTTCTGTCGTTTGGTATTAGCTTTTCTTCTTGGTGGTCGACTAGTTCCTTGTCGGAGCTCGTTTCGAACGCAGTTAAGCGTTCGGCAGCTCTTTTAGGATTGTCTTCTTAGGTCTGGGGGTGGGAAACAATTGTTTATATATTATATAGTCCCGGGTTCGGCCCGGAGATGCTACCAAATAGTAGGCTTGTTATTGTAGTTGTCTCTGTCGTATTCAGGTACTACGGAGCTATGGAGTCGTGTATATAGTGGCCACCGATTGTGGCGCCGTCGGCCCACAATTGGTACCATAGTTGAGGCGCAGTTGTCCGACCAATGGCGGGGCCATTGGTCCCCAATGGTGCCACCCATTGGGCCTTTGCCTAACATTAATAATATAATAGAAATATATAAAATAATGAAATAAAATAAAATAAGTATATTATTATAGCTTTTTAGCTTATTATTATAATAAGGGCAGCTAAAATATAATAAAGATATACTTAGTCTAATACTTTGTACTATTATATTTATATAAGTAGATAACCTAATTCTTAATAATAGGAGTTTCTTAGTTAGCTATCGCACCTTATAATTATATTTTTTACCCTCTTATTATTAATATATCGTAATTAGTTACTTCTACCCTACTACGAAGTAGGATAACTTATAGTTATATCGTAGAGACTATTAAAAATCCCCTCCTACTCTATTCTATATATATTAAAAGCACCTATTAAAATCTAGGTCTTAGTTAACCCTAAGACCGTAGGCTACTACGTCCCGTACGTAGTAGTTCTATTATATTATATTATACTACTTATATAATAAAATAGGAGTAACTACAACGTAATAAGAATATACTTAGTTTATTACTTTATACTATTATATTTATATAAATAGTTAACCTAATCTTTAATAATAGGAGTTTCTTAGTTAGCTATTATACCTTATAATTTCATTTTTATCCTCCTATTATTTATATCTCGTATTTTATTATTTCCGCTCTACTACGGAGTAGGATAAGTAATAATTATAACGTAAAGACTATTCGAGTTTTCCTTCCCCCTATTCTTTATATATTAAAAGTATTTATTAATATTATAGTTTTAAATACGAAGCATATAGGCTACTACGTACTATATATAATAGTTCTATTTTAATAATTATCTTTATTATAATAGGGGCAGCTCTTATAGGGTCTATTATTACGTACTATTAGCTACGTACTGTTATTACTAACTATTATTTCTAACTATTATATCTAACTATTATATTATATTATTATAACGTGGGCTATTACTACCGGCTATTATAGCCGGCAGTTATAGTATTTAGTCTAGTCTAGTTTAGCAGCCGCAGTGCTAGCTAGTAGTATAAGTAGGTAGTCTTTTTACCTCTAGATAGTTACAGAAATCAAGCTAGTTTTCCCTCCTTAAAAAGCACTCCAGAGTCCAGTCTTTACTAATCAGTTATCTAATCAGTTATCTAATCAGTTATCTAATCAGTTTTACTATGTAATTAGTTAGATACGCGCGCTGCCGGCATACCGGCTGCGCTGCTACTATTATCCTCTAGGTCTTAGTCGACCCCAAGACCAGCAGCGCTACCACGTACTATACGTGGTAGTTCTGTTACACTATTTATCTATTTATCTATTTATCTATTTATCTATTTATTTATAGGCTTCGTTATAAATATATAAATATTTGTATATATATATATAGAATAGGAAAAGAAAAGTATTATATATTGTAAAATAGTAGATATAATATTAGATAATATACGTGCGTATATTGAAAGTACTAAACTAAAATATTTAGGAAATACTATACTATTTTTTATAGTATATTGAATAGCATAGCAGATTATATACCGAATAGTATAGTAGATAGTATACCCGAATAGCATAGCAGATAGTATACCGAACAGTATAGCAGATAGCATACCGAATAGCATAGTAGATAGCATACCAAATAGCATAGTAGACAGCATACCGGATATTCACGGCTTACCGGATATCCTCGGCTTATTACGGGGTCCCTGCTAGCGTCTTATCTAGACGTGGCCCTAGCGGAGATTGCGACGTAGCCGTAGCAGAGACTTTTATCCAATCAGTGATTAGCAATCTGCGCTAGCGCGACCCCTCGGTGCGACCATAGTTACAGATTCATGAGAGCCAATCATTTCGAGACGGCCAGCCAATCATGTCTCGACGTGGACAGCCAATCAGATTGAGGTGTGGCGGATGTGGCGTCGCAATTTTTTTAGTAATATAGATAGGGGAGCCATGGGCTGGCTGCTGATGGACGGGTCCCTTGCAACGCCAGACGTACCCGTACCGTACCCTACCTACCTCGAAGGACGTCGCCAGGGATGCGAGTCGAGTCGGCTCATCTCATCACCGCCTCGATCGAGAGATGCGAAAACCAAAGCACATCTCAAACCGCATGAGCCGCTCTGCTCAGTTGCACATGATGGGGAATGCGACCCGCAACATGGGCCACAGCAGCGTGTTCTGGCACTCGAAAACAGTGCTGTGACTCGACGACGACGTAGAAGGACGGGCGTGACGTCCCTTTGTACATCTGGCACCTTTCGTCTCATCCCGAGCCTCTCCTCCTCCTCTTGGCGGGGTGGGATATGCTGGGTGCGTGTCTGCTTCTTCCTTGGCGTGACTCGTATTTTTGTTTTTTTGTTTTTTTTGTGTTTTTCTTTTCATGAGGATGGGGAGAAGGGGGCCCTTCACATAGGTAATACCTCTGCGTCAAGCAGAATTGAGCTTGAATTACCACTCGATACGAAGCTCCAGGCTGTGTGCGCTTAGGTATATGCAGCACTCGCCCTCGTCGGTTCTATACACTATTCTCCCATACACCTCTCTCTCTCTCTCTCTCTCTCTCTCTCTCTCTCTATCTTTTCCCCATGTTTACATATTATGGCCCCAGGTCTGGGGCAGTCGCGTAATCGTCACTCCTGCTCGAGCCGTTCGGTGACGGCGGGTTGCGAGGTAAACCGGGAATGTCGTCTTCGGAACCTTCCACGTCCCGGATGATGACGATGTCGCTCATGTACGCCAGATGCTTTCGAAACGTTGGGCTGAGCGACCAATTGCCAAGGTCCGTCACGCACGTCTGTCGTTGCTTGTCAGTTTGGCAAACAAGGCCGCGGACGGCGTGGGCTCCTCCGATGCTCGCTCACCTTTGCATAATCGGTGAAGTCGGGCTGGCCGGTACTCTCATTGGCACAGACGATGTCGCTGTACTGTCCCGGAAACTTGCACCGGCAGCCGATGAACATGTCGAGCAGCCATCGCAGGTTCGGGTGGCTCTGCATCTCTGGTCGCGATATCTAACCGGGAGAGATAACCATCAGCATCCACACTTTATTCCTAGTCTGGCGCAAAGGGGGCGCTTGATAAGAGTTCGTCCCACGATACGTACGACGGCGTCACGCAGCTGCGGCCATACGAGAGCGTCGATGATCTCCACGTGCGGGTGCATCAGCTGGCTCATCGAGGGCCGGAGCCAGTACGGCATGGCCTCGTATGTCTCCGGGGTCGGGTCGATCCTCCAGCGCATTATGGCCCATACTCGCCAGGCTGCTGCCATGGAGCTCAGCGTGCGGTTCTTGCCCATGACGGTGAAGATGAACCGCGCCGCCCACTGGGAGAGCGGTGACGCCCGGGCGTACTCGGTCGGGTCGACGATGGCGAGAACGTTGTGATGGATCCCGGTCACTTCGCTCGCCTTCCAGCCAGCCGCGATGAGCTGTTCTGCCTCGTGAAGGAACCCGGAGAGCGAGCCCTTGGTGGAATACCCCCCACTAGGTACGCAACAAGTACGTTAGCAAACGGAGGCCTCGTTGGGATTACATAGTACAAGAAGAAGGCAAGAGAGAGGGACATGTCCGTCCCAGACTTGTCCAGCAGGACACGTCTGATAGGTATACAGTACAAAGGGGGAAGGGGACGGAGAGGGGGAAGGGGACGGAGAGGGGGAAGGGGACGGAGAGGGGGAAGGGGACGGAGAGCCGGCCGTCGACGTTACGCACTCAGACAGTTTGCGGGCAACGCTGCCCAGTTATAGTGAGCAATGTTGGACACTTGGACGGCTTGGACGTGCGAGGGGTAGTGGTTTGCTTTGATACTGCTCGAGAAGGTGAGATTTCCGAATCCAAAGACCTGAGTGAGTTCTGTTTAGAAGGAAGCAAGCCTGGCCACGAAAGAATCCGCCGACTGACCTTTGCCGCAGGCCCTTCCCCGTCGGCGTCGTCGACCTTTGAAGTACTCGGGCCCCCTTCGCCCTCGTCCATCCATATGTCCCGGTCAAACAGCGGCTTCAGGAACCAGGTCGAGTCCCCCTCGTCGGGCTCGAACAGCGACGCCGTCGCCGCCATCATCCCCTTGACCGCGTGGCCGGGCTGTGTTCGCGCCTCGGGGTTGGGATTGGGAGACTGCGACGCCGAGTGCTGCGTCCCGAACTTTTGCTGCCGGAGCAGCTCGGCCACGGCGGTGACGTCGTTGCCCATCCTCAGCCGCGCCAGGATCTCGGCCGCCTCGGCATCGCTTCCGTCTTGGAGTATCTTGAGGATCCGCACGTGGTCTTCCTCTGTGCGCTTGTGCATCGCGATGATCTGCTGCGCATCTTCTAGTTGCGCCTTGTCGTCGCTGCCGCTGAGCTGGCAGTCGAGCCCGCGGGTGTGGCATCGCGTGCAAGGAGTCTTTCCGTCGCACTTTGTGTGTGTATGTGTGTGAGAGTGAGTCCTGGCAAAAGATGTATGCGCCCTCCCTCTGAGAGAAAACGTCCGGGGCGGATTTCGTCCTTACCTTGACCTTTTTCAACTGGCACGCCTTGCACTTGACGGCTAAGATGTCAGCGGCGAGTCGACCAGGGTGGACCGATGCCGTCGTAGGGGCAACAGCGAACACGACGAGAGAGGGACGAACCCCGACTCGCGCGTCCCTCCGCTCCGCTCCGGGCTGTCCGCGGGTGACGGGTGACGGGATGGGGTAGCCACTCACTGCATGCTTTGTCAACTGGCGCCGGATAGTCATCCTCGGCCGTGTCTCGACACGCGATGACGGATCCAGGGGGTCTATAGGGGGACCAGCTTTCGGTGCTAGCGCGGGATGCCACGGCTTGTCGAGTCGTGAGGGGGAAGCCATTACTTATAAGAGCGGGCCGAATCCGGGGTCGATAGCCTGTAGTGTACTACCGTAGGTGGGCGGATTGGATAGGGGGGGGTGGTGTGTGTGGCCGTCCTCGTCGACGCCGTGTTTCTGGGTCGTGGAAAGTCTTGGAGGACGCTTCGAGACGCGCTGTCTTCACGGCCGTCCGTGATGTTTGGCTTGGACCGACCTCGAGCCTCTGATATAGATTTGTTGTCCAAGTGAGACGAGTGGGACTGGAGTGCCCTCGCTGAGCTTACCACGTCACGCCCACGTCATGGGGTTTGGCATCACCCTCCTCCTCCCCCTTCTCTCTCCCCCCCCAAGGACAAATCATCGTCGGCAGTCGACGGGCAAAGGTCGAGAGACTGATACCTACACTAGCCAGCCTAGGCCTTTCCCATCGACTTTCGGCCTGGCCGTGGTATACGGATATACAAGCCCACAATGCCATGGCAAAGTCAGACACCATTCACGCCATCGTTTACACGCTGAGACACCGACATGAGATTACGACGAACACGTCGACCGGCAGCCTGGGAAGACAGTCAAGCTTGCTGCACGGTTTTACGTCAGCCGGGGCCGACTCGACTTGACTCGACTCGACTCGAAGCAACGACGGCTCTCGCTCTCGCTCGGCAGCCAGGAGCCTCTGTGACGGCTTGGGCTCTCGAGGACGAGGGCCAATCACCCTCAACCGAGGGCCAAACACGCGAGCAGACGGCGGGCGTCCGTCTCCGCATTCACTTCCAGTGTCTTTTCTTTCCGAGACCGTCGACGTTTGTTGGGCTGAGCGAGCCTACAGACTCTCGAGATACATGCAGCAGCTGACTTTCCCTCGAGCGGCGAGCGCCCGCCTATAATACGTGTAACGTCGCGTCCGCCTTTCAGCCTTGGCCCTTGGAAGCCCACCAGCACAGCACCCGTCGGGCCTCCTCTCCCTCTTTGTTGGGCGACAAGCGCGCGTCTGCGTCATGATCTCTCGCGAGCCCATCGCCAGGCCAGGCCAGGCCAGGCCAGCATGCCACACCCACCTGCCGTGACCTGAGCTGCCTGGCCAGGCCCGGCTCCAAACACCCCAGGGTCCAGACATGTGCAGCCCGTAGACCCGTTCTGTCACGGCCTGCATGGGATCCAAGACCGGCCCTGCTTCTCCGACCTCGATCCGCTCTAGTACCGTTAACCAGTCTCGGGCCTGTCACTCTCTCTCACCCTCTCACTCCCACTCTCCCACTCTCAATCTCTCAATCTCTCTCAGTGACGTTGACGGCGTGCTGGTCAAAGGTCTAGCGCCAGCCTCTTGCCGTGGCCTCGGCAGCTTTGCAGAGCAGGACCTCCAGGGACGAACTTGACGGCTGCGCACTGCGAAAAAGAAAAAGAAAAGAAAAACCTGTCAGCCAACCCCCGGATTTCCGAGTACGAGATGCGTGAGACTGCCACCAGTCGGGGGCGGGGCCGGGGGCGGGGCGAAGCGAGGCGAGCAACATACCTGGCACGTGTAATCGCCGCCGCTGATGTATTGTGATACCGAGAGGACGGCGTCTCGTCCGGTCCAGGCCTCGATCCCCTTGATGCGGGTGAGGCACAGCTCGCCCGCGCTGGAGTGGTGGACGGGAGGTCGCAAGGGCCTGAACGCGTCCGAGCTGTTGGACGCGCCCGGGTCTAGGTCATCGACCAGGGCCACCTTGAACTCCAGGGACGAATAAGGGCTCTGCACGTCGAGGTAGATGTCGTGGCCCCATAGCGGCCACTCGGTGACCCTGGATCGGTCCTTGACGTCAAGGTTGGCGCATGGCCCGTCGGTGTTCTTGGGCGCCTTGTGAGGATGCTTTGGTCCGTCTCCGCGGCTCGCCTTGTGTTCCGTGTCGCCCCTGGCCTGTCCGCGCACGCGGTCCGCCTCCACCGTCTTGATGATGGGACTGGGGTCGATCAGGATGAAGTCCGCGGTGGCCAACAGGCCCAGCACAAAGGCCAGATAGGATGTTGTTATCAACTTCATTGTGCCAGAGACGAAAATTGGCGGTGGGTTACAATGAAGCGACGAGGAACACTGCTACCTACCCCCAGAGGTCAAGTTACCCTTTATATCGTGGCTTCGTAGTTGTATCAGAGAGCATCGTGCCACATTCTTGAGCTCGCCATGAGCTATTTACGAGTCCCCCCTGTGGCTACCATCCTCCTCCGCCGGCTAGGCGAGTTGCACATGGACTGGAGCGAAGCCACTCGGGGTCCGGTGTCGCCTTTCCCAAGATGGGTTAGCGACTAGTTATTCCCTCATGCGAATGCATACTAGGACGTAGCTCGTGCCAGGACCTAGGAGCACACGACCACCCGAAGTGGTCTACCTAGGTTCACGTAGGGGCTTGCCCACAAGACATGGCCGCAAACAAGGCGTTTTTCCTCATGATGAGATCGACGCTCAATGGAAACGATACGCACTCATCTAGATTGCTAGCCGGACGTTTGACAGAGCGCTTGTCGGCTCGCAAGGTTCTACAAGAACCTGCTTTGCGTTCGTTTTCACCGCTCAGCCGAGTGAGTACCCATACAGACTCGTAAGCCACCGAGGCGAAACAAGATATTCGCTCGACTTTTTCAACGTCTGCTCGGGACTCTGGGCATACTGAGGAAAGATGGCCCCGTATTAAATGTCATCTTTGTGGCGAACCGAACCACCATCGTCAAAAGGATCTCATGACAGTCTGGACTCTGGCATGTCTCGTAATCTATAACGACGCTGTGCCAACAGAAGACGAAGGACTCGGCTCTACCGAACGTCTCCCGAAACCACGGCGACCCCTTTGGGCGCCAGCGTCATGAGGATAGCAGTCGGAGACATGCTCGCTTGGCGGGCCCCTGACCCCCCCTCCTCCTCCCCCAGTCAGTAACTGTGGGACGAAGTCGTCGTCAACCACTCCTTACGTATGCCTGGCCTGCCACGCTTTGCGCATCAGCGTCAGAGTCCAGGAGAGTTTCCGCTCCTCTGGGATGGCCAGCAGCGACCTCTCCTCGGGCCCGTCCAGCCTGTAGCCCGTAGCCCGTAGCCCGTACGTACAGTGAGCGGGTCTGCGTGCGTGCTGCAAGCTTGCCACGCCGGTTTCGATATGCGCGCTACAGTCGCCCTCGGAACGAGTTGCTTCTGCTGGTGGTACTGAGCGCAAGCGGGTTTGCCACCATCTCGGCACCGTGTACTCTCCCCCTCCTGCTCGCGTGGGCCACGGTGAGATGTACGCGCATCGCAACCTTTTTCTGCGTCAACCTGACGGCGGCTCCCATGCGAGTCTAAATCCGTTCATTTCGCGCTGCAGGCATTCCTGTATAAGTCACCCAAAAAATAATCTGGATCAGGGTCAGTAGGGCCCATCATCCATGAGCTCGACGGCGAGTCAGGGGAGACGAGGCGACGTGCCGTTTCCCGACGCTGAGCTGACGATGACCCAGCAAAAAGAGGGCCTACACGAGATGCGTGTCTAGGACCTGCATGCTATGCAAATTACGGACAGCATCGCGGTCGAGAAACTAAGTCCCCGGTTACAGGTGGCCCGGACATCGCCAGCGTCGGGGACGTTGAGTTGAGGTGCGTGGCATGGGACCGTGGGACCGTGGGACCGTGGGACCATGGGTGAGCGAGAGCGTGCTGCACCCCCGTCTGTAGAGTCTCGCTGACGATGATGGTGAGTCAAGCGTGGAATCATGGAATCATGGACGCAGCATCTCATCAGGTAACCAGACGCTAGGTAATGCGAGGCGAATTGGATCGAAGTGTATTCAAGAGACCTTTCAACCGGTATAGGTAGAGCCGCTCGTGCTGTCTTGAAAGTGGCCTTCTTCTTACTATACCAGCGACAGGCTGTCGCCTTGATTCCGTCCCGTCTGCGTAATGACATGGAACGGCGAAACCCTACACTTTCTTCCCTTCCTTCTACCTTTCTGACGTTGGCTTACTGAACCTTTCGGGGGTATTCGGTGCGCTTCCCGCGGCTCGGGATCCCAAATTAGGAAGTACCAAGTGGTCATGCAAACGTCGGAAATGCCGTGAAGATCCGGACAAGACTCGTTTAGACTTTTAGCTTATATCAATCACGTTTGGTTTCACCCGCTGTGCCAGTCTTCTCTGTTGTTGCGCCTGTTCTGGTTTGAGACTGTCCCATGTGAGACCCCAACGCAGGATCGGAGGAGGCTGCATACGAATCGTCGAGCAGTGTTGGCAGCACTCCTGCACTGGGTGAGATCTGCTTACGAGCTTTTGTAACTTTCCTTCCTGAAAGAGCCGGACGCATCAAGAATTTGAATCACGCATCTGGTCTGATCTGCGACCTCGAGCTTTCTACCATTCGCTCATGTCAGGACGAACTTGCGACTGGCGGTAAGGATACAGCAATTTGCCAAGTCCAACTCTACGTCGATATTGGTGATAATCTGGTATTTTTGTGGGTGTGGGTGTGGGTGTGGGTGTGGGTGTGCGTGCGTGTGTGGCAAGGCAAGATGCTGATGCTGCCTTTGTCGTGCTACTCTGGTATGTATGTGGTAAGAGCATGATGCTGCCTTGTGATGACCCTCTGGCATGTGTGTGATGAGAGCATGATGCTGCCTCGTGATGTCACTCTGATATGTACATGGCAAGAGGCTGATGGTGCCTTGTGATGACACGCGAGAGTCTGATGGATGGAGCTCTTCACAGCCCCGGGAGCGTCTTGACACCTTACGGGGGGGGATATGCGGTACTGTAAAAGCTCCGGTCCGCACGAGCGTGACGGTCCCTCAAGAGACGGGGCGGGGCATTCATCCTGTGGCACCTGGATAACGTGTCGACGTTATACAGAACAAAAAATGGATGGTAGTTGTGAGCCGGTAGCGACACATGTCCTGTCTCTATCGCAGTCATGATACCCAGGAACACAGGCACATGCAATCAAGACCAAACGGGGCCATGGTGCTCTTGGTGGTAGCAAGACTAATCTACCGACTTTACCAACCCTGCCTTTGGATGAACAAGTACCCAGACAAGCGCTACACTCCATCGCCAGCTCATGCGACCCGACGGATGATCTCGCGTCTCACATGGTGTGCCTCTTCCGTACTGCCGCAGCATTGTTCTCGCAGTCCCACTCCTACTGGAACACAAAGATGACGCCCGAACGGTCGGCTGAGACGGTCATGGTGTACGGGACCTCGAGAACCGCGATGTCGAGCACCGAATCCAGATGGCTCCGTAACAACTTGGACTGTTCCCCCGAGATGACCGTATGACGCGGCGGTTTTTCCTTCGCTACTTTGGGGTTGGCCCCTTCCCCGTTTCTGCCACCCTTCTGCTGATCGACGGCCGACGAAGAGGCGACCTTGGGCAGACGCTCCGTGTTCAGCGTCAACGACGGAGTGTTGGGCGGGACAGTCGACGAAAACACCGGTCTCGCGTCATCTCCTACAAGACCGCTAAAGACGCTAGATTGCTCGACCCGATTGAGATCCCAAAAGCGAAGCTTCTTGTCTGCGCCACCGGTAATGATGTAGCCGTAACGCACATCGCGCTGGTCGTCCATGCTTGCGCTACCTACCACCATGGCACGTACGCATCGATCCATCGTGCTCGTCGACGAAGGCTCTATGCTCGTGGCGAAACGCCCCAGCATACCCTCGGGCTTGTCCTCGTCGACATTCCATGGCTCGTAGTCGCGTGGGCCTTCCTTGGACGACGACCCAGCTGCACGGTATATCTCCCGACACTGGGTTTTCTCGAGGTCCCATACCGTAATCTCAGGAAGGCCTGTACCCCCGCCACGCAGACCCATTTACCACGACCCCTGCTCGGATGCAGGGAAAGGCGATAGATGGGGGATTTTCCGGGCATGCCCCAAGACTTCAAGCGCATCCTGAAGCGAAGGTCCCACAGGTCAAGCACGCCGTGCGAGGTGCCGAGAAGCAGCCAGTAGCGCTTCCTGTCGACGACGAAGCATGTGGGAGTGCCGTGATGGACTGGGTTTTGTAGTTCGTAGAGCGGCGTCATTGTCCGTAGATCTATCGCCAGCACCCGGGAGCGATTCGTAGCAAACAGCAAGACCGAAGGCAACTCCAACTTGTAATGCGTGCACCAGACGGCATATTCATCGGGCGGCAACTGGTACTCACGGAGCAACCGGAGGCGTAGATACTTGGTAGACCCGCCGGAAGTGACAGTGTCTACCTTGACGATGTGCACAGAACCGTCAGTGGCACAGCTGACAAAGCAGTGCGTGGACTCTATGAAGCACAGAGCGGCGACTTTAGCACCGGGGGCGTGCTTGTGCGTCTGTCGGGAGCGGTGCGATACGTTGCGCTCCAGTCGACTAGAATCCCACACTTTGACGCATCCGTCGTCCCCGCCGGTGATGAAGAACAAGTGGTCGGGGGAGGGCACTATGCGGTTGATCGCACCAGTGTGCTCAGCAAAGGTAGCGACAAGTCTACCAGTCGGCTTCCACGCTTCTTCGCCCATCTGGCCGTTGCCCTTGTTGCTATTCCTTCGGGATATTGGCTGGACCAATGGCCCGAACTCGGCAATGTCGTGTGGGAAGTTGTCCATGTGCATGCTATCCAACATCTTGAGCACACTCGGGTCGTTACCCAGATAAGTATGCAACGCCTTGTGCTTGGCGCCGGCTTCGAGATTCTCCTCGATGCTGCTCGGCAGGGTGATCTTTGGCGGCGGATTATGGGAAAATGGGCCCTTTACGTGACCAAAAGCGTTGGTCTGAGTCGTGCCGGTTTCAGGCACAGATGTGTTCGTATCTCTCCTATTGAGCAGATCCAAGGCACTCGATTGGTGTCGGATCATTCGTCTGGCCGAGTATGGTCGATCCTGCGCGGTCGCGTCGTCGCTCCTAACAGACGTACGTCCCCTGTCTATCGAGGAGATGCGGCTCGCTTCGTCAAAGCTTGTGTGACCATCTGCCAGAGATAATGGAGTTGATGTCGGGGAGAGTGTGTTCACGTCCGTGGTGTTACGAGGGGAGATGGCACCTGTGCTACTCAATCTGGATCGGTGATTGTTCATAGCCGCGCGCCGCCTCTTGCCAACAGGCTCGTCAATGGTCATGGAGGCATCTAGCAAGGCATCCGCAATAGTGTATGGACCTTTGTCCATGGTCTCTTGAGCGTCCGATGGCCGTCGTGGAAGATCGTCCAAGCTAGTCGGCTCCTCAAACATGATGGTTTGCATGTGGATTTTGCCAGTGTCTCGAAGGTTGACGATGGGACTTAGACCCTTGGTTGCACCATCATTGTTCACAGGATCGCGACTCTTCATGCAGCTAAGCCGCCAGATGAATTCCCGTAGCATGAGCAACTTGAATTCGTCGTCCTGCGACATGCCGGAATTTCGTAGACGGGAGATCCACTGCTCGTCTTCGTCATTCCTGGCTACCTTGCTGAGGGTAAGTGGCTGTGACTCGGAGGAGGACCTGGTGGTGGCCATGCCCGTTGCAGATATATTGAAGGTGGACTGCTTTTGCCTCTGCACCACTTTCCAAAACCGGCCTTTGTCGGCCTTTTGCGCCCACGCCAAGGTCTGGTCGAAGACAGTCCGCGATAGCGGCTTCTTGAGGGCATCGAGGAGCGCCAGCTCGGTAAACTCGGGCACGAGAGGATACTTCAGAAAGGGTCTCATGCTGGGCAGCACGATGCACCTGACGTCGGCAGACGATAGCAACCTAGTGGCTTTCGCGAGGTAGTCTGCAGCAGACTCTCGAATCCAAACGTTGGGATGCATCGTGAAGCGCGCGACGACCTCGACCAGCTCCCATATCTTGGTTTTCGACAAGAGACCGAGGTTGGCGATCTCGGCCAGGGAATGCAAAGCTGCCTGGACGACGTGCTCTTCTGGGTCCGTCAGGGCTTGGACCATCAATGGGAGATTGAACTCTTCCAGACTGGTGCTCCCCAAGAATGTGGCAATGCCAACGACGGTGTCGAAGAAGGCGCACTTGAGCATCCACTCCTTGTCGTTCAGGTACGTGTTCAAGTGTGTCAAAATGATGTCGTTGGAGTCGGCGCTGCCGAAGAACATGCATAGTTCCGGGACGGAGCTGAGAAAGGCTCGACGAACCGACGCGTCCAGATCTTCGACCAGGGCCTTGGCGTGCATCTCGAAGAGATCCATCAAGTCGCGTTGGGTATTGTCAAACATGGTATCGAAGGCCCCTCCTGCGTTGGTAGTCCCATCTTCCAGCTCGGGATCAGACGAAGCTATGGACCCCTCGGCCCTGAGCAGCGCCGTCATCTCTAAGAATCTGGCGGCCGTCGTCGCCAGACTGCCCAGGCAGGATGCATATGTCGCTCGCACCAGGGCACTCGGCTCCCTCCGCTCCCTACCCAGGACGAGCTGCCGCGACGCGCCGGCGAGGAACACCTGCATCCTAGGCATGATGTACTCGGGGAAAACATGGGCGTTGACAGGCGTGACGACTGTGACCATGGCTAGCAGCTGTGTCACGGACCGCAGGGCGGCGATGGCTACTACGTCAACGTCGTCGTTCAGCAGCGTCATCAGATAAGGGAGCACCCTGTCCAGCTTTGCCTCGTCGGTCAGGCGTTCGGCAAAGGCCAGCAGCACGTCACAGGCCCTGGCTTTGGAGGCGGCACGGGCCGTATTTCGAAGCGATCCGACGACCAGGGAGAGAAAGATGAGAGTACCGTCGTCAGCGGCCGGCCGAGGCGTAACAGAGGTATCATGTTCATAATTTGGTATATTGAGTCGCACGGGGAAAAGGCCGAGACCAAACCTCGGTCGGAAGCGGGCAGTGTCCTGCCCGTCCTTGTTGTCCCGGTAGCCTAGAAAGTAGGAGATCTTGTCAAAGTCATGGTAGATGCGGTCTATGCGTTCGTCGGCCTCGCCGAGGTTCTTCAGCGGCCCCGAGATGGGCGCACGCCCGGAAGAGGGATCAGTAATCAACTCCATGTACTGATGAAGGAAGTTGTAAAAGTACTCGGGGAATACACGAGTCTTGTAGTACTCTAGGTATTGCTCGGCCGAGTAGCGCTTCTCGGGATCCAGAGACAACATGCTCGACAGCATCTCGCGGAGCCCCTGGTCGGGAATGCGGCTCAGCTGGGCGATGGCAGGATCGTATTCGCCGCGACGGTACTTGTAGAGCTGGCTGAGGTTGAAGATGGGCGTCTCCAGGAACAGCTCGGCAATGACGCAGCCGACGCTGAAGATGTCCATGGCCCACGTAATAGTGTCGTCGTCCTTGGCCGCCTCGTTCGGGGGAGGAAGCGTTCGGGGGCTATGTAGCATGTGCGCCTCTGGGAGATGTCAAAAAAGTACGAGTATAGGGCCGGGTTGTCGTCGGGCAGGCGCGCGGGCTTGAAGGAACCGGTGAAGTCTGTCAGATAGAGCCAGTTCCACGACGTGACTAGGATGTTCTCCGTCTTGATGTCGCCGTGGTAGATGTCGCGTGCGTGACAGTCGCGTACGGCGCACAGCAGCTGGAAGGCGATCCACTTCTTCTCAATGTCCTCGAGGAAGGGTCTCGTCGATAGGCGGTCGTAGAGCGAGCTGTAGAGCCACTGCCGCAGCAGGTATGCATTCGTCTCCGTCTCGAAGGCGCGCTCGAACCCCAGCGCGTTGGGTATCTCGCGGAGCTCGTCTCTTTCGCGCAGGATCCTGTCGCCATATGACTTGAGCGACATGGGCGTGTGCGGCTTGACTGTGACTTTGACCAGAACGAGGCCGTCGTAGTTTCGAGCGCGGATGCTCTTCATGAAGCGAGCGCTGCTGACGGATTTCTCGTGAACCAGGTCCGACAGTTCAGGCACATCGATGCCAGCTTGGCCGGCGTACGGCGTCGCCAGGGAGTAGCTCTGACCCATGACGGGGGCGACGGCAGCGGCAGTGACAGTGTATATTGGTTCTTCTTCTTCTTATTTTTCTTCTCTCGTTGGTCTTGTTGTCGTCGTCGTCGTCGTTGTTGTTGTCGCCGCTGCTGCTGATGGCGATGCCACTGCCGTAACCGTACAGTGTACTTACTCCCTACCACCGATGAGCTGGGTTGTAGCTGCGGCACATTGTAGAAGGGGGCTCCCAATCTTCCAGTGCCACAGGCCGGCGGCGATTCGGTTCGAAACTGCGGTCGTCGCGCTCAAGCCTTGCTGGTATCATGGAATGGTATGGGGATGTGAATGCAGCCTTCAGATGGTCGTGAGGGTATTTGTTTTCGCCCTGTCCTGTCGGAGCTATCACTGCTGTTCCTCCGCCTGACGTAACTAACGCAACTAACGTTACCCTTGAATGAATGTGGGGTCACACTACATACATCCACAGTACCTAAGTTACCTAACTAGTTAGTTACTCATCGGTTAGGTACGCAGTGTTGGCGGCCTTGCCCGGGGATTCTGCAAGGAACACCGTCCGGCACTTCTACGGGGCAGTTGCCACGAGCTAGTCAAGCTGGTTAGGTTCGATCGATGTGGAATCGCCAAGGTCCCTGGAAAGATTGGTCAACTTTGCCGAAGCACGGAGGGAATACACAGAATTACTTGGTACGTACGGATACTGTGTAGTACTCCGTACAGAGTACTAAGTACCTACGAACTAGACCCGTAGTGCCCCAGGTGGAGTTTCCCCAGGCTATTCGACCAACCCCTATTTAGTATTCTCAAGTATAACTGAGACCAAAGCCCTCTTTCGAATGATCTCTCATAACCCATCCCACATGGCACAAACCATCTTCTCAACGTATTCGATGCGGCGGAACATGGTATACTCAAAAATCAGCTTGCAGCGACAACCCCTGTCGGTGGCGTTGCCAATCAGATCGCCAATTCTGACAACGTGCTTCGACATGCATGATGCGTCAGGAATCGCCAAGTGTCAGGAGAGGGGGGGGTCTGACAGGCTGACGGCGGGTTGTCTTGGTCACTGAACCTCATACACAGTAATCCCGCCGGGCGACACTTGGCTTGCATTCAGCGGCATTGAGGCGTGGACGGTGGCCGCGTTCTGTCGAGTTGATAAGCTCATCTTGGAGGCTTAACCCAGGTGACCAACGTCTTGGGCTGGCTGGGCTGAGAAAGTCAACCACGCCGAGGCCAGCTATACACACCCAGGGCTATCAACTATTCCGAAGCACATGAGACGAACGGTACGTTCCCGCTCATCGCCCACGTTGTCCTCGGCCCATTGAAATACCTCGGCATACCGAACGGATCAGCCTCGACAGCATCTGCAACCTCGTCCGTCGTCGCCTTGTCAAAGCCCATCATACTGGTATATGAATCTCCATAGTCTGCATGAAGCAACACCAGCCGGACTAGCTTTGGGACCAAACACACAGTCTCAGACTCTCTCTCACGAACGGAGCCAATGCCACGAGAGATGTTGTAACGTCGGTGGCCAGTGGCCTTCTGATACTCCGTACTTTGCCTCTTTTCATTTGACGGCAACCCCTTCCACGACGACCAGAGAGTAATCCCTGTTCAGTGGCACAGGTCTTACGTTTCAATTCGGAGCGTGAGCCTGGGTCAGCGTCGGATTGGATGCAGACTATCCCTCAGCCCGTTGTCACCCCTGCAACATTCGGTCTGGGGGCAGAGTGCGGAACGACCTGCACAAACCCAATCCCGCGCATCTGTTCTGACGACTTCAAAAACGGCACTCTCTCCTTTTTGTCGTTGCCGTAAAGACATCTCGGCATCATCCTGTCTTTCATACTTGAGGCGGATCATCGTCGCGACGCTTACGCTGTCCTACCCTTCTCAGTGTACCGTAGCCTATCCTCGATCGCTTCTTCAACGAGCGTGTCCCACATCTAGATATACCCACGGGGGCTGAGAGAGTCAGGAGTGAGCTCGAGGTACAGGGTTGCTTATTCGCCATCCCGCGACTACGTAGCCTTCAAAGCTGTCCTGTTGGAAGCATCCCATCGCGCGACGTAATGGACGACCTGCCAGAAGCTGCTGTTCCGTTGCCGTCAAATAGGACTTTTGGTGGAAACCGGGCATTTCACAACTTCTTCAACGATTTCAGACATATACAGGATCCGAATCTGAGACGTAGGCTGGCACTTTCCGAAATAGACAAAGTCCCTTTCGGCCTCTACCACGTACGAGCAGTATTGGTAGCCGGTATCGGGTTCTTCATCGACTCATGCAAGTACCTGTCATCTCTTTCTCTCCTGCCACGGGCCAAGGCAAAACAACAGATGATTGCCCCCAAACATGGAGCTCGAGGAACGCCCATGCCCTCGAATTATCTCTGGGTGATAGTCACTGACAGCCAGACCCCCTTCAGATGACATATTCGCCATAAACCTCATAACGACACTGCTCGGCGTGGTTTTTTGGCATGGGCCGCCGGAAGAGGCAGCAAACGGCTATGGCGGGAATTCCGGTACGCTGCCGGTTCCTGTCAGCCAGGCTCTGAAGGCTTCGACTAGTGCCGGTATTGTCATCGGCCAGGTTCTGTTCGGCTGGCTGGCTGATGTGTTTGGAAGGAGGCGGATGTACGGTGTCGAGCTTGGGATTATTCTGATCGCTACGTTTGGATGGTAAGAACCACCAAGCCCACAAACTCGGTGACATTCTCCCCGACATGTGTCGGACAATCAACAACTGACACCCGTTGTCCCAGTACTCTCGTCGCGCCAAGCCAGTCGATGTCAGTCACGGGCCTTTTAGTTTTCTGGCGGACGATAATGGGGTAAGACAGCTGCTCCAACCGTCGTGGAAAACCACGGTACTGACAGAAGTACAGCGTTGGCATCGGCGGTGACTATCCTTTGAGTTCGGTGATAACGTCCGAGTTCGCTCCCACCAGATGGCGCGGAGCCATGATGGCCGCAGTCTTCTCCATGCAAGGGATGGGGCAACTTGTCGCTGCCTTGGTTGCGCTGGCTGTCACGGTGGCTTTCAAGGACGTATGTCTCTTCCAAATGACTGACCGACATCCGAAGTCTTCCCTGGTGCTGACCGTTCTTAGGCTTATCACGGGGCCTCCGGCGTAGATTCATGCGATACTGTATGCCAGACAGCGGCAGACCGTTCTTGGCGGATCATTGTGGGCGTGGGTGCATTGCCCGCCTGCTTTGCTCTGTATTACCGGATCACGATCCCCGAGGTTCGTGGAGCCTTGAATCTGTGTCATTATCCGGCTGACCATGTTCTCAGACACCCAGATATACATTCGAGGTTGCGAGAGATGTCGAAAAGGTATGCACAGTCTTTCACACCCTCTTCCGAAACAACTGCTAACGATTTGGCAGGCCGACGCTGACATCAAGGCATACATGGCGAGCAAGGTGTGTAGTAACCACTTTCTATATTGCATCACATTTCTCTCGCCTGTATCGAGGGTGGCATCTGAACATATCACTCACGAGACATGGATTGTCGACCCCGTAAACATCCCCCGAAATGGCATTGGCTAACTCTATACCGTGCAGGCAGAGGGCGAAGTTGACGAACTGCAACGGGCGAGGATGAAGAAAATAGCATCACCGGCACTTTCTGTGCCTTCTGCTTCGTGGCCTGACCTAATTGCTTACTTCAGGCAGTGGAGGAACCTCAAGGTGCTATTGGGAACGACGCTGTCGTGGTTTTTCCTCGGTATGATGCGCAATCCCGGAACCCCCGTGTCTTCGCTAACAAGAGTAAGATCTCGCTTTCTATGGCCTAGGGCTCAACAATACGATAGTCCTCCACGCCATAGGCTATGCGTCTGGCAATACGCTGTACGAGGTGCTCTTCAACAACGCACTCGGCACCATCATCCTAACGGTCGCCGGCTCTCTCCCAGGGTACTGGACAGCCATCCTCACCATTGACAC
Organism: Arthrinium puccinioides; assembly: GCA_022414665.1. NCBI lineage: Eukaryota > Fungi > Ascomycota > Sordariomycetes > Amphisphaeriales > Apiosporaceae > Arthrinium > Arthrinium puccinioides. The sequence goes on from JAIUNF010000004.1 coordinate 1,892,328, forward strand.
GTTTGGACGAAAGCCGTTGCAGATATTCGGCTTCGTTGCCTTGACCATCATATTCTCCATCTTGGGGTTTTACTACCAACATTTGAACCAGGCATCGATGCTGGCGCTATATGTTATCGCCCAGTTCTTTTTTAACTGGGGTCCGAATACGACCACATTCGTCATCCCAGGTGAGGTGTATCCAACACGATACCGATCCACTGGTCATGGTGTATCGGCAGCGATGGGCAAAATCGGCGCCATTATCGCGCAGGTCATCTCGATCCCGTTGCTGAGTAAGGATTCGCCAGTCAACTGCAAAGGTAGCGACTGTTCCCCGTGGCTGGACCGACTCATGCAGCTCTTTGCGCTCTTCATGCTCTGCGGGACCCTCGTGTCATTCCTCCTGCCGGAAACCGCTGGAATCTCCCTGGAAGAATTGGCAGGAGGTACGTGTACAAGTTTCATGCTAAATATACACCACCGCGTTATTGTTTTGCCCAAAGTGGTTCGCTGACGCCAACCAAACATAGAGGAACGCACCTCGTACAATAGCGGGCGCAACGGCAGCATAGTCGTCCGGCCCAACAAGTGGTGGGATCCGTTCCGGGGAGGCGTGCCCGCTGGTTTCTGGTACCCGCGTGTCGGCAAGGGAGATAGAGCGCGGTCCGCTCGCGTGGGCATCATGACGTCGCCCGAGATCGCGTCGCTGCAGCAGGCGGCTGTTGTTGCCGAGTCATCGAGGCCAAAACCGAGCCGGATCTGGCGCAGGAAAGGGGGCAGCGATGACAGCACGGGACACGAACTCAGCGGCACGAGCTCCACGACGGGGATTGTGAGGGAACCCAGGGAAGATGGGAGCTACTTGGAAGGGCTTCCACCTGGATGGGTAAGTAATCATCCGAACTTTCCATCTTCTATTCGCATATCCCATCAAAACACTATTCCAACCTTTTCGGCGCTTGTCAGAGCATGAATGTTTTAGATTGTACATCCCCCAAGACACATCAAACGGCCACATTGGCATTCAAACTGACTCCGGGTTGTCACAGGGCGCGGGTTGGGGGAGAGTGGATTTAGGCGGCCAGCCGGAAAGCATCAGGTTGCAGGACGTCGGTCATCTGTTGCGGTAGTATACAAGAGCGTACGTGCGTGCGATTTTCCGTGTACAAGGCACTTCTTTCACCCAGTTAGGGGCGCGGCAGAGCGAGCACTATGAGAAAGCACGTGCCGATCCTCGTTCTCACTTACGAGGTCAGATCATCGCGATAGTCTCCAACCTCGTACTAACGAAACAAGTAGGTCCCCTGTTCGCAGTGCTCTATCCTCGCCTATGATGCATCCTGAAGCGAGCAGGCCAACCCCAAGGAAATCAAGGGAGGGCCATACTGCTAACCATAGCTATAAAGTCTGCACCCCACGGAGGGAACAAGTGACCACCGATATTCCCCAATCACGACTCTTTCAAGCCTCATAGCCACTGGACTTGTCTTCCACCGGCCGGTATACAAAGTAATCAAACTTGGCCTCCCTCGCCGTCCCGTTGAGATCGGAACATGCCATGCCTACAAACGCCCCCGTGAAGCTGCCGTGCACCTGATGGCCACCGCACTCGTCCGACAGGATGGAAGCGTCAAGGACCGGCCCGATCGGCTCGAGTTCCCCGCCCCCCCAGAGCATAGGAGAACTGCAGCGTCTCGCCCCGGATGCTGAGCGCCAGCCTCACCTTGCCCTCGTTGGGGATCGGCACCGGCTCCACGGTTGGCGTCTGTAGCCGACCCTCGGGCCACGACGCCTCGGAGCTGAGGATGAGCAGCTCTCGGCTCCCGTCCGTGTGTGCGGTCACGGTGAGGTAGAAGAAGTTGTAGCGGCAGTAGTACGCCGTCAAGCCGGCAAACTCGCGCTCGTCCAGCGGAGAGAAGTCGAGCACCGTCTCGGCGTCGTAGGAAAAGTGCGTCTGCCGGCGCGCCACGAGCGACTGCTCGAACCACGACCCGATCGACTCGCGCCCCGTCAGGACCAGCCGGCCGCCGTCCAGCCCGAAGATGCGCTCCGGCTCCGGGGTCCGCAGCCACTGGAAGTCCTTGTGCAGCTCGCCGTCGAACGTGTAGCGCTGCTCGGCCCAGTACCTGCCCTCGTCTCGGGTTCCGGGCACATCCACGACGAGCGAAGGGACCGGCCCGTTCTTGACGTACAGCCAGTCGTCGTCACCCCAGTAGGCCTCCTGGAGAGCCGTCTCCCGTCCTAGCACGCATCGGCGCTTCTGCGATATGGGGCGGCCGCAGAGGTGGACCAGGTAGGTCTTGCCGTCCGGCGTGTCTACAATGTCGGCGTGGCCGGCACGCTGGAGCGCCGCCGAGGGGGCGTCTTTGGACGAGACGATGGGGTTCTGAGGGTGCACGGCATACGGTCCCCAGATGTCGCGAGACCGCGCCAGCGTGACGGCGTGCTCGTAACCTGTGCCCCCTTCAGCCGTGAGCAGATAGTACCACCCGTTGCGCTTGTAGAGGTGAGGGCCCTCGACCAGATCCAGCTCCGTGCCCAGGAAGATGGTCTCCATCCGGCCCACGAGCCTGCCCTCGGCCGCCGAGAACTCCTGCATGCGGATGCCGGCAAATGACCGCGGCCGGCGGCGGTGGTCGATAATCATGTTGACGAACCACTTCCTGCCGTCGTCGTCGTGGAACAGCGACGGGTCGAACCCGGACGAGTTGGCGTACACCGGATCCGACCACGGGCCCTCGACGGCGGGCGCGCTGACAATGTAGTTATGCGCATCCTTGAACGAGCCGTCCTTGCGCTTCACGTCCGTGTACACGAGCCAGAACCTGGAGCCGTCGTGCGTGAGACACGGCGCCCAGACGCCGCAGCTGTCCGGATCGCCTCGCATGTCCAGCTGGCTCTTGCGGCTCAGCGGCCGGATGGCCAGCTCCCAGTTGGCGAGGTCCTTGGAATGGTGGATCTGCACGCCCGGGTACCACTCAAACGTGGACGTGGCGATGTAGTAGTCCTCGCCGACCCGGAGGATGGACGGATCTGGGTTGAACCCGGGCAGGATGGGGTTGCGAATCTGTGGCATTGTGCAATGTGGGCGGTGCCAATGGGTAACTGAGCATACAACGTAGTCTCGCAATCTTTGACGGCAAGAGTTTGGACTTTGGATGTCCAGGTCGCCGCATCACGTCTGTCAACCCCGACACGCGCTGAAATACCTACTCCGCGACGCCCACGTGGGCACTATTTAGCCTGAATGGAGTTGCGTTCCTAGCGATCGTCCCCCCAAAGTAAGTAAGCCAAGGCGATACAGTTGCGGGGGTGTTGCGGGGTGATTATAACAGTGCCCCGGTCCCCAGAGTATGGTTCGCTTCGATAACTGCACCCGAGTGAGCAGGCAGGAAGATGTGCTGGCAGCCACCGGTTCGCATTACTTCTTGGTACGGTAGTCGACTCTTTATCTAGTTCTAGTCATCGTGGATGCACCTTTCGACCTGGTGCTGTGCTGATGGCGATGTCACTCGTATAGGGCCTAGGCCACCGAATATGACCGACCCACACGGCTACATTAGGAAGTTTATATGAGTGAGTATACGCTACGCTACACCCCTGCTCCAGGAACGACCGACACAGTAATAGACGACGACGCACAGCTATGATCCGTCGAATTCTTATTTCTATAGGCCTGAATGGGTATACACAACAGCGACTTTGCTGACAATCTATGTGTGCAAGCAATATAGTGTCAGCTAATGAATCAGTCTGAACGAAACGGAAGGTATTACCGATGCCCGTATGAGACCTACCAAATAAATATCCACACATACACATGTTTCGGCGAAATCTTCCGACTCAAATCACGGTAACCTTTGCATTCTCAAGTTTCCTCGGTACACCGACTACTTAGTTCCTGATCCTGACACGGAGACCTTTGCTGCCGTCGTAGGGTGCCGGCATCACGTACTCCCTGGCCATCGATATGTCGGCCACTGTCGTCTCGTACAATTCCAACGTCGGCCCATGCTGTTGCTGCTTGGTCGGATCGTATAGGTCATACCGACGAAAAATACCGGCCATGAAAGACTGGAGCTCCTGGTACGCGAGGTTGATCCCAATGCACTATGGCATACGTGGTTAGTTATTGCACCAAGGCTGCGTTTCGGGGGCGCAGGAGTATGCAGCTTCCGTTTCCACAGCGAAGTGGCCTGAAATAACCACACACATACCTGTCTGGTACCCTTGGAAAATGTCATGTTGTACTTGGTTAGCTTGGGATCCTCAATGTAGCGATCCGGCAAGAACTCCTTGGGCCGATCGTAGATGGCCGGATGACGATTGATCAGCACGGCCGTCATACCCGCTGGGACCCCGGCAGGAATGACGTACGTTTTGCCGTCGGCCGCTTCGAAGGAGATGTCGTGATCGGGGGCCACACGGTCTTGTCGATGGGTGGCTCCCGGGTACATACGGATGGTCTCGTTGATAATCGCATTAAGAACCGGTAGCCCGTCGAGTTTCGCCGCAACTGGAAGCTCACTGGCATCAGGCATAGCACTCTCGAGTTCGGCCTTGAGCCTGGCGAGCAGCTTGCCGTCCGCTAGCAGGTGGTACATCATCGCAGCCAGGGTCGACGCGGTTGTTTCTGAGCCCGCGATGAGTAGGACCATGGCTTCCTGGGAAAGCCTGTCGGTCGACTTCTCGCTCTCGGGAATGTCACTGCGGATCACCTCGTGGAATATGGTTCGGCCCTCGGGGAGGTCTTTGGCAGCCTTGATTTTGTCGATGTCGTTGACCAGACCCTAGGATGATATCAATACTTGACACTCGCTCCATAAACCGGTCCAATGGACTGGGGTTTCTTACCTGCATCCAAGAGGCGAATACCGCAGCTCTGCTCATGATTTTGATTGCTACCGCCGGCGGCAGGGTGTGTAGTGTACGAGTGAGCCAGGGCAGGTAGGTTCCTACAGCCGATCCACGCCATGGAACCAAGGGGTCGAAGAATGCGGCATTGCAGTCATCTAGATCCAGGCATTTGGCACCACCACCAAACGCGTAGAGTTGGATCACGTCGGTAGTCGCAGCGCGGAACGGCCTGTTCATGTTGACGGGCCGCCCTTCCCGGGCCCATCCGTCCATACGACGGAAGAGGTTTGATAATGTGTCGTTGATGACAGGCTCTAGCCGACGAACATTCGCCTGGGAGAAGAAGAAGTTCAAGACCGAACGACGGGCGCGGTGGTGATCATGGTCCTTGGTGCTGAAGATCGACCCGGGTGCTTGCACAGTGTTCAAGACTGTCTTGTACCGTTCACGCCTAAGCTTAGGCGATTGGCTGTACATCTTGTCGATGAAAGCTGGGTCGTTGCTAAATAGAACCAGACACATGTCGTTCCGTCAGAGCTAGGTCTGAGCCGTGTGCTTCATCTCAGCCGGAGGTGATATACTCACACGTGCAAGACATCTGGCCTGATCCTGACTACCGGCCCTGACAGTTCATCGCTTGTCAATACTACTTGTACGGTATCCCGCACCAAGGGGTCGATCAAGTTTCATACCGTATTCACGATGCATCCGATCAATCTCGAAAATGTACTGGCCTCCTCTGATCACGTCATGGTAAAAGGCGTATAGTGATGTACATGCTATTGAGAGTCGAACCTGTCAGTACATTCCCTTATCGTCACCAACATCCGTCCTCGCGTGAAATCTGAAATGTGAAATGTGAAATGTGAAATGTGAAATGTGAAATGTGAAATGTGAAATGTGAAATGTGAAATGTGAAATGTGAAATGTGAAATGTGAAATGTGAAATGTGAAATGTGAAATGTGAAATGTGAAATGTGAAATGTGAAATGTGAAATGTGAAATGTGAAATGTGAAATGTGAAATGTGAAATGTGAAATGTGAAATGTGAAATGTGAAATGTGAAATGTGAAATGTGAAATGTGAAATGTGAAATGTGAAATGTGAAATGTGAAATGTGAAATGTGAAATGTGAAATGTAAAAACACACACCGGCTAGTCGCGGACCTGGGAACTTCGCGAGAGGACTGAGGAGTAGACGATAGGTCAAAATGCCGACCAAGTAGAGACTAAACAGCCCGGCCAAACTGAACAGCTGATTCTCTCTCATCAGCCATATTAGGCTTTCGGCTAAACGCATACTTGGTACTGTGTCGAGCGAGAACGCGTGGCGTCTGCTGTATACCGGTAGTTAAGGAGTACTCCGTAGCTGATGATGGAAACGACACAGAAACAAAACTCAAAGAGAGAGTGGTTACTTCGATGCGACGATGAACGGATTACTCCGTAACTTTATGGATAGGATAGTTGAAGGGCGGGGGAGAGAAGATGGGGTTGACATGACTTTGGGGGTCAAATGCGCGCGGCCCCATCCATCGATCCATCGATTTATCGGCTCGCTCGGTTACAGGATCCTGACTCCTAGTTGGCATCCACCGGATGCATCGTTGCCGGCTCCGCCCCCCCTTGCTACCAGAGCGAATCACAGTTGAGTTGTGGAGGAGTATTGGCCCTAGGTTACATAGTCTGTCCTACACAGTAGTCCGCCCTAACTACTTTGGTACTTGGCGATAACTACCTGTTCTCGACAATGCGGCAGCTTGGTCCACTCGACATGAACGATTTCTTGACCCAACACAAGTCCAGGTGATGCACTAACCCTAACTCTTCGTAGCATATGTGATGTGCGATGTGCCCAACGACGGCGTTCAGATATTCGCGGCAACATGGTGTGGCCGCCGCGGACGCCGATCTTGTCATTCGTCCTCGGCGGCCATCTTCAGCGGGACTTTGGGGGCCAAGGACAAATGTGTGCCACCTGTATCGAATCCTCAAAAATGGGTATAAACGTAAAATAAAGACGATTCATTCCAGAATAGACGAAACAGTCGGCGAGGTTTGGGCCTTTGGGTGTTGTGGCGACTTGGGTATTGTAGCGATGGCGTTGCACCGCCAACTACAGATCCTTCTCTCTCGCTCCAACAACTCTGACAAAGGTGTCCAGAGCCATGGTCAGTGAGTGTCTCCCTCCCGTCTTGCTCCGCAGAACATTGTCATAGTCGAGCATCTCCTTTAGCGGTACTTGAGCAACGACCTCCAGCATGCGTGTGCCGCCCTTGGCCGTCTCTCGGAGCGTTGTTTGGAATTCGTACGGATCCGGCGGTGCGTATATATCCGAAACATCAATCCCGCTACCTTCTCTGGCGGCCGTGTTGTGTAGATCGCGCATCTCCAGGACTTGGCCACCGCGAGCGGCATGCAGGTCGTGCTGTATAGTGTTTGCTGCAGTCTCAGGACAGGTGATTGTAACGCTCATGACAGGTTCGAGAATCCCAACCGTCCCGTTCTGGTGGGCTTCTTTCAGAACTGCCCTAACGGCTTGGTTTGCAGCACTCGCATAGTGTCCGGCTGTCGTGGGACCAAAGTAGTCGGTGGCAGCATCAAAAGTAATGGTGACCAGGCACTGGTGGAGGGGTGCGCTTCGCCTCGGGCCTGTCGCGATTGCTGCAAACACTCCAGCCACAAGCTGGGACTTGATTTCCGATGTGTTGATCGAAGCATCTTCAGCACCAGGGAAATCCACCTGGACGATGTTTCCATTTCTTTCGATTTCAGACCCAGCCAAGCTCTCATATTCAGCCGCATCGAGTGGTTCCACCATAGCAGTGCAAGCAGTCTTGCCAGGCTTGCCCGCGATCACTTTTTCGATGACCACCCGGTGGGTGTCGGTAGGAGCGGTTACACATTCCTTGTACTCGACCTGTATCTTGCCCCAATGCGCCTCAGCCTTGTAGTGGTTCTCCAACCTGTCTCTTGCCACCTCCAGGTGGAGGGAACCCATGCCAGAAAGGGTGAATTCTCCCGTCTTCTCGTTAAACTGCCATCGAATACTGGGATCTTCTCGAGACAGGTTCTCCAAGGAAGCCTCCAGGTGCTTCATTCCCGATGTAGACCAAGGCTCCAGGACCAGAAAGGCCACTGCTGGGGGGATGTCTGGTGGTCGCACTTTGACCTGGCCAATCCTGGTGGTCGGAGCCTTGTTGCCGACAAAAGACATAAGAGTGTCTCCTGTGCGTGCTTTCTTCAGGCCTGTGAGAGCGCCAATCTGTCCTGGCGTCATATGAGGAATCTCGAAGTGGTTCTTTCCCGATATTTGCAAGATGCTGATGGGTCGCTCAAAATCTTGCAGGTTCGAGTTCCACAGGGGCGTGTTCTTCTTGAGAAGCCCCTGATAGTTTCTCACCCACGTCAGCATGCCTCTCATCGGATCGTTTACGACCTTGAAAACAGAAGCAACGGCTTGTATTTGCATTTGTTCTTTCTTTGGTACTTTGGCCGCATGCGAAGCTTCCACGACGCTGCGCAACGTCTGGTGTTCCGAGCCCATTCGGACCTTGAGTTCAGGTCGGTCTTGCGGGCTAGGTAGATATTCAATGACGGCATCGAGCAAGGAAGCAACGCCAATGTTTTTCAAACTCGAGCCCGCAAAAACTGGAATCAGGGCACCTTCGCCGTTGGCAATAACACGGCGGATGGCGTCCTTAATCTCGTTGACTGGAAGGTCTTCACCTCGTTCGGTCCAGAGCTCGAGCAATCTTTCGTCGTGCTCGCATAGCTGTTCAACGAGCTTCTCCCGTGCTCGTTCGATTTCGTCCAAGAAGGGAGGAATCTGCTTCGCCAGCAACTCTGGGTCGTTATCCTTCTTGGAGGTTGCCCAGCTCACCACAGAGCGTGTGATGACGTCCACAACGCCCTTGACAGTGTCGTTCTCCCACCAGGGTATCTGGCAGACTAGAGGCATACCATTCAGCTTCATTCCAATATCCTGGACGGACTTCTTGAAAGAAGCGCCGTCTCGGTCCAGCTTGTTCACCAAGACAATCCTCGGGACCTTGAACTCCTGGGCCGAGGCCCACACTCGCTCGGTATGGGCTTCGACGCCCTCGACACCGTCGATGATGCACACAGCGCCGTCGAGGACGGGGATACAGCGCTCGACCTCGAATCTAAAATCCACGTGCCCAGGGGTATCGATCAGATTGATGTGGTGTTCACTGAGTCCGGATTGCAAGCGCTCCGGGGGTGGCCACCTGAAGGTGATGGCTGCCGACTGAATGGTGATGCCTCTCTTCATTTCCATGTCGAGAAAGTCCGTCACCGTGTTTCCCGTGTCGACCCTTCCGAGAGACTTGACAGCTCCGCTATTGTAAAGCATAGCCTCGGTGGTTGTCGTCTTGCCAGCGTCAACATGGGCAATGATGCCAATGTTTCGAATGTGGTCGAGTGAGCCATCACGCTGGGCTACGGCTGGGGTAGACAAGAGCCTACGGAGGCATAGCTTTTCCCACCGGCCAGAGACTTTCCATCTTGCGACGGGCCTCGAGTGGCTCAGGGAAGCTCTGGCAGAAGCCCACAAGCTCATTCCTTCGATTGTTATCAAAGTCGAGGAAACCTGCTCCTCAATGCCATGAAGTTTCTACTTTGTGTGCTAGCCAGCCACTACCGTAGTCGGATTCGTTTGTGTGATGAATATGGCTCATGCCTGCCGCGTTTTCTGTTCGTACAGGCGAAACTGTGAGTGTCGTTGGTTGCTGTTTGCCTCCCCGTCCACATCTGTTCCATGACCGGGTCTCTCGGGTGCTCCTGCCGTGACTGTGTTTTTCATGAGAGCGCACGGACCAATCAATAGCCTACCCATACTGAAGGCGAAGTAATAAGTACGTAAGTTACTGCAAGTACCTATGTACCGGTGTACCCTCTTTACCTTGATTGGAGGATTCATCCATCAGGTGTCAGACGACGAGCTTTTTCAGGGATATTGGAGGTCTCAGCTCTGCATTTTGCTGGGGGGGTTTTAACATCGTCTAAAAGTCTCAGGTACTCGTCGCAGTGCCCAACTCACCTACGGAGTAATAAATAAGCTAGTCAACTAACTAAGTTACCTGCCTACCAAGTGGTTAACGTTACAACTCTTGCGCCGACCAACCACCCCCGCTACAGCTGTCCTTCCCCCGGCGCATCGAGTTTGGCCAGGTCGTCTCTTTGGCCGGGACTTGTCTGCTTGAGACATAGTGCAATTCGCAACCTGGGGTGATCAACGTCATACCTCTCTCTTTTTCGTGCCACCATCCCATCGTCGACAGAGCTTTGGAACGTCGTAGGCTCGTAGCACCTCGGAATAACAAAGACAATGGACTACCGCTCGTCAATGGCTGACGACGAGCAACCCGGCGGTGCTTCGCCTTGGGGCTCGTCTCCTCCCGCGTCGCCCCGTCGCAATCAGAGCGGCTACAGTTCGCTAGGCAACGAGCCTACTACCTACGGCTTCGGCGCACAGGACGAAGCCAACGGGCTCCCTCAAGACGACCCTGCTGGCGATGTCTTTGCGCAGCAAGATACCGCAGACAGCACGTCGTCTACGCTTGTTGGATACGGCGGGTCGCAACAGTCGGCCTTTGGCGGCCCACTCGAGCAATCCGAACAAGGCAATGGGCACACCGGCGGGCAAGGAGCAGACGGTGTACCACAGCAGCAACCGCAGACATCAGGCCAGCCTCGCGCAGATGGCCCGGAAGCAGGACACGACCACCAGCAACAGCACCAGCACCAGCACCAGCACCAACAGCCACGGAAGCAGCCCGCCCAACCCCAGTACAAGCTGCAGGCCAAGATCACCGGCTTGGAACGGACCGGCAAGAAAGACCCTATACTGAGATTCGACGTCCACGTAGGTCACTCGCAGCCCAACCCCGAGGACCAAGACTGACGTGACGTGCCTATACCAGACGAACATTCCTAGATACCGCACCACCCAGTTTCGTGACGTCCGCCGCTTACACTCCGAATTCGTCAAGCTGGCAGAGCATTTGATTTCCGCCAACCCCGACGCCCTCGTGCCCGCCGTCCCGCCGGCTTTAACATCGGCCGGGGCAGGCACGGATGAAGACGAAGCCCGGGTCAAGGCTCTATTGCAGCGATGGCTCAACTATGTCTGTAGCAACGAGGTGCTGATGCGAGACGAAGAGATGCTTCTATTCGTAGAAAGCGATTTTGGCTACAGTCCCATGGTGAAGAGAAAGCAACCCGCCACTGGTGTGCGCAGAAAGGTGCTGAAGCAATTCGCGCCACCACCCGACGACACGCCCGAGCTGTCCGACGCCCGCCCGATAGTGAAACTGTTCTATCTTGGATCTATGGATGCAGGTCACAAGGTGGATAAGCTAGTCAAGGCGCGAAGAGGTAGGTTGTTGGGTGTGTCGCTGCCAGCCAGGACGGCCTTGCTGATGATTAAACAGGACTGGGGCTCGCCGAGTCCGATTTTGGAGTCAAATTGGGGGCGATGAATGTGCAAGAACCGCACCAGGGCTTGGCCAGTGCCTATCGCAAACTCGGCAAGGTTGTGCAGACTGTCGGCGATTGCCATGCCGCGCAAGCTACGGCAGAGGCCACGACTATTGGAGATCCCTTTCAGTATCACTCGCAGGATGCCTTCATCGTGAAGGAGTCTTTGACCAACCGACAACTTCTAATACGCGAGTTTCTGCAGGCTCAGGAGAGCACTCGCAGCAAGCTGAATGCGGCAGACCGTCTCAAGGCAAGCTCCAACGTGCGCCGCGACAAGGTTGACGAGGCCATCACGGCGCTCGACGATGCCCGCAACAACGAGATCGAGCTCATGAGGAAGACGACGCGAGTGACTCAAAACTTGGTCCAGGAAAAGCGGAAATGGTTTGCGCGCACTGCAGCCGACCTGCGGATGAGCATCCGTGAGTTTGTCCTGCGAGAGATCGAGGCCGAGCGTCGAACCCTCTCCCTACTTGAGAGTGTACGACCCGATATCAGAGCCATCGATGCCTCGGGTGGTCTGAGCAGGCTAGGCCGCGAGGCGCTCCCTACCATTCGCCGCACCAGCTTGGCGGCCAGCCAAGGCCCCAAAGGCGACGCTTGGAGTGGTGTGCCGCGGCGTACGGATAACATGCACCGAAGCGTCTCGGGCAGCTTGATGACTGGCGTTGCCGAAGAAGCTGAAGAAAGCGAAGAAGCCGGGTCCCAGCCCGCCATTAAGGGTCTGAGCGGTGTAGATGAAGATGACGAGGATAGGGTGGATGCCCGGAATGCTGCGAGCCGGTTGGCGACTAGCACTTTCTGATCACAACCGCGGTTGGTGTGAGAGCTTGGTTGTAGGAGTAACATTGGTGAGGTGTGTGTGTGTGTGTGTGTTTGTTGTAGGAGGGTCACTCGAACGCTTGCCTCGCCTTATTTCCGTGACGTAGAGACGTATGCCTATTCAGGAGCATTATCTGTATGTCTTTCTGAGACCGCGTCCCATGAAGTGTTCACCTTGTGTCGGCCAAATGCGCTCCCAGCCTTCCTTACACACCTCCTCTATCGCTGCTCTGGCTCGGGTGACCTCGTCAAGTTCCGCTCACCATGACGTGCCGTGCATATGTACGTAGTATTGCTGCAGAAAATAGTTGTCCCTTGTGTGCGAACGTCGTAGCAAATACATGCGTACTAGTGTTCCAGCAAAGACGCTCCCTGAGACCCAATCATCACATGTCTACGGGCCACTGCCAACCACCGGTGGTGCAGTCTGCGATCCGGTTGGCCCCTGGAGGAGACGCGGCACGAATGTCACCATCTCACAACAATCGCAATGCCTCAAGGCCAGTGTGTTCCGGTACGTGATTCCGCCCGCATGATGCTATGCTATGCTGTACGGCTCGGCCACATATCGATGACCCGCATTCGCTCGCACAAAAAGAGAACGATAGGATTCAGCACGTCGTGTAACTGACACGGTCCCAAGCTGGACCAAACGTATCTGCCCACCAGGAATCACGACGGCCGTGTGTCTAATAAAGCAGACGGTGGACCAGTCGCAATGCTACGCCGAGATTCCAGCACACATGTCTCTTGAAAAGTGTTCATTACGAATTGCTCTTGTCCGGAACCCCCTCACTCAAACTTTCGTCCGCGGCGGGCGGGACGCGATGCAACCCCCAATTGCGTAGGTATCCGTAGTCGGAGTTCAGGTGCGTGTGAGTGTCGAAAGCAGGGGGAATGCGCCCCATTGACATGGAAGGGGGCCATATAGCCAGGGGATCCGATTTTTTTTCTCAGGATCTCGATAACTATATATCTAGGAGATTGGATTGCCGGAACAGCACAGATGGCGCATCGTGGTGGAATCCTCAAAGCCCATTGATGGGAAAAGATGCATGGCTTAGCCGCCGACGGATGTTGACGTGATGTTGATGATCCACCGAGGACAGTCAGGACACAGTCAGGATAGTGTGTTGAATCATCCTCACCCCCTCCCCTCACCCCCCCTCCCTCCCGGGCCCCAAATGGAGACAGCAAGGTGCTTACGTCGCTAAACCCGTGGTCCTTGTTTGGTGAGCTCTCCGGCAGTGCCTTGCCAGTTTGGCGACCTTATCTTTGACTGCCAAGTTTGCTCCCGATTTTCATAAGCCAAGAGGTTCGAGAATTCCGAAGACGGCGTTGTATCACCAACCTAGACCGAGCCTCCTACTGGATCCTTGCACCACATGCCTATGTACACCCAAATCGACCCGAGCCATGCAGCTTCAATGACCAAGGTGCATTGATATAACCGTAGTGGCGTCCCTGCTGGTGCATATCGCAACCCAGGATGACATCTCGATGCAGGCGCCCGACTCATCAAGGTCCCTACTTCTGTCTGATACTGGGCCTGTCTTGTGAGCGCTTATTTGATTGGTTGGCATTCCAAAAAAGAATCCAGGACTGAAGCGTGACAGAAGGCGGCGTACGGAGTAGTCAAGGCGGATGAAGTCGACGGAGAGCACCTTGTTCTAGTACCACTTTCTTTGCAGCGCATGCGCCGCCGTCTTGCGCTAACTCGAATCCTCGAAGCAAACTGATCAAATGAATCTTGGTTGATTGGCGTGTCAGGCGGGATGACCACTGGTTAGCACGGCGTTGAGTCGGAAATCCATACCCATCGTCCCCGGACTCGGTCGTAGTTAGCAGTATCCGTAACTACCGTATTATTCTACAGACGACGTTCCCCAATTTCTCCGCATGTCTGTTTGGAGTTTTCACCTCAGCTAACAAGGGGAGGGAGGGGTGCACGTCCGCAGGGTTCATCAGCTCTTGCGCAACAGTGGAAGATGGACTGCAATTGGACGTTTGTCACCAGGCGGCACGCGTAAGGGTATCCGATAAACGTGGCGCCGGAAGAATGGGAGTCATAGCTGCTGCTGCTGCTGGCTCCAAATACGCAATCAAGCTGAGACACCCAAGTACCGTAGGATTCTGGGAACGGTACCAACGGTTGTGGGGTCACAGTCGGTTCACGCGTGGGAGAGGTACCGCTTGCTCGTCTCCAGGCTTTCCTTGGTGTGGTGATGGTGACGAGGCGGTGGGATGTCACCGATTGGTTGTTGGAGTGCTCGTCATTTCGGCAGGCGTTACGGCTAATTCCCTTTGGATGCCGAGGGATTTGCGCGTACAGTCCCGTAACAGAACACTGCCGGACTCGAGCATGGGTGCAGAAACAAGTGCATTTTCTTCGGCTCATGCGAGGAATTCCTCAGTGCCGGGTCGTTAGCAAGAGGTCGTCCGTCGTATTATGGATGGGATCTCCGGACCGATTGACCCAAGTGGTCAAGTTACCAACGGCAAGCTAGGGAAACCTCCCAGAGTTCCGAGTCCCTGAACAAGGACGGTTCAATGCTGTCTGTGTACACAACCCGTTCGCGTGCAACCTTTCTTTGCAAGCGAGGAGCATACTGTGTATGTACTGGCCCCTGTCCCCATGTGCTGGCGGCTCCGAAGGAGATGTCCCTATGACAGGCACGCAAAATATCCTCGATGCTGCATCCGAGGCAGATCCGACACATCCGTACCAAGTCAATGGGGTATTTATGCTGCAGCGAGAGAAGTGGAAAGTGAAGCCCCCTACACCCACCCGGCAAGTCGAAATTGGCATGTATTAAAAAGTTGTTCAGGCTTGGGGAATGAAGGGAAGGTGTGGGTTTCGTTAGCGATTAACGAAGGTCGATCGCCCCGACCCGACCGTCTCTTTATAGCGCCCCACTCACTGATTGTCATTTCACGTGTGGGGCTACCCGTGGGGATATCTGCGCTAAAACGAAGCTAACTGCGGTGGGGACGGCTGCTACCCAATGTAACATCCCCCGACTTTCACTGATAGCAGCGCAAGGAGGTGTGTTCCAGAGCACTTACAACTTGTTGACGTTATGTATCGACCACAAACAACGACGAGGCGGCCCAAGAATGATTTCACTGTGACATGCTAGCAGTAAAGCTTTCATCGGCATCTTTTTCGGCGCGCTCTACCTGCACTTATCCGCAGCCAATAGTGAATTGATAGGGTTTGGACGCCGGGCTGATCGCCTGTACTAGCTAGCTAGGTACATATTCCGTACCACCCTGCTTGTTACCCTACCTGCCTACCCTGCCAAGCTACTTACCTGGGAAAGTATAAGACGTACCCAGGTTACTCGGTGGGCACGATACCTGCTCAACGCTTGCACAACATATGCACAACACATGCACCGGTGACATTCATCATTTTGACTCGGAAGGAGGGGATTGAGACTCACATGTGTTTGCGTGTGTTTGTGTGTGTAACAGTGTGTGTGTGTGTGTGTGTGTTGCTCTCATGCACTTGATTAACCGGCATCGTCAATCATCGCGTGCATGCATGGCTTGCTCACCTGAATTTTGATATGACGCTGCAACTTTCCAGGCTGTCCCGAACTGGCCTGCGTTGAATCTTGATTGGTATATTCCCCAATCTTTCTTGCGTGCGGGGCAAGGAAGGGATCTTCTGTCTCCAACACCAACCATTCTACGGTACATGGACAAAGTTTGATACGGAGTAGTTATCCCAAGTCGAGTAACTAGTTACGGAGTATCCGTACACGGTACGGATACCACGGTAACCAAGTTGCTTGTCTCTTCTGGGAGACGGTCCAGACTTTCCTCGGCGCCCCCCCCGCCGCGTGGTTACCGGCGGATGCCCTTTCTTCTTCGAGCGCTTGCTCCCTGTCAAGCAAGCATGACTGGCACGTGCTGTGCTGTCTGTTCTTGGTGGTGATGATGGTGCCAGCCTCCAGGTGGTGGTGGTCAGTGGTCACTGGTGGTGGTGGTGGCGAATCCATGCGTCGGTTCGGATCCAGGCACGACGTGAATCGAAACCGCCATCTGGTAACTAACCATTGAGATGGATGCTATCACAATGCCGTCTCGGCTAGATCATCTGCTGACCGAGACGCCCTCTGCCCCTCCCCCTTCACGACATCATTGAAACCGGCTCGATAGAACCGACTGCCTATCTCTATCTCCCACCGTCCACGGTGCCAACACGTACGCCGTATCCACACATTTGACTCCAGTCAGACAAGCTCTTCCATCCTCACCTCCATCACTATTGGTCATCCGTGTCTCGACAAGCTCGCGGCTTTCGCTCCGAATGGTGGACAGTCAAACTCTGTGGTTCTACGACCTGTCGCCGTCAAAAGCTCCACCGGATAACAGGCATGGGTGGCATGAGGCAGGGTCCCTGATGCCACCCTACTAGCCATCCTTGCCTTGACCCTGGCCTCCAATCTATTTTGCGCATGTCTGGGCTGCTACGGATACCCATGCTTCTGCTACTACACAGTACTCCGTATGTACGGTAGACTGCATACCGCCAACCTACTTGCCGTCCGTACCTCTGTCAGCTACCGTCGATACCTGCGCGATGCTGCCCGTCACCACCTCTGCGCATGTACGGATACATGGGAACGGTGCGGGCTACACCCGTCGTCGACGACCACACCCAGCAGGGATCTGCCGTCGAGCTCGTGCATACTACAGTAGGGCGGCCTGATGCATCGTCGCTAACTGCTTGCATATCATGTCCCGAGATTATGGAGTTGCCCTCAACCTTCTCGAGATAACTTGTCGAAGTGTGACTGGACCTGGCTGAGTCGCGCCATGATTCACAGGCCGTGGAAACCTTGGGCCAGCTCCACGCTGTGCAGACCTTCCCTGGACAGTGGTCGCTAATCATCGACTATCATCGACTGGTGAAAGACACGTCGAGAAAACCCGCCTCGACATCGACAGGAGGTCCCTTCCCGCTCGCTACCCTAATACATAAAGTGTGTGGGGGGCTTCCCTCTGACCCAAGTATTGACCTTCCGTTCTCATGTCTAGTTACCATACCTGAGCACTCCGGTTTCTCTTTGTCAAGTTAAACGAGTGCCTCGCTGCTGCTACTCGGTCCCGCATCCACTTGTCCTCTTCCTATACCGAGCAGCGGCCTCTAAGAAGCGGCTTTGATCCCGGCTTAGACTTCTGGCCAGCCCACATCCCCCCCCAACTGCGCCTATCACCGTCGGCAAACCCTCACTTCATCCCACGCTCATCCCCACGCTATCTATTGTCACTTGACGATGGCCCCTTCGGCCATGGTTGACGAGATGGCGCCAATGCACTTACCCGTACACTCAAGATGTTACAAGATCAATGCGTCTGTCTTGCATGGGCCTCGGGACTTACGATTGGTGAGTGGTGCTCGGTTCCTCTGATCTCACGGTTACACAGGATGGAACCCTCCCAGGCTCCAGCCCTCCCAGCCCTGTCAGATCTGCCCATCACGTCCCGGAATTGACAAACCTTGTTTTTTGCAGGAGGTCAGGACCATTGAAGAGCCCGGGCTGGGCGAGCTCCAGATCGCCATCAAGTCGACAGGCATCTGCGGGTCCGATGTGTCCTACTACAAGAAATTCGCCAACGGGGATCTCTGTGCTTGTGGCCCCTTGTCACTCGGTCACGAGTCGTCCGGCGTGGTTGTGTCTCTCGGCCCACACGTGACGGGCTTCAAGCTTGGTGACCGGGTGGCCCTCGAGGTCGGCGTCCCCTGTGGGCAATGTACCATCTGCAGGAAGGGGAGGTATAACCTCTGCAAGAAGATGCGCTTTAGGAGCAGCGCAAAGAGTGTTCCCCACTTCCAGGGCACGTTACAAGAGAGGATAAATCACCCTGCTATCTGGTGTCACAAGTGCGTTTCCGCAAGAGCCCCGGTTCCGTTGCGATACTAACAGGAGGCAGACTCCCTGATCATGTTTCCTTTGAAGCTGCCGCGCTACTGGAGCCTCTGTCGGTCGCCATACACGCCGTCAACCGTGCTAGTCCTACCCCCGGGTCGACTGCTCTGGTGATGGGCGCCGGAACTGTCGGGCTGCTCACCGCAGCCATGGCGCGCCAGTCAGGCTGCACCACGGTCACCATCACCGACCTCGATGCCGGCCGGGTTGAGTATGCGTTGAAGAAAGGTTTCGCGACTCACGGCCATGTCATCCAGAGGCCACTGCATACATCGTCGAGCAGCTCCTCCATCTTCACCGACGTATCTGGGAACTCGACGCCCTTGGAGGTTGGCACCATGACTCCCGCAAGCTTGTTCTCGAATTCCATTCATGGGCAGCTCGAAGGAGCAAAGAGTCTTGCTGCGGACCTCCTGATGCTGACAAAGCCGCCCCCTGGCCTCGAAATGGATGACGAGGACGACGGCGTCGACTACGCGTTTGAATGCACAGGAAAGGAGGTCTGCATGCACACGAGTCTGTACGCCACCCGACCGGGTGGTAAAGTCATCATGGTAGGCATGGGCACCCCTATCCAGACCCTGCCTCTTTCCGCAGCGCACCTCCGGGAGATTGACATCCTGGGCATCTTCCGCTATGCCAACACGTACCCTACCGGCATCCGGTTACTCTGCGGGCAGACCTACGAGTGCGGCAGGCTTCAGTTTCCGAGCCTCGACGACATGGTTACGCATCGTTTCAAAGGTCTCGCAGCCGCCGAGAAGGCTTTCGAGCTGGCCAGTCGGACGGTCGACGATGATGGTAACCTCGTGCTGAAGGTCGTCATTGAGGCCTAGTCGATTGACTCGTCTGCGTATGTTTCTACGCGAGTTGGTCAGGGCTGATCTTCAATGCTAGCACGGCCAGCTCGAATCGTATTGGTGGTCTTTTTATATTAGGACAAGCTAGGTATAGGAAGGTTTTTTTTTTTCTTTTTTTTCTTTTTTTTTTTTTTTGGGGGGGGTGGAGGGTAATGCAACAGACGATACGTGACAGCTCGCAAATCTGCGTTGCTGCCGGTTCGCACACGACTTTACGCATGATCTTCTCGAATCTGGATATTGGGTTAGAATCTGTTTTCTACTCGCCTGGGAGTCGTCTGAACACATCTTGTCAAGATTGATGCTTGCTTGGGTTATTAGATAGCACACCGGTGGCTTACTTGGGTTTGGGGTCTAGACAATAAGTAAAATGGTAAAGAGTCAAGAAATTTAATTTTATCCTCTCTCGGTTGTTGACTGTCTATCTTGTCCTCGGAAACGCATCGTCTCACGGCAGTCTACGCGTAGAGCGGGTTTCCAAGGGACGATGAGAAACCTAGTAAATCACCTGCTCATCACATCTTGGCCCCTCTCGGAAACAAGCAAAACGCCTCCTTCGCCATGCCATGCAGAAAGTCGTGTCACATACTAGTCATATCCTGTGCCCGCTCAACCCCATCTAAATCTAGATGGAGAGGTCACCAGCACCCTGGATGTTGTAATTTCCACTGCCACCACCTCCAGTCTCATGGGCAACACTCTTCTTGCTGTTTGATTTGACCGACTCAACCGCGCTGTGCTTCTTGCCAATGTCGCGAACGCCGATGGAGCTGTGCATGACCTCATTCAGCAGCGATAAGAGCTGCACGTCGTTGGCTTCACTGAGCATCTCCTGGTCGAAGGCACCTGCTGATGAAGGCACGATCAGCGCCAGCCGGTTGACCAGGGCCTGGATGGATCGCAATATGGTGTGCGAGGGGGTCGTGTGGGGGTTTTCCCCCTTGGTAGTTTCAGGCTCTGGGGTTTCCGTCGTGAAGGATGGCGGAAGCTGATGGAGATAGGCCGCGAGGAGCTGGATGCGCGACTGCAGCATCTTAATGGCATTAGCCTTGCCGGTCAAGGACATGATTAGCTCCTCATCCTCTTGGGACAGGACGTGCTGCTCAGCAGCACCGTCCTCGCCCTCGGCGTCGGCGGGCGCTATGCGCCGTTTGCCCTTGGGGTCTGTGTCAACGGCCACTGCCTGTGCATTCTTCTGTTCTTTCTGGGGCACGGCGGCCGCATTACCTGCTCCACGGGCCACGAAGTCCATGCTAATCATCTCAGCCTCGCCCGTCTCCACCGAGTATGGAAGTTCTCGGAACTTGAGTTTAAGAGGCGCATCGCCATCTCTCATTTCCTTATCCTCGCCCTGATCTGTTTTGGGTTCGTCGGATTCAAGATTGCTCTCGTAGATGGTGAGCGGCAGCTTGCTACCTGCTGAGTGGTCCACTGCCTCCTCGGGGTGGAAGGCTAGCAGCAAAGACGACTCGTTGTGTTCGGAGAGAAGCCAGTTGTGGATGGGCAGGATAGAAGGCGTGGGGCCGCTCTTGGACAGGACTGTGTACCAGCCCACAAGATCTAGCTGGGGGGATTTGTGGATTATTTTCACTGCAGGAACCAGATGTTAGCAGTGTTTCGCTCGTCGTGTGCGTCTAGAGACTGGTTGCGTACTCTGGTCCAGCCGCGTGGCGAACCACTCGGGCTCCAGTGCTACCTCGCCATCTTTGGCAATAGTAGCGCACTCAAAGGCGTGCTCTATGGTAATCTCGCGACCGTTCTGCTGGCCCAGTAGAGCTCCGATGATGGGGCCCTTTTGTTCTCGCAACGAGTGCCGTGTGATGTAATCGGAGATGGTGAGTAGGACAAGCGGGTGGAGGACAGCTTGGAGTCCCGAGTCGGAAGACTTCTGGGTTGAGAGGAGAGGGTTCGCCATCTCTCCTGAATCCTCTGGGGACGATTCAGGAATCTCAACAAGGCGAGTGTGGAAGGAAGTCGACAGCCGAGAGAGGTTTGTTGTTTGTGATGTGTGAAGGAGGACAAGGCTAACTCCCGCTTCCAGCCGGTTGGAGCTTGTGGAATAACTACAGCTAACTGCGAAGTACGGAGTACTGTGTAACTAACTAAGTTAGTAAACTACTGGGTACTGCCCAGCCATGCTGACCATGGTGGGTCTGGGCCTGGGCGTGTGGCAGTGGTTGGAATGGTCAGGAAGGACTGTGGATCCCGGGCTCTGGCCCTGGATCCCCGGCGCATGCCGACTAACAACAATGAGACGGCTCTATCTTTACTCAGTCTCTAACCTTGATGGAACAAATATTGACATCACCAGCCATCGACATATTCATTCCAGTTGATGCTGACTCGGGGCATTTCCTTAATATCCTGCCCGTTCTTTCATTAGACAACTCACTATAAGTACCTGTAAATGCCCGAAGTTCGTGAGCGTCACTGTCACAATGGAAAACCACTGCAAAGCCCAAACAACACCGGCGAGCAACATGAGACCCTGATATACCATCCTGACGAGCAACCCAAGACAGATTTGTGATTCCACAAAGAATATTTGCACATTGGGGTGATTGTTAAAGGGATCGCACGAACTAGCCCATTCTGTTCATTGTTCTGTCTCGCTTCTCCCTTCAGACGAGCATGAGACCCTCAGGCTAATAGTTTTTATATCTATATGTCCATATAGAAGTACCGGTACAGCATTTTCATTGAGAATGACAACTTTCATGATGGCTAGTTGTCCTTCTTTCTTCCCCGTACTTGGCTTTCCGGTACTATCTGGTGTGTGTTCTAACATTTAGCCAGTCCAGAGGGGAATGTCCAGTCAGGATATGTGATTGAGCCTTTCATCTCAGTCTCATACGGAGTCATACCAACCCCTTCGAGACCCACCGTGTCCGATATCTTATTCTCAAAAGCAGGTGGACAACACCAAGTGTATTCAAGATCACATCATATTGGACCTCTTGCGTCCCACTTGCCGTTCCTCCTGGGACTCTCCGACCTTCTCGGAGATCCAGGCATATATCGAGCCAGGGGACCCCTATTCCAGTACCGGTACTCGGTCATCCATCCACTCAACAACACTCTCTCCCTTTGTCTCTCTCCTGCTCCTATCGCAGAGGTTTCCGAGCCGGCTCGGCTAGCAATCCTAGCTTTGGATGTCATCTGTGCCCACTGCGTCAGGCAAGACAGCGGGAATGCCACCTCCTAGGGACTCTCGGAATGGAGACTCCATGCACCTTGGTTACATGCTCAGCACACCCGTGATCCCCTCGAAGCGATCCGAAGACGACATCCAGTTCATCTCATCAAAGCCAGTCAAGAGGCGGAAGTTCAGTCAGACTCAAGAGCAACCAACCTCTGAACGAGGACCGGCACCAGCAGCGGCGGTATCAGCGTTCGTACCAGCGCGAGCACCAGTACCGTTGCCCCCATTTCCTCCAGCTCAAACGGAATTCCGCCCTCCACCTGATGAGCGGTTTCGCCTCCAACCTCAGACACACCACCTTCATCATCCCTTGCAAAGCCCACAGGTTTCGTTCCCGCTTGTTCATGCTGGCCCCTTTGCCGAAGACGACAAGAACAGCAACAACAGCAACAACAACATCACTGTGTGGCCAGATCATAGCATGGACTTGCTTCAGGACAGACGTGTGAGCACTGGCATGGTCGGTCTTCCCATGGACCTACCCGACATGGAGGCACTGTACGGATCTCGGGGGTGTTCGCTTCCTGTACTTGAGAGCTTCAATATCACACAGCCCTCACACAAGACCAGGTCCGCAGGTTCACCGCTCGTTTCACCCAAATCAATGACGATTTCTCCAGCACTGCTCAATTCAGACTTGGAGCAAATTGATGTCAAGACCAGCACGAGTCAACCAACACCGCCAATGACTGGCTGCTTGCCCTCCACGGAGCAGCATGTTGCCTCGAAAAGCAATATCCACGCCCGACCGGTGTCCGACAAGCCAGGTAGCCCTATGGATCTGGATTCATATATGTTCCAGATGCCCCCTCCTCCTTTATCGAGGCCCTTCATAGTAAAACCACACAACGCACTCGCAGGTATGCCACCACCTACACCTCCGTCCCCAAGTATGGAATATCGCGAGAGACATGACGACAACCGCCAGACGCCTCCTCCTCTTGGGAACACAGTGTTTTGTAGCACTCCCCATTCGGCAGCCAACCAGCCGTGTCGAATATGCATGGATTTGCGGCGGCAGACAGCCTTTGCCAAGTCCCAGGGGCTGCCCCTTACGCATCCGCATCTCCCCAATGGAATGCAGCATCACATGCCTCCTCACAATGGACATCATAACATTATCCTCCCGATGCCCTCACACATGTCTCCTCATATGATGCAACACATGTTCTACTCACCGCCGCCATGCAATCCGCACCCTCATCCGCCGTCCATGGCCATGGGTCCTCACAGCATGCATGCTCCAATCCCGGGTCCGGGATATTCCCCAATGATGGCACCGATGAACATGAGCGGGTTCGGCGGTCTCATGCCGATGAATGGGATGCATCTTCCGCGCCAAGCGGGAAACCGACACTCGCCGGCTCCCGCAACCACCACCACTATACAGCCATCAAAGCCTCGTGACCCGAGCGAGGGGAGTTCCATCGCTCCCGCCGCGAACGACGAAAGCTCGCCCAAGTTGCGCAATCCTCTACCCCAGCCCGCTCGCCGCAAGCACTCGCCGAATCTGATTGTTGACATTGCGGAGACAAGCCAGGAGAGGTTTCCCTTTGATGAAGTGGCCGCCAGACACAACACCACCGTCGAGAAAGTCATCGAGGTGTTTTCTGCCATCGTCCAGGTCCCACTGCTACGCTGTCCCACGGACAGACGTAGACCAGGCAAGCTAGCCACCAGCCGTATCAAGGAGTACAACAGGACCAAGAAAGATGTCGAGGGTTCGAGGGACAGCAGTGCAGTTGCTGGCGGAGGCAGGATTCAGGATGCGATTGTTGTGAGGCCCATTGATGTCGCGAGAAATATGGCGCCCTTTGAGCTGTCCCCAAACCTAATCCTGCCTGGGCAATAAGTGTGCGCTTTTTCAGTGTCCGGTAGCCACCTGTATCGATTTTGTATTATCTGCGTGTTGTCTGTTAGGGTGAGATAGTTGGCTCGGGACGTTCCCAAACATATTGGCTCCTACATAAACGACAGGAAGATGCTCTTATCTGCGTCAGATGCATGTAGAATTCACATTTAGTCAAGGAAATCCTCTTTTCAAATGTCTCTCAAATAGACGGTCGTAACTTTTGATCCACGGTTCTACGTTTCATACTAGGACGACCTATACGGCCGTAGTAGATGCGTATGTGCTTGCCGACGAACTTGGACAGGTGAGACGCCTTCGTCCACAGAAATCTCGAAATCGACTCCCTTCTCTCTTCCTATCGAGTACGACTCTATCGGAAATGTTGAAGCAGTGGTCGTAGTAGTTGTCGTTGCTGTTGGTGTCGTCCTATAGTCTCGAATAGTCCTACCTAGGTCGGTACTCTGCTGATCTGAGATCCTAAGCCATGTGTCCGCGACATCGTCCTCGCCGTCATCATAGTCGCCGTCATCTTCGTCATCTTCGTCATCGTCGTTCTCATTGTCGTCGTCGTCGTCGTCGTACGTGGTGTGTGTGTCCACCTCTTCTTCGTATTGGTCATAGCGCTTGTTTTCGCCGTCCACACCGGAGAGAGAAAGAAACTCGGCGTCACCTCCCGGTGTCTGTGGTGTCTCTGATTCCACTGAAAGCAAATGTGCCGGTTGGTGGGTACTTTGGTAGCTCCGGGATCCTGTATTGCTCCCACAATTGGTTACCAGGTCAATTTCATCGCCACTCTCCTCAAACTTTTCTTGCACTTCGTAGTAAAGTTCCGTCTTCCATCCATCTTCCTCTCCCCTGCCTCGGTAACTGCTGTTTCTCTCGGCGAGATTCTGCATCTCGTGCTTAGGTCCTGTGCCAAGCGACGGTTTCGCTGCTCGCCGCCTCAAGGCCACTGCCTCCTTCAGCTCCGCCAGCCCCTTTTCATCATCCCACACTATATTCCCCTCGATCCACTCCGCGTCCAGCCTGTTCATCATGTCCACTAGCTGTTTCGGTGGCGGTGGATAGGCAGGTTCCGCTGCCGGGATGACGCTCCAGTCGATACTCGCCAACTCCTCCTGGGCGTCCCTATCCAAGACGTCGAGACGCTGTGTCTCCTGTCGCACAAGCTCCCAGTTCTGCTCGGCTGTGTACTGCTCGATCAGCGAGTTCACGACAGCACGGAGAGATTCGTGCTGATGTGTAATGGTAAAGCGCTGGGGACGCGGCATGCATGGCGCACACGAGTCGCGAAGGGTGATGACCGGGCCATGCGGGTTTGGACAAGGACGACGAAAGGGATATGTATCTTGAGAAGAGGCCGAGGTGTGACAAGGTGACCTTTGGAGTCGGGACGTCGGATGATTGCAGTACGAGGTGTAGTGTATGATTCTGTGACCACAGGTAATCAGGTGGTAGGTGGTGCCGGTACACATTTTCCCACCGTTGACCAAGTATATTTTTCCTGTTCGATTGCGAGTAAATTCGACACAGTTTCTTCAAGACTACCCCCGGCCTGACGTCAACCGCGAAGGCCGGATTTATCATCTCAAGTACAGAGCCAGGTCTGTCACATTATGACCAAACATATGCTCCTATCCGTACGGAACACCGACATTCGACAGTGAACAAGCCGCCCCTCCCCCGAGTGATTGTAGTTTAGTGTTACGTCTCAGAGACCATGTGTTGTATTTTCCCGGACGGTCCACAATGCAGCAGGGTTGACTGCTAAGCAGTTGAATTTTCTTCTTTTCCAGAAGCTATTGAACAAGGGTGAACCTGTTCGGTGGTGGAAACATCCCGTCTTTGCGATGTCGGATCGCCAGCGTCTCTTACTTCGTAACTACTGAAGAACAACGGGTTCTGTTACTGGTAATCCCTAGACCTGGTTCTTTTTCTCGTTTCGGAACAATCTCATACTGATGTTTGCTACAAACTTTCTTTCTGCTTCTTTTTCTATTGTTAACTTGTTTCGTAGGTTCAATCAGGCGATGTTAGCTGGGCTTGTACTTTTTTGGTTGCTGGGGAGCTGGTTGAAACGCTTGGTGAGTCGTGACAGAAGAGTGAGACATGTCTGTCGGCAGATGTGTCCCTGATCTCTACTCCGCACGAAAATGGCTTACTAGCCAGGTCACGGCGTCTCACCCGTAGCCAATGCCTTGAGCGTAGTTTGACTTGAGGAAAGATCGATTGGTTCCACCGGCTCAATGCCCGTCCGAAGGATAGGGAACCCTGGAGAAAGAGTAGTTCGTAGGATTGACCGTTACTACTTAGCCGACAGGTCGTCGTGACAGGCCTCGGATGAAGTAGCTTTCCAACACTTTTACTGCGCATCTGTCTGTTGCAATAATAGTCCGTACGTTGCACCCCGTTCATGGTACCGGTAGGTATTTGTGAGAGCAGCCTGCAGGACTGTGCCGCATGGGGAGTCCGGAGGAAGCAAGCACTTTTATGTCAAGGCAAGACGGTCGGCGGTGTATCTCAAGGATTGTCGAAAGATCCTAAGCAGGTTGCCAAGTATCACATTGAAGTATAAGTTACGGGGTGAAAGTCAGCCTAGCCTGTTGGTCCATGGCTACCATCGAGGTCGCTCCTTGTCCTGTTCGGGATGGGGCATTTCGTGACAGCTCGAGGCTCAAGGCTCAAGCCTGAAGCCCAAGTGCAAGCTCCGAACGCGCACGCTGCGTGTCAGCAACGGATAGTGTAACTACCTAACTAGTGGTTGGTTAGACCTTAGAGGTTGGAATAAACGTTTGTACGGTTTCCGCTGTCAAGATATGTGGGACTTGTTCGTTGTCCTGCCTGCCCCCCTTTGGAGCGAGCATCGAAAACCCCGACCTAGCGCCGTCTCTCTTAGTTAGAACTACGGAGTACGGAGTACTCCGTCTCGTTGGGTTAGTTAACTTTATTGCTCTCATAGCTTAAAAGTTAAGACTATAGCTTATCGGCTCTTATCAGTCTACCCCGGCCCCCAGGACCAAGAAGGCTGCCTCGTCATTCGTGCTCATCAACCACGCCAAAATAACACATTTTCGCCATCATGGCACACATGACAAACCCCCTCGCGACGGTGGACCAAATCTATCGACGCTCGACGCTCGACATCCTACCACCCGAGCTCCAGGATGCCATTTTTGTCGCGACGCAATGCCTTACGCAGGCAGCAGGCGTGTTGTTGCGACTGCCGCAGTCCGTGACGGCGCAGGCAAACGTCATCCTCGCGCGTTACTGGCTGGTCGAGTCGCCGCTCGCCTCCGAGTTCAGTGTACAGTTCCTTTCGACTCAATTGTTGCTTCTCCGAATTTCAGTCGCTAATCTCGGTCAACAAACAGGACGTCTCAGCCGCTGCTCTCTTCCTCGTCGCAAAGCTCAGCTCGCACCCCTCTCCCGCCCGCGACCTCTGCAACGTATACGCCTACCTGCTATCTTTCTCCTCGCCTCTGTTTCGCCCTCCTTCCGATCCGCCAGCCAAACCCGACCCCTCCGCCTACTACCTCTCCGAACCCGCCTACGGCACCCTCTACAGTCGAGTACTGTCTCTCGAATCTCGGATCATCAACGCTCTGGGCTTCGACACTCACGTCGCACTCCCCTATCCCCTGGCCGTGACATACCTCCAGGCGCTGGACTTCCTGTCTATGCCGCGCTCCACAATCACCCAGCGCGTTGTCGAGTACCTCAACACGGCTCTCCTGTCTCCACAGCTGCTATACCTGACGCACCAGCCGAACGCGCTAGCCGTGGCTGCTATCTACAACGCAGCGCGAGATCTGGGCGCCAAGATGCCTGAGTGCGAGTGGTGGGAGGTGTTTGACGTGGAGAGGGAGGGTTTGGGGTTCTTGGTCGTGGGCATGCGGAGTCTGGAGGGCATAGTGAAGACAATGCGGCAGGACACCGAGGAGTTTGCCCAAGGGAACATGTTGACCCGGGCTGGCATAGAGAAGGAAATGCGGAAGCGGGGTTTGAGTGTGGTTGATAAGAGTGGAGGGGGAAAGGAGCTTAGCGAGGAGGACGCCATGATGCGCAGTTTGGACGAAAGAACTGACGAGATGGAGGGTTGAGCCTCTTTAGAAAGACGGCCTGCCTGTTTGATCCGAGCGACCGAAGCCTTCAGGCTGATATTGGCGGCAATGACGATATCAGGGTTCAGCACCAGGCTATATACGTCAGCCACTTGGACAGTTTATGCCAGAATTCGCAACAAATACCTTTATGGAGTAGTTCAGGGGCCATGGAGTTGACAGATCAGACTTGGAAGTCGTAGATTTCGATAACCACTCCAAAATACCTGCCCATTTGGACCTGCAAGCAACAGTCCTTCTCGCCACACTCTTCAACCTCGGCAGGCAGTTCTTTCCGCACGCGCGCGAGATTCCGGACCGTCCAGAGCAAAGAAACATTGTCAGACTTGTTGGGGGACTCAATGGATCAAACACACGAGGACCTCTA
Source organism: Arthrinium puccinioides (assembly GCA_022414665.1). Lineage (NCBI taxonomy): Eukaryota > Fungi > Ascomycota > Sordariomycetes > Amphisphaeriales > Apiosporaceae > Arthrinium > Arthrinium puccinioides. Next base: position 1,920,837 of record JAIUNF010000004.1, read on the forward strand.
CAGGCAGACACCCCGAGAAGCGACTGCGTGGTATCAAGCTCGAGGCCATGACTGTGATCGCGAGGGTATCGCAACAAATCGCCGACAAGGCAGCAGATGACTGGCTGAAGACGAGTTGTCCGGGAACCCAACGGACCGACGATATCGTCTCCGTCGGGTCCCTCTACGATTTCAAGACACCTACTATTGACTTTGGGCATCATGGATCGTGCCTGTAGAACTTCGGGACACCAAGACCAGCATCTTTAAACTTCTTCGCTGCTCCCGGGCATCCTTTGCCAATGCTGCAGCAACTACATGACACCACTGCTTGACATGATTGGAAGTTTTCCTCTAGCTACTTTGTCGCAAGTGATAGCATGAGCCCTCATCACGGCCACATTATTACTGAGGATGGACTAAAGGTTTGCCAAATAATTAAAATCATAAATGCAGGGTTGCATAGCGTTGCTTCATTCTTGTGAACTTAGTGCTTTCCCGAGAGAAAAAGAGAAAAACAAAAGAGGAAAAAAAGAGGAAAAAAAAGAGAAGAAAAGAGTGTGACAACCAGTTGTTCTTGGGGTTGAAGGCTTTGTTGTCAGCCGTCCATTACAAGTCGGGGTAGAAGGTGATCAGCGACTGACCATTAGTTAACCGAATCTCAGACAAAAGCCGTAGATATCGCCGTCTCTCATATAAAAGACAAAATCTTCTCACGAAACTACCTAAGTCGTTGCGTAAATATACCCCTATACTGTAGAGCATGATTCGATATAATAGCTTATTGAATAGCAAGGTAACCGTACAGTTTCAAGGAATTAAAAAAGACAGTAAAACCCACATATGCCATTTAAAGGCTGGATTTCCAGAGATACGATAGGTACCAAGAAGAAGAAGAAGAAGAAGAAGAAAAAGAAAAAGAAAAAGAAAGGAGAGATAGGCGTAGCAGTCTAGGTAGGGCTGACCCGTCACCGAACGGCACTAGAGAAGCAAGCAGCTACAGTCGACCCAGTCAGCGAGGCCAATGAAGACTGTTTGTTCTGGTGATAAACAGGGCCGGCTCATAACAGCAATACACCATTAGGGGGAATCAGGCCAGGTTTCGCTTCTGTTCATAAATCATTATTTGTCTGCACGCCAGCCTCTAAGCCGGATGGGCTGACGCCCTGGGACTCTCATCAATGGCACCCTCGGAGCCTCCCTGACCAGCACGACGAGCTTTTGCTCCCGCTTTGAGTTGTTCCCACTTGTCCCTGTAGCGGTTGAGGTTGGCGCGGGCTTTGCTATAGTCCCTCTGCAACTCATCCATCTGCTTCGCGTATGTCACAAGTTGATCTTCCAGTTCTTGGTTTCTCTTCTTCAGCATGTCTTCACCCGAAGCCGACTTGCCGATGGAAGTCACCGGGGATCCTGGACGATGGAGACGCATACTTTCTGCAAGCCTCATCCCTTGGTTCTGTGACATCATCTCGAAGGAGTAAAGACGCTTGCTCTGCTGGTCTAGTGCATCCTTCAGACTCTTGTTCTCCATGTAGAGTTCCTCAACCATGTTAGACAGGTCTTTGTCAGAGACGGTTTTGCTGGTTTTCCTCCTCGTCACGAGCGATGAAGGCATCTGAGACTCTTTGGCATCTACAAAGTCATCCTCATCTGGATCTTCGGCAAGGTTGCCCAGCGTATCGTGGTGCGAGGCTCCCATACGACGTTTTTCCTTGTCTGCAAATGTAAGGATGTTGGCGTAGGAAACGGTATGGCCACTGGTAGGTACCACATAAAATGAATCATTGGCCGAGTGGCCATCGCGGGAGATGGCCCTAAGGGCAGCTTTGGAGTAGAACTTGGTAAGATCGGGCTCCGAGGTGACTGAGGCCGATGACTTCATACGGTTTCGTCTTTGTGTCGACGGCTCAGATACCTGCACTGCCTCCTCGTTCTGCTCTTCGCCAACCAGCGGTAGTCCGGCAAAGGCGAGAGGAGCCGAGATTCTGTTGATGATGCTCCCGAACGCGCTGTAGAATCTCGAAAACCCTTCATCGCTGGCATTGGCGGGCGATCCATGTGCCTGCAGAGATGCAGCAGAAGAGCTTGCTTGACGCTGCTCGAAACTTCCCTGTCGAGAAACCCTCTCAGGTCTGTCGGCATTGTCGAGCATGGTCTGCATGGTAGACTTGGAACCAGAACCGCTCCTCCTCGGGGCGAGCTCGACATTCCCAGGCGCCTCTGTGTTTGATAGGCTCGGAGTGAGCGGCTGCGTGTGGTGTCTGGAGCGGATGCCCCGCGCAGAGGCCAAGTTGTTGGCTATAGAAGCCCCGAGCTCTCGAGATGGGTACTTTCGTGGCCTCGGAAGTGTTGGCATGGGCTGGGACTGCTTCTCGCTTGCGACTGCTTCTGACTTGGAGGGAGTAGCAGGAGGTGCCGTGCCCTTCTCATCGACGGCATGTACGGACGCATTCTCCGCAGCTTTCCGGGCCGAACCCTCGAGGGAGGCTTTGAGCAGTTCGGACAGCTTCTGGTGGTGGTGTTCCAGGAGCTTCAAGGTCCGTAAGGCTTCGATGCTTGTGGTGTTCTTCGCAGCGTTGGCAAACTCTCCAGCAGCACGAGTGTGTTCGTTGACTGCGACAGTCGAGTTCGCAGCGTGCGTCGCCTCGGATGCTGCTCTCGCATGGTCGTGCGCCTGCGCTTGTCGTCAGCGACGTCTCCCAAGAGACGGAGGGTAATAAGTCTCACTTTGATAAGCGGTGCCGCATCCATCGTGCCCTTGATCGAATTAGTATGCGCCTACACACTCTGTGGGGGTAGGTGAGGATTGTGCGAAGAAGGAAGGGTACGAATAGAGGTGTCGTCTACTGGGTCAATCAGCTTGCAGGAGCTAACTACGGGGTGCTCCGTACCGCTATCGGCATCATGCACTAATCGGATAAATACCTTTTGTTACTTATTAATAAGAGGGACCGTAGCTGATGCGGGGTTCACGCCGGGCGGGAATTCGTAGTGGAGCTCCCCAGAACCCATTATTCTGGCAGGCCACGTGGGGCTCGTCCAAGTGCAAACAACCACCAACAGGGGTCAGTGAATGGAATAAACGCAGCGATCGACGATTAACTTATCCCGCCGACCATCCCGCGGGTGTGGAAGGGCCAATAACCAACGACTTATAACAGTTATCTCGTGGGATAAACAGCGGGAGAATCATCGACTGCTTCGTTGATTGCAATCGGGACAGGCCGCCTGGAAGAAGCACCCATGAACACGAGCAATTCTGTTTGCCCACCCAGGTCTTCCTCCTTCCATGACGGCTTCCAAGCTCTATCAACGCTGATTACAATCTGGGTGCTTTGACAAGCCGAGGTGCTGTCAGTGCGTGACGACATGCCCGGGTGGCGCATACGAAGTACCTCTTTTTTGCAAGACATACATTTTCCCGACCGCTGTCTTGTTGTGCCCATAATATTGCAGGCGAGAACTACCATCCCAGCTTTTTGCCAACCCGCATCTCTCTTTCTCTCCCTCACATTGCCTTTGGACTCGTCCGAACCGCGCGCGCGCCATGGACACTAACGATAGCGCCAGCAAGGTCGCGAAGCTCCTACCGAAGAGGCTGGCAGCCAAGGTCGCAGCGAAACGACGGAAGTATGCCCTGAACGCCTCTACCGAAAGCGTTGGATCCACGTCAGCCACCAGCAGTGATGGCCCTCCTACCCGCGGCCGCAGCCCACACCGGCGCGCCAGCGACGATGACAGCGATGGCGATGACCACGATGCGCAAAACCTAGGCGCAGGCCTGAGACCGAGCTCGTCGCAGTCGCAATTCGGGGAAGTAACAGCCGAAGAGGCCGCTGCGAGTCCACTCTACTTTGAGTCTGAACCGGATGAGATGTAAGTTCGTGTCGTGTGTGCATCACATTACGTTCACTACACTTTGTTACTTCATATACCCCTGAGCTCATGCCATTCTCCTATTACCACATCCGCAAGGATCAGCTGTGGGCTTCCAAAGAGTCAGTCAGTAGCGCATCGAGCCTAGCTGCACGGTAGCTGTGGCCTGTACCCCCCTTTGCCAAGCGGGCGAGTCGTCGCGCGCTGTCCGAGAAAGTTACAGGCACCGTGCCCAATAAGTTACACGAAATGACAGACGAAACACGAAGATTCCACTGCACACCAAAGCTGGTACGCCACGCACATCGTAATCGTCCGGGCACTATGGATATTGGTTGCGCGTTATTAGTGGAACTTTGGACCCCTTCTTCAGTTCTTCCTGACGTCGTCTCAGTCCTGATGCTTGTTTGGCTTGGTTGGGTCCAGGCCTGACTCGAATTGATCTTAGCTCACCTCAGCACCGCCATCATCATTCCATCCCATCCCGTCTCTCCTGTATTCAATTACGATTTCGTTTCCCGAACCCCCCTCCAACACTCGTTTCTTGTCACCCATTTGACCTCTAGTCTCGTGAGACACCCAGCAGTGTATTCTCCCGCCCCTCTCCTTGCTCGCTCGTTTCAATCAGTCAATCTATCCATCTCGCGACGAGCACCTATCCCCTTTTGTTCTCTACCCGTACCTCGGGAGCTCCGATTCCCTCCCTTCACTGCGCCTCCAGTTCAGCCTGCTTGCTTGCTTACTTGCTGCCTGACACACCGGGCTCTATATTCTAACACAACAGCATTCGACCAGACTACCTACCCGACCCAGGTTCCCTTCCACGCACGCGTCACAGATCGGCCATCTGACAACTTCCTCGCCCATCATCCAGGCGGAAAACACTCCCCAAGTGCGGAGTCTCGACACGCTGGCGAACCAGGATTTCGACCGCATCTCCCGTTCTGCCACCTATTCCGTGGCTGTGTCATCGACTCCCACAACATTCCCACTTACGCACCGCAAGCTGTCGACGAGCAAGACAGGTCTGATACCGCCTAACGGCCAGTCCTTGGGACGCTCGAGGTCACCTGGTAACAGGTTCAGTAACGTCTTCAAGAAAAGGGCCTCAAGTACCACTCCTAGCTTGAGCAGTCAGAAGTCGGATAAAACCGACAGATCAGACTCGGCTAGCGTCGAGGCCGAAGCCGACAGAGATCTCCGTCCGAGCTCCTCTGCCACTTCGACTTCCTTCCCTGACTCCAATGAGCTCGACGTAGCCTTTCCTGCGAGATCTGGACGAAGCAACAGCCGCCCGCGGACCCCTCAGTCTTCCGAACCCGCGGCTCCCGTCATTGTCAGCACACCACCCACACCACCCGGTGCCAGCCACTCGAGGCGCGGCTCGAGAAGCAGGAGAGGCAGCATTGAATACCCTGCGAGGTCGAACCCCAGCATAAACGTTTCGCCTTCGGGTAGCACGGTATCACAACGTCGCATGAGATCCGGTTCAACCACAAGCAGCATCGGTCGTAGCAAGCTCTCCAACATTACATTGGCTCCTCTCACCCCTACCCCCGAGAACGGCCCGTCGACGCCCGGAGGAAGTGGGTTCTTCTCGTCTATGCTATCAGCTGCACAAAACGCGGCCACTACCTTGAACAATTCCATTACCAACACGAATATCGGCCTCGGCGCAAACAAAACCAAGACGCCTATTCCCAAAGAATCGCAAGAGGGAGACGGTGACACGACCGAAGTAGAATCCTCGACAGTTACGCCAGCGGAAGCAAAGATGGGAGAGCCCGCGGTCAAGACGATCGGTCAGGGCGATCTGAGTCTAGATCAGCTAGGCTTTCAAGAATCTAGCAGTGGCGCACTTACTCCCCAAGGATCGCGCTTTCCAGATCATGTGGCCGAGTCACGATCTCGATCCGATTCGGCCCCGGCAGAGCCACAGGTCGGATTGGCGTTTGGAGACGACCAGTTCTCTCGACCTCGGTCCCTATACGACCCGGCTGCACTTAGCGACCGCAGCCCTCCTGCCAGCGTCTTTGAGGGCAGGCCGGGGATTCAGAGGTCCGGGAGCGTTCGAAGTGCCATTGGGCGTCGGCGGAAGCGAGGTAGTACTGGCGGCACTGCCGCTACCAACACCACAATTGGCGCAGCCATTGCTGCTGCGAATGCTTCCGTTGCGCACCCCAATGCGGCTGGCAGTACACAAAAGCTTACAGGCTTTGCTGTGGCAAACAAGAAACGCAATCGGGACTTCCACACCTTGTTCAAAAGCGTGCCCGATGACGACTACCTAATCGAGGACTACAGTTGTGCAATACAGAGGGAAATCCTCGCGCACGGCAGACTTTATGTGTCAGAGGGTCACTTGTGCTTCAGCAGCAACATTTTCGGCTGGGTGACGACACTGGTTATGAGCTTCGATGAGATTGTGTCCGTCGAGAAGAGGAGCACAGCACTACTCTTCAAGAACGGGTTGATGATTTCTACGCTGCATGCCAAGCACGTTTTCGCCAGCTTCGCCAGTCGGGACTCTACCTACGATCTTATCGTCAATATCTGGAAGCTCGGACATCCTACTCTACGCAGCTCCTTGAACGGTGTCTCGATTGACGAAACTGGCGGCGACAAAACTGAGAAGGTTGATGGCTTGGAGCCACCTGCAGACAACAGCGGCGGGTCAGGCTCCGAGCTGGCGGACGAAGAAGATGGAAGTGAATCTGGGGAAGACGTGTACGACGAAGATGAGGAGGAAGATGGTGATGCCAAGTTGAACCAAGCGACCGAGTTCAGCCCCGCCGATACCGATGCAGAGAAGTCTGGGACTCGAAAAGTCTCGGGGGCAGTCGGCACGGGTGGTACTACAGTCAAACCGCAAGACGGTGCAGCCGCCCCGGGCGGTGTGGTCGATTTCCCTGGTCCTGCAGCCCATGCGCCTACCGACTGCGGTGACACGGCATCTCATTTCGACAGGTTCCTAGCCGATGAGGTCATTGCCGCACCTCTTGGCAAGGTGTATAATCTCATATTCGGGCCAGCTTCAGTGACTTTCATGTCGAGCTGGCTCACCAATGAGCAGAAATGTACCGACCTCCAAATGGAGGACAAGATTGGCTTGACGCAAGACAACAGGTCTCGCGGCTACACATACATCAAACCCCTGGGTGGCGCGATTGGCCCAAGGCAGACCAAGTGTATCAGCACAGAAACGATGGATACGTTTGACCTCGAAAAGTCAGTCAATATATCGGTGGTTACTCAGAATCCGGATGTGCCTAGTGGAAACGTTTTCAGCGTCAAGACTAAGTATTGCCTCACTTGGGCTGAGAATAACTCGACCCGTGTACAAGTCAACTGCACCATTGAATGGACTGGCAAAAGTTGGCTAAAAGGTAACTTGAAAAACCCCTGACTCTCCGACGATGATTGCTTATAATATCTAAAGGCCCGATTGAGAAGGGTGCTACCGATGGCCAGACACAGTACTGCAAAGAACTCTTTACCAGCATCAAGGCTGCCGTGACCTCGCAGCCACGCTCTGCAATGCTCAACAATGGTGCAGGAGGAAAAGGGAAGAAGAGGAAGGGCAAGGCCAAGTCGAGCGAAGTTACCAAAGAATTGTACGGTGGGCACAACCACTCGGCAACAGCGAAGCAACAAGACTGGGGGCTACTGGAGCCGCTCCATGGCATTCTCGGGCCCATCTTCGACATCATTATGCCCCTTCTGACTAGCAATGTGGTCTACGGACTGCTTGTCGGGCTTCTCGTGGCCTCTTGGTTTGGTTTTGGTTTCACTCCGCGTGCAGCACCCCATGAGATGGGTTTTCTGAGACACCCGGATCGTATAGTAGCATACGAAGAGATTTGGCGCCGTGAAGAGAGCGATCTATGGGATTGGCTTGAGGAGCGTGTGGGACTCCATCGCATGCACGAAGACGCAATGCCCATACTTAAGCGTGCTGTGGAGCCACGGTCCTTCGAAGAGAAAATGCGCGAAGATCGGATGAATGAGCGTGAGGTTGCCGAGGCGATTCGGGTGACGGAAGAGAAGCTACAAGTGCTGAAAGAGGTACACGGTCGGAAGAAGGACGATGGCAAATCAGGTTCTGCAGGGAAAACGTTTACTAGACCTACGCAGAAACCCGAGGATAGGTAGGACGGTATGTGGTTGAGAAATAAGCAGCATGAGACTGGAACAACGGAGAATGGATCAAGCGGCGTCTTGAAACAGGTCATTATTGTTGCACTACTACAGTCTCGATTCAGCGAAGGCACAGACGCCTACACAGGCAGACTCTTCTATGTCAAGGTATATTCACACGTGTGTATTGTGTGTGTACAGCTTGTCGAATTGCTCTTTGGGGTATACATGGTGGGATTATTAAACCATAGTTTACAAAAAACATGCTGGAATTGCGAACACTACCCTATATGCCGACATAGAGTACTTACTTACCCTCAACACATCTTCCACGGCTAGTTTCCCACTTGGATATCCAGATGAAGTTGGCACCGGGTTGAGAATGCTCTGTTGTTTGTGGTGAAAGGTTCATCTTGGTTGGAACATCTGACAGCCTGCTAGTCGGACTGCTGATTTCCCTTGCGAACGAGTGAGCTAGCCTCGTCCTTTTGCGGGAGGGCGTCTCTGATGGGTTTACTTGAGACGTAAGAAAATCAATCAATGTCGACGTATCATCCTCCTCGCCACCTATTGCTGCCGAGGGCCCGGGCCTAATATAGAATTGCGACTCGAAGAAAAGAGGGTAGAAACTAGCGTACTCCCAGTCGATAATCGCGGTGAATTTCAATGTAATCGGATCGACAATAATATTGTTTTGAGAGAGATCGTTAGGTATAGCAAAAGACAAACTCGTTAGATACTGAGTCGCGAGGTTTCTAGTCGTATTTATCTGTTAGTTTTGGTGTTCGATGTAGGGGTATTATAATCCCGGTAGCCCCCCTAATTCGGTTCGATAATAGAGTCTTAAGGGTATCTAGGTAATGTTGAACCTCTGCTCGAACGATCGCCTTCTGAGTTTCTTCGAGACTCGCCATTTCAACACCTTCTATATACTCAGCAATTAAGTAATAAGCTTCGTCATCCTCGAAGTCACAATAGACAGTAGGAACTGGAATATCGGTATGTTCTCGGATATATCGTAGAGACGCAGCTTCGTTTTCAATTCTCTTGTTATTGCACCGTGGAAGAAAAAGACCGTAATAACCTATTTGAAAATCTCGCGGTCGTAAAGTCCGTTTGATGAAAGCACCGGAACGATGGTAGTATTTCCGCTCAACCGTTGTCGCGAAGCATCTCTCTTCCAGAGCGCCAGCCATGGTATGACCGGCATGAGACGACGAATGCGGTAAATTTTGTCAAGAGTGAAAGAGGAGAACTTTCCGCAAGATGAGGAGAAATAAGATGATAGTTAGCGGGAGGGCTGCCATACCACAACTTTCTTGTCATGTAGCTAAAATTTGGAGCGTGCGTCACTAGTTTGGCAAATGAGATGAGGACTGAGGACTGAGCTCAGGTACATTCCCTAGTACATAACATGACATAGGGCTATTGCAGGTAGCAGTGTTGTGGTACATGACAAAACGTAGTAGGTGCTAATCGTGTAAGACGCCGTTGGCGCGCAAACAAGACAAGGGTGAAAGCGCATCATTAAGGGAAGGAAAAGAAGAAGAGATGAGAATGCGGATGCGGCTGGGTAAATGGCTCGCCAGACTAACTAGCGCCTGCCTGCCTGGCCATGCTATGCTGTTCAAACTTCAGCCCCTTTCCTAGACTTGACACCGCCCATGTCCTTCCTATTGCGGGCGGCCAATAACTACAGTCAAATCTCATAACCTTGCACCGTCAAACATCATTCACTTTCATATCTTTTCCAGAAAGCCATCCGTCACTGTTTTGGGTGTTCATTCGATTGATCTGCGAAGGACGCCGATCGGAAAATGGAGTCATTCGCCATAGCAGCACAACACTCGGGCACCATCAACCACATCCACACTATCCATGTTGGCCAGTCCACCGCCGCGGTTGCAAGAGAGGTCAGGTTGGCCGTTACTGTCATAGTGGTGGGCTGGGTCGCCGTGGCTGGCCTTAGGGCATTATTCAGACGGGCAGAAGAAAGAAGGTCAGCTTGAACGTGGACAAAGCCTGCGGCGATGCTCCGGGTTAGGGTTAGGAATAGTTATGGAACCCAGGATAGCACTACCCCCAACGATGTTCGAGATTTTGATAGTTGGGAAAACGAGAATACTAGGCGGATCTATTTGGCTATTAGAGGCATAGCGTTTCAATTGGATCAGCAAAAGAACAACATCCGCGAACAAGATAACTTAGTTATTTGGATATGATAAAACGGGTGGCAGATAGTTGAATCGAAAGGTTTGACGCATCTATAATTGATAACTATATGCATTCATCTACCAGGCGGTAATATCTTCAACCTCGGCCTCACCGAAAACACTGGACTTTGTGATCTCACCCACGTCTGCTTGGGCAACTGCTTCACCTTCCCGAGCCATGATATCGGGCAGAACCTCGTTGAGAAAGTCCAAAATGTACCGGCTGACTTGCTCGAATTGTAGCAGGAAAGCGTCGTGGCCTTCTTGACTGACGATTTCGCTCAACTTGGCGTTCTTGACGTATTGCGCAATCTCTTGCTGCTCAGCAAACGTAAAGAGCCCATCGCTCTCGATACCGAGAACGAGGGTCGGCTGCTCAATGAACGCCAGGGCCTCGGGTATCGTATCGGCACGGTATCGAGAGACGTCATGGGTGTCTAGCTTCCGTGTGATAGCAATGTAACAGTTGCTATCGAATCGTTTCACGAACTTCTGCCCCTGGTAACGCAGATACGACTGGGCTGAGAAATAAGTCGTAGTTGGCATCTTATTACCGCCTGTTGAAATTTCCGCATTTGGCCCCGAGAATTGCGGGTCTAACGACTTGCCATCGGTATCGACCGTTGGAGTACTAGCAGACTCACTTGCATCCTTTACAGACTGCACAGAGTCACTGGTAGATCTGGAGAGACTCTTCCGAGTGACTCGGTGCCCATCATTATGAATATTGAAGTGGGCTTCGGACGGGGTGCTGGCCTGCGATCTTTCGCGGATGATCTGGCGTCTGGCAGGATCGGGTGTGTTACGACCGAACCGAGTTTCAAATGAGTTCCGGCTGCGGTACGTTAAGAGAGCAGACATACGGGCCGCGCCGAGACCGGCGGTGGGTGGGTCGTCAAAGGAGTAGTAGCCGTCGTCGTACTTTGGGTCGGCATAGATGCTCTGCCGCTGTGCTTCACCCCAGCTGATGCCCCAAGCACTATGTCTGCTCGACGTAGCAATCGGTACGATGCAGCGGACGTATTCCTTGCCGAAATACGCCCATTCGAGCACCAACATCCCACCCATGGAGCCGCCCACGACAGCGGCCACTTGACGAACTTGGAGATCGTCCAACAACAACTTGTGCAGACTAAGCACGTTAGTCAGTGCCACCGAAATGTTCGAAAGCACATCACTGCTTACTTGACATCGTCGCGGATCGTTGTTAGGGGGAATTCGGGCCCGTATCTCTCATTGTTCGGATCTCCATCCTTGGCCGTTACCGGGCTAGCCGTACCGTACGGACTTCCCAGGCTGTTCATACAGATGACGAAGAAGCGCGACGTATCAAAGGCACGCCCAGGACCACCGAGCAAGGGTCCCCACCAGTCACTGACATCAGCGCTTCCGGTCAGGGCATGACATATGACCATGGCATTGTCCCGGCCAGGGGACAGCTTGCCACGGGTTGTATAAGCCAGAGGTACATTCTTCAATATCACACCAGACTCGAGAGTGAAAGACGGTATGATTGCGATCTCCTGATCGGGAATCATAGAGGCGAACGGATTCTCAGGTTGTTGCCGAGTTCTTTCTTGGAAGTATTCAGTCACCATCTTTGTTGGCGCAAGAGGAGACTCGGGTCATGTTGATGAGCGAGGGGGTGGATAGATGAACACTCACCATATTTCGGCCGAGTGCCATTCTGCTCGTTAGGGTCCATGATGCTGATGTGGTTGAGACAGTGAGAATCAGATTTGGATTATACCAAACATGGATACGGCGGACGGCGATGATGTAGCGGAGAGCGGAGCGAGTGAACTGTGAGTCTGTGACTCGACCAGAGATGACGGATGCAGGGCAGCACGGATAAACAGAGCCCGCCAAAAGAAAAACGGAGAAGGCTACGGATACGGAGTACTGCCCAGTGCCCATGAAAGAGGTTCGTTAGTGGATCCAGCCCATACCCGCAAGTAGACAGTACTGGGACCTTTCCCCCTAGCCCAGCCCCCACCCAAGTACAGAAGACTTCTCCCCAAGCCGACTGACTGCACATTCTACGCGCAGCCTTGTCCAACTATCAACTATCGCGCGCGCAGGCTTCCGTACCTGCACCGACAGACCAGGAATAACCAACAATCGAGACCAAGCATCTCGCCGATGATTGTGCCACTATCCCATCACTTGGAGTAGCCGTCAATCAGCCGTCTCGTTGTTTTCGGTCAGCACGTGGCTTGGTGTTTCGACTTTTTCAAGGCTGGCTGACAGCTCTGTACTTGCCTTTGCAGACAGCTTCAAACGCAGCAAGCAGTGTTGTCTGTCCTCCCATCAACAAGCTCATCGCCACCAATCTCATCCACCTGTTTCCGAGGAGCGCCGACAGGGTCGACTGACGAGGACAATCTCGTGCTCGCAGTCTTTCTTTTTGCTGTGGCACGGCATGGTCATTCCTTCGAACCGGAGACAGCTGGCTTGCAGCCGAATCTGAGTCGCGCGTTCTTCCTCCAAACCGGGCCTCACCACCTCTTTTCGACAAAGACGTTTTTTCTTTCGCCATCTGTTGGTCCAACCCAACTTTGATCCAACCAACAACCAACGAAACCTGCAGCTTCAACTGAAATCGATCCATGTTACACGATTGCGCCTTGTCGTCTGCCCCCATCCACTAAAGTACGCTTCTTCCTACATGGTTCTGCGACGATTCACCTTCGATTCGAGACGAGTCCAACCTACCCTTTGTCGCAGTCCATCTCCCGTATGAATCTCCGATGACCAACATCTCACAGACCTTGGGCGACGTTGAAGATGCCCCCGAAGCGCAAGAGAATTGAACCGGCTGTGGATGCCGCCAATCGACCCTCACCCCATCGGCCCTCGGACACCCACATGGGTCAGCATGACCGGGACGGCCAGGACGGTGGAAACAGGCGTCGCTCTAATGCTTCCACCGGTAGAAACACTCGAGGACGGAATAACGACCGCCGCGACTCGTTCACGCCCGCAAACCTCCCCGCCGTCAGCAGCAACAACAATCGACCACCTGCCTCTTCTCCGGCCACCCGTCCGGCCACCTCGAATTCGCAACACGAGCCGCAACCACTCGGCATTTCATTCGCTGCATCGTATGCGATACCTGAAGGCCCTCCCTCTCCCGTAGTCTCGTCCAATTACAACTACACCGTCTTGACGAGCCCGCGACTAGCGGCATGGCAGCAGACAGGCCGCCAGGAGGTAATACACCATGGCATCGCCTCGAGGAACGATGAAGATGTGGAGGAGATCAACACTATTTCTCAAGAGTTCACTCGAGCTGTTCTCGAAAACCACCTCGAACCTAACGACGCCGGCGCATGCATGAAAGAAATTCTGGGACCCCAACCTGAGCGCGATCCCGAGTCGGAGGCTGTAGACGGGGCTGGCTTTGACTTTGATGCTCACGGTCTCTTTGTCGATACCATCTCCATGGCATTTAGTACCGAGGACGATGCCGATAAACCGCGGCTTCGTGACTTTGTACTCGCTTCGGAGGTCTCTCCATCTCTTTTGCGACACGCTTTGGACCAGGGTGTCCTGGAGAAATGGAGCCTTGTTCGCAGCACTTTCAGCAAGATGGGCATCCGGACGTCAACAAACCTGCTTTACCGCCAATCCAACTACAACCTTCTGCGCGAAGAGTCCGAGGGCTTCTCCAAGCTCATAACCGAGCTGTACTGGACTCCACATAATCTGAACCAGGAACAGCTCACCGAAGCCCTAGTCGCTGCAGGTTTCGAGCGCATCAAGGGCCTAATCGGCACCTTTGACATGGATGTCGGTCGTGTGCTGGATATTCTCTTGGACGTATTCGCCTCCACCATGATGAGGACCTTCCGATACTTCACCATGTTTTTGAGGGTCAGCTCTTGGTGGCCATCTAGCCAGATGGAGAACTATGATCCAGTTCTCACCGGCGGCCTGCCCCGATGGGCCTTGCCTGGTGCAATCTTCATACCCAGTGTCGAAGAGCAGGCTGCAATGGATGCAAAACGGGTACAGCGGGATATCAGGTTTTGGGACAGAGCTAGGGAAGCACACTTGGACGCGTTTTTCGAGCTGGGCGGCAGACAAGTGAGCGATGCTGACCTTGAAGCGTTCGCCAACCCAGCAACGGGAAACAGAGCCAAGACGGACGCAGAGCTCAACTGGATCAAGGCAACTAAAACACTGCCACCGAGCGGCAACCACACCGCAGCCCAACTGTTTGGTTTCAAGCTTCGCTTCTACACCTCACAAGCCCGGAATGAGACGGACGTCATCCCTGCCAACCTCTTCTTCCTCGCGGCTTATCTGATCAAGATTGGATTCTTTTCTCTGCCCGACCTCTATCCTCATATTTGGCCCGAGGATGACAAGATGGAGGCTGTGAAAGAGCGACGTTTGCTTGAGCTGGGAGAAAAGGAGAAGAAGGACCGACAGGGTGCGGAGCCGAATGCGTTGTTGATGGCTGGAGCTTTGCCTGACGATGCTCCGGCTCCGATGAATCGCACGAGGGACACTGCTGCTGTAAAGACCACATCGGAGCAGAAAGATACCAAGGCGACCACTTCTGAAACGGAACTCCCAGAGCCAAAGGAGGTCTTAAAAGTTGATTTGGTTCAGCACCTTTTACTAGTGGGCGCGATACCTGAGGCTCTCTTTATGCTGGGACGCTTCCCGTGGTTCATCGACGCGTATCCCGATGAGATTGTGTCTCCCATCAATCGAATTTTACTCCACTCGATCGACAAAGTCTATCTGGAAACACGTCCCAAGGCGCTGTTCCCCGCCACAGCTAATGTGTCGAGACAGGAGTTACAAAAGGTACGTCCAACAACAGCGTGACTCTGGTCTCCCGAGGAACGCCGAAAACGCTCAAGTGGCCGCACGCCAATGGCTTCAACAAAGGCACACCGTACGAATACTACCTCAAAGAATGGTCAGACAACATCCCAATCTGTCAAAATGTTGACGATATTTTTACACTCTGCGCAACACTCCTCAACATCGCAGGCGTCAATATCGGAAAGTCGCCCATACTATTGAAGAAGCTGGCAAGCATCGGTGCGAAGAACCTACTTGAAGACACAACTCAGCGCAATCTGGACCGCTGGCAGGATCTACTGAAGCGTATCATCGTTCCGGCCTTGAACCTGGCCAATTCCAACGTTGACGTCGTTGATGCCGTATGGCATCTCCTCAAACACTATCCAACAAAGATACGGTACAATATCTATGCCGAATGCTACGAAGGCCAGATCTCCCGTGTTCCGGCTATGACGAAGGCTTTCAAGTATGCGCGTCTAGACACTCTTGCCATCCTTAAACGCTTGTCGCTGCAGAACATCGCGAATTCGGCCAAGGCGCTAGCAAAGGTTGCGCTGTTTGCCCCTGGGATTGTCTGTAAAGTTGCCCTCGACCAGATCGAGGCCTACAGCAACCTTATCGAGGCATTCGTTGAGTGTGCCAAGTACTTTACCGACCTTGGACACGACGTTCTGGTTTGGTCGCTCATGAGCTCTCTCGGCGGGAAGCAAAGGAGCAGGACCCAGGAAAGCTCAGTACTTTTGACCAGCAAGTGGTTGCAAGCCTTGTCGAGATTCTCGGGCAAGGTGTTTCGGCGATATGGCAACATGGACCTCGCCCCAGTCATTCAGTACGTCAACGACCAGCTTTCTCGCGGAAACTCGACCGATTTGGTCATTCTCAGGGAACTCATCACCTCACTGGGAGGTATCGTTTCCGATGTCGACTTTACCGATGCGCAGCTGCTCGCACTCAGTGGTGGCGAAGGCCTACGACGGCACACGTTTGTCAATCTGGGCGACAAACGTTACGATTCTACCAAGAGCGCAACCCGATTTATGAAGGCTTTGGTCCATACCAAACTCGCCCCACGACTCTTGGTCAACATTGCTCAGTACAGGCAATCTGCCATCTACCAACTACCGGAGAACGAGACACATATCAAGTACTTAGCGACCATTGTTGATGATTCCCAACAAGCTCTGGTCCAATATGTGGAGTTGCTTCGAAGCAACCTTTCGCCCGAGGAGTTTGACGCATTGGTGCCAACCATTCCCAGTCTCATGACTGACTACGGCTTGGATGCCAGCTTGGCTTTTATGATTGGTCGAGTTAGCCTTGCCCACTACCTGACCGGTCCAGGCGCTGTAAATTTCAAAGGCAGTAGGCTCTCATCGAACTCGCCCTCTGAGCCAAAAGTAGACGCGGAGGGCGACGTGCCCATGGACACCGAGAGAAAAGACGACAAATCAACCTCACTGCCAGCATCTCGACTTACTGACGTGCTTCTTGGTACCGAGAACAATAACGACAAACCACTCTCGGTGCCTGCATCTCAACCAACCGACGAACAGATGGTTATCGACAGCCAAGAGACTAAGGAATCGGTCGTGGAAGGGCCTTTTGCCCCAGCAGTAAATGGTCCCAAAGCCGACCATTTTCTCGAGGTACTCCAACCAATTGTTGAGTCCGTACAGTCACTCCTCCCGTCTGAGGTGTGGGCTATGGTGAACCCTGAGTTCTATGCGCTTTTCTGGGCTTTACAGACTAGCGATCTGAACGTTCCGCTTCAGAGTTACAACGCTGAAGGCGCCCGGTTGCAGAGAGAGTATACATTGAGCAACAAGAGTGGCGGCAGCCATACGCTAAAGACTGGTTCGGCCCAGAAGGACAACACGATTGTCAGTATCATCAGCAAGCTCAAGGATGAAATGATGCATGCCAAGGAACGGGTAGGCAAGACGAAAGTGATGCTACTCAAATCAGCGTCCACCTGGATCATTGGTGGCAGGGACAGAGCAAACGCCGTCGCAGACATCATCATCGAAGAGTGTCTGATACCCCGTGTCCTACTCTCGCCAGTCGACGCCGACTTTTGCCACAGGATGATCAGATTCTTGCACGACAACCAGGTCGCCAACTTTAACATCATAGCCCTCTATGATCGGTTTTTTAGTGTGAACAGACTGCGGTCGATAATCTTCGGCTGTAGCATACGCGAGGCCGAGTTCCTTGGGCGCTTCATTCAGCTTGTTCTAGCAGATCTGTCAAAGTGGCACAAGACCAAGGATTCTTTCGAGAGGGATGCGACCAAGAACGGCAAACATATGGCATTTGCCACTTCAGTGGATGGTCATGGAAAGCCCACGTCCATGATGGAGTTTGACCAGTTTCGCAATCAGCTTTACTCCTGGCACAGGAACCTCTTCACGGCCCTCAAGGCGTGCCTCCAAGGCACTGAATGGATGCATATCCGCAACGCCATAACAGTCCTTAAGGCCGGCCTCGACAACTTTCCCGCCATAGACTTCATGGGAAGGCAGTTCATGCAAGTTCTGCAAAAGATTGCGGAGCGCGAAGGAGCAACTAAGAATGAGGGCGATGATGGGCAAGGTCACCGCGTTGACTTATCGGTCACAGCAAACACTGCCGCATCAGCTCTGAGGAGACACGAGAAGAATTGGATGATGGTACAAGCTTTCCGGCCGAACACTGTGGGTGTCCTACGACCTAATATTCGCGTACAACTACTAACCTCTTGGCAGTCTGGCGATGCACCAGACGACAAGAAGTCGGCAGATGGGACCAAATCTACATCGCTTCGGGCTGGTGCCCTAGAATTTAAGCCAGCCAAGTAGGTTTCCGTGGTTCGAGTTTCTCCGGGGTAGACATCTAATGTGATAATAGCACATCTGTGAGAACCCGAGGCACTGCCGAAGACGAAGATGGCGAAGTGATGGATGGTAAGATGCAAGACGCTCTTGCAGAAGGTTCAAAGAAGGATACGGGGACTACAAAGTCGACAATCCCACAGAGGCCTGCCCAGATCCCGCAGAAGTCAGAGCTGGCAAGATCTTCTAGCCGCCCACCCACGCCTACGGCGAGACCCTCCGCACAGAGCCCGGCGCCTCACGCAAGGCCAAGACCGCTCCCAACCCTCCCCCAGGTCTTCCAAGCCGACCTGATGTACCGTTCCCAACACATTTCCGCCAAGACGACTTCGCACAGATACGTGTACCCACTGAAGTCCGCGATCTGAGAGAGTCACGGGACCGCAGAGACACCAGAGATGCTCGGGAGAACAGAGTAGCTGATGGTACCAGGACTAGCCGAGGGAGAGATTCGCTGGGCAACGAACGTCGCGCGGTAGACATGACTATGTCCAGAGAACCATCTCGTTCCGAGAGAGATCGGGTGCCTGTGCGGCCTGATGCTCCTCAACGATGGGAGGCTGGTTCTCATGATCGAGAAACACGTGCCCATCGGGATAGAGTGGCCACAACTACCACAGGCCGCGCACCCGAGTCTGGAAGGCCGCCACGGGATGCTCAGGAAGATACCAAAGCAATGCCACCTCCTGCGCAGCCCGAGGTTCCTGGGCCTACCGTCAATCCTGAGCGATTACGTCTCATTGGAGTGGACAAGGGAGGACCGGTGTCGGCAGCTACAAGTCCTGGTCCATCTGCGCCAGGTGTTCCTACCACTGCCGCCGAAATGATCAACCCAGCGCGCGCAGCTCTGATCAATGACTCGAGGCCTGCTAGCCGCACATCACGATCGGATAGCCACGATCGAAACAGCCGGCAAAGTTCGCCGTCGCGAAGCAGGACCAGCGATAGAGCTGATGGTCGACCTGGAGAGCCAGCTCGAGACGATCGGGCTTCGCGTTCACATCGTTCAGATCACGCCAACTCTTCCCGGGACACGCGACACGAACTTGCAGTTTCTACTGGCCCTCGAGGTGAACGAGAAGAAGACAGTATTTCTTCCGACAAGCAACGAGACTTGGGCGTATTCCAGACTCCAGCCTTGACCCCCCGCGGCGAAGCAGAACGCGGCAGACAGCAAGACCCCAACTATGGTCGCCTTAACTCTATTCCCTCTGTCGTGGACATGCCGCAAACCATTCCGGAAGCGCCGCGAGGACGTGGGCGCAACATGGACCGTCCTCCTGGACACCCACCCAATCAAATACCCGTTCGTACTGATCCAAGATACCCCGTTGTTGAACAGCCCCCAAGAGCAACTTCGCCGCATCAGCCCCCCTACTGGTCCTGCGTCCTCTAGGCAACGACGTGGACCCGGACCGGGAGGCCCAAATCTTACCCTGAGCAATGTTTCGCTCAATTCACCCACGACGGCTAACCCCGCCGGCGGCGTACATCCTGATCGTTTGCGCCATCTGAATGTCGGACCTGGGTCAGCATCATCTCCTGCGCAACTACCAATCCCCAGCCCTGTTGCCACTTCTCCAGGTGTGCATCCAGATCGTCTTGGACACATTGGCTCGAGCGCAGCGCCTAGTGGTCCTTCGCACCCTGGGCGGACTTTGATTACGTCACAGACGCCTGAGCGACCACCACTGCCAACAGGCCCTGCGGGCTCCCCGTCAACCGTCTGGCAATTTGCCCATGGCACCCGGTCCAGACAGAAACAACTCGCTGACCACACCTACCGGTCCTTCCGGTCCCAACGATCGCTCCAAGGGCGGAAGCAGGAGACAACTGGCTGGAATCAACAACGTACTTCGTGATGCGATGGCCAACCCCGAACCGCCAGTTCGAAGCACCAGCCTACGATCGCGACCCTCTCGAAGCAACCTTGCCGGTTCCGATGCCCAGGTGCTCACAGGGGTCTCGCCCGTAGCTACGCCCGTTCATGAACGGCCCGAGCAGATCTTTCCTGACCGCGGAGACTATTCAGCCACAATGAGAGGTGGGGCGAATGGCGAAGAACGTTCAAGTCGAAGTGAGCACCGTCGCAGTCGTCATCATGACACATCGGAACGGGTGTCGCGGTCATCTAGACACGGCAGCAGAGAGCGCAGTCCTGGTGGTAGAGAGTCTTCAAGATCAAAGGAACATCGGGAGCACCGTGGCGAGCGTGACGCTGGTGTCGTGGTACCCAATGTCAACGGAAGAGAGGGGGAGAGGGAATCTTCGCGTCGGTCCGGCCGTGAGTCGGCAATCAATGCAAGAGACTCGCTGCCTGGCGTTGGTGGACGAGGAGACGGAGGCCGGGAGTCTCGCCACCGGGGCGACGGAGGTAGCAGCGGCCGCCACGACGAGCACGGACGCAGCGGCGGAGGAAGCAGGGGCGGGGGAGGTAGTGGAAGCAACAGCGCAGGAATGGGCGGAAACCCTCGAGGCGAGGATCAAACTAGGTCAAGGGAGTCTCGAGGCACCGACGACGGCGGGCGTGGGAACCGAAAACGCCACAGCGAGGAGGTCTTCCCTACGGTGCAGCCCGGCATCCACAAGAGAATGAGACACAACCGCTAGGAACGTGTGGATCGTCATGGACCTCGTACTTCACGTTGATCGATCAACAAATCGGCTCATCTCATGTACACTTTGTATCATCATATCGAGCGTGTGGAAGAGAGACTGTTCGGGCCCGCCATCACACAAGGAAAGACAAAGATGCGTTTTTCAAGTTTGCAACCCTAATCGCAAAATCAGTTGTCATAATACGTATTTTCATTTCCATCTTTACAAGGCGACGTCGCAAGCATGGCCTAGGCGCAAATCGGAAACAAGGCATGGCAGAAGCACCTGAGCCTTTGGAGCTTTACCCCGGTTGCGGGAATAATCATTGGCCCACTGACACAACAAAAGAGACTGCGATTTTCGGCATATGAGCAACGGAAGAGAGACATAACCCACGAAGTCGCACAACATGCAAACTTGCTACCCCGTCTGGCGTTCTGGGGGGAAGCATGTAGCTAGGTAGTTATAAGCACAAATGAAACGCGTCAATGCTTTGCTGCCGGCTTTAGGACCGCCGTCGGGAAATCCAATGGAGAAAATCATGATATTCAGTGAGCATCGGAAACCCACGGCTCAGTGATGTAACAGAGAAATTGTAGAGAGCGAAGAGATGTCAAGGGAATGATTGTGCTTGATTCTCTTGCCCACTCTCCCGTATGCTGTAGGTTACACAGCAGATTATGTCTCATTACCACCCCCCCACTGCACGTTATGCCCCTTTTCAAATAATACAGGTCACGGAATACTGGAAATTAAACGGTGGTAGTATTCGTATCCAGTGCTACATCATGATTCCCACCAAGGGTAAATCAGGTATCCCAGTAATCGTAAACGCCAAAACACCTAGATCGACGCCGGCCACACGCTGGAGGTATCTTGAAACCAATATATAGTATAACAAACATGTACATGGTCATCACAGTCTCGTCAACACGCCTCATCGCGCCGTCCCAGGTGGGCTCCGATCTCCCCACAGCGCGTTGCCTACTTTCATCTGAGTCGAGGATCGGTTATCTGCGTTCTTTTGTGATTGCTGAATCCATGCGGGTGATCTGCCACCCTGGGCATATGCAGAGGTGCCTTCCTGTCCGATATCTTCCGGATATGCCTGATAGGGAGTAAATGCAGGACTTGGGGCCGCGGTGGCTTGCCCATTATAGGGTCGGGATTCTTCGAAGTATTCACCCCGGTTGTGGTCGTGGTAGGGACTGACGATCCTTGGCGCCCGTGGGGGCGAGGCAGCTATTCTCTGCGCATGGCCTATCAGGGCGGCGCTCTCCTCGCCCATGTCGTCGTTTAAGCGCTGATTGGGCGGATGCGTGGCCTGTGGCATCCCAAAGTTGCTCTTTCGAAACTCGGTCGCAATGGGCAGATGATCAGTATCTCTGCCTCCCTGATTTAATTCAAAGGGTTTCATGGGATAACTCGTGTCGAGGGAGTTGTGGTTCTCATTTTTCGGTTGGTAGCTGATGTCGAGATGGCGGTGCTTAACGCCCACAAAGAGCCAGCGAATACCACGTCCAAAGGCCTTGACGACATCCCAAATGTTGATGGCGTCGAAGATGGCTTTGATACCCATGAAGCCGCCCTGAGGAGGGCCGTGCTCGTTCTCCCGAGGGATGGCGCCAGAAGGCCCATCGGAAGTAGGGTAGAATGAGCGCTTTGCGCCTGGAACGTAGGGCTGGTAGGGGAAGGCCCAGAGGTGGAGAACGGCGAAGATGGCCATCTCAAAACACAAGAGGAGAGACGGGATGCCGACTTTGATGTCGGGATAGGCCAGGACCTCGTTCGGTGTAATGATTCCGAGAGAGGAGGTGCCTACGGAAATGGCAATTGTCTGCCAAAAAGAGAAGAAGATGACTAGCTTGATCGCCAGGACCTTGAGGAAGGGTTTGTGCTCAGCCAGGGGCACCTTCATCTGTACGTAGAACTGAATGACGCAGTACATGGCAATGGTGACGGCTATACACTCGATGGCGATGACCTGAGACGGCGGTTAGTCTGGAGAAGGAGAAGAATGGAACGAGGTTTCTTACCCAGATGTGAGCGAAGACAGGGTTGTTGGAGCTCTCGCAGTAACGATCAAAGTACTGGGTCACGACGGCGGTTATGGTCATGGTGACGCGGATGAAGCAGTAATGGTATATGCCAATCCAGACAATGTTGAACCAGGTCAAGCCGCTCTTGGGGGTCCTCCAAGGGCCGCGCTGGCCACCGCCGCATTTTGCGAACCAGGTGATGGGCCAGACCCAGGGCTGGACGTGGTTCATGTCGCGGAAGTACTCCTTTTGTTCGTGCAGGTCGGGGGCTACGTACTGGCACATGAGGGCGAAGAAGGAGGCGATGGCGAAGGCCTCGTAGCAGTCGCTCATGACCTGGAAGTAGACGGCATGCCAGTAATACCATATGCAGAGGAAGGCCGAGATGGCATAAATGGGGATCATGAACAGGATGCGGATGATGTGCTTCTGCTCGGCAGGCTTGGTGTAGTTGGTGGCATGTCTGAAGACCAGGTACAAGCTGGTGAGGATGGCGATGGCGGCGCATGAGCCGCCGATGATGAGGGCGAGATTGTGGAAGGTTAAGTTGCCGACGATATGCTGCTCGGAGCCGACTGTTCGAGGTCAGCACCACGGCACATGCAAGAAGTCCTTGGCGCGGTGGTCGGGGTGGGTGAAGGAAGGCTCGGCATGCAGGGACAAGACGGGGAAGCAAAGGGTTTCTTCTTACTTCTCAACTCTTCCAACGTCGAGTTGCAGGTCAGATTCATAATGGCGAGACCAGCAGCGGCGAGGCCGTCATCCGCAAATAGGTTCTCTCGGAAGTCAAGCAAGCGACTCGCGAGTATGGATACTCGGTGACGCGAGTGCACTCTCCGGGTCGATGGGAGGGCAAAGGCGTTGATTGGCCTCCCCTTCAAGAATACCGAGTAGGGTCAGAAAGTATGCGTATCCGTACTGTCTTTAGGTATACTGGCGAGTGTTGCCGCAGAGGATGCAGGTAGGCGGTTTCGGATCTCCTCGGTCGAAATGTATATTCGTGGGCAAGCAAGCTTTTCGCCGTGTCGCAAATGGCGCTGTCGGTGGTGAAGGGCTGTGTTTGTTCGTGGCCAGGAGGAAAGACTTGAGACGAAAAGGTAGCAAGCAGCGAGTGGACGGGCGGTGCTACGCTACAGCTGTCCAACCAGTGAACAATCCCTGATTGAATACTGAGTAATTTGGGGTGGTTACCGTCAGTGACCAGCAGCAGTAAGCAAGCAGCATTCATCCCATCCTGCCGGGAAAGGAAGTGTGTGGTCGAAGGTGACGACGGCGAGAGAGGCGCGGTTCATCAAAAGACAGGGGCCGCCCAGGCTTGTGAGACACTGCCAGACTGCCAGCGAGATTACCGACTGGGGAGAGTCCTGCAGCCCGAGACAGGGGCCCGCGGCACCTATTCTTGGCATTGTGGCTTGTATATGAACAAGCCTCGATCCCCCGTCTGTTCCCGTGTTGGTGTGTGTGTGTGTGTGTGTACTAGTTACGGATACGTACTCACACAGTATCCGAACGTGACCTGCCTAACCCAACTAAGCCAAGTTATCGGTTAATCAAGTTACTTCGTAAGCCTGTGTGAACTTACTTGGGTTGGGGCGCCTATTAACTTGGTTGACGTTCCACGTGCCTCTTCTTTCCACAAAGCATTGCGAACGCGCAAAACAACAAATGCGAACTGTATGCAGATACCGACAATTACTGCACTGCACATGAGATGGAGAGAAAAGGGAAGCTGCGTCGTCTCATGAAAAGGACCACCACCACCGGCGCCCCTTCCGACCTATTTCGTCCCAACTCCGGATGCCCAGTTTTAATCGCATTGGCAATCCAAACTCCATGCCTATCCTAACTACCCGGTTAATCAATTCAACCAACGCAACGAGCCTCCATGGCCTCATGGCCTCATGGCCAAGCAGGTCAACGCTGGAACTTTTGGGTCACCACCAAGTCTCCCTTAACTACTGCATACCAGACATTAGACGTATCAACGCAACAACTAAGTTACCCGACAAGAGTCACCCGGCAAGCAAGGGTGGTTGGTTGGTTCACTCACCACTCAGAGGTAGCAAAGGTACCTTATTAGCCATCGTGAAGGACAATTTAGAGCAAAACTAGTTAATCGACAGCAGAACGACGAGAGACGCGCGTCTTGCATTCCATTGCAGCTGACGCGTCATGTCTGTCGTCTGCCCTCTCATATCCCTCATATCCCTCTTATCCCTCTTATCCCTCTTATCCCTCTTATCCCTCTTATCCCTCTTATCCCTCTTATCCCTCTTATCCCTCTTATCCCTCTTATCCCTCTTATCCCTCTTATCCCTCTTATCCCTCTTATCCCTCTTATCCCTCTTTACAGCCATTCCATGCAGGGAATGTTGCCCAATGTAGGGCTATATACCAATCCCAGATCCTACCATGTACATCCACCATCTCGGGTAGATTGACATTCGAGTCCAGTAACTACTATCCCGTCGCGCGATGGGAGCTTTACACAACGCGGCAAGTCAGAACCATTCACTCGGAGGCACCGACGTTCTGCCGGCAGTTTTCTGCCCTGGGCATCTCCTGGTTAGCATTCAAGGGTTATCTGCGGCCAGATACATGCATATATCTGCGACTGGACACAACCCATATATATATATCTCTCTCTGTCTGCCAGTGGCTTTCTCGGCGTAGGCTCCAACCAGATAAAACATGGTTAGTCCGTTTATTTGTCTTGCAAAAAGCGAGCTATATAGACCAATTCGCTACTCAAACCTGTCGATGCAGGGTTCCCAAACGACTCCTGGGAACGACCGACCACGCTAGCAACGGTGCGAGTTGGATCTCATGACGGCAGTCCCCCTTCTCGTCGAGAAGCAGGCCAATGTACGATTGCATGTGGGAGCCCCTACATCGGTCCTACATGTATCCGGAGTATGACCACCGCGCGAGGACAGCCTCGGAACAGATCACACCGCGAGACACTCTTGTGGATTCTTTTCGCCCTGGAAATATGTCTGAACCGTCCGACTCTTCTTCCTTAGCCGCAAGTCGAATCCTCTCTTCACAATCCGACCAAAACTAGGCGCAAGGACAAGAAGGCCAAGTGCCATCGCTGAAACGGGAGGCGCAGAACAAGCCAGCAGGACATTCAGAGACGCCCATATTCGGCTGCAAAGTCACTTCGTCTCGGGGCCAACAATCACCGGCTGAGCATTCACAACACACCTTGAGGGCTCAAAGATGGAATAGGGCCCCCTATCGACCCCCGGGTCCTCTCGAATATGCGACATAACCACCTCAACTAGCTGGGAAGGGGGCTTCAGTGCGTCGATGGCGCAGGAGCTTTCTGGCTTAAAGTTGTTCGAGTCATAAATCAAAGGACCACAATTGTTGACCCCATCCACGCATACGGCCGACACGTGCGAGTTAGTTAGTTAGCCGATTTCCCCTCGAATCCCCCCCGACAAGGTCGTCGTCCGAATGCCCAACTAGTAGTTTCTACCGAACAAATCCAAAGTTCCGTCCCGTCAACTTCGAGTTCCAAGCTTCCCGCAGCCGGACGAAGCCGCAACTCAAAAAAGAAGATCCGTCTTCCGTCTTCGGCCCATCCATTCACGCTAGTTACCTGTACCTAGCCCAACGTCGCGGCTTTTCGCGGGCCGCAGCTTTCATGAAACGTGGCGAGAGACATGTTCCATATTATCTATCGAACGCGCTGTCCTGTCTTTCAGCTCACCGCGTAATCGAGATTGTGCGACTGCGAGCGCACAACAGCGGGGTTCCCTGCCGTGGCCAATTCGTCGGATCGGCCGGCCCTGCTATCGGGATAGGTCACAGGGGTGGGTTGGACCAAAGTCTCAAGAAGCCCGTCTAGAGGATAATGGCTAACTAGCTGGCCATCCAGCTAACCTGGCAAACAAGCTGTCTGGGGCTGGCCGGAGACACACGCACGTCACGGGCCTCATATCGCGTGAGCGTTCACAACAAACACACACACACACATCCGACAACTGCGGCCTGTTGGGAACCCGGGCGAGTATGCCCAAGAGGACTACTACCTACGTAGGGTAGCAAATGTTCTGGCCAAAACCACGGATATGAACAGAGAGATTACCTGACGGTCGATCACGTCGATCGGCTTAATGACAATCGTCGAACTAGGATTTTACTTCGGTAGGGACGCGAGGAACCCCTGTGCGGTGCTTGTGTATCAGCAGCACATCAACTTCCATGTCGACTTCACGTACCGCCGCCATGAAACAATGAGACGGCCAACTAGGTGACTAAACTATACACAGTACACCACCAGTAGTAGGATGGATACGTAGTAGGATGGATGCGTAGTAGGATAATCTCCGACTTGATTGTTGGTGCCATCGTCCGTGCCGCTGATCAGGTACACACACAGTAGAACCGTAACCACAGACGAGTAAAGTCGCCGTCGTTGTTACTTGCTCTACCGAGTAGTAGTTAGTTACCTACCCACGTAGCAAGTGTCTGTGCGTGTCTATGGACATCTCCACCGTCACATGGGCCGAATATTATCTTCTCCAAACAAGTAGTTACGTATGTAGATAATGTCACTAAAAATCTCTGACTGGGTTTTGTCGAGACGAGTGGCTTGGCCACGTGTGACCGAGCACCATTAAAGTCCACGAAACCGCTGTATGTACACACATTTAATCCTACATCCACAGCGCAAGAAATCGACTTCGCGCCATCTTCGCCATGTGCGCACAAAGGCGAGCGTCAGGCTTCCTCCGCACAAACAGATCGGCGCTGAACTCTGCAGTGACCTCGCGGCAAGGTAACGCGAATAAGCTCCTGGTGCTTACTGCCTAGTCACATGATATGTTGTTGGGATATGCCCCCCATTGTGTCTGTTTTGAAGCCCTCTTGGTTCTGAATTATGGTCTCCCGAAAACGCCGATTGGTATCTCAAAAATGCAAAAGCAAATGACCCAATGTTGTTGCCGTGCGAATGCTCGTCCCGTGTTCCGTCGTCCTTAAGCGTTTCCAAATCTGCTTGCCCTTACCAACCACGATTGAGTGGTACTCTTGTGGTCTCAGCCTGTCGGGTCGGGATTCGTCGTTCGGAGCACTCTTCTCGAGTAGTCCTGGTCATCCCGCAGCGTATTGATGCTTTCGTGACTCTTGTTGTCGAAACGGGCGTATATATTAGTGGCGAAAGGATCCATGCGAGGGTCATGGGGCATGAGTCGACTACTCCTCTTTCCTGTCGAATCACCGTCCCAGACCGATGCCATCTCCGTTCTAGGCGTACCCATGATACCAGCTGAGCTGCCCCGTGGACTGCCTTGATTTTCCAGGGTGCCTCGATCTTGGTTGAGTCGTTTCCGTCTGAGCCACAAGGCGACGGCAGCTGCCACGAAGAGCACCAAGATGGCCAATATGCCGACTGCGAGCCCTACAGCAGCTCCTGTCGATAGCCCACCCTGTTCTGGTTCGCCTGCAGCGGTACTGGCAGCTGCGGCCGGACGGGTCGACGATTGCGATGGGTAGACGGTAACAGTCTGCAGGCCGACAATACCACCCGTGGTCACAGTGGATACAATTGTGCTGGGCGATGGCGTCGTATCATGTGTGTCCGTAGGGGACACAGTCGTGGCCTACATATATTGTCAGAATTGCCACGTACAGTACAAGCGTGGGCGAGCGAAAAGCGAATAGTTGGACATGATGAGAGAGTCGGCCACGAGCATGACAAGACGCAAGGAAAACAATCGGAGCATACAGCTAGGGTGGTAGAGGGCTCATCATGTGTAGATGGGCGCAACGTCACCGTATTTTGCACGGTCTGAGTAACAACGATTGCCTGATGCCAGGGCAACGTTAAGTAAAGCGTCTTCCAAGATCTTTGGGGTTGCCGGATGGAGGACACCAACGGAGGGGGCCAGGAAGAAGGGTTGGAAGACCGTGGCGTCTGACAAGATCTCACGGAGGGCAATAACAAGGACTGAAGAGACAACAGGGACGACTTACCGGTGCCGTGGTTGCCGTGGTCGCCGTGGTTGCGGGCGATGTGGTTGATGTGGAAGCTCCCATAGTCGCAGTGGGCTGCTTGTCCAGCAGCATGTAACCCCATAGTCCATCGCCGCCGCAGGTGTCGCTAAGATAGCCAGGACAACTGCTGTTGCAATCCCCAGTGTCCACGCTGACCGACGTTGCTGGCTCGACGTTGCTGCACCAACAGAAAGAATCCTGGACGATGGCCAGAGCGTAGTCGTCCTTGCAAAACTCGGTACACAAGCCGTCGGACTGGTATATGCTGTGGTTACCGTTTGTAGAAGCAGTGTTGATGGTGGCGCAGTAGTTCATACTGACGGCCGTGGCGGCTTTGAGCAAACCCAACATTGCCACGAGGGTCATCAATAATGACCCAGCTCGTTGAGGGGACGCCATTGTTGGTGATGTTGATCCTCCGAGGCGGGCTGCTGTGTAAAGTTGTCGACTCGACTCGCTTCTCGTCGACGATTT
Source organism: Arthrinium puccinioides (assembly GCA_022414665.1). Classification (NCBI taxonomy): domain Eukaryota; kingdom Fungi; phylum Ascomycota; class Sordariomycetes; order Amphisphaeriales; family Apiosporaceae; genus Arthrinium; species Arthrinium puccinioides. The sequence continues at coordinate 1,949,853 of JAIUNF010000004.1, forward strand.
CGAAATCAATCACTGGCAACCGGCGGCGGTGGTGTTGTTGCTGGCCATGACAATTCCAAGGAGCACAGGTTGCACCGCAGGCCCAGGACAGCAAAAGTCGTTCAGGACGATTACTGTACCCAAGGGGGGGGTGTGGTCGGACGACACAGGAGAAGCAAGGTAAATAAATGGTGTGCAAAACAGGGAAAAGCTGTCCGAGCCTTTTCTGGGAAGGTCCCTGTCCGCACTGCGTGTTTGCCAAGGCGGATGCGGATGGGGGCAATGGTGGAGGAGGAATTGGAGGGTGTGTTTTTGGCAGCGGCAGCTAATAACTGGTGGTAGACTGGTAGTAATTACACCGTATAGTCTGGACGATGGACTCTGCAGAGGCAGAGGGAGTCGACGGAACCAAACGGAACGAGATGGTCGACAGTCGACTACGTAACTACGGAGCAGTAGTCGGTGAATGGGCGAGCGTGTGCCAGACAACGACGAGAGGGTGCCTCGAATCGTGCAACCCGTATTGGGATTTGTATTGTTATGGTGATTGCAGCGTAGCGTGCGCAGCGTAGCGCGGCGTGGCGTGGGCCGTCCGGGGGGCGTGAAAAAGTGAACTGATTGATTGACCTGACCCCTGGCTTGCTGGCTGGACGAAAAAAGTCAAAATAAAACAAATAGAGCAAGTGGTTAGTGGACGAATCGCAAGCTAAACGAAGGACGATGGGCAGGCAAGCCTGAAAAGCGAAAGCGAGAGGCAAGAAGGACGATGACTCCGACTGGATGGTGGATGAATGGATGTGTTGTGTTGAAAGAGAAAGCAATTTGATTTGGATCGGAGTTTGGGGGGGGATGAAGAACGGCACCACACCACAGGCAAGCAAGGCTCTTGCCGCTAACTACGGAGTACTGCTGTACAGTTAAGACTGTACGGAGTACTGTAAGTCAAGTCATCAGTCTGCTACGTTCGTACGTAGTACTTCGTACTTTACGGGTACCCGACCGACACGCCCAGCAGCCTGCAGCCTGAAGCCTGCAGATTCACTACTGTGAACTACTACGGAGTACGTACTTTTTAGTACGGGCAGTCTTTCGCCATTCGCGCCAGAATGCAAATGAACGTGGGTCCTGGGAAAGGTTAGGTTGTTTACTAACTTGATATGGATTTCGCATCACCTGTAGTCGTACTACGTACCGTACACTTGGCATTGACTGTGGAGCCCGGAAACCTAAATGCTTTGGGAGCCGGGAGTAACGGGAGCCTTGGCCTAAAGTTGGAAATTACCGATCGTCCAGGCGCGCGCACGCACGGAACATTGATTGACTTCTGACTTGCGGGTGCGACAGGGGCAGGAGATCCGAGTGTCCTGTACAGAGTTCGACCAGCTGTCTAGTTTTTAGTTTCCATGCTGATAGCGAGTATCCGTACGGATACTATCTACGGAGACTACTCCGTATAAGTCCTCTGCTATCGTCGTACCCGTTTTGGCACCGAGATGGTACTCCGTACTATATACTAGCTACGAAGTATAGCAGACTACTACGTACCTACCCTAGCAGGACAGGCACGAACCAGGATGGTTGGCACTCCAGCCAAGCACCCACAAGCTTGGATACGGACCACGGCGCTCGAGCCCAGGATGAATCCGGTGTCATCAACCTTAAGTTCCAGCAGGGAATCCACAGCAAATACAACCAAGGTGGGAACAGATGTCGTCATCATTCCCAGCTTGGCTGGCACCTGCGCGCGTAATGTCTCCGTCGTGTCGTCGAGAACTTTCCACTGGCTCGTTCTGGCGGATAACTTCAAAGTACGGAGTACGGAGTACAGAGTACTGTGTAACAAAGTGAGTCGACCACCAAGTTACCAAACTCTTCGGACTGCGTAGTAGTTACAAGTACTACGGTATTGCACGGTAGTTGTCCAGCAGGGGACTGACTGACTAGTTACCGAAGTACGCGAAGGACTCTGGTGATGGTAAGTTCTCCACTTGTACTCTGAACATTACTTAGTACAGTACGGAGTGCGCACGCCTGCACTCACAAGGGAGTGTGTAGTGTGTATGTGTATGTGTGTGTGTGTGTGTGTGTGTGTGTGTGTGTGTGTCTGTGTCTGTGTCTGCGTATGTGTGTCTGCGTATGTGTGTCTGCGAAAAATGTGTGTCTGTGTCTCTGATAACACATACATATCCCATCAACTCCTCGGATTGTCTCACTCTGCGACAGGAGACGGTCCGTCTCAGCTCTTCGGAAACATGCATTTCGACGTACACCATCTTCGCTTCCGCGAAACGCTAGCCAGCCACCCAGCCAGCTTTTCTCTTCTTTTCCCTGTCACCTTGTTGGGCAACACAGCAATTCGGTTGTCGCTCCGATGGATAAACATCATCGTTATGCTACGTACTGTGTACGGTACTGCCGGAGCAATCACAGCGGCAAGCAGGGTGACGGTAGGTAGTCACTAATACGAAGTACGGATACTTTGCAAGCGAACTACTGTACGTAGTATACCGGTACTGTACTGTGTAGTAGTTGACTAACAGCAGTCAAGTTCGTTACCTGCGAACGTCAGGTCGGTCGGTCTTTACTGTGTGCTGAGGTAGACGCCGGGCCTCCTTGCTCGTAGTTACACAGTACTTTCCAAGTACGGAGTACGGAGTAAACGGCCAACTAGTTGTGACCCCTGGAAAGAAAGCTCAATGACCGCGCGGCAACAGTCCCCCCAATAAGTTACCAACTGGCGCGGCTGTCTGCGAGTACTAACTACGATTGTACGGATATCGGCTCTTTGCTAGTCCGTGAGCAAGTATTCGTACGAAATACGAAGTAAGTGTTGGGCACTCACTCGGATGCGGTGTACGGATATGGAGTAACTAGGTAAGTTAAGTTGCTGTGTAGAAGGTCGTCGAGTACCGGTATCAGGCAGTTGAGGCCTGCTTGCGTTCTTGGGCCCATGCATCCATCATGTGCCCAGCAGTGCCAGCACCATGCAATGCATGAAGTAGTCAACTAGTTAGCTAGTTAATGCATGCGTGCATGCACAGCTGCTTGACTTGCTTGCTGATTGGACTCTTCCACGCTGATCGTCGGTCGCATCATCAAGACATAACTTAGTGACATGCTACGGCAAGTTCATCAACGTTACTTGGTAAGTTAGACAGTACTTTGTCCTTCCTACTTGGACCTTTGGCGGGGTTCGGATATCCTGGTAGACTGTAGTTAGTTATGCACCAAGGTTCTCACTCCCACATTAGCGTTGAGCGGGTGGACTCGTGGATATGAAGCCATCGCGAACTCGGGAAGAAGGCTTTCATGCAAACCCCGTGCCGCCCAATAACAAACCCCCCCCCGATGGGTTTCTTCCCTCGCCCCGGACTCGCTCTCGCAGTCGCCGTGATTACAAAGCACAAAGCACGAAGTACGAAGCACGAAGCGCAAAACACAAAGCACAAAGCACAAAGTACAAAGTATCCAACTAGTTAGTCGGGAACTCTTTCAGCCGCGGAGCCATGTCGTTCAATCTTCATGGTGTGTAGTACTACTGCGGCATGATAGTAGCTGCAGCTGTTAGCATGAACTGCCCAGCCCGCATGAGCTGGCAGACACGAGAAATAAAAACCACCCAGCCTTCCTACCTTCCTACGAGGCAAGGAAAGGGGCCTAGTACGATATGCGTATCGGCAAACGACACTGATCCCACCCGACTAGTTATTGGCCCCGTCCTCGTGGTGCCCTCACAGTGACGCCCGCAAGCCCGGTCTTGCGGGTAAGCGGCAGCCTCTAGAAAACCTTCAGGGGCTAGCTACCGGAAGCACGAGAACTATCATGCGGCCTCGAGGAAGTATGAATGATTCGGGTGTTCCTCGTTCCCCGTCCGCTGTCCGATGTGCTGACAAGAGTTTATAGAGCCAAGCCGCTTGCTTCAGATTGGATCAATGCCTAGATATTCTGGGTTTGCCCAATCCTGGCATGGCCGCAATAATCCGATTGGTGGCAGCAAATCGCAAGCTACTGAGTCCTTGGGAGGGGGGGGTCCTTTATTAGACTCACTCTGTTCGTTATCAGAGACTCAATGGTCTGTCTGACAGACAGACTGGTTTCTACTACGAACTACGTAGTTAACTAGGTACTTCGTATTCCCGCACGACCTTGACCCGCGCGCGCTGGGGGACCTGGAGCCTTTGTGTACTGTGTAGCGAAAGCCGGCGAGTGTTGCGTTTGTTGACGTTGATGTCGAGGAGGTCCGTACAGCACAACAAACGTACGAGGCGTAACTTATCAATCAATCACTCCATCACACGTCCCTCGTCTCAGCCTCTGTTTACTTCAATTGTGAAAAACTGAGCAGTGGCTAGTTAACTAACTACCCAACTGTACTAATACGGCGATATCGACAAAAGTGGCGTGCAAGAAACACAGATACCCATCGCCAACTGCAAGGCACTGAGTCATGGCATTCTCCCAAAGCCCATGCGACTGATTGATTGATTGATCGGTTGATTGACCTCACGACGATCCCCATCAAACGTGTGATGAACAGTGACGCCAGACACAAACGCATGGGATGCAAAACAGACGGGGGGTGACAAACAAGCAATCCCAATCTCGATCCTGGGGAACGTGTCCGCGATATCAGTCGTCAGATCACCCAAGGAAGAAAAAAGAAAAGAAAAAGGGGGGTACGGGAGACAGTCGAACCGGTCAGTGTTACAAGCAGCAGGCGTCCTCGGCGATTGGCTGTCAGCTGAATCGCGTTCCCGGGCCAAAGATGAAGATCAACTTCACTCCCCACCCCTCTCGGCGTCGATCAGTGTCTCACTCGAATGCCCCTTGTTGAAACTAATAACTACTCCGTACGGACCGAGTAGTTACTCACTCGCGTGGTGTTTGGTCTGATCTGATCTCTGTTTTCGTCCTGCGGTAAAAGTCTAGCTAGTTGATCTGTACCGGTACTGAGTACGGTAGCAAACTACTATCTAACCAACCGATCGATCCACAATATCAAGGCTATAATCAACGTTAGTACTCCGTAGACAACATCAAGCCACCGACTACATTTGCATTCCCTCGGATATCAGGCCCTCGGATATCAGACCCTCGATGAGAGCGTCATCGCTATGACTAGGCTTCAGACGGTATAAATCTAGCAAAGCACGCTGCCAAATCGCAAACGAACGCGCGCGTGAACGCCGGCTGAAGCAACGCCCACATAACGAACCCATTGGCCAAGCGAATGGTGCCGTCCTCTCTCTCTATACTCCGTACACATTCGTATCCCGTCATCCCCAAACGCCAAAGAATTCCAAAACGACGCCGTGCGCCGCCCAATGAATGATCCTCTCTGAATCCCGATAGAGCTCCCTGTTTCTACCTCGGACGGCCCATCAAGGGCCGCTCTGGACTGGGGCTCCGGCCTATGCTCTCGAAGCTCTCGACCATCTTCAAGACACGGCTCTGCGGACGACCCATCTTCACCGCCTCGGCAGACAGGAGCGCAGCGTCGCTCGACCCAGATGTGCGCGACGCCTGTCTCTCCGTGCTGGCTTCTCCCAGATCGGGCAACGTAATGGAGCCTCGTCGGTCGGGCTCGCCCGCTGCCGCTGCCGTTGCCACTGCCACTGCCGCGAGGAGGGTTTCTGATCCGCGCGTCGCCAGCATCTCGGTGCTTGCCCGGGATGCGATTTCGGTTCCCAACGCCGAATCCGTCGTGCTTATTTGCTTGCCCTTATCCAGCCCATCTTCCTCGTCTCGTACGACGTCTGCCGCCGCAATGTCCGCTGATGTCAGCCGGCGGTAGGCACCCCTAATGTCGTCTGCCTTGGTCGGATCGACCACCATGATGTCTTCGCCGCTCTCGACGTCCGGCTCGCCATTGACCACGCGCAGGCGCTCCCTAGGCACCGTGAACATGACCTGGACGAGGCGCTTCTCGATCGCCTTCTCCACATCCCACTCGTCTTCTTCCTCGGCAGGGTCGACTTTGGCCTTGTGTCCGCCGCCGTCGGCTTCGGATGCTTCCCAGGCGATACGTCCGCCCTTGCGTCTCAGTAGACCCCCGGCAGCGATACTGCCTAGCCCGCCGAAGCGAGGGTCGTAGTCGGAACTGCCGACCATGCTGTCGCGGAACGGACTCTCTTCCCGTTCGCTCATCGTGGGCGAGGAGGATGGGCTCGGGCCGCTGAAAACACGGCGCAGACTCCCCAGCCAGCTGCGGCGAATCTTGCTCTTGCTCGGACTGCCCGGCGGATCCTCCTCCTCGCCGATCGAGGTGTTGCCCCTCAGCAACGATGGGCCCTCGGCCTGCATCGCCGGGAAGGTGGACTTTGCGGTGCTGTACGACGGCGCGCTGCTGCTGCTGCCACTGCCGCTCGTTCCTTGCCTTCCCTCCGCAGCCGCGGCGGCAGCCGCAGCAGCCGCCGCCGCACCAACACCAAAGCCACGCAGATGCGAGTGCAGCGAGTTGGACCGGGAGAAGTTGGCACTGTAAGACTCCGAGAGCCCACTCTCCGTACGCGACTCGTCGTCGGCTCCGTATCCTGAGCGAGTCAGAGATATCGTGTTTCGCCTCGTGGGCGAGGTTCTGCCTGCACCAACGGCGCTGTGTGATCCCATGCGCGAGGTCAGCAGTGCATCGGCCGCGTCGATGTCTGTCATCCAGTCTTGTACTTCAGGATCGGTCACACTGTGTCGCGGTTCCAGACTCGGACTGGCTATAGCGTGAGGCGGGGGAGTGAGGTAGGTCTCTCCTTGGCCGGCGACGCAAACGGATCGTAATCGTGTGAGTTTTCGCGGACTGGGCTAGCAGGGCTGACAGGACTCAGCGGTTTGGCTATATCATGCGTCTCGACGTCTTCGTCTGCCTCGTAGATGGGATGGATGGGACCTGCACGAGTTGCCCGACCTCCCAATGGTGAGTCAAAGTTGCCCGTTGGGGTCGCAGATTGATATTGGCCCTTTGCGGCACGAGGCGCAATGGGCTTCCGCGCAATCTGCATCGCCTGCATGTCGCTGTAGACGACATCCCGTTGCATATCCATGCTTCCCCGGCCGCCGCGTAGACTTTCGTAGCCAAGGGAACGGCCACCACTCATATAAGGGTCGTGTCCGCCGGTGTACCAGTACACCGGATCGTCATCTTGCTCTATCATTTCCCCTCGAGGAATGAAGCTGGTATTGTCCTGGGCCAGGGCCCGGATAGCACTATCCCGTGTGGCATACTTGCGTTGCTGCCGCTTGCGGTAACGGTAGTATACCAAGAGGGCTGCAAATAAAGCAGCCAGTCCCAGTCCCAGTCCCAGCCCAAGTCCCAGGCTTGTTTTGGCGTCCCGATCGGAACTGCTCACCACGGGCTCACCACCCGATGCAATATAGTTGGGGTTGTTATAGACGTCTGACCAGGACATGGAGGTGATATTGAGGAAGCTTGGCTTGGTAGCGTCTGCAGTCTGCGCTTGCCTCCTGAGCTTGGTCGAGGAGGATGAGATGTTGTGGCCGCCATAGACCATCATGACATTGCCTGGTAATATTGCTGCGCCGTGGCCGTAGATCCCCGGGCTCGTTGGCTGCGCTTCGGGGACGGACCACTGCCACGCGCCTTCGCCTCCGTAGTCAGCGCCAACCTCGAGCAACAGAAGCTGCGGGGAGGCGGCTGTTGACGTATCGCCTACCCAGCCCCCCCAAGACAACAAGGGTATCGCCGCTTTCACTCAGGACCGCCGTATGGCCTGACCTCGACTCGATGTCTTGAGTGGCGCTCAGGATGGCGACTTTTGTCCTCGAGGTCCCTGGTGTGGCCACATTGATCTGCACGTATCCCCAGCTTTCCTCTGGCAAACTCCAAATGGCCGCAGTGCTCATATTCACAAACGCGGTCCGCGTATGCCCGCCCAGTAAGACGTGGTTGGATTGCAGGGTGACAGTACCGGACCGGTTGGAGATCGAGGGGGTAAGTTCGGTAAGAGTGAAGCCCGCCTCGGCAATGGGCGTGCCCCTGTTTGTGACAGTTTGCATGGAATAGCTCGAACTGTCCGAGCCAAGTGGCGAGACCCTCAGCATCTGGTTCGAGTAGGTAGCGCTGGACTGTGTGTCTGTACAATTTGCAGTCTTGTTTGGACACATGCCGCCATAAGTGTAGATGGAGGCGTACGAGACCGTGGGCTCCAGAGTTGCAGAGAACCCCATGCTGGCTCCCAGAAAACCCGGCCCCATGCGGATGGGGTTGCTCCCTGATGCTGTTGCAACCTGCTTCCAGCCAACTCCAGTCTGGTCTGCTCGTTGTTCAAGGACCCATAAGGCTGCGCTGCTGGGCGAGGAGCAGTCTCCGGACAGGGCGAAGATGGATCCATTGTCTGCGACGGTAGGCGAAAACGCGGTGCTGTTTTCTGTCAAGAACGGTACGCTCGCCGTGAGTGTCTGGAAGGGTGTGTTTGATGCTTGGATTGTGCTCGATATGTTTAGAGTCAGGAGTTCAACAAAGCCGTCACGAGGTGAGAAGATGTAAGCAGTGTCGGCGCTACTGTTCTGCTCAGGGACGGCGGGGTTTGAGCCCGGTAGAAGTATTGTCGTCGGGGTGTACGGTAGGCTCTGTGCAGAGGTACCGCTCAGACGCATACAGACGACGATCAAAGTTGAGAGGCGGATGGCTGCTTTTATCCGGGCCGCCGCAGTGGCCAACCATGGTCGGCGTGTTGGCGACGTAGGTCCACATGGAGGAAACATGTTCTCAACACCAACGCATCATCAACCTTCAGCCGCACCGACTATCTCAGACGTAAAGTGGTAGTTAAGAAGAAGGACCACACGTCGATTTTCCGGCTCTCATCAAGTATGTAAGAGCCCTTAGCTGGTCACGTAAGGGCCAGCCAAGTCCAACAACGGTTGTTGACAGCGGGGCACCCAGCCGGTGAACTCGTCCGAGTATTTCGTACGGAGTACGGATACGGATACAGGGCTGTCGAGCAAGTCAGTAAGTGACCAAGTTATACAGGGGTGGCCGGGCGGGACACCAACTGCAATCAATCAATTAACCGCGAGAGCCCATCAATCACTCGTCAGTAGATGATCAACAAGAAAGCCCCGAATCGGTCTCTGGTGGGGTCGCGTTGTACAAAAGGTGGACCGGGACCGCCAGCGAGATGACTATGACCCTGCAAGTAACCGTGTTAGCTACCGAGAGGCGTGATATGTTGAGTCGTCGGCTAATCTGACGTTCGAGGGGGACAGTGCTGGAGTTAACAACGTTGTGTTCGACAAGAAGATTCAGGCTGGCCAGATGAGACTATAATCACAATGGCCCTAGGCGTGCGTGGTTGGTGGAGGAAAAGACGAGGTTGGCCGGGCAATAGCCACAGTCTGTTATGGGAGAGCTAACCAAGTTGCGTCTAGCACGATGGCCGCCTCACGTGTGGAGTACGGAGTACTTAGTACTTCGGTCGTCTTGAGGGCAATCTCAATGCCCATATCCGTACGGAGTACTCCGTACTCTGTGTACTCCGTCAGCTAGCTTCTCCAGATCTGGCAAAGCAGAGTGGACCTACACTAAATCGATGACTGACCGGGGTAAGTTAGTGCATTTTTGCCTGCAACCACAGTAACGAACATGTTACATGGGGGCGCGGGACTCAAAACAAGTTGTTGCAAATATAAAGCAGGTAAATAGCAAAGCTAACAAACTCCAAATGACTAAACGTAGCCAATCACCGGCACGGCTCGTCGTCCATGCCGTCCACACATGGCTAGAGTACACAACACCGCCGCTAACTTCCTCCGTCGGCTTTGCAACTAATTATCAACCTTGTATGAACCGACTTCGGGCAGCCTACAGTGTACGCTGACTGATGAGCCGATGCGCCTCACGATCAGGCCCGAGACATCTGAGCACCCATCAGTTTGTTCTTCTCTTGGCTGAGCTTCTGCATAATGCTCAACATGGCATTTAACGCTTCCTCCGTGGGATGGCCGTTGGCATCGCGTGGCACGACAACACCCGTCTCTGCCCAAGAGAATCCGTTCGCCTCGAGCACGCTCAGCGCATCCTTACGGGCCTTGCCTGCCTCCTCCTTCTCGCGGAGCTCTTTCTCCCTCAGCGCCAGCTTTTGCTCGGCCGCGTACAGCTTCTCGATGCATTGCGCCTTATCTTGATCCGTTGCCTGGAAGTACGTGTTGAGCTTCTGTCGTGCAGCCTCTAGTTGCTCCTTGAGCTGCTCGTTGTTCTTGTGTGCTGCTGCCAGCTGGACCGAGTTCCTGAGGTCGGCCATTTCGAGTCTATCGGCCTTTTCTTGAACCCCCTTGGTGTTCTTCTGCCATTCGCTTACGCGAGATGGGAACTCGGGCCGAGGAATTGTCACCACCGTCGGTCGCTGCTCAAGCTCTCTGGTGTACCGAGTGTTGGGCCGATCTGTGTAGGCCGGCAGTACGAAGATGGGACCCCGAGTATTGCCCTTGAGGCGGAAATACCGCGTGACCAGATCGAGGGAGACTATGCCACGCTCTTGATCGTGCCCAACGCTCAACACCTCGCCGCTGACACCCTGCTGCCTAGAGCGACTAACGTTGCTGTCCGAGGTCTGCTCCTTCTTGTCCATGGCTTGGTGCAAGAACTCGGTTACGTCGTCTCCCGCATTGGCTAGGATCCAGCGGTCTTGGGGGAACACCATCTCTCTCCCGGAACGCCCATCTGGACCATGTGCACTAATGTGCTGCATGGGGACGACGGCATCGCCTTCGATGAGGTCACAGCTATGAGCATACTGGGTCTCGAGCTCGTGTGTCCGACCAACAAGATGCTGCGTGAAGAGGATCCATTGACCAATTAGGGTGCCTTTGGCATCATCGAGTTGTTTGCCCTCGAATTCACCCTCGAGAGGGAGCACAGACATTAGACCGCCTGTTGCCGAGAACTCGTGGTCAAGCCTCTCTAGGCACTCGTTGGCATGCATGAGTAGGTTGTAGTGTCTTGCAAAGGGACTCTGCTCCCGCTCGCTTTCATACCCACGAGGCAGAGTTTTGAACCTGGAAGGATTGCCATCATGCAGTGCGCAGTGAAACTCGACGCCCTTGATGTCGCTGTTGCTCTTGACAAGATTGACAAGACTGTTCAGGGGCCTGTGGTGACTCTGATCGTCGCTCTGGTACGGAGCAGAGAGGTCATTGAGGTAGTCGAAGGCCTCGAGACGAACAAAGGGCGCTGCATGGTCTGCGCCGCTCTCGACATTGTCGATCTCTCCGGCTGCTTGCGAAGGTGCCAGTTGGGAAATCAAGACGGCAAGCGACTGGGCGTGTTGCTTCAGTGCCTCAAGGGTGGGCGGCCTTCCGGGCGTCGACAGATAACCACAGTTGACGTGGCCGAATAGCCTGGGGTTGACTTTAAGGTCGTTTTCCCGGAGGTGGCTCGAGAAGTACGGCAGAGCATAGTCGTTGCCCTCGACGTATCCCTTCTGAGTCTTATAGGGGTCAATGACTTGCGACTCCATCGTGTCGTGACGAGAAGCTGGCTCTCTGAAATCTCGAGAAAGGGACTTTGCTGATGACGACACAGTTTTTGTGATGGTGCAAGTAAGACTATGTGATGTTGAATTACAATGCGATGCTGTGGCTTTTAATGGTATTTGCTATCTACGAGCACGGGTCAAGTCGTCAGGCGACCTCGCCCTCGTTGCCTTCGAGGGATGAGCTTCTGCCCATTTCGAGACAGGAATGCATGCTGCGACGAAGCATATCCATTCCGTGACCAGAATAGACAGGCCGAAACCGTTCAAAGTGACTCTTTGTTTGCTGGTGATTCGGGCTGTTCTCAGCACACGGTGAGGGTGTTCGTGAACAGTGATGCAAAAAAAGGTTGGGATGATTTTCTAGACCAGTGCATTCGGTGTTGTGGATCGAAATCGCGACTTTCATCTTTTCTGGGCACCGAGGATGATATCCTGATGAATAGTACGGAGTAGGTTGGGTGACGACATGGTTATCTCATCGAGTTCGTTGGGCGTTTAATGTCGGCCGTCTCGTTCATCCTGTCATTGCGCCTATTACGTAAACGTTCAACGTCTGCCTCTAGACTCTAATACTAACTTTAGAGGCCGCCCAGAATCAGACGGGTGCAAGTTGCAACGGCGTTGCCGATCAGCTTGAGAGACACATTTGTGCGGGCCCCTGACTTGTAGTTGCAAGGATGAAGTCGGTCTTTGGAGGTCCAGACCTCGCTGTCACTACTTGGGTACGAGACATTTACTAACTACACAGTACGGAGTACCGCAGTTAATAATAACCACGTGTGATGGAAATTGGAAGGAGAGTCAATCACATTTGGTTCATCTGCCGCACCAACATAGGTGGGGGGAGTGAGGGAGAGGGTCATACAGCGCTCAATCGTACGAATCAGAGCGAGGTGAATCCGAGATCGGCGCTAACGAGACGGGTGTCTGTCGTACCCACACATTCGAAATGTGTCCAGGGGTACGGGGTACTGTGTATCGCGCGTGCGCTTTGCGTGCTGCGTTGATAACTAGTGAAGCAATGCAGGCGTGCATGCACTAACGACAATGATGCGTTGTTCGCCACCTGCTTGTGCGAACCGCTGGGAGACCACCGCCCGAGACACTGGATACTAACCTTACGGAGAGCATCACGTCCTGCTTTTTGTTTCTGTTCTCCATTGCAAAACAAGCAATGCGACTAGCGTACCATGCAAGCGCAACTATTGGACCGATCTGCTGGGTGACGGAGGACAAGAAGACTTGGTGCTGGCTGTTGCCGAACACACGAACCGCTTCCCATTCACGAGATAATTTTCGAGGAGACGAGATTTGTGTACCCAACATACGGAGTAGTGACTGTGTACTCCGTACGGAGGACTCCGTGCTTCAGTAGTTATTAGTTACAGTTTACTTGGGCGCTATCGACAACTAATCATCACCGACAGCAAGGGTCACCACGGCATCTATCCAATTGACTTGCGGCAAGGTCCGAGCTTATTTCCCAAACCAGCTGAAGTCTGTAGCGCTTTCCACACGCAAGCCCACTTGGTGGTTCAGCTCGAACCAGTCGTAACTGGCAGATACACACACACTCACTCACACACACGTCATCTTCTCCCGAACAGGGTTCATGCAACACTGACTGCCACTTGTAACCCAGGTCTAGATTTAAATATCGACGCTAAATCCACAGCCGTCTCCCCATCCACTCGAGGTTTCCTCCTGAACTACTTGATCATTACCGCCTGTACCTGAGCAGTTGCCGCTGTCCAACGACCGATTCACACTATTGCTAGTACTTAGTAGAGTGTCGTGCGTGGACACTGGAGCGTGGGCTGCCCCTGGGACATGACGTGGGGAACTCGTCTTAATTAGACATCTAATTTCCCAGATCATTTTCCATTTGCGACCCAACCCACCCCCAATCCGAGGAAGACCCTGCAAACCGTCTTCTGTCCGCAACACTTTGGCCCTTGTGCTGTGTATCAGTGGCAGAGCGTGGAATACTAAGTAGAGCCGCAGCTTCGTCTTCAACGAAACCACAAAAATCTACGAATCGGCCTAGACTTGCGGTACGGTGCTTATCGTTCCAGCAACATGTCTACCGATTCGAGCACCGACTCGGACACCGAGGGTGATACGTCTTTGTCGTGTACGCTCACATCTCCCAAATCCCTGCCTAGGACAGTTGCTCACCACCATCCCCAGCTCTGGTCTCAACATTGATCCCGACTGCACTCATTGCTGCGGCCTACTTCATCGTCTTCTTGATTTTGAGAAAAAGTCAAAGACGGTTCTATGCCCCCAGGACATATCTTGGCAATCTGCGAGAAAAGTATGCCGTCTCTCGTCACGGTCGTCTGATGGATATGCACAGCTGGCTAATCTGCCCGTACCCTTAGCGAGCGGACGCCTGCGTTGCCGACGGGCCTCTTCAATTGGTTCGGCGCCTTCTGGAAGATACCTGACATCCACGCCCTGCAACACCAGTCGCTCGATGCCTTCCTCTTTTTGCGCTACTTGCGCATCCTTGTCGCCATATCCTTTGTGGGCTGCTGTATACTGTGGCCCATTTTGTTCCCCATCAATGCCACCGGCGGCGGCCCCAGCCAAGGCCTAAACACCCTGTCCTACGCCAACATCAATACGACAGATAACCCATCAGCAAAGAACCGATTCTATGCTCATGCGTTGGCCGCATGGTTATTCTACGGCTTCGTCATGTACATGATCCTGCGGGAGACTATTTACTACATCAACCTGCGACAGGCCTTTCTTCTATCGCCCTTGTACGCCAACCGTATGTCCTCGCGCACTGTTCTATTCGTTTCCGTCCCTGTTCAATATCTGGACGAGGCCCGATTACGTAAGGTCTTTGGCGACTCAGCGAAGACGATATGGATTACCGGAGATACAGCGAAACTTGACGATCTCGTCGAGGAGCGTGACAAGGTGGCCATGAAACTGGAGAAAGCCGAGGTTAAACTCATCAAACTGGCCAACGCTGAACGCTTGAAAGCTGTGAAGAAGGGCGGCGCCGGGGAGACCGCTGGTATCCCAGCAGACGCCGAGCCTGGTAGTTTGGCTGCACGATGGCTCCCGGCCAAGAAGCGTCCCAGCCACCGCCTAGGTCCCCTGGGTCTTGTTGGCAAAAAAGTCGATACCATCAACTGGAGCCGCAGCGAGCTGGAACGCCTCATCCCCGAGGTCGAAGAGGCACAGGGCAACTACCGCGCCGGCAAGTCGAAGAAGGTCCCCGCCGTCTTCATCGAGTTCTTCACTCAGGCTCAGGCCGAAGATGCTCATCAGGTTCTGGCACACCACCAAGCTCTGCAAATGTCTCCCAAGTACATCGGCGTTCAGCCTGGTGAGATTGTTTGGGGTGGCTTAAAGATATCGTGGTGGCAGCGCGTGGTTCGCCGTTTCGCTGTTCTGGGCTTCATCACTGCTATGATTGTGTTCTGGGCAATCCCTGTCGCTGTTGTCGGTGCCATCTCCAACATCGACACTCTCAAGACTATCTCTTTCCTGACGTGGCTAAACAAAATCCCCCAGATCATTATGGGTGTAATTACAGGTCTGCTTCCAGCTGTTGCGTTGTCAATCTTGATGTCGTTGGTCCCAGTTGTCATGCGGCGTAAGTACCTACCCAATCAGCCTCATCTTCGTCTCACTAACGCACAAATAATGCAGTATGCGCCAAACTTTCTGGGGAGCCTTCGCTCTCGCGAGTCGAACTGTTCACACAAAACGCATATTTCGCCTTCCAACTCATCCAGGTTTTCCTAGTTTCAACATTAGCTTCCGCTGCCGCCGCAACAATTGTAAAGATCATTGATAACCCCGCAATTGTCACATCCCTGCTATCAGAAAACCTCCCCAAGGCGTCGAACTTATTTATCCCTTACTTCCTTGTCCAGGGCCTTACGATAGCTTCTGGCGTCATATCGCAGGTCGTCGGGTTCGCCTTGTTCACTCTGCTGTACAAGTTCCTGAGTGGCACTCCTCGCGCTATGTACACGAAGTGGGCGAATCTCAGTGCAATCTCATGGGGCAGTGTGCTACCTGTCTACACCAATATCGCCGTCATCAGTACGTATCCCACTGAAGTCAAAATTTGGAATTGCTTGCTGACAACAACAACAAAGGTCTCTGCTACGCAGCAATTGCTCCTCTTGTGATGGGATTTGCTTTCCTTGGATTGGGCTTGTTCTACCTGGCGTGGCGGTACAACATCCTTTTCGTAACCGACACCAAGATTGATACCAGAGGTCTCATCTACCCCCGAGCCCTGAAGCAACTCATGCTCGGAGTTTATATCGCCGAACTCTGTATGATTGGTATTTTTGCCGCTTCAGTGGCTGTTGGGCCGCTTATACTTATGATTGTCTTCCTGATCTTCACGGCCCTTTTCAATATTACCATGAACAGTGCGCTCGACCCGCTCCTATACCACCTACCCCGGTCGCTGCAAACGGAAGAGGAAACCCTGAGACTCGAATCGTCTTTCTCGTCTGGTGCGAATAATGAGCACAAGAATGGCGCCAACGAGACCAAGGAACGTGTGCCCCTTGACGCGCCCGCTTCGGGCAAGAAAGCCGGATTCGTTTCCAAGTTTTTGAAGCCGTGGGTGCATTGCGACTACGCCTCTCTGCGCAAGATGGTTCCCACCGACGGCATCGATGTTCATAATTTATATTCGGCCGAGACCGAACGAGATGCCTACTTTCCTCCTTCTGTCACCAGCCCTACGCCACTTCTCTGGATCCCCACTGATATCGCAGGCGTATCGAAGCAAGAAGTAAGAGACAGTGGCAAGATTATCCCTATCACTGACGAAGGCTGTACATTGAACGAGAAGAACAAACTGGAATGGGATACAGAGACAGTACGTCCGCCGATCTGGGAGGAAAAGGTGTACTACTAAGAGGTGTCATAACACGTTGACTATAACACCATGGTGTTTGTGAGGCCACGATCCAGGCGTTACCGGTATAGAGAGAATAATTGTGGAGGAACGAGTTGAATTGCAGCTTGATTGATCCTCGTCTCGACCGAAATGATTTTGGGTTTTTTCCAATAAATCAATCCGTGCAGATAACTTTATTTATACTTGTTTAATTTTGCGTGTTTCCCCAGTGCAACGAAGATGGAGGGTTCGCAACGTGATTTGTAGTATCAATTTTTCTCTCTATCGAATCTGAGCGGTATTTCCTGCTAGGTTCTGATACTCGGATCAAGTTACCATTTACATTCTGCTGGCAAAGCCCCTTTGGTAACCACGTTATGGGCTGTGGCCAATCACAGGGTAAGATTCATGCCGACCCGTTCTCCCATTGCTAGATGGAAGTACAGGCGTTATGAATAATCAACGTAACCTTTCAATTGTTAATAGCGTAACTCAAAATTCGTCAAGTCATCTCATTGTATACGGTTATGATGGTACGAGGCTTAGCCCTGTGCCTTTTGTGGCTGATTGCAGATACCAGCTTGCTTGGGTGATAACGTTGGTTTCCTATTTGGTGTGTTGTTGAGTGCGATTATTAATGTGACTGACTACCGTGGGGTAAAGTATTGCGTGCCGCGATCGATAAGAATGTATTAATATTGTGTCAATCAGGAGCTGCCAGTCGTGGGTTGATAGTTACCACCACAACACAACGAAGAGGACTGGGCGAGAACACGTGCTCAGGCCATAGCCGAATCCAGAGCTAGTTAGTTACTCCGTACGGAGCACTCGACGCTTGGATCAGGATCCCATGACGCAGCGAGGCATGGGTAACCCCCGTAACTACTCCGTATCCGTAACACACCCTATCTTGAGCTTGCGCCACCCCAACCACCAAACAAGCGGTCTTACAGTTAGTTCCACCTGCAGCTGCATCTGCAGTACCTGTACCCACGATTACTTCTCCTTGATATCTACAATACAATCGAGGGACCATCTCAACCACCTCTGTTCATCGCAACAAAGTCAAAGCCGCCCGTCATGAGATTCAACGTTGCTTGCGTGGCTGCGTTCGCCGCGGGCGCTTCGGCGCTTCCAGGCTGGTTGAACGAAAGCCCGCAGGACGTCATTGCCTTCGACGACGACCTCAAAGTGCCCGGCGATAACCCTTTGCAGTACTGCCAGGCAGATCACAAAAGCGACATTGTCATCATCGACAGCGTGGATCTATCTCCCAACCCTCCCAAGGCGTACGTGTTGCACTATTCATTTCCTCCCTAGCGCTACCCGTAGGTGGCGGCCGCGACCGCGTCCTGCGTGCAGATAATGGCCTGAATGATGGGTTGTTCCTGGCTGACTTGTTTGGTAATTTTTAGTGGCAACACGCTGCAGATCAAGGCTTCGGGAACCGTTCTCGAGCCCATCCTCGACGGTGCCTACATACGGCTCACGGTCAAGTACGGCCTCATCCGTCTGATCAACACCGAGGTCAACCTCTGCGAGCAAACCGAAAAGGCCGACCTTGATTGCCCTATTGATAAGGGTATCCTCTCCATCACCAAGGAAGTGGAGATCCCCAACGAGGTTCCTCCTGTACGTCGCCTCCTCGTGAAGCGTATATTTCGCCTTTGACTCGGCAGCTAACAACCCGCAGGGAAAGTACACCGTCCACGCTGACGTCTACAACGTTGATGATAAGCCCATCGCGTGTCTCGAGGCCAGTGTTTTGTTTAGCCGCAATAGCTTCTCGGAGCTGTAAACCGATTGCAGGAAGACGCAGGTTTGGGGCATCTGCCAATGTGCGAGACTCGGTACACGATTGGTATGGTGGAGATGGAACACGAATCCACGACGTTCGACGATCTTATCTTGAATTATAGCATGACACAAGCACTCTTTGCGCAAATAGTTTGGTTTTCCGCGTATTGCTATGCTGTTCTTATACCCCGCGGGAGTGGTGCATATCAACATTCTGGTTGCGTGGTCGCAGAAGCACGGCATGAGTGACGAGAGAATCGAGTACATCCGCAATGTGCCATGTGCACACAAAACAGTCCGCCTACGCACCCTACTTGAAGCAAGGAAGGCCTTGATTCTTTTAACTTTGCACCGGAAGCGATATCAAACCCGGTGCTGATCTGAAAGCACCCAGTTGGATGGTCTTCTGGGACAATCTTCTGTATTGTTCCGCGGCGACGGTCACACGTCCCTTAAGGATACATCAAGAGTCTCGGTAACCATGACTACTCTCCAAACAGTCTCCTCACACGTCGTAGCACACTATCCTTCTCGGGATCATAGGGGTGATCTTTGCTGGGTATTTCGAGCACAGTAGGAAAGGCGGCTGTGTAGGTGTCGATGCGATGTCTGATCTTGTCGGCGATCTGCAGATTGCTGCAGTCAGTAATTCATCAATTCATCACCGGAAAGATCTCGGAGGCCGAAACTGACATGCTGGTTGATCAGAATGATGCCAATATCTTTGCGTTGCTGGGTGAAGGAGTTGAAGGCCTCTTCGATGGCCGAGGTCTCGGTCTTGCTGTCGACGACGAGGAAGTTCTTCTGCGAGTCGGGTGGGTTCGTCACATGCTGTATGGGAAGTCTGGTATCAGTCCTGGGCGCTGTGGCCTTCTGCGAGGGACAAGCTTACGCCAATGCCTGCCAGCAACAAGCCCGTGACTGAGTCCTGTTGTGCGTATTAGTTAGTCCCTCTGTGGTTTGAGGCCAGGAGCGGGCGCACGACGTCTGTCGTCGTTGGGGAGCCTATACCTCATCGCCGATGACGGCAAGGAACTGCCTGTCCTTGTAGTCCTGTTGCGACATGTTGTTGTGCTTGGTGTGAGTCGGACCGCGATCTAATCGGCAGCCTCGTCTCGCGAATGATGTAGTAGTTGGCTCTGAGGTACAAGAACCAAGGCGTTGCGGATGATTAGGTGATGATGTGGGCCTCGCGGCAAGCAGACAATGCCGGGCGCTGGAAGCTCCGAGCAGACTGAGCTTTGCCCACTGTAACAGGTGCCTCTGAGCGCCTAGGCAACCAAGCACCGCACTAACTTGGCCATGTCCTCTGGTATGTGTGCCAGTGTCTCATTGGTCAGCAGCAATTCCCCAGTTCTAAAAAGAGCTCCCCTGTCATTGCTGTCAATGAACATTCTTTTGAAGGTCATGCACGCCTGACGTAAACAAACCTCCTACTAATTACTTTCTCTTCCCGTGACCGTAACCAATAACACCAGCCACCAGCCACCAGCAACCAGCAACCAGCAGCCAGCCATCAGCCTGTCGATATCGGACGACGGCAGCAAGCCTCCCGCGGTTCGGATGGATTAAAACGGCCCAAACCACGAGCACAGAAGGAAGGCTACCTCGATTTTCATCCACGCGGGAAAGAGTCGCTTCGCCGGCTGATGCGAGCTGGACGAACGCTTTGCAAGACTTCTTCTACGAACGGCCGAAACGGCATCATCCACATACAACAAGATGCCTCCCAAACGAATGGTGCGCCGCAAGCCTCTGGTTGAGCGTGTCAAGGCCATGCTCGATCCCATGGACTTCCTGCTGTGGCTGTCCGAGGAGATCGAGACGCGCGACTGGAACTCCAAGGTTGTCGGCACTCAGTTGGGCCTGGTCATGAACTTTGCCTTCCTCGTCGCCAGGGCGAACTCGGGGAGAAAGAGCAACGTTGACGATGTCTTTGGCGACGGGGGCGGCTCCGGCTGGCTCACCTTCTTCGTATGTGACTAACATGCGATGTCACGACGCCGACGAACGCATTGCGAGACTAACACTGGCATAGGTTGGCATACTCGTTTGGTTCCTCGTTGGATTTGCGACTCTAAACTCGTTTTACACCATGAATCGAACCCGAAAGTACCGACTATTCGAGGCAGATGTCGAAAAGGAGCAAGACACACCCTCTGCTCATCGGGTACGCGTACAGTCGTCTCCAGTCTCGTCATCGCCGCTGCGTTTATTTGCCCATATGATGAGCCCAGAGAGCGCAGAGTCACGAGCGCACCCTGATCGAACTCGCGACGTCTGGGAGATTGCAGTCTGGGACCCTTTGCCCATCTGCCTGCGCATCTTCTGCCTTTTCAGCCCTGGCCACGTTTTGGTCTACTGGCTTTTTCTCCCACTCGAGGCCCTGGACCGGAGACCCAGTGTCACTGTGGTCAAGTGTCTCTTCTTGCAAATCATCCTTTCGGGTCAGATGTGGTTCCTACAGTCGAGGTTTTCTCAGCAGAACAAGGACACCTCCATTATACAGAAAGAGGTTATGCATGAGTATGATACCAAATTTGTCCACCCACGCCTATATCCTACGGTCAGAGATGCTTCGACTCAACTCTCACAGGACGACTCGGGCCAAGACGAGGAACTCGTTCAGGTCGGAACACCCGCCACTGTCCTGCGCCGAGGTTTCCACCCAAATCCGAACCCCAACTACGTGAAGCATTTTGACCCGGATGGTAGCGCACCACTCCGCGCCAGTAGTGCCAGCATTCAGAATCCTGGCCTGTTCACACCACCGGTTAACAGGAGATCTGACGCACTCGCATCCAACCTCAGCACGCGCCCATCTTCCATGAGGCGGAGTGTTGTTGGTTTTCCCACACCAATGAACCCCATAACTTCTCAGGCAGTCTCGACTTCCACCGGCGGTACTCAGACTCGAAACAACAGTGGCTATCTAGGAATTCATAACCATCCTAGCTCGCCCCTGAAGAAGGCCCCGAGTCTGGGCGACCTACAGTTTAGATCACCGCGCAATGGTGGTGAAATGGCAAAGCTCGAGCAGTACCAGGCCTATAAAGCACGCGAGTCGAGGGACAGAAGCGTCAGCCCCATGAAAGGTACACGGAATAGCACAGGCAATGCGTCGTCGTTGAATCAGCATTCACAACCAAACCCGTGGGCCAGGCCGAAGCACACTGGTGGCGAGAGGTATCCGTCTATGTGGCAGTAATGTACATCAGCTGTTTGGTCGCGGGTTAACGGTGCATACAACGGGGGGGTTCACTTGTATTTATGGTGTTTTATGGTTGCATTTGGTATACATAGTGAGTGAGAACATCACTTTAGACTGCTCTCAGCGGCATGTGACTCGTCAAGTTCAATCTCATGGCCGTCCCATTTGACATGTTCTATTGATACGGCAGCGACGAGCTCAAGACGTACCTTGCTAACCTCGATACCTGCCCTGCCGTGCCCTGCGTACCAGGAGCGAGCTTGTGCCTTCCCATGAACAAAGGACTGAAACAGCCGGTGCTTGCAAACGTCAGCGTTCTGCATTCGGCAATGTTCTGCATTTGGCTTTGTTCTGCGGACGGCTTCAGCTTCACCTCCTCGATCGAACGTGGTCCCGAGGTTTGCCGCGTGTGCACGCATTCCTGATCATTGGCTGAACGCAGCGATGGCAACATATCATCACGCCGCTCACAGCAAGTCAAGCAAACCTGTCAAGCACAACGACTGTGGTGAGAAAAGAATGGTTGGACGGCGGAACTCTGACTCTCTTCCTTCACGGAAGCGAGCCACTTCACTCGCTGGCTTATTCGGGAAGATTCTGCCCAATAAACGCCCCGAGCAAGGAGGTGCCTTTCGCTATGACAGCGGAGAGACTGCATACCGCGACTTGGGCATCGACCCCGAAGAACTAACCGAGTGGAACATTGCTCAGGACCTACCAGCCGATCGCCGTTTACAGCTTGAAGCAGAGGAAGAGAAGCATCGCAGCCACCGTCGCGCCGCTAGCCTGAGCCCTCGCAAATTTGTGGCAAGGGACGGCTGCCATCAGTTACTGGCTGAGCGTGAGGGAAACTCGAAAACCAAGCAGCTCCCCCCTTCCTCAACGCGCGCAGTCGCTATCAACTGCTGCCACTCGTGCCCTGTTGAGGTCCAAAGAGAAAGTCCGTCAAGAACGTCGCGTGCTCAAGGCCAGTGGTGACTGGCTTGGTGTCACCGGAGCCGATCCCTGGACAGGGGATTACAGCGTCCTAACCCCAACCGATAGCCTCAGCTCCGACGCAACATCCCCTTCCATCAAGATCAACATGGCCAAACTCACAAAGACGGTTCAGGGGGCGAAAGCGAACTACGACCATTTCAAGCGACTCGAGGAGCTGGAGAGGGAGAAACTCAAGGCAGAGAAGGCCCAGGCCAAGCTAGACAAGATCGAAAAGGCAAAACTGAACCTCAGGCACAAGCATCCAACGTCAAAATGGAGTCAGCACAAGCGGCAGTGGTCATCTGCTGCCGAGCCACAGCTGAGTCCCATCGCTCAGTCCATGACAAGCGTTGAGCCGCAAGAAGGTGTGTGCCGCCTTCCTATGTCAGGATGCCCGAAAACCTGCCAGAAAGAGCTAATCGTATCAAGAGCCTGCTGCACTTCATGTTGATTCGCAAGCAACATCGCCATCAAATCTTGCGCGCGACAGCCAGACGCGAGTGTTTCCTCTGCTGGGCCCACCCGCCAACGAGACCAGCAAATTGCTTAAACGCCAGCATCGTACGAACCACTCAACGGACACTATCGTCCATACCCCAGGCCAGCATGCTGCCGGTACAGGAAACACTCGTGTAGCCTATGTCGGCCCAAACTCTGAGTCCATGGGCGAGAATACAGAGACCCATCCAACGCATGGCTTAAACGAAAGTGCTTTTTTATGGGGGGCGCCGCCGAAGGCTGACAGATCCAGGCGGACCGGTCATCGGCCAAAACATAGCGACCTCATCGTCCATGATAGAGTCAAACGAGACCACGATGACCCGGAACTCCTGCGCCAAATCCGGAATACCCAAGTCGGATCATTTCAGTGGTCTGGTAATTCCAGACTACCACCTTGGCTTCACCACTCAGGCCAAGGACAGAGAGGCGACTCTGAAACCCCTGACCAACAAACCCAACCAGGAAGTAGCTCCAAACCCAAACATCGTCGAAGCTATAGCGACCTCATCCCCGTCGAGGTTGAGAGAGTTCACGAGGCGTCCCTCCGACCCCGACCACCCAAGACTGGCCCCAAGCCCATCGACTATAAGCACAGCCAACAAGGACGAGAACTCCGCCCAAGTGCGACCACACGACGTCCCCTGTCGCCAGAACGAAGTCCAAAGCAAGCTGGACCACGAATTTCCACATCGTCAGCATGGAATCCAAGGCAGATTGGACCACGAGGATCCGCTACGCCAAAACAAATTCCAGGGCAAACTGACCTTCGACGCTCCACATCGCCACAACGGGCGACGAGACAAACCGAAGCACACCGAGTCCCAGGCCCAGGCTCAGGGCAAGCCGGACCACGAAGGCTATGCTTACATACCCATCACCACCACTACTGGCTGCGATCACAGTCTGTCGAACCAATCCCAGGCAATCTCGGGACAAACCGACGGACCCGTGATAGACTCGGACATCGGTCAAGCGACTCCGAGCTTATCCAACGTCCAAGGCCTACTGAGTATAATGTCAAATCCCCTGTCAAAGGAGACAAAAGAGGATACGATGAGTTTCCAGCCCACAATACCGCAGAACGCCTTGCCGAATCGCGTGCACGGTCGTTTAACTCAAAGTCTCGGTACAGCATCAACCAGCGCTGCGACGTCACGCTGGGAAGACCGTCCGCTGGCTCACGGAACCATGAAAAAAGGGGGCGCAAACATGTCACCGGTATCTATACGGATGACCAAGACCACGACATCGACAACGAAGCTGGCCTTGTCAACATCAAAACAGCCGCCATCTCCTCCGTCGGTACCATCGGACTTATGCCACCGCGAGGCGATGATCAAAGATGGAGCGCGCACAGCGGTACTGCGATCCCGGACAAGGGCAGACGAGATCCCATCGACAATCCAAGGCAGAAGCAAAGTTCTTGCTCAAGGCGGGAAGAAGACGGTCAGCTGGGAGGTCGATCAACGGAAGGAAGATCATCAAGACGGCGCAGGCACCGTCGTTCTTTTGCGACGCCAGGAGGTGTGTAAGAAAAGCGATGCTATGAACACGCTATACTGGCTTTTTCTTGTCACAAGCAAAGGGACGTTGGCCATTGGCCAGACGTGGTGGTTAACCGTTAGGCCCGTGTTTGACTGCAAGAGCGCGCTTCGGAAAAGACGGTTGTCGGAGGAGAGCACGTGGGTGGACGTCGCTGTATTTGGTTTTGCCGGTTTGTCATGCGCCATTGGATTTTTTATTGGGCTTCAGGCGCTCAGGGTCGTCGCGTGGTTGCTATTCTGATGGACTGGGCCGTGGGGATGGCGAGGCAGTGGTGAAGAAGGGCCGTCCAGCGCCAGTCATGGAGTGTAGTGAAACCTAAGTACCTAACTTACTTTACTTGTCCCTTGACGCATTTGTAGCTGTAGCGATCAGTAGAGATTATACAAGATCCTGTGTGGACTGAAGCGATGGCCGAACGAATATCTCGAGTATGCCATAGTCTGCGGTATAAGAGAGCCATGCCAATGCTCGAGTTGCTGTTGGACAAAATTTGGCATCGACCACCTCGGGAGGCGGGAGGCGGGAGGGACTCGGGAGGCTTCAGGTGGCCAGGAAAGGGGAATGAGGAAAAGTGGAGATGGGATACGGCGATTGCGGAGTGAGAGGGTGGAAACTAACGACTTTGAACCCAACTCGGACACAGGGGTGGCCCGGGTGGGGGTTCTTTCTTCTGACTACTTATCCGTAGGTACGGAGTACGGGCGGCAACGCAAGGTAGTGATGGCATGAAGTCAGTAGGTCTGCGAGATGAAACGATCATCACACTGCCAGCAACTATGCATATACTATGTTGGAATAGCGGTCGTTGACTTACACAGTAGCTTGGTGGTTACACACAAGCTGTAGGGTGGGTGTATACGGGATGCTACTTGGTAACTAGTTAGTAACCTCTTTGGGAGACCTGCAGATGCCCAGAGCTAGAGCCTTCCGATTTCTCGGACCCGTCTTCTCGATAGGGGGAGGCAACCTGGCTTCATACGGAAGCTCTGGGCGCTACGGAAAGCTTTTGCGCGTGATGAAAGTCTAGCGGGGAGAAAGGAGCATCTGGACTCGGGAGAGAAATACTGCTAGTATTCTTCGGTAATTGGTGTCTGAAAGGTAGGTATCCGTACGGAGTAGATAGCAAGTACTGTGTAGTTGACTGCTTCGTACCCAGGTATCCGCAGCGTATCCGTAGGCGAGAGAAAGAGAGTGTGCAGGTGTGGATCCTTCTCGCTGCATGAAAGCTGTGGTAGGGAAGGGACGACAATCCCTGCAAAGCCCTGAATCGGCCAATGAGAAGCATCATAATTACCTGCGATGACGGAGGGGTCGCAGTGCCGTCGAGAGCGTACCGATCTCGGCTCCTACTTTTGTCTCTCTCCCCATCGTCCCGAGCAAAGTATTTCAGACACCTATCCCCCCACCCATAATCCTCAGTTTGGTTCTCTGGAAATAGAGACAATTGGGTTGGTCGAATAGCACACTGTGAACTCTAGGAGCACTTCACCGTTCCCTTGCACCATTCTGTCCTGCCACCGGTAACAACAACAGCCACACCAACCCGCGATAAGCCGGTCCGATCCAATCCATTTCCTCACTGTCCCTTTTGTCACGATGCCGGCTATAGACAACGCGCCGTCGACGCTCTATGATGTAAGCTGAACGGGCTGATCGGGTTCAGGGGCCATCCACTAACCGTCTCCCAGAAAGTGCTCACGAGCCATATCGTCGATGAGAAGCCTGATGGTACAACCCTCTTGTATATCGGTAGGCAGCCCAGCAGCGCTTTTCTATTCATGGTAACTAAAGAAACAAACAGACCGCCACCTCGTCCATGAGGTCACATCCCCCCAGGCCTTCGAGGGCCTGAAGAATGCCGGCCGAAAGGTCCGGAGACCCGACTGCACGCTCGCCACGACGGACCACAATGTCCCAACAAAGTCCCGGAAGGGCATCAAGGACATTGCTACCTTCATCGAGGAGGAGGACTCCCGCCTGCAATGTGTGACGCTCGAAGAGAACGTAAAAGACTTTGGCCTGACCTATTTCGGGCTCGGCGACAAGCGACAGGGTATCGTCCACGTTATTGGACCCGAGCAGGGCTTCACACTGCCCGGCACCACCCTTGTCTGCGGTGACAGTCACACCTCGACACACGGTGCCTTTGGCGCCTTTGCCACGGGCATCGGTACTTCCGAGGTTGAGCACGTCCTGGCCACCCAGTGCCTCATTACGAAGAGGAACAAGAACATGAGGATACAAGTAAACGGCGAGCTTGCGCCGGGCGTAAGCTCCAAAGATGTTATCCTCCATGCCATTGGCAAGATCGGTACTGCTGGTGGTACTGGCTGCGTCATCGAGTTTTGTGGCTCTGTTATCCGGAGCCTGAGTATGGAGGCTCGCATGTCCATCTGCAACATGGCCATCGAGGGTGGTGCCAGAGCCGGCATGGTTGCCCCTGACGACATCACCTTCGACTACCTGAAGGGCAAGCCTCTGGCACCTCGCTTCCCCTCGCCCGAGTGGGATCGTGCCGTACGCTACTGGAAGACGCTCCAGTCGGATCCCGGTGCCAAGTTCGACATTGATGTGCAAATCGACGGCAGCGAAATCATCCCGACCGTGACGTGGGGAACCAGCCCCGAGGATGTTATCCCCATCACCGGTGTGGTACCCGATCCCGAGACATTCAGCAGCGATGCCAAGAAGGAGGCTGGCCGGCGCATGTTGGAGTACATGGGCCTCACTGCCGGCACCCCTATGCAGGACATTCCCATTGACAAGGTCTTTATTGGTTCTTGCACGAATTCCAGAATCGAAGATTTACGGGCAGCCGCCCAGGTTGTCAAGGGCAAAAGAAAGGCCGACAACGTCCTACGTGCCATGGTTGTCCCCGGATCCGGTATGGTGAAGGAGGAGGCCGAGGCCGAGGGCCTGGACAAAATTTTCATCGATGCGGGTTTCGAATGGAGGGAGGCTGGTTGCAGCATGTGCCTCGGCATGAACCCGGATATCCTGGCGCCCAGAGAGCGATGTGCGAGCACCAGTAACCGCAACTTCGAAGGCCGTCAAGGCGCTCTCGGTAGAACTCACCTCATGTCGCCTGTCATGGCAGCCGCCGCCGGTATCGTGGGAAAGCTGACCGATGTCCGGAATCTGACCGAGTACAAGGCCAGTCCTCATATCGATGCTTTCAGGGCCAACACCACAACAGAAACGGCTCACACCGACGAGCGAGTCTGGACAGACGCCGGCGCCAAGGATGAGCTTGCGGATCAGCCGGAGGACAGCCTCACAGGTCACGTAGTCACCGAAGCAAAAGGATCTCCAGGTCTCCCCAAGTTCCTGGTGCATCGGGGAATCGCTGCCCCCATGGAACGCAACAATATCGACACGGACGCCATCATCCCCAAGCAGTTCCTCAAGACGATTAAGCGAACGGGTCTAGGCTCTGCTCTTTTCCACGCTTGGAGATACAATGAAGACGGCTCACCCAATCCCGACTTCATCCTCAACCAGGAGCCCTATACAGGTGCCAAGATCCTTGTCAGTTCAGGTGTCAACTTCGGCTGCGGTAGCTCGCGAGAACACGCGCCCTGGGCCCTTCTCGACTTTGGCATCAAGTGTATCATCGCACCCTCGTTTGCCGACATCTTCTTCAACAACACCTTCAAGAATGGCATGTTGCCCATTGAAATCTCGGACCAGTCAGACCTGGACAAAGTGGTGGCTGAAGCTCGTGCTGGAAGGGAGATCGAGGTCGACCTGCCAAACCAGGTCATCCGTGATGAGAAGGGTGGTGAGCTTTGCAAGTTTAAAGTGGAGGTGTTTCGGAAACACTGTCTCATCAATGGTCTTGACGACATCGGTTTGACGATGCAGCTTGAGGACAAGATTGTCGAGCACGAGAAGAGGATTGTCGAGCAGACTCCTTGGATCGATGGCTCGTCATACCTTAGGAGACGAGGCCAAGGTGGCAAGCTGGCGGCGAAGGCGGCTCCCGTACCTTCTACGAATCGCGGCGAGGAGATTAAGAACCCCATTGATTGGTGATGTACTGTAGCCGACGGTTACAGTACTGCTGCGTTTGAGGCCCGGGTGTTGCAATGCACATTGTACAAAAACAGGGCCATGCGATGGATGATATCACGAAGTTTTGGTAGGCCACTGAGTGACTGAGCTTTTTGCTGTCAACAAACCAGTAATCACGATCGGTTGTAGAACCTGATCCCCAAATAATACAAACATGTTAAATCACACAAGAACGTCGAGTCTTGTCAGTCGCATGCCACTTGGAAGCAAATACAGTTGTGCATACGGGATGGATGTATTTACAGTCTCTCCCAAGTACAAGTGTATGTATGATGAGACGACCTAGTTAATGGGTGGTTACTTGGATAGTTATTAACTATGATGTGGTTATATATAGATTGATTCGATTGTTCCACTCTAATACACACGCGCAGACACTGAATTAGTTTGGACCTTTTTGAGAAAAGAGCATCAAAAAGAGCAAATGCCAAAAATTGGAGAAGCGGCGAATCGAACGCCGGGCCTTGTCTAAGCTGGTTGATGCTAAAGACACGTTATACCACTAAACCACATCCCCGATGGCTGGTAAACAACTTTGCTGCTGTCCTGTGATGAGATAATTTTCCCGTATTCGAAACCCTGTACGTAAAGGTTTCTGGTTTGTGTAGAAGAAACGAACTGGGAGGAGTATTTTAGCTGGATAGTTGGGTGGGGGGCGAAACCCGAAACCGGTACGAGTAGTAGAAAAACAGCTTTCTTGACTTGTTATTGCGTGCGCATCGACGTCGCCCACAGTCCAGGTGATAAGTCTCGATGACTTGGCGGCAATAAAAAATCAAACTCGTTGCGGAAACGAGACATGCCGAAGAGGAGGACGAGTTGTGGGCGGTGATTGTGTGAAAAAGAAAAGAAAAAAAAGCATCAACAACATCTTGATGGAGAAAAATGGCGTACTCGGTTCAGATGCGATCTGCTTCTGTGAGAAGGGTTACCAGACCCGAGTTCGCTGTTCACAAGAACGTGGAGTTGGGCGGGAAACGCCCAGTCTGAGTACACCATCAGACCTAATTTCGACCCTGGCTTCCTGTATCTGCGTGCCCAGCCGAGCCGATGCCGGTTGCTCGTCGAGGCTGAACAGCTCATCAAACATGAGAATCGATGAAAGCCCTCTCCGGAAGAGGTCGTTGATCCACCAGAGGAAGCTGCGGTTGATGATACCACTGGTAGATTCGGGTGGGAGGTCAGTGTATGCCGAACCGAGATGCTGTCTTGTCACATAACAGGGTGAAGTCGAAGCCACCTCTACATCGGCTCCCCACGACTGGACCAAATGCATCGTCGGCCATGGGGGGGACATTGCGTAGCCATTCTACACACTCGTTCGCACGCTCCAGCCTCCAGGATCCAGGCAGAAAACAGGCAGAAAACAGGCAAGATCCAGGCGAGAAACAGACGTGTGTATCTGTCGACTTTGGGCCCTTGCGGTTTCGTTGCCATCCAGAGGCGATGTTTTTGATGTGTTCCGGGCTGGAAACACTCGACTTACTGTGTAAGTGGCCAAGTAGGGTGGCCTGGGTGGGTACGTAGTACTTAAGATGACGGACGGGGCGGCCTGCGCTCAACTAATCGTAAGTGGAAGAAGTATCCGTAATAACTCACGAGTAGTTAGCAAGGTATAATATCGGCGAGCCCAGAAAGGCAACTCAAGCGAGTAACAGTTTAATACTTAGTACACTCACTCCTGTTTACTTTGTGCACCAAGTAGGTCAGCTAAAACACAGTTGAAAAATCCAAGTATAGCCCAGTCGATCGATGGTGATAGACTATAGCACTACTCTGGTGGGCCTTATTCAAGGTTGAAGCATCATCACCGACCCGTCTCCAACCAAAACATCCGCGACTCCTCCGTCAACAACTCGTCTTCTCGAATCGCCCGGACCTTGTCGAGGACTTCAGCCTTGTCCCACTCCCTCGTCGCAATCTTCCAACTGACGCCCGCCTCGCGCGCGAGCAGATGCTCAGCCACGGCGCGGTCGATCTCGCGGTCCCACGGGCCGCTCTCCGCCTCCCAGTCCGGGTAGTCCTGCTCGAGAAACTGCGGGATCTTGCCCATGTACAGCAGCCGCGGGAACAAGCTCGACACCACCGCCCTGCCGCCCGGGAAAGCCCGTTCGCCAAAGACCTCGGCCGCCGTCTGCCTGCCCAGGCGGATGAGCTGCAGGTCGCGCTCGTACAGCTCGTAGTAATGCTTCGACGTGCCATCGGCCGTGCTCCAAGGTGTAAACGGCACGTTGGTCGGGCCGCTGGCGAGAATGTCGAGCAAGAGCTTCATGTTGGCCGCCCTCTCACCGACGACGACGTCTTGCGGACGTCGTCTGAAGCACTCTACCTTGTCCGCGAGGTGTTGGAGAACGAGCTCCTTGTCGGTCATTCCTCCTCCGCATTCTTCTCCGGCCGGGCTCTCACTCGTAAATTCCAGCTCCGAGTCCGTCTCGGAGCTGGTATCGTTGTCGTCCATGTACGTTTCCCCGCCGCTGTCTGTAACTTGGACCCATTCTTCAGGGTCGATCTGAACCTCGATCGGCGGCTTGCTTTGGTATTGGCCCATCTTTGCCGGCTGTTTGGTAGCGTGTAACCGAGAAGGGAACGAGAAGAGGGTTGGTAGAGAGTGAGCTATGCGGCTGGAAACACGGGCAAGTGGCTCGGAGCTGATGCTCATCATATACGCATAGTCGTGGTCAGTTTTCGGAGATACTTACTGGTCTATAATCACTGAGTGATTATATAAAGTTTTGATGTCCCGAATAGGCCTGAAACCCATTGTCCAGCTTCTCCCACGACCAAAACAATTCATCCCAGCAACAAAGACACTGAGTGGGTCACTGAAAGATCGAGAATCGACAGCAATACCACTTAGAAAATGTCTCGCCAAGTGCTTCTTGCAAGTTCGAATCGAAACGGACCATGGGTCACAATAAGTCTCGTCACTCCCTACATTCACGCTGGTAGTGCAAGATGCCCCAAGGACTAAAAACTTGAAGACGTCTCGTTTCAGCGCTGCACCCCAATAGGTATGTTTATAGCCTGTGGTGCTGTCCAGGATGCCCAGGATGCCCAGTGAATATTCCATCTCTCAAAGTTGATACATACCATCGAGCGTTGGTTGCCCAAGTCGCGAGTCACTGCCAACATCACGGCACCGACTCGTGGGCAGGACGTATCTTTTGTGTATTCATCGACCAAGATACACCCGTCTTGTCCTTGGCCGCTGCGCTAAGCAAACCTCAAGATAGTCAGACCAAAATCCCTGCGTTCCGTTCCGTTGCGTTGCGTTGCGTTGCGTTGCGTTGCGTTGCGTTGCGTCAGGTCGTACCACCGAGCCGAACAAAAGCTATAAGCGCATGAGCCCCCAAAGTATCCGATACTCTTCCACGCACGCAAGATAGCTAGCTTGCGGCCTTCGTTGACCAGAAAGCCAGACATGCCACCCCCGAAGCAGTGACCGTGGATCCCGCTGTCTGATGAGCATTTCATCGCTACGAGAGCAACACTGTTGACAGCATCGATGTCCTGCATCTTCCCGGTCCGTTGGCTCTACCCATGGCCAAATTGTACCATACAAAAGATCCCACAAATCTTTGCGCTCCTGCTCCCATGCATCAATTCGTTTAGTCTTGGTATATCAAACCGCTGCGTAAGCGTAAAGGAAGCGCTGTTTTCATCATCGTCTGGACCCATCGCTGTTCCTTGGGTATATTCCGTAATCGTCGTGGCACATCGCAAAGCTTCAGCTGCCCTGACTCCTGCGCATACAGGAAACGCGGATCTGTCGTCCAACCAGCGAGCGACTGGATCTCCAAATGTACCGCGCCATCAACGCCTGATATGCGCCTTGGGCGTGCCGTGATAACAGCCGACGAGTCCCTGTCCGCCAACCTTCATTGACCATGGGTGATAATCCTACTTGACCCGATCTCTGAATAGGGTGAACTCGCGGACACGCTGCTGATGATCTTCGCATGCTTTGTTCCACTGCTTGCGAACGCCATGGTCTTGGTCGATCTCCGACTGATACATGCGCGCCATATCTCCACCTTGTGAAGAGTCGAGCCAGGACATGCCGAGCTGCTGGCGGCGTAACTTGTATTCGGCCTGACGAGCAACAAAGTGATCCAGCACCTTCTGATTGAATATCTCCCACTTGTCCAGGTAGTTACCAAAGTCTTGAGCGTACTTCCTAAACTGAGAGTGACTAGGCCGGATCGCCGCCACCGCCATGGTAGGGGGCAGACGGGGTGCCACTGGCGCTGTGGGGAAGTTGAGCGGTCCGGATGGCTGTTGCTCCTTCTCCAGCGTGATGGGCTCGGACGGTTTGCTCTCAAAGGGCAATGTAGACTTGAGATCGGCAAACGACTTGAGGCCCGTAGGGGTTGGATCCGCAAAGGGCTCCACCTTCTTGAAGTCGGCGAAGCTGGCTCTAAACTCCTCTGAATCTTCGGATCCGCCAGCAGCTGCAGCGAAAGGATTAGCAGATGCCGGGGCCGAGATCGATTGAGCCTCGGGCTTGCCATCCGTCGGCGGGTTCAACGTTGGGCGCGGTGGGACGGGCGGGGGTGTTTGCCCTTCGACGTGTCCTGCGCGCCACTCGGGTCTGGAAGGCTCGACGTGGATGTTGCGAACTCCGTTGGCCTGCGAGGCCTTGGGTGTAACGTCCAATTTCTCTGGCGGGTCAATGTCCATCGCATTAGGACTGTCGACACCTTCATACGCGCGTGGAACCTTGTCGAAACCTTCACCCGGGCTGCTCTCATCTTCGTCAACCAGACCAGCTGTACCAGCTGTCATCTTGACCGGCTTCGAGTTCTTTCTTGCCGAGCCTCTTCTAGTCGGCGACGTCGAGGTGCTTTTCGACGGCTGAGGCACGAAGTGATGAGGTCCTATCTTCTCACTCCATTCTCCGGCAGAAAAGCCCATCTTCACAGTATCCTCGGACCCTAGCGGCATCGAGGGCGTAGGACCGGGTTGGCGAGATCGAGCAAACGACCTGGTAGGCGACCTACGACCAAGACGAGCGCCAGACTGCGGCCGCATTGTAGAGGGGGCTGGCCATATCGTTAGTAGACGGTCCTCCGGCCTCAAATTTCCAGTCCTCCGTATCGTCGTCAACGAATCTCGTGTTGATATTTTCGGCACTGTCACTGGCGAACCCGTTCGGGATGGGGTTGCCCGCAGACGCGTTGAAACCAAAGCTAAAATAGTGAGCATCGTTAGCGCTACGCTCTGTAATCCTGTGAGACGTGTTACTTGAGAATGCAGTCCCGGTCGTGGGGCCGGTTTTGCGCCGTGAGGCCTTGAACTTCATCTCGGAAAGAAGCGAAACGTTGTATTTCAGGATATCTTCGATGACATGCAGAGAAGAATCTCGGCGTCTCACTGCTTCGCTTGAAGAGCTTGTGTACGTGTTGAACACCCATGGTGAAAATGAAAAGGACGAGGTAGATGGTGAAGCGTACACTGAAGGACCGGCGCCTGTCTGGCCCGCCGTACTGCTCGGTGTAGTAGCTATTGATCATGTCAGTCCGCACCCGGGAACGTTCCAAGATTGGGGAGACTCGGAAACTCACAAGCATCGTCGTTGTTTGAGGGAGTCTGATGTCCTGCTGAGCCAGGTTTCGGCTTGTAGCGCTCACTGATCCGCGACGACCGTCTGCTTCCAGGGTTGACACCGGGGTTGGCCTTGGTGGACTGGGCAGAGTCCTCAGAGCCACCGTCGTTGCTAGAGCTTCTGGGGGTACTTGAGCTTCTCGGCCTCTGGCGAGGGAACGGGAAGGTGTCGTTGCCTAATCCCTCAGCTGGGGCTTTTGATGACGATTCCCGAGTGCTCTTGGCACGACCCAGCCCGCCCTCCTCAAACAGGCTCGTTTTCTCGCCTCCTGGGGTGTGATAGGGCGTGCTTTGTCGGCCATCCATATAGTTCTCCCTGAACTGAGCCAAAGGATCTGGAGGCATGCCAGTAGGTGTGCGCGGAGGCTTGCGACCGGCGGCAGCAGCCGGCTCATTGAATGGGTTGGTATGCGTTCGGTCGGTCGCGTAGTTCTTGTTGCTCACGGGAGGGTCGTCTCCCAGGCCAGGCGAGCGTGGTGTATAGCCAGTTCGTCGAGCCGTGCTTCCAAAAGAAGCCTGTGCCTTTTGTTTCTGTGAGGCAGTTCTCGGGATACCTGCTTCCGAGTCGGATGTCCTTGTGTCTCTCGCCGCAGAGGTTGGAGCTCGACCCGGCGTGGAAGGAGGCGGCGGGTTGGCATTTCCTCGTGAGTGCGGGCGCATGCTCTCCCATGCGCGATAGTTGTTCCATTTGTTCTTGGCTTCGGCATTTTCCTTCTGTGGCATTGGCTTCCCGCCACGCGGAACTCCATCGGCAAAGGGTGCATAGCGATGCGCGCCGGAAGCCGGGCGACTCTGCGTGCCTGCCCCCGAAGCGGTGCTGGCACCTCCTGCCGCTCCGCCTCCTCTAGCAGAACCAGCAGCCGTCTGACCTGCGCGTCGCGGAGGCGGCGGGTAGTTGTTGGCTACATCAGCCCATGGGTTACCTCTCACGCCAGATGCGCCAGGGTATCTAGACTTGGACGTTCGGACCGAGTCGTCGTACTTTTTCCGTAGCGCATCGTCAGTCAAGACCTCGTGAGCCGACTGAATGGCTTGGAACTGCGAGTTGACTTCGGCTTCGCGACCGGGGTTTCTGTCGGGGTGGTATTTGAGGGCTGTACCAGGGTTAGCAAGGACAGCCATAGGGACTGGACTCTTCGTCAAGCGTAGGTAGCGTACCAAGTTTTCTGAATTGTCTCTTGATCTCATCAGCCGAGGCGCTCGGCGATATCTCTAGGTCCGCATAATAGTTGCGGGTGGCATCGACCTTGACCATGTTTGACCAACGTTCTCTATTTTGTACGGTGGTCTAAGGATGGAATCGAGGTGGGGGATGCTTGGCCGGACGGCGAACTGTCGTTCCAACATGCAGAATTGGCTGTTGGCAGCTGAGGTTACAGATGGCAAGGTCGCGCTGTCAAAATATCGCAGGCGCAAATATGCGTTGTTCGGAGACGAGAAGATTGTTGTAAGGTGTAACTTGCGCGTGAGAATTAACGTTAGGTAACTTCTACGGATACCTTGGCCTGCCGTTCGTTGCTAGGTAACTTGGTAACCTTGTTGGTGCTGTATCCGTAAGTTACGGCTATGAAGGTGGCGGGTGGGTGCGCGGGGTGGAGCCTGTGGATGGAATCAACACTGCTCCTGTGTACTCCGTAGTCGCGTGCGCAAGCGAGTAAGACGTACTAGAAACTGCTGCGCTTCTGCTGGAAATAAACCTTGCCAATGCCAGACCTGGAGAGAGCAGTCAGAAGACAGATAGGTACGGAGTAAATAAGTAGGTGGGATTTCTCCAGATCATGTGCCTGGCTCGTGATGTGGACATTGTTGTCTGCCCGTCCCTAACGACATCTAGGGGGTGGGGCAGGCGATGCAGGCGATGCAGGCGATGCAAAAGGTGGGGCCGTCTGAGGCCGGTAGCTACGGGTACGGAGTACACGAGGACGAAGTAGGCAGGCAACGTATCCTACTTTTTGTACGGCCCTACTTGTTGCCTTGGATCACTTGGTTAGTGAATATCGACTGGAATAAACGAGACGATCGGGTTATTTCTCTGGAGAAACGCTAGGACATATTATTATTCCACTCAACCACCGATTCCTGATTGGTTGCCCAGGGCAGTGGCTATGGGAACATGACGGTATCCCCGGCCACCAAGTCCCAGCGGCCGATGCACACGTGCAGACCGCCTCGAGATGAGGCGGCGGCTCGTTACAAGTAACTGCAGGCAGGTGACGATGACCTCGACACCACAACCTCAAGCAGGCAACACAGCTCTTTCCCAAAATATGTATCAGTTCTCCGTATATCCGCGCCAATAAATACATCAATTTTTGACATGCAAGTGACGACACGGCCGTTTCCGAGTCGTGCGATGAGTGGCATTCATCCCTGTCGTGACTTGCCCAATTCTACAAGGTACCACACAACAAACACACTTGGGGCCATGCGACTCGCAGACTCGGGTAACTACATTCCAGCGGGAAGCTGTGGTGGTGTCTCCGCGTCGCCCCAGATGCCTCTGTGCTGCTAGTGTCTGTACGGAGTAGTGCCGGCTGGCCGGGTATTATATGTAGCTCCGAACTTTGTGGTCATTTAACTCTACTCTGTACCTCGTAGTACACAGTAGGCTGCATCTCGGGCGCATCCGTTTACAGGTATGACGTCGAAGCTTGGTGGACATGGTATTCCGTAGACGCGGTCCAACTAGAAAGTGACACGGCAGATGGTCGAAAGAATGCTGCGAGACCATACGTGACTGTGACCATGGGTATCGACAGCTGCTGTTCAATCAAGACGAAAAACGGGTCGAAACTTCCCCAGTCTTGCCTTGTTGCGCCCATTCGATACGAAGCCTTGGTGGTCAAGCTCCAAATTGGACAATGTAATCCGCACAAAGGGATCCAACTCCACCCTACGGATACTAACTACGTACCTACATGAGCAGCCTCACGGATGCTACCACGTGCAGTAGTAGTATGTACGCGCACAACCTTCCACTGACCAATCACAAGCAACAAACATCATCCTCTCACATCGTCAAGCAAGATCATGGAATGCATGATACAGCCAGCCCCGGGGGGTTGCGAAGCGGCGTTGAAAGGCGTTCAAGGCCGAGAAGCCCGTAAACGTCAGAATTCAATCTACTCTGCCTGCCTGTCTCTCGAGTAAACGGTATACATCTTCCGAGGATCCATATCTGCCAGACCCTCCCTGCGAACGCCTGTCATGATTTTCTATTATAAACCTGACGAACCAAACTCCGCCTATAACCATGTCTCAAGTAACATGCATCAGTTTGCGGCCATCCTTACAACATCTCCTTGCTCATCTCATAGGTCCATGCGCCCTCGCGTCTCATCTTCTCTCTAGCCGCGAGATCCTTTCGGATATCGTCCTCAGTAAGTTTGTCAGCGCCGCTCCAGTTCGCACTCGACGTTCTGGCGCGGAACTTGTGCCATCGATCCTTGCTCTTGGCAAACACTTCCTCCATATTCAATGGTCCCGGAGCTCCAAAAACTGCCATTGGGTCCATGGTCTCCTGTTCTGCAAGAGCTCTGCGAAGCGCTGGAGAATCTGTCCAGGATGCAAACATGTCCTTTGCCTCTTCATCATCCTCATCGTCTTCGTCGTCCGTGTTGATTTCTGGCAGGTCAATAGTCTCGCCGTTCTGAAACCGCGGCGACGACCGCGTTGGTTGCTTGATGGTAGACTTGACACCCGCCGCGCCAATAGGGCGACCGGGTGTCTTGTGTGCCGGGCCGGCTGGATTTGGGTTGGGAGCAAATGGGATGGCCCCCTTGGAGACCTGAGCCATATCCAGAGGGTGAGCTGTCTTGCCGTGCGTGTGCTGGCTCGTGACCGTCGTCTTGAACAGATCCCGGTTTTGGGGGGCATTGGAGTATCCGGCAGGGAACATGGACTTGACTGATGCTTCCTGTGATTTCGAGAGCTTCTGGCTCTGCGGGAGCATGGAAACAGCAGGCACCTTCTTAAAGCCGCTCGACGGACGGACAGGCGCTCCCTTCAGGCTCGGCTGTGCCTCCACTTCCATGTCGTCGTCGAATTCGTCAGTCATGCGCATCCGCTTGGAGTCCTTGGGCTCCTGCTGCAGAGTCCGCTTCGCTACAATCTTGGTCCCCATAGCGTACATCGGGTTGCCTGGACGGCTCAGATCCTCTTGAGATCGTTGAGCAGTTGAATTCAATCGAGCTCGGTTAGCCTGCGACTCGTTCTGATGAGCCGACTTGTAGTCAGGTTGGCCATTGACCGACCGAGCTGCGGGAGGGGGCGCCCTCGTCTGCTTGGCCTTCTCAAGCATAGCTTGCCTCTGCGCGTTTTTCTTTGCCTCGGCCTGGGCAGCTGCGTGCTGCTTGCGCTCTTCCTCCTTTTGTCTCTCGGCGTCGAGTCTCCGCTGTTGTTCTTGACGCCTGTCCTCTTCCTGCATGGCTCTCTTTCGCTCGAGGTCAGCCTTCTTGCGCTGCGCTTTCTGTTCCTCCTGCTCTCTCTTTCGCGCGGCTACCTCCAGCGCCTTGAGAGGGCGTGGCTGAGACGTTTTCAGACTTTCGGCCGATGACTTGGGGTGCAAGGCCGGCTGACTGGACGTCAATTTCTTTGAAGGTTGAGAGCTCGGAGGGCCCTGCATTTCTGGCTGGCTAGAGGAAATGCCGCTACCGGGCACGGGATGGAATTGCGAGTGCTGAGAGCCCGTGTTGACCCGAATGACAGTTGGAGCTTGCTTGGCTTTGCCTGTCATGGTTGGCTTCATCGGCCGTTTGATTTCTCTAGGCTTGGTGGCAGAGGGAGGCGCAGTGTAGCGCGGCACAGACGGGGGAGGCATAGTCACCGCCAAATCAACCATGTTGATGTCATCATCGTCCTCGTCGGACTTGGCTTGATCAGCGGCGCGACTCTCGGCTTCGAGCTGTGCCTTTGTCTTACGCGGGCTTGTGCGTATCAGTTTCGATGGCTGGCCTGGAGTCGGTGCAGGCGCTGGGATCCTCTTCTCCTGCTCTTGCTGGGCGGCGAACTGCTTTTCTATAGCAGCCACCCTTTCTTGCTCTTGGCTGAACACATGGGCCTTCTCTCGCTCCTTTTCACGCTCCTTCTCAAGCTTGTGGTTTTGGTCGGCTATCCGGCGTGCCTCCTTTGCCTCCTTTTGCCTGCGTTTTTCCTCGGCCTTATCCCGCTCTGTCGAGGCTCTTGTTCTGCGACCTTCAGGGCGTGTGGGACTTGCCGGAGGGTTCCCGGAGGAGGGTGCGTTGAGAGCATGCTTGGAGAGATCAGGATACAGGGGCTGTGAGTCCTGGCTCCCGCGAGTCTCGAGAGACACGGTGGACGGCCCAGGGTGGAATCCCAGGCGTGTCATAGAAGGTGACATGAGTGACCTTTTACCCTCGGCGCTGATAGCAGCACTACTTGCCAGAAGGCCTTTGGAGCCTTTGAGGATTGATGACAACTTGTTCTTGACCTGTTTCAGAGGGCTTTCTCGG
Organism: Arthrinium puccinioides; assembly: GCA_022414665.1. NCBI lineage: Eukaryota > Fungi > Ascomycota > Sordariomycetes > Amphisphaeriales > Apiosporaceae > Arthrinium > Arthrinium puccinioides. The sequence continues at coordinate 1,989,390 of JAIUNF010000004.1, forward strand.
ACCGAACGAGTAGGAGACTTGAGCGAAGAGTCCGACGCGTCTAGCCCCGCCTCGGACACAACGGCGAGCACAGGGTTAGATACCGAGACAGTCTTCTTGGAGAAGTCAACCTCGTCTTCCAACTGCTCTAGTCGAGGCAGCATGGGGACGGAAATGGATTTGTGGTGGCCCAATTTGCCGGCTGTCCTGTCTGGGATGGGAGATAGTTCAGAAGACTTGGGCCGGGACTTGGGTAGCGCAAAGTCGGCACCGCTGACTGTGTCCATGGCCGATAAGCCTTCCATGACATCTGCCGTATGACTCTTCAGTATTCCGGGCCGTGGGCTGAACATGTTGGACGCATTATCAGGGGTACCGAGGGGTTGGATCCAGTCATCATCGTCATCTTGTGGGAAAGCACCGGGTGTCGCCTGTGTCATGGGGGACAGAACGGCAGGTGGTCGCATTGGTGTAGGCGGAATAAGCGCCGACTTGGCGGCAACAGGTGACGCCGACTGCGCAGAGGCAGGTGCTGGCATCGCGGTGAGATTTGGCTTCGGAGGCGCCGACGCGTGCTGGGGCTGGCCAAGTTTGCTGATCTGGTCCTGCAAGCGCTGCGTGTATGTCTTGTTGTGGGTAACAGCAGTAGCCTCCTCGGTGGGCTCAGCTGCCTTGGGCGGAGCAACGGTTTCGTCGGCATCGTCGTCCTCTTCCTCTTCGCCGTCCTCTTCGTCATCCATGTCCATAGCGTCGTTCTCATCATCCGTTAAATCGTGTCTCGCGTTGCCCATGCTCTTTCCTCCCGTGTGACGGTTGTAGTAACTTGTGCGGGTTTGGTCCAGATGACTTGTCCTTGAGATGCGGGCGCCGGTGCTTTTGTGCGTGATGGGCTCACGGGCTGGCAAAGAAGCGAAATTCAAGCTGCTCTTGCGCACAACGGGCCGGATTGGGCTGGACCCATCGGATGGAGATCCTGATGGCTCATCTGTCACCGCCTCTCCAGCTTCTCCCTGGATACTGCCTTGGGGTCCAAGCTGTTCCGTAGTAGCGGGTGCCATCTTTACCGGAGAGAATTTGGCCGGGCACATCGTTTTTGGTGACGACGACAGCTGCTCCCTCATCGGGGAACCGACAGGCGTAGTGCTCTCGGGGTGGCCCATTCTGGTAGGCGGTGATGTAAGCTTCGCGATTTGAGCTGTTACATATTGGGTGTCCAGATCGTCGAGTGCTGCGTCAACAATTTGCTCGTTGCTTGGTATATTGTCGGGCATTTCGGGCGCCGGTGGCGCTGAACTAGACCGAGGAGATGAGATTTGCGAGGAGACATGATCCACATTTGCTTCTTCGGTTTGCGTGAAGATTTGTGTGGGTTCCTCGTCGTTGAAATCAACATCCATCATGTCTTGAGATTGACTTCCGTGATAGCCCGAGTCCACAGCGGAGGGCCCGTAGTTGTTCTTTGCCGGACTGGGCCGTTTGGCCGTACGCGCTGGGCTGGGCTGGATCTGCAGCAGTTGTGGTTGCGGGTCGACGGCCACCTTGACCTTGGGTGTGTGGGCGCGTCCAACGTTGGAGATGGCAAAGGGGTTGTTCGCTCCTTTTGGCGTAGCTGAGAAAATGTCTGACAGCGGCTGCAGCGCAAGAGTCAGTCAAGGCAATCTTGTTTTTGGTCTCATGCGTGCCGATACTTACCACTCGGGCCTCTCCTGCATCTGGCTTTCGTACTGTCCGAGGTGTCTTGCCTCGTAATTTGCCCGGTGTTTTGAATATGTCGGCGACATTTCTGCTTCGCTGTTAGCTATACACACGCATGCATGGCAGGTGCCTGCGGTCCACCACGATGTACTGACATCTGATTCTCGCTGAAGATGTCGGCCATGTGCTCGTTGAGCCACTCCATGTCGTTGCGCGCAGAGTACGAGAACTCTTCTATCTCGTCGCGCGCGATCTGCAGGGCCGAAGACCTCTCCTCTGCGGCCCACGGCGCGGAGCCGACCTGCAGACGCGCCGCTCGTGATCCAGCCATGGCGGACGCGGCGAGCTGGGTATGATTTCGAGACGGTGTTGACGGCGATGGTGAGCGGCTGGACGCGTTATGTAGCTGGAAATGGGCGATAGTAGGGGCTATATGGTGAGTGAAGCGGCAGTTAATTCGCCATAGCTCAGGGTTTGGTATTGGAATGGCGAGGCGATGTCTGGTGGAGGCGCCCTGGACGGAGGGAGACTTTGGAATGACTGAAGATGCGCTCGCGAGTGCGCACTTCGTACGGATAACTAACGTTAGAGTGAGAGTGAGTGGGTTACTACTCCGTAACTTAGCTAGACTTGGGCCCCGTCTCGCGAGTCTGATTGGTCACGCGTCTTTTGCATGTAAACAAACCTAGGAAAGACCAGAGGCCGGTGCGGGATCCACTTTTCTAATTACTTCGTACGGAGTAAATACTTCGTAGGCGCTGTTGAGAAAGTTGCCGCACCACTCCATAGTGGCCAACGTAGCTTCAGCCTTGTACTAGTAGTGCGCCTGAAAGTGAAGCATCGCGCTCCGACAAATCAAAGTCGGGAACTCTGGATGTTTACCTTTGTCAACCTGGGCCTGGGTCTGCCATCATGCTCATGGGTGCGGTGCGTGTGGGAAGCAGCTAGTTTACTTAACCTCTGGGAGCTTTGCTCGAATCCGAATATCTGCATCATATCTTGAGGAGAGAGTCGCCAGTAATTCTCATCTATCGCCATTCTCCCATTCGGTGAACCATTTATGAGCGCTGCAAACAGGTTATCAGCGTCCACTGCCTTGTCCGTATCCTTGAGAGGTCGGACATTCTCGTTGCAACTCGTGGATAGAGTGTTGCCACTGCCCTTGAACTTCTACACCATAACATCTGTCCCAAAAGGCCATTGTTTCACTCATGCGTGCCCCAGGATTCTCAAACCGCGACTCAATATCCCATAACTTGATCAAATCACAGCCCCGGCGCCTCGCTTCAGAGCTGGCCAAGACCTGTCATGTTTCTGACAATCGCTGGGTAAAGGCCGTTGTGGTGGCCGCCAGCGCAGGTCTCGTGCAGGGAGGCGCTCAATATGGCACTCCCAAGAATGCTCGGGTATTTTCTGCATGATGAATTCCGGATAATAATCCGGATTCTATTCTAAATGATGCGCTGCGAGAGTAGGTGAAGCTCCGGGGTTCGGCCATTGCTCCTGTATTTTCGAACACCACTCAGCACGTCAGATCTTACGCGTAGAATGCAGAGACCAAGTCGTAAGTTGGCGATGGATTGAGACCGAAGATGAAGTAGTTCAGCCAAGAAGGAGATGGCTGGGCAGTTTTGTTGCGATAGGGGTATCAGATTGACACCAAGTATCACTTATAACGACACCCCCCTTCTCGAGCCTTTTTCGCAGCCCCTATATTTTCCCCTTTCAGCCCCTTGCAGACTAGATGAATGCTCGAGTACTTTGCTGACGCAATTTACTCCCTTGCATGCAGGAAAAGGGGGGAGCCCGATAATTATAAAATAACCAGAGCCAGACGATGCAATGCAAACTTCGAGTGGGCGACATGCGGTCATTGGGCGGGCTTGGCTCCGAGGTTAGACGATTCGTTCGAGGACGCGGGGAATACTCTGAAAGATCAAGGAACACTTGTAACGAGTCGTACCAGAATTGGTCCTGCTTCATCTGATCTGGGAAGGGATAGACCGTATCCCAGCCCGGCTAGCTGTCAAGCACCCGGGCAGATCCCGGCCTCATACCGTATTCAGAGCCGGCATCGGGTCCGAACACAACCGGACATGTACCGGTATTAACTTTGTTGCAGTAGTCGGCCGTGTTGAAACACATCCATCCCCATGCATGTTGATACGACGCAATAGTCAAGACCCAACGAATGGCAATCTGGAGGAAGATCGCCGACAAACACACCGCACTAACTTTTCAGACCTCAAGCCGTCGCAACGTGCCTTCCTCATCAATCGTCTATTGTCGTGGTCCTATCTCTTATGTTGATCCATGGTTTATCGAACGGTAGCTCCCTTCAAACTCTTCACAACACAGAGACCTCCGCTAGCCGTCTTTAGCTTACCGAGACCGCTCGTACCTGTCTCCTTCACAGCGGCGGAGTCGAAGGCGACCTCCATATCGTCTGTAGTTGTGAAGCCAGGCTGGAACATCTCCCAGACCTTTTTCTTGGGGTTTAATACTCCCTCCGGCTCGCCCAACCAACCCTCAAAGTTGACGCGCTCACCAGCCTTTGCGTCGGCAGGTGGGCTGACCAGCTCAACGGGACCCTTGTGGTCATCAGCCTCTCCCTCCTTCAACTTGGGGGACGCAGCTAGTACCATGGCGCACGACTTGATACCGCGCATTTTGACAGGCTTCAGGTTTGCAACAACGACAACTTTACGTCCCTGCATCTCTTCTAAAGGTACTAGTCCGTTCAGACCGGAGCATACCGTCCGGCAAATCTGGCCCTCGTACTCGGTGTAATCCTCCGTCAACTCCTTGTCACCCATGGCAATGGTGGAGACGTACAAGCTGTCCGCTTCGGGGTGCTTGATGGCCTTGAGAATGTGACCAACTCTGAGATCAATGAGGGCAGGTGTAGGTACGGCGGCGGCAGCAGGCGCCTTCTGGGGCTTGGGCGCCTTCTCTTTCTTCTCCTTCTTGGGCTTAGCGGCAGCACCATCGCCAGCAACAGCAGCGACAACAGCGTCCTTGGCCTCGGTAGCCTTCTCAACAACGGCCTCGGCCGCGGCTTTTGTCCGATCCACAATTGTGGCGGCGGCACCTTCACCTCCGGCAGCGGCGGCGGCGGCGGCAGCAGCTTCCTTCTCCTTCTTCTTCTTTTCCTTCTCAGCCTTGGCGTCGTGAGGTGGCTTCACGTACAGCACGTTGTCGGCGTCGACTTTCAGCTTATCCTCATCCTTGACCTCGAGGCCAAAGATGGGCGAGTTCTGCACGAAGTCAACATGGCGGACAATGTTGTGGTAGCCCTTCTCGCCGGTGCGCTGCTCGAGGGTCCAGCCAGCCACGGTCGGCTTCAAGGTCTCGTAGAGAGAGACATCGGCCTTGGAGGGCTTGGTACCGAGAAGAGTGGTGCGGGTCGACAGGTGTGTGTTCAGTGAGTCGAGGATAGTCGAGTCACCTGGTGCAGATTTGAGGCGGTCGGCGGTAGTGAGCCACTGCTGAATCTCAGTCTCCTCGGCGGGGCTGTACTGTTGGGATGAAAAGGCAGCCATTTTTGAGGGTCGGAGGGAAGAGAAACTCCTGAAAGCAGGACGTAGAACTTTGGAGAGAAACAGCGTGTGTTTTCTTTCGTCTTGCCTACTTTGGAGCTGTAGGCAAATGGTCAGGTCGTATTTGAAGTTTGCGAGTTGACGCTGGCGGGGGGCAACCATTTCCAGTCCATAATTTTGGGAAGCTGTCGATTGCCCCGCGGTTTCTGGGCAGTGACTCAAGCCTCGCTAGTTGAATCATACGGGTAACTATATATCGATTCAATTAAAGCGCACTCCGTGCTCCGTGTACGCAAACCGTTTGGCGGAACCGGAAATATCCCGGCCATTTGCCAACTTTGGAGTTACTGTGGAGTTTGCCGCTTGACGTGTTGCCTAACGTCGCGAGATTTCGAGGTGTTGTACCGAGTATCCATTCACTGAAGCTCCTGTGTCGAAAGTGAGCTCCCATCCTAGCTATCAGAAGCAGCCAGCCACTCACTCCCTTTGTTATCCGATCGCCAACCCCTGCGCGAAAACTCGTCACCATGTATGGCCTCAATTATGGCGTCGGCAGCGCGACATCAGCACTGCTGATTATTGGAGCTTGTGAGCAGCGACTCCAACCACGATGACGGAATGGATGGATGGCTAACTCTCTTCGTCTGCAGATATGCTCTTTACTGGCAGCGGCGAAGCCTTTAACGTGTGTGCCCGACAGACTCGCCCACGACTGATGATCGATATACATGTCTGATACGGTGTTTTTTAGGTTGGAGCATTCCTCGAATCGATATCGCCATATGCCTGGGCATCTTTGGGCATCGTGTTCTGCATAGGTCTTTCGGTGGTTGGAGCAGCATGGTACGATGACTTCCCCCCAGCCAGTACAACGTACTTCTTCTGACCAGATTGTCTTTTAACAGGGGAATTCTCATCACGGGCTCGTCCATCCTCGGCGCCGGCGTCAAGGCACCTCGAATCCGAACCAAGAACTTGATCTCCATCATCTTCTGCGAGGTTGTCGCCATCTACGGTGTCATCATGGCCATCGTCTTCTCCGCCAAGATTGGTTACGTTAGCGAAGAGGCCCTGGCCGATGGCGACGCCTTCTTCACCGGCTTCGCCCTTTTCTGGGCTGGTCTCACCGTCGGTATGTGCAACATGATCTGCGGTGTTGCCGTCGGTATCAACGGCAGCGGTGCTGCTCTGGCCGACGCCGCCGACCCCTCGCTTTTCGTGAAGATCCTCGTCATCGAGATTTTCAGCTCTGTCTTGGGTCTGTTTGGCCTCATCATCGGTCTCTTGGTACAAGGCAAGGCTCCCACCTTTATCAAATAAGGGAGGGCCCTTACGGCTGTCGAGATGGCTTGAGACCAACGTACTGAACGAGACGGATGCTACTGTAACAAGGTGTCATGCATTTGGGACCCAGGGTGGAATCCCCGGCGTTTTGGAAGAGGCTTGCCAGTGGGAAAGTGCATTGTGTAGTAAATAAAGCTGGCAGAGTGTACTAATACAAAGACTTGAAAATATTGACAGCTGTCTCCGGTAAATGATAAATCAGCATGATTCCAGTTTAACCGTACTGACTGTCTTTACTTCTTGTTTGGTGATGTAGCAACTGGCTCCAGCGACGGTCAACCCCTGTGGAGGTGCCGGATCTGTGTCGGAGGAAAGTCGGTTCTGCGGCTACACGGACAAGTGATGCGAGGCAAACTGGAGCTGACGAGTGGGGCGCATTTATATTATCATAGTTCCGTTCATCCCCAAATCTTTCGTGACATGAGGTCGTGTTGATACAGTTTTACTTCGTACAAGTTCGAGCAACCGTCTTGTTCGGTTGCAATTTCTCCAATCTCGCTCAGAGCCTTGCTCGCCTACAGCCTCCTGTGGCCATCTCCCCTTCTAGATTTATAACCTATAGGTTACACACATGATGTGCGTGTATGTAAGTATAACGTCTTACATAAAATGTTGACTTGCTTTTTATACCCAGACCGGAACGCCAATACCATACAAGTAACGCCAACAGATGCGATGATGACTGGCTTGATGGCATCCAATCCTTCACTCGTCTGCAACAGTCGCTGATGCACGCCAGATATAAAAAACCCCAAAATAAAGATGCTGGGTGAAAGGCTTTGAAACGCGATCAAGAGAAGAAATATTGACTGTTCTTGAGTCTGGTGACATCAAAATCGCCCTGCAAGAATAATTAGCAACGACACCGAGAAAACCGTGGGAGTACGCAACAGTGCTTACCTTCTTTGGGATTGGAGGAAAGACAAGAGGCTGCCAGACGAATGTGATCTTTCTCGACGAAAAAACACCTGGCGGCTTTGCGTTCGTGGCAATCGCTTCAAACGCTCCAATATTCATCATGTCCTTGACCAATTCGGGGTCTTCACTTCTACTCTTGTTTACTTGAATCTCGGAGATGTCCTCTGCGTCGTCCTTTGGGTCGTCCTTGGAAGCCATTTGTGCCTTGACAATTTCCTCGGGGGAAGGGAGATTTCCTAGACCCATCTCTTCCAAATCTTCTTGGGCCATCGTTTCCTCTACAGGGACAGCAAACTCAGCGAGAATGCTTGCAGGTGTCACCATCTGTTGCCCCTTCTCAAAGTCCCCTGGGGTTTTCGAGCTCAGGAGCCGCAACCTCTCCATCTCTTGAATGAGCTCCTGTTTGAGGTTGAGCTTTGTTTGTCTCCGGAGCTGTAAAATCTTCTTCTCCACGGCGGATCCCGCCGGGACCTTGCCCATATAAAGTGATCCCTTGTGTCGAGCCTCGAACTCGGATGCCAGTCGTTGGATGACATCCTCACTGTGAATACGAACGAAGGAGTCGCGAAGAACTCTGTTCATGACGTCGACGTCCGCCGCGTGTGTCCAGAAAGAATCGTGAACGGCGGCAAACTCAAGGCCCACATCATTGCATTCTAGCGCCGAGAGGAGCATATGGGTGGCGTCGAGAGAGTGGATAAAGTTGGGAGGAAACGCCTGTAGCTGTTTCCGTCGGTCCACAGGATCCGACCGATCGGGTATCTGGAGGTTGAGTTCTTGCAGCGAGGTGGAGATGGTGCGCGTCGTGGACTTGCGGTATGGCTGCACAACAGGCAAGCGCAGTGGTGTTGTCCAAACAATGGTCGATCTAAGCTGACTGAGCAAGTCTTCATCGACGGACTTTTTGGTCGTTCGTCCAGCTACCTTGGGCCCCGTCTCAGTGTCTGTAGTTTGCTTTATCCTCTCTAACTGCTCCGGCGTCAAGGCACGACAAACCCGGCCAGCACATTCGCCGAGCCAGTACTGGATGTCGTGAGCACCACGGAACATGGTGGACAGGCCCTTGAAGATCTTGATCGCAACGTACGAGGCTAGAAGCATGGGCGGCACTCCGGTCTTAGCCATAATATCCGGATATGCGGCCTCTAGCTGTTTCTGAACCTGTGCACGAGCACCGATGAAGGTGACACCGTAAACGTTGGTCATAACGGTTTGCTTCACGACTTTTCTGGTGATCTTGCCATTGGCAGCCTTAGCGAGGAAGTTGCCCTCTTTGAGATCCTCAGCTATGCTTGCCTTGACAAGCTCGGCGACAGCAGAGTAGACGTCAGCTGGGCGATCGCCGGGAACCAAGTTCACTTGCTGGGCGCCCCAGAGGTCACCTCCCAAGGCCGCATAGTGCTGAAGACCATTGCAAGTGCCATCCTGATGCACGGGAAGATGCGAGACGAATTTGGTGGGATCGGGCAGATCCAGCGCTGCTTTGAGCTCGAAGCACGTTGCCAGGCATTGCCATGGATCTTCAGCCTTGAGCCACCACTGCTTGCCACCCAACGCATCCGCAACCGAGTCACGAACATTGTCCAGATTATCCATAGCGAACTGCTCTCTCTCGGAGATGCTTGCCTTATCGAAGCCAAAGACGTTGGATAAGTGTACCTTCAACCACCGCAAACCGTTCGCGCCGAGCTCCTTGCCCTTGGCGAATTGAAGCAGACCACGAGTGTTGTCCGCTCCCATGTGGTTCAAGTAAGTAGGAATAGGATATGCCCGACCCCGGAAGTCCATGTTGTGGGGGAAGTAGAAGGTTTGCTCCTTGAACGCGCTCGCAATCTCAAGTTGAAAGTTCATGTAGCAACGTTCCGAGTGCAAACCGGACTTCTCATTTTCCACTGCCTTGACAGCCCGGATCCAAGCCCGACGATGCATCGGGTCGTCTTGAGAGTCGGGCTCTTCGGGGAGAGGAATGTTCGCGTTGAGAGGGGGGATGTTTGCAATCCGCTCGCCCGTGTTCCATGCCTTCACCATGACATCGTATACAGGGCGATTGATCTTCCATCCTGTCCGCCCCAGCACGTCCAGTCCCTTGCAGACTTGTTCCATGTCGCCCCTGTTCAGTGCTGCTTCCGCGTAAATCCTCTGGTCTGTCTCACCATTCTTGATGCGAATGATGTTTGCGGGGAATTCAATGAAGCCTCCCTTGTCGAACTTGGTCCAGGGCTCTGGCTGCACGAGCATTGGCAAATGTCTCGCAAGGAAGTCACCTCGAGGCTCGCGCTTCATCAAGTCAGAGAGAAATTTGTTTGGCGTCAACATGCCCACTCTCTTGCCTCTTCGGAAGACACTCATGTGGGCAAAGGCAGGCTGTGACTGGCTCACGATGACCTTGGTGTCGGGGTGCTCGCAGGCAACTGTGACCTTGGCAGTGTCGATAAGCGCGGCTATCAGAGCAGCACCAATCTTGGTCTTGACCATGACAGGCCAGGACCGAACGTCAACCAACGGGGGCTGGAAAACTTTGTTTGCGGGACTCTCCTTGGCCATGGCCGCGGCTGTATTTTCGAGTGGAGAAGAGTAGTTCTCTTTTTCAGCGGCGGTGCGACGAAGCACGCGTTTGCGCGCATATTCGGCAGCATTCGCCTTGCGCACAGCAACCCGCTCGTTTGACCGACACTGCAGCTTGATATCCTCCTCGACAGTTTTAGACAGAGTCTGGACGGTTTTGGTCAGATAACCGCCGTTATCCGACCCCTGCTGCGCCAGTGAGTTGAGCGTGCTCAGTATGGTGATGGCGGCTAGCCTTGCCGGGGTGGACTGCCGCATGAAAGGAGCGTAGAGACATCGCTCCAAGTCCTCCTTGTTCTTGTCTTTGCGGGTTTCCGACTCGTCAAAGAGCGCAAAGTCTGCTTCGAGTCTCTTCTCCAGTGCAACTTGCCAATTGTATAGTTGCGAGTTGAGAGCATGGGTAGACAGCGAACTGTTTCTGCCCATTTTCTTCAATGCGTCGTTCTCTTCTCTCCAACGGCCAATAGCGGCATCCACACAATCGCGCTCCATTTTGGCCTGGAACTCGCGACGTTCGGCCTCGGGCAGCAAAGAGATGTCACGACCGTTGACCTCGGAGAAGAAGGACAAGACCTCCCGCAGTGTTTTCAGACCCAAACCCTTTTGCGGCACAGGCCGAATCTCTGACTTGTCGTAACCGAGATATTTTCCGTCCAACGGCTCCGAGGGCTCGACAACTGAAGGTTCCTCGAGTGTATCTTCTTCGGCGACATCAATATCTGCGAAGTCGTCGAGGCTCACGTTGTGAGTCGTGCAAAGGCTGGTCACCTTGGCCAGATCCTGGTCAGTTAAGATGTCGGAGTAAGTGAGGATCTCCAAGCCGTCATCTCCTGGGATCATGCCCATGTAACGGTTGACAAGGCGCTCAAGTCTTTGGGTATCGTGTATCGTGAGTATGGAGATCTTCAGCATACACGCGATAGTCTCGGCGTTTTGCAGTAATCCCGTGGCACGGATGCGCGTCTCGTACCAAGTCTGCATAGAGTCTGCCCATTTCTGACTGGGCCGTGTATAGAATGTCTCGATGTTGGCGCGCAAGTAGCGGTTGTGAAGTTTCATAAGTTCGTGTCCCGGGAGCACGTTCATGTCGGTAAAACGAGCGAGCACAGTTGCAGCGCGGTTCAGCTGGTTGACCCGCATACAAGCATCGAAGACGCACATCATAGAATCGACATCGCCTGGCACGCCAGCAGGAGTAGTCCTGGAGCGAGGGAAGGGGTCATCTGGTTCTCTGATCAACAAGGGATTTGCCGGATCGAACGGTCGCAAGTCGTATAGATTGGAGCGCACGCTAGACAACGGTGGTGGCGGTGGATATGGCAGCGAGTGTGTTCGCGTGTCGCCCATGGCAGTAGCCAGATTTCGTTCATCGTGAGCGGAACCGTGCGTGACAGTCACATTGCTCCTCCGTCTCCAGGGCAGTAAATCTGGTCGCGTGACGAGGGCGCGGCGGCTGGTCGGTGATGCACATGACTGGAGACTAGGAGTCCGAGACGAGAGCTGAGGGCGTCTTAGACAATGTATCCTGGAAAGAGGGAGGCTCCGTCGAGCCGAGGGTCGCACAAGCATAGCGGCGACCAGGTTCGGGATCGAGGCGTTCGCGCGAAGACCAGACGAGTTGGACTCGAGGTGCAGATATAGGCGCGGGAAAGGAGCGTTGGGTGTGGAAAAGTTGCGATGACTGGCGGTAAGTATCGATAGCCTCGACGGAATTAAAACGGCATAGATTGAGCGAGACAAAGAAACTGGGATCTAGAATACAGTCCGCGAGAAAGCATCAAGAAGTTTCTGCAACTGTTCTGATCTGGAGCCTCCTATCGACAGGAAGGGGGGGAGGCAAAATGTTTAGTAGGTGGTATCGATTACAGGGCAAAAAAAAAAAGGTTGATTGCTTGGAGAAAGGTCTAAAAACTAGCCTGCTTAACTAGCTAGCTAGCTCCAAATGTTTTCCCTTGTTAGCAGCTAGTCATCCGTACATGCCTAGAACACGCGACGACAGCTTTTGATTGGATCGTCGCGACTAAGTACCCACCTTTTGGCCCGGCCCCATCAAGACTCGCGCGTTAATCCGATAAAATAGTTCGTTAGCTATCAAATGTAATTACTTCGTTAGCCCGGCATGACGGATATCAACCATTTCTAGTTTCTAGTGGAATCTGCAGGACCTACATTTCACACAGCGCAATTATAAACGAACGACACGATGGCTGCAAGACGGGCATTGACTGCAGCAGGCTGTTCTCACTGCCGCCCATCTATTCTCAGGCTCTTCGCATCCCCATCATCTTTAACCATCACGCCTCATGCCTCATCCATATGGCGCCCACTTCTCTTGACGCAAACGGCGCGGCACTTCTCGTCGGCCTCTCGCCGACAGGCGGTTGAACCCCCCCAATGGCAAGCCCTCAGATGAGTTGTCATCATCGGAGCTAGACGAATCGGCCGGGGAATTGGAAGGCATCGAGAAGCAAAACGCAGAGGTCCCCTGGTACCTCCAAGTCGAACCGCCAAGACACGCACCTGTGGCGGAACCACCACCCCTTCCAGATGTGCCCGAGGGATCACCACCCATCATCAGGTTGATTCTCGAGTATGCATCTGAGGAAATGGGCCTCGAGGATCTGTCGCTCGCAGATTTACGTGAGCTCCATCCACCTGCTGCATTGGGTCCACAGCTGTTCATGCTCTTCGGCACGGCGCGAAGCGATCGCCATCTGCATGTGTCAGCTGGCCGTCTGGTGCGATGGTTGCGCTACCAGCATCGCGTCTACGCCGACGCCGATGGGCTACTCGGGCCAAACGAAAGGAAAACGAAGCTGCGGAGGAAGGCGAAGCGTGCGCGTCTGTTGGGCACCATGGGAAATGATGACACCGATGACGGCATCGCTACTGGATGGATCTGTGTCAATCTCGGATCTGTAAACCGGAGCAGTGAGAACGTTACGGTCATGGGCGAGGACGGTCGCGTGGCCGGTTTCGGTGTACCTCAGCAGGGTTCTACCATCGTCGTCCAAGTCATGACTGAGCAGCGAAGGGCTGAGCTTGGACTGGAGACATTATGGCGCCAATCTTTGCACCAAAGCCTGCAAGAGCGCACCAGCCCACCTCTTTTGGAGGAATCATCCCCTCTAACACAAACTCCTGGCCGTCCTCAGTCGACTGCAGCCTCTTCGATCGGGGCTGCGGGTTCTCCTTTGGGACACAGCCGCTCTTTCTCTAGCCAGGCCAGCAACGTCCAACGCAGACACCTATCAACACATCGAAGCATCCCTGCGTCATGCGACTCTATCTCCATCAATGGTTCGTTCTTGAACCAGAAGACCGACCCGGCTCGCGCTTTGAGGTACGGCGTTCGCCAGAAGGTGCGCGTTATGGAATTGCTGCAAACTCATCTAGAGAATTCTTCGCCCAAGACTACACTGGGTACGATCCAGACATCGCCGCCCTTCTAGCGGCTGTACGCTGCGGCGATGTAAAATCTACCGCAGGAGACCACATTGCCCTTGCGATTCAATGTGGAACGTAAATCTCATCCAACGGGGATAGGTTCCCAGGACAGTCTCGACGCACTTCAGGGCCTGGTGATGCCGTTGCGTCCAGGAGATGCTGAACGAAGATTCGTTCGTCCAGCCTACTGAACAGATTCGTGCGGCATTGCTTGGGTGCATCCGCCTTGCCGACCCTCGAGCTGAGGCACATGCCGCAATTGTGCTGGCCGACGCCCAAGGTCCGGCGAAACGCCTCGTCAACCGCGAGTTTGTCAAGCCTGTCAGGAACCTGAAGCTCATGAGCTAAGCTCCCAAACCATTCTCTCGTTTGCGGCAGGTGAAGGCAGTGGTCTGCTCACTCTCTATCTATCAACAGGTGGGAGAGCTACCGGTCTCCGACGGAGCCCGTTGTAACGATTAGGAAACGCTTGTGGCCCAGGGGGTACCAACCTTGCCGAAGCTCGGCATGCACATGAACTTTCGATCATGAGAGGAATGTCACACAAAGGAAGGCAAGGTCTGGCATGTACCTACTATACTGTAATAATATAGCCATGATGGCTCTCAGCTGTAGACTACAAAATATGCATGTGCGTTCGATATGACTATGCTGCTCTACCTGGCAGATAAATTTTGCCATGCAGTATCAGCATATGACAGGGACCGGCGTCAAGCTGACGGCAGCGCTCTTAGTAACCCTTATTAGAAGCTACCCCGTGAGTTTTGGAGATTAGTTCGTTGTGCGAGGCACTTTTAGACTGAGCAGCGGGAAGTTGGGCTCACGCCCCCCGCAACGTTTCTTCACGAGAAACAGGTAACTAACTAGATTGGTTATCTCTGGACTGTATTGATGGCTTTTTGACAGATGATCTTGTTCACCGCGTAGAATAAGTCTTTTAGCTTCACACTTGCGTGGAGAAGTGATGACGATTGATGACTTGCCTGTCCAACGTTGAATCTACTTGGTATCTCGCTTCTTCGCTAGAAGGCCGAATAAGGCAGGTCGTCGGCGCACGCTCAACTTTCCCAGTGCGATCTGCCGGTATCCCACCAATCAACAGCTCGAAGAGCTCGGTACAGGGATGCGGCGACATAAAGCTTGGCAGCGTGGTATATCTGATTGGCTATACTGATCAGATGTAGCTAGCTCCCGCGTCCCTTTACATCGGCGGTATAATGCTTGAACTCTGGGTCATTCTTCGTCGCGGCCTATCGCAAGCGAGCAACCGCCTTTCTTCCGCATGGGATGGGGGGGGGCGACTCATGCGAGCATTGATTCGGCACCGGCCGTAATTAGAGTCCTGTGAGACTTGAGTGCCGAGTCCCACGCCCGAGGAGTGTAGAGTATAGGTATCCATCGTGCACCTGTCACCTCTTCGCACACACTTCTCCTTCTCTCTTTCTCTCTTCCAACTCTTTTTCTCCTGCTACCTTTGGCACTGTCCGTCTAGGTCTGCTATCCTCGCCGTTCTTGAGTCTGCCTCGACTCGAATTCGCCATCCCCGACACAGTCAAGATGGTCCGCCTCACCACTGTCGCACTGTTCTCCGTGCCAGCCCTTCCAGGCGCTCTGGCTTGGGGAGCTATGGGACATGAGACTGTGGCCTATATCGCATCAAACTTCGTGGCGGCGGGAACCAAGACTTATTTCCAGACTCTCTTGGGCGACACCTCTGCCAACTACCTGGCGACGGTCTCCACCTGGGCGGACTCTTACCGTTACACCACGGCGGGCAGCTTCTCGTCGGGCTATCAGTACGTCAAAGCGCTTGCCAAACGAATATGACGAGTCCACGTTGACTGATATATCTCAAGCTATATCGACGCCAACGACAACCCGCCGTCCAGCTGTGGAGTCGACCTCGCGCGCGACTGTGGTCCTGGAGGATGTGTTGTCAGCGCCTTGTCGAACTATGCACGTGCAACTAAGTCTAGGGGGGCTCCCGAGCGTTGACGAAGTTACTAACACTGATTTCCCAGACCTCGAGGTTACTCAACACCAAGTTGAGCACAGCGGACCGGCAGATTGCTGCAAAGGTGAGTTGTTTTGGTTGATCACCACGTCTCCCGGCCTAGATCGTTAACTGATGTCGACCAGATGGTCATCCACTTCACTGGGGACATCGGCCAGCCTCTCCACTGCGAGAACCTAGCTGTTGGAGGAAATGATATTGATGTCACGTTCGACGGCGACTCGACAAATCTGCACGCCATCTGGGACAGTGAGATCCCCGAGTCGGTATCGGGTGGTTCTTCGTTGGCCTCTGCCAAGTCATGGGCCACCACATTGACGACTGGTGAGCAACCCCCCGATTCCGCCATCAGAGACATAGACTGACCTAGTTTTTTTTTTTCTTTTTTTTCAGCCATCAACTCCGGCACCTACAAGTCCTCGGCAGCAGGTTGGGTGAGTGGACTGAACATACAGTCCGCCAACGCCACAGTCCTGGGTTGGGCAACCGAGGCCAATACCTACGTCTGCTCGACTGTGCTCAAGGGCGGCTTGACCGCGGTAGAGAACAAGGAGCTAAGCGGCGCTTACACCACAAGCGCTCAGCCTATTGTGTCGCTCCAGATTGCCAAGCAGGGATACCGCTTGGCGAAATGGCTTGATGCCATTGCTGCTGCCGTCTAAGGGGTCAGGGTCAGAGTGAAGCTACGGTGCACGGCAACAAACTCGGGTTGGACGCTTGCCTATTCAAAGGGACACTTCTCGGGAATGCACTTCAGCTTTGGGCATATCCAGTATATATGTGCTCTGTATCCGTAGATGAAGATAGCTCCGATGGTGGCAGACCCGAGCATACCTGTTGTCTGTCGCACAGGCGAGGGCAGCAGTTGTGTATGCAAGCGATATCGGTGCGCCGAGAACTATTGCTTTTTCATGGCCTCTCTTAGTAGAGGCGCAAGCTGCTTGCGGCTGTGCTCCGTCTTTGCTTGTGTCCAACATCTTCGCCAATTGGAGGTTTCGTCGGCATCGAGCTTCCCACCTTCCCAACTGCTCAACCCGAGCTTATCGCCACAGTCTCTCTCGAATCTCTGCGCGGCCTGTACTGCCTGCTCTGTTCTCGCCCAAACAAGCAACTCCCGTCCGAAGGCGCCATGTTTCGTAAACGTTGTCATGACCGCCACAAGTCCTTGATCTCTCTCCTCGGCCCACTTATGGAGCGCGTCGAGAAAGTCGGATCCCTCCATCTCGGCCTTTTGAAGGGCATAGCTCATGTCTTGCGGGACTGTCGAGGTTCCTAGCTTGATGCCAGCATCCTCCCACTCCTTGTAGTCCTTACGCAGAACGTCGCGTATAGACAGCGGCGAGATGTCCTCTTTTAGACGCAATATGGTCTCGTAGAAAGAGTTCCTCTCATACCTCGTGCCCTTGGCGGCAGGCGGTTCTGCTTTTAGGACATTAGACTCAAGATAGCTCACTGCGTCCTCGTCGAAGCTTGTGGTCTTGTTCGTGTTCTGCAGGTTGGAGGTGTCTATCAAAATAGGCGCCAGGCCCAAATACGCAAGCTGCGCATCGATCTCGGCGTCGCTGGCGAGATCCCGATGCCATGAGTCCTTGGTCTCGGAGAGCACAAGGCTTGCGCAGCTCCCGCTCGTCTCAATGACGCGCGGTGAGCAGTCTCTAGGCACCGTCCCCTCGTCGCTGTGGTGGTCTATGCATCCCTCCACCTGCGAGCCGTACAGCCGGCCCAGCCTTCCAGTCAGCGCGTTGTGGTCGACGAGCAGCCAGCGCGTGTCCAAGGGCTTGAGAATCTCCGGGCCCGGCAGCTCGGAGAGAGTGATCAGATCATCTGGTGACACGGCAGCGTAGCGGAGAACGGCTGTGAACTCGGGGCGCAGCGAGAGGTCGTCACGCGGGATGTGGCACAGCGGAATGTGCAGGGTGTGAGGGGGAGTGTGGGTGCGCAGATAGGCTAGAAGCAGGGTTGAGCAGAGGGAGTCCAGGTCTGCAGACTCGTTGCCCACAACAAAGGTGAGAGGCGATTGCCTCTTGGACGGCGAGACTGCAAGGGCCGAACGAGCTGCCGCCAGGAATGCCTTGACCGAGGCTCGAGACATGATCAGGAATGTGCTGTCCGTATTTGGAAAGACTGCACTTTAGGGTCCAGTACCTAGTCCAGGCCGGTGGGTTGGGGGGGGTAACTAGACCGTAGAACCGTAGAACGGCAGAAGGGCTCCAAGGCTCTGGCTACACAGTACTTCAGTCTTTGTGTGTCCGCCCGGGCTTGGCCAATCGTGTGGTGCGGATAAGAGTGAAAGCAGTGCACTCACAGTAAGTAACCCCAGTACCGCAGGACGGTAGGACCCAGGTAGTTAAACGTTAACTAATAGGCTAAGTTAACTAACTAGGTGTACCGTGTAACAAGCCATCAACCCCACTCATCATGACCGTTCACCTGCAGCTGCAGCTGCAGCTGCAGGCTGTACACAGTACGTACCACGCAACTACGTAACTAGTTAGTAGGCTGCAGCAGTGGCTTTGAACCCTTACACAGTACACAGTCCTCCGCATTACGATCCCAGTCCTCTCCCCATCGGTTCGAACGGCAGGTGCCTCCTCGGGACCCGGGTGATTTTCGACAGTTGCTCCCGCCTTCCACGGTGGCACGGTCTACCAAAACGTTACGTACTGCCAGGTTGCCAACTGGAGGCCATCACAGTAATCTCTGATGTCGTGTTTTCACGTCACAAGCCGAGAAGCCGAGAAGCTCTATACTTCGTAGTTCAACAATGTCGCCAGCGAGGGCAGAAACACGCCCATGACGCGGCCCCCCCAGCACGCCGAGAGTAGCACGTGTGCAGTGTCGCATTCGCCATGTACCAACAATAGATTGGCATCGATCGACTTGCAATGTGCTTTTTCGTGCCGCACAATGTTGCCTCCTTGGAACATCCCCAACATGCAGTGCGATACATCACTGCAATGGTCCAATCAGCTTCCCTCGTGCAGGTGCACAAACATGACCTGGCATGTTGGAAGATCACTCTACGGATATTGGGCATCACGTCCCGAGATACGGCGTAAGGGGGTAGGTAGTAGGTACTTATATTCTTGGCGGCCCAAAGGTAGTCCTGTGCCGGTAAGTTGTAACCCTGATGCTCATTTTCGTTAGGTACGGCGTACACATATCTATCTATCTATCTATCTATATATGTAGGTGTGTGTATGAGCTTGCCTTTGGAGCCCATTGGCCTCTACTCCTACTCTTGTCGACAAGTCGTGGGCCAAAGAAGATCAAAATGCCGTCGTTGTGGATAATCTCGGTCTTTGCAGCTTTCAGCTTCGCCGTCTATCAACTATCGCGAGTTGGTCGGCGCCCCGCAGCATATCCTCCAGGGCCGCCCACACTGCCCCTTATCGGCAACTTGCACCTCATGCCCACGAAGAACCCGCATATACAGTTCCAGGCGTGGGCCAAGCAATACGGGTGAGTCCCTCGGCATCTCGGCGTCATGGCGTCACGGCGTAGTGATGTCCGCTGACATGCCAGCCCGGTATACTCGTTGATCCTCGGTAACCAAGTCATGGTCGTCCTCTCCTCAGATGGAGCAGTCAAGGACCTACTGGACAAGCGGAGCAGCGTTTATTCTGCCCGCCCCGAGTTCTACCTTGGCCAAATTCTGAGTGGTGGCATGAGGATGCTGCTCATGGTCTGCTCATCTCCGAGTAGGGGAACCATAGCCAGAGTAGGCTAACTCTTCCACAGAACGGCGAAAAATGGCGGGCCATCCGTAAGCTTTTCCACACGATACTCAACACTCGTGCTGCCAAGGCCTACGTTCCCTACCAGAACCTCGAAAACAAGCAGATGATGTGTGGCCTACTTGACGAGCCAGATCTTTTCATCCAGCACATTCGACGATATAGCCATTCTCTGACTTCGCAAATGGTTTTCGGCTTTAGGACTCCCAGAATCGACGACCCGAAGGTGCAGCAACTATTTGACCTGTTGAAGAACTTCGCGACTACCATTGGTTCCACAACTGCTACATTTCTCGACATGTACCCCGTACTCAGGAGATTGCCCGATTTATTACTTAGGCAGCGAGCTTCTAGCAAGGAGAGGCACCAGCGCGAGCTCAAGCTATTCGGCGGCCACTGGCTGGCTGCCAAACAGGCTGTGGAGGCCGGCACTGCAAAGGTAACTGATTCATGTTGGGGTGAGCCTTGAGACGTTCGTGCATTTTCTGACCTCTATACCAGCCATCCTTCTGTGGGGATCTTGCCATTGCCCAACAGCGGGAAGGATTCTCTGACGAACAGGCTTCATACATTGCTGGCAGCCTCCTCGAGGCTGGCTTCGAGACCACTGCCAATCAGTTGATAGGCTTTGTCCAGGCCATGGTGCTGTTTCCCAATGCACAGAAGATAGCTCGCGAGGAGTTAGATCGGGTCTGCCGAGAAAGACTCCCTACTCTTGATGACGCAGACAAACTTCCATACATCCGTGCCGCCGTCAAGGAGGTCCTGCGGTGGATGCCGACAGTGCCCCTGGGGGGGTAAGTGACTCCCCCCTTTCCCTTTCTGTCTATAGAGATAAACCTATTTCCCTCATCGGCCCTCAAAGGCGTACCTGCCATGGAGACTTTAGCCCCGAACCACACTTGACAGCCCCTTTCTCCTTCCTGCTAGAACTAACACCGAATATTGCAGTCCCGCATGCTACAACAATGGATGACGAGTACATGGGCTACACGATCCCGAAAGGTGCTGTTATAGTGCCAAACGTTTGGTAAATCCCCCATCTCGATTGAAATGACTGTGGCTGACAGACTGCTGCCAGGACAATTCACATGGACCCCGAGCGTCATCCAGATCCATCCGCATTCAACCCAGCTCGCTACTTGGGTGACGACCAGACTGCCAGCGAAGCCGCGGCCAACGCAGACGTATCCAAACGCGATCATTTCACCTTTGGGGCAGGACGACGGATCTGTGCCGGGATGCATGTTGCGGAGCGTTCCTTGTTCCTAGCGATTTCTGGGATGCTCTGGGGTTTCCACATCGAACCCGCCTTGGATTCGAACGGCGCCAAAATTATACCGGACGCTTCAGACCTCACCCAGGGCTTTCTTGTGTCCCCCTCACCGTTTCCTGCGC
The DNA here is from genome assembly GCA_022414665.1 of Arthrinium puccinioides. Classification (NCBI taxonomy): domain Eukaryota; kingdom Fungi; phylum Ascomycota; class Sordariomycetes; order Amphisphaeriales; family Apiosporaceae; genus Arthrinium; species Arthrinium puccinioides. Next base: position 2,010,026 of record JAIUNF010000004.1, read on the forward strand.
ATATCAAGCCCAGGAGTGAGATGCATGAGCAAGTCTTCCGAGATGCGTGGAGAGAGTGCGAGTCATCGTTAGACGAGAGTCATCAGTGGATACAAGTACCGGAGGGCATAAGTTCTCCAAATGCGTTGCGGGCTGAAGCAGGATATTAAGGGGGTCTCCTATGATGTCTTTGAAAACTGATTGGGCTCTGACGGTCAGAAACCAGACATGCTGATGTTTCACTCATTTGGATGTTCTTTTCCATTTCACTTTTTATTTTTATTTTTTATAAAAATAATTGTTCATCGTCTTGTCCACTGGCCGGCCTAGACTTCCTGGGTAATCCGAATGCTCCTGCATATCATAAGATGCTGCCACTCGTGCCTCTAGTGGTAAATCAACTTGTGAGTGAGAACGCACCAGGTAGGCTATTTGGGTCGTTCATAATTGGCGCGCATCATACAAAGCTGAGGTCATGATTGATCGTCATCAAGGACTTGGTTCAGAAATTACACGACGCAAATCAAACAGGGTCAGTCAATCAGATAGATCAGTAAACCTCCCCCTCCCCCTCGAGGCTCAAGGAAAGGGGGGAGGGGGGCGACTTACAAAACACCCCCACATTGACGTTACATCCGGCTGAGTATAAAATGGCACATCATTACCCCCAAGTGCTCTCACGGTTTCCCCTCAACAGTGACATGTGGTTCGATCGATCCATTGGCGCGAATTCGTTCCGAAATATTACTTCCCCTCCTCGGTGAACTGGATCCGGAGCTCCTTTCGATAGGTCCAAGTCAGGGGAAGGACGGTCCGGATTGGTTGGGCTATTGCTTTAAAGTATCTTCACGTCATGAAATATCCATGATGCTTGGCCTGTTCGTATTTGTATGGAACTTTGCGGATTCCACGAGTGTGTCTGGAGCTTCTCGAGCGGCATGAAGGGAAGCATGTAGCCAATATTATGCTTGATCTTGTGCATATATGTATATCCCTACAAGCCGTCTAGAAAGACCGCAACGGAGAATTATCTCATTGGTTATACACCAGGCACTTGTCCGCTCCAACTGCCTTGCCTGACTTGCTGGGTATAAATAAGAAGGTGAGGGAAAGCCTCATTCCTCTTAGTGTAAATTGGCGTTTTCTCTCTCTGACTGCCATACCGAGCCAAAATGGTACATCTACCCGCGGTCGTCAATCTCCTGGCACTTGCCCCCATGGCGTGCGCGCAGTGGGACGCCTCTCGTTTCGCATGGTACAATACCGATGCCGGGACCGATTTTGCGTCTGCGTTGCCGATTGGGAACGGACGACTCGGCGCTGCCATCTACGGGACGGGCGACGAGAAAGTCACCCTCAACGAGAACTCGATATGGAGCGGGCCGTGGCAGGACCGGGCGAATCGCAACTCGAAGAACGCCCTCGGCAGCATTCGCTCCCAGCTGATCAACGGCGACATGACAGCGGCCGGACAGGCGGTGCTTCAGAACAGTAGGCAGGCCGGGGCTGGGTATATACCCCCGTACGATACCGAAAGGGGATGCTGACATCCTGCCACAGTGGCAGGGAACCCCAACTCGCCTCGGCAGTACAACCCTCTGGGCGATATGGCCATCTCGTTTGGACACGGGAGTGGCAGAAGCAACTATGTGCGCTATCTCGATACCTACCAAGGAACGGCCTTCGTCACTTATACGTACAACAGCGTCAACTACACGTGAGCAGATGATGAGCCAGACCGCCTCCGCGCCGTGGGATTAACCAGCTATGCAGCCGCGAGTTTGTGGCCAGCTACCCTCATGGCGTTCTTGCGATGAGGCTGAGTGCCAGTCAAGCGGGACAGCTGAACGTCGACGTCTCTTTGTCCCGAGCCCAGTACTCGACCGCCCAGACCGCGTCCGCGGCAGACGGGGTCAACTCGGTCAAGCTGAACGGAAACAGCGGCCAGTCGTCGGGCGCCATCAGCTTTTCGTCCGAGGCTCGCGTTGTGAACACTGGGGGTGAGTGGACGAGCGTCGCCGAAGCCTTTGTCCAGTCCGCTGATTTCCCACAAGGTACTGTGACCAGTGACGGCAAGTCGATCTCAGTCAGCGGCGCGACGACGGTGGACGTCTTCTTCGATGCTCAGACCTCGTACCGATATCCCAGCCAGGCGGCCTGGGAATCGGCTCTGGCATCCAAGCTGAACGCGGCAGTCAACGCTGGCTACCCGGCAGTGCGCGAGGCTGCACTCGCAGACACCACGAGTCTGATGGGGAGGGTCGGCTTGAATCTGGGCTCTTCGGGTTCCGCCGGAAACGCAGATACGAAAACTCGTCTTTCAAACTACAAGAACGATGCGCACGCAGACCCCCAACTGGCGGCCCTAATGTTCAACTTTGGCCGGCACAGCCTGGTGGCTTCGTCCAGAGATACCGGACCACTGTCGCTACCGGCCAACCTCCAGGGTATATGGAACAAGGACTTCTCCCCTGCTTGGGGAAGGTGCGTGAAAAATCCGGCCTCTGAAAAAGCCCGGATACTGACCCCAGGTTGACTTTGTACCCTCTGCAGCAAGTACACCGTACGTATGAGACCCGAGAGGCTTGTTTGACGGAGAAGACTAAACAGGCCAGATCAACATCAACACCGAGATGAACTACTGGCCAGCCGAAGTCACCAACCTCCAGGAAACCCACAAGCCCCTATTCGACCTGATCAAAGTGGCCCAAGGCCGCGGCCAGGCCATGGCCGAGATCATGTACGGCTGCTCCAACGGCGGCTTCGTCTGTAAGCGACATGTCCTGTGACGCACACCACCGAACGAACGACCCTGCTGACCCTTGCCCCCGGAGTGCACCACAACATTGACCTCTGGGGCGACGCCGCCCCGGTCGACTACGGCACGCCTTACACCATGTGGCCGATGGGATCCGCCTGGCTCGCCTCGCACATGATGGAGCACTACCGGTTCACCGGCAACCAGACATTCTTACGCGCCGAGGCGTGGCCCGTCCTCCGGAGCGCCGCCCGGTTCTACTACTGCTACCTGTTCGAGTGGGACGGCCACATGACGACGGGCCCGACGCTCTCGCCCGAGAACCCGTTCGTCGTGCCGGGCGACATGCGCACGCCCGGGAACGTCGAGGCCGTCGACATGAGCGTGCAGATGGACAACTCGCTCCTGGCCGACCTCTTCCGCGCCGTCATCGAGACGTGCCAGATCCTCGGCATCGCCGACGACGCCGACCTGACCGACGCGCAGTCCTACCTGTCCAGGCTCCGACCCCCCTCCGTCGGCTCCTACGGGCAGATCCTCGAGTGGCGCCGCGAGTACGGCGAGGCCGAGCCCGGCCACCGCCACATGTCCGCCCTCTGGGACCTGTACCCGGGCTCGCAGTTTGCGCCCCTGGCCAGCGCCCCGTGGTCGGCCGCGTCCCGGAAGCTGCTCGACCACCGCATGCAGGCCGGCTCCGGCAGCACGGGGTGGAGTCGCACCTGGGTCATGAACCTCTACGCGCGCCTCCTTGACGGCGATGCCGTCTGGAGCAGCGCCGTCAACTTTCTGCAAAAGTACCCCTCGCCCAACCTGTGGAACACGGACAACGGCCCCGGCACCTCGTTCCAGATCGACGGCAACTTCGGATTCACCTCTGCCATGGCCGAGATGCTGCTGCAGAGCCACAGCGTGGTCCACCTACTGCCAGCGCTGCCGTCTGCTATCCCGACAGGGTCAGTCACTGGACTCGTGGCGCGGGGCGGCTTCGTCGTGGACATGTATTGGTCGGCTGCGTCGCTCACCAGTGCCGTCGTCACGTCGAGGAACGGAGGCACGCTGGCTCTGCGGGTTGCGGGCGGATTGCAGTTCTCCGTCCAAGGGGTTACGTATAGCGCGCCGCTCGCGACAACTGCTGGTGGTGTTTACAACATTACGCTGGGGACCAGTTCTGCATCCGCTTAGCCGGAATGTCACAAGACGTCGTCGACAGGTGGGTGACCTGGAAATTAGAATACCAGTGCACACTCACGTCCACTCCAAGACCAGAAGACTTGACAGAACAACCCAGCAGGTGGGGTGCATTGACTACTGTGTATTGTCTCATCCATGCTCAAATTGCAACTGCGCACTATTCGAGACACGGAAAAACTAGAATACGTTCAGAAATCCCAAATGCGGGACTCGGTAGCGCTTGCAAGTGTTGAGTAGTCGAGCCCGGAAGCTCGCAACAATCGTAGCTGAGCGTCGTCGCGGCCAGGTAGCCTTACGCTTTCCACCGCTGCGAGCGGTGGGGGTCCCTCAAACCAAGCCATCAACTGTCAGTGATGGTTCCATGTCCCCAGATGCGGCGTACGCCAATAACAAAACGCCGGCTCCCAGCCTCGAAGCCCCATGCCGTTAGGCAGACAGGCGGAAGCCCGTCTTACTATGTAGAGGCCACTCCGTTGATGTTGTCCAGGTCGGCGTAGTACAGAACCAGTTCACGCTGTCATCATGTTAGCTCCAAGCCGCCACGCGTGCCGCCCCCGCAATCCACCACGACTTACCCTCGTCTTCTGCCAGTTGGCCGTGTCCCAGATGATGTAGTAGCCCTGCTCATGCTGTTGGCTTAGCAGGCGCGGACTCATTATGTCGTCCTTGGTCAGCCATATCTGATGCTTCTTGTGCCATCTCCAGTTGCGGTTATGGCTACTCGGCCGTCAGCAGATAGATACGTAGCAGTGCATGCATGATCGTTGGACTCACAGCTCCATTGCTGCCTGGTGCTGCTTGAGATCGCCGGGACAGCTGTAGAAGATCCACATCAACGTCTCCTCGTTGAAGCTCTGAATCTTGTTCTCCAGGGGCTGCACGTTCGTGACACTATAGCACTCCGGGAGACGGAAGTTGGGAATGGCCGGTCGCGGCGGAGCGTCGTTGAACAGTGACATGATCTGAGTTGACAACGGCCTTGGATAGGCGTTAGCAGGCGTAGGCGCACATCATTGAAATCTCACTCACTCGGGAGTCGTGATGTTGAAGCCAAACTGCTGAGGATCAACACCAGTAACCGCAGCTGAGTAGTCCGGGTAGTTGTTCATTAGTGTTCTCAAGCCTTTGATACCCCATTTGTCAATGGGAGCCATGCCGGCTAGAGGATCGTTAGGTACAGGTGACAAGGCATCCTTCTCATCCCTTGCCTTCCCTGTAGATACGTCGTTGCCAATAGCACCGAGAAGGTTGCGTCCTTCTGACGAGGGAGCAGGCGTGTCCTGCACTGATGACTGCGACAGCAAGGGCTCGTCGCGAAATCCGGGCGGCTTCTGCCGTTGCTCACTCCCGATAGCGCTTCTCGTCTCTTGCGTACGTACAGAGCCTGTGCATGTCTTGATTAGCTGACGATCAGATACCATGAGGATGAGGGCTGCTGATTTATTTACCAGGTGCACTCAGTGCGTCGGGAGACCGTGCCTCAGACGCCCTAGAGTCCGATAGAGCACTCAATAGGCCATTGCTGGCCCGACTACCCGGCAACGTAGGTGCAGGACTGCCCGTCGCGCCAAACCCGAGGGAAGACATCAGGTTGGAGGCACGCTCCTGGCCGATATCACCGCTTCCATTCCTGAAACCGCCGCCGCCGTTGTTGCTGTTGTTGTTCAGCGGAGGAAACTCATCGATGCTGCCAGGCTGGGGTTGAGATGCTTGGCCGACGGTGCCTTGGTTGCCAAAACGAAACGAGTTCTGACTGGAAGGGAGCCGTGAGGATGATGAGAATATATCATCTTGTTGGCCTTGCTGGGACAAGGGTGTGCCCTGGTTTCTCTGTATGGGTGCCATGGCCCGGCTCCCTGCTGTTGACCATAAAGACGACTGGTTTGCTGAGGGGAGCTGGGAGTTGTTGGACAAGGAAGGGAATTCCCTGTCATAAGAGTCAGCCTGCCACATTGTCCAAGATAGCCAAGCTTGATGAAAGCCGGGAGAGAAGACAAGTGTGAGAAACGAGAACAAATCAGGCTGAAAGTAAGATGAGGACAGTCATGTGAATGTGAGCCTTGAGCTTGGGGTTGGTTGGGAAAAATGCAAACGAGATAACGACAACGAGGTGCTGCAGGCTGTGAGTACCGTTTGACAATATCAGAGTAGGGCACACGAGGGCTGGGAGGGCCAGACTTGGCCTGGTCGTCTTCCGTCGACTCGTCGGGTTGCAGGTCCTTGCCACCATTTCGCTTTTGCAGACGATGCCACTTCGTCGACTTGAGGGCCGAGTCGGGTGGGACACCAGGGACCATGCTGGGCGGGCTGGAAGATGTGTGCGCCGGATCGGCGACGCGACAGAGAGTGCGAGATAGAAGAACCAACCATGTGAACAGTGTGCTGTTTGTTTGGCGTGCTAAGCTGGACGAGGGGAGTGGAAGAAGATGGACGTCTGTTGGGCCGGGCAGGTGGAAAACTGGGAAAATTGACCGGTTGCCTTGGGAGACAACTTAAAGGGAACAAGAAACCAGAACAATAGGACCTGCGCAGGAAGGCCCCCCAACAAACACAAACAGCACTACTTACGACAGATCCAGCGGCGTTGCTGGCGAGGAGCCACTCAGACTCTGAGCAAAACTCAGGTTCCCTCCTAATTGCCTCGATGAGTTCTGGAGACCTGCGCCGCTCATGGGCACACCGCCGCCAAAGGCCCAGCCGCTGCTATTGTTCGCTGTACTCGCAGACACCACACATCAGCCTATGCCCCTATAAGGTACTTTCTACGATTGCGCATCGCATGGGCATGTATGGATGGCATGGCATTTTCCCATACCTAATTTGCCGTTTGGTATTCGATTCGGGGCCGTTCTGACGGGCTGCTGGGGTTGTTGCTGGCTTCCAAATGCCGTCGGCATCCCTCGTAGGGTTTGCGGTCCGGCTACTGGGGGAGAGAACTGCCGTTAGCTAGGGCTAACAAGAGATGTATACACCGTCTTCCAACCATCCGGTGCTGTTCGAGTCCGCAAAGCAAGCTCCGTGGCAGCACTTTTCGGCTTGGATTCCTCCACGACTCCATCAAATACACTCATCGAGCCATGCCGCACCCGTTGCGTCGATTGCGACAAGTTGGTGGTCCGGCGAGATGGATGGCCACCAGTACCGGCATCCACAGCAGTCGGGACGTGGTCGCCGGCGCAAGGGTTTCGCAGCTCGGCTCGGCCCAATGGGCGGTCGTCGTCGTCGCACAGCTCCGTACGGCACTTGGGTGGCCTCGATGGGAGCGTCCGGCAGTCACAGGATAGGCGCGAGGATACACAGTCGTCGAGGCTCGTGGGACACACAAGGCAAACAGCGGGGCACGCGAGGCAGGGAAACGGAAAGGGTAGGCTCTACCTGGTCGATTCATGGTTGTATAAGGGAGCCGAGGTGCTGTTGCAGATGCTCAGCGTAGGCTCGGAGGGTCTCGCTTCGAAGGCTTCGTGTGTGGCTGGTTGGAGTGGTAAGCTGATAATGTGGTGGAAATGCCATGTAACTTAAAGAAGTTCTGGCTGGGTTGCTGGCTGTCAATTCCCATGTTCCACCGAGACTGGGCGCGCAGATGGTCCGAGCGTCAATCAGCCTCGCAACTCGCCCATCGCTCCAGGCCCGATTTGGCGCGCAACTCCACCCGCCCCCCAGTGCTTGCCCCGATTCAAGGTTTGTTTGTTCGCTAACTACGGAGTAAAGCTAGTTAGTTACGGATACCCTAACCAGATATCTCCAGGGTAGGTAGGTTGTTAGGTAGGTACTGCTCGAGTGACTCCACTCTCTAATTGTCGCGGTTCTAGCCGCCAAGCTACGTTAGCTGCTCTCTCTCGCCCATCATCCTCCTTTGTCAACATTGGAACTTGTCGCATTGGAGCTAGAGCCAACCATCCACGATCGCATACTTTCTTGTCCACCCGTCGCCGCCGGTGCGAGGACACGCTCTCTTCCCACCATGTCGGCATTACCCCCGAGCTCCCCGCGGCTGCCCAGCCCTCCGCCTCCGGCCGAGATCCAGCTCGGGCCCAAGTCGCCAGGACTGGGAACACCAGCCAGCCGTCAAGCTCAGCAGATGGAGCAGTCCATGGCCGACGCGAACTCAAAGCGGCGCATACACCCGGGGACAAAGGCCGAAGACATGGCAGCCGGTCCGCCGCTGGTGCCCTTGGCTGAGGTATGCACTGTCCGCCGTCGTTTTTGATGGCCAGATACCTTCTAACACGCGCACAAGCTCGATTCCGCTTTCCAATTGCAGGAGCATCTAGCAGCCCTGCACTATCACCACACGGCCTCCAACACCCAGCCCATATCGCGCCAGACGGCCGAGAAGTTGGCGACGCCGCCGCCGGGCATTGACCGCACTCTGTGGCTGTACGAGGTGTGCCGCTTCCTGGTCGCCCAGTGCAACAGCCTCATAGTCGGCTTCCTCTTCGACACGCCCCCTTGCTCACAGGCCACCTGTCCCGAGATGCGCGCTTCCGAATGGCAGTTCCTGTGCGCTGTGCACGACCAGCCCAAGAGTTGCTGTGCCATCGACTACTGCTGCCATACCCTGGACTGGGCTGCCAATGTCGTCACCAACTCCAAGATCTTCCCTTCGCGTTTTCACATCGCCGTCGACGGCCAACCCCACGACAAGGGCGCTGTCCTGAAGAATCTAATCAACGTCTTTCGCCGCCTGCACCGCATCTTTGCCCACGCCTGGTTTCAGCACCGCGGCGTCTTCTGGACCGTCGAGGCCCAGACTGGCCTATATGTCTTCTTCAAGACCGTCTGTGACGTGTACGATCTGCTGCCCGCCGAGAACTACAAGTTGCCTCCCGAGGCCGAGGGCTTGGAACCTGCCCCTGTCGACAAGGACGAAAGTCAGCCTAGGATAACGTCCATCGCAAAGCCACCGCCCCGGGAGACTGACAATAACCATGACGACGACCAACCCCTGCATGCCAGACGGAGCAACACGGCCCGTCACGTTAGCCGACCTTCTACTGGGAGCTTTGTAACTACTGTTATAGAGGAGCGCGAGGATGAGAGCTCGGGCGTTTCGAACAAGATGAAGGCGCTGTCTTTGGGGCCTCAGCCAGAGACAGTTGAGGAGGAATCCGAATTTGACGTCCCCGTCATTGTAGAGAGGGAAATTCTTGGAGGTGATTCCCCCGAGCCTCCACGAGAGCGTACCTCGCCAGAGGTCTCTGTTGCTGCACTAGAAAGTGACGACGGTCAAGCTGCACTTGATGATGACCAGGTCAGCACTGTGACTGCAGTTGAGGTTTCAGCAGACACCATAGATGGTGAATCGCAAGGAGAGCCTGACTCGGAAGGCCTGGAGCCTGATTCGACGGTTACTGATGAGAAGCCGGCGGAGGATCCCGACCCACCTGTTGTTGCAAGCAACGAAGAGGAGGAGGTTGAAAAAGAAGCGGAGAAAGAGAGCCATGACGAGCAGCCAGAAGGCCAGAAAGACGAGCCAGTCGCCCACGAGGCGTCCAAAGAAACATCAGAAGAAGAGCCAACGCAACCCTCGGCGTCCGGTAGTACATAGGAGTGCCTCAACCGGCTGGAGGCGCTTGAGGATTTGACAGATGAGGTTCGACGAAATGTGCGGCGAGGAAGCAGACGACGCATCGGGTCCACTTCTAGTGCCGGTTCTTCGGTCAAGCACCTTCATGAGGCCAGCGAGGAGGAGACCCGCGCCATCATCGAGCAGACTCGCCGAGTCACGGATTCGCTGCGGATGACCAAGATCACTGGAAATGAAACCAATTCCAGCAAAAACAAAACTGGGAACGGGACGCAATGATAGTCAGCTGCGTCTATGCCAGAGATAGTCTGGAATCAGGTGGTTCATCATTCAGGGTTGGGGCACACGATCAGCATCTAGCTATCGGCATCACACGCTAATGCCACATGAGGCAGCGCGGGGGACGACATTGATATTCTGTATGGCACGGTGTAATGATTATCGCCTTTGGCGAGACTGGCAGGCCATAATCGTCCTTGTACAACAAAGGCAGCCCTTTACGATATGACATATTTATTGCGAACAAGATTAGGGTTAGATGCATGTCTTTCGGTCTATGCTGTGCCGTTTTCCACTTGGCAGATGAAAGAAACATTGTGAACAGGATACGCCGACATCTTGGGTGGAAAGGGCATTGATTGGGTAGATGACCAAGTCGCAAACCACCTGTGGCAAGACGATGAGCACTGGGCATGTCGTGGAGGGATCACGGATATATTGCTCACCCAGCTCTTTTATGAAAGAAAAATAATAATAAAGAAAAAGATAAAGAAGAAAAGAAGAAAGCTTACATGCCCGTTCTTTACAACAAACGTTATCCCACTCGAACGCCGTCGCTTCTCGTACATGAGTGACGCACTTTACTAAGAACGTATGGTGTTGAACAGCAAGCGCAGTCCCCCTCACCCGCCCTTCTTCGGTTTGACGGGCGAGTATATCCGATACGATACGTGCAAGGATCGGGCTGTTTACCGGATACGGCGACGAGCTCGCGCGCTGCCGCCCCTCTGAGTCTTGTGAGACTTGTCACCCGTTGGCACGTGAAGCAAGCAAGCAGTAGTTACGTAGTACAGACAGCTCTCGGCCGCATCGATGGGCCAAAGAACGACATCGACGATCAATGCAGTGCAGGCATAACTAGTAACGAACTCAAGGGAGAGAGGGGTACCTCAAGGGTAGCTAGGTACCTTTGTGGCTCAACCAGACGTAGTACGAAGTACAGTACGTAAGCCGTGTCAGGCCCCTGGCGTGATTTCATGCAGAAGGATGCTGGATGGAGCTCATGCGGGGATGTACTGGGGCGAGGATGGCACGGCCGGATGAAGGGATGTGACGACGGTGCTGCAAAGCCAAAAACCAAAAGCCAAAAGCCAATGCGACCAAATCGACGTGTGGGTGATTGGACAAAAGCTGCTACAATTCCCTGATGACTGATGACTTGTCTCTCAGCTCGTTGTGGGGCGCGTTCCAGGATTTACGGTTCATCTACACAGTAACCCCCCTCTCCCCCCCCCAAATGATTTTGTAAGTGACATGTGCCTGCCTCCACAAATAGAAAGTCTCCATTTCCGTCCCGTCCCGAACCTTCGCTGTAACCAAAGACATCCTTGCCGGTTCGTCTGATGCTGGGAGGGGGGGGCGTTTCTTCAGGAGCCGCATTCCAACAAAGCAGTAGTTCCGTGACTTGCGACTCGGGACTCCCCTTCCAGAGGAGTCGCCGTCCTGGAGATGGGTGTTATTTTCCCAGTCATTTCGGAATGCAAGCGATCCGGGGTGCTCCTCTCAAGCCTCAAGGTTTCTAAACTCTCAAACCACACCGACCGCCTCTCGAGCCCCTCGCGGGCGGCAAGATTGGATCATGCAAACCACACCCGCTATCAAACTGCCCTTAGCTCTTCGTGCCCGTCTCCGCCTCCTCGGGAACTCCCTATGCCATTGGACCCCGCCAAGCATCTATTCTGTCCTTCACAGCCATGCACATCTTTGGTGTTCATGCCCCTAGGTGGCAGGGCTCTTCCCCTTTCCTTGAGAGGCACCAGATCTTGATGGGTCCACTGGAGATGGTGTCTCTTCGTAATCCAGCCGCATCTTGGCAAAAACTGAACTCATCTCTCGCACGTCTTCCGTCTGCTGGGAGACCGGAAGACCGTTGCGCTCATCTGCAAACGCACGTACGTCTTGCAGGATCGGCGTGAGTCCCTCTTTGTGGGGCAGCCACCACTGGACTGAATCCGGGTCACGGAAAATCTCGGCCATCCTCATGCGCAATGTGAGCGGGAAGATGTATCTGAAGTGGGTGGCGAGTTCAATTGTCAGCAAGTGTGGACAAAGGAGCGGCTTTGAACTCGAGCCAGAATGCTCGGCTATCAAAATCGCAAATACCATACCCAGTACGACGGTAACGTACAATATCCCTGGAGACACACAAAGTGAAACGCGTTGGAGACTTACCCAATGGATTCAATCGCGGCATACCTGCGCTTTAGCCACATATGATGCCGAGAATCGCGTGGCAGGAACAACGCTGCGATGACCAGACACGCCTGGAGCATAGCCAGAGCACCGTTGGGCCGTGATGGCCACCTCTCCACTGTGTCGAAGATCTGGCAGATGTAGAAGGCGTACTCCTTTAGTTCTGGGGTCGGCTCCTGCTGGAGTCTCATCGGTTCCTGGCTCTTATGCATGACAATGACCGAGTACCATTCACTTTTCAAGAGAGTCGTCGATAACAGCGGCCCATTATAAAGGATTCCCTCCTCATAGGGATCAACGATATCGGTTTCGTCCAGGGGCCGTCTCCAGCTGAAGTCCGTCACGCGATAGGCCGGGTCCTCCATCGCCGGGGTGAGCTCACTTTGCCACTCCATGAGCGTTGTCGTCAGCTCGTCATACTCGACGGCAAAATCATCACTGGTAATCTCACGTCGCCCAACCCTGGCGTAAAGCAAAGCCATGTCCACTGAGATCAAGCGGATGGCCGAGGAGGCGACCTCCTGCATCCAGCTCAAGCTTGTCGGGTTCTTCAAGAGCTGGCTGCGGTTATACTGAACAGTGGCCGAAAACCATTCACGGGGCAGTCTGGTATCGAAGCCGCCCATCATCCCAACGAATACATCAAACCGCACGTACCAGGTGAGGATCATCCGCCCAATGCTCGATTCAACAATGGTCTGAGGGGTGTAAAGATGGGTCAAGATCTGCTGCGCGGCCTTCTGGTGACCCATGAGATTGACCCAGTCGCCCAAGTATTCCTTTGGTCTCGTTAGAGTGTTTTTCATGCGCGCGTGGGGCTTGGGTTACTACCTCGATAGTTGCAAGCTGCAGGATTGTGGCCAGGGTCGCCAGATTCTGTTGGTCTTTCCTCTGGAACGACTCCAGCAAGAGAGTAACACTCTTGTTGTAATACAGAAGGAAATCCGAGACCTTGCCGTCTGGTTTCTGAAGGGTATGGTTGTAGGCAGCAAAGCCCACAACACTGTACAGCAGAGCTTCGTTGCCGCTCTGCATCGCGAGTCTCGGTATGAAGTCGGTGTAAAAGTTGTTGCTATCGTAGAGAAGACAGTAGCTGTAATGATTTATGTTATCGCAATAGTATTGCAAGTAGAAGCGCAACCCGGTAGGTAGATGTGACCAATCCAGAGGGGCAGTCCGCATGAAAGGATCAAATGGTTGAGTGGTCGAAGCAAAGCCTGCACTTAACCCCGAAGAGGTAGACGGCGAAGCACTTTCTCTTTCTCCGTAAGACGGAGTCTCGGAGCTCTGACGTGTGCCTGTCTGCTGCGAGTTGAATGCAGAAGTCGTGCTGACGGTTCGTATCGACGCCATTGACTGTTTGGAATGAGGCACGCGATATTCGAATTCATCCTGATCAGGGATAGACTCGAGTCTCAAGTCTGCTTCGAAATCAGCCTCGTTCTCGTTTTCATCGAGCGAAGAGCCGGGGCTATCAGTTTGAGTAACGCCTGTTCCGTCTTTTGACATTGCCGAACCGGCTGGACCTTTTCCGGTCGGTTCGGGGTAGACACATTCTCTCTTGCCTTTGCGACATCCTATAGACACTGTGTCAGCGTAGATAAATCCCTACTCGGTCAGAGGACCCTTACTGTCACAGACTGGGCGAGTTTCGTCACACTAATCAGAGTTAGCGAGAACGGTATGCAGAGTGCACCAATACGCCTTACTTTGACACGTCTGCTCCGACATGTGTAACAACCAGACCTGGTCCGGCGATGCTTGACGTGATCTACACCTGGCGAGGACTTTTTCCTACTTCTGTTGCTCTGCGGTTTGGATGGTTGGAACATGATGGGTTCTGGAAGGCCGGTGTAGTAAGAAAGACCTTGATAAGTGCTTTCCATGGGCAGACCGGCAGTTCCAATGTGGAGGTTTGGTTCGTGAGGCTGCGGCGCAGCATCCTGATTGTTGCCCCTGGGGCTCTCCCCCGTCCCACTCGAAGGGGACGTATGTTGGAAGTATTCTGACATGATCTTTATCCCTCTCCGCGGATGCCTTTCGGCTTCTGGGCTCGCTGGCTTTGCAAAATGATGAACCAGTCCAAGAGAGCAACGGAAGATTTGTGGGATGTTACCGAGGCGATCGGTCTCTGTGCGTAGCGCCACACGGATCGCAAGTCAGCTGTCAGGTTGTCCAGAAGGGGCTGTGGCGTAACTTTGCTCCGAGGCGATGGTCGTCGTTATAAAGAAGATTGTTCAAAATATCATCAGAACTTGGGACACGAAGCCAGCAAGGCGGATGGGTGGACGGAGGCCAACTCGTCGACCGGGCTTTCCGTGTTGGGAGTAGGTAGGTAGGTAGGCAGGTAGGTAGGTAGGTAGGTAGGTAGGTAGGTAGGTAGGTAGGTAGGTAGGTAGGTAGGTAGGTAGGTAGCTCTCGAGTGGGAGTAGCGCCCTCTCCAAATTGAAAGAATAGAAGAGAGCTTGTTGGGGCAGTTATAGACCCGGCAAGACGGGACACGGGGCTTGCTTTGTCCAAGTAGTAGACAGTGCAACTGTACTTCTATGTGCGAGACCCGACCCTGGTGCGCGCGACGGGGCTGGATCCTATGTGAGCCCCACGCCCTTCACAGTAGCACGCTTCAAGTTCCTGGAGGGGGGGCCAGTGCAGCACGTTCGGATGCCAAGAAAGGCTTCGATCTTTTTGTTGCGTCTTTCTATGCCAGCTGCTGCTGGGTGGGATCCCGCAAATGACTAACGGAGCCTCGGGGATCTACTGACAGGATATATATGTGGTAGCGGGGCGGCTTAGTGACTGGGTTCCAAGGAAATCACCGCCTGTGGGTTTTCTCTTGTGTTGACGAAGTCAGCGATTCCCGTCCACGATACCATTTGTAGGGTAGGGTATTCGATGGGATTGAGGGACAGGCCACGAGTGTGGACAGGGACTTCTCGACGCCCCTTGGACTGTCCACTGAACGAAGACCGAAGGGTAGGTCGCGAGTGGTGGTAGTTCGAGAACAGATATCCCACTTCGTGCTGTTTGGAAGAGGGAAGACCGGAGCAAAGGGTGACGAATAGTAATCTCGAGGTTCCCCGGCCAAGCGCCCAGCTGTTAGCATACGGAACCCGTGCAGCGAGCCGCCGAGGTGTGTAGCAGCACTCTTGCAAGCCGAGCAGTCTGGTGCACGCGTGACGAGGGGGTGGTACCTCCAGGATGGCTGACGTCCCACACTCGCTCACCCTGAGCCCGGGCCTTGAATGCGTAGTATACAAGCAGTGACTAGTTGGGTGGTCTGCTCGCAACGAACACTGTGGTCGAAGTCCTGTTAATTTGTGACGAGCGCTGGATCGCTCTATTCGGTGCTAGACAAACAAATGGCCCATGCTTTTGGGATAGGCGTTGTTGGGTATAACTCACATCATATAGTCGATGCAGAAGCGTGAGCTGAATCGCATACGACTCCCGCCTCGATCGATACGCGGAGAACTATGCCTCAACAACCAGTTGTCGGAGGGACTGTAAAGGAGACCACACAGGTAGTAACACAGGTAGTAGACTGATTGGATGGGGTCCAGCATAAGGGGGCGGCGTCCCTGAAGTCCTTAGCAAGTAACGTTAAGAGCAGGCGGCATCTTATTGGCAAGGGGCCAGCCAGCGCAAGAAGAATTGTTCCGTGGACGCAATCCCAGGTCGTCCTGGCCTGCTGCAACGAGAGTCGGCCACCCGAGAATATGGGGACTTTGGGTTTGACAAGGAAGATGTTTCTGCATTTCTTGCCACCCATTGATAATGCGTCGTCCCATGTAGAATGATGATGGCCTCGTACCCTGTCTGCCGACGTAGTAACCAGTGAGCATGAGCGACCTACCAAGTGCACAGTACTCCGTACCTCCCTCCCTCCACGCTGAGACTGGTTGCGCCGGGGTCAGGCACAGCAGCCAGCCAGCCAGGGCTCGAGTTGACCGCGTTCTGCCGCCAGCCGTTGCACCAGTTCTCAGATAAGATCGTGGCGGGACAAACTGGGGTCTGCTTCCAGAGCATCCACAAAGTCTTGATGGTGGGGAGCCGGGGGGGGAGGTTAACCTGCCCGCCTGCCTGCCTGCCTGCAGGGGTGGTGAGCATGGCTACATGGTACTGGCCGTCGGCGCGTTCTGATGAGTACGTAGTAGTAACGGCGGCTGGAAGAGAAGTCCGTAGTGGTGCTACAGAAGCTAACGGTACCAGAAGCTATCTATCCGTGTCTCCTGGTCAGTTAGCATGCGGCGTGGAGGCACATGGGAGAGGGTACAAAGTAGAACAAAGTACTCCGTACCCCGCCTCCCATCAGTCCACGCCATTCATGCCGCCCAGCTAGTTTCCCAACCAACCTTAGGCCGCATCCACCACAGGAGAGAATCACCTGGGCAGAGAGACTTTGCACGTGTGTTTCATGGGTTGCCTCCCTCCACCCAAAGGCTCCACGGAGAGAAACCCAAGACAGAGGGAGAGAAAGAGAGAGAGAGAGAGAGAGAGAGAGAGTATGTTTGTGTGTGTGGTATGTGTGTGAGCGAGGTGGCGCAAACGCCATCAGAATAAACATAAGTACGGAGTACCATCCATGCCAAGTCGGTGGTGCGCCGAACGGTGTAGCCCGGTCAAGAAGGATTACTAGTCGACATACCGACGTACTGTGTCGATCGATCTCGACAGGGGTAACGTTAGTTGACAAAGTACAGCGGCTGCTGTGCCCAGGTTGCCGGGGCAGACCCAGTGCGTGGGAAAAGTCAATGGGACGACCGTCCGGGCGCGGAAGCTTCGTGGTCCGTACGGAGCGACAATGCGGACGCCGGTGCAGCTTCATAGGATGGGATTGGTAACTACTGTGTACTGTGGTTAATGAACAAGGGACATTGACGGCCAACGATGCTCCAACTCCCAAGCGCGTGCAGTAAGGTAAATATGTGACCGGTAGAGTTTCAGCAGACCGTCCCGAATATTGCCCAAAGTCCAAGAAATTGTGGCCGTCGGAGTACGGATGGTCTGCTGTGTATCCATATCCGCACCTGCCTATTAGTTAGTTATCTTACGTTACGCACTGCACGTACAAGTGCGCATGTACGGATATGTAGTACGGCAATAAGTTACTTTGTACTCTGCAGGTAGTTACTAGGTAGGTAGTTAGGGTAGTTAGGTCCAAGATAGGTAACTAGCTAGTTAGTGCAGGTAGGTAGGTAGGTAGGTAGGTAGGTGCGTTGCACCAAGCATTCGTCAAAGCACTGTACTTGTCGAGTTTGCAGGGAGCCCCTGCCAATCATCCCGTGGTGTCGGCTCAAGGAGAATATCAACAGTGTGAACGTCATGTCGGAAGGTCGGGCAGAGAGATGGGACGAAAGAGGACCGTTAACTAGATAACTAGGGTAAAGCCAATCTCCGTTGTAATACAACCCATTGCCCCCTTTTTCGTTTTCTTTTCTTTTTCCGCACGTGGCATGTCTCCGAATCTGACTCGGGGCATCCTGGCTGGCTGAATAGTGGCCCTTGTCAAAACAACGAGCTCCAGCTCCAGCTCCAACTCCCACTCCTACCAAATCAAATGACAAATTACCTAGTTATCGTTACGACTTGTTGACCACCCAACCCAACTGTGTCTGTCTACACAGTAACTGCTGTCTGTTTCAGCATTCAGCAACTACCGGTGGTGCGGGTAATGACAACTTTCGAGTCAGATCGGACCATATTCGTGCTTCCGGGGCTCCCAGCGAGACCTGTAACCACTACGGCATTGGCAACTTGAGTCTGATACGCGCCCTTCACACGCACCCTTGTGCAGGCAGTACTGCGGTACAGATAAGGTAGCGTGCAATGGGGGAAGTAGAATTTCATTGCCGGTGCAAGGATCATTGTCGTGTAGCTTCTCGGCACTGCTGGGGTTGTTAGTCTGGGATACGTGAGTAGTTAGTTATCCGTAAGTTAGTATGCGTTGGTTGATACACCAGGGCTAATAAGTAAAGTGACGAAGCACAGGTACCACAAGCAGAGGAGATTTCCGTACGCCACTCATTGTCCATCATTGTGCCGAGGCTGTTGATATTAGTATCCCACCCCCTCCCCCCTGCGAGTGCCGGTACGTGCAGTCTACGTGAACATGACAGAGACGGACCATGGACACCAGAAATTGACTAGGCAGGGGTTGTACGCGTGAGATTATCACACTGCTCCCGCTGATGATGTTGCCGGGTTGAGGAAACCAATGGGATGTTGAAACTTGGTTCCACGTTGCTTGTGGCCCGGGGAATTACATACCTCCACAGCACAAGCCGTGATATAGGGTAGAACGCATCTCACGACGCGGTGGGCGGGCACACACTTCCAAGTACATACAAGTTCGTCATAACGCCACCCGACAGGAAGAGTATAGTTACACATGAGCCGGGTACAACAGCTTGCAGGGGCGGGGGAAGAACCGCATGAGGCTGCTTTTCCATTCCTAGACATGTCCACGCGAGACATACCAGACGGTCGGGTTACTGTGTGTACCTGAAGCAACTTCGACGCCACGATTGATCTCGCCAGCAAGAGGCTTTCTTTGCGCCTGTGACTCAGTCTTGCTCGTGAGAAGATGCATGCTGCTGAGGGCCGAGTCATAAGTCAGCTACTTACTTTATGTAAGATATCTCCAAGTTTCTTGCTTAAGATGTAAAAGTTCGTAGTCAGTCGGTAGCACGTCGGATGGAGTCACACAGCAGGAGATTATCCATGCCGAACGCCGTGTTACCTGGGATATATTACGGGGCCGAGGCCGGAAGCTTCGGTGCGTAACGTTACACAGTATTGTGTAGTTAGCTATGTGGCTGGGCCAGGCCTTTGTCGTTCTCAAAAGTACGGAGTACCTCCAAGAAAGTACCTTTGTCGCACTTGCGTCGTACAAACTACGGGGGGTCACAATCGACGTTCGTGATATGACACTGCAACGCTCTAAATTTAGTTCCGGCTGTTCTCTTGACAGTGCCGTACGGAGTACATAGTGCTACGTAGAGCGTGCAGTGTGCAGCGTGCAGCGGAACTTGCCAGGAAACGTTCCAACGCATCGGAATGGGACTGCTGCGTCTGCTTAAGGCGTTGGCTACCCTTTGGCAACGGGGCTGATCGTTCGCCGTGCCCAGACAGGTTTCCAAGTACATGACTTCTACGGAGTACGGATGTTAATTACCGTCAGATTATCCCGTATCCCGCACAGAGCCGAAGTCTGCTGGTCTGCCGTACATGCCATCTGGTACAGGCGGGTACAGCAGTAGGTACCGGGTACGAACTACTGTGCACGCGGTACTGATTGTAGCACAGATCCTGCAAAGACTTGCAGAGGGGGTTTAGTGGGGGTTGGGAACAAATGCATTGACTCCCTTCCCTGTTGGTTCGTCCCTGGCATTAGTCCGACAGTCTCACTGTACTGACTAACGTACGTACGTAACTACCAAGTAGTTACGCCCAACGAGCAGGCCCGCATACATGACCTGGATGTTCCATGTAACTAGTTGACTACGTACCCTTCGTACTTTCCCGTGGCAAGTCTGCAGGTCTGCAAGTCCGCAAGCGCCGGGAGCCACAGCTGGGGTTGGTCAGATCCCTCGCAGATGCGTCACAGATGCCGCCCTCCTGGAGGCAAATGACTTTGCCATATGCAAGGTCTCAGTTCTGCATGATACTATCAACTCGGCTAACGTACGGCTGAGCCAGCGCTGTCCATTGTGTCACTCAACCCGGCCAATGCCCGCAGCCCCGATACAATGCCGCATGGCTAACGGCTAATAAGCTGGCGGCGGGATGGCGGCTCCTCCATCCCCGGCTGCGGTTCGTGACATGCAGTCGACTATAACTAGAGTTCACTTGCTGTAGTCCAATATACGGAGCACTCCGTCCAGTACGGACGTGGCAGTGGCATGATTTTCGTCACTAGTCAACGTAAGTTAGGTTGGTTCACCGAGGTTGGTTCACCTTAATGCTACGGAGTAACTACTACTGTGTACTACGTACGTACGTAAATTAACTAGGTAACTGACAAACTCACTTTTTAGTCGCTTCAGCTCAACCCCCTGTGGAGCCATCCAGCTAAGCCAGCCAGCCAGCCAGCCAGCAAGCTTGACAGGGCAGGGTCGATCCCCAGGGGAAAGCTCGTTTCAGGCTTACTCCCTGAGTCCCTGGCCTGGCGCTGTCGACCGAGCTTTTTGGTGGATGCGACGTGGCAACTGATCATCGCCCGTGTTCCCGGTCGATCAATTGCAATTCGTAGACGTTTTCTCCGTTGTCGACAAAAGAAACCATGGACAGCCTTAGATCCGTCCTTCAGGGCCTCCGGGCCATGCAATGGGACAACAACGCCATCTTCCTCCTCGGGGTGACCATTCTCGCCTTCCTGGTGCCCATCCTCATCATCCTGCCCCCGGTGCCGCTGCAGAAGAGCGATGCACTGCTACAAACACATACCAAGGTCGGCCTGGAGCCCAACAAAAGCAACCTCAAGGACCAGTTCAGGGTCGCCGCCCATGACGCCAAAGACGGCCAGCCCGCCAAGGTGCAGGGTCTCATGATCTACCCCGTCAAGTCGTGCCGGGGCATCGAAGTCTCCAAGTGCAAGGTCTTGCCGCAGGGGCTGGAGCATGACCGGCTCTTCACCTTCGCCCAGCTCAAGAGCCCCTTTCCCGTCGCCGTGGACGCCGCGGGCAAGGAGGCGAGCGAGCACTCGTGGGAGTTCATCACGCAGCGCCAGTTCCCCCTCTTGGCCACCGTCAAGGTCGAGCTGTGGCTCCCGGACGCCATGAAGATGCGCAAGCAGGGGTTTGAGCCGCAAGGCGACGAGGCCTTCATGATCCTCAAGTTTCCCTGGAAGGCCCTCGGGTGGCGTGGCACGCTGGCCACGCTGGCGGCTAAGATGGCCAACGGCCTGACGGCTCATCCCGAGACTGAGATATTGGTGCCCTTGGACTTCCCATCGGACCGTGACATGGAAGATAGGGGGTACAAGTACGACAACGTCCAAATCTGGAAGGACAACGTCCGCGCCCTGAACTTGGAGAAGGAACTGCCCAAGGAACTGCAGTTGTATCTGGGGGTCAGCAATAAGCTCGCGCTGTTCAGGCTGGACCCCCAGGAGCTGCGCAAAGTGTACAGGTCTGCGCCTCGGAAGGAAGCCGTCGGCTACCAGCCAGTTGCCGGCTTCCAGGACGCCGTGAGCATTCACCGAGACGCGTACGTACGCATGCAAGAAACTAGGCTGACCGATTGGCAGTATCCATTATCCATCATGAACTTGAACAGCGTCCACCAGTTTGCTGGGCAAGTGCCCAAGGATGCCGACCTCGGGCAGCTCGACGTTCTCAGGTTTAGACCCAACATCATCTGTGAGCCGCCTACTCCGCCCGATCCCGATTCCCCACGGTGACGTTTTGGCGCTTGGGTTCACTAACCTCCCCCTTCCCCCAACAGTTTCGGGCGCACCCCCGTACGATGAAGAGAACTGGAAGCAGGTTTGCTTTGAGCAGGGAAGCTCGGGCTTGTTCAACGAAGTCCGCTTCGACATATCCTGCCGTACCGTGCGATGCAAGATGCCCAACGTCGACCAGGAGACTGGCTTCCGCCACCCCACGGAGCCGGACAAGTCGCTCCGGACGCAGCGTAACGTGGACGAAGGCGCGCCGCTCAAGGGATGTCTAGGAATGCAGGCAACGCCGTTATTCGGCAAGGCTGTGTCCGACGAGGATCGTGAGAGCTTCATCGGAGTAGGCATGACCATCGCGGTTGAGAAGACGGGGAAGCATGTGTATGAGACGTAGAGGATCTGGAGTTGTCCGCGGGTGAGTTTGGCAGTTATATACATGCATACATAGATACATGGATGCATAGAAAGGTCACAGAATCTAGCTGCTCACGCGGTACTCCGTATCTCAACTGTCATCTTTCCCAGGCCGCGGTGCCGCACTGCGACTAAAATACGAATTAGAAGGAGCCTATATCCTCCTACCTAGCAATCAATTCGGAAGGTTTTGGATATATATTCTACTCTCTCCCCACGTTGCGCACCACTCGTCCAAGAATCGTGTACGTGTTAGATCAGACACAATGGGTACGTGAAGCAGGCAGACCGCCTGCTCAACTCCTTGGGCCTCTTCACGCGTGCTCTACCACGACCTACTACACTACACTGGGCAGACATGGACATTATTTATGCGGGCATTGCCAGCGCGCTGAGATGAGAGAGCCAAAGTATATTCGATTGTTTTAGCAAGATCCATTTCCAACCGTTAACAAAGCGTACCCTAATCAAACAACACCCGCAGGAAATGCCCAAAACGCTGGCCAGCAGTTGCCGATTACCAGTCTTCCACGCCATGCCAGAACCCTCATCAGTACACGGATCTCCCCGGTCTCAACTGGCCGGGTATCGTTCATGTCAGTCATCTCTCGTCATACAAAAAAATATTAGACCAACCCAACCGACACACACGCGCGCGCCCTTATTTAGCCCAGAGTCGGGTTTTACTTGAAGTCGGCAGCCGTGAGCGCCTGGACCATACTCGTACCCTCCGAGAAGCGAGTCCGGAAGATCCGGTTGGCGTTCTGGAACATGCCGTCCTTGAGACTGACGACGATGAACTGGGACCCGTGGAAGCGCGTCTTGATCAGGCGACCAATATTCTGCGTGTGGGACATGTCGAGCGCGGCGTCGACCTCGTCCAGAATATACATGGGCGCAGGCTTGAACTGGAGCAAGGCCATGATGAGCGACAGCGCTACAAGTGATCTGGGGAACGGCAAGTCAGCGATACGGTGGATGAGAAAGTCGTCGCTGCTGGAAATGGGACGGCATACCTTTGACCACCACTCAACTCGGTCAAGCTCTGTTTCCACACCTTGCCCAGGCACACCTTGACCTCCAACCCTTCGTTGATCGTCTTGCCCTCGGGCGGGTCGAGCTTTGCAAAGCTGCCGCCAGGCAAGAGCTCCGAGAAGATGTTACCAAAGTCGCCGTTGACCTTCTCCCATGTTTGCAGGAGCGCCTTCTTCTTATAGTCGTCCAAGCTGACGATGGTCTCCTCGATCTTCCGCTTGTCACGGATGACTGTCTTCATCATGTGCTTTAGGGCGACCTCCTTCTTCTCGACGCTGTC
The DNA here is from genome assembly GCA_022414665.1 of Arthrinium puccinioides. Classification (NCBI taxonomy): domain Eukaryota; kingdom Fungi; phylum Ascomycota; class Sordariomycetes; order Amphisphaeriales; family Apiosporaceae; genus Arthrinium; species Arthrinium puccinioides. Next base: position 2,033,079 of record JAIUNF010000004.1, read on the forward strand.
GATCATGTTCATGACCTTGGGGTTGATCTTCTTCTTCATGCCTTGGAAGCGGTCCGTCAAGGTCTTGAGGGTGGTCTTGCTCTCGGCAATATTCTGGCCCTTGAAGTCGTAGGGTGTACCGGTGCGTCCAAAGTTCTCCTTCTCGTCGGCAATCCAGTCGTGTTCCTTCTCCATGTGAGCTACGGCTTGCACGGCACTCTGCTGCTCCTTGTGGAATTTCTCGACCGTGTGGCCAAGCTTTTGCATCTCCAGCCCCTCCTCTGCAATGCGCGAGTTCTTTGATCTCATGGCGTCTTCCAAGGCGCGCAACTCGTCGTCGAAAAGGGTCAACTTGGCGCGCTCGTCGTCTAGTGCCGCCTGGGCCGCGTCATGAGTCTCTTGTAGTGCTGCCTGCTTCTTGGCAATCTCTTCCAGCTCTTCTTGCTGCGATTTGATAGCAAGCTCGACCTCCTGTTGTTGCTCCCGCGCCGCCGCAAGATCGCCCGATATCTGCTCCGAGTCGAGCTGCGCGCCTTGTACCTCCTTCTGGAGCGTCTTGACAGCAACCGAGTTCTTGGCCAGTGCTGCCCTCAACTTGTCGAGAGAGGCTTGCAGCTCTACCAACTTCGAGTCCTTGTTGTTTTCAAAGTCCTTCATGTCCTTCCCGATGCGCTTCACGTCAGCAGCAGCTTCGGTCTGGCGCCTCTTGGCCTCTTCGCTGGACGCCCTGAGTTGGGCGATAGTCTCCTTCATGTTATGGACCTCCTGAATGATGGACGATGAAGAGTTACCACTGATTTGTTCTTCCGCCAGCTTGGTCTCGTGGGTCTTGAGGTCGAGATCCTGCTTGATCTTTCGCGCCTGGTCTAGCTTGGACTTCTCCTTGGCAATTCGGGCTTGCAACTGGCCGAGTGTTGACTGAGCTTCCGAAAGTTGGCGGTTGATATCATTCAGCTTTTGCAGTGTAAGAAGGACACCGCTCGAGTTTGGTGCGCTTCCGCCAGACAGCGTCCCTGATGGATCGTACGAGTCACCTTCAAGGGTGATGCTTCGCATGCGAACGTTGGGGTCGAATGTGACTCGCTTCGCCGTCTCAGCATCCTCGCAGATCAGAGTGTTGCCGAAGACGAACTCCATGGCCGCTGATATCTGGTCATCGTACCCAACCAATGTCAACGCCAAGTTGACCTTGCCGGGGGCGATCCTCTGCGCCGTGGCAATGGTCTGGGCGGATGCCTTGAAAGCCGAAATCTTGTTCAGGGGAATGATGGTGACGCGCTTCTTCAACCTGCCGCCCTGGAGAAGCTGAGTGCCCGTGACTTCGTTGTCGACGACAACGTTGTACAGCCGACCGCCAGCGCAGATCTCCAAAGCCGTACCGGCTCTCGAGTGCTCCTTGTCCAGGGTGAAAAGCTGGGCAACAAGACCCTTGACCTTTGATCGGTCAAAATTGGGCGTGGGATCGGCGTAATTAAAGTCAATGTTGGCCACCTTGCGCTTGAGCATATCGGCTTCTTGTCGCAAGCCTCGGATCGACTGTTGCAGGGACGATTCTTGCCTGTACAAGCCCTCTTCCTGGCCCGGTTCGAAGCCGAGCTTGGCAAGTTGGGCCTCGAGTTTCTGCGACTGGGCCTTGAGACCTTCGATGTCCTGAAGCAAGCTGGCGTTTTGCTCCTTTGCCTTCTTTGCGCGCGGTTCTTCTTCCTTGATGCGCTTCTCAAGATGCGTTATCTTGAGTTTCGCCTGTTCCTGTTCTGTGGCCGCGTTCGCAGCTCGATTCCGGGCGTCCTGGAGTTGGCCTTGATAGCCACTCTCCTGACCCTCCTTTGACGCCACACCGGTCTGCAACGTCTGCAGCAGTTCCTCTTTGGCCTCGGCATCCACGCTTTGCTTCTCGTTCTCCTCCTTTGCCGCATCGTACTTGGCTTTGATCTTCTCGTAGACCAGCGTCTTCTCCTTCAACGCCGCTTCAAGTTCCGCGACGTTCTTCCGGACCGAAGTCAACCGCTCCTCCTCCTCGGCCTTGCTCGAATTCTTGAGATCGACGACCGTTGCCAGTCGCACGAGCTCGTTCGAGTGCTTCTTGACCTCGGCCTCAAGCGCCTGAGACTTGCCCCCCTTCTTCAGTTCCTTGTCTCTCTGCGACTTGACTCTTTCGACGTCCTCCTCGAGATGCGAGATTTCGTTCTTGAGTCGTTCCGCCGAGTCCCCAAGATCCTTTTGCCGTCGCTTCTTATTCTCGAGATCGGCGGCGGACTGCAGCAGCTTTTCTTGGTATTTGACGTAGTCGTGTGCGACGACTACCCGGGTCAACCGCTCGAGGTCGTTCTGCGTCTGTTGGAAGTCTAGAAAGGCGCGCTTCTCTGTCCGTAGCTTCTCCAGTTTCGGCTCGATTTCGTCGCGCAGGAGCTCTGCGATTTCTTGCAGCTTCATCTCCTTCTTCGCCATCGTCTTCAGCGCCTTGTCTCTCCGATCCTCAAACATGCGCGTGCCGGCTGCCTCCTCGATCATGGCCAGGATCTCCACCGGCTTCATGTTTAGGACCTTGGTGATTCTACCCTGCATAATCAGGAAGTTGGGATTGTTGATGTTGAGCTGGACCGACTGGAATAAGTTCTGGACCGTCTGCTGTTGTGCACGGTGGCCGTTGATGAGGTATTTGGTGGTGCCGCCGAGGACAATCTGCCGCGTGACGCTGATGGTCGCATATTCCTCGAATCCTATGGGTGACTTCTTCTTGTCTCTGTTGTCGAAGACTATCGTGACGCTCGCTTTGGTGACGCCGGCTTGGCCTCGCTTGTAGATGAGGTCCTGCAGAGCCGTCAGTCAGTAAAACCTCTGCGGATTGTGGCCCACGGACTCATCATCGTACCTGCAGGTTTTGCGCTCGCACGGTGGACATGTTGGTGATACCGAGAACAAAACATATCGCATCCAGTATGTTCGACTTCCCACTACCGTTCAGTCCGGTGATCGAATTGAAGCTGTCGTCCCTTTGCGACCGCTGTCAGTACTGGGCGGCAATGCCGACAGTGTAGAAAGGAGCACTTACCATCCCGAAATGACCGTCCGCACGGCATACGACTTGAAGCCATCTATGATCAGCTCTGTCACCCTCATTTTGACGGGTTGTGCTTGATGCGCACGATGTAGTTTGTTGGGTGTTTCAAACTCGAGTCGGGTTTCGAGCCTCTACGCGCTGCAACATGCAATTCAAGTGTTATTGTTGATTCCGAAGTCAACAACCCCCACTACCGGCCCGGGCAACCCCCCCGCTACCGAATCGGAGCTTTGATTGTTCCGCTCCTAGTGGAATTACGAAGGAAGTATTGTGTACTCCGTACTCCGTAAAGTCATTACGGGCCGCCCAATTTCCAAGGCTCTCCCGCTGTCACTGGACCTGTCACTGTGGCTCGGGAAGTCCATGAAAGCTTACTGTGGTTCTCTGCCCTAAAACGGCAAACCAAGCAAGTGCCCAAGTATGCAAGAAGCAGCCCTTGTTACAAAACATGTCATATACCGGCCTTTTAACCTTTGCATGTCAAGTCAGCATTAGGTACGGATACGGTACGTGTGCCTACCAATAATGCAACCGCATCATCATCACATCACGCTGTCTCGAGACATACCCGTTCGTAGAATATCACTCCCGCATAGTGAAACCCACTGGACTATCAAGCATATAGATGAATAAATATATAGATAGATGCGTTATATATATAAATGATATCAAACAAACGTTATGGTAGCAATGCGCAAGTACGGCATGCCCAGATGAACTATGCTGACTGGGAGGGAAATGCTACACTAGTACGGATATATCTCATAGCGCCGTAACAACACCAGCAAATGAACATGTGCTCACTAGGAACCAACCCATCCTCTCGCCTCTCGCCCCTCACCCCATACTGTCCTCCATCTGCTTGGATCGGACCTTGCTCCAGGCGTCCTTGTCTTTCTTTCCGCCCGACTTCTCCAGTCCCAACCCACGCTCAACCCACTGTTGGGAGCCCATCTCGGACAACCGCGACAGGGCGCGTACAAACGCGAACTTCTCCTCGTCGCCGGAAAACAAACTCGAAGTCATCAGCTGATCGATGTTGCCGTCCATGTCCTCCATCATATGCTGCATGGCGTGGCTGGCCGATTCGCTGCTGCCGTGGTCGTCCGTATGTTTTCCTTCCTTTCGCACCGACTCCTTCATCTCATCGGCCGAGATGAAGAGTTCCGTCAGTGGTTTGGCCGTGGTCAACACCAGCTTTGCGTGAGACTCGTATACGGCATCGATAAAGGTGATGAAGCGACGCGCAAGATCTCGTTCCCGGAACGTCATGCCTGGCACTTCGGTGACTACAAAGGCATCGTAGCTACGCATCAGTTCGATATAGTCGGCAGCACCCGTCGCCCGTCCGATCAACTCGTCAAACGTGAACCAGGCGCACCGTCCACTGACACGAGGGACGTGGATCTCACGACCCCAGACCTTCTGGACCTCGGAGTGGGCTTCAGGGCTCTCGGGGTCGCCAAGGAAACGGAACCACTTCTCGGCGTGCGATGCGGCATGTTTATCGAGCGGGCAGTGGTAGACTCCTGACGGTGGCCGGGGGATCTTTCGGTAATCCGTAGGAGAATCGAGGTTGATGACATGTAGACGCGCCTTGAGCAGGTTGATGGCCGGTATGAACGACTCTCGTTGGATGCCATTCTTGTACAAGTCGTCAGGGTGCCGATTCGAAGTCGTGACCAAAACCACGCCATGCGACATGAGAGCCTCGAGCAGCCTCCGCAGGATCATGGCATCTGCCACATCGGTACACTGGAACTCGTCAAAGCACAGGACGTTTGACTGCTCCGCAATGTCGGCAGCGATGAAAGGCACGGCGTCAAAGTCGATGCCATGCTCCATCTTCATCTTGTGGAGCCGCTTGTGGACATCCTGCATGAAGTTGTGAAAGTGTATTCTCGTCCGGGACTTGACAGACTTGGGCAGGGTGTCGTAGAACAGGTCCATCAGCATCGTCTTGCCGCTCCCGACATCTCCGTAGAGGTACAATCCTCGCGGCAAGTCGGCGGGTATGTCCTGTATCGGGCTCTTGCCGGGCTTTGACCCAAACCAGCCAAAGAGCGACCGCGTGGGCTGCAGAGATTCGACCGAGGGACGGATGACGGGGCGCGCCTCGTACGGGACCAGTTCGTCGTGCAGATGCTGTAGACTCTGTATTATGCCACGCTGGTGCTCGTCCTCGCGCAGCCGCCCATCGGCGACCCGGATGTCGTACTCGTGAATCGGGCCATGGTCGGGAGGTACGACGGCTTTTGATGTTAGTCTTGTTTGCCTGTCACGGGTATCTCAACTCGGTTGCTGATGTGTCTATAGAGGTAGTACACCTACACATTTCCACGGGCGCATTGGCTATGGCGGTAAATGGCCTGCTGGGGGGACAGTGTCGCGCGAGGTACCGTCCAGGTTGAGGGACGGCCAGCCTAGCGGCAGCCGACGTGGGAGCGCGAGTACGCCGCGCTCCGGTCCTGTCGCAGCATTGCGCGCAAATCCATCGCCAGCTTGTCGGTGCGGAGAAAAGGCGCAGCGAGATCAGTCGGAGAGGAGGGGTTGACGAGGAGCGCACGCGCATATTCGCGGGATCCAAGTCTCCAAAGTGTGAACAACTGTCCAAGAACTTAGAAGTGTCTAACGCCACATAGAATCCAAAAGCTATCCGTATTGAATTCCAAATAGGAACCTGAAGCAAAACGCGACGCAAAGGGCGGTCGTCCAATAGTTGCGCCAGGCCGCTGCGTAGAACACGAGACAAGAACTAGTTACTAGTTAACTACGGAGTAGTAGTACGGAGTAGTTATGGAGTAGCGTTAGGTGCGTTATCCGTACGGGTACTTAAAAATCAGATGTCGAAATTGCGTCACCCAGAGGAGGGAGGAGCTGACCGCGGGTGTCCCAACGTTAGCCGGCCGGCCCATGGATGCACAGGCGGCTTGATGCACAGGCTTGATTTAATGCACGGGCGGCTCGATGCACACACAGGCTCGATGCACAACACAGGCTTGGTGCACAGGCTTGATGCACAGGCCCATTAAAAGAAGCCATTCAGCATCGCAGTATCCGTACGGAGTATGTTTCGTACCCAACCCGCGCGCGGCTTCCTGACGTGTGGGGGGGCTAGTTACGGAGAACCAACCCGCTTGGTACCGATCAGTGAAAAGGGGCTTCAGATGATTTGTGGTGCGCTTCTGCTACGACCAACCCCCGAGACGAACACTGCCTGTTACCGGTACGGTCTAACTACTCCGTACCACTGGGACATCACAAACATCACGGTCATGTTTCGACGCTGTTTGGCTGACCAAACTCCAAGGGCATACGATATCAAAAACGCCATGTTTCGACGCGGCTTGGTTGACCAGGCTCCCCAGCGAACCCGAATGACATTGGCAGCTGTCTGCGTACATCAATGATCAACGCCTTGACGCTTGGCAGCCAGAATCTGGCCTCATCAAACAAGTCACAGATGGGCTTCCGAAACGGGCAAAGAAAACATGCAAGCGCTCAAAAGGACAGTCTGCCGCACGATGCCAGATCAGGCAGGGCTGGCTGGCGCTTTTGCTTCGTTGCTTTGGCGCCGGCGATGCTTACGTAGCAGGACCCACGACAGGCGAAAGTCGACCAGGCCGCATGAATAACGAATGAGCACAGCCTCCCCAAAGCTTACACGTAGTATCGAAACAACTGCACCCCCCCGCGCCCGTGTCCACTCGCCATCATCCGTCTGGTGGGTCGGGGAAGAGATCGCTCTGGTTGGGTCTATCTGAAACATAACCCACTCAATATGGGTAGGGTCCTCTACTGTGTAGTATTGTGTAGCTCATCAAGACCAGGCAGATCTTATTAGTTGCTTGGTAGTAATGGGACGATCCATCCTACAGACAAGCATGGCACCGTCGTCGCAGGTGACGGTGACAGCGGCAGCGCGCGCGAACGCATGACAATCGCGGACAGGCCCCCTCGTCTGGTTTGGCCTCGTTTAATAAAGAGCTGAGCTCGCAGCTCGATTGTAGGGGATGCTTGGGATGCTTCTCCAACGAGCCGGCTCGAACTTACCATTCATCTATCTCCCCATGGATCTGTCACGGATAACTGTACAGGAAACAGCTGTTCGATCGCGGACTCGTTGACCCCGACCATGTCGTTGTCAGTGCCGAGCACGAATAACCAAAGTCACTGGTCGGCTGCATCCTCCGAGTACGGCGGCGTCCTTGCCGAGAAGTTGGCCGCGAAAGAACGATTCCGGGTCCTCAACGGTACGCTCGAGGCTGGACTACTCGCCAAGCCGGGATCTTTGGGACACAATGGCGACATCGTTGCGACGACCGTTCGCGCTTTGTTGTTCTTTCCCAGCGCCATCACCTGCGCTGTTCACGTTGCCGCGCCCCTCATCTCGCTGAAGCTCCTTCGTCCTTACGATATTGCCGTCGTTGCCGTCTCGTCGACCTCGCTGTTATGGGCTTTCATCGCCATATTCCTGAGACACATCTGGTCGTGGTGGATCGTGGCTGCCGACTGCCTCATCATGCTGCTGTGGCTGGCGACCTTTTTTGTTGGACGACTCGGCGGATTCGATGCTCAACTCGGATCCATCAGTCAACTGAGCACGTGGGCGGCTGCTGCCAGCGTATTGGTTGGGGCTGCCGTATTGTCGTTACATGCAGTGCCAGTGCTGATGAAGAGGTGGTTCCCTTATCACTATGGTCTTGCTCTGAGGGGTGGTGAGGTAAGCCTGCCCGGGTGAGATGGTTTTCTGACACGATCGATGCTGACCGGTCACCAAGCCAACTCGAGATAGCACCGTACTGAATGCGAATGATCCTCAACAATCTGCGGTTCGTTTGCCCACGGAGAGCGTTCTGCTGTCCGCGCCCAGACTTCACCGGCAAATGACAGATGACAGCACGCTCCCCCCGATGCCTTCTCTCACACCAGCCGTGCTGGCTTCGCATAAATCGACGGGAGAACCGAAGGAGGTACGGATATCCCAACGGGAAATAGGCAACCCTGACGGGATGCAGCGTGAGCCGACATTGCCAGACATCAGCTTGCCAGAGAAAAGTCGAGTAAGAAAGGCCGATGCCGTGAACCCTCGGCCGACAATGGTTGAATCAGAAGAAGTCCGGCCGAAACGCAATCGCTTGGACAGAACACTGCTTGACAGGAGAGTCCGGGCCCAAGAATAGGCGGTCGAAGACGAGGCACCCGAGAAAACAGCCTCGGCGCTCGCACGACAGGAGCCACTGAAAGTGTTGTTTGACAATGGACACGGCCGCCGATAGCGTTGAAAAGAGACGACACGAACCTTGGGGACTTGAAATTCAAATTTTGACACGAATCGCAACAATTGGCACGACTGCTCTCTGACACTTGTCGATGCCCTTTCTCTCGTGGAATGACGTGTACCTCACTCTCAGGGTCGATGACAATTACCGGCCTTGCCGGTCTGAAAGATAGGAAGCTGGGGCTAGCAGTCAAGTCACGACTAATCGGAGATTTACTACCTGAGCGGGTCGGTCGACAAGCGGGTACGGCAAAGGGCAGCACCCAATGAGAACGGTTGTACTGTGTACGGAGTACATACGTAACTATACAGTAAGAGCTACTACGTACTTTGACATTTGCGGGCTACATTTGCGGGCTATCTTGGCAGCTTTCATCAATGTCCGAGTACAGAGTACTCCGTACCGAGTACGCAGTGGCAGTGGCTGTGGCTTTGGCTTTGGCTTTGGCTTGAGCCTACGCTAAAAATAAAATAAAAGTCACAAGTGTCTTGTCGTACGATTTGCCCTTCTTCCGCAACTATGTTAAGTTAGTTAGTTACTCCGTACTGTGTACAGGCGTTGGATGTTGTGCGGATGCCATGCCGCCTTCGACCTGACGTTACCAAAGTAGTACTCTACTACTCCGTACTCCGTAACTATCCCTCTACTACTCCGAATCCGTACTCCGTAGGGTGATGCTGAATTTTGTATTTACACCAAAGTCAATCGCACAATCAATCGTCTGATAACCGTCCGTACTCTTCTGTCACTAGATGCCTGACTACTCGGTAGATCTCATATGATTGCCGACGAGGAGGGATGTGTGTGTACGACCGGCCACCCTTGCTACCCCACCTGAGCGATGATACTTGCTCACTCGTCGACCACTTTGGGTTGGTTGCCCGTATCGTATAAATCCCGTTCGCCACGTTTCCGGCATCACTTCCGAATAACACAACCACACCTGGCCGATTTCTTCTCGGCCACCCCAACGTCACGCGTACCGTACACAGACACTAATTCGCCGTCTCACGCATCAGGTATCTATCCACTATCGCACTCTGGATAGATCATAGGTTCACCACATGGTGTTGCGAGTACCGATAAATCGTTGAAGGCGCGGGAAGTTGAACAGAAGAGTCGTCGTGGTCGTCGTGGTCGTCGTGGTCGCCGCCGTCACCGCCATCACCGTCGTCACCGTCGTCGTGTACATGCGTGCGTGGCGTCCCGTCCGTGCCGCGCCTCAAATGGCCGAGGCCGAGGCCGAGATCGAGATCGACACCGTCTCAGAGTCACAACCGTCGGCATCTGCTCCCTCGAGGAGGAAGTTCGCCGTGCCACCGGTGAAAGTTGCTTGTCTTGCTTGGTGAGATTACTCTGCCCAGTGCCGTCCCGAGACTCGACCTCCGTCACGCTTTGCATCATGTGCTAACGCACCGATGTACCGGTAGCAGGGCGTCCCGTACAAGGTGCGATGGCGTGCGTCCGGTCTGCTCCAGCGTAAGTCACGAAAGACCTCTCTCTCTCTCTCCTCTATTCCGACGTGACCCGTGACTGAGCCTTGTAGTGCGCGGCAAAGGAGCGCCAATGCGTTTATAAGCCTAGCAGGAGAGGCGGGCCTCGTTTTCGCAAGAAATCGCACCCGCCCGAGACCAAACTCGAACCAGAGACGTCCGAACCTGCCCCGGTAGCATACCAAGCCGTCGGTCGTACGCCATTCTAGACATGACCTCACTTCCTTGGCAGCAAAGGCTAACCCCCGTGGCCAGTCTCGGTGAAGAACTACATTGAGCCCGGTGCTGGGTTGGCGAATCTGGGCGACACCCTGGACAATAGTGACATGCTCTTTGACACCCTGTTCATGACTAGTCAGCCGCAGAGCTCTACGGTGGATGACCTGCCTATAGAACGGTGTGGTGGTGACTCCATGGTTCGAACCTATTTCGACGATGCGTCAATGTAAGTTGCAATTGACCTCGCCATGTCGAACCATGAGAGGATATTGACTGGCTGACTCGAACGCCAGACTGAACGCTTACTACATCTGGGTCCATCCTTTCTTCCCCATCATGCCTGCGCCGGAGCACTCCCCGCGGCCGGATGAGCCCATCCCTTATTTCCAAAACAGACCCGATGACATTGACGAATCTTCGTCACCGGTTGCCTTGGCCATCTCGGCAATTCTTGCCCTCATTCCTTGTCCTCAGGACAGTAATTCTCTGACAGACGAGTCCCTGTTGTTTCGCCGTAAATATGCCCAGTTCGTCGCCCAAGCTGCCGTTGAAAGCATCGAGCTGGAGTCTGAGCGTCCCGAGTCAGAAGTTGAGCCGCAGAGGGCGTTGGAGAACCTCGACGGGGTGCCTCGGAGGACCCCGTTCCATCCAGGCGTGCCGCTCGATGTAGAAAACATCATTGCTCTGAATCTCCTAAGCATCTACGAGTATGCGCAACGAGGAAACCTGAAGAAGATGAGGAACCGTGCAAGCGCCGCCTTGATGTCGGCCCTGAACATTTCCCTTCAAAATCGGGATGAGATGGAAGACGCGTTCTCCGAGGCTCGGAGGCGGGTCTGGTGGATGACATATAGTTGTGTATGTCAGAGCTCAATCGTCAGCAACACGGTATGTATCAACCGCTCACCGGCAGCTTTCAATCTTTCTAACGGCTTCAAGCACCCGAACTTTGAAGTCTTCTCCCCTAGTTTTACTGCCAGTTATCCGACCAACTTGGCTGATCCCCAGGTTCGTTCTACCTCCAAGCGCTACTGACCACTTCTAACTCGGCTCAGGCATGGCCGTGGTATATAAAATCTCAACAGGCCATACTTTCCGCAACCCGCTTCGTCATCGACCTGAACAAGGCGATGCAGCTTCAAGCTGACATGGCGCCGTCCTATCGGCGAATGATGGAATTAGAGAGGTACCTGGAGCCTCTGGTCACCGAGTCAGAAAGCTGGGTATTGGATTGCCCCATGACCCAGGTTGTGGACCGCTATGAAGCCGTCGTCGCCCATTCGTTGAGAAGCATGGCTCGCATCAAGCTCAACAGGTCAGTTGCCTGCCGTCTGAACGACGTCGCAGACAATACTGATTGTCATGTTCAGTGCTCGGATCAAGATCCACCGTTATTGCGCCTTCTTTGACTTGCCGGTAAGTGTCGACAAACATGCCGTTTCAGCTCGTAGGAGGTTGCCATGAGGTGTCTCTGCTGTTCACCCCCTGCTGTTCACCCCCTGCCTGCTTCGACGTGCTTACGGCGAGGTAGATTTTCGCGGGTAAGCATTGCGATCTCAAATCGGTAAAGGAGACGGACCAAGGCTCCCCGGACCTGCGACTTTGGCCTTCCTGCTGCAGCAGCCTTCTCGGCGCCCCTCCGGGGCAGGCCTGTCATAGCAACGCGCCCTCTTCGCCGTTGCAGTCGATGGGCTCTACCCCCGGCTCGGACGGTGGGCCGAACCATCCGTCCCATCTCGCTCTGCTCTTCCCCTTCAGCAGCCACCAGTCGGCCAAGATCTGCTTGAAGTCGGCGCTGAACATCGCCCAGGCCTTCGACTCCTTGCCGTACCCGAATCCTTCCGCGCAGCTCTGCGAGCCGCCTTGCTACCTCGGACCGAGGTCCAACATCATCGCCCCCAAGACGATGCCCTCGTTCGCGTGTTGCGCCATGCAGTGCGCTTACGTTTTGCTCTCCGTGTACGACAAGACGCAGTCGACGTATCCCGAGAGCGGCGGCAACAACGGCATGCTCGTGGGCGACTTGCTGAGGCGCCTTCAGCAGGGCTTGCTGTCTATTTTGGCCACCTTGGAAAATTACGGGACCGCGTTCGAGGCTTTGGGGGGGATGAGAGGTAAGCTCAGTTCTGTATCGAGTTGAACACTTGTTTAGGACACTAACGGGGGGCGTCTTTAGACCAGATACGGGACAAGGTATACTCTTCGGTTCGATTTGATACGTAATTTCCACACTGGTCTGTTATTTTTCCCCTCGCCAGGGGGAGGGGGCGGGTTCCGTTTGTTTTGTGTAGGATGCTGTGTCAGAAGGGTGAATACCCAAGGAAACCCTTGCGTAAATTCCTCGAGCTACAGCGAGCGGTATTTTTCCACCCGAGTATCATGGCCGGGCCGGAATGGTGTAGCTGTGAGCTTGCCTCCATTTCCTGCCAATCATTGGAATAGCAGAAAGTAGTTCACGCCTTGACAGTTATAACATCTTGCAAGAAGCGGGTGTAAACAAGGCAGACGGCCCTGGCACTCGTCATCTCCTCTATTCAGCGCTGCGGCGTTGGCTATCGTGCCTCGCCTCTCTTCTCACTCACGCGTCCACACGTATATTACATCCGCACGTATTTGTCAATCACGCTGCAAACGTCTCTGGAGTCCGTGTAGTGCGTTTGGGGAACTAGCCGAGTGAGTCCTAGCGAGCCTTTGGTAAAGACGTTTCCACCGCGTTCCTCTACGCATTTTCCAGTTGGCGGAACGGTGGGCCCTTGTTCACCTCTGCCTCCAACACGTACGAGATCGAGAAGAGAAAGAGACCCATTCAGGGTCCGGCAAAAACATGTACGAAGAGTTGGGTGGAGTAAGCCTACTCCTTTCACGTATCGAACAACACTCGCTTACAAGTTCTGCGACAAGGTTGTTTGTACTTGGACTAAAAGAAAGGGCGAGGATGTGGCCGATTACGAGTATGTGCAACTTGGACTAGATACGGATTTCCTGGTCATCAGGATACCAGCCAGTGTGGTGGCGAATATGCTCGTGTATTGGCTGGCCTCGAGGGTGCTCACTAACATGGGCATCCGGAGAGCAATCTTGCGCCTAGTAGCATACAAACAAGCATGTCCTCTACAGCTCACCCCTGACTCCACCCATCAACAGTGCCTCGATTTTCTCTCCCCTTTTCAGGGGCCCATTGCCGGCCGGCATACACAGCAGCGCATTCGCACCCCTCAAGCTGCCCACCTTGGAGCTCCGTTGCCCGCCCGTGCTCGAAGCCGAAAGGACGCCCTCCTTCCCGACACTGACTATGGCGCGGTGGTACTCGGGCCGCTTGGGGTCAAGCGAGAAGTCGTGGGCCAAAACCACGGGGACTTTCGTGAGCCCAGCGGGCAACACACCCGACATTTGGTGTAGAGAGGGCAACACAAACAGGTGGAAAGTGACGATTGCCGATGCCGGGTTGCCCGGAAGTGAGAAGATGACCTTGTTCATCCGCTCCCCCACGTTGTTCTTCACTGGTACGGTGGCGAATGTCGTTGGTTTACCGGGTTTCATGGCCACGCGGCCAAAATGGATGGTACCGCCGAGTGACCTCTCGATGGTAGGCTTGAGTAGGTCCAGCTCGCCCATGGAAACCCCCCCAGTGGTGATGACGAGGTCGACCCGACGCAGCGCGTCCCGCAGCGTTTCCTCTAGGGATTCCCCTTTATCGGCCGAGATGCCAAGGTCTACTACGTCGAACCCCCACTCCCTCGCTGCGGATATGAGGGTGATGCGATTCGTATCGCGAACTTCCCCCAACCGTAACTCGCCCGGCCTGTCATGCTCCACAATCTCGTCTCCTGTTGAAAGGACCCCGATGACAGGCTTCCGATACGTCATTACCTCGCCGACTCCGACGGCTGCAAGGAGTCCAATCTCACCACCCACCGCTGAGATCTGCTCGCCCTTGCTGAGAATTGTGGTACCAGCTTTAATATCGCTCCCAACCTCCCGGATATTCTCTCCTTCTCGCACGTTGTCTGCCAGTATCTCGACTTCTTTCTCCTCCCTCTCATCTTCAGTCATGGTCTTGAGCACAGTGTCTTCAACCATGATGACCGAAGTGGCCCCCAGTGGCAAGGGGGCGCCCGTAGTTATCCTGGCAATTTGGCCTTCTTTCAACTCTTTTGCTTCACCGGGTGCCGCGTGCGAGACCGAGACCACGGGGAAGACGCCTTTCATATTGCCATCCTTGGGCACGACGACGGCGTAGCCGTCTACTATGCTAGCCCGGAAAGCAGGCACGTTTGCTCTAGCTTTCACGTCCTCAGCTAGCACCGAACCTGGCAAGTCCCTATCGACTCTTGAGATTACTACCTCTGGAGCTTGTGTGTGTTCTTTGACAAGTGACAGGGCATCATCGACAGAGAGCATTGGGTAAGGCGATTCTCGATTCCTCCTGCTGGGTCCCAGACTCGGGTCATTTGACACTGGGTTTTCCCGTGGAGTGGTATGCCTGACAAGTCCCCCGTGACCGCCATGGTCATGACCGTGTCCATGAGAGCACCCTTGGCCATGACTGTGACCTTGACTCCGGGGTTGAGATTGAGGTTGACCTCCGCTTGAGGAACTGATGCCAGCGTCGGCTTCCAGCTTCTTCACGCCTCCAGCGTGCATACTCCTCGAGTCCATGCCGGCCGCCTGAAGACAGGCATGGGCCAGGGTCTTGAGCACAGCCTGTAGGTTTTCCTTTGCACCTTTGGGAGAGCCTGGCAGTGTGATAATAACAGTCCTGTTTCTCACGCCGGCAACGGGCCGGGACATCATGGCAACTGTCCATGTCAACTTTCGAACACGTCTGCGATGGCCGAGATGCTGACTTACACGGAGTAACATTGAGTGAAGCCGAGAGCATTCCGTGCACGATACCTGGCGCTTGCTTATGCAGCAGAGCAGAGATGGCCTGTTTCCCGTTTGAGCTTCAAATGACTGACACTGATCTGATGGTACTGGACTGTATGTACCTCGGGGGTATGGTCCGATTCAGCAAACCCCGTGCCACCGGTCGTCAAGATCAAATTGACCGGCTCCGAGGCATCATCGGCCCAGAGCATGACTTGGCGCTGAATGTGAAGGACACTGTCCGACACAATCTTGGAATCGACAAGTTCCCATCTACCGCCCCCATCTTGGTCGATTACGTCCCTCAAGACACCTTGAGCGGCATCTGTACTGGGGTCCTTTGCTGCTGTCGTGGACACGATGAGAAGCGCAGCCCGGAGTTTGGAGTCGGACATGTCGAGAAAGCAGGAAGCTTGACGTGTTGTTGTTTCCAAACACTGATCAAGACGGACACTCGCGCAGATTTGGCAGGACTTGTGATAAGGGAGGCTGGTGTGTTTCTTGTTGATGAGTGAGACGCAGTTGGTCAATTTCAGACGTCATTGGACGGTGGATGGCTTGGCTCGTACGGAGTAACTAACGTACTGCGTAGAGTGTAGTAGTCATACAGCTCCATGAATGTGGGGTCATGATTATCACGATCGAATAACTGAGCTTGCCGTTCTTCGGTACTAACTTGTGTACTTGTGTACTTTGTAGACACTCATTAATAAGGTTAGTTACTTAACTAGTACTGTATCAAGTAAGACTTTATTCGTTCCTATCCAGTATCTGAGTAGATTGTCCAAGTAGCCCATCTTTCATGCGTGACAGATTTACTCATCATTACCGTCATCGGTATAAACCCGTGCTACCTTTCTCGAGTCCTTGCACTATTGCCATCACAATTCTGCCACTCCTCGATACGTGAAACACACATACTGTGCTTCTCGTGGTTGGTGTCGAGGTCCCGATAAGATAATGCTTCACCTTGAATTCGGTCCCGCCAAAGTTCACAATCGCGCGACCCACCATCAACAACCAACATTCATCACCGCTGGACGCACACAGCGTGTCTGCAATAACGTAACGAGCCGATCGCTGAAGCACTCACTGCCCGTTTGATTACCCCCCACATCTCAACCCTTCGAATCCCAAACGGATATCGCTCACTTTCATCATGGTACGCGTCAAAGAGCGCTACATGCTGGTGAACCTGCTCTACCCCAGCGAAATCGGTGCCAAACCAGGAGTCCCAGATACGGTTGTCATCAACCAGCCCACGACAGACAAACTCACGCCTCAGATCTTGATCCGAGCCTTGCGCAATGAGATCGCCGACACGTTCGGCGACTATGGCTCTGGAGCCATGGAGGGGGGTGCCCTCACAGGTAGGTTATTCCTCATTCGCCGTGCCTCGATTGCTACAATGACTAGGGGGCCGGACTAAGTGGGTTACAATAGTCAAATACTTGTCACAGGCAACTTCGACATTCATATTGCGCATCACGCGTGAACATTACCGGTTGGTCTGGACCGTACTGACGCTGATGGATCATGTACCCGTCAAAGACGGGAAGCCATGCCTCTTTTGCGTAGTCCATGTCAGTGGCACCATACGCAAAGTGGAAGAGGCAGCGATCCGCCGAGCGCGAAACATGATGCTCGCCGTCAAGGACCAAGCCGGAGAGAAGGACAAGGCCGTTCTGGACACCATGTTTGGACAACCAAAGCGCAACACACGCCAAGGCCCAACCGTCCCCATCATGCTGGACACCGAGGACGACCATATCGACGAGGACATGCTGGACTATAGTGACGATTGAGGGGGGTATCAGGGTTGTTGTTTCTTTACTATCTTTATACCACTGTCGCCAGTGGGCGGTGGCATTCCATCGTACGGATCATCATCATCGACATCAGGTATCAGGTCCGGAGTGGTGGCCCCGGTGTCCAGGTGGCCCATCTTTTCGGCCTGCTTTTCTTCCTCATCCTTCTCTGCGGCATTGTATAGATCCTTGGAGTCTATCCATCGCTCCTGGATGTCCTGGACGTCCATCATAGAGGACTCGTTGCGCATGGCGACTTGCCAGACTGTGTCGTTTGCTCCCTCGGCGCCTCCAAAGACGTACCCACCGGCACGATCTATGACACGAAGGATCTGCGTCATGCTCTTCTTGTTTTCCACGGCAAGGACCTCGAAACTGACGAGAGAAAAGTTCTCGACCAAGTCTGCGACAGCTTGGTTCAGGCGGCTGAACTTGTCGCGCATGGCCGGAGACTCGTCTTCGAGGTACGGGAGGAGGTAAGCCAGATTCTGGACTTCGGTGTAGTAGTCGAGGTTAAACGGAAGCGGGTCGTACGATGAGATCTTGTCTATCTTGGTGAGGACATTGATGTGCGGTAGGTCCATCTGAAGCATGGCGCGAAGGGTGAGGAGGAGATTGGAAACGTATAGCGACGGTTGTGTGAGACAGAAAGAGTCGGAGAGGTGGACTACAACAAGCTGTGCGATGTTAGCATCTCTTCGCGCAGAGCAGCCTCGGTGCGGTGCATACACGGTAGCCCATCTTCTGAAGCTTGAAGAAGATGTTCCGTAGAGAGTTGTGGTGTGTGTACAGCTCTACCTGCCCCGGGCAGTCGAACAAGACGTACGAATCCCCCAGTGTCTTGAGGCCGTTCTCTAGCCACTCCATGTTGTTTTCAAGCTCTTCGAATGCGTAGAGGACACCGCCGTTGGGCCCGAGCTGGTCGTCAGCCATGATCTCTTCGAGGGTGACGAGGTCGCGTATATCCAGGGCGCAAGGGTAGTTTGTCTTGTCGTTCGCGGGATCGAGGTTAACGACGGAGCACTCTCTTCCTATGGCGCTCATAAACTGATGCACTGCCGCTCCGCGTTAGCAAATGTCCCACGACAGTGCGTATATTGTTTGCGCCACAACGTACTGCCATCGCAATAGGTGCTCTTGCCCGCACCTGGGCTGCCGAGCACGAGTTGCGCGAAAGGCATCTGGAGCGTCGGGATTGTCGAGAGTCGAAATGTGTTGTGTGAAAAGCGACGTGAGAAAGAAGCCCCGGTTTCGTAAAGATACTTGCGAAGTGTAATAAGTAAACTGGTCGGTTTGCGACAGGATCGGATCGAAGCTCGCCCCCTCGGGAAGCTTCTCTGCCCCTCCTCCGTCACAACAGCCTGGTATCCGTAGCGTAGCCTGGGGTGGAATCATGGTAAATGGTTCCCCACATCAGCTTGGTACCTGCAGCGATTAGCTTCGATGTTTTGCTCCGGCTCGTCGACGACAACAACAGCAGTGAACACCCACCCACCCGATCGAAACCAGCTAACTAACCTACCGGATCAATTGACTTGCGCCCCTCCCTGCATCCACGAATCCTACCTAGGTAGACAGCCCTCACAATGGCGCCAGGTACGTCGCCCTCAGCCTCTTGCTGTGAACAACCTCCTCTAACGTCAGGCCGCAGCTACGCAATTCGACCTCGCGCAACCCCCCAACGATGCCATATCCTCTCTCGTCTTCGCGCCCTCGACGCCGACGCGGCTGCTGGTCTCATCATGGGACAAGAATGTTTACCTGTACGATACGCACACGGACAGCGGCGACGAGGGCGCGCACGGCACACTGCTGAACACGTACGAGCACCGCGCCCCCGTCATGGACGTGTGCTTCGGCGCCGACGACGACGAGGCCTACAGCGCCGGCATGGACTGGACCGTCCGCAAGATCAACCTCCAGAGCGGCGAGCAGTCGGTCATCAGCAAGCACACAGCCCCCGTACGGAGGGTGGTGTATAGTCGGGAACACTGTAAGCAGCCGCCCTCGGGGCAGAAAGGTCACAAGGCTAACACGTAGACCACAGCACTCCTCGTATCTGCCTCCTGGGACAGCACCCTGCACATCCATGACCCGTCAAACTTGTCCTTGACGCCCCTCACCATCAACCTGCCTGGCAAACCCCATGCCATGGCCGCCTCGCCCTCCAAAGTCATAATAGCCATGACCTCGCGCCTGGTGCATATCTACGACCTCTCCGCCCTCTCCAAAAGCCTCGCCTCGCAGTCCGGCGCCGCGCCCGAACCCTGGCAGCAGCGCGAATCCTCGCTCAAGTTCCTCACGCGCGCCGTGGCCGCCATGCCGTCCGACGCCGGCTACGCCACCAGCTCCATTGAGGGCCGCGTGGCCGTCGAGTGGTTCGACGCCTCGGCCGAGTCGCAGGCGCGCAAGTACGCCTTCAAGTGCCACCGCCAGACCCAGGCCGAGGACGGCACCGACGTTGTCTACCCCGTCAACGCCCTGGCCTTTCACCCCGTCTTCGGCAATACCTTTGCCAGCGGCGGTGGCGACACCACCGTCGCCCTGTGGGACGCCGAGGCCAAGCGCCGCATGAAGGTCTACCAGAAGTTTGCCGACTCGGTGGCCGCTCTGGCCTTTAGCTCCGACGGACGGTATCTGGCCGTGGGCGTGTGCCCCGGCTTCGAGACGGGTATGGAGGATTACAGCGGGGAGGGCAAGACCAAGATCATAATCAGAGAGTTGGGAGAGAACGAGGCGAAGGGAAAGGGCGCAAAGTGATCTGAGAATGGGAACGGCTGGTAAAAGCACGACGCGGAGAGTGGCAAGAAAACCGATGGGTTGTGCGTTTTCCTTGACAATGGTGAACTGGCGTTGGCGGCAAGCAAAAATATACCAGGATCTTACCAAGGGATCCGAATAGTGTCAACCATTCCGAGTCGAGTGGCTGCCGTCCAAGGGTCGAAGGAAGCGGGTGTCCAAGGGTTATTGGGTATACCGGACTCCGTCTATCTGCGAACACAGCGGCACTCGATGTGTTCCTAGTAGTGCCTCTGGTTCGAATGGAACGAGTTAGATGTGCTATAATCGCCCATGATACGCCCTTTGGCTGTAAGGGGATGTTTCTACAGCCAAACCCTATCTGGAAAAGGCACAAAATTTGCTCTGGGCCAATGTGTCCTAGATAAGATTAATCTGCCATCCCAACGTCCACCTCCCAGCTCTTCTCCTCTTGTCCCTTTTCGGCCTCATCCTTGATAAGACCGACGTTCTCCGCCTCTCCCTTTTGGTCCTCGTCTTCGTCCTCGCTTTGGTCCTCATATTCCTCTTCATCTTCACATTCGATGTCGCCTGGAAACAAATGGTTGCCGTTCTCGTCCCAGTACGACCCATCAGGGTCGCTCGAATCTCTCCTATATGCCCGGTGACTACCAACCGAAGATCCATCATCATTTGTATCAGAATCCTGAGATGCATCTTCAGGATCTACCTCGTCATATTCGTCCTCCCCCGAGCTTTCAACCGATCCCGACGCCTGTAACTCTGACACCCCGCTGCGTAGTTGTAGGCGCCTCGGGCGTTCTGGAGTTTGAAAGTTACTGAAATCAAGAGCCCCCTTGGACTCACGCATGGCTGGTCTTGTCGTCATTATGGGTTGGTACATATATTCCTTCTCCGTGTGTGGCACAACAGTGTTGGCTATGGTTGTCTCGGGTGCTTGTGCGGGTTTCCTGACGCGAATCGGAAGTGAACTCTCGGCAAAATTCTGCCTCGTTGGCCAAACATCCTTGAACTCGCCCCTCAGCAGCTCTGGCCTGTGGTTCTGAAATAGCCCATGCCTGTGAGCACGTTTTCCCGAGGCACGAATGCTCGAGCTTTGCCCCCCTTCACTTCCAATAGCAAGTCGTCCCATGCCGGGCAGTGACCTTGACCTCTTGCGCTTACGCTTCCCTGTTACGAAGAACAAAAAGTCCGGGTTGGCCTCGTCATCCGAGAAACCATCGCCTGCTCGCCACGTTGCTTCGGGGTGACTGGTGGGTTTGGGGTAATTGTACTCTTCGACGAGTGGCGTATGTTCCATGAAGCAAGGACCTTTGACAACGTGAACGATACGTGCTTTCTTGATATGTGATTTTACCTCGTCGTTGAGTGGTAGTTCATCCAGCACCGGTCTCACCACATCTTCATCTGGCTCCATAGCGCTGGGCCTTGCTCTGCTTCTCCCTGTGGTTGATCTGCCACGACTTCGGCTGCTAGATTCCAGTACTTGCCGATCTTCGCACTCTCTGGGATACGGACTCACTGAACGCCTTATAGCGCGTCCACGACTCTGTGACCTTCCCGCAGGATCTTGCGATGTCCGCGACTGCTGCGAGGATTTGAGAGGTTTTTGGCGCTGCGCATTGGGCTGGAGTTCTACACTGAATGTTTCTGGATCAGGAGATGGACTGCCAATATCGAGTGTCTGGAATACAGAACTACTAATTTCATAATCCTGGTGATTTGCTCCGAGTGACCTGGGGCATGTCAGCCAAAACCCTCCCAATAGCGACGCAATTAGAAATGTTCTTGTACAAAAGTGCGCAATAATCAAAGTGCTTACCTCGTGCGAGAAATGCCCATCCGCAGTCGGGCAGTTCCTGCATGTCTTTTAGCCGGGAAGTTGACCCCTTGTTGGAATCCAGGCGCCTTCTCGTAGTCTACAGAATCCTTTTTCGATGTGACATCTTCGCTTGGTGGCTCGACACCACCGTACAAGGACTTTGTTCTTCTTAGACGAGGACGAGGAACCCCGACTCTTTTCTCTGATGGGATAGAAACAGAGTAGCAATACGAAATTATATCGTGCGAGTTGCGGATCGTGGGCACCTCACCAAGCCCAACTTTCGAGTCGGTCATCTCGTCGGTGCGGACATTCGGCCACGACGTTGGGTTCTGGGATGGTTGATGCATGACTGAAGATTGATAGGCGGCTGATCTTTAGCACCTAAGTACCACAGGAGAAGGACCGAAATATGTAAGAATTCGGACCTGGGAAAAATGTAGACACATGTTGGGGTTGGTAGAAAGACCACAGTAGAGGCATTCTGCCACTGGAAAGGTGCGGGCCGACTTCAAGAGAGGGTGGAGGGTGCAGACAAGTGGTTTGCGCCTTCCTACTCATGACAGTATATTGCCGTTTTTGTACCTGCCCTGCAGATAAAATACGTACACCCATGTATAGACCGAGGCTACTTAGGCTGCGGGTGGTTTTGGTCAGTGGCTAGTATCGTGAGTTACCCTTTTTCTACCCCTTTTCCGGCCGTCTGTCAGAACTTGGCGGGTGACGATCCCCACCGTTAAACCCACCTACCCATTGACAACACCAGTTTTGAGGAGTACCTTTATACATCGATATTTCCATCAGAAAGTGCAACGTAGTAGATTATCACACCTCGTGCAAGAGAAGTCGTATTTAGGGATGAGGGGAAATGGCGATTTGTAAATCTGCTACACGGCACCCTCAGCACGAACTCTGGTCACTGCCAAATATCTCTATACTGCCATAGTGATCAGTTTAGCATCTCCTGTGTCCAAATTTTTATCCCTGTATTGACTCTGTGAAGACGCCTCCATTCTTTTACCTCATCCAATGCGTGTTTCCAAGGAGACGAGCTTACTCGCCACTAGGTACTGCCTGGTGTGATTGGCTAAAACGCGGTCGTGTTAGCAGCCCATTCGTTTGCCACGGTACATGTCGGTAGTAGATAACGTTACCTTTTGAAGAGAGACGTAATCGAAGGTACCACCCATCCCCAACAACCAGACCTCCCCAGGGTGTTCTGGTGTCTTTCCACCCCAGAGCATCGAGTTGGGGAATCCTACGTCGAAAGGTGCCGCATCCTCAATCTCCTTGATGTCCTCGGCAGAAAGCGAAAGCGTCAGCGCTTCGATGTTGCTCTTCAGGTGCTCCACCGTGCGGCCACCGATAATGGGGAACACGTAGGGTGTCTTGGACATGACGTACGCCTGCGCGACAGACGTAATGATGGTGTTCTTGCGCTTGGCAACCGCTTCGAGTGCCTTGCTAACCTTCACGTCCTTCTCGGACGCCTCGACCTTGCGTCCATCGCCCTGCTTGCGCTGCTCTTCCGACTTGAATTTGCCTCCGCCAAGAGCACCCCAAGGTGCCAATCCCATCTAAGGTCATGGGAGGTTAGCGAGCAGTTATTCGAATTGCGTCAAGATGAAAGAGGTAAAACCACGGTCCCAAGACTTGGTTACCCACTGCTCGCAGCCGAGAGGTGCCAAAAGAGGAAATTTAGAGTTGTTGAAAGCACTTACACCCTCATCCCTCACCATGGGGATAATCTCACGCTCAAAGTCGCGCGTTGCAGCGGACCAGTTGCCTTGGTATACACAGAATTGACGGAAGCCGTGATCACGGGCGTACTGGTTAGCCTTGGAGACTACCCAGGCGGGCGCGTCACTGATACCAAGATAGAGTACCTTGCCAGAGATGACCAGGTTGTTGAGAGCTTGCATCATTTCTGGAATCGACGTCTTACGCAAGCGGGTTAGTACTTCCTTCACACAAAGTTTTCGGCATCATTGTAGCGTGCGCCCGTGGTGATGTTCATGCCAAATCGCGTAAACGAGGCGTCTATACAATCGAGAAATACATGGCAAGATGAGAGGGGAACAGTTGGACCGGTCACTCACGCTGTAGTCCCACCAGTGCACGTATAGCTGTTGTTCAGTGTCAGTCTAGCCACTTGCTTCCACTAGAATGCTAGTCAGGACTCACAAGATCGATATAGTCCGTCTGCAACTTGCGCAAGCTGGCATTGAGAGAGACATGTAGACTCTTGGCTCCGTTTCCGGTGGTATTAGCCGTGATCTCGTCGGTGCGACCCGCACGGAAGCAAGTCGTGTATTTTGTGGCAATAACCATCTGGTCTCGGACACCACGCTTCTTCATCCACTCGCCAATCCAGGTCTCGGACTGCTCATTCTGGTAATTATTGGCGGTATCGATAAAGTTGCCGCCCTGCTCGTAGAAGAAGTCCAGAATCTTCTCAGTGGTGGGCTGGTCACAGGCGCCCATGTACTCCTTCCACGCGTCGCCAAAGTTCATAGCACCCAGACATAGTGGGCTCACGCGGACTGAGGCGCTGGGTGACAAGATGCGGTAGCGACCAAGGGGCCCCTTGGGAGGTGGTGCCATTGGAAGGGGAGGCATCTTGAATGGAGTGCAAGTATCAACCTGCAATGGCCATTAGCAGGCCGAGTATGACGCCCATGGTGCAACATGGTTTCAACTAGTGGACAGCTCGAAGTTCGACTTGTGTGACCTTTCCGCCCACGTTACAGAACAGCACCGCTCTCGTACTATTCCATAGATATCCGAATGTAGCGAGCATCTCAAGCAAACATTATAGAAGTAGGCAACTGTAGACGTACCTTTTCGCTTGTCTGTTTTGTCAAGTCTTCGTTGCCGAATATGACATCGGCTTCTTCGACGGGCTTCAGGGTTGATCTCTTGATTTGTGTGATGACAGCTGATGGGTCCGATAGATCCGACGATCGGTCATCTTATAGTAGCCGCAAGTATGGGTACCTACTTCGTACGATGGATGACCTCATGACTGGGAAATCGCCGTTGTAGTGCGGGGAACGGGCATGGAAGGCAGGGTGGGGTGAATAGTAGCAGCCCATCAGGGCCTCCTCAGACCGAGATAAGGTCATGAGCTTCGAATCTGTGTCGCACTCGTTGCGTGTACAAAAGTAATGCGGCTGGTGTGGCTACAAAGACGCACATCGAAGAAAGTATAGGGTGGATGTGTACGTGACCTTGGCGTATTAGATATTGACACTGCGCATTTGCCATTCGATATATATTATATATACAATCATGTTGTTACACAGCTTGACTTACTTAGCAGGTCCATGCACCGATGATACCATCCTGGCGTCCTTCAACCATGTATCCGTCCTTGATGCGGACACGCTCAACGATGGCCGGAGTCTTGCTCTCCTCGGCTTGCGTGATGCCGGCGCCGCACTCCCATTGCCGCGACTCAAGCTTGTCGTAGACCTTGACGACGTCCTCCCCGGCGGCCGCGACAATGCGCCTGCTGTCAAACATCATGCTTGTGACTGGGTTGTCGTACGCGTACGCATCGAAGATGGAGCCAGTGCGTAGGTCCCATATCTGCGTCGTAGTCAATAAAGAGGTCGGAATGCAACATGTCACCGTGCAAAACTTACCCGAATGCTGCGGTCCAAGCTGCCCGTGACCAAATGCACATCATCGAATTGCATACAAGTAACTGGCCCTGTATGGCCTACAAGACTCCGGTGCACCTGACCGCTGCGTAAATCCCACAATCGAACCATGCCGTCGGCGGTACCGCAGGCAAGGGCCGTCTCGAAAACCTGCAGAGCGCCCACAAAGTCGGCTTGCGTAGAGGTTGACCGGCTTGTCTGTCTCCAAGAACCCTCGCTTGAGCCCATAGAAGCTGCGGCCTGCGCTGCAGCCCACATGACATCCAAGGTTTGGATGCACCGGCCCTTTTCTAGATCCCAATGGCGGATTGTCTTATCAGCTGATCCCGACACCATCACCTCGCCTCGGAAGTGCAAAGCAGTAATCTCGTCCATGTGAGCCTCGAGAGTGTACATGTGGCAATCCGCCATGCTGCCTTCGGGTGCCTCGACAAACTGATCGTCAGGGTTCTCGAAAGCCATGCCGTCTTCATCTTCGTCTTTGCCGGGGGCGCCCTGTGGGTCATAGTGCGCCTTGCTGAGGTCCCAGAGCCGGATCGTGGCATCGGCGCCACCTGTAACGAGGATATTATCCTCAACTTGGAGTGCCCGGACGGAAGCTGTGTGGCCCTCAAGCACACCCATGCACCGTCCTGCGTTGAGGTCCCACACTTTCACCGTATCATTCATAGCCGAGGAAACCAAGGTACCAAATGGAACATCAAAATCGAGGCAAGTGATGCTATCGGCGTGCGCTTTGATCTCCCGAATGTTCGACCCCGGTTCAAGGTGCTCATGCAAGATGGGCATTGATTTGCGGCGAATATTCTTGTGCCTCTTGGGTCTCGTCAGAGTATTAGGAGCCGAAGGAAGTTTCTCGTAGACAGACTGTGACATGAACTCGTCGGCATCTTTGTCCGTCACCATGTCATCTTCGTCTTTCGAGGGTGTCGCAGCCGCTATGGACTCTGCCTCGTCGAACAATAGTTGTGCGTCCTCTATACGGCCCTCCATATCCACGACTTGGTGGCAATGGTTAGCCGCCAATCCGATCAGCTGCGAAAGGGGTCCGGGGTAAACTCACTGTCGTGCTCTAGCAAGGCCTCATCCTGCTCGAGACCGGCCAAGCGTTCCAGGATGATCTTGCGCATGCCGGCGAGGTTGGCAATCTTGTTGTCGATCTCGCGTATCTCACTGCTCGCCATGTTCTTGCGAATGCTCATCATGTCCAGCTCATGCATCAATGAACTTCTCTCTTTCTTCAGCTTATGCAGGTTATGGGGACTTTCGGGCGTAGTCGGCCTGTCCTCAATCAGCTTGCGCCCCCTCGAAACGCGGCGCCGGCGCTTCTTTGTGTCCTCGTTGAGTTCGGGGAAGCTGGCCTTGAAGCCCTGGAACAGCGAGTACGAGTTCTCATCTTCGGGGATGTTCTGCAAAAGGTCGTCTGAGAGGTAGGACAGAGCGCGAGACTGGATCTCTGTCGTAGAGAGCTTGGAGCGCACAAGGTCGGTCGGTGTCGTCCGGGCCATGGAGAACATGCTGCGCTGGATGTTTGGACGCTTCAGCTGCTTGTGTACCTGGGTCATGGCGCTTTGGTAATTGGTGTTCGATGACGCATCGCCTACTAGATGGCTCGCCGTGGTCGTTATCTTGCGCGTTAACGACTCGATCCCTCGAGACTGAGACGGCATTAGCTAGGCGTATCGTCGACAATAGGCAACGGGGATGCACGTGAGCATGTACCGAGAGGATGTGGTTCTCGCCCAAAGGGGGCTTCATCGTGGAACGCATTATCGAAGTCGTTATCATCCATACGTCAATCGATTCGTGAGGAAAATAGAGAATTCGATTGAGGATGATTGCCGGGCTCGCGTCGAAGGGCAGATTATAGCAAAGTTGCAGCTGTATGCAAAAGTATCGATTCCGGTTTCACGATGATGGAGACCGACAAGCTTGGTATCCAAGTACAACTCGTTCCGCAGTGTGGCTGGTGCCCCCGTCCTTTTGAGGCTCAAGCTCCAGCTGTAAGGTTCCCAGCCGACAAGCTACAGCTGCGCAACCATGTACCCCACTTTATAGCAGGGGTAACCAAGGCTTTTTACGGGCGCCTTCAACTTGAATGTTTTTACCGACAAGGGTGGTGGACGCAAGATCCACTAGTACGCCGAGACCTGACAGCTAGATGGCAGTTTCTTCTCAAGTCTCATTATCGCTACTAAAGATTTCTAGCGTTATAAAATTAATGAAATATCGTTAACCCCCTTAACGTGAAATATGTACTTTGAATACTGTATCAAATAGTATTATGATTATCATGTTAATATATAGTTAGTTAGATTCTAATATAATATTTATATTAATACGACGGCCTAACGGAATTGAAGGGACTGCTACCTACACAGTAAGACAGGTCTAGGCCTTTGACTCGATAGGGGGATCCTTGTCGGTAAAAAATATTTGAAGGCGTCCTCCGTACGTAAATACGGATAGTTTACATCGACCTGGTTTTTCGATCGCGGGGAATTTGCTGCAGGCTCGGAGTAAATTAGTGGGTTCCATCTGCCAGTTTGTATGTGCAACAGCAACTGATTCACAATACTTCGTAATGAATCTCATTCCTGCCATCATTTCTACCTATTTTTGATATCTGACTTCTGGCTCCAACTGCGTTCTAGTCAAGGTCTCTGCGATCAAATAGATCGGTCCGAAAACAGTCAGCCACTTGACCTACCAGTACTTTTACCCATACCTAGGCAAACAAGGTACCTAAATACTTGTGCGCCTGCTTCCGCCGAGGTTTCATTCATCATGGATACTCTCGTCGACAGTTCGGATGCCTCCAAGGCACTGGACTTGTCCGTCATTCGGTTCCAGCTAATGTGAGCAACTTAACTTTCATACTCCCGGCCGTATAGTTTACAGTAGCGATACGAGATGGACTTAGCACTAACTCCATGCTCTTGGCTACAGCCGTCTCGAAGACACCATCACCTTCCACCTCATTGAGCGCGTACAGTTTCCGCTCAACAAGGCTGTCTATACCCCGGGTGCTATCAGTATCGGCTCTGCAGAGCCGAGCCTGACGCTTATGGATTGGTACCTGTGGGAGCAAGAGAGACTCCAGTCTTTGATCCGACGCTACGAAGCACCTGACGAGTACCCCTTCTTCCCAGACGCCCTGCAGAAGCCTCTTCTCCGGTCCATCGAGTACCCAAGGGTGTTGCACCCCAACACCGTGAACGTCAACCAGCAGATTAAGCAGTTTTATATCGAGAAGTTCCTGCCGGCCGTGTGTCCGGACTTTGGGCGCGAGGATCGCGGCGAGAGGGAAGAAAACTATGGCTCCTCGGCGACGTGCGACATTGCCTGCCTCCAAGCGATATCACGGAGAATACACTACGGCAAGTTCGTAGCAGAGTCCAAGTTCAAGTCGGACCCGGAGCTTTACACACGACTAATCAAGGCTGGCGACCGGCACGGCATCGGCGAGTCCATCACCAATGCTGCTGTGGAGAAGCAAGTGCTGGCACGGTTAAGGTTGAAGGCGCAGACGTACGGCACCGATCCTTCAAACACGGGTGCCGCTGGGGACACTCCTACAAAGATCAACGTGGATGCCGTGGTGTCCATGTACAAGGACTTTGTCATTCCCTTGACCAAGGAGGTCGAGGTCGAGTACTTGATGCAGCGGCTAGAACGACCAGCGTGCTGAGTTCTTGGTACGAAGCGTCTGCTATAGACTGGCCCTGCGGACGAGACAATGAAAGAACCACTCTTCTTTACTATGCAGCGCTCGGGCATTCCAATCAGGATAATAGCATCTGGCGTCCTAAAGTTCGATACAAAAAACAAGGGGTTATGTTCACTTGGGTTCATACAGTGCTAGTTATAGTACTGCATGGATTGGGCGGCTAGTCGGGCTCACGAAAATTCGATGTCATGGCCGAGCCAAATAACGCGTGCTGTCGAAAGAGAAACCAAATAGACTACCACATGATGTGCTGCATAAAGAATTAAGGGCTCATCAGGTGTTGTTCACCCTTCATTGCGGGGGACTAATATACTCGCTGACAGCTTTGATAGCTTCGGGAAGCTTGGCCGCCTCGATCAGGATCATGTGTCCGCTCGGCATGATGCCCATCTCCTGGAATGTCCGCTTGCTATCCGCCACGGCCTCGTCCGTCTTGGAGAGCTTGTAACTGCCGTAGGCGGATGCGTACCTTTGCAGCACCTCGTCCTCGGGGTGGAAGTAGTACGTTTCCGCCTCCTGTCTGCCCTTCTTCTTCTTGCGCTCGTCGACGTTGAGCGTCGACTCGACCTCCTGGTATGTCTTGGACAGGATCAGGTAGTGCGAGAATTGGTACGGTTCCTTATCCTCTACGGCGGCCTCGACCTCATCGATGAGCATCGAGTACATGGGCGGCACGATCTCGGACGGCATGTTGAGAAGTTTCTCCGCTAGGATGAGACCGACGTGCTTGCCCGACGCCAGCAGGTCCGGTATTGACGAGAGAGAGCTGGTCTGCGTGGCCTTCTGTGTGATGTACTGGATGAGTTCTGCAAGAGGCTTCTTCTCCTTGAGCTCCTGCAGGTTGAGAACGGTCATCATTGCGTAGGGGTCGGCCTCCTTGGTGTCGACCTTGACTGTAGAGCCAATGGTGGTTTGTGAGACGATCAAGTCGGCGAGACCTGAGATGTCGAAGAGGGCGGCATCCACGTCAAGCAGTTGCCGCAACAGCGCCTTTGTGCCGTGAAAGTCAATTTCGGGGTCGAAGTTGAACCACTCAAAGTCGACGTTCACGACGTCAAAGTCCTATATATAATCTGGTCAGAAAACTACTCACTCTAACTCACGAGCTTGAAGCGGCCAAGGCCCCGAAACTCACTTCGTCGTCAGAGCTCTCATCGTCCACCGCCATTTTGTCAGGGTTCCCGGAGGAACCATCGGCCTCCCTCGATCTTTTCTTTGACATTTTCGAGGAACGATATCTCCAAAATTTTGCCGAGTCTTGAGTGTCGATGGTATAAGATCGCTTGACGTCCTCGATTTCGATGAAAGGGACCTGTGAGAAAATAACTTTTGGAATCGGTTGCCCCTCGCTAACCCAAGTTTGGCCAAGCGTCATCCCGATAAGTCGGCCGTGACTCCAACCCCTCCTCCAATCTATGCAATAAGTTAGCCGCAACTGGAGAGCCTCTGCTGTAACCTATATGCATTTATCCATGCTTTCGCCTCGTTCTCGTCACTTCAGGTCCAACAGCAACACCTGCTTGCGACTATTGCTAAGCGCAAGCTATTCTTGTCATCTTGAACTTTTTATCAATCGATCATTTTGCCATGGATATCGATGACGATCTGCCGCCTGAGCTAGTCGACACCACCGCCGAGGGCGGCGTCGACGGGGAGGCTCGGCCGGAGAAACGCATCAAAGTTCCCATCACCATTGTCACCGGTAAGTTTGTTATAATTCGATTGCGGCTTGTACTTATGTCGCGTTAGGTTATCTTGGAGCGGGCAAGACGACTCTGCTCAACTACATCTTGACTGCCGAACATGGCAAGAAGATTGCCGTCATCATGAACGAATTCGGCGACTGTAAGTGATCAGGTATAACGCCGACGTGGCTCAGCGACCTGACACTAGCAAAAGCACTCGACATCGAAAAGTCCCTGACTGTCAATCAGGGCGACGAGCAAGTTGAGGAGTGGCTCGAGGTTGGCAACGGTTGCATATGCTGCTCGGTGAAGTAGCAACGCCCAAATCCGGGTTCGACTTCAAACATGCTGACCGGGTACGTAGAGACACAGGCGTGAATGCCATTGAATCGCTGATGGAGAAAAAGGGGGCATTCGACTACATCCTGCTCGAGACGACTGGATTAGCAGACCCCGGGAATCTAGCGCCATTGTTCTGGGTCGACGACGGCCTCGGTAGCACTATCTACCTAGATGGCATCGTGACTCTGGTCGACGCTAAGAACATATTGCGCAGCCTTGACGACCCGTCCGGGAAAGTCGAAGGTCATGAGGGACACGATAGTCATGGTCCTCTCATGACCACCGCGCACGTCCAGATCTCCCACGCCGATGTTATTGTCATCAACAAGTCGGACCTGGTTGACACCGCCCAGCTCGACCAAGTGAAGGACCGCATCCAGGCCATCAATGGCCTGGCCAGGATTCATGTAACGAAGCAAGGCATCATTCCCGAGCTGGAGGGCTTCTTGCTGGACATACACGCCTACGATAAAGTCGACACTATCGATACTGCCGCCAAGGGCCATAGTCATCTGGATGCTGTTTGTGGATCCTTTCCCCCTAATCGTTGTCGTTTTCATGTGCTGATTTGTAAATAGACAATATCTACAATGACCATCAACATTCCACCACTAGCATCCACACAGCTCGCCAAAATCGACGCGTGGTTACGGTCTGTCCTCTGGGAAGGCCAGGTTCCGGGAATCGACGCAAAAGAGACGACCGGCCTGGAGATTCATCGCCTCAAGGCACGTCTGGTCTTCACAAACGGCGACGTGAAGATGGTCCAAGGTGTACGCGAAATTTTCGAGATATTCGACGCACCACAGCGCTCCGCCGAGCCGGAGAAGGCAAATTCTCAAGCTCCTGGGCAGATGGGAAAGCTGGTGCTTATTGGCAGGCAAGTACAGGCTGTCGACCTGGACCGCAGCTTTCAGGATGCCATCAAGTCATGAAGGAGATGGAAACGCTTGGGGGTAGAATGAAACAGCTCAGGCAGGACCTTGCCGACTCGCGGCTGTCTTTGACACGGGTGAGAAAACGCCGCCTGTTCGACGTGCAGTGAAAAGGTAGTCAAGTCAAGCTATACATATATTTTCATCGTATCACCTACTCGTACTTTTCGAGTAAGTGCCATCGTAGTCCTTGCAGTAGGCAGTGTACGCGATCTTGGCAAGGAACGTGACACTCTCGTCCTCTGGCCGCGTATCATGAGCGTCACAGGTACAGATGCCACACGACTCCCGACACACGTCCGACCTGACGCGCCAGACCGCTGCCCAGGGGCAACGATTATCCGGCTTCACTTCACCACGTGTATCCGGCGTCTTGGCGGAGTCCGTGAAGGCATTTCGCTGGAGAGAGGGTGGAAACAAGCTCACCGGATCGGTGGGCTCCTGAAGGCTGTGCAAGCTACGGATACTCTCACAAAAACCTGCAAACAATCACGCGGACGCTAGTCGGAACGCTGTCGTTTTGTTCATGGCGAGTTATAGGAGAAGAAGAAGAAGAAGAAGAAGAAGAAGCAACATCTTCTTCTTGCCGAAAAAAAGAGGATTTGATGCGAAACGAGACGTGCAAAATATATTGTGACTCGCCATGTGATTCAGGCTCGAATATGTATAACCGGTGTCACTATACTCGAGGTTTCCAACCCGGTGGCGCGTGTCCTGCCTGACACCTAGTCTCGTCAGGTAGCCGGGCAGCTAGTGATGGCGAGGAGGTCTCGTCGCCTGAGTGGTGTAGAAACAAGACGCCGCGGCCTAACCAGACGTCGAATAGCGAGCGCAGCATGGACCTCGAGGCAAGACCTCATTGGAGGGGAAAGCGGGATGGCTTACATGGCCTAATAAATTTATAGACGCGAGACGCGGGCCGCTAGTGAATATGTATCCGGGGGAGGGGATTCAGGCTGTAATAGATCTCCGGGGAAGCTGCATGTCATCTACGCGGGCAGAGCGAGGTTACATTACATCCGCGGATTGGGGGCGGTGGATGGAGGGGTACCGTGTAGGAAGATTTGGTATAACTAAGCAGGTGGCGTGAAGCCAGTCGTTGATGATTATTATGGATACTAAGCAACAAATATAGTCTGATGGGTATCCATAGGCAAAATCGGAGAACTAGGTCCGACGGAGGAGATAAAACGCTCCTTTGCGCCCTGCACTTTTAACCCACGAGAAAACGCCATAACCCCTTGCTGGTAATCCAAAAACGCCGCCCCATGAGGACATCCGAACCCCATCGTGACACGAGCGAGCCGAGCATGCTCGGGGGGATCAATGTCGTGATCAAGCCACCGTCCCGTTGTTCAAAACGGGCCTGTATCCTATTTCCTTTGCAACCAATCACCATGCATAGATGAATAATTAATTGACGCAATATCGCCAAATCCAGCAGTGTCGTATGCATACTCATGCCCGCATGGTCGGTCCCGACGGCAGATGCAACCAATCCTGGCTCACGGGCACGACGGGGCTGCCGAATGCCTCCTATGTCTCCTGCGCCAACTTTCCCGCCTGCCCAAAGGGTGTCGGCAATACCGTCTTGGGGGTCTCGGCCAGAGTGAGCTGCAGGCCAAGGCCCACCGCAGCGTCGCCGGAGCTCATGGGCCTCGTAGGGTACAGTTCATACTCCCTGGCCATGGACGCCATGTCGCTCGACTCATCGAGCAGGTCTCGCCGGGCAAGCTCAAGGTCGTGCCGGGCTTCGTTGATGAACTGCGGGTCCCACAACGGCATGATGCGGTAGTCGAGGGCCTCCATTATACATCGCTCCGTGGCATTGATCTGCTCGCAGGTCCACATGTCCCGACCCCATTCGCTGCAGTAATATCGTGTCGGTTCGTGTAGGTCCTCGACGAACTTGTTGGCGATCATGAGTGCGGCTAGTACGTTGACCTCGGGACACAAGGCGTCGTTCTGGGTTGGCGGCTGGATCGGGCCCGAGGGAAGAGTGTGTCGCTTGGTTGTCGAGGCCGGATTGCGTGATCGAGGATAGGACGCCCGCCAACTGTTGCGGTAGCGCACCGGTAAAGCATCCAAGATGCATGTCGCCAGCGCAATGATGTCCATGGGAAGGCCGGCATGGGTGAGGATCGTCTGCACTATGGCCACGGACGGACTCTCCAAAGCAAGGCCGGGCGGGAGCATCCTTGTGAGGTGGATGGCTGGAGCTAAGAGAGGGCTGTGGTGTTAGCTGCCAAGATTCTGTGCCCTTTTTGTATTAGGGAAAGAAGTTGGACTTGCCTAGTAAGTCCGAGTTGAGCGGCCCGGCATCTTCAGCCAGAATGCGGGGGCTGTGAGTAGCGGACGAGTTGCGAGACGAGGGAGGCGGAGTGGGGAGATTGGACAAAGGTTTGTAGAATGTCCTAAAGTAAGCCTCGTCGAACTCGAAGTCGTCGTCTTGCGAGTAGCTCTTGGTGTGACCCATGATGGCGGCTTGTGGGTGTGAGCCGGTGACGGGAGGTGGTGATGTCTACTGTGTAGAAACGGAAGCCCGTGTAAGACGATGGATATCACGCGACCCAGTGGATGGATGAGGAGAAGACAGGCTGGAGAGGAATTTTTCTAGTAGGATGGCGTCGGCGTATTATATTCTCGGGTCGTCGAGGGAACAACAGACACGAAGGCACTCAAAGCAGCCGGTAAAACGAACGTGAGAGACAATGGGTACCCGAAGATGGAGTGATCGAGAAGAGTGCAAGAATGGAATTTGCAGGTCGATTGGCGAATATATCGATTGGGAAGTGCCTGTGCATAAATCCTGGCCCAGCCGCACAGCACGCACAGCACGCACGCACGCCCACCCGCAACGCAACGCAACGCAACGCAGCGCACGGTTCCGTAATACTACGTATGTATGTATGTATGTACCAGCATGCAATAGAAGCTAGCAGATCTGGTGCCGTTCCGGCGCCGAATACCCAGGTCATAGCAGGGATGGATTGTACAGACACGAGCGCGAGAGAGGGCCGGTGCCTTGGGGGGGAGGGACAAGCAGGGCTGATGGGACGAATCTTGGTTTCAATGGGGACTCGGGATTGTTGCTTTGGGTGAAAACGCGGTTGTCGGACTTCGAGGAGCAGCCAAGATCCCAGCAAACAACGGAGCCGCGTCGTTTCGAACAATGAGCCAGGCCAAAAGGTTGAGTGAGAAGCGTACTGTACTGGTGCTTGGTTTGGTAGCAAAAGCCGGCCGTGGTAAAGCAGCGAGTAGTAGCAGCAACGCCAGTATCCGTAATACACGTGCAAGCACGGAGTAGTCGTGACCAGTACTCCGTAGTAACGGTGGGAGTTGGAAAGATGGATGCTTCAGGTGTCAACAGCCCGGGTCTGTTTGTATCAGGCCATCGTTCGTCGTTCCATCTGTTTCGTAGTGATACATACTTGTCATCTGTTAGAGTGGTGCCTGATAGCCGTCATGGTTTGGCCATGATTGGCGGCGGTCACTAAACTTTGCCGAACAAGAGGGCGTAGATACCCAAGTTAACTAGTAACTTGGTACGGATCAACTATGGAAGAAAATATGGACGACGGCGTTCTGAGAGGTCAGCGGCGATCTCCTCCATGGCCTCATGGCTTTCATGCCGTTTCGGGCGTGCGGTGGCACTGCTAACGCACGGGGATTGGTGGCCCCTCTGCCTATGCCGTACCCCACCAGGATGGACCCCCTCCCCCCTTCGAGCCAGGGGGCCAAGCCAGGGGCAGACAGGGGCTGGCCCGCGCTAAATGTCGAAAGTTTCCGTCGGCATTGCCCCTGCATTTTGATGCGAGCCTTCCAAGACCAACGCAACGGCCTCTGCACAGAGAGTTCAGATGATGGGAGAGACAGGTCGAGGCAATCAGCCTCAGCGGCCAAGAAAGCAGGCGCGTCACATGTTACGCAACGTAGTTATTAACTTATCGCATTATTCTATTAACTTATCGCAGGATTACGAAGTAGGTTCAGTGACCTACTCGCCCAACTTAGCTGGCAGGAGGAGCACGGCAAGGCAAGCGCCATCCCTGGACCAACAATGACAAACATCGTCGACACCGCTCTCACCGCCGCCCAAACCGGGTCTGACGTGCGGTGGCATTCGTCGGATCGCGACGCTTTGGGCCCTGTGAATCCATCGTAAATGCGACAGGGCTTCGTTGCCTCATCGTATCCTGTATTTATAGGAATTGGGCCCCCCGTCGAGGATGATTGCCAGGTTCCACAGTGTACTGTGTACTGTTATACGAGCAGCCAGCGTCGACACTTTGTGAGACCTCATTTGCCATGATCGGTTCGTGTGCCGCAACGTCCAATACTTGCTGACTGACTACCTTGACCAAGACAGTAGTTAACTACAAAGTACTGGGACTGACTTGCCATGATTTTCATATGCCGGCGCTGCATAGCCCGTACCTCATCGTGCGAGAGGCGAACTATGATACCCACCGGCCATCATGCACACATCCCTCCTCCTGCACAGTAATAACGTTAGGCCAAGCACTACGGAGTACGGAGTACTGTAGTCTGTTCTCCCGGCGACAAAACCGGTTAGGGATCAAGTGATCGTCAGGGACGCAAGTCCTACCGTATACAGTAGTTTGTATGCCCGGGCAGGGTCCTGAGAGAAACACGATCTGGGGAAGTCTGCCCGCAGGAACGCCAATGCGAAGAAGTCTGCGAGTATCGCATGAATGACAAGACGTGGGATTCGCCCCACGACCCACAATATGGCCCTGAATGCAGAGCAGTCGGACGGAATGACGCATAAGCTCAATAGGAGAGCAACTATTACAGCACCGCAGTGCTTCGCCGTTCGGTAGAGACGAAGTGAAGTCATGGTTCATCCAGCCCAAGTTATGCACTATGTCATCTTGGTGATTGGAGTCCAGGTTCTTTGGTCGAGAACAGATTGTCCACGCATCATGATGATGATGCACAACATCCTGAGCAGAGGAAGCCGCTTACTGTGGAGGAAGGACCCCGCCGCTATCTTCGTTCTTCGTTGCAGTACCTAACGTAGCGCGTGGCCGGGAGTAAACAAATGACGACTTTTGTCATCACTCTAAGAGAGCTAGAGATGCGCGTCAAGCGTGTTTGGTGGTCCGTCTCGCCTCACTCGGTAGACTAACGTTACTGTGTGGTTACGCGCTGCGGGAGATCTCCAGATGGTTTCTGGCTTGAAACCATCTACTGCGAGACTACTCCCTAGACAGGACGCCTTATTAAGTTAGTTAACTATGTTACGCGCAGCACACTGGTCGCGTGCTCAGCTCCACTAATCGCCATAGCAACACTACAACCATGCGTGAGGTGCGTGACATGCGTGACATGCGCAGTCCGTCGGTCACCAGTTGTAGTGCTGTGCTCACTGCTCTCTGTCTGCAGTACCTACACAAACCTCAGCCCTTGCGCGGAACACACTCCTAGAAGGACCTGGGCAACCTCAAGCACATAAAAAGCGACGCCGCCGCGGTGACTCGCACGCAAGATCAAGGTTGAAGTTGATCGACATGTAAGGTCAGGGGTTGGAGGTGATTGAGAGTTGAAACTGGCTCTCCCACCTCCAAGGCTGGACATTGTTTGGCGGTAGTTCGCCGGTTTTCCTCTCATGTGATGGGGCTCACTATGGTCTCAGATGCCCCGTCCTGTTCATCAGTGTCGATCGGAGACTCATATATCCTTCTGGCCCGCTACTGTGGCAGCGGTAGCTAACCGATTTCCAGACCGAACGGCTGGGATCGACCCAGCATGCCACTTCAACTTCCTAGTATGTATCGCACAACCTGCAATCTGCTTCGTGCTCAAGGGACTCCCGACGGCGACAGAATTGACAACAATGCCAAGGATGTTGCTGTGCCGCTGGCATGGCTGCAGCAGCTGAGAGACCAACATCCTCAAGACACCAACTACTTTGGCATTATGAACTTATGACTTTCTCAATGACAACTGAAGAAAGCGAGGAGTGGCTCGACAATATCGACGTGAAGTCGCCGCCAAGGACTTCAAGGAACGATGAACAAGCTGACGTGTCTCTTACATCTCATTGTTACCTAAACACACGTCAGCAAGGCTTCAAACTAGGTGATACTAGGTATCTTGTCCACCGCCTCCACGCGGCTTCTTACTCGGATACATAACCGCGTGGCCTGCCAAAATGTTTCCCAGTACCTAATAGCAAACAAAGGCCGGTCATCAACTTACCTTCACAGTCGTTGCAGCATGACCTGGAAGAGACCAACATCATTCATCTTCTCAACGAGACTATGCGATGCACTGATAGCTGTACGTGGCCTTCTTGCACCCGGTGGCAAACCTATGAGTCTGGTTGGAGCTTGGCAACTCATCGGGCGTGATCGATAAAGGGGTTTCATTCGATGAATGAGGCACACTTGTGAGATCTGAGCGAAGGCGAGGGTAGCGTTCTTATCGGTGTGACGTGGCCGCCGAATAGCTGCGTCAGGTTATTCTTGGAGATCACTCACTGTTGGGGTCGTGAAGGATTTCTTTGTCGTCATGCTGCATATCGCCCCTGGCATCGACGTACGCATCGCATTGCCTCTTAGTTATCTGTCACTTTTCGTACATGACGCGCGTTTTCGCAACACTTGTCGCCAACAACCTCCAATCCATTGGTTTCTATATCAACCACCGGCCCTTGGGTTTTGTCGGTCATTGGAGCAACGGAGTGTTCAGAATACCCTCGGCCAACATCAGAAAGCTCCTGCCACGTTCCAGAAACCCCATCAACCATGGATGACAAGAATGGCAACCGTAACTGTAAGTCCAAATCACAGCACCGGCGTTCAAGCAACAGAGGTGTTTTCCGAGCGTCTGGCGTCGAGTGGTGATTGAGAGCTGTCCGAGGGAAGCAAGACGACAAATCCAGTGATGGCTGATTCCTTGCGAACTGTGTAGGCACCAACTGTATGTCAGCCTTGCCTCCACACGTCCAAGTGAACCAGGCCTGGCAGACGGAAATAACAACGGAAACTCGCTGTTTGGTAGATATAGATACTGATCCGAACTATACTGGTACAGGTACGGATTGTACAAACTGTCAAGATTGTAACAACTGTAAGTCATTCCAATTCATGGGTCAACATACCGAATGTTACGGGACTGATACACACACGTAGGCACTAGTAAGAAAGGCTTCCCCGTCTTACTGCTCCCGGAAAGCCATGGTTTCTTCCCGAGCTTCGCCTTTCAAACTCCTCCGCCGGGCAAGGCAGCCTGGGTTGGCGCCCCTTTCTCTTGGACAGTGACTGACACTCTGCAGGGTGCAACGGCTGTACCGATTGCTCGAACTGTACGAACTGCACAAATGTGAGCAATTTCAAGACAGGATGCCTCTGTAGTTCCATCGGATAGCGGATGCTGTGATACGTATCTGCGTGTCCAAAACTCTCAGACCTTGGATACGTGGAGGACTGCCCCTTCCACGCCAATGCTTTACAGTATAACGGATACTAATGCTCTTGTTCGCAGTGCAGCGACTGCAAAAATTGCACTGATTGCAAGGATATGAGTGATTGCAACAATGTAAGCATCATTCGTGTCTCTGGCCCCCAGCAACACAGACACCCCGAGGGACTCGGACCGAGGCGTCACATAACAATTCACTCTGTCAGACTGATGGCTGCTGACCATGACCAACCTAGTGCACCGACTGCTCCGGGCTAAGCAATGAGAGCAACAAGACTGGGGTCCATGTGGACAGGGCGACGGAGTTGAAGGTCTAAGAAGCGGGCTACTTGGGCTCTATGAGGGAATTTGTCTTGTTCGAGTTCGACCGCTAGATACCCTCCGGAAGATGGTAGGGATCGGACGAAAGCAGAGGTGTGCGTACGTTGTGCTGGGTTAACGACCAAACAGAGGCAGATCAGAGCATTCGGTGGAGAGTGATAACTACTGGGTACAGCCGTGAGATGTGCGTCGTCCCATTGCATCTCTCCTCCCTGCAAGCTCCAGATAGACGACGACCAAGGTGACCAGTGAGGAAAATGACGATGGCTAGGCGAATGTGACTTCCACTTTCCATCCTGTGAATGTACCCGGGACTCGAGTTCATGCTACCTCTGACAAGTACCTATCTCCGTCGACCCGGCAGCGCGAAGCCCGATGCAACATGACAGGCCTACGACTGTAGGCCAGATGGACACGGATGAGGTACTTTTGCCCAAATTTCTTCGCTACGACGGCAGGCTCACGTCAAGGCATCGTTTCTGGGAAGTTGTTTCCGATCTCGGCTATACGGACCACGTCCTCTAGGTATTACCCGGGTGCCCGAAGTTGCTTGCGATGACAGCTGTCATTCCTGCATTGAGACGAAAGGATTGCCAATGGGCCGCTGTCAAAATGTCGACAGTCTACAACGGGGTAATAAGCCATGTTGCAGAGCATTGGACCGGTGACATTGTGTTGGAGTGTACTTTGTAATCTCAGAACTAGGCAAAAGCCGGCACCCAAGTTCCAACAACCCCCGGCACTACCCCGCAAAGTAACAAGACATAACTAATCGCTTAGAGGGGGTTTTATTATGCCTAGGACTCGCAGAGTCGTTTCGTGGTGTCGGTATTGTGAAAGGGCCTAGCCTCACTGCGCAACCTCTCTTTCTGTCTCTGTCTCCCTCACTCCCTCTCTTTCTCCCTCTCGAATTTACCCGCGAAACTATAAATCAAGACTAGACGCACAACGTCGGGTGCCAACACCACACAGAGTCAATGCAAAACCGGTCCATATTGGAATAAAATGAGCTTCCAGGCAATTTTATGCAGTGTCATGACTAGTTTCGAGCATGTTGAACGACCGACTCTTCTATGCTTCCATGCTTCCATGTATATCGTACCTACTACTATATGTGGAACCTGCAGGCCAAGCAAGCACCTTGCGTACTTACACAGTAGTAACTAACTAGTCGGAAAGCGGTGGACGAGGCTAGGCCCTACAGGCTATATCGACAACTATCCTTTTTGGTCATTGGAAACGACATGGGGAGTGATGAGCTCGCCGGATTGGATCACATGCAACGTCTGGCGTGACTTGCGCTACCGCGCATTCCTTGTGCCAAGCCCCTGGACGCGACACTTTTCCAAGAACGCCCATCAGAATCCACCGGAGAGAGTTGTTGACCGGGGTAACCAACTTTCTTACTATGCAGTTAGATGCTTACGGACTGGGAGAGAAGGAGGAGGAGGGAGTGGAGAGTAACATGATGGCACCGCAGGGAAGAGGGAGCGGGTGATGGATGGATGGCTGGTCGTCTGTCGTCTCGGTGTAGGTAGTTGTCGACCCAGCCAGCAAGCACTATGGTCTCGATCCAGGCTCTACTTTGTAACTAGGGCCTTGGGGGGACCGAAAGTGCACACCGAAGCAACCCTGATCCCAAGAATCATTGACCGTGTGACCTGGCCGTGCCGTCCCAATCGACGGTGGCTTTTTGAAGCGAAAAACCACATAACTCTACCGGTAGTTGGATGCAGGCGCAGTGCACTGCACAGCAAAGCAGATCCTGTGACTGCCGGGCGAGGGCCTTCTCACGCTAAATCACAAGGCCGGGGAGTCGCCATATGACCTAACTAGCCCAACCACAAAAACACCAACAACAACACCAATAACCGTGTGAGGGCGTGGGCGTGGGCGTGGGCGTGGGCGCCGGTGTATACGAGAACTTGAGCTGCTAGTTTAATAAGTTACAGTACGTAACTTAGTACAGTCCCTTCCCACACCACCTTCTCCGCACGAAGAGGCAAGGGTTCGTTGATCTCGGCGTCATTTGACGGGCGAATCGCATCTACTCCATGGGATGCGGGCTCGCTACGTGTACTGTGTGTGCTTGTGCATGGGGGTTGCATCCAGCCAGTTCTTGAGAAGCTGGAAGTCCGACTAGTTTTGGTGGGCCCAAAGGGTCAGATCATTCTTGGTGGTTGCTTGCAGTACCAAAGTTGACCACGACCTCGAATAGCAGAGTGATTGACGCCAGGAACGGGAGAAGAAGAGTTAGATAACCCACCCCCCCCCAGTTGATGCGATCGCAGATTGCGGGTCGGGCGGAGTCGGGGGACACCCGCGGTTGAAAAGAAACATGACTCTTGTCTCTCTCGCTGAAATATCCGTACGGAGTAGGTATTGCATTACGGCGCCACACCGCACCTTGTTGGCAATGGGAGTCATGGTCATGGCGGCGATGGCTCAATAACAAAGACGGCCATGCTGCGTGGTGAAGCGGCACGCCTCTTTGCTGACTGGGGACGCGAAGGCAGCTGTAGCCTGTTGGCGTGTACTTCGTACGAGGCGTAGCAGAGACGGGCCGAAGGAACCATGCTTGCCCTTTTCGTGGACACTGCGAGCCGCCACATGGGTGCTGTGTAAGTTGTAACTACTGTGTAAGTTACGTAGTTAGTAGGAGAAGGAGATGCAGGAAGGGGCGGTGCAGGTCGGTAAGAGCGACGTGCACTGTCCAAAGTAACTAACTAAGCTATCCCTGCCCGTACGGATACATGACCACGGCTCACAACTAGCTTCGCCTGTCGTTAGCATCTGCCTGGGTGATGAAAATGGTGGTAAAGATGGAAAGGAAAGAGTAGAAAGTTTCATCTGCTGCGACTGCAATGGACTCCAACAAAGTACACAGTAACTAGAGAAAGGGTTGTGGATTGCTCGACGGTCCAGTGGAGGTGCGCTTCAGCACAAGCCTATGTTTTCTTCTGTACATGGTAAGTTACTGCCTCACGTGGCTCAGGCTTACTGCTTCGTATGTACGGAGTAACTCTAGCAACATACGGGTAGTTAGTTAACTAGTTAGTTGACTAACTACCATGGTTGAGCCGGCAAAGGGCGTGCCGAGTCACGTGTTCTCCGAGAACCTCTTCAGAGAGCTGAAGAGAGCTTTCTAGAAACGACATCTCAAGACTCGAGTCGTAGCAGCCTCGGATGACTTTACATGCTACAACCAACAACCAACAACCAACAACCAACAAACTACTTAATAATACTGTCACAGCGTTGCTGGCGCTGGCCCAGCATCCTCTTTGGGGGCCCAGCAACATGAATCGCCAGATGCCGCAACTACGGAGTGACAAGTACTGTTTGTTATCCGCTTCCCTCCGAGGCCATGGCCCAGAAGCCTCTGCAATCAACCACGCACGCGGCTAACTAGCCATACTGGGTGGGTATTGTTTGCTACTTAGAATGACAGCGACGCCAAGACGGAACCGATACGGTATCTATTATGAATGAGGCACCAACAAAATCCAACATTACCCAACTGCGTCAACTACGTCAACAGGTTTAGTTACTATATACACAGTAGCTGCCAGAATTCTCGTTTCAATAGCAGTCTTGGACCCACAAAACCTCCATCATGTTATTACTCACGAAACCAGCAAGGATGAAAGACCTGGGCTCGTCTATACAGTAAAACCGGCGTGCAACGGACGAGTTGGTCGTTGAGGCGGAGCCGTCCTCCTGCGATCGATCTACTGTGGTACTACGTAGATGTCATGGAACAGACCTTCGAGTCGCATAACTTGACATGTCCATCGCAGTGCAACCTTTGAATCGGAAGCCTCCTTCCTGATGCCAGCGGTCTCGAAACCCCAGCGAGGGCATGTGGCTCTGCATCTTTCAAAGCCCTCTTGTTACCACCACCATGATCTCGAGCGTGGAAAGAAGCTCCAGTTAGTCCGATCCGGCGCATCGCGAGAGCAATATTGCTGTGCTTAAGGTCCGGCAGAGCGTATCGTACCAAGATGACTGGCACT
The DNA here is from genome assembly GCA_022414665.1 of Arthrinium puccinioides. NCBI lineage: Eukaryota > Fungi > Ascomycota > Sordariomycetes > Amphisphaeriales > Apiosporaceae > Arthrinium > Arthrinium puccinioides. The sequence continues at coordinate 2,076,515 of JAIUNF010000004.1, forward strand.
CGCAACTCGGAATAGGCCTGTGCGGTATAGTCAGTGGTTTCAAAGCGTTGCGAACGAGCGCTTCGAGGCCAATCGCGCATGATTCCCCCGTTGGGCACAAGGCGGCACCAAGATGATAGACTGGACGGCGGGCGACGTGGCGTACAAGTGTTCGTGTGCTTTTCTCGTGATGTTAATAAAGCACGATGGCCTGGAGCCCAGCCAAGAAGTGAACCAGACCAACTAACTACCTATCCGTATCTCTTCTTGTAATGAACTTGGCGAAAGCCAAGCCAAACCCTCGTTGTTGAACATGGTCCGTTTCTTTTCAGTCACCGGCGACGCCTTCGTCCTAGTTGCCTTCCTTCTCTCAGCTACTACCCTTGCCACACCAACCACGACCGGGAATCATCACTATAAACGCCGCGGGAGTCCTGTCGTCGTGATACCCAGCCCAGACTCCACCATCACCGGCTCGACCAACACCTTCCTCGGCGTCTTCGGCGGTGATGTTGAGTCATTTCGAGGTATCCCGTTTGCCCAGCCGCCGGTCGGCCAATTACGCTTCAAGCCGCCACAGGCCCTACCGTCGACCTCGCGGGGACAGGTCGATGCCACGGCCGCGCTGCCAGACGGCTGCCCGCAGTATTTGTTCCCACAGAAGCTGGAGATATCGCCTCTGCTGCCAGCGCTCGATCTGAACGTCATCACGGGGTTACCGCTGGGGAAAAAACTCATACAGGGACAGGAAGGTTAGTGGTTAAATGTCAACGTCCCAACTCATCCCTTCGTCATTTACCTACCTTTTCCTCCAGACTGCCTCACACTCAATGTGCAGCGGCCGGCCGGCACAGCGGCGGATGCCAAGCTGCCCGTCATGTTGTGGTTCTTCGGCGGCGGTTTCGAGCTGGGCAACACCCAGTTATATGACGCGGAGAGCCTCATCGCCAACGGCGTGTCCGCGGGGAAGCCCTTTATCTTTGTGGCTATGAACTACCGGACCGGCGGCTTTGGCTTCTTGCCGGGAAAAGAGATTCTGGCCGACGGGAGTGCCAACGTGGGACTTTTGGACCAGCGTATGGCTATGCAGTGGGTAGCAGACAACATCGCAGCCTTTGGTACGTCACCCGGCCGGTACTCTTGACATCCGAGCTAAACGTACTCAAGGTGGTGACCCAGACAAGGTCACTCTGTGGGGGGAATCGGCCGGATCCATCTCCATCTACGATCAAATGATCATGTTCAACGGGAACATCACACACAACGGCAAGAACCTTTTCCGCGGTGCCATCATGGCCTCGGGTTCCGTCGTCCCAACCGACCGCATCGACTCGGAAAAGGCCCAGAAGATCTATGATGCGGTGGTGAAGACGGCAGGCTGCGCGGGACAGGCCGACACGCTCGCCTGTCTGCGCGGTCTCGAGTTTAACGTAAGGACAGCAGCCCTATCCTACCTATCGCCATATACGTATATGTATGTATGTATGTATGTATATATATATATATACACACACACATACATACAGAGACCATCGTGACCCGTCAGACGTTGATGACTAACGTGACCAGAAACTGATAAACGCGACAAACTCCGTCCCCGGCATCTTCAGTTTCAACGCCGTTGCGCTATCCTACCTGCCCCGGCCCGATGGCACAGTCCTCGTCGATTCTCCGCACACCATCGCCACGCGTCGCAATATCGCGCCTGTGCCCTTCATCGTCGGCGACCAGGAGGACGAGGGCACCCTCTTCGCGCTCTTCGTGTCGAACCTGACCACGACGGCAGACGTCGAGGGCTACGTAAACTCGCTCTACTTCCAGAAGGCCACGCCGGATCAGATCAAACAGCTGGTGGCCACCTACCCGGATGCGCTCAATGCCGACTCGCCGTCTTTCAACCCCCAGTTCGGGCGGATCTCAGCCATGCTGGGCGATGCCACCTTCACGCTCAACCGGCGCGTGTTCCTCAACACCAGTGCCGCCATCCAGCCGCAGGTCCCCTCGTGGTCCTACCTGGCCTCGTACGACAAGGGGACGCCGCTGCTCGGCACGTTCCATGCCTCGGACATTCTGCAGGTCTTCTACGGCGTGCTGCCCAACCACGCCGCCGACGCCATGCGGGCGTACAACCTGAACTTCCTCTACAACCTCGACCCCAACGACAGCAGCGGCGGCACGCCGGGGACCAGGAAAACCACCAAGCTCAGGGAGTGGCCCAAGTGGGCCGACGGCCAGCAGTTGCTGCACATGAATGCCGACGATGACGATATTATCCCGGATAACTTTCGGCAGCAGAGCTTTGAGTTTATCAACGCGAACCAAGACAGTCTTCTCTTTTAGTCGTATGTTGTTGCGTAATGGGGTTTGAGATTTTTTTTCAAGTCAGAACAGCACACCAGAACTGGAAGCTTTTCGTTGATTTCTACCTTTCAGTTGATTGTTATCCCGATGTGATCTGACTATTCTTCTCTCCTTCGGGTGAATCGTTAGCTAACGCGTACCAGACTTGAAGGTGCAGCCCACGGGGGTGATGAACAGGTACCGGATAGTTATGGCAGATGGTGGTACGTATATGGGCGCGACCTTGCGTCAACGACGTATGCCATCTTGCTGTACTGGGACGAGGCGGGGGGGCAGAAAAGTCCATCCTGTTCTCCGTATAGATGACTGAATAGTTTGTACGTAAACTTGCGAACACACCCGAGACGACCTCCAGGGGACCAGGGGTGGGGTGCAGCCAACTACCACGGCATTTCGGACGGGAAGCTGGGCACGGGACATGACGTTACGAAGTAAAATTAATGTTAGCGAACTAACTTGATTAGTTATAACTGATTTAGTTCGTACTTCGTAACAAGTCTCCCATCAAAGTTCAAGCCAGGGTCCTCTACCAGCCTCACGTTTCAATGAACCCTGTTGCTTGTTTTCGTCCGACTGATGAGTCTGGGCCGGCATAGCCAAGACTGAAAATACTTTTTTCTACCTAGTAGTCAGAGCCACTGGGCCAGGGCCTCTCCCCTCTTTCAGTGTCCGTGCTCCCCCCATCTCTCCATATCTTCCACCATTCCGAAGAGTGCTAAGGTAACTAACCACAGAGTGCTACAGAGTGCTACGCAATACCTCTTGGTGCTCATCGTAGCCGGCCGGATTGGCCGGGGGCCCTTGACGTGACGCGAATGTTGATGTAACTGCTACCTCGTTATCCGTACTCTCGGAAGCGACCAGGCTCATGTCTCCGCGACGAACAAGAGAGCATCGATCAACTTGCACCCGGGATGTATAGTATGTACCTTGTGTGCGTGTGTGTGTGTGTGGGTGGGTGATACATCGGTCAGATGTAAACGTCGCTACGCTAGTAGGCTGCCACGTTTTCTTGGGTACGAGCTCATCAAAGTATTCGGGCCGTCCCAAGTCTTGTCCGCAATCTTAATAAGTAATCTATCCGTCCCTGCGCGCGGACAGGGACGAAATCAGGTATTGCTTCCATCACTCGCTTCAGCCCAGGTATCCGTACGGAGTATCCCGTACTTGTGAAGTAATATTTGAAGAGAGAGGTAACTAGCTAATCCTTGGACCAAGTCGGTGACGGAGACGGACAGACCCTGTTGCCCAGCTTTGTACCCCTGGTGCTGCATGCGAGTAGATATCGCTTGCTGCCGTCTCTCCGGGGTCACGGTTACGAACGAACTGGTCAAGACGGGAAAGGTGTGTGCCCTACAGACGACTGGCCATATGCAGACCTGCGGACTGTATCCGTACGGAGCAGTGGTGTTAGGTGTTGGTGCACCAAGGCTGTCACTGCAGACGAGATTCTCGTGACCCCGAAGTCAAGGTCAGCTGCCAGCACTGAGCAGGCGTGCCCACTGCCAGCCCCGGCCAGCCTTACAGAACGAGTCGTGCTTTACTGCGGAGACGCAGAGTCAAGAAGATGAACCTTTGGTATTAATAACTAACTAACTTACACGGTATTCCAGCCCAGACCCCACATCGTTCGACTTCAGCTTGAGTGGTCGGTCGGTACTTGGTGATTTCCGTGAGCTTCATTGCCAATCCCCGCCTCGGTTGGCATTTGCGGGGGAAATGGAGAACTCTGGTGGAGAAAACACGGCGGTAAAGCTGGAGTACGTAGTAACGTGTTCCAAAATAAGCAGGATTGCGGGGGGAGTGGGTGGTCTGGGCGTGCTTGCTCACCAACCGACGTGACTGTGACTCTCCAAGACGTGGCGGCATGCAAAGACTGATCAATGTGACAAGCAGACAGCCTCGAGGCAGGCCAGAGAGAGCCGAAAGAAAGAGCGATGGCCTGCGTGCTGGTGATGGGGGAGACGGACGGGCGGTAGCGAGAGTCATCTGGAAGCAAGTAACCACTGCAGTCTGCAGCCAAGCCCGCGTACTTTTGTGCCGGATTCGACACCAAGATACATCGACACCCGGTGCTTGCTGTATGCAAAATGCAAGTTGCTAACGTTACCCGGTCCCTCGGAGGAGACCCTCGAGGTACTTCGTCCCCCTCCACCCCACCGCCTTGCGAAGAAGCGTCTTCTGGTACCGGTCTCTCCAGTCTCCCCTTTCACCCGGTCTGGCTGGCTCGCTCACCTCTACTAACCAACTACGTACGTACTTCTGGGATGCTACTTTCGCATCTCCAGACCCGTGCCATCTGGGAACGAGAACGACCACCTCGCCGTCTTCCCACGGGCCGGTATAGTGTACATGGATGGCTCTTTGCACCAGCCCGAGTGCCTTTTGCCTCGTGCCTTCGACGCACCGACGCAACGATGCAAGGACCAAACTACACAACAATCTCTAGGCAAGGAAAGGTCCTTCTTGCGAAAGCGTCGCATCGGCAGAGTCGAACGTTGCCGGCCGGCCACATACGAATGGGTAAGCATCTTTGCCAAGGCTCGAGGATCGCCGCCTTTAGCTAGACCCCTTCCCCTTCGAGTGCGATCTCCGTCGAGCTTCTCATACAGTAAGTACGGAGTAGTTAGTTCGGCATGCACTGGAGTCCGCCGAGGGAATTGCCTGTGCTATGTATGGCTACAGACATAGTTCCAGTGACTCGACTCGTCGGCCATGGCCCATCATGATCTAAACGATCCCCCGGTCGGTACGGGTATCCAAGGCTCGCTCTAAACCACGAACGGCAGCCTTTCTGGGGTTTTACGGAGCCCCTCCCTCGCTGCGGATCAGGGGGAGGGGGGGGAGGTTCCTATGTATCGTGGTCGCTGCCATCTACATGGGGCGGCGCGTGGTCGTGGTGGGACGCAAAGGGATAGCAGCACACACTGTCAGATCCCTCCGCCTCCGGTTCTTCCACGATTCCGCCTCGACCAAGTTAATAATAAACCCTCTGCCGTGCCTTGCAGGCTTCCCACTCCGGGACTCTCTCTCCCTGTCTCTCCTTGTCTCTCCCTGCCTCCCTTAAATGTACCCATCTGCAGTCAAGTGTCTTCGGAGTCGAGACATACAATAGGGTCCCAAGTCCCGGCTGGCTACATACACACATACAATACATACTTGTATACACGCTCTGAACCCACGCATAGCTATTCATACTTACTCAGCAACCCCCCGTCCACACGTTTGACCCAATGGCTGCGGCTGCCTTGCAAGCGCCCAAGCTGTCGCCGTCCTCGGCTGGCGACTCACCTATTTCCATGGGCGGTGCCAGCAACTCGGGCAGAGCCTTCCCTCTTCCTTCCCGAGATAGCTTCTCGACCGAGGTCCCGTCGCCACAGCTGAACCCGCTGAACGGGTCGACCTTGAGGTCACCGACTTCGGCCAAGATCCAGAAAATCGCGGGCTTCAGTCGGGAAGGAATACTGGGTTCGGCGCAAAAGGCGCGGAATCTTTCCCATTCGTCCGAAGCACGCCCAGAGCAGATCATCATCAATGGGATGCAAAAGGTCTCCAGCGACGAAGGGCTTAACCCCCTGAAGCGACGCAACACCGACGCAACTGTCGACTATCCGCGAAGGAGGGCCACGATAGCTGTGAGTGACCGCCTGGACGTCGTCATCATATCATATATGTGCTCCAGCTTGCTAACATGGCGGGTGTCGAAGTGCGAGGTCTGCAGGTCACGCAAGTCCCGGTGTGACGGTACGAAACCAAAGTGCAAGCTCTGCACCGAGCTCGGCGCAGAGTGCGTATATCGCGAACCCGGCATCAAACTCGACGCTGGCGACAAGCTGATCCTCGAGAGGCTGAACCGCATCGAGAACCTTCTCCAAATGAACATGGTCGGCGGCAGCTCTGCGATGCAGATTTCAGGCGAATCCCCACCCATGAGCAACGGAACGGCAGCACTCACCGGTGACAATCTCATGGCTCACAACTCCAACAGCTTCGTTTCCGTGATTCCGAGTGGCGGCTTGGGCACATGGACAAGTGGGACCAACATTTCTACCATGCCAAAGGTGCACACCAACGCCGCCCTCCATTTGCTTCAGTGGCCCCTGATTCGCGAGTTGGTACAACGGCCTTACGATCCCCAAATCCTCCTGCAGCTCGAGATGGCGCGGGAGCCTCTCCCGTCTCTCGCCAAAACCCCTTCCGTCGATCTGTCCAACACGAATACGTACATCGAGGCCTACTTCGACCACGTCAATATCTGGTATGCCTGCGTCAACCCCTACACCTGGAGGAGCCACTACCGCAGCGCCCTGTCCAACGGGTTTCGCGAGGGGCCAGAGAGCTGCATCGTGCTCCTGGTCCTGGCTCTGGGACAGGCTAGTTTACGGGGAAGCATTTCCCGGGTAGTACCTCACGAGGACCCCCCTGGGTTGCCGTACTTTACTGCCGCTTGGTCCCTTCTGCCGGGCATGATGACATCCAACAATGTGCTGGCTGCCCAGTGCCATTTGCTGGCCGCCGCCTATCTGTTTTACCTGGTACGGCCTCTTGAGGCCTGGAATCTCTTGGCAACAACGAGCAGCAAACTGCAGCTTCTGCTCATGAGTCCCAACCGGGTCCCCGAGGACCAGAGAGAACTACTCGAGAGGATTTACTGGAACGCCTTGCTATTCGAGAGCGACTTGCTGGCGGAGCTTGACCTGCCTCATTCTGGTGTTGTCCAGCTCGAAGAACACGTCGGTCTACCCGGTGGCTTCCAAGGAGAAGAATCCGAAGCCGTCGGCCGAGACGAGCTTTGGTACTTTTTGGCCGAGATCGCACTGAGGAGGTTGCTCAACAGAGTCAGCCAGCTCATCTACTCGAAAGATTCGATGGCGTCCACGACCAGTCTGGAACCAGTCGTGGCCGAGCTCGACTTTCAGCTCACGCAGTGGTACGAGAGTCTGCCGGTGGCTCTGCAGTTCCCCTTCACGCGCGCTACCCTACCGGATCCGGTCCAGACTGTACTCCGGCTGCGGTTTTTTGCCTGTCGAACCATCATCTACCGGCCGTACATCTTGGCCGTGTTGGACAACGAGCAGGCCATCATGGACCCTTCGGTTCGGGACAGCTGCCACAAGTGCCTCGAAGCCTCCATCAGGCAGTTGGAGCATATCGGTGCACAGTGAGTACAGTCAAGACGCTGCTTTGTGATAGGCAATCCAATCTAACACCACGCTCTAGTCACGCCGGCCACATGCCTTACTTGTGGCAAGGGGCTCTATCCATCGTGTCGCAAACTCTCCTAGTGATGGGCGCCACCATGTCGCCGTCTCTTTCTGGCATAATCATGACACTCCTTCCGCACCGCGAGGCAATCGACCAGATCTTCAACGATGTCATCATGGACATTGAGAGGATGTCGGTATTGGCGCCCAGTCTTAGCCTGGCTGCTGAGATCATCAAGGAGGCCGAAGTCCGGCGTCGAAGCTACCTGAACGGTTAGACTCGCGAGGTAGATTACTCGGCGTGACCTCACTAGGTCCTAACGTTAACTACCGGTACGTGGGATATTGGTGCGAACTGGCTGTGGCTGCTCGAGTTCGGAGTTCCGACGCCACTTGCCCGCAGCTCGAGGCGAAATCCACACTCGGCATCAGATTGCTGGGTCAATCGGCTCGCTAGCTACATTCAGAACACGGAAGCTAAAGCGCAGTGCATATGGACTTGTTTCTATGACGCTTCTTGGCCTTGTTCGGCAGGCTCGAGAGTCAGAGTCGCCTCTGACGAGAGCCTAGGGGCTACAGGTTTCCCGTCGATAGTCGCTCACGGCTGCATAGTAACTACCACATCCACCACTTATTTTTGTTGTTGTTCTTGTTGATGATGACGATGGTGGTGGTGGTGATGGTGATGGCGCATCAGCCTCGTTGAGAGGACCTTCGTGGCGAATGACACCCAAACCCGACTGTTTGCGCGCGCAGATCTCGCCTACAGCCAGAGCCGGGCCCGACAGGTGTTCTATGGCACTTGTCTTGCCCCATCTGGGGTCGCACCACATTCTCTCCTCTTGCGCCCGGCAGAGAAGGAAGAGGAGGGGGTGGTGGTTGGTGAGGCAAAACGGTTGCCTAGGCAGACCGGGCCGTCATGCCGAACGCTTCCCCTCCCCCGGCCGAAACTTGGCTGGCGTCTGGAGAAGGAGCGCCCGCTGACTGTTTCCCGCATCGAACCTGCAGGAGATTAGGGGATCGAGGCGCGTTACGGCACGGTGCTCATGATGTCATTCATGATGTGATGGGCGCCGGTCAGAGGGTTTCTTGCGTACTTGCCCTTTCAACATCGCCAAGTACGTTGCCACTTACGTTGCCACTTACGCTGCCACTTATGCTGCCACTATGTCGACTTGGGCCACGCGGAGCCACGCCCGTGTACGAAGGCGATTTCTCTCGTGCACATGGGCTGGGTCCGGCTGGGCATGTTCGTGCCCAAGAGCTCATGATGGAGGATCATGGTAGTTGGTGGTTTCTCGTTGTGGAAGGAGTAACGTTTGTGCGTTGCTAGCCAGCTACGGCAATTCATCTGGGGTGCTGGAACCTCATGTGTACGTACCTTGCAACATAGCCTAGATGTGTTAGTCTACGAGTGCGCAATACTACTTACTATAACCATGTCTCTATACGGTATACCTGTGTGGCTTACTCGCCCGTGGCGCCGCCACGAGACGCCCGTACGTCTCCTACCGCGTTAGCGAGCTGCGCCAAGAAGCCGCTGCCTGAACCTGTCTCTCTTTTTGATCGCATACCGAATCTGTTCAAGCAGTGAAACATCATGTCTCGATATCCATACCGTCGGGTAGGTATTAAGTCGCACAAGACACACGTAGCCGAGACATGTGCATGGGGAAAATGTCATCTCGGTCTTGCATGTGCAGAGATGGGACAAACGTTTTGGTTAAACGGTAAACCAGTTGGGTTTGGATTTCTCGCGTGCGTTCTGAACCATCTATCGATCGAGTCTGGCTGGCTGGCATCAAGGCTCGATACCTACGGCGCGAACGAACAAGGTTGTTTTGTTTTATTTCGCTCAGCCTGCATTATAATTCTAGTTCCAACCCACAACCTCTTGCGTACGACCAGTTCTTCCACACACACCCCCTCCCCGGGGGTTCCCCCTTGAAAGGCAACAACGTTTTTGCCCGTAATGACCCACTCGGCTCGGGAGAGAAGGAGCAAGGCCCCCCAGGGCAAGGACAAGGGAAGGAAAGGAAGGAGGGCGTTTTGGCGGACGGACGGCTTCGGTGTGGTGCGAGCCGAGAGACGGAGATTGATCAGGGTCGGTTTTCCCGTGAGTAAACTAACGTTAGGTCAACGTTAACCGACGAATGAACAATCCAAGTCGAAACCAAGTCGCCCCTCGCTATTTGCTAGTCGTCCCTCGTCACCCCCCCTCCAAAGATTTAGAGGGAGATGAATAACTAACTAGGTAGGTACCGGTAGGGGTTGCATCTTCATAACCCCCCCTTCCCCCAAGTCGTGCGTGGTATTGCAGATGTCAAGTGAGCCCATGCCACATCAGGCAACGGCAGTTTTCGCCGATCAAATAGAGTGGTTTGGTGCCAAGCTGGGCTCGCAAAGGGTCGTTTGTCACGAGAGCCGTCCCTGTTTCGATATGTTTGATATTATGACCAACGACGGCGAGCGCAACACAACGCTTAGGTAGCATGGTGATTCTGACGACGGCGAAATTGTCGGTGGTGGACCTTAACTTTGCTATAAGTGCAACGTTCGACTGTGAGTCTGTGAAGCTTGGCTACCTATGCCACAACCACAACAACAACAACAACAACAACACCCCCATGCTACACATACTGTGACATACACACACACCCTCCCTCGGCTTTGCAACGCAAGGTGCTGCTGGCTTAGCCTAAACGGGTAGGAATTGCGAGACTGCAGTGCGGTGTACCTAGCCATCGTTCGCGATACCGAGATAGCTTTGCTCTGGTTGAGCCTCCGTAGCGAGCAACCCATCCTGGAACATGCAACCCCCTCCCTACACGACTACGCGCTATCCAACACATTAACATGGCTACTGTGAGAGAACCGTATCAACCATGGGGTTCCTCTCTGAACATCCGATATCCGTCCGTCCGGATCCTGCTCCGCTCTCCTTGCCTGTCGATACTCGAAAGGATATCCATATTTGTCGGGTTCTTACAGCATCCCTGGTACCCAGCTCTCGAGCGGGGCGCAAGTATATGCCAAATTGGAGGAATGACTATTGTGTTCGGATCAATCGTTTGGAGGACCTGGTGTAGCCATCTTGAACGGAGACGGGGGGGGGGCGGGCGGCAATCTCGCCAATCTGCCCCGATGGCGCTGTATATGGAAGCTTCGTTTCTGTGCAAGAGAACCACTCAGCTTGCAGATGACTGATGAAGCCGTTAAGCGGTCGACTCGGTTGCTAATCCCCAACTACTCACAGGGAGCTGGAGCTAGTTAGCCCATTGATTGCTGCCAGGGCCAGCACCGGAGAGGCGGCTCTGCATTAATGGATCAACTATGTACATGTGCATATCTGTGCCCGCGGCCTTTGATATGGGCGACTGCGGCAAGGTTTCCAATTCATGGATTTGACCAAAGGCCCGTTTCCATCAACCCTAGTACCGAGGCACGCAAGCAAGGGGCTGCAGCGGCTTCTGTCCCCCAAATGCCCCAGGATGACTCGAGCATTCCAAACGAAACACCAGCTCTTGCTCTTTGCTAGCGATGTCTTCTCTCTTCACCGCAGCGTCGTGGGATTTCGTGACGAATGTGCTCTATGTATATCCGGCGCTTCGTATGATCTGCGACCCCGGTTGCAACACTCGTCACCCGGGCGAGACTGGCTCAAGTGGCCCACGTCTCTCGAACGTGGAGTCAAAAGGCCGTCGTCTCGTGACTTGGCTGGTCGACTCCCCATGTCGTGCGTGGCCCGGCCATTTGCTGTTGTCGCCCCTCCATCGAGTCCGGGGTCGCGATGACGCACCATGATGCGTCCCTCGAGCCAGCAGCGCATGGTTCCGGCCATATACAGTCCAAGTCTTCTTTTTATCGTTCCCAAGATACTCGACGTATACGTTTTGGGTTGGGTTGCCCTGCCACGGTACAGCGTCTGGCTGCTGCAAGGTAACAAGGACCCCCATCTTCAACTTTTAATCAATCCAGATCTCCCTCCGTTTCAAGGGGGTTGTACTGGGTCTTTTTTCGAGAAAAGTCTCCGGAGGCCACGGCTCGTCTTTGGCGGTTTCGGCAACGCTTCGTTCTCTGTCATTCTTCTCCCAACCTCGTGAAGATTTTCAAGTGGCGAAGGTGCAGTAAACTGATGTGTCGTGTCCCTACCCGGAACAGTAGGCGACTTCCTGTCAGCGCGCAAAGCCAACGGTCGCACTGTCAGGGGCCGAATCTGTACATCTGCAAAGTCTGGAAGGTGGAAGTCTGGAAGGTGGAAATCGGAACCATCGCCGACGATAACGGGCGCTGCCTCGTTTGGCCTCGGCCTGCGTCCGCCCCCCCTCGTGTGTCAGTTGGCGGTAGGCCAATCAGCTCGGGCAGCCGGTACTCAAATTCGTCGTCAGTAAGACTATCCATTTCACTTCCATCTTGTTGACTCCCGATTTCGCCATCTCTGCCGTTCCCATCCGACCTTCCCTCATCGCCGCAGACCACAACATACCAGCGGATCTCCTCGTCCCGCTGCAGTTGGTCGCGCAGCTTTTCGAGCCAGCCCGCCTTCTTCTTGCCAGTGGTGTTGACTTTCCGTCTCGTCTCGTCGCTCGGCCCGCTCATGGCTTTCTCTTTCTCGTCCTTGGCGACTTCCTCGTAGCGCATTATTTCCTCCATTATGGGCACAGAGGTGCCCACGCGCACGACATGGTCTGCGACATATGCCCAAGGGCCGTTCATGGTGCTCTCGTCCAGGGGGTCGTATTCTTCCAGCAGCTTCACCACAGACCAGTCGACGGAGACGTGTTTTCGACCGGGGAATGGATCTGAATGCTCTCGAGTCGGGACTGCCGACATGTAGTTGCGCCCTTTTGCACTCTCTTGCGCGCTCGTCGCGTCGCGTCTGAGCCGTACGCCCTTGTACGTGCTAGCCTCCAATACGCGATCGTAGGAATTAGTTGCAACAAGGTCGCAGAGAGTGTCTGACCGAGGTTGGTTATGGCCATTGGATGTGCTCCCGGGCGGCGCGCATTCTGGAAGGAAGTCAAAGAGTTCGTAGAAACGCTCAAGTACCGCAACGTTGCTCAACGGCGCTACTATCCACTCCGGCGCGGCATCTTCGAGGTCCTGGAGGACGACGAAGTACCGGATTGACTTCCTGTACCATCGGAAGCCGTGGCAGAGGTATGTCGGCATGGTAACGGAGCGGCCCACGAGGCTTGAGGGGGCAATTGGTTGTTTGCATTTGACGGATGAAGCTGGGGGTGTCAGTTGCAAGTCAACATAGTCGGTTCACGATTCATGGGTCGGCTCGCCATGAACAATCTATAGTTATCGCGAACTGGCAGCCTGGAAACTTGAAGAGTTGTCCTGAGGTTCAGCAACTCGGACGGTCAAAACGTCAGGTGTCGCAGTGTTGACAAGGAGGCCCGCAGTAGAAGAACGCCGATCTGCGATTGAGAAACCCAGGTGAGGGTGGGGGGTTTATGATATGCGGGAGGTCGAGGTGTCGAGGTGTCGAGGTGCCGAGGTGTACGAAGGAGGTAACTAACGTTGGCTTGTTGGGCCGATCGATACTTATTATGCCCTTTGGTTCCAACTTCCTGGGCATGTTGGCATTGGTGAAGTGGAACAGCAAGTGCGTAATTCTGAGCACATTCCCTAACTACGTACCTACCAAAGGGAAAGAGTCGGGCGCGGGCGCACGCTTGCATATTTTGACGTTAGGTAACAAGTACTTTAGCGGTGGTGCACTTGTCACCTAGCCTTTTGCTCTCACTAACTTGGTTGACAAGTTACGGAGTAGTTAGTTGCTTGGTTACGGATACTTCTTTCATAACCCAAGCTAGGGTACGGAGTACTCCGTACATCGTACTTGCTTGCTTCTTGGTAGTTATGCTCTCTCAGTGCTGTAACCAACTTGAAGTGAGCGGTGGCTGGAACCTTGGCTACGGAGTACTTGGTACCTGCTACTCCGTACTCCCTTTGGTTAGTTACAGGTGCAATTACTCCCAACTCAATCTCATCGCAATATCCTTGAAAGGCAACGTTACGGAGTATGTCGTTGAGCGATGGCGCATAACTACTAGACGTTCGCGGGTCGTTGGTCATGTCGTCTATTTACAGTGTGTATGTACATTGTCCCGTCTCAAGTTATAAATACTCCGTACCAAAGCCATCAATGCCTGTTGACATGACATGGTTCTGTCGTGTAACCCATTTTGTCACAGAAGCCGAGCGCATTCTCTCACATCCCCCTAGGTCGGCAATCCAGCTTTAGCCTGTGTAGCAACAGGCACACACGCTGTTCCTGCAACTTGCAACTTGCAAGCAGTGCCGTGACCCGTCCGTCCCATTTGAAGTCATCCATCCCGACCTGGACGACTTGGCACCCACCAGAGACCAGAGTCACCACGACGCGTACAACATCTCCGTCCTCGTGATACTGCTACGACATGCAACCCCCTCAAACTCTCTCTTGAACATAGCCATCTTCCTCCGCGCGACCTCGGTGCCCGTCTCTCGCCACTCGGCCCTGGCATGCTCAAACGCCATCTTCCACGTGCGGTACGAGTCGGCATCGTCGGCGTCCTGTTGCGCGTGGCGGCAGCCGGGGCACCTCTCGTGGACTGACCCGCCATCCGGAAGCGTCGCCGGCACGCTGAATATGCTCTCGGTGTCGATAACGCGATAGTTGATCTTGTGCCCGCATCCCGCGTGGTGTAGGTCCATGCGGCACGTCGGGCACTCGTCGCGGAGCTGCAGCCACTTCCACAGGCAGTGGTGGCCGAAGCAGTGCCCGCACGGCAGGATCGCGGGATACGCGTCAAGTCTCTCGTCCGTCTTGGGGTGGAGGCCCAGCTTGGACGTGAAGCATATTTGACACTCTAGGTGGGACGGGTCATCCACGAGGAATGTGATCTTGGGAGACGGGACGTAGCAGCTACTTTCCGAGACTTGGCTCTTTCTCGACTTGTCGGAGCCGGGGTCTGCCTGCAACGTTCCTGTGGCTGCTATCCTGGCGAGAGCCTCGAGCGGTAGGCGGGAGAGGTCGGACCATGCGCTTGATCTCGACGGCTGCCGAGTCCGACTTTGCGGACTGGACACCGGAGGACCTGCGACGGAGGATGGCTGTCGTTGCGAGGATGGCTGTCGTTGCAAGGATGGCAACGAAGACGAATGGGTACCAAGGTTCGCTCGACTCTGCAGTAGCGAAAAAGACCCCTGCTGCAACGGCGGCGTCATGCTCAGCCTCGTAGGGGAAGACGGTGGAGGAGATGCCGGCGAAGAAGGGCGTGGGGTTGAAGACTGGGACGATGTTCTGCGGTGAAAGTGTGGTGATCTCGAAAATGGCTGAAGGTCAAAGTCTGACGATACGGTTCTTCTCAATGTACCATGAGAACTCTGACGCAGCTCGAATCTAGTACCTGCTGTCGATTGAATACTATCTATACCTCTTGGTTCCCCTTGCGTGGGTGCCGATGGACTCTCTGTATCACGTCCCAAGTGGTAGGCTGCCGATCTGCGGCGGCGTATTGAGTGCATGCTGTTTCTCGCTACTACAAGATCTGAATAGGCTAGGGATGAGAAGATGGAGACATTTTGTGTTTCATATGTAGTTATAAAGTTCCCTCGAAACAATGGTGCTGTTCATATAGGTGTCTTTGTTATCGTGATGTTTTCGTGCTACGTAAGAGTTCTCCTTGCTTCTCGAGAGACACATGAGAGAACAACCAGACGAATTTTGGGTTGAGGATGAGGTATACCGTCTGATGGCACCAGTTCTCTGTATGGCGCTCCTCATTTTTATCGTTTCGACCATCCGAGTCCAATAATGTCTACAGAGTCCGCCAACGTTGCACACACATTAGCCAGCAGAGCGATCGATTGCCTTGGAAAAGACATGGTTGCCGAGCGCCATGTTTCTCGCCAGCGCGCACTACTTAACCGTACCCGTTGGTACTGATCCACTACAAATCACTCTCAACATCCTCATCATCGCCATGGAAGAACCTCAAGATGGCCGCTGCCACGGTATGTCCGTCGTGTTCCAAATGTGCCGTCTCCTTTGCCTGATCGGCGTGATCTAGGTCCCTGATACTGCCACTGTCAACCCGCATCTGAATCTCCCTATGCACCATGGCCTCATCGAATGCGAGATGCGCCTGCGTGGTGAAGACGCGGTTGGAGACGAAGATGCCCTGCACCTCGGTGTGTGGGCTCGAGCCCCATACGTGAACCTTGGTGTCGGGCTCGAGCAGGCCGCCAGAAGACTTGGGCGACGGTGGCGATATCACGCGGTCGAGGTGCATCTGGTGCAGGTGGACGTAGGGCTTGTCCGTGGCGAACAGCCGCTGTCCGATCTTGGCCAGGTTGACGCGGCTATGTGCGAGCTCCCACTGGCCGGACGGCTCGGGCTCAACATGTGACCCGAACATGCGGCATAATACTTGGTGACCGAAGCAGACACCGCTGAGCCTGGTGTCTGGGCACTTGGTCCATACCTCTGTTATGGGCATCAGCAGGCTGTGTGGCAGCGATGTGACCAGTCATGCTTATGGCCAGACATACCTTTCAACAGCTCTATCAGCTCGAGAATCCAGGGGTTGTCTCCATGCGCATCGAAGCAGCTTCCAGTCATGAGGATAGCGTGATAGCCCTTGACCTCGTCAAATGTAGGCACCTTCCCGCCCTTGTCGGCCACCACGAACATGCGGTCCGTCTCCACGCCCAAGGGAGGCTCATGATGGTTTCCGGCTTCTGTGAAGTGGTGGTGCAGGATTTCACCGTACGAACCCTTCCTCTCGACTGTGTCCGGGTGCGCTTCGTCCGTTTCCAGGACGAGCATGCGGATCGTGGGGAGGTCTCGTGCAATCATGTTGGCCAGCGTGTGTGAAACAAGCGTCTTGGGGAACGCTGTGTGGCGGGAAGATTTCTTGTGAAAGCTTCGAGGCTTGGAGATGCTGCGTTTCAGGGAGGATGTCGTACAAGTCAAGTTAGTCAACATTGGCCGGCTGATCATTGCAATATCGTGATCGTGGGCGGGAGTTTACTCTTTAAATCCTCAAGGCTCGAGGTATCAAGTTTCAACTTGCTCATGCACGATGTACCAAGGCTCAAGGCTCAAGCCAGGCCGAGCCATCATCCCGCACTGGCACGGTCGACTGCCACTGCTCCCCCCTTCAGAAACATTGTTCATGACGACATGTCAAGCCCATCAGAGTTCCCCCTGGACGTCCATGTCCCAACGTCGGCGTGGCTTAGCCCCCGTTCCAACAAGCCGGAAGGCGGCACGCACGGGCTTGGCGGGCCGTAAACAAGCTGAGCTAGGCCGTTCGTTACCTCCCGGAGCGGCCCACAAGGCCCAGGAGAGTCAGGAAAAGCCTCTTGTGCAAGGTACTTAGGGTTTTCAAGGGGCCGATATGACGTGTTATCGTGTTCCGTACTGCCGTGTGGATTGAATCTCCAACGCCATCGGCGTCATGCAAAGGACACAAGTCAGTTGCGGATGGGACCGTAGGGTTCCTCTATATGTATCTCGGGTGGACTTTCCCCTATGCCCAAGACAGCTTGTTGCCTTGAGCGTTAGCCTGCGAATTGGATTGGAGACGCACAGTTGGTAGCGTCAACTACACTTCCAAGATGCGGGTGGCATAGTGGCGTGCATCGCATTCAGCTCATCAAGAAGTTGCAAAGTAGTTACTTCACAGTACGATGGATCATGGCGGCGGAGTTGGCAACGAACGAATGGCGAGCCGCAAGAGATGTTCAAACGAACCCACTTTTCGGAGCGTACTTAGTACTGACTACACAGTAAGTTAGGGAGTACGTACTTTGTAGCCCCGCATACCGAGCTTGGCATGAATCTTGAAATTTTGTTTGGTTGAAGCAGCTCGCAAGGCTGAGGCTATCTTATCTACCTAGCTATAACTTATTCCCCATCACCTGTAGGCTGTACCGACATAAGTTACTTTAGTACGCACGAGACCACCCACCGAGCGTCAACCACCACAACACGCGCAACCGAGGTAAATAGCTGCACTCCAACTCACATCGCCAGCGCCTCCTTCGCACTCAAAATGAGGCTCACGGTCGAGCTCCTCCAGAACTCGCCGTCATGGCTCAATGCGCTAAAGGAGCGCGAACTCGATCTCCGAGGTACGTTTGAAAAGAGCAGATACTATACGCTGTTGATCTATCCCGGCTAGCCGAGAGCAGAGTTGATAGCGAGTCTTTTCGCCCCGTGAATAGGACACCGCATCCCCGCCATTGAGAATTTGGGTGTGGCAGGAGTGAGTCTACCTTCCTTTGAATCAATCCATCGCTCATGGCGCCCGGGGCTAACGAGATGCGCCCACAGCCCCAAGATGCCATTGACTTGGTCGACAACGATATCCAGGTGTTGGCCAACTTCCCGCTGTCGCCGCGCATACAGACGCTCCTTCTGGCACGGAATCGCGTGGCCAGCATCCAGCCCACGCTCGCCAACTCGATCCCCAACCTGACAAATCTGCAACTCGAGTCCAACAACCTGACGGAGCTGGCCGATCTGGACCCCCTGGGCACTTTTGCCCGGCTGACACACCTGGTCTTGCGAGACAACCCCGTAACGAAGAAGGAGGTGAGTCTTAGACACCCATACAGCACCCTCGAGACTGGCAAGGGCAGGGCGCGGCGCTGATGTCCGAGGCATAGAACTACCGATACTGGGTTCTCTGGCGATGTCCTGGCGTGCGATTTCTCGACTACGCAAAGGTGAAGCAGGCCGAGCGTGAGAAGGCCACCGAGCTTTTCGGAACCGCCGACGAACCAACCGAGCTCGCATCCCAGATCATGGGCATCAAGTCCAAGACGTTCGATGTATCTGCCGCCTCCAGTGGGCCCGCTGGCGATCTCTCGTCTAGGATGTCGAGGATCAAGCTCACGGACAAGGAGAAGAAACGTTTGCAAGAGATGATCCAGAAGGCCACCAGCCTGGACGAGATCACGAAACTAGAGACCATGCTGAGGGAAGGGCGGCTACCCGCCGGCGTGCACATGGGCGACGACGAGATGGAGGAGTAGAGGCTGCACAAGCTTGTTCAAAAGGGTGGCACTTCCTACACATGGCGGCGGCGGCGGCGGCGGCGGCTTAGAGTCATGGGACTGGCGTTGTTTGCTATTGCACTTACAAAAGTACGAGGTATACCCAGAACCAGGGCAATTGCAGAATTCGTTTGGCCAAGAATCCGCCACCAAAAAGTATCTTCCTACCCCTGAAGTGGCTGCGCTGATCCCGAGCTTCTTCCCGAGCTACAATGCTTGCTCATGGGTTCATAATGTCTCTACGGTCTGGCAAACGCAAGGGTTGTGCGGCGGCCCTCACGGTTGCGTCGCAAGTAGCTGCCCGTGTTCGGCAGGCTATCCTTTTCGACGGGTCCTATCCCGTCATGTCAACGTCCTCCTCGTCACCTCGGACCTGTCGCATCTCCATCTCGAGCTGATCATTAGGGTCCTCGACAGCGTCCTCCACGGACTGCGCCGGACCGCGCACCCCCGAGAAGATGGCAATGTTGGCGGCGCCGTTCACATTCGATCCAGTACCCGTCGACTTGTGCTTCTTGCCGTTGGGCGCCGGCAGAGCTACATCGTCATCGTCGGCGGTGTTACTGATGTTGTTGGCCCTCTCGCCTCGCAAGGTTGCGCGAGTGGCAGCTGCATGGGCCTTGATGTCTCTAAACTTGACCGTCTTGGGTACCACGTCCTCGAGAAATTCGAGGTTGTCGTGATTGGCGACCGCGCTGGCTGCCATGGTGGTTTTAGCAATGCTGGTTCCAGCAATGCACCCGCTGCGTAGACTTACCGATGTCCTTATACTGAATGTTCCTTCTAGGCTTCCGCTCAGTTTTGGCTTGCTTTAGAGCCTCCTCGGCCAGGTGCTGCACAAACAACTCCTGTGATACCATGTCAGAACGAATAGCCAGTAGGTGGAATACCCTAATGACTGACTGTGGCCAGTGTGATGACAAATGCGGCATTATTAGAGCAAATGTTGATATCCTGATCCTGGGCAATAATCTTCTTCACTCTAGATACTGAAGATGATTTAGCATGGAGAAGAAGTGGCTCGGAACCTGCCATGAAACTCACGAGGGAGTTGCGTTTGCCCAGTGACCTCCTTTCTGGGAGGGATGGCTGTGGTGTTGTACGGCATAGTGATAGCTTGCGAGTGACTGTGACTCGTGAGTACGGGCAGGCGGATCTCACACTGACGATGGTGTGAGTCGTGCGTGACACGGCGGTCGAAGAAGGTTGGATGGACCTCGAAGGCGGAGGTGGATGCCGGCAGCTGAAGTACCACGATGTAGGCCTCTAATGCCGTCGAGTATCGATACAGAAGTTATGTCATGCCGTTGAGCGCAGCGGTGGTCTGGAAACGCGTGGTTGTGATTGTGAGACGCGACTGCTTTAAAGCCAAGTTATCTGTCAGACCTTGACGGACACCAAGCAACTTGGTTAGTTATCAACTTAGCGTTTAAGCTACAGCATGGGGCTTTGCTTTGCTGCTTGGTTACAGCGCATCCACCACGATGGATCCTTGTACCGGTCGCTAAGCTGTAACTATCAGGCTAACCTAACGTTAGCTACGTCCAAGACATTCATTACTCACAGCACTGCCTAGGGTCGCAACTCAAAGCTTTCCGTCTCGAACACGTCAAGTTGGATGAATGCTTTCGACTTCATTCCATACAACGATCCCAGAATCCCGAGCCTCCAAATCTTGTCGACCGTTTCGCTCGTTCTTTTGGGCCACACATCGCCGGTTATCATGTTGAAGAAGCCGGTGCGATGAGTGCTCAAAGTACATCATACTCCCCATCGCAGCCACCTCTTGTCCGCCGACCGTCGTCGCTCACCTCCCGGTTATCTTTCGCCGTATCGACGGTCGAGCGCGGTGAAGGGGGCGCTGCGCCCGCCGCCCGCCAGATCGACGAGGAGATTGCCGAGATCAAGCGATACGAGGACTTTACTACCATCGACTGGGTGCAAGACGCCGCCCAGGAGCAGCTTCGTCGCAAAGCGCGGAGGAGGGAACACGCTGGCCTGCATGCAATAGGCAATGGCAAGATAACGTGGCGGCGGCGCGTGTACGAGTCCTACGATGCCGCACAAGCATGGATCGTCGTCACCATCATCGGCGCCGCCATCGGCATGAACGCCGCCTTCCTCAACATCATCACCGAATGGCTCTCCGACATCAAGCTGGGCCACTGCACGACCGCCTTCTACCTGAACGAGAACTTCTGCTGTTGGGGTGAGGACAATGGATGCGACGACTGGCGCCCGTGGACAGGCTTTGGGCCGTTCAACTACTTGCTGTACATTATGTTTGCGACCGTCTTCGCTTTCACGTCGGCCACCTTGGTCAAGTCCTTTGCGCCGTACGCTGCCGGGTCGGGAATCTCCGAGATCAAGTGCATCATCGCTGGCTTCGTTATGAAGGGGTTCTTGGGCACATGGACCCTCGTCATCAAGTCGATTGCCCTGCCCTTGGCCATCGGCTCTGGGCTGTCTGTCGGCAAGGAGGGGCCGAGTGTCCACTACGCCGTGTGCACCGGTAATGTCATATCGAGATTGTTCGAGACATACCGGCGAAATGCCTCCAAGACGCGCGAGATCCTAAGCGCTTGCGCAGCTGCTGGTGTCGGCGTGGCATTTGGAAGCCCTATAGGTGGCGTGCTGTTCTCCCTCGAGGAAATGTCCAGCTACTTTCCCCTCAAGACCATGTGGAGGAGTTACTTCTGCGCCCTGGTGGCTACTGCAGTTTTGGCTGCCATGAACCCCTTCCGGACCGGCCAACTTGTCATGTTCCAAGTCAAGTACGATCGGTCATGGCACTTTTTCGAGATCCTCTTCTACATCCTCCTGGGCATCTTCGGTGGGCTGTACGGGGCGTTTGTGATGAAGTGGAACTTGCGAGTGCAGGCGTTCCGAAAGAAGTATCTGACGAATTATGCCGTGCTCGAGGCGACTCTGTTGGCGGTTGGGACTGCCATCATCTGCTATCCGAACGCCTTTCTGCGCATTGACATGACGGAGAGCATGGAGATACTGTTTTTGGAGTGCGAGGGATCCGAGGATTACCACGGATTGTGCGACGTCAACAAACGATGGCACAACCTGATGTCGTTGGTTGTTGCCACATTCATCCGGATATTCCTGGTCATCATTTCATATGGATGCAAAGTGCCGGCCGGCATCTTTGTCCCGTCCATGGCCATCGGTGCTTCGTTTGGACGAACAATCGGTATCCTCGTCCAAGCTCTGCACGACTCCTATCCCGACAGCGTCTTCTTCTCGTCATGCTTGCCCGACGGGCCCTGTATTACGCCAGGCACGTATGCCTTCCTGGGCGCTGCCGCTGCTCTCAGCGGCATCATGCACATCACAGTTTCGGTCGTCGTCATCATGTTCGAGCTTACCGGCGCGTTGACATATATCCTGCCCACGATGATCGTCGTCGGTGTTACGAAGGCCGTGTCAGATCTATTCGGTCACGGCGGCATCGCCGACCGTATGATTTGGTTCAATGGTTTCCCCTTTCTTGACAACAAGGAAGAGCACAATTTCGGCGTCCCTGTACAGGCCGTCATGACGAACGACGTCGTCGCCATCCCCATGAACGGAATGACGTTGCAATCAGTCGAGGACCTACTTTCGCAGCCCCAGTATCAAGGATTTCCAATCGTCGAAGACGCCGAGTCCAAGATCCTGCTCGGCTATATAGGACGCACCGAACTGCGTTATGCCATCGATCGCCTCCGACGCGAGCGCCAGATCAACTTGCGGCCCCAGGCCAAGTGCACCTTTTCACCACAAAACGCAGCGGGCACTGTACCCGTCACGCCTACCGTCACAGACTTTGATGCGGACTACCCCATATCCTCTTCAGCCTCGACCGTCGATTTCAGTCGCTATGTTGATGCCACACCCGTCACCGTGCATCCTCGCTTGCCTTTGGAGACCGTCATGGAACTCTTCCGCAAGATTGGACCGCGCGTGATACTGATCGAGTACCATGGCCGTCTGGTCGGTCTGGTCACTGTAAAAGATTGTCTCAAGTATCAGTTCACGGTTGAGGCGGCTGAAAATCCACAGCGTGATCGTCAAATTCAAGAGGGTCACGAGAGGTTATGGGGTTGGTTTTATTCGGCAGGAACTTGGGTGTCGGGCAAGGTTTACACAGCTAGCGGTGGCCGGATACGACTAAGCAGCACCGAGCTGGATAGGGGCAATCGTATGAACGGCAGGGGTCCTGGCGGAACGGGTATTATGGATGGTGATGAGGATTTGGCGGATGATGAAGGCGTGGAGTTGATGAATCGGTAACACGGGTCGTGTCGACGAGAAGAAAAAAGTACAGGTAGCTGTGAAAGTCGACTGATACATGAATTAAAGCGCACCAAGCCCGCATGCTTGGATGATGGGTTTGAGGATTTGAAGCATGACTTGTTACGAGATGAACGACGAGGGTGGTCTACTACGTAGATGTCCAAGGTATCCCTGCACGGGTCTGAGCTATTGCTAGGGCTGCTCAACGTGTGGCCTCGTGCTCGACAACGTCCCCGATCAACGGAACGTCGTCCTCTTCGTCCTCATTCTTCACATCGACCTGCGGCACCGCCCCGTTTGCAGCCACGCCACTGGCAGCCATCCCACCGCCTACCGCGGTGTCAGAGAACGGCTCCGGAGCGGCGCGATGCTCGTCCCCGAGCCCATGCCCGACGCCCGAGCCGGTACGAGGTTCTGCGGCGGCCGGCGAAGAGGGAGCAGCGTCGCCCTCGTCCTTGCGCCCGATGATCACGTTGCCCGCGACCAGCATGGCGGCGCCGAGCCACCACAGGGGCGGCAGGGACTCGGAGAAGATGACGAAGCCCAGCACGGCGGTGATGACGAAGTTGGCCGAAGTGTTCATGATGGAGACCTGCGTGGTGGAGCTGCCGCGCGACAGGGCTTTGGTGAAGAGCGTCCACATCTGAGGGGCTTAGTGTCAGTTTGGCGTGGGAGGAGGAGGAGGAGGAGGAGGAGGAGGAGGAGGAGGAGGAGGAGGAGGAGGAGGAGGAGGAGGACGAGGAGGATAAGCGAGGTCAAGGGGCATAACTAGAGACAAGAAGCGTGCATGTCATGATTTTGGTGGGTGTAGGCGAGGTGCAGAGAAAACCGAAGTGTAGGTATGTGAACAGACTACTTACGACGCCATTGAATACAATGTTCAGCCCAAAGAAGATCTATTACTGTCAGTCAGTACTGGCTGCAACGAGCAAATAAGATGCTACAGGCGCAAACAGCAGCGCAATCCTGCCCGATATGATGTCACCCTATAAAGGGCGTTCGTTGCTGGAGAAAGACTTACACCACGAGTAGCAACCTCGATGCCGCCTTCCATGGCATTCAGACCCAGGGCCTTGGCGATGGCATGTGCTAGGTTTGAAGTGAGGCCCGTCGTCGTCCTGTTGTACAGTTGGTCATTTGGAAAATACACATTGGGAAAACAGACAAAGACGACGTATGACCGGAGATGGCGGCATACGAAATAACACACTACTCACAACTTTGCAAAGACGCCGTTGAAAGCTGCACAGGCACCACTAGCAACGGCGAGAACGATCCACTGGTTCTTTTGTGCCCACGAGACCGGAGTCGTCGACGCCTCGCTGATGTCCTCTGGGGCTCGGTCCAGCAGGGGGCGCGGCTGTTCTGGTCTTCGGCCATCCTGGTGGAAGAGGGCGGTGGCAGGGGACGTCTCCTGATCTGCGGCGCGCTGTTGGTGTAAGATGACGAGGGTGCGGAAGAGGGGGACATTGGCAGTTGCGCCGGTGTCTAGGCCGGCTCTTCCTTTTGTCGTTCTAGTACTCCGTAGTTGTCCGATGAACTGGCGCGGGTGGTGGGTACTAAAAGGTGCTGCTTTCGCATGCGACTCTCGCGAATGGGTGCAACTCTTTCATTAAGTATTTGGTTAACTTACGGCAATGCCAGAGAGTTAGTTATAGGTGGATCTTTTCGCACGGCTTGGCTTGTTAGCGGACGATCGCTGTGACTTGGGCGGGCCGAGTCGCAAATGACGTGGGGAGGCCAGAAGGTTGATCAGGGGTCAACAATGGTACCAACCACGCACCCGACTCCCGACTGGCATATGCTGGATGAAATACATCGCACTGCCATCGGTTGTTCAGTTGAATCGGCGCTGCCCAATTTACGAAGTCCATCTTAGATCTCACAGGTAGTCTGCACGACAGCTTTCGTATAATGCAATGCCATTCCTCGAGGATACGCCTCTATATTTCGTGACATGATTTCCTGTATCTATCAACTTGAAAGACAGGTGACTCTGTGGTATCAATGTTTGCCAATGACCGCGGCCCAACCGAAACCATGCGCTTCCGTGCTGTTTTCCCCCTAAACCGACAACGCCTTCCCATGTATGCAATGCGAATGAAAACCTAATCCCTGGTTGATGGCCAGCTCCCACTCTAGGGGGTTGCGACGCCAGCCCTTCGCTGATGTGTAATATGTCCCTCGAAAATCGCGCGCCTTCTCCAAGACCGACGACAGCTCATCAGGTGGTTCCTATCGGCTTTGCGGTGCACGACACAATCTTGACCTTGTCTGTTGACACGACCTGGCCGCCACTATCCATCTTGAAGGTGACGTTCTTGAGCTGAAAGGTCCAGACCTCGTCGCAGAAGCGATAGGTGTCGAGACTGCCCTGTAAGACGGAGAGTGCATGCATTAGTCGTTGTGCAGCGAACGCGCAGAGGCTCTTGTAGATTGAGTAGTACCTTGAAGGTCAAGCGCGCACGAACGCTGTTCTGCAGCACTTCGGCAATCGCTTTGTCAAAATTGGCTAGAATCTTCATGGCGAGCTGAGGATCGATGCGGTGCTCCGTGATCAAGTTATCGAGCGTGTCAGTCAACGCTACTCCGACGCTGCCCACGGTTTCCCCCGGATTAGCAAACGCATCGCGCATAGAGCACACAGCAGGCATGGGAGATGGCGCTGTACCTGCTAAGGCGGTAGAGCTCGTAGAAGTTCTGCGGCGTTGCCATCTTGCCTGGTTATGTCGTGATGCGATGCCGGCGGATATTGATGGGGATGGCGGAAGTGAGGCTTAGGTGGTTAAATAGTCGTGGGGAAAGTTGAATTGGAGGAGGTTGAGGAATCTTGATGAGTCAGCAGGAATGACTGATGCCACCTGCAGGCTGCAGTCAGTGGTGGTGGGCTAACTCGTTAGCGTTAGGTCATCGGTAGTTGCCTGCGAAGTACGGAGTACGGAGCACAGTCCGGAGGAAGCCGCCCCACCAGAAAACACTTAACGCGTGACTGCGCTTCGGTTTCGCGTTCCGTCGCGCTCCTCTCATTGCTTTTGACGCGCTAAGGCGGGTATGAAATCATCACTCGTGTGACTCGATTACACTGAGAGCTCTCGTTCCAATTTGACGTCAATCTCAGAGGCTCTGCAATTGGAGATCTGGGGGGTTCGCCATGCTCTCCGCTGCTTCGTCTCAGTAAACTTTTTCCCAACCGCACCCTCCTTTGATCCCACGGGCCACACCGCCACAGGACCACCACGAGTCAGGACCCAGGTTACAACTTACACCTGTCACCAACATGGCCGTCCCATCTGCTTTCGAGCAGGAGCACATGCTCACCGAAGAGAAGAAGGCTCGGGCAGAGAATACTCGAGCTGAAGCGAAGCGACTGGCACAAGCACGCAAGAAGCGCAAGAAGGCACAGCTGAGCCCGCAGGAGCGTGCTGCCCGAGCCAAAGACTTGGACGAGCTTCTTCGCAAGAGCAACGTCTTCAGTGACATTCTAACCCAAAAGACCAAGGCTCTCGGCCGCGTGGGACGAGATTTTGACAACCAGACTTTGGCCGATGCGGGCGTGGATTTGAAGCAGCAGCCCAAGATTATGACGGGCGGTACGATGCGTGACTACCAGCTGGAAGGTCTGACGTGGATGTACGAGATTTGCTTGCAAGGATTGAGCGGGATCCTGGCTGATGAGATGGGTCTTGGTTCGTTTCGTGGCACCTATGATGAATGATCTTCACTCACGCCCATATTCAGGCAAGACGATTCAAACCATCTCACTCGTGGCATTTCTGCGTGAGCAAGAATCCTATTACGGACCTCACCTCATCATCGCCCCCCTGAGTACCCTGTCGAATTGGCAGAATGAGTTTGCAAAATGGACTCCGTCCATTCCGTTTGTGCTCTATCATGGCAAGCCCGAAGAGCGGCAGGAAATCTTCAAGAACCAGATCTGGAAGCACTATCAAAAGGGGCACCCCACGGGCAAGTTTCCAGTGGTATGTACCAGTTACGAGATGATCTTGCGGGACCGCGCAGCTTTGTCCAAAATCGACTGGGCTTTCATTGTTGTAGTAAGTGCCAATACACTCCAGGTTTGATGTCTTCTCCGGTTTCTTACGGATCCCAGGACGAAGGACACAGGCTGAAGAACGCCGATGCCAAGTTGTTCAGAGAGCTGCAGCAATTCAAGTCTGCTACTCGCCTTCTTGTCACGGGGACGCCTCTGCAGAACAACCTGAAGGAGCTGTGGTCTTTGCTTCATTTCCTCATGCCTCAGACTTTCCTCGACTGGGAGGCGTTTGAGGACTGGTTTGACTTTAGCGACCTTGAGAACGAGGACAAGGCGGAGCAGTTTATCGGGGACGAGAAGAACCAAGAGCTGGTGAAGAAAATCCACAAAATCTTGCAGCCGCTGCTTCTGCGACGCATCAAGGCCGACGTTGCCAAGTACCTACCAAAGAAGCGCGAATACGTGCTCTATGCACCCATGACGAAGGAGCAGACTGACCTGTACAACGTTGTCAGTGATCGCAGCATAGATACGAGGGCATTCCTCGAGAACAAGGTTGTTGAGCGCTTGACAGGGGCAACAAACACCCCATCAAGATCGCGTGAATCAAGCCGGCAGACCTCTCGTGCAAGCAGTACTCTTGCGTCCGAGACTGGTAGCGCCCCTCCTCCCACTAATGCGTTTTCTGTCATGATGGGCAAAACCCGTGGAACACGCTCACAAGCCAAAGCGGAGATGCTTGTGGTCGCCCCAGGGCAGAAATCTACAAAGAGGAAGGCTGCTGCTGCTGCTTCTACACCCGAGACACCTCAGTCGAAGAGCAGCAAATCGAGCCGACAGTCAACACCAGCGTCCACCGGCACAGGTCGTAGCAGGGGGACCGCACGCAAGACTGCCCAATCGTACAAGATTCCTGACGATTCAGAAGATGACCAGCTTGACGACGAGGCGTTCGAGGCCAAACTTGCTGCGGAGATGGCCGCCGCCGATGAAGAGGATGACGAATACCCTATAGATGAAGAAGAGGCAGAACGAGTTGCGACACTTGAAGCAGCCAGTACGCAACGCGACGTGTGAAAATATTCGTCTTGTGCTAACCTGGACCAGAAATGCAAATTGCCGACAAGAAGCTGGGCAATCCTCTGATGCAGTTGCGACTCGTTTGTAACAGTCCACACAACTTCTACAACCCATGGGCGTACGATGAGAAAATGCCCATCGACGAGAGCATTGTCAACTCGTCTGGCAAGATGCTATTGCTTGACCGGCTACTTCCCGAACTCTTCCGACGAGGTCACAAGGTCCTCATCTTTTCACAGTTCAAAACGCAACTGGATATCTTGCATGATTACTGTACCGAGCTGAGAAAGTGGAAAGTTTGCCGAATCGATGGCAGTGTTTCCCAAGCAGATCGCGGCGACCAGATCCAAGGCTTCAACGAAGACCCCGAGTTCAAGATATTCCTGCTGTCAACACGAGCTGGCGGTCAAGGTATCAACTTGGCGAGTGCGGACACTGTTATTCTGTTCGACAGGTCAGTGTGCAACATGGTCAGGGGTGCAGAGAGCGAGTTGCTAACCAAATCGTTGTAGCGACTGGAACCCACAACAAGACTTGCAGGCACAAGACCGATGTCATCGCATCGGACAGACGCGACCCGTGGTCGTCTTCCGCATCGCCACGAAAGGAACTGTGGAGGAGGAGTTGCTCATGAGTGCAGATGCCAAGCGGCGACTCGAGAAATTGGTCATCAAGAAGGGCGGTTTCAAGACGATGGGCCAGAAGCTTGATAACAACGAGCTTTTGGACAAGGAGGCTCTCCGAGCCCTGCTTTTGAAGGACGGCGAAGTATACCAGCACTCGGGCAGCAACCGGATCTTCAACGACGATGATCTAGAGGTTCTGTGTGACAGGTGCGTATATTGCGTACTGCTGGATGGAACATGCACTGACACGCTTGCAGGAGCGATGAGGCGTATGAGCGAGCTGCCAAGGGTGCTGGCAATGCTGCCGGTTTCCAGGTCGTGGATACCGGCGCCGATGGCATCACTCAAATCAAGGGCGTGTAAAACAAAGAGGTTATCAAGGTGTTGTGGTGTAATGCGTGATAGATACCACACGTACGTGTGGCAACAAGCAGTAGGAACCGCCTGCCTCGGGATGTCTGTATGACGGACGAGTGTATAAGTAATAGTGTACGGTTGGGCTTGCGATTGCCAAGTTTGCTAAAGTTTGCTATGGCCTTGGATGGCCAAGGTTGTTGATGAGAACCCTCCGTTGAGTGTTTGTCGGTATAGCAAAGCACCATCCCTCTATCATTGTGATTGTGAGGCCATTTAACACTTGTGACCATCCCCCTTGTTACCCAAGAACGCACAAGACAACGCTTCGTTCGAGTTATAGGCCGCCTCTGATCATGTTGATAGGTCCGTCGTTATACATGTCAAGTTCAACTAAACATCCTCGTATGTTATATGCCTATCCGCTGTACAAAAGCTTCATCACATGGCTTGCCTCCTGATTTCCTTTGACCACGACATCACAACCCCAATACGGCAGGTAGGCACGCAGGTAAGTACGCAGATAAGTACGCATTTCCCAGTCCCGCCACGTTCAACAGCCAGCCATCCTGCCACTTCGCCATCGCAGCATGGCCTCTCTCGACGCATCAGCATCAGCGTCGCCTTTCGAGGTTTCTCCCGTCCAACCACCCTGCTTTGTGGCTCGGCTGGTGGAGGACACGCCGGACGATACGGGAGAGGTGAAGATGACGATGCTGGACGAGGTTGCAAGGGCGGCTTCGGACCGGGTGTGGGAGGAGCCGATCACGGACTGGAGGCTGGATGTCGGGTACGTGACGCGGCCTTGTCGGTTTAGAGGCTGTCGGCCTCCCCGAGTAGAAGGGCAGACAAGGGAAGGAAGGGGTAACTGAATGCAGCTTGGATGACGCCGTGAAGACTAGCTCTTGTGATTCATCCCTACTATGCGCCTTCCAGATGCCCTGGATTGGGTAGCGTTGCGATAGGACGCTTGCTGGCTTTCGCTCTGGTTTCAACAATCCCCCCCTCCCTGATCGCTGATTTGCCCCGGAGCCCATCGAGGCCAAAGACGCCATCAAGTAAAGATACCCCCCCCTGTCCTGTCTCCGCCATGATATCCGTCGTCCGATTCGTATCTCGTAAATGCACCTTTCCCGGCCGTCCTCAGTCAAAGCCCATCTCATCGTCGCTCTCCTCGCCGCCGGCCCGTCCGTAGCCCTGGCCCCCAGCCCTCCCTTGTTCCTCCTCCTCCTCCCTCCGCGTCGCCTCGGCGCTCGCGCCCAGCTTCCGCACGCCGTTCACCACGCCCAGCACGAAGCCCCTGCTCTCGGCGAGCTCCATGGCGCCCACGCCCCGCAGACCGACGACGCCGCCGCCGCCCTCGAGCTGCGTGGTGCTGCCCCTCATCTTGGCGGCGCGCACTTCCTGCAGGTCCCGCAGCAGCGTGCGGACGTCGGGGGCGCCGGGCACGTCGTCGGCGGCGTGCGCGAGCAGCGTCTCGGCCAGCTCGTGCCAGTGGTACGGCAGGTAGGCGCCCGGGGCGTCTGCGGTGCACGAGGGCAGGAAGGGCGGCGACAGGATCGGATCGCTCGCAGATGCGTTCTGGTAGGGCCGCGCGCCACCGCGGCCGTCGGAGCGCGTGGGCGGCGGCGGCGGCGGCGAGAAGGCGTCCGGGTCGACGTTGGTCTCGTGGTGGATGATGTCGGCCAGCGAGGCCGGGTGCAGCCAGGCCGGCGGCACGATGTTGGCGCGGCGTTGTTTCTTGAGCAGCAGGGCAAGCCAGAGCGGGGCTTGCGACCGGTGAGGGGGCCGGAGGGTTGGCGTTGGGCCCTGGAGTGGTTCGTTAGGGATGTGGCATGGCGGGGTGGTTGAGTCTTTGGATCGGGGTGTTCCGTACGCTTAGGAGTGGGATGGACTCGAGTCTCTGTCGCGGAACGATGGTGACCAACTCCATCTCGCAGAGGAACGCTACCTCGGTCGGCACGAGGCCTGGCGGCATGGGCAGCGCCATCGTGAACGCGATTGGCTTTGGAGGTGTGCTTTTGGCTACGTGGGCTAACGTTACGTGGGTTGAGCGGAGCGTCTTCGTCTTCGAGAGACGCGACCGGAAGACGCGATGTGGGACGTAATACTGCGTACTAACTAATACGGATAAAAGCAAGTGACTTGCCAAGTTGACAGCGAACTTGAATTAACTTAGTTAACCTTGCAACTTAAAGTAGTTGGGTGGTATCCGTACTCCGTATTCCGTACGTACCCACTTGTGCAAGAACAAGGCAAGCCGTCCGTTACTCCAGTCTCTCTCCCAGTGCTGCGCTGCCCGGTTGGTTGCTGGCTCAAGAACGATTCTCTACACGGATACTGCAAACTAGTGTGATACTACACAAGACAACACGGAATCTAGAGCTGTGAAGCAATTCTCAGTCCCTGGATAGCAGGTCATCTTGGCCACAAGGTAATGCATAAATAGAGAACCAGCAAGACTCGTACATCAGACTTTCAGCCTTCGTCAGCCTTCGTCGCCCACATTACGGAGTACCGCATGACGTACTCGGCCCAGCCTTCCAAATCGTAGCCGTCGGTAACCGGCAACCTATGTGAAGATACAAATTGGCGTCTGGAGGGCAGCACGGTCGTTGAACTGCAAGCCCGTATCCAAGATGGAGATCTGATTGATCTCTTCGTCGGCCAGGTCGAGAGAGCAGCAATCGAAGTCCTGCTCGAGACAGCCCACATTGCGAGACTTGGGGGGAAATAATGATGCCCCTTTGCGTACACCTTCTCAGAAGAGCATGGCCGCTCGTCCTGCCATGCTTGTCGGAAATGCCCTTGATTGCCTCGTTTTCGACCAAGGGCTTGATTCTTCTCCATCCTGTCGGCCCAGAATCTGCTGTCGACGAAAATAAGGGGGGGAGGGGGGGGCGGACGCACGATC
Source organism: Arthrinium puccinioides (assembly GCA_022414665.1). Taxonomy (NCBI): domain Eukaryota; kingdom Fungi; phylum Ascomycota; class Sordariomycetes; order Amphisphaeriales; family Apiosporaceae; genus Arthrinium; species Arthrinium puccinioides. The sequence continues at coordinate 2,108,375 of JAIUNF010000004.1, forward strand.
AGCGGGCAAAAGTGCCAGACATCGCTTGTACAGCAAGCACGCCTATGCGCCTGCACCATGGGTTTCCTACCATCTTTAAACGACCCCATTTACCAAATGTGCAAATTATATCATCCCTGAAGACTCTGTCATGAAGCTCCTGCAACTGGCAGATTCTGCGGGACGACCAGCTTTGCCTTGGACGGACCCAACTCGGAACTCTTGGCCCACGTGCCGTCCGGTTTCTGGCGATAACACATAAGCTTGCCTTGGTCACCCACGCTCCCTAGGATTTGGCCGTCGTCGTCGAATCCAACGCGCCAGACGGGGCAGCGATGGTCCCCATCCTTGGTAATATTCTCGAGCTTAGATAGCTCCCTAACCGTGTGGGCAACCTGGCCGGGCTGGCCAAGATACTTGCGCTCGCGTTGGGTGTCCGACTTGTCGATCTCGGCTCGGATACCGGAATGCGCTTGGTGTGCCTCCCGTGGATGAGCAACCGCTACCGTGGCTGATGACAAAGGGGCGGCGGCGGCGGCGGCGGCCATGTTCTTATGGTCCTCATGGGCCATGCTCTTGCCGATAATGTCGGCAACTTTCCAGCTCTTGCCGTCGTTAGGGTCGAGAGGAGTCTCGAGACGGTAAACCCTGACGAAGCCATCGCTGCAGGCCGTCGCAATCATGTCGTAGCCCCTGAAACTACCGGGAGCCCAGGCTACGTCGCGGACCAACCCTTTGTGCCCGGTGACCTCGGCGGCCTGGTAGAACTCACGGGCCTTGGTTGCAGCACCAAATGATCCGGCAATGGTCTCCCGTGTCCGGAACACTTTGACCGTCGTCAGACCGGACACCACCAGTCCCAGCGAGTCGAGTGGCACTCCAGCCCTCAAAGCGGTGTAACAAGGCTCCGGGTTCGGGTCGAAGCGGACCTTGAAACACGTCTCCTCGCCCCGGCTGGGCTTGGGGAGGGCCTGGAACTCATCTATGGTGGTGTAGTCGGCCAGCGTCTCGGGCTCCTCGCTTTCGTGCACTGTGAGTTTGCCGTCGGCGGCCAGCAGCGCAAAGTAGGTGTGTCGAGACTCTTCGTTGTGCTTGATGGAGAACGATCGGTACGGCTTTCCGGAACCTCGCGACTCGTACGCCGCCTTGCCAGTGGCACTGAAGCGTCGGCCAGGGGGTGCCGTGTTGTCCTCGGACCAGAGCTTGAAGTGGCCCTCCAGGCCCAACGAGGCAAGGAGATTGGGGTAAACGGTGGGCGGCAGCCATTGGAGCTGTTTGATAGGGCCTCGTTAGTATGGTGAGAAGGTAGAGCCATTGCCTCGGCGGCAGTGCAACCGACATCGCAAGGAGTGGGCAAGACGAGAGACATACCTCGCGGATCTCAGACCCATGCGCCCCCCAGTGATCACACAGGCGCCAGATGCCGTCCTTGTGACGGTTGAATACGCGGATCTTGCCGTCTACTGAGCCCGTCGCACAACGGTCACCGTACGCGTTGAATGCGACAGCCTGCACGTTGTCGGCATTGCCGTGCGCGATCAGGTGGAACGCCGAACTGACCTCTTGGGGAGGAGGGAACCCATCCAAGGCGGGCGGAGGAGGCATTGCTGGTGTTCACATCTGCTTCGCACGACCAATGGCGACGGGCGCTCACATGCAGCACACTTTTTTTTTTTTCTTCCCGCTCGCTATCCGAAAGCAGGCATGTTGAAGAAGAGAAAGCTTCGTCGGGCATCGCATCGCGGGGCAGCTACTCCGTAATCTCAACCCCAAATAAAAGCCTGGCCCCACTCCCCCGACGCCCACGCTAGCCAGAGCGGGTACTTCGTACGGCCGCTTGTGGAGTGGGGTATCCGTATTCACAGTTCAAACTTCACAATTCACAGGCACAGTCGAGTCATTAGTGCAACTGGCCACGAGGATTCTTAACTAACGAGCTGACTAACTAGTGATCTTGCTTGACAAGGTCGTTGTTATATCCATAGTAAGCTGGGCCTTGACGCTATGGAAAGCCGCAGGTGGTTTCTAAACGAACTCGCTGTTCTTATTCTTCTTCCAAGGTATCTGTCGCGCAGCTTCATCTCCGAAAAGCAAGTAATGACGATGACATGCTCCTTGCCACATGATCGTCTGATATATTCAAGTCAAGGGGGTACAGGGAGACTCATAAGAACGATGAGCAATTACTAGTGTGTTGCCTATCGAGTGTCTCGAGCACGCAGGGCAGTCACCAGTGGTAACTACTGTGGTGAGTCTGGTGACTGGTCGTTCCCGCAATACTAGTAACGAATCTTGATATCCGCAGATCATGCCGAAAAATGCTTGACCCGCGCAATAATGACGGAATTCACCACGTGGTTGTACGGGTGAACTACCAGAACAACATCTAGCTTCTTGCGCAGATTCTCCGTGGTCATGTCGAATTCCTGTACGCAGTTTGTGTTAGTTCTCTGCCGATGCCGCTCGGCTGGGTGTCATTGGAATTGCGTACCGGATATAGACAGGTCCGGAGGCCCCAGCTACTGCGGACTACTACGAGTGCGCCCTCCTTCATCTTCCCCGTCACGTTCAGCAGGATGCGCTCCTTTTCCGCCTGCGAGGCGCCGACGAGCGCCGCCAGATAGACGACATCGAATTTTCTTAGATCGTCCTGGGTCGAGTCAGCCCCGGCGCATGAGAAGCCCATGTCCTCAGGGGTCAGGCCCAGCTTGGCGCTCAGAGCGGAAGACGCCGTAATTGCCTTCAAGTCTTGGTCGACGTTGACTATCACGGGTCCATGCTGCTTCTCTGTTTCGGGAACTGGACAGGTATAATACGTCGTGGGCGAAGCCTTGAGTGCATCCAACAGACATATAGATGTCAGGGGCAGCGGTCCCGAACCAATAAAGGCAATTCTCCGAGGTCGCAGCGTTGTTGCCGAGTAGAGAGCAGAGAGTTCAAGACGGCTGAGTTCCTCGTAATTGCCGTAATACGGGAACTCGCCGAGACGCCGGCGAGCGTCAGCGGCATCTTGCGCTGCTGCTATGTACTCTGCCCAGTGGAACTCGAGGTTACACTCTGCCTCTGAAGATATCTCTTGTAGCGATGGCAGAATCTGCTGGATCTTGCCACTCGCCAGAACCTGTTTCAACAGCGTTAGAATGAGAGACGGCCTCGGTTCAAGATGCGGCAGCTCCTAGACATACATTCTTGGTGGTCTCGGTGTCGTGAATCTCGCAGCACTGTGAGACTAGTCGCGTGAATATCTCGTTTGTTGCCTCGCCCGGATGCAAGCTCGTCAATGCCATCAACTTGGAGTGGATATCAAGAAGGTTTTTGATGATGACGGGGGCCTTTCCAGATTCGACTTTGCCCACAACGCTCTTTTCCGTCTCGCCGCTCAACGGCTGGGGGGTTTGGCGCCACATGATACTTTCCGTGGTACCCCGAACCAAGTTAGGAGTGAAGACATGGCGTTGTGTGTTGGGAGCGTCTTGGTCTCGACCCGGTTTTCTGTGTACCGGTAGACGAGGCTGATGAGCAAGTTGTAAGTACGGATGGATACCTCTGCCCTGTTGGCTGGTTCAAATCCGAGAAGCTTGGCCGTTGGATTGATCGAGGGTATCTCGAGCGGCTTAATTCGGATAAGTTCGTATAATATGTTCCATAGGGCTGGTATCGTGGGGTGGTTGTTACCTGAAATACCCTGACCGCTTGCAATGGTTTTATAGACAAATATTAGCAACAACAATAACAACAATAACAACAATAACAACAGAGCTCATGTGCATTGACTCGACATTTCAAGGTAATTCGGGTCGAGTGAATCCTCGAAATTGCGGTGAATTCCCGCATAATTGAGGAAGGTGATAATGGCATGGCCAGCAAGGTTCTCGATTTTGCTGGAACCCCTGACCTGACCAAAACAAGGGTAGTTGGTACTTTTGGGTACGGAAAGTCACATTATACATACTTATCCACGGACTGCAGCCAGTAAAGAGGAGGATAAATTAGGTACTCCGTAATGTGTATATACGTGTGTTTGAGTGGACCATACCGACCGGAAACGCTCATCGTGTCAGTCATGGGACAGACGGCGGAAACGGGGCAGAACAGCGATAACCTGTGCTTTCACCACCCCAGGGCCGATCTCTTATTCCATTGACCATCGTCCCTTGCGTTCATCGCCCGGTCCAAAGGAGTCCGCCTCCCTCCAATCAGCGACAATCAGCGAACCTGGTAGCATAAGCCAACAGTCGAGTTCGACAAGGTCTACGATTCCAAGTTGGTCAATTCCCTTGGAGCGTAATCTGGAAATGGCATTCGACTCGGACCATGTGTCCTCTCGTCGAGATCCAGAGACATGGTATAAATGCGGTCCTGGCCTTCAAATATACCTGAACATGTTGTTCTTCACACTCCGCTTCATGGCCACAGGTTGTCCATCCTCGTACTCGACACCGGACGCGCCTCCATCTCCCGATAACTCGGACATCTTCGCCTTCAGCTCGTCGTCGAGCTCCGCCATGGTTTTCTTGAGCTTGGGAGGTTGGGCGACAGGCCCTGTGGCCGTCGTGTGTTCGACCTTTGCAGTGGTGTCGTCCTTGACTGCGGGCTCGTTCGGCCGAGTCGCTGGGTTGGTACTTGCGAGCCGTCTCGCCGCAAAGCTCGAGAGCCGGTTGATTGTGGCCTTGGATGTCCCGATCATGATGGATGTAATGATCGGTGACTGATCTGGTGAGAGTGCTGACAGTATCGCAGAATTGACTGTTGGAGAGACTGAAAGTGATTGGCTCGGTCTAGTTACTTTGTAGCTGAGCTCTTTCTAGACGTGACGTCAGCCTTCAGGATTGACCTTTCTCCACAGTGAACATCATCAAATGAGGCCATCCGGCGACACACTTTTATACAGAGTGACTTATGGATGGTTCACTAGAAGAGCTAGTCCCGTCCTGTTCCGTCGTTATGTACATTGGGGATAGCTGGACGAATCTACAGAAGTCCAGGGCTTGCCAGAGAACAGCGTCCAGAGAACAGCGTCCAGAGAACAGCGTCCAGAGAACAGCGTCCAGAGAACAGCGTCCAGAGAACAGCGTCCCAGGCCGATTCGAAACTGACAGGATGATGGATCAAAACAGAGGGTTTTCAGTCACAAAAACCTCTCAGCTGGGCCGTATATTCTCGCGACTACAGGTTCAGCGGGTACTTCTTCCGGATCCTTGTTCCAAACCTCCCGATGAGGATTGGAATAGGGATCATGGCGATGCATACAAACCCCAGCAGGCTATTTCCCCAGCCCAAGCCCAGGCTCCCAAACATGGCCGGCCCGGCAAGAGGCAGGAACGCCGCAACAATGCTCCTCAGCACCGCGAACGCTGCGAGACCGCTTGCCGCGTATACCGGATACGCATCGATAATGAAAGCCTGTGCCGCCATCCAAATCCCAAAGATGCCAGTGCCCAGCGGTGCGAGACCCAGAACCGGTATGATCCAATGGGTATGCCGATCAGCAGCCCACTGCAGCACTCCATGTCAGTTTGTACGACCCAGTGGCAGCCGAATGTCTACCCGGAGTATGCTCGCCGAGCTTCATCCCCCTATGGGCACTAAAGGGGCGAAATGACCATGGATGGATAGAGGTAAAGAACACCGGAGGCTACTTACACCATACCAGAAGAAAGTAATGGGTGTGATGATGGCGTACCAGACCATGATCGGCAAACGCATCTCCGGCTCGTAGTGGCCGTCGTTCTGTTTGGTCAATCTGACAACCGCCTTATCCGAGAGCATAGAAAAGGATGTCAAACCGACAGCGTAGCCGAAGCCCATGGAAAGAAACGGCAAACCCGCCACGCCGGCAGACCAGCCGTACTCGTCCTCAAAGACAGTTGATACGCTGTTGTACATGAGGTAGATGGTGCCGTACACAAAGGAAATGTACAGGCTCATAATGGCGACCATGGGGCAGAGGAAGAGGAATATCAGCGGCCGGGTCAGGCCCTGCTGAATGACACCATACTTGGAGAGTTTGCGGCTCTCGGCCGTCTCATAGCATGAGACAAGCTCCGGGCGGTCGAGCTCTTTTCGGAGAGCTTCGACTTTTCGTTTGATGAGAACCCTGTGGTTGGTCTCTGGAAGGAGCGCGATGAGCATGACACTCGCCAACGCCGACGGGATCATGACGATCCAAGCGCACCAACGCCATCCGATAGATTCCGCGATAAAAGCACCTACGACTGGTCCAAGGGACGGGCCCTTGCGCAAATATTGTTAGCAATACGGTGGAATGGATACATTGAGATCCCGACATAACTTACAACCGTTGGTCCTATAGTCCAGAGGGAGATAGCAAAGCCACGTCGCTCAACCGGGAACACATCCGCGATGACGCCCCCGCCCAGAGTGAGAGGAGCGCTCCCCCTATACCGGAAAGGAGCCGAAAAACTATGAGAGAGTCCAGACTGGGCGCAAGTCCAACGCCGATGAACCATATACAAAAGAAGACATTAGAACAAGCGAGGATGATTGCTCTCCCATAGATCTCGGACAATGGGGCCAAGATGAGAGGGCCCACGGCGTATCCCAGGAGGAAGATGCTGACCGGCATGGCACCGAGCGTGACATTTGAGTTGCCGAATTCTTCATTGAAGTTTCGGATCGCCGGTGCGAGTATGGACGACGACAGAGGTGTCATGAATGTAACAATAGACAGCAGGGACACAATCCAGTACTGCCTGGATCTGGGGAAATTGAGGGGGTTTGTAGGATCGTCTTGGCTATCCCAGCCCACGATGCCTTTCCCAAGATCCGACACAGGTAGGAGTGTCGGCTGCAGCTCGTCTTTCCTGCTCTTTTTGCTCGCTTTACTGCGCCTGCTCACGTGGCTTTCGCGGGACATGACCCGTGCTATCTCGTCCTGAAAGCGTGTGAGCAGCTTCAAGCATTCCAGCATGGTTTGTTGGCAGATGTGAATGGACTCACTGGGGCTGACCGCGAGGGCTTCCGAGATTCCCACGTGTCATGACCTCTGAGGGAGGCGTCCTGGACACTATCTTCATCGATAGCCTCTTTTTCCGATTGCGCAATCACATACCGATGGTATCCACCATCGTCCTGGGTATCTTCAGGCGTCTTGGACAGACCTGCTATAGCTTCAACGTCCCTATCCCTGTCCCGTATCATTGTTCCCTCTCGCCTTGGATCTATACCTAGTTTGCGGGGTTGTAACAACAGCTGCGTCTCGATACCTGTTGCCGCAAAAATAATTGTTGAAATACCAACTGTTACCAGGGCAGTACCCAGACACTGACTGCTGGGCGTATTCTGAATGCGGTGCTGGTTGATGGAGAGAAATGCACAGAAACGAGATGGATGCGGGACGGTGGTACTCTATGAGATGTACCGGGAGGCTGGAGCAACTTCACCCCGCCTGATAGGCAACTGCACAGTACATATCGAGTATGATGACAAGTCGGTTTGCTTAGTTTGCGAATAACAGTGAGGTCAGCTTACCGCACAAGTTACAACGGTCTGCCCCACCTGGCCTCGCCCTGCTTCTCATCGGCCAGTCAAACAAAGTAAGGGGGTGGGATATCCTAATACCAAAGCAGTACTATCTCGATAAGTACTGTGTAGCAACTGCGTTTTTCAAGAGACCAGGGTACCTTTCTCCTGCACCCCTGCCCATTCCTCGGTCAGCCGCCAGCGTACAGATCAATCCCGCGAGAAGCCTTGTCGTCGCCACTACTCAATCTGTCGGTGGTGTGTTTCTAGGAAGAGGGTGTGTGGACATGAGCTCCTGCAAGTACGGAGCACGAAGCAATAGAAACACACCAGCCCTTCCAGGGATCACTTATAACCACCCATTTCCAAGACATGTCTTTCCTCTCGGTTGTCTGTCAAGGGCAAGGATCCGAAGCTTGATTCCCGCTAGATGATGAACTAGTTATGACTAGCCAAGTAATAACATGGAGAAGCTGGGGAGAAGCTGGAGGAGGCGGTTGTTGGGCTAATAAGGTCCACTGGGCATGGGTCAAGTCCAGGTCCAGTAAAAGTGGGTGGTCCACAGCGGGAGGGCACAACGTTAGGCGTGAAGCTTATTGCTGAACAGCGCTTGGCATACGGAGTACTCCGTACGGAATGGAGGTTATCGTTAGACCCTCTCGGTCACAGTGACAGTAGCGCGCTAAAAATAAAAGCCGGGAGCTGTGACTTGCTTTGATGGACCCTTAAAAAAAGGCCACGAAGCTCGAGGAATAAGTAGGTAGGTTCCGATTGTTGTCGACCCAGACGTTCGCATGCATATGCCATGCACACGCTCATGCACCCACCCTCTTAACCAACACTTACAAAGAACCCAACTGCGACAGTTGGCTCGAGTTGTTATGCGCACGACAACAAAAACGACACCAATAAGACAACAATAACAATAACAACAACAACAATAACAACAAAACGACGGCAACGAACACGGGCAAGCGGGCGAGCGATGAAGCACACCAACACAAACTCCTAACGCGCCCTCACCAAAACGTCGGCCACTCCCAGAATGGCGGCCACACTCTCACGCGCCGAGACGATGAACCTCGGTGGGCTTTCGCTAGCCTGCCTGACCATCCTGGCCAACACATTCCAAGGCGACGGCGAGGCACTGATAGCATCAATCGCCCTCAGCGGTCTAGCCTTTGCAGCTTGCTTCGCCATGATCCGCTGGCTGGGCCCGTCCTTCATCAAGGCCGGTCTCTCCGGCCGCGACATGGCCAAACTGAACAACACTGAGAAGATCCCCGAGTGCATGGGCGCCGTCTGTGCCATCGTGTACCTGCTAGTCATCATCGTCTTCATCCCCTTTCCCTTCTACAAGGACATCGTGGTTGCCACTAGTGGTGGTGGAAATCGCGACGTGGTCATGAACCTGGAGTACGTTCAAAAGGGACGGCTGCTGCACAAGTTTCCGCATAGCAAGGTATGTCTGCCTCACTTGTACCACCTGTAGACACGCCGTTGACCCCCCTCCCCCTTTCCCCTAGCTTGCCTCGTACTTGGCCGCCATCATCTCCCTTCAATTCATCACCCTCCTCGGCATTGGGGACGATCTCTTCGACATTCGCTGGCGGCACAAATTCTTCATCCCGGCCTTCGCCTCGATCCCGCTGCTGGTCATCTACTTTGTCGACTTCGGTGTTACGTCCATTGTCCTCCCCACCATGCTGCAACCCTACCTCGGACGGGAGCTGCTGGACCTGGGCTTCCTTTACTATGGCTATATGGCGGCCTTTTGCATCTTCAGCCCAAATAGTATCAATATTCTGGCCGGTATCAATGGAATCGAGGTCTCGCAGTCCATAGTCATTGCCGCACTGCTGGCCTTCAACGACATACTGTACCTCGTTACGCCCTACCCGCACCCGGCCACCGACTCGCACCTGTTCTCGTTGTACTTCCTCCTGCCCTTCCTCGGCGTGTCGGTGGCTCTCTTCATGCACAACAAGTATCCGGCTCGCGTCTTTGTCGGCGACACGTACTGCTACTTTGCCGGCATGATCTTTGTCATGGTCTCTATCCTAGGCCACTTCTCCAAGACGTTGATTCTTCTCCTCGTCCCCCAGATCTTCAACTTCCTATACAGTGTGCCCCAGCTCTTCGGTCTGGTGCCATGCCCGCGCCACCGCCTGCCTCACTTCAACGCCCGCACCGGCCTTCTGGAGCCTAGCGTTACGAAATGGGACGGCGAGAAGCTTCCCCACCCTCTGATCAAGTCCGCCATTCAACTGCTGGGCAAGTTGAGACTACTCCGTGTCAGGGAGGACAAGGACACCGGACGCCTGGTTGAGACGACCAACTTCACCATTCTGAACCTGTGGCTTGTTCATCGCGGACCACTACGGGAGGACCGCTTGGCCTGGGAGATCACAGCTATGCAGGTTGCCATGGGCCTGTTTGGACTCTTTGTCCGGCACAAGCTCGCACTCCTAGTCTTCAGGGAGGACAACTGGGGTATTGGTAGCGTCGTCTGAGAGGGCACCTCGATATGACCATGCATCTCCATACAAGATGTCGGAAAAGGAGATGCCTATGCGACAGATGCTTGTGCTAGTATATACCCCCCCGTTCTCAAATTCGTTGTTTGAGAATTTCCCCCAAACTAGCCGGCTCTCGTTGACTGCGAGTCTGCCAGAGTAAATGGTAGCGAGACACGTGTGTACATGCCAGAATGGAGCAAATCAAGGTTTGATACAACCCTGCTCGGCCGAAGTTAGACCAAGGGGATTTGAAATGTTCCCGCGGCAATTTCACATTTCACTAGAGTCTGTGTCCTATGCCGTCCTTCCACTCCCGTCTTGAACGCAAAAGAAGAAAAACGACATGACTTGGAACGCCTACACAGCGTTCGCCGTCGACAGGAAATAGGTCAATCATGTCACAAATTATCTGGAGCAGGTAAAGTTGAATCCATCATCCTTATTGAACAGCCCTCGGCCCGCCAACTGACGGTAGTCGTCACCGTGTAGTTCGTGAAGCTCGATAAGCTTGCTGGTCGAACCCTTGCTGCTATGTTGTGCAGTCGAGTTCAGTCGCCTCGCCTGGTTGGGTCCAGCCAATTCCCCATCCATCTCGTCCTCCGTCGTCGGCGTCTCTAGTAGTAGTGGTGGTAATAGTACACAAAACGGACGTTACTCGTCAACTTTTGAAGAATACCTGTTTCCTCCAGCGGAAATTTTTTCCCGTCGTTTTGCTCCACAGCCGACACAGTCCGTCCATATGTGTCGTGTCATCTCGGAAACACATTCAAAACCTGACCAAGTGCATCAAGGATGGACTACCTATAGAAACCTTGCGAGTCGGTTAATAACGAATCGGAACGCCGTATAAAGAGAACCCCGTCAAAGAGTTTGAAACCCCCCGAAACAAGCCGTTGCAGGTTTCCGAAGACCATTTTCTGTGATCGTGACCATTGCAGAAACATATCCCCAACACCACGCACATGGGTATCAGGATCGTCGGCCACATTATACGTCCAAATCCGGCTCGGGAGAACGCGTAGATGCGAGACAGGTGCATAGCCAGATATGTCGCCGATCGCAAACACATCTCGCGTCCCATCTCTATATGGTACAAACAAATCTCGGAGTCGACACCGTCGATCCGCAAAGGTGGGAGGGGGGATCACGGATCAACCGACTTCTCATCGGTTGGGAGATCTGGCATGATGATGTCGGCTGTCACTGGTGACTTAGCCTCTTCTGTGATGGAAGATGGCTTAAGCGACCCTCCCACCGGCTTCGCTGCTGCCGCAGCCGCCGCCTTGTTCATACGGCTCTTGGTGTAGTCGCTTAAACTCAACTTCTTCTTCACTGGGCTAGGGTGAGCATTGAGCCCGTTAGCCGAAGGCAGACCAAATGGACTAGTCAAGATGCTTGCAGGCGACGGCGACTGGACGACACCACCATTGGCTGAGTTTGGTGTTGCATCAAACGGACTCGGATCTGACGCGTTAAACGCAGGAACTGGCGGAAGGTGAACTCGCAGTTCCGGCGACCTGGTCGTGGTCGGTATGCTAGCGGTTAGAATCTGAGCTGGAGCCGGGGCTACCGATGTGGGCGACAACTGTGATCCGGTAGGTGAAAGTGAAGGCACGTCTACCATTGCTAAGTCGGCGTCGGCATCAATTTTGGCCTCTGCGGGAACGCTCGGGACGGGCTTCTTCCTCGCAACGTTTGGCGAAGATGGTTGTGATGACATTTGCTCGATTGAGGGTGATCTCAAATCCATCTTGACCATAGCAGAGGAAACCGATGTAGGAGATGACGTAGAGCTAAGACGTCTTCGTTGCTCCACATCAGCTCGTAAGCGATGCCTATTATCCAGTAGGCGCTTCGAGAGTGGCACCACCCTTCTTTTGACCTTGCGCGGTGTCTCGCCAGGCGGGCTGAACCATTCTCCCTCCACGGGGTCTGTTTGCACAGAGGCGTCGCAGTATTCGGGTCGAGGGCCTTCGGATGAGCGACGTGATGGAATGGGGACCGATTGGTATCGAGTGCTAGGATTGTCGGTCGGATGCACAGTGTGTGGGGAGATCCCGCTGGAGGGTGACCCTGACGTGCGGCGATTCGTGCCAGCATCCACATATCGTCGCTCGCTGGGACCGCTGCCGTTCATACCTGAGGCATGGCTCACGGACTGCCTATGCTGCTTGGATGTTGTAGTCCCATCCGAGATCCGCTTCTTCTTCCTGGGCGGCTGCTGTTGCTGTTCCATCCGACGGAAAGAATCCTCCACCATTTGAACTTTTCGCTTATCCCGGTCGGTGGGCTCGGTCAGTATGCCCAAAGTGTCGAAGGATGCTTGCCGCGCAGGTGTCATATCACGACTGGGTGGTTTGCTGTGCGAAGACCCCGACTCGTTGTCTACGCCATCATCGCCAAGTCCCTCGCTAGGGGCTCGGCTGTTGGTAGCATGCCCGGTGCTGGTAGGGGATACGGTATGCATCTTGGGCTTGCGTGGTGGCCTTTTCTTGCTCGGGTGCGACCGCGATTGCGACCTGCTGATGTAGGTGCGGTGGAAGCGAGCAAACGCGCAGTCTGGGCCTAGGTCGCAGGCACAGCCGCCGTACTCGGATAGTATCTGGTAGAGCCAAGAAGCAATACTCTGGTAGTACTCGACTTCGTTTGGGTCATATTCTGGCTGGCCATGTAGCTCTTCGTCGCCAATACCCAGGTGGCGCAGCATCCGGACGCTGTCTGGTTTAGGCAATCTAAAGTCCCACGGTATCGTGATCTGCTCGCCAGGGGCTATCCGCCGATCGCTTACCAGCCAGAAGTGATACTCAGAACCTTCAGAAAGATAGGTGTCCAGTACTGCATTTGGTTTGCAGCTTCTCCGTACATAACGGGCGAGGGAACCTTCTCTGCGCGTGTCGATATAGAGAGGAAGCATGGGGTGAAAGAAGACGAAGGGCAGTGGTGCGCTCAGCTCTGCCCATCGATTCTCCGGGTCCTCGCAATAATCCTTTTGTATGCCGATTTGGCCATTGAGCTCGACCAAGGGTATTTCTTTTTCGATGGCTTGAGGAGTTGTCAGGTAACGCCAATGCACTATTGTGTCAGGGGCGACCAAATGTTTCTTCTGATCGACAACCGGCTTAGCCAACATTGAGTCTACGCTTGAAGGGAGTGACTGGAAGACATCGTCGTACTCGCAACCCGTCTCCAGTCGCAGCTTATCGTGGTCCCTGAGCCAGAGCGACATAACATTTGATATGACGAGGCTGGCAAATGAGTTTGTCTGAACAATCTGCATATCGCGGTCGTCATTGTACAGAGACAGAAAACCGGTCGAGTAGTTGTGAATCTCAAAGTCGGCCGGTAAGTCAGGAGGCGTGTTGGCTGGGCTGGGGGCTGGCCATTGGTCCCGTTCTTTTGGCCGTATGAAGGACTGCGCTTGGCCGACTGCGAACTGACGGACTGGCTCGGTCGATGTATGCTCTTGGACTTCTTGTGCTGTTGATGGTGAGGCTGTTCGTTGATGTGTTTCGAATTCGTGTCAGAGCCGCTGTGGCCGTTCAGCATGAGGTCGTTAGGCTTAGATTTCTTCTTGTGACTCTTGGACGGCGGTCGTTTCGGTTTTCTCTCAGCCACCTCGGTCGTGCCGGCCTGAGTCCGTCGTAGACTCTGTCGCTCGTGGGCACGTTGACGGTCAAACGTCCTCGGCTTGCATTCGGCGCATGAGTGGGCAAAGTCGTCGGCAAATGCGTCCTGCTTGTTGTGTGGGTAGTAGCACTCAATATGCTGCCATGTATCGCAGGTTTCGCAGTATATCGTGTTCCCGTCATCGTCAAAGAAGTTGCAGATACACTTGATGGTGTAGGGCTCTTCTTCGACCGTCTCGGCCTTGCTGAGACCGATTGCATGACTGTGGCCATTCTGGAGCGTGGCGGACGTAGACTCGGGACTGAGTACGGTCGTTTGACTCGGAGGCACGATATGTGTCGATAGGAAATGGAGCTTTTCTGTCATAATCTAGAATGACACCTCGTAGCGGTGGGTGTCGATAGATTCTGCTGCTGGGGAAATGTTCTAGGAGTGTGGTCGGCGTGTCATGACGAAGCCGGTTTGGTGTCGACGCGACGTGAATCGGACTTCGGGGCAGGCCGGAGTCGAAAAGACGTCGCAGTTGGCAACCATACGCTGGTCTCGCCTCCTTCTGGGGAGGAACGAGCAAGGCGCTATCGAATGAAAACAGGTTCTTCTGCTCAAGACTCGAGGATTTCGTTGGGTTGCAGTCCAGAAACACACACACCAGACAGAGGACACGTCGAGGGCGCGGCGAAAGTCGAGGTTTCAAAGCAAATCAGACAATCGGATCCGAGTCGCCTCAATAGTTGAAGACGGTATATCGCAGGGCGCGAAGCGTGGTGTTGCGATCCAATAGGGACAATTAGGATTCGAATATGGTCTGGTTGAAGAGTGGAACAGGACCTTCCGAGTGTTGAGACTGGGGAAAGATTGGAAAACGGATGCGCCAGGTGGAAATAGACTTCGAGTGGGACACGAGACAGACGGACGGATACGTTCGGGTGTTCTTGCAATGTGGGTTGTTGGAGAAAAGGTCGCTGGTGCCACGGAATCCTGTCTCGTCGTGTGGACAGGAAGGTGAGAAATGTTGTGTTTTGGGAGGAGGAATCAACGAGAGTGCGGATGGACAGGGAACAGATGGAGGAGGAGGTCTCAAGGTGGGCAAGGAAAAGGCTTGCGCGCGCAATGGGGGAGAGACCAGTGAGATTGGAGAGCGGAGACTGACTACAGTCCAGTACCGGTACTGCTAGAGAGAGAGACAGAAAGAGAGAGAGAGAAGAGGAGAGAGAGGAGAGAGCTGGACTGCGCTGCACACCACTGGATGTGTGCTTCAGCCTTCAGCGCAGATTCCCTGTACGTACCCCCAAGCCTCAGCGGCAGCGGCAGCAGCAACAAGCAGCAGCACTCGCTCGCTCACTGGACTGGACCGGCACTACCTGGTCTGGGCAGATCAGACCAGCACCAAGCAGTACAAGTGCAGGTGCGATCGATCCCCCATTGGACCGGGGTGGTCAAGTAAGTAGGACGAAGGAAAGTGGGCAGCGCCTGCGCTCCAATGGCCATCAACTGCCTAGTTAATAGCTGCCACTGGGCTAGCTCATAGGTAGTGCAACTTGCCCAGGCCTGCGACCTGCGACCTGC
The DNA here is from genome assembly GCA_022414665.1 of Arthrinium puccinioides. NCBI lineage: Eukaryota > Fungi > Ascomycota > Sordariomycetes > Amphisphaeriales > Apiosporaceae > Arthrinium > Arthrinium puccinioides. The sequence goes on from JAIUNF010000004.1 coordinate 2,123,548, forward strand.
GACTCGCAACCTGCGACCTACAATCTTGAACATTCCATGCGTCGCTACAACCTGCGGTGATGAATGGCATGATGGAGGGTCGAGTGTTGCCGCGCGTGTTGATTTGCGTTGGCAGCGCATGTTCTCGAGAACATGTACATTACGTGCGCCCGCATCTGCAGGCTGCAGCTGGTGTGTGATCATGTGTCTGATTGTGTGTGTAGGTTGGGGGCGCCGACTGAATTGAATGGGTCGTGAGAAGATACCATTGAAAGAACTTACCTTTTGCTCACCTCACTACTGTAAGCAGTTAACATCCCCTGGCCAGCACGGTACTTGACGTAGCAGTGAGCATCAACACGGTTTCACCTTGCTAGCAACCTAGTGCAAGTAGCGACGAACTGCTGGGGGTAGGTACTCTGTAGTGCCATGTCAAAGAGTCTTGCCCGCTTGCCAAGAGTACTTACTGTCTGTGTACGAGCGAAGCACAAGTAGGAAGTTAGCACAGCTTAGAATCCATGCCGATCCGGCAAACAGGCACCAGTGAGGCGAGGGGAAACATCTGGGGGGGATAAGTACACAAGAATGAAGCGAAGCGGAAGACAAGCTACCACGCTCGGCACTGCAAATGCGAGATTGTAAGAAGATTGACCACTCACAACGCGTTCTGGAGAAGTCTGTGCTAGACTAATCTCAATGAAGCGCTAGTACTACGTCGGCCGGAGTGCACCACTTGCGCAGTTGGGATCCCCGCCGTGTTGTACCCATGCTGCGGCCTGGCCACCTAACATGTCCACTCTTTTGGCTGTCAGAGTTTCCACCAGCCGTTGTCGTACCGTGTATTAACATATGGGTGAATGTGGGTTTGGGTACTGCGAGTTTGTGACCATGGCGGAGGCGGAGGGACGTAAGGAGTGGTGCTTCCCACAACCGTGAATCGAATCCCGTGGTAAAACTCGGGCGAGATGCTCAGATCACAGCACGTATTCCAGCCAGGTTACAAAGGTTGTAGATTGAACGGTGTGGACAAAAGCGGGATCCAGGTGTCTTATCGCGAGCGTCCCAAGGAGACTGACTGATGGTGATTGACACCGAAGGAAACAACTGTTCGTCATCAGTGTGATCTTGACGACGATACGTGCGTATGTTGTTCTGCTGAAAGGATGAAGTTTGATGTTATGACGGGACTGTTGGCGCGAGATAGCCCGAAGTCCCTCAACTTCAGGACCGACAAACACTGCCAGCTGCCTGTTCTTCAGAACCCCACATCAGTATTTCTGTGCTGTGATCGGACGGAGTGCACTAGTTAATACGCCTTCCACACCGTCCAAGACTGGTCATTGTCCGTAATCGGCGTCAGAACTATGGGATGGCGTTGCATAAACTCTCGCTGTCTCATTGACGAATCATCCTCAAAGCTTGGTGATGGTGCGATGCCATGCCGCCTCCACCGTTGTCGTCATCAGACATTCATGTTTTATCTGCCGCACACTCATCGCCCTAGTTACTTACTTCGTACGTAGTACATACGAGTACCTTTCTAGTGCCCGACAGGCATCCTAGATGTAACCTATCTCATACGGCGTACACAAAGTGCTCAATAGTTACTGGCTGGTGGATGGTATCCGCAGCAAATCTACGGGCTACGGGCCGGGTTGTCTGCTGGTCCTGGAGGTACGAAACATTGCTTTATCAGTAGCATTGCAAGGAGAAGCCTGAATAAAATAAGGTGTCTATGTTAGCTTTGAACTCTATTACGTCTCTATGCCGTTTCAACTTTTCCTAATCAATTAACTACGATTAATCAAGTGACACTTATTAGAAAGTGCTGACGACGCAAGAGAAAATACCGTAGCTTATCGGCTTCTGGCCAATTCACGGTGGAAACGTGCAACCATCTTGAAAGACAGTACCCCCCCCAATCTGGCAGTCGGCCTGTCTGTCAATCAATCAAAGACATCATCACATGAAATCGTGGCTATGCCTGCAGAGCTGGGGATGTGACATCCAATCAGTTACTAGCGACTAGCATACTCCGTAAAGTTACGAAGATTGACTTGCCCGCAGTTTTACACGTTCGTTTCAGAAGGCTTTTCCAGCGTACTGGCTTTGCCGTAGTCGACTACCGTCATGCGTGCGGTATTGCGTGTCCGTCGCCACATTCGATAGCAACGATATATGGATAACCAGCATAGATTACTGCTGAAGCTTGACCAGTGGCTGGGGAAGAGGACTTCGTCGTTGACCCTTACGGGCTCAGTGTCAAAGCCACGCTCACATCCCAGGGCCAGTGGGTACGTGTCATGATTCTACTTTCTTCTTCATGAGAATGCTGAAGCACTACACATAATGAAAAAGATTTGCTCAATCGAGTCTCATATCAAAAATTCCCCCGACTACGACCCCGAAGGATAGTAGAGCACAAGAAACACCACGCTGTGCAATGCAGGTTTCTCATACTAAAAGGCCACATTCGTGATCGTGGCCCTTTCCGAGAAGGTAAGTATGAGGAGGAAAAGAGAAAACGAGAACAGAGCGCGACCGAAGGCCTGAATATATGTGTAATTAAATGTGGGTCATCCCCTCTACTGATTGTACCTACGGTACGGAGTAACTATGGCGTATCTTTGTACTTTGTACCGTTGTATTCGTACATAGTAGATTTTGTTTAGATAGTGGATACCTGCTCCACCTCAGAGCGGTTTATCATGTATCCGCACTCCTTACGGAGTATCATTAAACCTAGCGAACTATCCGTACTTGGTTACGTGCTGCGACCACTGGAAGGATGGGTAAGTATCAACGGCAAAATGAATGACCCTATATCCAGGTGGTTAGATGTGTGACTTGCTTCACGAGTCGATGGAACCAGCGGTTTTACTTTACATCCGAAGTGGACCTACGGATACATCCTGACCAACAGCAACAGACCTCAAAAGCGACGTTACTGTATAGATCACCATCATTTTGCACATGCTACGAATCTCGTCTCTCAGAAACATCTAGCTGTTACGGAGTACATGTGGGCGAGCTTGGCATGGAGAAATTGCTATTCATAGCTAACTGGATATGTTTCAGCACCATGCGAGCTCGGAGTCATGGTGTTATTACAATTCCCTGCACTTAGAAATTGGTGGCCATAGCGAAGACCTCGTTTGCCAGCGGAAAAAACAAACAGCCCGATTATGACGGTGGAAATAAAAATACAATCACTACCGACCGTGTGGTTTTTTAAAGTCGATGTCAGCTACCCCCCCCCCATGATTGCAGGTGTGTAGCCTTGAATCGTGGATAGCCCAACACAGCATCTGTCTAGCAACCAAGTCTTACTCGCAATTGAACCAATCTACCATTGGTCCATATCCTACGACTGTCCGGAACCTGTTGACAGTTCCGAAGATTTCGCACGCCACTGTCAACAATAGCGAGGTCTATTTGGGTCGTGGTGCTTTCGTGCTTGTGCTGACTAGACCTCGCTCTTGATGACGTTCGCAGCCTATCCGTCTCGTCAGCAAGTGTTTACACATATACTTGGGGTGCTTCAAGATCCTCGCCCTTTTTGCAACGACATTTATCGCAGCCTGGACTGCAAGAGAAACGGCTAGAAATGTTCAACTGAACCCAATGGAGAGCTGTGACTCACATCTCAAGAGTGACGTGGGAAGGAGTTCATCAGCGTTACGTACGGTGTCCTCCTGGCATAACTGGCACGAGTAGTTTCACGTCGACAACTCGGAGATTCTTCGTACTACACACCCTGAGCTCCGGGTCAACGACAACGTAATTAGCTTGCGGCGGCATGGCCATGGTGCTGTTAGGGTGGTTCTCTATCATGCTACGCTGGCTGATTCTCTCGATCAGCGCCGTCACAGTCCGCACCTTTCTTGCACCGAACTTTCGGGCGCTGTTGGCAGCCGCAGAACATTCGTCATAGCAGGTTTCAGGATAGGCTAGACGTTTAATTTCACTCCAAGGACAATTAATGGTGTCGGCATCCACAGGGCGCGAGAGGTAGCGCGGGTCAATCACTGCAGGTGTGCCTCGGAAGATGCCTGGCGATGGCGATAATATTGTAGGTACCGCGAGAGAATGGCTGCATTTTACTGATAGAAAGCTGCCCTCCATGATGTCGGAATGAGCTCATGCGCAGCCGAGTTATCGCTTGACAGCAGGACGACAAGGATGAGCTGCTAGTCGACACGCTCGGCGCGAAGCGTGTGGTATGCACCTGTTCGATTCGCCGGGAATCATCGAGCGCTGCAGCTCTGAGCGTGGCGTTGTTGCATATTTGGCGATATGTGATGATCGTAGTTGATTCATCTGTTTGTTAGGCAGGTTCCGATATTGCCCTGTGACAGCGTTGGCTTACAGTTGTGACCTCCCTCCTGCAGTCAACGGCATAACGCTGGCTGGTGGAGTTTTCGGCAGACCACATGAATCTGTTTCTTTTATCTTGCGTCAGCATCCAATCGAAGTTGGTAACAGAGTGTGGACGATCCACGAGTCCAGTTGAAGAAATAGTGCAGTTATGCATTATCTACTACTCCACGTAGACCGCGAGGGAAGACGGAACGGACGGATAACCCATTCCGGACTGAAGTATTAACAGCAACAGTAAACCTTCCAGACTGAACCTGGATGTTAGATAATGGGGTCTAGCTGGTGGCGAGAAGCCCCCAAGGTACGGATACACTTCAAGAAGTATGGGATTAGAATCTGGCTGAATGGCGTAACCCAGAGAGTGGTCGTAACACTGCTGATGCGGAAACTCATTTTTCCCTTTCAGATATGAGAGATCGGAAACCCTTGAGGATTACACCTCACTATCTTGTGTCAACGGCGATGACTTGTATAATTATCAAGCTGCTTACTGTAGGTCAAGAACACTTGAGGCACAGTGAAATGTGATATTTTGCGACTGAATCAACCATCTGATTTGATCGTACGGCCTTCTCCATGTCTTGGGGTAGAACGATTGAAATGGGTGTAAAGGGTATCAGGTCATCCTCATAAAAGTGCTCGGCACTTCGAATTCCAATTAGTTATCATGTTTCCTGTGATGTACTTAAACGTTAAACGTTCTGCCGAGTTGGGCGCTGGAGCCTGGAGGCAATTATCACCGCATCAGGACTGGGCCCACTTATGCACCATGGAACCAACGGTGGTTAGCGTCCACAACAAGTCGCTGTCGTGCTTTATTATCAGTGTTATCTTGCGAAAGCTCGAGTCACTTTTGCAACCGGTAAGTAGTTGAGGAGCTTCGACTTCGGCAGCAATGCTTGACAAGGTTCGGGAGAGGTAGGGTAACTAAACTAACTCCATGCATTTTTGATCTTTATTTTCTCGAAATTCCTACTCTTTTCTGCATCTCAAATTTCTCTAAACAATTCTTGCCGTCACACGATGTACCCTGCGTCATGACATTACGAACAGCTGCCTTGAAGAAGGCTAGTTCCAGCTTCAGCGTGAGTAAACTCTTCCCTGTCGGGACCTGATATCATACGAATATTCCCCATACCGATACATACACAAAATCCGCCTGGTCGCTTGCATGTCTAATTTGACATAGACACCCATCAGCAAGGACTTCCAGAGAGGTCTGACGAGCACGCCGCAAAATGGCTCACTTGTTTCACCGCCGCTTGCAGGCACACCGAAAAGTGGCAGTCGGGTGGTCCGAACATCGGTAGCCTTTAGATCTCCCTTTGCGTCAATATCGGAATCACAGAAACAACAGAAAAGCCTCGACAGAGCAAGTAGCCCCGCCTCCAATTCCCAAGTCGAGCAATTCTAACGAAAGTGCATCTAGGACTTTCTTATGTCTGTCCTCGAAACATCCGTCACGAAGAGGGATGCACGTGCTTATATCAACAAATTCGTACCTCTGCTGGAGAGAAAAGCAGCAAACACCTTCAAGCAGAAATCCTTGCAATCTCAGCCGACTGGTACAGCGACTAATGGAGCTCAGCCGGGGGAGACGCCTCAGGAGATCATTGCAGAAGCCGAGGAGCCGCTGTATGTGGCTATGGTAAAGATTCGGGCCGCGCATGATCTCGACAATACCACGCTCTTGGGAGTAGGAAAGACACTTAGTCAGCTCAAAAAGCTGGGTCTGCTGAGCGTCGTCGTAGTTGACTCGGACGGCATCAGTGGGACCAACTCTGAAGTTCGACGTGCAATTATAGCTCAAGCCGAGCGCATCGCAACAGCTATTGATCGTTTCGACAGATACGGGGCTCGGATCATCGAGTCACCTATCACGATCGGGAATCCTGTCGGTAAAGGAACATCGCCGTTCGTGTCAGAGGACCTGTTCATTGGCAACTCTGGTGATCTACTGAACTCCCTGCAGCAGGACTGCATCACCATCATTCCGTCGATTGGCTGCACCGAAGACACGTGCGCCTTCAAAACCGTGGATGCGAACGACGCAGTCCTTGCGTTGACCAGACAGCTGTCTGGTCTCCAGTTCCTTGGCCAGCCTCCCGAGGACGATCGCACCATGAAGCGATTGAAGGCTGCTGAAGTCTACAGGCTCATTCTTCTTGACCCCGTGGGAGGAATACCCGCAAAGAACCAGGCCACTGGTCGATATATGCTCCTCAACCTCGAGCAGGAGTACGACGAAGTTACGAAGTACCTGTCCGATCCCCAGCGGAATCCTTCGACGTCGTCCGAGGAGGTGCCCGGGAAAGACCATCACCTGCGGAATGCTCAGCTCGCGAAGAAAGCCTTGTCACTTCTGCCGCCCACGTCTTCCGCTATAATCACAACGCCACAGGACGCTGCAAATGAGAGCTCTGTCAAAGAAGACGAGCTTGATTGGCCTGCTGTGGGAACCAGACGGAAACTGAACCCGCTGATCCACAACCTTCTTACCGACAAACCTGTGCAGTCGTCATCGCTGCCATCTGGACGATTTCGGCCGGAGGTCTCCTCGAATGGAGCACGGCAGATAGGGTCTCTCACGACCCTGGCCAAGCGAGGTATGCCTCTCACGATGTTTCCGGACCCGCGTGTGTTGCCTTGGAAGCCGCCTCAGCCCGGAGAGCCGCGGTTGAGTCTGAATGACCCCTCCATCAACCTGCCTCGGTTGGTGCACTTGATCAATGACTCTTTTGGCCGAGAGCTTGACGTTGATGATTATTTGAAGAGGGTTGAGGGGAACATCGCCGGCATCATCATAGCCGGAGAATACGAAGGTGGCGCGATCCTTACTTGGGAGAAGCCCTTTGGCGAGAGCGGGCCAGAAGAAGTCGAACCAGCAAGACTGGTGCCGTACCTGGACAAGTTTGCAGTTTTAAGGAAAAGCCAAGGCGCTGGAGGCGTTGCTGATATTGTGTTCAACGCCATGGTAAGAGACTGCTTTCCGGATGGGGTCTGCTGGAGGAGCAGGCAGGACAACCCGGTGAACAAGTGGTACTTTGAGCGGTCAAGCGGCACGGTTAAGATTTCGGATACGAACTGGACCATGTTCTGGACGACACCAGACATGTCCCTTGATAGGCAGATGTACCGGGATTACGAAAGTGTCTGTAGGGGCGTAGAACCATCGTGGGCAGACAAGAAGCAGATAGTAGACTAGCAGAGTGGTTGGTATCTATATATATACTTTGGGATACGTGCATTCGAGGGCCATTCATTCCAAAGTCGATGAAAGCAACCAGCCCTACCCTGCAGGTACACACTGGACCGCTTCCTATTCGTGGTGGTCGGTTGGGAGTCATAGCGGGTCTGTGGAGGGATGAGACACTGAAACGTGGAACCCCTGGGTGTCTCCGTAGAAGTAGCACGCCGCTCAGCGTCTAGCAAAGAAGACTTTACCCGTTGCAAGTCTTGGAGCCAAGATTTTCGTGGTTTTTCTTTGCCAACACATGGGAGTTCGTTGTAGGTTTATCCATGGCTTTCGACAGTGTCCCTTGGTTGGGGTTCGATGTGTTTACCAATTCGTACATGACGTAAAATAATGGTGAGATGTTTGCCGTCGTGGAATTCTACAGGGCTCGACGACCCAGGATCGTACCTTCAAGAAGGAATTTGGGAATGTGCCTTTGAGGCGAGGCTGGCCGTCATTTGTCCCGCTGCTCGTTAGCCTGCCGCGTCGAACGCCAAGGCCACTGGTCGGGTCGGGCAGCTCGAAAGTTCTGGAGACTTCAGGAAGCGGGCAGACAAAGGGATGGCCCCCGGGCGTGACGCTAGAGGAGGGGCTTTGTCGCGCTTGGCAGGGGAGCGCTACGTCGTTTGCAAACCGGCAGCCTCTCCCAAAAGACTCTTCCCCCCACCAACCAACTTGTAGCGAACTAGACACACTTTTGCTCAAACTCGGGCAGCAGCAAGCAGCGCAGCCAAATCGGAACGAACACCACTTTTTCCACGCACAACTCACGCATCCAAAGAGAGAGAGAGCCCGATCGCATCTTCAACTCTTTTGCGCCAACCCACGCACTGTCGCCAAAGAGCACTTCCACTCCCACCAAACAACTCTGTAACCCCCCCGCATTACCGTCACATTACAGCAAATATGAGTGTCGTTGGTATCGATTTCGGTACTCTCAACACCGTCGTCGCTGTTGCAAGGAATCGCGGTGTCGATGTCGTAAGTACCGTCTGCTCGTGCCTACTGCGCCCGGCTCACTAACGTTGCATGTCACAGATCACCAACGAGGTTTCCAACAGAGCTACACCGTAAGTAATCCTGCCCACCCCAGAACACCCCAGCGCACCCAGCAGACAGACCATATCATCCGTTCAGCGATGCTAACATGCGCCCCCTTCAGCTCTCTCGTAGGGTTCGGTCCCAAGTCCCGCTACATCGGCGAGCCGGCCAAGACGCAGGAGATCTCCAACCTAAAGAACACCGTCAGCTCACTGAAGCGATTAGCCGGCCGTTCTATCAACGACCCCGATGTGCAGATCGAGCAGCAGTATGTCTCTGCACCACTGGTCGATGTTAGGGGCCAGGTCGGTGCCGAGGTGACGTACCAGGGCAAGAAGACCCAGTTCAGCGCCACCGAGCTCGTCGCCATGTTCCTCAGCAAGATCAAGCAAACGGCGTCCAACGAGCTCAAGTTGCCCGCGGCAGACGTCGTCATGAGCGTGCCCGCATGGTTCACCGATGTGCAACGGAGAAGTCTGATTGACGCTTCCGAGATCGCGGGCCTCAAGGTGCTGCGCCTGATGAACGACACCACTGCCACTGCTCTCGGCTACGGCATCACCAAGTTGGACCTGCCCGGACCTGAGGAGAAGCCTCGCCGCGTTGCCTTTGTCGATATCGGCCACAGCAACTACACGTGCTCCATTGTCGAGTTCAAGAAGGGTGAGCTGGCCGTCAAGTCGACCGCTTACGACCGCCACTTTGGTGGCCGCGATTTCAACCTTGCCCTGGTCAACCACTTCCACAAGGAGTTCCTGGCCAAGTACAAGATTGACATCAAGTCGAACCCGAAGGCCATGGTCCGTGTCGAGGCCGGCTGTGAGAAACTCAAGAAGATCCTGTCGGCTAACCTGCAGGCCCCCTTCAACGTCGAGTCGCTGATGAACGACGTCGACGTCTCCTCCATGATGACGCGGGAGGACTTTGAGGCTCTCATCGAGCCCCTTCTCAACCGCGCTACCGCACCCCTGGAGCAGGCCCTGGCACAGGCGAACATGACAGTCGAGGACATTGACTTCATCGAGCTGGTTGGTGGCTGCACACGTGTGCCCTCGTTGAAGGAGCGCATCACTTCCTTCTTCGGCAAGGGCCTCAACTTCACGCTGAACCAGGATGAGGCCGTTGCACGAGGATGTGCTTTTAGCTGCGCCATCCTCTCTCCTGTTTTCAAAGTCCGCGACTTTTCTGTTCAGGATATCTGCTCCTACCCCATCGAATTCTCGTGGGAGAAGGATGCCGATATTCCCGACGAGGATACCAGCCTCATCGTTTTCAACAAGGGCAACGTCTTGCCCTCGACCAAGATTCTCACATTCTACCGCAAGCAAGCTTTCGACTTGGAGGCTAGGTACGCCAAGCCCGAGGAGCTGCCTGGTAAGATGTCGCCCTTTATCGGCCGCTTCTCAGTCAAGGGCGTCAAGGCCGACCCCAAGACCGAGTTCATGATCTGCAAGCTCAAGGCGCGTGTTAACATTCACGGTGTACTTAACGTTGAGAGCGGCTACTACGTCGAGGATCAGGAGGTCGAGGAGGAGATCAAGGAGGAGGAGGGCGAGAAGAAGGACCCCGACGCCATGGAGACTGACGATAAGAAGGAGAAGGATTCGGGCAAGCCCAAGACCCGCAAGGTCAAGAAGCAGGTCCGTAAGGGAGACCTCCCCATCTCTGCTGGCACCACCTCGCTGGACGGTCCCGCCAAGGAGGCCGCTGCTGAGAAGGAGTCCGCCATGGTTATGGAGGACAAGCTCGTTGCGGACACCGAAGAGAAGAAGAACGAGCTCGAGGCATACATCTACGACATGCGAAACAAGATTGATGAGCAATACTCTGATCTTGCCAGCGATGATGAGAAGGACAAGATTCGGGCCAAGCTGACGGAGACGGAGGTGAGTGCTCCAAGAATTGCAACCCTGGACGGTACTAACTCGGATTCTAGGACTGGCTGTACGAGGATGGTGAGGATGCCAGCAAGGCTGTCTACATTGCGAAGATGGACGAGATCCGTGCCATGCTAGGACCTATCGCTCAGAAGTACTTCGACAAGGTTGAGGCCGAGCGCCAGGCTGTGCAGGCCAAGATTGATGCGGACAATGCCGCGAAGAAGGAGCAACAGAAGAAGGAGGAGCCTGCCAAAGATGAAGCTATGCCTGACGCTGAGGCGGCTGTGCCCGAGACAGAGGCTAAGGAGTAGATTATGAATGGTGGTAATGCATATGAATGGTCGTCTGGCGTGCCGGGGTGGACGGTATAAAGAATAGATAGACTTGGAATGATGACACCTGACGAACAGTTTGATATGAAGACAGACGGAAAGTACCGTGAGCACTGTCTTGTTAGTAGTTATTGATTGTCCATTATACACTCTTCTTCGAGTCAAGACACAACGAAGGCTACCTTGGTATGATGACATCTGGGCGCTCACTGTGCATGTTCGAGTTGAACGTAGATCGACTTTATCACGGGTATAGGGTTAAAATATGGAGGCTGTCCGTACTGAAGACGAGTATCTATCTATACACGGCAGTCCATAGGTCTCAAAACGAGGCGATCAAGGATACGCAATTTGTGCGAGTACAGCTAGACTAGCTATACGCACTTGAATGGAAACAAGAGCTAACCATGTGACGAAACTCATTGTATCGGATGTAGTATTCGTTACTAGGCCACCTAAGTACTACAGTTCCTATTCGTGATGATCTATCACTCCCGAAAACTTGTTCATAGTTCTTGGGGGGCTACGTCGTAGACTTGCGGAAAGATTGGCGAAAGACTGATAGTGATTCGAACCGCCATGCCCCTTTTCTTGTTGGTATCGGTAAGCAACCTGGGCCACGAGCTGGGGGCCGACTTCGATCAATCCCTACGCCGCTTGGTTTTGTTTTTTGGAAAGACCACGGGTCTTGATGGCTATATCGCGCGTGCCAAGCTGGGCCCGAGTTATGGCGATAACTCTCGTCTATCGTACAGATCCCGGAGACAACATCGCCTTTCCCCCATACGTTCCTCCTTGAAATTCAAAAAAAGGAAAAAAAAAATAGAAAGAAAAGATAAAGAAAGACAGATATAAAGACAGAAAGCAACGTCCTATTCCTCACGTGTTTCCAGACATAGCCAGCAACGCGCTGATTTCTCGCGAACAAAAGAGAAGCAACGTTGTCTTCACAGCTCCCATGTACCAATGTAGCATCCGTAGGCCACAAGAGAAAACGCAATAGCCACAAAGACGCATTTCAGAAGAGTACCGAGAGACGCATGGGGAAGCTGCGGTCCGGAACCGTATCCGTCCGCGTCGCGATGGCGTGGAGCAAGTCCAGTTGGACGGACGAAGGGAGGACCAGCCGGCCGCACGCGATGGTCTCTACATAAATCAGAGGCACTTGGGGTTTGGCGTGCTACGCCTGTGTTGTAGGGCTGGGTATCGTAGGCGGCTGGGATGGATCCGTAGCCTCGCGATGGGTAGCCCGAGGTACCGCGAAGACGGTCGTGGTGGTTCCTGATGGCAAGCATATCTAAGACGACATCGTCCGCAGGACGGAGATGAGCGTGACTGTTAACAGACATCTGTCCCTGGGTCGGTTGCCTTGGAACCGAATCGTCCGTAGGACGGACATGATGAGCGTGACTGTGAGCAGACACCTGTCCTTGGGTAGGTTGCCATGGAGCCGAATAGGCACCGTCTCTAGTCTGCCGGCTCGGAAGGAGAGGGTTGGTGACAGAGGGCACCGAGAGATCCGTCAAAGGTGATGGTGGAGGAGGATGGTAGTTGATGTGCTCGAGCAAGGTCTGGTAGGACTGCTTCGAGAGGGCATAGATGTGCTCGTCACAAGTATGCCCCTGGCCCCGATAAGGGCGTAGAACATGTCGTGGAATTTCGTCACGAACATTGGTTTGGATGTAGGAATTCTTGCGCAGTGGTATTGCGTGGTCCTCGAGTTCCAACAGCATGTTATTGTCGGGGTGCCTCCGTGATGGGGCAATCGGCACATAGCGTTGTCGAGCCCTGATGTTATCCCCATGACGATCTTGCAAATCAGTCCCGTCAAACGATGTAAGCTGTCAGGAGTCAGCCGATCTTTGAATCCGTGCCAGTGGCTAAAATCTCCTCGCGCTCACCAGTAGTACAGTGACATTCCCCCCTGGCAGTGGGATGACAAGACCACTACAGGATGGTTACAACGCCCATCAGTTAACCCGACGAGTGTCTCCTGTATCTCGTTTTTCTTCGGAAGCCAGAGTATGCGGCCTGGCAGCCGATCATGGGACGCATGAACTGGTGAGGTCTGTGAGGATTGGCCCTGTCGCTGAGACGACTGCCGTGTACGAGACGAGGTGGCGGTAGGCATGATGACGAGCCCCCCAAAAGCAAAAGCAAATGTCCCATGAAGCTATACAGAACGATGGACGGAGCCCATCTTGATATGTACCGGATAGTGCGCGAATCAGTTCGATCCCATGTTGGGAACGAGGTGGTCGAAGACTCGAAGACCCGAAAGGAGGCCTCATTCGTTGCCTGGCCCGGACATGGTCGCGACCTGACGGCGCCTAACCCCTCACTGTCTTTCGCTGTGAGACAAGAAAGCCTCGCGAGTCTTCATGCAAGGTGCTGGCCAACAACGGCCACGGTTGGCCAATTATGAGGCCGTCCCTTTGCACCGAACCCTTGCAAGTTGCATCCCGCAGTACTACCAGTAACCAGACAGTACCGGTAGACTCAGTCTATCATTATTGGTTGTGCCCCGCGCCTCGATTCGGTGCGCTTTTTGCAACACTGCCAACGGCTGGGTAAACCGTAGATGAATGTAGACGCACCAACAGCAACAGACGTCGGCCGGTTGACTGTACGGCATGATGCATCCGGTCTGAGTCCACTGTCCGGTCCGGGAACCGGGGAACGAAGCCGCGGTTGAGATCGGCCCCGCTACCGGCTGAAGAAAACCGCTTGGGGAAAAAGCCCACCTTTCAGGCTTCGGGGGCCTCAGTAGAAACACCACACCGTTTTGGGATTTTGGATTTCTCTTGAAAGTTGGAAAAAGGGGAACCATGTCGACAAACCCCAAAGCTCGATCCGTCGCAGACGACGGCACCTCGGCGGCGTCCCACGCTCAGGGGCTCGCTCACGCCACACCGCCGCAGGACGAGGGACAGCCCGACAGCGTCGGAGATGCCCATACCGGCACGACACGACAGCGGCTGTACGCCTTCTACGATAGGAACTTTGGGCTGTTTCTGATATTCCTGGCCGAGATCTGTGCATCCCTTGTGAGTAACCGCGAGAAAGAGGCGTCATCGGCCCGAAGGAAGAGGAGGAGAAGAAAAGCTAGGCTGACCGCCGACAACAGATGACCATGACGACGCGGCTGCTCGAGACTGGCTTCGAGACCAAGTTCCATGCCCTGCAGATCATCTTCGTCCGCATGCTCGCCACGACCGTCCTGGGCTCGCTCTACATGTGGATCAAGAAGGTGCCCGACTTCCCGCTGGGCGACCGCCGCGTGAGGGGGCTCCTCGTGATACGAGGCTTCGCGGGCTTCGCCGGACTGTTTTGCTCCTTCTGTGAGATCCTCTCTTTTCTAGGCCCGCAATCCGTTCATACTACCTACCACCCATCACGGTACTTGTGGCTGACTGACATTGACATGTCTGCTCTCAAAGACTCGCTGTCCTTCCTCAACGTCTCCGACTCGACCATGATCTTCTTTCTCGTTCCCACAATGACCGCTTTCATATGCTTCATTGCCTTGGGCGTAAGTCTCACCTCTCACTCTCCAACCAACCCATTCCAACACGAGCCTGCCCCCCCCCTTTGGCGGCGAACTAAACCCACACGGCCGAACAGGAACCCTTTACCGTAAACGAAGCTCTCGCGGGTCTCATCGCCTTCATCGGCGTGCTCTTCATCGCCCGGCCCGCCGTCATCTTTGGGTCCTCGGCCGGCGAGGAGGCTCTCGACGTCCACGCCACCGAAAAGGGGGCATCGTGTCTCCCGTCCCCGCGACGCCGGCCGAGCGGTCCGCAGCCGTCGCGATGGCCGTCCTCGGCACCTTTTTCGCGGCGACCGCCTACTCGACCATCAAGGTCATCGGGAAGCGCGCGCACTCCCTCGTGAGCGTCAACTACTTCGCCGTGGTGGCGACCTTGGGGTCGGGGTTGATCATCTTGGCCCACCCAGAGCTGGAGTTCCAGGTGCCGCACGGTACTGCGCAATGGTATGTAAATGAAACGGTTAACCACGGCTATGTACAACACGAGAAGAGACCGGCTGACAGGCGGCGAGTAGGGTCTTGCTGGTCGCCATAGGAATCTCGGGCTTCGCACTGCAGTTTCTCTTCACCGAAGGCCTCCAGAGAGAAAAGGCCGGACGAGCCACTAATCTCATCGTGAGTCTCATCATCATACCTACCTGCTCTATTCAACACCGCTTGCCTGCTGACACTTTCCCAGTACATTCAACTGGTATTTGCCATGATCATCGATAGGATCGTCTGGGGCCTGAGCCCCTCTGGGTGGAGTCTGATAGGATGCGCTCTCATCATAGGTGCCGCTGTTTGGGTCATGCTGCAGAAGAACAAGACCGCAGCCGAGCGGCCTACTGCGCATGTGACAGACGAGGAGACCAGTCTGCTAGGAAACGATGGCGATAGCGAAACCCGGCGGATCTGACTGATAGTGGCACCCGGGAGTAAAACCTCAAAAAAAATTGCATATAGCATCGCCCACAGTACAGTAGACCTGGAAAATGTCTAGGAATACACGCGTTCAGAGTCGATGCGGAAAAATACTGCGCCACCCATGCTTTGAACTCCACGAAATTCTCTCCCCTCGACCGTGGTCCCTGACCTGGCCACTCACTAGCTGATGAAGCAGAGGCAGCCCAAACCTATGTAAAAGACGAATAGAGGATACACGGCGATCCCGACCCTGTTCTTGACGACGCCGCTGCCGCCCAAGATACTAACACCCGCCGCCAGCGACCAAGCGATCAGTACCAGGTAGACGGGTATGCGAACGACTGTCGGGATACCCAAGGCCGAGAGAAGGGCGGCAATGACAAGAGGGAACAGCGTATAGCCGATGATGCACACACTCTGTGCGAAGGAGCTGCATCTGACCGTTAGCGGAGTGTTCGGTCACCACAAGGGCGCAGGAAGACTTGCATGTTACCCCCAGCAGCTTGATCTGCAACGTGACCACGGCCTCGCCAATCCATACCATGGCAAAGACTCCACTAAACACGATATCCTTCTGGTCGTCCCTCGACCGGAAGCTCAAGAGCAGGCTTAGCAGTAGGCAGAAGATGAGCGGGCCCCACATGTCCCAGTCGCTCAGGCCGGGCGTCATGTTGTTTTGACTCAGCAAGGCCTCGGGGTCCATGACACGACCAGCCAGACTGGTGAGCTCCTCGCGCGCGCCCGAGAGACCGGCCCCTCTCAGATTGGCGTAGGTGCCGCGGAAGCCCTCGGCGCTTTCAAACATGGTGCCGCCGAACAGGTAACGTGGCCAGAGCACCTCGCGCATCTTGGACCAGACCGCCAGCAGATCGCGGCGCAGCGTATCCCAGACAGTCTCGTCGATGGTGTTGGTGGGCGCGCGCCGGTCCTCGCCGGGGATGCGCGAGGTGAGGTAGTTCTCGTTGAGGGGGCGTCCGCCACCCGACGAGGACGAGGAGCCAATGTTGCCTGTTAGGGGTTGACGAGACTCGTTGCGGGCGAGGGGGTCGTCGAAGTCGTTGAGGTCGGCTGGGTGCGACGAATTAGCATGCTTGTTAGATGATGTGCTCGGGACACGACATGAAGAGTAGACATGGCCATCTCACCATCATCGGGGTCAATCAGGTCGTCGTCGTCCATCTCAGGACTGCTGTAGTGCGGCTGCGATGTGGAAGCCATCGCGTTGTGCGTCGCCAATTGCGATGAACTGCAGACGGATACCGTAGGAGGGATGCGTTGATAGCTGCGACTCTATGTCCAAATGCTTTCTCGAGAAGAGCAACGCGAGGAATTGTTGGTTACGATGCGTCGAGCTCCAACTCTGTAGTTGCCGGATGACTTTGATGCTCCTCAAATCGAAATTGGAAGTTGACACTCGTCACTCTAAGTTGACGTGGACCATGGTCCAAGCTCCTAACGTTAGAGAGCTACGGATACTGTGTGTTTAAACAGCAAGGTTACTTCCCGGACTCCGTACTGTGGTTAACTAGCTTGCGGAGTACGGAGCACGGATGTTACGGAGCAATCCAGAGTTACGCTACAGGGTAACTTACACCGCAGCTCCAACTCTCACCAACGTACGGATACAGAGTGACTACACATTTGCAGACAAAGAAACCTGGTAGTTAACCAACACTCGCAGGTTGACATAAGCGGCTCCGAGGTCTATGTACAGTATGCCATGTCCGCTGAAATGTCCAAAGTGTATACATGCATTCGATAACCATATCAGCTGCAAAACCAGTCCCGTAACGCCCTTTCCAAGAGTTGCAGACGCGTCACGCAATATCCATTTTCAGTTCGATTTCTGTAACCTGCAGCACCTTGAATCACATATGCGCAGTCCTGTCAGCTATTGCCATTTATACCCGTGCCCCTCGGGTCTGTCTCCTTGATCCGACGGCTGTGTCATTGTAGGCACACCATAGTTATTATGGTCATCTTGCTGGTTGTGTGGCAGTTGATGGTGCTGGTATTGATGTTGTTGGTGCTGGTGGTGCTGGTGGTGCTGTTGGTGCTGTTGGTGTGGTTGTTGATGCGGAAGCTGCTGCTGATGCTGCTGATGCTGCTGCTGTTGATATTGATGCTGCTGCTGTTGCTGTTGATACTGTTGCTGTTGATGCTGCTGCTGTTGATGCTGCTGCTGTTGATGCTGCTGCTGTTGATGCTGCTGCTGTTGATGCTGATGTTGCTGCTGCTGCTGCTGCTGTTGTTGCGCAAATCTGTCTGCAGCTTCCTGCCACGGCTCTCGCACAGGAGGGTTGTGGTGGCTGGCAGGTGACGGCTGTATTGTATGCCTTGCAACTCCGTAGGGACCATGCGTAGGTGCATATGGCCGCTGACCCGTAGTAGACCATGAAGTTGTCTGCGAGAAATTATAATGGCTCGTCGTATTGAGTCCATCAGGCGGGCCTCCATAGCCACCTGAGTGCGTGTTGAATCCCGGCATGTAAGGAGGAATGGATGGTGTGCCAACTTCGAAGTGAAAGGTACTTGTGTTGCTCATTCGTGACCACTTGACCGACGCTTGATTTTCAGGACCAATATACGTGGACTTCGGCCCGGAAGGGTCCCAGATAGGCAACCCGTCTGGAGGTTGTGCTTCACCCTGCGGTGTACCTTGAACGTAGTCTGCTAGCGTACCATTGATACCAACCAGCGCCCACGCAAATACGGCGACATCTCGGATAGAACGCATTAGGTGATCCAATGGTGGTCCGCCTGCTGCCTTGACGTGGTCTTGCACAGGCATATACTGTGGCAGAAGCGGTGATTGAAACTGGTAGTATAGCTCTGGGGGGTACTGGGGATTGATCGGTCGTGCCCCCCAAGGCGCGGCGAAGAGGCCATTCTCATAGCCTGTGGCCGCCATTGGAGAGTGCAGCGCAGGGACCGCTGGCCGAGCTTTGCGAAGAATCACGACCAGGCCATCGGATGTGCACGAGACCACAGCTTCCAGTTCGAACGTGGGGATGGGTTCTCGCCGGCGGCGGCGGCGATCAGGTGGAGGTACCGGGTTCAGGGGTTGCTGCGGTGCATTGACGCCCTCAGGCGAATGAGCCGTAGCCGGCGAGGCGTAGTCTCGTGCTCCGCCTGACAAGCTCGATTGCTCCGTGCCAGACGAAGAGGACTGCTGTGGGGAGGCCTGGACATGTGCCTTCGAGAACTTGGGACTTGTGGGCTCGTCCTTGATTTGCGATGGCCCACTGGCATCTTGGTCAATATCCATGGGATTTGACAGCTGTGCGCCGCCGTCCGAGTCGCTGCTGTCTTCGCTTTCATTGTCGTCGTCATCAAAGTCTTCTTCTCTCCGCGGATCTCGATACCAAAAGCGCAGATAGGCAATTGAGTCGTTGGCCTTGGCACTCTCTAGGCATCTAATCGCTTCAGGAAGGCAGTTCTCCGCAATGCATTCGTAGAAGCTCTTGTTTTGGACCTGGTCGGGACTAATGCCCAAAATGGTTGACACGGCATTCGTGGCAAACATGACCGTCAGCGTCCGAGTGAACCTGTTC
The DNA here is from genome assembly GCA_022414665.1 of Arthrinium puccinioides. Classification (NCBI taxonomy): domain Eukaryota; kingdom Fungi; phylum Ascomycota; class Sordariomycetes; order Amphisphaeriales; family Apiosporaceae; genus Arthrinium; species Arthrinium puccinioides. The sequence continues at coordinate 2,142,405 of JAIUNF010000004.1, forward strand.
AAAATGAGGGCAGCTCGGGGTTCTCGTTCTACCGGGGGCATTTTGAACTTTGGCGAGAGATGCTCCAGCATGTGATAACGAGGGTCCCTAGGCGAGGACGAGAATAGGCGACGGATATGAGGAGCCTCAATAGCGCGCCCTGGAAGACGGGTTAGTATGCCTATGCAGACAACACCGAGGGCAAATACTTACTCTCACTCTTCTCGTCCCTTCGGTAGATGCTCGTGCATGCTACCAACACATCATGTACCACGGTGAAGCAACACTCGCAGCTGATCCATCGTCCATCGTGTGCCTGGATCCGGAGGTAATGGAGGACGGCGGCCTTGTCCAACAATACGCCCCTGCTATGAACCGAGCGCGCAAATGGCACCTCGTCGGGGTGAAAGTAGTCGAAACATGACTTGCCTTGGACCTCGTGCGGTTGATAGCCCAAGATGTCAACGACAGAGTCCGATGCGAAGAGAATGTTGGCGTCGGGCGTCAGATCTTTGCGACGCGAAACGTATTAGAGGAACGGAATGGTAGATGTAGCAGGGACTGACTGGCCGCCCCAAAAGGTAGGCGGGTCGTCGAGATGGAGGGGGTGTACTAACTGTGAATGGTCATAAATGTCTGCTCCATTGGAAAGGATACGTCGTTTTACGCGGCACTCAAAGCTACTCAATGCGGGCTGATTCCAAAACAGACGCACACGCCAGTGTTCACGATCTTGTTGAAGTGCGCGGAAGACCACAAGCGCAAGCTCGGATGGTAATGGCAAGTCTGGTGTCCCAGATTTCCTCTAGTAAGGACTCTAATGGGATGACAAACGCAACACCCCGCGTATCATCGGCGCTGGTCAATGTTCCGCAGCGCAGCAGCACGAGGTCTGAAGGGCTTTGGACGGACGAGCCAACGAGAGGTCTCTCAATAGCCGAGTACTGTGTCGCTCAAGTTCTGCCGTTGCAGTCGGTTGGGTTGGTGTTTCACAAGCTACCCACGGGGAGACTCTTGTGCAATGCGGGACGTGAGGGTAAGATTGGGATAGACGGCACGCTGCAGCAGGTGCTGGGAGGTGTCCAACCAGTCTCTTCCGTCAGCGGTCGCACAGATAACCGATGAATCGTTTCCTGGTTTCACGACGGTCTCTCGTCGTCCGGATGCCTGCAGTCGTAGCCAAGGGAGGCGGTAAGGACGGTAGGTAGCCAGTTAAATCACCGGCCGCTGTGATGGAAGGCTGGCAAGGGCCGGGGCCGGAGAACAGAGACGTCGGGACGGACACGGCGGTAGATCGACCCAGTTTCGAGAACAGATGATGACACCGACAGCTTGGAAACTGATGTCTGAAGGATGGGGCCTCTCGACAAATACGTGGGAGGGGCCGAATATAATTATGCACCGAGTAGATGCAGCAGTTGATGAAGGAGACTGCGGTGCCGGGTTGGGCTGGACAAGTAGAGTTGGCGGTGCAGTAGCGACTGTCAGGTCGTCTTGGGCCTAGGTTTGCGGAGAGGGTGCAGTAGCGTGGTGGTGAGTTTTCAGAGATGAAGCTTCAGGGAAGATGCTTGCACAGGGGAAAACGTGGAGCTCGTTGATAGCATGAGAAGAATCCTAAGAAGCAGCGGGACGGGAGCGGTCATCTTCTTAAAACAAATAATCTGCTCCAGCTCGGCAATCCCCATTCGCCGATTCTGCATAAGAAATACGGCATGTGTCCAGGAAAAAAAGGCTGTCGTTCTTGCCGTCGCTCCCCATGTACGTAAGTAAGTACCCTCTACTGTGAGTACGGGTACTGTGTATCCGTATCCGTAACCTTGCTGGATGAACGCACGTAGGTTGGCGGCAACGGGGACGTGGGTCTGCAAACTGGGTAACTACAGTCGACAAGATGCCTAACTTACCCCAAAGCGGTCCCACGAGGTCGCAATGGGATCCCACCTAGTTTTGCCCCTCAAAACCGGCCCCTCATCAGCTCAAGGGGGAGGGAGGGGGGGAGTGACCCCTGCTCTGCCTTGAGCACGTCTCGCTTCAACTTTCAAGGGTTTTTTTTTTTTTTGGACATCACGCACTGCATACAGACCATACACCGTACCTCCTGCCTCGGCGCACAGTGTTTGTACCAGCGGTCGAGCGAGGTGGGGGGTAGTTATACCCTAAGTAGCCCGGAGTACGGACTACTTCGTACCTACTGTAGTACGGATACTGACTGTAGTACGGAGTACTACGTACTGCTTCAAGTAGGCCAAGATATCCACAGTAATAACCCCGACGTCAGGATTAATTGTGGGAGATTGTCGTCCTGTGACAGTTTCATTAGGGTCCTGAGTGACAGCATCCCTATTCCCGTTAGTTATGGAAGTCCAGAATCAGCGGACACACATCCACCCTTGTCAACTGCACAAAGTGAACATGGCCATGTTACGTGGCCACCTTGCTTGTCGACTGTCGCGGCATCCTGTGTCTCCGGAGAGGAAAACGAAACCTCTCGAGCATTGCCTTTACGGTGCATATGTATATGTAACCCAACCGGGCTCGGGTCGTACTTCACAGTAGTGCTCATCTTATCACTACTACGCTAAGTTACCACTCCGAGCGCAACGGGCGCTACCACAGGGAAAAGCCCGAGCGTTGCCAATATCATAGAAATGTTTACTCGACAGCGGAGACCTGCTATTGCGAACGCTGATCGACTATAAGAATACGTAGTATGGACAAGGTTGTGCCCTTTGAATGATATCAGATGAGCGGACCTACTAAGTAATTAGCTAAAGTGGATATACTTGCGAGGACAGGGCTTGGGGGCAGGGGGGCCGTCGGGCGCATGCCCTGTTACGGTTTGGCCTGCCGCACAGCTTCCAGGGTTGCTGCGAATGGGATTTCAAACGGCCACAGAAGACCTGCACAACCTGGTTTCCGGGATCTGCTACCAGGATTGCTGCTTTGTGGATTTGATGTCGTTGCCACGGACATTGCATCTGCCTGTGAGTTCGTAACTTGGGCTTTTTGATTGAATTTGTACATGGCAACAGCACACCCGGATGTGAGACTGCGCCGGTAATTAGAGCTCGGGATGTTTGATTAGCATAGCAATGATAGAGCCCGGTTGAACAAAAAGAACGGCGAGTAAACGTTATGACGGCTAGTCGTCCTAGTTAATCAACTCTTTGGGACCGGTTCGGCTCAGGAGTTGGAGGACGACGGGGGTTTGGACGGTGGTGGGTTCCATTTCGTTAGCGGGAACCTGAAAATGCAAGACCGTTCCTGACAGCTCGCGCTGACTCGCTTCCTGCGCCAGTGCCGGGGGTTTAATAAGACTGAAATCCTCCTTGACAGCTGCCGGCATGCGACCCTACCCTGGATGCCTCGTACGACGTATGTACTCCGTAGGGGAAACTTCCGATTTCGAGCTACTAAAGATTGCGTGACTAGCCAGCGTGAGGGGCCTACGTAGTATGGAGGGAGCCTCTGGGCAAAAACATACTACAACTACACAGTACAACAGTTGCACGGATATGTTCCGTGCGCCGCGCATCCGCATATCGCTTCATATGTACTGTGATAAAAGCATACCGGTACTACGTAGTCTATTCCGGTCTCAAAGGTAACAACTCTACCCACACCAAGTACTATGTCATCTATCTAGTACTGTTTAGTCATAGTACATAGCATGGAGTAAAAAGAAGACAGTGGGACTTACGGAGTAACCAGGTACTGTGTACGCTACTTGACAAGGGTACAAAGAAGAACAGTACTGTGACTATGGAACGGAGTATGGCTAGTAAAGTTCCCCCGTCCCGATAAGGCTCCAAATGGCGGGTCAGACCTGCCGAACCTCGTTACTACTGTGTACGAAGTACGTATTCTGACTCTTGGGAATTCCGAGATACACAACGTGCAGAGGCGGCTAACACGGACCTGGGCAAACCTGTGAGACTGAGCAGGGGCCAGCTGATGTCGGCTACCTGTCAAGTTATCACGCCCAACAAGCCACAGCGATTGCTTCACGTAGTGTCTACTGCGTACCTTGGTCGGTCCCCAATCCAAGGATCGAGTATGTTCAAGTTGCAATATGCGGAATGTTGCAAACACTGTTATACGAGACAACTTCCCTTTACCATTCATTGGACGTCCATATTATAATTCTCACCACCTCGGACAATCAGCCCGATCACTTGACGTCTTGTTTTGTGGTTCAGAGTTGTTGGCTTACTACGTACTATGCAGCAATGGTTGGCAACCCATATTGGACATCAGGGATAGATATCAAATATGACAAGATTATTCAGCTTCCGGAAAGATCGAGTTGAAACGTCAGGTCGGGTCCGAAGGTCGCTAACGTGTCCAAATACGACGACGTACGCGTGTTTTGATCTACTTAGTACTTCGTAAGCACGATGGCGAGGTATCGAAATCGTGCCGTTCATCGTTGCGTGGTGATTGGCTCGGAATCCCTCTGCCGCCTGGACGGAGCGTACATAAAGCAAGGTCCAGGTGTACGAAGTAGAGGAACGGGATCCCCTAAGGCCTAGGCTGCGACCGCATCGAGTACGTACCTCAGTTCCCCTTACGTGATTAGTGGCGTTCGAGGAGGTTGCGGGATTATGTCTAAAAATTGATTTACTGGGATGCAAAGGGGTTTGTACCAGAGAGCAGATCATGCTAAGATTACCTGCTAGCTGCTACGTAGGCCAGCAACGACGAAGCACGACATGTCCTCTTTCGATCAATACTTAGTAGATATGGATGATCAGTTCAAGCTAGCTGTGTCAGACCGGAAGCTAAGCTAGAGTAGCCGCCATCCTTGCGGTACCTCACTAGTTAGTCAGTATCTGCCGGAACTTGCTCCGCACGGATACACACACGGTAGGAGAAGTACGAAGTACTTTGGGTTGCCCACGGGCCACGGCGGCATGATGTGGTAAAAGCTGAGATGATCGCGCCCATGTCTATAGTTTCCTAAGAAACAGCCTAATAAGAACACTCAAAATCCTCGTCTACAGAGCGCGTTACGAACCTGGCAATAACGTTACGTCTCTCAGCATGCGAAAATAGTCTGCCCATGACCCATGCATGGCTGGGCAAAACCATGAGAAAGCACGGAACATGCCGACAAGAAGTTCCATAGCGCAACCAAACAAATCCAAAGCTTGGTTCGTGGTAATCCGTACCCGGCTTCAGCAATACATACCTAGTTAACAGCTTGGAAGCGATCCGCCAGACGAAGTCGATACCTTTTCTGGAAGCCTTAAAGTAACTCCTTTGCGCACCCATGGTTGTTTTCGGAACCTGTCAACGTGATCGACGCGGCATGGAACTGTTCTCATCGGCGAACAAGGCTTCATTGACGGCGTTGACCCACCACCACCAGACCAATGGATCGGAATTCGTGAGTGACAACGCAGGTACGGAGGTACTCAAGTACGGAGACAGTGGCCGAATGCTAGTTATAGAGTTACTGTTGAGTGCGGAATGGGTAGGCACAGCTTCGTGAATCCCACGAATCCCAAAACCATGGTTCCGTAGAAGAGGCTGGCTGCATCTTGATATTGCCATGACTGATTTCTCCCGTGCAAAGAGGAGATGCCCTGGTTTCTACTCCGTGTGGGGTAGTTACCGCATCGCGACAATCCACAAATGCTGGATGAACGGGTGGGAATTGCACGCGTCTCAAGGAAAACGCTCAGGATCGGTAACCGTGTAACTATCCGTACTCCGTTAACATGTAAGAAGTAACGGTCTGCGTCTGAAGACTAAAGTACTCCGTACGGAGTAGTTACATCAGACGAATTCATTGCCTCCAGCCGGCATCTACTCCAAACGAAAGGTTCGCCGCTACGGGCAGCTGCTGCTCTGTGAAAAAGAGCGCTAGTCTTATCTTGCTTATCGCACGTTTCGCACAGGTCCCAGGCAAGTTGGCGGCAAGTCACTCCGTACCTCGCTCAATGTGCGTGCTGCCGCTGGTTCAAGTTTCTGCGGGTACTGTCAACTGATCGGCACTCGAGGTGGAAGAAAACTCCGTACGGAGTACGGAAATATCCTTCCTTTCCGTCATCCCTGTCATCGGAAACGAGGCTGCTGCAGCTTGGGCTGACTTTGCTCGTGTACTAACGTCAAGTTACTGTGTAAGGAGTAACTACGTACGGATACGGAGTACGGATTACACAGTCCTGCGTCTCTACCCCTTGTCAATCCGCCAGTCCCAACGAGTGCGTGATCAGCAAAGAAAGGCCTTGCTTGAAGCCCTGGAATCCGTCGACCTCTGCGGCTGAAGACCCGTTTGGCCATCACTCAAATCTCGGTTGCTGTACGGAGTACTCCGTAGAGACCGACCTGTATAGCAAGCCATCTCTGACAAACCCCAGCCCTCACCTCTGCGACGGACCGTACGTATCATACGACACCGCAGACAGCAGCATCCACACCGCCTAGTTTGTCGGACAGAGACAGAGACAGAGACACCGCGAAGAGGCGACATGCGCAGCCACGCTTCACCATGCCACCCACATTGCATCATGACGAATGGGATCTTCCGCGTCTGAAGGCGTCCATTGGATTCGAGGTTAGCCTGGCTACCCCTATTGTCTCACATGGCCCTGGTGATGCTAACTGGTCTCCGGCACACTAGGATGACCGCAAGCGCAAGTCCCCTGATGAGAAAATGGAGAAAGACACGGGTATGCATCTTCTGCGTCCGGCCCCAGCGCCGACTCTCGTGTTCTGCATCGTGGCTCACCGTGGCATTCCAGAATTCTTTGATGTCAAGTTCTATCCGTACCTGGACCCTAGCGAGGACCCCGTCTTCGCCGCTGTCAGCAAGCAGCATGTGCGTGGCCCTTGTCCTGGAGGAGCTTGGCAAACAACATAGCGGCTGATTGTGTCACCAGATTGTGATATACCGTCTTTCCAACAGAGCCAACCCCCTTTATGAGCTTCTTCAGCTGTTCAGGGATGATGATGTAAGTTGTATGACGTCGCATTTCAGGCAGGGTGGCCAACTGATCATGAGCTTCCAGGTAGATGCTGTGAACTGCTGCTGTACATGGAGCAAGGATCCTGAAACTGACATTCCCCTCCTCTGCGTATCCGGCTCAGATGCAAAGATCAAGGTATATGATGTGTTCAACGGGATTCTTGTCAAGGTATGAGCAATTTGTCCGTGTGTGCTCACCCGACCGCTTGCTAACCCGATGGTAGACTCTTGTGGGACATGGATCAGTGAGCTCCTCTGTCCGACATATGTCGTCGTCGCGGTGCTCAAAAAGTCTAGGAAATCAACGATCTTGCTACATCCCCAACAAACCCGTGTCTGATTGCTTCGGTATCTCAGGATACCACTATTCGACTATGGAGCCTTGATCCCGCCGACGCGAAGCAACCATCAATTTGCATATTTGGTGGCGAAGGACACTCTTCTGGGCTCCTCACCGTAGTATGTGACCCATCAAACACACCTCTTTATGCGCCAATTGACTCGGAGGTTCTAGGCATTCCACAATTGTGGCAGATACATCCTTTCGGGAGGACACGATAATTGCGTGTGTCTAGTAAGTCAATGTGTTCCTAAATTCCTCCGCCTCGGTCACTCACCTCTTGTGCCAGTGGACTGTGCCGGATTTCTCTACCAGGCCAACAGACAAGAACCCACCGCCACCGATAGTCGTCCATTACCCTCACTTCTTCACGTCCGAGGTACATGGTGGAATCGTCGACTGGTGAGTGATAACACGTCGAAACTCACGGCCTGCCCGTCATCTAACCATGGGTTACAGCGTGGCATTTTTTGGCGACTTGGTTCTTTCTCGCGCGTGTCACGAGGACGTTATCGTCCTGTGGCGTATCGAGGGCTTTTCGTCCCACGACCCCCCGCCGACCGCATCAAGTGCTCCCACAACAAGTGACACGGAGCGGCTGACGCGTTCGGCATTTGCTCCTGCCACCGCCTCGGAAAGCCCGGCACAGTACACTCGCCTCATCCAGTTTGCCACGCCAGGCAGCGGTCATCAGTTCTACATGCGATTCCGCCTGTTCCACGACAAGGTGAAGCACCCAGTGCTGGCCTTTGGCAACGCACGTTCCGATATCTACTTCTGGGATTTTGCTCGGCTCGTAGGGTACCACAGCTTCGTCGAGGAGCTGCATGACCCGGCCCGCGATCACCCAATCCAGCGGCCCAGCTGGCTTACGCCCGCTCAGCACCGCCAGAAAGGTGGTGACGCTATCAGTAAACTCAAGGATGCGGAGGATAGAGACTCTGTGACTTCGGGGCGTACCGGCAGCGACCTAGATACTGGCGCTCCGGGTCTGGCTTTGCACTACTCGGAGGAGACGATCAAGATGTGGGAAAGCAAGTACGACATCAAACAAGTAGAAACGCCAGTCACGGCCCATTACCAGAGCAGTCTGTCTGTCAAGGACTTTATTGGGCGACAGGTGGCTTGGAGTCCTGGGGGCGAGTGGTGCATCTTGGTAGGCAGTAAAAACCTAGCTCTGATCCTTCAACGCTGGTTAAAGAAGGACATGAAGGATGATGGGAAGTCGGTGAGTTGAGACCTCGCTGTCTGGAAGGTTACTCGAAGAAAAATGTGATGCGTGGTAACTAAGGGCCACGCGCCAACAGCTTCGTGAACGATTGTACGTGGCAGAGAAACCACCACATTTTGGTCACGGAGTTTCAACTTGGTTAAAGTAAACCTATGCACCCGACAAAATGGTATCAACATTACATGGCCGTATCTTCGTAATCCTCTCCATCGACAACCCGCTGTAAAAACGGGTCAAGCTCCCCGTTCCGGTCTAGAATTCTCTGAAATGAGGCCCTGGCCTTCTCAAACGCTTCCTCTCTATGCCTCACTGCCGCCCTCTCCTTGTCGCCCTTGGCATGCTTTCGCAACCTGCGATGATCCATCTTCTGCACCTCCAGCCCGTGTCGTGCCACAAACCCCGAGGGCAAGTACAGATCGCCTATGTACATCGACAGCATGCCACGTAGCCGCAGCAGCTCTAAATGAGTCACGTACGCTCGATCTTCCATGGTTAGATCCATGCGCGCAGCAATCTGATCCGCTCTCGTCCGTGTTTTGGACCGGATCTCATCCTTCCGGGCCCAGTGGCGCGCCATCCTCTTCTCCTCTCGGCGCGCCATCTGAGATTCGAGGTCGTGATCCACATCCTCGTCGTCCAGCTCGTCCTCGGGGGACGGGGAAGACGACTCACCGTCGCGCTCGGCTTCCAACTCGAGCTGGTGCAGTGCGAGCGTGAACTCGGCGTCGAGGTCGTAGATCTCGATGCTGTAGAGGGCAGGCCAGAATTCAAAGGCACTGGTTATCCATGGCCGGCGCGTGTCGTGGGGGTGTTGCTGGATCAGGTTCTGCAGGTAGTCCCTGACTTTTTCCAAATTGGCCGCTGAGCCCCATCGTGATGGCGGCTTCGGTTCGGCTGCGACGGCATGCTTGCGCTCATCCGGTGTGTGATTTTCGTCTTGCCGTCCATCGTGGTCCTCCCGTACTGTTCCGCCCTCGAGGTTTTCGCCGCCGCGTCGCGTAGCCACCTCGCCGTCCCGCATCAAGATCTCCACGCCGATGGTCCAAAGCCCATTCAGCCGTACGTCGACGTCCCTGGTGCTTATCAGCAGCCCAAAGGCTCGCTTGGCGCGTGGTATGTCGCCGTTATGCAGACAGCGGTGCAAGATGGTGGTCAGGATATTGAGATGCCGTATGCGGGCTGATGGTTTCATGGTGGAGACATCTCCATCCTCGGCGACGGCACCGCCTCGGCGACATGCCCCTTCCCCCCCGGACGCCTCCGTATCCAGGTCCCCCTCCGATCCACTGTTCAGAGGCGCGGCGCCGCCCCTGCCCCGGTACCCCCTGCGGCTCCGAGAAGACGGCAGGGCCTTGTGAGGGAAGTTGGGGTACAGCGTCGACGGGATCTCCTCCTCGGGCGCCAAACCTGCGACGGCGAACTGGCGCAGGGTGTCTGGCGAGTGCGAGAGTGGATTGATGGAGTTTGGAGGGAGGCTTGAGGACAGGCCCCGGTCCGGAGAAGGGGATGCCGACTCGGTTCTGTCATCGAGAGCGGCTCCGAGTCCCCGTCTGCGCTTGCGCGGGAGCAGGCGGTAGGCTGGTATGGCGAGGGCGAAGGGACTCATTATGAGATATAATAAAGTTATTGGTCACTTTTCAACTCTTTCTTTCACTAGAGTAAGCCGTGTATCCTTTTTCCCATCGTGATCTGGTGCGGTGGTAAGATTCACAAGCCCGTTGGTTGCATTTGGTTACCCAGGACGCCCACCGGCTGACGATGTTGTGTTCGATGGTCGTCCTTGCTTCTTCATGACCTCATGAGAAGCTCGTTTCAACGCGTGATGCGCAAGCAGCAAACGGTGTCTTGAGTGTTGCGATTGCGGAGAAACAGACAAAGCTTTATGATGGTGACTCCCAACTTTGTGGTTTACCGTGGAAGCAATGTGTTTTTTCGCGAGTGCGGGCCGAGCCGCACTCTGCATTAGCGTTTCGCCTAGCACTTCCAACCCACGAGGTGCCTCTATGGATCGATCCAGGGTAAGTGTTTTGGACGGACTTCTATCCTACACAGTACCCTAACTTCATACTATGAAATTGATTGGCTCAGGGGCTTCATGTAACTCTAGTGGAGTGACTAGGGAATCATTGGCAATTGTTCGTGACTCGCACCCTTCTAGCCTGGATACCCAACTACTGCGCCAATGTACGCCTGAAACCGATCTGTAGAGCTCATTAACTGACGAATCAGGTCATGGGTATTAGTGACCTGATGAGAGATACTAGCAACGGGAGGTTGTTGTGTTTTCGTGTGTATGATATGGCACACTACAATGGAACCCAGGCGCATGGAATCATTACAGTCTAGCCCGAGAGCTGCCCAAGACCAAGTACATATACAAGACGATGACGGGAATTACTAGGTGTCGCAAAAGTCAAAGGAGCCAGGAATAAACGACGTGGTGTAATCGAGGGGCGTAGGTCAGTGTCCCACGCATGCTCTTCCAAAACACGTGTGGATTCTGCCCTTGTAGCAACCGGTCTCTATGTGCAACGGCCTGTCGTACTGTACATTACCCGGCGTAGAAAGTTTCAGGCGAACACCACCGCTTCATCCCATAAGAACCTTTAGGATGACTTGCGCTCAAAGTATTCCCACTGGCCAGGAGCAGGCTTCTCCTCCAAATCTTCCCACCTGTGGAACATTAGTCAAAATCCATCACTGACAATTTAAACACTTACGGCTTGCTCTCGAGCATAGTACCAACGAGCAGGAGCTCGCTCTGCGCAACTTCGATCACCTCCTCAATCAGGCCACCACCGATCTTGGTCTCAATCTCCTCGACCCTGCACCAAGATTAGCTCGAGACACGGAACCTATCCGCGGTTATGAACGTACTGCTCAGCACTCAACTGTGGCTCCGGCTCCCATTCGATCTTCTTGCTCGCTTCCTCGGGCTTCCTTGTGAACAACAGCTCCTGGTCCCTGCGCTCCTCCTCTGAGCGGGCTCCCTCGGACTCGGCACCCTCTTGGATCTCGCCGTCCCACTCCTCGTATCGGACATCTTTGCGCTTGGGCTCGTGGCGCATCATAAAGGTTTGGCCGCCACGCTGCACAACCTGCATGGTCGCACCATCGAGGGCCGCATCGTTCTGAAGCTTGAAGCTGTCCGGGTTGTCCTCGAGGATCTTGGCGGCGCGCTGCGCCCACTCGTTGTGTCCGGCGGGCTCGACGGCGGTCACAATGGCCAAGCGGTGCTTGGTCAAGGCCTCTACGGACTGGCGGTAGAGCGACGTCTCAGGCGCCGACTTGAGGCGGTCGAGGGTGGTGTTGTAGAGGTAGACCAGCGTCGATCGCGGCGATGTGGCCGTGTACAGGCCGGTCAGACCGGTAGGGTCACCAGATCCGAGGTAGCGCGCCGGCCTGATGCTGGCCAGAAGTTGCAGTGTTCGCCGCATCTTGGGTGAAGTCCAATGGCTGGAATTGAACGGCGTGTGGAATTGTCGAATTTCTGGGTAGCTGGCCCGCGATTGACAGAGCTTCGAGCCGAGACGGACGTCAGGATTCCGAGCTTGGGCCATCCGTATCACGTGCCACTGAGGTACGAAGTAGGTATTGCCCCACTTCTGCCAGCCCCCGTAACCCGTTGTCACGCAAATCAAATTCCGTAGTCAGTCCTTTCATCTCACTTACTTAGAACGAAACTAACATGGAAATCATGAGGGACAAATACTGGAGCGGGAGACGCTCAAGTCCCCGAGGAAGACCAGCTGCTTCATAAAAAGCCGGTCACCGTAGCATGCCCTCAGACTTTGGAAGATGTACGGAGGAAAATGTGGACGTCGAGGTCAACCGTCAACGCATTTAGTTCTACAGTATGAACCTGAGTGCTCACTTGTCAGACGCCATATATTCCTATCTTGGGGCTTGCTGACAACGAAACCAATTCGTAGGTAGCGCTTGAAACGACCGGAACGGCTCCTACCAGCAATGTGGCTGGGCACTCGGCAGCTCAGGTCACACGCCTGCAGGCTTCAGCCTCTCGTACGTACTACGACGTAAACTCGGCACTTAGTTTTACTCATCGTTATTATGGAGTTGGTCGTATATTTTAGGCTCGCGCATAAAAAAAATTGAAAATAAAGGCTGGAAGCCAAGACGCGGATGGCCTCGATACGTCGTGACCTGTCTCGTGCTCTGGGAAGGAAAGCCCGAACACGATGCAGAGACGTGCGTAAGGCAAGAACTCTGCGCTACCCCATTATCAATCACACTAGTCGGCCCACCAATGAATTATCTCCAAAGCCAAACGCTACGTCAAATCGGACGTCGACTTGCGGCTGACAGGGCTGACTGGTAACCGCCATGTGCATCTTTGCGGGATGATCCTTGTTACGACATGCTCCCATGATCATGACTTGACGGCGAGAGCATAAGAATGGCTGCATGAGTTTGGGGCGACATATAGAGGCCATGCACTTATGGCGTTCATAGCGCTTATAGTGCTAATCGAAGGCTTATTGAAGTCTGCGGCGCCGCCAGCAACAACGTCGATAGACTCGATACTAGGTGTGAGCCTTGCCCTTACACCAATAGGAGGTTGGGGCCGGCTCGTATGACTTCAGCGTGGAGCAGAGTGGAATAAGGTTCTTGCAAAGATGCAAGCCCACCCCTTCTTCACCTCCAGCTTTTTCTTGAGACTTGCCCAACCTCCATCTGACGATACCTGATCACAGTTGGCAGACGAAGTCAATTCTAATGGGCATCGTATATGCAGAACATGCGCAAGTTCAACCAAGCCTAACGACGGTCTGGTCGTTGGGAGCTTGGGATATAAAACATCCAAGTCCCCACGAGCATTCACAAGTCCATAAACCACCTTCACTCATCACATTTACTCGCCCACGACACACATACATTCTATCATAGCCTATCCTCTTTCAACCAGTGCCTTGAATCCATCTGTCAATATGAAGTTCTTCGCTGTTCTTGCCCTTGCAACTGCCGCCCTGGCCGCTCCTACGGAGAACCTCGAATCCCGGAAAGATTACAAGGAGTGCTCCCCACCACAGTACGCTTGCAACGATGCCGCCGATGGCTGGCTTGTCTGCAACGTCGACGGATATTGGCTGGTAAGTTATTTCCTCCCCAGCATGTTTGGATCAAACTGACTTTGAAAAGCATGGCGGATCCTGCTCCAAGAAGACTTCCTGCAAGCCGATCAATGACTTGCCTTACTGTCTTTGAGTGAGGCTATTAACCGATTCGTTCGTTTGGGTAATACGATCGAAGATAGTTGGTTCCTGCTTCATTCATGATATTCGGACGTTATTCGCGAGAAGATCGGGCGAAGTCATAAAAAACATTCAAACTTTTCGTTTCATATCAAGCTCCAACTCGCAAGTTTCCCGTTGGTGACAACAGCGGCAATCTCTCACAAACAAAACTTGTTCAATCTTTTTTGCTGTCGAATTTCTCAACTATTGAGGCTTTCATGAGATCTAATATAACATATCGTATTCAAGACGTACAGTGTCTCCCTCATCTATGTTTGTGTGCTGCCACAAGAGAATGGAGGCTGTGAGGGCAGTAAGGGTTGATAAGGCTCCTGAGGAAAGGGTGATTTTGTCTGAAACGAAGGGTTACATTGGTAGTCGAGAAAGCGGTGTCGCACCTCCCGGGTTTAGCCCCCTTCCCGATGCGGCATCGCGCCGCCACGTACCCCTGTTAGCCGCTATAATATGTATATAAGGAACTGCGACTCCCTAAGTTATCCGTATATATTCTTAACTTCTTTCTTATCTTTCTACGCACTCGTACACGCTCCGTATCCCCTCTTTTCGTCTTTAGCCTATCGTACTTAAGGTCTCCTACCTGCTCTTAACCAATTAAACTTGCTATATTCCGCTCCCGAGCTAAATATTATATTTACTAGTTACCCGCTACTTCGTTTGCGTTAACGCTATTATATATTTTTATATCTATTATACTCTTAATACTCACGTTAACCTACGAGGTTAATATAAGATAACCCTAAATGCTTTACTATATCTTAATCTAACGGTATACTTTACGGGTAGTACCCTCTTCCCTCTTTATAGGCGTTCGTAGCGTTACTTACGAAGACTCTACCGCGAGTTAGGCGCTACGTTAGCACTATAGCCGCTAAAGCGGCTATATTATGTTAAACCTAAGACCTTAATAGGTCTATTAAGCTTATAGTACTGCTATGTTATATAGGGCTTTTTACTAGGTCTAGCTGTTATATTATATAGTACGCATAGTTAGTAGTGCTGCGGGCTTACCCTGCAGCTACCCTGGACCGGATTCTGTCCACGGCTAAATACGCGAAAAATGTGCAGGACCGGATCACTTTTTAGTGGTCGTAAGTCGCGTTTTGCAGAAACGCTGCGAAAATCTTTTATCGGAAATTCGTTTTTTGCACTTAAAGCGGCTAAGCCGGGTTTTGACCCCAAGTAGGGTCTCCGGGTCTTTATAGGGAACTACATAAAACATTCAAGCAATTCGGACAACGTACCACAACGATATTAAGATACTGCACCTAAGTGAAGAGGATTAACAGCGCGCGTTACTGCTATTAAAGAGAGACTGCGTGTTACAGGCCTAAGGCCTATATAGGGCAACGGTTATAACCGTCGCTATGCCACTAGGTCACAGCTCCAGAGCAGCTCTGGGACATAGGAGCAGATCGTTATAACTAATATCCGGAACTCCGAGAGTCTACGATATATACTAGGGATATCCCAGCTATAGCGCTACTCTAGAATACTAAAACCCTCTCTTACTAAAGTATAGTTAAAACCTTAATAAAGTATACTAAAGATATACCTAGATTAAGCACCTCCGCTATCGTATCTAGACTAGCTAGATACCGCGAGGTACTAAGGTATAGAGTAGGTATATCTCTGCTCTCTCTCTCTTACTTAGATAGATAGTTCTTCTCTCCTTAGTTTAATATAGATTATATCTATACCTTATCCTTACTAGATTTTAAGCCTTGCCCGTTATATATATTAAACTCCTTTTTACCTTTCGGTATTAGAAGTAGCTCGTAAGCTGCTTATCCCTAAGGTATAATATTAGACTACCCTATCGCTTATACTACGGAATAGGATACTTTCGGAGAACGTATCCTCGTAGGAGCTAATATAGTATTAAGCGAAGCGATCTATTAGCTAGGGAGCTCGATAGAAGCTAAGATAACCGAGAATAATAACTAGATTAAACTACAGTTTAGTTCGATATAAGAATCTATTACGAACTACTTTAGCTAGATATAATCTAGTATCGACTAGATAGCGCGCGGCGTAGTTATACCTCCTACGTAAGTTCCCCCTTAATAAAGTATTAACTACCTACGGTTTAAATACTAATTCTTCCCTAGGACTAAGTATTATAGAAGCTACTCCCTCGCTAGAAGATAATAAGAAACGTAAGCTATTACTATAGCTAGAAAAGTTCGCTAGAGATAGAACGAAGTTCCCCGTATAGGTTTACGCTATAAAATATAAGCTCGATCGTAATACTTACTTTATTAGTACCGATTAGGATAAGTTTAAGTCGATCTATATAAATACTAAAGGAATAGCTCGAACTATAGTAGAACCCTTTTACTCCTTAGGCGGACCTACGGTATTATACTCGTTAATAGAATTCTTAGCTAAACTCCGATCGTACTACCTAGATAAGAATCGCGTAAGAATAGTATAGTAGGAGCTAGTAGTCTTTAAGTAAGGAGTAAACTAGAAGTACTCTAACTTCTTCGCTTAGTTTAAGAAAATTATAGGATAAGCTAGTACTACTACTTAGATAAACGACGCTAAGTACTCTCTTTTATAAGTAGCGTTAAACTCTAAGCTCTAAAGCGTTATAATCCTAGTAAAGATCTTACGCGACTACTATAAATACGCGAACTAGGTTATAACGATCGCCGTAAGAATAGAAGGGGTATAATATATAACAGAACCTACTCGCGAGTATAGATAGAATAAGACGCTAGCGATATCCGATACTATAACCCTAATTATAAAAACTTATTAAGATATAGTTATAACGGGCGTAAACGTAGCTAGCTCCGGAGCCGCGAACTAGCAGAAACGGCGCGTAGCCTAGACTACTACCGAGGAGCGTTAAAAATATAAGGAATATAACCTCTACCTCCGTTATAGATAGGAGGGTTACCGAATTAACCGCTACCTATTTAAAGTAGCTATATACCCGGGAACTACTAGTATATAAGCCGCGACTATTATAAACGCGGATAACGAAGATACCGATACGGAAAACGAGTAGCCTCTACGTAACGATATATATAGAGGTAAGAAGTAATACTAGGGGAAATAGTAAAGGTAAAGCAGAATATAAACGGTATACTATTCCTAGTCGATCTCTTACTTAATAAAACGAGTTTTATAGAAGCCCTTATTAATAACGGATATCTATACTAGTCTACTATCCGCGAGAGAACTACTAGATCCCTAAACCTGCCCTATATTCCTATTATTACTAGAATATTAAAGGGAGCTATAATAAAGTAGTCGCTTATTAGAGAGATTACTTACTTTAACGCTAACCTCGATAGATATAACTATTATATATTTATATACGTTATCCTAAACTTGGGTTACGATATTATCCTTAGGAAACTATAGATAAAGCGTAAAGGCGTTAGCTATATAGCCGACGAATATAAAATCGTACTAAGGTACTAAGGAATTACGGTATAAGAAAAGGGGTATATACTAGATACCCCCGGATCCGGAGAGCCCGAGATATAACGTATATTAGAGCGTTTATTATAAGAGCCGAGATAAAGCGTATAGAAAGCGGCTCTAATAAAGTAAAGGGGACGATAATTTTTTCGGTCTCCGTTATAGATATTAATAAAGCCCTATAAATAAAGGAAGTAAAACTAATCGGCGACCGGTTACCCTTAGAGTATAAGTAGTAGAGGAGCCTCTTTAACCTAGTAAAAGTAGAAGAGCTTCTACTATATAAGGAGGGAGTAGATTATAAGATATACCTTATCCCCGATATATTAGGGAAGATATAGGAACCCCTATAAGGACCCCTATATAATATATTACGAGACGAACTACTAGTACTACGAAAGACGCTTATAGGACTACTCGATAAGAGTTTTATACGCGCGAGTAGCTCCCTAGTAAGCGTACTAGTTATCTTCGTTAGAAAACTAGGAGGTAGATTACGATTCTACGTAGACTATAAATAGCTTAACGCTATAATAAGAGTAGATAGGTATCCGCTACCCCTCGTTAAGGAAATATTAATATATTTTATAAATATAATATAGTTTACTAAGCTCGATATCCGCGCAGCTTTCTATAAGCTCCGTATTAAAGAAGGATACGAGTAGATAATAGCCTTCTATACTAGATTTAGACTATTTAAATAGCTTATTATACCCTTTAGTATAAGCGGCGTACTAGCTACCTTCTAGCGCTATATTAATATAGCCTTAAGAAACTACCTAGACGAATTCTACTTAGCGTATATAAACGATATTCTTATTTATACTATCGGCGATAAAGCAGATTACGTCGCGAAAGTAAAGCTAGTACTTACTACTTTAGAGAAAGCAGGTCTTAACCTAGATATCGATAAATACGAGTTTAGTATAAAAGAAATAAAGTACCTCGGTTATATTATCGAAGTAGGTAAGGGAATTAAGATAGACCCCGAGAAGCTATTAGCTATTAGGGATTAGGAAGCTCTAACCTTAGTAAAAGTAGTATAAAGTTTCCTAGGATTCGCTAACTTTTATTAATAGTTTATACCTACCTATACTAATATTGCCGGCCCCTTTATCGAACTAATACGGAAGAGTATACCGTTTTATTAAGGAGCTTAGTAGGAATCCGCGTTCGAGTATCTTAAAAGCCTCTTTATTATAGAATATATATTAGCTTAGTAGGATCTAGAAAGAGATATAATCCTAGAAGTAGACTACTTAGGATACGCTTATAAAGGCTGCTTATTATAGAGAGATAAGTAGGGAGTTCTTAAGCTAGTAGCGTACTTCTCTAAATAACTCCTTCCTACTAAATATAACTATAAGATATACGATAAAGAGTTATTAGTAGTAGTACGCTACTTAGAAGTATAGGACGTAGAGCTCCGGAGCCTCGTAAACCCCTTTATTATCCTCTCTAATTATAAAAACCTTAAATTCTTTATAACCGGAAGAAGGCTTACCGAATAATAAGTCCGATAGTCTAAATTGCTTTTACGATTCCGTTTTAGGATATAATATAGGGAGGGAGTAAAGAGTAAGCGGCTAGATATACTCTCCCGCTATAAGTAAGATATATTAATAGGCTATTGTTAAACCCAAGACCTTAATAGGTCTATTAAGCTTATAGTACTGCTATATTATATAGGGCTTTTTACTAGGTCTGGCTGTTATATTATATAGTACGTATAGTTAGTAGTGCTGCGGGCTTACCCTGCAGCTACCCTGGACCGGATTCTGTCCACGGCTAAGTACGCGAAAAATGTGCAGGACCGGATCACTTTTTGGTGGTCGTGAGTCGCGTTTTGCAGAAACGCTGCGAAAATCTTTTATCGGAAATTCGTTTTTTGCACTTGAAGCGGCTGAGCCGGGTTTTAACCCCAAGTGGGGTCTCCGGGTCCTTATAGGGAACTACATAAAACATTCAAGCAATTCAGACAACGTACCATAACGATATTAAGATACTGCACCTAAGTGAAGAGGATTAACAGCGCGCGTTACTACTACAAGAGAGACTGCGTATAGAGGTATTAGGGACCAAGACCCCTACTTACTTTTAATAGCTATAATAACGAACGCCTAGTAGGATATATTTTCTAGCTACTATAAAGCGACTAGCTCCTAGAGGGAGAAGAAAGAGAAAGGAACCTAGATTTCCAAATTAATATAATAGAGGTATTCGGAGTTAAAGTCGCGAGTAGTTTAGATATCTTTATAAACTAAGAGCTCTAGAATATATAGGAAGTATTAGTCCTTTAGGATAACACCTATATAATAGTAGTTAAATATATTCGCGAAGGAAGTAGAGTATTCCTACCTAAGCTATAAGTAAATAATAAGCTCTTTAAAGTCTTAATAGCTAAGTATAAGCTAGGAAATAACGGGATACTACGATTTAGGAATAGAATCTAGATACTAAACTATAAACCCCTCTAGATAGCCCTAATTTAGAACACCTATAACTCCTATATTATAGGATATCCGGGGAGAGATATAACGATTATAATACTCTTTCGCTACTACTACTAGCCGGGGATATACTACGCTATTAAATCTGGGACTATAATAGTCTTTATAAGATTCTATAAACCTACGGACCTTAATAGGTCTAATAAGCTTATAGTACTGCTACGTAATATAGGGCTTTTTACTAGGTCTAGCTATTATATTAGATAGCTAGAGGTGCTGCAGGCTTACCCTGCAGCTACCCTAGACCGGATTTTGTCCACGGCTAAGTACGTGAAAAATGTGCAGGACCGGATCACTTTTTGGTGGTCGTAAGTCGCGTTTTGCAGAAACGCTGCGAAAATCTTTTATCGGAAATTCGTTTTTTGCACTTAAAGCGGCTAAGCCGGGTTTTGACCCCAAGTGGGGTCTCCGGGTCTTTATAGGGAACTATATAAAACATTCAAGCAATTTAGACAACGTACTACAACGATATTAAGATACTGCACCTAAGTAAAGAGGATTAACAGCGCGCGTTACTGCTACAAGAGAGACTACGTATAGAGGTATTAGGGACTAAGACCCCTACTTATCTTTAATAGGTTATAAGCCCGGAAGGACTGTTCTTCCTCAGAACTATCGTGCATCTTAGGTCCTTACAGACCCTGAATTCACTGGCGACGTACGCTGTATTCGCAGTCTAGTTGCCGTAACAACGCTACCAAGCCGCAGTTGCAGACTATTACTATAGTGCACTTCTACCACTTATAGAGTAGTCAATTCGCTACCGAACGGGAGTAATTATATCCTAATTGGACGTATATCCGTTGAGTTATTCGAATTGAGAGTTATCGACGTTGATTAGGTTATCTCGTTAGTTATGTTAATTGCGACGCTTAGGCCCTAGCTATAGGTCTTAACTACCTATAACAACTACCTATCTACTACTGCTTATCGTATGCACTGAAAAATAGAGGGATCAATTAACTACGACCGGCGATAAATATCAACGGTTACGTTATAGTTAATAGCGATAGGTCTATTAATTAACAGCGATCTATTGCGACCAGTTAGCCTATTCGGTTAATTAAGGAGGGTTGTTTATTTAGTCCTAGATTGGAGCTTTGTTGCCCCGTATATATCTAAATTGTGTTCGGATTTCTATCTAATTACAGGGCTCGACTATAGGTCCGTATTCTAGTCTAGCGGTTAAACGTCCTAACTAACGCCTAAGCACCGCGTTCGAACGTAGCTATAGCTTCCTCTTTAAAGCCTTTTAAGGCACCGTCGGTTATAAGCGACGATGACGAGGATAAGCAGATTACCGCTCTATAAGAGCAGGTAGCTGCTTAAGGCCTTTAAATTCAGTCCCTTTTAGAGGGCTTTACTGGCTTTTAGTAGCAGGTTAAAGAATTTTTTGCCGCTGCTAATAACCCTTCTAACAGGTCTAATAAACCTAGAGAGGATAATATGGAGGACGTGCAAGAAAACCCCTAGCTGGGAGCTAGTATTCACGATCCGTACGTCCCACTATTTACGGAGGGGGCTGTACCGGCAGATGCTACCGGTATAGCTAACCCTAGTACCTCTACTACAGATGTAGCACCTAAGTCCTCTATAGCCGGCCTTAACGGCGCGGTAGTTAAGGAACTTAGTAAGCGAGTTTATGCGTTCCCTGAAGCTAGTAAGCTAAAGGGGCCTGAAAACTTTGATTAGTAGAAGTAAGCCTTAACTATTCAGTTTCGGGCTTTCGGACTAGTTGATTTTATTACTAATCCGTCCGTAGGTATTAACCTAGAGGACGCTGATTAAGCTATCCTACTGATGCTTATAAGGGATAGTTGCTCTGCTGCTATATAGGCTGTTATAGCCTGGCAGAACGAACCTGTAGGAGCTTATAAGCTGCTAATTTAGCAGTTTTCACGCTCTGCTAATATGTAACGGGGATTCCTCTATAGTTCCTTCTACGACCTTATATATACTGGTTATAGTAGAACACTAGAAGCGTTTAACGCTGAGTTTAATAATTACCTTGCTAGGCTTAGCCTCTCTAAGGTTGTTATACAGCTAACTGATTAAGTTAATTAGTATATAAAGGCGGTAAAGCCGGTCTTTAAGACCTGGGCTAAACGACAGCGTAATATAATTCGCTCGAGTAAGGCTTTGGGGCACTTTACCCTAGAGCTGAACCTGTAGTACTTTATAGCTGATCTCGCAGAGGAATAGAGGGAAAAGGATTCGTTAGTTGCTAAGGCTTCGGCCTATAAGGTTTCTAATAAGGCTGCTAATCCTAATAAGGATAGTAGCAAGACTCCGGCTAAAAATAGCTAGTCTAATAGGGATAATAAATCTTCTCGTAAGAGAGGTAAGAAGAATAAGGATAAAGATAAGGAAAAGGAGAAGGATAAGTCTATTAAGGCTAATTACTCTTTTCTCTTAGGTAGCTATAACCTAGCTGCTAGAGTAACTAAGCTAGAGTCGGATTCTAATACCGATAGTGATTCTAGTAGTGTTAATAACTAGCTAGATAGCCAGTTTCCTCCTCTTAGTAGTAATAGCTATGCTATTAGAGGGAGTAAGGGTAAAAGATACCCTAAGAGTAGTAGAAGCTCTAAAGAAGCTAGTAATAGCTCTCCCTTTAAGAACGCGTTATTATACGACACGGGTTCTACCTACTATATAGCGAACTAGAGGTTATACTTTACTAGCTATATACCTAATACTGGTTAGCTTATACCGATTACTATAGGTGGAGGTCCCTTAAAGCCTATAGGTATTAGTAACGCCAGATTTCGTGTCTAGAATAGCGTTAAAAAACGTTATTTTACTCTACAGCTATCTGATAGTCTATATATTCCGTCTATAGATCTGAATATAATAAGTGGCGTAAAGCACTATAAGGCTGGTAGCTTAGTTAAGGACCAAACCTTATTTATAGGTAAGGATCCTATAGCTACCCTAGACTTTAAAAAGTCTGGTTTCTTCTTCTATCTAGAGGGAATAGATACCCCTAAGCTCCAGTCGAGTAATAACATATCGTTTACACACGCGATCACTATTGAAATACCTTCGATTTCTAAGGCTAAGCGTAACGAGTTTAAGTCTATAGACGAAGGTCTACCGGATTTAGAGGGGGTAACCCCTACCGGTAAGGAACTAGTTTATTATAGAGCTAGTAACAAGCCTAAGGGCTTAGTGGAGAGTAGACCTACCCTAGAGGGGGAACCTATGAACGGGAGGCCCTATATGCTAAGTGTTTCCCCGCCACCTACTATTAATAGGCCAAATCCGTTTAAGGAGGCTTATAACGAATCGAAGAACCCATTTATTAAGGCGAGAGTACGCCCTAGTAAGCTAGTTACTGAAGTAACTAGGCCGGTAGTAGCGGTTAAAAACCCTGAACCCGTTAGAGCAGATATAGTAGAGTCTACCCAAGAAAAGGCTACTAGATCTAGTAAATTACTAGATTTAGCTGGTTTATAGCATATCCGTTTAGGATATATAGGCCTTAGACTGCTAAAGAAAATAGCTAAAGTGGTTAAGGGATTACCAGACTTTTCCTTAATTAAAGAAGCTGACTTCGTATGCTAGGCCTATATTAAAGCTAAGGCTACTAGGCGTGCTAATAAGCAGCCTATACCTAATCCTATAGCAGTCTTAGACTCTATAGAGGGGGATACCTTTAAGATGTCCCCTAGTCCCTATAACAAGAAGCCTATAGGCCTATTATTAGTTGATAGAAAGTCTAGATATCGGTGGGTTCTATAGCTAGCTAGCCGCGATGGAGTAGTTATATTCGAAGCGATTAAAGCTTTTATAAAAAGGCTTAAAAATCACTACTAGCGCTACCCTAAGCGCTTCCACTTCGATAGGGGTATAGAGATAAATCAGTCCTTAAAAGACTGGTTAACCTCTAAAGGGTATCGATTTCGACACCTCGCCCCCTAGAACCCCCGAACAGAATAGCCTACCCGAACGATCTATTAGAGTTATATTAGATCGATTAAGGGCAACCATGTTATGGTCTCAGTTACTATTATATCTCTAGTGCTATATACTACTAACTATCGTTACTTTAGTTAATACTACCGCTGTAACGAATAGAGACGTTACCTTATAGGAAGAGTTTTACGGCGAATTAATCCCCGGTTATAACGCTAGGCCTAATATTAGCTTTTATAAAGCTATAGGCAGCGCTATAGAGGTAGTTATACCTCACAAGGACCGAGTTAAGTCGCATAAGCTCGCCGAAAGAACAGAGAGCGGTAAGCTACTAGCTAACCTAAGCAATAAGGTCAGTCTAGTCTATATTCCCTTAAAAAGAACGGTTATTAGGTTAACCTTTATCCGTTACTTAGAAGGAGTTAGCTCTATCTCCCGAGGGTTAAAGCTACTAAATAGTAGTGAAGTTCTAGAACTAGAGGGGGAAAGGGTTAGGGTTAGGGTTAATAAATTACCTCACTTTAAACCGTTAGGCGGTGCTACCCGTAATCCGGAGGGATCTACCCTAGAGCAGGTCGAACCTACCCTAAAGCCGGTCGAATTTACCCTAAAGCCGCACGAAGTTACCCTGGAGCCGGGTAAATCTACCCTAGAGCTACCCTAGAGTAAATCTCTAGAGGGGATATTTCGAGTTCTACGAATTAACTAGCTATATTAGCTAATTAGGAGCCTAACTAAAGCCCTCCACTAGATCCGTTTAACGGACTAAACCCCGATTTACAGTTAGAAGACTTAGATCTAGAAGAGCGGACTAAGACTAAAGCTAATAATAAAATGGATATTAATAGTTACTATAACTTTATATCCTATTATTATAAGCTAAAGACGTCTAAACAGTCCGAGCCGAATAGTTGGAAACAGGCTTTAAAGTCTATAAACGCGAAGCAGTAGAAAGAAGCCGCATTTAGCGAGTTTAGCTAGCTATTAGCTGCTAGGGTACTACTCTTTATAGAGCAGAAAACCCTCCCTAAGGGGAAACGACCTATAACGTTACGATTAGTCTTTAAGGAGAAAAAGGACTATGAAAATCGAGTTTTTAAGCATAAAGCTCGGTTAGTTACTAGAGGGTTTATATAATAAGAGGGTGTCGATTTTACTAATACTTTTGCCTCTACTAGTATACCCCCTACCTGGAGGGTTATATTAGCCCTAGCAGCCGTGAACGACTAGGAAATCGAGCAGATCGATTTTATAGGTGCCTTTTTAAATGGTACCTTAGGTCTAGATATTTATCTAGAGATCCCAGATAGCTTTCACGAATTTGCGGCTGCTTATAGCAGTAATAAGACAATTAAGCGGTTATTAGATAAATTCAACTATAACCCCTCGAAGAAGCAGTTTATACTGCTACTAAAGGCCCTCTACGGACTTAAACAGAGTCCTAGAGAGTGGCAAGAAAGGCTTAGAGATCTGCTAGTTAAGTTCGGATTTAAGCCCCTTATATCTAATTCGGCAGTGTTTTATAACGCTAATAAAAGGACTTTTATAGTTACTTACGTTGACGATTATTTACTAATTGGTGCAGATAAGGCCTATATTTCTAGGCTTAAGATTCGAATCCATAAGGTATATCCTATAGAGGATAGGGGTCCGGCAGCATTCTTTTTAGGTATCCAGATTATTAGAGATAGGTCTAAAAGACTTATTTTTATACACCAGGGTTAGTATATAGAGGAGGCTGTTACGTGTTTTGGTCTTACCAACGCTAGCGCTCTTTTAGTACCGATCTAGCCTAGTTTACTAAATCAGTCGGCTAGCTACCCTAATACGCTAGCCTACCCTGAAGTTAAGCTTTATTAGCAAATTGTTAGTACTATTATATATCTTATGCTCTTAACTAGAGTAGATATATGCTTCGCGGTACAGTTCCTTTCACGGCATATGCAAGCTCCGAATAAGTACCACCTCCTGGCTGCTAAAGGACTGCTTAAGTACCTTATAGGTACTAAATCGTTATCTATTTATTTAGGTTCAGTAGCTAACACTACTATTACCGGCTATAGTAATAGCGATTTTGCCGGGGATCCTAGCTCTAAGTTAACCTACGGCTACGTATTTAAGATTGCCGGTGGTCCAGTTAGCTGGAAGTCTAAAAGAGCTAGTACTATAGCGTTATTAACGCTAGAGGCTGAGACTGATACCCTTACCGAGGCTATTAGAGAGACCCAGTAGCTAATCGGTCTATACTCTAAAATTGGCTACCCTATAAAGGGACCAATCACGCTCTACGGAGATAATCGGGGCTCTATATCCAACGCCTATAATCCGAACCTTTATAGTAGGACTAAGCATACTCTGCTAAAGTTCAATTACGTTAGGGATGTGGTACATAGGAGGCTTATTGAGATTATATATCTCAATACTAAGGAGATGCCAGCTGACGGCTTAACTAAGCCGTTAGTACCTACAATGTTCCAGAAGTATATCAGCCTGTTAGGCTTGTTGGGTTTGGACTAGTAGGCTAGTCTCTTTACTGAGAGATTCGATATTAGTAGCCTTATAAGGCTCTATAGTCGGATAGGAAGGCGTTACTTTACCTATTGATTTGGGGCTATTGGATTAGTTTGGAAATGCTTATTTTTGGGATTGATTTCCTTATTAACAGCTATTAGCTTTAAAGTTATAGCTGGCAGCCGTTAAAAGACTTAGAGTTTTACCTTATTGAAACGGACGCAGTTCTATAAGAGAGGGGGTGTTAAATCTGGGACTATAATAGTCTTTATAAGATTCTATAAACCTACGGACCTTAATAGGTCTAATAAGCTTATAGTACTGCTACGTAATATAGGGCTTTTTACTAGGTCTAGCTGTTATATTAGATAGCTAGAGGTGCTGCAGGCTTACCCTGCAGCTACCCTGGACCGGATTTTGACCACGACTAAGTACGTGAAAAATGTGCAGGACCGGATCACTTTTTGGTGGTCGTAAGTCGCGTTTTGCAGAAACGCAGCGAAAATCTTTTATCGGAAATTCGTTTTTTGCACTTGAAGCGGCTGAGCCGGGTTTTGACCCCAAGTGGGGTCTCCGGGTCTTTATAGGGAACTACATAAAACATTCAAGCAATTCAGATAACGTACCACAACGATATTAAGATACTGCACCTAAGTGAAGAGGATTAACAGCGCGCGTTACTGCTACAAGAGAGACTGCGTATAGAGGTATTAGGGACCAAGACCCCTACTTATCTTTAATAGGTTCTAATCTTCTCGTTAAACGAACTTATCTAGAAATACCTAGTTGGGATCCTAGAGACTTAGTCGCGAACGGGTACGCGTAAGGCTATTATAGATTATAGATAAAATAGAAGTATAAGAAGGGTAACGGTAAAGAGTAATTTAATAAAGATTCTAGCTTCGGGTACTAGATAGCTTTAGGTCCTTATAACGGCTATAGCTTTATAGGGCTAATAAGTAGGTAGTATAGAGCAGGAAACGGATTCCTTAATATACTAAGCCGCCTCGAGCCGCCGAGCGAGGGTAGGTGGGGCGCACGAGCTAAGCGGCTACGTCGAGTTAGCCGACGCCTAGCTAGGTGGGGCGAAGTACCCGGTACGCGAGAGCAACTACCTCCACCTCCACACCTCGGTATTGTGCCATCGGAAAATAGGAGCCCGCGCCAGCCAAATCCGGCCTCCCTAACACCGCTTTCTCTCTTTAATCTGTAATGGAAGACACAAAGCAATAGTGTCAAAGGGCTCGATCAACCTCAATGAATACTCGTAACAAGAATATACATGTACTGTGAAACCAGTGGTTCAACCATCAAGAGCGACTATAATATTTGCTGCCTTGGCAAAACCCGTATCTCCATTCAAACCGTCAGAGACACACCCAGGTGATCGATCATCTACCCGGACCCGTACAGTGAGGAGAGCACTTTTTGTAAATCACATGCAGCAACAGCGAACTTACACGGCTGTTGACCTTGCCATCTAGAAGCTGATGAAGGGGGCTAAGACGGTTACGACTACGGTATGCGAGGAGTGTAGCAGCTTAGGTATTTGTCAGTAAGACTGCGCTATCCTGTTATACTAAGTACTTCAATGTTAGATATCCTCTGCCTATTTGCATGAACGGATCTTAGAACCATATCCGACTGTGTAACTTGTCGTAGCTTCTGACTTCTCCTTAGTGGTGGATAAGCGGTAATGGCAGCAGCAAACCGCATCGACACATCGACTGGAACTACCAGGCCGACAGATGATGTCACGATACTTCTTCGTCGACGTTCTTATTAATAAGACCATCACTATTACACGTCGCCGTGGAGTAACTACCACATTCTAAATCACACTTATCTATCGAAGCGGCTTTTACGGTGCGTATCCCTAGCTCCTTGCCAACTACGTAATACCCATATTACGGCAGGCAGCTCATACGGGCCACGGCAAATGTCACGGGCTATGTTTTTAATCAATAACGGTGGAGACATTGCAGATAAGACCATACTCCAAACATCGGCCAGCAGATATCTCTTGGTCGCCAATTTCACACAATGACTCCTCCAAGTCATCAAGAACACAACCAACGCCTCGACTTTGTCAAATCGCTTCTTCAGCTTAATAGTCTAGATGTATTTTCTTCCACCTTGTATACCAATCCAAGATACTTTGCTAATTATATCTCAGGCTAAGAGCATCGATCCCCTTGGATATGATTTGAATGGCTCCCCATTTCCCTACATTAACTTCGTCTCTTAGTCACGCTTTCATCGTTGACAACAACGGTGGTATGATAAGACCGTTCCACTCTGACGAGCTTCAGTCAGGCACCGTGTCACTCCCGGCAAATGCCACGTCTCTGATCAGACTGACCAATTCTGATCGACGCGCTGGGATGAATAACACCGACCGTATTGAGAACGAGGTCGCATTCATGATGCTCGTTCGACAGGCACTTGCAAAGTCCGAATACAGTCACGTTGCCCCAGATGTGTACGCTTGGGCTAGCATACCCACTGGCCAGGGTTTCAGTGTCCAACAGTACATAGCTGGTACCATGCCGGACAAAGGATGGAAGGATCTGACATTGCAGGAGAAATCAGTTGTGCTCGGACAAATGGCCGACATTCTAGCCCTGCTCCAAAACTTCGAGATCCCAGTCACAGTAGACAAGTTTGGAGGACTGGAGTTTGTTGGGAAATGGCCACGCAGTTTCTAGCACTCATAATGATGAGGATACCGCCCACACATGTCACACCTGATTAGCGTGACATGCATGTTGCAGCGCATGACGAGGGTGAGTGTGACTGACCGCCTTCTTGACTGGCCAAGCTCGGTCTAGGTTAGCGACATTAGTTTAACACATTAGTTATACACCAATAACGTTGGCTGAGCTCGATCGGGGGTTTCCCGCCAAGGCCAGCCACAGTTGCTGCCTGGTCATATTTGACCAACTCAAACCATTCCCCTCATCTACCAGTATTATGTATACAGTATATATACCGGTAGTATGTACCAAGTTCTGTCCGCCCTCATGGTGCATCGTACCTTTCTTGAACCCGGCAATCACTCCCACAAGTCACAATGGCTTCACGCGGCGACAAGACGATAACAGCGCAGTGCTACTGCAAGTCTCTGCATTACACTCTGACGCTTCCAGCCTCCTCTCTCCCCATTTCAACACACATGTGTCACTGTAGCCGCTGCCGCTACACCCACGGAACGCTCTGCATCGCCCATGCGCCTCTCCCTCGGGGTGTCCATCCGCAGTTTATCGCGCCCTCTAGCCTCGAGCAGTCTGTCACACGGTATGCATACCCGGGTGCCGTGAGCGAGATCTGTTTCTGCGCGACGTGTGGTTGCCATATGGGGGACTATGACGAACCGGAAGACACATGGTACATTGCCATTGCTCTCTGTCCGACGGACAAGGCTGTCTTCGTCATCGATGCACACACCTACACCGAGTCTGCCCCTGGCGGGCTGCACGGGTGGCTTCCGGCTATCGGGGACCGACAGCTCAGAGTATGGAACCCCAAGGACGAGAGTGCAAAACCCTTGGTTCATCAACCGCGGGTTGGTTCGGATGGAAAAGAGAGGCTACTCGCACAATGCCACTGCGGTGGCGTGTCGTTCACCGTCCCGCGGCCCACACCAGATGTCTTACAAGACGACTTTCTGAACACGTGCGTGTCGCCCGTCGACGAAACAAAGTGGAAGGCTTGCATCGATGCATGCAACGACTGCCGCCTGACCTCAGGGGTCCACGTCAACGCGTGGGCTTATGTTCCCCTGAAGCTGTGCGAGTCAAAAGATGCACCCGACCTGCAACAACAACCCCAACCAGGCACAATGAAGACATACGACTCGTTACCTGGACACCACAGAACATTCTGCGGGGTCTGCGGTGCCTCGGTATTCTTCTGGAGCGACAGCCGCCGTACAGACAACAGAGACGTCCTCGCGTGCGTTGCAGTTGGGCTTTTACGAGCACCAGAAGGCGTGAGCGCTGAACGATGGCTCACCTGGCGGACGGCGGAGATTGGCTGGCTAGAGGCCGGAAGCGAGTATGACGAGGAGTTTTACAAGGGCCTGAACGAAGGGCACAAGAAATGGGGAGCTGCAGTTGATGGCAGCGCACTGGATTTCAGATTGGTTTCACGCTGATTTGCCAACTTAGAATTCATCGTCGTAGTTAACAAAGACTAGGAGGACAGGTTTTTGATATATATACTCTAGGGAAACCAAATCCTCTAGCCCGCGCTACAAATAATCCGGGACTCTAGTCGTGTACTCCCCGCGTAGTTACACCACTATTCCGTCTGTGTTACTACAGATACATGGGTTATCGCCTTTACTGCAGAATCCGTCCTTAAAACCCGTATCCTTGCAAGTCTGGGGGCAGCTATCGGTAGATGGGCAGACAGTTACGCATATCATATTGATATCGACCTGAAGGCAGCGACTCGTATTATCGGTACTCTTTTCGCATTCACTATAGCCAAAAATAAGAGTAGGGTCGCATGCTATATCCGAGCTAGGGTAGCTAGCTTCTGTCCGTGGAAGGCTTGAGCCCGCAGCTACTAGAGCTTGGACGACAGCAAAGAGGATAACAGTAAACTGCATTTTTATAGGGGAGAGGCGGATATTTAAAAGAGTATCGGGACCGTGTATAAGTAAAGACGAATATAGCTAGTTAATTCGACGACAAATAGTATTGGGCAAAACTGTTTAGTAGTAGGAATAACTAGTTGGTGTTAAGGATGTTTAGTTAGTACTGGAGATAGTTCATTTCTAATATAATAGATACTTCTACCCCCTTATATAAATATAAGAGTTTAACTCCTTAGCATTAATATCTAATATCTAATATCTAATAATAGTATACTAGGATCCGTTAGCGTTGATTCGCATTAAACGGATTTAATATCTTAGATGTTTCGACTACTCTTAGACCTTCTCAATAAAGTTTAGTTATAGTAAGCTGTTATTATCTGATCCTAGAACTAATAAGGCCGATCTAGGATCTCTATAAATGCAATATAGCTATTAATATAGATGACTATATCACTCTATTATAATACATTAGACTTGAGTATTACTAGCCTGAAACATTCGAGGCTATGTCCGCTTTAAATTCAGGCGTTGAAGTATTGTTAAATGTTGTAGTACTAAGGACACTGTTTGATTTATCGTAAGGCTATAATCCTATATATTTTATTGATTTAAACTCTTTGTGTAGCTAATTTATTTATCTATCACACTTAGATGCGTTTGATATATTCAAGTTTAATACGTGACACGGCGTTATACCTCGTTAACTAGTAATTACTATATTACCTAGAACGACTTATTTATAAACACAAGTCAGATAATCTACGGGGAGATCCCGCCTTCTCGCTGTAACCGCTCAAGGCTTAATAGGATATAAACAGAGATAGCTAGTATATATAGTAGTTGTGCGCGCAATCTATATCTTAAGCTAAAGAGATTAGAAGATTATCTAGATCATCGGCGTAGGAGTTAATCGCGTACCCTCTATTACTGTGTAAACCACCGCAGCAGCTGCAGCAGCGGATGCCACCGGCATCCAGTAAGTGGGTCAGATGCGTCAGCATCTAACCACTACCTACAGCTGCTGCTGCTTCAGTTAGATACCTTCTTTTCTTCCTTCCTACACTTCAGGCCAGTCAACAGATAATCAATAGATATTATCACGACGGCTTCACGTTTACACCGTATGGTCCGAATAAGGTGATACCAACAATTACACTGGTCTATGGTAAAGATAGTAGTCTATAAAGTGAGGCTTGTATTATCTATTGAATATTTTGAATGACTTATAGTAAGTTATTATATTTAAGGTCGGGTACCCACTCACGACCACATCCCTTTTGGTGTGTTTACACCAAAGAAATGCCGGATCGTAACACCTGACGAAAACATTGTCCTGAATTTTCACATACGTTGGAAGTGCAAGTTTGTCTGAGACTAAGAAATCTCCTTCTTGGGCGTCAACTGCTTGTGGACCAGTTGGATAGAGATATCTTTTGGGACTTCGTGTTTAGCAAAGAGGCCGCGAAGGCCCTGGAGATCATCGGGCTCGTCTTCGAAGACATTGGCGATACCTATTATAGAACTGAGATATAGGCTTAGTTTCGAGAAGTGATTATAATTGGTGTAGATTGCCTGAGGCAGTTTTTTCTAACTAGTTTAATCTTAGCATCTCCAAATTTTTATCATACTAGTTAGTCTCTAGACTCATCTTCGGATATAGTGTTTTATCCTAGATATGAAGGTGTCACATCCGTTCGCGGACCTCAGCTTAATCGACTCAGGTCAGACTCAGCCTAGCTAAACTTTGCTTAGGGCAGATCCACGTTAAAGCGGCAGGCTGGCTAGGTCCCAAAACGGAAATGGAATTCGGCATGTCAAGATTCCCGTGGTATGATTTCCTGAATTACTCCGGGAAATAGAGAGAAGGTGTCGCAAGGCTATTAGGCATAGTAACGGCAGGATTAATCACCTCGGTCGGAGTCAAGTTTTGCCGCAGAAGGCTAAGATATAACAGTTCGCATCGCAAGCAAAACGCACTAGTATCGAGCGGTTTGTAGGCAGGAACTTAATAAAATAAGCAATGGTAGATAGAAAGAGTTGTGTCCGTCGAATGATGCAGGCTGTATAAGACTATAAGTGATAGCTATGGGATCTCCCAATTGGGTCCTACGCAGAATATCTGGACCCTCTAAGGAAAGGCGATAGGAGTTAAATGGAAGAAAATGGCACCAAGTACCTGATCAACCCAGAACCAGAGACAACTTTTCGTGTTCTAGTCGGTCCCATTCCTCTGCCTGTACATGACCACTTGCTAGGCGATATGCAATCCCTTCCTTCCACTCCACACATAATACAGTGTAACTCTCAGACGTCCTGATCGGAAGACCACGCGTCTTCTCCGCCTTGTTCAAGTCTTACTGTATACCCTAGATTTATATATAGCTACCAACTCAACCGGCAATCCCGTCTCTCCGTTGCCGGTGGTCTCTGGGAAAGCAAGAAGCGATGATTCGTTGTGAAGATGCAACTCGCCAACCTCCTCACCTGAGCTACCACGAAGCTTGACGATATTGTAACCGCCCGCTTGGTTGCCCCACAGCCATGCTCGCGTGGTTTCGCAGAAGAGGTACGGTGTCTGCTCCGGCATGATACAAGGCGTCGAGACCCCAATGTCTGCCACGGGAAACGGGTAGTACCACCCGTCGTTTGGATATGAGTTAGGCATGGCTTCGTGCCGGAATATATACTCAGCGCACCCGTCTGGGTGGAGGAAAGGCTCTTGGCGAAAGGTCCCGGTCTGTGGAGCATCGTGACGCGTCCAGCCTCGAGGCAGAGGCCTGCTGGAGTCTTTGTACTCCTGACGATTCCTAAACCACGTTGATTTGATTTCTCGTCTCTGCGATATGTCGCTGGGGGAGTGGCTTGTATACCATGTGGTTATGGGCACCGTCTCCTCTATCTCGCCTTGTCGGTGGTTGATTCGAGCCGCCTCTCCGTAGCCGGTAGATGTCATCCCTTGCCACACGATCCATGACCAGGAAGGGAGACCAGAGGATGCGAAACGGTTTGCTTCAGGTCTATCCGATTGGGTACGGCGTTGAAGGCTGGTAGAGGACCAGCATGGTCGCCAGCCTAAACCCCGGTCAAAGAACATTTCAGGTATTCCGTAGAGAAAACCGCCTGTAAAAGAGCGGCTCAATACCGTAAGTAGACCAGATATTGCGGGAAGAGCGTCTTCTTCGTATCTTAGTTGCCTTTCGTTGTACTCGGTAATAGAATGGTTCAAACATTCCAGATCAGGAAAGCCGGCCAGAATATCACCTAGTCTCTGGTTGATATACTTGTCGACTTCGGCGCCGTACACGAGCTCCTCGTGCCAGATGCTGCAGGAGCACTCCCAATGCAATTCTTTTGAATGGAAGAATGTCTTTCTCTGAGACATAGCGTGCTCTTGGTAAGTCCAGCCTCAATTATAGTACGGCATGTCAGAATTGCCCGACAAGCAGAAAATGCCGGTGTTTCGAACAATGAGCTTCTCGTCACCAAAGGGAATGACCTTTTGGCTCATCTGCCGAGGGTCAGAAATACCTCTAAGGCCCGGTAGCCCCCCCTTGGACGTCGCAGTCTGCAACGATGATTGTCACGACCGCATTCGCATAAATGACTCCCATCATCGCAAGTTGCGCATTCGTGACATTCGGGTCAGTACAGGGAATGCACAGCATGTCGGCCCACAAGTAACGCTCGCCGATGATCGAAGTCAAGCGCATGGCATGCTCGATGATTGGTGGCAGATGCTTTGAGTTCTCCGGTAGTTCCAATGCATTTGTCTGCTGCAGTTTAGTCGACGCATCGGCGCTGATCTTATGCCCAGTGTGGTCCCCATAGGCGTAACTCATTGCTACAAAGTGGGCATGCGTGGGCAGAGCCGGCGATCAGGCAGTTTCTATCCACATCGATAAGCCAGGCTGGACGTAGAGGTGGGACCTTCATAGGGTTCTCACACTTCGTTCCGTGTGATGTCAAACATTCGTTCTTCCACTTCCTCAGCATATCCAGATCGGCCCAGTTGGGGTCCCAAATCCGCCCCGTACCAAGGTGGTCAGGCTCACCTTCTGGCCTGATGAGAAGTAAATTCCAGGTTACGCCGAAGAGACCCCCCCCTCCCTAATATGGGAAATTTCATTACATAGGTGGCTCTTGCTATATAGAGAAGATATACTCTGTATCTCGATAAGTATTTGTGGAGACTACAACGGCAGCTGCATCGGATATCCGATCCTACCACCTTTAATAGCAGCTGCAGCAGCTAGCTAACCTCCTCTCTTTCCTTCCCTTCTTCAGGCCTCAGTAAACCAATCACAGAGATTACTATGCTTCACGTATTCGCCGCTACGGTCCGAATAAAGTAATACCAGCAGTGAGTTCAGCCGCGTTAAGGGCTTCACTAGCTTGTTGTGACTACTAAGGCCATTGGCGCAATGCTATTCAGATGGAGATGAAGAGGGAAGAGTCCTCGAAAGTAGCTACTTGTGGGTAATGCTCCTACCGTCCTACGAGTACGGAGAACTAAAAGGGGTATCTTTTCGGGAAAGTGGGTGGGTAGTTTACCCGCTCTTATAGCCGAAACCACTTGGCCCCGGGTAACACAGCACATGAAGTATTTTAATATACACAGTATACTCCATAATGTCTAACACGATCTGGTGAAGCAACTTATTGATCTAGTCATAGCCATCGATACGTCATGAGATACACCTTATTCAGCAAATTAAGCTTCTTACATTCGAACAGCGTCCTTATTGGGTATATATATATATATCTATTAA
Source organism: Arthrinium puccinioides (assembly GCA_022414665.1). Taxonomy (NCBI): domain Eukaryota; kingdom Fungi; phylum Ascomycota; class Sordariomycetes; order Amphisphaeriales; family Apiosporaceae; genus Arthrinium; species Arthrinium puccinioides. Next base: position 2,177,953 of record JAIUNF010000004.1, read on the forward strand.
AATTCCATGTCTCCAACTCCGATGTTTTGATTTCCCCATCAAACATGTCCCTTCTCCACGTCCTGGGCAGGTGCGACCTCGATGGTCGGGACTGGCTCACCAGTAACGACAATGTCTGGCTGCGCCTGCTCCGCTGCCTCCTCGGATTTCACCGCTTCTTCGGGTTTCCCCTTTCCTCTCTTGAACACTTGTGCCAGTTTCGATGAAGCCTTGCGGAGGAATCTGTACACCACCACGACCGGCCCACCCACGGTCCTGGCAATCTTTGCGTAGATTGGGTCGGGGAACAGGCGGACAAGAATCGCCCACGGGAGGGAAAGCGATGCCAGGATGACACAGATGGCCCACTGCGGGCCATTGATGGTGGTGATGGAGAAGGCCTTGCCGCCGTAGAACACAATCAAGATTTGCGCCCCAACCATGATGCAGTTGATGACGACAAAGAACATGTTGCGGTTGATGCCAACGAATATGTTGAACTTGTTGTCAAGTCGTCTGTTGTTGAACTCGTTGAAGATTTGCATCCAAACGAATGTGTTGAAGACCTAAGAACCGGGTTAGCCTTTGCCTTGCGTCGTAGATGTTTCGGAAGCTTTTGCTCCTGAAACAGATCCGGTAGGGTTATAGCGAAGTTACTTACCATGGTCTTCAACTCGAGAAGGCGCTGTGCCTTCAGAACGGGGTCCTCGATAACGTCGTAGCCCAAGATGTGAGCGCCAGAGAAGTGCAGGACGAGAGTGGCAGTGAGCTGGAAGATGGCCTGCCCGATGATCATCTTCCACATGTTGATGGTGATGAGCGGTGCGCTCTTGGTCTGAGGGGGTCTGTCGAGGATCTCTTCCGTTGGCGGGTCTGTAGCGAGGGCAAGAGCGGCAAAGGTGTCCATGATAAGATTGACCCAGAGGAGTTGTACAGCAGTCAGCACCGACTTCATGTCGGCAGATGAGACGGCACTGATGAACGCCAGCAACACGGCCGTAATGTTGACCGTGATTTGGAACTGCGTAGCAACAATTAGTCATGTTGCTTCAGTCTCGGGGCTTGTAGATCTCACGTACCTGGAGGAATTTCTGCACCGCATCATTCACCGCTCTGCCCCATTTCAGGGCGACGATGATGGAGGCGAAGTTGTCATCCATCAAGACAATCGATGAAGCTTCTTTCGCCACCTCGGTTCCTGCGATGCCCATCGAGAATCCAACATCGGCGGCCTTGAGCGCCGGCGCGTCGTTAGTACCATCTCCCGTCACAGCGACAGTCTCGCCCATGGACTTCAGATGCGTGACAAGGATTCGTTTATCTTCTGGCGACGAACGAGCCAAGACCTGTAGTTTCGGTAGTACCTTGCTCATCTCCTCCTTGCTGAGAGTGCGGAAAACGGGACCCTCCATAATGACACCATCCGTGTAGATGCCGCATTCGGTTGCAATGGCCTGAGCAGTGACTGCGTTGTCACCAGTGACCATGCGCACAACGACACCAGCATGCTGGGCCTTCTTCACAGCCTCGGGGACACCAGGTCTGACAGGGTCTTGGATGCCCACGACTCCGAGAAACACGAGATCCTGGAGAAGTGCAGAGAACTCGACATGGCCCTGGTCAGAGTCGATGCCGGCTGGAGGCCACTGTTCATAGTCGCGGTACACCAAGGCAATCGTTCGGAGTGATTGGCGTGCATAGGTGTCGATTGTGGCCTTGAGCACGTCTCGGTCCGATGTTGTCAACTCGGTCGCGCTCAATGTTTGCAGGTTAGCTTTGGTGGCGCAGTAACCGAGGATGATTTCGGAGGCGCCCTTGACAAGCAGTCGGAATCCGCCTGACCGCAGCTTGATGACTGCGCCCATGCACTTCTTTCCCGAGTCGAACGGCATCATCTGCACGACCTCTTCATTGGCACGGGTCTCAGAGAGAGACTGCATGCCGAGGTGGTCCTTGGCCAATTGAAGCAGAGCCGTTTCCGTCTTGGAGCCAATGAAGGCAAATTGGTCGCCGTCTTGACCCTCAAAGGCCGTCGAGTTGATTGCCACGGATTGGATGATGGCATCCTTGGTAGCTGATGATAGCTCGGCAGCCCACTGAGAGATGGTCATACTTGCCTTTTCCGAGTCCGACTTGGCAAAGCTCGTCGATCCGAAAGTGCCAGCAACCACGGTCATCTTGTTCGTAGTCAGGGTGCCGGTCTTGTCCGAGCAAATGGTCGTGGCATTACCCATGGTCTCGCACGACCTGAGCACTCGGACGAGGTTGTTCTCCTTCAAGAGCCTGGTAGTCGCAAAGGCCAATGCCAGGGTGACAGCCAGCGGCAACCCCTCGGGGACAGCGACAACGATGATGGTGATGGCGACGATGAGGATATCCATGAAGCTCGACGCTTTCTCGTCCGGAGATCGACTGTCCCCGGGCAGACCAGCGACGAAACGGAACAGGAGAACGAAGAAGAGGAGGCCGGCAGCGGTAGAGCCGAGCTTGGCAATCGCCACGGCCATGCCCTCGAGCTTCTTCTGCAGAGGAGTCGCTTCGGCTTCGGTGCGAACCGACATCATGATCTTGCCAAAACTCGAATTGGTACCAACAGAGGTACAGACAAAGGTGCCCATGCCCTCGAGGACCTTGGCACCGGAGATGATGAACGGATCGACGTTCTTCATGCTCTGGCCACTCGCAAGCATCTTCAGCGCTTGGTCGCCGCCGACCTTCTTGATAGCATCCGACTCACCCGTGGCCGACGACTCGTCGCACTTCAGCTCGTGGCCACTGATGTAAATTCCATCAACAGGAATCAGGTCGCCGGGTTCCAGGTGCAAGACGTCTCCGACGAGAATGTCATGAACATTGATCATGTACGACTTGCCGGAACGAATGGCCTTGATGTCTCTGTCTTCTTTCTTCGCATTCAGCCTGACGAATGCGCGCTCCTTCTGCCAGTCGTTGAGCGAGCCAACGACAGTCACGATGATGATGGCCACGCAGATTGCGACGCCTTCGACCCACTGCGCCAAAATCAGGTTAGCCCGGCACGGTATGAGACGCGTCCCTCGTTCGGAGTACCTACATCGACTGGGGGCTCGCCTTCTGCGTGCTCCTTTCCGAGTGTCTCGTATAGACCCAATGCCAGTGAGATGACGGCAGCGACGGTGAGGAGTATGAGCACCTTGTCATTGTAGGCAATCCACATCAGCTTCCATAGACTGTGGTATCGTGTTAGTCGAGGTCAAAATCGAGAGCTCATGCAGGGGGATGCACTCACGGCGTCGCCTTCTTCGCCGGCAAGACGTTCTTTCCGTAAACGCGTATGCGGTCGGCGAATAGCTCTGCGCTGTGTGACTGGTTCTCCTTTGATGAATGATCCGCCGGCTTGCCTTGGGTCGCTTCGTCAAAAGTCACCCGCGAACGTACAGATGTCTCGTCCAGGCTCAGTCCAGAGTCTATGTCTGTCTGCAAACCTCGCACGATGCCTCCCAGCCCACCCAAGGCCTTGAAGACAAGCAGGGACTTGGGGTTCAGGAGCTTGTTCAGCTGGCCTGGGCTGTATGCAAATGGGTTGTCATCAACCTTGAAGTCGTCCTCGGTGCCGGGGTCCGGACGCAACACCTCGTTGACGTCGATATCCGTCGCGACACTCGATGCGCGACTCCTGTTGCTGGGTGTCGCAAAGGGATTATTTGAGGAGACGGGGGTAAGAAAAGGGTTCGAACGTGTCGAAGGCGCAGTTGAGCTGCTTGACTCGTCTCGTCGATGGAGGTTGGTGTTGACCCCAAGTGAAGGGGGGCGCCAGACTGTTGCCCGCCATGATGGGCGAGGTAGCCACAGGACACTACTGAATATGAGAGAGGTCCGAGTAGTGAACACTGAACAGTATAGCGACGATGGCAGTGAGTGAGTCGCGTGTTGTTGCTGTTGCTGCTGCTGCTGCTGCTGCTGCTGCTGCTGCTGGTGGAAGAATGTGCCGGTTAACCGGACAGTTTTGCGTCACGGATAATGTAGCATGGGGGACATGATATAACTTTACATAACATGAACGTGACTGCTGTTCCAAGTTCCAACAAGGCTCCCTCGGAGGCAACAAACGCACAAGAAATGAACCAAGCGGTACAACTTGCGCAAAATGGCAGGTCGCAGCTTAGCGGCGTGTTCGCCCAGACGCCCAGAGAGGAGAGCCACTCTGACGAGAGTGAGGGAAAGGGGCAGTGCAAAAGAGGGTCTCCTTGGCGGCACCTCAGACGGCGACGGTACGGAGTCAAAGACCGCCCTCTCCTCCGCTGCCAATCGCCACCTGTATTGGCCTGCCGTGGCAATGGCATACCTACGGCCAAGTCGACTTGGCGGAAATCTCGCAACTGACACGTCTCGGTTTCAATATGCCGTGCGGCGTGCGCCACAAAGGCTCCCTCCCTCGTCTCCCAACTGACGCCTAGCAAGGCAGTGCAAAACCATCTGGATCATCGTCGGTTTCCAGAGTTTCCAGAGGCGTATTTCGTAGAAGACGGCTTGCGGAGGGAGGGTCTGATAAGCCGAGAGGACGCCAGGAGCGGAATCCACGCTTGGCGGGGGGCTGTCATCTTGTTGAGGGCCGACCGAGTGTCCTTTTGTCGTTTGCCGCCATGGGTTGGGGCAGGGAGGCAGCATGTACGTAGTACGGTGTACTATGGAGTACTACGTACGTATGCACAGTTTACTCCGTATTTCTACGGATACGGATGCAGATAGTTAGCGTTGGTGTCATTGTGCAGCGCAGGCAATCTTTTGTTCAAGTCGCAAATTGCAAAAGCACAAGGTACCTAGCGTCTTGGCATGAGGGCTATGCACTGCGTACTGTACTGTGTAGTACTTCGTAGTACGGACGGATGTACTCTATACCGAAGTATGAACGGGGCCAAGCGGGGTGCGGCGGGGCGTATTCCAGATCGGCGAAACAGTGGACCACTTAGACGATGAGGTGGAATAACCTTAATCGGCTATCAACCAATCACAGCGACCAAGTGAAAACCCAGAGATAACCCTTCACCAAAGTTCAACCGCCTCGGTGGGTCTCACTTTTATGCAATGAGATGAGTCGCCTTTGCGCCATGTAACGTACGAAGTACTTACTACTACGTACGGATAAAGATGATAAGGACGAGGGAATTTCGATCCCGTTTCCCACGTGTCAGTCCGGAGTACTATGTACTGTACTCCGTGCCGACCGGCTGGGAGGCTTTGAAACCGGTGCTGCATCCGCATGGAGATGTGTGACTTGCCATCGTCATCTTTGGCGACGCAGCCAACCACAGTCAGCACCCAGTCAGGCAAGATTTGGCGCCGCCAAGCTCGATGTGGACGTGCTGGGAGGGGGCATGAAACCGGCAACGCGTTCATATTGAGCTTATTCCTCGGCGCCCAGGCCCCAGGCGACAGCGACTCGATGGTCTGTCTGCTCTGGTCGAACGAGCAGCGGGGACAGTTTAGTTGCTTGCTCAGCGTGGTTCACAAATGCCTCGTGCCTTGGATTCCATAGCTCACCGCCAAGCTACAGTTTGTATAAACGCCAAGCGTGGCGAAGCACTTGACGGGCAGGGATTGTTGACTCCACAGTCACGCAAGATGGTACCGTGATAAGAGACCGGTGATCGTTATTGTGTAAGAGGATGGTAAGAGGGATGGATCATGGGGATAAAAGTATCAAATGGCATTGTCTACGGTTGGTGCTGTTGGCGGCAATGCGTTCCTATGACACTGAAAGACAGGCTGTATAGTCCCTTCAGTCGACGCGAAACACTGTCATCACATTCCTGGGAACTCAGTCTGGAAACAAGTACGGATACCTCAACAGGAAATGCGGGAAATGCGGGAAATATTGTCATCTATCGAGTCTCGTCATTCGTCATACTTTGCACTGCCCCTTTCGTCAAGACTTTTGATGCTTTACCAACGAATCGAAACGCCCGTCCAAGCAAAACTGATGCAATCCAAGGCCCCGGATTAACGAAACAGACAAGACTACTTGCTTTTTATCGATTTTTTTCCCCAGGGTCGTCTAGAAGACGACATCCAGAGTCATGACGCATATTACTTTGCGATTTACACAGTAATCCGTAGGCACTGAGTAAGTCTCTTTACAGACTTCAGTGACTGTGGCTGGTTGGCAAGGTAGCAATGGCTTTCCAAAAACTCCAATCATCATCGCGTCCGAATTCTGACCCGTAGATAGAAGCTCCTCAGCACAAATGACGGAACCCAGGACTGCAGGTGTGCTTCTTGAGTCTTGACAGTCCGTGTATCAATTCTCGGCGCGCGCCTTTGCCGCATCTACTAACTACAGGTGCAATGCGTCTTGGCCAGGCCACGTCCCCGAGCCACGCACCATTGTAGCAGTCTGGCCAGCTCTTCGCTTACCGCCTTGTCTCGAGGAATTTGATGCCCTCCCCCATGATCATACATTTTCCGTATGTAAGGATCGCACAGCCCCGCAAGTTGGATAGAAGCTGGTAGTCGCGGGTCTTTCTCCCCGACCACATGAAGACTAGGAATCCTAATTTTGAGTTCCGCCGGGATCTGGTTCAGGTTGAGGCCAAAGCAGTCGTCCGAGTCGAACTGGGCCCTGCGTACCACCGAGGCGTAGTCGGTGAGCTGCCGTCGATCCCTTGATACCTCGCACGTGGTCTTTCCTTGGAGTTGCTTCTTCGTCTGTTGGTCCAACTCTTCCACTTCCTTCGACACGGCAACTCCGAGGTCCTTCAATGTTGTGATAGGCACACTTCCGTGGAGGAATATGGCGAATTTAAATGCTGGGGCCGAGTCTGGTTTGTACCATTGTTGGTATAAGACATAGCTAGACACCACCGCACAGCCTTGTGAGAAGGACATCACGCCGTCATAAGGTCCTCGGCTGTCTATCAGGTCGCTCAGCCAGTCGCAAGAAAGCCGAATGTCCTTGACCTCCGTTCCATCGTAGTAAGCATAGTGAGGAGGATCGTGCAACAGCGCCGTGTCCGGGGCTGGAGCGGATGGCAGGGGGCCATCGACAAAGTCGAACTCGAGTTCCGGGTTCAGTTCTTCGCATTTGAGGCGCAGAGAAGCTGCCCTATCTGTCAGCCCATTTTCAACCAGGTTTTGTTGGCGTGCAGACCAGTCTGGGACTCGAAAATGCGCCCACTGGTCCCTTTGCCATGCAGGCAGAGAATTTTCATCCTGGGCAAGTTCGACAGTCTTGCAAGTTTGTTCCGCGCGTTTAGTCATGTATTTGAAGTCACCCGAGTTGCGCAAACATCATTTCCCGCCCATCTTCACATCGCATTAAATTAGGCAAACCGGGAGCCGGACCTCCGGATGTAGCCTGTAGGTGCCACGGAACTCCGCCAGGGTACGAGCTGCGCGCGGTGCTTTGAGACCACCATCGATTACGATATGAAAACGATATACTTCGCATGTTGCACATGCCAGGAACTCTGGCCCGCTCGTGGCGTTGACGACCGTAGCATCCCGTGACGCAGCCCCAGTCTCGCCCGTTTTAATTCCTGATTAGCCTTGCCAGCTCATCGGGCATTATCTGTTGGTTCGGGTGTCTCGAGACTGAGCCCACTCGGATGTGGCATGCCAATAATTAGGGGGTGTGAAGCTCTAGAGTCTAGCTGGTTCCGTAGAGGCAGCCGGGCAACCAAGTATTGCCTTCGATGATCTGATTGGCTGCAGTCGCCACTATACACAGCCCCTTTTCGGATATGCCAAGACGCTGCTAGACTGCAACGTGTTGAAGCGCAATTTTCTTTCGGATGACTTCTCCGCGCAACACTAGTCGCGTTAAAAGTACCTTATACTTGTCCTCTAACGAGATTTTACTTTTTGCAACGTCTGAGCCTCAAATCCAGAAGCACCGCCCGTTCCGGTGACGGTGATGCGAACCGAGTCCGCCTCACCACGCGTACACGGTATCATGCCAAGTTGTAGTCATATTGGCGGTACTCAGCCATCATCGTCGTCATCGTCATTATCTTACACAGCTAAGTGAGCTGACCCAAATCAAGCTCCGGGTCGGTACATGCCGCTTTAAGCTTATGTTTGCTGGCAGGCCTCCAACGAGCTACAAGTGCAATATTGAACTTCTCAGCCGTTTTTCGAGAGGACATGATGGATGTGTGGCTCGCTTTTCCCTGCTCTTCCTTTCTCTTTATGCCTTGAAGATAGTTATGTAATATGGTACGCAGAATACCGTTGAAACGAACCTGACCTCTAGACGCGGAAAAAGAAAAAGATAAAACTGTCAAATTGTTGTTTTTCTTTTGTTAAATACTGCTGTTGGAATAGTCCGATATGGCAGTATTGCTCTGGAACAAGTTGTACTCTAGCTGATAATGCCCCCCCCACAGGCAGCTTTGGAAGCGAGTGTAAGGATGTGGCTTAGAACTCTCAGTGGCTGGCTTACCATTTATCTGGCGCATAGGGCTGGTGTGAGGGTGCCGATTCGCAGACAATTTATGATCTTTCCGTGGTACAGTTCAGCACCTGAGATGATTGCCCCGATCAGTGCTTTCGTGAATGATTTATAATGGCATAGCATCACCAGCTTGGAGGATTACCGCATCTATGCAACGTTAGAAGTGTCGCTCTTCCAGATGTTACGTATCTACACTCCGCTGATCATTAGATAAAATGCTGTTGACCTTGAAGTACATGATAAATGGAGTGTTGGGAACCGTCGTCTTGTAACAATACTCCATCGGCATTCCTCTGGCCTGATATCTCAGTAATTAACTACGGCTTCTCAGAATTTGAGTCAACAGCTTCAAGTCTCAAGCGCAGCATGTCAACCCACCCCGTTCTCTCTGAAGACCCACTTCTGATTACTTATTTGTCAGTAAGAAAACAATGGCCACCAAGATCTTCACATATGGAAGACATAAGACGGAACAGGTCAAATTTGACCGCTTCGACAACCCGGGTGCGTTTGGTTATAAGGTTGTTTGTGCTAATTTTCAAAGTCGAAATTGCTTTAGACCGTGCTCATTTCACGCGTTTTAGTCTACAAGTCTTACTTACAATATGTCGTTGTGCTTATATAAATGCATTAATTATGTATCTCCGGACTTCGTACAGACGATGAAATTAACTCTTAGTAAATAAACAAAACGGGAGTAACTACCTACCAGAAAAAAGAAACTAGCTTTTCCCTTACTGTCTTAATTTGCAGTTTAGCCAAACCGGACAGTACCTAAATCACAGAATGGTTTACGAGGGACGCCTAGATTTCAAGTCCGTGCAAAAGGTTCAACTGGCAATGTCGGAATAGTCCGACTAGGAATTATCGAAAAGAAACTATAGAAGTTTGAAATAGGGCCGTTTATCCTAGACGTACGGCGCAGCTTGCTATCGGGAGATAAATAATGGAATATCGAAGTCCTTACCCGAGGATAGTTAGGTAATTTGGCTCGTGTAGTGAGTGTATATATATAGGCCGTATTAATCGATATCGACAAATATATCTGGGGAAAGCCGTTATTGGTGCTGCTATATTGCTTCACAAAGCAAGTTACGGTAATGTCTACGAGTATCTTAATAACTACCCGAAACTAGTTAATATTAATGTGTTAAATAGTGTTAATAGGCAGTCGAAGCTATCGTTTATTTTTGCGGACGCGGCGTCTTATATTTAGATTTATTCCCTGGAAACCTTTTATCCATGTATTCGGCCCGCAATTTCTCGAGTTACTACTATACTACCTTGGGAAGTTAGTATAAAGTCGTCAGGTCTCGACAGGATAGCGCTGCCTTATATCCCGTTTTATTACCCCGCCTTAGGAAACGAAGCTTCTGTTATCCTTGCCGTTTTTCTCGGATCTATACTCTATACTATTCTTACGGGTTACTAACTGTGTAAACCACCGCAGCAGCTGCAGCAGCGCATGCCACCGGCATCCGGTAAGTGGGTCAGATGCGTCAGCATCTAACCACCACCTACAGCTGCTGCTGCTTCAGTTAGCTACCTTCTTTCCTTCCTACTCTTCAGGCCTAGTAATAACAACAGATATATTACTGCGCTTCATGTATTCATCGTTACGGTCTGAATAAGGTGATACCAACACTAACCCTTTAGAATTTTTTTGGGCCGCCCTCGAATATCGACCGAGAGAGATAAATATAAGCAGATAGTAGGAGGGGATTTTTCTTAAGAGTAATCCCCCTAACATGTCCGGGCTCCCAGGCATAGCGGGTATTACAAGGCGTTAGAAGCCCCAATACAAATCGGCGCATAGTCTTATAGATAACCTAACTATATTATGATTCTAAAACCAAACCCTTCGTCCTACACAGCGACGATGATATCTGTAATAATAAATCAGAGCCTGCTACAACGCCAGGTAGTAGGCGGGACGGCAGAAAGACCAGACGATTGAACGAACATGTTAACAGGTTGATAAGAATCAGCCGGATCTTCGGATTCTGTCGCAAGTGTTCATACCCGCAAGAAATTGTTCTAGCTTGAGACTGGTTTTCACAATGTCTGTTGAGTACCTAGTAGTCAATATCGGTAAACATTAGTCTCGGATGTTTGCAAAGTGACATGATATGAATGCGAAGACGATGCATCAAGTACAACATGCGAGTGAATAATCCGAAGCTTGAGGGCCTTGAAGTGTTCATCAGTCTTGAAGTGTTCAAAGTTGGCAGTGGTAGTAGAGAGATATGGTATCAAGTACGGATTATGAACATAGTAAAAGGCACGATCGGCTCTACAGTCGTACGGGGCGACAACTAAGTCTACTGGCGATTCGGATGCAGAAGAGTGACGAGGTAAAATTGACGCAACATGCTGGAGTTCCGATTCCAAATGAGTTCATTCGTTAGGCCGCGTAAGTAGGTGGCAGGATATGCCGGTCACTGCTAGTCAGCATTGTCTTGAACTTTTGGTTCTAACTTCTCGCAGTCCACCATGCAAAAGCAAGAAATGCGTTCTCATCATGCAACACCTAGACGTCTGATGAATCGGCGGGCAAGTGTTTCCATTGTCACTTCATCGTCGAGTGTCAAGGTGATACAGGCTGATACGTGCATGACTCGGCACAGGGGGGTAAAATCTATCTGGATTCGTCGACGCAGTTGACACACGTGACTTCGTGTTGCATGTTTGCTTTTTGGGACTCCCGCGAGTGGCTGGCCGTTGACAGGTCCAAGGTTAGTGGCATGGCAGGGTATCGCGCTTGTTGATCACCCGAGGACTTGACCAACGCACCTATCCACCCAAGCTCTGGCCATGTGCGTATGTGTGCGCGTGTGTGTTTGTGTGCGTGTGCGTGTACGGAGTAAATCGCATAGCTTGCTTCTGCATTTTGCAATGCTGACTGTCACTACGGCCATTCCGTGAGTCATAGCCTGGCGGTTCATTATGAGGGTCAGCGGGCCGGTCTGCACCCTAGCGGCGGACACGGACCAGAGGACGCGGGACCAGAATGGACCCGACTAATAAGTGGAGCATCTGGAGGCGTCGCGTTCGCGTAAACTGCGACGGAACAGTCCATTGAAATGCGTTGCCCTCCACACCCACGCGATCCAATCCCAAATGATATGGGATGCTGTCTGTGGCTGCACCCTCGCTCGCTGTCAACCCCAGGCTCCCGCACTTGTACCCCCCATGTCTTCGGCGCCATATTGAAGAAGAGCGATCAAACCCCCAAACCTTCGGCGTTATTTGCGATGGCAACCCGATAGACCGCTCTCTACCTACTTACTATTCACGGCCATTCCAAACTCAACTCAGCCGTTGCTTTGCATGTCTCGCCCGAACGCTGCACATCCTAAACTGGTGGCGAAGTCGGCAATGTGGATTTGGATTTAATTCCGACGCGTGTTGGCTTCGAGTTTGTCTCTCTCTTACTCAAAGACGTCTAAACCCGCCTTGTTGTCCATCGGGATTTGCGGTCGCCTAGAGAGAAACGACGCGAGCTATAGGGTAAGTTGGCTGTCAACAACACATCGGCAGGCACGCAACATTCGACGCAAGCGGTCTGGAGCTGTTCAGGCTGCTTATTGGTGTCACAAAGACGCGACTACTACTTTACAACACCTCGTGAACGTGCGACGATTTCCGAATAGGTCGCACAAGTCCCGCTCCTCCCCATTGCTGGCATTCGAACATTCAAAATGTCGCCCGTCAGCGGTGACGGCTCGCAAGCCGCGAAGCCCGACGAAGTGCGCAGAGACGCCTCTCCGATGCACGCACACGTGCAGGCTCAATCTAGCAGCCAGGTACCGGCGTCCGCCAACGATTCCGGCAACGACGACTCCCAAGACACGACCACGTCCCACGACACGGACCGCGTCTTCACGCCGCCAGAGAGCGACAGCGGCAGCAGTGTTGCAGTGGGCAATGGTCACACCTCCAGCCAAGAGTCTCAGCTATTGCAGCTGTCCCAACTGGCTGCTGCCCAGGAAAAGATGATAGAGGCGAGCGTTTCGAGGAAGAGGATGGCGGACGGCATTGTCAAGCATGCCAGAAGTCCCTCGGACACCTCTCCGGTTCGAGTACGAGGCCACTCCAGAAACACCAGTGCCGTCAGCGCAGTCAGTGTCGCCAACACTACAGGGAGCCGTATGAGCGAGGTACATGCTCCTGCAATCCTCCATAATGCACTTGCGACTGACCACGGCCTCCCACAGCTCTCTGCCGAGCTCAAGACCAAGCTGTCTTATGCCATGTTGAAGGTGAACAATGGGTGGCAAAGCCACTCCATCGACGAGGTCGAGTCGCTAGCTTCCCAAGCTACATCCCCCACGTCGAGTCAATCGACCCTTTACGGGAGACACGGGACATCAGCAAGCCCCCGCATCGCCTTAAACAGCGCCCACCAACGTCCGCCGAGCGCCGTCGTCAGTCCCGCAAGTCAGCAGTACCCCCCGGGCGCACGTACGAGTCTTTCTGGCGTGAGTCGCATGGCAGACCTCCGCACGTTACCAGATCGCCACCGAAGCATTCGTATGCGCCGGCTTTGGCTCCTCCAGCAGCCATACAGCCGGGTCAACCGGCGTACCTAAATCCGAGGCGGAACTCGAATGCAAGGCATACTCCAACCTTTCTGTCCTACTCACACCAAGCCTCCCCACAGACTCCCACTCAAGCAAGCCCTCTTCAGAGCACGCCGACAGGCCATGTGTCAAGAACACCCATCATCGACCCCATACTGTTCTCGCCCCATCAGAACTTCCGAGAGCAGGAGGCATTAGAAACACTTGTGTTCATGAGTAGTCCTGGGAATTCGGCCAATCTGAAGCACTCTTACCCTTCCTCACAACCGTCTCGCAGCGGGCAGTCAAACTCTCAAAGAACCGCACTCCCAAGCTCCCGCCTGGGGCCTGGTACAGATGGTAGCGGTCAGGTACGAAAGAGCTTACCAACAGGCCGGGCACACACGCACGGTTCGCAGGGTAGACGCGTGGGGTTCGAAAAATCTCCGAGTGCGGCGAGCGACATGGATGTGGACGAACCGTACGCCTCTCCACAAATGAGAGGTATACCCCGCCGCAGGACAAACGGCGCAGGACCCAGGCCACCGCCGCTGTCGGTACCGGCAGGCCTTAGCGGCTCGTCGCGACCGAGGCCAGCACTTCAAGACGATGACTTTGAACGGATGCTCGATCGGGTAGCTGCAGATGACAGCTCGGATTCTGATGGCGAGATTACCTTGCCCCGAGCCCGTCGGCGAGGAAGTGCAGGAGGAATCGAGGTCTAATGATGCAGCGCTTCGGCCTCGCAGGTTGAAACACAGGACTGGTGTGCCTCCAGGGTTTTGCGCTTCACTTACACAGTAATGCGCATCGCATGGATGATCTTTTAAGGCGTTAGCTGTCGAAAATCTTTGGCCGGTGTCAGAGCTGTTACGATCATGATGCATTGGAGTTCTTCTATCTTGCATTTGGGCAATCAATTTGGGGAATGAAAGCCTTGCGAAACACGTTCGAGGCTTCTCAGGGGGCGGGCGGGATGTGTATAGTGCTGGAGTTCAAACATGTCAAGATCCGATGGATCATCAACACAGTCGCGAATGCCGTCATTTTTACAGGTGGGCGGCGATGACTATTAAAACCTCGCAGCCGGCATTCGAGGACGATGGCCATTATTCCTCACCGTGCCTCTTTCAATACGGCTATAACGACGTCGTGATAATCCGACATGGGCAATATCGTCAAGGGCGGTATGGAGAGTCGGAGTCGGGCATCCGGATGCGGGGAACTATGATCATGAATGAGCCTTATTGGACGTGGTTATCGATGAGGCTACGGGCTGAACTCGTACAGTCTCAGCCCTATTCCCAATGGAACACGGAATACGGACGAGGCGACCGACGGAAATGCCAGCTAGCCAGCCCGACTTGACCAATATGGAGCTCGTACGCCAAGCACCGCCCCGCCATAGCCACCGGGCAGCCACCGAGCAGCCACCGAGCCTCAATGACGAAGCAGCGATTACGTGCACTCGGCACTCGGGCTCGCACTCGGGCTCGGAGCTTGTGGTAATCCAAGCTGTCAGAGCAACGTCTATCCGTAGTCTAGCCTGTCAGGCGTCAGCATCACTTTCTATTCCGTGCGTTGCGTGCCGATTCCGATGGTTAGCTCCACGCCGCCACGCCAAAAATGTTGCGTCAGCTTGGGGCGGCGCTGCTTAAGCCTTAACCGGCATGAAGCAAGCACCTGACCAGCGGCCGGGATTCCATGTGATGAGTAAGATGAGATCTCGTGTACTTAAAAGCAGTGGTGTTCACCTTGAATCTCGTAAGCTTGACCTTGTGATCCTTTACATTCCGACTGATCATCCGACATTTGTTTGACCCCGTGATTTACCTTTCGTTTTACAAGACGCCACGGGGCATCACGTCGACTTTGAGCTCAGGCATACATAGCCTAATAGGTACCTATCTTGCATATCAAGTCCATTTACCTTTCTACTGTTTCATATCGACTCCACGGCTTCAACTACCGGTATTCAAACACGATCCAAATGGCAGCCGCAGAGTACTATGGTGGAGGAGGTGGCTCACGCCCACCTGCCCAAAACCAGTATTCTTCCCAGCAGCAACATCAGTCATATCCTCAGCAGCCCCCGTACGAGCAGTCGCATCCTCAATCACCTTACCCGTCACAGCCATCATACGCGCCCTCGCCCGCGCCCGCGCCCGCGTATTCTACTACGCACCTGACTCCTTATCCGCAGCAGCCTCAATATGCTCGACCGGGTTCCGCGCACTCCGACGCAGGCTACCCAGGCCCGCCGCACAACTACGACACATCCCCTCGGCCGGGAAGTACCCACAGCCAAGGGCCGTACTCGCGCCCGCACTCCACAGACGGCCGGGCGCATCAAGATCGCGATGCGGACGGACCGGCCGGCGGGGACGGCGAGCGAGGACTCGCCTCGTCGCTCATCGGAGGTGGCGCTGGGAGCTTCTTGGGCCACAAGCTCGGCAAGGGTAAACTGGGCACTATCCTCGGTGGCGTCGCCGGCGCGATAGCCGCGAACGTCATCGAGAACAAGCTCGAGAACAAGCACAGCAGCCAGAGCCATGGCGGCAGCCACGGTCACCACGGCGGGCAGCATAATCAGCACGGGTATGGTCACCAGGGAGGCTCCGGCGGGCTGTTGGGTGGCGTGGGCAGCTTCATGAGTGGGGGGTCGAGTCAGCATGGCGGCTCGCATCACGGCGGTTCACATCACGGTGGCCTACATCACGGTGGCTCACATTACGGTGGCTCACATCACGGTGGCTCACATCACGGAGGCTCGCATCACGGCTCATCGCATCATGGCTCACACCATGGGCATCACGGACACCACGGGCACCATAGTGATGGTGGCGGCTGGTAGGGGAACTTGGGAGAGTCGCGCATGAATAATATTTTATTGTTGATTTTCATATACCAAGAGTTAGATAATTGGCTGGGATCGGCGTTATCTCATTAAATCATGACCGATTGGATAATTGAACTATTCGAGGCAGCAGCCAGCATCGTGTTTGGTATAGCATCTATCCGGCAGCCTTAGCTACTGAAACAAGCACAGTTCATTCTCACCAACAAAACTTAAAGTGAGCGTTTGGTATTGGGGTCATGTTGGCGAGATTGCCAACGGCTTGCAAACTTTTTACCAAACTTGAGTATTCCACTCCACGCTCACCAATTTTATACAGGCTTCCACGTCACTCCAATTATGCGGCAAAGATACAATGCCAAAGTCAGATGTTAGGCGATATAACCATCATTGCCTAGTATTTATAGACTATTTATCATAAAAATGGACCACTCGTCGAGTTCGGTCTCTGGCCAACATAGTAGCTTATATAGCATGGTGGTAGTAGTACTACCAAGGCGTTTGATTTCTTAATTGCTCGTTCCTTTGCATCTTTTCCATCTTCAAGTGAGATACAAGCCTATTTGTTGGCAAGAATACCTATGAAACTCGGCTCGATTTCTCTGCCTATAAGTGGTCATCTACGATTCTACATCCATCTACACACAGTGGCGATCTCAGTATCTCGGATTCATAGCAACGCTGTCTATATACAGGAATGTGTTGTTTGACGACGTCCCTGGAAGGACGATTGATTGGCCCGTCCCTCATCTGGAAGGCATTCACGGGGGTTTTCAACCGCCATCAACTACTGCAGACAAGAATGATCCGCTCATCTCGAGGGTTCATCTCAGCTCAAGGCTGATGCCCAACCGGAAGCAAGAAATCGGCCGTGCATGGTAGCCTTGAACCAATGCTGCTTGGATGGCCCGGTTTTGCTGTCAACCCTGGCGATCACACAGTTGGCTTTCTTTCGTCCCTGGCAACCCGTTGCTTGTGGGAGTTCGTCCTCATCTCATGAGAGTGAGTACTCTCCTCAAACGTCGGGATCTTTCTTGATACGAGGCAGCAGGCTACTCAAGTATTCTGAGGTACTGTCTCTCTCGGTTTACTGATTGTGAGCCTCGACTTTTCTTTTTCTTTTTCCTTTTTTCTTTTTCTTTTTTAAATCGACTCGATCTTTCCCGGTTTGCTCGTTTTCTCAGTAACCCAATCGGCGATATGGCGGACTGCGAGTTCTGGCTGGCCTCTGTGCACAATCATGAACTCTTGCAGCTGGGCAGGAGTAAAAGTTTCGTCTGGAACTTGCTTGCTGAATGCCTCCGCAAGTTCTTTGAGCTGGCCGTCGTCTGCGCTGTCGTCTTCGCTTGGACTCTCGGGCTTGCTCACATCTTCGCCATCATTCTTGACAATGGCTGCTTCCGGCGCAAACATGCGTTCGAACATGAGCTGGGCGCATCTTTGGGACATGTGTCCAAGATAAATCTGCCTGTCGATTCGGCCAGGCCGTATGAGGGCCTTGTCAAGTCTCTCGGGCTCGTTCGCCGTCATGATGACAATGCGACCTTCTGGGGAGCCCACGCCATCCAAGACGTTGAGCAGACCAGACAATGTCACCTTGCAGGTTGCTGAAGCTGCAGGAGGGCCCGGAGGACCCATGATTGGAGTCGAGGGTCTGGCCGGATTGGTGGCGTGACTGGCGTCCTCGCCGCTGTTCGCGCTGGCGCTGTTCTCGGTATCCGCTCTCTGGACGCGCGCTCCGTCGATGTCCTCCATGAGGCATATGCACTCGTCTGGGAGATCCTCGAACAGTTCTGACAAGCTAGAATCCCCACTGATCGACGGGAGGCTGAGAACGTAAAGAGGAAGCCTGACCACTCCAGCCAAAGCAATGCATAACGATGTCTTGCCAGTTCCGGGTGGACCGTGGAGAAGATAGCCCCGACGATAAGGCACTCCTCGAGAGGTATAGAACTGACGGGTCACAGGATCCAGGTACTTTCGAACATCTCGGATGAAATCATCTTTGATCTCTTCGTCAAGATGCACCGTGTGCAGCGGACGCGAGGGTCTCGATTTACACCGATCCCAGTCGTCCCCAGAAGAGCATGTCGTGATATCAACCATGTTGTCGTTCGTCTCGTCCTTTGCTCTGCGGAGAGCGCGACAAGCCTTGATGAATTCCTTGATGGGCTGGGGGTTCGTCCCGAGGCAAGTGAGCCGCAGTGTGCCCTCGGACGCGTTGTAGTTATGGTTATACCTCGAGTACTCGGCGGAAAACTTGAAGTTGCCCTCGATGGTGGCCTGAAAGAAGTGGCTGTCGTAGCAGAAGCGCACAGTACCGATGCTCGGCAGGTAGCTGACGCCCGACGAGCGAGACTCGGTGCAGGCGGTGAGCAGCGCTGCCTTATCAGCCACGTTGGTAGAGAGCCACTTCATAACGTCAAAGGCCAAAGAATCGTTGTCAGCTATGATGACCGATGAAGTGATGTAAGAGGCGACGGAAGCGTAAAGATAGTCCCAGTTGTTGTAGGCGTAAGCGGCGGCGGCAGTTCCGGCGGTCAGGGCGGCGATGGTCTTCTTCCCTTGGGAGCTCAGTTTGCCCTCTGCAAGCTTCTTCAGGGCGGCGACGTTTTCTGATTGCAGCAACATGCTGCCAATGAGCGAAGAGGAGGCCATGACGTTCATGATGATGGATGTTGACCGGTAGAGACCGGACGAAAGCGAGAACTTGGAAGAGCGATGGGGTCTAGCAAGGGAAGACGGGCAGGGCGAGTTGGAACAAACAAAGAAGCGTGCAATGCTATGAGGTTGGAGGCTGGCTGCAATGTTTGTTGAGTGAGAAGAATGAGAGAAGGGACAAGAAAAAATGCGATTGCTTCATATAATATGACAAGTGACAGGCTGGCAGTTGACGATGAATTCCCATTTGTGGGTGGTTGACCGTTACGCTTGACGCTACCTCTCGACTTCAGGTATGACTGACTGGCTGGCCGACAGTTGCCTCATTGGCCTTTGCCGATGGTCGATTTCAGGCGGCAGCGCCAGGAAGGACGATGACTGCAGACTGCAGTCTGTAGCGTGCTGAGTTACGCGCATGTCTAGGGCTACAATTGGCCAGCTAACGTGGGAGCTGCAGCCTGCGCCCAACTTCCAAGTACCGGTAAGACCGTAAGCCTGTGTGTGTCTGCGCCTCATGGAGCCTCATCGCAAGCGGCAAGGGAGCCTGACCAGGAGCTGAACTGAGGCCTCAGGGCCCTCAGGCAGGGCCCTCAGGAACGGCGAATGACCTAGGACCCCCCCGAACCAGTAACTCATACCGCGACTGGTTACAAAAACCAACCCAATCGCTTCAATCGAGAAAGTGGTTGCGTTAATAATACTAGTCAGTTGACTAACAGTCACTAACTAGTTAACTATCTACTACGTACTCCTCCTTCCGGTAAGACTCATAGCAGGTGGGTCCTGCTCGACCCCGGGAGAGAGACGGTACACAGTACTGAGTACGGAGTACTTCGTGCCTGGCCATTTAATGACGTCAAGTAACTTGGCTTTGCACAGTCGAAGTATACAGCAAGTAACTAGAAGTCTAACATTAGAGCGTCCATTCACATTTGTGGTTTGTGTACCTTACAGGATACCTGGGTCCTGCATATTATGTACGGATGTACTCGCAGGCTGTCGCAGCTTCCACGGCTTGAGCCTTGCTTGGCCCGGTCCGCCCGGGGCCGACGACGAATGAATGCTACACAAAGTCGAGTTAATAAGTTAATTCGACGTCCTAGTTAACCTAGTTTACATAGTCAATCGGCGCCAAGACTGCATTAACCTATTGCCGGTGACGTGGGGTGAATACGGTACTATTCTCGGAGAAACCTACTTGAGCGTGACCACTGACAACCAAAGTTGACCATCCATCTCCCTACCCAATCTTGGCTGAATCTGGTGCCAATCAACTTACCGAGGGAACTTCTTCACCAACTTATACCATGTCTGCTACCAAACAGCAAACGTCGTTCTCGACACCCCAGTGGTAAGCAGCGTTTTGACCTGTCTCCTACCTTGTCAAGCCGGCAACCCTTGTGTACTCCCTCCCTAGACTCGGTTGTAAACGCCCGAGACGTACGTGGAATGTGATCGCTGATCCGGGAATAGGTGGAAGGAGGCTGTCGTCTACCAGATCTACCCTTCATCCTTCCAGTCCCATCAGGGCGCCACAACGGGATGGGGCAGCATCAGAGGCATCACGTCGAGACTCGACTACCTCAAGTCGCTGGGAGTGGACGTCGTCTGGTCATCGCCCATCTACAAGTCGCCCCAGGCTGACATGGGCTATGACATTGCCGACTACAAGGAGATTGATTACCGTTACGGCACCTTGGAAGATGTCGACACCCTGATTGCCGAGTTGAAGAAGCGAGACATGAAGTTGATGCTGGATCTCGTTGTCAACCACACCAGCAACGAGCACTCATGGTTCCTGGACAGCCGCAGCAGCAAGGACAGCCCCAAGAGAGACTGGTACATATGGCGGAAGCCGTCGAGCATCGGCCCTAATGGTCCTCAGCCCCCAAACAACTGGGCCATGATATTGGGCGTAAGGAGCTTCAGGGACTTGCTCTCCCTCCCCTACACGTTCCCGAGAAGCAACTGCTGACATCCTCTCCGCGTAGGAGGCAAATTCGGCATGGACGTATGACGACAAGACAGGAGAATGTAAGGAGCTTCGTGGGCTCATCTCTGCCTCATTGGCTCTTATCCCAGGGTTTGCCACTTGTGCTTGAAAAAAAAGCAGTCACTGATGCGCTTTGTTTCCAGACTACCTGAGCCTGTTCACCAACGAGCAGCCGGATCTCAATTGGGAGAATCCCGAAGTGCGCGCTGCCGTGTGGGATGTGATGCACTTTTGGCTCAAAAGGGGCGCTGCGGGGTTCCGAATGGATGTGATCAACATGATCTCCAAGGTAAAAACTCATCCCCTGCTTGGGAGGAAGCATTTCCTAATGGCAGCAACACAGGTCCCTGGCTTTCCCGATGCCGACGTGACGTCCGCCGCAAAGTACCAGAATGCGTTCCAGCACTTTTGCAACGGACCCAAGCTTCATGATTACCTGCAGGAAATGAACCGCGAGGTCCTGAGCAAGTACGACACCATCACCGTGGGGGAAATGCCGGGTGTATCTGACCCTGTCGAGATTCTGCGAACCGTGGGCGCAAACTCTGGCGAACTTCGCATGATATTCATCTTTGATCTAGTGGACATTGACAAGGATGAGTTCCGCATGGCGTTGAAGCCGTGGGACGTCAAGGAGATGAAGTCGATTGTCACAAAGTGGCAGCGCGTCATGATGGACAATGACGGTTGGAACAGCGTTTTCATAGAGAACCATGACAACCCGCGGTCGATATCCCGGTACGCCGACGACAGCGACGCTTTTCGTCACCTCTCCGCCAAGCTCCTTGCTCTGATGCAGACCACCCTCAGTGGCACCCTCTTCGTCTACCAAGGCGAGGAGATCGGCATGCGCAACGCCCCGAAGGATTGGGACATCTCCGAGTTCAAGGATTGCGAGACAATCAACTACTGGAAGAAAAGCACCGAGCTCCACGCCGACAACAAGGAGCTGCTGAGACACTCTCGGGCCGTCGTGGACATGAAAGCCCGAGACCACGCCCGTACGCCGATGCAGTGGAGCGCGGCTGAGTCGGCGGGCTTCTGTGACCCGGGAGTGAAGCCCTGGATGAGGGTCATCGAGACGTCGGTGAACGCGGAGGCCCAGATGAATATGAATAGCCCCGACGGACTCTCGCCCTGGCAGTTCTGGCAGCGAGGTCTCAAGGATCGGAAAGAGCACGCCGACGTCTTCGTGTACGGTAACTTCCACGAGCTCAACCATGAACACCCCAACGTTTTCGCGTATACCAAAACAAGCGTGAAAGGAGAGAAGTGGGTGGTGGTTCTCAACTTCTCTGGCCGCGAGGTGGAGTGGTTCCTGCCCCAGGATCTCAAGGTGGATTTCTGGGCTTGCAGCAACTATACCAAGGGTCAGGTGGAAAAGCCCCTGGAACACTTGGTGCCTCTGAGACCATGGGAGGGGGTTCTGGGCAGATGTGCCTGAGGAATACTGGTTGATTGTTAGACATCAATGCCGGCCCCCAATACGCACGAATTCGTACAGTCAAGATGGAGCCGATGGCTTATGGACTCGGTACCACGATGCCACTTTACAGATATGCTCTCGAGAACCCGAATGAATAAAAACCCACCCAAATCATGACCGCCACGTATCTTGACGTAGACAGGATTTAAAAGCGGACGTTCTCATAGAACAGGAAAGTATGCGATATCACGTAGTTGACAGGAAAGGAATATATTTGTTCGAGCTTCAGTGACCGGGTTCTGTGACGAGAACAGAGATGGACTCCCTAATAGCGATGAGCGGGCGTGTGGCTCTGGACTGCCCTCGCGTGTGGGAGTTACGGCTACAATGGTCCCTCCCATACCTGCGAACGCGAGCTTCGACAGACTCGGGTGTAGAATGACGTATTTGCGAAAAGCTCCGTCTAGCTGCTCGGGTCCCGAATTTGAGGTGCTAGAAAAAAACAAAGGCACACGTAGCAAGTGCACATGGTCAGTGGACCTCGAACGCGAGGACAAGTTGCGAGGTCTATGGATGAGGGCTATGACTGTTCATCTAGTCCCGGCAACGTTTTGGAAGAATTGACAAAATTGGATGATTGTTCCCACAGAGGCTTGAACAGTCAGAAACCTGAGAGACGTGCAGTCAATGACAGTAAGGACTGCACCTTACCTGAGGCTGCTAGGATTAGATTACTTGAATGCGCGAAGTACATACTGAAATGGCATCATAATCCAATGCTGAACCCAAAGGATCCATCAAACAAATCGATGTCTTCGGGCGTCATACCGCCTCTTTGCGCTTTCAACATGTCCATGTCTGGCACCGTCCCTGGCTTGTAGTACTTGAGGAGGTTGTCCATGTCCTCCTCGCTGAGGTCGCACAGCTGTTCCCAGCTATACCGATCGCTAACCTTAATCATCCACCGCATCCTCTTGGGCCCCTCCTCGATGTCGGGGGCAACCTCGCGGAGCTTCGCCCTCAGCAGACCGGTCCTCTCGATGGCGTCGCCGACGCCGGGCGGCAGCGAGCGGGCGATGAACTTGCGTATGCTGGCGGCGAGGCGTGGGCCCTTGCCGTTGGTCGACACCATGATCTGTAGGGGCCCGTCGCGGTGCACGCTTCCAAAGTAGAAATCGCACTCTGGCGGCACATCGGCGATGTTGGCATTGATGCGTAACTTCTTGCACAGCTTCCAGATCTGGGTCGAGGCCACGGGATCGTCGACGGCCACCATGACCATATCGGGCGGGCCCAAGGGCGACGCGGGCGTCGAGGGCGAGGGCAGCGACTCGAGATCAGACGGCTGGAACTTGCGGTCGATATGCGTCACTTGGTTATGGGCGACGCGGTGACGCACCTCGGGGTTGAGGCCGTCGGCGGGACAAATGAGGGTGACGAGGCCGTCGGCATCGAGGACGTTAAGGATGCGACCAGCTGCGACCTATACTAGGGTCAATGGGGTTTGTTGCGTTGGAGGAACAGACCGGATACAAAGTACTGACCTCGCCGCCGCCAATCACGAGGACATTTTTATTCTTGATCTGCCATGCCAGTATCAAGCTGCCTCCTCCTTTGACTTCAGGGAACTTGAGTTCCTTGGCTTCGGGCATGATGGGTACTCACTGTTCGTTTCACGTGGCAATCATAGCTGTCAAAGACGAAGATTTGAAAAAGGGGGTTGACCATCCCGACTGCTCACGATATGTTGGAAGAAGCGTTTGGTTATTAGTTGGGTCACACACAAGCGATCGTCGGAGATGCGATGACGACGGCACTTTTTTTTGAAGGGAGGGAGGTCTGGAAGCTCCAACCTAGTCACGCTAATAAACTTGGGGGGGGGGATTAACGTTATCTGATAGGCGCAAGTACTACCAAGTGCGAAGGAAAATGGGGTGAGCGTGTGACATGGGAAGTGCTTGGCTCTCTCTCAAGAGAGTTTCAGCGCTTTGTTGAAGCAAAAATGGCATTGGGTTCCCGCCCCTTTCCATCTTTATTGCTGGCCGATGCAAGTTAGTTGCGAACATTTCATAGTGAGACTTCCTGACAAGACTGTGTTCTGGGCCGCCGTCGGTCATACAAACGAACTTCATCAACTACGGTACCCCTGACCCCTGATCCCAGTTCCCACCGCCCAGCAGGCTGAAGGCCGCTAACGTACCTAGACCGCTGTTCTAGCGTACCGCCCGCAGCACGTACGTAGTAGTAGGCCTGACTGATTAGTTCGCAGAAGCCTACTAGTTAACTAGTTACTTATTATTGCTTCGTACTGTACTTGCGCCATCCAGCGTCTCCGTGGGTACGGAGTACATCCGAGTTAGCTGTTAGTGCCCGCTAACTACCCGCCTGTGCCACCATCGTGAGGTGATACCTTGTTACCAACGACGTCCCCAGCATCTCGAATCATTACGACGCCCTTTCCCGCGACTCCGACCCAACTCTCTCGCCGCCTTCTTCTCCCGACCCCGAGTCTCCCCAGGTCAGATCGTCTCGGCTATGGCTCTCTTCGATCCATCACCATCCAAGCTCTAGGAGACTAGGACATCGAGAGAGGGCGACGTCATGTCGAGCCGCAAACTTGGCGGGGGTCGAGTCCTAGGCAGCGGGAAAGGACTCGCCCCGCCTGCACCGACAGCAGCCGCCGCCTCGCCTTCAGTTCAGCGTGCCACGAGCTATGCGCCGTCCGATAGCAGCCTGTCCATCGCCTCCATTGGGGACTCGGTCGCCTCGCCCGCTACCGGCTCTCCGGGCACCCTGAGTCCGCTGCCCGGCTTCGCCCAGGACCTGACGTCCAACATCAGCTTGGGAGGGCCGAGCAGTGGCGCTGCGTCGGGTAGCAAGCTCGTCTGTCCCATATGCGAGGAGGAGATGGTATGTGTTGACCACGAGACAGCGGCTAGTCACGGAATAAGATGCTAAAGAGTCACCTCAGTTGACCCTCCTCCAACTCAACCGCCACATCGACGACAACCACCAAGAGTTGCCCGAATTCCAACAGGACGAAGTCAAGACGTGGTTCGACAAGCAGGTCAACAAGGCAAAGCGCTTCCAGCCGCTCTCTATCCTCAACCAGAAGCTACGCGGCCTCGAGGTCTTCGAGTCCAACGAAAGTCCCGTACCGGCATCCCTCGTGCATTCCATAGGGCCTTCGGGCCCCAGAGCTCCTGCTGTGTTCCCCGAGTTACCCTTCGACCCGGATGATATAATCACCAAGTCGCACTGGCAGCGACAGCGCTTCAACGATCAATGTACCGAACCCGCTTGTGGAAAGGGGCTTGGCGCCGTGAATGGCAGTGTCAACTGCAGAAAGTGCGGAAGGCTGTTCTGCGAGGACCATACCATGTATCAGATGAAGTTGTCGAGGTCGGCTGCTCACGAGCCCGTCCGAGGATATTGGTACAGGGTCTGCGAGACGTGCTACAAGTCGAGGGACGGCTACAATGACCACAACGGCTATGCGAGGGACCACATGAGCGTATTTGCTGCAATAAGGCAGAAGAAAGTGGAACGCCAGACGCTCGAGATATCGCGCTTAGAAAAGAGGTTGACCAAGCTTACGCAGCTCTTAGCGAACCCGCCGGAGGAGATTGTGGGAGCCAGCAGTGGCGGCAGCAGCTTACTGACACCAATGGCGTCACTCTCAGGCCAGAAGAGCCAGAGGAAAGCCATCGAGCAGTCTGTGGTCACGTGGGAGGATGATGCAAAGGTGACAAAGTGTCCCTTCTGCCAACAGGAATTCGGGACGTGGACCTTCAGGAGACATCATTGCCGGATATGCGGTCGTGTGGTCTGCGCCGATCCTCAGACGGCGTGTTCGTCGGATGTGGGCTTGAACGTTGCGAATCCGTCCGCCCCTACCTCTGAAAAGTCTGGTGATGGCTCGGTCAGTGTTGATATTCGTATGTGTCGCGATTGCAAGTCCACGATCTTCGCAAAGCGTGATTTTGTTGACAGCATCGCACACAAACCGCCGGACCAGCGCGCCTACGAGACACTACGACAGTTTGAGCGCGGAATCTCGCAACTGATGCCTAGCTTCCAGCGCGCCTTGCTACCACTACAGAACGAAAACGCCACACCTACCCATGCGCAGGTTCAGGAGGCGGCGAAACTGCGAAAGCGGCTGCTAGACAGCTTCACCAAGTACGATCTGGCGGCGAAGCGAGTCAGAGACCTCAAGACAGACAGCCCAGCCCAGCAATACCTGCAAAAGGCCATATACCAGGCCGCCAGCACCTTCTTGCACATGCACATGCTACCCCTGAAGAATTTGCCGCGCATGCTAAAACAATCTTCGTCTTTGAGCTCCAAGAACCGCCATCTTTTGCCCAACGGTCATGTTGCGAGCCCGCTTCGCAATAACAACACGGATGGATACTTGGACACGGCCAGTCAGACCAGTGAAACGAGCACCGTCATTTCCACGCTGGAGACGGAGGAGAAGGAGCTTCGCGAACGTCTGATTGTGCTCGAGGAACAAAAGTACATGGTCCAGAAGATGATTAACTCGTCCCGAGGCGCACGTCGGTTTGAGGAAGTCAGCTCCCTGACCCGCAACGTGGACGAGCTCGAGGGGGAGATTGAAAATTTGAAACTGAAGATATCGGGCGTCGACGAGAGGTGGCAAGGAGTGTATGCCAATGGCGGACCCGGCATGGCTTGAGACGGCCCAAGTTCGTCACAGCGCCGGCCGTATCGGTCGACCTCGGACCGCGAAGGGAAAATTTGGATCATCTAGATGCATTGCTCGGCGTTGGTTTCGTTTGTTTTCTTGGGAGGATTCCGGCGTTGTCAGGTTGGGCCTCGATCAAGTAACGGCGCTCATGTGGTAGTCCAAATCAATCGACAGCAACGAGTGCCGGCCCCTTAATTTGTTGATAAGCATTCATACCGCCTATGGAGTGTGTATACTACCACAGATATGTATATATCCAATGCTGTTTAATGGATAGCCCCCTCGCCCTGTATTCTGCACGCGAGAAGCTGCCGGGGCCGACACACGACCCAAATACCCTACGAGCGTCTGGTTATAATAGCATACCTCGAAACAGCCCCATCATCCTCTCCCTCTTCCGCTCTCGTCCCAACACGACGTGCTCTCGTGGGTTGAAGAACTCGAGCCGAGCCTGCACGCCGTCCAAATCGTTCAAATCTCTGCTCCACCTCCGACGCTCGTACCGCTCCAACTTCTTGAACGGAGATGGCACGCCAGCGGCGCGCTGTTTCCCTCTCCACCCCGGGCCCCCTTGACCCTTGGCCTAGCTGGTCGTCCTGCGCTTCGACGGCCTCTGTCGGGGGTGGAGGTGAGGGGGTGAGGGGGTGAGGGATCAGGGGCCAAGGCGTACTGGTATGGCCGCATCCTCTCGACGTCTCCGGTGATTTCGGGTAATTCCAGGACCAGATGGCGTGCCAGCAGGCCGCGGACGGCGGAAAGCGCCCAGAGCTCGCGCACCTCCCACCAGTACCTGTTGTCGTCGGACAGATCCAGGCGCACGGCGACGTCGCGCAGGGCGGCGAAGCGGACGAGGTTGGAGAGCGTGGCGCACAGCTCGGCCCAGTCGTGGGGCTGAGGCGAGGGCGAGGGCGGCGGGGTGACCGAGTCGACGGCGCGGTGGTAGTGGAGCGCCGCGAAGGAGACGGCGAGGGAGAAGTGGAGGGACTGGAAGAGATGGGTGTTGGGCGATGGGTGGGAGACGAGGAGAGAATGGGCTAGGGGGAGCGAGGTCAGGATGAGGGTCGTGGAGGTGTAAAGAGAGGGCAGGGCCTCGGAGTGCCTTTTTAAACCCCTACCGGTCAGCCGAGGAGGTTCTCTGAAAGGGGCGGATATTGGGCGTGACCGTTTGACGTTTGTACTCACATCTTTTTGCATGCCACCAAGGCAGGCAGAAACAATGTATCCGGTTTCCTGCCCGCAGATGTGCGAGCCAGCATGGCCTCTTCGCACTTCCAATGCTCGTGCCAGGGCGACGTCATCCTCCTCGCCCACGCCGGGTCGATGACAAGCGAACGAGGCTGTCGGGCCTGCTGCTGCCGCCATACCTCCTCAAACGCCTCGTTTCTCGTGTCCCTCTGACCCGGCATGAGGAGGCAGGGCGAGTGCGTTGCGCCTGGTCGGCCCTCGTGCTCGAAAACGTGTTGGCGAGTGCATGAGACTTCCCACATGGCGAGGTAGATCATGTCTCGTATCTCCCGCGGTAGCTTCCCAAAGAAGGCAGATTCAAGCTGCTGGTGCGCATCGTCGGTGAAATTGTTGCCTCCGCCGACAAAGACGGGCGAAGGAGGATACATGTTTTCAGTCTGCGGACTCGAGGTACGCGTTGCTGCGACGATGTCGCCCGACAGGCTGGGTCTGCCTTTGCAATGTACAACGGAGGCGTCGGCCATGGCGTGTATAAGTATAAAGTGAGCGACTCTCAAGGTGCAATGCAGCGGTTGAGGTGGTATTCGAGATGCTGGCTGCTGACTGCTGGCTGTTGCCTGCTTCCTATCGCCGTTGCCGCGCTCAAAGCCACACAGAGTCACAGAGTCACGGACAGCAGAACCAAAGTGGCAAGGTTCAATCCAAAAGTGGGTGAGAAGTCTGACTGGCTGGCTAATCGCCGATATATAAGAAATGCAACGGCATGGATACGACAACCATCATCGGTACCAGGGAACGATTAGTTAGTTACCTACCGTAGGTCCTAGTGGCTGCGCCGCTGCGGTCGTTGTGTCGCTCAATCAGCCAGACCAAGTCACCAAGGGATGAATCGGTCCACTTTGCCGCCCATGAGAACAAACCTGCAACGGGCCAAGTTGGGTGACCGCGCTCGCATGCATTTGCATTACCGCCAGTGTGGTTTGACCAATCTGACACTGCGACACCCTGTAACTATGACTTAAGCAATTGCAAGCTGGGCGCCATGGCGAATCCGTGAATTGGCACTGTGTCTTTGTGAGCAGTGGAGCGAGCCCCGAAATGGGGTGGGTGGTCTCAGAGGTCACATCTGTTCGTAGGAGGACCGGACCCTTGCAGACCTCGGTAGGGATCCATGATGCTTTCTGGCCAAGGTCGAGTGAGTGACACATCGTCGCGCTTCTCAGGACCGTTCTAGTTACGAGAAAGTAGGCGTAGGGCCCGTAGAGCCGCTACGAACTGTGTGCATGCCACCCTGCAGAGTGGTCAACCGTCATTCTGCCACGGGTTCGAATAGTGTGCAATCGTGTCGGAACTTATCCAGTATATTCCCTCGTTTTCCTCCCATGTGTTCCAAGCCAAGCACTCGATCTTCCCAGGGGAAAAGTCCCAATATCGTAGTAGAGATCGACGCTGGACCTCCAAGTGGTGGTGGTTCCTTCTATCTCGTGCCGTGGCCACGGTCGACTGACCTGGAAGCAATGCGGGCAGTTCAAGGGTGAAACGGTGCATGGCTTCGATTTTGCAAAGCTCCTGAATAAGTCTGATCTCAGGAAGTTTGCGCCAGATCTGTCTGTCTGATATGTCGAGAGATATTCGTAAATCATGTATCGCCGTCATCCCAGTGAGTGCTTTCACAAGAGCCAGAAACGGGTGACACTTCTGTGGCGTTGCCATTGACGAAATGGCGCGGTACTCGGCATGAGTCAAAACAAATGTCATGTCTAGATGCCGCAGAGCCCGAAGAAAGGGTGATGGCTGCGCAACGAAGAACCTGTAGGCCGATGGGAGATCGTTGAAGAGAAATGTGTGAGACTCGAAGAACGATTCCACAACCTCCGGATACCTTGAGATGCGTTGTCAGCTCAGCCACCTACAGCCAAAGACAATATTCACACTCACATTCTCCTGGATACAAGTATCAAGCTTCTCAACGAGGCACGATCGGGTATATCCTTGGCTCCAGACTTGAATCTTTCCTCGCACCTCCAGTGCCGACGGCCCCAGATGGAACGTAGCCTTTGCTGCCACATATGCAGTTGGATGTTTTCAAAGTGGGCAGCGTGTTGCGCATCAACTACCAGGTCCATATGTGTCTGTATAAAGTCTTGTTCCTCGTCAAGATGATCCATTACGCACACGATGTAAGCAAGTCGACCTTCTTGCAAATGCAAATGGAAGCTTTGTCTTTGATGTTTCCACACCAGGCCATATATCATCTTTCGGATCTCTAGCGGCAGTCTGAATAACGGGTTGCGCAGCTGCTCTGCCACGGAGGTCTCATCGTGCAGTAGCAGTAGACGTCTGCACTTTTGCTCGTCAGACGCAGCCGTCGTGACGTTCGCATTTCTGGGTCTGCTTTGTTGGGCATGA
The DNA here is from genome assembly GCA_022414665.1 of Arthrinium puccinioides. Classification (NCBI taxonomy): domain Eukaryota; kingdom Fungi; phylum Ascomycota; class Sordariomycetes; order Amphisphaeriales; family Apiosporaceae; genus Arthrinium; species Arthrinium puccinioides. Next base: position 2,208,170 of record JAIUNF010000004.1, read on the forward strand.
GAAGTAGGAAACGCGTTTCTGAACCTGGTGGCAAGATCTCTCAACATACTGCCTGCCTATGTGGTGGATGAGGGGATGGGAACGCGTCCACGTAGTTACGAATGAGCTCCGAGGTCTAACAAGTATCGACCGTTTGCAAGCGCCCAAAAGCCCAAAAGCAAAGCTGCCCAGATCGACGTGGCACCAACAATCTGACTATCCTTACGGTAGTTAGAGCTGTCAAGTTGGTGGGTTCGCGGGCGAGGGGGCAAAGCCGCAAAGGAGTAGGTAGGAATAGAGCGAGCACAGTGCGGTGTCTCTATCACTCTTGTTGGCCAGTTCCGGCTGGCTGGTAACCAATTGTGTGCATACTTGGCCGCTCACTTGGGTGCCAATTGAGCCAACAAGCGTCTTATACCCTGCTCATGCTGGGGTCGGACCAAGGTTGTCGCTGCCGTGCGTGCTGCGTGCTACGCTGCGGGCAACCGCTGTACTGTGACGAGTGTCGGACAGATGTGGTGGAGTGGTGTTGCGGATCGAGTGTGCAGAGGAGGGTGGGTGGAGTATTGATGGCAGAAACGAACGAGTTTCGGCCATAAAGTGGGGAGACGAGGATGTATACTTCGTAAAGGTGGGATACAGTACTATGTACTCCGTACCACAGTACTTCGTAACTAGGACTAGGCTAGGGGCAAGGTTTCCGGCTGTGGTCGTTCGTCGTGGGGTCCGGGACTCCGGGGAATCGAGTTCTCAACCTCCCCCACCTTTCACAATAATGACAGTTGCGCCCGACAAAAGTAACCACCTCGGCGCTTGTGCAGCTCAGCTTTCAGCTCGAAGGACCATGTCAACAACGAGCCTGTTGGGGCCTTGCCACTGGTTTTTCATGATGAACCACAGAGAAATGGCAAACACAAGCACCGCCCCGAGTACTGGTCCGCAGTAGTTCATGTTTGACGCATCGACCGGGAGTGTTTGCGGAAAGGGGAACCAGATCAGTACGTAAACCGTATACACCAGCGCGACAGCATTGATGGGCTTGCCCCAGCGGCCCCAGTTCCATGGCCCCAGTGCTATCTCCCTCGTAAGACGAGCATACAGAACCACCGACAAGATCATGGCGTAGCTCAAGTACATGGCCATGGACGACAACGAGGTGATGGCCCCGAGCGCTATGTACGTCTCGGATCCCAGGTTCAGCAGGGTGAGGAGGGCCACAATGAACGACGTCAACCAAACCGCTCGAAAGGGGATACGAAACCTGCCGTCGACGTGCCCAAAGTACTGAGGTAACGCACCATCACGTGCCCAGGCCCATGTCAGTCGGGACACGGATGCGACGTTTCCCATGGTGGCCGAAAAGCTCAGTAGCCATTGGAATGCTGCCAGTACTGTCGTTGCCCGCGTGGAACCCGTGACGTGCAGGAGAATGGTGACGATGGGACTCGCAGAATCGAGTATGTCGGCGACAGGGGGCATGCAGAACAGGGTCACGATGAGCATGACGAGACCGGAAGCACCATTGGCAGCAATCGACCAGAAAAGCGACCTCGGCACCACGTTCTTCGCATTCTTGGTCTCTTCACCCATGTGGATGATGGCCTCGAATCCTGGAACACACGGGTTAGCTGCACGGCTAGAGCTAGAGCGCGAACGGGACAAACGAACTCACCGATGAACAGCCAGATGTTCGACAGCGCCCCGACCTGTGAAGCCACGAAGTAGTTGTCCCACCCGGAGGACAAGCTTGTTTCCGTGAAGATGTCGGCGCTGTTACGCGGCGCCATGACCAGGAAAATAATGACGAAGACCAAGAAGAGACAGATGTTGACCACACCCGCCACCAACTCGAACCAAGGGACTATCACGAATGCATAGAGGTTGACCAGCGTGAGGAAGGCCAAGCTGGACAGACTGATGACGGTCGTACGCCATCCCACAACTTCATAGTCCGGGTTGTTCAGCTGGATCAGGCCCTCCAGGATTGCCGTGCCAAAGTTCAAAGACGAAGCAAACGTCGCGACATAGGCCGTCCATGTGATCCAGCCCTGGAGCCAGGTGAGGAACCGCTTGGAGGACTCGGGGGCGAAATGGTACGTCCAGTAGTATTGCGCACCGGCAACAGGCTGGATTGATGCAATCTCACCAAACGCTGCCGACTGGAAGAGCACACCCGTCACAATGATGAGATAGCTGCCGAACCACGCCGCTGGCCCCCCGTTATACATGGAGTAATACATGTTCCTAGTCATGGCTTAGTTCACTGCAGGCGACACAAGGTCATTTCGGCCGACTTACGCGCCGACACCGCTCCATGTTCCCATATACACCAGCGAAAAGGCAAACAGTTGCTTCTCGTCAAACACTCTTCGCGTTCGTGTCTGAAAGATGGCAACCTTTTCTCTGGAATCATCTCTGGACGGTCCATCGGCGTAGTTGTCGGTCGTCTGCTTGGCCGAATTGACCAAGCTCAGCCCCTGTTTGGTGTCGCTGTCGCCGCCCATGGTGACAGATGGACGGGGAACGTGTTGCGTGATAAAGAACCAAGTGAGGTCACTTGGGTTGCAGACTGCGAAGCAGACAGCGTGTCTTGCTATGCAACGTATCCGGTCGGCCAATGGTCAACCACAAGATTTAGACACTGTTGTCATTCGCCACCAAAGCGTTTTGTTGAGTCGAAGCATTCAACTTTCCTCTTCCTGCGGATACGAGATGAACAGATGAGATCTCGGAGCTGGGGGCGCCAACTAGCAGTACCGGGGACTGCTGGAAGAGGCAATGGGGCCGCTGAAGAATGTTTCCCATGAGTAAGGATGGCGTACTTCGCATGCAGGTGTTTCTGGGCGTCGGGCAGGGGGGTCATTCCTTCACGTTTGGCTGCCCAGACTTTTATTGGCTGCAGGGAAGATAGTCGACATGCCTTGTAAAAGACTAGTTAGTTAACCCAGACCAACTAGTTATGTAGTTACGGAGTATCCGTTCGGATACCTGTCACCTTATCAGCCCGGGATGACTAATCGGTCGAGGTGCTTGACGAAACCATATACGGTACGTACCCCGTAACAAGTGTAACGATTCATTGTGTGTGAGTGGCGAAAGGGTCTGTGACCTGTCTGTCCTGCAGATAGTCGTCCAGTGACTTACAGTTACGCTAATAAACCCAGGAAGGAAGCGCTTTCCAACCGGGTCTGAGACCGCTGTGCATTTCCCCGGACCCCACGTCTGGCATGCCTTGAACAACAACAAGTCTATGGTCGATCAATAGGAAGAGGACGTCGGACGTTCAGCAGCGTATCCCGTTTGAAAAACAAAAAGTCTTGGGTTAGTTTCTACTCCGGTGTGAACCCTCTCTTCCGACGTCGCTCGAGCCAGACTCGGAGAAAGCTGGAAAGCTCCTCGTCCTTGACAGCACTCTGCCTTTCCAAGTCTGCGGTGCTTATTGAAGTTATATCCATACTTGCATCCACGTCCTCGTGGCACTGGCATGCATGAGCCACTCGTCCATGCAGCAAGCGCGTGTCGAAAGCCGAACAGGCTTCGCTACATTCGTGGGTCCAGCGTCGCGACAACGCTCTGTCATCGTCCCGGATCGTGCAGCCACAACCAGTGTAGACTGTGACCGGGATGTTGCAGTGCATTACCGGTTCTTGTGTACGAGGTCGTCTCCGTGTTGGAGGCTTGGTTTGGTTTGGGTCGGGCTGGGTTGGTTTGGTTTCGTTCAGGGTTGAGACTGTTGCTAATCTCGAGGATGTGCAGTGCGGCCATGGAAGATGGCGCATATATATTTTGGCTGCAGTTTGCTTACCTTGCACTTTTGAAGTCAAGACGACTCTGCGCGCATCACCGTCGGAATTCACACTGTCGAAACGCCGCTGAAGGAGGCATTGCTTGTCATGTGGTGCACAGCTCGGACCGAGTGACAAGGCAAACGAAGTTGTGCTGTCAACGATGTACGACAGAATGGACTCAGGTTTCAACAGCGAACGGCACCATCGTGATCGTGGCCAACTCCGATCTCCGATGCCGTCGTCCGCCCCGATCGAGCTGTTGCGACCTTCCGTATCCGGCTTAACACGTTAGACGTGGGTCGAAGACGGTACCGGGCATCCGAATGTGGAGATGAGCGGCGGTTTCCATCGTCCTGATGCTCCGATTCAGGCTCGCCCTCTCCTCTTCTTCCTCTGCTCTCTGTAGAAGCTCTTGACCGTGAGAGAGACGCGCAAGTTGCAACCCATCACACTTCTTGGCGGCATCTACACTTGTCGAAACATGGCGAGCTACGAGAAGCTGCCGTTCGTGCAGCCGGGCGCGCAAACCGCGCAAACCGCACACAACAAGCGTCGTCGCGTCGCCTTTGCCGCCTTATCTTTGGCTTCGTTGGCCCTCCTGTGGCAGTACGCTCCCCACATCAGTCTGCCGGGATGCCACAAGACGAGCCCTCTGACCGCCGAGGCACAATGCCCACAGGTGGAACCCCTGATGCCAAAGCTGAGCACGTCGGCGCTGACGAAGATGGAGGAGTTTTTGGACTCGCCCAAGTTCCGTAACGAGACCATTTCTCGTATGGCGGGAGTCATTCAGATCCCTAGCCAGTCATACGACGACCTCGGCGCTATCGGGACGGACCCGAGGTGGGACACGTTCTACGACGTGGCAGCCTACCTTGAAAAGACCTTCCCGCGCGTCCACAGCACGCTCAAGTTGGAAAAGGTCAACACCCACGGTCTGCTTTACACATGGGAGGGCTCAAACAAAGACCTGAAGCCGACCGTCTTGATGGCGCACCAGGACGTCGTGCCCGTCGCCGAGGCCACCATTGACCAATGGACGTACCCGCCCTTCAGTGGTCACTATGACGGGAAGTTCGTCTGGGGCCGTGGCGCTTCCGACTGCAAGAACTTGCTGATCAGCATCCTGGAAGCTGTGGAGCTGCTGGTTGAGGCCGGATATGAGCCTAAGAGAACCGTCATCCTGTCGTTTGGCTTCGACGAGGAGGTACGTAGGAGGTTGACAGTCTATCCTCAAACGATATGCACCGTCTTCGCACCCGTACCCTAGACCGCCCCCCCCTGCGGCGTGCCTCGACTCATTCTGTATCATGTATCCTGACCCCTTGCAGATTTCCGGAGCCGAAGGTGCGGGCCACCTTGCTTCCGCCCTCCTGGAACGCTATGGGAAAGACAGCGCTGCGATCCTTGTCGACGAGGGAAACAGCGTCGGCACGTTCTTCGGAGGCACCTTTGCATCTCCAGCTGTCGCCGAGAAGGGTTATATCGATGTCGAGATAATTGTCCGCTTACCCGGAGGTCACAGTTCTATCCCGCCTCCGCACAACGGCATTGGCGTCATGTCCGACTTCATCACTCTGGTCGAGGCAAACCGATACGAGCCGCACTTCCACCCAGAGAACCCGGCGCTTGATCTTCTTCGGTGCGCCGCCGCGTTCGCTCCCGATTTCCCCCCGAGTGGAAGCGACTGCTCGACCAAGGAAAGACAAACAAGCTGGCCCAGCTTGTCGCCGCCTCTGACGACGCCTTGAAGTATCTCTTTACTACTTCCGTCGCTGTTGATATCATCAACGGAGGGTAAGCATTCTCCGTCAGACTTCTACATGACGTGTGAAAGAGCAAAGCAGTACGCATATGTCAGCGGCTAACTATCTGCAGAGTCAAAGCCAATGCCCTCCCCGAGAGGACCACAGCACTCATCAACCACCGCGTCAACATCGGCGACTCGACAAAGGACGTCGAGGTGAAGCTCACCAAGCTGGCCTCGTCCATCGCCACCAAGTACAACATCTCCCTCAATGCGTTCACCGGTGCAAAGGAGACGCCGTCTTCCATCACGTTGCGCGCCAGGGACGCGCTCGAGCCTGCTCCGGTCACCCCGACAGACGTGCACACCCTGACCCCGTACTCGATCGTTTCGGGCACTACGCGTTCCATGTACAACGAGGTATACATGGCGCCGGCGCTCTCGACCGGCAACACCGATACGCGGTACTACTGGGACCTGACGCCTCACATCTTCCGCTACGCTGCCGGTTGGGATCCCGAGCAGGAAGGGCTGAGCGGCATCCACACCGTGGACGAGAAGGTATCGGTCCTTGGTCACATTCGGACTGTGAAGTGGATCAGCAACCTGGTGCGCAACATGGACGAGGCGGCGCTTGCTTGAGAGACTGACTGGTCCGCCTTGCTCGTTCGGATGGCGAATCTGTCATGCCCACCCAACCCACGCCATAGCTAGTTTTCTGAAAGATGGACGCTAGCTACTTGGTCTTCACTCCATCAATTGGGTGCCTGTGGATGGGTTGTTGTACATTTACGTTGCCAAGGACACATCTTCCTCTGTTCTCAACAGATGTGCGCACATGTAGTGATGTAGGTAGAAGAATGATATATATTCATCTCGCCATTTAGCGACTACGATTAGAAGCTGTGTAAGCCACGATGGCTCTAGCTCGAGCTATCATATGTTACATATACGCAAATTTAGCGAACTTGCCCTTCGTTCGCCCTTTCGTTGCTAGTCGCTCTCTTCATATCGGGGTTTCGTAGTACTCGCTCATGCTCACATTATGCGCATCCAGCGAGGTGCCTTGGGGTGAACGCAATTGTATTGCCAGACTTGGGTATATTCATTTTGTACAGTCTCCAGAGAACTTGTTTCCCCTCTCACCCCCCAGAAAATATCTGGTCTTGAACTTACATCAGTCTACTTTGACTTGACTCGAGATACCAACCTCGACGCTTCACCGGCTATTCGTTTCATCGCAACACACCCACCCACACACACACACACAAATCAGTGTCACCAGAGTCATAAATTCACACATAATCATAAAATAGCCCAGCCCCCCCCCCAGAAAAAAAATTAAAAAAAATTGCCAAGCAACTCCAGTCGCCAACGCCGCAACCCCCAACCCCCCTTTTCACAATTTACACACGTCAAGAGAATTCTCCAGAGCCTCGACGCTCCACTCTTCCAGGTTCTCGGCCTCCCACTCGGCCTGCAACCAGCGCAGGACCAGCCAGGCCTGCCAGAATTCGACCTCGTGGTCCGGGTCCTCCGAGCCGAGGAGGCACTCGCCGTCGACCCAGAACCCGCCCGTGTGCTTCCAGCTGTACTGCAAGGCCTGGACGACGAACCGCGCGGCGTGGTCGAGCGGCGTCCAGCCCGCCTTGCTCATCGAAGACGACGACGACGACGATGATGACGCTTTGTTATGGTGGTGGTGGTGGTGGTGGCCGGCATACCGCTTCGAGGCAAAGGCGTCCTTGTCCCGACACCACACCATCAGCGCCTCGAGCTCAATGTCCTCTATGAGCTCGCACTCCATGAGGCAGTCCCGGGCGTACTCGTCGAAGAACGGGCGGATGTGCCGGCTTCTCAGCGTGAGGTAGACGAGCTGCTGGCTCGCGGGGTCGTCGGGGAAGTTGAGGTACTGGCAAAGGAGCTGGAAGTTCTTGGGCATGGATTCACCTGAACCGTATCGCGTTGTCGCCGTTGCGCTCGCCATGTGGATGGTCGGTGATTATGATGATGGTGATGAGGAGGATGAGGAGGAGGATGTGCGGGGAATTGTTTGGCCAGGGGGGGCGAGATGCAAGCACTTGTGATAGGTGGACGGTTGCAAACTTCTGGAAGCGTAATGGCAAACTTCTGGAGGCGTGGTTGCAAACTTCTGGAAGGGTGCCTGAGGACTTGGAGCATCCAGCCGGCCGTCGACGTCGTGCTTTAATAGGAGAGATACGACGGTCAGGTCGAGATTGCATGGCTTTGTGGAACCGTCGAGGATAAGAGGGGGTTGCTGCTTGCTTGACAGCCATCGTGATGAGCACAAGGCGATGGTCTCTCCAATCATATTCACTGCTGACATGCAGGCTCGCGTTGAGCCAATGCGCTGCCGGCCAGTGTATTCGACCAACGTGCATGCACGGCACCACCCCTGTTGACGTTATGCTAGGCCATGTGGGAAGCCGACGAAGGACTGACTCGCTGGGAGTGAATGTGAATCTGAACTACGAGTTACTAGACAGTGACTATTGTCTTGGACACAAACAGGCGCCCGTGGTGAAAAGAGACGCCACCGCCGCTTCGGATGGTCGCTCTTAGTGGTTACCTATCTGCTTGTTTGACGCAAAGAACCCGTCGCATCGTGTCAACGAAGCGGGTCGCCATCCGGGCGCTCTGGCAGCCTGGAGGAGCACAGCAGAAAACAACGAAATGCGTCGCAGCGCAGGGCTCAAGTTGCCCGGTTCATGCCACCAGTCTTGTTTCCCGAGCCTCTCAACTTGACGCGCACCGGGAGTTCGTCCTTGGGGGGCGAGAGCCCCTTGTCGGTCCTGTACGCTCTTTGGCCGTGAATGGTGGCTGGTGGCTGGTCCAATCTACCTCTGTTCATCGCCAGTCGTCAGTACGCAATCTCATCTGCAACCGTAGGATGCCGGTAGTGGGCACGTAAGGGGTAGGGACTAGAGGAGACATACTGCAAGACGTCCCATTGGCTCCACGCGCATTCGACATCAACCTCCCGAGCTGTGAACAGTAGCGCCATCTTGAGTTCCATCATGGCCACATCCTGTCCGATGCAGTTCATCGGCCCGTATTCGAACGGCCGCCACACGTGTTTGACGGGGTATAGTGGATGGCCCTCGGGTACGGTCCACCGTTCGGGTAGAAACTCGGTGGCCCGTAGCCATAGCTCAGGGTCATAATGCAGGCTGGCCGTGCCCGTGATGACGGTAAACCCATCGGTCGGCAGCTGCGAGCCGTCCGCGGCGGTGAAGAAGAAGTGCGGACCCCCGCAGCGAAGCGTGGCCGCGATGGGGGCCAACCGGAGGACCTCCTTGACTACGGCCGTGGTATAGGGCAGGGCGTTGAGCAGGTTCGGCGAGGTCAGGAGGCCCTGCCCGACCGTCTCTGTGTTGGTCCCAAAGACGTTGTCGTGCTCCTCTCGAAGCTTGTGCAGGACCTCCGGATGTTCCGAAAGGTAGTAGAAGGCCCAGGTCATGCTAGTGGCCGTGGTGTCATGGCCTGCGAAGAGGAAAAGTTTAATAGAGTTGAGTACGTCTTCCATGAACTGATTGTCGGGCTCTGTCCCCTTCCCATCCGTGGTCTCCGCACGAAACTCGGCCATGGCAAGTTCGACAATCGTCTTTCGCGTCGTCGACTGCTCGGGTCCGATCTGCTGGCGGATCCGGGGCATGAGGATCTTCCTCAGACGTTGGTGGCATCGCCACTCCTCCAGATGCCACAGGGGATTCAGGCGCAAGTGCAAAGTGGCGAGATTCCTGAAGACGACATGCGAATTCAGTATCTTGAAGCTCGCCTGTGTCTCGGTCGGGCCCTCGGTCTGTTCGTTGAAACGCATGTCTCTGTTCGCCTCGTTAGCAAGCCTGCCTGCCATGAGCCCGGGATGCAGACCCGGCCCCCGGGATGCGGCGCCGGGTGCGGGCCCGAATGGATGCCTGCCTACAGCGCAATTCTCCCAATGATGTCGAATGTCAGATGACCGCAGCGTGGCCGTAGCTGGAAGACGTCGCCCCAGGCTCCGTCCGGTGCAGCCCTGGCTTTGAGGCCCTCGACGAAGATGCCGACCTCCTCGACAAAGGCCGGCATGTGCGACTGCAGGTTCCTCGCGGAGAAGCCCGGGTTGAGGCGCGATCGCCAAAGACGGTGGAGGGGATCGTCGAAGGCCTGGAGATTCCTCACACCCGAGATGGGCCTGACGAGGTCCTTCCCCAGCGCGTGGCGCGGTTGGTTCCGCTCTTGGACGAGATGCTGGCACAGGGCGGGATCCACGACCATGGCGATGGGTTCCTGGAGCGGCCAGATGTCCATGTAGACCACGGGTGGGCGCTCTTTGGCGTCTGGGAAGTACTTGCGCCAGTTTTGAGCAATCTCAATTTGAGGGTAATGGCGCGCGGCATCCCCGGGATAGTGCGACCGTAACTCTTTCAGCAGGCCAAGGTGGCCGAACCAGACGGAATGGGGTTCGAGAATGGGCTAGGCGAGGATTTGATTAGTAGGTAGGCGGTAGACCATAGATGATTACAGATGACTGCCTTCTCGCCTCCAAGACTCACGATGCCTCGAGCTTTCATGCTTCTGAACTTCATCCTCACGCGATACCCCTCGTAGAAGAGCACGAGGATCCTCATGCCCAGCAAAAGCAAACTCGATTTAATGACAAAAACAACAAGTGGTGACCGTAGCCATGGCTCTCGGTTCTCTGCAGCCAACATGATGGATGCTCGGGTTGCGGGTTGCTGAGCAGGATGAGTGTGTCATGTATGAGCAACTTGCTCACCTCAACGACAGTCTCTTCTTGTCGAAGCCGGGGCTGCAGATTGAGTTAGTTGACCAACTGCAGGTTAAGTTGACTAAGTTGACTAACTAACTACAGGTCAAGTTGAGGGCTAGCATCAACACTACACTACGCTCGTTGCAGCGTAGCTGTTGACTAGTCAACGTTAACTCGCTGTGGAGCGCGGAAGACTCCAAAGGGGGTCAGTCAACAACAGTCTGGCATCCAGGTGGTGGAGAGCCGACGAGTTGGTGGCACGCTGGGAATGGCACATGAAGTGTTGGTCAGGTGGGACTTATATATAACTATAAGAGCAGGAATGGATGGATCATGGCACAAGTCGAGACCAACTCCCTACACACACACACACACACACACACACACACACACACACACACACATACACACACACACACACACACACACACACACATACACACCCAGATTCAAGTATAGGTTGCACTAATTCCATTCATAAACAGTACTCTTTTTACTAAACCCCCAAGTCAAACACCTGAACAAGGGACGGCTCGCAGACATCAGACCGACTGTCTGTCTGTTAGGGCGGAGACGAAGGCTTGATATACTCCGACACGCGTTTCGAGACGCTCTGCCTGCGCAGTTCCCTCTCCGCGCCGCCCGGGAAGATATTGAGCCCATCCGGTTGGTCGCGCTGCGACCGGTAACTCATCATGCTCGCACGCTTCCCCGCGTGAGTCGCAATCCCGTCTAGCTCTGCATCTTCCTCGATCTTGAGATCGTGGTACGGCGCAAAGGCCGGCCTCTTGGACACGCTCGGCTTGCGCGGCCGCGGCGCGCCGTCGTCACGGGAGGGGGAGGATGTTGAGACCATCGGGCTGGTCGCGTTGTGACCGGTAACTGATGGTGCTGGCCCGCTTGCGAGGGCTGCTGGCTTTTCTTTCCCTCTCCAGATCGGATATGGATTTGACAGGAGCGCACGACGACCTCCTCTTCGATCCCGATGGATCGCACCACATCTTCTCATTTTCTGCGTCGCTCTTCATCGCGGCTTTGATGAACTTGTTGAACTCGACCTGGTCCTCGGGACGGTTGTGAAGATCACCGGCGACCATGTACGAGTGGCGCCTGCGCTGCCGAACCTCTGCGGCGACGGCCTGGGCCAAGGGCAGGGCCGCCATGGCAGCCTCGGTCATGGTGTTTCCCGCCGCGTCGATGCCAGAGATGGGCCGGCGCCGGGTCCCAACGACCATGTTCGCGCTGGTGGCGGAAGCAGTCGACAGGGGTCGCTGGCTGCTGTCCCACGTTTGCAGGTCAACGCCGTCGGGCATGGCGATCGAGTTCCTCTTGAAGTCGGATGCCGCATGCGTCGGCACGTACGGCGGCTTGGGCTCCTCTTCGTGGATCTTGCTGTCCCGGCGCGCCTCCAGCTTTTTGACGCTGTCGCGGGAATTGCGCTGGAAGTGCGACCGGAACGAGGTTGTGGTCTGCGGCGGAGGCCTCCTTACCGACGTGTCTACGTCGTCTTGACCGTCGGCCGGCGATTCACCCGGCTCTTCGCTGTCCAAGATCGGCGTGTACTCGGCCGCGGCAGCTGCCGCTTTGGAGAACCGAAAGGTTTTGGAGTTGTAATCACTCGATGTGCGATTGAAGATGCGACCGAACGTGCCCGTGTTTGTCGATCTCGTCGGCATTTTCGTGTCGCTGTCTCCTGGGGACTTCCCACGAGACACGAAGGCCCACATTCCCAACATCGGTACTGCGTGTACCGGTAGTAGACAAAGGGGGAGAAGGTGGTGGTGACCTGTAGCGAGTGTGAATGTGTGTATATAGCGAGTGCAGTCAATGGGATCTTGAACTTGATTTGTGCGTATACCAGTGTCGTGACAGTTGGTCAAGTGTATCTGGGCGTCTTTCCGAGAGGCGTATGAGGGACGACGGCCAGCATCTTATAATGAGCTCTCTCCCTCCGCTTCTCGCTTCTCGCTTCTTGCCTCTCGCTTCCCGCTTCCCGCTCCCCCCCCATCGAAGAAGCGGCAGTAGGCGGCCTGGCTGTGTGGGGGAATGGCGACTTGGCTGGTACCTTGTGTCTACATGCACTGGTGACTGCTGTACCTGACGGGTACTTTCGAGGCGAGGTGGTTAGTTGCTCTCAGCCTCTGCTGGTAGTTCCCACGCAGCCTACGCCGCACGGAGTACATTGCCTCTGGCCATGCCGCTTCGAAGTTGGACGTAACCCCTACGCCATCCGAGTAGGTACGCCCTTAGTCCTACACTTCCTAGGGACGTTTCTGTGCATCCGTAGTAGCCATTCGACGATGGGCAGTAGGTGACAAGGAGACGAGAGCTGGTGCAAAGCCGGCAACTTGTCACGAGTCTTGAACAAAGGGCAGTGTCATCATGCATGGACGATGGACTCTGCCAGACGGCCGCAACGACTTGCCGACAACAAGTACTTGGGCCGGACGGAAAACACAGTTTTGCCTACGCGAGAGGCTAAAGTAAGCATTTGCCTAGCTGGAAGTTTCCCAGGCTATTATTGATAACAAGATCGGGCCGGGTCTCTGCAAACTATATTGTCCTGACTAGTCCCACACTTCGGGATGCGATCACCGCAGGGGTTGCCAGCCGCCTCCGAGAAGACGGCGTCTCGGGAGCACACGGGTGACGGGGGATGGTCGTTGTACCGTTGCACTGGTCGTTGGGCCACGGTGTTGCGTTTTCTTGCCATGGTCTAGGACTCCAAGTATCACTTCTCGAGGGCCGAGGGAACATCAAGTGCGGTGCGGCTGAATCCAGCTGGCAGCTACTGGGACGCCCCAGCCTGCCGGCGGCCGCCATGTATGGTGTACATGTACGGAGTAGACTGTAATCTGACTCTTCTGTGCTTTCCCCTGCGTGTCGATGCCACGGCACGAGATGTGATGTCCACGGTTGGGCGTGAGGTCTAGACGACCGGCCATCTGAGATTCCGAGCGGGGGTTCCGCGCCGTCTTTGCTCCTCGATGGGCTGGCGCAGACAGCCAGAGGCGTCGTGGACGAGGGGAGCGGGCTCACCCACGAAACTGATTCAGCGACAGGGGGCGAGATCCGTCTTGCGATGTAATGCCGTGTAATGGTGAGATCACAATACCACCACAGTCGAGAGGTGTGGGTAGCCACGACACGCAGAGACCCAGAGTACAACCACCATACGACAGAGATACTTTGGCCCCTCGAGAACTCTAAAAGACTCACCGTTAGCATCAAGGTTCGATTCAGCCTTGGACGCCAACCCCCTCTCTGGTCAACAGTTGTGTAATGTAGCGGTATGCCTTCACAACCTCCACAATGATTTATGCAGTCCGTCTTTGCTGCTCGGCATTGGGCATCATCATCCGCACCCGGGGCCCGATCCATGGCTTTTGTTGTTGGGATAGCGGAGGCCCGGAGGCCGGGAGGGGATATCATCTGGAGTATGCCAACCAGGTACTACTTGAATCTAACCGTACTATCCCATGCTTGGATCACGGGTGGGCGAGCGGCGAAGCCATCGTTCTCTGCAGGTCACCCTTAACCGTAGCCAATGGGGTCGCAGTCCGGTGTTGCCTACTGAGTAGGTAGACAAGGCAGCATGCAGCAGCAACTAGTAATGCTGCAGAGTTCAGGGGTACGTCTATGCCCGGTCTTGTGACTGGTCGAACCCGAGAGCTGCAGCGTGCAGTGTGCAGTGTGCAGTTTGCAGTCGAGAATGCGTCGAGGTAGGAGGAACAAGTGATTGATGCGTATCATTTTTTCTAACAAACTGCGGTAACATGCAAGTCCTTGAGTGAGTAGGTCGCTCCTACCCATCTTTCCCCCCTAGGACGTGCTCTTCGCTCCTACCCCTGTGACTGAATGCCGCTGCTGGGCTTCCGAGACACTATCCTGACATCACTAGTTAACCAACTACTAACTACTCCTCTCTCTGCCGGGGCCCAACTCTCCCCCTTAGGGGGGAAGCGTAGGTAACAAGTTCAACGCGAGTGAAGACCGAGGATGATTGTAACGCGGAAGCATTCACAGCGGCAATTCGTGGAACACGGTGCTTCGATGGTTGTGGTTGTGATTCAAGTTCATTACACACTACTTGGAGGTTTTGATCCAACTGCATCTGCTACAGCAGACAGTGGTCGCTACAACAGACGTTGATCGATACAACTAACCACCCCCCCCCGACCCAACGTGAGTTCATGGTTGGATTTGGCGAGCTCAAGCCAACACAAAACACCTCGTGCTTACAGGACACATTCCCAGCTCGCCACGTCTTTGATACTGCCAGTGCCCTTGTAGACGTTCCTGAGCGGGTACTTGCAGTGCGCCCTCTTGTAGTCGACACCGAGCGACTGGGTCTGATTGACGTAGGCCGTTCCGGTGATGGACTCGGGAGCAACGCCCTCCTCGACCCATTGCACTATGGCCGCCAGGACGTTCTCACTGGGCTCCAGGCTCGCAGAACTACTGGGGCCCTGGCCGATAAATGTTGCGCCCGCACCGCCCTCGCAGTGAGCCATCCCGCTGATGCGGAAAAATCGGTAAAAGTCATCCAGTTCTGACGAGGCCTTGTTCATAGTCCGAGACACGTAGTCGTAGTAGCGGTTGGAGTTGGAGGAGGAGATGATGTAGTCCGCCTGGCCGTGGTAGTGCAGTATCTTGGAGCCGCGCGATGCGAATTTGGACAGATCGCCGGACCAGGCGTTGACCGTACCGGCATCCTGGTTCCAAGCAAAAGCGATATCTTCAGGCGTGATGACGCTTGTGTTGCGGTTGGGGTCATTGTAGACGGCGTATTTGAACCAGTGGTCCGTGTAGAGGAACTGGGACCGCGAGTAGATACCGTAGATGGAAGCAAGAATGCCAGCGCCAAACTGCATGCGAGGATACACGAGCGAGCCGTCGACTCCATGCAACTCGGAGAAGATCTTGCGCACCGTCTCGGCCTGCTTTCCTGTGATGCAGGACGAGCTGTTGGTGCCAGAGGAGCAGACGAGAGCTTCAGGGCGGAAATTGCAGAGAGAAGGGTCTTCCAGGATACCATCGGCAGCCCCGTCGAGCTCGTCACACTGAGCCAGAAGCGCCTCGTCGATGGCGGCGAACGAGGTCGGCGAGGGAAAACCGTCCGACCCGGCCTCTGCGATGATGCTGTAGAACTGGCCGGACCACGACGTAAGGTTGTTGAAAGCAAGGGCCGGGGCACCTGCTACGACGCCGTCGAAATCTTCAGGAAAGTCTTGCGTCATCTTCCACCCTTGACGACCACCCGTGCTGCATCCCAAGTAGTAGCTCTTGTCGTGGGCTTTGCCGTAGTAGCTAGCCGTGACCTGTTTGCCTACGACGACGGAGGTGTGCAGGGCGCGCCACGCATAGTCCTTGACCACCTCAATATTGTTGAGGAACGTTGTCTATGGCTGGTCGTTAGTATCGGCACGCCGAGAGGGGCTTCGCGAGGGAGGTGGTGGTTCAACGCATGCTTACTCCGTTCTGTCCGCTGTGTCCGTTGTTCTGACCAGTCGAGGCGAACCCCTGCGACACGGTGTAGCCCATGGATTCGTAGTCTATGCAGCCTGCGATGCCGCCATTGCCAGTCGCGAGGAAACGGCCGGTCCAGTTCGTGGGCAGCCAGGCTTCCATCAGCGTCTGCGAGCGGGACGAGGTTGCCAAAGCCAGCTGGACTCGGCAGACGTCGACGGGGACAACCGTGTAGGGCACGCCGCAGGAGGAATCAAGACCCGGGAGGCTGATGTTGGTACCGGCGGCCACTTGGTCAGAGGCTTGGACGGTGACGTTCTCGATGGCCAAAGAAGCAGCCAGGCCTGCGCAAGTCTGTTCAGACTGGGCGTCGGCGCCGGGCACAAGAACAGCAGCAGCTGCCGTGACGAGTAGATATGCGGCCCCCAACATGATGGCGATGGACGACTGTGGACGGCAGAAGACAATGGTTGTGAGCTTCCTGGCACCGGCTCACGAGTGACGAGAGCCGCGGCGCCTAGGTTTTATGCCAGCCATGCTCAGGCTCTCAGCCACCATCGTCCCTGACTCCCTGCATGAACACGCCGACGGTCGACCCAGAGCCGTGTGCCCGCGGCTATACCTTTTCCCTCCTGGGTGAGTGACCAGTAAAGTGACCAGTCAGCCCGAGGTGAACCGGGTTGGTGTTGGAGCAGGCACTGCGGAGGCAGGCGGAGGCAGGCGAGATTAGACCGGGGGTATAGCCGAATCAGCACAGGCACAGGCACAGCTGTCCCGCCGTTCAGCCAGGATACAACCCCGGAGTCACAACTAAAGCGGCAGTTGGTGTTGGACCGAGAGGAGTTGCGGGGTAGCGTCTCCTTCCCCGTAACCTCGCCTGCAAGTAGTTACTTGATAGTCACTGACTCACTGCTTTGCCGACTCGGGCTCGGCATTACCTATAGAGAGAGGGGAACGTCAGGGCACTGGGTAATATAATTGGCGCAGGAGTAGCGCGCGTGCGCGTCCCTCCCCCTCGCATCGCGGCTTGCAAGTTGGGGGTCTCGTCAGTCTCATCTCGTTGGTCTCTCCGATCTGCGCGAGAGAGACCGATCAGCCGGGACCTGGGTCCTGGACTGCTGTGCCGTACACAGTACTGTAGTTACGAAGTATCCGTAGGTACTCCGTACTCCGTACTAGGCAGTAAGGGGTAGTATTACGGATACTCCGTACTTGGTAGAGTCCGTACTTGGCAAAGCCGCAGCCCCAAGTCATCTACCCCGTACAGGCAGCCAAGTAGTAGCTGATGCTACTTGGTAGTTGCACAGTATTCCGTACCTGCAACTGGACTGTGCAGCTTGTGCGCCTGGGAAAATACGGAGTACAGCCGAGGGCAAAAGGGTCGTGCATCGTGCATCGTGCATGATTCAAACCATTCGACGCTTCTAAAGGGGGAACGACTCGCGTCAATCCGATGGACGACCTTGACTCAGGCAGCGGTACTTTTATATAACAGCCCCCCTGCCTTAGCGCTAACGCGCAATAGTTGCACCAAAGCAGGATAGTTAGTACTTCGTAACGGAGTGACTTAGTCAACTAGCTAGTCACTTCCAGCTACCCGCACGTTGCTTCCTTATAGTTAGTACTTTGTAATTGGTGAACGTCGCCTTCGAACCGGACCGAATTACAGGACCAAAAACCCCCGAGCTGGGCGAACAAACTTGTTTCTCTAGTCTTGTCAGGTGCGCGAGAAGAGGTAGAGGCCCCTCTACGATCTCTCCCTCGAGTCCCCTCGATCATGATACTTTACTGGCTGTAGCCTATACTTATAGGTCCTCTGCCAGGCTTGGTGTGCAACGTAACGTGTATGCAGGTGAAATGGCGCCACGTGCGGACATATCAGCATGGTTATTGAATAGGGCACGCATGTTGGCACTCCCTCCAATCATGATTTATATGTACCGCCCGCCCTGATATGATAGCCCCCCTCCCATCGGATGCCCTCATCGACATGTAGTTCTTTGACCACGCTGTTGAACGTGGAGACCAAAAAGACTGACGACGACTGATAACTACCAAGTGGCGCCTTGTGGCGCCTTGTGGTGCCTTGTGGTGCCTTGTGGTGCCTTGTGGTGCCTGACAAGCTCTAGGGAGGGCAGGATAGCCGTGCGAGATCCCAGCAATATAACCGGCTCCCCTATAATTTCACAAGCCACCCGACCCCTTGGTTGCAGCACATACCGGAGATTAATGCTTGATTGATATGACACAACGATCGTGATTTGCTCTGGGATGTCGCCGAGCCCTACGATGAAACGATGATGTTTGGGAAAATCCGCACGCCAAGATGTTCCGCATGACATTCCGCTGCAGAACCTCAATCTTTCGCTCCACAGCCTCTCCGCTTCGTGGTCGCCATCACATTACTCCATAACACAAGGGCTAGCATCGAAAGTACCGCTTCTCGATCCACCTCTCTTCGAAATCCGAGACCATGCTGCCGATGACCACGGTGATGTCAGGGAAGACCTTGGTCAGCCTGTGGACACCCACTCGTCCCGCCGAATAAGTCGCGAAGACGATACGATCCTGCGGTACACCGTGGTCCACCAAGACCTGCACCGACATGACAGCTGCGCCGCCACTCGACATCTGCGAGTCTATGAGCAACACAGTGTCGTGCATAGCAATGTCTGACGGAAGCTTCAGGTAATGGAGTTCCGGCTCGCCGGTTCGAGTGTCGGACTGGATCAATATACGCCCTGTCCGGCAGTCCGGAATCACCCTTCGAAGGCCAGTCTCGAATGTTGCGCCTCCCCTTAGGACAACGACAGCGCTGACCTCGCCTTTGCCCGTCAACCCGGAATAAGCGTGACCTGCCGGCGTCTCAACGACCTTCTCTTTGAACTCTGCGTTGTTGAGAGCCGCCTCGATCAAGAGCGACGTGAGGCGGTCAAAATAGAACACAAAGTCGTCACTTCCAGTGTCCATGTCCTGGATGATCGTGTTCATGCCTCTGAGCTGCGGGGTCTCTTTGAGTATGACGACCTTGTTCGACAGAGGTTCACTATCGGCACCGCGCTCCAGACTCTTCAGAGCAGCCCGATGGCGAGTCGATGTATCAACCAGCCTTTTCTCGATGTACTGCGTCACCATGTCCATGGCAACGCGATTCTCGATGCCTCTGGGCACGAGGAGATCTGGAAAACGCGAGAACGTCAGTGGGACGGCAGCGTACGCAGCGCAGCGATCGTGGAGTTGGCAGTATCACTTCGTACCTGCAACTTTCTTTTGAGGCTCCACGAATTTCTCAAAGTTGGGTTTCACGTAGCCAAACCATTGCTTGAGTAGGAGTCAGTAGAACGTTCCAAGACACGAATTTCGCATTTTTTTTTCTTCTCACCTTTATGCATCCTTCAACGTCTCGGCCTCTGTCTCTCACATCGCGTATCACTATTGCAAGAGCTAGCTTTAGCACCCCGAGCGCGAACCTGAGACCGCACATGACTTACAGCGCCGCGATAGACACAAGTCTGCATCGGCTTCGCAGAAGAGCCGCATATCCATCAACTCCAAGAGTCTTGGGTCATGCAAGGCGAAAATGCCCTCCAGGATGAGAACATGCGGCGAGTATACAACTGTCGTCCTGCCCGGGACCCTCGCGTGTTTGTCGAAGCTGTAGACAGGTACTTCGGTACGTTTCCTTGTGCTGTTTAGCCATGTGATCAAACCGAGCTCACGTATAGTCAACCCACCCCGACTTCAGCTCCCGAAGGCAGTGGACAAGTTCGTCGAAATCAATAGCCTGCGGGAGACCGTTATCAGTAGCGCAACCCTAGGTAGACCTCCCAAGTCCCGAGCTGTACATCTCACATACCTCGGGGGAATCAAAATCATATTCGTTCCTGAAGGCTTTCTTCGAATCCTCGGGGCTGAGCGGCTTATAGAACGAATCCTTGCATGGGTGAGCTCAGATACGCTTCCCTCGATGCAAGATAGCGTACCATAGACATGATCACGACCCAGGGAAGGTTTAGTTTGCTGACAATGGCGTGGGAAAGTGTGGTTTTACCCGATCCCGAGGACCCTGCGATACCGATGATGCTCACGTCGGCCCATGGCGGAGAGTAATGCGCTCTCTTGGCGATGGTGTCCTCGCCATCTCGATGATCAGATATGATCGGCAACGGAGAGATTGCCGGGTTCATCCTGAGAGAAGTCCACCTGGGAAGCAGCTGAGTAAGTGACTCACGATGCAGGTTCGGTCTACTGGCGAGTCGGGGTGGAAGCGTGAATGTATGTATGTACGGACGGATACAGTCAGTACTCAGTACTCAGAGCTCAGAGTCGCGTGACCCGACTGTTGTCGTCAAAGAAAGACCCGCAGGCTACCGTCGGAGATATATACAAAGATGGCAATGACCCGGCTAGAAAGTACTGTGTGATGGTGTATACGACCGAGAGGGACAGCTGTAAACAGTTATCGTCACCATCAAGTGAAACAGGAGACGCCCGGACTGGCTGAGTAGTTGCCTCTGCGCCACATGTGAGCCGTCCGCCATGAAGTTTTCGGAAGAAACGAGCTAATCACCAAGTCAAGAGCATCCGCCTCCATAAGCCAGTGAAATGTGCGTCAGTTTGATTGGCCCATGACCTCGGGGAGCTTTCGAGCTTGATTCACTCGTATTGCCAGCCCCTGGAACGTTGCCCACCTGCATATTTTGACTTGACCAGAGTGTGGGGTCACTGTCATTGCTTGTACTGAATGTGACACAGTACGGAGGAATCCGTACTTATTGAATAAACGCGACAAACCAATTGCAGTGGCCGCCAAATCACTTGCCAGGGCTAGCTGCACCTATAATCTCCACTAAACGCAAAGCTCTGCAGGCGGACGGCGCGGCACAACTCAACAGCCGTTTGCTGTTTGCCAACTTCAACTTCTTCCGCTTCATTCCAACCGAAACCAGCAGACTTTCTGTCCTTCAAGCTGCTGGGCGGCATTGCGGTACAACCCCCTTCCACCCGAGGTGGTTCATGTCCTTACCAAACGCTCAGCCCTATGCGCAGCGGTTTGAGCAGGACCTTCGTGCCGTGAGCAAACGTTGCGACGCTCTGCTTCATCGCATCATGACCTCCTCAACTTCCACCGCCACGCCCATGAGGCATGACTTTACGCGCCAGGTGGAGGAGGTGAGGTTGCCCAAGAGGTGAGTCGCTTTCCTTCCCATCACACGGTCTTACCGTGCACCCCTCAAGCACTGAACTGGACGCTCTTTATGATGCCAACAATAATCAATGGGAATCTCTCTGAGAAACACATGCGGAGAATGATTTACTTCTTCTTTTCTGATACACGTCCTCCTCACACTGCTGCTCGTCTGCCCTACCGCAAGCATCCTTAGCTGACCAGCATTTAGCGATATCAACGCCTTGATCCTAGACTACCTCACCATGGCCGGCTATCCCAACGCCGCGGCTCGCTTCTCCACGGAAGCCAACCTGCAGCCGCAACAAGACCACGCGTCGATAGTTGCTAGACAACAGATCCAGAGCTCGATACACAAGGGTGACATTCAATCCGCTATAGACGCACTGAATGACCTTGACCCCGAGGTACGTGTCCATACTGTCTCCTTCTCCCGCTCTAGCTATGATTAGAACACGAGTTTTACATGCACCACTCTTAATGACCCTCGGGTCTATGGTGAGAAACAACCACTTTTGTATGAGCACATTGGTCCCCATGACAGTACCCATTTGCACAAAATCGGCCTGAACTACTCTAACCGGTTGGGTACATAGATACTTGACACTGATGCCCCGCTGCACTTTGCCCTGCTGCGGCTACAACTTGTAGAACTTATCCGGACCTGTACAGCGATGCCTGGCGGAGACATCAGTCCTGCCCTGGAGTTTGCGACTCGCCAACTCGGTCCCAGAGCACCCACGAACCCACAATTCCTTGAGGATCTGGAGAAGACCATGACTCTTCTCGTATTCCCGCACGACTCTCTCGACCCCCCTCTAGCAGCACTGTTGAAGCCTGATTTGCGACGTGAAGTGGCCGATGCCGTGAACAAAGCTATACTCTTGCGCCAAGTGCAACGCAGAGATGCCGCCATACGCCACCTCGTACAGATGCGCGCATGGGGTGAGGACACTGTTCGTAAAGAAGCAAAGATCAAGGATTTGCCGGCTCGAATTGAGTTGGGCTTCAACTTGGATGATAATGGCTTCGATAATAGCCAAGATACGATTATGACCTAGGCTAAGATTCCCCATGGGAAAATGCTGTTCTGTACATTGATTTGAAGATCGCGAGGCGTCTGAACGGACCAGGATTGGTATGAATTTGCCTGGCTAGGCTACGACGGTGGGCTCAAAATACAGTAACTCGATCCTGGTGCTCCCTAATGGAGTTTGGGTTATTTATCCTATAAAATGATAATGTGCCGGTTAGAATGAAATGCATTTATCATGTTTGTTCATCCTTAGTCGCTCACGTGTTTTGGCATGGTAGTTGCTGTGATTTCTCTCGTCTATTCCTAGTAATGCGCAACGCCTCTGCAGCCGTGACCTGCTAATCATACCAACAGATTTAGACTGGCTTGAACACTGCTGAACAAGCTGCGTATTATGGGCATCTCGGTGGAGAGCTGCTCATCCCAGCCAACTCGGATGTCACAAGAACACCATCGGTTGTGTTGCTTCGATCATATTCACACCATGCCAACTTGCACAAGCAATAAGACAAGGTCGACGAATAGGGAATGAGCTGTTATGATCACGCCCTAGGCGGCTGTTGTCGCTGTCTACACTGCGATACCTGGCCCCCGACAGCATGCATGCACACGCTCCAGTATGCTCCGATGATTATATACAGTGAGCAAGTGTACGGGTACAGTGCCTATGGTAACGAAAGAAAATGAAAATGCGCGCTCACGTGAGCTTTGCTCCGGTGATTCATGAGTCTGGCATCCCAATAATGATGGACCTGCTCTACTTTGTCCTGATGTGCTTCAACTTGCCGGCCGAGTACAGAAAGTTGTTCGCATATACCTTGGGCGTAAACTTGCGCTCCTGAGGCTCTTGCACGAAGTATTCATAACCCTGCTTGTTGGCAAACGCAATGGCATCCTCCTTGCTCTTGAAGTTGAGATGGGTGCCTTGCATGAAGTCGGCGGACGACTGCCACCCCATCAAGGGGTTCTCCCATCGGTGACCCTTTGCCAGGACATCCCAGTCCATTCGCCACTGGTGTGAGCCCCAGCTTCCAGATTGCGTTGCGGGCTTCGCTTGCATATAGATACTGGGGAAGGAGTCAGCTCGGGTGGGAGGTGTAGCATGTGAACTGAGCAGAACGGCTTATGTAGCCATTACCTCTGCACAAACGCGACTCACCGGACAGTTCGGGCCTGGAGCTCCATGGGAGCCCCGGAGAGAATAGCGGCGGGCAAGATGTCAGTGTCCTCGCTGCCATCCTGAATCTTCTTGGGAACGGGCGTATATGTCCTGTGGCCCAGCCAGTCAGCATCTCCCTCGGGCCATGGATGTCCGATTCGATGTTTCCGGAGCTACCTACGAGGTCGCCTTGTCGATGGTCGCGCCGTAGTTGGGAGCGTTGTGGGCTTTGTTTGTGGCGGTGGTCGGCTTGCCGGCAGGAACAGACTCGGCCAAGCTCTTGTCGTCGCTCACGAAGCGTCGTTGGGAGGCGGCGTTGAGGACCGGTCGCGGGTTCGATGTCGCTGTGCGCAGCAGCAGCTTGGCTGCCGAAGTTGATCGGAGGGACGCCATCGCGTATTGCTCGTAACGTGGACAATCAATCAATTGACTTGGAGTTGCGACTCAATCAACGGGTCGCGGGATGGAGCTGGAGGAGTGAGGTGCTCGGTGACGAAATGCGGGCGGGCCGTTCCCAGGTGGCAGAGGCCAATGGGGATTGAGGACCGGCCTGGCGGAGTTGGCCGCAACCAAAGCTCTCGACTTTGCTCTTTTTGTACTCCAGAACCTCATCTGCCGGTACGGTATACAATTCATCACTCCTCTGCCGCCCGACTCGACGATCCGTCACGGTTCCCTCAATTGCACCTCCAACTTGTCGCGAACGGATTCCTCCCCGACCGCCAACATGAGCTTCGTTACCCGTCGCGCATTGAGCACGCTCATCCCCCCGAAGGTCTGTTGTACCCATGGTCAATCCGGCAGCAGACGGTCGTGCTAACACTTTGCCACAGATCGCTTCTCCTACTGTACGTCGTCCCACACTGCCTGCACGCGCCTAGATATGCCGAGTCATCGCTGTCTCGATCCCACCGAGTCGTCGTCGTCGCCAATGTACCGACCTGAATCGACTGCGCCATTAGTGGAGTCTCTCTGTATCTCTAGGAACTACGTACTGACCTGGTCTAATTGAACAGGCGATCGGTGCCGCTCCCGATGCTGTCCGTATGAAGCGTGTCGTCAACTTCTACGAGAAACTTCCCCGGGGCCCCGCCCCCAAGATTGAACCCAAGGGCATCCTCGGCCGTTACCAATACAAGCACTTTGGCGGCGAGAACGCCTCTGGCAAGCGTACGTGAACGCCCGCTCCAACAAGCTAGAATCCCCGCAGACCGGAGAGCGGCTGCAGGGCTGCAGGGCAGGACGAAAGAAAGTTGAACAGCGGTACTAATGTGTTATGATAGCTATCATCCACGCCATCGGCCTCATCCTCGTCATTGGCTACCCCATGACATACTACTTCCACCTGCGTACGTTGATGAGTATCCTCGACAAATGAGCTTGGACAGCTAACAGCAACTAGGCCACCACAAGAACAATGCCCACTAAAGCTTGGGATATCAACATGAGCACGGGAAGATGGCCCTGAGACGACTTGTACATATCATAGATGAGAAAGCAGAGCAAGGCGAAGCTTTTGTGTACTAGAAAGGAGAATTAGCTCAATACGAATTGGCATATTCCCCTTTGTGAGATCAGGTTTCGTGTGGGGATTATGAAGTCGAGATGGCTCTCTGGCAGAGATGCCGAGCTTTGTGGGCAAGCCTTGTCCAGCTACAAAGCCTGCCTGCCAGAGCATCACCTTCTTTAGTCCATGAAATGCGAGGAAACTCACGCAACCGGCAAGCAGATACGATAAGCTGGCCTTGTTTCTCGTCCGGTTAAGCCACTTGAAGCCACTTGAACCCCCTAATCCTTTACGTTAACTACTTGCTTAGGCCTGCCTTTACCCCCATTCCCCCCTTGACCTACCCAGCTACATTACTTGGGCAAGTTTGCCTTCGCAGCTGGCAGTCCTCAATGTCGATCGAATAGTAAGGGGGCATACACCTTCAGGCTTGGGACTGCATTACATGTTCGCAAGAGCAAAACTGCTCACAAGCAACGACATGGAATGTGGTAGGCACCTCTATCATTGGCTCGTCTTTGAGGAGATGTGAAGACTTATCAGTCTTGTTTTCATTACGATTGTCACTCGAAGATACGCCCGTCACGGAAGGTGCCCTGATACAGGCTCAACTTTCAAGGCCTTTTGTATCGACCCAAAGGTCAAGCCCGACATATATACACGACTTGCCCGAATGGAATCCATTGCGAGTACGGATAGAGGACATCCTATATACACATGGATGCGTTGGCCGACACAGGATTGACATGGGCTTC
Source organism: Arthrinium puccinioides (assembly GCA_022414665.1). Lineage (NCBI taxonomy): Eukaryota > Fungi > Ascomycota > Sordariomycetes > Amphisphaeriales > Apiosporaceae > Arthrinium > Arthrinium puccinioides. Next base: position 2,233,572 of record JAIUNF010000004.1, read on the forward strand.
TTGCAAGAAATGCGTACAGTAGCTGCAACATAGCTTTAGGGTAAGTAGGTAACTTGCTTCGTATGCGAGGCTGCTGCTCCGTGTTACTGGTGTTATTTTTGTTGTTGCGACCCTGAATGATGCCCCATATAAACTGCTAGGCTAAGGCCGCTAAGCCTCGAGCTTTGACCTTTGAATCGGCAGGCCAGCCATTCAGTGCATTCACTTCAAGCTGCTGGCTGTAGACGATTTTCAGTACCAGTCGCAGAGGATATCATTTGTTTTCCTCCAAATATCGCGGGCTTGAGGGTTAATTTCCTGTTTCCGCAGTGCGAAGGCTATTTACAAGCTGGCCGCATCATTCGGACCATCTTCCTGTCCCCCAACTCTTGAGCGATCGACACCCGAACAACTCCAACGTCGTCGCACCACCCCCCCAGAAGAACACCTCAGCATCCTCGACTTTTATTGCGACCTGCTTACCGGCCAACGACGACGTGAACAAACCCGACCGCATTGCCAACAATCTCCAGTGTGGATGATGGCTACTGAGGCCACCGCTGAGAAGCCTGTAGATGTCTCTGTAACTGATGCCGCGCTTGTAAGTACACACCCAGCCATTGGTTCAACGCCTTTCATCTACCGCCGTCGCCTCTCTGCCCAAACCATCCACGTGCGTGCCTGCTGCGGTGCCGTCCGTCGCATCCTGCATGCCCCCGCCGGCGCTTCGCATTCCCTCCGTCTGTGGAACTTGCCTGTTCATCATCCTGCCTTGCTGACTAGAGTTTGCAGACTCAGAAAACCTCTACCGAACCCGAACTCCACAATGGCGCCTCTGCCGACGCTCCCTCTCTAACCGGGCCTCCACCTGGTCCGCAGGACGAGATTGAGAACAAACAGATTACCGACATTGTCGACTCGTTGGTGAACTCGGCCGAGGTTAGTGTAAGCGGCGGTTCAGACACGGAGGCATCTACATCCAAGGCAGACAAATCCAATGGCCGTACATCGTCATCGGCCCCGAAGCCCAAGAGCTTCAAATCGCTCTCCGTCAACCGCAACTTCCTCGGTCCTAAGGCCGCGGCGGCAGCGAGCGCTGCTTCTCGACCCGACTCTGCCGCTTCTTCGGCCGCCGCCACGCCGATAGGCACCCCATCCTCGTCTGCGTCAAAGCTCAAGCTTGTCACCAAGAGCAGCTCGAGTATCGGCGCGTCAAAGACCCTGGCAGCGAATGGCAAGCCTGGCGGAGCTCCAGACGGTAATACAGTCTGGAACCGCAACCGACGTAAGCCGTACCGCTCGCGTACTCTCGCGTACTAACCATGTCACTCGTGCGCTGCTGACGTTGCTACAGCTGTCCCCCCGCCTGATACGAAGAAGATGTCCGACGAAGAGCTTATGAGTAAGTATGGCATACACATGGCAAGTCGTTTGCGACCCGAAGATGAGGCGACCGCCGGGCAATCCAACTGGGCCGACATCGATGAAGATGACGACAACTGGGCACCCGATACCATCACATGGACCGATGGAACTAAGAGTTCACTCGCCGCCGTTGATGAAACCCCCACGGCTGCCGTGTCTGCCATGGCTGCTGCGGCTGCGGCTGCATCTGCACCTGGCGCAGTGAAAGAGCTTGGCCGATCCGAAAGGCCGAAGTCCCCGGCTCCCATACCTGATGCGCTTTCTGCTCCAGCACCCCCCGTCGCTACCACATCCACTTCGTCCGTTCCGCTTGCTGCGCCGGCTGTTAATGCCAGGGCGTCTCCATCCATCAAGACCGGAGTTCTCGCATCTGGCAAGGGCCTCGTGCTCAAGGGCGCCCCCGAGAAGCCGACACTGGTCGCGAAGGCCACGCCTAGGTCATCCGATGTGAAGTCGCCGTGGGCCACCCTGCCGCCAGTCGAAAAAGCATCACCCATCGTTATGGACATCAATCAACAGCACCATCAGCCTTATGCTAATCGTGGGTACCCCCGCGTGACAGTGGCTATGGAGCTCAAAATATGACGGCCCCCCCGCCGACAAAGGAAATCGCAGCCGACGACTTCAGCAGATCTCCTTGGCGAGATGGCAGTGCTGGCGGAAATCGGGAGCTGTTTAACTCGCAGTCGGGCAGATACGAACCCGTGCATGATCGCAAAGGCTCGCGGCCCGACATTTCTCGACAGCAACCGTCACTGCTCCAGCGCTCACACCACGACGGGCAGGGATTCGCTGAGCCCTCTGCTGCCTTTCAGACCAGCAGAAGCAGCGGCCAGGACGCCATGCCGTATGGCCGACGTCGTGGTTCCTCGAATGTCAGTGGCGGAAGCGGTGGTCTAGCGGCCCGTCTCGGAAAGCCTGCGGACATACTTCCTGAGGGCGATTCAATGCAACACCAATCTGGAGCGCCGGCCATCCCCGGTCCTGGCCCGTATGCCCCCCTTACCACTCAGCCCAATGCGCGAGGCAGCGCCGGTTCAACATGGCAGCCGCGACCGTCGCCTAGCCAGACGCAGGCTTTGCCTATCCAGATGCCAGCCGGACCAGAGCCCGTGCCAAGCACTTCTGTTATGGAAGATGATATCGAGCTGCAGAAGAAGCTGATGCGTGAACGTCGAGAATTGGCAATCAAGCGCAGGATCGAAGAGGAGGAGCACGAGTTGGCGGCGAAGAAGGAGCGTATTCGCTTGAAGCTGGAAGCCATGGGTCCCGCACCTGAACGGAAAAGCTCGAAGAAGGACGAACACAAAGAAGTGCCTACCTCGATTGCCCAACGGGAGGGTGCGCCGGCCTCACAGAGGTCTGAGTTCGTGAAGGAGCCAGTCTCTGGAAGCGATCCCGAGTCTCAGGTCAATGGTGCGCAACGATCGCCTCATCCAGCTGAGAACTCGACTCAAGGTGATGCCTCCAGCACTCCAACGTCACCACCCACAGCGTCATGGCCCGAAGCTCACCCGCCTGCCGCGGACCGCTTACCCTCTTGGACTGGACCAGCGCAGTCGGTCGCGGTCGCCAGGAATGTCTGGGCATCTCCAGGTAACGATCGATCTCTCGGGAATGGGACCTTCAACGCAGATCTTGCTCCCTTGGCGGATTCCCAGCCTACTCAGCCTGCCAGTGTAACAACACGTCAAGCACCCATAGGCCCCCCGCGATCAGCAGCGCAGCCTCCTAACGCTCGCCACGAGGCACCTGTTGTGAAGATGGCTCCTATCGGGCCGCCCGGAGGCCGTGTAGGACCTAGTCACCATCAGGGTCCTGGAGAACGTCCTCTGGCTCGAAATTTGTGGGCAACTGCCAACATTGGAGAAGAAGACCGCGCTCTTCAGATGCAAAACAGCCAGCGTATGGATGAGCAGGCAAGAGAACTGTCAGCTCGAGGACTTGCTCTCGGCGATGCCCAAGTCCCTATGAAAGACACATGGCGACCGGTCGTGCTAGGGGGGGGATGGAAAGCGAACCACCGGCGCTGGAACGACCAAGACACATGGTGACGCTTCAGCTCCAGCCAGGTGGAACCCTGCCGCGCCTGTGAATGACGCCTCGCGCCCGGGTCTGCCACACACACGCCAGGAGCCCACTTCCCAAGACTACCGTCAGCAGCCTGGATCTGGCAGCATGCGGAACGATGCCAGGAGACTGGCCCCTATCGGTCCTGCCGGAACCGCTCCACCTGGTCCTCCTACCCAGCCTCGCGCAGGATCTCGATTCTTTCCTCAATCCGGTTCACGAGACATCCGTCTGGACGATATGGCTGTCCAGCCGAGGTCGAAGTCACCCACGCCCCCGCCACCAACCATGGATGGCCACCCGGCTTATGATGGCGATGCTGCCCGCCCTCACGTGTCTCTACCCCCGACCCGACCTGTAGTGAAGCTGCCTCCTGCCATGGCTCGCATTGCTCCGACAACTGTCCAGATCCCAGCGCCAATCGCCCCACCCAAACCCTTGGCGCCCATCTCGTTTGCGGCAGCGGTGGCGGCTCCTCCCCGGCACAGCTCTGCAGCAACTCCCAATGGCAACAGCTCCCATAGGGAATTCGGCACTCAGGAGAATTGGCAAGACAAGATTAACAGTCTTATGGGTCGTAAGCCCATGCACGTTGCCCGACCGCATGCCGTCGATTCAGCTACCAAGTCGAGCTATGATGCTCATGGTCAGGATCTCGCTACTGTCTCCCTTCCCAGTCTGTCATCCTCTGGCTCGAGCGTCTCCGATGCCAGCTCTGTTACTAGCAAAGACATGGCCGAAGACTGCTTTGACGAGCAGGAGATGGGCTCTCTACCTCCAGTCCGTCTGCCGAGTAAAACCCCCGACGCTCTCTGGAATCCTACTGAGCCGAATTGGCACCCTGCCCCTCTCAGGTTCCGAGTTGACGCAGCGGTAGCTGAAGACCCGAGGTTCCCGCCCGAGTTTTCCAACAACAAGCCAATGATGCGAGTTAGGACGCCCGGTATGGGTGAGGCAAGGCTACTTCCGGCACCATTCGGTGCTCGCAACAGGAGCAACCCCAGACGTCCTGGGACTCGTGGTGCGCGTGGCTCAAGGGGCGGTCAACGTGGCGGCAGAGAGTTTTCCGAAGCTATCGGTGGCGCTGGCTCTGACCGTGCTGAACGTCTAGATCGCTCGGACCGTCCCACCATGTCCAGAGGCCGAGGTGGATTCAGAGGCAGGTCCGAAACTTGGACCAGACACTCGTCGGCCCCTCAGGCTGCTCAGTCGTAGCGACTGGCATACCCTTGAGAGGCATGTTATGCATCTAACATGCCCTCAATAACACCTGGCGATGGCCTCATATAGAGCGCAGCGCCTACTACTACACCTCCCGATGTAAAAAACGAACGACACCGTGCAACCATGATATTGCATTCGACCCTCTTCCTACCCCATTTCACTGTCATGGTGATGGACTTATTCTTTTCGGAAATGGCAGTATGTACAAGTACTGCATGATTCTGTGGTTTAGTATGGCGGGCTTTGCTCATTGCGTTCACCACTCTACGAGGCGGCGAGGGACCGCTTTCGTGAACTTCTTCTTGGCGACTCAAATAATTCGATTTATGCATCAGTACGATGCGCTGTGGACCGACCGTCTGTCAGTTCGTCGGCCCTTAGGACTTCATTCACCCTGCAGAAGCCAGGCCAGCCTAGTTGGTTGCCGAGTTTTCCTCTTTATTGGCCATCACAGCACAGCTTGCCGACATGCTACGATAAATGTGCATCCGGTCACCTGTATTGGCGATGCGAAGATAGTGGAAGACTGGATACGGACGGACTGCCAACATAATGGAAGTTATAGGGGAAGCGACTTCTTCATGCGCCACCGACTTCTGATGATGATGGATGACGGATAAGGAAAAGATTTCGTGGACTGGTGGTCCCATGGAATGGGAGAAGTATATCGTCCTTCTGAGACGGCAGCTGTCACCACGTCATGAGCAATGGTCTGACGGGTTCGTGTGACTGATAACTACGACAGACAGCTGGACATACTTGAGCTTTGCCGATTAATGATACGCGATGACATGCAGAGCAGACTTGGTTCTTCCGTGAGGAAATTTTGTGCTTTAGTGATGATTAAAGGCGCGGCCCGTTGTTTGACGCGAGACTCGATGTTGGCATTGCTTCCTATCTACCTCCATTGTGCAAGATCTGGACACGACATCAGCAAGTCTGTATCTTTGGATCGTCGCATGGTGAAATAATCCCCCGAAGCTACACCACTGCTCATCTAATTGTGATTTCGGAGAAAGTTGTTGAGCATAATGTATATACTCGCACCGTAATCAACGAACTCGGCAATCTATGATAAGCTTGCCCAAGTATGATTGGTGTTTCTCTTGCTGCATTGCCAGCTGTGGCGACAATGTTCACATGCTTGCATTGTGTGTATATTTGATGTAGTCTCTTTCTCTCCGTCTTCGATTCCCGGGAAACGGGAAACGGTGCGTGGTTTTTAGTCCAAGTATCCATGCATTTGTATTGCGATCCTGTGTAGAAAACGACCCAATAGAGCAAGCTTCTGCAGTTGACAACACGTCGGCAGGGGGGTAGACGGTTTTGTTGGCTCGACTCGAAAACTCTGGCGTTATATCGTCTCTATCGCACATACTGAACCAAAGTATAAACACTTACTGCCGTGCAGGATTTCGTTCTCGTGAGCTCGTGGTCTAGCCGACTAACCCAACCACGCGCATACCAGGCCGTTGAAATGCAGACACATGCCTCGTAAATACATGTATATCTGTCAGGGGCCCCAACTCCAAACGCCGCACAGCAGACATTACGCATCCATCATTACGTACGTTTCCTTTTTCTCCAAACACCTCAATACTCCTCGACTGCACAGTTCGGGTGGAGTACGTAGACGACCTTTTGTTGCGCCGCGGACGCTTCGGCATCTTGGTCGCCATTGGTGGGCGCGAGACCCTCGCCACGGACTGCCATGAGTATGTTTTCCTATTCCGTAAAAGTCAGCCACGGCCTTCCAAAATAGCTTAACGATCGGAATTTTAATTTTTTTGAGACGTACCTTCACCATCTTCTTCAGCACCATCTTTGCCACATTGAGCTCCTCGTGGTAGGCCTCCTCGCCATCGAGCTCTTCCTCCTGCTGCTCTAGATACCACTGCAGAAGCTCCTCAGCCTCGACACCCTCGCCGGCGCCTGAAGACTCATCGTCGCTGACGCGGGAGACGATTAGGTTCACCATGCTAATGTACTTCTCGTACGTAATGGCCGTCTTCTTCTTGTTACTATCCGTTGTCCCCTGCTGGGCCGCTTCGCCATCGACCATTTCGTCGTCGTCGTCGTCGACGTCATCATCTTGCTGGGCGTTGATACCAGATGCGGCGTCAGCAGCAGCGATGAGCTCCGCTGAGTCTTCAGTAATTTCGTCTTCGTCCATCTCGACATCGTCATGCTCAACGGTAATGATACTCTGCTGAAGCAGACTGAACGCCTCATCAACAAACGAGACGTCAATCTCTTCCACGCAGTTTGTCTTGGCGATGGCCTCACTGAGTCGAATCATGGACTCCAGCTGTCGGACAGTGATACGATAGCTGTTCTTGCCGATGCCACCCTGCGAATCGTCCGCGCGTAGCTCCTTGTACCGCTCGACGAGACGATCTTTGGCCTCTGGTGTGAATTCGGGGCGGAACGTCTTGGCGAAGCGGATATACCGCTGAAGACACTCGGTGCTGAACTCGGGCGCGATGGCACTGTCGCGGAGCTGGTGAATACTAACAATGTGCTCGGCAAGATGTCTGTCGACGCTCTCTTTGCACTCGTCGAGCACGACAAAGAAGAGATCAAATCTGCTCATGATGGGAGCGCTCATGTTGATGTTGGCCCGCAGCGACGTCTTACGGTTGTAGCGGCCACCGACCGGATTGGCAGCGGCAAGAATAGATGTGCGTGCATTGAGCGTCGCCTGTATTCCAGCCTTGGCGATAGAGATTGTCTGCTGTTCCATGGCTTCATGGATGGCGACCTGGTCGGCAATGTCCATCTTGTCGAACTCGTCAATCGCACAGATGCCATTGTCAGCCAGCATCAGAGCACCGGCTTCGATGGTGAACTCTCCGGTCTCTTCATCCTTGATCACAGCAGCCGTGAGACCGGCAGCTGACGATGCCTTACCGGATGTGTAGACGGCACGTGGCGCGAAAGAGCATACATACTTGAGGAATTGGGACTTGGAGGTAGAGGGATCGCCCACTACGCAGATGTTGATGTCACCACGCAGTTGCATGCCCTCGGCGGTGGTCTTGGGGACACCGGACATCAGTTGGAGGAGGATGCCCTTCTTTACAATCTCGTGGCCATATACCATGGGCGCCAGACTGCTGACCAGCCGACTGTAGATGTGGCCACTGTGTACCATGTCACGTAACTCGTCGATATCTGTCGGGGTCATTGAGTTGAGCACAGCAGTCTGTGCCTCTTCCACCGACTCGGCGTTCTCGGCATTGGCTTGCGTGAGGGGAGTTGATAATGTCGTGAACTTGGCGTGTTGCTGTTTGGCCGGGCGTTGACGTATCAGGGGTCAACATGCAGGCCAGGAAGGCAAGACGATAGGTAAGATCGCGCACACCTAGGGATTTCAGGCCCGAAACACCATTGCCCCCCGCGTCGTTACCACGGGCGCCACTGTCGTCTCTGACTGCAGTCGGTCTCACGCCGGGAAGACCGAGTTGGCTCACGTCGGGCACGACAATCAGCGCACCGGTAAAGATGCATTTCTCTCCGGCCTTGGCACGATCAACCATCTCACCACGCAAGATGACGTCCATTGTCCTAGGCATACTTCCAGTGGGGATTTCCGAGCTGTTCTCCTGGATGCGCACCTTCTGCCAGTCGACAAAGGTGCTGTTGCGGATGTCAAGCTGCCAGGCCATGCGGTTGTTGCATTCCATGTTGGGACACTGCGTGGGCTCCGTGTAGCGGAAAGTCTGCTCTACGTTGGGAACAACGGCGCGACACGCCTCGCAAGCAAAGGTGGCCACTGACAGCTCGGGACGCACCTCAGACGTGCGCGTCACGGTGCCCGAAATAGAGAGCAGCTGGCCAATGTTCTTGGCGCGCAGGCTGCGCACTCGGGACACCAGGGGCAGGTTGTAGAAGGCGATGGCGAAGAGCTTGTCGGTCTGCTGGTTGGCCGTCTTGCTGCCCTGTGTGGCCTCTGACTGCGAGGCGGATCCGGCGTTGCTCGCGCCCGAGGTGGTGTGGTTGCTCGATACGGTCGGCTGTCGGTGCTCGCGAAAGTACTGCGGCTCGTGCTTGGCAATCATGTTGTGGAGGGCGTTGGTGAGGTAGGGGAGGAAGCGGTAGTACTGTGTGTTAACGGCGTTGGCGAGGGCGCCGCCCTGATACGTGCAGACATGGTCGTAGTTGACGTAGAAAGTGGACAGCTGGTAGACTCGCATGCCGTGGATCTGAGCGACGTAGTACTTGTCCGTGGTGACGGCGCTGGAGGTGGGTATGGCCGAGGCTGTCGGGTTCTCGACAAACTCGTCGATGAAGTTCTCGAAATGCTCCTGCACGGTGATGCCGATCTTGTCCTCGACGCGGGGCACATCCTGAGGCCCGTTGCGTCTCGAACGGCGCGGCACCTGATCGTCCGCGAACCCCTCGCCCTCGCCCTCGCCCTCGTCATCGCTGGGGGCAGCCAGGCTTTCCGACAGCGGCGCTCGCGGGCGTGCTGAAGATCCTCGCGCCTGTCTGCCTCTGGGTGTGGCGCCTCCTCTCGAGGGCGCGTCCGACATGAAGCCGGTGTCACTAGGAGTCGCCATACTGACGGGGTATTTAAGACGAGTAGTACAAGCAAGCTGGTCGTGTTGTTCCGCTTCAGTAGCCCGTACGTAACGTAGGTAGGTGAGTAGGTCGGTAGGTACTTCAAGCTATCTTTTTTGGCAGAATGGATTCGGAAGGGAAAGAGGGGCCCAATTCGAAGATCGGGTCGCGTCGCTCCAGGGGGGGCAGGGGGGGCAATGAAGCAGCGCGGTGGGCGCGTCGAGACGCGACTTTTGTTTAATTGAATGCATGCCGGCTAGCCATTCTGGGCATAGCCCCTCCTGTCCCGACCGTGTGTTTACTAAGTATCTCCAGGGTCACTTGCTCCGCAGTTAGGTAATAAGTGAATGTGACCTAACATACCGGGTACCCTGGAAATCGGAACGTTAAATACCTTCCCTGCAACTTGCAAGGAGTCCAGGACTTTGTCTGTTCATCGTCTTTCTGTTGATTGCGGATGCATGAACATCAGCTTTCCTTCCACCATGATTTCTCGGTGGTCCTGGTCAGTCCCTCGAGTCAGTATCCTCCACTGTGTAATGCGCTCCTTGCCCTGGCCAGGCTGACCTTCCCGGCTTCCCCAATTCCTCCACCTCGGCACCCGTCGTGACCGCGAATCATGGTGCTCATTTCATTGCTAGCGACGTCCCGCGTTTCGCCTAGTTACTAAGTACGGTCCGAGTTAGGCTCTTTAGTTTGGATGCTCTCAACTTTCTTACCGCTACAGGCAAGTCAGACGGGACCCCCTCCTGACTACCCTCCCGAGTGACGTCGGCTCCGTGCTGATTTGGCCACCACACCTAGTTAGTTACTTGGCTATTGGTGACCATGACCTGGCGCGGGGGATCCGACTCCCATTTGAACGTTTTCCGTTTCGGCGTTCTTTTGTCAACTTGTCCTCGCCATCTCCAGCAGTGAGGGGGCCGTTTGCCTGTACTGTGTATGCAAGCCATCAGCATATGGAGCAAACCCGAGAATGCATCATCTGCCGGCTGGTTCGGACATGAGTCAAGACGCATCAACAAGTCGCTTTACTTTGCCCATCTCCGCTCCATGATCCCAGAAGAACCCTGAATATCTGCCGTGTCGTATCCCTTGGCGACAAGTGGATATATTTATATTTACGTCTCCTTTTCAACGTTATCTCAACCATCTTTGGTGAGATGAGCGTAGCCGCAGCTTCTGCAGCAAACATGGTGTCACAGGCGAGCTCCTCAAAACGTGAGGACCAACCTCGTCGTGGAACAATCAAGTCGTATCTTTTGGCACAACAGTTTGCTACCTGGACAGGACGGAACTCGCCCGAGAATACCGGGTTGCAAATTCCCACCTTCCTCGATTCCCTTCAGGAGCAATCCGACGAGTCCAGCATGGCTCTCAGCGGCCTGGACAACGCCGCAGTGGACAGTTTCGACATGTCCGACTCGGATTCCCAGTACTCGGACGCCCTGTCTAACATCGAGCCTTTGACCATGGCCAGCACGACCAGCGACGTAGGAACCGGATCGCGTCATGGTGGTTTGGACCCGGTATCCGAGCCTAGTACATTCGGCCGCCTCGACTCCATTCTCGCCCATCTGAAAGCAGAAAGAAATACAACCAAGGACAAAGAACCCATGGGCGATGCTAATCTCCTGTCGGAAGCGGAACCATCTAGTTCTTGCCATGGGTTCCACGCTAAAGGCCGAGGGCATACATATCTGCGTCGCAGTTCGTATCCTGCCTCGGGTGAACAGAATACTTCAGGAGACGAGACGATGGATCCTGCCAGGTCAAGGCGTGACAAAGAAAAGGCCGTCGAGAGTCGTCTCAACTGGAGCGGCGCAGCCAACCCCTGGGCCGTGCTCAGCGATGATATACGATCAGAGGAGCAGCAAAGCCTCAAAGATGAAAACATCCGTCTACGAGCAGAACTCCAAACACTTAGAGCCATACTTTCCAAGCAGGACAATGCTCCAGAGTCTCATGCCGAGCCGGCTTTTGCCACACATCCGCAATCCCCAACCACGACTTACCCTGCGCGCCGCAAGAAGAAGTCGAGGTCGAGGTCGACATCTACGGCGCGATCCACCAACACTTTACTTGCGGGAACGACTCTCCGCGACTTGATTCTGAAGAAACTATTCGCTCCAAAGGTCATCGCGGATGCCGTCTTGGAGCGCGACGAACCCTGGCTGGACGCGCCCCTGACCTTGGACAGCCCACTCACGCCCACCCAAATCCAAGACTTTTCTCGCGTCATGAACGACGTGCTCATGTCAGGGCGGAATCTCAAACAGCCCATAGCTCTCTGTGCCGTTTGTCACCTGCCCAAGTTCAAGGAAGTGAAGAGCTCCGCCCACAACTCGTACGTCTCTGAAATTTTGGCCCAGTTTCCAACCCTAGCCCCTGGTGCCTTTCAGGATTTTCACTCAACATTGGGTGTATCGGGCTGCTGCAGGAGATATGTCTGCAAGGGATGTATCCGAGCCGCCATCATCACGGGCCTGAGCACTCAGTGGTGGTTTGACTTGACCGACCCGGCGTGGCTCAAATGCCCGGTCCCTTGCTGCGGGCAGAGTCTGCCGCTGCAATATAGCACCGACCTTGTCGGAGTTCTTCAAAGCCTCGGCGTTCATGATGCCGTAACTCTGGTTGAGCGCTTTGGGCGGGCTAACCAGCTTCGTGCTGCCATCTTAACGTTGCCCCGCGTACCGAGTAAGGACCAGCTCCGTCGAGGCAAGGCTCTGCATGATCGCTTGGTACGACACCGGAGGATGGTGTCTCCTTTGGATAGTCCATCTTCTACCGCCTCAGACCCTTTGGTTGTTGAGCTTATGTCGGTCCAAACTATGGACGGTCAGGATATGATAGACATACCCATCTTCACCAGCTTGCTGCGACGTCGGGCACCCAAAAGCTGCATCGTTTGCACGGAAACACATCAGGAGTTTTGCCGCGGAGATGATCAGCGTTGGCAACGAGTTACCAAGGGCTTCCGTGGAGAGTGGACCTGGCGCATTCTAGCATACCCGACTTCTGAAGTTCTCCCCGACTGTCAACACGACTTGAACATATGCCGGTCATGTCTCGCCATCCACATCGCAACCCAGGTGCAATCGCAAGGACACAGCGTTGTCGACAACATAAGTTGTGCCAGTCCTGAATGCAATCACAAATACACCCATTCAGAAATTCGTCAGCTGGCTACCCCCGAAGTGTTTGTTGCGTACGATCGTTTCGCGGTGGTGAAGTCGGTTCGCAGCTATCCAAACTTCCGCTGGTGTCTCCGTGACGGATGTACCGGTGGAGGTTTGTACGACGACCCGGCGACAGTTTCCGAGGAGGAATCCGTGGCTTGGGCGACCGAGCCGCATCGAATCATGTGCACCGAGTGTGCGTTGATGATGTGCTATACATGCCAAACTCCATGGCACTCGGGCCTCACCTGTGCCGAACACACCTCGCAGCAGGAGCATGGCGATCCCGACTTCAACCTCACGCAGGATTGGCTGGCACAGAATACCAAAGCATGCCCCGGAGACGGGTGCGGCGTGCAAATCTCGAAGGGTGATGGATGCTTTCACATGACTTGTTCGCGGTGCCACTTTGAGTTCTGCTGGGAGTGCTTGGCCGACTGGAGAAATATCGCTCAACGGATCGACGAGGGTCCAGGGCACATACTGAGGCTGACACCCGAGGGTCACCACGAGGGCTGCTACTTCAGGTCGGAGGAAGCGAGGTTGCCCACTCAAGTCTTGGGGCGGAATCTGGAGAGGGGTCTTCGGCGATTGGCTCCAGAGGAAGAGGGCAACGGCGGACAAGACCAACAATGATACACCGGACCACTACTAGGCAACATAGCGATGGGAAACCCGGAAGAGCATGAATACGCACGCCTACTAATTTGCGACTATCCACCAGCGAGGGCATGGTTCACATTATTGATTTCATAGGCTGATCCTTACACGATGCTTTGTCACATATACTGTCAGTTACATGAAACATATCCTTAGTTGCATTTACGGGATTGCAGTAGCCCTTACATGAGTAGACCTACTTGGCGCGACCAGTCAACCTAGTTCTGCTGTCCTGGGTGGGGAAATGCTTTCAGGGGTTTGAAATTATGTTCCGTGGGCGTCATTGAATCATTTGTGGTTGATGACGGTGGCCCAGAAGCAACTATCCTTCTTCATACTCGGCAAATATAGCATTCGACTCCTAATGACCTCAGCGCTTGATCTTATTATATCGTCCAAAGTTGCGTGGTAAGAAGGCTCATTGGAGCGGCAGCTTCGTATAACAGGAACTGGCACAGCTCAATCAACGCCCATGAGGGGGGTCTGATCTGAGACCACCGTGTGAGATTGTGCCCGCAGCCAATTTGAACTGCAAATTCTTCCTTGTCTTAGACATCGAAAGCTTCGTTTCGTGATGGCAAATGTATGAGACCCGATGCCTATTGCAATCTCTAGGGGTTGGCCAGCAAGTGTGACTTGTCTTGCTCCCGCAGAGCTTCCTGCACAGCCTTGAGCACATCTGCGTGGACGTTCCTCGGAGCTGCCACAAAGCCGCTGTTGGCGGTCAACTTTCTTCCACTGGTCAGGTCAATGTCCTTGCCATCGACATCGGTGATCTTGCCACCGACTTCCTCAAACAGGAGCACTCCAAGTTTACGAGTTAGCGATTCCTCTACATATATGTTTCAGGGGTGGGAGCAAAAAACTCTAGCAAGTCGCTAGGCTGTAGAGGTCGTCTTACTCCTTAAATAGACAGACAGGATGGGGTAGGTGATAGCGCAAAAGGTTACTTACTAGCTCCGGCGTGGTCCCAGATTTTGGCATGGCGATCGCGACGCTTGTAAACCCAGACGGTGACGTTAGCGGCCCCTAGGGCCAGCGTCACCCATCGTGGCACCCAGCCCAGCAGGTCGCAGCCCGGGAACGGGACACCAAGCTTCTTCATGATAAGTTCGTGCACCTCATCGACGCCAGAAACTAGCGTCTTGAAGCAAGTGACAGAGCGAAGCTCGTCGAGTGACACCTGTTCTGCGTGCGGCCGGATCCTGCGGCACTCTGCATCGCCAGACACGCCAAACAAAGGGCGGACATGGGTGCCGTGGCCCTTGACTGCCGTGACTATACAGCCCCGGCCACTGGGGTCGACTGTGTCGTTGACTACCACTGCGGGCGTGTCTATAGGTATGGTGGGACAGCCGACAGCGCTGAGAACCTGCTTGCCTCCCTCCAGGAGCGCGACATTGATGGCGTACGCTTGTCCTTGGACAAAGGTCTGCGTGCCGTCAATCGGATCGAAGACCCAGGTCCTTCCAGAATCGAGCCCTCCCGGGACGCCAAAACCGCACCAGTCGATCATCTCACATGCTTGCTTGGGGCTGGCCGGGAGCTTGCAGTGCCCTTGGGCTTCGCTTTCCTTGAGCTGCTGGAGGAGCTGCCACACCCGCTCAAGGAGATGGGGGTTGTTCTTCAGATCGTCCGACGTCTCCTCGCCCACAAACTTGTCGTGGGGGAAAGCATGATGGATGGTGGCTGTCAGGAGCGCCTGGATGGCAAAATCGGCGACGGTCACCAGACTTAGGTCGTCCTTCTCGGTGACGCCCTTGTCCTTGGCGGTGATGACGGCCTGGCTGAGCTTTGCAGCTTGCCTGATGACTGCTATGGCGGTCTGCAGCTCCTGGGCGTAGGGGCTGCTGTCCATGGTGACAGGCGTAGGTTAGGTACCTAGTATTGACGGACTCGTTGTTATCCCGACACGCGAGTGTTTACTAAGTATTTGATTACGGAGTACGTACCGTAACGTTAGGTGGTTACTCTTACTCGCTCGACCGAGTGGACATAGTCTCATCATACCCCCACTAAAGTTACTTGGTTAACTATATTTTCCGCAATAAGTTACAGTGTACTCCGTACTAACTGACTCACTAAGTTAACCCACTACGTAAAGTGGTGGTACACAGCAAAACGGGCCGGCGGATCCTGAACGACAGGTGCGTCGGATTATTGCTTCCGTACCACAGTTTGACAAGACCCACTTTACAGGGCTTGCAAGTGCAAAGTAGCTTCTTTTGGTGACTACTTCGTACTGCTTCGGGTAGAGATCTCCATGCTCCTTCATCGTGCTGCATTGAGACATGGCGAGATTACTTGGCGACAACCTGCGTTCGTGTTTGTTTGTGACCTGTCGAACTTTGGATAAGGGTCTAACATGAATGGTACGTGTTCCAGTTCCCCTGCCGATGGATATGTGCGTGCTTCGGTACTAAATGAGTCAGTGACCAGTCAGTCTACAGCGTCGTAGAGTAAGCTTGGGAGGGTTGCAATATGGGATGGGCATACTGCATGCTGCATGCCTAGGCACACTAGGCATGTGATGAGCGTCGCACATGCCTGAATGGGACTGAGGGACTGACTGACCTGTCAGTCATCAAGCACGCAAGTAGCCAACTCGTAAGTTAGTTGCCGAGCATCGTTCGAACGCTACTGTGTACTACGTACAGGGAGGGGGCCGGCAGCAATCCCGGCGGCAAATGCCCGTGAGAGTCGGGGACCGAGACCACCCAACTACGATTCTACGAAGTAACGTACGGATAGCTAGTCAACCAATACCGTCCACCGAGTCACTATCTTTTCAAGATGGTGGCCAACGAACGGGGGGTTCACCATCTCTCTCGGAGAAGCCCGTGGCCGATCCCAGCCATTGCGCATAATGGCAAGATTACGCTTGCTGGGGGTCACTCGACGTGCAGCAGCGCCGTGATTTGTCGTTTCAGGCCACCTTGAGATCCTACAGATCCTGTTCGTCGTGCTTCGGAGCCGCAGTCGAGATTGGCCGCCCCCCCCGACCCATCCCTGACGTTTGCGTGGTATGCCGACTTGCTTTTTCCCCAGACACCACCCGCCATTGTCGAGAGACATCCGTAAACTCTCCATCGGCATCAATCCTGTGCGAGCAAGCAAACCACCGTACGGATACAGGACGGGTAAACGCAACCTGACGGATACAAGGCATGGACCAAACCCCGTAAACACGCCCTTGACGAGCTTCTTCCGTCGTACATTCTTTCACGGAAACCCGGATCATGGCCGACGCCCTGGGATACACGTACTCTGATTCCAATTTCGGGGAGCCGATACCCACAGCGAACCGAACTGATGCCTTTCTTGGTCTTGTCATCACATTCTTGGTATGCGGAAGCAACCGAAGTCTACATGCTTAACTATCTATGTTGGACCGATTCTAACACATCGCCCGACAGCTGGTATCATGGATATGTGTGGTGCTGCGCCTGTACACTCGACTGTTCATCGTCCGGGCGGCAGGGTGGGATGATTTCTTTGTAGGGCTGTATCTGGTCAGTCCTTTCCACAACGGCCCCCTCTAGGCTCTCTCTGCTTATGCGTCGAACTGACTTGAACGTATAAAGATCACGACGACAGTGGGATGCGTAGCCATGTCTATTTCTGCCATACATTATGGGCTTGGTGAGCACCTGCTTTTGCTGCACTCGTGGCAGATAGAAGGATTCATGGTGACCTTCTACGTCGCAAACGCGACATATACCAGCGCGACCGCCTTTGTCAAGCTCGCACTGTTATTTCAGTATATCCGCGTGTACGACCGTGGCACCCCTATCCACAAGGTCATCGTCGGCCTCGTGATCTTTACATCGCTCTGGGGTTCGGCGTATATTTTTATGGCTTGGTTTCCCTGCTTTCCGCCGCGCGCCTACTGGAGCACGCTCGATTCCGAGATTTGTTACGGTTTCGGTGCTCATGAACGGCAACCGCTAGTTGCCACCTTTGAAAGCCATACGGCTATCAACATGGTCCTCGACGTGATTGTCTTGATTATCCCATTGCCTCTCATGTGGAAAGCGGGCACGACTACTGCGGCTCGGTGGCGTCTGAGCGCGCTCCTATCGATGGGCTTATTGTAAGTGATCGTACCCTCTTCTAGCGCCGCCATATCCGGTCGTCGTTCGTCGCTAATAGCACATTAGAGTCATTGCTCTCGCAATCTGGCGCCTGCAGACCATCATCCACCATCAGGTAGGAACCTGGCCGGTGCACGACCCGACTTGGTACGGCCCCATCAGCATACTCCTCGCAGCGCTCGAGGTGAACGCCGCGAGTATCTGCGCCAGCGTGCCCATCTTCTGGCCCGTCATCAACGACACCTGGGGTAACATCTTCGTCACCCAGGAGATCAAGGTTACGCGCGAGACGCGCTATGTCGAAGAGGACGATGAGGATGAGTTAACCCAAGGCCATCTCAGCAGGACCGGTAGCGACGCAGCGCTGAGTACGACAAGGTCGGGAGATAAGAGAAATCACTACCGAGACTCTTTCGTCTTGCGGCACGTGGATCCTCTGCGGAAATCAGACGACCGCTTCCGAGCTGCAGCATCCCCCGTCGATATGGAGGAAGAGTCTAGGACATGGACCAAATTATGAGCTTATACATCTATGCACGGCACACGCTCCATTCAACCCGAATGGCCGCCAGAGTCCCAACCCTTGTCGTGTCAAAACATGATCGGTGCCATTCGGTCATCTTTGTGCAGAACCAACTGGTGAAAGCGATCGGATTCTCATTTCCGTTGCCGGATTCTCAAAGCTAGCTTGAACTCGAAGGCGTGTCTTTAGGCTAAGTTACAAAGGTGTGTGTCCGTCATCACAAGACCGACCTGGACACTGCGAATACTACCGGATCCAGCTGCAACAGTTTAGTCGCTACCGTACTCTTCTTCATAGGCCTCCTCGTACTCCTCTTGGTACTCTTCTCTCGCCTCCTCTAATTCCTCCCGGTCACTGGAGCTGGCGGAGGAGTCAGCTGCGTCCTCGAGAGCCTTTTGGTAGTCCTCTCGAGCCTCTCCCAGCGAGGAGTGGTCATCCTCGTCGATGGGAGGCGGGGCCACAGGCGCAGGAGCGTAGGCAGCAGGTGCCGGAGCGTAGTATTGCTGTTGCTGCTGCTGGTGGCGTTCCTCGTCCGAATCATCTGTTCAGCGATCAGCAATCAACGCTAACGCCAATTTTATCGATCAGAGTGGCAGTAAACATACCCAGAGCATCTGCAAGCAGGGCGCCTCCAACGGCACCGACAGCTAGTCCACCGGCCGCACCCAGTAGCATGCCACTGCTACCCGACTTCTTCTTTTTCTCTCCCTCATTGGTACCCTGGTAAGGTCCGGGGTTGCCGTAGCCGGACTGAGGGGGTAGCCGCCCTGATCGGCCTGAGGAGGGTATCCTTGGCCACCGTAAGACAAGTCGACACCACGAGCGTCGCTACCATGCTGGTCTGATCCAGGTGCCTCCCACTACACGAGATAGGTCAGCAATTATCTTCTCGGTGTATCAAAGGTGCAGAAAGCGCGTCTCAGGGATAGTGTACGCTGTCCTCTCGAGACGGGTCAAAAGTGGTGTAGGACTGTCGACGCTACATACCTGTGAGCGACCGGTGGCCTGCTCAACATAGTACCATCGCTGGTGCTGCTGGTCAAACTGGGGGATCCATCCGCTGGGAATAGCAGGCTTGTCACGCGGGGGTGAGTAGACGGGGCCAGGGGGGCTCCGCCGTAGCTCTCTGAGGGTATCAAGTCAGCCAGTATGTACGAAGCAATTTCAACATTCAACTTGGACGATGCGTGTCTTGGTAACAGAATAGACAGTCTTTGCTGGAATGGCATTAATCTTGCTTACGTTGAGGTGGTACTTGAGACGGGTACTGTCCACCGTACTCGGGTCCCTGGGGTGGCACCGACGTGTCTGCAAAATCTCGTCAGTTTTCACTAAAGCGACCACGATGACAAGATCTTGGATAACTCATGCCCATGGGTGGCTTACATGACTGAGGTGGCGGAGGCGCGCCGTAGCTCTGTTGACCTTGAGGCGGAGCAGAGTTGCCGGGGTAGCCCGAGTGGCCCGAGTCATATCCTCGCTCGTCTGTGGGGGGAAGTTAGAACAAGCTCAAATCGTTGGTCGATCAAGCTACCACGATCTCTGGTAGTGCCGAGATTGCCGGAATTTGGAAAGTAGATGTGAGGACGAACATACGCTGTTGTGGCTGCTGCTGCTGCTGCTGCTGCTTGTCCTTGTCCTTATCGTCGCCGATCAGGTCGTCGAACTTGCCGGCGAGCTTGGTGAAGAACGACATGGTGTGGACTTGTGTGGAAGAGTGGGATGGATTTCTGGTGTATCGTGTAGGTAGGGAAATGCTGGTTCGGGACAGCGGAAGGATGTCGGTACGATTGTATTTAAGACTAGCCGGGTTGGTTGCCTCGGGGATCTCAGACAATTTCCAAGCAATTCACACATATGACTGTCAGTTAGGCGATCCACGCAAGCAGTCCGAGTGTGTGTACTTTTTATGCAACAAGCCCATGCATGGTGACGATGTGCTCTTTGCCAAGGGAGGAAAGAACGGATCTCTGGCGACACAGGCCCAATGGCGAAAGGGAGTTGTTGGCTTTCCCGTCTGCTATGTGTATGACATGGTGGGAGCCCTCCGACGAACCCCTCAGCTTTGCGACAATCAAAACGCTTGGCACTGGGACACGGGACCATCCGAGCTGTTAGATCGGCTGAAACGGCACGGCGGAGAGCTTTGAAGGCGCTGCCAAGGAAGGCACTGCCCCCATACCGTAGTACAAATGTACTGTGTAGGGAGCACGGTTACTGCGTAGCGCATTCCCCATCCCTCTTGGTCACACTAAAACGGTCTCAGCCCCTCCAGAAGCCCCTCTTCCTCGCCTGATGATTCGAAGCTGACGACCACCGATGCTTTAGCTAGAGCTCAGCTCCTCGCCTTCACTCCCCACCCTCGTAGCTTGGTCACTTCCAGTGACCCTCCATTATTCTTTCTCCTGCTCATCTAAACCTCATATTCCGCGACACCAAGGAACCGATCACTCACCTACAGCAACTCGTCATGTCGTACAACTACGGTGGGGGTTATCCAGGCGGGGGCGGCGGGGGTTACGACCGCCCTCCTCAGCAGCCTCCCCAATGGCAACAGCAGCAGCAGCAACCTCCGCAATGGCAGCAGCAGCAACAGCAGCAGCAGCACGGCTACAACCAGTACGGACCACCTCAGGGTCCGCCCCTCGGATCAATGTGAGCATCAATCAACATCATCCCGGCCTTGCCGTTGGCCATCAAACTGACGCTGAGCTGTAGACGGGCGTCAAGCCTATGGCGCGGGACCTGCCCCGTCGCATCACAACCAGCATCACTATGCACCCCCGAGTCATCCTCCGCCCCAAGGCCTCGACCCTTATGGATACCCTATGCAGTCACGACCTGGAGGCTACGACCAGGGCTACGGCGGCGGTCCGCGAGGCAACGCTGCCCCGCCGCCTGACGCACCACAACAGTTTGGACACGGCGCCCCCGAGGGCTACACCTTCCAGTACTCTCACTGTACCGGAAAGCGCAAAGCCCTCCTGGTCGGCATCAACTACTTCGGCCAAGACGGCGAGCTTCGAGGATGCATCAACGACACCAAGAACCTCTCGGCCTTCTTGATGGAGCGCTACAACTACAAGCGCGAGGACATGATCATCTTGACTGACGACGCTCGCGACCAAATGTTGCAGCCCACCAAGGACAACATCATCCGTGCCAGTACGTGGTCCCGACGGCGATCTTCCTTCCATGCCTGGTCCCCCGTGCACTTTGGGGGCAAGGGCAGCTGCTAACCGGGCATCCTGACGGGGAGATAACTAACACCTCTTGTGTAGTGCAGTGGCTCGTCCGCGACGCCCGTGCAGACGACGCCCTGTTCCTCCACTACTCGGGCCACGGAGGCCAGACCAAGGACCTAGACGGCGACGAGGAGGACGGCACCGACGAGGTCATCTATCCTGTAGACTTCAAGACTGCGGGACACATTGTGGACGATGAGATCCACTTCAATGTGGTGAAGCCGCTCTTGCCTGGTGTCCGACTGACTGCAATCTTCGATTCATGCCACTCCGGCAGCGTAATGGACCTGCCTTACATCTATTCGACAAAGGGCATATTGAAGGAGCCCAACCTGGCCGCCGAAGCTGGGCAAGGTTTCCTGAGTGCCGTTTCCTCGTATGCATCAGGCGACATGGCTGGTGTGGGCAAGGCCATCTTTGGCTTCGCCAAGACTGCCTTCAAGGGCGATGATGCTTATGAAAAGACCAAGCAGACGAGAACTAGCCCTGCCGATGTCATCATGTGGTCGGGAAGCAAGGACGACCAGACTTCAGCCGATGCCACTATTGCTCAGCAAGCTACCGGCGCCATGTCATACGCCTTCATCAAGGCTATCAAGGCTAACCCCCAACAAAGCTACGTCGAACTGCTCAACAGCATTCGAGATATTCTGCAGGGCGAGTACAGCCAGAAGCCGCAGCTGTCTTGCAGTCACCCGCTAGGTAAACCCGTAACTATCAAGTTGACGTTGATCCGTATGCTGACTCTGTGGTTCAGATACCAAATTGTTATTCGTGATGTAAATTGAGCGTTTGTGCGACATTTACTTGGTGGTGCAGCACAGCAGCGAACACAATTGAAGTATTCGGGGGGGCTGAATGGTCGTAGTGACGATACCATAGCATTGGTGAGTGGTACGGCACCCGTCAAGCCACATTTCTCGCGAGGGATGCAAAAATATATTTAAAAGGAAGTTATGAACTTGTAGCACGAAGCCGGATGTGCTTGAAATGATTATCTCTCGTGATGTACTTTGAGTAGCCTTCTGAGACCCTCGACAAGACCCGGGACCGAGGATCAACATGACCAGGGCTATGCGAACTCGGAACTAGGGTTTGGCACGTTGGCGTAGTTATGCGTCAAAGTCGTTTCCTGCTTACGGAACTCGACGGAACTCGAAAATGTGATAGGCTGAGCGCGTTCACCTGTCAGAAGTGACATGGGATGCCTAGCCCTGACATTCCAGATTTTACTCTCCTAGAGTCGACTATAACTGTTCTCAGATGAAACAAGTGCATGACGGCATGCTTTGAGAGCCGCAGCGGAAATCAAGAATGGATCTCTAGTTGCGTAAACCCTTCATCTAACATCAATCTCTCCACCACTCAATCACCACCATTCAGTCACCATGAACAAGAAGAGAAGATCACACACAAAGTCAAGAAGCGGGGTAAGTCGTGCGTTTGCTTCACTCTCCTAGGCAGCCACTCCAGAGCCAGCCCATCTCACGTCCTCAACTTATGCTCACTCTGATGACAGTGTTACTCGTGCAAGGAGAAGCACGTCAAGGTGAGAACCCCGACGTACAGCCTCGGCGGTGGCTTCAACATGTGTATGAGCGCCTTCAATCGTCACCAGGCAGGTCTAAGAGCCTACAGGTCTAACTTCCAATTGGGCGCCAGTGCGATGAGCAGGGCCCTCCTTGTGGCAACTGTATACTCCGAGAATGCACCTGCGAATACTCCACAGGTCCAGCGCGACAAAAGGGGACGGCCGTCAAGAGGACGACGAGAAGGTCGGCTACCGATAGAGCTCATCTGGGAACCGGCCAAGGGCCCCAGACAAACCAGCACTCGGCGACATCTTTGCTGCCTGTCGAAGCCTACAGAAGAGCCCACGACCTACAGATAGCACCGAGTCTTTCTCAGCCCGCGCTCTCATCTAGGCAAGACGCCAACAGACTGCTCGAGCTTGAGCTGATGCACCGATGGACCTTGAAAACATGGGGAATCATGGTAAGTATCCGTACCGATTCTTTAAACTCTGTTTTGCCGGACGGATCTTTCCTGGGGAGCAAACCCCCACCCCCCACCCCCCCTTTCTTGACCCCCCCTTTCTTGAGCGACTACGGAGTTACTGTGTAGGCAGACGGATCTCCGACTCCCGAAACGTTCATGTGGAAGCACCACTAATGCACTGATACCACAGTGGAGTATGCCTGGCGACGAAGAATACTTTCAAGAGATGCTCCCCCACGCAGCACTTGGCATAAGTTTCTTGCTCGATGGGATATTCGCCGCAGCAGCACTGGATCTAGCTTACCACGCGGAAGGTGCCGTGGCTAACAAATGGTTTTGTACCGCGCTGGAATACAGCAACAAGGCCAACGCCGATTTTCGTAACCAGCTGGCGCGCATCACGCCCGATAACATCGTCTACCTCGCCTTATACGCCTTTTTGATCGCCTTTGACAACTTCATCCTGAGCAATGAAACCAATCCAGTGAAAAAGTTCATCGACTTCTTCAACCTGGTTCTGGGTTCGACGAACATCATTCGGACAAACCCGGATTGGGCCCTGAGACACAACTGGTTCAGCCGTTCGAGGATTGTTATCGACGACGAGCCCATGGTGATGAGTCTATTGAGTACGGACGCTCAGATGGCCATGGAACGGCTATGCTCCGTCAGTCGGCAGCTTTCTCCGCCGAAAACAGTCTCAGACTCGTTGCAAACCCCTGCCCGATGCGACCGAGGACGAGCGACGGCCGCAATGACTTATTCCGAGATACCCCTCTACAGCCAAGCGATATCCCTAATCCGGCGCAGCTTCATAGTCGAGTACCTAGGCGTAACTGAGGGTTTTGCTCTGGTCCTCATCACGAAAGGCGGCCGAGACTTCATCGACGCGGCCCAGTCGATGGAACCCATGGCCTTGTTGATTCTCATGTACTTTGCCGTCTTGTACATGAAAACATCACGAGACGACTATTTCAGCAAGAGTATGGCACTCTCGTGCAGGCAGTTGGTGCAAGAGATTTCCGTCGCTGTCCAGGTTTCCGAGATTGCCCAGCTTGCCGAGGGCAGGCAGAGCATCGCTTGGTGCAGAAGCCAAGCCGGTTTGCTAGAAGCTGAATGTGAGGAACTTGACTAAAAAGGAGGTGACGATAAGTTATGCTGTTGCGGAAAGATAGACCAAGTTCGAGATGGAAATAAGCTGGTACATAGATTCCCGCAAAAGACATTTGCCCATCGTCAACATCCAGCTAGTCTATTCTCAGATTAGCTTAGAAGCTCGGTTAGCTCAGTTGGTTAGAGCGTCGTACTAATATCTCCTTGTTGGACATACTTGGTAAATGCGAAGGTCATGAGTTCAACCCTCATACTGAGCAGTTAACTTTTGCGTTTTGTGTCTTGTCCTCCTATCTCTAGTTTCATGTTACTTTTTACCTTCTTCTTTTGCTATTAAGCCCCGACTTTTCCAGCTATGTATGTACTAAACAGTACAACTAGCGAATTGCCCGTCCCTTCATCATTCGACAGTTGGTGTTGGCAGTACCGTCCAATTGACTTCTCGTTTTCAAGCATCTATCTATCCTTCAATGCTTCCATGCTTCCGTACCTCTTTCAACCGTTTCTTATCCCCTTTCCTCTTCCGCCATTTGACACCATGCTGCATGATCAAGTACAAGGCCGGCGAAAAAGCGGCAAACGCGCCCCCAAAGATTGAGAACGTCCAGCCACTACCTATGCCGTTGATCAATGGGTCGATGAAAGCACTGGCGGCCGCCCCGACAAGACACCTCGTGAGGTTGTTGCTCGCCGTAGCGGCACCGGCTTGTCCCTGGTTGATGTCGACTATGAGCGTGTTGATTGTGTTGCTATAGCCGGACATGCCTACGCCGAATAGAAATAGGATCACGCAGGAGACTGCGACGTGCGCTCGGTATTGCAGAGCCCAGCCCCAAGCAATTATGGCGAGCGTTCCAAGGCCCAGCGCCGGAAGGCCGACCTCCAGTCTGGCCTTCTCGATGGGAAAGTCGGTCAAGTCTTGCTGTCTAGTCTTCTCGAATAGGACGCCTTGCTTCTTGCAGTGGCGACGGTAGTTCCAGTTGATGAGGGGCCCCATGCCGGCGGCCGTGACGATGGAACCGCCGGCCAATGGCAAAAACATCAGGCCTGTTGTGAGGTCGTCGAACCCGTAAATATCAACCATCTGCACTGGCATCGACGTAGCGATGGCGTAGAAGCCCGCCATCACGATGCTTCCGTGAATGAGCAAGAGGAACATCTCGGTCTCGAAGAGAATGAGGAGGCTGTTGAAAGGGTTCGGCCTCTTCATGTGCGGACTGTGTTTCGTCGAGACTTGGGTCGGCGTAGGTTCAAGAGCCAGGTCCATTGGATCCCGTTTCGAACCGCGGCGTCTCAGCCGAGCCTCTTTGCTAAGCTGGGCGAGGGTACGGTATGCTCTGTGCGGGCGTACGCTTCCGTCGCCGACAATGTTGCGGCAAGTCTCGGGCATGAAGAAGGCAAACAGGACGAAGACAACGCCGCTGAGGATGGTGAGGACCCAAAAGATCCATCGCCAGCCCAGGAACCGCGATATGATACCGCCCAGCACCGGACCAAGTGCCGGGGCGAGGAAGATAGGAACAGAGACATATGACACATACTGACCTCGCTCGCCGGATGTGATGACATCGGACACAACAGCCTGGCATAGAGCTACTGTCGTACTCGATCCGGCCGACTGCAGCATACGTAAGACCAGGAGTGCCGCGTAGTCGGGCACTAGAGCACACCCGATATTTGCGGCCATGTAAATGACAAAGCAGATCATGTAGGATGGCCTGCGCCCAGTGGCGTCTGCAAGCGACCCGATGAACATGGGGGTGATGCCTTGGAAAACCTGACAGAACTGTCAACCACGATCTAGACTCAAATTCTCGCACTACCTATACATACCATATAAGTCGTCACGGTCAAGTTGATCTGGATACTCGCAAACATTGTTAGTACACCTCGTTCCAATATGCGTTCCCCAGATACAAACTGACCTGCGCTATCGAGACGTGAAGATCCTCGGCTATCATGTTCAGGGCGGGATAGTATATCTGGCCTGTCAATGGGGAGAACACGGCCCCAGCTGCGGCGCCGAGCACAATGCCTCGTTTTTGCCATGTTGTGAAGATCGAGTAGTCGGCGGGTTCTTCCACGGCGGCCGAAGTGTCAGTACTAGGCTCGACATCGGGTGTAGCCTGCACCGGATCGGCATCTTCATGTTTGCCTGCTACCACGCGGCTGCCCTCGTTCGGTGTGGGTTGAGGCATGTTGTTGATTCAGCGACTACTCCGTGGTATTCTGGTCTTACTCAAGTAAGTCACCGTAGTCTATAACAGCCGGACAGGAAGCCATCTCGACTTCTACGCGGTGACCTCTCTTATATTGCCGCCAGAGTTGCCCGCCCCGGGCCAGTCATCCGTCCTCGGCCGCGTTGTGGTGAAACCTCAGACGGGGAGGGTACTTATTGGCTTCGCTAAAGGCTGCGGGCAGAACATGTACATTCATGGTAGCCGCTTCGGAACCGAGATCGGTCAACGTAGGCGATTTGCGCAATGGCCGACAACAGGACGTCATCTACATTGGCCACAAGGGAACTACTGTGTAAGCGTGACTATATGTACTGAATCCGATCCCACACCATCGATTCTATCGGCTATGACGTTAAACGGTATCCTAACCTGTGATGATCTGCGGTGGTTTCTCGAGTTGATACATAAAAGTAAGTTGTAGTTAGTTGCGTACTCCGAGTACCGGCTAACTAGCACAAAATGATTATTCTTCTAGCGAACCCCACAAATAGCCGCTTGCATACTACGTGCTTCGTACTCCGTACAGTCAGACTTTACTTATGAAAAGATGGATTTTCCGGCAAAACCCGACGTCAGGCATAAAGCACGAAGTACGTAGTACCAAGTAAATTGATTTTAACCAATTATCCCTGTTGATGAACCAACAATCCTTGTCCGCGCACTCCGTACTTACGTATCCAAGACTAATGCCACAACGAGCTGGAGCTGGAGAAGGAGACAGATTTCCGACTAGAAATATTTCCTCAGTACCCACGATCATCTTTGGCACTTGTGACTTGATAGCCACTACTACACCTTTTACAGGCTCAAGCTTTCACACACACCTGAACAGTACACCCACGGAGCCCGCCCAAAATGAACTCGGCGTTCAACAGCGCGCTCAAGCAGTCCACCGCCATTAGGCGGGACTTGACATCTCTCACGGCGTCACCCGTCGGCACATCACCCACACCCGCCACGCTCGGCGCCCTATCCGCGTCGCTCACAACCTTCACCAAGACGCTAGACGAATACAGTTCGCTCGCGAAACAAGAGCTGGTCGTCGCCAAACAAGAGAAGGCCTACGAGCGCATCAAGAACTTCCGCAGCGACCTGTCCGACTACCGGGAACAGTTCAGCGCCCTCAAGGCCCAGCGGGATGAGACGCAACACAGCAACAACCGCGCCGAGCTGCTCGGCCGCCGGCCCTTTGCCACGTCCACGCCCGAGAACCCCTACGCCAACGTGGGAGGCAGCGCCTCGATACCGGGGAGGTGCCGACGAACCGCTACGGCAGCGGCGGCGCAATGGGCGGGCAGATGAGCATGGGCAGCAACGACTACGGGCGGGAGGCGCACGCGATGAGGGAGCAAAACTTCTTTGACAACACCAACAGCGCGCTGGACGAGTACATAGCGCGGGGCCAGGCGGTACTGGGCGATCTGGGCACCCAAAAAGAGATGCTCAAAAACACGCAAAAGAAGCTGTACAGCGTCGCCAACACGCTGGGAATCAGTGGTGACACCATACGCATGATCGAGCGGAGGGCGAAGCAGGACAAGTGGATCTTTTGGGCTGGGGCAATCATCTTCTTCACGTTTTGCTGGCTGTGCCTGCACTTTCTGCGGTGAACAAGCCAGCGGAATCGACCAAGACGGCGATTTGACGTTAGCAAGGTGATGCTGGCAATGCTGCGGTAGGTGGCTTTGCAGGCATCAGTAGCGAGGCGTTTGGCGTTTATACACACATGCTGTTTGGCTCACACTGGACCGTCATGTATCTTGACAAAAAGGGGCTCTGCAATAAACGAGGCATCCATGTGTCCAAGGTGCGAGATTTTCGTCTTCAGGGTTGAGAAATGCCAGACCTCCACCCCTATCTATAGAAATGCGACTAATCCTCCGGCGGGCCATTCAGAGCGATGGTGAACAGCACGTCCTTGTTGGTCCGTATCTCTACGATCTCTGTGGCAGGCAGCACATGATTGCTCGTGCTGACCTGGCCGCCGAACTCGGTCGGCCAATCTTCCACATCCCATTCTAAGCCTCTTGTGCTAATAACGCTGGGCTCCTTGATGGGTATGATGCCGACATGCTTGCCAAACAGCTCGTCTTCGGGGTCTGCACTGCGTTGCGCGTCCGGTTCCCGCACATGGATGCTGTGGCTGCCAGCCTTGAGCAAGAAGGTCAAGCTCTCGCCACTGACAAGGTAAACTCTCCCTTCCTGATATGTTGGCGAGCTCTGGAATAGGTACAGGTGGTGGAGCTGGGAAAGACCTTGGTCCACCCGGCCGCCGAGGCCGCCCATACAGACAATGTCAACACCTCCTTTGACCTTCCGGACATGGCGCACTGCTTTGGTGAAGTCGGTGCTGTACTGGTCTGGATCATGGATGATCTGGATTTTGTCTCCGGTTGCTCGCGTATAGTAGGTCTTGGTTTTGTCAGTAAGGGAGTCCAGATCGCCTATGATGACGTGGAGGTCGTCCTATGACGGCAAGTTAGGCAGTGAGTCATCGGTTGTGACAATCGTCAGCCTCACAAAGTTGCCAGATACGCCGTTAGCGGGATCTTGTTCGTAGTTTAAGAATCTCTTGTGACAGGTGTATAGCCTATTTGCGCCACCGTCGGCTGCTATATGGAACGATGCTTGTTGGGAGTGTTAGTTACTCGGCAAGATGACTACTATAACGCCTCACTTGGGCTTACAGTTGTGCCACAGTTTCTGCAAGGTCCGAGGATCTGTCAGTGGCTGGTTCAGAACAACTAGAGCCAATTTTTCTTTCTGGTTCGTCGTGTTCGTTCCTGGTGTGCCTCGAAATAGCCGTGTTGGATACCAGTGCACCGGAGGCTGTCCTTCGGACATTGCAACGTGATCTCTGGGCGGCCAGATGCGCAAAGAGTGGCTGTAGCAGCGTCCCAAGTGAGTGGAATAGTCTACCCTGGAGTAACAAGTGAAGACGAGAGAGGCAGTGAGAGCCGAGGCTTGCGTACTGAGTGATTAGCGAGCGTGCGCGTGACTGGCTTGTTCTTTCCTCTCCCATCGTGACCTAAACTGTGAGAATGCGCTAACGGTATGGAACTCCGTAAATTATACCCACTCGGAGCCGGGAGTCAGGACCACCGGAAGCACCAGAAACTGAGATGCTCCCGCATATCGGAAGTCGCTGAATCCCGCGACACCATTAGCCGGAGCCCAAGTAGCCCTGCCGAATCTCTTGTTCAAGGTGGCTTACAGGCGAGCGCCTTGCTTCAACAGAGTCCAACGCGGCGTTTACCGTGACCAGTTGATTTGTAGTGATCGGACCCAGACAGGTGCCTCTCCATCTCCACGCCACCCTCTGAGCCAAAAAGGTAGGTAGAAAGTATCCGTACTACACAGCTTATGCGACTCGGTTTCGCTTTGCCCAATTACTGTGACGATGGGACATGCAAACCGGTGGGAGTCAAGAAGATTTGACGTGCACGAACTTCACAAGTACCTGGTCTGCCCGCTACTTATGGACGAGGGTACTCCGTATCCGTACTACGTACTTCACTTAGCTTCCGTATGGCCCGAGCTTCTTACAGGGTTGCCTGCATCAGAAGCAGCAGCGCGTCACTTTCTTAAAATTTCTGGCGCATCCGTGGTTAGATATCCGACAGCGATTACAAATCGACGCTTTGGACCCAAGCGACAGAAGGTCCATCCGGATTCTCGTTCCCCTGCACTGCGGCATTTCCTTGAGTCTCTCATTAATCAGACATTTCCAGCCACGACATGTACCGCTCAGCATTGTGGTCCTCGCCGAGGGCTGTCAACACCCTTCGGCAGCAAGCTTTCCGCGCCGCACCACGACGATTCGCATCCACATCCCCTACAGACAAGAGTCGGAGTTGGAAGAGCTCGGCAGTAAGATGGGGTCTTGCTGGTGGAATTCTGTACTGGTACAGCACCAGCCCGGCCTTTGCAGAAGAGGCACTGCGTGAGTGCGCCCCGCCCGACGAGCAACCAAAACCAGTTGGCCAACTAACAGCCCTCTCTCTAGCGACACATGTTGCGCCCCCGCCGCAATTTTCTGAAGACGAACACATCACCGTCGAAGCCGTCGTTGCACAAAAGAGAAAAGAGGCCGAGGCGAGGTCAGCTAAAGCCGCTGCAGCCAAGGGGGACCGCGACGTAGCCACGAAACCTGCCGCCGAGGCTAATGTTCCTCCGTTACAAGACGGCGAGCCTGGCGAAGCTACACCGGGTGCCACAGGCAGTCCCGAGGAGTTGGAAGCAGAAGCCGGCCAGCAGGGAGCCTTCAACCCCGAGACGGGAGAGATTAACTGGGACTGCCCCTGCCTCGGCGGCATGGCCAACGGCCCATGCGGCGAGGAGTTCAAGGCGGCGTTTAGTTGCTTTGTCCACTCAACGGAAGAACCCAAGGGCATGGAGTGCATTGACAAGTTTCAGTGAGATGCCTACAAATAACACCCCGAGATTGACCTGTATAGGCTAACGCGTATCACAGACACATGCAGGACTGCTTCCGAAAACACCCCGAGGTGTACGGAGACGAGCTCGCTGATGACGAGGACGGCGAATTGGCTGAGGGTGCACCCGAGCCGGCAGATGCCAATGTCGCTCCTGTAGAGGGCGATGCTGCGACAACAGCAACCGCCAGCGATACCAGTGCCAAACTCAAAGCGAAACCAGCCGCGACCAGCGAGCCACTACCCGCGATTGCTGCTAACGAGGTTTCAAAGGAGCCTAGAAGGAAGGAATAAAGCACGTGCAATAGAGGCTTCTTGGTAAACAAAGGTGGCGGCAAGAGTTTTCATACTCGATAAAGGGGGTTGCGGTTGTTGCCGCATGATCTTTCCGCAAATTTGCCCCTGGCTGGAATAGGCAACTTTCAGCAAGCGCATGTGTACTATATCTGTACAAAAGAAGATAAAGAACACGGTATGAGTCACGCCGTACATAATAGACAGCCCACCTTCCCTCCCTTGGACTTTGATGTGTTTTGGACACACGTCTCGGCAAAATTGTGTAAATGGGTGCGAATGGCTGGCCGGCTCAAGCCTAGTTACATAGTTACATCTAGTTACATACATCTACTAAGTAACTAACTAGTTAACTAGCCGGCCTCGCCATAAGAATCGCGTGATTACCCCCCACCCAAAAGGCCCCGCATTGGATGCCACAAAGGACTAAGTTAACAGTATGGAGTAACTAACTAGTTACTCGTTCACACTCAGCTGCCTCAACACGAGCACCTGTCAAAAAGCTACCTCATCCCGCATTGGCAACATCATCCCCACCATGGCATCAAAATGCTACGGTTCGGGAATGAAATGAGGCCGGGTGAAATTGAGCCTCTGTCTCCTACGACTTCAGCCTCAGTTTCTGCAAATGAAACTCCGCGCAGCATCGCAAGGGTTTCTTCGATTGGGGCCCCAAGGAAGGCGAAACGACTTCAGGTTTCTCGGGCTTGTATCCGTTGCCGGAAGCTGCAGAAAGGATGCAGCGAGAATCGGCCATGTCAACGATGCATCAGGGTCGGCCTGGCGGTTCAGTGCCGGTCCGGCTGCGAGCCAAGTCCATCGGCCCAAACCGAAGACGAAAACAGCAACGCGGGTCGCAGCCCAGCTGAGGCCCTCCCGACTTCTACGGCGCTGCCGACCATCTCGTCACTAGATCTGCCGACATCGCCTCAGGCTTATATAAGCTTCCCGCGAGAGTCCTTCCAGAGACAGAATGATCTGCTTCCCGCTCCGGTCGTCGACTACTGCTCCGAGCGCTTCTTCTCTCGTCTGAGCCCGACGATACCCATCCTGTCCCCGGACTTCGTCGCCAGTCTTCGGCGACGCATGTTCGAGCCTTCAGAAGCAGGCGTCGAAGCCTACTGCGTCCTCATCGGCATGTCGGCGATGATACTCATCCAAGTCGAAGAGCCCAGCGCCCGACCGTTTGCCGACGTGGTGACCCCGGGGACAAACGCGGCATACGGTTGGGCCCTCCTCGAGGAGGCACTCGCCGCTCATCGCCACATCCCTCGGCGCTCGGATCCCAGCTTCGAGCTCCTGCTTTTTACCTTTTTCATCTACGCGTGCCACACGGCACTGTTCCATCACAGCCAAGCGTTCTTCTTTCTTCGCGAAACTACCACCATCTTTCATCTACTCAGACTCGAGACCATGTCGGAGCCTAGTAGGACGCTGGCCGAAAGGCTCTTCTGGGTGCTGGTCGCCTCCGAGAGGTCGCATGCTATCCGTTACCGGCGGCCAATTACACTGCAAATCACGAGCTCGAGTCCAGACCCTCTGGCGTTGGCACGTCAGCTGAACGGCCATCAGGCCCTGGAGGGATTCGTGTCACTGACAGCTCTATTTCGGCCCCTGGACACTTCTTTCATAGCCATTCTTAACGGCGAAACGCTGTCGATTCCGCCTTCGCCAACCGCTCTGAATGCGATCGAGGAGGGTATCAAGCAGGCGCTCGGCCAACCTGCTCCGAGTTCTCTCCAACAGACCCAGGTGGCAAACCTTCGAATCACTCAGCTATGGCTCCGCATCATTCTCTGGCAAGTCCGGCTTCGCCTTGGCTACCTCGCCGAGTCGGCATCAACCCATGTTCCAGACCTGTCAAGTCACACGTACCAATACCCCTTGCTAGTAGCCAAGGAGCTAGCTTCAGATACACGGGCACTTGCACTCAGCAGTATGACGGTCCATGGCGTTGGGCTGACTGGAGAAGCTCTACGATATCACGTCGGTCGTCATCAATGTGCTGGCTCGAATTCCCGTTGAATATGAGCGAGGGGCTGCGGAAGATCACGTCAGATATCTGAGACATTTGATTGAGCAGCTTCCTGGAGGGAAAAGTGTTTACGAAAAATTACTCGACAAGCATCTGGCTACAGCATTGCCCAACATAGCGCGTGAACTGCTCGATGCTGCGACCAAATCGTACTCGTGAAGACAGAGTTTGTTGTCACATGTTGAGATTGTACGACTATCTATACTACATATAGGATATACCACACTTTCGGACAGCAGTCTCCTCTATCTCGTGGCCAATTCGCTGGTCCGTAGACGATGATCACTTGAGGTCATTCGATGGGGTTGAGTACGGATCGATACGCGTCTTCGCAAACTTGCGAGCTCGCACACGATGCTCAAACAGTAGATCCAACTCGGCATATGTTCGTCCTGGTTCCAAATTCAGTCACAGCTTGGCGGGCGTGGAGAGGCAGGGGACTTACCTTTGGGTTCGGGGACGCGGAAGAAAACCCAGACAGCGCTGATCAAGCACGTCCCGGCCCAGAAGTAGGCCGCTCTAGCCCCCCAGTTCCAGGCGGTGGAGCTCAGCTGGTAATTGGTCATGACGTTGACGAAGATGTTGCTGGCGTTGTAGGCTGCTCGGGCAAGTACAATCGTCTTGGATTTGAGCCGCGTGCTGGACAGCTCCGAAATCAGGGAGTACGTCACAGGGCCGACAGTGAAGTCGTACACAAAGGTGAAGAGGATTAGTAAGGCGCCGATGGCCCAGACAGAACCACTTGTTTCGGAAAACGAGAGCGATCCTACAATCATGAGGAGGA
The DNA here is from genome assembly GCA_022414665.1 of Arthrinium puccinioides. Lineage (NCBI taxonomy): Eukaryota > Fungi > Ascomycota > Sordariomycetes > Amphisphaeriales > Apiosporaceae > Arthrinium > Arthrinium puccinioides. Next base: position 2,267,434 of record JAIUNF010000004.1, read on the forward strand.
GGAACTGTACGCAGAGCCCGCTGAAATGGATGCGCCGGCGGCCGACCCGAGACATGAGAAACCACGATCCAGCGGTTCCTACAATGCCTAAGGCGTACTGGCCCAGCGAAAGCGAGAATGAGTTGGACGGGTCCATGCCAGCCTGGACCAGGAAGTACGCTGTCGATGTTTGTCTCTTAGCAGGGTAATCAATGGCGTGAAGAGATGCGGCTTACCAAAGTAGCCCATGATGTTTTGCCCGCCGAGAGTCTGTACGAGCCAGATACCGACAACGATCTCGGTACGGCGTAGGTCGACCCCTCGGAAGCAGTCGCGAAACGATGTACCGGCGTGCTGCTCCTTTTCCATGGCGTTCGTATGCTCGATCATGGCGATTGTCTCGTCTGCGTTGAAGTTATCGTCATTGGTGCTCGTGAGCCTCAACAGACTCGCCTTGGCTGCAGCACGGTTACCGTGCCTTATGTGCCACCAGGGGCTTTCAGGGGCAAAGATCAGTCCGGCTAGAATGGGCACTGGCCAGACCCATTGTACACCGAAAGGAATCCTGTACGCCCACTCATCTTGACGATCAATGGTGCCTTTGTTCACTGCCGCGGCAAAGAATTGCCCGATAACCCAGCACATGTTGATGAATGTAGTCAGATAAGGGCGCAGAACAAGCGGAGCGACTTCGGACGCATATGCCGGCGTAACAGACTGGAAGGCACCCCAAGGTATACCTTGGCACTTGTCAGTCTCGAGATGGAACGAACGGTTGACTTGCGTGTAGGTGGTGGTGGGGGGCGTACCGCAGAGGACTTCACCAACGACCAATACTTGAATATCCGGGGCAAAAAACAAGACAAAGATGAAAAGAATCATCAGTACCAGGCTCCCAATCATGGTCATCTTGTAGCCATAACGGTCGGCCGTCCAGCCGGCGAGCATCAAACCAATGATCTCGCCGGCGCGCGCTCCATTGGATAGGCCAGACTGCCAGGCAGCCGAGACGGCCCATTTGCGAGTGGCCTCATCCAAGGTGCCGTATTTCTTGTTGAACGTGGGGTTACTGTAAAGAGAGCTCAAAAGTGCGAGGTCATATCCTTCCATGATGAGCGTCGAGGACAACAGCATGGACCAGCCGATTGCCTTTGGGTATAGTTTCATTGCCTCCAAGAGCGTCATCTGTTGTTCAGAGTCGGCAGCGTTCTTGGCTTCCGAGACGAGCATTGCTTTGTCGATGGCATGATCCTTGGTAGTTGCTATGTCGTTGTTAACGTTGTTGTCCTGGCTGACCCGGGGCTTCTGTTCCGCCATGATGATTGACGGAAACGTCATTTTCCAAGCGTAGCTCTCAGTATACCAGAGTTACTAGAACATCGGAGCTGACACACGAGGGCCACCATGGGTTTTTAAACGCCCAGTGACCCTGGCCTGTTCGATTATAGCTTCTAGCGATGGCCTCTAGGGTAAGAGATTGTCCCGGGATGGCCTGTCCAATCGGCAGATGCTGTGCGGGCTGTGGGGAAACTGTCGATATTTGAATATGATTTGCGGAGGGAATCTGGGGTTGATTCCGTGGTGCTGGGATCCGGGAAATATTGAGGAGCTACGAGAGCGGATCTTCAACACAGCTGTCGGAGTTTTGGGCCTGTGATTGGGCTCTTTCAGTCGGGGTCGGGCGGAGTTGGGTCCAACTTGCAGCTCGGGCAGGGTTGGGAGTCGGGACCGTTGGGTTTACTATCGAAGCCAAGATTCCCTCCCCCGTTCTTGTCCAAGTCACTGACTGTTACCACCGTCATCGTTCGGTGAGCGTTTTATCTGCAGGAAAACCCTGCACACGCACGTCGGGTCGCACTACATGTGACGGTGTGATGGTGACTGACCCGTACCGAGAGCTGCTTCTCTGTTCCTCGCTTCGTCGGCCTATCTCTCTCACCACTAACAGATCATTTCACTGCCTACCATGGCCCCTAACGCCAGTCAATCTTCTGAAGGCGCCGCCACTGGCACTTCCAACGGTTATCATCACACAGAGCAGAACGGAGCCAAGCTTGTTGGGAGGCAGCCATGGTGGAAGGCCGCCACGTTTTATCAAGTCTACCCAGCCTCCTTCAAAGACTCCAATGGAGACGGTTGGGGTGACATACCAGGTCTCATCTCGAAGCTTGACTACTTGGCGGACCTAGGTGTCGACTGCGTGTGGCTATCGCCCGTCTTCGACAGCCCGCAGGCCGACATGGGCTACGACGTGTCCGACTACCAAGCTATCTATGCACCCTACGGCACCGTGGAGGACGTGGATAAACTCACGGAAAAGTGTCACGCTCGTGGCCTGAAGCTAATTCTTGATCTGGTTGTGAACCATACGAGCGTCGAGCATGCCTGGTTCAAGGAGTCGCGTTCCAGCAAAAGCAGTCCCAAACGCGACTGGTACATTTGGAAACCCCCACGATACGATGACAGCGGTCGCCGTATTCCTCCTACGAACTGGCGTGGCTATTTTGCCTGTCCGACGTGGACGTGGGACGAAGTCACACAGGAGTATTACCTGCACTTGTACGCCCCTGACCAGCCAGACCTCAACTGGGAGAGCAATGAGTGCCGCGAGGCTATCTATAACGATACCATGCGCTTCTGGCTGGACCGTGGAGTGGATGGCTTTCGCATCGACACGGTGAACAAGTATTCGAAACGTACAGAGTATGTCGACGCCCCCATCACGGATCCCCGGTGGGAGAGCCAGCCTGCGCCGGAAATGTGGACCAACGGGCCACGAATCCACGAGTTCATCCACGAGATGAACCGCAAAGCACTGGCACCGTACGGAGCCGTCAGCGTGGGCGAATTATCAAACATGGCAGGACCCTTAGACGTTCTTCCCTACGTGAGCGCAGCCGCGAAAGAGCTCGACATGGTCTTCGAGTTCAGCATGATCAGACTCGGCACAGGCGGCGGCTTCGGGCCCAAGTACATCTACCAGCCGTACGCCCTCTCGACCCTCAAGGACCACGTAGCGAGGTTTCAGACCTTCATCGAGGGTACGGATGGATGGACGACGGTCTTCTGTGAGAACCACGACAACGGGCGTGCGGTGAGCCGGTTTGGCGATACGAGCTCTCCGGAGCTGTGGGCGGCAAGCGCAAAGACGCTGGCGGTGTGGCAGGCTACGCTCACGGGGACACTGTTTCTGTACCAAGGTCAGGAAATCGGCATGGTCAACATGCCGAAGGAATGGGGTCTTGAGGAATACAAGGACGTAGAGAGCATGAGTTTCTACTCGGATGCCGTGGCTACTGGGGATGAGCAGCGGATCAAAGATACAATGCATGGGCTGCAGATCCTGGCGCGGGATCATGCCAGATTGCCATTTCAATGGAATGGCGATGAGAAGAATGCCGGGTTTTCCCAGTCGGATAGCCCGTGGATGAGGGTACATGACGGCCACAGTGCCATCAACGTCAAGAAGCAGGAAGGCGATCCGGGCAGTGTGCTAGAGTTCTGGAAGACGATGTTGAGGCTGAGGAGGAGGTACGCCGATGTCTTCGTCTTTGGCGCCTTCAGGAGCTTGGAGGATACGGATGAAAAGCGGTATGCGTACATCAAGGAAAGCAGCGACAACGTCGAGGGAATGGGTGAGGTGAAGAGAAAGGCCCTGGTGATGATGAACTGGTCCAACGATGCGCAAAGGTCTTTCAACGTGGCCGAGTTGCTAGGGTGTTGTGATGCGCAAACCAGACTGCTGGCCAGTACGAGCGAAGGATGGTGTGCTAAGACGGGCAGCGACGACTTGCCAATGCAAACGACTCTGCAGGCATGGGAAGGGCGTATCTATGTCAACTTTGGCATCGACTTGATGTGAAGGGTTTTCAAATAAGAGCACAGCCATCATGCGGCTCGTCGCTCGATGAATTCCCGCACCCCTTTCCTTGCCTTCCCTCATGAGTCCTTGCAGAGCAGCAGAAACGTCCCCCAAGCCGGCAGTCTTATTCGAGGATGTTTATCCTCTGGAATGAATGCAGTAAAATCTCCTTGGTCCCTAGAAAGAACAAATAGTGCAACCCACCCAGCTTACAGACTTGTTTCTGTGTAGATGCTTGTGCAAGGACTGTCTGCGGATCGAGAGTGAAGATGAAAGTGAGAATGACCCAGGTCAACAGCGCTAATAACTTAACGTTCCAATAACTAGACGTTAACTACGGAGTAACGTAACTACTCCATGATCAACGATTAACTTGCACTTGCGGATTCGCACTTACTAAGTACGTTACCCCTGCATGGCGGTGGGGCTTGAGTAGTTCAGCTCTAGCTACACACGTTAACGTTAGTCAACTAACGTAGTTAGTTAACTTAGCTGCAGTTGTTACCTCGGCGGGGTGCTTGTCAGTGACCAAGTAACTACTTGTATTGGCCTGCCAAGAATGCTTCGAGGCGATCCATCTCTTGCTCCAACCAAACAACCTCTGCCTCGATAGGACAAGTTTGTAGTTTTTCTCTTCTTCACATAATCGGGTACCCTCACATCCAGCATTCGGACCATGGCAGCGACGCAGACACACCCGGACCCCGCGCCGGGAAGCTCCCCTGCCTTCATCCCGCTCGAAGCCAACCCTGAGCTGATGACCAAACTCCTGCACAAACTCGGTCTGAGCAGCGCTCTGCAAATACACGACGTCTACTCCATCTCCGAACCCGAACTGCTCGCCTTCATCCCGCGCCCGGCCCTCGCGCTTCTCCTGGTCTTCCCCGTATCTGCCGTCTACGAGTCGCAGCGCATGGCCGAGGATGCGCCGCTGGAGGAGTACACAGGCAAGGGCGATAGCGAGCCCGTGCTATGGTTCAAGCAGACGATCCGGAACGCGTGTGGAATGATGGGCCTGCTGCATGCCGTCAGCAACGGCCCCGCCCGGGGGTTTGTTGGTAAGTTACATCGCCGCCGCGTCCGTCAACTGTACCTGAAAGGGCTGGTCGTCCATGTCGCGAGTATGACTTCTACAGACCCGACTGACACGTTTACGCACTCTAGAATCCGGCACCGTCTTGGACAATCTGATCAAGGATGCCACGCCCTTGGATCCCCGAGAGCGAGCGAAACTGCTGGAGACCACGCAGGCCCTGGCCACGGCACACAAGGAAGCCGCCAGCCAAGGGGATACGGCGGCGCCCGATGCCCAAGACGACGTGGACCTGCACTATGTCTGCTTTGTCAAGACGGAGGACGGCACTCTGTGGGAGCTCGACGGACGCCGTAAGGGCCCGATTGCGCGGGGAAAGCTGGAGCAGGACGAGGACGTGCTGTCGGAGAAGTCGCTGTTATGGGGGCCTCTGAAGTTCTTGGAGAGAGCCGGGGGGCGACATGCGGTTCAGCTGCGTGGCGTTGGCTGGTTCTACCGACTGAGAGCTGGTAGTATTGGGATGGGAGCCTGCGGAAGCAGCATCGTTGACGTCGGGACTAGACTACGTGGTACAATTCGAGGGCTTGAGGAATCATCAGCAGATGACTCTTCTGGATCCCTCATCCGCTTCTACAGTGAGTGTCTCACCACTCGGTCACTGGTGTTGAGGAGTAGAAAGTGAGTGCGTTCCCACGGGCCACCTTCTTCGACACCAGCCACATACCACCAGCCACACTTTGGAGCTAGCTAGAAGTAGGTACAAAGCGCAACCAGAGCTTCGTTCACGTATTCTTCAAAAACTCATCACGGGAAACATTGCAATCTCATAATTCAAACCGCCCCTTGGTCGCAGTCATGAATGGGTCTTCTGGCGATATACCACAATCCTAGTCCTATGAGATCAAGCGCCAAGAACGAACGCCTCAACCGCGATGCGCTCAACAGCACCCGTGGCGAAACGGGTAGTCTTTGCCGACTATGCACGTTCATCCCACCTCCGCCATGTCTTTATCCCAGACGCAGCCCCCTACTACCCGCCAATGTGGGTGGCCAGCCGCATCGAGACGCTCATGATAGAGCAGATTCACGAGGCCCGTTCAAGACAGCAAAAAAAACGTGCCAAAGTCCTCGGTGCCATGATGGAACCGCCACTAGAGGAACTCATCGAAGTCGCCTTGCCTCCGCCCGCCGTCTTGTCCTTCACACCCCACCCCACTTTCTTTCTCCCCATCGAATCGGAATACGCCGATTTCACCAAGAAGCCGCTTCGCTTCACCTTTCCGCGCTTGGTGGCGGAGCTGGCGCCCAAGAAGCAGATCGGCGTGAAGCCCTGGCACCGCATCGAGTCCCGGGAACACAAAGAGACGGGCGACGCGTCTTGGCTCAAGTCCGTCGACCCCTATGACCACACCTACGTGCCCGACAGGATGAGACCCATGCATTCTGACATACCCGTTTACAACGGTCCCGGACGGCTGGTCCTCTGGCCCGTGGTGGACCTCTGCGACCTCAAGGGGAGAGCCATCAAAGATGGCCCCGATCAGGCCTGGTGGACCGGTATCCTCGCGCGGACCACCGCGAACATGCTGAGGAACGAGTTCGGCATCGTGACCACGACAGACAAGCTGAACTCGCGGCTCTGGGTAGAGGGCGGCGCCACCGGCGGCAAACGGGTCGTTGCGGCCATCTGGCCCAGGGTCACCCAGGGCATCACAACGTGCGGCGTCACGATAAACGTGGGCGGCGCCTCTGCGAGCCAGCACTCACGATCGGACGGTCTGGAGACGGAGCAGTCGGACCCCGGCACGACTAGCATCGCCACCGAATTGGCGAACCTCACCATCCCGCCCGTCAGCCAAGACAAGACCGTCGTCAAGATCCATCGCTTCGTCCCGTCGCCGGGCGACCTCGGCGCCTACGGCGTCTGCAGTCCCCCCTTTTGGTACACGCGCTCCTACGACGGCACCATGGTCTCCAACGCACCGCTGGGCATGGACAACCACGCGCTCGCCGTGGCCTGGAGCGAGGAGCTCGCGCGCGTGCTCGGCCTCGAGAACGCCCTCGTCGACCACCGCGGCACGCATGCCTGGGACACGCGGAAACCGGCGGACACGGGCAGGTTTAAGCGTCTGCCGCGCCGGCCGATCCTGTACACGCAATCGCTCCAAGAACTCATCCGAACGGAGGCGCGGGAAATGGGCCAGACCGAGGAGACAGTCAGGGGCGCCTGGGAGGCAACGTCGGATGTAGCAAAAGAAGTCGGACATGATACGCGCGTACCAAGCTGGCGAGTCACGTCGTGGCGCATCATGCGAGACCTAGAGCAGTCTCTTCAAGGGCGCAAGCTGGACACACGGCTCAAGTTTGCAAACCCACCGTACGGCACTCTCGGCAATACCCTCTGAGATGCGCTACTGGCATGATGTGTCCTCAGTCGCGGCGAAGCACACGAACTGGATTTGATGTATGATATAGAGCGTGGTGAGTCTTCACCGACTGTTGTAGCAAATACCTGTACCCTTCCCGTATGCTGACAAGGGAGCAATCAAGTCGTACAAACATCAACACTGCAATACCGTGCATTGCTTCACCTTCCACGTCACAATCACAGCCCTTCACAAGAGCCAAAGCACCCCGAGCTTCGTAATGTAGTACTCAAATGCTTGCTCAAGTCTGTCTTCATGTCCCTCGTCCATTTTAAGATTGTGGTCACTCGTCTAGGGTGTTTTTTAGTTATTTCTCTGGAACACTTCTCCTATCGCCCAGGCCAATTCATTCTTTAGGGATGTCTTCTCGGTTCGTCGACTGATAGCCCCATCGTGTTGAGCAACTACAACGCTGCGATATTCTTGTTTCAGGCATGCCGAATCCGTCAACAGTCCATACAAATATGTTGATTCACGATCCATATCTGGTACCTCGACCAGCGAGGCGGAAATCGAGACCGGTGTCCTTCAACCATGTTTCAAGTTTCGGAAACTCGCTACTCTGTGTCTGGGGTTGTATACTCCGCAAGATCTGCAAGATTCGGTGGAAATCTTCCAGAAAGACGACGTGCACGCTTCAGGCTACCAGGGGCACCCGACTGTTGCCCTTGCTGTGTGACGTTGGCGGCGTCTTGGTGGAGATTCAAAGCAGGATTTATATGGGGTTGACACGTTTGACCAGTTGGGCCTGCAGTGCAAGAGGCTTGTCTGTAAGATCTCACTTTACTTAGCACACTTCAGGAGTAACGGGCATGTGTAATACTACATACTTGTCAGAATGTTGTCCATAGTCACGAGCTTGACACTCGGGTGCCCGTGGCTGGGCTTTTTGGATATCGCCACCGGGTGGTTGACTTGTGTGGACACTTAGGAGAAAGTCAGCTTTTGAGCAAAGGAAAAGGTGTGGTAAGAAATCTTGGACCTAAGACCACCAGTCAGCGCCACTGCGATGGATTGGGAAGTTGTCGTTGCATGAAGTGTCGTTGGAGGCTTCGAGGGGTTGTTAGGAGATTCGTCGGTGGCACCGTCGTAACTCTTGACATCTAGGTTTTCTTCCTTGTGTTTATGGTGACGATTCTTCTCCTTCCCTCTGCTACCGGCCCCTTTCAGCATCTTCTCTCCATCTTGCCCAGTAGCTGCTGATTCGTTTTGGGGATGCTTTTCGACGTTGTCGCCGACATGGTTAACCACCGGCTGGTTGTGATTACCGGTGTACAAGCCCTCGTTTGTCGTAGAAGCAGCTTCTGCTGGATGTTGCAAATCAATTGGCTGGGAGTTCTCACTGCCTTTTCCAGACTCCAGTTGTTGATCGACCGCGCGAGGCTCGGTGGAAGATTGTTTCCTGGACCTGGCGCCAGGCAGAATCTTTTCACGCCCTCGGTAATATCCCCGATAATGGGAAAACTTTGCAATACTCCCTCGATTGTCTTTCTGGCGTCCTCGAAAGTATTCGACTTCTTCCTACCTTTTCCTTCCTCTAGTTGAGTAAACGACGACCCGTCATCAGGACGAGCTGGTGGTGGGCTTGAACAAGGATCCGCAGCTGCTGAATTTTCGACACCATTAGGAAGCTCAGAACTCGCAGCAGCCGAGTCTTGGACTCCCGGAGGGAGCTCGGGGGCTTCTTCCTCCCGTCCGGCTTTCTTGGCTTTCTCCTTGTTGACCTTCCTGGCTTGCCTTTCCCGCTCTTTTCTGTCACGGCGCTCTTTCTCATTGACCTTTCGCGCAGCTCTGTGTTTAGCCCTATGTTCCTTGGCCAACCTTTGTTTTTCCATCTTCAGCCTACTTTTTTCTTCCTTCTCTTTTGACCTCTCTTCCCTCGACTTCTTCCTGGGTAGAGGGTGTTCCACACATTGTTTCGGCGGCTGGGGAGAGGGCCTTGATGTGCTAGCGGCTGCATCCGGTTGCGGTACCAACAGTTCAAGGGGCGCGTCTTCAGATTCAGAGGCGCGAGCGGGATGTATCTCGGGAACCTTCAGTGAAACTTCAGTGAATCCAAGCTCTGGCGCCTCTTCTTCGTAGCTGTGTGGCTTTGATGGTAGCTGAAGCAGCTCGTTAGTGAATCTGGGTGCAATGGACTGGTCTTTTGCGAAACTTACACGGTGTGTGGAAGGGCACGGGACGGATGACTTTGACAGAGGGGGTGCCTCTGCCGTCTTTTTTATGTCAAGTGCGGAATTTGGGTCTAGAGATAAAAGTTATGTCAGCTGCGTAAGTAGTATCGAGGAAGGTTGACCAAACTTACCTCGAAAATTAGGGAGGGGAAGGGTTGTCGACGCCGTCTCATTTGCTTCCGTGTCCCTTGGTTTGGCCTGTTTCTTCTGTTCAGATTCTTTCTTGGGATCGGTATTTGGCTTGGATTCCAGCTGCCACTCGGAATCATATTGATGCTCAGGTTTGGCATTGTGCTTGGGGCCAAGTTTGGACCTATGATTGGACTCGGGACTGACTCCTTGTCTGGAACCAGCTTTGGAATCAGCCTTGAAATCAGGTTTGAAATCAGTCTTAGAATCAGCCTTGGGATCAGTATTGGAATCCGCCTTGAAATCAGGTTCTGGACGAGACTTGTGGTCCATAGGCGGAGTTGGTTGCGGTGTTTGTGTCAGCTCGGAAGGCTTGGGTGCGTGCTGTCCAGCAAGATCATCGCACAGAGGCACTTCAGGGTCTCCCTGCCAGTCACAGAATACTTCCGGTTCGGCTGTATCATGATTATGGGCTAGATCATCGAGCTCCGTCTCGGCGGGATCGCCTTGCCAGTCACAGACTGGTTCTGGTCCCGGAGCCTCGTGATTATGGGCGAGGTCGTCGAGCTCTGGCTCGGCTGGGTCACCCTGCCAGCCACAGTTCCTACTCTTGGCATCGTGTTGCTCTTTAGACATGGCGTAATCGTCCAATAAGATAGTGGCAGGCGTAGAGTCTGCGCCCATGTGTTCGTCTGACTCGTGATGGGACGAAACGAGGTTTAACCTGCGGAGGTATGGACGGATCATGTGGGACGATCGGTAACAAATATGTACTGTATTTAATGTTGCTGTTGCTGTAGGATAGAGGGGTAGAGTAGAGTAGGGCGAGAGCACTGCTCCTAATTGCTGCTCCGCGTGTCGTCGTTGAACGGGGGTTGAGTCTGAGCTGATTTATGTCTTGAGAGTCACAGGGTTCCCATTTATTGCGAGACGCATGAACGAACGCATCAGTGCTCTGCTCTGACTGTTGCCCTGGGTGGTTGCGCCTGCCCTGTTTATGATTTGCCATGCGTGCTATTTACTATAATTTTTATTACGGCAAGTGCAAGCAACAACTTGGCGTACCGTTTGGGCAACTACTCCTTGAGTAAGTACGTACGTAAAGAAGAACTGCGAGCACGGTTGCCACCCCGAAGTTCCTCCTACAAAGCAGGTGATGGGGACATAGCTGCTTGGTATATCGGTGCAGGTAAGAACTTGGACTCTGAAGCTTTCATTAGCGACGTCAAGTTAAGGTATTCCAAGGTGGACATACGCCAGCACGTAGATCACATGATCCGAGATCTGACTTGTCAGTAGTCTCGTGGGCAAGTACGTACGTAAGGCATGTTCATAACGGATGTGATATTCAGCTAGACGGGAGATGTGCATCCTGCCTACCTACACAAGTCTAGCCTCGAATCAATCTTTCGGGTTCGGGGGCGAAAGCTGCCGAGAGCAGCCACTATTCAACCAGTGGCCAGTACTCCGTACACGAGAGACGGTTTACTGGTGGCAGATGGTCCGACGTCTTGAACTACTTTGAGGTAGTGATTTCAGGAGCTAGTAGCAAAATTGTCGCCGCGGTTGTTGACAACCACATCAACAACAAAATCATCATCATCATCATCCAGGGGGGTCAAGGGTAGACGCTCGTGCAGAGACAGTGTCGAGAGGCCTGCAAGACGTCCAGGGCATTACTTATATTGTTTGAGTAAACGAGTTCTTTTCCGACGAGAAACAAGCAGAAAAATAACAATAATAATAGTAATAGTAACAATAATAATAGCAATAAGCATAATGATTACCATGCCAGCCAGCCACATGGCAAACGCATAGTTGACTAAATCACCTGAATACCAAGTAATCGGCGCTGCAAATGGATGGAATCCTCACACCACCCACCGCCACGTGGATCCCGATCGGTACTCCATGGGCCCCCCCTGGTCGTACCCTGGGACCATACTACCTACCTACCGTACGTAGTAGTACCATGGTGCGAAGTTCGGAGCTATGTGATGCGCATGTTCTAGCGCAGAAAGCCGAGACCCTGACCCTGCTGGACCCCACCCGGTCTTGATTCTTGCTCACTCAATTTGACATTATTTGGTATCAGGAACTGTCTACTCGTTCAAACTAAAGTAGATAGATGCTGTCCTAAGAGCTTACCCTACTGCGTACTACTGCTACATATGGCAACCTTGTAGCTTTGTCAGATGTTAAGGCCAAAGCCCACACCTGACCCTCGGAATGAATCTTAATCTGTTCGCGGTTAGCAAATGGCAAATGGCAAACGGAAGGGATTTCGTGTTGCACGGCGCCATCTCCGTTTCGGCCCACCGCAAGCTACATGTGTACGGAGTACGAAGTACATCGCATGTACGCGACCGGATGAGTCGACCCATTTCATTGGTCGGTCACCTGCCCTACACAGTACTACCCTACTAGGGCTCCTCAGGCCCTTCTCCCTTTCAAGTGCTGCCAATCCTCCGGAAGCCGAATTGCCCTAGAGATCGTGTACCAAGTATTCATTACACGTACTCTGTAGGTAGTATGGAGTACAGTAGGTAACACGGAGTATCCGTACGCACTAACTACGTAGTCGTACTATCTATCGTTGCTTTTCTCCGTCTCGAGTGTAACAAGTTTCTTCTCTCTCGCCTCCTCTGTGTGACAAGTACGGAGTACCAATGCTGCGCTTTGAACACGATTGATCAACATCCATGCTGCTGAGATGGATATGGGCGCTTCATGCACAAGTGTTGCTTTTGCGGCGGGAAAACAACACAAGCCCAATCGGACTGGGGCCGCCATGATGAGCAGATAGATCATAGGGTGACTTAGCAAGGTGGTATTAACGAGATGGATGACAATACGTTACTGTTACTCCGTAACGATGATGCGAATGCAGATCCAACTCGACAGAATCTGTACTGTGTAGCCATCCATCTCCACCCCAGGACATCACGTTTGTCCTTTTTCCTACTCATACGACGCCGCTGCGGGTTACCGGCCAAACAAAAATCAGCAATCAGCCCTGACCTAGCAGCTGAAACATGACGTACCGCGGGGGCTGCGCTGATTGATCATCGTCAGCCCCATGTGTGTCATGTTGGTCAGGTACGTACCCGAAAAAGCTGTGCGCAGGTAGTGACGGTGAAGTACGGAGTACCCGTAATAAGTCAAGTGTCCAATGTTTGCACCAAGACTACTGTGTAGAAGCAGCTAACTAGGGAGTAATAATACTTCGTACTAACAAGGAATGAACCCGCGCTTCCACGACACCAGCTGCAGATCTCTGGCCCCTGTTTGCAAACCGTCCCCTTCCTTCCTCCCCCTCGATCGAGACGCTGGCTAGGAGATCCCCTCCAAGGCCTCCACGCCATGGCCAATGTGTGGCAGGATGCAAGGTACCGGGTTCACCAAACAGAAGAAAGCAGTCGCCTCACTACGGTAGCTGCAGGCCGGCTTTTGCCATGGCGTCGCATCGATGCCTACTTCGCACACTTGTCACCACCCGAGTACCTGGCGTTGTTTCGTTTCGCTCTGGCCTCCTGCTCGAGCTTCCTCCTTAGTTATCACCGTCCCTGTCCCTCCCCCATCCCCCCCACTGGCGCCCTTCTTCTCTCTGGCACCCATCCTTCATCACTTGTCGAGGACCTTGACGGGCCAAATCCATGACGGCATCCTACCTTGGACTTGTGGCCGCTCTCGTCGAAAAGAACAAAAACAAACCAAAACTTTGAGACACCACCACCGGAGAGGACCACACCCCGCATCGTCGCTGAGAGGAGCCATATGCTAGTTGTAGCGCACCGGTAGAACGTCGCATAGCTAGCTTCGGCCCTGTCTGCTTTCGTCGCCAAACAAACCCTCCCCGTTTGCAACGCATGGCGGTGGCCAGGAATTGAGAATGGGTCTGTTCAGCTTCTTGTCGAGGAAGCCGTCGTACGGCCCCAAAGAGATTGCCGCACTCAAGGCCCAGCCATACAATGCGACAGTGGCCTCGCTCGCTCCGATCCGAGGTATAATCCCTTATACCCTGTGAAGATGTGGTACTGACCCAAGACAGGCACCTACCCGGTTGCTGGGAACGGACTCAACGTCTTGGACAACCTTCATGAGACACACCCGCAGTTCCACAGAAACAACCACAACAAGGTGCAAGATGTAATACCCGTGGCCCACGACGAACTTGCACCGGCTCCTATTGTGCCTCGCTTTCGCGGGTCTCATGTAGACCATGGCGATATCCGCCCACGTACAGCACCGACACATGAGAAACCCTTTGCTGCACCATGGTCATCACGTTCGCGGACAGACTCCCTCAAGGGCCCTCCCGTTTCACTCCGAAATGGAAGCGCTACCACTACCACCCTCGCACAATCTGAGCAATTCAACTCCTACAACCAGCGTCTGCCCTACAGGTTGCCTGAGAAGGAACCGGAACGAGGCCTCTTCACCAAGCCACCGCCGGTCTTTACCCACGAGCGGACGGCTTCCATCAGGAGTGGCGGGTCCAGTATGAGCAGGGGCTTCGTTGACCTCCTCGATGCTCAGTCAACCATCAATCCCACCGACTTCCGCTTAAGGGTACAGGCGGCCGGTGCAAGGGATTACGGCGAAGACGTGGCCGATCGAAACATTGTCGAAAACGGCCTTGATCTCGACTCCCCCGCTGTGCGCGCATTCTATGCGCCTTCTGTAGGTTCTATCCCTTGTCTCTCATCCGAGCACGAGGCGGCCGCATCGAGGCAGGATCGCCACCGGAAGCGTCACTCCCTTGGGGAATCCTTGCGCACAAAATCAATGTCAAATGGGACCGGTCGTGACTATCCGGAACGTACATCGTCCGTGGTGCCTGCCATTCCAGCTGAATACGCAGACCGTGCCTCCTCCCGCAAAAGCAGCAGCAACCTATCTGATCTCAGGGCTTCTCACCGCAGGAAATCGATGCCCAGCTACATCCCACCGCCTGGAAGTCAGGAATTGCCTTCATCGTTGCGGAAGCAACGGCAGGAGCTCGTTGACCATTTCTCCGAAGAACTCCGAATTCAAGACGGAGGCGCGACTGAGAGGTCAGCCAGTCGCGATCATCTTGAACGACTCCAGCTTTCAAGGCCCGGCTCATCGCACGCAAAGCCAGCCGCCACCTCGAGAAGCCGCAGAGGCACGTTATCCATTCCTCACGAGGTGGTCGAAGACGCTCCCCTCCATCAACCGCGTCGATTTAGTTTGGTAACATCGCAACCTGCCGAAAAGCAACTACCTCGGTTGGGTAAGACACTAAAGCGTGAAGCCACAGCGTCCACTCCCAAGATAGGCCAGGAACCCTCTCCTTCGAAACGCCTGAGCATGCAGAGCATGCAATCCTTCTCAACACGGAGAGGCACATTTGGAGATGTTCCGCGGCGGTCAAGTCCGCCGAGTCCGCTGCTGGAGCTCGACGTATCAAGGTGTGACCTGGGAAGTACATCCGACCCTTACGACACCAATTCACGACCCAATTTGCAGTTTCAGGCGAGGCAGCCACTTCGTTAGTGTTTTCATGTTTTTTATGATGCCTACCCTCGAGTGTGTACCCGTTTACTAATGTCCCGATTCGTATAGGCGTGAGGTCAGCTCACAGATGTCAAACAAGTCGTGAGAGTGTCATCTCGTTGCACCATGCTCGTTCGGAGAGCCTACTCTCTGCGCCAGCAAGGGGCATCAAACGGCTTGAAATTGACGAACCTATCGTGGAGCTAACCAATGGCTCACGCAACTGGTCCATGGACTCGACCACGGCCACAATATCTAGCTTGAGTTCCACTTCGTTTCGCCCACATTCGCAGTACACATCCAACACATCTGTCGATCACATGCCTTACGCAAAGGGGGCCAACTCCAGTTATGAGACGTTCGCCTCTGCAGCATACTACACTCCATCGGAGAGTACAGGCCAATCGGCTTGGGCACACTCGGCTACCACATCTCCGGACATTGTGCTGAGTCCAAAAGAATCGAGCAACTTTAATTTGGATGACTACATGTCCCCAGATGAAGACGAACCCTTTGGCTCACCTCGTCAGGCCTGCGGAGAAGGAGAAGAGGACCTTATTTTCAGCGATACCGGCTATGGCTTCGGTGGCATCGAGCTTCCTGGCCTACCGAGTCTACTCGATACCACCGCGCTTGGTGCCGCACCATTCATAACTTTGCCGCTCGCGACAATGCCAAGCTCTTTCGAGGGAAAGTGTCGCGTTTCTAAAACCGATCTGAAATACCGCGGCGTTACAATTCCTGGCGTCAATGCCCCTCTTTCGGAGCCTTCGATAAATTCGCGCGCCCGACATACGAGCTTTCGCATGTCAGATATTGACGACTTGGTGGAATCAGGCGATGCTAGTGCAATGAGCGGAGACGACGAAGATGAGTCAAATGACGATTCTGACGATGATGTCTCATTCGACATTCCCACGACGAGGCGTGACACTGCCTTGCAGTATCCGCCCAGCCCCCGTCGCCATCTTGCCATTGAGCCTGTAGTTGAATTGGGCAGCCAGGCAAGCAACATGTCCATCAGCAATGCTTTCTTCCTTCGCAGAGAGACGAAGAGACTCGACCGCCTGGCTAGTATTGCATCACGCCGCAGGGCCGAGCAAACAAAATGAATGATTACTACACAAGTGACGAAGACTTGAACGTGGAGGTGAGATGACAAGGAGCTCTCTCCATCCTCTCACAGCTTTCATGGCGTTTGGCGCACTGGCGGATAGGAGTGCACGTGAAACAATACGGCACGCGATGCACAATACCAGATTGCATTTCAGCACTTTGCCACGACCTCCACAGCTATCTGGCGAGTTTCTTCCATCGTCAATCAAGCTTCTTATTTGAGAATATGTTTTTGAACTTGCGCTCCTGAGTTAGGCGTATCTTTTGGCGTTACGAGACATTGAGGTCTTCAAAACAGGTCTATCGCAGTAGCATGGATTACGGGGTGTATGGAGTAGGAAGAGAAGGGTCACAGGAAATCAGTGGATGATTTGTCTATCTTATCGAGGGCTATTGCCTTTGTTTGTGTTAATTTGCAAGGTATGTCTATGTTGCAAAATGGTTGCCCATGTAGATCATGGATGAGCTTGGAGTATTGGACGGATTCTGTATGTAAGTAAATATACTCGCAGTCGCGGTGCGCCACAATAACAGTCACGAGCGCTCATGGCATGCACCTCCAAGTTACTTGATTCGGCCTACTATCGAGGAAATCTTTATTTCACCTACTTACTACCTCGAGTCCTGTCACCTCTAAACTGTCGGGGTTTTTGTATCACATAAACAGCAAGCCACAAACAGCGACAGCAGGAGTCACGCAGCTTATAAGACGCCGGTTGCTCTTTCTTGCAGAGACTTTTGAAACACGAAAGACGGCCATTTGTCTACTCTTGTCCATATTGTAGCTACGTAACAAGGCTGGTTGTCAGGCCACAACTCAGTCGCGCGCCCATCCAAGTGCTCACTCCGCACCGTGTCAGGCGACTCTTGATGCTGAAGCATACGGAATGCGCGAGCCGAGAAAGCCCTAGACAGCTGCAGAGGTATTCTCTCTGGATCCGGCCTCTTCAACCTCCTTTGAAGTGCATTTGCAACCGAATTTCTCCTTGAAAGCAGCAATGTCCATGACCTCCAGCCGCGTCATGGCCTTCTTCGCAGCTGCGAGCTTGGCGTAACGACCACTGGCCGCGACGCCGTGGGTAAAGACCTTGCCGTGGATCAGAACACCGCAAACGACCTGAGTTTCGCTAGCAGCGCCGCCTTCAACGTCTGTCTCCTGCACCATAAGGCGCAGTCGAGCGCACCGAAAATGCATCTGCACCTTGTTGCTAAGAAAGGTGACGGGGTGCTTATTGGCAAAGGTGTCGTAGATGTGCATGTTCTCGAAATAGGGGCGCACATGCTCCCTGAAGAAATCTTGGACACGAGCGTAGTTAAATTCGCTGTCGACAAAGATTGCGCCGATGAAAGCCTCGACAATATCAGGGAGGCATTTGGGGGGATCAATAACGGAAACCCAGAAGTTTCTGGCATATGATTCGTGGCCTGCGTCGATCGCCTCTTGTACGGCGTGAGATCTAGCAGCAGAAATAGCGTCGACATAATCAGCAATCTGCTGAGGTAGACTGCTTGAAATGCACTTGAGGTGCTTATGAAATCCCAGATCCACGCAAAGACAGCCGAGGAACTGATTCGATACCATTGCCATCTTGTGCTCGGTCAGCCATTGCGGATCGGCACCTGAGAAGCGATGGAAGAGATAATCAACGCTGACCATGTCTAGGAGCGCATCGCCCAGAAACTCCAGACGCTGGTAGTGGGGAATGCGTTCGTACATAAAGCCGTAGGATGGGTGCATAAAGGCAGAACGGACCAGACGAGGGTGCCTGAACCTGTAACCAAAATGGTGTTCGATTTGGTCGGCCAGGTAGAGTTGCGCGGCTGTAGGCTCACCAGTCTGCCAGTCTGGTATTTTGAATTCAGAGTAAAAGTCGCTGAAACACATCATGCCATGATCTTCGTGCTTGACAAACGTCGTGACAGATTTGACTGCTCTGTCGAAGCACCCATCGTAGTACGTTGTGAGATATGCAGCGCCGATTAAGGCCTCGCAAACGTCGGCGATCGACTTGTCTGCCAGCACGTGTACGCCTCTGCCTTTGCCCTTCTTGCCCAGAATACTGTCGTTCTGTTTTCCCTTCAGGAGCTCAAGGCCGTCCGGGTACCATATTCGTCGATTGAACGACTTGGAGCGGATCGACTCCTCTAGCTTGAGATCCAGCGCGTTGTTGAACAGGTTCTTGTTGCAAATCATGACCATGCGGTCAACATGATACTGGAACTCGCTGGATTCGGACTTCCTTGAGAACAGGGCAACCGTGGTACTCATCTTCAGGAACGAATCACCTAGGAACTCCAGTCGCTCATAATTGTTGCCCATACCTCTCTGAAAGTTGAGTTGCTCCTCGGTGTGTTCCTCCGTATTGTCGCTGTCTTTCGTCATCGCTTCCAAAGCGAGGTCGGGACGGATGTCCAAGCCGAGAGCCTCGCAGCATTCCAATACTATAAGATTGGAATCAAGCTTGTAGATGACTGCTGGTAGAGTGTACGCCATTGCTACCACATCGGCTGGCAGCTAAGTTTCTAGATGTCAGTAAGCGATCCATGAAGTTTTGTCCATGTACGTACCCGCGAAATTTTCAACGTTTGAAAACATATGTAGCATCGGTTCTGCGCTTCAGGTGACTTCTCGAACTCGTCTAAAAGATTGCGACGTAGTGGTACAAGCTCGGCTTCAACCACTGCCAGGTCATCGTCCATCGTCAGCTTGGCTCTCGACTTGGCGAACAGACTGATACTGTAGTTCCATATGTCAGGGGGTGCCTCTCGACGAGCCTTGGAGTTGCTGCCTTTTGGTGCATCAGGTCGCTGTTGATCAGTTGGCTTCAATTCGACTCGTGCAATAGTGTAGAACTTGCGTGAGCCATCCCACGGATCCGTCACATATCTGTCCTTCAGTTCGTCGTCGGGAATCCCCTTCCCATCATCGTTGCCTGGGAGTTGCAGCAATTCCATGGTCTTCCAGTCTATTATGTCGCGCGTTTCGTGCAGGTGCTCGCTGAAACCAAACCCATGATCCTGCATTACAGGTACAAGATAGTAGGGAAGCTTGTCGGGTGCGTGTTCATACTCTTTGCTGAAGACGTCTTGGAAGATGCGCAGCGTGAAGAGTGTAAGTAGCTCAACTTCTTTCGGCGAAACCGCCATGTGACCCGGTATAGGAACAAATTCAATCGCAGAGGTGCGTCGATTGCCAAAGAAGAGTGGGAAGCTTGCCACCCGAGGCAAACGTGTCCGGGTCAAGATTGCTATCGGCCGCGAGGGACGGCCCAGTGCTGCCGGGTCTGATAGAAGAAGTACTATTGCATAAAGACGATCTGGCAGCCCTCGCTGTGTCCATACGTCTGGTTTCGTCTTCATGGGGTATTCGTGCCGCTTCTTGGAGCTTATGGCGAGCTGAGCGTTACGCATCTTCGGCAGCAGTTTTGTGAACCGACTCTGTAGCCACTCGTCCAAGTAGCCCTCTTTTCTTAGCTGAAGGCACATGCGATAAGCAGCAGAGCACTTGGCAACCTGTTTCGAGCCTGCGCGCTCCCCTCCATACTCTTTATGGGAGAGTTGTCAGGAAGGATGACCTCAGCCTGGAACTCTGTCCCAATGCTCCTAACCATGTAGTCAGCATGTAGCATCGCGTCTGCTACGTGCTCCAACGAGGACACGAAAGAGGCGAGCACCACAAGGCTGCTCTTGTAAGTCAGCTTTGCACCGGTAATTTTATCCGTATAAGACTTCTTGACCTCCTTTCTCAGAAAATAATCCATGTCGAAATCATTTCCTCTCAGGAGACGGTCTTCGGGGAGTGCCAAACAGAACTCGCGGAGTCGTTTTTCTCTCTCTTGGTTTCCTTGCACTCGGTGCATGTGTTCCTCGTTGGCCACCTCTACCATGTGGAAGTACTTTGACTCCTTTTTGCGTGCACGTCCTTTTGACTGTATATACTGAATCATGGTGTTGTAGAGGTCGAACCGGATGATCATGTTGCAGTCTGGGATGTCAAGGCCCTCTTCGGCGATGCTAGTCGCCACAAGACAGTTCAGTTCATCGCCGCGGAACTGCAAGACTGCTTCCCTCTGCTGAACATGAGTCATGCTAAGATGGTCACCTAGGTCACTAGAGCCAGAACCTAACTATCTCGACGTCAGTAAAACGATGTGAGCCAACTGCTGCGAACTTACCAAGGTCCCAGTTCTCACATGAGGTAGTCCCATACCAGGCTTCTTCAACACGTCTGCTAGCAAAACAGCCGTGAGACGTCTTTTGACAAATATAATGCACTTGTCGGTAATCGGATTGAAATTCTCAACGAGTATTGTTCGCAGCGCAATGATTTTAGGAGACAAGCTTCCAAGTGTCACCTCAACCT
Source organism: Arthrinium puccinioides (assembly GCA_022414665.1). Lineage (NCBI taxonomy): Eukaryota > Fungi > Ascomycota > Sordariomycetes > Amphisphaeriales > Apiosporaceae > Arthrinium > Arthrinium puccinioides. The sequence continues at coordinate 2,288,036 of JAIUNF010000004.1, forward strand.
CATCCTGGGGGTGAGCAGTGATGTAGTCGAGCGCGTTGTCAATGTTCGTCACCCGGGCATCGATAACTGCTACCATCCGGGCACTGTTTAGTGATGTGGTCAGATGGCGTTCCGTTCTGGCCTTGGCCGTGCGGACTTCATTTAGGGTCAGAGACAGATGCCACACGCGGTCAGAACACCAGCGACCAAGATCACTTGTGCACTCTTTGGCGAAAAGGAACAACCTGCGGAACTCCTTGTTCTGGCCAATCAAGTGGTGCAGCGCTTGCCAGAGCGCCGTCTCGAAAGGAGGAGGGCACACACCATATTCTACAACTATTTCGGCCGTAGTGAGCTGCAGGTACCTGGCTTCCTTCATGAGGTCGGGGTTGGCGACTGTTGCAATCTCGCAGTGCAACAAGCTCTCTAGCTGAGCGGCGGCAACACTGAGATCTGTCTTTGCATCGACGGGCGAGGCTGTCATTCCGAATATACGGGGTTCTCTAGCCTGGCGGACCTTGAGATTGACATAGAAGTCTTTGATGATTCTGGCGTACGGATGGTTCTTCTTTGCATGATGCGCTTCATCGAAGACGAGAAGGTTGATCTGGTCCATAGTAAAATACGAGTGGTGGAGGCAGTCGAGCAGGATAGCGGCGGTGCAGACGATGACTTTATTCGTATCGAACTGCTGCTGCCAAAATGGTCTTTTGGATTGAGTCGCATTCAGATTCAGAGCTTCGCCCGAGAACCTGCTGACGGGGTAGTCTAGATTATTGGAGATAACCTTCCACTGCTGGTGGACGAGAGTCACCTTATCGACCAAGAAGAACGAGATACGATGAGGTAGGCGATTCTGGCGGTCGGTGAGCTCCTGCTCGATGGTGTGGCGTAGGAGCATGACAGCGATCAGGGTCTTTCCCGAGCCAGTGTTGAGGACCGTGATGATGTTCTTCTTCTTAGCACGCTCGAAGAGTTCAATCTGGTATTCTCGGGGACTGGCGATGATTCGGTTATCAGCAGGATCCAGAGACATGATCTTGGACCCGTCGGTAGCAGCCAAGGCAAGCGACTTGTTGGTCTCCTCCTGTTTGTCTCTTAGCCACTGCTGGAAGTTGTCGTTGTCCTGGATGCGTCTTGACTTGCAAGCTCGATCCCCGCCTGGAACACCATCGTCCTCAGAAGAGAGATAATCACTGTCATCTGTTTCGCGTTCCATCTTGGCTACAGACCGTACCTAGGTAGCCTTGGGTGCGCAGGATCGATGGAGAAAGAAGACCAGAGTGGTCGAAATTGCAGCAGTTGGAAGTTGTTGGAGGGTGTCGAGTCACGAATGACGCCGAGGTGTATGTAGGTGGAAGTTACTGATGGATATCCGTTGCTGGTGATGCAGTGTGTAGTAAGTCGAGGCCTCCGTCTACGGTCTAGCTGTAAGGTAATCAAGTAGGAAATAAACCTGGGGCAGGAGCAACTAGAGGGTCACCAAGATACGCACGTTACACACCGATACGGCGATACCAATGACATGAATGGTTAGATCAAAGACTACCCTACTTGATCTGGGAGACTTTGGGTATATACCGTGAAGGGAAGGCGTTTGTGGCCCGTTTGCCAACACCATGAACCAAACATTTAACACACTCTGCAAGGAGCAAACAAGGTCGAATCTCTCCACAGGATATTCAGCATGATGCCCATTGCCGGAAGCACATGTCTATCTTGCACAGAACCCTGTTGTATCATCTTGTATGTGATAAACCCAAATGGCAGGCGGTCAGGTACCGATCGGGTAGTACACCATATGGGCAGGCAGGGGCCAGGGCATATACCACGAACATGGCCTGGACGCCTGGGAAAGTCATGAATTATGACAGAAGTATTGGACAATTTGGACTCAGTCTCGAGAGCCCCGGCTCCCGTCATTGTTCGTCACCTGAGTGGTAGAGTAGTCGATCGGAATTATTGTAGATGGTGGGATCTCTGCGTGAAGTAAGTAAAGTTAGGCAAGAACCTCTTGTATATCAACGGTAACCCGTTAGTTACCCGTAACCCAGGTACTCCGCACTCCGTACATTCCACGTCACTACTGTGTAAGTTGACTAACTAGTTTCCACAAGTTACGGAGACACTTTAGGAATCGGGGGGGGTCCGTGCGCGCAGTCAGTCTCTCCTTTCGATTGAAGAGAGGCGGCTCCATCTTGCAGAGGGGCATCCAACCGTCAGAGAAGCAGACAGACATAACTCAAAGTTATGTCATTGCTTGGAAGCTAGCCAACAGACGACGAAAACTGTACAACCAGCAGCATTCATTTCAGCGAGCTTTTTGGGTCCATCCATTTCCGCTCGTCACTTACGCCTCACCTCACACCTCCTCACATTACTCACAGCACACGGCCAACATGGATGAGCCCAGAACCCTGAGGACGGTGTTTGCGGATGCCGAAAAGAAACGTCTGGCATTGGAGGGTTCCCATGAGATAAACTCACCCACCTATCGCCAAGATGTGGACTCGGCCCTCCAAGCTAACGATGATTGCCTTCGCATCATCAACCACGTCGCGCTTTTCAGTGACAATGAAGGTCTCGAAGATGTCAACACGTCAGACCTCCCCTACCTGCTGGTCAATTTTTGGAGGGCCGAACTGCTGCAGAGGGTCCCCGTCTCGTCGCCGCTGGAGCGCAGGGCAATCCTGAAGACGACGGGGGAGGCCTATGCGAGCTTCCTGCATCTGCTCGACAACTACGCAATGCTATCACCGTCAAACGCAAAGCTGTTTGCACAATACCAGGACAGCCCGGAGAGCTTCTCCACCATCTCTGCGACTGATCCTACCGCGCGCCGCAGTGCCAAGATCGCCAATTTCAAGCAGGAGAAGGAGTTGAAGCAGAAACTCGAGTACATGCGCAACACGCCCCGCCACCTCGAGGACGGCGGCGACGAGGAGGCTGTCAGGGAGTTGTATCTTGCCGATATCGAGTTGCACGCACACATGACATTCCAGGCGCTGGAGAGCATCAGCAGGGAGCTGGAAATTCTAGCACAGGCACCTGTGGCTCTCTTACCTGTCATGATGACCGTTGACGAGGATGAGCGGCGACGTCGGGCGGCTGATGTTGGAAACGGAGATAGCTACTCTGATCGGTTGGACAACCCGCTCCAGAGACTTTCGGCGGCGTTTCCGGGCCCAATGCTGAGCAAGGAAGGCAAGCCGCTGCGCCCTTTCACGCTTACCTCATCACGCCAAGAACTCCAAAAAGGAGTTTTCCGGCCGGGTCATAACCTACCCACCATGAGCGTCGACGAATATCTGGAAGAGGAACGGCGGCGCGGTGGTATGATAGAGGGAGGAGGCGAGGCTAGTGGCAGGCAGGCGACCCCCGATGAGGATAACTACGAGAAGGCCGACGCAGAGACGATGAAGGCCCGTGAGTGGGACGAGTTCATCGAAGCGAACCCGAAGGGCGCGGGCAATACACTGAACAGGGGTTGAAGGAATGGGCCCATGATCCATCCTGTGAGACAATAGGAAATGCCGTCACGAACTGCCTGCGTCAAGGAAAATAGGAAACGAGCAATTGTAAACCTTGGGAATTTGAAATGTGTTGGCTAACCTGGTCTAACGTTAGATGGTGTGTAAAAGTACGAAGTAGTCAGCGTTGCTTGTTGATTGACCCTTGCGGTCGTAGGTAACAACTCGCCCCGCAGTTTGACCAACACGTACGGTGTACGGATACGGAGTACGGAGTAGTGTGGCGCTAGCTCTAAAATCTTGTGGCTTAAGCGACAGACAAGCTTCAGGCCGACTTGCAGCAACGACTCAATATTCCGAGACGGTTGCTCGACCGACCTAGACACCCCAACTTGCGCAAAACACAACACACAAGTCCAATTCGAAGTCGTCAAGTCAATCGTTCTAGCCTAACGTCATCGAAAGCTGCGGCAACCATGGCGGCCACAGAAACGGACCCTCTACTGCTCCTGCGGCAGGCGATCGCGTCTTCCAGTACCGTATTGCCCACCGCGTCCGACGATGCTGCCGCGCCCGAGGTTAGCCTGGCCCAGGCAACCCATCTCACATTCACGACCCCGTCACGGATATCGCTACCCATAGACGCACCCACACGCTTCGCATCGAACGATATCCCAGTGAACCTGCGCAGCATCTATCTTGCCTGGCTAAAGCGCGAGGTGGCCATCCCAGAGTACACGGCGTCCGTGTCGCAAGTCAACGATGAGTTGGCGGGTGGAAACAAGGTCCAGAACCTGGCCTTTGTCGAACGACTGGACCTGATCACCTGGCTAGAGGGGGCGAGCGAAGAGAGCGAATACATCAAGCCGCTGGCCGGTGACAAAGACGGCGCTGCGTCCAGTGCAGCAGCCGCACTGGCTTCCAAGGGCGCTGCGGCTCCAGCTATTGGCTCGACGGTCGGCCGCTCGGGCAAGGGGACGATAGATCCACGGCTGGCAGTGATATACAACAGCGAGCGAAAGATGGGTGACCGGAATAGTGTATTGAGAGGGATCAAGCCCACGGTAAGCTGTTGCGTCACGACTAGTGAAAAAGGTAACCTTGAGCTGACCAAGACACCAGGATTTCTCCCATGTCCGCAAGCTAGCAGCTCCCTTCATGAGCAAGAAGCCGACAACGTCTGGCACCGCCCTTTCCTCCAACCCCGCTCTAGCCCTCAATCCCAAGGCGAAGCGCCCTGATCCCATCATCCTGCTTTCTCCGTCCGCCTCATCACTCCTCCGGCTCACCAACATAAAGTCGTTTCTCGAAGGCGCAAAGTACGTGCCCCCGGACAGCGCCAACGCCGGCTCTAGCTCGAGCGCTTCTATGCTGCACATCAACCGCCTGCTCAAGGACATCGACCCCAGCCGGCCCATGCGCTTCATCCTGGTGGAGGGATCTGAGCAGTTCAAGCCTGAGTACTGGAACCGTGTAGTCGCCGTCTTCACCACGGGTCAGTCTTGGCAGTTCAAGAATTACAAGTGGAGTAGCCCACACGAGCTCTTCCGCCACGTCCCCGGCATCTACGTGGGATGGCGTTCTGATCCGGCCCCGGAGAACGTCCAGGCATGGGGCCACAGAGTTATGAGTGTCGGTGTCGATCGCTGGAAGGATATAGGGCCTACCGGCGTCGACTCGAGTCGATGGCGGGATCGCGAGGTCGTCGAGCAGATATGGAAGGCTATCGAGAGCAATATGCGAAACAAGGGATGGAAGCGGGACCGCGCTCCAACGTCGATATGACACGCTCCTGGTCCAGATTGTACAAGGCGGCACATGCACAGATGAGAGGATTCTCCGGCCATCGGGTGCCATGTACAGATATGTAGATAAGTTTTGGCTGGACAGGTATCTCCCCTTCGTCCAGATATCGTCAAAGAGCCACGGGAGATGGAACCACCCAGAGGCGAGAGTTACAATGCCCTGCTCCATGGAGCATTTTGCAGATCCGCGGTTCGGGGATAGTCTGTTTGGAACCCCGGCCTTGCTGCGCTAACTCCCTCTAGATGAATGGCGAAGGGGGGCTCAAGCGATCGGTTCAGATTGGTATATGTCGTTTACGAGTATGCGGCAATAATTCTATAGGGAGGGAGGGTAAACATAAACACCCCAGTTCAGCTATGGCGACAAAGATATACGACCACTGGTATATTGCCATCGTATCACCACCTATCGGCGGAGTCCGCTTCATTCCTCTGACGAACTCGGCATCGCCTTCATCAAGCACATGCCGACGAACAAGCGGTAGTTACACAGCAGTTGCAGATCGTCTTACATTCCACTAACTACAAGAGCAGGGGAAGTGCCGTCAGCTAGACAAGGCGCATCGATGACGAGGGTCCACGACATGCGTGGAGAGAGAAGAAGAGCAGAGGATGAACGGGTCAGTGGCATACGCCCTTGTTTTCCTTATACAGCCATTGTTCTTGCATTGTCGTGTCGGTCGAGTCCAATGTACCGCACCATCTATCATGTGTATGGACCGCGCACAGTTATATACTGGTTGTACAACTCCGCCCCTCTGATATCCAAGGCGACTGTCCTTACGCTGCCCAGGAAGAATGAACCCAATACTCCATACTCTGCGTCCCCTCTAGGCAAGGCGCGGCTGAATCAGGAGCGGGCAGCCAGCGCTTGCTTTTCCTGTGCATGGCACTTGCCACAACACAAGCAGTCCCGAAATAGACAGCAACTGCACAGTACTACGTAACGTTATTACTGTAATTACGTATGTATCAGCGGAAACGTCGGCACAACAACGGATGGCCATAGCTTGTTCGTTCGCGGGATAACTCGGTGAGACAGCTACGTCTGACTTGTCTCATGGGGGGATCGGGGACGGCGCTCACCAGCCCGCGCTCACCAAGCCCGCGCAGGTAGGGTGGGCGTCACAGGGCTGACGCGTTGATACAGGGCTGAGTGAGTCCCGACGCTCGTTGCCAGAGACTGAGGTCAACAGATTGGCCGATATTCGGCCAGCAACTACGTAGTAGGTCCGGAGTATCGGATGAGGGTGGGCAGCTGGTAGGGCACCCCTTGTCCGAGGTGTGCAGATAGCGCCCATCGAGGGAGGCGTACGTAGTACTACAGTACACAGTAGGGTTCTGATAGTGGCGTGTTCGACAGCACGAGTCGTTTCTCTCTTTCCAACAAAGGCCTGGACTCGTTGGTGTCGTGAGGGGTGCGAGGCGGTCTCAGGGGTCTCGCGCACTACCCTACATCGGACCGAGAGACAACCATGTAGCAGCCGCCAGCTCTTTCGTGAGCCCCCTCTGTGTGCGTCCACATTTGTGGGCTAGGCGCCATGCAGAGGGGAGATGCGATACCACAATACAGAGACTTCCCGTCTGAGCGGCATGATCCGAAATGTGTCAACAATTCAAAGTTGGCCCGACGACTTTAACCCCCCCCTCCCACGCAACTAACCTGTATTTCGTCTTGTCCAAGGTCGACCCTGAACAGCAGCTGCATGTCCAAACCATGCTGCCTTGCCGGATATTCGTGCGCTGCATTGTCAATCGCCGCTGTCGGTCTTGACGCATGCGTGCTGCCAAATTGGAGCATGTCTCACGCGGCTAAGAGAAGGATCCGGCGTGATGTAAGTTCTGTCTCATGATGAGAGCTCCCGAGCCCTCGTCGAGGTAAGGGGGGGGGTCTGTTCCGGTAAAAGATTGACGCGGCATGATGCGTACAGACAGCCTACAGGTTCAATGTGTGGTTCACAGACTGGCGTCGCCCAGAAGGCGCCTGAGTTTGGCAGATCTGGTGTCGTCCTGGCGGCCAGCCCGTTCAGAAACCGTCGACCGAATAACTTACAACAAGGCAGCTCGCGCCCTTGATGCAAGCACTCGGTAGTGGTCATCGGCACAAGGCGGGCGGCAGTGGTGCTCACTGATGAGGGAATCAATCAATCGCCTTTACCTGGGAGACGAGACAGACCATCGTGGCTCACATATCCAGATCGTCCCCCTGCATGACGCGCTGCTTCGATCTGGGTGATAATGAGTGACGTTAGGTACGCATACTGTGCAAGTAGATGGATACAACGGCTAGCTTCCTCTCGGATGAAGCTTGGGCATAACTCGGTCACGTAACTTGCCTGTGTTTGTAAAAATAGGCAGGTAGCGAGCCATTCGGACTCCAGCCATCAACCCACAACCCACAACCCACAACCTACGTAGTACTTCAAGTATTCCACCTGACCACAACGCACTGCGCATTGCAGACGAGGGTTTCCGTGTCCCAATCCGGTCGTACGTACTGAGTAGTTGTGCGTCTACTCGGTAGTTGCGTTGCCCATCACCGCATCATCCGTGGTGAGCACGGGAGTAATTAGAGAGAGACTGCTACCGAAGTGACTATTGTTCTGTCGTCCTCAGGTCCGCTAGCAACAAACTCAAAGCAGCGATCGGGAGGGATGTCTGGCTCGCCTGGCCTGGCCAAGCACCGGTACGAAGAGTGGGAAGTAGTACAACGAGACAAGCAAAGTCAGGACAGACAGTTCTAGAAGACGGGCACGAGTTTCTAGTTTCTTTTTCCCGCCGAGCATCTCTGGGGGGCCGGGCGCGTCGGGAACAAGGACTGTCTCGTGAGACGTTGTCCCGGCAAAGGAAAGGGTTCGAGACAGTATGGATACCATGCTGTCTATGCTGCTCCTGCTGTGCGACAGCAACGTGTGTGTTGACCGAAACGTGGATGCCCGGTAGGTAGCAAACACAACATGGCGCTTACAAGGAAGTTTATTAGGGTGTCTCGTCGGCCATGGCGCGCGAGGAGAATGTCTCACGATCGATCATCGCGTGTGCTGCATCTAGCAGCGGTCGTGTGAAGTCATGACCGAGATGATGCGGTTCCATCCGGTGAGAGACGCCGAGGGCCGGGGGTCACACCGTCAGTCGAGTAGCCGCAAATCGAAACATCAACGGCACGCAAGTCGGCCGAAAACGCCTGGGCTGCTGGTGAGCCGTCCCAGCCGTCCAGCCGTACACACGATCCTGCAGGTCTACACGGTCCTGTAGGTAAGCATTGCGCGATGACTTGCTCATTCGTAACTTTAGCGGCCATCTCAACACAGGGGGCAACACGAGCAAGAGCAAACACATGTAGTTGGCCAACTTAACCAGATGGTCGTTGTTGCTGTGATTCCGCGAGGAGAGCGAGAGAGAAAGAGAGAAAGAGCGAGAGAAAGAGCGAGCGCGCGCGCGCGTGAAAGAGAGAGAGAGAGAGAGAGAGAGAGAGTCGACCGGATGGTCCGGTACCTATGCTTGATGCTTGATGCTTGATGCTCGGCGAGGCGAGGTAGGATCTCTTTCCTGCCACGTGGGCAACCCCATGATCCTGTGACCCTTGCTGGCTTGCGCATCATTTTAGTTGGCAGCGGGACTCTTCACCGCGCTTCGTCTTCTCGTCTTCGCGAATCGTCGGCAACCAACTGATTACTGTGTACATTCCGTAACAAGCTGCGCTACTGCGCAACTGCGCTAGACCGTGACAAACTTAGCCGAGCGGTGAGATGATGGTTTGATGCGTGCATAGGCGCCCCCCCTAGCTGCCTAGCTGATGTGGGCTACTTGCACTAACAAGACACTAACAAGAGGTGGTGAAAGGCTTCGTAATGCTTCGCAGGTAGCATCGCAACTACATAACGTTACTCTGCGAACCGGCCATGGCTTCCGATCTGTCGTGACACGCACTTGACTTGGTCAGTAATCATCACTACTTTCCGTATTCACTGGGCCGACCGGCTCCAATCCTCACTATCCAGCCCCTATTCACGGTCCTTCTTGAACAGTGAGCTTGGCACCGTCTACGATGGCATTCAACAGCCCATGATGCGGAAACTCGTACGATCAGCCTGGTCGACGTGATACAAGAGCTAAACCACAAGGAACTTGGCTTTTGCCACATTGCTCAACTAGCCGGGATTCTCTTCTCTTCGGTTTTCTAGAAGACTTCTACACGGGTAAGTTACTTCGTAACGAATATTCTTTGGATCGGCACCAGGGCCCGAGACCGTCTCGGCATTGCCGTCAGGATCAGCCCGTGGAACCTGTCTGGCGGGAAATGCTTGCTGTGCGAAGGAAAAGCACAGAAGTACGGATACGGATGCACGAGTCGGGATCCGGCTACGGATACGCATGGGGGGGGGCAATGGCCATCATCTACCGTAGCATTCATTCACTGGGACAAAAGTAATTATAACTGAAGAGTGACACGACGTACGTCAGCAACTCCACGGTGGAAATGGAAATGCTCGTATAACGTTATAGCAGTCAAGTTGTTGATTACTTACATAGTAACTAGGTGGTTGGTGGTGGTGGTGGCATTTTACCTAACTACACGGAGAAAAAAAACATGCGGCACGTTTCTAATGCCGTGTTGGCCGGGGCGCTGGATGGATATCGCCTACGACCCCTTATTAACCTAGAAGCACTCCGTAATGCACTGACTACGGCTTCTGTACGGAGTACGGAAGGAACCCCCCCTCAGTGGACGTGGGTTCGTTACAAACCACACGAACGAGGAGTAACGGGGGACTGGGGACGGGGAACGGGGGGGGCTTATTATTCCAACCCTGTCTATACGGCATGGCTACTGGTCTCACATTAATTCAGCCGCGCCCACTGCTTACACAGTACTAGGTACGGATACATGTGTGTGTAATAAACCCCCGCCTCTTCAACCGTAGTTGGGGAGCTCCGGCGGAGTTTGAACAAGGTGGGAGAGAACGTGGCACGAGAAGAGAGGCTTTGTTAGCTATTCGGCTATTCGCTGGGCGAATGTTTCTGCCCAGAGAGTCAAGATGCGAAGAAAGAAAGAAAAAGAAAAAGAAGGTCAAACTTATCCCTGCCTTGCTTAGCCCAGCTACGGGCTACGGTCCACTAGACCAAGGATCCATGAACTGCTTGCCACGTGGTAGAATTCGGAACTATTGGTTTAGCGGGTAGGGGAGCTTCGCTGCATGCAGTAATAATATGCCTTCTGTCTCTGGAGGGTGCGTACCGAATATGTAAACCTTTGGGTCCCAAGCAGCCAAGAATCGACCGTGTACTTTTACTTTGTACAATCAGGATTCAGGATTCAGTGGCATGCAGAGCTGCCTCGTCACCAGGTTGATCGGCTTGCGAGGCCAAGACAAGGTTCGAGGGCCCTCTGGAGCAGATACGGATATGGAATGATGAGTAGCTGGACAATACTGTAGTTAGTCATCTACGGATACACAGGAGATCATTGTCGAGGACCATACTTTGTCTACAAGTGGCAGATAGATACGGATACACCGATACCACTGGGATGGTAATGTCCTGTGCGACTTGGAACCGTTCAAGATGATACGTGAGGTCCGATGGTTGACTGGTTGTACATCAGCCGCAAGCGGGCATGCCATGTCAAAACACGGTGCTCATTTTTCGAATCAATGCGCCCGCCGTGTGTGTGCGCGCCAAGTGGGATGGATCACTTCAGCTTCCTCATCAACAATCGCGATTGCAACTTCCGATACTCCGTACTTCTCGCTGCTCTGGTCCGCTCCTTTGTTGGACCACACCCAAGGGCCCCAAGGGCCCCAAGGACCCCAAGGGGCGGTCTGCCACGAGGACACCCTGTCTACCCGCAATCCTTCCCCGGGCGGCACAGTCGGCCAAGCAAACGTGGCTCTCCACGGGGAGTGTGAGTTACATTGGCGTTCGCCCGCTTTGTCCAGAGGCTTCTAGGGATTGTTTCAGATGGGCAAACAAAGCTTTCCTCCTCCGAACTGCTGCATCCGTATCCGTAACTAACTGCTGGGAGTGTGTAACTTGGGTGTAAGTTACCGTCCAAGTACTGTGTATCCGTACGGACTACGAAGTAAGCACACGACCGCACGACTTGCGGCCCAAGACCCAGGATTTGGTGCCCAGTGAAGGAGTACGTACACCCTGCTGCATACCGATCCGCCCTGCCGGGCCGCCTGGATAATATCGTAGTACATCGCGGAGATTGAAAAGAAGGCCAAGCTAGGATCCAGTTCTTCGACAGTTGGCTGCTGGCTGGGCCTGCATACGCCGGCACACTCCAATGATTAGCGAACCTAAATCCCCAATGTCACATCTAGCGGCCATGATGGATGAGACCTGTTGTGGCCCCCCCGGTCTGTCTTGTCTTGCTTTCCTGCAGGGAAATAGCCGCCGTGGTTGAAGCCTGTAGTGACTGTAGTCTGTGTAGATGGTAGATACGAGAGATTATACTTTGAATAAGTGGTTTCAAACATCGAGCTAAGGCTTCCATGTCTCATATCTTCGCAAGTTGAATGCACTTGGCAAAGGCCACTCTGTCCCCGGGTCCGTCTGGTAACTAGTTAGTTCGTCATGAAGAGAAGAAAGACAACGAAAAACGAAAAAACGTAAAGGGCGTTTGTTAGTGTTCCTTGTCACGGATGACACCGCCATAAGCCGTAGTACACACAGTAACCAAGTACTACGTAGTACGGAGTACTCGGGTCGGTACCGTGGAACCACAAGGATGCGAACTAACTTGACTAACTAGGGTAACTGCTAGGTTAGTCAACTAGTTACTACTTCGTACCTGTTTTTGTTAGCGACCAAAGCTCGGCGTACCTGAATAAGCGTTGGGCGGTCTGGCCTGCCTCGTGGATGCCTCGTGGATGCCACGCGAAACCCGACCGTTCTATTGTTACGTGTGGTCGAGGCCATCTGCCTGTCGGCCTCTCATCCAGGGTTTGTTCTCGGGTCGTACCGGTAGAGGAAGAGACTTGGAGGGGGGAGGGGTTGGGGGGGGGAGAGGGGGTCGAGTGCAATCTCGCCAGCCACCCAGCTAACTAACTATAACTACCTAACAAGTACCACAGTACAGTACGGAGTACGGAGTAGCAGTACTCCGTACGTGCGTTATTATCAACGGTGTCGCCGGCAGGTAACTACGAAGTAATGCCAGGTCTACCGCCTTTCCGTCACGCACGCGGTGGGGACAGCGATGGTGTCGTGGTACGTGTACAAAGCATAAGTGAGTAACGTACGGAAGCATTCCTAGGTAGAAACCATATCGGAAGCAGTGATCCCTGCCAGCCACGCGCAGATCTCCAGCTTTCTGTTGTCTATGGCCGACGCGCTGCGAAGCATCCATCTATGGACGATGGGAGTCTCTCGGGAATGTTGGACCATCGAGCAGAGTCGCATCGCGTATGGAGACATTAAATGCAAAAGTCTTGGCCGCATGGGACCTGACCCCAGCGACCCCTGGTTCTTATCAGACAGACCTCTCCAGGGTAACTACGGAGTAATTAGCAGCCAATCCCAGCCCTCGAGTGTTCGAGGCAAGACGTTGTTGTCGTCGCCTCGAGACCGCAGTCCCTCCTGCAACCTTTTGCCGGGTACATGCATCAATGACCTCACGACATTGTTACTGTGTACGTAGTATTCACACTCTACTGTGGATAGTTCATCAGGACACAACCTACTCCGTACGGAGTACAGTCCACAGGGAAGGCCTGTGGGGGCCAAAACATCACAGAGGCCGCGTCCGGGAGGGCAGTGATTTCCGCATCGAGGTCAAAAGTCAATGCGGCCAAGAGATGGAGGGTCTTGCCCCGGACTTTGCTGGCACGTGGAAACGGTTGTCGTAGGTGTAGGTAGCCGTCGTAGACTGGGCCACGGAGTACACAGTAGTTACGGAGAAGGATCCGTTGCAAATACCACGACTTGTACGGAGTAGTTTGGTGGCAGCAGGCTAGTAACATAGTTAACTAGTTACGGTAGACGCACCCGGCAACCTCAGGCGTTCTGGTCGTGACAATCATCAGACCATAAATCGGCAATGTCTCTGTGGATGGAGAGTCACTGTGTGGGTAGTTTCACCAGACACGGTAGACGAGACGCCTCGCCAACGATACTGGAGTTTCTGGCATGCCATCGCTCGGCGGGATATCTCCGTCTCATTTCCTGACCGGGGGGAGGGGGGGCGCGCTGTTCACTCCCAGCATACTGTGTACGGAGTATCCGTACTTCGTAGTCAGTTGGGTATTGTGTCGCATCTCCCGCCGCGATGCACCTCTCGCGGGCAATGCAGTGCGACGAACACGACTGGCTGGTACCTAAAGTTAGAATAGTCAATGTGTTTCTACTTCGTATCCGTCGTAACAACGCCCGTGTGGTTGCCAATGGCGCTGCCGTGATGTTTCTGCACAAATCGAATGGCGACGGGGGCGGGGGTGATCCTTCAAGGGGAAGGGGGAGGGGGGGAGGGGGTTGCACACAGAGAGGAGCAAGTGTTTGCGGCGGCGGCGGACCAAATCATCAGCCGGTTGGGCTGCCACCCACGGCTGTGTACTAAGTACTAGAGTGCAGGCTGGTGCTGCATGCAGATCCCATCAAACACATGGCACATACATGGGCATGGAGTCCACTAAGATGCCATCATGGCCACGCGAAAGCCAGAACGTTGGGGGAGGCGTTGCATCACCCAATTACTGTGTACTTGCTCGGCACTGTATTCGCGATTGGCTGGATGGAGAGCCGAGACTCTCTCGTCGTAGATGAAGTCGATTTTTGAGACGACGCGGCTTTCCATGAATGCTTGCTCAGTTACAGTGTCCAACGTGCAGCGGCTCTCTGTCTCTCTCTCTCCCCATTCTCTCTGTCTCTCTCGCTCTCTTTTCTCTCTCTCACTCGCTCTCTCTCTCCGTCTCTCGCGGCGGGCCATGCATGCATGGATTGCGGGATGGACCAAAGGCCGGCGACTTTGTTCGGGGGACATGAGGTACCTGTGGGTAGGCCGGCCAGGGGTGCAGATGCTAGGCGGCCAGGGGAGCCCCTGTGTTGGAATGGGGCCCGGACGCTCACGAGGTGGCCATGTGCGGGAGATTGGGGGTGGTGAGACTGGACCGAAGGACTGCAAGGTACGTGTACCTCTGGAAAAAGGGAGGGAGGGAAAAGAAAAAAGCAAGGTTCATTAAGCTCCACGGGGGGCACGCACTTCCTACAGCCCACATGGCCACCCGGACCTTCTAGGAATGTTGCAAGTCTTCTTTTTGATTACCAGTCGTACCCGGCAATAATAACAGCAACGGCTAGTACTTATTACTGGCAAGCAACAAGTAGACCCGAATCGAGCGGCCCACAAAATCTGATCCAGTCCGTACTGCCCCAGCCAACGAGACCGAGTTACTCTCTCTTTCCCCTCTTCCCGTTCGTTCTTGCTTTTCTTTAGTGCGCATTTTTGAATCACGTCGATGGACCACCTTGTTTCATTTGACCGCCCTCTGCCAGCCCGAACCTGCAACCTCAGAACCTTCTCCCTTCTGATCAGGTATTGGTAGATGGCTGCTCACTCTGAATTGGTAGCAGCATCGTCGTCACTGTCCCTGTCACCGTCACCACCAACTCTTCCTCCGTCATCGTCAGGACCGCGGCCGCCAATCCGACCAAGATCTGAGCGACGCCCGACTCCTATCTCTAGTACTTATTCCCAATCGACCATCGCTAGTAGGAGACACCCGCCGAGCCTGCAGCTTGTACACGATCCCGACAACGAAGGCCCGACTAGCTCTTCGCCGTCGTCGCACAACAGCAGCAGCAGCAGCAGCAACAGCAGCGGCAGCAAACCGAGGAACTCGGTTATTGACCTAAGCAGCAAGACTTCCCGTCAGCACCAATTGAGCCCTTCAATCAGCAGCTCCACCTCGTCGTCCCCTTCCTCGGCAGCACCCAAATCGCCTCGATCCGCCGGAGGACTATTTGCCCTGGCTTCAGCTGCCCTTGATCGCACACTTGGTTCCAACAAGCACTCCCAACCAGGCGAGCCCACAATCAGACCTCGTGATTCTGCTTCGACGCTTGGCCGCGGGAGACTCTCGATTGTGCTTGATACGCCCTTGCCCAACAAGAGCAACAGCAACAGCGACTGTTCCAGTGTACCGACGAGTCCCGGCAAGTTGTCTCGCTTCTCCTCGACAACATCAACAACTCCCATCCTGGCTACTCTACAGCCCCAAAGCAAAGTCGACTCGAAGCGTTCCACTCGACCGCCTTACCTGGGGGACCCAATCTCCAGGCCCTACTCCGAGACAGATCCTAACAGACCACCACCCGTTAGGCAGGCCAGCTCCGACAACAGCAAGATGCATCAAACGTCGTCCAGGTTGCTCCGCATGACGGATGACGATCGGCCATTCACCCGCGATTTTAAGGACTTATTCTCGACGCTAATTGTCAGCTTGCTGCCACTTTCTGCCCATCGAGTTAGGTTAACGCGCATCGAGCACACGTTCCTATCCGAGGATGCTATCAACAACCTCGGCTCGCTCAAATTCTCCCAGTCCAACCGCATGCCCGATCCGAAGGATCCCTCCCGTATAGTCACAACAACCACGACCACGACGTTCTCTATGGCCAAGGATATGGCCCGGTCCATATGTCAGCGTTTTGTCGATGCCCGCTTCATCCAGTCTGCCGATGGCAAGCTGCAGCAGGTATACACAATGAAGGGTTCCGTCTGGCAGCTGACCCCCAAAGGTGTGTGCGTGCTGGACCGATTCTGCAGCAGAAACGGCATCCAGCAGCGACAGATCGGTGATCTGATTGCCACCGGGGTTAGTCAACTGGTCATTTTGGAAAGAGATGCCCAGTCGGACAAGATCGTCATGGGTCGAGGTACCATGGAGGTCATCTTTAGAAGATTCATCGGTGCTAATGGGCTCAACATCAAGTCCAGCGTCAGCTCGGCCGATTCCGACTCGCTAAGCGACTACAAGGATGGTATGACCGGAGTCAAGATTGCCGGTGAGCGCAAAATTGCAGGCAAAACATACAAGGATACTTTCACCGGCAAGGCGTGCTCCGACTGGCTGATGGACTGCTGCACCACGGTAGACCGCCGCGAGTGCCACGAGATGGCCTCGTTGTTCGTCGAATATGAGCTCATGGAAGCCGTCCAGCAAGACCGCGCCTTCATGGCCTCGTCCCCTTCGGCCGCCCTTTTCCAGCCCACCAAGAATGCCATATATAGCATAACGACTCGCGGGAGAGAAGTTGTTGCTGGAGCCGCCACCCGCGGCCGGAGCTCCGAGAGCGAGGGCATTGTCCCGGCACGGCCCGGTGTTGCCCGTGACTCCAACACACAACGGCTGGACAAGATCCTAAGTGACGCCGCCTTGAGGTTGCTGTTCCGCGAGAACCTGCGCGAGACACATTGCGAGGAGAATCTATCCTTCTATCTGGACGTCGATGAGTTCGTGCGCGGCTGTCGGCAAGCCATCAGGTCGGCGCAGAAGAACCATAATGCTACATCGATGGATGGCATCAAGGAGATCATGGCCCAAGCCTACGGCATTTATAACGCCTTCCTCGCTCCCGGCTCCCCATGTGAGCTGAATATTGACCATCAATTGCGAAACAACCTAGCCACGCGCATGACGAAAGCCGTGGGTCAGGATGTGGCCATGATCGACACGTTGCACGAGGTGACGGCACTCTTCGAAGATGCTCAGAATGCTGTTTTTAAGTTGATGGCAAGCGTAAGTCGAGCAAAGCAACTGCAGTTTCCCATTTTCGACACGACACTGACTTTTGTGTTTAGGACTCGGTCCCCAAGTTCTTGCGTAACAGCAAGTACGAAAATGTGCTTAAGAGCTACGATTTCGATTCGATTCAAGTTGGTGGTGCGCGCATCCCCGAAAGGAGCCAGAGTCGATCCAACCGCAAATAATTTTCCGGGGGTTTCAGCTGCTGAATGAACGGAGCCCATCTCTTGCCGCCCACTCTCACGGTCGTCGTTCTGGTCATGGTCGTACGTTCTGACACATGTGATCTGGCCGTAGGCATTGACTTGCCAATGGCTCGACCATGCGCGATGCACCAACTATTCTTAGCCTCGCCCGCCGCCTGTCCAGTACATTGTCACCCTTCTATCTCCGGGCAGGCGTGGTGTCGGCATCGGGATCTCTCCAAAAGCGTGGATCCAACCAGGCTTTTTATCTCTCCGACATCAACATCACCGCCTCAACGATCATTCACATCCACTTCTTCAGAGATATTCTTTTCCACACTTCTCTTGGACACGGCGTTCAAGGATAAATCAACATAGAAAGAGATCCCGCATTCGGCGTCCTTAAACGGCAAATTCCCCTCGATTGGCTTAATCGATCTCTGCTCGGTATTATGAGTACAAAAGGCGAAGGCGATGCGAGGCGGCAGGGAACGCAAGTGAACATCAGATTTATTAATCACGACTTGACCATCGATTCGGGCACTAGGCTATGACGCTTCTCGAAGCATCATCAAGGTTGATCACTTAACGAGCTGGGATACGACGGCCCGGACGGGATCATAAACGAGCAATCGTGGGGAGATGTGACGTGGTCATGGTAAGAGGTGTGCAATCACTACTTCGGCCAGGAAAAATGCACGTCACATCACTTCCATGACGGTGCATTCGTGCAGTTCCACTGCCATTTTGAACCTGGGTTGAGTCGCCTAATCGAGAGCGGTTCTGCTAGGATGGTTGGCAACCTGTATATATGATCTGTCCAGGCGCGGTGCGCGACGCTTGCTCTGGCCCTTGGAATGAAATCCCGACTTCTCAGATACTTGCAAATATTTTTTTGGTCTTATTCTACCTCGGGGGACCCATCCCTGGGCGTGCAACGTGACCCTGGACGGATAGACTAAGACTCGGCAGTATGGCAGACTCAGGTGAACGAAACGTGACTATCCGTGCAAGGCCTAACCTCTTGGCACAGTCGGTAGGTTAAGAAGCTATGAACACTCTGTACGTTATCTGCATTTGCCTGCAAGCTTGTCGAACGTAAAGATGATTCCATGTCCTAGGCCTAGTGTTCCACCCCTATCCCAACACCGATGATTTTCTCAAAGCCGCCTAGTTGCCACAATCTCGGACGTAGGACGTACGTTACAGCACGTCAGCAAACGGCCTCCTGTTTCAAGGAGACCGACCAGTCGACCATCTAGGACCTTTGGCCATCGCGTTGGTCACCTTGACTTGCCATACAAATCATACCCGATGGCCGTAGTGGCACATCACAACCAGCAGTGCATAATACACATGCCCGAGTCCCTTCCCGCTTGCTCGGTGGTGATGGATGTTTTGCATGGCCACTATGTGACATGGTCGTTCGCTGGTACAAGAACAAAATCGTGATGAGCAGCTGCGGCCTACACGCCAAATGAAAAACAAGAAAGCCGATTGCACGGTAGAGTAGTCGGTCCTCTTGTGCGAGGGTTACGTCGTAGCGCCGCTTGCTATATCCCGTCGTAAGAATCTGTCTATTTTTCTCGGCAACTATCCGTTCTTGTACAATAAGAGAAGGAAAGCTATCCAGGGTGGGGGTATAATAGTGAGCCCATTCATATATGCCATCTACTCAATTTCCCGCAAGCACAGTCCTGTGCGATCCTATGGTGCAATGCTGCTACCAACGCCTTGCTTCGCAGTATCACGACTAAGATACCCGGAAAGAGTAGAACCCTAATCCTTCCCATAAAAGACCCTTAGCAACTACTATTGCAACTCGGCTGTGCGTGGTGGGATCTGCTGCGGCGGCCGGGAGGGCATCGGTGGTGTGTAGGGGTCATAGATGCTACTACCCCCAGGTATCCTTGCCGGCGGTGCTGTGTACCTGCTCGTTGCTACCGCGCCTGCATAAATATCCATGGAGAACCTACCGGACTCGCCCAGGGGCGGGAGCTGCGGCGCGATCGAGGGTATGCGAACAAAGTCGGGACTTGGCATATTCGATGTAAGCGGCCAATCCGGGTTATTGGGGTGCGTATAATTCGTACTCCAGCTTTGCTCGCGTGCATGCCCATACTGGGCTGATGGCCTCCCGTAGTCGATTTCGAATTCGAAGAGCCTGGGTGTTGTCGGGCTTAGATCTCCTTCGCTAGCCGCGGCTCTTCGATGGCCGTAAACCGGGGCCAAGTTCGACGAGTTCCGGCCATGGTGCCCGGAGCGGTGTTCGCCGGGCACGGAACGGCCGATGCGGCTGTCCGGGGGTCCAGCACTATAATGATCACCGCGATGGGCGGTATCCGAACCACGGTCGGCCGAGCTCAAGTCGGCTCTGGCCTTCTCTGCCATGTTCTCAACTACCTTTGTGTGAGCTTTGGAAAGGGTCTTCCTGACGAAACTGGCCATGAGAAAGTTGCACCGAAGCTCGACGTCCTGTTGGTCCATGTTAGCCGATGCCCTTCCCCCTGCACCCCCAGGCGGGCGTGCGTGCGCGACCGGACAGACACACCTCACGAATATATAAGCCCTGCCTCGGGGCACCGAGACCCAGCTCGACCGGCTGCATCGTCTCGCCGGGAAGAGTCCCGCCCAGAGTCCACCGCTCCCGGATATCGGTGCCCATGGGCGCATAGACGTGCGTCTGCAGTCCGTTGGGCAGGTCCAGAAATGCAGCCGAGTAGGTGAGAGCGCCCTTGACTCCAGGCATGTACGAGATCATATCCGTCATACTCCACCACGAGCACTGTCTCTCGTCTTCGGGCGCGTGGGCGGGCGGGTCGGTCCTGTGGCGCTCAATGACCAGCGGGTTCAGGTCAATCATGACCTGGTGGTTGTGCAGGAAGTCGAGCCCGGCCTTGCGCGTGACGTCGGCCGGGAGCGGCGTTATAGTTGTGAAGACAGTCCGTTTCGACATGATGGCGGCGAGGGCGACTCAGGCGCCCAAAATGATATACCTCGTAGGCAGGCAGGCAGGCAGGCAGGCGCTGTGGCGATGCAAGACGGACGAGGGTTCGAAAGAGGCAAGTGAGCCCGGGCAGTTGGACGGAGCGAGCTTATTTACTAGGGCTGGCTCGTTACACTCACTCTCGAGTTTCCCTTGCGAACTAGGTAACTCGCCGTTTCAGCGCGATTGTGACGGCACTGACGGGACGCAGTGGCAGCCACGAAGTAGCTTGCGGGTTAGCGGTTAGCCTGCAGGTATGGGCTGCGTTGGAGATGCTCGGGATCGAAAGCGCCGAGCTCTGAGAGCTCTAGCCGAGAGAAGCCAGAGGGTAAGAAGTATCGGACGGAACTGAGCGTTTCCGGCAAGCAGACAGTCCCACGGATGAGGTCACGAAGCGGACGGCTATTGATAGGCTAGGTTCCAAACGATCAGTATCGGCACCTGAAACGTTGGCCGTGGACGTCTTCCAGCCCCGGGGAGAGGAACTCGAGACTTGGGGGTTGACCAGATCCCGAGGCCGAGTAACGTTGGAAGAATGCGCTCAGTGCTCACCATGATCTTCGCTGGCTTTATTAGGCCATCTTGGCTGCTCCCGGCCACACAGGCGAGGCGGGCTTGTTGAGTCTTGACAAAGCTTCCAGTTCGTCCCTAGAGCCTAGAGGCTAAACCTGGTTATGAGGTCAGATGCAATTGATTGGCGCCCAGGCAGGAGCGCTGCAGGGATCTCTCGCTGAAATGTACGAAGTACCGGATAGCGATGCAACAGCAACAACTGCCCCCCAGTAGGAAGGAGCTCCATCCCTGCCACGCCTGGCTTGCATACACAGTAATAATAACGTACGGAGCACACAGGGGCTGGGGGCTGGTCTGAAGAGGACGGACGGGGTTGGACAGGGGGGAGGAGCAACTTGGCCGACCGAGTGGGAGCTGCGAGTAGGGCTCATCACCAACACGCAAATAGCTACTTCGTAGCGTTATCCGTACTCTACAAGTAGATGCAAGTTCCTAGGTTCTTTTTTCTTGTTTTGGATCGCGTTTAGTCACACCAGCGCGCCTATGATTGTCATGTGCGGCATCTCGGCTGTCTGTGTTCCTTCCACATTGAAACCCCTTCCTCTAGTTGTGGCCGTTGGCTGTTGGCGAGCCCATCCGTTGCTGACAGACAGCCCAACTTCGCTTCGCGCTGCTGACTATGTAGTCAGATCTGAGTGCACCACTTTGCGAGGAATCCTGGGAGTTCCACAGCCGCTGGGATCTCGTCTAGCACTACGTCGAGTCGGAACATTTTGCCCTCCAAGCCTCCGTGGGCCGAATTGCTTCTTCCTCCTATTCGAGCCGGAATCAACAGTCCGAGAGATGACAACCTCTCCCACGCCATTTCCGCAACACCCCGCCCCCAGAGCCTGCCACCAGCACCGAGCGCGAGCATCCCGGAACTGGCCGACTGGACCCTCTGCTTACCCATTTGAGAGCTATACTCGTCGTACGCCATGGCGAAATTGACCATGTCGGTGTGTGCAATGATGTCGAGACGTGCCGCTGCAATCAACAGTGCCATCTCCAGGTCGGACAACGCCGCCAAAACGTGAAGATTGGAGTCCGGGCCTCCAAGTGAAACACATTCCGTGTCTGCCTTCGCCATATTCAGGCCAGGCCGTGTGGGCGAAAGGGTCGAGATCGGCATGATGCATGATGTGAGAAAGACCGGGACTGACTTGGTCGTGTAGAAGAAGGTCTCGAGAATGTCTTCGAAGCCTGCTGATTTGCGAAGAGCCTGGATGGTAGGTCAGACATGTTCTTCATTTGGAAATCCCATGACATGGGCCTACCTCGACCATCTGGTCCCAGAAGACACGGAAATCGGTATACCCTTCGAGCTTGGTATCGATTCCTTCCCGCCGCAGGTCTTCTTCGTCTATCGTGAGGCCTTGCCGACAGATATCCCAGTATGCTGGTAGGCTCTTCGGAAGCGACATATGGACGGAGCGGTGGCTGAAACGACTCTTGACTCTCTTCTCCAAGCTTTCTACAACATCGACGCGAGTGGTCAAACCAAGAACGGCAATGGGTGCTTTCCTTGCCTGAGCAATGTCAAACAGATTGTACAGCAGAGTTTGACGAGCATGAGTAGCGAACAGGTCGAACTCGTCTACCACAAAGACGACCGATTTGGAGACGACGTCCTCTTCGTTGCCCGTGATTTCTGAAGGATGCGAAAGGAGGGCGAGCAACGATGCTAAAGTATCGGCATAGTTGCTGGTCTATCGCGACTCGTGGGTTAGCGCTGAGAACACCAGGGGGCTTATAAGAGGTGCATGCATGCCTTGTTGACCAAGTCGTCCTCCAAACTCATTTCTCTGCCCAGCTGGCGCCAGATCTCTTTTAGGGCCAGCTTGTCGTCGGTGTGGATAAAACCACTGAGGCGAACCACGTGGAATGCCTCGCTATGTTCGGCCGCCATGTCAGACACGACCGTCTCGACGAGCTAGACAACCACGTCAGTATCATTTATCAATACGGATAGCAAGCAAGCTCACTGTTGTTTTACCGCAACCCCGTGCCCCTATAATCATCATCGAGTTGCCTTCGCCTGACAACACCGTCTGCTCAACAAGCTGATATGTCTTGTCGTAGGCCTCTTCCTGCCCCTTGAGTGGGATGCGCCGATTTCCCGAGCACCGGTCTAAGAGCACCCGTTGCATGGCGCGTAGATGTTGCTCCAAATTGGGAATGTTAGGGACGTTGGTGATTACGGCTCTCTCACCTCTTCCCACCGCATCTTGGGCACCATTCAAGACATCTTCCTGTAAACAATCCCTGCAGAACCAGTCGTCCTCGGGTATGGCCGGGATATCGTAACATTTCTGGTGAAAGCCTTTGTCGCAATTGTCACAGAACACAATCTCGTTCGGACGGTTGGATTCTGGCTTCAAGCATACAGCACAGACTTCGTCGTCTTCATCTTCGACGTCTTCGGTTTCTGCTTCTCCTTTCTCGTCCTCTTCAACGCTCTCCTCTTCTTTCGGGGGGCACGGCCAGGCTATGTTGAGCCTTGGCAGCTTTGGTAAATGTTGCTATGCGAGGCGTCTTGGCTTTGGACGGCAGGTCCTCGAAAAAGATCTCCTCGGCAGGCTTGGCCGCTGCATCGTCAAATACAACATTTTTGCGGGTTCTTCCACGTTTTTTGTGCCGGGGTGTTAGAATTCCTTTGGGCGTTGGTGGGTGTTTGGCAGGTGAGTCGTTCAGGCGCGGCGGGCCTCGTTTGAGACTGCCCTCTTCGCAGGGCGCCCTGGCCTTGGTACTTTCGTCTTCGCTGGGGGCGGAATGCTCCTTGGCTGCGGTAGATTTTGCAGGACGCTGACTGGCTGGCGACTTGAAAATTGGTTGATTATCCTTCGAATCGGCGACATCGTCGCCCCGAGCACGTAGAGCTCTAGCCCGGATAGCGGCTTGTCTTGACGAGCTTAAAGACTTTACTGCCGGCTTGGAACCCGTCGTTGTCTTGCGTGGAGACTCTTTCTGGGCTACAGCGGGGGTTTCCAACTCGTCGCCAGAGTCTGGGACATCATAGACGCTTTTAGGCTCCAGAAAGGCTGGCCGTGGTTGTCTTCGTATCTGCTTGACTGCGGGCGGTGGGCGGGTCGCACGCTTTTGTACTCCCGGCTCTTGCTCATCATTGTCACCATCCCCGGGCGTCGAACTCTCGTCGATGGCCTTTGAATCGTTCGCGCCTTGCTTCTGCTTGTTGGATGTCGCAGGCGATGAGGCGGCGGCGCCGCCATTCAGTCTGCGTCTCTTCGTGGCTGAAGCCGGCGTGTTCGCAATAGAAGCTATAGGCGATGGCGCATCGTTGCCAGCTTGACGCCGTTTCCTCTTCGGTCGTGTCGCCACGGATGCGGGAGCCATTGGCAATAATGAGCTCTCGTCTGTAAAGTCGATACGGAATTGGCTGTTAGGATCGTCGATCCATTGTGTTGTTGCCCACTTGAACCAAAAAAGCCCCCAAAAATTCGCTTGAGGTTGTAGTCGTTCAACTGTGGGTGGAGGTAAATATGACATGAGAGTACGAAGTAATTAACGATACTAGTCTGTCACCCTTGGAAGGCGCGACGCGTTAAAGGGCCCCGAGTACGTAGTACCCTAGTAGAGCGTGCTAAAAGTGGACCGCCAACATTTGTACACGGAGTTCTAAAGTCTGTATTTATAAGTACTCGGTACTTGGAGACATGATTCCCAGTACGACACACGCAACCAATACCATGACGTATAGTGGTGTTTTATTCCAATTACTACATATTCCACCCTTAGCGGCACATGCCGCCCGTCAACCCAATAGCCACGGGGTAACTTATACCGTATATCGGTGTCTTCTCCAAGTGCTAGTTAGGCGACATGTGCCTTTGTGAATACGATTAGTCACATTACCTGTGTGGTAAGTTATCGTTGAACGCTTCCATAAGTTCGAATTTATACATCTTCGGGGGTCTGGTGCGGCACCTGAGATATGTCGCTGGACGAAGCTGATGAGAAGAACCCGGTGTCCTGCTGTTTTCTACGGGGTAACTAAGCAGTTTATTCATTCTAAAATTAGCAGCCGAATGAATCGACTACACTCCGTACGGATACAGCTAGCTGTTCAGCCGTCTCACTAGCAGTCTGTATTTTAAACTCGTGCTTAAAACGGGTTCTAGTATACTAGCTCCCTAGTGCTCAGACGATAACCATGAGCTCGATGCCGACTTGCAAGATGGCGCCCGGGTACGCCGTAGGTTAGTGCCGTTGGATAGCCTGGCAAAAAGTTGAAAAATCATCTGAGACCAACAAAAAGTACAATTAACTACTTCGTCCCAACAGAATGGGCCCAAGTATGTTCCCGGTTACCAGCCGGTCGGGCCAAGAAATACCCATGGTGTCTCAGATAGCTACCGCTACTGCCCTGTTCTTGATCGACTATTCATCTCACAAGCTCCCTGTGGCCTGTTGCCTTGGCTGCGAGCCGGACAGTCGGGAATTTGCAGGTCTCAAGACATTTTCAGGTTGTGGAACAGAACATTCGCACACGCCGCAAGAGTTGGCAAGACGTGACAATAGCAAAGTGAGTGAGATCGGAGGCATCAAAACATAACAATTCAGACTCGGTAGCCTCACGTAGAATATCTGCGTCTGGGGGCTCACTCAGACCCCAACTGCATCACTATAATCAGGTAGACGTAGGTAGTATAGACATGCTCCTGCTCTGCCCCTTGCCTGCACGTTGTCTTCCTACAACTCCCGCAGATGCTCGTTGAGACGCTCGAGCTCTTCAGGACTTGGCCCTGGCTCTAAAGTCTGCCGGACACGACGGCAATCTGCGCACTTTGGATGCTGGCATTTCTGACATTCTGTCCCGTCTTCGGCGTGCTCGGGAAACCTCTGAAGGCATTGGTGACACTTTTGGACTTTCAGGCCTTTCTCACCGGGCTTCCCAGAACCTTTCTTCTTATCGTGACTGCCAACGTGTTAATCTAAAGAGAACGTCGGAGGTGCACGAAACAGCTACTTACGGTGTCCGAACACATTCACCGCACCGCACATGGCCACATCGACATTCCCGCGTTTTCTGTGCGGGATGCGCTTCACACAAGTGGCACTGCCATCGAATTCTCATTCGCTGTTTCTTATAAACAAGATCCTTTGCACCCGGCCGGGGGCTTGGGCGAGTTAGAACGATAGGCTCCGCGAAACCGTAATGTGGAATGATCGGGGCCAAGTCCTGGATTGTTTGTGCCTGCGCCTCCCGCTTGTCCCGGCTCGCCTTCTTGTCCTCTTCGCCCCGTTTGGGCGGGTAGCGAGGGCATTGCTGGCATCGTTTGTGTTTGCAGCTAGGGCATTCCGGACCAACGCCGAACGAGGCATTGCACATGTGACATGATCTGTGGATTCGAACACGCACCGACTTTTCGACTCGCAGCACGTCTGCATTGGCTGTGTACCACTCACTAGGCTTGATTTCAAACCCGAACAGCTCTTCGAGTTTCCTGACGCGCTCCTCGTGGACCTGTGCTCTGGGTATCCTAGTGAGGCCATCGTCTTGCTTTTTCAGTACCGATGTGACATCCATAGTTGTGCTGAGATGGATATTAGCATGGGAGGTTTTCTCCGGATCGTGGATCGAAGAGACCAGATCGAAAACTCATCATACCTTGGTGGTGCTGCTGTTTCGGGTGCCTTGGTGTCCGTATTCGGTCCCGTCTTTTGTCGCTTTGAAGATCGGGTGCCCGGTCTCTTGAGGAGCGACGTTACTCGCGTCAGGTTGGAAAGCACTTTGCCCAGACCCTTCTTATCAGTAGATAATCGTCCTCGGCTGCCCTCGTCCTCATCGACTACTGTTGAGCTCATCGCGCCCGTCATCAAGTCCCGGCAGCAGGTGGATGTAGCATGAAAAGAGAGCGTCTAGCGTATTTCAGTTGGTATGGACCTTGGGTGAAGTCAAGTCATGGGATGCCGTTGTGAAGATCAAGATAGAAAAAGACAAGACAGGACGGCGTTGGGTTGCGGTGCGGGTACTTGCAGCCGAAGCCAGCAGCTGCTTCAGGGAGCAGGCGGCAAGGCGGATTAGGGTGAGATGGCTATAGGCAACTGGGACCGAGAGAGTGCAAGCCGACCTCTAGCCAAGTTTGCAGTTGAACTAGCCGAGATGGACTCCAAGGTGTGGCAACGTCTCGCTGAATAGGTAGGGAGGGTGCCGCCGTGCTTTGGGACACAACTTGCTTCCTCTATCGCGAGGGAGAAAGAGGATGGCAGAATTGACCGGTTGGGTGAACACGGGGCGTTGTAGCAGTAGTAGTAGTAACCTCTGCCAGCAGCCTGCAGGCGTGCTATTTGCATTTACCACCCTGGCTAGTACTTGTACTCTCAGTGCTAGGTCATATTTGGGGGGTTAGTTGACCACGAAATACAATGGCAAGGCGCGTTGCTAGCGACCCGACAGAGAATCAATCCCTGTGACTGCGGGTGAAGAAATGAGTGGGTACCCACTGTACTCCGTACTCCGTACGGAGTACGGAGTACGCAGCTCAAGGAATAGATGGATCCACCTCCCCAAATAGGCTTTGCAGCACAGTAGTTACACGGCAAACCTGACTGAGGATGGCGCGGAAATAACGCGGACAGCGGAAGGTCTTGGGTACTTCCTTGGTATCCTACTATACTTCGAACACCGAAACGCATAAAAGCCCTCGATTGGATTTAGTCGAGAAGCCTGATAGTTAAGCCAGACAAGAAAAGATTGCGACGACGTTGGATTCGAGGCAGGCACGCACGCACACACGCACCTGACGCTTCGACAACAAAGTACTGTGTAAGTCCGTCCCACTTATTTCCATGGTGTCGGAAATCTGACTCGGTGGGACAGGCTCCTCCTTCCTGGCTGATGGCTCTGTTTCGGTGGAAACGGGCCAGTCCCGGGCAGGCGGTAAAAGTCGAAGCTCGAAAATACAAGAGGAGCAGCCAATGGGTGTCTCATATCACAGACTTGCCATGTCCAAACCTGAAAGCCAGTCCTTTCGTCGCTAGTGCCTTTGCGGTGTCATGTTCATGGAGATTGTTTGCTCTGTCCCCCAGCGCCAGCATCCCTTGCCCAAAACCTAGGATCCCCCTGTTTGTCTAGACGGGAAGTTGTCCGAGCTGACTTCCTTGCATGCTGCATCTCTCTCCGGATAACCTCTCATCTCAAGCAAGAGGGTGTTTTTCAACGAACTGAAGAACCTGTACGGATACCCGATTCAACCTCAAGATGCGCTGTGCAACGAGATGTATTGTTTCCATTCGCCGCTAGCACCATGCCGCTGATCACCCTTTATCCGTATTACGGAGGTACTTGTGGACAAGACAGAACCAGTACTACTACGTACTACGCATCGAAAATTATGATCAGGTTGTCGCAAGAGAGGTCGCTTCCTAAAGGTCCACTAATGAGTTGCAACTGTTACATGCAGCTACCGTTGCTTCGTTATAACAACACGCCCCCTGCCCCCTCAAACAACCGTGTATTTCTCCAATCAAATAACGATGGCCGCTCTAGTTAGTGCAACAAGCCGCCCTGCCTGACGTTTTACACAGTACGCTTGATTACCGATGGAAGAAAGAGGCTTCTGCTGGCGCCTTGGACGCCATCAAATGTAACCCCAAAAGCGTTGGCTGGAACACTACTGTGTACATCCCTAACAGAGTACTCCACATCGTACGTCTTTGAAATGCTCTAGTCGCATCGTCTTCCTATGTTGTTGACGTTGACCATCTCCTACTCTGCTGTCCCCGAGGTGTGTTGTATCGCGGCAACTCTGTAAAGCCCGCACCCAAGAGTCGCTCGACTCACGCTGGGTTGTGCTGCCAGGCGTACCTCCAGTACATATGCTACAGCCAGCCAGTCAGTAAGTAGTACGGAGTACATACGGAGTAGCTACCACATACACGGTACCTCACCGCTCAGCTCGGATAACATGAGAATGATGTGGTGAATTCGCTTCAGCGGGGTTCTGGAACAGACCCACCCAAGGTTAGCACTTGCCAACACCATGGATGACGCAAATACACCATTCAAGGTCATTCCAAATGCACTCAGATTGGTCCTTGCATACTCCGTACAAACAAGCCCAAGCGCAGCAGGCAGGTCCATCCGGGCGGGGTGGCTGGCTGATAATCTTACGCACCCAGACGGTGTCAGAGCTCGGAGCACCTTGGTTCCTTGAGGGCGAGCAAAGGTGGCACCGTGGCATACCGCATTTGGGCATCCGGCTGACAAATGAATGTCCGACCAATCATCTAGCTAGGATATGCTTTTCGTTGAAGAAGAATAAGCGTTCCGTACTGCCGGTACAGAAAAAGAAAAAGAAGAATAAGCCTGCGCCGTAGAAATGCTGCCGGCCGCCGCCTTACCGCCTCACTGGTTAACGGTATGATTCGGCACCATGCCGGTAGAAGTCCGTCAACACACACACACCCTTTCCAGACCATCGGGTCCGTCTGGGAATTGTGTAATCACATACGACCAAAAAAACACTGAACCATGCGGCTTGCCCACGGACCACATGCCAGCACGCGATCCAGCTCCCTGCATCATTGCATGCTGCGACCCCTCCTCTCAGGTTTGGCATGGTGGCTCTTCCGTGCCGCAGTTAGCCCGCGCCACCTGTGAAATAGTTCGAAGTATTAATCTGGCCACTGGACAAATTGGGCGTGGGGAATTTGGCTAGCTACACAGTACGGGCCTACGGCTTTGGCTTACTTCGTTCATGAACCACGAATCCAGCTGAGAGCGGTCACGACTCACAACGCCCTAATAGCCCCGGACTAGCCGTTCGTAACTCGAGTCTCGAGGGGCCTGATATCAGGGAGAATGGCATCATGCCAAGTCACGCGCTTGCTCAATGAGATATCTTGTGGATGTATCACACCAATCCTCCAACCCTCCGACATGTTCGAGTCGCGTATATTCCGTGTCGACTCCGGGCACTGCGGTTTGTTTGGTTGATCGGGTAAGTTGTACTCCGTCATATTGACCGAAACCGTGCTCCTCCGGGATGGCGTCGATGTGAAAAGCGGTGCGGATTTGAAACCGACTGGCTAGATAAGATGATAACTTGCACTGGAGTTTAGAGTCTAGGTAAGTCACGACTCACTTATCTCGGCAAGCACCCGCAACGTCTCCGCCATGTCTCCGCCATCGGCCCCCTGCTAGAGCCGGACGGCGCAATTCCTCGATAAGGGAATCTCGACCTCGACTCGAGCCCAAAAGATTCCGACAAACCTGTGGAAAAGAGACTGTCTTGCTCGGCAGGAGGAAAGTAGACCATGCCGAATATTGTAGTGGTTGGGTGAGTCCTATGAACTTCACTCCGTGTTCCGGCCGGGTCTCGCAACTGACTTCCATCCCAAGCGCCGGTGTCTCCGGGTTGACTTCAGCGTACATGTTGTCAAAGGACAAGTCAAACAAAATCACAGTGGTCGCCAAGCACATGCCAGGAGACTATGACATTGAATATGCATCCCCGTGGGCCGGAGCAAACGTTCTCCCGTAAGTTCGAGAGTTTGAGAGTGGGGGGAAAGGTCGCCAGCTCGCCAGCTTGCCGACAGAACGACTGACAGGTTGAAGAATGTCAACCAAGGCAACTAGTCGATGGGAAATTCGCACATGGCCCGAGATGAAACGCCTAGCGACTGAGGTGCCGGAAGCTGGAGTTCATCCGCAAAGTATGTTGCACGTCTTGTCTTGTATAGAAAGAAGACGAGCTGATTGGTCGCAGAGGCTCGAGTCTATCGAAGGGAGAAAGACCTCGAACAGCTCAGGAGCGGCTCCTACTCCTTTGACGGGCTGTTCCAGGAGGATCCGTGGTATAAAACCCTCTTCGACGACTTTCGAGAGCTCCCAAAAGTCGAGCTTCCAGAGGGCATGGCTTCGGGCTGTGAGTTCGGGTCGGTATGCATCAACACGATGCTGTATTTGCCCTGGTTGGTTGGCAAGTGCCGGGCAAACGGCGTTGTCTTCAAGCGTGGCGTACTGAAGCACATCTCGGAGGGCAAGGCACTGAGTCACACAGGCTCCAGGGCAGACGCCGTGGTCAACACCACAGGCCTCATGTCATGCAAGCTCGGCGGCGTGGAGGATTCCAACGTTATACCGGTCCGAGGACAGGTCGTGGTCGTTAGGAACGAGACGCCATACATGGTCACAAAGTCCGGCACAGACGACGCTGATGATGAAGTCTGCTATTCCATGACCAGGGCGGCTGGCGGAGGTACTATACTCGGAGGGACGTATCAGAAAGGCAACTGGGAAAGCCAGCCTGATCCTAACACGGCAATGAGGATCATGAAGCGTGCTGTCGACATGATGCCAGAGATGGCCGATGGAAAGGGGGTGATGGGCTTGGACGTCATCCGGCATGGTGTAGGACTCCGGCCATACAGGCATGGTGGTGTCCGGATAGAAAAGGAGAAGATTGATGGCACTTGGGTGGTTCATAATTACGGCCATGCTGGCTGGGGTTACCAGGGATCCTACGGCTGTGCTGAGAGAGTTGTTGAGCTGGTAGGTGAAGCCCTGGGTCGCCCGAAGCTCTAGGAGACCTGCGCCACTTCCAGTAGTGTATGGTTACAAGTTTGGTACACACACAAAGATGTATGCGAAGAAGGCTCTCCGGTCCCGATAAGGCGAAAAGTCCGGGAGGTGATTTACAAGTTACGGGGTAACACGGAGTAACGTCAAGTCAGCCAGGGCCATGGTCTGGGCCCCCATTAGCGCCTGTTCGCCCAAAGCTCCGACAGACATCCGACAGCTAAATTTAGATAAAGACAGCACTCTAGCCTTAACTAGTAGCTTGCTTCAAGCGTCACCTCCAAGTTCAACTCGCGACTTTGGCTTGCCTTGACGCGTCGCCACTCAACTTCGCGAACGGCCAACGACGACCATGAACGACAACAAACCCGGCCTCATCTCCCAAGTGGTGACCCTGGGGCTTGAAATCGCCACCCGGCGTCATGCTCTCTCCAAGCTGATTCCGATTGGACTAGTTCTGGTAGATGCCCTCTTGTGTGCCTTGATCATCTGGAAGGTGCCTTGTGAGTAGTAGCCAGCCACCTTTCCCTTGCTTGTCTCGCGACAGCGGAAAGCTCACCAAATTTGCCTCGCTTCCAGACACCGAGATCGACTGGAAGGCATACATGGAGCAAGTGGCACAGTATGTGTCTGGCGAGCGCGACTATACCGTCATCAAAGGAGGCACCGGCCCCTTGGTCTACCCAGCGGCTCACGTGTATACTTATACTGGACTTTACCACCTCACCGATCAAGGCGAAGACATCTTCCTTGCACAGCAGTTGTTCGCTGTCCTGTACTTGGCGACACTCGGCGTCGTTATGGCATGTTACTGGAAGGCCAAGGTAGGTTCAGGTGCCAACGAGTGCGGCTTCGAGGCACAGCTGATTTTCGATGCAACAGGTCCCCCCTTACGTCTTTCCTCTCCTTATCCTTTCCAAGAGGCTCCACAGTATATTCGTCCTGCGTTGTTTCAATGACTGCTTTGCCGTCTTGTTCTTATGGTTGGCCATCTACTTCTTCCAGCGCAGAGCCTGGACACTTGGTACCCTAGCTTTCACTTGGGGGCTGGGCATCAAAATGTCGCTGCTACTGGTCCTCCCAGCCGTTGGCGTCATCCTGCTTCAGGGTAGAGGATTCTCTGGCAGCCTCCGCATGGCTGCAGTCATGGCACAGGTCCAGATTGCCATCGCAACCCCCTTCCTCCGAGAGAACGGTAGAGGCTACATGTCACGGGCGTTCGAGCTGTCAAGGCAGTTCTTCTTTAAGTGGACGGTGAACTGGCGTTTCGTTGGGGAGGAGTCATTTCTAAGCCACACATTCTCAAGTGTGCTGCTTGGTCTGCATGTTTTGGTGCTAGCTGCTTTCATCACCATCAAATGGTTGAAACCTGCCCGCAAACCGTGGACTTCGGTCTTGGTGCCCATGCTGCAGGCCAAGTCGCCTTTCACTCCCCAAGAGGAGCGGATGGTTGCATCTAGAGTCACCGCGCAGTTCGTGATGACGACCGTTCTCTCGGCAAACGTCGTCGGTCTCCTGTTCGCCCGAAGCCTTCACTACCAGTTTTACGCCTATCTTGCCTGGGCTACACCATATCTTTTGTGGCGCAGCGGTGCTCCTATAGTGATCCAGTACGGTCTGTGTGCATTGCAAGAGTGGGCATGGAACGTGTTTCCCAGCACACCGGTAAGCTCTGGTGTGGTAGTTGGCGTCATGGCAGTCACTGTCGTACTGTCTTGGGTAGCAGCCGGGAAAGAAGACGAGTCGGCCTCGCCGAGACAGGCGTCGCAGAAGAAGGTTTCCTGAGCCAGTCTTACTCGACTGCTAGCTCAACTCTCCTCGCCGTCCTCGGAATCTGAAGGTGGCATCTTGCCCATGTTGGACTCTTCCTCCTCTTCATCATCGTAAGTGGCCTTTGCAAACTCTTTGGGCCTTTTGATATGGTCAACTCATCGATCAGTAATTTCTGCCCAGTCGTTGTACTCACCAATAGTTTTGCTTGCGCCAGGCTCTTTCGTCCCGTACAACGTTGACGATCTCTCCCTCGACCCTTCCCTGGATCTCCGTAGAAGGATACCGCTCTACGAGCACATAGCCTCCACGCTTGATCCAGATGGTGTTCCGGAAGCGATCAGCGAGCTCCACCACGAGCGTATGCTTGCTCGGCAGTTGGCAGCTGTACAAGTTGTTGCCTTCTGCTTTGGTGACACGTGCAACGGACTGGGTTTCGCTAAGCGCATTCGGAGGTGTTGTCGACTCCTCGGCTGCGGCATGGACGTTGCGCTTAGGGCGTCCCATCTTGAACTTGGTTGTGGTTGCGAAAGATGCCTACCAGGCAATTCGGCGGACGATGATGGTTTATTAGAGAAGTAACTAGCACGCACAGTGGACGAAAATTTGGCGGGACTTTGCAGTAGATATCGACCGGAGTTACTCCGACTAACTAATTGACACTGACAAAAACAACCTTCCAACATCTCCGAGAGACAGTCAGTGTTCGTATCACAACTTCCAATCGTGCACCCAGCAGGCATTGTTCTCCTTCTATCCATGCGTGATTTGTTACACACCTGCTTCAACTACGCAATCTTCTCGAAGTACTTTCAGGCTTGGGACCTTGACATTACGGATATACGCACAATTTTGGGGCTAGGAGCACATTGAATCGTTGCTTTAGTAACCAGCAAGCTACGGATACGTCAACTGTGTCAGGGTAACCTGACTAACACCTGACATCTGGACGACAAGTGCTGTCTGCTAGGTTAGCTACTTGATATAGTACCTGCCTAACTACCCTAATAACTAGCGTTAGCGTACGGACACTATGTGCGGAGTAATCACCTGAAGTACCTTGCAGGTTAACCAAACACAGATGTGTCGCAGATCTCAAAGTTCATGTTAAAGCAGAGTCGAGTGGGTCGAGCAGAGTTGCCTGGTCGGAGCTAGCCCCGTGTAACTTACGATTGCTTGTTTACAAAACAACCCTCGCAGCTCCTCATCGTATGCCTCCTTGTCCGCGAGCTTTTTGTGCACAGCATCCTCCGAGTCCCTACTCTAAAACCTCGATACAATTCTTTCGGCTTCTAGGGAAAGCGGTCTCGGCGGTAACAGATGAGGCTCGAGAAGGAAGTACATGGCATTTACAGACGATAGGCAATACCAAAACCACACCCCTTTCGAATCCCACATATCCTGCATAACTGTAGAAATAGTTATACCGTGACTTGCCTTGGCCTTTGTTGCTTGTTCTTCCTCTCCAAGTATATGCATAAACTCTTGTCGTATACGTTCGAACTGGTCATGTTTCTCGTTTTCGATCCCGTCAGTTGCACAACCGGTCAACCAGTACGGTACTCCAAGCATCTCCGAGGGAAGGGCGCATATCCACTCAAGGTCTATCAAGCCCGTGACATTCCACTCTTTATCGACCAGAATGTTGCTTGCGTGAAAATCTGTTAGCTGGAGTAGGAATGGACCGTTACGGAGTTCCTTTTGGATAAACTTGTGTGATAAAACTCGGAGGAGTGCCTTGACAGCCATCTGGCCACGGCAGTCTTGTTCGTCGTTCATAGCGTTGGGTTGGCTGAGAAAGCGGTGATCGTGAAAGGTAAGCATGTCGGAAACAAAGGCATCTGTACAGCTGAACGTATCGTTCCTCTGTAAAGTCCGAGTGGCGCCGTCATTTTCTAGGATCATCATTGAATATGAGAGAGGACGGTTTGTCAACGTGACAGTACCGTTATCGTGAAGCTGGAAAGATCCAATTTGCGCCTGGGGAATACGTGCGAGGGAGAGTAGTATCCGTGATATGCCCCTGAACAACTTCTGCCTCCGTTCCTCGTCTTCTCGGTGAGTCTCGAACGTGTCTGAAAGCATCTGGCCTGTTTCGGGACCCAGGTACTCTAATAACATGTACGCTGAACGCAGTTGACGACTTGGCGAATTCCAGACGTACAGGGAAAGCAATGGCCATTGGAAGAACTTGTAGACAGACCGCCAGAACTGACGGGTGATACGAGGGAATAATGGCATATGTGTCGTATGTGTAAACTGGCTTATAAGAAAGGGCGTGAAAGGAAGGGTAGCAAAATGGAGGCCTTACATGACGGCCGTCCGAAAATCCAAACCCAAATAGATGAGGAGAGCGAATCTCCGGACACTTCTCATCGACCCAGCACATGCGCTCCCACTTCGCAGCTCAGTTTCTCGTCTATGCTGCCAGGGTGTCTGGCTTCGGCAAGCTTGTGTGGTAAAGGACATCGGAAGTCAACTTTTCCGACTAATTAGCTAGCGTGCACCTCGACAAATACGCATACATTGAAGCCGCCTCGAATCCAGTGCTGCGGCGGTAACATTCTGCATTTGTCTTGCCTCCCTAGACCCATGTGGTGTCTGACGAGAGCTTCCACAGAATCTCTCTGTCCCCAGAG
This sequence comes from Arthrinium puccinioides, assembly GCA_022414665.1. NCBI lineage: Eukaryota > Fungi > Ascomycota > Sordariomycetes > Amphisphaeriales > Apiosporaceae > Arthrinium > Arthrinium puccinioides. The sequence continues at coordinate 2,323,715 of JAIUNF010000004.1, forward strand.
TTCTTGGTAGAGCTTGTCAGTGGCGGGCCCGTAAGCAGCCCAGTGGATGATATTTTTCTCTTCCATAAGGGCCGAATCGATCGTAATTGGACCACGTCCGATAAGGTCTAGTGTTGATGACATGAAGATCGTCTAGTGCCGATGGCATGCGACAACGGAAGCTGTGGTGATGGAGGCTGCGACAAAGGTCGCCATAGAGGGAAAGCTTTCGACGGAGGCTGCGAGGGAGGGAAGCTTGGGAAAGCTCTCTCTTGACGCACGGGCCAGCAGCTCCACAGAACCTGCCTACTGTGTACCGTAGTAACTACTGTCTCACAGTACTGTCTACCGTTGAGGCTGCTCCGTAACTACTCCGCACTACGGAGTACGGATTTCAGTTATCAAGGGCCTAAGTTAGTTATCCCCCTTTCCCCCTAACGCGCGTAACTTATAACTACTGAACAAGGGTATCTGTAACTGGGATCTTGTCGGCTCGATCCTCTGGGAGGTCGAATTGACCAATTGACTGCCTAAGGCAGAACCTAAGGTCCAGGTCGTTGTCTGGCAATGCTAATTGTTCTCCGCTGCGTTGTTAGTTCGTATTGAATTGAAGTTGCATCTACTACTATGTAAGTAATAGTGCAACAACTGCGTTTGTTCACCGCCGGCTCGGCGCGTGTCGCTAGCTATGTACTTAAGTTAGTACATTCCCCAGACAAGCCAGCGCTCTGTTATTGGCTTACGGGTATTAGCAACACCCAATTAGCAATACTCCAATGCTGGCTTTCCGTCATCGCTCCTAGCATCATGTGAGGATTACGCCATCTATCATGCTCAGGTAGCGGGTGGCGGGTCCGGGGTGACGGTAGCAGTATAAGTCGCGGTTCATTTGGTCACGGCTCACTGCCCTCGTCTACTGCCTACATCTATAACCCTGACTCGTCAAAAGTCTCTTTGCGTTCACTCACCCGACGCGAGCGTCGAGAAGTCCCCATGATGGAACCTGCCATGTTCAAGTCGCTGGTGCAAGTGGAAGCAGCCAAGGGATTACCGACTGCACCCCCGAGAGCTGTCCCGCGTACTTACCCAGCAGTCCCTCACAGAAGCAGATCTATCGAGTTGCAGAGATTGCCTACATCTCACTCTCGGAACCAGTCTCGTGCGGCAACCCCGCCCGATGGAGTTGATGTCGAGAGAAGCGCTCCAGGCGTACCCATAGGCTCGGACGATGGAGTTGTCGAGACCGTCGAAATGCTCCCGAGTTTCCGGGATCCGGCCATCAACAAGTTCAGACTGGCAGCCTGTTGCTTGATGAATTTCGCCGGCGGCCTCAACGATGCTGCCCCGGGTGCACTGATTCCGTATATGGAGACGTACGTGCACACTTTCCATCGTCACTAGCGCTCGTATACTGATAGGATGCAGATACTACAATATTGGCTGTAAGTGCCACTGTCAGCTTTTGTTTCGCCTCGTGGCATCTCTCACATGGCAAGGAATGGGAATCGAGCTCCCGAACCTTGGCTAAACAAACAAACAAACAACCCCCCCGGAATAAGCTTGAGGTTATCTACTAAATATTGCCCGTCTTAGATGCTGTGGTGTCCTTGATCTTCATAGGCAGTGCCATGGGGTTCATCCTCGCAGCCCCCTTCATTGACAAGATCATGGCCGCCTTGGGCCGCGGCAAGATGCTTGCCCTCAGTCAAGCCTTGATAATCTGCGGTTACATCCCAATCGTCTGCACCGCACCATTTCCAGCAATAGTCGTGTCGTTCTTCTTCATTGGGCTCGGCAACGCTCTGAATCTTGCTATTGGGAATGTGTTCTGCGCCAATTTACGTAAGTTGCTCCTCGCCATGGCACGAACCCCTCTCGTGAAGGTGACAGATCTTTCACGGGGCCAATCGTGCTCTCGCTGCTATATCATCCACGCATCACCACATGATACTTCCTGCTGAGACAAAATTCCAGGTGACGGCACCACCATGCTCGGAGCCATGCACGGTAGTTACGGCCTGGGAGGCACAATCGGTCCCCTCATCGCCACAGCGGTCGTGACTGTTGGCAATGCCATCTGGTCCCGGTACTACCTCCTTACCCTGGCCACGGCTGTTTTCAACCTCGTGTTCGCTACCTGGGCGTTCTGGCGCTACGAGAAAGATCTCGGCCTCCACGAGCAATCTTCTCTCGTCGGCAATGCCACATCCCCAACGCACAGGAAGTCGCAGCTATCCGCCATGTTCGCCGCCTTCAAATCGCCAATCGTCATCGTAGGCGCCATTTTCATCTTCGCCTACCAAGGCGCCGAGGTTTCCATCTCAGGCTGGGTCATTTCTTTCCTCATAGCGACCCGCGACGGCGCCGACCCGTCCAGAGTCGGGTATGTAACCGCCGGTTTCTGGGCCGGCATTACGCTGGGCCGGTTTTTCCTGTCCCCTCTCGCGAGCCTCCCACGCGTCGGCGAGAAGCGCTTTGTGTACGTGCTCGTACTCGGGGCCGCCGCCTTCGAGCTGCTGGTGTGGTGGGTGCCCAACGTCATCGGGAACTCGATCGCTCTGGCCATCGTGGGGTTGCTGTTGGGTCCCGTCTACCCATGCGCCGCAGCCGTCTTTACCAGGGGTCTAAGTCGCGGCGAGCAGGTAAGCGGGCTGGGAGTTATCAGTGCGTTTGGGAGCTCGGGGGGTGCGGTTGCGCCCTTTACCACGGGTATTCTGGCGCAGGCCGTGGGCACTTTTGTGTTGCATCCTATTGCAATTGGCCTCTTTGGGGTCATGATGATTTGCTGGTATGCAATGCCGCACACTCGAAAGAGAACAGAGTAGACCTGTCTTGGGGTGCTTGGATGCCTTTGCCGAGCATGTTCAATAGGTGGCCACGCATCTGTCTTTTTCTTTCTATTGGTCTGGTTTCTATCCTCCTCCTCTATCTCGCACGCTCGACACACCATCCTGTCCTACTCTCTTAATATTAGCATACCGTCCTGTTTAGCCATCAATCTTGATAACATCTAAGCAGTCTGACTTGCAGCCGCAGCCAAACGTCCCGCGGTGCTACTCTATGGTGAAGTAGTCTGGTCGTGGGCTCGCCGCTCAACCGCGGCCGACGGCAGCCTCGTGGACGCTGCACTTTCCTTCTACAACGTCACGGACAATCTTGTGGATGTCGCCAAAGTCGTTGAACACGGTGAATGGCACCTTCTCCCTCTCGCAGTAGTTGACAAGGTCTTCCGGGCAACGAGTCAGTCTTCACCACACGCGATAGCTACATCATGAGGCGAGGGCATTCAACTCACCTCTGCCGGCCTTGGCGAACAAAAGATCCGTCTCCCTGGCCGCGGACAGGTCTGAAACACCATCGCCAGCGTAAAACATGACGGGGCGATCTTTCAATGCTGCGTACGGGCGGATCTCCAGCGACTTGTCGTGGCCGAACGCGCTGTCGTCATGATAGACAATATTCCAGCCGCCCTCCTCGTTGATTCTCTTGCCAGGCCGTGGGGCGACGTCGTTGCTGACGATCTGCATGTAGCCCACGGCGTCCTCGCCGACCAGGTGGGCGAGCAGGGCGCGGATGACGGGCTGCATACCGCCGCTCAGGACGACAATGGGCACGTTCTCGGCGCGGCACCACTCGAAGAACTCCTTGAACTTGGGGTCGAGCTGGACGTTGGCGAGCAGGATCTCGAGGCACTTGTCAAAGGGCGTGGCGACGCTGTCGAGCATGTCCTGGAACGAGTCGCGAAAGGAGCGGCGGCCTGCCAGCACGTCGCCGTTGCCCTGCTTGCGTAACGCCGTCCCGAAGCCGAGGTTATCTGTCAGGTAGTCGTTGCTGTCCTGCAGCGTGATGGTGCCGTCAAAGTCTGTGAAGAAGATGGCCTTGGGGTTCGTCCGCAGGGCCGGGAGGTTGCTGGGGGTCGTCGAGGCCATGTTGAGGAGCTGCGCTGCAGGGCTATCGAAGTTGAGAAAAATCGTAGTGATGCGAAGTCAGATGGCAACGCGGTGGAGATGGTGAAATTCTAGTTCGGAATATGCTCTATACTCGGGGCTATAGCAAATGACGTCACCCAGGTATTCAGTCTACAGTGGTTTTTAGAGGAATTCTGACCACGGAGAGGAAGTAGAAGATGGAGAAAGAATGTACTTCACATGCGAAACTTGTATAGTTGACCAAGGGTACTATCCGTGCTGACTCGCAAACAACTGCGCCGAGACACTACCACTGCCTGTACGGAGTAAAGTACGAAGTAACGACTGCTCACCCCGTCATTCCACCACGCGGGCGCTCAGCTGGGGGGGTTTCATGGCTGCTGGCTGCTCTTTACCCCTCCAAAAGTTTCGGCAGGGGTACTGTGCAGATAGACAGGTACTCTACTCGTACGTACTCCGCATCCGTACTAGTTACTTGTCTAGTTTCTCTAAAGCCTTGGCATCGTGGCCGGCGGTCGGCATGAAATAGGCTCCGACAGGTACCGGTACGCTCAAACCCGGCCCACGTTCAAGCTCTTGAGCGTCTTCGTAGCCACCTCCCGTCACCACAGACACCCTGAGCATTCCCATTGGAATTGCCATGTCGCGTTCCCGGGTACTGCGACCCGTACTCGGAGCAAGCACGCGACTTCTGTACGAACGATTCGGCTTGTCCGTATCCAGTGGCGGCAGAGGTTACAGCTCCGAGAAGCTCGCCATTGCCCTTTGCCGACAAGCTTCGCCATCGCCAGTATGTATGAGCTGCCGCTTCGGCCTCGGTGGCCCCCTCCAAGCACGGCATTCGTCATCCTCGTCGTCCAGTCGACCGCCCAAACCTCCCACTGATGATGCCGACCGTGGGCGTCCTCTCATGAATGACTTCTCCCATCTAGACCCCAGCAATATCCCGAAGGACATACCCAAACCGCCGAAGCCTCCACCACCACCGCCGCCGCCAGCTTCACCGTCAGAGACGCCTCCCGATGGTTCACCAACGAAAGGGGATGCTCCTTCTATCAACACAATCTCGCCGCCTGGGAAGCAACATCGGCCTCTCACGGAGCCCCAGCCAACCGACCCAGCTCTCCCATCCCAAATATCGACATCGGCCGTATCCGAGAACTTTGCTCATCTCATGGACCGTCTTCAAACCTCCCTTTTCAAAGCTTCACGGCGTGTCAATGATCTTACAGGATACTCGGGCATCGAGACCCTGAAGGCCCGCATCTCCTCCCTCGAAGCCTCCCTCCTCGCCGCCCAAGACAGCCTCCAGGAAGCGCGATCTTTGTACAAGTCGCGTGTCGCCGAGCGCTCCTCCACTCAACGCGAGGTCACCACGCTCCTCGCGCGCCAGAAGACCTGGACTCCGGACGATTTCGAGCGCTTCACCAGCCTCTACCGCCTGGACTACGAGCTAGAGGCTGGCGTCGCCGAGAGCGCGCGCGATCTGGAAGAGGCCGAACGCAGTACCGAGAAATTGAACAGGGAGCTTAGCGCAGGCATACTGGCCCGATACCACGAGGAGCAGATCTGGAGCGACAAGATCCGCCGCATGAGCACATGGGGCACGTGGGGGCTCATGGGTGTCAATGTGCTGCTGTTCTTGGTGTTCCAGTTCGGTGCCGAGCCGTGGCGGCGAGCGAGGCTGGTAAAGGGATTCGAGGAGAAGGTCCGCGAGGCGCTGGAAGAGGAGCGCATAGCGCGCGAAATGGAGAGGGAGGAGGAGCGCTTTTATGCGTCGGCCTTCTTGCCAACACCTACGAGCAGTCCCGCTGTCCCACAAGGCGAGACGGACACTGTTGACGCTGTTGTGGCTGCTACCTCTGCCGACACTGCTGCCGAGGACCCTGCCACAGTTGACAAAAACGATGGCGCTTTTATACAGGATGAGAGACCGCCGTTGAGGTCATGGCGGGAGACGCTGACGGACCTGCCGAGTTGGAAGGAGGCTGCCCTTGATCTTGCAAGCGAGCGGAAAATCGCCCTCAGTATGCGCGATGTGTCAATAGTAGCACTGGAAGGCGTCGCAGCCGGCGCTGCAGTAGCTGGCACAATTGCCATTTTCTTTCTGAGGCGGACATAAGAGACGAAAAGAACCCACTCGGCTTCTACATGTAAAACTGAGCGAGTAAGCGCCACTGTATAAACATATTTCCGGATTCAACAGACCGAAATGAGTGGTTGTTTTGTGCACTGACGGGACCGCGGCCGAAGACGTGCAGGAACCGTTCGTGGGTGGTTGTGAACACCGGACACCAAGATGGACGTGAGAGGAGAGAGCTGAAAATAAAACTTTGACTCTTAGCCTATACCCGAACTCGCTGTACTAATTCGCTTCTATTAAAGAGAGGCAGGAACTACATATATGCCTACAAAGAACCGATAACCAATGAGCGCTGATTCTTGCCCATTCGCCTCTAGGCTCAAGATGTCACAAAATCTCGAGTGCCCCCGCCGCTTGATGAGTCTTTTGGTAGTTGAGTGTGCCAAGCTGATCGATTGGTCATGAATGTGCCTTGCAAGTCGCCTCAGAGACACGAGCCCTTTTGTCGAGAAAACACCCTCCCCCCTCACACAACGTCCGCCATCGGATTCCAGAACGACGTCATCTCTCGTCCAATATAGCAACGGGCTACCCGTAGGTGGTGGGTTCTCGGTTCAGGGCATCTCCAAATTCTGAGGGGTATCATTCGTCGCGGGCAAGACCATGTATCGTCTGGTATCATGCACTGATCGGTTTCAAGGTTTCTCAATCGTAGGCAAGTGCGCCTCTATTCGAAGTCGGAAGTGTAAGAGAAACCACGGAACTCCTCTTGCATAGCCTGCGACAACACTATAAATGAGGTCAGTATGCTGGAACCTCTCTCATTCTTTGACGAGAAGGACTCACCTGATTGCACAGGGGTTAGAACAGGTGTGACGCTGGTGAACTCGGAGTCGAAGTTGCTGGTATCGGTGGCGTTCTTAATCTGTGGCAAGAAGGGAGGTGCAACCCGCTTGTGGTAGATGTCGTCCCAGTTGATGTTGCGGAAGAAGGGCTGGTTCATGATTTCCTGGGCGTCTGTTGGGCCGCTACCCAGACGCTGATCCGGCTCCCTCGTAAGGAGCTTCTGAAGGATAGAAACAGAGTCGCGTGGCATGTGGATGGGGTACAGAGGTTCGTCGGCGAGGATGGCATCGTATATCTCATCTTCGTCTTCACCGCGGAAGGGTGACTGCTGCAGAAGCATCTGGTATATCAAAACACCAAAAGCCCACCAATCGACTGCCCGGCCGTATTTCTTATCAAGAAGAATCTGATGTGTCCATGTCAGCTCTGGTCGAGGTCGATCAGTCCTTATTAACTTACCTCGGGTGCCATGAATTCAGGGGTACCACAAAAGGTACTTGTCGTCGAACCGTACCACATGTCTTCTTTGCACAAACCGTAATCTGCGACCTTGATGTGTCCATCAAGTGTCAACATAATATTGTCGAGCTTAAGATCACGGTAGATGACTCCGTTCTCGTGGAAGTACTTCAAAGCCAAGCAGACCTCGGCCGCGTAAAATCTGGCAATGTTAGCGTTGCGTTCCGGCTCTGCTTGTCAGATGGAACTTACTGTGCCCGCTTGGTACCAAATTGACCACGCTGGATGTGTAACATCAGATCTCCACCGCTAATGTATTCCATGACGAAGTACACTCGCGTCTCTGTCTGGAAGCAAGCATGGAGGTTCGTGAGGAAAGGGTGATGCTCTCGGTTGGCGATTAAGAACACTCTCTTCTCGGACCTGATACTTTCCACTTCGTCATTCTCGATGATGAACTCCTTCTTGAGAACCTTGATAGCAAACAGGCGTCTTGATTTCTTCGTCTCAGCCAACATGACCTTTCCAAAGTTACCCTTTCCTAGGACGGCCAAAAAGTTGAAGTGATCCAACCCAATACGCTGGCCGGTGCCGGGATCAGTGGCAGAGGGCAGCGCCTTTCTACCCGAGACCGGCACTCCCGAAGTAGACGTTGGCGACGCAACAGGCTCGGCGGCAGGGGCTGGCTTGGAGACGGGGGGGCTTTGCTGGTACGCCGGCTGCTGTACTTGGGGTGCCTGCTGCTGCGCGGGTCGAGGCTGCTGCTGTTGCGCTAGGGGCTGAGCCTGGCTAGGGGGTACGCATTGACATTGGCGTACGCGGCGGGATTATACTTTGGTTGCTGAGGAGCGCCGTAGCTTTGACTCGGTGCGTATGGATCCTCAGCATCCATCGGGCCACCAAACCCACCGGGGCGGGAGGAGGACGAATAGTCCGAGTTTGACTGAGGACGGCCCGAGTGGGAGGCCATCGTACCACTCATGGCAGCCGTGGCGGCGGCGGCGGCGGCGGTGGAAGTACTGGATGCAGCACGATCCGGATGCCCGGGCCGTTGTTGAGGGGACGTCTGACTAGAGTACATGGCCTTGGCCGCATTCGTCGCCTCTGGCGAGGCGATGCTTCCCTGGTACGAAGCAGCGCCGAAAGGAGAAGATGGTCCCTCGGATGTTGTCGGGGTCATCTTACCCTGCCTCAGGGTCCGATCGCTCATCGAGGTGGCCTTCTGCTGTCTTTGCTTCGACGTTCGAATGCCGTCCAAAATCTGGTTAGCAACAGCCATACTCATACCACAGAAATCCGGCACCAGGTGTACGCAAGACGAATGCGCTGTGAGCCCACATTCTGTGACACCGTTAGCTTCTAGTCCGCCAGCAAGTGAGTTGATGATTGGGAGGGGTGCATGCGTACCCGAGCATTTCCGGCAGTTCTTTTTGCCAAATGGGAGGATGTAACCACAGTGACAGCACCAGTTGGCCGTGACGTTGGAGAAGGGCTGGTACCTGTGGGGGATGCGGTGGTTGATCTTCTCCTCGTCCGGATCGGTCTCGGCGTTGGACTTGCTGATACACTTGGTAACGACGCTGTGGTAGCACTTGGTATGACAGGTGTATTTGCAGTCTTCACATTGCATGCCGGCCGAATACTTGAGAAAGTCACCGCACAACGCGCAGCGCATTATGTTGTAGAACTGGTGCTGCACGAACTTGTGGCCGTACATTTCGTGAACCTCTTCCTTCCGCTGGCGGACGGCGCCTTTGCGGCCGAGGCCAAGATCCACCTGTCGACCGACCTTGTTCATCTTGGTGAAGTTGAGCTGCATATGGATCTGGCCGGTAGGCTCGAGAGCGAACCATGCATCGATTGGCTGGTTGGCAATCTGGGGTGCCGCCTGGGGGCCAAACTGCTGCTGCTGGGTCTGCTGCTGAGCGTCCGACTGGAAGCCCGGAGATACAGGGGGGGCTCAGCTGCGGCTGTTGAGGACTCATGGGGAACTGCGATGGGGGAGCGCTACCAGAGTTGCCGACTCTATCGGCTGATACCCAGCCCGAGTTGTTTACTTCGGCCTCGATCCTCTTGCGACGCATCTCCTCGATGATGTCCGAGATGCGCACCCACAGCATGCCGATAGGCAGGGCATGCTCGGCGGGCTTGTCGTAGACGGTGAGCTCGATTTCGTTGGCTTCCCTGACATCGATATTGTGATACTCGCCTTCCCACCGGTCGGTCCGCGACGCCTTTGTGCGGGCAACGACGTTGTCCTCTACCTTGACAGCGACGAATGTTTCAGGGCCGCGCGAGAACCGCGCGGTGCTAGCGTGGTCCACGTCTTTGACCTGGATGACTCTGAAAGATAGCTGGCCCGTAAGAGGCTTTCGCAGGTTCGGCATGTTGATACTATCATCGTCGGGCGAATCTCCCGACTCCATGTCATCAACGTGAAGCTCTTCGTACCTCTTGAGAGCCTGCTTTAGAAGCTGGATCTTTTGCTTGCTCTCTACGCGCTTAGCGGCAGCGTCAGCCTTGCTCTTCCTGTCGCCGTCCATGCCGTACAGCTGTACCATCTTTTCGATGCCCTTGAGATACTGCTCTTCGACGTTGAGCTTGAACTGGATCTGAGAGAGCATGAGCTGGATGCGCGGGCCAAGATGGACCGTATCATATTTGATAAGGTCGAGCTTGGTGAAGTTAGGTCGAGACTTGGGCGTGCCCGTGTTTGGGCCGGGCGGAGCAAATGGGTGTCGAGGGGGCATCATGTCGCCGTGGCCGCCGATCTGGCTGTAGTTGCCCGAGCCGTACGACCCGCGATCGGTGCCACCCCCAGTGTATGTGCCCTCCTTGGGGGGCGGCGTCGGGGGCCCTTCGGAGTCGTTGCGCATGTCGCCGCTCTTGGGACGGAGGGAGCCAGCGGCAGTCGAGCCGGAGCCGATGCTCATGTTGTCCATGCCCTGTCCCAGGCGCTTCGCTTGCAGGCCCTGGAGCTTGTCCTCGAAGAACTGAAGGTTCCGCCGACCCTCGCGTATCTGGCTATTGAGTCGCGATCTGACATCTTCGTTGTTGGTCTGCTGGAGCATCGAGTTCGCAGCATTGATCAGAGCCTTCTCGCGCTCGATCTTCTTGAAGAGGTTCATCAACTGGTCCTCGTCATTCATGTTGGCGGTCGGGGTGCGCGTCGTCACGCGAGGGACCCAGAGAGTGTGCGGTGTATTTCCTCGAGAGGGTGGCCCGAAGCAGGACTGGGATGCGTAGTGAGGGGGAGGAGGAACCACACAGATGGCTGCTCTGCTCGGTCGAAGACTCGGACACAGCACTCGGGACGGTGCGATGGCGCCAAAAGAGAGAGAGAGACGCCAGCCGACTCAAGCAGGTCTTCAATCGAGAAGTTCCAAAGGGGCCTCTCCTGCCTCGAATGGCTGCGGCTGTACTCGCTCGCTACTGGGGCAGCAGCAGATATGGGGGGTGGAGGGGGGTTGCTTGAAAGGTCGTGACCCTAATAAATAGGTAGTGGGGGAGGGGGAGAGGGAGTTTGAGTAGGCGGAGTTCTACGACAGAAGAAGAGAGTCAACCATCCAAGTCCGACCAGCCAGCCCAGTCCAGTCCAGCAAGCATCGGAGTCCTGTCCGTTGGTTGGGCTGGGTCAAGTTCTCAGTGCAAGTGGGCAGGTTGGTAAGGTCCAAGTCGAAGTGGTACCGACTAGTTTGGGAGAAATGTGGTGCGCAAGGATGCGATGTCGTCAGTGATATACGGAGGCGATAGCGGGGGTTTAAGGTGCGTGCGCGCGCATATATGTGTATATGTATGTATGTGTGAGTGTGAGTAGTTATGTGTGTGTGTGTGTGTGTTTCGCATGCGGTCAGGAACTTCTCTCGACCTCCGAAGCAAAGCAGGCAAAAGTCGTAGTCAAAGCTGTGCTCTGTGCCGCTTGTTGTGGGTGGGGTTGGGTTCCGGATACTGGTTGGTACAAGTGCCATGAATGATGGAGAAGGCGTGGCGGCCTCAACTCTTCATGTACAAGTACTTGCCTAGGGTAGCTGGTAACTAGATAGTTAGCAGTTACTAGGTACGTAGTAGTACGTCGTAAGTAGCGACCACGAAGCACTACGTAAGTTGGACCTATGCGCTTATCGCCGATTCCTGGCATCTGCAAAACAGCCCCGAGGCCGCAAACAGAGTCTCGAAAATCAATTCAAACCGGGAACAATCTCTCTTCTGTGTCCATCTTTGATTACAAGAGCCCAGAGGGTGCGTCAGCTCGAGTGCGGAGAGTTGCGGATGCAGGTGACGAGCGCTGTCAAGTGGGCTTTCAGACCTGCCTGCACTGCAACTGATGCAACGCGGGTGGTTGATTGAGCAAAGGATGTTTTGCATGACACCAAATTTGATCCAGCATAACAGCGCTTTCAGTGCCAATGTTAAAAACGATTGGCCAGGACCGGCCGAGCATGAGTACGTGCCGAGTAAAAATGCCATCAGCCATACCAACTAGCTAGCTAACTACCTACCTACATGTCATGTCGCCTCTGCCAGGCGTTGGTGTTGGTCAAAATGGACGGGTGCGCGCGTGCCTCCGTCATGTGAATGGTGCAATGCAGGCAGCCAGTCTTCCCTTCAAAGAAAACAAGTGTCAAGCACACATCGACTAGTTAGCCCGATCAACGGCCCACACAGACGCAGTTAACCCAATGTTGGCTATTTCACCAAGAAAGGAGCAGAGAGGTCCAACGTTAACTAATAACAAAGTGGGTAGATCACAGATGGATATCAATCAACGGTGTCTCCTTCAACGTGATGCCGGCAACGAAGCTACAATAGGGTACCAGTGACAAGGCTCAAATATCGTCAGAATCAAGCCTCTATTTGCTTGGTTTCAATGTTAGGAACGTCGAGAACTCATGGTCTTTAATTTTCTTAGATACTCGTTAGCCGCCGGCACAGGGACTATGAGCAACATGAAGAGTCCCAGCCGTGCAACGCCTAAAGATAAGCTGACAATTCTGTTGGTCCCGAGACGACATGTTTTCTCATACATTACTCGGTAACTCGAGCAACAACTACATGGCCCTTGTCCAGGTACAGCCATAGACTCGTACATGTGGAATCTCGTCCCATCAGAAAGCTTCCATAATGTATGGTGGGAGGGACAGGTAAAAGTCTTCGGGAACTGCCCCAGCTAGTGTCTCGAGCCGATTTCTTCTGCGCCCAATGTATTCGCCTTCTGAATCCAAGCGATTGTTCAGATAGGCTTGCACGTCTTCTACGACGCCTTTGTCCAGGGCCAGACGGAAACGGTCCAGATCCAGAATGACCATCAGCTTAGACGTCTCGTAAAACCTGCCCCTGATCGCTGTCTCGGCTTTCGTCACACTCTTTTGGACAGGGACCCACTCGAAATGAGTGCCTGCTGCTCTTCTGATCCCGTCGCGGAAGACCTTCTCTCTCCACATGGCAGGCGGCAGCTGCTCATGGTTCGGCCGTGGCTGCTGTTGGCCCATAACCTCTTCAAGGCGATATACGTCCCCATAGAAAAAGAGGCCATCCGCCTCGCCGCTCTTCGCCACGATGATTTCGCGGAGCACCATGACAATGGGCATACCCTTGACCCACTCGGGCCTCATATCCTCGGGGGGCGAGGCGGACGCGCACAGCCTCGTTCACCGTAACTCTTTCGGCTCCCAAGAAGACGCCGCCGACATGTTGTCTCTCGGCAGTAGGCAGGGGTTCAGCTTTGACGTTGAAAGTCGAGAACGAGTGATCAATCTCGATGACAGCCTTTTTGGAAGCTTCGAGGCCAACACCCTCCTGCTTTTGTCTGTCATTGCCAGCATAGTTTGCCTGTAGTTCACTCCAGCGTGCCTGTTGCATCCGCACACCACGGAGCTCCTTCATCTGCACAGGCGGAACGCTGAAGGCGAGGAATGGTCTCATTTCAATTTCTGGCTTGAGAAGAGTGTCCAGCTGCAGTAAAAGGTGTGCCAAGGGTTTGATGAGACATTTTGAGGGCGGACTGCCGGCAGCCTGCGGCGATGCTGCCTTTAGCACAACACCGAGACGCCAAGCGTTGTTGTTCTTGTACCAAACCACCTCCCCCTCCCGGAAAATTACGGCCTCGTCTGATGCCTGACTCGGGATCTGTTGAGCAGAGGCTGCTAGGGCTTGAAGCTGACCCGCGTTAGTAGCCGCAGGGGCATGGCTAGACCTTTGCTGTATGGTAGGTTCAACCGCTGTCGCCACTGGTGGTTGAACAGGTAGCTGAACAGGTGGTTGGTGAACAGGTGGTTGAACAGGTGGTTGAACAGGTGGTTGATGAACAGGTGGTTGAACAGGTGGTTGATGAACAGGTGGTTGAACAGGTGGTTGATGAACAAGTGGCTGAACAGGTGGTTGAACAGGTGGCTGAACAGGTGTCTGAAGAGGTGGCTCAACAGGTGGCTGAACAGGTGGTTGAGCAGGTGGTTTCGCGGCCGGATAAGGCTTCGATGTTGCCGATGACACCGATGCGCTCCTGTTCATTGGTGTTGCTTGCACCATTGCCGACACTGGAGCGAGTGGCACAGTCGGCTCCCGGGAGGCCATAGCCGCCAGGTCTGTTGCCATGGAAGCGACGACGTCTTTCGGCCACCAATCGGGCTTGGCTTGTTCGGGGTTGCAGAGCACACACGAGCAAAGTGTCTTGTCATTGCTGCCACCCACAAGCCACAGTAGATCTGGGGACAAATGTCAGTCCATCCATAAGAGGGTATCTCCATAAGGATTGCATTCCAGACCAAGACTCAATTCGTCCAAGGTAGTTTTCGGGACAGTGACTTACGAGGGAAAAAGTCCTTGGGCGATCTGTAGACCTTGGGCTTTATTCCATGAGGATACCCGTACAAATATATGTCGGCACGGTTCTTGTCGCCTTGGAGTATCCATCAGTCGCAGCTCATTTCATGGTTCGGATTGGAGAGGGGAACCTACTGATCTTATAGCGGATATGGTAGTGTTCTGGGAGTTTCGAGAGGAAGTATGTGCGTTCTAGAAGCTGTTAGTCGGACTCGGGCCACATACTTTGTCGTCAGTTACACGAACTCTGGTGCTTAGGTTCTAGGAGCAGCTGATCTCTCAACATGCCACCTAACTTATAGAGCCATGTGGTATATCGCTTGTCATCTTCGGATAACCTAACGTGTGTGGAGTTGAACTCCTGCTCTGCCCATTGTTTGCCGTCGCTACATCCCGGTCCCAAGGCAAATGGGTAAGCATCAACCCCCCCGGCAGCAGTACTAGCTGTAGACATAATGGCCTGTGAGTCGACGGGTAGTCTCGCTGGATGTTGTGTTGTCGCCTCCGATATGGTCCCTGGCGTCGCACAATTAGGTCTGCGAAGATGCTCGGCAGGTGATAGACATCTCCTCTCCCATCCATGTATTTAAATGCCCGGAAATTGACGAGTGAAGAACGACTCTTGATGTCAAATATGCACTATTTGGGCCTCATGCCCGATCCGGATGTCGTCCGTCTCTCGTTGTCCAAATCTTGGTCAGAGTTGTCTAAGTTGGAAGAGTACTCGGACCGAAGAGCAGAACAATTCCAGTCAATTGACCGCCTGGTTTTATGGGTACCCGATGGAGAAGCCAACTATAAAGGGCGGCGCGTTAAATTGATCGGACAGAGAGGTGGTGAGTGTCACACTTGAGGCCGGAAGATGGATTTAGTAACCTAGCAAACGGCTAACGCTTGGACCATAGCCCGGACATCTTTGTTGAGTACCCTCTCGACACGCGCCACACATCAACCAACATTCCTGCACTGTGCAGCGTGGGATGACTTTAGTATGTCTCTAAGAAGGGGTTATGAGGTATCGTGTTGCTCAAGGGGTTAACAATCTAAGATGATTATGTCCCGGTTCGGTTTTCTAGCTCAACGACATGTATAACTTTGATACTCTCGGTTGCGTTTCAACTGCAGGTCCAGCTGCTGCCGTCAGTATCGTTAAGCACCATGGGATGGATGGGGCCTGGGCTATCAAAGTACTACCCCGTAGGAAACGCAGACAATCCGAATGTAGAGACACGCAGCGCCAGCTTGCGTCGATTTTGGCAGATTTGCACGAGTAGCAGAATCATATTCTAGGGCTCATGCTAGGCTTTAGTTAGATAGATACCTACTGCACCTACCATACCGTGCGGATCCATCGAGCTATGCACTGTGTCTTCGAACGTGAGCCACACGGTGATGTACTCCGTACCCCCCACCACGGACTGAGCTACCTTCTCGCAACTCCCGTCGCTCGCCAACGTCCGTCTCTAGCCATCTGGCAGACCGTGAAGATGCTGTCGTTCATATTGGTACAGAACCGGCAGTAAGTCTTGTTCCCAGCAGCTCGCGCGAATTCACCAAGTCCCAAACTGACCTGGCTGCAGAGGCAAGACCCGACTGGCGAAATGGTACGTGCCGTACAGCGACGATGAGAAGATCAAGCTCAAGGGCGAGGTACGCATCGACTGACTCCCCGATCATATGTCCATCTCGAGCAACTCCGGACTCACCTGTGCTCTGCATCAGGTCCACCGCCTCGTAGCCCCCCGCGACCAGAAATACCAATCCAACTTTGTCGAGTTCCGCAACCACAAGATCGTATACCGGCGCTACGCAGGCCTGTTCTTCTGCGCCTGCGTCGACACCAACGACAATGAGCTGGCCTATCTCGAGGCTATCCACTTCTTCGTCGAGGTACTCGATTCCTTCTTCGGCAATGTGTGCGAGCTCGACCTCGTCTTCAACTTCTACAAGGTCTACGCCATCCTGGACGAGGTCTTCCTCGCTGGCGAGATTGAGGAGACCTCCAAGCAGGTCGTCTTAACGAGGCTAGAGCACCTAGACAAGCTTGAATAGCACACTACATGTGTCGGTTATAAAGGGGTCCGGCCCGTGGCCCAGAAGGATGAACCGGGATAATGTGAGAGGATAGTTCACAGGTAAAACGTGGCGTAACAGTCATAAGCAAGGCGTCCTGGCGTTCATGGATATATGTTTGAGGCTGGAAGATGCTCAAGTCCTCCGACTTTCGATTCACCGGTGCATCAAAACAGCTCCTCCATTCAGTTCAGCAGATATCAATTCAATTGACAATAGCGTATGAGCCATGTCGCCCTAAAATGCAGCCAATGGATGGCAAAGCATCGCAACCATGTGTTCATATATCTGCGTATGGTACGACGCTGATCCCTCGAGCCGAGAAGTTTCAAATGCCGATAGGCCCGATTTGGTAGCCGTGTCCTTTCCAGGCCTTTGAACCCAGGATGTGTTCATCCCGTCATGCTATTGAGCTGATCTTCTACGTTCAAGATGCCGAGACTTTCTGGTCATCGAGACCCAACAGCGCTTCACTGCCACGGCCAGTTCGGATAGGCAAACACGAAGTGCAAGACCAATCCTCAACAGTCAGTGACATCTCCCCCCGTCACCCATCATGTCTGTCGCCGACATCCTTTGCTGCCGAGGATTAATAACTGGAACGACCTTTTCGCAGAACAGACTACCAACTTCCTTGCTGTAAGGAGGGTTGGTAATAAGACGCCACTGGTTGCCATTTGTGTCGGTCTTAAGAGTGAGATCGCCCACACGCTTCATCGAAACGACTTCATCGATAATTGCGTCTAGTTCCGACGTGCAGATCGCTTCCATCTGGTCAGCGTTCTGAAATTCTTTTCCAGAGCCTGAAGAAACTTGTCAGCGTCAGCTGTCGCTTGCTTGCTGGTACCAGGGCTATGTTTTTCATGTACATGGGTGTCAGTCCAAAGGCCATCATCCCAGAGCACACTCTTCGTTTGACCTTCCGACGAAGTAGACAAAGCCGGTCTCATGGGGGGAGTCGAGTTGTCCAACATGAACACGTTATCATCCTCGAATGAAAGCCTGCCCTCCGTGGCTATGATCTCGAGATTCATCAAGGAAGTGGTGTCAAACTCCTGGCCACGAGCGCCCCTGGGCCTGTGGCTCTTCTTTGGATGATAATTGACCGTCTCTAGGTGCTTAGCATCCTTCCTGTGACACCCGTCATGCTCCCACGAGGTTAGTGATTGCATAGCGCGGTCTAGTGGTGGTATCATTTCCCATTGTCCTCGACGGGGAGAAGCACTATCTCGGGTGAGATGCGTATGAGCATTACGATCGTCGTGACGGGGAGTAACGCCGTGTCGGGTAAAATGCGTGCGAGCATCACGATCTTCACGATGGGATCGGCGGGTTACGTCTTTATTGTCAGCTATGTGTCCACGCCAAGGTGAGCCGGCTTTGAACTTTGGGGTGTCAAGGTTAGGTGTGTAGGCTCCATTGTCCCGACGACCCTGGCGAGGCGTAAATATCTTGTCATCTCGACTACGATCGCGGCGGGATATCGGGACTTCTTCTTCTCGATAGTTTCGGTAGGGTTTGTATCTATCGTCGGCCCAGCGCGCTGGATGGGGTGTGCAAACCTCGTCGTCCTGAGGATCACTGAGTTGCTGATTGCTGCTGTTACCAAGGTAGCGTGGAGAGCTTTCCTGGATAGAGCTCGCGGAACGACGATGGATGTGATGAGAGTCTCGATTTAACGAACGTCCTCTCGTGTGCATACTTGGTCGGTGAATATCCGAAACCGCAAGTGTCCTCTTCGTTGTCAATGATGTCTTGTTGTTGTTCAAGGGGCACAAGGTTACAAAGTGCTCCCCAGACTTCCGGCAGATGATGCAGATATAATCAGGGCCTGGCGCAACATCAAAAGCGGGATCGAGATTTGTTGGACAGTTGTTCAAGAGGTGGCCTATCTCATGTTAGTTCTCGTACAGTCCAGCTGCCGTGAGGCTTTACCTGGCTTCTCGCAACGCTTGCAGATGCACAGCTCCTTGGTCTTTTTTCGTTTTGGCGGCGGCAGATCTCCCGGCTCGGTAACATCAGATGCTAGCTTGAACTCGCTCTCACCCATCGTGCCTGGACACTTGTTGGATGTCGTGGAGCCAGAGGTCGTTCTGTGACCTGACAGAGGCGTATCGAGCACGGTTGTAACGTGACTGAAGGTCATACCGTCCAAGTGAGTCTTATCCTGCCGGCCGAGGTGTGTTGCAGAAGAACCGTTTGGAGTTTTTATCGCATGCACTCCTCGTGTCTGGCCAGCCAAAGAATGGTCCGGGGTCTCAGTAATTCCATGAGTGGACTTGCGTTTGCGGCCTATGGGTAGCTCGTTGGCACCGGTCTGTTGCTTGCCACAATGTCTAGAAGAGGCAGTATCCATATTTTCTGTGGCATGCATTGGGGTTCTCGCAGAAAGTTCCATGTTCTCTTTCTGTTCCGGGCAAAAATCTGCAATCATCTGAGCTCGTGAGCTGTGCATATGACCAAGTGCTTCGAGTCGTTGGCCGTGGCTGTTGGTTTTTCTACCGGCCTTGCTAAGAGTTTCCAGGCAAGTGCAAAGTTCTTCCTCGACCATCTGATATCGTCGACGACTTGAAGGGTCGGTCTGATTAATGTGTTCTTGCCAGTTCTTGAACAAACTGTAGATGCTTTCATGGTCGAAGGCACGGTTAATAAGTGACTGGACCCAGAGATGCACTTTGAAAATGTCCTTAGCGACCTGCTGATGAAGCCACTCCAGATAGACCATGAGCACTTCTTGTTGCTTGCTAGGGAGCGATCCAATGTCCTGGTCGACTCGACTTTCGAGATCGGCGAGGGACATCTGGTCGAGCTTTTGGGGCGCTAGAACCTTATCGATTTCCTTTGAATCCATCCTGCGATCTGCATTTCTGGGCATAGGTTGGGACGGAGTTCATAGAGTGACAATTGGGAGTGAAGGTGGAGGTGTAAAAATTGCCGTTTGTTCAGCGATGCTGCAGTCCTGGTATTGTGTAACTTTGCCCAGCGCGATGGGAAACAGTGGATAGAATGAGAAAGACAACGATATGTTCTGACATACGTCGTTGCATTCCCTGATTTTCTGGTAAGAGAAAATATTAGAGGTCGTAGCTGTGAAGTTTGGACAGGTTGGGAAGGGGCAGCGACTTGTTCCAAGCCCTTTTTGTTGGTGCTAGAAGAACAGCATCAGAATCACAAGGGGTCCGCGTTGAAACGACATGAAGGATGGATCGGTCAAGAAGGATGCCTTTCATCCGTAATCATGTTGACCTATTATTAATTTAATGCATATAAGTGTTTGGCAGGAGCTTTCTTGTGCAATCCAATAGCGCCTCCTTGCCGTCCTCACCTGTGGATTTAAACATGTCTGCCAGAAGTTCGACACGCACTTTCATGGAGGGGGGGTCACACGTTCCGTGTTGTTGAAAATATGTTAACGTGAAACAACGTGTAGTTTAAGATGGACTTTTACCACCCAGTATATCGGAGAGGAAGCATAATATCAATACGGAAAAATTACAAGGAGACCAGGAGTCCTGTTTACACTCAATACTATCAAATTCAAACAGATTAAAGGGATATGACCACCATGGTTGTCAGTCACTAATGAACGTGCTCCTAACACCAACACCCCTCAAGTCAACCCATAAACGCCCGATATTCCTAGCGAGAAACTTATCGTTTCAAGGCAGCAAATCGAGCAGCCAAGTCATCAAGACTTGGGACTTCGTTGTCAAGCCCCCCTTTGCGCTCGGTGTTCTTGCTCGAGATGCCCGCGTCAAGCATCTTCTTGTTTGGCTTGAGTTCGACCGAGTTCAAGGTAACCTTTGGCCGTGGATTATCAGTGGACGGGCTTGGCGGGTTGATATGTAATGGACCCTCCGGGCCAATTGAGCGTGGTGGCGTGGCTCTGCTCAAGTCTTCCGCGATCTTGGGCTGGACGACGTTTTGTGTCTGCCCTACATCGGGTCCATCCGTATCCCCATCATCGTCAATGAAGTCCGGAGCTTGCTCCAATTCCTTCTTTGGCCAGTCCACACCATATGCTCGAGCAATCTCTTCCAAGTAGCCGTTGACGAGCTCTTCTCTTGGTGGCGTGACACTGAGCTTCTTTATCACCTTTTCTGAGACGGCGCCGCCCACGTTCTCTATCGCTGACTTGACAAACTCCTTGCCGAACTTCTCTCCAAATAGCAATTTGACTTGATGAAGTTCCTTGATCTCGGTTTTGGAAGCTGCGTAGATGATGCTCTTTACAGCCTCCTCAAGACCGGGGTCGCAAGTCGGGGCATCCAAAAGTCCGGCGCGGGCAAGTAGCAGCTCGCAATATAACTCGAGTATCTCGTGTAGTTCTGTCGTGATGTCGGAACGTATGATGTTCTCGACTCGTATGCGCGCGGAATCGATCTTTCCGGCCTCTAGTAATTGGGCCATAGACCGCCGGGCAGCCTTTGAAAGGGACTCATCTCGCCGTTGTACCAAGCGCAACCTTGCAACCGAAAGCTTGAGCTGCACCTTGATGCTGGTCTGTAGGGGAAGTCAGGATCGAACATGCGCTGCCGAATGGAAGAGCGTGGAGCGAGAACGTACAAGGACTGTCGCCGAGGGTGGCATGGCTTCTGTTAATAAGCGTGAGACCTGTCAGAACTGTTGCCAGGTCTGATACCAGCTTAGAACACGAACCGAGAAGTGTTTCTTTCCTTGACGTGTCGAACGGGTGTATCGTCAAAAATATGGGATTCTGGAAAGCTGGCGCCTGGACGAAGACTGAAGAGCACTTCCTGGGTACTCATATTCAACCCCCACCCCCAAGCAGGTGCCCCTCCTTTGAGCTCCCTCCTCAGATAGCCGGGGAAGTAAGCTAGTTAACTAGGTACTCCGTACGGAGTACTCTTAGAAAGATAATAAGGGATATAAGGGTAAGAGTAAGAATACATATAGTGCACAGTTGGTCCAATGCTGTGTAAGTACGTAAACCTTCATGATGCATGCATCTTGCTAAATTTGACCAAACAGTACGGATACTCCGTAGACCAATGACATCGAGCACCAAGCTGGTAAATGAACGGAATGAAGAACGAGCAACTGACCCTAGACGGTTTGATGCAATGCAACTGCTGTTAGGTACCACTTGCCGGGTATCTTAATGCCCAAGTGGATCATAACCTCCTAAATGCTGTCGAGAAGGTGCGTGCCAAAACGGACTACCCGACGTCACGGACCTGCAGCTCCACGTGCCATGCCGGTAATAGCACCTCGAACTCTAATCACAGGCAGGAGGGGATTCGTCATTGGGCTGTCTGATACGCTCAAACATGTACTACGCAGAATCTGGCGGTCCCAGGGCCAACTTGGATGACCCTGCATGAACCCGTTAAGTTACCTACACAGCCGGTACCCCTGAGTGTGGACCAAGCTTCCCGATTGTCCAGTCGTCACGCCCAGGACCGACCAAATCTTTCGAGCCCAAAAAAAATAGCTGGAACTGTTATCATCCAGTATACGTCCACTGAAAGACCTTGTTCTGCAGGCTGCGACGACAATTTCACATCACTATGTCTTACTTGAAGCTCTCTACTCGCCTCAGGACGGAAACAGACATTGACAATCAGTCATGGCGATATCCACCACACTGCGCCGTGGGAGAAGGGGATTGCAAGCCTGCTGTCAAGCATGGCTCGCCGTGGTACTGACGAATCTCCAAAACAACAATCTGTGGCAAAGGATATTGAAGAACACAGTCTGCACCACTGTAGCACTATCCATTGGCATTCTTCCGGCGGTCATTGACGTCTACGGACACTCGACGTATCTCGGTGCCATGGCAACCGTCTTCGGCCATCCGGGACAGCGATTCGGTCAGATGGCTGAGAGTCTTATACTAATTGTCCTGGGGACATTGGCCGGGCTAGCTTGGTCCCTCCTGGGACTGTATCTGTCGAGTCGTGTTGTCGATACCAACATCAGCGCAGCGTATGCCATTCGAGCCGTCTTCTTTGCCCTGGGTGTTATTTTCCACGGCGTCCTTCGATCCTCGACTCCCCGGCTTTTCTTGTTCGTCTTCTTCTTTCTTCTCATTGCCCTTACGAATTTAACGACATCTGCCCAATCCATCACGTCTGCACTGGCCACGCAGATTTTGTATCCAATCCTGACTGCCGTGGGCCTTGTTGTGCTGGCCAACATCACGATATTTCCCGAGTCGTCCAGCGGATTCCTAGGTCAATCAACCATTCAGACGCTGTGCGAGACGGCCAAGTGCCTCGAAGATAGTATCGAATGGTTTACCTCTGATTCCAAGATCACCGCTTTGGCCCGTTCTGCTTCCGCCGGGGACGAGAAAGGACAGGGCATGGATCTGCGGATGAAGCTAGTGTCTCTAACGGATCGGAAACCGAAGTTGAGAGCAAAGTTGGCCGGTTCAAAGAAGGCACAGGCGGAGTGTAACTTTGAACTGGTCTACGCAGTTCTGCCGCCAAGGTCGTTGAAGAGCATAAGCACCACCACCATGACTCGTTTTGTACAAACGACAATATCCATTGTCAACGCTTGCGAGAGCAAGTACGCTTTGGTAGGCGAGAATCTCGATGACGACAATTCCAAGACACAGGAGAAGAGCGGTGGCCAGGATAGCGAAGGGGACTCATCTACCGATTCCGAATCGAGTGGTGATTCGAGTAAGGACTCGAGCGACGAGTCTGACTCCGACTACGAAAAGCGACCAATACCGGTGCGACGGAAATCCAAACACGTTCGCAACCTAGAGCTTGTGAAACCGGTTCGAGAGATTGAATCTGGCGACGTGGGCCTTCTAGAGCATATCCTCACTCAAATCCGCGTTCCCGCAAAGGCACTGCAGCATCAGATAAAACAGGCGGTGCAGTTTATTACCTATGTGCTTGCATATTGTTATGATGTGCGAAAGCTCCCCTCCGGATCATCTCCCCCAAACGGCATAACCCTAGAAGAGGTTGATGGCCGAATCAACGATTTCGTCGAAGCCTTGAGGCTGTTCAACAGGGACTTTACTGAAGCTCTGGAACACGCCGCAGCTTTAGCATATGGCGATGACTACCAGGTATGATCGATAACCGAGTTTCTGGAAATTGAATTCCATAATTACCAGCTAACAACGCTCCAGGCCGACATCATGCCCAGAATGGAAACATTCCTCGTCAGCTCGTTTCTAATCACCCTGCAGCAGGCAGCAAGCCAGATACTGGCTATGCTTAGACATTCGCGTACCCTTGTCGAGAAAAGACAGGCACGACATGAACGGCGCAAGCTCTATTTCCCCA
The DNA here is from genome assembly GCA_022414665.1 of Arthrinium puccinioides. Lineage (NCBI taxonomy): Eukaryota > Fungi > Ascomycota > Sordariomycetes > Amphisphaeriales > Apiosporaceae > Arthrinium > Arthrinium puccinioides. Next base: position 2,347,177 of record JAIUNF010000004.1, read on the forward strand.
CGACAATAAGCTGGAAGAGTTGGCTCAAGACAGGAGGAGAGCGTGATGTCAACACACTTCCAGCGCACGCAAGAAAGGAGGCCAGAGCTGGGCGTAGTGCTTCGGAAAAGTCGACACACGAACAAGATGAACATGCCCCCGACAGCGGTCAGAGCCTTGCGACGAAGCCCCGAGATGAAGAAAGTGGGCAAGCGCGTGAGGTGTTGTCAGGGACTCGATACACCAGCGTAAACCGACCATCAGCACGAGCTCAGCTGAGCCAACTGTCGCTACGGCTCCGAGCCTTGGCCGCTGACACAGTGGAATTGTTTTCTCAGTCCGAAGACCTGAGTTTTGCCCTCAAGATGGCTTTTGCCGCTTTTCTCGTATCTTGGCCAGCTTTCGTGCCCACATTTGCCCCCTGGTATACGTCAGTACGAGGGTCGTGGGCATCACTTCAACTCATCATCGTTTTTGAGGTAGCTGTGGGATCTTCATTCCAAGGCTTCTTTCGTAGAGTGTTCGGTGTCATCTACGGCTGCGTCGTGGGTTTTCTTGCCTACCTGATTGGGCAGGGAAACCGCGTAGTCGCAGTCGTAGTGCTATGCATATGTATCGTCCCAGCGGCATATATGCATCTCGGGACACCTTATGTGAAGACAGGCGTCATCTCTATTGTGAGCATGTCGGTTGTGGGTTTAGGTATGTTTAACGGACTGCTTTGTGTGCGTTTCAACTGCTAACAACTCGGAAAGCAACCATTATTCAGCCAGACAGTATGCCGTGGGAAATCTTTGTCAAGCGGATGGTCTGTTTCCTCGTGGGAGGCACTGTTGCTCTCCTGGTGGAGATGTTGTTGTTCCCGGTACGGGCTCGGGACAGACTTGTTGAGTCGCTCGCCTCGAGCTTACAACAGATTAGTGAGTAACGCTTCGAACCGCCTCGCTACCCTGTTGGATCGTTTCTAGTCGATAAGACATCCGAATCGAGTGATTCAGTGGAGGTCTAAAGCCGGAGGCACGATTCCACGCTCCCAAGACGTGTGCATAGAGGAATTGCTAACTTGCAAACGTGAAGTGGACATGCAATCGTCTGTAGCTATAAAGATCGACAGTCCGACCAAGGTTGACATTAAATCGCACGCACTCAACGCCAACTTTGCGCAAGCTAAAGAGAAGGCCGACACAGCGCTTGCAGCAGCCCGCACGCTTCTGCCATTCTGTCTCACGGAACCCCGACTCAAAGGCAGTTTCAAAGGGCAGGCATTGATATATAACGAGGTTATCTACGTTCTCTTCCAGATCATCGACCGGATGGACAACATGCTTCATATGCGCAAGGTGTACGGTAGCAGCGTACTGGAGGAGATACACGACAAAGTCCTACCTTATCGCCGCAACGTCGCTGCGAGCATCACTCTCTCACTCTTCGCCGTGCACGAAGCGCTGACCACCCACCTGCCCTTACCACAATTCTTACCTTCAAGTCGGGTAGCGCAGCTAAGGTACATCACCAGGGTCCGAGAAGTCATGATTGAACAATCGGATTCGCCCGCATCCGCCCCTGGTAGCCGTGCACCAAGCATCGTTTGGAAGAAAAACGGTCCCCGAGCCTCGGCACCTTTGCACAGCCACATTCTAAAGTCTGTTACGAAACAGAATTTCCTTGCATGGAATGCGGGCTCTGCGGGAATGATGGAGATCATTGAGTATCTCGAGGAGTTGATCGACCTAGCCAAGCTGTTGGTTGGGGTGAATGCATTCAGAAGCGGCATGTTGGAGCGACCCAATTTCCACGAATATATCAAAAAAATCGATTTACGAAAATTGGACTCATCTACTGCCGCAGAGACGGAAGAGGAGATAGAGCGGATCAAGAGCACTACGAGTGACAAATTACGGAAACGAAGGGGCTTCTCATTTGGCGCTAGAAGCAACGCTGGATCAAACAGACGCGGAACATTCAGCTCTCAGATAGGAGGAGATGCGGCCGTTGATGCGGACTCAGTAATCGAGGATACTGTTGAGGATCTTCCTATGAGTCTGCAGCGCGTTAGGACCAAGAGAATGGAGGAAGTTGAGCTGGGGAGAGTACGCAGGGCTAGCACTGCTGCAGAGACCAAGGGAAAAGGTGTTAAAAGTGGCATGACATGGGGCATATGAGCCCATCTATTCAAGGGCATATATTTATATGGACAGTATACTGCCACGGAGGCGTTAACAGCGTGTCGGTCGTTGCCTTTGAAGCATTTATATACCAATACGGCAAAAGTGTATTTACTTCAGCCTAACGAACATACTGTTGATAATGAGATGTAAACGACATATGATATTGTAGGGTTTATATGGAGCTGAAACTCGCTGGGAAGACGACTAAACCTCTCTACAATAGTGTGATCAAAATTATAGGATAAACCTTTGGTCTAATGTATTGTACGAGGCTCATGCGATGTTGTCAAAGTGCGCAATCATTCCTCAACACAGCCACACGAGCATCGCAGGATAAGAGACGAGTTAAATTTGTTCGACCGATGCCCGTAAAAACCGAACATCAAGTATGGAAGCTTTTAGCAGTAACCTTACTAAGTACAGTTTGCTGACTGGTAATTGAGTCCGAACCCCCTTCCCCTCAATAAACTATTGAACCGTCCACTTTGCAAACTCACAAGACAAACACAAAACAGCAAGCCAATCTGAAAAGTAGACTTGGGCATTTACTGGTAAAAAGCCAACGCGGCATATTATCCCAATTGAAACACATCCAGTTCGTTGTCGCCGTCATCGTTGCTTTGTTCAATTTATCGGCTCGCTGTTTTTCATCATGAAGATGACCTGAGGTACCATGATGACAGCAAAACCAAGGTAGATAACCATGGAAGCCGCCCAAATCTTGGCGTAGAGCTTAACCAGCCTGACCCAAGAAGCACGCGAGAAGGTTGCCCAGGCATCCTTGACGGTAACGAAACCACGGCCGCCTACAATAGCGGGCTCTAGAGTTCCTTGGAAGGAGCGGTCGAACGGCACGATTGTCTCATCCTCCTCAGGGATCAGAGACGCCTGCACTCGGGTGAGAACGACGTGGGCCGGGATGGTTAGGAAGATGGTAATGGCGATGGTGGTAATGAGCACGACCAGCCCCTTCCAGCTGTCACCGGGTTGGGGCTGAGGGACCTGGTTAGGCTTCTTCGGGTCCCAGCTGCTCATGCCCATGGCGAGTGCCAGGAACTTAGGGAGGCTCGATTGGATCTCAAGGGCTACGAAATAGAGCGCGGTGGGCAGAGCAGTAGCCTGGAAAGCCTTCTTGAAGCTTGGCAGGCGCTGCCAGAAGTGTTTGGACGAGGGGGCCGAGATGACAATGTGTGTCCAGGCAGTGTATAGCTGAACGAGGGTTACGGCTGAGATCAGGGCAGCGACGAATCTCGGCACATATAATGAGGTGACGACGCCGTACACGAACATGCTGCTAGCGCCGAGAGCAGCCCAAGCAGCAAAGCCACGGTAAAAAGATTGCCAGCCGGAGATAGCGTAGACGGTTCGGCTCGTGTTACGGAAGCTGGCGGTGATCTGTCGGGATTGCTGGGCGCCCCGCGCAGCCTCGTCAGCCATGGGCGCCGACTCCTCAGCTACCGACTGGTTGTCTTCGTTGAGGGAGACGGGCTCGTAAGCAGGAGGTGCAGGGTCCTCGATCATGGCGAGCACCGGGAAGACATTGCTGAAGGTGTAGCCGATGAGCACCGCTACGGGTAGGAACACTAGGAAGTCCAGAAGCAAGATGGGGATGGCCCAGGCGGGCAGCTGTAATGTGTTGCCATCAGGCTGAGTAGCCCGCTTGTAGACCGCGGTGGCAACGTCACGATACATGTTGTTGCCAATGTATGGGTGGGCAGTTATAGATGTGTGCGATGGTGCGTGATAATGTTATGATACTGTCGAAAGAACGAAATGGGACAGAACGATGAACAGTTTGATGAAAGGCTGAAAGGAGAAAATCGATTAAATGAAAGAGAAAGCTGTCTGGATGAACAGTGAACAACGAGGTAACATAGTTAACTACGGATGCTGCGCCGCTAAAGTCCTTCATTCCAGGCAACAGCTGCGCCCCGTTGCGTAACTAGTACTAACTACGTAGGTAGGGGGTACAGTGGTACTTGTTAACCGCACCGGCGGGAGCCAACTGTCTCCCTGGGTTTCGTAAGTAACTACTATTGGTACCCTACTTATTAGCGGGCCATTAGAAGAAAGGCGACCACCATAGAAACCCGTTGGCTGTCTCCATCCCATCAGTACTTGATACTTGCCATGGCATTCGCGAAACTAGTCGATTTCAGAGATGACACTCCATGCTACTAAACCCGCTATCTGAAACGATGTTTCCCTTGATGCCATTGAAGATTTACGCACCCTCTGTCTGCTTGAATACCAGCAGCCATTGTTACGGAGTACGTCAATCGCAAGTGAGCTGAGACGCGCGGTCGACGCGTACTTGTCGTCTCTACAGCATGGAGCCACAGACTTGCGCTTACTATTACGATGTTAAACCAACGAGGAATTTCGGAGTATAACGATCAGAGATGCTGTTGCTTGGGCGCAAACTGGCAACTCGATTCAATCATTCTAGTTAGGGAGAGGCTTTTTAAGGCAGGCACGACGAGACCCCCTCTGCCTCTAAATTTAACTATGCTTGCATAAGCATAAGCAAAGCAGCCTTGTGGCAACTCTAGGGTGTGCAGCGTGCTGGGGAGTGGCCCACGCTAAGGTGCCTCGAATTTCGACCCCTCCATCGGATCCTCAGATCGCAATCGGGTAACTAGTCCGTACACATCGTCGAGCTTCCTCCAACAAGCATCTGGCCATCCCAATGTCGGCACCCTCGATACCGAATCTTCTGTCTCTGCGAGGTGCCAGGGGCAGCGGTCGTGGCCGAGGCCATGGTGGTGATCACCGGCCCGGCCCTACGTCTGCGCAAAGCCACGACGCTACAATTCAGGGGACCGACTCCGACGCATCTGTATCGCGCCTGAGTGCCGTTGACCTGGGGTATCTGGGAGACCGGTTCGCGCAGTACTTTGTACACAACCGCATGGGACCGCCTACCAGGAGGCTACCCATCATCAACCGAGGTGAGAGCTGTGTGCATACGGCAATCAAATTCCCGTCTTCGCTGTAGTGAGTGCTGAGGCGTCAAGGTAGGGACTTATACGCGAACTGCGGCTTTGGACCGGCTGGTCAATGCATTTCTGTCCAATGATCCTGGTTCCAAAAAGCAGATTGTGTCGCTCGGAGCCGGTACGGACACGCGGTGTTTCCGATTATTTGCGTCGAGGGACATCACTGGCCTGATTTATCACGAGGTAGACTTTCCCGCCATATCAGCCAAGAAGCTGCAGACTGTCAAGGCCACACCGGCTCTCACAGCCGTGATATCAGGCCCCGAGGCGGGTGAAGGTGGTTCGTGGGGCAGTCCACGTCTCCCGAACGATTGTCAGTACTGGTGTCACGGATCTGACCTTCGCGACTTTGCAAAGCCCGAGGCGCCTGTCCTGCAAGGACTGCGTCCGGATGTTCCGACACTCTTGATATCAGAGTGTTGCTTATGCTACCTAGAGCCCACTGACGCAAAGGAGGTCATCAGGCACTTCACGGAGAGAATAGGTCATCTCTCGATTATCATCTACGAGCCCATTAAACCGGATGACCCCTTTGGAAGACAAATGGTGTCGAACTTGGCGGCGAGGCGGATACGTATGCCGACGTTGGAGGTGTATCGTGACATATCGGCTCAAGATATGCGACTTAGAGAGGCTGGGTTCGATACTGTGAGGAAGTTGACGATCGAGGAGATTTGGAAAAACTGGGTTTCGCCCGATGAAAAGGAAAGGGTCGATCAGCTGGAAGGTCTGGATGAGGTGGAAGAGTGGAATCTCCTGGCCAGCCACTACATCGTCGCCTGGGGTTGGAGAGGTGAAGGTTTTGCTGGATGGAATACGATATAGGTGGACTTTATCACCTGGTAGTGTTCCGCATATGTCATATATGCAAGCCTGAGACCCGTCATGAATCCCAAAGGCAAAGAAACCATGAAAGCGTGCGAGTTCTCTTTATTAGCGAATGTAATAGTTACCGGTACGTTACTCCGGATAACGAAGGGGGCTCTCGCGCTTGTACAAACAGCTCCACTTTTACCTGGGCGCTCAGATTGCAACTCGCTCGTTCAGTGCTGTCGTGTTTGGCCATCTTTGCGCAATCTGTTCGTCGGATGCGAATGCAAACCAACTCAATCTCACCAAGACCCAAGGTCCAGATAGCCCATCATGTCGGACTCGAAGCAACACAAGTACCGGCCGGAGATCCAGCAGATGATGTACGTCTCTGGTGAGACTGGCGAGCCCTCGGTCGAGACGACCACCATGATCGAGGAGATTGTACGCGCACAGGTCATAGAGATGCTGCGTGCCTGTACAGAACTCGCCGGGCGCCGGGGATCACGCGCCATCACGATCAACGACCTAATCTTCCAGATCCGCGACGACGCGCCCAAGGTCTCACGGTTACGGACATTCTTGAGTTGGAAGGACGTACGCAAGAACGCGCGCGATTCGGATGAAAAGGGCGGCGATGTCGACGTAGGCGGTGCGGACGACCCCGCGGGCGGTGCGGTGATGCCTGGTGGTCCGGCCGTCGAAGAAGCCACCAAGAAGAACAAGAAGGCCAAGGTCAAGCTGCCCTGGGAGCCATCAAGTTTCTACAGCCAGGAGGTACCCGAGCGCGACGACGAGGAAGACGAAGAGGAGGAAGAAATGAACATTATCACTCTGCAGCGCCTGCGGAAGGCGGACGAGCGCACCAAAGCTATGACGAGAGAAGAGTATGTGACCTGGTCCGAATACCGGCAGGCATCCTTCACCTACCGGAAGGGAAAGCGCTTCAAGGATTGGGCTGGGTTCGGCACGGTCACGGATGGAAAACCTTCGGATGATATTGTCGACATCCTCGGTTTTCTGACCTTTGAAATGGTACAAACGCTTACAGAAGAAGCGCTCAAGATCAAGGAGCAGGAGGGCCTGTGGAAGGAGCGTAGCGGAGGCGAGAATCCGGGCAACAAGAAGCGCAAACTCGCACAGGGCTTGTTCGACCCACCTAGCGAGGGCAAGACACCCGTCGAAGCGAGACATGTCCAGGAGGCCTTCAGACGTCTACAGACGAGACCAAAGAAGTCCAGGGCCATGCTGAACGGCACACGCTTGCAGCAGAAGACCAATTTGAAGTTGTTCTAAGGGGCCGACGCTGCCTGCTGTTGCTACATGTAGGTCAAGGCCAAGCATACGCCATGGATGATCACGTATTCTGTTATTGGGTTTGTTGGTTGGTTTCACGGAGTTCAGGGCATATCGATTTCCACGGAACGGGATGGCGTTTGAACGGATTCCCATACTTGTAGTTGGTAGCTATCGTGTATTGGTTTACGTTGGACAACGGTGTCGATGCAGGACCTAGGCTCTCCCGCTTGGGATCGATGTATTATACCTACCTGGTGCGGTAAACGATGTACGCGCAGATACGTGGTCGGCCCCCTTCTTTGTGATCTTGAGGAAAGGGACATTGGGAGTTACGGAGAGTACGCACTTGCATTTTTGGGTAGATAATATTGTTTTATTATAAAAAGGTTTATACTTTGGGATGAGTACGAAAAACGACAAGTCGTGGGACTTGAGAGATGTGGGATTGCATTATACTACACAGCAATCATGTCGGATGTTGTTGCAAGGCAAGATACGGAGTATCGAAATCAGAAACCCGAACGCAATTGGTAACTAACTAACCAAGCTGCTCGGGCACCCGAGGTACCTAACGTTAGTTACTAACTAACGTTATTCACCTAACTTTAAACGTTACCTTGCGTCTGATCAATGACATTGGAGGTGGGTGAGTGGCGGCAGGCGGCAGGCGGTGGGGCATCTTCCAATCTATCGGGCTTATCAAGTGACCGTGAGCGCCGGCATACGTGATTGAACGATGCCTTAGGATCGATCATCTTCCAGCGATTCGCCAATCTGCATTTCTTCCGGCTTCAACGTCTGACCAATTTTATTGCCCTGACTCTGGATCCCACGCAACCAAACCACTACTTCGTCCCCCGCAATCGCCATCATGTCTACAGCCGCTCGCCGTCGCCTGATGCGTGACTTCAAGGTACGGGCCGTCATCGCAGCTCACCAGTCTCGTTACCCTCGAGAGAGCCGGACGCTGACATAGACAACCTTGCAGCGTATGCAGACGGATCCTCCGGCTGGTGTTTCCGCCTCACCAGTTCCCGATAATGTCATGACATGGTAAGGAAAACTCAAGCCGTCATGCGAAAGCACCGAACCACATCCGCTCACGCATCCCTCTACCAGGAACGCTGTCATCATAGGGCCGGCCGATACTCCGTTTGAGGATGGAACATTCCGACTCGTTATGCACTTCGAGGAGCAATATCCCAACAAGCCACCTTCCGTCAAGTTCATCAGCCAGATGTTTCACCCAAACGTCTACGCAACTGGCGAGCTGTGCCTGGACATCCTGCAGAACCGGTGGAGCCCGACATACGATGTTGCCGCCGTCCTGACGAGCATTCAGAGGTAATGGCCTGCGCGATCTCATATGGCCCGTGGCCACCCAGGCAAGCGGCTTTTCGGCTAATAGTACAACTACAGTTTGTTGAACGACCCCAACACGGGCTCTCCCGCGAACGTGGAAGCGTCGAACCTCTACAAGGACAACCGTAAGGAGTATACCAAGAGAGTGCGAGAGACGGTGGAGAAGAGCTGGGAGGACTAAGGCCCTCGTCACGCAGCACCGCACAGATGTACAGACCAGTCGTGGTTCACGGAATGCCGATCCGGGCTGACGGTGCTGCTGGAAGGCGCATACCGGCCTGTGCATGTGGTGTGTGTGATGTTGGGGTGTAGAAAACACCAGTGCGCGATATCGGATGTCTTTTGACAACAAGCAAGGCTTTAGGCGTTTGGCTGGGTATAACCAAGGTTGTTGCTTTTTCCACCGTGTTCAAGGAATGTTTACGGGCGATGATTTCGTACGACTGCGTTTCAAGGGCTAGGTTTGGTATTTTTGAGTGCATTCATAGGTCTTGGTAGTCTGAGCATCGCATAGCTTATGGAGTTCTTGTTGTGTCTTTTTCGAGCACGCTTCGTACCTCGGACCGGTGATCGATCCCGGAGGCAGCGGCTTTCGATGTCGTACATGATGGATCGGCAAGAATGGCGAATGGCGAATGGCGGCGGATGGCGGATGGCGGCTAGGATCTAGTTGGTGTGTGCATAACCACAGATGTTGATCGAGTAATTAGACAGATAATAGGACGAGTATCTGGAGCCGCTGGGTGTTTCCCTGTGTGCAAGCAAACCTGGAGTTACCGGCCGGAATCCAAGATTATTCCTCTGTTTACTCCGTATCCATCCCTCTGGTGCGATGACTGCATGATCTGAGCAAATTGCTACTCTTGGACCGCGTGTCGACCGACTTTGTGTGCCTACCTAACTAACTACTTACCTTTGGTGGGAAGCTACTTCGCTTTACAAGGTCAAGGTCGCCACGGCCTAGGGATACTGTAACTACCTGACGGATAAAGGTAAATTTGCACAGGCACCACCTGGCACCGGCAGGCCTGGCATTGCTTCCCGGTCCCTGTACAATTTGCAGTTGGAATGGGACCAACAATGGGACCAATGGGTACATCAACTAACTAGTGAACTTTTATCGTTTCTCGAGTTACACAGTACTTGCTAACCTAGCTACAGTAGCTACTCAGCTGCTGGTTAGTAACTATAAGTACTCCAAGGTTCGGTACACACAAGGTTCGTTACTTCTTCAACTAAACCCCCCCCCAACCCCCTAACGGTCTAGTTACTCCGTACGGTCTACGGTCTACTTGGTACGGTCTGCGGTCTGCGGTTTGCCCTACCAACACGTAACGTTGGATTTGCTTCGCTATTTGGTTCAGCATGGGGCAAAAGGGTCGTGATTATTGACAAGGGTAGGTAGGGTATTTTTGTCGGGTGCTCTCTTTGGTACTGCAGCTGCCTTGACAGTGACACAATCATCAACCGTCCCTCAGTAAAGCGGGCATCCGTTTCATCCTCGACGCGGCCACGGAGAGAAGTGATAAGATTCTAATCCGTACTGCATATCCCCCCCCTCCTCTCACACACACACTCTTTCTCTCTCGCGACTTGCAGCTTGGACACCATTGTCGGACACGGCTGTAATCTTTATTACATGACCTTTCTCGCCGGTCCCGCGGCCGAGCTAGGTCTTTTATTGACACTTCTCGTATGAAAGCGAGACGAGCTACAAACTAAACCCAACCCGACCCAAAACCGCCGACTATATCACACACCGCATCCACCTGCGCAGCGCTGCGCAGCCCGCCTACCCGCTTTGCTTCCCGCCTCATCCCGCTTGTTGACATGAGTTGAGATTGTCGAGTCTTCCTAGTTTCGCCCCAGACCTCTTTCTCGCCCAACGATATAGCAAACACAACTACCCCCCCACCGAACCGAAACCATGTCGGGCGCGAATACCATCAAGGTCGTTGCCCGCTTCCGCCCCCAAAACAAGGTCGAACTTGCGTCGGGCGGCCAGCCCATTGTCACCTTCAATGGCGACGATACTTGTGCCATCTCTGTATGTTACCCCCCCTCGCCCTCGACTTCGTGCCCATCGTGCCCATCGTGCCATGCACACTCGATACTGACCCTGCTCTCCTAGTCGCTCGAGGCGGCAGGCTCCTTCACCTTCGATCGCGTGTTTGATATGCAGTCAAGGCAGGCCACCATTTTCGACTACTCGATCAAGTCTACTGTCGACGATATCCTCAACGGATACAATGGAACCGTCTTCGCGTACGGCCAGACGGGTGCGGGAAAATCATACACCATGATGGGTACAAACATAGAGGACGACGAGGGAAAAGGTGTGACGCCGCGCATTGTCGAGCAAATCTTTAGCAGCATCATGTCCAGCCCTGGAACGATCGAGTACACCGTACGAGTCAGTTATATGGAAATCTACATGGAGCGCATCCGAGATCTGCTGCAGCCGCAGAACGATAACCTGCCGATACACGAGGAAAAGAATAGGGGCGTCTATGTCAAGGGCCTCCTGGAGATCTACGTCTCGAGCGTCCAGGAGGTCTTCGAGGTCATGCGGAGGGGTGGAAACGCCAGAGCCGTCGCAGCGACCAACATGAACCAGGAGTCGTCGCGTTCCCACTCCATCTTTGTCATCACCATTACACAGAAGAATGTTGAGACGGGTTCCGCCAAGAGTGGCCAGCTCTTCTTGGTTGATTTGGCCGGTAGCGAAAAGGTCGGCAAGACTGGCGCAAGTGGACAGACTCTGGAGGAGGCAAAGAAGATCAACAAGAGCTTGAGTGCTCTTGGTATGGTCATCAATGCCTTGACCGACGGCAGATCCTCTCACGTCCCCTATCGCGACTCCAAGTTGACTCGCATATTACAAGAGTCCCTAGGAGGTAACAGCCGGACAACTCTCATCATCAACTGCTCCCCCAGTAGTTACAACGACGCCGAAACTCTGAGTACGCTGCGCTTCGGTATGAGAGCCAAGTCCATCAAGAACAAGGCCAAGATCAATGCCGAGCTTAGCCCGGCCGAGCTCAAGGCCATGCTCAAAAAGGCACAGGTCAGCATGTCCACCTTTGAGAATTACATCTCCACCCTGGAGGGCGAGGTTCAAATGTGGCGCGCTGGCGAGAGCGTGCCCAAGGACAAGTGGACGCCCGCCATATCCGCCGACGGTGTGGTGACCGCCGCAAAGGCCGATGCCAAGTCACCGCGGCCCTCTACGCCCTCCCGGCTGCTAACCGACAGCCGTGCAGAGACGCCTGCTTTGACGGAAAGGTCCGGCACTCCTGGCATACCTCTGGATAAGGACGAGAGAGAGGAGTTTCTCCGACGAGAGAACGAACTTCAGGATCAGCTTTCTGAAAAGGAGTCTCAGGTTGTGAACGCCGAACGGTCCGCTGCGGAGTCCAAGGAGGAGCTTGCGTTCATCAAAGAGCATGACAGCAAACTGGGCAAGGAGAATGAGAAGTTGACAACAGAGGTGAACGAAGCCAAGATGCAGCTCGAGCGTTTGTCGTTTGAGAGCAAGGAGGCCCAGATAACCATGGACGCCCTGAAGGAAGCCAACGCTGAGCTCACTGCTGAGCTAGACGAGGTCAAGCAGTCGCTTCTCGACGTCAAGATGAACGCCAAAGAGTCGAGTGCTGTCACAGACGAAAAGGAAAAGAAGAAGGCCGAGAAGATGGCCAAGATGATGGCGGGCTTCGACCTCGGGGGCGACGTGTTTAGCGAGAACGAGCAGGCTATTGCACAGGCCATCAAGCAGATTGAAACACTGTACGAAATCAGCTCCACGGGTGATCCGATTCCGCCGGATGATTTGCAAGAAATCAAGGCCAAGCTCGTTGAGACGCAAGGTATTGTGAGACAGGCCGAACTCTCACTCTACAGTGGTGTGTCTAGCGACTCGGAGGCACGCCGGAGAATGGAGCTCGAGAACCGACTGGAGTCGCTACAGCAAGAATACGAGGAGCTTCTGACCCGCAACCTCGGTGAAGCCGACGTCGAGGAGGTCAAGGGTCGCCTCAAGGAGACGTACGCCAATAAGCAAACCACCCAGATGGAGCTTGTTGATGAGCTCAAGGCCGACATCAGCCAGAAGGTGGCCGAGAACGCCCGCATGAAGACTTTGATTGAGGATTTGCAGGGTCGTATCAAGACCGGCGCTGTGTCTACTCCTGGTCTTGCCAACGGCAAGACGATCCAGCAACAGATTGCCGAGTTCGATGTGATGAAGAAGAGCCTTATGCGCGACTTGCAAAACCGCTGTGAGCGCGTGGTTGAGCTCGAGATCAGTCTCGACGAGACCCGTGAACAGTACAACAACGTGCTGCGTTCTTCCAACAGCCGGGCGCAGCAAAAGAAGATGGCCTTCCTCGAGCGCAACCTCGAGCAACTCACTCAGGTCCAACGCCAGCTCGTCGAGCAGAACGGTGCCCTGAAGAAGGAGGTCGCCATTGCAGAGCGAAAGCTCATTGCACGAAATGAGCGCATCCAGAGCCTCGAGAGCTTGTTGCAGGACAGCCAAGAGAAATTGACTGCCGCAAACCACAGGTACGATATTGCTACATACCCGCTACCGATTATAACATGCTAACCCCAAGTCAAACAGATTCGAGTCCCAGCTCACCGCTGTCAAGGAGCGTCTTGAGGCTGCCAAAGCAGGCTCAACGCGCGGCCTCGGATCGCCGACTGGTAACGGTGGCTTCAGCTTCGGCAGCCGTATTGCCAAGCCTCTGCGTGGTGGCGGCGAAGCTAGTGGCACTGCCGCAGTGCCGAGTGTTGCGAACCTGCAGACTGAGGGCGGCGCTGGTAAGAGAAGCAGCTGGTTCTTCCAGAAGTCGTAGGAGAAGTCGTAGGGAGATAGGACCTGTGACGACGAGAAAGACGCAGCAACGAGCGAGGAAGTACAACCCAGACGAAGACCAGTGCGGCGATAGTGGACGACGCCATGGCATTGTTGTGTCGGTAGACGTGCCGCGGGATAGCTGCCACGGAGGCGCCCCGGCGACGGAGAAGACTGTTGGAGGAAAGAGCAGGATTATACCCCATGCCTTTATGTTGGTCGTTGTACTCCCCTTGCTGGTCCATGGAATTCGCGGGACCAGCCGAGGTAGAACGACCACAATTTGCGAAAGGTGGGCGGCACATCTGTTGGATTTTCAAACCACGACGAAGACCAGGCGCCAATGGAGTCATCAGAAGGGGCTTGCTTGGCCTCATGTGGCCTGCGTACCTATAGTACGGATCAGGGGAGGATAGTCGAGACGATTACGGGACACGCGATATGCTTAGACCAATTTCCCTACAGTTCGAACGCTTACATATTGCACATGGAGGACTAGCCGTCTGTAGAGAGTTGCTGTTCAGATTGGAGGCAGCTCTGTGTTTTATAGAAGCAATAGAATTGACAACATCAATTGACTACGCCCCAAGAGGTGCTCGGGCATTTGGCGGGTTTCCGTCACTCCATCCACTCCAAAGATGCCCTTGATAACTAGGGGACGAACTTCTAAACAACCCCCCCCGGATTTACAAGGTACGTACTTTTGATTTTGGCGTCACCCGGCCCCACGCTCCACCCCCGCCACTACTTACCCGCAAGTAGCCGGGACCACGGGGGATTCAGCTTCCATGTGAAGAAGTCGCCCAAGAGCTCCCACCTTTCACACCTTTTCCAATCTATCTCTTTTCCCGCCCTGGCACTTCATTTTTGTACGAGATCACAATCCGGGTTTTCTCGGTTTCTCTCCGTATCAGCCGAAGATGATCTACCATACCGCGAGACCCGCCCTACGAGCCTCGTTGTGCAGAGTGCCTCAGCGTACCTCGGCAACAAGACAGTTCTCAGCGCAGGCGACACTGAGACAGGAGATTCGGGACGCGTATATCATCAGTGCCTCGAGGACGCCTACAGCAAAGGTAAGACCTTGGTCGCTCGCCGATCAGCCCTAGTAACTTACCGTGTAGTTCAATGGCTCCTTTCTGACCGTCTCTGCGCCGAGACTGGGTGCCGTAGCCATCAAGTCAGCCCTTGAAAAGTCCAAGGTTCCCGTCGAGAAAATAACAGACGTGTACATGGGCAACGTATTGCAGGGAAATGTCGGCCAGGCGCCCGCAAGACAGGCCTCCATGTTTGCCGGCCTGCCCTCGAGCGTCGAGGCTATTACCATCAACAAGGTTTGTGCCTCGGGGCTCAAGGCTGTCGTGTTTGCGGCGCAGAACATCCAGCTGGGCCTGGCCGAGGCACAGATCGCCGGCGGCATGGAAAACATGTCGCAGGTGCCATACTACGTGCCACGCGCGAGTAACCTGCCGGCCTTTGGCAATATCAAGATGGAGGACGGCCTGATCAAGGATGGTCTGACCGACGTCTACGACCAGTTCCATATGGGCATCTGTGCCGAGACGACGGCAAAGAAGCACGGAATCACGCGGGAAATGCAGGATCAGTACGCGATACAGTCGTACGAGCGCGCGCAGGCGGCGTGGAAGGCCAAGGTCTTTGCAGATGAAATCGCCTCCGTCACCGTCAAAGGCAGGAAGGGCGACACCATCGTCGACACGGACGAGGGATACCTAGATGTCAAGTTGGAAAAGGTGCCTACCCTGAAGCCGGCTTTCATCCGCGACGGCACCGGTACCGTGACCGCTGCTAATTCGTCGACCCTGAACGATGGTGCTAGTGCTCTCGTCCTGGGAAGCAAGGCTATTGCGCAGCAGTACGGAGCAGGCTCTCGAGTACTAGCAAGGATATGCGGTTCTGCCGATGCCGCTATGGACCCTGTTGATTTTCCTATTGCGCCGTCAAAGGCCGTCCCGCTCGCTTTGAAGCGAGCCGGTATCACCAAGGACCAGGTTGCCATCTGGGAGTTTAACGAAGCATTTGCGGCCGTGATCAAGGCCAACGAGAAGGTATAGTCACACAACTCGATTGTCCTTCCGACCCTCTTGTTAACCAAAAGGCAGATCCTCGGCCTCGAGAATGCAAAGGTCAACCCGCTGGGTGGCGCCATCTCGTTAGGACACGCACTGGGCAGCTCCGGCTCCCGCATTCTCACCACCTTGCTCCACCAGCTCAAGCCCGGCGAGTATGGTGTTGCCGCTATCTGCAATGGCGGAGGTGCTGCAACTGCGCTGGTGGTGCAACGCATTGAGTCTGTATAAAACTACTTTGGCTTGGAAAATAGCCACGACAGACGCAATCTGCTGAGATGCCGTTTTACCATGGTGTATTTTGGTTATTCGCTTGGGCGACACGCTACATGTATGTATCATAACGCGGTGTAAGGCATAACAACCTTGAGGGACACCCTAACCGAAAAAGAAAAAAAGCTGAAGAAAAAGCTCTACAAGTTGGGTTTCCCATTGCGTTGCACAAATTTGCAAATGCTCAAATATTGTTCAGTGACATCACCCTATCAACGTATTCTCAGTTTCGACGTTGACAGTATTAGGTATACGCTCTCCTCTGCCCGCTACATCACGGTGTTTTTGTTGTACAAATCCACCACGGCTAACTAACTCCTACCCTGTTCGCATTAACCTCGTAACAAAATCTCCCCTCATAAGCACATCACGATTCCCCAACCACGCAATCACTCAAAGTTGAACGCGTCCTCAAAGTTGATCGAGTCGGCGGTGGCGGCATCGGTGATGTTGGAGGCCGAGCCGTAGTCGGCACCGTCCTCCACTTGCCCTACATCAGCGAAAGCGTAAAGCACTCGGTCACCTTGCCGCCGGTGACGGAGAACTCGACATCAGTGCTCTGGAGAACCTTGGGAACCTCTACGGGATCGCGCGCCAGGAACGTCTTGGATGACGCGAGGCCGTTGGCGTAGTTGCAGACGACGGGGTAGAAGATGTCGTCGAGCAGGGAGTCGGCCGTGGCGCTGCCGGTCCCGTCCGTAGGGACCGCGGGCGTCTGCTCTTGGGCGCGGGCGGTAACCTGGGGTCGCCGGAGGGAGTACCGGCCGTAGTCGTCGTGTTCGGCGCTGGGCTGAGTGAGCCGCCGTCGTCGCTGCCGCTCAGCAAGCTGTAGGGGATGAAGACGACGGCGACGACGGCGGACTCGGGAATGGACTCCTCGTCGTCGACGCGGAGTCCCGCGGGAGACGCCGAGCTTGGACATGGTGTTGTAGTAGTAGTGAAGCAGACGGACCGCGCCGTCCGAGACCATGACATCGGTGTATTCGGCCCACATCTCGGAGCAGGTCGGGTTGTCGTCGCCCTCGGTGCCGACGGCGTAGATGTTGCCGTTGCCGCACGAGACCACCATGGTCTTGGCGTCGGGTGTGACGAGGAGGGAGAACTCCCGGCCGTCCGTGACGTTGTACGGTGTATTGGGCAACGAGGCGGGCGTGTAGGTCAGGGTCGTGGTGTTGGATACCAACTGGGAGGTCAGATCGATGATGCTGCCCATGCTGGTACCGGTTGATGATGTCGCGCTCGGAAAGTTGGAAGGGGAAATCCCGCTTTTCGCGGGCTTGGGCCTGTCCCTCATCTCCCGAAGCAGGTGTGCTCGGGTCAGCAGGAGTATCTCCCTGGTTACTGCCCCTGGGGGTAGCCTCCGAGTCGGAACCAGGTGGGCTCGCGGTGCTGGGGCTGCTGGGGCTGCTGGGCTCGTCTGGGGATGAGATGGGGGCGGTCGGATCAGCTTCGACTGGATTGCCAGAGGTGGGCGTGCCGGTCGCTTCGGCGTCGGGAGGCGTGGACTCGGAGCCGTTGGTGGGAGTTGACTCGGAACCGCCGGTGGGAGATGGGTCGGATACCGTCGTGGCCGTCGCGTCAGGGGCAGCGGTAGACGGAGAGCTGGGCGGGGGAAGAGCTGGCAGCTTGATGCATCCTTGCGTAAGGGGCTTGTCGTTGGTGTCGTGCAGTGCGATCTGCTTCATGCCGAGAATATCAATGTACAGCTTGTTGCGCCAGGTAATCTGCGTGCTGATGCCGGTGCAGCCGTTGGTCTCCTTAAAACCTGCCACAAACTTGTTGCTGTTACTCAGACCAACTGACGCGGCAACCTGGGCCACACCTTTGATGGACGGCTCGTCGATGACCCCGACGCTCTTGTCCCACTTGCTGACCTGCAGACCGCACTTGATACCGATCGACAGTCCCAACGAAGCGGAAAGCATGAGTTCGCCCTCGGCCTCGAAGACCGGGCTTAAAGTAAGGCTATCTCATCCGTCCTCTTGGGAGTTTGTCGGATTGATGAAATCGATCAGGACGTGGGCGCTCTGAAGGCCCATCTCGGCACCAGTTAGGAGGCGACCGTTGGCTTGCACGTCCAGGCCGGCGTTGGTGCCCACAGGC
Organism: Arthrinium puccinioides; assembly: GCA_022414665.1. Classification (NCBI taxonomy): domain Eukaryota; kingdom Fungi; phylum Ascomycota; class Sordariomycetes; order Amphisphaeriales; family Apiosporaceae; genus Arthrinium; species Arthrinium puccinioides. The sequence goes on from JAIUNF010000004.1 coordinate 2,365,115, forward strand.
CCGATGGTGACCACGCCATACGACAGACCCGGGAGGCCAAAGTCGAGAATACGTCGGAGTGCTGGTGTGACAGCCAGATATACGGAAACGGAAAGCTAGCAATTCAAGCGAGACGTGCGGTGGGCGGAGCAGACTGGACGTATTTATATACTGCTTCCACTACGACTATGGGTGGAGCACAACCAAAGTCGTCCTTGCACAGACAAAGTTTCTGGATATCGATATGAAATGTTTTCTCGCAAGGGCTGCCATTGCGACCGAAATGGTAATGCCCGGGTCTTCAGGGGCCTCGTACGTGAGATAACCGCTTGCTCTCAACGCAGATCAAAGGTTTTCAAATGCTTTGGACTCAAGCCATGGCCGACGCTGAAGGCCAGCCGCATCATGCGCCTTTGTTCATCAATTTTCGAGCCTTTTCCAACATGAGACCACTCTCCCGGCCTAATCTGCGCTGCCCATCGCGGCCAGGCTTTCTTGCTCTGGCCATGGCTTTCCGGAACCTCTCACGCTCTTCAATCTTGTTTTGACGCTCCTTGGTGCGCCGTTGCATTTCCTTTTCCCGCTCTTCGGCGTCAGCCTTCTTGCGTTCGGCTAGAGCCAATGCCTTGTCGTAGTAGCCAGGCTTTCGTGCCTTGGGCCCTCGTGGACGATGCGGCCTGTCCCCATGCTCTGGCTGCGCTTCCGGCTCTTCGTCGAGCATAGCCTTACGCTCGGGGTGTATTTGCGCTTTTGGCACTTCTGGCACCTCTTCGGCAATCGCTTCATCGTCTTTGGTTGTCGGCGCGGCATCGGAAGTGGCTGGTTTCTCTTCGGCGGCCTTGATCTTGGCATAAGCCTTCTTGACCTTGGCCTTCTGGATGAGGTCATGTTTTATCTTGACGACTGTTTTTCGCTTTGGTCAGTCCGTAACTTTGGTGGCCTAGTACCGGCAGAGTAGATCGCACCTTTGCGTCGCCAGGGGCCATCCGGGAGGTTCTGCGGGCCAACCTGGAAAGCCTTGCGGGTCTTCTTGGCCTCGGGCGCCTCGGCGGCATCATCCTCAAGGGGTCGTTTGGAAGCCATGTCTGCAGGGTGGATGTGTAGTTCGTGTAGGTGTGTGCCTGACTTGATGATGAAAGAGAGCAACTTGGAATTTAGTTACTTAGTACGGATTAGTCGTTATCGATTTGCAAGAGTGGGGAAAGCCGAAGTACGAAAGTACTTATCTGCTCCACTGTGGACTGCATTTTACGTCCCACCCGAGCGATCTCCCTCCCGCATGTCGAGGAAGCGCCGAACCACCTTTGACCCCATTAACACAACGTTAGCCTCTGAAAGGCAACGAAACCGCAAGGACCCAGAATCGACAAACACACACACGCCTGCTTCTTGCCTGGAGCGTGATGATAAGTGTGAACAATGGCTACGCAATGTTCTCCCATAGTCGACAATGCAATCGGCCCAGTCGTGGCGAGCCAATGTAGAGGTGGCTTCGATTTCACCCTGTTATTTGAACAATCTATCCTAGGCCTTCTACCCACCGCTTTCTTTGTCCTAGCATTTGCCCTACGATTTATCCATTTACTAGGGAAGCCTACCAAAACAGCCAGCAACCCAGTGCGCATCCAGAAGCTAGTGCTTGCTGTCCTACTTGTCGGATTGCAGCTAGCGCTGCTGATTTGCTGGAGCCTCGACATATCAATACAGACGAGCATCACGCTGGCTGCTTGTGTTCTGAACCTGCTCGTCGACCTGCAGATCTTCGCCCTTTCTTGGTTGGAGGATAGCAGATCTGTACGACCCTCGTCACTCCTGAACGGCTACCTTCTACTCACTGTTCTGCTCGACACGGCCCAAGCTCGAACCCTTTGGCTCCAGCATCATGGTATCGTCTTACCCGCCTTGTTTGTATCCAGCATGGTCGTGCGGGTCGCATTGCTTTCCCTGGAGGCGCGGCAGAAAAGGAAGTACCTTGTTTCGGTATATAAAGACCTCCCACCCGAATCTACTAGTGGTATTATTAACCGCAGCTTCCTCTGGTGGATCAACGACCTCTTCCGGAGGGGGCTTTCATCAATTCTCACGTTTGAAGAGTTGTTCATCCTCGACGAGCAACTGGCATCGGCTCGGCTGGGCACGCAGATACAGAATGCTTGGGATCAACGGAAGCGGCCTGAACGCCGGTTCGAATTCCCACGGGCAGCTTGCAGGGCGCTGTGGCGCCCTTTCTTATTGGTCGTTATACCTCGTATTTGTCTTATCGGCCTCACATTCTCTCAGCCATTTCTCATCAACCGAGTCCTGGATTACGCTACGGAGTCCAATAACGCGGCTGCTTCGGACAGCGGGTACGGCATCATCGGCGCTACTGCGCTCATCTACCTAGGGCTGGCGATATCTACCCTACACTATAACCAATATCTCTACAGGTTCATGGCCATGTTCCGTGGGGCCACTGTTACGTTGATATATCAGCATGTGCTCGTCCTATCCGCCGGGGCATGCGATGAATCTGCAGCACTGACGGTGATGAGCGCAGACGTGGACCGTATCATCCTCTGCCTAGTCAACCTTAACGAATGCTGGGCTCGACTCGTTGAGGTTATCATAGGGATTGTGCTTCTGGCCTTACAACTCGGCTGGGTATGTTTGGTTCCTATAATCTTAGTCCTTAGTAAGTCGCTGCCATCTGTTATATTCTCAGTTCTGTCTTTGGCTCTAACTTCCAGTCTCCTTCTGCGCGTCGACGCTAGTCTCGAGGAGCATCGGAGGGCGGCAGAGGGGTCTGGATCGACGCTGTACAAGAGCGCACAACCATCACCGCATCAATACTTTCGGAGATGAGGAGCGTCAAGATGATGGGTCTGAGCGATCTCGCGACTCGTAATATCCAAGACCAACGAGTTAAAGAGACTCGCCGCATGGCCGCCTTCCGATGGAGCATCGTCTGGCAGAACCTGTCGCAGAACATGCCTTGGGCTCTAGCCCCGGCCCTTACATTTGTCATCTACGCTGCACAGGCCGTTTCTCTTGGAAATTCTTCCATCAACACCACGCAAGCCTTTACCAGTTTATCCATTATCACACTCTTGACCGATCCAGCGGCGAAACTGCTTAGTGCCATCCCTTCGACCGCTGCTAGCTTGGGCTGCTTCGACCGTGTCCAAGAATTCCTTCTCTCTTCTGTAAGGATAGACCAGCGCGTTAGGTCGGTAAGCAAACCCCCATCAATCCAGCCATTTGAGCAACAAGCTGGAGAGGAGATGGTTCCGTTGCCGTCGATCAAACCGGATAGAAAGATGAGCACTGCCAATGCTTTTTCTGTCGAACACCTCAGTCTCCGTCCAGCCCCTTCAGCGGACTTAGTCCTGCGCGACATAAATCTCACTATACCTCGCGGATCTCTAACCATGGTAATCGGCTCTGTCGGGTCCGGGAAATCAACATTGTTGAAGGCGCTATTGGGCGAAATACGATATGAAGATGGAGGTCACTTGGAAATCATGAGTGGTCGAGTGGCGTACGCGGCTCAGACTCCATGGCTGCCCAACACGACGATTCGGCAGGCTATCACTGGACCTCTGGCAGATTGTGACGACGTCAATGAACGCTGGTATGAAAAATGTGTGTCCGCTTGCTCGCTCGACCAAGACATTGGTTTGATGGCGAAGGGCGACCATACACTGATCGGCAGTGGTCTAAGCAAACCTCCTTCGGCGAATAGATCCGAGAATATCGCTTCCCGAGTGGACGTGTCCAAAGCGCTGAAAATGTCATCCAAAATCATGATGTCCGCTCGGGAGTAGAGAGCACGAGCAAGGCTGACACGGTGCCTTTGGCCACCACTGAGCGTAGTGCTGCAAGCTTCTATAACCACCGTGCTTGTAACACACACCAGTCAGTTCTACCGATTGTGCCAGTATGTCACTTACCGCAATTAGTCACTAATGACATGCCATAGCTACTCATCTTCAACACGCAGACAAGATACTAATCGTGTCTGGTAGAAGTGTCCATGAAGGCAGCCCGTATGGACAGGTCATGGACACAAGGCCATGCGAATCAAGTGATCAGAGGGTCATTCCCGTCACCAGGAAAAACAGCAAATCGCAAGTGCAAAACATCAAGGAACAGTCTACTATGGCCTCTAAAGCGAATCAACTAGATGACCTAAGCCGATCGAGCGGCGACTTTGCTGTATACAGCTACTACTTTCGTCACATCGGATGGGCAGGCGGTTCTCTGTTCGTCGGCTTCGTCATTCTGCATGTTTTCAGCAGCAGCTTCGGCCGTGAGTCCCTCTTTCGCCCATATCTCCTCCACCCGTGAAGCTCATGTCTGCTTTGAACTAGAAATATGGTTGCAAAGATGGACAACAGCCGGTGGTGGACAGTTTGCGCTCTACATAAGCGTGTATCTGGTGTTGGCCGTCTTAACATGTGTAGGGTTGGGAGGCTACTGCTGGTACGTCCAACAGATTCGAACATAACGTGGCTCCGAGAGGTTAACAGTAAACAGGGCCATGCTGGTTCTCATCTCACCAGCCACAGCGAGAGTATTCCACTCTATCCTATTAAGTGCCGTTATGAGGTAAGTCATACCGACCTGGAGCCTCCTCGGCGGACTTACATTTCAACAGAGCTCCCCAATCCTATTTCTCCAGTACGGATAATGGATCCACTTTGAACCGCTCCAGTCAGGATATGACCTTGATCGAAGGGCAACTTGCGATAGGTGTACTCGTGACTGTTTCTAGTAAGCTAAAATTTCGAACCTGAAAGATACTGATCAAGATACTTATAAAGCGCGACGTAGATCTCTTTATGTGCATCGCATCTGTCGCACTCGTTGCCACAGGATCATCGTACATGGCACTCAGTGTGCCTCTCTTGATCATTATCGTCGGCGTTACCCAATATATATACTTGCGTACTTCACGTCAGCTACGTCTATTGGACCTCGAGAAGAGAAGTCCTCTCTATTCGTCCTTCGAAGAGAGCTTAGCCGGCCTGATCAGTATCCGGGCTTTTGGTTGGGAGTCGCGATTTGCCGCTCTTAACCACCGACTACTTGACGATTCCCAACGACCCTACTATCTTCTGTACTGTGTCCAGAGGTGGTTAAACTTGGTTTTGAACCTTATCGTCGGCGCAGAGGCTGTACTTGTTATCGGTCTAGCTGTCGGTCTGCGCAATTCAACGAGCGTAGGGCTTCTAGGAGTGAGCCTGAATAATATTCTTTGTAGGTGCAGTATTCAGATATCCTCGCTTTTCAGACAACCGATTTCGATTGAGCTAAAACACTTTTATTAGCATTTAGCAACTCTCTCTCTGCCCTCATATCTGGATGGACGATGCTAGAAACTTCACTGGGCTCGATAGCACGCCTGAAAGACTTTGTGGTGGCAGTCAAGCCGGAAGACAGAAACGAAGAAAATCACACACCACCAATAAGCTGGCCAGCACACGGTGTCATAGAGCTTGACAACCTCACGGCCTCCTACAGGTATTTGGCTTATTTTCTTATAATAAGTTTTGATAGAAACTAATGATCTGCTGCTCGGCAGCCGAGACACTGGAGGCATCCGCAACGTGCGCCTGCAAATACTTGCGGGTCAGAAAGTAGGGATCTGCGGCCGGACGGGAAGGTGAGACGTCCTAACTATTCAACACCCTATAGCTGCGAGACTCGACCTGGCAAGCTGACAATCTGTTACCAGTGGCAAAAGCTCCCTGATCGCCACCCTTCTCCGTCTCCTAGAGGTAGACAGCGGCACCATGACCATCGACGGCGAAGACGTCTCTACCCTGCCTCGGTCACTGATACGCGATCGGCTTCTTGTCGTTCCCCAAGATCCGCTGATCCTCGTCGGCAGTATACGTCTGAATATAGACCCACATGGCCGCCACCCCGACACGGCTATCCGCGCCGCCCTTGAGTGTGTGGGCCTGAAGAAACTTCAGACCGGCGACCTTGGGGCCAAGGTATCGCCTGGGTCGCTCTCCCGCGGCGAGCAGCAACTCGTGGCGCTGGCGCGCGTGCTCCTTAAGAGCCGGGAGGACCGGGCAGGAAAACTCTTACTTCTCGACGAGGCGACGAGTAACATAGACGTCGAAACCGATGCGATCCTGCAGCGAGTCGTACGTAAAGAATTCAGCGGGCACACCGTACTCGCTGTCGCGCATCGTATGGACACTATTATCGACTCGGACCTTATTGTGGTTATGGATCATGGACACGTTGTTGAGGTCGGACCCCCGGGTGAGCTGTTGGAGAGAGACCAGGGATGGTTCTCGAGACTGGTGAGTTGAATGGAGAGTCAAGATTATGTGTCACACTCAAAGATCAGTGTTAGCATGATTCTGAGGCGGCTTCTGGTCCCAAGCCCTTTGGAGAGGAGGTGAATGATCCCAGACCCTTAAGTTGGAACGCCAGGGTCGGAATTAGGTCTGGTAGGTATACTCATAGTTTTTTCCGTCTCCCTTCAAGCTATTCTGATTAACCATCTGCTGTGTGCTACTTACCCCTTCCCCTATCGTGAGAAGCGAACTCAGGCCTGGTAACCCTTTTCACAGATGCAGATTGTATCATATAGAAGCGATTATCATGAAGGTACGATTACCAACCACTATCTGAACCGATTACGCCGTTTCTCGATCAAAATTTTGTGGATGCTATTGACGCTTATATTTACAATCACCACGTGTTACGGCGTGCCTAGGTTCGTTGTCACTATGTTAGATTTAGAGTCGTCGGCTAGGCAACCTACATTGCCTACGTTATTTTCTACCACGACCATAGATTGTCTTCAGTTCCTCACACAAACAACAATCGCAAGACATACCCTAATGTGCTGTTTTGGCTTGTAAGGGCTGCCGCCGTGACAGTTTGTGTCTGAAGTTCCAAGTCGAGCTCCGTTTCCATCTCTGAAGATGCTGAGATTATGGTGTGATAAGCATCGATTCTTAGTTGGATATTCCGTTGTGCAAGCTGTAACTCTTCTAGTTTTGTGAGGGCCTTGAGCTTGGTCTTGACGCATTGCTGTTTGCGTTCGGCGTGGTCCTCATACAGAAAATCCATTCATCAGATTCAGTGCATACCGGAGATGAGTCTCTATCTCGTGCACGATAGTAAGTGGAGCCGACATAGTTAAAGCTGACAGAGGATGCGATGCAATCCTCAGCATGCTTTCAGTAAGGTAAACGGAGAAGAGGGAACTAACGGTTGATATGTGGGTGCCGTGATTCCGAAATCAGACGTACGTACTCTGGAAGCAGATTTGCCTAGCCAGGGTATCGCGATTACGAAGTATGGAATCCGACATGTCCAGGGGTGTCACTGTTCTAAAATTGGATAATAAGGGTGCTGCGATTCTAGAATCAGAGATCAGGGGGTGCCGCGATTCTAGAATCAAAAGTCCAAGGGTGCCATGATTCTAGAATCAGACGTGTCTAGGGTGTCGCGATTCTGGAATCAGAAGTATAGAGGTCCAGGGTACTATGATTCTAGAATCAGACATGTCCAGGATGTCGCGATTCTGGGATCAAAAGTACAGAGGTCCGGGGTGTCGTGATTCTGAAATCAGAGGTTCAGAAGTGCCCACGGTGCCGCGATATTGAATCAGACATATCCCGGGTACCCTGATTCTGAAGTGCAGGGTATTGCGATTCTAGAATCAGGCCGATACTACCAAGTACGTATCTAACTACGCAGTATCCAGTTCTCGAGTCGCTGAAGGTGCATGATTGGAGCCACTATGGCCTTACTTACGGATACTATACGTAGTACATGGTACAGTAAGTAACGAAAACGGTGTCTTTTTTGTAATACTAACGATTCGTGTTCCGCTCCGACCACTTTCTTCTTTTTGAAAGCATATAGTGTGCCACGTTCGTATAGTATCACTCCGGAGCACGAAGAGGCATCGGCGACGGACCCGCAGGCGAGAGTCGTGGGATCAAGCTATAGCAAATATAATGCCTCATGTTACGGCCCGGGAGCAGGAGCGTTTGGATATTCGGGAAGTGTCGCGTTTTTGTTCCCCCGATGAGATCCATTCGGAGGACCTTGAGTATAAACAAGGGTTGGAAAACTTCCGGGAGGAACATGTCACATGTCCAATGTAACGAACCGGCAGGGTGATACGAAATCACCTAAAATCCCTGAAGATCTCGAGTTCAATATCTACTTGACTAACTACGTAGGTACGTCTATCCCACCTTGTACCGTAGCCCTCGGTAAAGGATTAGTACTTTCAGATCTGGTGGTAGTTTGACAGGGAATGAATTATTGCACACCAAAACAGGCTTCTCGAAAAAGTATCGTCACATTGCCTGCGTAAGTGGCCAGGTAAAACAGGTTATGCTTGCAATCTTTGCTAATTATTATGCGAGAACCCTACCAAAGTTTATAGCTCCAAAAAAAAAAAAAAAAAAAAAAAGAAGAAGAAGAAGAGAAAGAAGGAAAAGGGTCGATGACTAGTTCAGGCCCGTGGAAATATGCTTCCACCTACTATACTCGAGACATTGTATTATATCCAAGTTACTAATTAATTCGTATTGTTTGGTTATGCGGTACTACGTAGTAACGTCGGTTTAAGCCTGTCTGCCGGTCTATCTATATTGTGCTTGTTATCCCGCGCTTGAAATCGGGTTTGATTACATTCGGCCGCGCATGATTACGTGCAAGTCGAAGAGGGGAACAATTATAACATAAAGAGTTGAATCCATTGCGCTTTCGGAGCGTAACGCCCCGGCTGAGTGTGCCATTCCTGTGTACTGCTTGACTGGCTGCACGATGTAGATTGGCGAAATAAATAAAATATGTACTGTGTACGGAGTACGGATACCCGCAGGTTGAATGCCGACAGCTGAGGTGGCGCGCGGGCGATCGCTCACGTAATACACAGTACGTTAACTACTAACTTACGTACCTTTCCAAGCGCAGCAGTAGGGTGAGCACGGACAAGGGCGCATCCCCGCAAATACCTGCTTAACGCCGGCTAGCATTTCACGCAGACTCACTCGCTCTGCAAGCCCCTGGACAAGAGTCATCTCCATCGCTCAAAGCTCATCAAAACCGCGTGGTATGCCAGCCACCAACCCTCGGATGTACTGGGGCTGCGGACGTTTGCTGCCACCTGGTATGTGCGTGGGTTATTGGCCCAAAGTCTCTTGAAACTTGAAACGAGGCGGATCAGTCTGCTTTGAATATTCTTGCATCTTGTCAGCCCAGCTTAACCTACCCAACTACATGTTTCTACTGTAGTCAGCGAAGCCCGTGTCTATCTGAGAAGTGGCTGGAAGGTTTGCATTCTACCGACGGACCGGACCGGCCTGAACCTGCCTACCTAAAAGTACCTGCTACGGTGCTACGGTGCCACGGTGCTACGGAGCCCAACAACCTACTCTCGACGGAGATCAAAGTCCTCCCTCGCTGGACTGGACGGCGGGCAGAGAAGCGAGATGATTGAACTTCCACCTGTAGTCTTGGCCGCTCATCTATCTGCTTACCCCTTTTGTGACTGAAAATGCCCTGCTTTCGCGAGGGTCTGGAGCTGAGCAAACAGGAAACCGATGAAGGTCTGCAAGATCAGGCCCCTGCCATGGTACCGCCTCAGGCAAGCCGACTGCAACCACCTCGCGATCTCACAAGCAGGCTTTCAGAAGAGAGCATACGAACCGAACTCTGCGATGGTCCCATCCCGGAATCCTCGAGACCCAGCACTCCCGAAAACGACGGCTCTACACCGTGTTCCGACCGTGCCGAATTGATCGAGCGGCTGAAGCGAGGCGAGAGCCCTACGTGGAATCCAACCCGACATGTTAGCAGCTACGCTTCGAGCCAAGTTGGCAGCAGACTGATCGACTATCAGTATGACTCGCTATGGAATCAACACCCGCGGCCTGTCACTCCCTTCCGTAGCCCAAACCCAACCACCAACACCAACTCACCCGGCCTGCTTCCATCTCATACGATAACACCGGAGAAGCGAGAATTGGGGCCGGATGACGAGGCGAGGATACAAGAAGGCCTGAGCATCGAGCGGCCCCGGTCTGCCCTTCACAGCGGTGACTTCACTCACGACCAGTCATGTCCTGATGACAGACGAGGTCAAGAAGAAGACACCCACGCTACTGGACAGAGCTGGCTGTCCACCTCACCGCCGCGGGACACCGCAACGTACCGGTTTGAGAAGCGTGAACCTCCTCTAGGGAAGCTTGAAGGTGCAGATTCCAGGCCTTCGACTCTGTCCTCGTTGCTGTCCTCGAGCTCCCTGTATAGGCCGCCGACGAGCCCTCTGGTGCAGTCGGAAAGCAATGAGGACCTTGGTCTGGCCACTCCATTGAAAGGGATAGACATCAGTTCGGACATGTCTACGAATCCACGACGACACACTCTGACATCGTCCCACGCTGTCCCGTATGGGTTTGCGTTGCCAAGTCAAGTTGCGCGACAGCCCCCTTCAGTTCGACATGAGAGAGTGCTTCCATACCAAGCCCACCAGCCACGTCGGTCCCTCACGTCAACGCCTAGCATGTCCTTCTCGGGACCTGGAACATCCCCAAACACGCCAGCCTACTTGCAGCCAAGGCGACCTTCTCTCAGCTCCGATACCTCTCCACTCCAGCATGCGTCCATGGTCGGCTCTTACGAGGAAAGCATCCTGCGGGGACGCATGTCGACAACTCCTTCGAGACCTCTCGACTTTGTGGCTCAGATAGGTGTATTGGGTCTGGGTAAGTGCAAATCTAGGTTGCGATGCCCACCCCACGTGACTTTGCCTTTCCCTGCCGTTTTCTACAGCTATGATACTTCGTCGCACGGGAGGTCCAAAGAGGATGACGGTCCAAGTCCGTACGTAGGGCAGATTGACCTGGAAAATGGCCTGCCGAATCTGGACGAGGAGGCGCGGGCTAGGCGGAAAGCACACAGCCGAGCGCAAGAACGAAGAATGGCAGGAGATGAGATATTGGAGGTCGATGATGGGTCCGACCGAGAGACGTGCAAATCAGGGCGGGCAGCGAGGAGATCTGGCTCGCCGCGTGCCCCGCCTGGTGGGAGTTACCGAATACCAGAAAAGGGACAAATCCAGATCATTATCAAGAACCCCAACAAAACGGCTGTGAAGCTGTTTCTGGTACCCTACGACCTAGCTGGTATGGAACCAGGGACCAAGACCTTTGTCCGCCAACGCAGCTACTCGAGTGGTCCCATCATCGACATTGCGCCAGGGGCAGGAGATCCGGTCGCGTCAGACCGACCTATCCTGCGTTATCTCGTCCATCTGCACATGTGCTGCCTATCCAAGGGACGGTATTATCTGTACAAGACGGTCCGCGTCGTCTTCGCCAACCGCGTGCCCGACGGAAAAGAGAAACTGCGCAACGAGAGCACTCTTCCAGAACCTAGGTTCAGTAGCTACAAGCCTATCCGGGTTGTCCACCCACCGAACCTGACCGGCCCAGGGGCGAACCTCGCAGCTGAAAAGGCTTTCAGGAGACGAAGCTCGGGCTTCTTCCTTGGCGCTTCAGGTTACGCGCTGGAGGCTGCCGATGGTTTCCAACGACAAGCAGTTCCAACTCAGCCCGGCCTGTCGTCTAGCTTGCCGGGGAATGACTCGTCAGCAGAACCTATACCCTTCAAGTTTCCTGGCGTACACAGGTAGCAGCAGTGACTACTGTATGGGCTGGGTGGCCACCATTTTGCCGGCGAATAGCTGTCAAGGACTCAAGGCTGCAGATAGTATATCTTGATCGTGATACTGGCCCCATCCTGGAGCCTATCTGCTTATATGTGAAGCACTACGGAGTAGTGAAAGTCAACTGCGTAGATACTACGTATGAACCGCGAATTTGGGCAGGCCCAGATCCGTAGTGAAGGCGGATGCTCGCAGCAGCTGCTGGGGGTCACACAAGTCTAAGAATAAATGCTGACTCCCAGTACCACTGCGAGTCATTCGGGCCAGCACCACCAGATCCTTTGCCAGTAACCTTATGCGTTGTTTGAACTTTGACCAATGCCAACTGTGGCGCCAAGATACAGATGGCGGCGATCTTCTCCCAAAATCGCAAGGGATTGCACCTCAATTGGCCTGGCCGGTCTCAACAATAGCCACATCTCCAGCCACACGTGTATCAGTTCAGTTTGGACTGCAGAAGCGCAGGTCTTAGTCAAAGCTAGACGGGACGACACATCGGGGGGGTGCTCTTGGTGTTATCTTGGTGTTATAAATTCCACCATGTCTCGCGTCATCTTCCGACATTTATCTACCACTTCTTTCCTCAGACAAAACAAACCAAACGTGTGGCGCAACATGGCTCAAAAAGAGATCTCCCAGTACCTCAAGCAGGACCACGATCGTGTCTTTGAGCACAACCGGGCCTGGGCAGCCGCGCAGACGGAAAAGGAACCGGGCTTCTTCGCCAAGTTGTCCGAAGGCCAGGAGCCGGACTATCTCTGGATTGGGTGCAGCGACTCGCGGATTCCCGCCGAGCAGATCACTGGCCTCAAGCCAGGCGAGGCCTTTGTGCACCGCAACATCGCCAATCTGGTTCCCAACAACGACCTCAGCGTCATGTCCGTCATCAACTACGCCGTGCGCCACCTGCACGTCAAGCACATTGTCGTCTGCGGCCACTACGGCTGCGGCGGTGTCAAGGCCGCCATGACTCCCAAGGACCTGGGTCTTCTCAACCCCTGGCTGCGCAACATCCGCGACGTCTACCGCCTGCACGAGACCGAGCTGGACGCCATCACCGACGAGGCGGCGCGATACGATCGCCTGGTCGAGCTCAACGTCGTCGAGCAATGCCGCAACGTCGTCAAGATGGCTGCCATTCAGCAGTCGTACGCTAAGAACGGATACCCCATCGTACACGGATGGGTGTTTGGCTTCAACGACGGCCTGCTGAAGGACCTCGACGTCGACTTTGAGTCGATGCTGGAGAAGATCAAGAAGATCTACAACCTTGTGGATTAGTCTTCCTCTCGCGGAGGGTAGTTGTGCGAGAGCGAAAAGAGGAATGGGACGCAATGTTTCATCGGCGCAGCCACCCCAAGGCTTCTCAAGGTCTACACAAGTTTGCAGACGGCATCATTTGTATTATTTCCGGACTGCCTGTCTACCACCGGCTCATCTTGTCGGTTTCAACGGTACAAGTTGATGTACATTGTTTTGTAGACGTGGCGCACTGGGCAGCTAGATGGAATAAGTGCCGGGTTACCTGAATTTCCGCCGCTTTCTGTGACGTCTTTTCCGGAAGAAACGATGGCTTTGTCACCAGGTTTTCCATCTACATGCATCGCAACGTGGTAGTCTTGGAATGAACTGAGCAATCAATGCGTATGAACCCCAGCCGACGACACGCTGTGGTATAATCAATTGGCTAAAAAGGACTGGATCCCGCATCCAAAATTATGCACGTCGTTGGTCACTGCTCTTCGTGGGAAATACGGATGGGCTGCCTTCTCAAACCTTTGCATCCAGTCGAGGCAGGAGGGTGGCAAAACCGATGAGACAGATGAATAGGTACACTATCCAAGGCGGCACACCGCTGTCCGAGTGGGTTGGAAGACGACTGAAGCTGACATTGCTTCGAACGCTTCGTAGTAGTTGGTGTATATAAGGGTATACGATTTGCCGACATGGCTTTTCGACCCGATGCTACCTGACAAAATGTCTGCTCCGCAGTGCCCCAATCTTCACGTATTTGTTTTCCTATCCCCTGACCCAACCTGGCACGACGTCCTTTTGTTCCGCTTCCTGGCCCAGCACCGAGGCAGGCGAAGGCCACCCGGCCGCTACAGCACTGCCCTTCTGCTTGGCGCCCATGATGGCAAACCGTCCCTGCGAATGGGCCAAGAAACCATGTAATAAGCCCTGCGTAATCATTGACGCCACCACATTTTCTACATGATCGGCCGTGACGGGCATATTGCCCCAGACCAGCCCTTCGTTTGGCCTCAAGACCTTGGGGCCTCCGGGCGGTGGAGCGAGTGTGCTCTCGCCATCCACAAAGGCGTTTTGCTGGCCCGCGTTGGAAACAGCCCTCATGAAGACCGAGTTGACCTGTGGCGGTTTTGCGTGATGCACTGGTGCTGCCGTGGGTGTGACTGGCTGGTATCCCTCGAGGCGCTTCTGTATGTAGCACGCCACGACCAAGAGGTGAGATAGTTCTAGAGTGGCAGCCTTGCGGGAGTCTGCATCGGTGGGCGCAATAAAGGTGAGGAGAAAGGTGCGGCGGGAGAAGGAGCGCCAGAGAAGTGGCCGCAGGCGAAAGAGGAGGGTTAGGAAGAGCCCGCGGTGGAAGAGCCAGGGTTCGTGGGTGTCGAGTGCCGCCTGGAAGATGAGATAGTTGCCCGTTCGGATGGATTGCGCAAAAGGTGTGAAAATGGGCGCGAGAGACTGCGCTTCGGGGCGTTGGAGCAGAGACGGCGAGGGTAGGCGGCCTAGCAACAGATTGCAAGGGATCAGATAGGTCAGGATCTGTTTCCTGTGGCTTTGGAAGCTGGGGGGTGTCTGAAGGTAGGCCTCCTGCAGGCACTGGGCGGCTCGGGTGAAGTGGTTGTTGATGAAGTGAAAACGTCCTAGGTAGTATAGATACGTCACCCTCTGCGCGGCTGGGTAGAAGGACAGAGGCGGTGCCTTGGCCGTGATGTTGGTAAACATCTGCTTTGCTAAATGCGTCTTGCGACTAGCAAAGAGCAGCTTCAGGGTGACATTGGCAAATATGTAGACGCCCACCTTCTTCCCCTTGGGGACCTCGTGCTGTTGACTAGACCTGTCGGTCAGGCAGGCGGTGAAGATCTTCTGGATGACTTCGGCCGTGGTCTCAACGATGGACTTTTGCTCCTCCTCTCCTGCGTCTGCGATGTGCAGCTTCCTGGTGAGGTCTGGTCGCTTGTTAAGCGTCATGGACAGCTTGGACAAAGAGGCGCATAACGATATGCTTGTCTGCAGCATTATGGTCCCGTACGTCGGGTTGTTGAGTGCTGTCGTGCATGAGCTGCAAGGCACGTTAGCTCGTGCGTCGTCATCGTCATCGTCGTCGTCGTCGTCGTCGTCGTCGGCGTCGGCGGCGTCGGCGGCGGCGGCGGCGGCGGCGCATCTCTCAAGGCGGTTTCCTTACTTGGTCAATGCCGTAAGGAGCTGATGGGCGCCGAGGAGGTCCTCAAAGTTGACGTCTCTCCAGTATTCGAGGTAGTCCTTCATGAAGACGGTAAAGCCGGCCCATGGTGTTCCCTGGTCGTCCGGCACGTCGTCGTCTTCGGGAAGGCATTGTCCGACCAGCTTCTCTAGCGATGTGCTGTTCCGATAGCCCGTCTTCAGCTCTTGGGCGAGTTTGTGGTAATGCTCTGGTAGGGGCGGCTCCACGAGGAGCCATTCTCGCAGCTTCGCACCCTCGCGAGTTTTGACAAAGCCTCGGATGCTCGTCAAGAACTGGACGGTCAACGACATTGTCGCCCGTGTCGGGGGCGCACGCGCCTATGCGTCTCGAGCGGTTTATCGTGAGTACATGTACGTATGCGAAGATGGAGATGGTGGTCGGTTATCTGTTCTTTGGTGGTGTGTCGCAGGCAGTTTGTGAGGTGGCAACTCGGGTGTTTTGTTCAAGATTGGACAAGGGATGGTTGATCGAAGCTCTGGAATGGCAACCGGGAAGAGCTAACTAACTACGAAGCAATCAACCTAGCTACGTAGGTACGGATACGCCTAAGGTGGATGCTTCACACCCTGGCACCAGCCAATGGGCGGCGCGGATAGGGCCCAGCTACCCCAGGTTTTGGTACATAGTAAAACACCACCTGCTTCGGGGCGTACGGAGTAACTAGTCAGTTACTTGCTATTAACTACTTAACTACGGTTACTAAACCACGGTACGAAGAGGTACAGCGATGGGATACCAGCGTGCTACGTTGTATTAGAGTAATTGTTGCATCGATCTGCAAAGAGAATTGCCGAATGCAGTTACTAAAGTACCGCCACATCTTACGCTCCAAGTACCGACGTATGCAAGCATAGCACAACTTGCATGCAACCAAAGAAGGAGGTCACTAACTAGGAACCCAAGGTGGTCGACCGTACGGATACAGAGTTACTGCCTACTGCACTGCGTCAAAACTGCCGTTCCCGCATTAGTTCACAGCAATCCCTGACAAAAGTACGCACGGTGCGTTCCAATCAATGTGCCAAACCTAGGCTTGGAAGTACCGCCAAACTACTTGTAACTACCGTCACCTAACTATCCGTACCCTAGAGTCACCGGCTGCGAGAAGTGGATCGTTACCTGGTCCGCAGTCACTGTCAGTACTCCGTAAACGAGTAACTACATAGTCAGGCGTTTAAAACTACTCGACGTATTCAAAACCCCCTTCTTCACAGAGAAGAAATTGCTCACGAATGAAATGCATACACAAGTGGCATATGGACAGTATGTGCGCTAAGCGCGACAAGATATTAGACTCGCCGAGTGAGTAGTATTACAAAGTCTGTACAGTTATAATGCCTTCCGGATATAAAGAATGGGAAGCCGCAATATGTGAACCCGTTTTCGCTTTTACATGCCACGCCGCCCTTCAACTCCTATCCTGCCCCATTTTGGCTCGTTTAGAAACGGGATAGCAAAGCCCAAGGACGGACTCCTGCACGCGCAACACAGCTTGCACCACAGCTTGCACCCCTAGCCTCCCTACCGCCCTAACCACCCAAGGTATCAAGAAACCAACAAATACACACAAGAGCCAGAGAACGACAGCACTACACCAAAAAGAAAATACCAAGGCGCACTCGAGAAGCCAGAGCCAAGTTCGCAAAATCCAGCAGCAGCCTCTCAACTAAGCAGTAACTGCGGCACCGGTTTCGCGCTGTCGCTTCACAACGTAGTACGTGATCAAGCTTTTGGGGTCATCCTTGACGCCCTTCATATGCCCCCAGAACCTCTGCTCGCCAATACGATGGTGCAGAGTAACGCACAGCTGAACGGCATCCATGCGGACGCCACTCTCCTTACTCTCGAGGCATCGCAGTGTCAGCCCTGCGAGGCCTGTAATCTCACTTTCGGTAGGGGTGAACGCCGGTCTGGTGTCGAGGAGCTGCTTGAGCACGTGGAGTCCCATGCTCAGGCTTCGGCATCCAGAGGCGTCCGTGTCCATAGCGCTCAGACATCGAGTCATGGCGACTGTGATCTCGTCTGCATCTCCAAGCGTGACTAGGTCGTCCGCCAGAAGCTCCATTCCGCTGACGATGTGATTCCGTGCGTCGTATTGTGCGCGTGTGGCGAGCAGTGCCTCGAGACCCCTGGAAACATGCGGTTGGAAGCTGTCGCGCATTTTCTTCAACATGAGCTTGATGGTAGCCAGCACTTGTGCCTTCAAATCTTGGACCTTGTCCGAGGCGAGGTCCGGAAGCAAAGCTTCGAGATATTGAAACAATCCGACGAGAAGCGCATCAAATTTGTCGTCCGAGAATAGCCCCTTGTTGTCGCGTATCAGTGACTGCAGCTTTCGGAAGCCATGGACATCTAGACTTTGAGATTTTATGCGCATGATACCGCTGTCGAGCAGACGTGCGTTCTGGCGAGACTTGTCTGCGCTAATTGGTGACCCGAGAGAGCCCGCAACATCAAGAGTCGCAGGCGTTGCGGTTCCGTTCACTGGCTTGTCCTCAAGAGCCGGCCGCTCAATGATTTCGTTGGCCATGTGTTTCAGGGTTGTCTCCTCTGCTACAAAGGGATCTTCATATACTTTGAGTAACTTGGACGGGGTCTTGAGAGCAGTATCCGGTGATTCGGAAGTTTCCGTGGGCTCGGCCGCCTCCAGGCGTTTCTCGGGCTGGACAAAATCGTTCGCCTCGACAGCTACGCCATTCTCATCAGGCTCGACGGACACGACCGGGTCAACTGTCTCGAGGGTTTCGACAGACTCGGCATGCTCAGCGGCCTCCACGGGCTCTACGGATCGGATATGCGCATCCAATCCTGGCGATACCGCACGCTTCTCGGGAGTTCCTGGAACGGCCGACGCGACTCTCGGGGAGCTTTGCTGTGAGCTGTACGTGTTACCATCTTTCAGGTCCGCAACAGCGGAAACGACTGGGGAGAAATCCTCGTTCGTCTTGGAAGGACTGTTTAGATCAAAATGGCCGAGCGCGGTTTTTGCTTTGAATGGGCTGGGCCGTGGCGAAGAACCTGCATTTGTGGGTGTGGACTTGGAGGGACTTGGTGCCACACTCGACTCGCTCAAAGTCGGCTTGTGCCCGGGTTTGGGTCTCGGTACTGTCCTCCTAGGAGATCCCGATATCGTTTTGGGCGTAGCAGTCTTGGACTTGAGATCGCCCGGGCTTGATCGCTCAGAGGCGGGGCCATCGTGGTTACGACCAGAATACGGCCCGGCGGTAGCGGGCCGGGGTGCCATCTCCGGTCGTCTCCTTGCAGGACGCATCGGCGCAACGGACATACCTCCATGGGCGGCAGACGGCGCTTTTGCCCGCGTAGTGGCGGCAGGGGCAGTGGTAGGGGCAGAGGCAGTTGACACTGTCGACGCGCTCAACGAGCCCGATACAGATCGCTGGGGCGTTATGGTAGCCATTGCAGACCCGGGCCGTGCTGGGGCAGTCTTGGAGGAGCCAATAGCTCTCTTTTGAGCCATCATGGCCTCTCTTAGCGAGGGTTTCGTGCCTGCGGTCATTGTGCTCTTGGACAGTCCCAAGCCTGGCCGGGGCGTTGGCTCTGGGGCTTTTTTGGACGAGTTGGGATTGTTGGGGTCCTTCTGCAGCAGCTTTTGGGCTGTAGAATCCAGGGTCTCCATGAGTCTACCGGTTCATGTCAGTCAGCCTCTCGGGGCCGCAGGTAGGGAGAAGCAGGACTTACACATCCGCTCTAGTGGGCCATATCAGTGCAAAAGTCCAGTATGTTGCCCGCATCTTCTCACGAACACCAGGGTTGGGATCGGCAAGACCCTTCTTGATGCACTTCTCCACCAGCTCAAGCCCCCCTGCATGTTCTAGGTGAGCCTTGTGGTGGGATTCCTTGTTGAGGATCGTTTTCAGCCAGCCAGCAGCGTATGTCCGCGGTTGCACGTTTTTATCCTGGCAGGCACCCCATACGTGTTGCATGATTCTAACATTGTAGGTAGTCTTGCCGATAATAGCTTCAACCGTGACGTTGGCCAGCTGGGAGGCGATCTTTTTCGTGGCGGCACAGATCTTGATCATGGTCTGCATGAGCAACTCGACAAGGGGGTCCATGCCAGGCCCAAACGTATTGGCGATGTCCTGGACAAGGATACAACCCTCCTTGGACAAACTGGTCCTCAGCGAAGCGACAGCTTTGATGATTCCGTCGAGTAAAGCCTTGCACCCCAAAAGAAACTGGTCGGGAAAGTCCGAGGGAACGTTGCCGGCAATCAGCCTCCTCAGCTTGATAACGCTCTCTTCGCGCTTCAGCCAGTTCTGCTCCGACTCCCGACCATCGAACCACTGGTGCATGTCCCTGAGTATGTCTTCGAGCTCGCCCTTGGTGTTCACGTACGAGGGCTCGACCGTATCGACCCGGGTGTCCGGGGCCGGAGTCGTGGGCCTTTCACTCGGAGCCATGGACGAAACGCTTGCCGCCAGGCTTGCCTTTGGTCTCACAAGCGGTGCAGAGTCTGGGCGATCAGGCTGGGCCCTTGTGCTGAGGGAGGCTGTCGGGGCCAGCTCCTTGACAATGGCGGCCTCGATGGCTGGGCGAACCTTGAAGTTCTTGAGCTGCCTCTTCAGGTCTGATTTGGCGGCATTCGGTGCGTCTCGGAACAATTCCGTGACAGTGGCCTTGGCTGTGTCGCGCACCATGCCGTCGGCGTCTTCCAGAAGCTCCATCAACGAAGGAACGTATGACCTGAATGCCATGCCGTGCTCCTGGTGCATTTGCAGCAGCCATTGCATGCCCGCCTCCTTGGCTCTGGGATTCTTCCCAACCATGGCCGTGTTGCGCACAAATCGCTCGACGTCGGCAGGGGCAGCGGCAAACATGGTCGTCATGGCCTGGCTCGCAAGTACGCGGTACTTGTCTTTCGGGTCGCCCATCTTGTCGACGATGAGCGGCAGCGTGTTCTTGGCCTCCCTGATCAGGTACTTGGGGTCCTGTCGCGACAGGCGTGTGAGCAGGTGGTTGAGCGCGGTGAAGCCGGCGTTAACGAGCGCAGCTTGCTGGGAGCTTGACGCCATCCGCAGAGCCTCGAAGAGCGGCGCCACACACGTGTCGGGCACATTGTGCTGTTTGATGCCCGACTTGACGGCGGTGACTTGATGGACCTTCGCATCAACAGATACGTCTTTCTTGAGCAAGTCCAACAGGTCCTCGACCTGCTGGTCTGTGAGCTTCTCGGCCATAGAGCGTTGCCGTATCGCAAAGAGTTCTAATAATGTCGCGTCAGGACCATCGATCGATTCGCACAGTTGAAAGATTGGAGGTTTTGGAAGGGCAGAGAATGGACGCGATCGTTCGGGATAAGTCGAAAAGCGTGCTGCTCTTTGTTGTTGTTGCTGTTGTTGTTGTTGTTGTTGTTGTTGTTGGTGTTGTGTGACGGACGGAGTGATCTCAACGTAAAATAGCGAGAGGTACTTTGCACGGATGGGACGATCGACCTATGGGATTTGTCAGGGTCTCAAAAGGTTCGATTCCTTCCTGCTAGCTTGGGAGTTCCAATGTCTCCAAATATGCGTTAAACGTGCGTGGGGATGACATTCGTAGAGCAAAGTGACGAGGGTTGTCGGGCATCAGTCGAATGCCAATTCCTACACGCGGGCGACGGGCAGCAGAGGGTGTGTCGCAACGATGTCCAAAGCCGGACGGGATTGTTGTTTCGATGTGTTGTACAAAAGTTGGCGTTGGCGTTGACTAGGGGACTTGTGTCATTTGCGCGCGCATGGCATCGATCAGGATGGTGGTACGGATACTGGAGCTCAGCTCATTGGCTAACCGACAACTACTTTTAGCTACGCAGCAGTTACGGATACCAAGTAAGTTACTAAGTACGGATGCTCTGGCTGCAAGTGAAATCAATAATGGAGTTGCGTCGTGGGAAAGGTGGGGCAGAAACATCAAAATCTAGGTGTATTTAAAATTCGGCATCTCCATCCAGGACACATAGCTCAGTGGTAGAGCGTGGGATTGCAGCTCTTGTCGGAGAAACTACTATCCTAAGGTCGTGTTTTCGATCAACACTGGGTCCTTGATATTTGCTTTTTGCTCACCGTTGCCATTGTGAGCCCATATCTCCATACATGATGGTGGTCTTGGCTACTGCATGTTCTCCGCGGCTTTGCATCCAACGTTAGTTACTGCGCAATTGAGACACAAAAGTAGGCAACGTTTGATTTGGGCACTAGTTAAGGGGAAGTGAATCAGTGTCTGTTAAATGGAGAGTGGTGGAGGGGTAAGTTAGGTACTATGTAGACCTGGAACAGTAGGCAGCTAACGTTAACTAGTTAGTTGACTAGCTAACTACGGAGTAGTTACAACAAATGACAAAAGAAGCACGTCGCACCGGAGCTCACAGTTCATGCAGCTCCATTCGGCCCACTGAACCCGTACCACAAGTATACCAATCCCACGGGAACCATCAGCGGCTGCTGAACTCCTCACGACACAGTACACCTGTATTCCCACATACCCCATCCCATGCATCTGCCGCCCTTCACCTCACCTGTTCCGCCACCCATCTTCATGCCGGGGATATCCTACCAGACCGAGGCTCCGGCCCCGGACCCGACTCCAACTGCCCTGCCGGTCCGGGGTAGCGACCCCACCGCCGCACCGTCCCAGTCGCCCCTGCTGTCGTCGTCATCGCCATCGTCATCATCTACGCCCGACGGGCAGGAGGGGGAGGAGGAGGACAAGAAGAAGAAGAAGAAGAAATCGGACTTTGACGTCCCCAAGCTGCGTCTGCAGCTCAACGACCTTGCGCACCCGGGGGCCGCCATCTTCCTGTCGTCCCTCGAGACGCCGCCGTCCGTATTCCGCGACGCCCTGCTCAACGTGCTGAGGCACCTGTACGTCGCGCCGACGCACCCCCACTTCCACGCCCCGCCCACGCGGTCCGTGACGCTGATCCTGCGGGACATGGACGGCGTGGCCTACACCACAGGCAGCGACCTGGACGACGACCACAAGGAGATCCACCTCAGCCTGCGCTACGTCGCCGGCATCGCCGCCCCCCGCCGCGCCGACGAGATCGCCGGCGTGCTGACCCACGAGCTCGTCCACTGCTACCAGTGGAACGGCCGGGGTGCCTGCCCCGGCGGCCTGGTCGAGGGCATCGCCGACTGGGTGCGCCTCAAGTGCGGCCTCTCGCCGCCGCACTGGAAGCGCGACGAAGTCGGCGACCGCTGGGACGGCGGCTACCAGCGCACCGCTTACTTTCTCGAGTACCTCGAGGCACGCTTCGGCGCCGACACCGTCAGGCGGCTCAACGAGCGCTTGAGACTCGTCAAGTACGAGGAGAAGGCCTTCTGGACCGAGGCGCTCGGCCGGCCCGTCGAGCAGCTCTGGGGAGATTTTCGGAAGAAGATGAAGGTGGATGGCGCTCCTGTAGGGGACGGTCAGGCCCAGGGAACCGTGGAAGAGGGAACGCAGACCTGAGCAAAAATAGGTGCATCGACTTTCAATCGTGCCCATCCCGGGGCCGGTACATAGCCATGGCCATGTGACATATCCATCTCTCCGTCGTAAACAGTCAGGCATGGAAAGCACGACTCGCGACATATCAACGGCACGGCACAACCCTGCAGTGGGCATACGAGCAGCATTGGTGGCGGGAGTTGAAAAAACAATGGCAAGCATATGATGAAGGGAAGTAAGTCATTAAGCTGGCGATCGTATTACCGAGAGCTATCGCTCGTCGCAGCTATATTTCCTATAATATCTAAACATGAAATGGTTCAGGACAGTACCGAGCAAAACTGTGAAACGAGTGCCTTGTAATCAAGATGGAGCAGCCCCCCATGGTTGCTTGTAAGGATGGCCTGGATGCCCCCGACCCCGATACCGATGACGCCTTGCCGTAGAGACCCTAGGTACGATGTTTTATCGAAGATGGAGAAAATGTCAAAATCACGGATAGATAGCTCACGCGTGAACAGGATGCGGTGCATCGTTCTCACTGACTACGCTGCCGACCTCGGACCAGCTCGCAGGTGTCGCCATGCCCTCGGACTCGCTCATCACGTCATAGTTGTGAGAAGCCACGGAGCGAGCCTCGTCGGCAAGGTACTCTCCAGATCCAGCCAGGGATGCAGAGTCAGTCGGGGTGAGATCGCCATTGCTGATGAGATCACCATTGCTGATGACATCGGGTTCCGATAGCGGTCCAGCCGGGGAGACGGGCAGAGGCGAGTAGAAGCCGGGGTTTGCCGACTGGGCCCAAGCCTGAATGGAGCTGTAGGCATCATTCCGGTCCTCCTGGCCAGCTGTCATGTACTCTCCTGCGATTGACTCCGGGGCCATGGTAGGGGTTGAGACTCCCGACGAATTCTGAGCATGTGTGGTGATGTCGACCAAGGCGGGCATGTGCTCGGGAAGTGCGGATAGCGTCGCACTTCTCGGGGTCTGCTCACGTCCGTTGTGAGAAACGCTGTAGATATCGGTGTCCATCTCATCCTTCTCTGGCTCCGCCAGGCTGTTCTCGAAAGCGACATGCTCATCGAGTTCAATGCCGTGCTCGTCCGCAAAGGGGTTGGTGTATGTGGAGTGGTTGAGTCCTCGGGTTCCCTCGCCTCGGCGTCGTAGACCATCCGCCTCTTGCCCTTGGACATTGGCACCGGTGTTGAAGACGAAAGCGCCCTGCTCGGCGCTCGCATCTTGCTTCATAAAGTCGTCAAAGCTGGACCCGCGGGTTGTGGTGCGTGGTCTGCCTCCTGACAAGATGCCGCCCTCCCGTTGCCTCTTCGTCTCGGCGAGGGCATTCCAATACAGCAACTCGTCACGTTGTCGGCGGCGGGTCTCCTCGTCGGCATCGACCCCCTGTTCGGCCTGCTCGCTGCGCACGTTGATTCCGCGGGACTGCAGGAAGCCCTCGGCGTCTTCGGGTCGGTTGAAGAGGTTCTCGCGGTCTTGCGGGCTGACAGAGTCGCCGAGTGAGTGCAGGGCGATGGCTATGCGGCGTCGGAGGTCCTCGGCCATGCGTCGCAACTCGGGCGACTCGTAGATGGCGATACCGGCGGCCACGATGACAGATACAGCGATGACGCCCGCTGAGATGGTAGCATGATTAATAGGAGGCATGGCAAGGTGGAAAAGTAAGCAGGCGGGGCCGGTGCTGGATTCACTGTAACAAACAGCCCAAGGGGGAAAAGGGGGACTGTTCAACAGCAAGCCAGGAGGGAAACGATGAACCAGTCAAGACAGGCAAAGAATCGAGCGGTCAACTAGAATGCGTCTTGTTGTTGTTCTTGTTCTTGTTCTTGTTCTTATTGTTGCCGTAGGTGCGTGATCAAACGAAATCAGCTCTCAAGTTACGCAATGCGCTAACTATCGCCACCAACTAAGCGGCGATAAAGATAGGTCACAGGCACCAACCCAATCAATCAAGCCTTGTGGCTCAGAGGGGCGAGGCGGGCGGCGACAGAAGAGCGATCGGAGTGCCGAGTGCGGAGTACAAAGTACTACGTACAAAGTGCAGAGTGCGAGTGCAGAGTGCGGGGCACGCGGTTTCAACTTTCAACCTGAAGAAAAGACACTGGAGTTTGACTCACCTAGTGCAGGCATTCTGTTATCGAACGAAGAGAGGCTCTGCTCCGTCGCTGCGGGAAAAAAAGAAAAAAAGGGACGAGATGGGACGAGAGGAGGAGAGAACTACGTAGAAGAGGCACCGCATCATCTTTGGCACCTACGTTGACTTATTACTTATCTTACCCGACTTACGGAGCCTGCTCAAAAGCCCTCCCATTAATGCATCCATCCCACTAGCACCCATTGATGGGGAGATAAAGATAGACGATGGTTACGAGTAAGCCTCATGGAAGCCTTCCTGAACGTTATGCTTCCCGCGCTTGACGTACTCCGTACTGCAGCACTGGCAGTCAGTACGAACTTCGAAGTAACTTGACAGTTAACTAGGGATGCGTACTACGGTAACTAGCTACCTGATGCGCGTTGCATCTGGTTCTCATATCCCTGGCCCAAGGTATTGCTGAAGGGTAATGCTGGAAAAGCAAGCCCCCACCCTAAAGACAGTTTAATGATGGCATCAAATCCTCCTCGCCATCTACAGGACATCCATGTCCTTAACTAGTCACGCCGTACTCCTTACTCCGTAGACGAGGGATTGGAAGTGGTGGGGGTGGATGCCACAGCGGAACCGCACCATTGATTGAATGGTGCAAGGTCAAGGATCTCGGCGGGAAATGCAGTGCGACTCCATCATGGTTCGTTCTCCGGCACTCCAAAAACTTGACCCGAGATGACTACTCCGTACACGCAAAAGAGCAAAACATCCTATACAACGAGGACCCAGTGTTGATCGAAAACACGACCTTAGGATAACTGATCCGGCACTGAAACTGCAATCCCACGCTCTACCGCTGAGCTATGTGTCCTGGCTGAGACTTGCAACGGCTTATCCATCTGTACGTTGCACAACAAGAGAGAAAGGTCTCGAACCACCGTTGGCAACGCTCAGGGCTGCCCTCCGCCGGGACTCGTGCTGAGACGTCCAAGCCGCAAGAATCACGACTCGGAATAAACCAGTTCACATCTTCCAGAATGTCACATGTCATGGAAACCACCATGTCGCCACCCAATCATGTTGGTCTAATTCTCCCTCGTCACTATAGATTAAAATCTGGCCAGATTCACCTGCTGCTTCAAGGGAGCAGCAACTCCCATATCGCGGCCAGCATCCTTGCCAAATAACCTGGTTGATGTGTCGTAAGAATGCACGAGAGTCTCGCCAGCCAACGCAAACCATACCAAAACGCGCTTTGCCGCACCCAGTCGCGCGACCCTTGAACTCCTCGACGTGGAAATTTCCGGACAGGTTGGTACTTTTGAGGAAATCATGTTTTCTCCGCTTGCGTGGCAAAAGAGATTTGAAATTCGTGATTGAGAGCGCTACCCGAACCAAGACGAACCAAACCCAATAATGGAGATTTGGCGTGTCCGAATCCAAGTCATGTCCACGGGGGCTGAGGGTGCTCACAGCTAACACGGACGAGGTGGTTCAAGCAATACCAATACCCCTTAAATCGCACGAGTTGTATGTGAGGTAGGCCATACCTGCCAAGTGAGGCGACCCGAAGCCAGTCAAGTATATATACATCTTGTAATCATGGTGATATTGAGCTGATGTTATCAGTCTTCCGAAAAAATGATGTGGCTGTTCTCGATGATAAACTGAACCGCCAGATTCTTGGCATGCATATCCGTCATCTCGCGCTCGATCGTCTTGTCCCTCATAATAGTTGGGGCGAAGACGACGGCAAGGTTCTTCGGAGACATCTGGCGGAGGTGTAAGCGAAAGTGCCAACAAAGAGCTGAAAAGCGAAGGCAACTTACCAGATTCTCGCGCTCCCGCTTGGCAACCCGAGCAAGATGGAACATGAGAAACTCGAGGCAATCTCGGTGTTTTTGTGGCAGTGCCCCAAAAGTCTTGCGCAGGTGATCACACTTTTCCTCGTTGGTCGCGAAAGCTGTTCGGCGGTTAGCACGGAGGGTTTCCGATTCACGCAAAGAAAACGTACAGTTTGTCTCCAGAATGCGATCGTAGACCTCATACGTGAGAAGAGGACTGGGCAGTTTTCGGAAATACTGCTTCAGCACACTCGTGACGGCAGTGATGTCAATATCGGGGTCCGCAATGTCAAAGTTCTCGGTCGTATTGAAACCATCCTGGATCATCTTGACTTGCGAGTTGCCACCAGTCTTTCGGTAGATGCCTTCCAGTTCCATGCCGCGGAGCTCTACCTCCTCAATGCAGCGCGTGACGACGCAGGGAATCTGTCTCCGCTCAAAGTCGGCACGTTCGCTAAGATCAGAACCGAATAAGACCGAGGCAGCCTCGGCAATGGTATGTGTGGACATGTTCATGGCAGCCATGTTCTTGGCCGGCATAGTGGTCTGCTTCTTGAAGTTGAAGAAACCTTGACGAGAGTCCTGAATCTGTCGGGCCTGGCCGTTCTGGAGCGCCGGGATTTGGGACACCGGGGATTCGATAGCAACGTGGGTCATGTTGTAAGGCATACCGATGTTGTCACCAGTGAGCCCCGGCATGTCACGACGCTCCGGTTGTTGCAAGGCCCCCACTGTCCTGTTGACACCCTTTGCAATGTTCTGAGCGACAGCCTTCGAGCCCTTCTTCCAGCTAAACTTCTGGACCTTGCCTTTGCGGATATTGACAACGGTGGGTCCCGCCTCCAAGATGGGCTCCTCCTGGTCGGGAATCATGGTAGTGCCCGTCTGGATGCTGGCATTATCTAGGGTGACGGAATGGGTGGACGATGCGCCCTTGTTGTGCTGTGAATAGATGCCCAGACCATTCATCGAGGGTCGGGTGTCCGAGTGGTTCTTGAACTTGCCCTGGATCTGGTGAGTGAGGTCATTGTTCATGTCGGCCAACTGGGCATTCTTGGAAGACAGCTGCTCGAACTCCAGGAGAGCGCGGTCACGGTCTGCGATGGCCCGGTTCTTGTCTTCGACCAGCTCATCGCGCTCGGAATGGAGCTGCTCCAAGGTGGCTGTCATGGATTGCTTAAGCTTGTCGAGCTTCTGGATAAACTCCTTTATGGCAGACTCCTCGAGCTCCCGAGAATCCACTGGCCGCTTCGTATCCTTGGCCCTTTCGACATAGCCGGCCAACACTTCCAGCTGGCGAATCATGATTTCTGTTTGTGTGTCCAAGACCGAGACCGTCCTGCGCTTCTCCTCCAGCCTTTGGTTGATATCATGCAGGTCCTTCTCGCTGGTGAATTGACGCTCCAGCTCTGCAACTCTCTGCTCCGAGTTTCTCAGGCGTCGTTTCAGCAAAGCTGGGTCATCATTTGAAGCCAGAGAAATAGGGCTCGTAATTTCGTGTCCGTGACCGTTCAGTGGGTCGTCGAATGGCTTGCTTGGCGTCCTGGGCCAGTGAGGTGACGGGGTCGCGCGAGTAGATTCACTCACACTGCGGGTGTGAGCAATGCGAGTTACGTAGCCGCTTTGCTCGGCGCTGTTGGTTCTACCGTGGCGCACCGCATTTGACACTCGACGCAAGATCGAAGATGAGCCGTCTTCAGCGCCCAGAATTCGCGCCATGTCCTCCTCCATACTGAAAGAGCCAGTTGCACTATATTGTGGTAGCCCGCCACGACCCTGCCCCTGCTGGCCTGTGGAGAGGGGAGGCTCGCTTGCCTCGGTAATCAAGACTGATGGGTCCTTGGTAGCCATATGCGAAGGCGGCGCGGGAGGCGCCCTCGGAGCCATATATGTGTCACTCAGTTTGTGATCCATGCTGGGTCGAGAAGATGGTGCTAGGTCCTCGGACGCTCTAGGTCGCGGAGGTGGCACCAGATCTTCGGATGCCCGAGAGCGAGGCATAGTTCCAGCAATGTGCTTGTTGTTAGCTATCGGGATGTATGTCAGCTGCTGCACTTCATCTGCCCTTTGAGGGGTGACCGGGTACGTACCGATTCCTGTTCTTGGTGGAAGTGCGGGAGCAAGTTCCTTCCTCGAAACGAGCTTCGAAAGGTTTGTCGAGGTGCCGAGCGACGAGTCGTTGGATTGAACTTCATCGTCGTCTTTTAGGCGGGACTCGTGAGAGCTGCGAGGGTTCGAGGATTGGTCAGATGCCTGCCGCAGTTGCGGCGACTCAGCAAGTGTCTTGTTGCCGGAGGTAACCTCTTTGTCCCTTCTTACGGAACTCGGGCTGCTCCGCGCACCAACAACATCCTGCAGGACATTTGTCTGTGAGTTGCTTCGCGTGTTCAGTTTCTTGCTTTTAGGAGCATCCTGTAGCTTGAACTCCTCGGGCGATTGAGGCTTGCCGTTTGATTGTCTTTGTGGTCGATCCTCGCTTGCAGCCGGTGAGGCTCTCGATTGCTCGGCTTTGTCATTTTTAGCCGTCTTGGACAGTTTCCTAGCCAAGTCTCTTTGGGGGGGGCTGTCATATTCAGAAGATGGTTGTCGCCCCTTTTCTTGGAAAGCAATGTGTGGGGTTGATGATTGAGAGTCCACCTTCCTCTCTGCTCCAGCCCCATTCTGCGTCAAGTTGAAGTAGTCCTTCTCCTTGGATTTCTTGCTCGGCTCAGAAGCCAAGTTTTCTGTTGTCGATCTGCTTGTGGCCGACGGTGCAGGAGTCGGGTCTAGAGCAACTGGGATGAAGAAGCCTTGATCGTCACCCTCAGCGGTGTTGCCAGCCAGATCGCCACCCGCGTAAAGAGAAGAGTTGCGATTGCTGCGATAGCTAGCGGATGGGAGTGTTAGCGCGCCCTCCCTTGCGTGCTCCGACGGTCGGTCAGGAGACCTCGCCGGCCTCGAGCTAACTCCCGAAGTAGTCGAGTTGTTTCGAGGATATGACGGCCGCGGTCGAGGCGAGAGCTCGGTGGGAGTGTTGTCCGAATCAGGGTCCACCCGGTCGTTGGAGAAGGCTCCGTTGGGTATTGCGTTCGGCGGGAGAGCAGGCAGGCTCTTGTCGACTATCATGGGCGAATTGCCTTCTTTCTCGCGAGCTTTTGCCTGAGCGGCAGCTTTTGATTTCTTCCTCCTTCTCGCCATGAGAGACTCATGGCAGCTCATGCAGAATATGCCCTGCGACGTTCTGGCATAGCGTAGATTCTCAATCTTCCTCTTGCAATTGCGGCAACGGAAGCACGTGGCGCAAAACGCCTGATCTCCGGTGAGGATGGCGAGATCTTCGATTTTGTTGCCGCAGGCGCTGCAACTATATGTGCAGTTGTTGCATATGAGCGATCCGTCGCCGAGTAGTAGCAAGTTCGCATCGGAGTCGAGCAGAGTGGCGCATGTATTGCACCGGAAGCAGTTAAGATGCCATCGATTCCCAGCTGAGCAAGAGTCAGAAACGCCGAGATGGGTCAAAGGGGGACTGGCGCCGTTTGGGACAAAAAGACGACGGGTATTGGGGGCAAACACGAGCGGACCACGCAGGCTCGAACGACACCGCTACATTCAGGGAGGATATGGGGAGAATATAGCCATTCCAGTACATGGTCAGACTCACCCAATTCGAACGCTTTGCCTTCTTCTAGTATCTGAAGTTTGGGGGGGGCAATCAGTAACGGATGCTCGTTGAAGACTCGGTGGGTGGCGCGGGGCCCTCGTCATGTCACTCACCTCTCCGCAACCTTTGCAGGGAAAGTTCTCCTCGCTGTCCATGGGACTATCCAGATAGTCATCCATGATGCCGTCCTGCGCGCCGGACGGGGTGGAGGAGTAGTAAGACCGGTCGGTAGTTGAGTCCATGGCGGATAGGGTGATGGATGTTAGAGATGCCCAGTGTTGGCGTCGGATGTCGTAAGCGCAGCAGTGGTGAAAGCCCAACTCGAATTGCGACTATAGAAACATGGAGAGTCGCTCCCTGCCCCTGACAACGACACAACTCCTCACGCGGGTTGTGGGTGGGACGAGAATAGCAAGCACATGGGTGACAGAACCGCGAGTCGAGGGCGTGCGAGGCTCCGGGTCGTTGGCGAGGCTGGTCAAGGTTCACGAGGACACTGGTCGCTCGTCCCAGGTAAAGCTGCGATTACGTGTGATGGTCAAACGCACCGTGGGGGGGAGAGGTAGTTTGACAGGTATGGGACGGTACACGAGCTGGGAGCTGGGAGCAGGCGGCGAACAGCGAGCAGCGGGCAGCGGGCAGCGGGCAGCGGACGGCGGACGGCGGACTGGTGCGTGTGCACGCAGCGAACGGCTGGAGGGATGAAAGAGGGAAAGAATCGCCGACGGTCGGTAGAGCTACTGTTACTGTGTAGGAAAAGGAGAGCACCAGAAGGCCGGGTCAAGCTTGTTAGATTAAGTGGTGTCGTTTAGGGATCCGAGAGAAAGACGGGCACAGGCACGCCAAACAACGACCAGACCAGAAACTAGTCTAACCTAGTGTCGATAGAGTGGAGGAAGTCGCAGTTCCACTCTTTTCGCTTGGGAAACAATTGATCGCCGCCGTTTTATCTCGGGTCAATTTCAATGTGCAGGAATGGTACGGAGTACATGGGCAGTCGCGTTGCTGACTGGGAGTATAAGTACTTGTTGGTCGATGTGAAATAAACGGGAGTGAAGAGTTTCAGCTTAGTGCAGTCCAGACAGTCAGTCAATTAGTCAGGGGCAATACTTTTTTCTTTGGCGAAAAGTAGAACGGGCTGTACTCCGTAACTAACCCCCCCCATGTTTAGACACAGTATGGACTTGGCAAGAATCAACGGCTCGAAACGACTACGCAAAAGCCCAAGCACGATACGGGAACCGCGAGCGCACATACATAATTAACGTTAGTAGGGTGGGAAGGGTACGGAGTACTACTTGCAACACCGGTTTTCGCGACGACGAATTGTTCGGGGAGGAGGCCTTCTCATTGACAAAGAGCGCAACAGCCCAACTAATGAATGTCGTGTCACACAGCTTACCTGGCTTCCTAGCCCCAAACTGGGATCCACGGTCCACGGTCCACCCCGCCCATCATCTTGTCATGCACTCAAGGTACCTAGTCTTTCTGCGCGGCCCTGAACAACCCCTGACGAGACAAGGACCTTCCTGTGTCCAACCCGCAGGATCGACCTGCCAGGATTACATTGAAAGGCAAGTAATCGTGGTTCCGCGTCATCAAGATAGCATCTGCACAAACAAGCGCAAGATAAACTCCGTCTCGACAGCGATCCATCCTTGCTCTCGGGCAGAGCAATGGGGTTTTATGGTTTACTGCCAAGTATGCGTGTACTGTGTAGGTGGTTAGGTAGGTACACGCCGGGCTCTGTATGCTCTGTATCTGAGAGCAAGTGTCGTAAAGCATTGTGGCTCAGGTGCCCGCCCGCCCGCTACAAGCACCACTCTTTATTGTCAAGGAACAGCGAACCTTGAACATCAGATCCAAGGGTTTGCCAATCGTCGGAACACTGAAGCTTCCAATCAAAATAGGTGTACAATTAATTATCAGCTACGGAGCACGTAGTAATCGCAACAGGGCGACTCAATTATAGTACGACATTTCAGAAAAACCTGACTTTTATTGCCTACTCTATCCAGGTGAGAGTCAAGCAATTAGTCATGGGTCTTTCCCCAGGTATCAATCACACTAACGACGGGACCTCGACTGATCTCTCTCATTCACCACCTCTTTTTAAAAGTCCGTACAGCCAGCCAGCCAGCCAGCCAGCCAGCTAAGTTAGCACCTTTCTGCGTTACCATGTGTGTGCCGTAAGATCCAAACATGATCCGAAACAGCTTGACAGCAGCTGGGTGTTCTAGGCTCAGCACTTGGTACCCTGGGCCTGAAACTCTGCAATTTTGACAGCAAAAGCCACTTTCAGGAAGTCATCTCCGCTGCAAGACAGTCAAACATTGACAGTACGCGGTCAAGACAGTGTTCACGACCATGCGTAGACCAAAACATGTCCCACAGCCGCAACTGTAAGTAAGTAAC
Source organism: Arthrinium puccinioides (assembly GCA_022414665.1). Taxonomy (NCBI): domain Eukaryota; kingdom Fungi; phylum Ascomycota; class Sordariomycetes; order Amphisphaeriales; family Apiosporaceae; genus Arthrinium; species Arthrinium puccinioides. Next base: position 2,397,698 of record JAIUNF010000004.1, read on the forward strand.
TTACTCGGAAGCAACGACACCAACAATGGAACCAACCCACGAGAACCCGCATGCAGTACTACCAGTCTACCACTAATAGCCGCCGGCGCTCAGTGCCGCGTTGCCTCATCTCGGGCTCGGCTGGTAAGGGTGCTTCGCAGGTAGTGAGGGAGGGTATTTATAGAAGCACCTGAGCAAGTCTCAAAGTACTTGCGTTCTCCGTACTGCTACGTACTGAGGCAGCGAGGCTCATCCTACTTGCACCAAGCCACACAGTATCCAGAGCTGGCCGAACAACAACAACAACAACAACAACCAAAGGCCTCCGAATACGTATCCACCCCACTGATACGGAGTGCTACGTAACTTGACTTGTACGTGTGGCGTCATGTCCGGACCAGTACCCGGCGACTTGTGATTCATCACACGCTACGGAGTTTTCATCGGATATGGGGGTAGTTCACAAACATGAAGGTACGACGTTGACAAGTACCACATCTACCTGCCGGCAGGGCAGGGTACGATAGGTTGGAGAAGAGCCCCAAGTTTCGCATCGCTCCCCGTTGACATAATTGGCGTGGATATTGACAGGGTCTTGTTGCCCTTCAGGCACCAGAGACAACGCAGCTCGATAGCCCTGCTGTTTCATCTTAATAGAGCCAGCCACTTGGCCAACCGACACCAAATCGACAACTACCGAGTACTTGGTAGTTACGGATGCTGGGCCTCCCCTTTCTTCGCTGCCCATCTTCGCCGCCCATCCACGCCGCCTTTCCTCTTCCGTACAGTCGCTACGCCCCTTGTCCGAACTGTTGCCTCGCGCAGTTGTTTCCAGGGTGTGATTCGGTAGTGAAGCAGTGAAGTAGTGTACTAGGGCTACTGGGTATAACTTCCGAAGTACGGAGGTAACAAGTTAAGGTTAGTTAGTTGGGTGAAGGAAGCACCGACCATAGATTTCCTCAGCACGCACCGTCCCCCCACCTCCTTCCCCGTACGGAGTACGTGCAGTGCAGTAACGTTGCCAGCCCGCAGTTGTGCTTGCAAGTAACTTAACGTTGTGCTTACTTTTAGTATTACTGTGGTAGTCAACGATCGATTCCTCGTCGGTTCAGGCGGGCTGACGTCGCCCGACAGAAACCCGACCTCGCCCAACAGAAACCGGTCGGCAACTGGGAGGCAGCGGCCCGAACGAAATCGAGCGGAATGAGTGCCCAGTCGCGTGTCCGATCTGGTCACTCCACAGGCATCGCTGGTGCTCGCTCGATAAGGAACGCTCAGACGCGGACGGTAATTTATTGACGATGAACTGGCTTCGTAGCCACTTGGGTCGGGAGGGCACGAGCTTATTGTGACACGGTACAACTCTAGGTGCAGATCGCTCACGATCTCGGATACGGAGTACTTCGTATTTGTGTCGCTTGGGAAAGAAGAGACCCCTAACGTTACGCCCTTCTCCACGCACCATTGACCCGGACGGACCCTGGACTCCACTTGGATCAAAGCCGGTCGATCACACACGATGGCCGGTTATATAGTTAGGGGTCCACGGTCCACGGTCCACGGTCCACGGTCCACGGTCCACGGTCCACGGTCCACGATCCACGATCCACCCAGACTCGCCAACTAACTTCCTAACGTTAGTACGGCGTAGTTACTGTGTACACTGTAACTTACTCTGTAACTAACTCACAGTACGGAGTCACGTTGGGCATCTCCCCTTCACTCGGCGCAGAGCAACTGCAGTGTGTCGTCCACCAGTTGACTGGCGGGTCTCGCATTTCCAACAGCAAGCAGCGGTCCCTACTCCGCGAGCGTGAGCGTGAGCGTGAGCGAGAGCGAGAGCGGGCAGCCACTGCTGCTGCTCTAGCCACTCGCACTCGGGAGACTGCATGGCATGTATTCGTCCCGACCGTTCTCGACGTGCGCCGCCGTCATGCTCTTCTTCGTTCCTGTGCCACATCGCCCAGCGTTACTCGGGTAACTTACACCTGAATGGATGCCAGCCACGCAGCTAGTTCAACGAACTTGAGTTGGCACACAAGTCTCCAAATACTTGGGTGCAGGGTACTCGAGGTTTCATGTCCACGTGTGTGCAATCACGAACAATGCCAGTTGGACAGCTACTGTATCATACATACCGGTAATACCTCAGTCACGCGTCACGCGACACGCAGTGCGGCCCCTGCCTCATCATAGATCTGCGTCATGTTGCACGCGCATCAAAATCCGAGAAACTTAAAAAGCAACACGGGGAGACCTTGGTTTCGGTCGGTCTGCAGCAGTTCTATTCCGTACCCAGGCAAGACCAATTTGCCGGACACCCACCGGCCACGAGCGACCGGCAGAGGCTGAACGCTGCAGCACCGAAGCTTGCTTGCCTGCTTGCTTGCCTGCTTGCTTGCCTGCTTGCCCGCTTGCCCGCTTGCCCGCTTGCTTGCTTATTTTCGTTCTCGTCTCACTCGGGCGATAACGTGTTGACTAGATGGGTGAGCTGGGTGAAATGCACATCAACATAGGTACCCCCGACTGAAACACTGCGTAGCGGATCCCATAGTGTCTGCGGTGCCCAAATACATGTCGAATCGTGTCACATTGACGATGTTTGATAGTCGGGATGCTTACCGATGCCGCCTTGCAAACTTGAGCCCTGCGTTGCATGTTGCCGGGAGACAAGGAAGAGCAGGTATTCCGGTGACCGGCAGCGTGTGGTTAGTTGCTCCATACTCCGTACAGTCCCGAAAGATACCACACCTCATCTCTCCAAAACAGTGCCACTTAACCATCATTGTTCAACACGGCGATTGGCATCTGACCCCATCTTGTCGAGTGACTGACTAGACTAACCCTGTGCCATTGTGGGATAGACCCTGACGACTACGCCGCGCCGCCAGAGCACCAAACGGTACAAGTCTGATCATCATCATCATCATCATAGACGAGAACGAAAAAGACATCGTCGCCCAGAAACGGCTGTTTGTCATGGGGCTGACTCACATCTAGACGCTCGTTCCATGCGTCGAATGTGGACAAGTCATCAATGGCCGGCTAGTAGCAGAGTCTCGTAGCTATTTTGGTGTGCACATGGAAGCAAATGTGGACAGTGCCGCAAGAGACTTTGCCTGTGTCGCAACGATTTGCGCTTGAGTAGTTGAAGGATCGACCCTAAGGTGTCACCGGGCAGGCCCTGACAGAATGGGCAGTACCTACCGGTAGGTAACAGCCGCCCTTCAGAAGCAGTAGTTTGTCGCCCGCCGCTTTCATGCATCCCTCTCTGCCTTTCTCCTCCACGGTTGGGAGAGAAGATGGCCTTTACACGGCGTGCGAAGCGCTGGGAATTGGTGTCTAGCTCCGTCGTGGAAGTATGAGTACCTATACACCTCCCTGAGCCGAGGGCACCGAAGGACTCGGTTTGCATTGGTGGTCTTGTTCCATACACACTTCGCGACAGAGGGCGTATGCGCTTTGCCCACGCATATACGTCGGCGAATGATGTAATGATGTGAGAACTGCGGTGGAATAGCTCGCCATTGTCAGAGCCTGCCAGTGCTAGTCCAGATGGGCTTGCCTTGACTAGCCACCACACCTGTGTATAAGTGTGCATATACTTGTCTACAGTAGTCTAACGTGCCTACTTGGGGCTAGTACCATTATCTTCTAATCTTTGATACAAAAATACAGAAATGCCTATATAGCAATGTATAGCAATAATTTGGTTAGAGTAGATATACAATATTTAAATTGGTTTAAACTCGTAGGTCGTTCCAGCAAACATCTCAGCAAACCTCTTATCCTCAATGATGAACAGTTCTCATACTCTGCGTGGTATACTATTCTCTCTCAAGATCGACTTGTTGTCCGGTTCTTCCAAGTTCAGGGGTAGACTCTCGTCCAACTTCAGTCCCAGTATCCATTTGGTCTTTCCGCTGTCCGCCTCATAGATCCGCCCGAGAAGATGCTCCTCCGTTTTCCCAAGCGGAACCCTAGCCTTGACCTTTTGTGAAATACCGCTGGAAGCGTGAATACAATCCGCCAGCTCCTGCATGTCAAGCTTGCCATTGATGACAATAAACACAAGACTAGAGGCCTCGGGCACGCAAAGGCAGCCACAGAGTTAAATACCTAAGTGCGGCAAAAACTATCAAGATACCTACAGATGCAGGCTCCCAGCTGAGAGACGAAGGTGAGCCTGAAGGGGTGAGGATCTAGACCACGGGAGACGACATGGTCCTGATGGAATCCAAGGGCGTCCCCCATCCGTTCCAGCGCATGGATGCGATGCTACAGCAAGCCAGTGAGTTTATCTGCGATTCCATCGAGCACGTGAAGGCTGCTGCTAACAAGAAATATCGAGTGAGCTTGATGTAAGACATTGGATAAAACAAAGCGCCTTGCTGAAGCGACGATTTCCCATCTATATGTTTCATATTGGTATTCTGTCATCTCCTGCAGTTATCTCACACGTCGTCACTATAGTACCAGGCTTTGTCTTCCACAAACCTTCACATGGCTTCTGTGTCTTTTGACTTTGGCACGCTTGCTTACGAGCGGGCTATCCGGACTCAATTTCTTCAGATCATGTGCGTCGAGACAAGCCCGGCGACTCAGTAGAACCGCAGGTCACGTTCGCTGTCGCATACCCTACTCGTGTGTAGCCACGGCCTCGAGGAGTGAAGAGTTGTCGCAGTTCCAGGCTGCCAACAATTGCTCATGCAAGTCTGCCGCATCGGTAATCCCCTGGCCTCGTCGGCCAGTCCTGCAGCCGGGTCAATCCCGAACAAGGGCGCCACCTGGGCTTCATCAAGACGCACCGTCACGCCCATGAAACGGACAGGTAGCTGATAAAGGCTCGCCTCCGGGCTACCGTTGAAGAGCAGACGCCGCGTTCGACTGCCGCTCCCGTCGGCACCAACCAGCAACAAGCCGTCAGCGGACGCACCGTCTTCGAAACGCACGACAACCTTGGCCTTGCCACTCCCATCATTCGACTCCATCGTATCAAACGCGGCGCAGTTTCTGCCCCATTTCACATAGATCACCTCTGCCAACAAGGCGCGCAGCTTGGGTGGTGGTGTATCCGCCAAAGTATATGGCCTGGTGAGCGTGGCACGTTTCAGACCAACGGTGTAGAAAGTGTGTGAGGGAACTCTCGGGATTTGTTCAGTTCCGTCGAGGATGATCCTGACAAGTTTCATAGATCAAACGGATGATTGCTTACGTGGGCCGCAATCTGTAGCGTCACCCAATCCGAGGATGCAGAATGGGGCGTATCAATTATGCAGTCAACCTGAGATACGCCGTGTTAGCGATGCCCTGCCACAGCCAATCTCGACGACATACCAACAACAGGACACTGATGCCGCAATGGGATGCACTCTGCGCAGAAACCACCTGCTTACCATTCTGGATTAACTTATGAGTGTGAGAAGAAGTACCAATACACACACAAACGCACACACCACGCACTTGCTCCTTGCCCCTGTCCTGGGTGCTCCAGGGTAGGCCCTGACAAGTGCCCTACCACCATGACGTGAAATAACTACCACCCAAAAACATCCCATCCCGTCTGGTCTCGAGCAGCCCGTATCTTCAGCCCCGATTACCTGTTCCCCATGTCTTAAATCGCATCCTGTCGGGACTAGCCTTACCCAACTCGCGTCGCAGGGTAATTATCCCGTGCCTTTCCCATCTCCATCATCACATCGCCAACATGTTCAATAGGTTGCAAACAGACTGCCTGCCAGACGTGTGCTCACTGTAGACGGCGACATACTATGCCGTAAAGTCTCGCCGGGGCTCATGGTGACCTCAAGAGAGTGTCAGCCGTAGAGCGACTGCCGGCAATGCCCACCCGGTCCTACACTGCCTGCGCAAACTGCCGCAAACGACAAATGAATGCGACGACGTTCTCCGTGCGGAGTATATCAGCCGAGTATGTCACCGAGTCATCCAAAGTCACAACCTTCGAGCAGAGCAGCGCCTGCGTTGCGTACTTGACCATGAAAAACGCGCCAGTCCAGTTCCTAGAACATCTTTGACTAACCGAGGGTCAAGCCAGGAGGCGTGTTTCATCAGGATGCGTTTCCATTTATATCGGCTATCACGTCCTGCCTGCTATGAAGGGCACTGAACTTTTCTTCTGCGACCTCAGTACGGCTGCACACCCGCCAGCCTCAGCAACTGGTCCGTCATCTCGGGCCTCTTCAGGGGCTGCTCCCGGTCCATCGGGTCCCTCGTCCCGTCTTCGAGGAACGTCCGAGTCGGCCTGGCCACGATGTTCTCGTGCGGCCAGTGCGTCGTCCCGCCGAAGCTCTCAAAGACGCGCTTCTTGAGGGCGAGCTGTTCCGGGGAAGCGAGCCTCGCCGGCGTGTACGACGCGTAGATGACTGTCCGAATCTGGCTGCTCTTCTCGCTCTGCTCGGCCCCGTAGTGGACTGTGCGGCTGTCCCACAAGATCAGGTCGCCCGGGTCTGCGCATACCTTGTGCGGCTTAATACCCCTGTTCTCGAACCAGCCCAGCTCCGCGGCCGAGAACAGGTACCGGTCCGGAGACTCCCACGTGGCCCTATCCGTCTGCGTGTCGAAGAACTCGTCGTTGAGCCCGTGGCTGCCCGGGTACACGACCAGGCCGCCGTCTTCGGGCCCCGCGGGAGACAGGTTGATAATGCCCTGGACGCAGTGCAGCCCGCGCCGTAGCGGGCTCTGGTCGATGTGCTCCCAGGCGCCCTTGCGCGGGACGTCGCGGCGGTTGGGCAGCGTGATGTTCAGGCTGTCGAAGCTGACGAGCAGCTCGCGCGTGCCCCAGAGCGTAGCAAAGGCGTCGAGCACGCCCGGCTCTTGTCGCGCCGACCACATGAAGTCCTCGTGCGTGACGCAGTATCCGCTAAATGTGTTGATCTTGCTCTGGACGGGAAGGTTGGCCTTGACCCATGTCGAGGGGTCCGACATGTCCAGTGCCGTCCCGAACGAGGTCAGCCAGGCGTGAGCTTCGGCGGCGTACCCCATAGCGCGCTCGCGCGGGATGGCGTTCTTGATGACAACGTAGCCATCTCTTTGCAGGTCGGCGCGCCAGTCGGTGTACTTTGCGCTGTGGACGTTGGTCAGCCTGGAAAGGGAGGAGAGTGACGGATGGCAGAATCTTACGCGATCACGTCCTTTATAGGAGCGGCCCTCAACCCGGGTGAGCTTTCGGGGGTGATGGCAGATGGTGCCATGATTGCAAATATCTCGGGGGGAGGGGGGGAATTGCGATGTGGTTCAAGTCGCCCCTGTCTTGTCGGCGCGTATACCGATAGTCTATATCAAGGTAAGTAACGAAGGACAAGTAGTTGAAATGCACGCAGTTTTCCAGAGTTCGTCGATGTGACATGAGAACAAATGTCGACTGCGGCCGCCACATCACTTTCGCAATGGCACATGGAAAGACATCATTGCATGGGAGGGGGGAACCCTGTCAAGTTCACGCACGACAGTGCTGTACAAGTAGTACGGTACGGTACACAGCAGTATTTCGGGTTGAAATATGGGTCTGATAAGGTACGGAAGTGGTTTAGAATATCCCGTCGCATACGGTCGCCGAGGATTCAGGGGGTCCAGTTGTCAAGATGGGGGATCCCACCAGCAGCCAACCATAGTTCTCCAATTCGTCTTTGTCGATCCGTACCCGGTAGTAGTACTGCGTATCTGATCGTCCGGCCACTGGCACTCTCCATCGATAAACCAATACCGATATGTGGCATCATGCATGCTTGTGTTTGCCGACGACGCGATTGGCAACGTCATCGGCACCCATTTCGTGCTCAGGTGGCTAGACCGTTCAGCCCCCCCGTGGTGCTGGGGTCAAGCGATTGGTGTTTCCCGTCGTCTTGATCTGCTTGTCTGAAATCTGCACGGGGTTCGACGCAGAGCCTCGCTGCATGCGAAAAGGGTACATGAGCCCAGGGCCAAAAGGTTCCAACCTTGGACATCCTAGAGCTGACCCGTGCCATCAGATACTTGGGCTGGCTGCGGGCCAGCTCTTCACCATCGTCGGCGCCGCGGTCAGGACATGGGCTACCGCTTCGTTCTAGGCTTCGGCATCGCCTTTGTAACATGCTCCGGCCCGGCGCTGCTCAGCGAGCTGGCACCCCCCTCCCCCGGTGCCGTGGCACACCTGGCTCCTGCTTCAACCCCTTCTGGTACCTAGGCTCTAGCATCATGGCCTGGACGTGTCGTGGCACTAGCCACATGTTGGCCACCGATACAGTATGTGCCGTCGACGGCTACATCTCCCCCCTCCCTCCTTTCGGTCGAGTGTGTGGCGGGAGAGAAATACCGACTGACTGTCCTTGCAGTGGAAGTGAAAATCCCCCCCTTTCTCTTACAGGCTCTGATCCCATGCTGCGTGCTGAGCCGCGTCTACTGGATGCCCGAGAGCTCGCCGCCATGCAGGTGGCCGAGATCGAGGACGCCATCGACAAGTCCCGTGAGGGCATCGCATGGTGCGCGCGGCTGTCTGGGAAAGCGAGCCGGCAGAAGCTCGCCATCGTCGTGTATATGTATGACGCTGATGACGCTCGCTCTGGTGCGGGCAAAACCTCACCACGTACTACTCGATGTTCTTCCCCGAGACCTGGGGCTACTACCTAGCCCGAGGCGCTGGCGATGGTGTTTGACGCTGACCTAGAAGCATCGTGTCGTGCCATCGGAAACGACCTTTCGGTACGGACTACAAGTCAAGTTACCGTGCACTATGCACATGCACACACATGCGCACTCGGAGGCTGGCTGGGACGGGCACGCCGGCGATACGAAATGGCGACGCCTCGGCAGCTCCGACGCGCGTAAGTTACTCCGTATGACTATGTCTTGGCGATGCGCAGAACACGGGCATATGACAGGACAGCTGGAACGCTTCAACGAATCTCAAGTTATCTTAGAAAGCAGGGCTAGTAGCGAACAGAGATGTTTGGGGCTAACGTTTCCGATAACCAAACTGGTTTCTGGCCATTTTGACGACCAATCTCCCAAAAGCAAATGGATATTCCAACTCCACATTAAAATGCATAGCGAGCCAAGCTAGTAACTAGTGCCTTGCTTGTCCTGCCCTAGTCGTCCCGTGTGTACGGAGTACCGTGTACAGCGATCTCTCCGGGAGATACGCCATAACGTTATCCGCAGTTGAAAGAGTGATAGGGTACGTACTGTAGCTCCAGCTGCAGCTGCAGGGACAAGCTTTTCTAGCCGCAGCGAGCTAGTCTGCTTGGTCTATCTGGCAGGACCTCCGACTGCTATTCGTGTAGTTACTCGGTATCAAGAGGGGTAAGTCTTAATCCCCCCCCTAGTTACCCCCTTCCCGGTTGTCTTGACATCTGCGTGGCCAGACTAGTTCGACGAGCCGTCCGATGAGACGGACAGGTCCGAATTAGTGCGAGAGATGCCAGGGCCGCGAGATTTCTCACTGTGCTCGGTGATTAGTAAAGGTTCTCGGTCTCGCGGCTTCGGAGAGGGAAGACCTCGGACTTACAGCGAGGAGCGGGTGCCGTGGATGACGCACTTCCACTTGCCACCGGCCGTCTTCAGGGTGAAGGCAACGGGCTTGGCCTCGATGACGTTCTTGATATCCTGGGAAGGCATCGTGAAGTTGTGGTGTGATGTTGTGTTTGAGAACGAGATAGTACACGTAGGTCCGAAGGACACAAGGTCAAGTGGCTACTATGCAGCAAGGTCGGGAGACTGGAAGACTGAGTAGGAAGAGAGAAGCGTAGACAAAGATGACAATGTGAATAATGACTATGAAGGGGACAAAGTAGTTCAAGTATGGGGGGATGGTGGTTGCAATATATACCTAACGTACCAGCAAGTCCTCACGCAAAAACCCCAGGTGATGATGTTTCCTCCGGAGCCGCAGGGGATTATGGGGCATTGGTTGGGGAGACCCTGATGATTGATCCATCATACCATAACCCCCTTAGTTTGAGAGAACAAGCCTTTCCCCTGTCCTGGGTGAGCGATTTTCCTCGAGCTCGTGTGGACTTTTCACACAGCTACGACGCAGCGCGCGGCAGAGTACATTTTCGACGTAGCTAACCACATGGGGACTGTGAGGACTGCGAGGGAAAAGAAGGCCCGAGACGTGTTCGACACCGACAACGGTTGGCTACGCGAGATCGGGAAAGGTGTCGAGACTAGAAATGTACCAGCTGAGCAGCTGAGCTGTGCATGGCCCCGATGCTTACAAAGTAGTGTGTTTGTGTGTACGGGGTAAAGATACCATGATGAACTAGTTGGTATCAGTACGCAGTACGTACTGCGTACGCAGTAGTACAGCCAGAGCCAGGCCGTTCGGAGCTTCTGGAATGCTTCTAGCACATGCAGAGAGTTCCGGCTACGGGCGAGATTTGCTGGATGCATGGGCACTAATTGGCTGGTTGTCGAGCCGTCATCCGCTCTTCCGGGTCACTTCGCGTTTCCAACGGATGTCTCGAAAGAGCGAGGCCAGCGAGTGGCAATTTCCTAGGTACCAGGTATCAGATACCAGGTACCTAACGTACTTTGTTGTTGTCGTCTGTAACTTTAGAGGCTAGGCCGCTAGGGTCTCATCGACCAGCCATCCGACCACGCTTGATGGGCAGGGAGGGAGGGACAGATTAATTAGCTGACAGTTAACTGGTTCAACCGCCTCCGTCAACGTTATCATGGTTCGTCTGCGTCTCGACGGTGGCGGCAGGCTGCAGCACGACACGCGACACCTTTTGCGAAGGAACCAGCTCGATGAAACCAGTCGGCGTATGAGTATCTCTCGTTCATTCCTGGATTTTCAATTTTTTTTGCGCATTACCACGTCGAGTATAACTCAGGCGATGCCTGTAGGCTGTCTGTCTGTCCGCCTGTTCTGGCTAGAGCTGCAGCGACCGGATACGCACGCGGCTTAGCGAGCCGATATCTCCGTTCAGGCTGAACGTAGTTCCAAAGTTTCTAGATGGTCAGCACTTGTTCGTCTGAAGCCTGCGTTGCAGCTTTCAAACTGTCATCTTTCAAAGTGTGAATTATGCCTAGTAACGTAACTACGGTAGTGATGGCGCTCACTCGGATGCGACGGAGTCGGTCGCCTTGCTATGTTCTATGTGTGTCCATGTACGTGCTTAAGATGTCTTGACAGGGTAGGCACCCCAACACCGAGACACATCTGTTATGCAGCTAACGTAATTACCGGTATACAGATATAATTTGTCACATCGCAATTCTTGCTTCACGTCCAGTAGGCCCAAACGAGAGAGTAGGCACGGCTAGTGTTTGTTGCGAGTCTCGAGTAGCTAGTTAGTTGTACGACGGAGAGGGGGGAGGCGGGAAAGGGGGGGGAGGACTTGGCTGGACCCGACCATGCGTACGTGCCAAATACTACATAAAACATGGGAAACCTCACTTCGCTATCTCGTTCTTGTCTACGGTCTCATATCGCACTCCCATTCGCCAAGATGTATCATCTCGTGCCCCAAAGGCTAAAGTGTCGCGCGAGCCCGAATAGCTGCGGCAAGCCTTCATCAACCGCATTGATGATGAAGCTTACCAGAGCAAATTGCCTAGCGCCCCATCACAGGAACCAACAACCCCTTGGATGCTTCTGCGCTCTTGGGGCGCTCTATTCCCGCTCCTGCAGCTCGTCCACAAGAAGGGTCGAACCGCAGACGGACGCGAGCGACTGCCCTGCAGGATCCTGCTAATTGGTCAGGCGTGTTTCAGGAAAACCATCAAGTCATCATGCCAATCGTGTCAATTGTTGTACAGTCTACAGTGTGACCACTGTCCCTGCGCTCCCTAGCGATGCATAATAGAGGATGACTTGAAATGACAGGGAAGAGGTGAAAGGAGACAGAGCGCATAGCGTGAGGTATCTACAACTTGGAAATAATCGCCTGAGTAAAGTCCGAGGTGCTGGCCTTTCCGCCCAGATCGCCCGTCAGGGCCTTTCCTTCCGCCAGGGTATCAAACGCAGCCTTCTCGATCCTGTTCGCGTACTCGGTCAGGCCCATGTGCCTCAGCATCATCATGGAGCTCAGCAGCAGAGCAGTGGGGTTGGCCTTGCCCTGGCCAGCGATATCTGGGGCGGAGCCGTGGACGGCCTCGAAGATGGAGCACTCGTCGCCGATGTTGCCCGACGGGGTCAGACCCAGACCACCGATCAGACCAGCGCACATGTCCGACAGGATATCACCGTACAAGTTGGGCATGACAAGGACCTTGTCGTTGTACGGCAGCGGGTCCGTGACCATCTTAAGACACGTGTTGTCGAGCAACTCGGCATCAAACTCGATATTGGGGTAGTCCTTGGCTACCTCCTTGGCGACGGTGAGGAATAGACCATCTGACATCTTCATGATGGTGGCCTTGTGGACGACACGGACCTTCTTGCGGCCAATCTCCTCGGCCTGCTGGAAGGCGAATCGCAAAACGCGCTCACTGGCCTCGCGGGTGATGAGCTTGATGCTCTGGACGACGCCGTCGACGACAATGTGCTCGATACCCGAGTATTCACCCTCGGTGTTCTCTCGGATCAGGACGGTGTCCACGCCGTCGTAGGGGGTCTTGAAGCCGGCGACGGATCGGCAAGGTCGCAAGTTGGCGAAGAGGTTGAATGTGCGACGGAGGGTAAGGTTGAGGGAGACATGGCCCTTACCGATGGGGGTCTGGACGGGGACGGTTTAGCAGGCAACTCTCGTAGCGCAGAGCGTGCTCATTTCTTTCTACTCACAGCCAGGGGACCCTTGAGGGCGACCTTGTTCCTCTTGATGCTCTCGATCGTCGCGGCAGGGATAGAGGTCTTGCCATGGATCAGCTGCGGAGTGACGTCGACGGGCTCCCATGAGATGGGTGCCTGTTATCTTTTAGCATTTGTAGTTTGTAGCCACCATGAGCGAGGCTGGCGACGAACCTTGGCGGCTGCGAAGATGTCCTTGACTGCCTGGGAGATCTCGGGACCGATACCATCTCCCTCAATGATGGAAACGGGGAAGTTGCCCTGCGCTATGGTGTTAGTATGGACTGTCCTGCTCGTGTGCGTAGGCCTATCTGCCGCATGTGGTGTTTTGCGTGCATGGGGGTAGATGGGCGCCGGTTGTGGCAAACGGGACTGAGTGATTTTCGGGACAGCCGAGGCTCATTCGGTCGAGGGTGAACATACGGTGGCATCCTTCGTCCCGGTGAACTTGGCAACCTTGTCCGAGAAGAACCGGTTCTGCCATTGCCCACAAGTTAGCTATCGACGGCGCGCGAATGGGTGTGTCGGTTGCTGTTTGGGGGGGGGCAGCATCCGTCCCAGCTCACCTGGACATATAGAGTTGCGGCAGCGCGAGGAGCAGCGCGGACGCATTGGCGTCGCACAGGCGCTGAGAAGGCTCGAACGGCCAGCATTGTGAATCCTTATGGTGTAGGGCGCAGGTTTGATGTGGTAGAGCTCCTTGTGTCCTTGCACGTAGAATGTCTTCTTTCGATGGAAAAGTTGCGGCACATTCACCAACCGATAAGTTAGCCCGGTTTGGTCCGGCAATTAACTATCAGATGCTAAGGTGCCGTCGAGCCACAAGTGGCTAACTTGGTCGAAACCCCAAGAGCTACGCCACATCTGATGTCCACCCCCTACACAGGTAACGTTGGCCCTTGGGGGCTTATTAGGGGGACCGGGGGTAAGTTAACAAGTTACAACCATCAATCACCTTTCACTTGGCAGCCTGCAAGACGACAAGTACAAGTCCCCTTTCTTGCTTTGTGAAGGATTGCCCAAACATAACTAGAACAGTCTACTTTGTTACTTTTCAACCTACCTTGTTCTATGATCTATGTACATAATACGGGTAACGGTCATACGCACTTGCATGGGCCAGACTCAGCAACTTGTAGACTGTAACTAGTTAGTTAGGCTTGGTTGACAGTTCATACTATCTACGACTTGAGAAATGAAATACACCGCTCCATCGCCCTTTCGACCATTGGGTCTACCGCGGCTGATGCCCTGGACCACCCAAGTATACTCCGTATTGTCTGCGGATCGGGCCAAGGACGGCAGGGGAATGGATGCACAGCATGAGGGGAGATTGCTGGGTTGTTTTTCCGCCAGTCAGATGATACCATTCCTGGTTGTCCTTAGTAAGCGGAGGCCTTTATGCTGTCAGTAGACCATACCGAACCTCTCACAATGGGCCATATTATGTCTGGGCGACGCAACTCCCGCATAGACCAAGCTTGGCGGCGAGGTCGTATGGGCCTCTTCCGAGCGTCGTGCTGATTAGTTACACCGTCTACGGTCAGGTCCGATCTCCCTAGGCCCGCGGCCCGCCGCCCTGGAGGCTGGGGGGCGCCTGCATGATGCATCCATGGGCTCAGAGAGAGGTATAAGAGAGACTCCAAGCTTGCAATCATGGAGAGAGATTCTGCTCTGGTCCATCCCCAAGACGCACACCCCTGACGACACCACCATGAAGTCGAGTCTGTTTCTCTGCGCCGCATTCGTGGCCTCCGCGGCGTGCTCAAAGCCGTACTTGGCATGGATGGCCGACTCGTTCATCGCGAGGGGTGTAGTCAAGAACTTTCACTACACCCCGGCCACCCTGTATCTGGGCATCGAGGCCGCCTACTCACTGACCAAGAACGAGACGTACTTGGACTGGTATCAGGATCAGGTGGACGGCATTCTGAACCAGGATGGAACCATTCAGAACTGGAATTACAGCTACCACTCCCTGGATGACTATCGCATCGGAAACAACTTTCTCTACTGGTACGACAAGACCCAGGACGTCAAGTACAAGACTGCCTCGGAGATCATCCGCCAACAGCTCAACCACCACCCCAGAACACCTTCTGGTGGGTTTTGGCACAGGGAGCCAATCTATCGCAATCAGATGTGGTTGGACGGCATCTTCATGGCAGACTCATTCTACGCCAAGTGGACGGCCAAGTTCGACAACGACAACGCGACTGCTTGGGATGATATCGTCCTCCAATTCGACACCATCGACAAGTTCACTCGCCAACAGAGCTCAGGCCTGTTGTTCCATGGCTACGACGAAGGCAAAACGGCGGTCTGGGCCGACCCCATCACTGGTGCTGCACCACTCATCTGGGACCGTGCCGTCGGTTGGTACTTTATCAGCCTTCTCGAGGTCCTGGAAGTGTTTCCCAAGGAACACCCAGGCTATTCCAGGCTCATGGAGTACTACGTCACGCTCGCTGTCGCGTTGAAGAAGACACAGGACGTGTCTGGCGGGTGGTGGCTCATCATGAATGCGGGATATGAGACCAGGCCGGGCAACTACATCGAGAGCAGTGCCACGGCCATGTTCACGCTCGGCTGGCTTCGGGGCATCAGAAAGGGTTACATCGACGAGGCAGAGTACCTGGACCCGGCTCAGAAGGGCTATGAGCTGTTAGTCAACCAGTTCGTCAAGGTCAACGCTGACGGTACTCTCAACTGGGAGGGCACTGTCGAGGTCGGCTCATTGAACAGTAATGCATCATTCGAGGCGAGTTTCCATCGCGGTATCCCCATGGAGCAGAGCAGTTATTAACTTGACATAGTATTACACCAGCGTCCCGTTGGCTTCGAACGATTACAAGGGTGCCGGTCCCTACATGTTGGCAGCCTTTGAGTACGAATCCTGGGCAGCAAAGGCTTAGCAGTAGTATCCGAAGCTCGAATCCTGCAATGCCGGAATGCATGCCGTGAGACTCGCACAGACTCTTTGACATGTCTCATGTTGCCACGTCTTGTAAGACACGCGCGTACACTTAGACACACACACACATACGAAGTACTCCGTACACATATTATATATACGCTAGCCTGAATCAAGATACACTGCTGTAGTTGCTCGATTGTCCCTGGATTATCTAACGCACTGCTATGGCATTTGTACAAGACTTCGTCCTGGCTGCTCTGCATTGAGCCGTTGTATCAGGAGCCCACGCGTGTCAAGGCCCCTTTCTGTTGTATCAAAGGCAGCCCCCAGAAGATGAATTTAGAGTACCCCTCCTACCGCTCATGAGCTTATTGAGGAGAACATCGTTGCATCGGAAGCCACAGTTTAGGGTCCTTAAGTCCGCTACCTGATGGAAAGGGAAGCCTATGAGGAAGCCTGGGCTCACTAAGAAGATGATACCTTTTCGTCCACAAGCTCTGTAAGCTCGGGGCTCCGCTTAGGTGATCGGCCAGAGCGTAATTTATCTGCAAGCATCTCGCCAGTTAAGACGCGAGGCATCACAATAGGGTCGAAGCCGGCTCCGAGAGCGCGACTATACACAGAGTTAATTGTGCGTTTCGAGATGGTGGTAATAGCATGCAGGGAGAGGCTGTAAGAGTGACAATCTGAGCGCGCGTTGCTATACTGATGTAACGCGTAATTGCGGTGTCGGTTGCGGTGTCGATTGCCGTGTTTGTTGCAAGCAGGGCGATGGATGGGTGGGCCACCGTGGGCAATTACTTTCAAAAGGGACCTAACGTTACCTCCGTAACGTTAACTAACAGTAACGCTGCAGAGTATCCGTAGTTCCATGTAACTAGTTCGTTGTGTGCCTTGTGCCTGAATACGGGCCTAGTGCATAATATGTATATCTAGAGGGCGGGTCTCCAGTGAGACAGGGATGCTGCCGTAAATAGGCTATCCGTATCCGTATCCCGTACGGAGCACTTGCCTGCCTGTCAACGTTAGTTAGGTACCTTCGGCATCTCGATGCCTTGTCCGTACTCCGTACTTGCTTCAAAACTTGCTTCATAGCATGTGCAATTTGACACATCGCAACGACGCCGCCATTCACATAACCATGCTCGGACTCTTTGCATACCAACTTAGCAAGAGGTAGTACCATGGCGGCCGCCAACCTAGACCGCAACGTGCTGGAGTTCTACGGCGTCACGAGTGCCTTTCCCACGGAATGGCCCGAGGCCAAGGACAACAGCGATGGGTCGGACAGCGAAGGGGCGCAGAAGAAGCAGAAGCTGAATCGCCGCAAATCACGATACCAGGCCCTCGAGCGCGCCGTCAGCAACCGGACGAGCGTACTTCCCGGGTCCGAGGTCTCGACGAGCGGCGTGGGCAGTCTGGTGCAGAGAGACGAGCCCGACCCGTTGGGAGGCAGCGAGAGCGTCGTGAGATCGCTGAGAGAATTCGGCATACCGGTTCAAGACGACGCCCGTCTACGCACGAAATTCCTCCTCTCGTCCACCAACTTCTCGCCCTCGCTATTCCTGTCGCAGTTGCATGCCCTGGACGACACCCGCGCTCTCGAAAGCGGACTGGACAACCTGTCGGCATCCATTGACCAGAAGTCCGCCTCGCTGAAGGTTCTGGTCGAATCCAACTTTGAGCGATTCGTCAAGGCTAAATCCACCATCGACAATGTCTACAAGGAGATGAAGTACAGAGGTGCCGAGCCGCCTTCGCCCACACGAGCACGAGCGCATTCGAGACACGCAAGCCGGAGCAGCTTCAGGAATAGTGCTGGTGGAGCTGCTCTCGGTGCAAGTCACCTGCAGTCGCCCCTCTCGCCGTCTACCGACAACCGCAAGAAGAACGCCCTGGTCAAGGAGAGCGACTATGGTGTCATGGGCATCAAGACGCCCCTGCTCGATGTATCCGCAAAGGCCGAGGATGTCTGGGGGCCGGCGCTGGGCGGTCGCGAAAAGGAAGAGAACCTGAAGACGGTGCAGTATTCCCTCGACCGCTTCAAGGACTACATCGAGGCCAGCTCCAACGTGGCCGACAGCATCAAACGCAAGGATTACGAGAGCTTGGTCGACGAATACGTGCGAGCCCGCAGGTTTGCGGACGATGCGCGAAAACTGGTAGAGGACTTGGGCTCAACCACGCCTAGCGAGAGTCAAGCGTACCAGATCCTACTCGCTGCCCGCATGTGGCACGACATAGACGACCAGCTACAGACCTTTAAGCGCGACATCTGGAGGAAGTTGATAACGCTGCACAGCCCTACGAAACAAGAGAACACAGGCCGACCGCAGGATCAGCATATGGAGCTCATTGGTCTACTGCTAGAACTTGGCGTTGATGACAATCCCATCTGGGTATGGCTGCTCAGTAGATACGACTACCTGAAGGGCAAGATATCCTCCGTGGCAGACCGCGGAAAGGTTGAGATTGAAGTACTCCGACGAAGGCTGGCCAACAACGACAAACCCGAGCCCGTTACTGTAGCCGCGCACCTGCGAGCCTTGAGCCGCCAGTCGGTTGAAGATAAGCCCGACGGCATCGACAGCGCCGACGTCATGGAACTGTGGGACAAGATGCTCAAGTTCTTGAATATGCTTCTCTCTGCGCAAGGCATCATGGGCGAGGTGGTGGAATTCTGGCAAACCGTCGAAGGCTTTGTTGAGGGAAAGATGCAAGCTTCGCTGCCCGTAGGTTTCAACGGGGAATCTCGTGAGCACCATACGATATCAGATCAGGGCAATGACGACTTGAGGAAAGGTGCTATTGAGCTCGTCGATACGATTCGGCAACACATTCTCGAATTCTTCGCTGGTGCCCCTCCCGAGGACATCTCCTTGTTGTTCTCGCCACTACCTCAGTCGCCTAGTACCCCCATGTCCGCATCACTCTCGCCCTCTGCCATGCGGGATCCGCGATTCAACCTAGACCCTAGCAACGTACCGCCCCCTTCACCTAGACGCGGTGAGGCCTGGGAGAAATTCGCTTTCTGGCCTCCAAACTCCAACTCGGTCAGCGGTGTGCACTATCTATCCAAGATGCTTGCCCTCGTTGGCTCTGGTTCGTCTGAAATGGCTGGCATTGCCCCTGTCAACGAGGACGACGGTGGAAGCCAAGTCGAGCTGCTCAAGACTCTAGTTGGAGCTGCACGGGAAAGGTGCGTGACAGCCATCTGTGCAGCTTGGAACAAAGACGCAGAGAATATCAAATATGTCGAGGATTGGCAGAGAACACGAGAATTGGGCGACGTCACACGCATGCCGGCTACCTTTTCTGCCTTTGAGGGTGCCCTTCTGAGTGGCATGCAAAAGATTCTATACATCTCGGAGGCCATGACGAGACCAGGGGCCGCAGATATCGTTCTGCCTCCACCCACAAAGTTGCTCCAGATGGTGCGCAGTCAATACGTGACCACACTGTACAAGGCCCTCAGCGGCATGGTTGAAAACGCCGAAAAGTCGGTCAAGAAGGCCGACGACGAATGGACGACCGAGATGGATGCCCCAATCCGCTCTACGGGAGGTGTCAGAGCGTCCCTCAGCGTGGGTATCAAGGGTATTGATGCCAGAGATCGCGTAAGTCTTCCCTTCCCCTAGAACTCGCGAGATGCCGTATGCTGACGGTTACGGGCAGAACGTCCGTATGCTTCTAACCCTGAGCAATCTGCAAGCGCTACGGTCCCAGGTAGTGCCTAATCTGAATGGCCAATTTGAGAATGCATTCTCGGTCAAGCTGACTGATGAATCCAAAACCATTCGCGACGTCCTGGGCCAAATCGACGCCCGCCTCTTCCAGACGTACACTAAGCCATCCATCGAATCTCTCCGACGCACGATACGCGCCGGCCTCTCCGAAGATCCCACCTGGGGCTCCTCCCCGAAACCGACCGAGGTCAAGCCATACATCTACGACGTCCTCCTCACTTTGGTCTTGGTGCACACCCAAGTCTCGACCACGGCACCTTCGCTCACGGCGCAGGTCCTCTCCTACCTCCTCGAGCAGACATCGCGCGAGCTCCTCGATACCTTTAAGCAGCGCTCTCAGCGCTACGACTTGGGGTCCCTCATGCAAGCCACCCTCGATGTCGAGTTCGTCGCTCAGACTCTGAGCCAGTACACGACGGAGCGTGCGAGCACGCTGCAGGGTGAGATCTACAGTATGCTAGATGCTCGAACCGACGATCAGGCCCGCGCGCGGCTGCAGGGCGAGCTGCCCGCAATGCGGGACGTGTTAAAGAAGTTGCGCGAGTTGAGCAAGAACGAGTTTGCCTGCTTCAAGAAGGTTAGGAAGGGTCAGATGGAGAGGACTATAACGGGATAAGACGCATGCCCAGACAGAACCTGGGTGTGGGCCTGGCCGGCCTGGAGTGAGCGGTGGTATGGGGATACGGCTGGCCCGAATGATGATGTACAGTCAGTCTATTGGTAGTTTGCATATGAGACAATCCAGGAAGCTAATACTGGTGACAATATATTTGGTTATTCGAAACAAGTCACACATGATGGATCATGGCACTTCTTCAGGAAGGGGTGAGCGGAGAAGCATGGAGATGAGATGTGATGCCTTGCCACACCACAAGTGCTTCCCGCATTCTACTTCGATGACGAACATTGCGAGGCAGTCCCAAGTTTCAATTTTGAATCAAACATTGCATTTCTGCATTAGCAGCCATATACCCGTCGTCCGCCCCGTATCAGAAACAGCTTGGAAAAAGAAGCTGCTGACCGGGGGACGTCAGAACACCTTGAAACGCCGCCGCTTCCTAGACAAGAGGCGTGGGGGTATTGCATCTAGGAAGGAAGACCCTCTATCTACCATTCCGGGCCTCGGTTTTCCCATCCGTGTCATCCGTCATGCTCGTCGTGGTCCTGCTGCGGGGAACGGGTCGTTGTTGAGAGCGTCCCAACCCAGCCACTGTCCCCCGAGGCATGGACCTCCCCGCCTGGTTCTGTATTTATACATTATATTATACACCCACATGAAAGCACCTGCGGGCGAGGGCGCAAGTGCACATCAAGAACTGGACCGTTTAGTCTGTAAGCCGGGTGGTGATGGCAGGGTAGTGGCGTGAAAGTGCGCTCAGTCCTAGTTCTTTACAACTGAACTTACGCAGTGAAGGATGGAAATGGCCGACAGAAGAACTTGTAAAAAGTACACAAAGGGGTATGTTTTTTTCCTGCCAGAGAACGTCCAAGAGCTTAGGGCAAAAGGAGGGTGGAGCAGAAGAGGAACTCGAGGGATCTCGAGTCTGACTGGTCAAAAGAAAAATGATCTCTACGACTCTCCAGGAAGCTGACTGGGAACATGTTAGCAAAAAGCGATGTCACTGAGAGGAACAATGGGATGACTTACTGGTCACATTCAGATCTCGGTAGTACTTCTTGACTCTTTCATCCTCGGTGTCCTGGGCCACGATAACCTTATCGTTATTGGGGGCCATGACTCCAGGGAGCGTATGGCGAATGACCATGAGCATCCTCAACAGCTCGCAAAGTCCGTAACCCTGGTCATAGTAGTGACCTGGCGGATTCTCTAAAGGCCACAGGGGTCTGATGCTTTCACCCTCCCAAGCCTTGAAGGCCCAGGTGGTCTTCTCCACACAGTTCAAGAAGACCATAGCAGTCAAGAACATGGGGAAGCCCATCTTGGTCTTGCCATCCTGCAAGTTGCGCTGAATTCCATTGAGCAGGCTCTTACTTGTAGCGGCAGCCTTACGCTCAGCACCGGCGGTGAGTTGCATGCAGATGTTGGTAAATATCTCGCTATGTGACTCTTCATTGATGGGATCGCCCGGGGCGTCGATATCGTTGGTCTTTCGTAGAAAAGACCACTGACGTTCACGGTCCATCAACTCAACCAAGCCCCAGAGGTCAAGAGCCCGCCGTAATAGCTCGTCGTTGGAGTCTTCGGCGAGCTGCTTGGCATATTCAAGGGTAACTCGGACGTGGGAGGACAGCTCCCGACTGATGAGCTCAGGGAGGACCTGGCGCATGTAGGCCTCTACTTTGGCCGGTATATCCTCTTTGTCGTTGTCAATCATGACGAGCGTGCCGCTAGATTCCGCATCTGCCTTGCCACTTTTGATATCCGCTGTGAGATGACCGTTGAGCATCTGCAGGGTTATCTTGTTACCGGAGTGCTGGAAGTGTGAGGCCTCGATAATGACGCCTCGGTTCGCCAGGGTATAGTCTTCCTTGAGCTTGTTGACCCGCTTCTGAGCGACGACGATCTGAACACCGGCTGAGTAAAGCTCAATCTGCTCAGCCAACTTTGTCCGGACACACCCTGCCAGCCATATCCTAGGCGATAACACTTTCCGGCAGGTCTCGCACGGAGTACCCTTGGAACACACCTTGCGAAGGATACGACATCGAATGCATGCTCCAATGCGTCGTACCTCTTGAACCTCTTTTCTTCGCTCCGTGTCGAATCGTGCACGTGCATTCTTCTGGCGCGTCCCGTTAGGGCTGGTTGCCTCCATACGCATACCACCCTTGGTCAAGGTGGTGGCTAACTGCTGACTTTGTGTGCTCACAGTCGCGGGGGCCTGAGTGGCATCGGGAATGAAGGTCAACTCGGTCCACGGTGACATTGGCGCAGAGAGGTGGTGGTCTGCGACCGGAGTCGTTGGCTTTTGCGACTGTGACTGTGACGGAGATGCAATAAAATTCATGGTCATTTCCGCGTGGAGTAGGCCAGGAATATTTTGCAACATCTGCTCAGAGGCCAAAGGCATCTCGGCTTCAGTCATGGTAGGTGCATCAGGAACTGCCGAGGCTGTTTCTTCAGGCGTCAACAAGGCAATCGCGGACGGCTCGGACTGAGCAGATGCTTCGGCTTCGGGCAGGTGGTCGAGGTGCTGCTCGTTTGGACCAGACACCACCGAGCAAGCTCTCGTACCTACCGACGGTGACATGGACGATGTCTCCTCAGCGGCTAAGTCGTCAGCGAGTGCCTGGAGCCCAGGGTCCAGGAGAAATGAAGGATGAAGTCGAGCCGTGGCAGCTGCAGCCACCGACAGGTTGGAGTCGGCAGGTTCGCCATTGGCATCTGTGTGATGGTGCAACAAAATGTGTAGCTTTTCCTCTGTTGTGAGCTCACGCTGTTGGTCCTGCTCCTGATGTTGGCCCTGCTCCTGATGTTGGTCCTGCTCCTGCTCCTGCTGCTGCTCCTGCTCCTGCTGGTGCTGGTGCTGGTGCTGGTGATGGGCCGCATTGGTTGCTGCAGCTATGGCCTCGGCAACTTGGTCGTGCACTTGTTGGACATCGCGCATCTGATTGTCCTGACCGTTGTCATGGTGAGACTGGGGCTGACTTTCGAAATCCAGCTGCGTGTGCTCGTGGTCATGGTCGAGAGTGAATTGCTCGTGAAGATCGAAGGCGTCCTGACCCATGGGTATGGGCATGGGCATCTGCGCCAAGATACTGTTCGCAAAGGAAGCAGATGTCGCATCTATCGTCGCATTGGGAATCTGGCTGTGCGCATGAGAGTGCGCTCCGTAACCGTCGTTGGGATGTTTTTCGTTAATCTCGATCTGACGCGACACCTCGGCCAGCGTCTCGAGGGCTGACCATTGCGGTTGGATCAGAGGAACGCTGCTAGTCAGAGAATTGTGCAATTGACTGCTCTGGGTGAGCTGGCTGTTTGCCTTCTGGGATCGCGCAGCAGCCGTGTTTCCGTTCATGCCGTGGAGCGTCAAGGACGCATTTACGCGCTCGGCCTCGGAGATGGCGGGGCATTTCTTGGTGATGTGCGTTGTCAAGCTATCGATGCGACCCTTGGGGAACAGTTCACCACAGCGGCGACATGTGTGAGGATATCGGTTGCTGTTGTCGGTCAGCTTCGGTCCTCGCTCGAAGTAGGCGAGGACGAGCGCCGACGGTTTCCTGCCCATGACGACCGCCCGGTTGGGCGCGTGCCAAAGTTGACAAGGCCTGCCAAAGGCAAAGGGACGACTTGAACCGCAAAAGTATCGAGCGGGTGTGAGATTATAATAAGCGAAAGCGGTGGAAGGAGGCAAATTTTCAGCGACGAGCGAAGAAATGATGTTAGTGGGGTGGGTGGGTGGTGGGTGGACAA
Source organism: Arthrinium puccinioides (assembly GCA_022414665.1). NCBI lineage: Eukaryota > Fungi > Ascomycota > Sordariomycetes > Amphisphaeriales > Apiosporaceae > Arthrinium > Arthrinium puccinioides. The sequence continues at coordinate 2,421,448 of JAIUNF010000004.1, forward strand.
TCGGCTCTAGACATAACTAACTAACTAATCAGTTAACTAACTTCTTGCGACGGGACGACAGGAGGGACCCTGATCTGAGCGTGGGGACATGCCGCAAAAACAAATGCAGGTGCTTTGGCTTCTGGCCCCTCCCTCCCTCCCTCCCTTATTAATTGTTATCCCAACCAGAAGCTTGGCATGTGCCGAACGAAGAAAACCAACCAGCAAACTCACTTCCTAGCATGTGCTGGACAGGAAAACTAACCCACTCACCATTTCACGACTTGCTTCGAATCTTCTTGCCTTTTCAGACCTCACCGACCGAGCCTCAATCAATCCAGACCATCCTGACCATCCTGACCACTGGTCAACCTCGCTCGCGTGGTGCAACAAAATGACATTATATAAAGTACCACCGAATGTACGAAAGACAGTCTATATTCCTGGCCTCGGAATGTACACATCCCTTGAGCGCCACGTCCATCGGCGAGCAAAGCCAAAGCCTCGCTAGTTATCCATAGTCTACCACTCCGACCCAGAGAACACCTCTTCCATGCACGTACTCCTTGAAAAGATCCCCCATGTCGCTGCTCTCCTAGGCTTTCTACACCATCCAGCCCCCAGGAACTATGACCACACGTCCTCCTAAGATGCAGATTAGAATACCATACCGGGGAGGGAGTTGGATGGTGACGGATTCTACGAGCACATACCTGGTACTGGTTTGAAGAACGCATATTCTTCACAATCTCCTCGGCCTTGGCCTCGGGGATGCCTCTTTGGCTGGCAATGATCTGCCCCAAAACGAGATTGACCTCACGAGCCATGTTGGCAGCGTCGCCACAGACGTAAATGTACGCCTTCTTCTCCAGTAGCTCGTTGATCTGTTGTGCGCGCTCCTTGAGGAGATGCTGCACATACACCTTTTGGGCCCATCTCTGGAGAAAGCTGTGATCATCTCGAAGGCGTCGCCGAGAGCAGCCTTGTGCTCCTGTAGCAGCATTAGTCATGGCGAAACAACAACGTCATCGCATTTGTACGTACCTCCCATTCAGACGCATACATAAAGTCCTCGCTCCGCTTGCGGCATCCGAAGAACAGCACCGTCTTGCCCACATTCTCGCCGGACTCGGCCTGCTTCGCGCGCTCCTGAACGAACCCGCGGAATGGCGCGACGCCAGTTCCGGGGCCAATCATGATAATGGGCTTGGAGGGGTCCGAGGGGAGCTTAAAGTTGGAGTGACGGACATGGACAGGGACGTGGATACCGTCATATTTGTTTCTCGGGCCGGTGATGTCGTAAGTCAAGCCGAACGGCGTAGGATCGGGGTCTCCGTTCTGCTTCTGCTTGAGCGCAAGCAGGTAGTTGGTGGCAACACCTTGAAAGGGGTCAGTGCGTCCAGGGATGTCCTGCCTCTCAACCACGGCCGTGATAGATATCTTCTTGGGCTGCACCAGAGAGGACGACGAGATGGAGTAGTAGCGAGGCTGAAGCTTAGTAAGACCTTCAATGAAAGCGGAGAAAGGGACGTTGGTCCATTTCTGACCACCGCCAACGATTCGTAGGACGCCAGCAATGTTGTAGTGGTACTTGCTGATCTTGTCGTGGAAGTAGTCCTTATCGCTGCCGAGCTTGGTCATCTCGGCCTTGACGGCCTCATCAGGGGCAAACGCAGCCAGGGTCGCGATGAATTGACGTGAGATGGGGGCACAGATCTCCATGTGGTACCGCACGATGGCATCGTAGGTGGTGGGTGTCGGGAAAGGAACCTTGGCAGTAGGTTCGAGAGCTTTGACGCTAATGACGGTGTCCCGCTTCTCGCTCAGGCCCAGGATATCCAGGAAGTAATCAACCTCTTGACCAGCGTTGGTGGGCCAGATCGCAATGTGGTCTCCGGTCTGGTAAGACAGGTTAGAGCCACTGATGTCCACCTCCATGTGCAGGCAGTTGCGGTCCTTGACATTGAAGAGCTCTCGGGATTCGACAATAGGTGCAATGTAGGGGTTGTGCGCATTGAACGGGCCCTTGGCGGAACCCTCGAGGTGCATCTTGTTGGGCTCGCCCACGTAGACCTCGTGGGAGTCCTTGGTCAGACCCTCGCGTTCGACAATGCCGAACACGGGCTCGTATTGAGCCTCGCGTTCTTCCAGGTTCATCTTCTTTGCCAGCGCAGCCCACATGGGCTCCTTCCAGGCCAAGAAGTCCTCTTCCATGGTTCCGGCACCGTCGTCGCCCTCGCCGGCGTCGCCGATTCTATGGGCGCCCAACTTCTCCAGAGCTGCGTTGACGTTGCGGACCATGGAGTTGTAGTGCTCATAGGTGTTGTTACCCAGACCAAATGCGACGTAGTTGAGATGGCCGAGAGCAGGTTCCGAGGACTCGGAGAAGGACACATCTTCGCCAGTGATGAATTCGTAAAAGTCGACAGCGTTATCGGTAGGCTCGCCTTCACCGTAGGTAGCCAGGACAAACATGACAACGCGATCCTCGGGGACCTGGTCGAGGTTCTCGTAGTCGTAATCTTCCAGATCGGCAACCATGGTCTCGAGTCCGAAGCGGCTCTTGCCCTCCTTGGCCAATCTCGAGGCGTAGTCCTCAGCCGTACCAGTCTGGGAGCCGTAGAAGATGACACAGTTCTTCCCCGACTCGTCCATCTTCTCTATTATGTTTCTTGTCTTGCCGGCCTTGAGTCCATTTCCATTGGCAAACGAGTTCGCATAGGGGTCCTTTGTGACGCCCCAGTATTTGCCCTTGGTAAAGTACGCGGCTGTGGCTAGGAGAATGACGGACAAGACAATAATGTCCAGCGTGTCGAGTTGCGCCATGGCGATAGCGAGCGGCGAGAAGCCTCAGAAAGCTGGTGATACGGGGTCGAATCTATGACAGCAGAGTGTTGTTGGTATTCGTGGGCAGGTCGACTGAAGTGGACACGTTTTGTTGTTGCTTGCCGTCAGGGTACGCCCGCTCCTCCCCAATATGCAGGCCGAGGTGTTGCACCCAATCTGTCAAGTCTTACAGGAACGAAGCGGAACGTTCAGAAGGACGACTAGGGGGTGCGCACAAGTCAGTGTACGAAAACACCGGGATCGAGTTTCTCTCCGACAGCGTCTGTTCGGTCGCCTGTCTTGCCGACTTTTTGCGTCTGCTGCAACGTGTCTCGCTTCGTCGAGGCTCAAGCACGGCCCGGCGGGAACTACCCTTGAATGTACGGATAGGTGCCAACTAGCGAGGACTGGGGTATAGGTAATAAAAATTTGGGAGCTGCTGGGCAGCCGCAGGCTGACGTGATGTGCAGAGAACGGGACGGGACGACTCACGGACAGGAGAAGAAATAATCTGACACTGAAGTACAGAACGTGTACGAAAAGTCGTCGGCAGGCGATAGCGTTAGGGAAGAATATCACCAAAAGTGACATGCAGGAAAAGCGCAGTTGACCTAGTTGACTCGGTGGCAGATTTTAGTTTTAGAGCACCCGATAAGCACGCCCCTCCCCCGTTCAGGTGCTAGTTAACTTTCTTTAGGTTGTTGAGTAAATGCACAAGCGGCATGGCAAGAGTGTGTGTGTGTACGTAGGGAGTATGGACAAGTACAGTGTGCCGGAGTGGCCCGTCGCGAGATTGCATAATAAGCGAGCAAAAATGCAACCAGAACACCGAACGGGCTCTTATTCACCATCCGTACCATGCTCAGCACCATCAGCTACCGATCGCGTCCGCCCTCGAGACCGAGATGTGGAACCCGGACCCCTCCTCAGTTTCCGATGCTGACATCCATGACTCTATGGTTTTGTGTCTCTGTCAGGATACTGCCTATTAGCACGGTTTCTTACCAAGTTCCGTAGCGTTATGACCCGGCATCGTCCAACCTTCTGCTTCCCAGCATGACGGTAACTTGAACCTTTGTGGGTGATGAAGTCTCCGGTGCATCGGGTGTCTGTCTGTGTACCGTATCCGTATGGTGTGTACGGATATGGGGGAGTCCCTTCCCGTCCTTCCCAGTGGCGTTCGTTAACGTGGCGATTAGCCCGGTCCCCCAAGTCCAGCCTCTAGAAGTAACTGTAATTGCATCATGACCGTGTGTGTCACTTAGTTACCCGTTTGGGTGTGCGACTCCGAGTGCATATGGTCTTTCGATGCGATTCCAGCCGTCACCATTGCAAGATGAAAGCGTCAAAGTGACCGGTGTGTAAACCCCTCCCCCCCTTCCCCCCATGCTGTCCACCGCCGGAGAATGACAACATCCCGGCCCCGTGATTTCGCTTCACTCCAACTAAGCACTGTGCGAGAACATCAACACACATTAGCTACCGGTAGTACGGAGTACAGAGCCATGCGTGACTCGACTACGGAGTATTTAGGAGGTGCCTGAGCGGTCTGTTCTGTTTGCATGGCGTCGAAATACCTACTGGCCATGGCATGACTTCGTTAATCGCAACCTGGGAAATTCCGCAAAGCACTTGGCCATAAAGTGCACTACTAGAGAGCCTACTCAAAAGGTGAGAGAGCTCTCGCACTGCTCGGCCGGTCCGATCGGACCAAGAAACGAAATGCTGCCCAGGCCATCCACTATAGTCAAGCCACACGGGAATGATGACTTGGGGGCGCATCGTGAGTTTTGCACGTGTGGAGTTGCAAAGACGGCCGTCTCTGATGCATCAGGCCATGTGCAAAGTATGGTCCGGCTAACCCAAAGCTCAAGTACGGATACTCCGTACCTACGAAGTACACAATAACTGATAACTTACCCCGGTAAATGTGGTCCCTCGGAATATTCAAGATCTATCCGTATATTCACCCAATACTCCGTACTGTGTACACAAATAATGTTATGTAATGCATGCTAATGATCGAGCCTACCGCTTTGTGACAATGATTCGACGTGCCTCGAGACCGGATAGGGGTAGGAAGTGTTTAGAGGTGATAGATGATGCACTGCACCTACTGTGTACCTACGAATAGAGGTGATGGTGGCAATCCATTGCTTCAACCCGATTCGCGGGGGAATCGTCCACTCGCTGTTTATTAGTTGCGTTAGTGGCTAAGATTAGTGATTGAAACATCATCTTACTTCGAATCGAGGGAGCTCGCGTTGCGAAGCACCTTCCTTGTCTCTTGTTGGAGTCGACTCGTTCCAAGTGGACCTGTATCACAGTACGTAAGTACTTAAGTAAAAGTTACAGCAGTGACTTGGCCGGCCAAGGCTAAACAGTACATACAATACGCTCCCGGCACGGCACCGTTTCATGGAAGATCCCTCTGCCTGGCGGCCGATCTGATAGGGTCGCTATCTGTACCTTGCATTCCTGGGGGCTAGATGCTCCCGATTACCAATGCGGTAGTTACTTAATAAGGGTCGTCAATAATAATAGCTAGTGAGGGTACAGAGTACGGATACTTTGTACACTACATATTACCATTGCCGGAGAGAAAGACGAGAAAGTTTACACTTTGGGGGCCACTGCTCCAGGCCGCTGAACGACACAACAACAAAACCGACAAGGGCAAAAGCAGCACACATCAGGCGAAGCCGAGACCACGTCGTCCCCCCCCCCGTGCAAGTAACGAGATAGACTACCTGCCTCACGCCCAGACAGGTAGACTATGGGGCATTGCATTGCAAGAGATGGGTGAGTAACTCATGGCATTTTCATCACTGTTGGTTGCGGTCCCTCGCTTTAGTCGAAACACAAACGTGCGGCTGGCGCGGTGGCCAATCTGTGCGCGCCTTGCTCCGTACGCACACCAGGTCTGGTTCCTCCTGCCCGACCGTCGTGTTTCACAGGACTCCAGCACTCCAGCACTCCAGCGCACTTCCTACACAGCAGCTTGGGTGAACCGCCCAAAGTCTGTTGATGCCGTTGCTGACTTTGCCGTCGGTCCCTGTAGCTCCGTTGCAGGCGCTGGCAGACCATTCGCAGGACCAGCCCAAGTACTCCCCTCGACCGAGTTCACGCTTCAACTTTCATGACGAGGATGCGCCCTGGGAGCACTCACTACGGCGCCTACCTCCGTCTCTAACGCCACCCATCAGCCGATCTGCTTCCCACTCGCGTGAGTCTTCGCTCGACAAAATCCAGTCCCAGTCTGGCGGCCTTGCCGGCATTCCAGAGTCGCCGCCAACATCGGCCATCTCGACATCCTCGCCGCGTCTTCCTACGTCCGCCGCTTTCCGTCAGGGCTTTGGTAGTATACTGGAAAGAGTTGCAGATTCAAAAACACCAACATATGGGCACCATCGGCAGACGTCCATTGTCCATGGTTTCCAACACTCGAGGAATGGAAGTCTGGCCAGCACGTCGTCAAGTCCGCTCAGCCCGCAGATGATTGCTGCCGCCGGGGTTGGCCTGCTGCCCGATAAACCGGATATACAAGGGGCGGGTCGGATGGACCCAGACTCACCCCCATGGCTTCGCGACCGCCCACGTCGCTATCTAGCACATCCGCCGCTTCGAGCATGCATCAAACGCTGGAGAGGACGTCGTCAGCAACCGAGGGTCCCGGTGGTACCATTACCCAGAGACGGATGGAGCGAATGCAGAGCAAATCCCGCCGCGACAACTCGCACCACCGCTCGCATTCATCGAGACACCACAGTGACCAGAAGACTGTGGGCGAATACGCTCTACACGTCCTGTTTACCCACTTCATCACACTCGCAGAGGAGAAGCTGAATGAGTGCATCACTGTGCCCTTCGACCCGGAGCCGCAGATTGAGCAAATCTGCGGCCCCGGCGCGGATCCGGCCTTTGACCAATTCATCGTTGCCCTCGGCCACATCGCCAAGCAGAAGCCGAAGCCTCTAATCGACTTGATCATGCTTTGGAGGAAGCACAAAAGTGAGTCGGCGAGCGAGGCGCGAGCGCAGCTCCAACAGACCAGAGGCGTCCTGCCTGGCGGCCCTCTCCTCCGGCGGAACACCGAGCCCGTGCAAGCTGCCATCGGCAACATGCCAGCGACCGACAGCAGCGCAGCCAACGGGACGTCCTCACTAGCAGCGAAGCAGGAGTTCGTGGCGCAGGCCGAACGTCGCTCCATTGTATCCATATACGTTCTCTGCCGCGTTCTCCTCGAGGTCATCAGCCAGAGCAGCCTCAGCTCCATCACAATCGAGATGGAGGACAAGCTCGAGGGGATCATCTTCGGCCAGCTCAAGATTGCAGACATTGAACAGCTTTTTGTGTCTCCGCTGAAGCTGGCCAACTGGAACCTGTTCGCCCAGCTCCTCGGTGTGATGAGCGAGATCAATTTCATCAGCGTCACCGACAGGTTCATTGTCGATCTGGACCGATCCCTTCAAGACTTTGCGGTCAGGAGTCCGACTACCCCGAACCGAGATCCGGAGGGGCAGATGGAGCTGGTACTCGGCGGCATGAAACATCTGCGCATCAGGATCGACACCGACGAGGCGTGGGAGCAGTCTTGTGACTTTTTGGTCTCGCTAGGCAGGTTGTTTGCAAGATCGCATGGTCAAAAGGTCAAATCCGCATTCTGCCAGGTCCTAGATACGCTGCTCTTACCGATCGCCGCGAAAGCCACAAATAATCACTTTACTCATCCCAAATGGGGCGAGGTCATTAGCAATATCACGCCGCGGCTAACTCAGATGTTTGTCAAGCCTCGACATTGGCAGTCTGCCTTTCCTTTGACAGCGACCATGGTCTGCGTGTCGTCGCCAGAAAGCTCAAGCTCGCAATGGCTGCAACTGGTACTGCCACTTCAGCCACGGCTCAAAGACCGCGTCGTGCGGCCCCTGTGTTTGCAAGTCATCTCCCGGCTGCTCTGGACTTATCTGTACCGGAGCAACGACGTCATGTCCGGTGTGGCAAGGAAATTGGACGAAGTCGTGAAGCTCGTCCTTCCGCCCAACAAGAGGACATATACAATTGCCGACACGACTGTTTCCGGGCCTCTCATACAAATCATTCGTATCATAGGGTTCAAACACCCCGACTACTGCTTCAAGAACATCATCTTCCCTCTCATCAATGCCGAGCTTTTCAACTCCAACAAGGAGCTCAAGGTGGAACAGCTCGATCCTGACAGGATGGTGATAGGCATCAGAGCGTTCCTCGTCATCATGTCGGATCTGGAGAAGGGGGACGAAGGTCGACCCCCTTTCCCCCAAGAATACCCACCACAGACGAACCCTGACAAAGTCGCCCCAACTTCACCCACGGCAAAATCTGCCCACAGTGTATCACTCCTGAGCCCCATGGCCATAGCGCCCGACGACTCGCTTTCGAAGCCAGTCCGCGTCAGCGCTCTGAGCGACGTTGCTAGGGAGTACTACAAGAAGTTTTCGGAAATTCTAGGCAAGATCACAATCATCTGTGACAACACGTTCGGAGGTCAGGCTGCGCTCGACGAAAAGTTCAGCAGCCCCGGCCCCAAAACTCCCATTGCGGAGACGTTCAACTTCACCAGACGAGAGGACCACCCGAGTCCAGCTGAGCAAAAGCAGGCGTTCTACGAGCTATTGTACGTCGCCGTGCAAGCACTGCCCCGTTGCTTGTCAAGCGACATACCCTTCAACCCACTCATCAACCTGTTGTGCACTGGGACTGCACATGTTCAGACCACGATCGCAGAATCTTCGGCTCAGTCCCTAAAGTCTATTGCCCGCCAAGGTCATGCGAACCAAGTCACGATGGGATTCGCTCGCTTCATATTCAACTTCGACGACCGGTACTCAACAATGTCCGATGGTGGCATGCTCGGGCCTGGGCACATTGAGAGTACGCTTCGGCTCTACGTTGAGCTTCTGCAGATATGGAGAGATGAGATCAGGCAGAAGACCAGGGAAGCCGCTTCTGACACCATCGTCAGCCCCGGAGCTGATAAGCGTGGCATGAAGCTTGACCTTTCGAGCATATGGAACGAAGTTGACCATGTCGAGGCCCGCGGTCTCTTCTTCCTCTGCTCCCAATCAAGAAGGGTGCGACACTTTGCTGTAACTGTCCTCCGCCTCATAACAGAGTTCGACGCTGCGCTCGGCAAGGAAAAAGACAACCAGCGCTTGATCGACATCCTCGAGAAGGACTCGGTCAAGGTGATGAATTTCAGAGACGAACTCCTATCAGTCGCCGAGAGGAGCCGGCTACAGCGGGGTATGCAGACTAGGAACAGCAGAGGCGCGCTGATCGAACTTTGCACCAGTGACGTTTCTTACGACACGACGCTCTGGTTCAAGATATTCCCGAATCTCATACGGATAGCATACGATCGATGCCCCTTCACTGTCGCCATCTCTCGGGAACTTGTGTGCAATCGAATTTTGCAAATGTACAAGGGAATCATGGCCATGTCAGAACCTTCCCGAGGTTTCTACGGATCAGATCCAGGCAGCTCTCGGTATTCCTCGAGGACACCGATGACCCAACCGGACGTTCTGGTGGAGCAGTGGAAATTATACCTGACCTTCGCGTGCACGACCTTGATAGACACTAGTGGTCCCCTAACTGCGGGAGCTCAAGCCAGTCAGCACGCCCGAGGGGCTTCCAAGTCTTCAGAAAGGATCATATCTGCTCGAATTCTCTTCAAGTACCTGATACCCCTACTGCAGGTGTCTTCTGCGTCTGTGCGCGAGGCAGTCGTTATAGCCATGGGCTCAATCAACATCAACATTTATCGGACCCTTCTCGAGGAGCTCTCAGGACAGGTCTCCAGGTGCAACGACGAAGCACGATCCCGTCTGCACCAGCGAACGAATAGCAACCCTCGCCGCAATCGGAAAATGGACCTGTTACGCACTGAGCTGACTCATGTGTACAAGCTCACCTCGCACTTCCTTAAGGAGCCCGAGGTGTATCAGGATGACTGGATCCTAGGCAATCTATGCACGTATACAAAGGACCTCAAGCTCTTCCTCATGGACGGTGAAGTGCAAATGGACTGGGAGTTCCAGAAACTCCGCCGGCACTATTGTGGCCTCATGGAAGAGCTATTCGAAGGTATTAACCGTACGAAAGACCCTTCGAGGTGGATGACTTTCGAGTCGCGCAAGTCCTCGTTCGCTCTGATGGAGGACTGGTGCGGGTTCTCTCCGAACCAGCCACAGATACGGCAACGAGAGGATACCATGAGGCAGTCCATGATTGACCAGCAAGGCACGGGCGAACGCGGGACACTCACGGCCGCGATGGAGATCGAGAAGCGAAATCTCCGAACGGCAGCTTTGAGCGCCATGGCTGCCCTCTGCGCGGGTCCTATAAGTGTCACTACGGAAAGTGGTGTGCTTCTTGGGTTCGACATGAGAAGGATGCTGGCCTGGGTGGAGAGTATTTTCAACTCGGGCAGTGATCGACTCAACCTGATTGGTCGCCGCGCCCTGAAGAACCTGATCGTACGTAATCAGGAGCATGTGTACCTTCTGGAACATTGCATTGCCCGCTGCTATCTGTCGGATGTTCCGAAGGTGCTCGAGAGCTACTTCTCGGCTGTAACCGAGGTGCTCCTTGAGCACACAGACTACCCGTCGCCTTTCTGGAGACTTCTTGTATTGTGTCTCTTCACACTTGGCAATGACAACAGCGACGTCCGATCGAAGTCGGCTCGTGTCTTGAGGGCACTCGAGGAGCGACAACACGTTGCTCGAAGTTCAAAGATCCAAGATTTTGACATCAGTATATCGGACAAGACGAAAGCAGTTTACAAGCTGGCGCAGTTTGAGATTTCCAAACGACTTGCGAAACAGCATCCAGAACTGGCGTTCCATATCTTCTCGGAATTCAGTCTGTATTTCAAGAGTCTCCAGCCGGGCGCGCAAAGAAATGTGGTGGCTGTCATATTGCCTTGGATCCAGACCATCGAGCTCAAGGTAGACCCCAATGGCGGACCGATAGCCAGCTCCTATGTGCTTCTGGCCAACCTCCTCGAGATCACCATCAAGTCTAGTGCTGCTTTGCACAACGAAGTACAGGCTCTTTGGCAAGCGCTAGCGACTGGGCCGTATCCCGGCAACGTTCGACTAGTCCTAGACTTCATCATCTCCCTGTGCCTTGAACGACGAGAGCAGAACTTTGTCGAATATGCGAAGCAGGTTGTGGTATTTTTGTCGAGCACACCCGCCACGCCCGGGATTAAAGTTGTGGAATTTCTGCTGATGCAAATTACCCCCAAAGCCATGGTGCCAAACGAGAAGAGGGAAGCAGTGCCACCGCCCCCGGATGTCAACCAGCTTCCTTATTGCGCTGACCTCTCAGAGGCGTTGCCAGTCGGGACCAAGCAGGCCGGGTTTTCTCTTGGGCAGCTTGCGCTTATCTTGCTAGTTGACCTGATGGTTTCCCCCTGCAACTGACCGGAGACAACCTGCCGGTTCTCCTTCAAGTTGTCACCGTCTTATGGGACCATTACACACCACTCGTCCAGGAACAAGCCCGGGAGATGCTTGTCCATCTCATTCACGAGCTTGTGATCTCGCGACTGGATGACACAACTCCCGTGGAGACGAGAGAGTCAATTGAGGATCTGATCGACTCGATTCGTCGCCATGACCGTGCAGTTGTCTGGAGTTACGATGACAACAACGGAAAAACCATTGACCGCGACAACAGCGTGCCCTCCAGCATGGAATACTTGACAGCTGAGGTTGTCAAGACCTTCGAGGTTACGTTCCCCGGGATCAAAGAACAATGGAGCCGTCTCTCACTGACTTGGGCCACCTCGTGTCCCGTAAGACATTTGGCTTGCCGATCATTCCAAATATTCCGCTGCATTTTAACCTCACTTGATCAGTTCATGCTCGGGGACATGCTTGCCAGACTTTCAAACACCATTGCGGACGAGGACACGGAGATCCAGACCTTCTCCATGGAGATCCTCACGACCCTGAAGACGCTTATCTCGAAGCTGGATACCGAAAAGCTCCTAGCTCTGCCCCAACTGTTCTGGTCGACCTGCGCATGTCTAGAATCGATCAATGAGCGAGAATTCCTCGAAGCTCTGGACATGCTCAGTGAGTTCATGGACAAGCTAGACTTTTACGACCCAGAGGTTAGGAGGATCCTATGGGATGGCCAACCCCCGCGGTGGGATGGTCCCTTCGACGGAGTCCAAAGCCTGCTTTACAAAGGACTGCGGTCTTCGGTCTGTCTTGAGCCTACCTTGAGGATACTTGACAAGCTCGTCGTACTTCCGAGCGATCCCCTCATTGGTGACGACGATCGGCTATTCTTCACAATCATTGCCAACTTTCCCCGGTTTTTGGAGGCCTTGGAACAAGATATGTACGTGCTGAATGAAGATGTTTTGCAGACTGCAGACATATTGTTTGCGGTTTCTGAAGCGCAGGGCTTCCCAACTATCTGCGCTGCATTGGAAGGATTCATCAGTTGCGGGTACCGCAGCAGCAAAGAGTTTCTTGTTCAGCTGTTTAGTGCTCTCCAGGATGTCTACCTACCGCAGCTCGACTTCAAGATGCTTGTCATGCTCATGGGCTTCCTGACGAACAGCATACCACCAGTCAGGGTCATGACCATGCGGATCCTCGGCGTCATTGTCCCTGAGACGGAAATGCGCAAGCCTGAAATCGCTGGCCACGGCTCTGACCTCATCTCACCCCTCTTACGTCTACTTCAAAGCGAATACTGCATGGAGGCGCTCGAGGTACTCAACAACATCATGACTATGTCTGGATCTTCCATGGACAAACATCACCTTCGGATGAGCATGACGCGCTCATCCTCCAAGGCTGTACGGAAAGAATATGAAAGGACCCAGAGTCTATTCGGTATCCCAGAGGAATCCGGATGGGCCGTACCCATGCCGGCCAAGAAAGGAGACATCACGCGTGCTAATATTCACGCCGCCTTCTATATGTGTACGTCAGACATGGAAAACGGTAGCTTGAAAGAGCCTACGCCGACACCTGAAGTCGAGTTTCACAATGACGATTTCAACTATGGGTACTTCCAGATGCCAGACCGTAGCGACACGATGATGTCGGACGATGTTCGGGGTGATGGGCACAGTGGCGCCGATCTCGTCACCAAGCTCGACAGTCTGGACGATTTCTTCGACGACATGTCACAAAGTCCACCGAGCGAAGGCCGATCATCTCGCACCATCACAGAGTTCTCGCCGGAGGGTTACGAAAGCACCACTCAGCTGTACGACGAGCAGATTCTGCCCATCTTGCATCAGGCGAGCAGCAATACTTCGTTTCAGAACGGTTTCGTTGACCGCCCGGCGGTGGTAGGCCTGTCTCCGCGCGAGGTTGCTAGCCCAAACACAATGAACCCGGGCGCCTTCAACATGAACACGGCCATGGCCGGTGTTCGCCCGGGTTTACATAACCGTTCCATCACGTCACCCTCGGCGCCCGCAAGCTACAATGCGCAGCTCGGTGATGTGACGTCAGATGACGAGCTTACCGAGGACTTGTTCTCAGACGGTGACGAGGATCGGCTGAATCAGGGCGGAGCTCATGAAAGCTCCTTCTTCCTCGAAAATATGATCCGACCCGTCAAGCAGGCGACTCGATCGCACATGCGTCGCCTGACCGGTGGCCGTTCGCGTGACGCGGAGAGGCAGCGAGATCTCTTCCGTACGCAGGCGCAGATCAGTCCTCAGGTTCCCAAAGTGCCGAACAGCTATCTGCAGATGAAGCCCGACTCGCCTGGAGACATGTTGTAGAGGCGGAAACTGGAGCTTGACTTTGTGAAGGGAATAGAACGATCACGAGGTATCTGGAGCGGAACGAATTCAAATGACACATGCCGTTAATGTAACTAGTCTAATGGGCACGATCTTCAATCGGATTGTTGGCCCCGGTGGTATTTTCTTTTTATTTGAGGAGTCTACGGATACTACACTCGCGTATACTCACCGACCGCAATGCAAGTCTTCCGAGATCCCCATTGCATTGCAATACCTTGCACACTGGCCATACTTGTAACATAGTTATTGTTTGCGTAATGGAAAAAACTAGAGCAGTCCAAAGTGCAATTCTGTTAGCCAGCAGCACCGTCTGCACTGCGGTTACCAGCAGAGGCCCTCGACGAAATCCAATTGGAGAGCATCACCGCCGTGCTAGAACACCTCTATACTATATGGTCACGTGAGTGGCCTGCCATTGGCATGCCAATCACGATCAAAATATGCCATACAACACTTGCTCATAGTGGAGGGATGGGTTACACAGAAGGGACTGTTGACGCTACACGGATTAGGAGATCAATATTGGAGGGCAAATACCTGTGGGGAGGAAAACCATGTGGAATCTTTGACGAGAGGAATCATTAGTATTTTCACATCCATCGGTGTGTATGGTTGTTTGTGAGACCAACCCTAGAGGAATTTATCGCGGATAGCTATCGCCCGCTTTCTGTTGTCCAATCTCTCTGCTCCCTGGCATCCATCCAACATCAAAGATGGGCGTCGTTTCGAAGCAAAACAACAAGGCCGAACATCTCTCCTGCCGCCATCTCGATCAAGATACGAGTACAGGGGTATCGGCGGCAAGAATGTGACGGGGGAGCAGGCCTAGTATCGGTATCTGGTGGAGTAATCCTTGGGGCTTACGACAAGACCGCGACCCTTCTTGGCACCCTTGTAGATGGTCTCGGTAATGTCGATGAGCTCCTGCTTGTCTTCCAGTACCCAGTTGAGCTTGTTGTTGTTGCCGGTGCCGAAATCGCACATCATGTGCTTGTTGCGGAAGAACCACATGATGGTGCACGGGTCGTACAGTTCTGTTCCCCAAGACAGTCAGTCAGCTAGCATGTACGCAGATGCGGCGGCTCGAGAACAGTACATACCGTACATCTGGTTGAAGTCGGGTACTTGGTCGATATCGCACAAGTAGATGACGGCGAAGTTGGAGACGGCGTTGGAAATCTTCTGGAGCACTTCGTCCTGGCGCATGCAATCGGGGTCCCAGTCGCGGCCGAAGCGGATCATGACCAGTCTCTCTTCCTCGGAGAGAATAGCTTGGTCAACGTGCCAGCCAGTGTTCAAGTGGGGAAGAACGACGGATCCCATGGTGCAATAATTTTTCTTAGTTGCCTGAAAAGGTTAGGTTGACGGCTGTTTCGTGGTGAGGTCGGATGTGTCGTGATGAAGGTTAAGAACTGAACAGTCTGTACGGAGAATCCGTACGTACTTCGTAGACGTTGTCGAAGTTGATGGTTAAAGAGGCTAGTGGGGTTGGTGGGCTTTTATGTGGAGCGTCGAGACGGTCGGCCTAGCAGGGGCACCCTTGCTAAACTGAAGCTAGAGCTTGGAAATTTATTCTCACGGCGGGTTCATCCGATAACTCATCTAAATCAGTAAAAAATCACAGGCGACAACATTCCGATTTTGAAAAGTTGTATCCAACAGACGTCCACTCTCATTTGTGACCTACTCGGCCGTTCCATCATAACCATTTCGGGAAGTCAGCGACGTTCCGAGTCTCAAATCTAGCCGCCAACCTGGTCGATCCAAGGAGGATGAAGAGAAAGAGAAACGCGGCTCGCGAGACGGCCAATCCCGATGCAAATGACACCTCCAGGCCCCCGAAGAGAAAGCGCAACGTCGTGCATGAGGTGCCGACATCTGAGGAGGTTCACAGTCCCAGGCAATTACTCCAGCTGCTCACCTTTGAGCAAGACTTGCGCAACAGCAGACATGGCCTCCAATCCTTCAAGGAACTTCTCGACAGCATCATGAACGATGCTGAGGAGGGCAGCAATGCCAAGGCGCAGATTGTCATACAGTACCTCGAGATGACAAGACCCAGAGAGGTCGAGGACGAGGTGCCCGTGTACCTTCCCGATCTTATGGAAACGTGGAGCTTGGCCTGTCAGCTGGGCAACGACACCATCATGGCAGCGGCCGTTGTCGTGCTCGCTCTACTTCTCAAATTCATTGCTAGAGACGTCGACTTATTTCCCATCGGCCTAGGTATTTGTCGCACCATCCTCCAAAAGCGTCAGCAGGAGCTTCTCGCAAAGAGTCTTTCGGCCGCCAAGGGTAATGACTTCATCATCTCTCCGGCTTTGAGATTGATCCGAGAAGTTATCTGCTTGGATGGCGGTGCTCTGGCTGCGCCAGCATTCCGTGCCAGGAACAACACCTTCAAGTCGTTGGCAAGGAACATGGGCCTGGGCTACTTGGGAGATGGGCTCGAGGATCCTCAGCGGCCATCCGTCAGGACAAATGCAGTGAGAGTGCTGCTGAGCAGCTTAAGGTTCCTCCATGTCGAGGCAAAGAGAGATCTCCTCTACCAGAAGGATATCGTTGCAGCTTTGATGAGAGAGCTTAGGGAAGACCCTCCTTACCTGATCCTGGAAATACTCAACACGCTGAGAGACACGGTTGTTTTGGATAAAAAGCTGTCCAATGACGTTAAAATCAGACTTTTGAACTCGCAGTCTCTGACACGCATTGCTTCTCTCTACTCGTATCATCTGGATCAGGAGGCCGAGGAAGGTAAGCAGACAGTACAGGAGGCGGCTCACGCATTCTTGGTTGCTGCATGCACGACGTCCTCTGCCGGTATATTGCGCCCACAACATGGGTTTTACCCGGACGGTGTTGACCCGGAGGCTACCGTCGGCTCTGATCCAGACGAGGCTGAGGATCTCGGTCTAGAGAGCGTCAGCTGGATCGAAAAATTCAAAGACGAAGTGCCCGTGCGGAATACGCTGCTATCCGAGTTCATTCAAACCTTGCGACCGTGGTCAAACGTCAAACAAAACGAATTGCTAATAGCTATCTTTGGCGCTTGTCCAGAGCTTGTCGCCAACTACTTCACCAACAAGAAAGCGTTTGGCTTCGAGCCCAAGCTTTCTGCTACATGGATTGGATATTCCACGCTGATATTCAACACCATCCGCCTGGACGTCCCTCGCCATTTTGGCCATGCAAAGGGTTATGCCAGGATACCTCCGCCTACCTCGGTTGTTCTTGGGAATATCCTTCCATTGCCTCTAGATGCAAAGACCCTTTCCCGATGCCTGACGTTGACAAGAAATGCAAAGCTGATATCCTTCTTCGCAATTCGCCTTCTTGTGGTTTCCCTGGAAAAACTTGCAGTTGCGCTGGACATGTATCGGCAGGCTGCCGCTGGGTCTGGGACACTATGGAAAGATGGCGCTCGCCGTCTTGTTGACGAGTTCTGCCAACGGACACCTAGTATCAAGGACCTCATCGTCAGCGCGTATATAACGTTCTCCGATGATGATCTCTTGGAGCGGGTGGCCCTCACCCGTCTGCTACTGTTATACCACGAAGTCATTCCCCAGGTCACCCTCGCTACCAAATTTGACTTTTCGCCTCTTCTTTCTTCGGCGATCAAAAGAGTCGAGACCTCAAATGGCAGCACAGAAGAGATGTCACTGCGTCTGATGGAGCTCGAGAATCTCGCTGCCATTGCCGAGTACTCGCCAGGCATGAAATGGTTTGCCCGCGCAAAAGATTCGCAAAACTCGCCTTTCATCACCTTGCTGAGGCTGTTTGTTGAAAATGCCCACGGTGTTTCGGCCCAGAAAGCAATCAAGATTCTCACCTTTGTCGCCCAAGAACACGAGCTTGTCGCGAAGCAATCTCAGTGTGCAGGAGTAGAATCATTGCTCAATGCTCTGAAAAGACAGGAAAGCGTCGACTCTGCGGTTTGGTCATTCATGGATAATTGCGCCGAGCGGTGTGCCAGGTCACCGATCAAGTATCAAGAGCTGATCTCGGAGCTCGCGGCCGAACATTCTACTGCTGCGAAGTATTCGGCAACCACCACCCTAAGTCCCATCATGACGACCATGGTGGAACAGCTTCCGTTTGTTGTACCTTCGATGATCAATCCAGATGCTCTGGGCAGCCTTGTCTCGTTCTTGTCCGATTATCTTGGCTACTCATGTGCTGCTGGAGTGCAAAGGAGTCTTCTAGAGGCGGTTCTTGAGAAGCTGGCAGCCGCTTTCGGTTCCTCGGAGGCGCGAAAGGCACTTGCGATCAGCGAGATCAAACCCATTTCGCGCGACCTGGAGGTAGACGATGGGGCTCTTTTGCGAAGCAACGCGAACCCCCCTGACGCCGCTTCTGCTCGCGTTGATGAATCGCAATTGGAGGAGTTGCTCCACGTGCCCGTGAAAGCCATCAAGGATAACAATGCGCTTCTCAGGTGGTCGGCCAAGACGGCGGAGGAGCTGGTCGAAGAGGGCTACACAGCATCCGTTGTGTGGCTATTATCATCCGAGCACGCCGCTATTCGAAAAGAAGCCCTTACCGCCTTGAACAAAATCGCACTCAAGATTAAGGATTCAAGCTACGAAGAAAATGAGCAAGTTTGGCTGCTTATATCTGAGCTAACAGAAACCTCCAGACCCATCATCGACGAGGCCACTGTCCCGAATACCATCCTAGCCTTTGTCTGCCGGGCACTTGAAGTCCTAAAGAACCCAACACATCACGTTTATCCCAAACTCAACACCTTCCTGACTCGTGGTCCCTTCTGGGACCTGGATAAACTACCCCTAGTGCAGGACATCTTACAGGAGGGGCCTACAGACGATGAAGCATACTACGCTGAGCTCAGCTGGCTACTCTCATATCTCTTGGACGGCCTCCGTGCTCCAGCAGACGTGACGGTCTTCCATAAGCGAAAGGTCTTTGAGCGTATATTTGCGCTCTACTCCAATCCATACATGGGACCAAACCTACGTACTCACATCATGAGGATCGTGTATCGAGCCACGACGATTGAAAGCGGTAGCGATACGCTCATCACTCGATTTGGGGCAGTGAGCTGGTTGGAGTCACAGGAAATTGCTGCCGAAAGCGACAAGGGCGTGTACCGAGCATTGATGCGAAGATTATGGGATAACTGTGACCAAAAGCGGATCGCAAACTGGTCCAGGGACGCCGTCAAGGTACTTGTCGGAGATGATGGTAACTAGGAGTTCACATATAGAGTATGAAGGCATTGTTTTGATGACTACCCTAACGGATTGTGTAGATTTCCCCTTTTTAACACATGCGAAAGTCGCTCCACAGATGAAGACAAGGGGCGACCAGAACATAAACATGGAAATCGACTCCCGGTTTTGTACTCGATGTTTTTGAATTTGGCAAAATCTCCTGGGTCAGTCAAGGACGTAGCCTAACACGTACAATGCCATACTCTTTTTTCAACGTCACAATCTCGTAGAATGTGAACGACCTATTTGGATCAAACTCGGCCGCCTGCAGTTGCGCGCTCACTTCTCCGTAACCTCAACATGGTTTACTCTTGTCTCAGTGTTAGACGAATACAGAAGTCCCGTCCCTGCACTCGACGCACTTAGTATTCCAGCTCTGTACCCGAGACACACGCTTATTCCGGACATTGGGCGTACTATTCGTATGAGAATCTAAAAAAAAATACATAGCAGCACTGCGCATCAGTATTCTCATCTCGAACATATCGTGCAACTACTTTGCCGCCTAACAGCCGGCGGCCGACACGATCATACCAAGGCAAAAATGCGCGAATGATACGTACGTCTGCCGCTCATTGTGACTTTGCTGATTTGAAAGGTAAATGTCGTCAGTGGCCCAAACTGTGCGTTCATGATGTCGATGTATTTTGTATCATGTGCAATGTCGTCACTATGTGTAATAAAACCCTTATCCAGTTTGATTTATCATTTACCCCGGATTTCTCTCCAAAGCTTTGGATAAGCTTAATTAGAGGACTCGGTAATTGAGAACATGTTCTAGCTTAAGCTGCAATTGGAGTCAGCCGCAGGGCACCAGTTACCTCAGTGCTTGATTTACTAAGAAGAGCCATCCCGATGATACCCGTAGACAGAATCGAGAGAAGACGCAACTGGCTGCTTTGAATGTAAGCTGTGATTGGGCAATTCAAACTCTTCATGGTGGTGCCTTGCATGCATGTGCTGCTGAACTGAATCGCGGGCAGTAGCGGGGTTCCCTTGTCGAATGTGGCACTGGTTAAACGCACGGTTAGATTGAGTTGAAGCACGGTGTCTCAAGCTCCAGATTGGTCTATTACACGAACATCAAAGATACTTGGGGCAACTAGAAACTGCTCAATACATGTACTGCTCGCTCAAGGTTTGCTTGCATTCACCAATGAACAACATCAATAGCCCTACAAGTGCGTACGCAGAAGAGAGCGGTGTGGTTCGGGGCCGCCCATTAGTTCCTCTGACCGTTCTTTTATTAAGATGCCCGTCACCCAGCATCAATCAATCGCAAGAGAAAACCGTCTTCCCCACTACGAGAGCCACTAAACCATCTTTATGTTAATTTTTTTTTCTGCTGCTTCACTCTTCCTGACTTTTTCTTCTTCCCAAAGCACAGCGCCACTCTTTGACAATTGACAGGAGTTATGAGCATCTGAAATCGAAATTCACTTGCAGGTGCGGACCGAGAAAACCCTTCTCCCCGTGCTGCTGAGCTCCCCTTTGTTGGCAACAGCCCCCTCCGGCCTCCCTCCACAAGAAGCCTCCTTGTCTTTCCACTTCCTCAGTTCCAGTCAGCCACGGGGCTCAAGCGGCAAAATGAGTGCAGTCATCCACCGGCCTGCCTCGGCCCGCATTGTCGGCGCTGACCATGAGGGTCTCATGTGCCTCGAGCTCGAAGACGGCTCGGCGTACCAGGGCTACAGCTTCGGTGCTCAGAAGAGCATTGCTGGCGAGCTGGTCTTCCAGACTGGCATGGTCGGATACCCCGAGTCGGTAACAGACCCCTCGTACCGCGGCCAGATTCTCGTCATCACATTCCCCCTAGTGGGCAACTATGGTGTGCCCTCCCGCGAACAGACCGACAAGCTCCTCGGAGACCTCCCAGAATACTTCGAGTCCAACCAGATACACATTGCTGGCTTGGTCGCCGCATCCTACTCTGGCGAGGACTACTCGCACCATCTTGCGACCTCGTCTCTCGGCACATGGCTCAAAAGAGCAGGGCATCCCTGCCGTCTACGGCATTGACACCCGAGCCCTTACCAAGCGGATTAGAGAAAAGGGTAGCATGCTGGGCCGCATGCTGTTAGGGAAGCAGGACCAAGCCGATGCTGCCGAGAAGGCAGACTGGAAGTCCTCTTATGAACAGATTGACTGGGTAAACCCAAACGAGCAGAATCTTGTTGCCGAGGGTAAGTTACTATGAATGTCGTCGATTGCACAACTCTTGCTCACGCCAGCTTAGTTTCCACCAAGACCACGAAGCTTTACAAGCCGAACCCCGAAAATGCCATCAAGCATCCCACGACAGGCCAGACGCTACGGGTACTCTGCCTAGATGTTGGCATGAAATACAACCAGCTTAGATGCTTCCTGAAGCGTGGCGTCGAGGTCCTAGTATGCCCCTGGAACTACGACTTTTCTACCGAAGCTGGCAAGCAATATGACGGTCTGTTCATTTCAAACGGACCCGGTGATCCCTCTGTCCTCCAGGAGGCCATCAAGAACATCTCTGCCACCATGGCTGCCAACCGCACGCCCGTTTTTGGTATTTGTCTTGGTCACCAATTGCTTGCCCACGCCGCAGGTGCCAAGACCAAGAAGATGAAGTTTGGCAACCGCGGACACAACATTCCCTGCAATAGCACTGTGACTGGAAAATGTCACATCACATCCCAGAACCACGGTTTTGAAGTCGATGCTGCCAGCCTTCCCGCCGAGTGGAAGGAGCTCTTCGTCAATGCCAACGACGGCAGCAATGAGGGCATAATGCACGTTGACAAGCCGTACTTCAGTGTTCAGTTCCACCCAGAGAGCACACCTGGACCTCGGGACACCGAATTCCTTTTCGACGTCTTCATTAGCACCATCTTAAACTGCGCCAAAGATCAGAGCCTCCTCACTGCGCCGGTCACCTTCCCTGGTGGTACCGCCAAGGAGAACGAAGCAAAGCACCCACGCGTCCACCCAAAGAAGGTCCTCGTCCTTGGTAGTGGTGGCTTGAGTATCGGACAGGCTGGAGAGTTTGACTACTCAGGTAGCCAAGCTATCAAGGCGCTCAAGGAAGAGGGCATTTACACCGTCCTCATCAACCCGAACATTGCCACGATTCAAACATCAAAGGGTCTTGCCGACAAGGTCTACTTTCTGCCAGTCACAGCCGAATTTGTACGCAAAGTCATCAGCTACGAACACCCCGACGCCATTTACGTTACCTTCGGTGGCCAAACTGCCCTTCAAGTCGGCATCCAACTCAAGGACGAGTTTGAAGAGCTCGGAGTCAGAGTTTTGGGCACACCGATTGATACCATCATCACCACAGAAGACCGTGAACTTTTTGCTCGCAGCATGGAGTCGATTGGTGAGAAGTGTGCCAATTCTGCTTCCGCTAGCAGTGTCGACGAGGCTATGCACGTTGTCAAGGACATTGGTTTCCCCGTCATCGTTCGAGCTGCATATGCACTCGGTGGTCTGGGAAGTGGTTTCGCCTACAACGAAGCTGAGCTTCTCGAGCTCTGCAACAAGGCCTTCGCTGCAAGTCCTCAAGTGCTCATCGAGAAGAGTATGAAGGGCTGGAAAGAAATTGAGTATGAGGTCGTCCGTGATGCCCAAGATAACTGTATCACCGTCTGCAACATGGAGAATTTCGATCCTCTTGGAATTCACACTGGCGACTCGATTGTTGTTGCTCCCTCGCAGACGCTCTCGGACGAGGACTACAACATGCTTCGCACCACCGCAGTCAATGTTATCCGCCACCTCGGAGTCGTCGGCGAGTGCAATATCCAGTACGCACTCAACCCCGACTCGAGAGAATACTGCATCATTGAAGTCAACGCAAGATTGTCCCGATCCTCTGCGCTGGCGTCAAAGGCGACCGGCTACCCCTTGGCTTTCATTGCTGCCAAGCTGGGTCTCAATATTCCCTTGAAGGAGATCAAAAATACAGTGACCAAGGTTACGTGCGCTTGCTTTGAGCCTTCCCTCGACTATGTCGTCGTGAAGATGCCCAGATGGGATCTCAAGAAGTTCACGCGAGTCTCCACCCAGCTTGGTTCCTCGATGAAGAGTGTTGGTGAGGTTATGAGCATCGGACGAAGCTTCGAGGAGGCCATTCAGAAGGCCATTCGTGCGATTGACTTCCAAAACCTGGGCTTTGGGGAGACCAAGGCGTTGATGTCGATTGACGATGAGTTGCAAACCCCATCAGACCAGCGCCTCTTCGCCATTGCGAACGCTATGCACATAGGCTACTCGGTTGAAAAGATCTGGGAACTCACCAGGATCGACAAATGGTTCTTGCACAAGCTCAAAGGTCTCAGCAACTTCGCAATCGACATGTCGAAGTACAACACTGCCGACGTTGAGCGACAGCCCGACCTGCTCCGTCAAGCCAAGAGACTCGGCTTCAGCGATCGTCAACTGGCCAAATTCTTGGACTCGAACGAGCTGGCCGTGCGACGGTTGAGACTTGAGGCCGGAATCACACCCTTCGTGAAGCAGATTGACACGGTCGCCGCCGAGTTTCCCGCGCACACCAACTACTTGTACCTCACATACAATGCCTCGGAGCATGACATTGACTTCAATGACCATGGCGTCATGGTACTCGGCTCTGGAGTGTATCGTATTGGCTCCTCAGTCGAGTTTGATTGGTGTTCCGTGCGAGCTATTCGGACTCTCCGCGAGTCGGGCTTCAAGACGATCATGGTCAACTACAATCCCGAGACCGTCAGTACAGATTACGACGAGGCAGACCGGCTGTACTTTGAAAACATCAACCTTGAGACGGTGCTCGATATCTACCAGATGGAGGATGCTAGTGGTGTTTTAGGTGCCATGGGTGGTCAAACTCCAAACAACATCGCGCTCCCCCTGCTTCGTTCCGGAGTTAAGGTCCTTGGAACGTCCCCAGAAATGATCGACACCGCTGAGAACCGCTACAAGTTCTCACGCATGCTTGACAGA
This sequence comes from Arthrinium puccinioides, assembly GCA_022414665.1. NCBI lineage: Eukaryota > Fungi > Ascomycota > Sordariomycetes > Amphisphaeriales > Apiosporaceae > Arthrinium > Arthrinium puccinioides. The sequence goes on from JAIUNF010000004.1 coordinate 2,445,277, forward strand.
ATCGGCGTCGACCAGCCGACCTGGAAAGAATTGACCAGCTTTGAGGAAGCCAAGGTGTTCTGTAACAAGGTCGACTACCCGGTGCTTGTTCGCCCGTCGTACGTGTTATCGGGCGCTGCAATGAATACTGTCTACTCCGAGGCCGATCTTGAAGCATACCTCCAACAAGCGGCCGATGTCTCGCCCGAGCACCCAGTGGTTATCACCAAGTACATCGAGAATGCCAAGGAAATCGAGATGGATGCTGTTGCCAAGGATGGCAAGATGGTTGGCCATTTCGTTTCCGAGCACGTCGAAAATGCGGGTGTTCACTCTGGTGATGCCACCCTGATTCTGCCGCCGCAGGACCTTGAGAAGACCACCATTGCACGCATTGTGGAGGCTACACGGAAGATTGGTAAGGCCCTGAACGTTACTGGCCCCTACAACATCCAGTTCATCGCAAAGGACAACGACATCAAGGTCATCGAGTGTAACGTTCGAGCCTCGAGATCGTTCCCATTTGTTTCCAAGGTCATGGGAGTTGATCTCATTGAAATGGCGACCAAGGCAATCATGGGCGTTCCTTTCACCGAATATCCCCCCACTACCATCGCCCCAGACTGCGTTGGCGTAAAGGTGCCGCAGTTCAGCTTCTCTCGTCTTTCTGGCGCCGATCCTGTCCTTGGTGTGGAGATGGCTTCCACTGGTGAGGTCGCTTGTTTCGGTGTCGACAAGTATGAGGCATACTTGAAGGCTCTCATGTCGACCGGCTTCAAGATCCCGAAGAAAAATATCCTTCTTTCGATCGGCTCTTACAAAGACAAATTGGAGATGCTAACGTCAGTCGCCAACCTCCAGCGCCTCGGCTACAAGTTGTTCGCTACTGGAGGTACGGCCGACTTCTTGTCAGCACATGACATCCCGGTTCAGTACCTGGAGGCTCTTGGGAACGAAGGAGATGACCAGAAGTCGGAGTACTCCCTGACACAGCACTTGGCCAAGAACATGATTGATCTCTATATCAACCTGCCATCAAGCAACAAGTACCGCCGCCCGGCCAACTACATGAGCAAGGGCTACCAGACTCGGCGAATGGCCGTCGACTATCAGATCCCTCTCGTCACCAATGTCAAGAACGCCAAGATCCTCATCGAGGCCATTGCTCGGCACTTCGATCTCGAAGTTAGCAACCGTGATTATCAAACCAGCCATCGCACCGTCGTCTTGCCTGGTCTGATTAACATCGCTGCTTTCGTACCTGGCATTGTCTCTCAAGGCAACCACGACCTGCAGGCTGTCACAAAAGCATCAATTGCTGCTGGCTTCACCATGATCCGTGTGATGCCCATGGGTGTGGAGGGTTCCATTACCGATGCCAAGTCGCTGAAGCTCGCACAGCAGAGCAGTAAGCGCGGTGGCTACTGCGACTATAACTACTCCGTCTGCGCCACATCTGACAACGCGAACCAGATTAGCCTCATCGCCGGTGAGGTTGGGTCACTCTTCATCCCGTTCAACCACTTGTCGGACAACATCAACAAGGTCGCGGCCGTCACTGCTCATTTTGACTCCTGGCCCCAGCACAAGCCTATTCTGACTGATGCCAAGACCACTGACCTTGCCTCTATCTTGTTGCTTGCTAGTCTTCACAGTCGGCGTGTCCACGTCACGAGTGTCACGACCAAGGAAGACATCCGACTTATTGCACTGAGCAAGGAGAAGGGGCTCAGTGTCACTTGCGATGTGTCCATCTACTCGCTTTACCTTTCACGCCAGGATTACCCCGATTGTCAAGGACTGCCTACCCTTGAGGACCAGAAGGCGCTGTGGGACTACCTTGGCACCATCGATGTCTTCTCCATCGGAAGCATTCCATACCAGCTGGCTCATGGAAAACAGTTGGTTGACCCGTCGCAGGGGATTGCCGATGCCTTGCCGTTGCTTTTGACCTCTGTCACCGAGGGCAAGCTCACCATCGATGATATCAAGATCCGCCTGTACGATAACCCCAAGCAGATCTTTGACCTTCACGAGCAGGTTGGAACGTCGATTGAAGTTGAAATTGACCGCCCTCACACTGTGCCTGCCACGGCTTCTTGGTCTCCTTTTGCCGGAATGGTCATGCGTGGTGCCGTCCGAAGAGTGACATTCAATGACAAGGCGGTATGCCTCGACGGCGAAATGCTGCCTGTCCCTACCTCCGGCAAGGACATGTCAACTCACGGCAGCCTACCAGCTCCGATGTCGCCTCCAGTGCGACCCCAGACTCAGCCCCTGGGCTACGCGGCTGACGGTCAGCGGGCAAGACGAGAGTCTGTTCTCATCCCGCCGAGACCCATCACGAGACAGCAAATGTCGGACGTCTTGCAAGATGGTTCCCGCAACGGTTCTGCATTGGGCGATGACTTTGGGTTACCCTTGCCCATGCAGCAGCCTGCTGTGGATTCTTTGCAAGAGCTTCTGAGACGGCCTTCGGTTTTCAAGAACTCGCATGTTCTGTCTGTGAACCGGTATTCTCGATCTGATCTTCACTTGCTGTTTACGGTTGCTCAAGAGATGCGCCTGGGCGTGGAGCGCGAAGGCGTCCTGAACACACTTCGGGGTCGCGTACTCACGACCATGTTCTACGAGCCTTCGACCCGCACCTCTGCATCCTTTGATGCAGCTATGCAGCGTCTCGGTGGCAGAACTGTTGCCATCACAACCTCGCATTCATCCGTGCAGAAGGGCGAGTCCCTACAGGACACCCTTCGAACACTCGGCTGCTACGGCGACGCCGTTGTTCTACGGCACCCCGACGAGACATCTGTCGATATTGCAAAGAAGTTCAGTTCCGTACCCGTCATCAACGGCGGCAACGGTAGCAAGGAGCATCCAACCCAAGCTTTCCTGGATCTCTACACAATCCGGGAAGAGCTCGGTACCGTGAAGGGTCTAACCATTACATTTGTTGGCGATTTGCTGTACGGCCGGACAGTGCACTCGCTAGTATCTCTGCTCCGTCATTACCAAGTCAAGGTGCAGTTGGTTTCTCCCAAGTCATTGGCTCTGCCCGCGAGCGTCCGCGAGCAGCTAGTTGAGTCCGGACAGTTGCTGTGCGAGTCTGAGACCTTGACCAACGAGATTGTCGCTCGTAGCGATGTCTTGTACTGTACCCGAGTGCAGAAGGAGAGGTTCCCGGATGTCGCAGAGTATGAGCGGGTGAAGAACAGCTACCGCATCGACAACGGGACGCTGAAGCACGCCAAGCCCAACATGGCCATCATGCATCCACTACCGAGGAATGAGGAGATCGCGGAGGAGGTTGACTTCGATCAGAGGGCTGCGTATTTCAGACAGGTAAGCTAACCCCCCAGACTTATCCGACTCGAGTTTTCACAGCTAATAACAATTTAGATGAGATACGGCCTCTTTTGCCGTATGGCTTTGCTAGCCCTAGTCATGTCTCCATGAGATGTATACCGGCCAGGTTTTGGCAACTCGCGATGCGTGTGATTCCACACCAGCACTGGATTCGGATTCTTTTGGTGGTTTTTTTTTTTTTTTTTCTTTTTTTCTGCGGAGGAAAAGTTTGTTTCAGGGCTGAAGGGCTGTAGTCCTTGTTATAGATCTGGGTTTCAAAAAGTTGTCCCAAAGTAGAACGTCAATCACAGCTTAGGCGTTGCATGGCTTAGGCCACCAATGGGTGATTGATTTAAGCGTATATCCTGGGTCAAAGGCGTTTAAGTGTTGTACGCTACGTGTATGTATCAACCTGTATATGAGTTAATAAATATATTTGTGTTTTCCCCGTTGCGTCTGTTTACTCATCGCGTGTGTTCTGTTGTCTGCCGTAACTAGTTATGACTTTCTTCGATCCGGCCTTGTGGTGGATCGAGGTATACAATGAAAGTGGGACTAAGTTAATAATTCATCCAACGAATGGCCCAGTCTAGCCGATCCTACCAACGAGACTAACCTTAGACTGACTGGCTGGCTGGCTGGTTCGTGTCGCCATGGGACCGTCCAAGGTCATCCACAGACTTCACATAAGACATGGAAAATTTGTCCACCCTAACTACCCATCACTCGTTGGTCTGGCAGTCCTTTGTTCGAGTGTCTTCATACTTGGCGCAGGCAGCCACTGGATGACGACGGGACTCATCGCCAGATTGTCGGCTGGGGCGTCCGTTCGCATGTTTGAGCGAGTACTCCGTACGGCGACTGTACTCCGTACTACTCCAGGAGTTGCTTGCCGGGTCAAAAAACTTGATAGTGCGAAAAGGCATGCTTCACGACGATAGTGGGCCACTCGAGTCAGTCACGATGCGAAGCCAAGACGATCCGAGACCTCGGGCGGAGCCTTGTTGCAGCAAGACTCTTCGATGCGATGTCATTGCGGGGTTTCCGTATGCTCGTCCCCCCCCGATCAGTAAAGATCATACTGTACAACTATCGTATACATCTGCATGTCGCACGCAGAACGATGGCTCGTGGAAGCATCGACACATTGGGGATATGGCGTCATGGAAACCTACTGATAGCCCATGATGGGGGCTAGCGGAGATGATGCTGCAGACTGATAACGACTACTCGGTACTTCGTACATACGATGCACTTGAAAATAGAGATCTGCTCGGTTGATAGGCCAATGGCCAGAAGATGTGCGGCGCTTGGCCCTAGCTTTCGGGTCTAATATGTACTTAGGTAGCCCGAGGTAGGCAAGGTCCGGGGAGCATGGGGATCACCAATCGGATTGTCTGTGCTAGCCAGCCTATGCAGCTAAGCTGCATGATTCGACGATGGCTAGTATCAGGAAAGCGAGTGGTCATGTGTGCGACGCGCGAGGAAAGCAGGCGTCGGACGGATGTGCGCGCGCGCGCGTGTGTGTGTGCGAGTGCAATATGGATTGTGGCTTATGTGAGCGGTGTGACATCCAGTATTGAAGAGAGCAAAGACAATGCGGGCGTTTGATAGTATCTGGGTCGTGGTGAAGTTGGTAATATTCTATCGCTGGATGGGAAGTACGGAGTACTACGTGGCAGGGTAGTTGCATATTTCATACTTGCGCACAGCTGGAAGGCGTCACTACGGTGACAAGTAGTTACTCCGTACGGATACTCAAAAAGTCAACTCACTCTCCAGTCCGTTGTGTTCCCAGTGCGTTGCGAAGCAAAAGTCAATCTCGCAGGTGGGTTTTGAGGGCTTGTGGTCCGTGCTGTCGGTCGACCAGGGCTGGCTTACACTTATTACATGCATGCATACTACGTATATCCACTCCGATGGGCTAGCCGTGATTCAGCGTGCGTACCGTCACCACAACCCTCCCGTGTGCACGACGGTTCTATAGGCCGCTATTGCTTCTTATCACGCAATTGCCAGACCGACTTTCGAGGATGCCACTAACGGCCTCGGGTACGTATCGACTCTATTCTCTCGCGCTACTCGCGCTACACACGCAATCATGTGCCCCTTGCCAACGGGTTGGTGTACTCCGTACGTACTGTACCACAGTAGTACACACTGCCCAGACGCTAGCTCCCTAATCCCTGCTCTCTCTGAATTATTTCTCTCCACCCGCGAGACATAATTATGGGGGACTCTGGGCGACGCTCAAGCTACGTACTTTTGTACAGTCTCCATCACGATCTGTTCTAGTGTCGCGGGCGTCTGCTACGCTTTCGTCCAACTTCGCGCCCATCTGGACCCGTATCGTCGACGCTGTGTTTCATTCTCTTCTTCTTCCCAACCAAATCCCAGATGTTTTCGCTATAACATCACCTTGTAGTTGTTCGTACGAGACGTCTCGGTGGTTGGGGAACAGGCTACCTATCTTGTCGCCATGGTCACTGCAACGTCTGCGAAAGGCATGCTTACCTCGCTGCTGCGACCAAGAAAAAGTGACAATAGCAACAGGGACTTTCGCCGAAACGAGTCGTCTGCCTATGGCTCCGTACCCAACAACACACCCTCGCCTGGGACACATGACCGCCGCTATCTCGCACCTCGACATGCCACTGCCGACTTTACTGAGGCCGACGACGACGACGAGGACGAGACCAACGAGGACGGGGAGCAAGACGAGGACGACGAGAATGGAGAGGGAGAGGACGAGCACGTAGGAAATCTGCCACGCTTTACACGATTCCGCCATGACCAAAATGGCCATCATGACGGAGACGGGCGCAGGAGCTCCATGTCCATGATCCCTCTGTTCTCGGCAAGCTACCTTGGTTCGTAACGTCGCGCGCCATATGTCTGCCGCTTTGCATATACTGATTTTCCCTTGCTAGACTCACTGCCTGTTTACAGTATCGTACACTCCATCCGAATCATAGTCCAGACGCGCACCGAAACGAGCTTGTCCTGGGACCAGTTACGCTCTCCGCAGGTCTCTCAGTTCCTCGTCAAGCCCATGCAGCAGCAGATCAGGACACAGCACTTTACGAGGGCCACCCTCTACGCGCTCATGGCCAACTGTCTACAATTCGCCAAGGAAGGCCAGCTCTATCCGGGCAACGCGGGCACCAGCAGCACGCGAGCCAAGGTCTGCGAGCTTCTTGCCCTGAAGCTACTGAAAGAATACACCACCAGGGAACTCATCGACGCCCTTTCGTACGACTTTCACCCGTTGCAAGGTCTGCCAGACACGTCCAGCTCATCCAACCGCTTTCATGACGGCCGTGGAAGACAGAACGTGGCAAGAACCTCGACTTTGGAGGTGGCCATCCGAGCCTCTGCAAAACACTTCCTGTCACATCCTTTGGTTGTCCAACAGCTCGAGGCAATATGGAACGGTGCCATCAGTTTCTACTCGTCTGCAGACCAGCTTCACCGCGCCCCTAAAGACTATACAGATGATGGCGGCAAGGCCAACCAGAGGGGCGCTGTAGATGCCAGAACACCCCTTCTAAGCTTCCAGCCACCGCCCGAGGACGAACTCAACCGTTTGCCGCTCCACGCTGTGCCTATCAGACGTACTGTCAGCCTGTATGACCCTCGCAACGCCTCTCTGTTCAAGCTTTCTCGCCTGCGTGTACCTCGGTACCGCCAATTTCTGTCCACCTGCTCTCTATTCGTGCTCATCTGCCTCTTCCTCGCTGTTCTGGTCGAGCGCTCCAGGAGCATTACCACGTTGGAGCTTGTTTTCTGGTTCTGGAGTGCAGGTTTCATGCTTGATGAGGTTGTTGGCTTCAACGAACAGGGCTTCTCGCTCTACATCATGAGTTTCTGGAACATCTTTGACCTGGGCATACTGCTCCTACTTATCGTCTACTACTGCCTGCGAGTTTACGGTGTCTTCCTAGTCGAACCCCAAAGATGGAATGACATGGCATATGACGTGCTGGCGGCCAACGCCATTCTGCTCATGCCTCGCATCTTTAGTGTCCTAGACCACTATCAGTACTTCTCTCAGCTGCTGATTGCCTTTCGCCTCATGGCAGTAGACCTTGCCGCCGTCTGCATTCTCATCTTGATCAGCTGCTCCGGTTTCTTCGTCTTCTTCACGTTGTCCAAAAACAACAATGATGCTTCGGAGGTCGCATACAAGATTTTCCAGATTCTCATGGGCTTTACCCCGGCTGCATGGGACGTGTAAGTCAAGACTGCTATTCGCACATTTTGATAACTGCTAACCACGACAATCCAGCTGGCCCGAGTATACGTGGCTAGGGAGAACTATACTCTCTTTCTTCCTCATCATCTGTCACTTTGTTGTTGTGTAGGTCCTTTTCAGTCCAGTTCTGTACAACGTGACTGACAACATGCGTAGCACAATCCTCATCACTGTCTTGACCAATTCATTCATGGCAATCGCTTCCAACGCCCAACAGGAGCATCAGTAAGTCCCGCGGCCAAAGCTGTCGAGCCCGTGCTAACCCCTTTCTTTCCCCCTCCAGGTTTCTCTTCGCCATTAACACAATTTCCATGGTCAAGAATGACTCGCTTTTCTCGTATGTCGCACCAGGAAATATCATCGCTTGGATGCTCATGCCACTGCGATACATCATGAGCATGAGGCAGTTTGTGGCTCTCAACCGCTGGGTTATCAAGCTGACCCATTTTCCCCTGCTGTTCTGCATATTTCTTTACGAGAAGTACTTTCTCGCCTCGCACCTCTATGAGCCGACAGATCTGGTCGAAAACTCTGGGCGGCGGAACCGCACAATCTCATTTGCAGACCCTGGAAGCAGAGCGTTATTCAGCCCCAATATCCGAGCACGTGAGGAGTCTGGCGTTGGCATGCAGAAAGACCGCGCCCTCGAAGAAGTATTTAGGCGCCAGCCAGACAACACCATCTTGCGGCACCAGCGGATGCAGGAGAGGCGGAAGTCGCAAACCGCGATTCGCACCTGGATGGATCAGAACGATCATAACAACAACGGCAAGGATGATGACGATGCAAATGAGACGGAAGGCGCAGGAGTACCGTTATCTCATTGGCCTACCATTGACAGCCGCATCAGCGGTGGCAGCAGACCTCGATACCCGAAGAGATTCAGGACGGTATCTGACGTGAGGTCGGCCGCAAGTGATCCCGCCGACCTCATGTCTCACCAGAACTTCAGGCAAGACGTCTTCGAGAATTACGGGACAGCACGGCGCCAGCGCGGAGAGTACAAAGAGCAGACAGATGCAGAAGCCGATGGGGATGACGAGCTCGTTACGAACGACGAGGATGACGATGATGAGAATGCTCCAAGCAGAACCAACAAGTCTGAGGCACACGAGGAGGAGGACTACTTCACGACTCCTATCGCTGCTCGGTTTGGAAACGTCATCCCATCGTCTGTCAGTTCCAGAAACTCGACGCACTCAGACAAACGCCATGCCACAACCGTCTCCCCTCGAGCCGGCAATGCACGCCGGCAAGGTCTTCACAGCCGCACCATGTCCACCAACACGATCCTCTATGCCCCGCAAGAAATCAGTCGGAAGGTAGCTACAAGTCCCACTTCGGCTTCAGAGCAGCTAAGCGGGACGCGCTCGAGGCCCAAGAGCAGCCGGTTGAGCAGGGTCGAGTCTTCAAACGCTGGTACTGGGCATCGCTCGCCGATGAAGACGATGCACGTCAAGAATGCGCCAGTCCGGCCAAGGGCCATTCCTTCCAAGACGGCCCCGAGCCGCGCCGCGTTGTTGGGTAGCTCGGCACCACACAAGCGACATCTTTCGTCTGTTGACATGGAGATCAACTCGGACATGGGCATAGAGGTCGACCCTCACGCGTTCGGCGCCGTGCCATCCTCTTTTCAAACCCAGATGGCGTTCGCAACCGGCCAGCTCAAGGGAATCGGCCGTGGTACCCAGGATCGCGAAAGCTCGGATCGCATGGGCCGACTCGTGCTGGCGCGCATGAAGACACTGGAGGAAGGTCTCGCAGATGTCGTCCGAGAAATGCGCCTGGTCCGTAGCTCGGCGCCCACGGCGCAGAACTCGGGAGACGACGGGAGTCACGCAGGGGCGCTGGCCGTTCTGGCAGCAGGCGCCGACAGGAGACGCGGCCTTGCCACGCCCAGGAAGGCACGTGCTGAGCGGAGTCGACCTGGGACTGCAGGAAAAGATAACGACGTGCCAGGCGACGTAGCAGGCGACGTAGCAAAGCAGACGGCAAAGGCCAAGGGAAAGGAGGTCGCTCGATCTGCCGATGGCAGCAACATCCTAGAAGGCCCACGTCTGCGAAGACAGGGCAGCTCATTCTAAGATGGCATGTGTTATGTGTATGAGATAGGGAGACGATGCTTATATGCGTTACATACGGATGGGCATAGCACTATGGCGTTGATTCTGATTTTTGCGTTGCAATTTGATCCAACAATACGGGGGAATTGGTCGTCGACGTGTTGAGAGCTTCCACGGCGTGGGCATCCGGCACTCATAGTTGCTCGCATATGCTCTCTGACGCCTTGTAGGCTAGTCAAAGCAGACGACGGCAAATTCCTTCTGGTATTTTTTTTGTTGTAAAACAGCTGTCCTACCATCCATGTCAACAGGTTCGCCATCATACAAGTCTCGCCTGACAGTTTCGTAGTGATATGTTGCCAACTATCTCCTCCCGTAATGATTCCGGTTGCCCATCAGCCGACGACAAAGATGGAAAAACAGGTGTGCTGGACCGTGGCTCCATTGGCTCTGTTGAAACTGATCTGACACCGCCCGCTTCGATCGAATGAATCTCTAGCAGACGTATTCGTAGGGCTGATTGTAGGCAAGGAGGGGGGGTCGTCATAATCATTACACCATTGTCGTTGCTGTTGGCTGTTTCTCTACAAGCATCATCATCGTCGCCATTAGACCCCGCCACCGCTGCGGTCGACGGCGACGTAGTAGTTTGCGTTCGACGCGTTCTTCTGCGTCTGCTCGTTCCTGTGCAACGTTGTGGCTTGGTAGCGGGCACCGACGGCGAGGCCGCCGGTGATGACGGCTGCGCAAATGAAGAGGCCGCGGTGTCGACTGGGGTGGGAGCGACGAGGGAGATTGATTAGCCAGCGTCAACGGGTTGGAATGACGGACGGAAGGTTTGGATAGGGGGAATCAATGGCGGCTTTTTTTGAGGTCCCAAATAGGTGCTCGGAGGACAAAGAAAGGACGGACTTACACCATGGGACGCATGCGGTGCGCGGCCGGCTGGGATCTGATCCTCATCGGGTCCATCTTGTCTGAATCGCAGTTGACTATCGTGTTCTGCACGCGAGGAGGCTCTATGAAGAAAAGTGATGTGGAGAGAAGACGGAATATTACTTAGTCGACAACGAATGCGTGGCTACGCTCGATGGATAGTCAGTCTTGGTGGTTACTGACGTCAACCGCTAGATCTAGAGACGAGAAAGAAACAGGGCATGCCCGGGCTATTATATAAACAAAACGAGGAGCTAGCTTCACCGCGATTTTGTTACCTAAGAAGACGTTCCCCCAACGTAAAACCAAACCAAGCCTCTAGACATGCCGGGTGGTCCGCCGCAGGGGTACCTGTATTTCGTACGAGAAAACAGCTCCGCGGGCCTTTCCGATTGGAAGTCGGGCGAACAGGGGGGGAGCTGATACCCCATGTTTTAGACTCGTGGCAGCCGAGGTCGGCTAGGCTCCTTGGGGAGAGGCAGCACGCGACATGGTTAGCTTCGGGTGGGGCACATTTGGGGGAGATTCTGTTGGGAGGGGCCATCACGATGAAGCGAGGGCCGGGTTTGGCTCGACACTCGAAACAGCTAAATACTATCCGCATCCGTACCTTGTTTGTGCTGGAGCAGCAGCGGGAAACCAAAAGAACCGAGGACTGGATCAGATCGGATCGGATCCGGTACGTCGTTCCAATCTTTGACCACCCAACGAGCAACGTGGATACACAGCATGCATGCACAATCTGGGATCCCGAGAGCTCCTCTCGAACGCCGAGTACCTGGGCGACAAAGTTCCGATTGATATCAGGCAGCACGGAGTATGACGTCAGCTATCCAACGGGCCATGTGGGGGAATTATTCCCGCGGCCTTTGGATTTCCCAATACTTTAATCAGACGTTCGAGACAACTACAGCAATTTGTGCTCAAGAGACCGAATTTTGACTTGGACATTATGATCTTTGGAATACGGTTGATATCAAGCACACTGCTGCTATTGCTTGAAACATTACCATGATTAGTATTGTGTGCTAATAACATCATCATGGACTGGTTCCAGAGTCTACCCCCACTTCCGACGTCGGTCGATCTCTCTTCGGATATGCAATGCCGGCAGTTGAGGACAAGGTACAGCTCTCGAGGATGGTAATTGGGGCATATCGGCCGAGAAAATGGACGTCAGATGGTCTTTGCCCCTAGGATGTAGCAAACAAAGTTCTCTATGTTGTCTTTATGTATTTATCGTACTCTGCAGAGATGCCTAATTAATTACTGTATAGGGAAGGCGGGGTTGCAGACCCCGCACAGTGCCTCCAGGGCCTCTTGGGTGGATATAATCCGTGCGTGCGGTAAGTACATCACTTACGAAGTACGGAGTACGGAGTACATTCTCCCTACCAGGCCCGCCGCCCTACGGTGACCCCTACCAATCCAGATACAACTCACTGCTTACTAACGTTACGTACATCAAAGAAAAAGGGCCAGTTCAGCCTTGTGACATTGGGACGGCACCTGGCACCAGGCAGTCCAGAGTCCAGACTCCAGACTCGCAAACACCAAAATGTCCATCGGTTACAACTTGCAAGTTGCATATCTATGATGCCAAGTTCTAAACTACCCTTTCCTTTCAACCGACTGCCCCCTTGATGGAGATGGAAATGAGTACCGGCAGGCACGAGTAAGCAGGTAGGAAGGTGTTGCTATAGCAAAAACGACCCTCCTCTATCCGGGGCATCCATCTGTAACCTACAATCCACGATCTATCTGCCTCGAGTTTTACGAGTAGAGCAGTCATTTGTTGCACTAAGCCCTGCATGAGGGGGGAGGGGGAGGGGGAGGGGGGCTGCCACAAATGCCCGGTGAATCGAGGCCAATCGCCTGTCGATGCCCGACTCCCGAGTGAGATGGTCGTCCAATCGTTTCCCATCATCTGCCAGAGGACATGAACGATAAGTTACGGCAATGGTGGTAGGCCTCTGACCATCTTCTCCGACCCCCCCACGGTCCACCCCCCTTTTCTGGTTTGTACACAGTACTACCACATGGACATCCATTTTCCCTTGCAAACACCCACGGCTGCTGCCTTGTGTCCACACTCATACTTCAGCCTTCAGCCTTCAGACTCATCAGCACTGCCCGGATCTCACCATCGAACCCCAAGCACCCTACTTCGACCACAGGTAAGTCAAGCGCTTTTCACCCCATGGGTTGGCCGCTCCGATTCTGCTCATCGCTTTCCTCCACGGTAGATGCAAACTTACAGTCGATCCCAGGTTCTGCGCTAGGCACCCAAGGGCCAAGAAAGACCTTGGCACATCGAGATTCAACCTCACCATCTTGTCAGCAGTCAGAATACCGGCTGCCCATCATCCCTTTTCACAACAAACCGGTCCGTAAAATGACTTGATCGCATCTTCTTTGATTGCGTCTCCCGAGCCCGAACCCGCATTCTCATCTCTTCTCACCGACTACCGGAACATATAGTGTTTTCATAAATCACCACTATGAATTCCCTCCTCAACAAGCGAGTCAAGGAGTGCGAGAGGGAGTACCAATTTGATAACGTCGTTCTTGAGCTCGACAACACCATCCCAGACCAGGTCCATGGAGAGATCATAACCACGATGAAGGAAGGTGATACCCTCATCATCATGACCTTTCCTCTTGAGACCGAGATGGTAGAGCCGGCAATGAGCGTGGGTCCCCTTCCCTATCTGTCCTCGAACCCCGGCATGCCTTGTTGATCATTGTTCTTATCATCTATACGGTACCTAGTGCAACAATATTCGTTGGGGAAGTTTGCGTTTTCGCATGAACTCCCACAAGCTTCTGGCCACCGGCTCGGGTTTTTTCAGCACCTTGCTCAGACCCGTACAACAGGCACGATTCCTGCGACGACTTGGCCGGCAAGGGGGAGGCTTGCCGAATGGAGTGCGGTACGTCCTCGATCTTACGCCGCCCGATGAGGGTGATGACCTGGCCGCTCAGCTGGCAGAGCTGTCGTTACCTCGCGGTGTTCGTGACTGGTGGCAGTCTCACGAGAGACTCGGAGTTTCGGCCTCACTCGTGTCTGGGCATGACGAGAAGTGCGTCCGACACTTTGCTGTCTACATCACCAGCGAAAAGCGAAACGGCTGGATGCCCGAGGAGCTCCAGCAGCCCGACAACCAGTCTGCTCTTGAGTTTACTGCTTTCAAGGACCCGCCCTTCCTGGATCTCGACGACATCTTGGCCTCTCCTGGCCGAGATATTGACGACTACTGCCCAGTGCGACACCGTGTCGCCATCCTGCGCCTTCTTGCGGCCATCGAAACACGAGGCCATTACGGGCTCAAGTTCAATTCGGCACCGCGTGTCTTCACTTTAGCCAAGGTAGCCAAAGCCCTTGAGTGCACAGATCTAGTTGTGAGTAACCGAGGCGAATGATAGGAGCTACATCATGTGAACCACTAACCATTATACCTCCACAGCGCGATCCAATCCTGGCCTGGTTCACCGGGTACCCAAACTCCCAGTTCATAGAGCTGCAGCCCGAGGTCGCCTTGAACCTAGCTTGGGACCTGAAGCTTAGGGATGTCGCCTTGACGGCATTCCGCATCCTGGTCACGGAGAACGCCATGGAGCTGATGCACGACTCGGATACTCCAAAGAAGCCTGGGCGAGAGACACCCTTTGGCCGTCCACGCGACACCCAGCTCTCGGATGGCTGCCAGGACGCTGTGGACTACGCCAAAGCCGACCTCATCTTCAGAGTCCACGACGCGATGCGGCATCTCGACTCACTGACCGTCTTCGACCAGCCCAACAAAGCTGAACGGGGCTTGCTGGGGATAGCGGAATGGGCCAATTTGATGAGAATAGGTGAGTGTCTCGGATGCCTGTTTGCAGATCGCGCACCCAGCGACTTTTGCAGCGCCATGTCGAGCCTTTGCCCCGTCGTTGCCAACGCGGAGCAGCTGTCCCATATCGTCCGAGCTCGCGAGTCGTTTATGGCTCTCACGCACTATTTGATATGTTACTTTCGCGAGCAACTCAATATCGCACTCAACGACACGATCGAAACTGCAAAAGTGGTGGATGAATCCAGGGCCTACCATATCCCCCGTTCGCGTATCCAGCCGGCCTTTGAGGTTTACAGGGGCCTCTCGCGGCATCAACGTCTCCTAACCAGCTTCCCCTGGAGCAAATTGAAGCATAACACTCGAGTGTATGCATCTATCGCCGCCTTTCGGCCGCAGAGCGACGAATCTGCAGGGGAGATGCCGCCTCTGAAGTTCTTGGTTGACAACTTCAACAGCAACCTGGACCGTTGCGGGACTCACTTTCCCGAAATATCTGTCAGCTGGCCTCCTGATTCTTCCAGCCTCATCGTAAGACCCTGTTTCGTCCTGGCGACATTCCATGCCGAACTCTCTCGGGCTGTGTGGGATCTGTGCTCGTTGTGGGCAAGGCCCAACCTTGCCGAGATGGCGGTGCCCAAGAGCGAGCATCTTGCTCTCGGCCTCCAAGATGAAGAGATTCGGCACCTACCGATCTGGGCCGGTGGCCGCAACGACGAGATGGGTCGAAACTTTGACGACGTGCCCGACACCACAATGGGGGCCATTGGAGCTGGTCCAAGCTACCACACCGGCCATAGTCTGTACAGCGCCGTCTCCAGCATTGCCCCTTCAGCTCCGACCGTCAGTGGTGCGAGCGATACAACCGTCACCATGACGGCTAACCGTTCTCTCCTTGTTGCGCCATCTCAAGCCGACATGCCAGACAGCCTGCTGACCTCGACTGCATCTATGACTGCTGCCGTTACTCGCCAAGACCCCATCGCCACCGAGACTTCCAACCGGGGCGACACATTCCCGCCTTCGTTCGGCTCTCTGGTACTGTATGGTAGCGACGACGAGGTGAGCCTCGAGGAGCTCCTCCGAAACGAAGTCGACTCCGACTCCGATGACGACGAATACGACGTTGAGGACACTGGATTCGACGACGAGGGAAAAAATGATGAAAAAGAAAGAAGCTCATGACCACGATAAACGTTGAAAGCACCTCGCCACCCTTGCACTTGCCGCCGCCTTTCAGATCACCACACCTCTACGCACTTTCATTTTGCGCATGTCACACCAGTGGACAAACACTGCCCGTCTTGCCGGCATCTTACGACCCAAGAGTTCATACCCATCCGACCTGGTGCCTGCGCAAGAATATCCCACCCCGTTCGTCGGGTGAAACCAAACAACCCAGGTTTCACAGCGTGTACAAGAGCCCAAAGAATCTTGAATCAGGTAAGACCCAAAGCTGCATCAAAATGGACAAGACTGACAGCACTACAGCGTATAATTTGACAACGGAGAGAAGGTAGAGGGTAAAGTCAAGCATAGAAATTAAATAATAGCAAACCTTCCGTTCACGAGGAATGCATGGAACGAGTTGGTACGCATCCGTTGAAGGGCTTCTAGGGACAGGCAAAGCAGATTTGGCGACTTCAAGTAGCTTAGACCGGCCATCCTCTTATAATGATGAAATGATTGGATGACTCCATAGTTCTAATCGGCTGATTTCGTAGGCCTCCAAAGCTGGCGACAATTGCCGCCCTTTGGCTGAGACGAACCCAAACATACACGAAGCTCATGATAGGTCCCCAATTGCAAGGTCTGTCTACATCAATATCTTGGTTTCAATTTCTGGCAACATCTCGGTTGTATTTACCTGCCATATAGACAGACGGATGGTAAGCAAGGCCCCACTATCTAGCTACGAGATATGCATGAAGCACGAAATAATCAAGCAAAGAGGTATCATTGTAAAGCAGATCTCGCCGCACCCTTTTCCTTGTCTGGAGACGCCCAAATCTGACCAGCCAGCCGCAACACCTTAACCTGCAACACCTATAAATCCCTTGTTTGGCAGATTCCCGTCATTTTGTCGAAACGTTCCAG
Source organism: Arthrinium puccinioides (assembly GCA_022414665.1). Classification (NCBI taxonomy): domain Eukaryota; kingdom Fungi; phylum Ascomycota; class Sordariomycetes; order Amphisphaeriales; family Apiosporaceae; genus Arthrinium; species Arthrinium puccinioides. The sequence goes on from JAIUNF010000004.1 coordinate 2,461,788, forward strand.
CTCATGCAGGTACCCGACGCCCATAGATATTTTTCTCTACCAAGCCTCAAGAGTGTGAGTAATCCACGCTAGGGCTGCCAGGATATAAGGCAACAAACAGCACCTAGCAAATTTCATGTTCGCAGCACAACCTGGCCTCACATCCAGTCCACGTCACCTTCATCTACGTCAGGCCCATCTCCTGCTTCCAGCGGCGGGTTCTTGCGAGCTCGCCCTCGCTTTTTGGGCCCGGAGCTTGATCTAGGGCGCTTCTTTCTTCCACCAGGTGTATCGCCCCCCTTTCTCTTGCGACCTCGACCTCCGCCATCCACGTCGGCGCCATCGTCTTCATCTTCAGGATCAGGCGTGCTGGGATCCCCATCAGCATCCACATCTTCGTTCTCGTCCTCAATTTTGACTTCGTTGTCCACATTGAGCAACTCCACAAACGACCTGCAAGTCTCCATCATGCGCTCATGAGAATCGAAACCAGACATGATCATGCCCATGTCCTCCCAAAATTTGTCACCGGTGATGCCTTGGGCCTTCACGGCTGGCCTGCTTGCATCTTTGGCCACTGTTTTGCCCTTGCCTTCAGCCTTCACCTTGCTCTCACGGCGGCTAGAGTTAAGGCTGTATAGTTTGCGTAGATAGCTGCGTGCTTCCCATACTCCTAGGAGTATCATGGAGCCTGCAGTGAGCTGGCGAAGGCTGTGAGGATTGATTAACGTCTCATCGGAAGCGAGAACATGGGCCTCCCCATCCACAGGCGCTTGAGACCCAACCATTGTATCCACGCGGACCTGGAATATGTCCGACTCGATAGATTGAGCTATGCCGGAGCCGAGGTTGTGCACAAGTTTCTCCATTGCAGATACTGTGGCCTGGATGTCGCCCATGTTGATGTACTCGAAGAAGGCAAGGTTTTCAACAATAAACCGCGAGAAGCCCACGTGGTCGGGCAGTGCATCGCCGACTTGCAATTTAGAGATATCGAATTCAAGCTGGCTGACCACTTTCAAGAGGAAGCGCTGACGGTTCTTTGGTTTGCTGGCTTGTTCACTCATGATATGCAGTGTATTGTGCAACTTCGAGGTGAAGGGGTCAGTGGTCGCACCCCGTGGTTCGTGGATCACATCGCGCTGGTACCTGTAGGCAGACTGCACTGCCTTGGCATACTCACGCTCAATGACGGTCTCATGCTTCGCATGCAGCGCACGGTGAGCCTTGTAAGCCATGTCCGAGATCATCGGCAGAGGGCACGTCTCCAGGGTGATGAGGGTAACACTAGTCTCCTTGGGGTGCACCAGTCCCTGGTTGCTGATGCTGACCAAAACCTCGGCTGCCAAAAAGGACTGCTCGTCTTGACTGGCCGTTGTTATTCGAGTGATCTCCTTCAAGAATCGTTGAGTGGTGGCGCTTGCCACATCGTCATAGCTTGTGCTCCCCATGACTTTGAGATCCTTCTGGCTCGAGTCCTTGCTGTCTTTTGAGGACGTAGTCGCACCTTCCGAGCGTTTCTCCTCGGAAGTAAAGAACTCACGAAGGGAGCGGAGGATCATGGTCTCCAGAGCTGGCTCTTTCTCGTCGAAAACTTGCTGGAAGGTCATGTAAACATTTGGAGAAACGAAGTTTCTGGGGTGAGCTTGGCAAACGAGTCCAATGGCATCGAGCGCCGGCTTCCTCAACTCCGCTGGCTCAGATGGACTGGTGAAAGGAATGAGAATATCGACCATGAGCTTCGAGATGGAACCACCTGTCCATTTTGTAAACTTCGACTTGAAGTATTCCGCATGGCTGTCAAGGTTACAATGCTTTCCTGCCATTCCCACGATGAGAGCATAGCGATCGAACTGTCTCATTCTCTGCTGCTCTAGAGGGCCGTTCCTTGCCAAGCTCCTAATTTGTTGGATTTGGATCATACTCGAGCAGACGAGACGAGCCAAATGCTCCGAGGTCTCCAGCAACCCGCTGATGATCCAGAGGCAGGCAACCAAGTCGTCAAGCAGTCTTCTCGGCACCTTGCCCACACAAGGCATAAGTTCTTTTCTGATCTCCGCGAGAAACTGCGAGTGGACCTTGGAAACTTGAGGTAGGACACGGCGGTAAATCACAACCACAGCTCGAGCGAGCGAGAAATCCTCACTACACAGGGCGCCTATACTTGCTATTCGCGGCTGTAGAAGCCGGATTTGCTCGAAAGTAAAGAGCTTCGGTTCAGCTTTGGCGAAGATCATGAGAACCTGGAGTGCATCCTTCCCCGAAGGGACAGATGGGTCATCCGAATCTGGGTTGTCCACCAGATCAAACATGTTGGCAACCAGCCGAACACATACTTCATTGTTCGCGGTTGCGAGCTTGGAGTCGTGCGACAAAATACTCGGTAATGCTTTGTCGAGCACCCCAGTGGAATTGCCCTGCTTGACCGTCTGCACCATAAGCGCGACGTGGTTCGTTAGGGCTTGTTTGTAAGCCGTCGAGTCATCAGCCTTGTGGAACGGAGTGATCCAAATCTCCTCTACCATCTGACGCGCGATCTCTTTGACACCAGCATCTGGATCTTCCACACGGATGAGCAGGCCGTTAGCAATGACGCTGCGAACGTCTCTGCCCTGGTTACGGAAGTATATGTCTTTGGCAAGTTTCATTGCTCGCTTGCGAACACCAACACTGGAATCGTTGAACCGTTGTATCACGGTCGGAATCATGCGCTCTTCAAGCTCCGGGCGGATGGCGATGCATTTCCCGATGAGTCCAAGAGCGGAGTCGCGTACTTGCGGAGACGAGTCATTCGAGCATTGCAGAATCAAGTCGACAATAATGCTGTCACCATCGAGGATTGCAGGATCAGTCTCAAGGACCTCGGTAATGCTCTTGAGGCTCTTGCTGCGGACCGTTGCAGCATCCATCGTCATCGATTGCATCAGGATGCTCAGAATACCCTTGAAAGATTCGCAGAAATTGGAGCGAAGCAGGATCGTGATGTGAGAAAGCTTGGCATGATCCGCGACAACAGCCTTGAAACTGTACTCGCTTGTGAGCCACCTGCGATCCTCGATCATGTGACGAAGCCGAAATGCAATCTTTCCGTACTCGGCATCACGCGGCTCGTCATCCTCTTGGTTTTCGTCGTCGTAAGCTCCACAAAGTCCGACGGCCCAGTCTGTAGCCATGTAAGATGTGGCACTCGTGAGATGCGGGTCGTCCTTCACACGATCCTCTAGGTACTCCAGCACGACACGATACGGTCCCAACCAGCCTATCATCTTTTCTGGAGAGAACTTCTTCTCTAGGGCGAAAGAAGTGAGCTCGGCCAACCAGCGTCCGAGATCATCGCCGTCGCTGCCTTCGAGCCGACTAGCAATGTTTCGCGCCGTGGACCGAAGCTTCGAGATGGCTGCGGCCATGGACCCTAAAACGTCCAATGCCATACTCTTAGACGGAGCCGAGCTCTTGTCGCTCTTTATTAGCTCCAACATCATGAACATGGTCATGCGTAAGAAGAGCTCCGCTGCTGGCCAATCCGGTAGTTCAATACAGGTTGTGAAGTCCTCTACGAACAGATTGAACAGGGCTCGGTAAGGAGGGGTGTCGCCAGTTTTTTCAGCCGACTTGGAGGCCTTCTGAGCACGCTTGACGATGAAATTGACAATATAGGAGGCATTGCGCTTAGCTGTGTCCAGAAGTGGGGTCGCGAGACCATCAAGTTCCTGGATTGCACTGGCGTGTTGTGCAGACGCAACCATTTCACTTTTGACCTTGTAGCTGCTAGCGACGGGACCAGTCTGTCCAAGATGGTCAGCGTGGATGCCACTTGCTTCCATCTCCATGGATTGCAAAATGTTCCCGCTTGTTCGGCTTTTAGTATCGCTGACTTTGCCTGCACTCGCCTGCACCAGTCTCATAATGAGGGCTGAGACAGCTTGTATGCTTCGGCCATCTGATAGCTTGAATTGCCTGGCAAGACTTTTGCCCTTTGGGAGCTTCTCAAGCGAAGTCAAGATTTCGTCCAGAATGCCCTGCCGCTGAGACGGGTTCGTCAGGAAGATCTGTGATAGCGTGTCCATGGCTATCAGGCGGAGTCCATCAAACTTTTGGACACCGATCACAGAGTCGCGGTCGGAGCGGGCATTCTCCACAAACATGACGCGGGAGGAGATGAACTCGAGAGTATTGGTGACTGTATCGGAGAGCTCAATGCTCGCGTTGAGATTGGAAATCAAACCGAATAGCTTCTGGCAGGCCAAGAAGGTCGAGCTTAGTGCCTGCTTGTGAACCGCAAGTAGCTTGAAGAGATTGGCCGGGTCGCCTGTGCTGCGCAACTCAGAAATCGGAATGATGATACTGTCCATCACATTTTTGAACAGGTCAAGCGCTTGTTGGATCAGATCTTCGGAGTACAGTTGTTTCTCTTCTCGGCCTCCGCACATGACTGTAAGTGCAGTTCGAGCCGCCTTGAGTCCAGCCTCGATTTCGGAGAGGGACTGCATCCACATGCCGACTTCGATCTCCGTCCATGCTTCATCTATCTTCAAGTCCAGATTCCCGCTGTGTCCCAAGGAACCATCACACCACGACTGGATGCGCTGCAAGTCCTCCAGAGGGACCCGTCGGAAGCAGTTGAGATCAATGGTTTTCACCAAGGTTTTCAGTAACCGATCATAGCCAGCAAGTGTTAGCGCAGGCTGCTGCTCTGTCGTCAGAATCACCCAGGAATTTGAGAATCCACCTCCTCCAAACCCTCGATCCTCAGCCTCGGCAAACTCTTGAAGACATCTTCGTAGATCTCGCAGAGCGCCCTCCGCGCGCTGGTTGTTATTCAGCCCACCGTCAAGAAGCTCTTCATGGTCTTCAAGCTCGGTGCGGTTGCGCTTTACGGAAAGGTGGAACGGTGCATCCGCCGCGTCGTCAACAACGGCGAACTCGGCCTTGTCGAACGACTGCTTGGGTAGCTCTATAGCAAAAGCAGCTGACCGATCTGTTCGGTGGGCTTCTGGTGATACTGGGCCCGTTGCCTGGCGAACAGATTCTATGGGCAGTTGCGTATCTGTTCGAGGTGCCACAGGAGCTACTGCAACCGGTATTGACAGCGACTGAGGGCCAACCATCAGATCTGCTGGTGATATGGTGGCCGGCTGCGCTCGAGGCGAAGGTTTTAGATATGGACTAGCATGTGACTGAGGGGTGGAAGACTGAGCAGATACGGATGTGGAGGATTCAAGTTCCCGCCGGCTAGGCAAGTGAATCTCGATTCGCGCTCGACTCTTGACTGCAGCCTGATCGCTGGCAGTGACGGGGTTGTGCTTGACAACCTTGGGTGGCTCCTGCCTGCGCACCTTTGGTGACCTTTTAGTGACCTGGGGAGACATGGCATGCCCGTTCAAGTTGGGTGCTGGTGTCTGAGCCATGGGAGTATCTGGAGTCGGATACCTGAATGAGACGGCGGTTGTGTCGTAGACTAACCTGGCAAACGGCGACAGGCCATCGGCGAGGCTTGAAGTTGAAGTGCCAGTGCCTTTTGGGGTGGTCTGTGGTGTGTTCTTGAATCGACTATACAAAACTTCCAATCAGTACGGCACGGCGGACGAGTGTTGCGTTTTGCCATCAGATGTACCACTTACAACGATGTGATCTTCTCTGGTTTCAGAAAATGTTGGACATACTCCAAGCTACCCTCCAGTCTCTTGGATTGGGTGGGATTCTCGGCCTCTCTGTTTAGGGCCTCATAATCTTCGTGTGAAACCAGGCCGGAGACGGGCGGCGCAAGTGGGCCAGAGCTGATTGTAGGGTTGTGGATGATGTCTAGAGAGCAGGTGGAAGAGACAAGAGGTTAGTAGTAATTCCGCAAGGTGCTGTTGCAGTTGGGCCCGAGAGGGAAGTGAAGTTTTGGTGGGACGAAGCTGTTTCTTCTTCGCCGGTGGCGTTGGAAGTTGGGAAGGCGCGAGTGAGTTCCCAGTGCGATTGCCAACCGGCGCACCTGCTTGTTGATTGTTGTACTTACCAGGCTCCAGAGGAAACACCGAGGTGAATGGTGTGTACGGCAATGCCTCCTCCAACGTAAATGGCCTTGGGTGGTTGTTCTGGGGCGGTGGCGGGGGAGGATGTTGAAGCAGCATGCTGGGCGCGATGTACTGGTTCTGGTCTTCATGAGGCATGAAGCCATTCTGACGGTCGTGCCCTTGATATGCCATGTTTGCAACGCAGAGCTTGACGCCCCTTCCAGCGACTGCCGGCCTGGTGCCAAAGCTATTCTCTTTCCGTGTTCCTCCAGCTCATTATTGCATGTCTCTGCTTTCCGGCGAGGTGACTTGCGAGGCAGTCATGCGCCTGTTCTGTTCTGAGCTGGCCGATGGGGTATCGATCGAATCGTCGCGCTGGCGCTGCAGCCTTGCAGGTAACGCGTCGGCAGTCCGGGATGCAGGTTCGGGCACTAATTAGGTAGGGACAGGGCCCATTGGAAGATGCGAGGCTGCAGTGGTATACAGCGTGTATGTTTGCAAAAGACACGGCTTTGCAATCGCATCAAACTCCAGTGCGTTGTTGCAAGGTGAATGTAGTTCGTAACGCCTTGCGCTAACGTTACAGGTAGGTGCGGTAGAAGAGATGGGATGGATATTGAAGCCAGGATGGAGAAGCTACCTCGAGGTCCACATATGGCAGGAATCAGTCATAACGACAACTGAGGTACGGATACTCCGTAGTTACGGAGTACTCCGCAGTCAGCTCTTCCCCCATTTTATTTTTCTGCGATGGACTTTCTTGGCCGAGAGTCGCCGAATCCGCGATCAACTCGAATTCTGGGTTACAGGTTCATTCTGCCGACCGATTTGCAACATTCTACAATCGCTAGTTTGGACCCAAACCTGAAGCAAAGATGAGCGCCATCGGATCTCTGGTGTTCTGCACCTGCTGCGGCAACCTCCTACCGGCGTCAAAGGGTGACGAGCAGAACATTCTAACCTGCGAATGCTGCGGCGCATTGAACAAAGGTCGGCTCGCCTCGACTAATCTACTATGATCTCACGCTCACGATTGTCCAATGTAGACTCCCTTTTCAAAGAAATCGTAACGCGAAGCAAGCCCTCCGAATTTCCCTCCCTCTTGCGTCAACAACTCTCTACCGTTCAGACGGTTGAGCGCCATATGGTCAACACCGAGGCCGTCGATAACTCGGTTGTGTGCGATAAGTGCGGCCGAACCGAAGTCAGATTCTCTGCTGTGCAACTGCGCGGCGCCGACGAAGGCAGTACCATCTTTTACACATGCGACTGTGGTCACAAGTATGTCGTACCGCCACACGATGCCCCCTTTGACATGCCGCTAATTAAGAGCAGATGGAGCGCAAACAACTAGAACCGTTGCAGAAACACGATACGGCCATCAGACGCTTCTAACCCCCAAAGAACCGCGTCTTTGCCGGTTCTTGGGCATGTTTGCGGCAGTATATTTGTCTATTGGGTATATATGTACATCATGTCCAGCAACTGTGCTATGCGGTAACTATTGCCTTGGAGGATACATCAGGGATCAGTGCGTATTCGGCTTGGTTGCTTTGCTCATAATCGACCATATCCAAGGCAACAATGACGCTATCCCGAACGACCTTTTCCTTGTCATGTAGGAAATGCCTCAGAACCTCCTCAACGCCCTCCTCATCTCCGAGACTGCCGAGTGCCTCGGCAGCTTCGTGTCGGACCATGCTTGCTTCCTCGGTGTTGCTCAGGGCGATCGTAAGGGCGGGAATGGAAGCTGGGTGGGAGAGCTGTCCGAATACGAAGGCGATTTCGTGACGGAATAGCGCCGACGAGTCCGAAAGCCCCTTTGCAAGAGCGAGGACTGCGGGCACAGCAGTAGGGAGATCGGGCGGCGAGGCAAGGTCGCGAAGGGCGAACATGGCGCGGTATCGGACAAACAGAGGCGCGACTGTGTCCAGGAGAGCCTTCTCCAGCTCGTCCACCGTCTGTGTCGTCTCGGGCATGGGAGGTGCGGGGTCTATCGAGGCAAAATCGCTACGACCGATTAGACACAACACGTACGGCGGTTTTGGAAGAACAAACATACCTTTGGTGCAGCTTCTCCTGCTTCCTTTGCTCCGAGCTCTGCCACTCTATGCGAGCAATGGCAATCTCGCATGTCTCTTTGACGGATATGTCCTCGTCTTCGCGGTCTCTGAACTCCCGTAGTATATCCAGGTTGTCGTCGTAGCCCAGAGCGCCCAGCGCCTCGGCAGCTTCGTGTCTGCACATGTTGTCCTCCTCCACATCAGCCAGTACCTTCCTGAGGGGTGCCGTGGCAGCTGCGTTGCCAGATTGGCCCAGACAATAGGCCAACTCGTGTTTAAGAAGTGCCGAGGGCGACGAGAAGGCGGCGGCAATCGCACTGATAGCTGCAAGTGACTTCTCGGGCTCGTGGACTGCGACATGCTTCAGCGAGAAGAGAGCGCGGAAGCGGATGGGTAGCGGGGTGTCCTCCGAGCAGAGGGACTCTCGCAGGCTGGCGACGGTCGCCGAGGGGGGGGATTGAAGCTTCCATGACTTCAATGTCAGTCGTCTTTGCAGCGGCAATCTCGGCCATGTCGTGCGAAACAGGTGTGAGTCTTGGCCAGAACGACACTTCTCGAGACCTGACCTGGCAGTAACCGACGACCCCTCCGACTGACTGTTGTCTGTCGATAGGTAAGTCTTTTTGCCCTGATGGAGGGGCCTCCTATCGATAAGAAGAATAAAAACACTAACCTAACCTTTTAGGACCGAACAACGGGGTCCCGATCTCTGGGCGATCTCAGACAAAGTCGATAACTTGACTTGCTTGCACAAAAGTTTCCAGTAATCTGTTCTTTTATTTCCCCTCTCGTTCAAACCACCCAGGTCTCCCTCGAAGGTTGAATGGCGTATTATCAGTGAGGCAGAGGGCGTTGCAAGGGCACATGTAGAAAAGTACCTTCGCTGTCTTATGGCCGCCGAGTACGGAGTACGGAGTTACCGGTATCCGCAGCACGATGGTACTTACTTTGTGCAATTTTACTCCACAATCGAACCACACCCGGCTGATGCGTCATTCAATCAGTACATCCACTGGACCCTGGATTCCACGAGTAGCTAACAAGCAGGGTGGGCAACGTTGCCCAATTGGAGTACTCCATCCGTATCTCACACACACACACACACACTCTCTCTCTCTCTCTCTCCAATATAACTCGTAGCATTCCCAGTACTGGGCAGTACACAAAAAGGGTACACTCTTGATGCGTATGCAATCTGCCCTATCCAGGACTGTCAGAGCTGCAAGCAGAATGGCTCTTCACACTGCCAAAGACCCAAGCAAATTGATCTGTACGCGAACTCTACTCGACTCACCTTGACGAACCCCATCTTCGTACTCACATGCCACTGCTTAACAGTTGCGCCCGCCGGCAAAGAGGTCCATGGCCAAGCAGAACAATTCAAAAAGGGAGTGTTGACCCGCGCTGATCTGCATGCCACAAGCCCCATCGAGCAATTCCACTCGTGGTTCGCCACGGCCCAGCAGTCTGACGGCGTCCCACACCCGGAAACGGCATGTTTTTCCACCGCTGCCCTACCCTCCGGGCGCGTGTCCGCACGTATGGTGTACTTGAAGGAGCTTGATCAAAGCGGTTTCGTCATCTACAGCAACTTCGGCACGAGCCGCAAGTCTGCCGACCTGGCCACCAACGACTGGGCCAGTCTCACGTTTTGGTGGGAGGCGTTGGAGCGACAGGTCCGGGTCGAGGGTAAGGCAAGCAGGCTAGCCCGCGAGGAGAGTCAGATCTACTACGACACGCGGGCTCGCGGGAGCCGGATCGGGGCCTGGTCAAGCCGGCAGAGTCAGGTTCTCAAGCCGGAAGGCGAGGGCGATGATGGGAGAAACGAGTTGGAGGGGTGGGTCAAGGAGACGGAGGAGAGGTTCAAAGATGAAGAAAAGATACCAGTTCCTGAGTTTTGGGGCGGGCTTAGGATTGTGCCCGAATCGGTCGAGTTCTGGCAAGGGCGCGAAAGCCGTCTCCACGATCGCTTTGTCTATACCAGAGAGGGCGCTACGGACAAGTGGTCTTTGGAGCGCCTCAGCCCCTGAGCTTGCACGAAATGGTGCGTGGCTCTTGTCAATACGCGTGAGTGATTCAAGACCTTCAACTTTGGGCGTAGTGTCTTTTTTTGGCCAGCAAATATGCCGAAGTCAATCGTTTTCCCCCGTTGTTCTCAAATTTCTGCCACACCATTCTCCCAGCGGGATCTATCTATAGAAAAAAAGACATTGATCCTTTGTAATGTGCGGGTCTGCTTTCAGAACGGCCCATCAGCGGCATTGTTTGACACCTTTCAAAATCGAGCAATCTCATTGAACCAATCATTGCATGGCTAATCTTGAACGTGGTTTCTTTGTTATCCTACCAAGCTCACAGTCGCCAGCTGGGCTCATATAATTCCAGCAAGGAACAGTTACTTGAGATTCCGGGCCAACTTCATCTTCACTTCTTCATGACTCCAACATTGGTGATATGAATACCGTTTGAAGCCCAAGTTCTCAGCCGCTTCAGTATCTACAAGTTTCCCACAATCATTGCACTGCTTCAAATCATCTGTACTTGATCAAGTTCAGTTCTCGAGTTGCTCACGCGGCTCATACGATATTCATCTTCCCGTTTGGTACAAGTACTGACTTGGTGTCTATGGAGGAGGTTATGGGGATCACTTCGGTAATTACAAGCTCCTCAGATCCCGCCCGTTATTATCAATTCATCTTCTGACAAGTCGTAGCATGGAAAAAGGCCACTGGGTGAGGTTGATCACATGCGATATGGCCAAACCAAGCGGCAGAGGCACACTTCCCCCGAATCCGATGAGCCGCAGAGTCTATCCCTTAGGGGAGGAGCTTCTCCGGCCCCTGAAGACAACGACGAAGCACCCAAGGAATTCAGGGAACGTCATAAGAACATCCATCAACGAATCAAAGCCATTTACCTTGCCGGCCGCGAATACAACGATCGGGAAGAAAGGGAAAGACATGACCCAGATTGGTATGAACGAGATTACATCCGCAACCCTGGCGGGTTGCCCGAACACCTCATGAGATACGGTCGGGAAGCTTGGGCTAGATTTGTCGAAGCGGACATAGAACGAGACATTTACCAAGTTATCAATGCCATGGATGGCGTAGTCGTTCTAGGTTTGTTGTCAGATATCTCCAAGAAGTACCGGGGGCAATGGGCGCAGGACGAGAGTGTGGATTTGAAAATCCCCAATTCTAACAGGTTGAGCATTTCAGCTTTCACCGCGGCGTACAAGAGGACGGAACTTTTGTTCGACCTGTCGTGTCTTTGGTTAGTGGAGAGGATGGATCAAAGCCGCCCGCTCAGCCTTAAACGCCAAGTTTCCGTGCGCGAAACCGAGTTACGAATGCTCGATATGCGTCTCACGCTCGCAAAGCACTACCACGGTGCGGCGGCCGCTGGCCCCCGGCCCAAAAGCGAAATAGAGGCTAAGTATGGCCTACGCGCTCAGAGGGAGAGCAAGGCAAAGTTGAGAAAGCTCAGAAGCGAGTTGGAGACAGTCAAGAGTTACGCACTCCAAGTTGCCAAGGCTGTCAATAACGCTCCAAAGGAAGCTCCAAAGAAAACAGGATCTGGTATGGGTACCCGGCTCCCTGACGGCAAAGGCAAGTTGGCAGCACCTGGCGTCGGCTATGAGCCGGTTGCTGGCGACGGCGTAGAGCCAACTTCACCAAACTCGCACTTGGCAGCCGACGACTACCTTGGCCGCGCCATGCGCCATATCGACGCGCACATATTGGATGTGCAGTTTTCCCAACCGGCGATGGCTGAAGACGATCCGACGTGGACGCCGGAGACTCACAACGTCGTCCGCGCTCTGAACAAGGCAATGAAGCTGGTCAAGCGGGTAAAAGACCAAACCCTGGCAGATGGAAGCAGTGGCGAGGAAAGCAGCAGCAACAGTGAACGAACGAGCGGTAGCAAGAGACCAGCCCGGCCCGTTCCTGACGAGAATCCTGCCCCCTCCAAACGTCCACGACGATCAACGAGTCGGGTCGGACATCGACGACTGTCGATGAGCCAGGTGCCACCGAGTGCCATGCCCGGACTCAAGCCAACCCCTGGCCCCGTACGGATCATCAGCTACCTTAATTGGAACCGCCCTCCCAAATCACCGGGGCTTCCTGGCGACGGTGACCTTCCCGGCGGCGGTGATCTTCCCGGCGACGCGCGTACCTCGAGTCCTCCAAAGAAGAGGCGCTCACGCGAGTGGGAAAAGTTCCACGAGGCCTTCGACCAGCGGCAACGTGCGACCGGCATGCGTTCGCGAAGAGCACCGTGACTAAATTGCTCCACCAAATTCCTCCAGCAGCGGACGGATGGGACCCCGTGTCACGAAGTCAAAGGAAGGGAGGATGCGCCTCACTGGCCAAAACCCGTGCTGACCAAGAGGAGTGAAGATGATCTTTCACTGGTAGCTGACCTATGAGCGGCTATAACGGTTACCAAGGTTTATGGAATGGGCCCGTTGTTTTGGATATTGGTGGTGATGCGTGTGTGAGGAAGTTTGGCTTCATGGTGCTGAACCGGAATAAGGGGTTCAATTAGACGTTACCAACTGACAGGATTTGCTACTTTGAAACGATTATGATAGCTCTGTGTGCCACTGAATTTGAACGCTTGGCCACTCGTGGCGGGCTATCTGTACCGGCGACTGATCGGTTGAGGGTACGGTTACAGCCCAGAACGACCACGGGGGAAGCCGGCGTTCCCCGAGACCAGCACGAGTATTGCTTGCATGCGCAATCACCTCACGTTGTAGCAGTGAAATGCGTGACTCAGAGTGCCATTGCCTGCCATTGCCTGCCGTACGTTCTTCTTAAGCCATAACTCCGATTGGTAGATTCAGTGCCGTCATGTCCACCCGTCATGCCAGACTCCTTGGGCCAAGCCTGCTGGCCTTCCCAGCATCGCAAGTCACGATAGCCTCTCTCGCTAGGCTAAACAAATCAAACGCATGACCGTGCAACCCGCACTCGGCATGCAGCATCCAACTCTGCGGGCGATTTAGAGGAAGTAATCGGCGACAGGCTTTTTCGCCGGCATTCCCCTAGAGTCCTGCGGTGCTGCCTGGAAAACGCGATATCTTCTCGCCGGGCTGTTTTTGACGCCGTTTTCGCTCTCCATCATGACGCCGCGCACGCCGCCGTCACTTCGTCCGACTTCGCCATTGCTGCGAGAAACGATACTCTCGCCACCGCCACCCTCGGATAGTTCCAGTACAGCAGCAACGTTGCCACATCGATAGCAGTAGTTGGGCGCAGACCAGACAGTCACAATGCTCGCATCGAACATTTCCTTAAAACCCTCCATGACGAGCTGATGGGCGCGGGCGATGAGCGATAGATCGTTCCTGTGGTTGAAGACCTTGACAATGTCTGCTCCGAACAGGAATCCTGCGCCGCGCGGCGAGAGACCCCAGCCGTCGATCTCGTCGGGGTCGGACCAGAGCAGGTCGCACATGGCGCCTTCGTGGGGCACTTCTTGCTTCCGGTCGAGTAGCCGGATCTTATCCACGGTATCGATCAGAGGTGAGAGTCCACCATGGACGCACAGCACTGCGCCAGTCGGGTTCCCAATGCTTCCGCCACTTGACCCTGATGCGCCCGAGCCGGGAGGCCCGGTCTTGGGTGTTATTCCATTTGGACTGTTTTGTCCGGCGTTCTGCCGTTGGAATCGACTCATAATATCTCCATCGGCATTACAAACCTCTATCTCGATATCCTCTTCCTCGTAGACCTCACTAGAGATCGAGTCGTTCGGCGGCGACAGTGTGTTGGATGCGCCCAATACGATGGCCCCTAGCGCGAGGTAGTCGAAAACGTCGCAGCAGTATCTCCAAACGTTTGCGCTTCCGTACTTCCGTAGGCACTCATCGTAGAAGCCGTATACTGTGGTAATCTGCCGCGACTCGTGATTACCACGAATAAGGGTCATTCGGTCGGGATACCGCACCTTGAGGCAAAGGAGGAGTAAAAAGGACTCTAGAGAGTAGAAACCTCGATCAACGAAGTCACCTGGAATCACCGCAACGTTAGTCCAAAAATCTGGAGTTGTGACAGCGGGCTGGGCGCAGGAAACGTGCCCATGAAGAGGTAGTTGGTGTCCGGCGGGTCGCCTCCCACTCTGAAGAGCTCCATCAGATCGTGGAATTGTCCGTGGATATCGCCGCATATCTAGTCAGGTGTAAGCTTGACAGGGCCTGGTTTCCAGAGTCGCAGGTTCTCCATACCGTCACCGGAGCAGCGACGGTAACCACGTTGCCCTCTTCGATCAAGAGCTCACGAGCCTTGTGGCACAACTCCCGAACCTGCGCTTCGGGTATGGGGCGACATGCTCGCAGCTGAGCAATGGCACTGCGACATTTGTCAGGGTTTTTATCAAACAATGACGCGTAGGAGCACGAGGAGAGCGCACTTGTCCAGGTCACTCATGTTTGCGACGGGGGGGTGGTGGAGGAGACGGCTTCTAGGCCCAGGCGCGAAGGCAGAAACGCCTTTGAGACGGGTTGTCAGGGGATAATTCTCAGTGCCTCATAACAATGGCTTCGACCGCATTCCGCATGGGTTTCGTTGACAGTTGCCTCGAGCGCTGCAATTTGTTGGTTAGAGCTATGCGCGTTGAGTTGGGTCTCTTGGGAGTAGGTACGGATAAGGTAATAAGTAAAGTACCCTACCGAACAAGCGTATCGCGACTTGCGGGCTGGTTGTGGCGCGTAGTGCATGACGCACTCTAAGCGTGGGGCGTCCGTGATTTAGGTGTGGCTCAGCTGGTACCATTCATTTACCATGAAGTTCGAAATTAGGCCTGGCGTGCCGGATGGAGATTCCCGCTGCGGCAGAACTTCCTGAGGTGTACTTACCTCCTAGTACTAACTACTACCGTCCACGGGTACAAATCCCAAATCCCAAATCCCAAATCCCAAAGCCGGCAGGAACCCAAGTCGACGCCCGTCAGCGACATGATTGAGTCATAGCAGGAAATCGATTAGGCAGGTTGTCCTCCAGGAACTGTAGCCGAGCACCAATTGACCGAACTAAGCCTACGACAATCCGCTCAGGTCGCGCGCGACAATGCCACCTCACCTGCACCCGCGGTCACGCATGACCTCCTCCCTGTTCGCAACCGCTGCTGCAGCCAGCTTCTTTGTCGTGGCTTTGCCTCATATGCTTCCCTGCCCGGCACCGAGGGTCAAATACGCGGACTCGGTCGTCTCGGCAGACGGGACAAAGCGTCGGAGAAGGAGGAAAAGCGAAGCTACCGAGCTGAAAGATGGCATTGTGCAATTTGAGGGGACCAGCGAGGATTTCGAAAGGCTGGGAAATGGGAAGCCCAAGAGGGAATGTCCAGTTCCAAAACCGGGAGGCCTTATTGGGGGGCTGATGGGCTTCAACAAGGCGGAAGACGACAGCGAGCAATCCCGCCATGACCGCTAACGCCGGCAACCTAGACATGCCGTGGAAGCAAAGACTAGACTGTATACCACATGTATACACACAATCCCAAAAACCCCATTCGACCGACACCTGACCCTGCTGGCTGTCATATCCAGTTGACGTGGGAATCGAAACTCTGCCAGCAGCACCCAGAGGCGACGCCATAGTGCATGAATCCTCGTGGATAATTAGACCGGCAGAGGAGATGATTGAGCAGAACCCAAGATGCTGCACTTGGCTCGTCGTAGCCGCCCGCGGGGGTCGCCAAGCCTCGAAACCCCGACTCCTCGAGCTGCAACGGCTATGAAGAAGGAAAGGAAAATATGCTTCCGTACAGTACGCAGCCAAGCAGCAGCATTGCTTCAAATATTCCAATCCTGAAACCGCACCGTGTTGAATCGGTTATTGAACTCGAGAGCGTCGGGTCACTGCAGAGGTACGGCCAGGTCAGCATGGACACAACCGGCACATGTAGTCTGCCTTGGAACTATCGAGACCGGACAGCTCGCCCTGACTCCATCAGCATAGCAGGTCTCTGCAATCAGTCTTCTCAGCAGAATGGAATTTTCATCAAGGTGCGGTCAGCCAGCTCATCATCCGCCGTTCCTCGGACACTCTCCGTTCCCTGCAGCGTTTCATATCGGTCAAACTTGGAACATTTCGAGGCAAACTCCACTATTGGTTAACTGACAGGAGCATGGTGAGACTGACTTCATTTGTCTTGTAGTTTCGCAACGGCGCAGCGCTCATCATCTGACGATTTGTACAGTTGTAACGTTAGCACCGGCTGGCACTTGGGCTCGATTGGATATTTCCCTCGAACTCTCGTCTCTTATATCCGAATAGTCTTTACACCTACGACTATCACGGCACAGAGGCAAGCCAAGAGGGGCTTGGTTGCATCCGTGAAGATCAGGAGGCTTAGGTTCTTATCTTTTGTGTTGCTTGCATAGCTACCAAGCCATAATGAAGTACAGTGTCGACTTGATGACCACGGATCTATGGCTAGTTGGGTTCGTGGAGGCCGCTACGTCGCATGGTGCCGGTGGGGAGAGTTTTTCTCGATCAGAATGAGCAAGGCGATTCGGGACCAGTAACTGGACGACTGTTTGGTCTCTTACCCTGGTGACGCGTCGTTTGGTAGTGAGTGGCCTTGGTTTGGACCTTGGCGTCGCAAGTGTAAATGCATTAGTATATATGACACCAATATCATCTCCAACACTCTGGTCTTCTTCAACCTTTACCGCCACTTCGACTCTGAGAGTTACTCAAACATTAAGAGGTACTAGTCAATGCCAGCTTTCCAGGAAAACACTACTGACGATTCAAAGCTGGCTCGCCTGTCATTCTTTGAACAAATTCCTCAACTCGTTCTTTGACTCACTTCTGTCGGAACCCGAAGGTATACAGTTCTACGATAACACCATAGGCTGTAACCTGCTAACTAGGAACACAGTCGGCTTTCACCTTTAATTTCTTATCTGTACCTTTCTAATCATACCACCTCACTCAGTACTCATTATTCAATATGAAATTTTCAAGACTCCTTCTTGCCAGCTTGGCTCTTTGTCTACCTACTGCCTCCGCCGAGGAGGGTACAGTGGGTCGCAATGTTAGATTTACAAACTCGACTGCAGTAGCCAATTGTACCGAGGTCGCCCACGCCGTCGACCTACGTCAGGAACAGGAGGTGGCAAAGATGCGCGCGGTAGTTGAAGAGGATGCGGCGGAAGAGGGCGCCGTGGATGAAGGGGAGGTGCAGAACAACATCGTGCGACTCCTTGCCGAAACGGGTATGTCCAACGTCAACGCCAACAGCCTGGCTAGCCTGGCAAGTCGGCAGAACATCGAGCTTTTGCTGCAGCTTCAGCAACTCGCCCAGCTCAACCAATTTGGACGCGTCACTTCCGGGGCCATCAAGTCTCTATTCCAGACCAGGCGGGCCGGCAACATTCGTAGGTAATCTGCCTTGCTTCGTCTGTTTGGGAGCCGTGGCCTCCGAATCAAGCGATTCGCAAATGGCTTCACTCCCTGAACACGATGTAGTACGCCCGAAACGTCTCTGTGGGAAAACCGCTGACCTGTCAACTTGAAGTGCTCCAGCGTGCTATCGATGAAACCGTAACGAGGGCTTCCCGCATCAAGCGATCTGCCACCGCTCCCCGGGAGCTGCAGTAGCAACGTTAGCAGCACCGTTATAGCAAGGCTGCCAAAGCCCGGTCTTCTGCTTAGTAATTTAATGACTGACGACTGACGACTGAAATGATGGGATCAAGAATCCGCCCTTGGGAATTCCCCTTGCATGTTCAATCGGGCTGGGCCTAGATGATAATATCATGGTATGTATCGGAAGACGAAAATAGCAACATCATACAAGTGTGCCATTTCCAGTAGATACCATATGTAATACAGTGTTCATTAAGTTACTTCGTAGAACAAAGCAATTCGCCCCTTTCCAGATTTCACCTCGTGCTTGCTGAACGATTGACGATGAACATTTCAGGCCAAGCGTCCACCGTCCACGTTGCCCCTCTACGTAGTACGCAGTACTGTGTAATTACGTCGTAGTGGTAGCAGCAAGCATCAGCGTGGGGCGGTCATGAGAAGGACCGAGTTACGAAGTTCATCTCTTTCCCGTCTTGTCTGTCACGGGGCGATCTTCTTGCTTTTCCCCCACAAGTACATCCGTACCTACTCCATACGAAGTACTTGATTCCTCTCGCACCTACTTGCTATCCGGCAAGGTCACGCGCAATTGTAACCGGTCGACGTTGTGTCTCTTCGAACCTCGTCCGCGTACGAACAAAGATACTCGAACAAGTATCCTGTCTGGAGCGGCTTTGGGACTTGTGTGATCAGAGCCTGGAGGCTGGGGGGTGCCGGAGCGGCGAGAGAGAGGCTGCGGACCTGCGGTGAGAATAAGGTGCGTGCCATGACTAAACTCTGCTGTGTAACGTCAACCAACTGGTTACGGAGTATCCGTATTTCGTCCCATAAAAGCACGACTCGGCCCAGTGGCGTGACATGGTTCGTGAGCGCCAGCCGCTTCTTCAGACGACGCTCGGGGACCGGGGGACGAGCCAACATCGCACCAGCTGGCGAAGTTACGGGGAGAGCCCAGAGCCCACTGCCCAGAGCCCAGAGATCAGAGCACAGAGATCAGAGCACAGAGATCAGAGCACAGAGATCAGAGCACAGAGATCAGACGCCCGGGGTCCGGATGACAGACATGACTCGATGACGGGTTTTCCGAAGGACTGCACCGGATCTGCTGAATTGCCGTAGGATGAGACTGCAAGTGGTCTCCTTAAGCTCATGCGAATTGCTCCTGTTTAGCGACATGGAGATCTGCGACAACCCGAGATGGAGATCCGTCCCAAAGTGGCAAGGTGGGGTGGGGTGACCGGGTGACAACTTACAAGCGTTGCTCCCGAAGCAATGCACTTGGCTACCTTGGCTGGTAGTTAGCTCATGCCTTCTGATGTTCACCATCATCGCATTCCGAGCGCTTCAACCCAAGAGCCAAGACTGCACTTGGCGGTTCTGGGCTCCCGCGATCCCACGATACTCGTGCCCAGACTCTGCGGCTTCTAGGACTTGAGACGGAGACTCGACGAACCTGCCAAGCAACTATGAGTACTCCGTACGGAGCACGGAGTAGGTATTGTCACCTAACGAAGTCACACCAACCCCGCCGCTATACTACTGTGCACACAGCTAAGGCAGGTTAGTGGGTCCCATTTAGGGTTAAGCTTACCGTCGCCAAGATCGCCTTGTGTCTCATTCGCCAGGAAAGCTGACTGCCGACCGTCTACCGAACCACGCGATTCGTCTGAGCCGTTGCTCGGCTCAAACTCTAAAAGTTCCTACCTTAACGTTAATAGCACAATTAACCACCCACCGTCACTGTTACTCGAGAGTGGTAGGCTGGTAGCTCGGGGGCTATGATGATGACAGGGGGCGACATGGGCGCAACTTCCATCCGGCCACGGCCGCTTCAACGCCTAGCAACTCGAAACAGCTCGACGATCCCAGATGGTGATCAATCAGCGCATAAAAGTTGCCGCGGGATAATGATTGGTCACTAGCTTGGTACACCGTGCCGTGATATCACGCCTGTCACTCCACCTACAGTCATATTGACTGCCTAGCTAGCTATATGGGTTCGACAACAAACGCCCAGCACATGATGCACATCCGTGTGCGAACCCTGGCCGCAACTAAAGTTAGGTATGCTGCTGCTACTGCTGCTGCTGCTGATCATGACGGAGCTTAGGATCGGTCTTGTAACTAGCTTCCCCTGTTGCCATGAGCTTCTCAAAAAACGATTGCTTCCCAAATACTCCGTAGGCACCGGAGGACAACGGGAAGATACCTAGTAGCTCGGCCGGGTGCCCCGAGACAAGCAAGTCGCTTGAGTAGCTGGAAAGCCGTATTGGCCCAGACTTCAGTATCGGATTCACCGACTTGCTGACTTGCCGTCTATTGCTCGTCGTCTGATGGTCTCTTGGCAGCTGTCTTACCTGCCATCCAGTGCTCGCTAGGAAACACATTATCGACCGCGGACCCGGGCCCAACTCATCGTGTGATCCCTGTCGGTCCGTTTTATCAACGGCCGCCCGGTCAATGACACCCTGAACCTGACACGGCCGGACTCCCCTCAGATGAGCATCCGAACTATCCCTCAAGGCTTGGCACAATGGATGCGAATATTTCGTAATGCCAGAAATCGAGAGGGCCTCTGGCGCTGTATCACTCTACACCGAAGAGCTGTATATAACATGTCTCTGGCTTCGTCTATCCAATACATTCTTTTCCTCATCATCCCACTCAAGAGTCTTCTTACCCAACCAACTCCTTCATTCACTCATTCTTTCAGAGGTAAGCAGCACTTACTATCCAGATCCAGATCCAGGAACCATCGGCCTTGCTAACATCCAACCAACAGCTGTGCTCTTCGATTCTTTCACCCACATTCATTTTTGATCATCAGTGGTAAGCTCCCTTGACGCCTACAGCTCATTCATCGTTTGCAGATCGCTAACTCCCTTCACCAGCTGAGCACCCGACTGTCTCTTACCTAATCACTTAATAAATCTTCTAAACACATACACACTCACTACCACCACCAACCACCACCACCATCAACATGCAGTTCTCCGTCATCATCGTCTCTGCTCTTGCAGCCATCGTCTCTGCTGCCCCCACCAAGGTTGAGGAGCGCTCCAGCTTCGACCCTGCTTCCCTGAACAACTTTGCCTTTGGCAACCTTGACCTGGCCTACCTCTCCGCCATCAACAGCGTCAACATCCAGGCCCTGGCCCAGCTCGCCTTGGTGAACAACCTCAACGTGGGCGGCTTCAACCAGGTCTTCTCCGCCGGCAACTTCAATGTCCAGAACCTGCTCCAGCTCCAGCAGATCCAGACCCTGGTTCAGCTCCAGCAAATCGGCGTCCTCGGCCAGTTCGACCTGAGCCAGCTAGGCCTCCAGTCGGTCAACTTTGGCCTGATCCAGAACATCCAGCAGCTCGAACTCGGCCAGTTCATCAACTCTCAGCTGGTTCCCCAGATCAGCAACATCGTGCAGCAGTCTGGTACCCGTGAGTTCACCCATCCATCAGCCTCTGGATGATCTACTGCTAACACGTTCTCTCCAGGGGTCGTCATTATCCAGTAAGAATCGATTAATTAGCTACAGCACAGACACATGGAGACGGTACAACCTCATCAGGAATAGGGAAAAGAGGACACGGGATACAGCACACTCTTTTATTCGCATGCCAGGATATGCCACAGGCTAGGCTTTGGTCACCAAGCGCGCAAGGGGCCGGACTCGGGAAAAGATATTGAGAGAGGGGCGGGACGGGTATTGGACAGGAAACAATCGGGAGCTTAGTTGGAGGATATGACTTTGGTAATTTACTTATACTGGTTGGGCACTTTGGATAGCGAGACATGTCAAACGGACCTCAATAGCGCGGCATTCTTAGAAGATCCGCTGCATGGTCATTGGGATGATCTTGAGAATTCAAATAAAACACACCAGTACTCTTTTAGCACTTTTGTCGGGCGTGTCTGTGTGAAATCCGAAGAGCAAGACGGCTGGGCAGTGTTTTTGTTTACACGAGCTTTTTTGTTTGCACGAGCATGCCACCTGCCACGGTGCGAGTCAGTACGATTAATCGATCAAGGCTCCCGTGTACGGAGCGCTTGTTTGATTCTTTGCAGGGCGGGCTGGATTGGACAATAGCGTGCTGCGTTTGAATGAGCCCACCACTACAGAGTACGGAGTATCCGTACCTACTGTGTACTCAGAGTCTCACTTGAGACTCAGACTAGTTAGTTCGGTACCGACGACGTGATGAGATGAGCGAAAGGTTCAACGAACACGGGGATGACTACACGTTGAAACTAGGGGCTGTTTGGCACCAGCCACCAGGGCATGGGCAGCCTCTTCAATTCCCGTATTCCCAGGTTGGTCATGAGCCAGCATGAGTTTCCTCTCTAGTCAGTGGACGTCACTCGACCTCCGCGATTCGTTGGAAACAAGTAACCTGACAACCTAACCTAACTTACCCTAATCAACCTAGACCCAGACCCATCGTAGTTTGTTCCTATTCCGCCCTTGCAGTTAGTTGGGCTTTCGGTCTGGACCGTCTGGTATCGTTGCCCAACAGCCAGCCCTTCCAGCCAGGTCTGAAATGCTAGAGATCCGAGACTCGAGTCTCGAGAGATGGGTCGACCGTCGCATCATTGCAAGAGCCTTGCGAGAGCTACCAGAAGATGACGTGGCTAGATCCAGACGTGGCAGTGCTAAACTCTTGCTTTGCGCTTTGCGCTTTGCGGGATTCTCCCAATGGCAACTCGCCGCTCCTACTTCGAAGTCTGAACATGGATGCTTGCAATTGCAAAGGGAGAGAGGAAGAGAGGAAAGAACGAAGAGAGAGGGAGGGGTTGGAGGGACATTGACTTCAGCCCCTCCTCACGCAGCGAAACGCCGAGGCCAAGCATCCAATCAATGAACGCGAAAGAGGAGCCCTCTCTCTCTCTCTCTCTCTCTCTCTCTTCTCGTCACCGTCAGTCACCCTGCGCCTCGTGATAACGCGGGCAGGTCCTCCCCATCCATCTACCCTCCTGTCCAAGTGTGGAAAGTTCCACGAGTGATCTGACTGGATTTCCCGCCATCTGCTTGCAAGTTGCAGCTACTCGTCGCTGCTACAGGACACGGTCGGGTGCATTGCCATTGGCATTGGCAATTGCCATTTTCCTGCCCAACGGCGCTAACTAGCGAGAACAAGAACGATTGCTTCCTCAAGGCTCAATGTCCGCTCATCCTATCGTGAGGCCTACTCCAATCGGCGCCGAGTGGATGCATGGTGGTATTGGGGTTGGCCATTCAACGACGCCCAGCTGTCTGCTCCGCACGACTCTGCTCGGTTCTGCCGTCCAATTGACCCTACGAGGCCGGCACACAAGAGCTTTCTGGAGCAGTTCTCTGCGAATCCTTCTCACGCAGGGCGGACACACGACGCATGGCTGACAACATACATGTCGGGGCCATGCAGCGGCACAGGCGTCAGCATGTCCCGCGCAGCCCGTGGCCGTCTGGATTGGATGGCCGCGAGGTGACACAGGAACCAATGGCCGAGTCGCTGCCCTATCGAGCCCGGCTTCGTGATATACAGAAGCCTGACGGAAGCTCGTCGAAGCAGTCTTCCCATCCTCGACGTCGGGTCTCTGAAGACATGCGTGCCCGTGAGTCCGGACATACAAGGCCCCTGGGTCGGTCGGCTACCGTTTCACACCGGACTGGCAACGACGCGCCGGCTTATTCGGACGATGACCGCTATAAACGCCACGCGAGACCCAGGTCCAGATCCGCATCGACGCCGAGTTCCAGCTCAAGGGCTTCGTCAGAGTCGCGAACGTCAAGTGATGACAGCGACAGCCAATCTGACGACGATAAACGACCAACTCCGAGATCGGCCGTCCGTCATCGCGCGGCCTCCGACTCGGAAGATGCGTTAAGCACCACCGCGAGCCTCGAATCCTCCAGTGTCGATTCGGTCTCGTCTGATTCTGCGCCCGAGGACAGGGGGAAAGCACTGCGTCGCCGCCCGAAGCCGCCCGTGGAAGAAGTGCCCGTCTCCAGGTCATCGGAGAAGAGGCGGCACGAACACAGACACAGGGAGAGTGCGCCGGTCATCCACGGGAAGGAACACAAACGCTCGTCACGGCACGTCGAGTCGGCTCGCAAGGAGAAATCCGCCGTGCGAAGTCGGCACAAGCCTCGTTCCGACTCACGCAGTAGCGATCGCAAGCCGCGCCGTCACCGACATGATACGCGTGCAGTCGTGCCAGCGTCATCGTCCCAAAGGTGGGTTGTCAGCTCTTTGTTTTACCCAGTATACACTGCGCCTTCGTTTCCCTGAAAACGTTGCTGACATCCAACGACCGCATCAGAGCCTATAAGAAGTATTACGAGTCGGTACCCATCTACTCAAATAAGCCGCTGCGGAGATCGCATACCACATCCTCACAGAGTATCAGCTCTTCGTCGAAGCAGTCTTCTACTGTCTTGAGTGGTCTTTTTGAATCTTCCACGGCGTTGCAACGTCCCGATGAACAGAAGCTGTAAGTTATCATAGGTGTCGTGGCAAGCCTGATGCTTATAATCAGGCACTAACTAACACTTCAAGGCGGAGTTGCGTGGCCTGTAGGGAAAAGTATCCGCCAAGGAAAACTGCAAAGTTGAAATGCGGCCATCGCATGTGCTCTAAATGTCTGAGAAGCACTTTCAAGCTTTCTACCAAAGATCCTCAACACATGCCGCCTAGGTGCTGTACGGAAAACCACATTCCATTGAGGCATGTGGAGAGCCTTTTTGACCCGGCATTCAAGAAGCTTTGGAACCAGAAGTTTGCCGAATTCTTGACGCACAATCGCTTGTATTGTCCGAAAAGGACTTGCGGGCATTGGATCAAACCCGGCCGTATCGAGAACCTGAAAGATGGCCGGAAGAGGGCGACGTGTGGCCACTGCAAGACTGAAATTTGCTGTTCATGCAGTGGCAAGTGGCACAAGATCCGGGACTGTCCCAGAGACGAGGCCACTATCGCCGTCATGAGATACGCAAAGGAACACGGCCGGAAACGCTGCTATGCTTGCAGGGAGATGGTCGAGCTGAAAGAAGGGTGCAATCACATGGCTTGGTGCGCAAAAGAAATCCCGAAATGTCAACAAATGTCAACAAATGTACTGACAAGAGACGCAGCGTCTGCGGAGCCCAATTTTGCATGGCTTGTGGATGCAAGGTAAGCAGTCCCATCCACGTTTTCTTCCCCAGGAGCACAAGCCGAGAGGGTGCCAACTTGATGTTGGTTCCGCATCTGGTGAGCCTCGATACCCCGGAGATCGGTCCATCATGCGATTCAAATTGACTCTATGTTCTCGGAAACGCATGCTGATACCATGTTGCAGTGGAAGACCTGTGAGTGTCCCTGGTTCAATGACAGGGCGGGGCAGGAACGCCCTGAGCATGTTCGAGTGCCTGTCCGGGCACCCCGTGAGCCATCGGGAGATGGAAGATCCGACTCGCCCCATGGCATGCGTAGAGTGTCTGTTCGCAGTCGTGGCGTACGACCGCATGTCCGTGACCATGAAGCAGAACTACCCACGCGTCGAAGGCGAGAACACCGCGATGAGCAGCTTGCTCGACGATTACAATACGATCACTCGGAGGAAGAAGAGGATTATAACGGTGGCATTGGGGACATCGAGGGTATCGGTAACTCGGCTGGTCACTTTATGAACGAGAGCTACAGGCGGGCGCCACAGAACCGCGCTGTACCGCCAGTGATGGCTCCCATGCCTGGGCCTGCGCCGTTTGACAGGGCGAACTCGGGTGATTATGTGTTGGGCGTGAATAGAGCACGCGGCCTTGATACCATGGACCGACGTTTGGCTGACCGGTTTTCCGAGGTGCGACATGGCAACAGTCCAGCGCACCGGCCTTTCTCGCATCCCATTCCGGCGGCGCCGACTCCTCCCATAACCGTCGGGCCGCCTGCGTCGACACACTCGGCGCCCATGATGCGGAGGAACACGATGGAGGACGACATTTATAGCAACTCCCAGAGCCAGCGGCTTTCGGAACGGATGATGCCACGCCACGCCCGACTTGACCCCGAGCTGGGGCAGGCGGGCTATCCGGGGTTGGACCGGAGACGGCATGGTCCGCCCGAGATGGATGTCAACACGATGGAGCCGAAGCCCTCTACGCTTGCCGGGCTCACAGGTTTGGGACGGGGCGCGAGTCGGGTCGACGAATGGCGGGAATACATCCCGCCTAGCTCTTCGCTAGACGCTGCGACGGTGTCGTGAAGCAGTATGTGAAGCAGTGTGCCGCTCGTTTCAAAGTCCGAAACGCACTTGCATCGACTCAATGTTGGATGATGATGTTTCACGATCTGCTGAGCTTTGCGAAGGGCACAAACAGCATCGGGCTGGGGTACAGTAGTGGATTGGTGCGCTGGCCTGCCTCGGGATCATCTGTTGTAAGATGGGACGACTTGGTGTTCGAGTGTTTTGGGAATCATGCACTTGCTTTGTTTGGGTGAGGCTTCTGTCGCGATGGTGTTTGCAAGTGTTTTGGGTTTACTTGCCTATTCCCGTCAAGTACGGATACTCCGTAACTACCTGCTGTGCAAGTGTCTTGTCTAATCATCGAATGAAGGTGACCAAGTGATTTCACATGAGAAACCGGGGAACCGGGATCAGACGTTGGTTGCGAAGGTAGAAAGAAATAAGGTCCTTCCTTTCAGTCGTTACGTACCTCTAAAAAGTAAGTTTAGGGGTCAAGGCCAAGCACAAGTAACTAATAAGTACCGTAACGTTAATAAGTAACGTTAATAAGTAACGTTAACTAGTCCGTACCTCGTAGTTAACTAGTTTGATGGCCACTGCCACTGCCACTGCCGCTGCCACTGCCATCGACCGCGACGCGAGGCCCCCTTATTAGGGACCCTCCCGCGCTAGTCGTCAGTCGGGCCTTGGCGGCGATCGTGACGTTCTTTCGTCCGATGTCCGATAGTTATGGGCGATGCGAACCCCCAATCTTATTCCCTCCCATTCACCAGAACCCCTCGATCCGCATGTCCGCCCTGTCCTGCCCTCGTGCTCATGTGCGGACGGCTCGGAATCCTTCGAATTATCAGCAAAGGGCGCCCGGAACGCCTGCCCTATCTGTAGCAGCAGCAGCACAGCAACTGTGCACACTCTATCCGTAGAAACGAGAGCTTACAAGCCCTGCCTGCGCATTCATTGCTTCAGGCCTGACCGCCTCAGCACCCCTTTTGCGTCGCCTGACGGTTGACCATGTTGAACGACAGCCGCGCACGAGACCCTCACAAATAGACTTCCCGCCCCCCAGGCTCCGGCGCAGCCAGCGAGCGGGTCATTTACGCGTGTTGCTCGCCCAAAAGTCGTCGCCCGCTTCGGTACTTGACCGACAGTACAGTCGGCGTAACTGTTCGTCCAAACTAAACCTACGAACCGAATCATCCAGGCCGACGACCCCAAGCTGCACGCTCCCATCTGGACCACCCCGAGACGACGCCTTTCGGCCGCCGCAATGCTGCTCCTGCACCAAGTGGGCAGTGTCAAGATCGGGGAGGTGGTGCGGTACACCGTCACCTACACCCCGAGCCGCGACCGTATCCTGCCCTCGCCCGAGGTCCTCCATCTGCGCATCCGCAACACGTCGACCATTGCCCTGCGCGCCGCCTTCGTCCACGGCCCCTACACTCTGAACGTCTCGGCATACCCTTCCCACTTCGACCCCAACACCAAGTTCGAGAACCCGCACCGCTACGGTGTCCCCGAGTTCGAGCCCCAGCTCAAGGCCGGCGGCATATGGAATACTCAGCTTGTCGTGCCTGACGATATCAGACAGAGCGCCGGTCTGGGCGCGTCCAAGGGTCACTTCGGGGCTATGTCTGGAGAGGATGAGGACAAGAGCGCCAGCTGGGTAATCGAGGTCGCCAGCCAGGTCATGTTTTCCAGCTCGGCTGCCGTTGGTTACGAAGTGCTGCTTGCAAGGGACGAAAAAAGCCTGAATCTGGGAAGCGTCCCCGTTATTGGCGCCCAGGCGCAAGTCGCCCAGCCTGGACGTGTGAGCGACTACCAAAAGAGCCACGGTGCCAAAGATGGCCATCATCACGCTCAGCCCAAGGGCCTATTCTCCAAAGCTGTCAGCCTCAAGGTCGAGGACACCGCCAGCTTGTGGAACACGCCGCAGCTGCCAGGCTGGGACGAGCAAGATCACGGAAAGGCGCGGTGGTCTGGAAAGGAGGCATCGGTTGCCACAGATGTCGCCGCAACAGAGCCGGCGAGCACGGGGAGCAGCCAGGAGACGCCTGGTGATGACACACAAGATGCAAGGCCGAAGAACCGGAAGAAGGTGCACCTAGTCGTACTGACGCATGGACTGCACAGTAACCTGGGAGCGGATATGCTCTACTTGAAGGAGAGCATCGATGCTGCCGCCAAGCAGGCAAAGATTGACGCAAGGGCGAGGAGAGCACTCGAAAAGGCAGAGCGGGATGCAAAACGGCAGCAAAGTGAGAGGGACAATCCCGCAAGTGCTGCAAAGAGTCGCGAAGAAAAGGAAGAGGAAGAGGCCGAGGAAGAGTTGGACGACGAGGAAGTTATAGTCAGAGGTTTCTCTGGGAACGCGACTCGAACGGAAAAGGGCATCAAGTTCTTGGGCAAGCGTTTGGCTCGATACATTCTGTCCATGACCTATCCCGATCAGCCATTCCTCCCGTCCTTCAAGTCCACCGCAGGAAGCCTTGTCTCTACTATCAAGAGCGACTCGAACGGCGATAACGACAAGCCGGCGCACAAGCACAGCACCATACACCGTCCCAAACATGGTGACCCGCCCCCAAGGCCCTTTCAAATCACCAGCATTAGTTTCATTGGCCACTCACTGGGCGGCCTTATTCAGACGTACGCTATTGCCTACGTGCAGAAGCACTCGCCTCTATTTTTCGACTTGGTCCGCCCTGTCAACTTTATCGCTCTTGCATCGCCCTTGCTCGGCCTCAGCAACGAGAATCCCTTGTATGTCAAATTTGCTCTTGATTTCGGACTCGTCGGGAGAACTGGTCAAGATCTGGGCCTCACTTGGAGAGCCCCGACTCTTGCGAGAAGTGGGTGGGGAGCCCTTGTTGGCACGCTTGGCGAAAGCGCTCACAAAAAGGTCATGGGTGAGGTTCAACCAGACTCGAAGCCATTGTTACGAATCTTGCCCACAGGGCCGGCTCATTCGGCGCTCAAGAAGTTTCGAAACCGGACCTTGTATTCGAACGTGGTGAACGACGGCATCGTTCCGCTACGCACGAGCTGCCTGCTGTTCTTGGACTGGCAGGGCCTCGAACGTGTTGACAAGGCACGCAGAGAAGCTGGTCTGGTCGAAACCGTGGTCGGCTTCGGCTGGGCTGAGCTGACGGGCACAAATGCCATTCCCGCGCGCAAAGGCCGCTGGAATCCCGAGGGGGGCAGAACAAACTGCAACTGCAACTGCAACTGCCGAGTCCAACCAACAATGCTTCGTCCGGGTCGGACACCGAGATCGAACACTCTCGGGAAGTTCCACAGCCTGCCAACAACGCAACGGCTGATGATGATAGTATGGGGCTCAACATCTACCACGAAAGACCGCCTGGAAAGGAAGGTCAGGCTGCCAGCGAGGGCGCACTGTCCGGATTCCTCAATCTTTTCAAATCCACAGATCCGCCCAAGTCGCCCAGAACCCCTACCTCTCCCCGGCCCCCCAGCTCAAAGTCCAGGTCGCCGTCACCGAGACGAAATAAGATATATAAGCGCAGCCAAACCCTGAAAGCAGACGACGCGAATTCGTCCAAGTCCAAAGCGACGACCGGTCAAGGATACGAGGAGCAAACGAGCGGTTCAGGGGCACCCCCGAGGACATCTTTCTTCGAGTCTGCTGGCGACATACTGAATCCGAAGATGCCGACTGTGGACTTCCTCATCGATCCCTCCAGCCGCCCGCGAACCATTTTCCACGATCGTGTATATCATCCCTCGGATATCCCACCCCCGCCACTAAAGAAAAGATCGGCGACACAAAGCCTCTCGGCGCGCCACAAGTCCCACAGTCGTAACCCCTCGGGCTCGGCAAGCCCACGAAGCCCGAAGCTCATACACTCGTCCTCCTCGCCGTACGGTGCGCCGAACCCAGAAGTGACGCATGCGGAAACTGGGCTTTCGACCAAAGATTACGATGACAGGATACGTACTGATCCCGAGCGCGATCCCGATCATGTAGTGGATAGTTCCAGCATGAGCGTCGAGGAAAAGATCGCGCGTGCATACCACAAGGGTCTCAGCTGGCGCAAGGTGCTGGTTAAACTCGAGCCGGACGCACACAACAACATAATCGTCCGACGCTGTTTTGCCAATGCCCACGGGTGGCCTGTCGTGAAGCATCTGGTAGACGCCCACTTTAGCGACGGCGCCGCTGCCCGCAAGCCTGACAGCGAAGAGACAAGTCGTGACCGGGCCAAGGCGCCGAACGAAGCGCCCGACGAGAAGGGCAAAGAGACCTCGGCCCAGAATCACGGCATTGCCAGCAAGGAAGAGTCGGGCGAAGACTCGACGGTCGGTACTGGTCAACTCGGCGTTGCATATCGGAACTCTGGCCACGCTGCCAACATGTCCGAGGTCCGCGAGGCCGAGGACGCTGTGTCAGATCTACCAGGCGCTGGATCACAGCCGTCGCTTCACAGTAGTCAAAGCCATGGCCACCCGGACAAGTCCCCGCAACTTGCGACGCTTGCGCCCTCGTTATCCGCCTCCCCCTCCCGCCACAGTCTGGACAGGCTCGAGTCGGTGACTTGGAGCGATCGGGACTGGCAGGATAGTCAAGATGAGAGCGACGGCGGAGAGCTCACAGATGGCCCGTCTGGCCGGTCGCAAGACGACAAGGGCAAGGACATACAGAGAACCACGAGCCCCGTATGGAACTGGACCGAGAAGATTGTCGGGAAGGGTGCGACTAAGCGCAGCCCCAAGAGCCCCGTGGCAACCGAGTTCCCCAAGAAGTCTCTGGATAATACAAGTGCATAGATACAAGACTGCAGAAATATGTAATAGAAGACTAGATTCGACTTTGGCAAGAAGTATCTATTGCAATGGGCGTATGATTGGCTGCGGGCAATACTGGCATCTTTGCATCTTGAGGCTTGGTTGCTTGTCTCGTGGTTTCGTCGATCCCAGCTTACATTGCGTGGGTGGGCAATGAAACCACATCTTTTCCACGACTGGAGATGTTATCTGCCACAGGTAGTGAGTGACCCAGTTCAGCCATGCTAGTCATTGGCATCCCCAGTACCAATACCAAATACCTTTCCAGACATTCGTTAACTTTTGACTTTAGGGTATACTTGTATCCCCCGAGCCAAAGGGGGTTTCAAGCCTTTCAATCTCCCTAGTCACTGAATCGCTTACTACTAAGAAGCCCTGGCAGACTTGGCCAGCATCTACGCGTACCCTATCCCCAAATGTCGTATGTATACAAGTCAGGCGGCATAGGTGAAGATGCCGTAGTTGATACGCACCTTGTCAGGCACTGGCTGACCTCTGACAAGTGCGAGGCAAGCCAAGCAGCACCGCGGGACGGCAAAACCCCCCTTTCCCGAAAGCTAGTGCAAGTTATCCCTTCAGGTACGTAGCGTACCAAAAAGCCGACGGCTCTGGTCGTTCCTCTCTCGAGAATCCACGGTCTGTACAAAGGACAAGGAAGGAAAATATCTTGTTCACGCCGCCGGAACGATGGCAAGGGCAGTCCGGGCTCGTTACGGCCTCGACGGGGTGCCCGTACGTAGATGAATGAGTTTAGGGGGTGGGATGATGCCACAAACGTCTTGTCCGTACGAGAGGCCTTGGATCTGTCGATGGACAGCGTGCTTGCACCGGTCTGGTTCTAAACGTCACTCAACTGCAAGGAGCAACGACGGATCCAAGGCAAAAGGCGCCATCCATCCTCTCCTCCGGCCAACAACCACCACCCCGTTTTCTCTATCTCCCTCACCTCTGACGCCGCCGTCTTGGTTAGGCTCTCCGAAGGGACATCGAGACAGAAGCAGAAACTTCTCCTTCCTCTTTCGGGCCAGAAGCCACTTGCGAAAGGCAGAGACGAGCTTTCTTGTTGGGGAAAACCCTGAAAGAGACGCAGGCTGGGTATCACGGCGATTTAGCCTATGCAAGGGAGCAAGACTCGGCAGCAGAATGTGTACGAGCGTAGCGAGTGGGAAAAAAAAGAAAAAGTTACGCCCTACGCAGTCGCAGCAGTATGATGACGAAACTCTCGAACGAAACCACCATCGGCAAAGATAAGAATCCTCCCCTTCCTCCCTCCCCCCTGTATAGGATCCCCCAGCGTACCAACATGCCGGACTGCCTCGGCTTTTTGTTTTGCTGCGGAACTCTGTCCGCGCTTGGCTTTCCTTCTACTTGGTGGGATAATCGCGACAAATGTCGTCGTCCCGCAGCGTGGGCAATATGGCATCTTCCGTCCTGGCTCGCCTTTTGTCTTGGTCGCTGGTAGCGAAACGACCGGTGAGTTCGGATACGCAAGCGAGGCCCCTCCACGCCACCCCAGATGTAGAGAGAGGAAGGGAGGGAGGGAGGGAGGTTCTTTCTACCATACACAGTAAACTACAAAGTACTACAAAGTAAGCACGAAAAGGCGGAGAAGGCTTGGTTCCTACCTAGCCAGTGGGGGGGTTTCGTTCGAGTTGGGAACGGGACATGGGACGGGGGACAGAATTTATTATTATTTCACACAAACCCCCTCTCACCAGCTCTCACAAATGAGGCGTCCCCCTCCCCTCCCCCTTACACCCTCATTCCTGGTCAATTTGTTTTGTGAAGAAGAAAGACGTATCCCAGTCCAATAGGGGGTGCCAAAGGCGTACTGCATGGACGGAGCTGCTGCGTAACACACCAAGAGACACTGAAGGCGGTCTAGGCCTTGGACGGTCGTCCTTTGTGAACGACGGTCCGAAGTGCCAGCCTTCCCTTGAGCGGATCTCTCCAGGGCAAAAGAACAGCCCCCCCCTCTTCTCCCTTCCTTCGGTACCTTCGGATCATGGAGACGTGATTCCGGATCCATTATGACTTGACCTAGGTGTGTGTGAGTGTGTGCTTCACGGTATCCGATTCCCGAGGGCGCGGCTAAAGTCCCCGGAAGGGGGGGGGTTATCGTGGAGAACTATACCGGTTTCAGAAAGTTTGACACAAGCAAGCAAGATGGGGCTGGCTACTGCTACTACTACTACTACCACTACCATCACTACTACATAGTACGTACTGTCGTGTGGTTGTGCGGCAACCTCCCTTGCTCTGACCGAGTCCGATATCCCGTCGCGTAACTGTACACTTGCATCCGCTCGCACCCTCTACCCCTTCCCTTTGACATGCATGAAGAAGAAGAAAAGGGTGGGTGCCGTAGTTCGGAGACAGCCGTACCATAGAAAAAAAGGTGAACGGAGGGGAGGGTGGGAGAGAATGGAAAGGGTCTCTAGTATGGGGGAGCGATGTAACCACCGGGTGTCCGAAGGGGGGATGGTGTGTGTGTCGTCCCTATCGACAGGATCTCGACGGCTTCCTGCCGGATGCGCGGCGAGATTGCCAGACGCCGTTTATTTGGGCCTCGCAAGGTTGGATGGTGGCACGGCATCATCGCGGCCGGACGATGACATGCTTGCTCCCATGTCTGCGATCTCCCGTCGTACGAGAGGGTATACTCGGTAACTATACCGCTCCTTTGTCCGGCTGCTTCCCCGCACGGGAAGAAAGGGGAGGGGGGGGATCGATCCTAGGGCCTGGCATACCACTGGCCGGATGGATAGGTACCATTCATTTTACGTGTCTGATGGCTGATCTCCCCAACAACTTACGTAGTACCGGTATGAGTTAGTGTAACTCGTGTGGATGAAGTCTGCAAGATGTCAACAATGGTCAAGGCTGCACTTGTGGCGCGCATGTTTTTAGCCAGCGCAACGCAACCTCTCTCTCTGGTGGCAACCATTGGGATATGCGCCTACACGACTCATGCCTCCTCGAAACCATCCGTCCACGCCGGGAGTGTGCATCATGTGCGTAGGTAGTAGTACGGAGTATGCTCGATTGAAACATAGATGTTCGAGATAGTCAGGTCGACGTAGCAAGAAACCGTAGCCCTGTCAACAAGCGGGCGTCGGTGACGGAACGACCGCTTTCACATGCCGCGCTCTTCCTCTCTTCGTTCACTCACGCCCATGTCAGGCCTTCAAGCATGTGAAGCTGGCTGACTAAGTAAGTAGTATTCCGTAGTCACAAGCTCGCAGCTCAACCCGGGCTTGTCGCCGGTAACTGTCAGTGGGTCACCGGAGTCCGGACAAGCATTGCGTTGTACCATGTTGGAAGTGAGCCTAGGAAGTGTCCCTTGTTGACGAGCATGGGATTCTCCTCCCCGTGGCTAACTTTCCGAAATCCGCCAGAGGCGCTGGACCAACACGGCTGCGATGCCCGTCGTCAACTGCTGCCCAAGCACCACAGAGCCGAGAATTCCTGCCGGCAGGCGGAAAGCCTCGTCGCTTGTCTACACAATATGCCAGCATGCCGGGTGTCTTGCTTGGGCTTCGTCCGCATCCTGAGTGTACAAACAAGTATATGGTTTCTGTAGCGCGGATGTTTCCAAACTTCCGGGAAGAAGCGGACGAAAGTTGCCAGCGACATTGACATACGTTAACTACAACGGCGATTCAAAAAGTACCGTCGACAGGGTAAAGTGACGACACGGCTTCCTCGTCGTCTCTTGACGAGCGACGAGATCCGATCCAACGCAGTAGTTAGGTAGCGGTTGGTAAACAAGCCCCGAGGTGGTGGTCAGGACCGAACGTTCCTGGCTGTCAACACAGACGGATGAGCATGATGTTGGAGGGAGAATGATTGAATGATTGAATGAATGAATGAATGGACGAATGGACGAATGCAATAAGCATGCGTCGCCGCGCATCTTCACCTTCGCTGGCTTCCCAACTGTGTGGCGTGGCTCTTGGTCCTGAAAGCTCCGAGGTGGGATGGATCCCATGCGGCTGGAGATTGACTTTTTGGTCTGAGCCAACAACGCCCGGTGGGACTGGGTCTCTCTCGTAGAAGCCCTAATTAAGAAGGGGTGCTTCTTGCCAACGATGTCTTGCGTTGGTTAACACATTAGTTACTCCGTAGTTAACTGGTTATTCGACTGTACTACGTACTTCTACTACTTCATACGTACCGTGGCCCGTGGGTGGCCCGTGGGTGGCCCAACCCAACAC
This sequence comes from Arthrinium puccinioides, assembly GCA_022414665.1. NCBI lineage: Eukaryota > Fungi > Ascomycota > Sordariomycetes > Amphisphaeriales > Apiosporaceae > Arthrinium > Arthrinium puccinioides. Next base: position 2,496,659 of record JAIUNF010000004.1, read on the forward strand.
GCGCCTTGGAAATGAGTGGGGTTTCCACAATCCCCAAGCAATTTTCGGACTGGAAAAGCCTGTGCCGAAGAAGACAGGCGCCGCAAGTTGCATGCAAGCCCCGGCGGTGCTTTGTACCAGATTCCAGTCAGTCACAGTACCGTAGCAAGTGGCTGAGTTGAGTGGGTGGGTGGCCGGCCGCCGGGTGGTCTTCCCACTGGGCGCTCGCCGCTCAGCCACCAAACAAGCAAGTTCAGTTCGCATCCGGGTTCACTCTCAAGAAAGAACCGAGTCTTCGCAAGGGGTGCGACAGGCTGGCGGCAGGCTGGCGGCAGAAGCATACACAGTACTCCGTACTCCGTAACTTAGTCAACAACTCACGTTGCCGTGAATGGGTCCGAATTGCCTTCTCTCCGGCTGATTGGCCTTGGCCCGCCGTTTGCTCTCCCCATGTATCAGAACGATCCCTGTCCAGGATCCGTAACTTACACAGTACTGGTCCCCCATGATCCATCCATCCATGCCCGCGCGCCAGACAGGGTCGGGACATTGTGTGTCCTGTGTACTGGGACTACTCCGTACGGTAACTTCTCATATTTGATTTTGTCCACGCGTACAGAGTGGCATCCGACTCAAAGGTACGAAACGAGTAGTTCTTCCCCTTCTTTCTCCCCTTCATCGGACGTCGCCCCCTCCCCCCTTTCCCTCTCTGGAGCAGACGCAAATTGTGTACTTGTCTGTAACGCAGGTATGTATGGGTGCTCGACTGATCATGGTCTGACGGTGGCAGTCGGACAAGCGGGTGGAGTCGCAATGGGTTTGGCAGGGGGGATGCGACCCCGTGGATGCGACCCCATGGGATGTCCCATCCCATACATACCCCATGGGGCGTTGCTGATCGCTTGCGTCGCGCGCGTGGGGGTTTTGTGCCAGCCCCCTGCAAGTCAATCTCCGTCGCGACCCCTTCCGGGCCAAAACCATCCATCATCAACCTTCCACCAGGTCAGTCCGAGTGTGAGCAAGTCGGCGGATGGAATGCAGAGAGGATCATCCTCTTCCCCCCCTCCCCCGTGCCACATCAATCTCGGCTTTGGGGGAGGGGGTGAGCACATACTATGTACATGCCATGTAATACTTCGTAAGTGGCTGGCTCATCTAAATAATATGATTGTCCCACGCCCTTCCCTTGCTGTTGCCACGTATATACCAACGACGAAAACACAGTTGTCTGTCCTATTCCGATCCCACAGCGGGCGGCAACTCCCAGCTGCCTAATTACCCCCCCGTAGCTAACATCCAAGTAAGTAACTAAGTGATCGACTCCAGGACCCTGCGGTCCTCGGGAGCGCCTCTCGCATATGGTGCTCTTCCACGCTCACGAATGTTGGCTGCTTCGTCCGTGGTCACACGTCGACGCCGGGGAGACCCAAGGTCATCACGATCATTGGACCTATGATATCGCAGCAGTCATGCTCACAGCGAAGGAAGGATGCTTGTGTGACACCAGGTGCCACACCCACTGGGAGGAGAGCGCGGGGGTAAATAACGACCTCAACAATATCCCAAGTCTCCAAAAAAAAACAAAAAAAAAAAACACTCTATTTCCCAAGCCGTAAGAAGAGTCAGTCCAACGGCAGACGAATCGGGGCCGAGATATCTCAACTAGTTACCACCCAAGCTGTAAACACCCCACACCGACCGACAGAGAAGAGACGGTGCAGGCCAGACGTCGTCACCACTCGGGGCGGGCGGCCGGGCGTCTCTTGTTTGATGTGTTAGTTATCGCATCACGACAGTCGACCAACAGAAGCGAGACAAGCGCATTTCCACCAATCTCATGCCGGCTTCAGACCTTGTATCACAGCATCGCAAACAGTTGCGGTGAGGATAGACAGCCAGCAAGCCACACACAGACAGTCCTGTACTTTATTGGTGCTGTCCCTCCCTCTCCCCTCGACATTTTCATCAGCCCACGCAGTAAGTCGAGTTAACGTTAGACCCAATAACACAAGTTAGTTAGCAGAGTGGGCGGCAGGCTGCTTCACTCATCACATTAGTTTCGCTGCCGCCGGTTCCATCCATAAATGTCTTTTGGCGGCCTTGCCCTCTTTTATGAACCCCAGCCCAGCAAGCCATCTGAGTCATCGCAGAGACATGTCACGCCATCAGTGGTCGCCCATGTACTGTGTAGTCATCTCAGAGAGTGTCCGGCAATCACCCGTCGCCGCAGGCAGGGCGTGCTTGCGTGCGTGCACCATGGCAATACGAAGTACTCCGTACGAAGGCATTAGACGCAGCGCCCAGCCGAGATGCAAGGCCTGAGCGTGGATAAAGGGGGCCCTTGCCTTTCTTCCCTTGCCTCGTACTTCGTAAAATGTAAAATGTAAAATGCAGTCATCCCCAGCCCAGGTAGGTTGGCAGTCTTGGCCTGTTCGTGCGACCATACCTACCACCGCGCGTAGCCAGCCCCAAAGGAAGATGCAATTCGCTCTTTCGACGAGGCATCCATCGTGGGGGGGTAGTAAATCGCGGCGATGCGATGCCACCGTCCATGTAGTCAAGGGGAAACTGAAATCGAAAATCCATGTCGAAATCGAAATCGAAATCGCGCGATTCAGACCGTGTCCTCCGAGCCCCAAGTTTTCCGCCCGTGTTACGTCAGAAGGTTTCCCGGGCATGGAACTCGCTCTCTGGAGAAGAATCAGGGGCCCCGCAGCGCTTGTCGCAAATGCCTGTCATCAAACGACATGGGTTCTTATACTGCGTAGAAGATACCAACTACTTTACTTACTCAACTACCACCTAGGTTACCTTCTTGGTGGTCGAGCAAAGATTTTTGCTTACCTACCTGCCGACGCAGCTAGCAGACCCTGTCGTCACACAAAGGTACTGATGACGAACAGACGATCGCCGCCTACTCCGTACATGACGGGGAAAAGTATGGATATTGGACATCCCTCTCCACGTCCCCCCCCGGGCGGCTGCTGCTGCATCCAAGGTTTTGGAGGCCGTGACAAAAAAAAAGCCGGGGCGGCATCGAGCAGGTTGGGTTGGCTCACGTCAGCTGTACTGTGTAACTAGGCTGAACGACGACTTGCCCCCCTTTACTACTGTTAAGTACTCCGTATTGCGATAAGGAACTACCGTTCGCTGGTCGGCGTTGAAACGTGAAGAGCCAATGACGTGTGCGAGGACGAGGGGCGTGTGTCGAAAGAAGCTGGCGTTCGGAAAGATGTGGACAGCGGCGGAAAGGCTGAGGAAACGCACACTTGAATGCTACCGTAACTAGTATGTACATAGTAGCTTTTTAAACTCCCAACTAAGTTAGGTTACTTCCCTGCGACACCCCCAGATAACGCTCCCACCGCCCTTTGCTCCTCCCGCTTGCGTGTGCCACCAACACGTGGGATTCCAGTGCGTGCGAGGATTGGACGGTTAACTAGTTAGCCAGGGGACGCGGTTTCGGGGACGTCCGGGGCTGGCAGGGCTGGCGGTTTTTTTTCTCTCTTTTCTTTTTTGGGGGTTTTACGCCGTGCATCCATGTTAGTTATCTACCTGCCTGCCTTCCGTGAAGCACCGCCTAACGTTAACTACTTACTCGTTGTAACCCGGAATCGAAGACGCCTCAGTAGGAACGTACTTGGTAGGAACGCAGGAACTGAATGGCTTTGGCCACCAAAAAGTCCCCAGAGCACAGCCACCTGCCGGGACGCGCGTTTGTGTCGCTGATGATGTACTGTGTAGCTCTGCGGCCTCGCCTTTTTTGTTCATCTTGAATGCTCCGTAGCCGAGGCGGAAAGCTGTCTACGCTTACCCCTTGAGGCAGGAGAATGTTCACCAGCCATTCTTCATCCACTCGACTGCTCTTGGTCTCCCTCTCCCTCTTCCTCTCTCTCTCCGGCGACGCGCGAGTCAGTGAACCAAGGAAGACAGCAGATGAAAACTAGAATGAGGTAATTGATCAGATAAGTGGGTGGGCAGCACCGAGACTTCTCCCCCGGCATTGGGTGGTAAAGGTAAGCATGTAGTTGAACCCATTGACACTCGCACTGCAGAAAGGCAAAAGAGACAAGCCCAGTCCATGTACGGATAGCTAAAAGACAGTCTCGCCTTGAGTGGTGATTATAAAACAGGGCGACACCAAACCAAAATAACCCAGCGAAGTTAACTAATTCGTTCCAGAAGCGCTCCGTGCCGCCGAGACTTGGCCCTTTTTCTGGAGGGATGGCGGGGTAAAAATTCATGTGGCCTGGCCTCCCTTCCGAGAACAAGGCCGTCGACACCTTGGGGGGTCGTCTCGATTAGGATTGGGCAGCATCAAGCACTGCGCCTGGTCACCCCTGGTGACTTTTTACCTTATCTCCTCCTGCCTCGTTAGCCTGCCTCGTGAGGAAGCCGCCCAACTATGGGGGCGCTCAGGTGAGCGAAGACGAAAATGGAATTCGGGTCTGAAAAACATCCACGTTGAACCTCGTCGGCACAGCCCCGAAACGAGCAATGCCGGGTCCAAATCATACACAGTATAACTACAGTTCTGCGGACTATATCCGTATCTTGGTATAACATATCGTAGCCTACCAAAACCCTTGTTCCAAATACATCCCTCTTGTAATAGGTCGTCCGTCGCCTGGAGATGCCGGCCGCCCAAAAATCGGTTTCCAGCAGTGGTGACTCAGCACCGTAGGTGTACGGGCAAGAAGCGTCATCCGCATGTGGTCCAATCGAACAAAAGACAAATAAATGTGTAGTGTGTGTGAGGAGTGTGTGATCATTGGTATTATCCCTTTCCGCTGCGTATCCTATCCAGAGCTCCCAACCCAGGGTCCTATGGAATCCAAGGGGCGCAAAAATCTAAACCGCCGCGGATGAGTGTCAAGTCTAAACGTCTCGCCTTCCAACAAAAATTCCCAAATCCATTTCGCCCTTCAGAATGCGACCAAAGTGGGGTGGATATCAACGTCTCATTCTCAGCAAATAGCTGGACAACGCCGCCTCTTTCTACATCAACGCCTGTCTATAGCCTTGGCCAAATCATTCATGTCGTAAAGTGGATGGATCCAATGTCAAGCTGTGTGCTCCCTACAACCGCTCGACGAGGTCACCCCCAGCAAGGCTAACGCTTGCTGAACTCCGGCCACTGCTGTTGTAGCCGTCGTTGGGAGTCAGAAGATCCTGGACGGCAACCTTGGGTGGCTGAGGTATGGGTAGTTTCCTACTCCCGTCCGGTCGACTTATTATGTCGGTCAAGGAAAGACCAGAGCGAGTCCCACCGTTGCTGACACCCTGCTGCTGTTGGTTTTGCTGGTAATGAGTACCCTCAAAGTGCTGTGGCTCCATGGGAGCCAGTGCTGGAGTGTGGCCCAGGGACAAGTTTCGTAGTGTTGGAAGCTCCATGCCGGCGATACCGGCAAAGGGTCTTAACCTGGGAGAATGGGCCGGTGTGGCTAATGGCGTATGATCCGGAGTAGGAGATAGTGAATCGTGTGAAAGGGACGGTGAAGAAGGAGCGGTAGAGTTTGGTGAGTTGGGCCGCGATCTCTTCGCATGTCTGGCCGAATGGGAATAGTGGTCGTCGTGGTGCTCTTCGTTCGAGTGCGGCCTGGACATGTGGTACGCAGACAAAGATGGAAGATAGCCACGAGAGGAGTGCTGGCTGTGGGAGTAATAAGGATGATGCCTGACCGATGAGTGGTGATGAGGAGCAGAGGTGAAATCGCGTTCCACCTGGCTCGCAGCGCTTGCGAGCACGCCCATATCGGCGCTGTGAGGCGAAAGAGGGCTGATGCCACCAGGACGGCTGTGGTTGTAGAGGTGGAGAGAGGAGTGAGGAAGGGCATAAGAGGAGTACGAGTGGGGAGGCGACACGTTCGGCGACACCAGCGTTGAATTAGGTGCCGACTTGATCGAACGAGGTCCTGCGGGCGGAGGCATCATGGCGTCGGGCGTCAGTGAGCCCATGGAGTGGTGTGACGGCTGGCCAGTCTTGTTGCCTCTCCTCGAGTTTGGGTTGTTATGTATGCGCGAGTGACGGGTGAGCTCATCTGACCGCGAGAACTTCTTGCTACACCCTGGGAACTGGCACGCATGTGGCTTCTCGCCAGTGTGCGTCCTGATGTGTCGTGTCTGGTGCTCAAGTCGGTGGAATGCCTTGTCGCATAGCGGGCACTTGTACGGTCGGGGCAGTTCGCTGGGGTTGCTGCCGTCGACCTGATGTTGATGTTGCATACCAGCAGTGCCCGGCAGAGGGCCGTTTGGGCGGATGACTGTGACTGTAGCCATGTCGACGTCGCCGTCCTGGTCGACGCTCGTCTCTCCAGTCTGCGGTGATGTGGGCGTGGTGGTTTCGGGGTTCAGCAGGTTGGAAAAATCCACCGCTGACTGTGAGCGTTGCATGTGATCGCCAGCCAGGTGGGCACTAGGGGATTTTTTTTGTCCCGCTGCGTGCAAATGTCCTCGAGAACTTGCACCGTGGGAAGTGGGAAATGGGTTCCCTTGAATGATGCCGACTTTTCAATCACGTCCGACTCGTCGGGGTATACACCAGGTGGGCGTGCCTGTTGCGCTTGCACCTTGGAAGAAAGTTTGTCGGTTTACTTGGTTGTTGTTGAGACGGTCGAATGAGTCAAGGTGCGGGTTGAGGGTGTTATAATTTGGGGTACAACGGTTTTGGGAATAGAATCTTTGGGGGGGGACGGGGAGGCTTCTGTGGTTTTAAATGAAAGGCGGCGGGCGAGTCGGCGTGGGAAAAGCCCCCAGTCAACCCAGTACAAGCACTGAGAAAATCGTACAGATGTACAACAGGTACCGTTACAAATGCGCAACGCACACGGCGCAAGTACGGAGGTACTTACCCCAAAGCACGCCAGATGGCCAAATTGTGGGTGAGGCCCCCCCGCCCCAAGATGATTGAACCCCCCCCTTCGCTCCGGAGAGGAGTCGCCCTGCCTTTGACGAGGATCAGGCCCCAAGGGGGAGGGGGGGCGTCTGTACGTACACAGTAGTACTCACTTACAACTTAGGCAGGGCGTGGGACTGAGCGGGCGCTTGTGTGGGTCTAGTGGGGCCTGGGGGAGCCTGGAAAGGGATGCGAAGGGGTTCTCCAAGCAAAAGGCTTGTCGCTGGAGTGCGCTGTAAATTCCCAGAACGGAAGGCCTCGGGGCCCCAAAGTTGCCAAGGGTTGTGGTACTTTCTACGTATGTTCACTGATTACCCGCCGCTCTACTCCGTACTCCGTACCTCGTCCTTCTGGCCTCGGGGGACATGGGGCGTATTCAAGTGCACCGAGTGCGAAAGGGGTGTGCACATGTTTCAGTCAGCGGGTGTGCGGAACGAGCTTGTGTTGCTATGTGGACTCTGATCTGGGCGAGAGGGTGAGGTTATGATTAGACAGACACTTGCTCGGTTCGATATGGGGTCTATCCCGGTAATCAGCCCTCACTATGTCTTACTTCTATTTTATTATATTGAATAGTGGCTGAACTCCTTCAGAGTTAACCTGAACTCTTGGCCGGTGAGTACGGGGAACACCGGCAAGACCGGCTCGGTCATCCACCGATGGACTTGTGGTGAGCGAGGACTGTGCTGTGCTGCGCTGCGTCATAACATTAAGCCTCAGTCTGGGGTAAAATCGAATAATTACTTTGTCAAGCATACAGTGTTAACCAGTAGCAGATGTCGACGGTTGAGGCACCCGGTCTGAGCAGGTTTTCTTTTCCCACCCGCCGATTTGCTGTTCACCTCTCATGAGCCGCAGATCTACGTAGTATTGTGTATTCGCACATGTATCTCCTTAAGTAATAAAGCCGGTGTTGTGGAGAGCCGTGATCCAGGAGTAAATTTGCTATGGCGTCTCGGCTCTATTCACGGGGGGACAAGCGGAGGCTCGGTCGTGCTCCTTCTGTTCAGGTTCAGGTTCAGCTTCGAAGTCATATCCGAGGTAAATGGATTAAGGTCTACGATGTGGGAAGGCAGCGCGAATGGCCCGTCTTATCTGTTATCGTGCGCCTCTACTATCTGCGCCCGCCCAGTTGGAACTTCAATGACGCCCTGACGCCCTTGCCGACAGATGATAATCGCGACCAATCGTGGGGCCGAAAGGCACGGATACTGAGAGGTGTGGTTTTAGTAAGATAAGAGCGGTACGGGCGGGACTACTTCGTAAGCCAGGTGCTAGTCAACTACTGTGTACTCCGTATCCGTACTCCGTACAGAACATTGAGATTCTCAGTAGATAAGTGGATAACGAACCACTTGGAATAAAGGAACAAACTTGTAGGCGGCTGGCTGGCTGGCTGGCTGAGCCTCCTCGTGTTATTGCTGTACGGAGTAGTTATGCCAGATTACGGAGTATGTCCACAGCCGTCGAAAACTGTGTCTATGCCTGCTGGAGACTGATCAACTTTAGGAGAAGATGCATTTCGTGCAAGATGGTTTGCCCCGGCCAGCGCCCAGGTTCGTTTCCGAGCAGTCGATGCATCACAAGATACTTGGTAGAGATGTGTCTGCCTACTACGGAGTACTGTGTACAGATAAGCCGAGCATGCTGGACAGAGAGCATTGCCCTCCCCCCCTCCCCGGCAAAGAGTCCGATAAACGACATCTACCGGAGTATTGTCGTAACTCTGGGGCATGGATGACTCAAGTCACTCATCGCTGTTCATGTGGTTTTAGCTTTGGCCTAGTCATGGACGATGACAGCGTCCCCCACAGAATAGCCAGGCGATCTAGGCTACCCCATATCGAGTCCATCTCCAGGTTTGCCTCGCTTACATCATGTACCTGGTCAGTACCCCGTCTACTTCGGTAGTATCTGCAAATCGAAAATGTTGTTGCGTGGACGCAGTTTGATCATCTCCCTCTCATTGGTACTTCTGGAGCCATTAATTCGGTGAAAGTGTCAGGCTTTTCACAGTATCCAGTCTCTAACCTAACCTAGATCGATCATCGTGTAAGACGAAGCTGGCCACGCTTATCTTATGTCACCATTTTGACGGCCACATGATCTAGGAGAATCTTTCGGCGACCCCCAATCTCTTCATGGACACAGGTTAATATCGACAAGCCTCGGCGCTAATTGCAAAAAAGAACGTGGGGGAGCAATGCCGTGATCAGCGCTCTTTGAACACCATGTGATCGACCAGTCACCGCATTGACAATGCGTATGATGTGTACTGTGTTTCTCATTTGACAACTCGAGATACTATGTGAAACGGTTCGAATACCGTCTCATTCTATGAGCAACTAAATCGAGTCAGGAGTGAGATCTCGACAGACTACAAAGTTCCATTCCCCCGGATTGCCGAATTGGGAAGGTCCTGCCTCTCGTTTTCCCGAAAGTGCATGCTATGTAGGGATAACCAGATGTATCCGCATCCTTCATTGCTACTCTCTCGTAACAACGTTGTTACTGTCGGCTTTGAAGGGGCGTGATGTGTTTGGTACCTAGCTGGTTGTTCTCATCACCCTTTTGTTGTATCCGGTGCGAAGTATCCGTAGTTCGCACTCGGTAGTCTGTTCCGCAACTCGACTCTGCGATCGTGTCGCTGACAACGGACGACTCTGGAAGAAAAGCTACTGCTGCCTGAACAATTGCGTGACCTTCTCCATACTTTGTCCTCCGCGCTCCGCACCCCGCCCTGGTAACTAACTAGTCTTTGCCGTTTCGTACGACACCATGTACACGTATACTTGTATCGAAGAGGAGATGCGTACTGCTTCTTGAGTCGTGACCGTGACCATCACCGTAGCCGAAACTCCAGGGTAACGGAAACGAGGCTAACAACTGGCCATCGCGCGCGCCAAGTGTATATGATTTATGCCGTTTGGACTCCCCATGGTTTACGGAGTTGTGATCATCAAACTAAGTCTGTGAGTGAGAGTGGCACGCCGGATCATCCCGGCCTCCTTTGTGTTGAGGGTGATGGGCACGTTTACCCCCCCCAAACTTGACAGGCCTTTCTTGTAGGCTTCGGAAGACCAAGGGACGTCGACTCAAGAAACAGTCCCAGGATCTACGGATAACTGCACCAGTGATCCTGCAGACGCGCCTGCTTTTGGTCATCAAACGAAGCGCAGTGGTTGTGCAAAACGTCGTCGTGTCGGTTGTGCAAACTTTCGACCACCATGGGGGATAAATATTGGACCCCCTGGGCAGAACCAACTCGTAGAACTTAGTAGTTATCCGGCTGGACCCTTGCCGGTATACCTAATAACTTAATAAGCCATGTCGGCAACCTGGGGAAATAATGCGGAGATGAGACTCTCTTCATTTGCGGGCGCGGTCACAGCCAGCCGAACATCATCTATATTCGGCCCCTTCCGCCAGAGCCGCAAATTATATTCAGATTGCCGTGTGAACAGCCAGAGAAGCGCAAAAGTTTGAACGTACTTAGTAAGCGCACCTGTCACTTGGTTCGGCAGAATGTCCTTGTATTGACTCCGTTTCTCCGTACTGTCCCCCTTCAGAGCTCAACCTGTAACCAGCGCCTCTTGACTAGTTTCGCATTGACCTTTTTTGCAACGGACGAATGGCTTGTGGCTGTGGAAATTGTACACAGTACAACCATGTGGGAACTGCATGAATGATCCTTCCCCCATATTTTCCTGGGCGGCGCTGCCGTAATCACCCGAGGTGCGTCCTAGCATCGTGGGGTTTTCTTTACGGACGCCACGGCATTCGGGAATGGCTGCTGCGAGATTTGGTGAGATGCACAAACTAGCGAAGCCGCGCGCACACCAGGGAATGCCTGAGGCAGTCGCGAGCGGCATCACATCATCGCAATGCCTGGTGACAGAACGTTACAGAGCGCATCAAAAATCGACCGGCAATTGAGTCAGGCATGATGGGCTGCACCAACGGGAAACCCGTGCCTTGTCGCCGAAACCTTTTGACTGGTCATCTCGTCCAGTCTCAAGAGGCCGAATCAGGGCGCTGAGACAAGGCGGCATGTCGTGCGGTACCTGCAGAAACTGTGCCGGCAGAGAGGAAGCTCATAGTTAGCCAGAAGCATTCGGCGTGATACGGTACGACGGAAGCCAGGGGAAGGTACAGTGGCCAATCACCGCCCATGGCTAATACCCCATACTGTTGGCACCAGGGTTTGGGACCAGGAACCTGGGGGAGGGAAATCAGCCAACGACAGCGCGCGGCCATTGGCCACGTCTCTTATCTCTCAGGAGCCAGCCCATTAAGCCGCGGCCGTGAAGCATTGCCCCCTCCCCCTCGACCACGAAGCATACAGGCCAGACTTTCACATTCACATTCCCCCTTCACATTCCCCCCGTCACATTCCCCTTCAGCCGCCCCCCCCTTCCCTTTCCACCCCCGTAAGTTAGTCATCCGACCGTGTGCCTCGCGACTCGGACATAAAAAGTCTTTGCTTGTTCGGGCACTGCTGTGGTGGGTCATTCGGCAATATGGTCGGTGTCTTAAAACAGGTGGACAATGCCAGCCGGATTCTCGTCGGCGTAATTATAGACCCTTATCTTGACTTGGCAAGGGTAACGTCCTGGGTCGTACATGGCAGAAACCAACTTGAATCTTGATCCAGGATACATGCGGGGCGAGGGTTGTGAATGACGGGGCGTGTCGCTGTCTGTCGGGTGTCCTCCGGGCCCTGGTACCTTTCTCACGATTCGTACTACTTCGCACGCACGTGTGTGCACGGTTTATCCCGTATGTTGGTCCATGAGAACATCTACGAAGTAAAATGCTGACAGCCTGACTCTTGCACAATGTGGAGATACGGAGTAGGTACTACGTACACAGTAGTAGTGGTGGCATGTGATATTAATGGCTTCCTTATCGAACGACAAGTGGGGGGGGGGTGGGAGAGAAGTTGCGTCAGCTGTAGAACTCTGTTACGATACCCGAGCACGTATTTCGTAAGTTACGGAGTATGGCATGCGATTTTGCTTTGAACGGCTCATGGCGCTCTCTCGGCACAGCTTTTGTACTTTGTACTATGGTAATAGCAGCGGGCGGGGGAGGCTGAATATGAACCAATCAAAAGCCAGATTTCCACCCCCACGGGAGCGGCTCCAGGGCGATACAATACCGGGGCTGGCATAAGACGCACACACCGCACAGCCTCATCTCGCAGCATGACATCTCCCCCGGTGATGGCGAGCGTTCACGAATAAAGACAGCGGTTTAGCCACGATGCCAGCATACTTACTCCGTACTCCGTACCACCACCCGCATAACTACGGATACACTGTACACAGTACTGGCGGGCGGCACTTTTGCATTGTTGGACGATTGCACGATTGCAAAGCTTGATTTCCCCGCTCAGGGTACGGATTACGGATACACCGTGCCTCGTTCGGTCTGGATGGTATGGTCGTAAGTTACGGAGTACTTGGTCCAATGTTTTGGACGTCTTTCTCACCAGTCATGCCAGCTAGGCGAAGATGTCGGCCAGTGCACACCGACAACTGGATCCGACCAAACGCCTCACTCCCACTGTTGGCGGAAAATTCTGCTTGAGAGCCCCCGGCACTACATCATCGTTTTCCAATGATTTGAGGGCCTGAAGCCGAAACAAGTCCAGTGGAGTGGATTCCGTTTCTTCGTCTTGGGACCCACTTTCGGGCCGTCTGCAGAGGACCGCCAGTTGTATCCAAAACGACCCGGGCGATTTGATCCACAAACATGCCGCCACCATTGGGCAGTCCAGTTCGCATACCGGCTCCGTTGCTCGATATTGCTGCACAGTACGGAGATGGTCACCAGCCTTGTTGAACGCCGACAGTCCTAATAGCAAACGTTGTGGACCACGTCATTATGGATGGTCCCATCATCCACGCCAGGGGCATCTCAAGTATCGACCTGCCTTCCACCCGTGAGTCAGTCCCCTTCGTCCTCTCTGGCCATGAAGCTGACTGACGGGCTACCAGATAGGCTCCCGACTGTCTCGGCCGCCGATGCGCTTGAAGAGTTGAGATGTGACCGGTCCCGATTCATCTCGACTGGATTGGAAGATCTGGACCAAGCACTAGTCGGCGCGGCCGATACTGCCGCGGCGGCTATGGGCTCGCCATCGCCCGGCGGCTTCCAAAAGGGTCAAATCGTTGAAGTCTGGGGTCCGCCGGGGTCTGGAAAGACCACACTCGGGTAGGCCGGAACCTCATGCACCGCTTTCCATCTGCGTGATTGTTTCCTGACGTGCAAGCGTAGTCTCCAGCTTGCGTCGGACACGCTGAGACATGGCGGCAAGGTCCTCTGGGTAGGTTAGTCGAAACTTGTTACCTCTGCCGCATTGCTTCTGATAGCTGCGTTGGCATTCATGCGTATGTGCAATGGGCGTTGGCTAAGGTGTGAGCAGATGCTTTTCGTCCGCTGAGCGGGGCCAGACTTGTCGAGCTGACGGAAGACGCCCGGCCTGCGTCAACCACTGCGAATACTACCGACGAGCCAGCTTCACAGCCAGACCCAATGGCCGGTTTTGCTCACTTTGCATGCCCAACCCTCGCGCATTTTGTTGCCTTGCTCTGCAGACCGACAACATCATGTGTACCGGAAGACACGTCCCTCATCGTAGTTGATTCACTCTCGGCACTCGTGAGCCAAACTTTCCCGAGGAATCAAGAGCCTCGTAGTGGCTCCAAAGGAGGTCTCTATCTACTCCAGTCACCGGGGTCTGTACCTTGCGATACCAAGCTAATCAGATAGCAGGGTTCAACAACACTCTGGGGCAGCGGCTGCAGGTACTTCAGTCTCTCATGTCGAGTCTCCAGAAGCTTGCAGCCACCTGGGACCTCACAGTTGTCGTCTTGACGCAATGCGTGACCAGGATGCAAGCTGAACGAGGAGCCACACTCACACCAGCCATCAATGCCAAGACATGGGATCAGGGTGTCACGACGAGGCTGGTCCTGTTCCGAGACTGGCTATTCCAAGACGGGGAAGCAGCCAATGTATATTTCGCTGGAATCCAGAAACTGAACGGCAAGCTTCAGCAGGGAGGCCTGGGCGACTTGTTCGCGTTTGATATACAGGAGGTGAGAGCTCTCACATTGGCCCAACTAGGCAGTGGGACTAACTACCGAATGTAGAACGGCTTGAGCTCTGTCAAGCTTGATGGAAGTCGATCTGCATTAAGCGTGTTGACCGATGCCGGTCGAAAGAGAAAATTAGGCGAAGCAGCCTTTGAGATTGTCGAGAGCGAGGATGAGGATTACGGTTGGGATGTTTTGGACACGGACCAGATCCCAGCCATGCCACCGCAATGGCAGGGTAGTGAAGACTTGCTTCTCGGCCAGCACGACGATGATGGAGAACGACTGGACGACGTTTGCGACGTTTGCGACGATGAAGCCAACGTAACCCCCGAACCGTATCGAAGCAAGTCGCAAATCCCGGACACTGACGACGAGAATGACTCGGCCTGAGTTGCATAACTTTCAAGTATCTACGCTACTGAAGTATATCCCTCATGAATTGCCGCTTGATGGGTGGGAAAGCAAACAGCCTATGCAATGTTGGAACTCTGAATAGGAGGCATCCGGTCACGATGGGCCGATAGCAGAACATTCAACAGGTCAGGTCGGTGCAATGTCGGCAGGCGGGTATGTCACCACGTCTTACCACTCCACATTTCGGCCAATTCCGGCATTATTGTTCGCAGACGACGGTAATATGCTGTCCTGCCCGACCAACAGGGATTTTGCTGGCGCCAAAGACGATGTGAAATTTGCGATTGCCAGCAACAAACAATGCCGAAATCCATTAGGACGGCGACGTAATGCTGCGTGCGTCGTCACCCATCCGTAGGTAGTATTGCCCGGTACATGATCTACATACACAGTATTGTGCGCGGCCCTCAAGCAGCATCCGTCCGAACCTAGGAATTCCGTGATAGTCACACTCCCTTGACCCCGGCACCCCCTTGACGGGTATCACCCCGAGACTCTTCCCCCAGAACTCCTCCATGCAAAGGCGAGTCAGGACCCCGAACACACACAAGGGGGTTCCCAAAGACGGCCGATAGGCAGTTAAGCAGCTCGGTTGAATGCGTGGCTGCAGTTCTGCCGGCAGCAGAAATGTGTCTTGCCCCTGAAACCATTGTAACATGGTCGAGACGAGACGCCGACGAGCGAGGGCGCACTGAGATTACCAATCTTGCGGTGCGTGGGGAAGGGAGAGTTGTCGCATTACATCAGCAACATCCGTCGGACTCGGTGGAAAGAAAGGAAGAGCCC
The DNA here is from genome assembly GCA_022414665.1 of Arthrinium puccinioides. Lineage (NCBI taxonomy): Eukaryota > Fungi > Ascomycota > Sordariomycetes > Amphisphaeriales > Apiosporaceae > Arthrinium > Arthrinium puccinioides. Next base: position 2,511,839 of record JAIUNF010000004.1, read on the forward strand.
GCACTAATGTACGAATACGTAGTATGTACTCCGTACCTCGAGACGCGACAGCGGCTGGACCAGCTGGGCGGGTCGTACTGTGCAAGTCCGAAAGTTTCGGGCGTGCCATAGTTACCCACAACTTTCAAGCATTTACGGATATTTGCACGTGAGAGCGGCCAGAGGGATAACGTTGGTAACTAACTAACTAGTACGGATATGCACAGCTGAGTTAGTCCATCAGCCCTAGAACGCTACAGTGCCGATCTCCCGTCCAGCTACTCCGTACGTACGATATGATGGAAGCGCTTTCCTCTTTAGAAGCGCTTTCCTCTTCACTGCCAGCGCCCAACAAGACGACAATGGGCACGGATGAGGGAACCGGCCTGCAGATTGATGATATGTTCGTGACGACTTGTGCAGCTGGCTGCTTGACCCGAGAGACACGATGTGCTGGGTGGCAGGATCGGATTCCATCATGCGAGGTGTTGCCTTCCGGTTGCCAAGTGCCGTACTGAATCACCCATATGCAGATCCCCTCAGTGATCGACCGTGCAGTAACGCAGGCAAGCATGTGTACGTACACTTGCGGCCGAGCTAAGGGTAGCAACCACTGTTTCCGATGGGTCCAGACCGGTGGCGGATAGACGGTCCGTCGACGCCTCGACTCTCGACCAGCATGCACGCCCTCAGCACTCACCAAAAGCATCGAGGAGATGTCGGTCCGCCGCGTTGCCTGTCGTTGAAGGGAAAAGAAGGGGAAAAGTTGAGAAAACAAGGTCAGGAAACGGTACGTTCCACCCCGAAATCCAACCATGATCCCTCTACCGTTACGCAGCCGGTGTGACAACGGCGCTCAACGCCAACCAAACTGTAGCGCTGCCGACTTTTCGGGGTTGCAGTTCGTGCGAGGGTCGGCATCGCATTGCCACCTCGAGCTCGACGGACCATGGCTTACATGCGTGCTGTCGAGACAGCACGACGGGGAAATACAAGCTGCCTTTCCTACAGGATTCTCGCCGGTTTCTGGACATGCCCCTGCCGCCGTCGTCCCACGGGGGGCTGTGGTTCTTGCAATTGCCTTGCTTCGCGCAGTCTTGATTGTATTCCCGTTCTCGCTGCGTCACTTACATGGCAGCTCCCTAAACCATGGTATGGTCTACGCGCGTAGTCCAACGGCCAGAGAAGAGAGTGTCCAGTCAAGTGCCATGGCGCGCATACAGGGTAGGCACTCGTTGCCAATGGGCATGTGTGTGTTACTTATTTACTACGAGGACGCCGTGCGGTTGTGATCTTGATGAAGGTTTCCCTTGCGTCGGTGCGTTCAGTCGGACGAAACGAGTAATTCTTCTCGTCGATTCGAAATGTGTATACTGGGCATATGCTTCGCATGTCACCCTTGAGTCGTGGAAGAAATTGTCGTAGCAGGCAAGAAAGTCGCTGCTGCTGCCCCTATCCTCACAAGCACCGCCAGGTCAGTGAGGAGGTAAAATGCTACGATCTTTCAGTCACACCCGACAGCATGACAGCATGGCAGCATAATAGACTGTAGCCTCGCAATTGTCCATTGCCTGGTCGGCCTGTTGAGAAAGCAGACTGTCCCTGATCGACGCTTCGTCTTCTACCTGAAGCCCGACTGCATCCAATTGTCGTGCCGCGACGCCAGAGCAAGTGCAGATCAGCCCGTGTTGTCCTCGGCTTCCACCAGTCTTCTAGACTGGCGCTCTAGTACAGCGCCGGTGACAACGTCAAGTGGGGGATATAGTAGTCTGAGAACCCTATTGCCAGAATAAAGTGCACCGTCCCAGCGTCGTAGGAAATGGATGAGCTCGCTGAGTACTTACCTGTTTTTGGGCGTCTGTTATACTGCTCCTGCGTCGAAGTAGGCCGATTCTGACTGAGTGAAGAGAGTCGAGTAGGAAGAATAATAATCTCACAGTGATGACCTCTGACGTGGCTATATTGAGTAACGTCTCAAGAATCTGGGCATTGGACCGCATCGACGCCTCGCTCAGTTGGTTTTCATATCCCGTTTCCGCCACACTCGACAGAAGCGTGTTACAACATGTATGAGCTTGACGAGTTGACCGTTGGGGGGGATCGATAGAGTAAGTGAAGAATGGCGTGGGCGCTGATCATCCTATTAGACCCAGCTATTTTCATTTTCCCTTCCCCGTAGGTAGTGTATACTCGTCCGCCAGCCTTTCGAACATGGCTCCCAGTGTTGGTCCCAGCCCACGAGGAAGGCTTTCAATGTTTCGCTTGTGATCGGTCTCTGGGTACCTGATAGCTGCTCAAGCTGGAAGAACACTCAAGGTGTCCAGAAAGAAACATGACCAACGCGTACTCATGTCTCACCTTTCTTCCTACACGATCTGATTTGTCGTTCAACTCTTCCAACACGGTCAAGGGGTTTTATAGCCTCATCGGCTGTAAGTTGCTCGATCAGCTGCCGCGCTGGAGAGCCTGCCAAACTATCAGCTGAATATTTCGAGAGTTTGACTACCGGCAATACTGACGAGGCAAGACTGTACGGCTGAAGCGGGTGTTGACTGAAGCAGTGTTCTAGATAGCATTAATAACCTCGGAACTGATACTGTTGGTTTTCGGATTTAGTGTGCGTTACGCATCCTCAGACCCTCACGCCATGGCACATTTGCGCCACCCTCCAACCAAAGAGTCAGCCTGAGCTTGACAAAATAACGGTGGTGAAACTTACAGATACCTGTCGCCCAGAGGAACAACGCAGTCCGCCTTGCAGCCAACGACGGGTTTCGCCCAGGAATAGCACCTAGTAATTTGGCGATGTGCTCCGGGGTTGTTACACGCACTACTGAGAAGGACCTCTCGATAGTCTCAACTTGCACCTTTATGTGTTGGTCTTGCCCAACGCGATGCTCTTACAGCAGAGACCACTTGGTGGGAACAGCCAGGCTACTCAGTTCCGGCTTGGTATGAATGCTCATTTATTGCCCAAGTGCAGATAGAGGATGAAATACGTCTCGAACTTGTCAAGCTGGCCGGCGAGCTTGTCGGGACGCTCTTTTCGGCCCTCTCTTTTGGAGGAGAGAGGAGAGAGGAGAGATCCCAGCTTGCCCGTATCTTGTATTTCGTCATCGAGCTTCCCGATATCGTACATATCTATCTTGCATCCCCGCACGGCCTGTTAAAATACCATTGTATTGGGCATGATTAGATCACTGGGGAGGTCTGAAGAATGTCCATAAGTGTATCGTAAATTGTATCTAACTTGGGAATATCAACGCCATTGTCTAGTACTTAACCAATGCGATGCAGAGGAGTGGCCACATGCTCTCTGCGAGTTCGCGGGCTCATATTCGTCTCATCTCATCGCCTTCCATTGCGCCCTTTCGTAAGCTCGCCGTTTGGAGGCCGGCCCCAGTGTCGACTAGACACCTCCACGCTGCAGAACTTCTGCCCTCGATTGACCCTTTTGGACGCCAAAAAGCTCTCGATGCACCAAAACCACGTGTTGTCCATCTAACTGCCAAGGTAGTTCCTGATGGCACCTTGCAAGCGCGTTGCGCCGTCTCCCAGTGCGGATGTCAGGTTGTCCAGGTCATCACCAGCGGTAATGCCAAAGCGGCGCACAAAGTCCTTGGCAGCAGTTTCCAGGTCGCCGTAGTCATCCACGGCCTCCTCGTCATCAGGGCGGCCAAAGTAGGCGTTGGAAGAGATGGCGGTAGCTCCCTCAAAGCCTTGCAGGCGGTTCTTGGCCTCGGACTGGGCATTAGGGTCAAATGTACCCTTACCGAAGAACTCGTCCGATGAGATACCCTTCTGAGTGCCGAACTTTTGGCGGGCGTAACGCTCGCTGTCGTCTAGAGATTTGTCAGTCGAGGGGCCACACAGCGCAAGAGCACGGGAGGAATAAATACCTTCAGCTGCGGCCTTGACGGGGCCGACTGATCCAAACCCACCCATGTTCTTCTTGGTTGTAGCAGCAGGAGCAGCAGGTTTGCTGCCGCCGACTTGGCCAAATCCTAAGCGGCCAAGACCCATGCCCAAGCGCTCGACCTCGGCCGTGGACTTCTCACGCGAGTGGCCGGATCCGTACCCGCGGGGATTAACAGGCGCAGGAGCAGCAACGTTGGAAGCCTCGGCCTTGGTAGACGCATTAGTCTTCTTGGTTTCGGCCTTCTCAGCCTCGGGGTCGTAACCGAGCTTCGCAATTCTCTCGGCCTCCTCCTTGGCCTTCTTCTCGGCCTCGTCGAAATCAATCAGGTCACCCGTCACCTTTTTGGCCCCGAGCTTGGTGTTCTTCTTGGCACCCAGAACATTGGTCTTGCGGGCTCCGGATGTACCCGTCGCCGTCTTCCGCAGGGCTGCCGAGGTGGTGATGCGACTCGCTGTCGGTTTGGTCTCGGCCGAGTCTGGCTTAGAAAGGGGCGAAGCGGACCGCGAGATGTCCTTACCGTTCGCGCCGGCAGTAAGGAAGGGAGAAGGGGTTCGGCCGATAACAGGCGGTGTGGCAGTCCTTGAGATCGGGGGAGTTGGGCGCTTGATGGAGGGCTTGTCCCACGAAGAGAAGAAGTCATCGCTGGGTTCGCCAGCTGGGGTCGAGGTCTCGTCGGTGTCGGCAGCATCGGTGATGACAACTTCGTCAGGAAACTCGAGGGCATCTCTTGCGGCGCGCTTCTTCAGTTCGTCCTTGTACTTGGTGGCGGCAGCCGATTGGTACTTGGTCTTGGGGTCCTTGCTAGCTAGGGCCGCGCTGCCTCCGTTGGAACGGAAGTACTTGGTGGCGGACTCATTGCCGCCGACTTTCATGACACGCAGTTGGTCCCATTGCCATTCTGGAGAGGCTCGTGGTTAGTGACAGCCGTGGTGGCCAGCAAGGAGGGGCGGGGACATACGATCCAGGTTCGTAGAGCGCACAAAGGAGATGTGGACACCAAGATTGCGGTGGTTGGACGAGCAGTCGAGACACAGATAGATTCCGAAGGGCACCGAAGTCCAGGTGGGATGCTTCGCACCGCAATCGAAGCACAACTTGTTCGCCGGCTTGGTCTTGAGCTTGTCGAACAGCTTCTGCGACTGCTGCTTTGTCGCGAGCCCGCTCATATTGGCGGTTGTTGGTTTTTTGTGTGTCGCTTGTTTACCTGCAGGTGCAATGCGGTGGTGCGCCCGCCGGGAGTGTACAGAGGGTTGGCTGACTTGTGGTGTTCAGTCGTTGTGGTGGTTAAGACTCAGGAGGCCACTTGGACATTGAATGGAACCCAAGGTGGGCTTTGAGAAAAAGGCTAGTCCGGATTCGATTTAGGCTCTCGTCACATCCCCGCTTGCCTAGTTACTTCTGCCAACGATTAACGTTGTTGACGAGCTTCGACTTCACTAGTCTTCAACCTTGCTTTGAGAATAATAAATGGATCTTGCGGAAAGCTCGCAACTGAAATTCGAACTCCTTCACCTTTCGACCGACGCAGGCCCATCGATTCGATCGCCTTCTGTCCGAACTTGAACAGAGGATAGTAGTCAGATGGACCCTCGCCCGCCGTCATGAAACTCGCCCTCGCCCGCCCATCACCCGGCATCAATGCCCTGGTGTCGCAACTGCGACCGCTCACACGGCGGAGTTATGCAACCCACCAAAACGCGAGTCTGGGAACAACGACTTCTCCCTCCTCTACAGGTTCGCGACGAAAGACGGTTACGCTCTTCAACGACACTGGACAGGTGCCGTGGAACCAGCTTTCGGCGGGAGAGAAGACGGCACGAGCGACGCAGCAAACCTTGAACTTCGGTCTCATCATTACTGGCCTGGTCTTGACGAGCGGAGTCGTCTACCTCTTATACACGGATGTCTTCTCGCCTGACAGCAAGACGGCATACTTTAACCGTGCTGTCAACCGAATCAGAAAAGATCCCGACTGCTTGAGGCTCTTGGGCGACAGCAGTACGATTACTGCACATGGCGAGGAGACGATGAACAAGTGGCGCCGCGCTCGCCCAATTGCGTACGTTGATGCTACGCCCAAGGCACCGACTGCCCTGTTGCTTCAACCTCTCTAATCGGCGAATAGTTCTTCGCACACGACAGATGCAAGAGGCAATGAGCATCTCAAGTTGCATTTTTATGTGGGTTGTTTTGGATGCTATCGAGTTCACCACTAACACTCCCAAGGCCCATGGACCACTTAATCACGGCCTTGTTGACGTCGAGTTGATTAAGCGCGCCGGCACGGAGGATTTCGTGTACAAACACTTCTTCGTCGAAGTGCCGGGCCACCCTCGAATCTACCTTGAAAACCAAAACTCTAAATCCAGCGGTGACTCGAAGAAGTTCAAGCTATTTGGTGTCAGCTGGAAATGAGGGCACCGTAGGCCCTTCTAGTATGATCTAGAGCTATGTAAGATTGTTGTGCGATGATATGTGTATACTATGGTTGTGTATACGCTCTATAACGTCTCGTTACGCCCAAGCAGCACCCGGCATACCACGACCAACTCGACGTGGAACACACGTATGGACCAATCACCCCCTTTGCAGCTGGGTACGACAGGCAAGACCATCACCATTATGCCTTGTATCCGGGCGGCGATGGCTCGGCTCCAGCTTGCACCGTTCTCAAGAAACTCGGTACTTCGTAAACGGCCCTTGCGATATCAAGCGACTTTTTGTTCTAGTCGCCCTGCGACCGCAAGCTACTCTTGAGCATATTGTCGCCCGCCGCTTGGACGAGGAAGCGCACGTGGTGGTCTTGCTCATTCCAGCCCATCTTAGTTGGGCCAGACATTTGCGAAGGGGGTCTTGTTTGAGACTCGGGTTCTATGGGACATGCCAGCATGGATGGAACATCTCCATTATTTATGAAAGCTACATTTACGAGACCATGCGCTCATCTAGACGGCGGCCTCGGGCGAGGCAGAAGCTCGCTGCTCGACCAATGAGGGGTGAGTACGCGCGCGGGTGTCGCCATAATCAGATGATGTTGACAACTGCGGCAACATCGACCGCCTAGAGACTACTCCATAGAGGGATAGTTAGTTGATATCCTCCGGTACAGCGTACACCAATCGATGTCGCCGTCGTCGGTCAAATACATATGTCTAGCCAAGAACCGGAATGGAAAAAAGCCTGTGGTCGGATTGTGATGTTCTTGCTGTACTCTAATTTCTGCCCGAGCCACTCTGAATTTCCTGGTCGTCAAGTTCGTTGGGCAGTTCATTCTACGCAAGACTGCTGTAAATTGTATCCGTAATTTGATGGCATTCACTTTGGATGGGCGCACGAGCCACGCCGGACTAAACGTAGCACCCCTGTCAAACCAACCTGTGCAATGTACAGTAACTAACCAGTTAGTTAACCAACTAGTTTATTAGGTCCAGTCACACTCGGTGCCTTCACCAACCTCGTTCCTGAAAACTTGGCTTGACTACAAGCAGCGGCGAATCGACTTCATCATTTGACGCCGATCGTGTTGGATGCTCTCATCGAGAAACGCGTCTGGCCTAACTCTGATGGCGACAATATAAGACCCCGCTCATAAGACCCTGCCTTCATCGCAGTCCACCGCGTATCGCTGCAGTCACTGGAGACTGGCGTAGGTAGTACTCCGTAGGTACTGTGAGAATCCTGACTGTGAGCATCCTCCAGGTAAGCAGAGTTTGAACATTTCTGATCGGGCCCGACTGGTTCGCCATCTGCCCTCCCCCCTATCGACCAGTTGCTACGTGAATATCGCGACTTTTGTGTGGCAGCCGAATGGCCAGTCACTACACCGCACTGCTCTCTTGCAGCATTCACTCGCTGCGTCTTTGGGTCTTTGGGCCGCGCAGTCTACAAACTCACTTACGTTGCAAAGCACCATCTCCTTATGTTTCCGCTGTTCCGCCGTCGCAATCTCATTGCGATCCTGTATCCCTTTCGCTAACTGTCCCACAAGTACGTCACGTCACGATGGAGAGTCAGGCTCCCACAGACGCACCCGCGTTTTCGTGGCTGTAGGTTGTCCATTCTCTCTCGTCCTGTGCCATGTTCCCCGTCGCTGACATGGTCAAACAGTGAGCCCCACGCGCTATTCGTCATGATCCTTGTTGGTCCCGACGAGATTCCTTTTGGCATACAGAAGGACTTCCTGTGCGCAAGGTCTCCGTTCTACCGCGCTTACTTTGCCAACGAGGCAGAGCAACTGGAACATCTTGTCAAGCTTCCCGACTCGACACCAGAAGTCTTCGGACTTGTGCAGAACTTCCTCTACACCGGTCGCCTTCTTACCCATGTCGAGCCCCCGCCTGGCTATGAAGTCCTCATCGCGGCGTGGAAGCTGGGCCATAAGCTGGGCATCGGTGGATTGTGCGATGAAGCGCTGCAGGCCATGACGGAGTGCAGGCGTCTCACCCATCACATCCCCGCCACCCCTCTCCTTGTCCAAGTGTGGAATGACACACCCGAAGGCTCCTCCATTCGCAAGCTGTTGTTGACGTGGGCTGCCGAGTACATCCGCTCCTCGGAATCCCGCAGTGAGTTCAGCAAGTCCCTTCCGCAAGAGGTTCTTAGTGAACTTGTGGTTGCGATGAGCCACTTGGATTCCACTCCTGTCATTCAGGTCAACAACGTCACCTCGTCCGACGGACTGACCCAGCGGAAGAATGTTCATTACCTGGACGTGGCAGAGGAAGAAGTTGAGCCGAGAGAAAAGGCATCCAAGCATCGTCACTCGGACATCGCCCCAGGCCGTCCTCCCGTGGTCGAGCGAAAGACTCCCGCTGCGCGAAAGCCGGGCCCCCGAGCTTCCCTGCCGAATCTCAAGGCCCCGCGGCCTCGCAAAGTTCCTGCTAGTATGGCGGGCAATGTGCAGTTCACGACGGAGCAGAAGTTGAATTTTTGCTCCGACCTGCTGACGCGCATGCTCTCTGGTCCGGGTACGCAGTTCACGTTCCTATCACAGCATTTCCCCCATGATCCCCCATGGTCCCGCTTGCTAACTCGCATCTACCCAGGGTTTTGGACCCGTCTCGTAGGCCCCTTCCGACAAGCAGTGAATCCTGCCGAGGACGGCGTTCCAGATTACCTGACCAAGGTCGCCAATCCCATGGATCTCGGTACCATCAAGGAGAAGATGGACCGCGGCGAGTACAAGGACGAGGAGGAGTTTGTGACGGATGTTCGCCAGATCTTCACCAGTTGTTTCACTTACTGGACTGACAAGGACCCCATGTGGGCTACCTGCGAAAAGTTCAAAAAGACGTTCGAGGAGAAGTACTCCGGGATGGCGAAGTGGATCCTTAAGATGGAGGGCGGCGAGGATCCTGCGTAAAGACTCTCGAATACTCAGTCCCACAGCCACTTTCGCTCATCGAGACTCGACTGGGGATCGACCCGGGGTTGTCGGCAACTATCTGGCATAACCTGGGTTATAACAATACTGTATTATGGAGAAACGACGGTGGACTATTTGGGGTTTTACGGCGAGCACTGGCACGAACGATGCAGGCATACCTTATGCGTTTCTTTTTCTGCGCAGGCCTGCTTTGATACGTGTACGATTATACCTGGACGAGCCACGCGTGCTCTGATTGTACTACCACACATTGATAGCTTAACTAGGTTATGGAGATCGATATCATGGGCCTTCTTTGCGTGCTGCGCTAGGGTCATAAGCCTGGATTACTCGACAGGCTGTGTCTCGAGGGGCACTCCTCGGATGGATCCCAAATCAATGACGAACCCCCTGAGCGGTGAGTCGGACTCGTTCAACATACAATCTCGCTTACACACACTGGCTTCCCTTGGCTTGCTCGTCCGTGGGCATTGCTGACGACGGCCACACTACGGAGACAGTGACTAGGTACAGTCTACGCCACAACACAGAACACACAACACACATGTGACGACACACGATTGGGCTACGATAAGCCCAAGACTTGCCAATGCACTTGGTCTCTGGGCAGTTCCACTTACGTCGCCGCCGATGAAACAAATCGACACGCGATTGCTGCCATCCAGCTCAAAACTGGGTCAGGTCAGGTTCGACTACGCCAAGCTAAAAGTTAGGTACGGATACCCAGACGATGACGTGCAAAGACCGGGGGGGGCTGTCATATCAGGGGGCGTCTCTTGCCTTGAGCTGCAGGAACAGACAGAGAGACATGATAAGTATAGTAGCAGCCCCACACCCATGTGCTATAACCATAACTATATCCATCTTGCTTATTGTTTGGCCCAACTATTTATTAGTCAACTTGTTACTCTTGTAGGTAACGTTAGGCAACAACTAGTTACTAGTTACCCTCCTGTGGCAAAATACGCACCACACGCGAAGTGGCAGAATCACCGACATCTAAGCGCATATCTGGACTGCGACACCTCCGGGCTCCAGCATGGCGCCAACAGGCTTGGCCGAGTCGTTTCTCGGGGCGGTCCAGGCCAGCTTGTCCGTCTTGCTGGTCATCTCGTACGGCGCCATAGCGGCGAGGTTCAAGGTGCTCGACACCAAGACCACAAAGGGCATCTCCAAGATCTGCGTCCGCATGTTCCTGCCAGCTCTGCTCATCACCAAGATCGGGTCCCAGCTGAACCCGCAGTCCGTCGGCGACTACGGCATCGTGGTCCTGTGGGCGCTCGCCTGCCATCTCGTCTCCTTCCTGATCGGCGTGTTTGCGCACCTCGTGCTCAAGATGCCCGACTGGACCACCGTGGCTATCATGTTCAACAACACGACGTCCTTTCCGCTGCTGCTCATCGGCGCGCTGGACGAGACCGGCATCCTCGCCTCGCTCGTCCGCGGGAGCGAGAGCACGACCGAGGCCGTCGACCGCGCCAAGGCCTACTTTCTCATCTTCTCGACCGTCTCCAGCTGCATGACCTTTGCCGTTGGCCCGCGCCTGCTGGACGGCGAGAACGCGCCGGACGACGACGATGACGAGGAAAAGAACGCAGACGCTGCTGGCTTGGATGGCGAGCAAGATGATGACGATGACGACGTGCCAGACGAAGAGTGCGCCCTTCTCCACCCCGGCGACGCCCTGCGGGCCGTGAACCCCTTTTCATCATCATCCAACACGTCCTTTTTCCCCTCCAACCGCATCCCCTCGATCCTGAAGACAAATCCCCCGGCCAGACGGGTGGTGTTGATCCCCCGGCGGCAGTGGGCGCGCCTGAGCCCCCGCGTGCGGTGGTGGCTCGTCTTCCTGACCGACTTCTTCAACGCGCCGCTCATCGGGGCCCTGATCGGCACCGTCATCGGCCTGGCACCCCCCCTGCAGAGGGCCTTCTTCAACGACGCCGACAGCGGCGGCATCTTCACCGCCTGGCTCACGTCCTCCCTGAAGAACATCGGCGGGCTGTTCGTGACCTTGCCGGTGGTCGTCGCCGGCGTGTCGCTGTACTCGGCGCTGCGGGAGGCGCAGAGCGACGAGGGCGCAAAGGATGCCGAGTTGCCGAAGGCCGCCGTGTGCTTCATCCTCTTCGTCCGCTTCGTCTTCTGGCCCGTCGTCTCCATCGCCATCATCTACGGCCTTGCCTCCCGCACGCAGCTCTTGGGCCGCGACCCGATGCTGTGGTTCGCCATGATGATGATGCCGACCGGTCCTCCGGCTACGAAACTCGTCACCATGATTCAAGTCAGTGGCGTCGAAAAGAGCGAGGAAGCCACCATTTCCAAGATTCTCACAGTACGAGCAGTCCCATTCCATGATAACGTGCCCGTCGTTTGCTCACTAACTGGCCCGGTAGATCGCGTACGGCATATCGCCAGTCTTGGCATTCACCGTGGTGGGGAGTCTTCTGGCTTGCAAGGCTTCAATGTAGGGATAGCCGCGTGAGGACTGCTGTCACTTTCTTCGAGGTATCCGTCACCTTGTTTTTGTTTCCTGCTTCTCTCTCGGGCGGCGTAAACATGCAAGCGGCATGGGGAATTCAGAAATCTTCGTCTTGGGCGATACAATCCTCTTTATCCCCAGCCTTGGGATTGTTGTGCTACTCATAGTAGGTTACGATGGTGGCCTACCCCGAGATGGAATGCTAGCATGTACGCCTATTCGTCATATCTACTTTACGATATTCATTGAACAAAAGAGCCTTTCGTTGGAACGACCAGGATTTCCCGATAACCTGTGTCCAGGTGCTTGCAGCCAATCAGCCGGCTACAATTATAGGGCTCGAGTACCGCCACTGTCCGCAGACTGAACTCTACGCGGCAGCGAACGGCAAAGTGGTAGTTGCCCAATAGGCGCTTATTACATCCCCCCTCCCCCCGGGGCCATGCTGCGACCGGGCTCGTGGGCAGGCGCGAGATCCGGAGAAGCACCGTCTGTCTATAGGTGACTAGGTGACAGGTCATGGCATGCGGGTATACGAGCACGAGATGGGATAGGAGAGCGAGGGCCCGACATGCGGTGCGGTACGGTTCTACCGCGTTTCCCTTGTCCATCACATACATGACGGGCGTTTCATACAAGCGAGCATATGAGCACTAGACCCGTCAACGTCCGGCGTCCCATTTTCTAGCCCCCTCCCCCTCTTGAGAAGTCCTGCACGTCAATGTGCGCCCGAGACCTGGCCCAGTCCTTTTTCTTCCCCAGCCAATTAGCTTCATGCTGCCGAGCTCGTCTTTGAGCGTTGAAAAAAGCCGGCGAGGAAAACTTGGTGTATGCAGCCCCTTCCACCCCCCTCCGACCTCTTCACCATGCTTCCGCCCACAGCTTATTTGGCCGAGGCGCGCGAGGACCCGAGACATCTGACCCCGTGTAAGCTCCCCTCCATCTGTCTGGCAACCCACGCCTCATCGTGAAGGATGGGGAGAAGGGGGAGGGGAGGGGTGTGTGTGCTGCTAAAGCACACGTCCGTCGAAATGATTGGATCGGCCCTACTGCGTGAAGATGTTTGCCGGCATCCGGCAAGGTGAGTCCTCTCGCTCGTTGTCGATGGGCTCGGCAGGCTCGCGATCAAAGTTCCATTGAGCGCGTGCAACCCGAGGCCATGCAACGTGGGTCGTCCTTGCAAACATCCCTCCATAGTCATGGGGCTTTTATTTGATGCTGTGACATGTCTAGATATATCTAGATTATCGCAGTGTTTTCGCTTCCTGTGGTAGGGCTTTCATCGAGAGTGGAAAGACAGGATCTCTTCGTTGGGCGACTATAGAGCACAAGGTCTTGCTTACTCTGGACACCTATGAAGAGAATATAACATACGGGCCATTCTCGTTGTTCGTTTGCTCCTCTCTGTCGCGTTAGCAACATACAGACGTGACTTGGACGGCGGCACATCTTCTTTGCATGAACTCTAGGTGGTCGAGTCTTTCGGTGGCCAAGTGCACCCGGCCGTTCGCACTCCTCCTGTGGTAGACGGCACGGAAAGCGTGCAGTGCTTGCCATGTACAGCGTTGTGCGCGGAGGGTTCGAACGGCGAGTCAATCTGGTGTGACCTGGTCGAAGCAGATCACTGGCTACGACTTATCAACAGCCGCGAGATGAAAGGGGTCGGAGCCCCTTCCGAATATAAGGGCCAGTCGAAATTCTGAAGAATCGTCCTCAGTCACCCCCCACCGCCCGGGTCGTGTAGCCTTCCGGCCTGTATAGCCTTCAAGGGGGGGGCGGCGTACATATCTACCAAATGGCCCAACTCTCTGTACCGAGCAAGGCAGGCCAGTGCAATCCGGTCTGAAATTCCGGTCTGAAATTCCAGGGCGTCTAGGCGTCTAGGCGCCTTGCATCGACATTCGTGACAAAGTTTGATTAGACGGACCAAGCCTTGATCCTCCAAGCACGTCTGGAAACCATTGCCGGCATTATAGGATGCATATCCAACAAAAAGGGCGACCTAGGGCAGTCTAGATACCTCCATGGTTACCCCCGTTTGTTACACTTACGGCTGCCGTATGTCAAGTATTTGGCTCACCCCCTTCCCGGGCATATCATGCTTACCAGGGACGGTATGAGAGACATGAGTTTCGCGAGTGCGTTCATCTGTGGTACGTTCCGAGCCAACCATCGAATTTCCCTAGCTGACTGACCACTCACGCGCAACGATGTCGCACTCTCGTGCTCGGATTTTGCCGACCAAGAAGTACTGCGGTGGAGGGCTCCCTTCCGAGTCGCGATAACACGCCAACCGCCCTTTACTCCCACCAGAGTCGTAAGGATTCTTCAGCCTTAGACAGTTGATCAGTACTGACACGTCATCTTAAAGGAAGACCGACTACGGCCCTTCACCGAGAGCCCAGGGCTCGCATTGTTTCAGCAAGATAGGTCATGCGAGCGGGACAAGATTCGAAGCGCGCCAAGGCAGCCCTAGAAAGGCTCACGCATCAATCTTCGCCAACCAAACGAAGTTGCCTCGTTAGTAGAAACAAGTTTTTTTTATAGATTTGTTTTATAGATTTTTTAGTATCCGGGAGGCTGCGTCTCCGACGTAGCTTGCTTCGTCAAACAGTGCTGATGAAGGGTCGTAGGGCAACTCTCTGCGCGTGGGCATGTCAGAAGCAAATAGTTGTGACGACTGACCAGACTGAATCGAGTGTTCTCCTGTGGGCGTGTCGACTCTTGCAGCTGTTGGGGATGACCGTTATGAGCATATGAGGGGATTTCGTGTCTTGCTAGGGTCGTGTAACCCTGAGGACTGCTGTTGGAAGTGGGCAAATAGGTTCCTGTCTTACGTTACAGAACAAATCACTCGCATCGTTGCCAGAGGTCGTCCTCCAACTCCCCTATCAACCTTCGGCACTTGGATTTCATGTCATCTGAATCTCGGGTATGACTGCGGCGCTGTGATGTGCTACGGGAAGCAAGCCTGAAAACCCGCGGCTGGTCCCTGGCACGGAATGGAGTGTTGGTGGTGCGCAATCATTTAGCGAACAAAGGAACTTGTGGTGTTGGACAACCGCCGATGGGAAGAACCAACACCGCCGTGGTTGGAACCCCTGGAGCACAGGAGCCGTGTAGAGACTAGAGTCGCAGAGATGGCCAACACCAACTATGGCAGCAGGAGTCAAGGGGTGGCCCCTATCGTGGCACTTGGCGGCCAGTCAACGAACAAATCACCTTGGGAAGTGAACGAGCCTCCAGACCACTGATAGGGCGACCGGATTCCGCATTGGGAAATGTGAAGCGAGCACATTCGGGATCCTCCGATCCTAGGGCCCAGGGGACGCTAGCTGATCTCTGCAGGGAAGAAGAAAAAAGCCCCTTGAGAAACGTAACAGACGTCGACAGATCGTGTTTTGTACCCGATCCCAGGGCCCTGCGGATTCCATGCCGGCAGATAGAGTGGAGAGCAAGTGCTCCGTACAGTGTACTGCTGCGGACACCGTGTCGTGAACGGTCTGGCTATTTCTTCCCAGGGGTGACGACGTTGGCTATCCTGTCTGCCAACCAGAAGCCACCAAAGCCGGCATACGCTGGACTTGAAAGGCTCTCGGTGTTGCCTGATCATATGTCCATACCGTGGGCTCCAGCAAACATTCGACGACCGTCTTCGTAAAACCAGGACAGGGTGGCTTGTCATCAGGCTATGTACAGCCCAGAGAATTTCGATGTCCAAACGCTCATGGAAGTACGACTTCCCCCTTGCGGTTCCATTTCGGGCATAGCCCCTGTACGATCTGAACGAGGAACATAGTGCTCGCTGCCTCGGAGCCAATTCAAGGCTTGGCGACTACAACGGACTGCAGCCTACAGTCTACTCATTGGCCACGGAGGTTTCCAAGTGATGAACGGTTTAGGTAGGTGCCTTTCTCAGCTGTGATGCAGTCTCGGTTAATCATTGGCTCCCGGACGCGCTATGATCCCGAACCAACTTCTTCCCAGCTCGTCAGCAATGTGTGGGCATATTGGGAGCTCCATCGTGATCCGCACAGAGCCCTGATAGCCCCCCCTCCCCCATGGCAGATCAAAGAGCACTTCTCTCCCGAAAGGCCCCGGCGCACGAGGGAAGCGGGAACCACAGCTCACAGGGTGCTCCAGCGCCTCGATTCCCAGTTTTTACTATACTCGAGCCACATGTACGGCGGCAGTGTCAACAATGGTGAAAGGTATCGGAAATGCGATACTTCATGGCTGGTGACCTTTGTGTTCGACTCTTGATCGTGCCTGAATGATGAATCTGCTCCTATAATCGCTTAGTGGGCGTTGGGCTTACAAAAAGCGACTGAGGTGTCCGGGTGGCCGCAGGACTTGGCACACCCTTCCTACACTAGAGTATGGAAGCCCCAGGATACCTTGTGGGTAGCTGCATACCGAGACATGACTCCTAAATGGTATGTCTGGACCAGAAGGTACTTGGCGGTACATGGCCGGCATTGCCCAGGCTGTCTTGCCAATACTGGGCTTCGGTGCTTTCAAGGCCACCTACGGTGAGGCAGATCGGGCATTACTTGACCGCCGTCATACATTGTAGCCAATGACTGGACACTTGTAGCCTCGTTGTGCGGTCGTGGGCCCAGGCCAATCAATGCCGAGTGTCCATTTTCAGATTGGGAGCAGAAGTTTCGCCTCTAGTCTGATTCTCGTCGTTCAATGTCGAGTGTTATGTGGCGAAATGCCGGGAGGGGGCGCGCATGCATATCCTGTGCTCACATCCGAAGCACCACCTCTGGGCACGGCTGGCGCAGGGGCTGGCTTGCTTTGTAAGTACTTTGGCATGGCCATGATGGAAGGGCGACTTGTATCGGCTGGCAGGATGGGAGCGAGCCACACTGGCCAGCCAGCCTCGCATTGCAGGTTTGTGTGGTAAGTCTGAGCGAGAGTGTAAAGGGAGGAGAGGACTCGAGGAGGGCCATTAGACGATGGTCTCTGGCTTCCTGGCCTGTCCAGTAAGTTAACTAGTTAACGTTAGGGCCGCTTTCCGAGAGTGACGACGACAACAGTCGCCAGCCATGATCACCGGCCACCGGCGGTCATCGCAGGAGCGAGAATTGCTGAGACGGCAGAGTCCATGGCGTGGGAAAGCCACCATCGGGATCGTTGGACCGTGGACGATAGCTGGGTTCGCTACTGGAGAACGGATAGTCAATGAATAACCGATTCCTCTGGTGGCCGTGTTGTGTTGATGTTGTCTCAAGCGACAGCCATCAACGTGTGAAGTCGTGTCAAAGTTTGGATCCGGTAGTCCTGTGGATCCGGAGTAACTGGTTACGTACACAGTAGTAACTTTAACTAGGCAGGAGAGGTTATTAGTTCGTTTATTAGTTCGTTTATTAGTTCGTAGTGCAGGCACTGGGCGGACTGTGGACGGGCGGGGGAAGGGGGGGTTTGCGACACGGCAGGGGCGCCCTACCCGAGACCGACCCCTAATTGGACCCCCCCCTGCGGGGCATCCGTTTGTTGCAGCCAATTTGTTGGCCTTGACGTATCCGTACTTCCTAACGTCAACTAGTTAGTTACGGAGTATGTAGTTATGTAGTTGAAGTAAGTTGTTAGTCTGCTGCTTCCACCTTTGTCAAAGATACTCGGTCTACTTTTGACTTTTACCTTAGCGAGCGCTCTCTCCACTGGTCGCTTGCGCCTTGTTCTGCCAATGGGGCCCATCTGACTTGTACGGGCCTGGTATTCGGTACCAGCTCTCGCGGATTGAACGTGCGTGCGGGTGCAGGTGAACCGTGATGGTGCAGGTGCAGGCCCACGAACGAACACGTACTTTGACGCGATCCGTCTCCTCGCAATCGGACCAGCAAGAAAAGGCTGTTGTCTCCAAGATTGTCCCCAAGACTCCAACGGTCAACCTCGTCGCTGCCCCGAGCTCTCGGTCCCGACAGGCCCTGCCGCCCTGCAGCGCGATGATCCCGACGGACGAATGGCTCAAGGTCCATACGGAGCACCTAGCGTTTGCTTTCCCAGGCGTCACTCACTAACCAGACGAACGTTACGTAGTTCGTCAATCAGAAACAGCAGCCACCGTACTCCGTTTCTGTACCCACGTTGGGTTGAGTCCTTTTCCCGTCACCCCGTCGCCATGTGCTACCCCTGTTGTGGCTTGATCCCATGCATCCATGGCATGCTCCCTGCATGAGGGCCAATACACAAATGCTCGAGCCTCGATCAGACTGGCTGGAGTCTGGACCGAGTGGGAGTCCAGCGCAAGATGGCCATTCTGGAGCTGTCGCATCACACAAGATCTGGCGGATGTGCGCGCGCGCGCATGGAGACATGATGGAGTATGATGATGGAGAGAGCTCGCGCAACGGTCCACGGTCGACGGCCCACGGCCAGTCCGTCGTCCCCTAATCCGGCCAGAAGCCCATGCTCTTGGCCACTGGGCTCGCAGCTCCGACACGCCAGCCGTAACTAATTTCTCCCACTGCACACACTGCATCACTGCATGGTGATTTTGTAGTGACGTCGTAGCCAGCTTCGACCGCAGAGTGAATGCGTTCCCGGGACTAGCATAGTTGCGACACGGCGGCCCGTCCCGGTCTGAGTCGTCTGGTCGATTCAATAGGGAGGGCGAGACGAAGAGGGACGCCTTGGGACATATGCAAAGCGCCGCCCGCATCCACATGGCTTCCTAGACAAACTCTCTTCGCTGTCCCTAAAAAAGGCCGACTAGAAAGAGGGCTACGCTGGCGCGCGATGGCGGCCAGAGAGAGGGTCCTGCGAAATACAGTTGTTGATTACACCCCGGCGCGCTGTACCGAATTTCAACTCGGAGACCCCAGGCCCCCAGCGGCCTAGCCTGTGCTTCACGGCATTCGCCGCCGCTGTGGTGAATCATCAAACGGCACAAGAATGGTCGTGAACTGAGACAGTCAGGCAGTCAGTCGTCTGCCGAGGATCTTGACTGTGGCTCCGGGGTGTGGGAGAGCCTGCTGGACTGTACGGTTACGGCAACCTGCACGGAGGAGCTGTCCAATGAGGACGAGGATTCGCTGTCGGCCTCGAAGCTCTAGCTAAATTAAGCATGGGGGAGGAGGGACACGAGCAGGTACCCCTGTCTCTCTCGTCCGAGAAGCGACTGGACTAGGTGTATCCGGCCATGTTCTTTCTGGGATAGGCCGGCGGCCGGCTCCTGGGTTCCAGCCTCGAGCCTCGGGTATTGAAACACATCATTGGTCGCTATTCTGGATCACAGGTGCCAGCCGCGGACCAAATAGACCTTGCGCTCGCAATTTATTACGACGGGGGTTAGAGCCGTCGTGCAGTCCCTAGGGAGGCCCTGGTGCCGGGCACTATCTAAACCCCGCCGATCTTCTTGGTGATGAATCAAGATACAGCCTACAGCCTACAGCATACAAGCTACAGGGCAAGACGGCCGCGGTGGGAAGCAAAGTACACAGTAAGCAGTCGTATCGGGTTAGACCTCAACGTGGCGCGCGGCCGGCCGAGATCAGAGGAACTCTCCCATCCGCGCGTGTCGACCGCTCGAGACTCGAGCTGTTGGTTTCGACTTTGAGTCTACGTCCGTTATAAACTCCCCTCTGTTTCAGTGGCTCATCGCCGCCGTTTGGGGGAAAACCTCGCTCGCCGCTGTCGTTCGCTTGTTGCCGATAGGGGTCGGCAATGCGAACTGTGACTGTTCAGCCGCCGCCGCCCTAGGATTGACTAGGCTGGTAGCTTCTTCGCAGCGCCCCCCTGACTCCACGACGATGGACGACAAGGAGCCGAGCATGCCGGGTTGTTCAAGATGGAGCCAAGCGAACGCTATCAAAAGAGGGATACATGTTGTACGAGGCGTTCCATGGGTTTTCTTAGATCCTGCCGCCGTTGACAGGGACGCTTCTCCATACCGTACGCTGGGAGGTAGGTAACTACTAACCAGGTACGGAGTACTTGGGCGTTGCTTGCGAATCCCAAGCAACGCCAGCTGTAACGTTACCGGTAGATAACTTGTTGTGTCGAGGAGAAGTCGGAAGCACAGTCAGAACTTGGAAGCAAGAGGACTACCGCAACGTAGGTACCCTCTCCTCTCTTGGGCTCCGGACCCCAATGGTCGGCAGGCGTTGTGAACTGAGTCGCCAGTGAAGCTCGTAAGTGTGTCATGCAGATAGCCGCAGTCTGGGCAACATCCCTGGGCCGGGAAGATCCCTCCCTAATTACCAGCAGTGTTTGTGGCGTCTCGTAGATCAAGACGGCAGGGTAGGTGCATATCTGATGCATGGGAGGAGACGGAAGCTTTCACTGACATGGCACACCGGTAGGGATAGATATCCAGATCGCAGTGGTATCGACAGGCGTCCATCGTACTGGGCCCGTCGTCGAAGAAGAAGACCCAAGTACCTGCGATTTGGCCCTGACGCATGCCCACTTTTGGTGCGTTATACTAGATTCCCTACAAGGCAACAAACAACCTTTTCCCTTTCAGAAGTACCGCTCGTAGGGGGCCCAACGAAGGTAGCGCGGCCACCGGCCACGGTTTGTTTGACCTTCGAGGGGGGGGCAGGTGAACTAAAACAACATGAAGCAAATCATGCAACTCGAACGGCTTCTTGCCTTGATTGTCCATGTCTTTGGCCTTGGAGCGTTCAGAGTCGAGCAATAGAGAAGGAAGTCGGGGCCATCCACGCACCGGTAACGCGTCCTCCAACACCATCCACCCACACCCCTTTCCCCGTAACATCGGCTTGGCCTTATTTCATGCGCCTTTTCATACGCAAGGTGGCGTAGCTGATCTCTCTAATACACTATTGAGACCACTAGAATCCGGTGATAGAGTTTCTACGGTACGGTCTCGTGGGACCAGTGTACTCTGCGCGCCGGGGGTGACCAGACTTCAACCGAGCCCTCGACATCCACCATCCTTTACCATCATATATCAGCAGATGTCTCACAGACTTTAGTCCACGCTACTACTACTACTACTACTACTACTCCTTCTCATACCACCACCGCTGCTACTACCGCTACTACCGCTACTGCTACTAGTGCTGCCACTGCTACTACTACAGTCTACTGCTGTTGCTTCTGCCACAATCTCGCTAAAGAGCAGGCCCAGAACACCATCACGACTCGAAAGGTCCGACCCAGGGTTATCGTCTCGACATATCCTCCGTCGCCACCGACTGCTCGCAACGGAAACACGTCGACATCATCTTCGACAAAGCTAACTTTAGTCTACATCCGGTCTTGTGGCACGAGCAGCAGATTTCCAGAGCCCAAGTCTTCCTCGCTGGTGCCCCGTGGAATCAGGCCCGCCACGCCAGGGGCTCGAGCTAACGGCCTGAGAGTATATAGATTGCCTCTCATCCAGCCCTCGACCTGCGTTTTGTCTCTCTGGCAAATGACCGCATCCGACATCCTTGCCGTGCCTCCTCTCCATACACAGCAGAACAAACCTGTGCGGATCTCATCCACCGCCCTCGACATCCGGCTGGCAGCGATCAAGACGGAATCACAACAACTACCTCGCAGTTGCCCATCGTCCCCGTTGGACACGAAGATCCAGCAGCAGTCAGAAAACCCAGTTCCGGGCACAACTTGGTACGCACCACCATTCTGGTCTTGTTCGTTTCTACCGTCAAGCCCATCCTCGACACGAGGTGGATTGCATCATGAGGCTCCTGCTTCTCCTGCCCCTGCCTTGGTAGCGGTGGCATGAAGTCGGTGGCGAGGCAGGGTCTTCCTTGGACATCAAACCATGATTAATCAAATCACTGCGGCAACGAACTCGAAGCTGACTCGTCGACAGATATTTGGTGTAGGTCTTGCATATCCCCATTGTGCTACTCTTCCGATCCCACCGCGGCGCGGCGGCCTCCATGTCGGGATTGCTGCAGCCACATTGATGAGAACGGATCGTATTGGTCAGGGGGTCGCCTCAAGGACGTACAACACCGATCGACATTGTATACAACCTGAAGGGTTGACCCCCTGGGCTTCAGATCACGTCTCGGCTTGCGTCGTCGGTTCATGAGTTTGTCAATCTCTTTTGCCGTTGCCGTGCCCGTGGCTGTCCAGCTGTGATCACCTTCCCGGAGCAGATGCGGATGACGATGGGCTGTGTGTAGGTGTAGTTTTGGTATCAAAGCTGACGGTCCGTCTCATCGGACAGGGTACGCATCTGCTCTGTGATTGGGTTCTTGGCAGACAGGGTACCGATAGGTCAGCACTGAGCACGCATGCAATGCCTTCACCTCACAGTCAGCCAGCATCCCATCCCGCTTTGCTAGCTGACATTCATGGGGGGACGCTCCCCCGAGGGGGGGCAAGGGGAAGGGTGAGAGACTGCGCCGCAGATGGACGACGGCTGACCGACCTATGGCTTGTAGGCACCATAACGGTACCGTTTCTCACTGGACGTCGTCCAATCGCTCCGTCTCGAGTCGGAGCTGACAGCTCTGCCTATGAGTGGCCAATCCCATATTAAGGTATTGCCCGCTCTCTTGTATATTTGTACACCTCTCTTCATTCCTCAACCACCGCCGCTGCGCCTGTCGCAAAAGTCATCCTCGTCATCTAAGAAGCCCCGGGTCTCGCTCGGGTGGCGCGCATCTGGCAACATCCACGAGTCCAACGTTGTCTGGACAGTCGAGCCCTCTGATCGTCATTCTCCTGCCGGTCGGTTCCTACGGCGTGCCGAGGAGAGAAGCGGGCTTGACGTTGCCGGAAACCAGAAAGTGAGTAGCCCCCTCCAACCTTTCTTGCTCATTTTCCACTGCCTTTTTCTTTCTCATTCACTTTTGTATCCCGTGGCCGCTTTAAAGGTCTATCTCCAAACGCTGCCTCCCCCTCTATCCTCCAAGGAGGAGGCTTCGCCGTTGAAGAGCCTCGTAACTCAGTCTACCGGTGCATTTGTTGTGTACCGTGCCGGGGTAGTATTGGTGTTATTGCTGAGGTACAGCCAAGTTACCCTTCTCACTCGGCGTGCCTGTACCCACACTCTCTCTCTCTGTTGGTTTAGTGACCTGGCATACTCGTTCTCGTTTCATTTCATTTGCCCCCCCCCCGCCGCCGCCCGCCGCCCTGCCAGCCCATTGATTCATCGCTGCACATTGGCAAAGGGATAAGAGCGTTCCTCCGTCCGATGCATTCTTTCCAGCAAATCACACAGCTCGGAAATCGCACCTCGCGCCTCGCACCTCGCACCTCGCACCTCGCCGGGTTGCTTTTTGCCCATGCGATTAATGGCAGCAGGCTGTCACTTGTCCCAATTCCGGCCGATCACAGTACTTACCTCACCTGTCACAGGCCTCTCTCTGTTAACCCAGTCGAGGAACCGGTACCGACACGCCAGATAATGCATATTACCTAACCCCTGGCAGTGAAGATGGACACTTCGGGACCGTTACCCATATTCCAGTCGTCCCCCCAACGAAAATCCATCCCACAGAGAGATTCACACTTGAAGCTGACTCCCGTTTTCTACTGAGCAGGACTTCGAGTCTTCCTCGGGAGGGCTGGGCTATCTTGACATAACACCTGACATGAGGTAAGCTTAATAACCCTAACCCCCCCTTGACGATGAAATTTTGAGCCCCCGACGTGGAGAGTTCCACCGTCGTGTCGTCGTGCTGGAGCGGCATCACTACGAGCGCTCTCACACAAGACGCCGCCGAGCTTTGGTTTCTCGACTCTCCTTGTTGCATACCTACATACAGGCACACCCTGCGAGTATGAGGCGTCAGCGTGATCACGAGCATGAGCATGAGCATTGGGCACACTCGAGGAAACCAGTCGGGCAGCGCTCCTCAATCTTCTGGCTGCTGCATCCGAAGAGCAGTCCGGGACCGTCCAGACACGCCCATCTCTGCTGCTATAGGCCCGGAGACGAGGGGCAGGGATTGCTGGGCCACCCTTGCGGGAAGTACCACCTTGGAGCAGTCTCCTTTCCCGCTGGCTGTAGCGTGTTCAAGTGGTTCACACTTCACAGTACCCGCACCCCCGTGTGGCACGTTGGTGTTGGTCGTATCACCCTTTCGTGACACTTGAGTGGTGTCTCGTATGGGATTGCGATACAGCATTGTCGCGCTGCTTGCCTTGCGTCCCCCGTTCACGATCTTTCCCTCTGGCGTAGGTCCCCTGCTGATGTGCCGACAAGATTCAATCACGACTCCGGCAGCTCATCTTTGACCACTTTAGAAAGCCAGGGTCCGCCCCCCGTCATCTTCCCCCGGCTACTGTGTCTCTCCTCAATACGCCCACGGGGTACCATCCGCCGGACCCCAACAGCGGGCAATACTTCCCGCACCCAAGCTACCTCACGAACCTGGACGTTAGGCCACGCACCAGGTACGTCACTCACGTCACGCACGACACAAGACTCTCCAGCTTGTTCCACGCAGGAACGCAGCTCGAGGAAGAAGAGGGCGGGGCTCACAATAGCTGCAGTTCGTTGTCCATGGCCCATGCCGCCCCTCGCTCCAACCCTCTGCCGAACCCAGTCTACAACACGAGAGACATCTACACAGGCAGGACCCCAGTCTACGCGCCGCGGGGCCAAGACCACCAACAGAGATCACCACACAGCTCCGGAAGCCTGCTAGGCGGGGCATACCGACGACCACAGCCGCTGTCGCCTACGCCGAGCCCGGGCATTGGGTATTCGACATCGCTCAGGATGGAGCCCCAGTATGGCGGGAAGGGCCAGGCAAACATTCCCCCCCTGCACAACATCACCACGCACGGGTCGTTGTCGTACGCAAACGGCGGGCATGGGAGCATCAAGATCGACATCAACGGCACCATCGACAAGGGCTTTTTCCAGTCCGACGGCGAATGGACGTGTTATAGGCGAAATTACTTTTCCTGCATCTGCTCCTACAGCCTCACGCCAAACTTCCCAGGCTATCACATGCACTACACTCCGAACGGATCGACCACTTCTTACGACGTGTACAGTTTTGCCATGTCCATCGCGGCAGTTGTTGCCGACAGCGAATCTCACGCCATCGACCTTGTGCAGCACACGCCCAAACGAGACAAGGGGCCAGTGACGAGCCCGGAGAAGATCCAGCTCAGCCCCAAGACGCAGCAGCAGACGCAGCACCCCATCGGCGGTCTCTATACAGACCACCATCGAAGTGGCAGCTCCTCGATCAGCATGTACGACAACTACAATAACAACAACAACAACACCGCCACCTCTACCACCACCGCCAACAACAGCAACAACAACAATAACCTCAATCAGTCGCACTCGGGGTATGCCACGGAGCACACCTTTGAGCGGATCCAGTTCAAGCAGGCGACTGCCAACAACGGAAAGCGAAGGGCTGCCCAGCAGTACTACCACCTCGTCGTGGAGCTCTACGCACACGTCGGGGAGCTCAACAAGGGACAGCCAGACCAGTGGATGAAGATTGCGCAACGAAAGTCGGCCAAGATGATTGTCCGGGGGCGCTCTCCGGGACACTACCAGTCGGAGCGGAGGAACAGCGCCAGCAGTGGCCCGGGGAACTCGGGGGGCACCATGAGCGGCTTCCCGCCACACCTGCCCGACTACGGCTCTGGGAGCGGCTCGATCGTGCCGTCGTCTGGATACGGAGGCGGCGGTGCCTATGAGCACCACCGCACAAACCATTACGGGTCCTCTCGCCACCACGAAATGCCGCTGGACTCGGTCATGTCGGCAGAGGACGTCAAGGCCCTGGATAGCAGCAAGGACTACCAGTACTACCCGACGCCACTCTACGAAAGCAGCGACCCTCGCCAAGGGATCGAGCCGTTTGCGCACCGTACGGACCAGGATCACGCCATGGCCTCGATGCCTGACAACATGGATCTCTCGGGGTCACGGTTCAAACACGAGCAGGCCGACAGCACGTTGCCCAGTCTCTTTTACCCACACAACTCATTCTATCCACGGGGGTGTAGCCGTTTCGAAGGCAAGCCAACATCCGCCGGCTACTATCCGATGATGTTGCCCCAGTCGGGCTGAGACGGTTGCCTACCTGTCCACTCTCGGGCGTGCGTTTTTTTGCCGCTGCGTCTCATTCTTCACCTCTCCGGTAGACATGGGTCAAGGGAAAAAAGCATCAATAAGGATCATGATTTTTGGGAATTTCTTTCCTCTCCGCCCCCCCCCTTTTCTCCCGGGGGGAGGAGGGGGTCGCAGATAAAGGGAACCGGCGCAATAGGAACGGTTGGAAAGGCATGGGGGGAGGAACAGGAATGCATCACGGTCCACGGAAAGGATACCCATTTTCTCTTCTTCGTTCTTTTCTTTTTGTCGAGAGAGGGGAAGGCGAAAGGGAAGGGGGGGGTTAGTAAGTCGTGAGGAACACTCGCTCGGGGCCGGCTCAACGGCATGTGGAGAAGGAGAGAAGGAGAGAGTGGTCGTGTGGTCATTAAGGGGGGGGTTGATTGACTTGATGCGGTACCGGCTTTTCCATTCTCATGACCTCCTGGTGAGACTGCTCCGGCACTGGTTATTTATCACATTTTCTCGCGCTCGGTACGGGGGAGTCTGGGCGGAACTCGTGTGTTTCAAACCCCCACGAAACGGTGTTGGCGATGGGAACCCAAAGTTGCAACTCATCGACCGGGGCCGAGGCTTGCTACCTGTTTCATTGCTTCACGAAGAATCGCAATCATGAAAAAAAGACATGACTTGACTCGCCGCGCTTCAGATACCTGAACACCAGATTTGCTCAAAAAAGCCCTCCCTTCCCAAATAAGCCATGGCCGCCAACTCACATCGCTGCTCTCTCTCTCTTTGTACGACACTACGAGTCAACGGACAGGGACATGTGGACGACGGGCAGCTTGGTGACAACACGGAACGCACTCCCGCTCTGCGTCGCCAACAAACAAACAAAGTCGACCAACAAACGTACGTTACTGAGCTCGGATCGAGTAACCAACCAACTGGGTCATTACTTCGTACTCCGTAAACAGTACCAAGGTAGGGGTGGATACCTCTGGCTAGCGCCGTCTCTAGGCTCCAGTCAGACTACGGAGTACTGTGAGTTACTTTTAATAACTACTGTGCTGTGTAAGTGCTCCGTACTCCGTACCAACCAAGTCAACTAACTACTGTGTAAGTCACTACGTATCCACAGCCAGGGAAGACCCCGGCTGCGGGCACTACTACCGCTGACTATACCTGATGCGGAAGGAAACCAAGTGCGAGCACGTAGTTACTCGTGTAGTTATTTACTTATTTGATATCCTGGGGCCAATCAAGGGCTTGTCAAGCACCCGATTGGCAGCTGCTTCTACACGATGACTGCCCGTGCAAACCGAGACACACATGCGACTCTGCAGCATTTCCGATATGTTGTACGGATATTGTCCGAGGCCCACGAGAAAGAGAGAGAGAGAGAGACCAGAGGAGAGCACGTCGTGCCGAATCCACAAACAATACCCTCCCCCGTGACCCGTGACCCCGTCAACACGCAACCAGGCGGCGACACGACTGTCCGTCTGCCAAAGCCTGCTGGGGTTTGGTCATCATGCCAAGATGGACCGCCGAGCTGCTGCAGACTGCAGACTGCGGTCATCTCATCCATGAAGTCTCAACTAACGTTAACGTTACCCAGCTCGGGTCCCTAAGAATGCTTGCTGACCGTGCCTGCCTGGCAGTCCCGTCTTGCCGCATACGACCTCTCCATTCGCCGCGCCTTTCCCATGACGTGGAGATGACGAGAATCCGACTTGTCGCTCCTGCAGACAAACGGATCCTCACGTCCAAGTCCACAACCACCATTCTTTCCTCACACCTCTGCCCTCCATCTTAGCCACGACAGCGCTCAGAGCCAACGTTATCGATCGTCCGAGTTTTCGTGTGCCGAACCGCGAGGCCGCTGCATCTTCACGCGACCCTCGCCGTCTCCAACCCTCTTGGCGTTGTTCATATAAGCTTTTGTGGGGTAGGATCTTCGTGAAATACTCACACAGTACGGATACTCCGTAGTATCCGTATCTCGTAGTACCAGGTACTGTTAGTTAACTAACTACAGAGTACGGATTACGGAGACTGGTGTCGTTATTGCGCGTTGACGTTGGCCACCGCCTCCCCGCCTCCCCGCCTACCGCAAACGACTCGTTTGCTACGTTGTGGGAACAAGGCCCCACGACACCGCGATGGGGCACACATCATTACTTCGTAAAACAGAGGAAGGAACTCTTGTCCATGCACTGCAGAAGCGCGCCATTCCACAGCGACTGCATTGCATGTCAAACAGACGACCTAGCGGTTCTCGGCGTACCAATTGTTCGCCATTCCTCATTCTCCACCACCCAGGGCGGACTCCCTGCATCGTCAATCAGTCTTCGCCAGCATCCACGTTGAAGAGGCTTGTGAGGCTTGGCATCGAGATGCAACTCACGAGAAGCAACTGACAAGAGGCTGATGGAGCTAGGAATGAACGAATGCCTGCCTGCCTGCCTGGCTAATAAAAACCCATGACATGTCCAGCGCATGGCAGCATGCATGGACGGTGGCGCTGTAACGCCGCCTGTACGGAGTACTCGGTACGAAGATGCACTTCATTGGTTGGTCAACGTCTACACCGGCCGCCGTGGACCTTGCATGATCCAAGAGAAGATCGCCATGGGTAAGGAGCCAAAGCGGGGTATCAACCTTCCTGTGGTAGCAATGCGAGGCATTGCGAGCCGGTCAGGATCTGGAGACACATCGAGGCTGTGAAGAGCTAACACACCGGGCAATGGGCATGCTACAGTACCTCCGTTAGGAGAGAACCGACAACGATTCCGCACGGCAACCCTCCGAGGTACTTCATCTAAGCAGGCAGCAGGCTTGTTGTTTGTTGGAACTTGGAACTGGCTTTGCCCTCTGCGGCAGCTTTCGCCGAGCTTACACCACACCACGTCTCCTCCAAATGCGCGGTTCCTATCCGAGGCCAGCTGTGTCACACCTCCCTCCTTGCCTTGTGCCAGCACGGTACTGCGTAGTACCTAGTTAACTTATCGGTACTCAGGCGTACAGAGTACCCAGCAACCACCTAGGTAGTATAGCCATCGAGTCGACCAGGGACTTTGGTGTGTGCCAGACTTGCATCGCTGTAGCATTTCGTTACACAGCTTCCAGTACTTCAGCCCTACCTACGACTATATCCAAGCCCAACCACCGACGGTTCGCTCGACGAAAGCTCGTCTGAAAGTAGACTCGGTACTCTCGAGGGGATGCATGACACTGGCAGCCGATGGTTAGTTAACTAGCCTGCCCGGGTTCCGAGGGTACGGATAGTCTCGCACCATCCGGCCTGTCTGCGCAGGGTAAAACAGGCAGGCAGGGAGGCAGGCAGGCAATGAATGGCAATGGCGGCCGGTAAGAGGGCGACACGCAAAGCCCCCGGCTCGCCATGCCATGCCATACAGCCAAGACAACTACAACCCACTAAGCTCTCCCGCACGAGCAGTAGTTACATCCTCCGTCGGACCAGCTCACTACGGAGTACATTCCTCGTCATTTGCGATTCCAGACTTTCGCCTTTTGCGCCAACCAATGACGGATCAGACCATATTCTCATGGTGTGATGCAAAGGGGGTCGGCCATCTGGTGTAACTCGTGCAGGCCCTGGTGCAGTTGCACAAACCATACTCTGGTTGTTCCCGAAGCGCCTCAACCGTCCAGACACCAAAGCCTTCCCCGACTAAGTCATGCCATCGGGAGAGAATCGTCACCTGCATACACGGCATTTCTGAGAATGCCACACCTTGATCTCGCTTCACTAAAGGTCGGTCGGATATTGGCTTCTTGGATATGATATGATGTCGCTGGGGCCACGCAAATCGTTGGGGGCCGCTGCAAGCCTGCAAGTTGCAACCACGGAACGGCCATCGACTTTACGCCGTCGTATCATCCCAACGATACCGGACGAGTCGGGCGGGAATCAAAGGCCCTCTGAAGGCTTAGCCGATCGCGATACCACCGACGTTGTTGGAACCACCCCTTAGTCACTAACTAGACCGCGGACCGTTTCGCACCCGTGCCGTGTCTACCACGGTCGAAACGGTTTCTCCAGTATTGCTTCTTTCTCACAAGGAGGCGTGGCCCTGACTCACAGAGGCAATAGGAGACTTCACTCTGCGAGAGTTGAGGTCGTGATAAGGTTTGGACTGTCTTGCGACTTCAGCCTCTCTTCACTGTTGTACGGATTGGACATGAACAGCTTGTGACACGACATTCGCTATGTGCAGCCGTTCCCTTGCCACGGTCTTGGGTTCCACGACTTGAGGAATCTTCCTGAACGGTCCCCCTACTACTTGTAGACGCTTGACACAAAGTCGCATGTTACGCACATAACGCTACGCCGTAGTCGTAAAGCCCCACGGCCGTATGCGAAGGACCCTGTCCATGTGGGAAGGACACAAGCCACACCGCATACCCCAATTCTACCCGCCCAAGCATCATCATCATGATGTTGGGGTAGCAGGAGACGATGGCCATCACTCTTGAGGCAAGCCGCGTGCATGGACTGGTGGCAGCGCGAGACGGGCCGCCGGGAATCGAGCATCGAGTCGATCCCTGCTTCCAACCTGGCCGTTTTCTCGGTCAGTTAAACTTCCAGCCGGCTCAGACTGCGGTGAAGCCGAGTTCGGTTTATTGCTGCAGCTGTACGTGTCGTTGCGAACTTTTACGTATTCGTGACGACTGACCGTTTCCCCCCTTGCGATCGCGACAAGGCCACAATCCAAAACTGACTAGAGCCCTTGGCTACGAAACGGACTCTGTGTGGGTTTCATTAAAGAGTGACGCAAAAGGACCTGTCGTTTCCATAAGCAAGGGCTTGTTGGTTTTGAAGGGATCCAGGGCCCGAGTATATAGATCTCGATGGAATGATCTGATACGGGACATGTTTGAGTTGAGAATCGCTTCGGCCACTGCGGCGTGAATAATTCCCCGCCGCGATCATCGATGCTCATGTTGGTGGGGCTGGTATTTGCTTATATTGATGCTATCCGGATCTCACCCGTGTATGGGGTATCCTGATACGAATTGGATCTAGTAGTTCAGTAACTTGTGACATATAGCCAGGGAGCAGTGTGTCGTTAGAACCCCGACGACGGACAAAGTCATTTCAAGCTGCACTGTGTAGTTACTACGATGTGATATTTCAGAATATCGCCACCGAAGGTTGGAAGGGTATTTGGAATCATAATGCTCCGTGTCCGACTGGGAGCTGTCGCATATTGGCTCGGCTGGTGACATATTATTTATACAGCCAAGTAATGCAATTTGCCTGCCAGCTTGTTTCGGTGGACGGCTGGTAGAGGTCGTGTCACGATCAGCCAGTATTCGTAGGTCGTGGGATAACGAGGTCATCACAAACATACCGCAAGGTTATATACAGCGTAGTAGTATGTAATCCCGGGCGTGGGACTTGGAGCACAGGTCAGTCCTGGCAGCACGGAATCGACGCGTATGCTGCAGGGCCTCTCAAAACTGTGACAACCTCGCCGAGTGGTATCGGCTGTGCTTACCAGCTGCTTACTTAACTCTACTGTGCGTCCGTGGACGTCTTGCAACTAGACACCACAAGCATTATTACGTTCTCGACTGGCTGGCTCCTTGAGGCGGGATCCCCGTCGGGGATGAATTGAAAATTAATTTGGCCATCTAGTCAGTAGCTGAGCACTTTCATGCTTACTTGGGCCATGATTTGGACCAGTCACGGTCAGTCGAAAAGACTCAACGATGGGGGGTGTTGCAGAGGAATCTCAGTACCGCCAAAGAGCGTCTGCCATCTTGACGACCTGCCCCATCTCCGTCACGTCATGTACCCTCACGATATCAGCTCCGCCATGGATTGCTGCCACGACAGTGGCGGCTGTACCGAATATCCGGTCCGCGGGCTTGGGCACCCCGGTGATCTTCCCGATGAAGCTCTTCCTACTCGAGCCGAGCAGCCACGGGAGGCCCTCCAGCCCGGGCCAGTTTCGCAGCTCGTCCAAGTGGCGGAGGACGTCGAGGTTCTGGTCGCCCACCTTGGCGAACCCGATGCCGGGATCCAGGATGATGCGCCATCGCCGGACGCCGGCCGCCTCGGCGGCGGCGACGCGCTCCAGCAGCTCCCTGGCCATGGTGGGGATGATGCCGTCGGGGTAGTCGTTGAGCTTGCTCATGGTCGCGGGCGTGCCGCGCATATGCATCAGACAGACGGTCGTCCCCAGGGCGGCGACGGTGGAGAGCATGGCCGGGTCGAGGAGCCCGGCGGAGATGTCGTTGACCACGTCGGCCCCGGCGCGGACGGCTGCCTCGGCCACGGCGGCGCGATACGTGTCGATGCTGATGGCGACGTCGCGGGCCTCGGGCATGCCGCGGATCAGCTCGATGACGGGCACGACGCGGCTGATTTCCTCGGCGGCGGAGACGTCGGGTGTGCCGGGCGCGCTGGACTGCCCGCCCACGTCGATCATGGTGGCGCCGCCGCGGATGAAGCCGAGCACGGCGTCCCTGATGGAGTCCGGCGTGTGGATGCCTCCGTCCGAGAACGAGTCGGGGGTTATGTTGAG
This sequence comes from Arthrinium puccinioides, assembly GCA_022414665.1. Lineage (NCBI taxonomy): Eukaryota > Fungi > Ascomycota > Sordariomycetes > Amphisphaeriales > Apiosporaceae > Arthrinium > Arthrinium puccinioides. Next base: position 2,544,131 of record JAIUNF010000004.1, read on the forward strand.
GATGGCCATGAGCTGCGTCTTCTTCGTGGCCTTGAGCGCCGTCAAGGGCGCGACGGATGAGCCGACGGGCGTCATGGTGGAGAGGGGATGCGTCGACGCGGGGAGCTCGTTGAGGAAGTCCTGGACCATCTTCCAGGGCTTGCTGGGATAGAGCGTCTTGGTTGGGATGAGCTCCGCCAGCGGCCGCAGGACAAACTCCCTCTCCGGGATGCCGGTGTGGGGGATGTTGAGTCTCTCATGGGCGACCTCTTCGTTTTCGTAGAGGAGGATGTCCAGGTCGATGTTGCGCGGCCCCTTGACTACGACCTTGCGGCGGCCCATCGCATTCTCGATATCTTGCAGCTGATCCAGGAGAGAGAGCGGCGCGAGATCCGTCTCGATCTGGGATCGGGTTTGATTTAGTTCACTCGGGTTCGGCCCAGGGACGCACGATTTTCCAATCGGGATCAGAACACACCTCACAGGCTCCATTGACGAATCTATCTTGGTCTAGCACATACATGGGCTCCGTCTCCCACAGGCTGCTCGTGCGCTTCACCTTGATGCCTCTGGCGCTCATCTCCTTGCAGGCGCGCTCGATCATGGCCACGCGATCCCCCAGGTTGCTGCCCAGCGCGACGTAGGCAGTGCGCGTGGCCGGCCGGCCGTCAGACGAACGGGCACAGCCGCAGCCATCTCTCTGCTGGCGGCGCTGGTCCATGGCCGGTCTCAGTTCCAGTCTGCTGTGAGGGGGTGGTGGAAATGAGGCGCTCGGGCGGTGAAGATGACAATGAAGGGCGGGTGGCGCTCGGACAGGGCGCGCAATGGCAGTCCATAGTCGAGGGCACGAAGAGAGAGTCATTGAGCTCTGGCTGCTGGCGAAGCCATTCCGATGGATGGCTTTCGGTGGAGTGAAGGTTTGCTGCTGGATGCTGACCGGACTAGTGGGTCCGGGGACTTTGCAGGGCAAAAAAGCATCCGTACAGAGTAAGTTAGTGTTATTTATAAGTTAACTAGCTAGTTTACGTACTCGGTAACGCGAAACGAAACGAACAGGGCGATGACGGCGACGTTACAGTGGAGCACGGCGTTCGTTATCCAAGATCGGCCCGCGCGGAGTCTGGACAGACAGATACGAAGCCGTAGATGAGACCTGGTTAACACAGTTACCGAGAAGTATAGAACTGTATTCTACTTCGGTACTTGTGTTACGAACACGATGTCTTCCTTTACGAACGAGTGGAAACAAAGTGCGCCTCCCGGGCTTGTTTCAACGAGGTGGACCCAGACCTCTCGTCGGCAATTGGGCGTGTTCAGAGAGCGAATCTGGCCATGTAAACTTACCTCGAGACTGAGACCAACAATGAATGAGCCTCGGCTCAAATGCCAACAGTGGGTCTTGCGACGCCCAAACACGCTCCCGCCGTCGCAAGCGTCTTTCTTGCCCGTGTCATTACCCTCGGGTGACTTCTAACCGACTTACCACATCTTCACCCGGAAATACCTACTAAAACACGTTGATTCCCCTGTCTTCCGGATCTTGCGCATTTGCTCTCCGTTCCCATCGTTCCCATCGCTCCCATCTCTTCGCACATCGCATAGACAGATACCCAGCCTACTCCTTATCTGCGTCTGCAACTACACCGCAAACATGGCTTCCCCACGTCAGTGTACCCCCTTCAAACGTCCCCCAACCCCCTCCTACTTCATCACGCTGACTTGACTTGCTTTCCCGCTCTGCAGAGAAGATCCGAACGCCCGTCACCGACCTCTTCAAGATCAACCACCCGATCCTGCTGGCCGGCATGAACGTGGCAGCCGGCCCCAAGCTGGCTGCTGCCGTGACCAACGCCGGAGGTCTCGGTGTCATTGGTGGCATGAGCTACAGCCCCGACATGTTGAGGGAGCAGATTGACGAGCTCAAGTCGTTTCTCGTCGACAAGAACGCCCCCTTTGGTATCGACCTGCTGCTGCCCCAAGTTGGCGGCAGCGCAAGAAAGACAAAGTGCGTATCCGTCTGCCTCGATTGGACTCGCTCGCCTGCCTCCCGATCAATCAACCACTAACAAGCGTGCTCCTCCTCAGCTACGATTACACAAAAGGCAAGCTCAACGAGCTCGTTGACGTCATTATCGAATCCGGCGCCAAGTTGTTCGTTTCCGCCGTCGGCGTGCCGCCCAAGGCCGTCGTTGACAGGCTACACAAGGCTGGCATCATTTACATGAACATGGTTGGACACCCCAAGCACGTCCAAAAGTGCCTCGATATCGGTTGCGACATCATCTGCGCACAGGGTGGCGAGGGTGGCGGCCACACCGGTGATGTCCCCACTACCGTCCTGATTCCCGCCTGCGTCGACCTCTGCAAGAACGTCAAGAGCCCCTTGACCGGCAAGCCCGTCCAGGTCATCGCCGCTGGCGGCATCCACAACGGCAACATGCTGGCTGCGGCGCTCATGATGGGAGCCACCGGCGTCTGGGTCGGTACGCGCTTCATCCTCTGCGACGAGGCCGGCGCACCCGAGTCGCACAAGGAGTCCGTCCAGACGGCGGGCTTCAACGACACCATCCGCACGCTCATCTTCACCGGACGCCCTCTCCGCGTGCGGACTAACCCTTATATTGAGTCCTGGGAGAATGAACGGCGCGACGAGTTGAAGGAGCTGACCGCCAAGGGTATCTTGCCCTACGAGGCCGACTTGGAGAAGGTCATGAGCGGCGACACCGACAAGATCCCCGGCGCGGAGTCGAAGGGGGAGCCTCCAGTAGTGATGACGATGACGCCGATGACCTCTTGGAGCAGTTCCGGCCGCATCTGATGGGCAAGTGTGCTGCCCTCGTCAATGAGTCAAAGAGCGCCAAGGCCATCATTGACGAGTTCGTCAACGATGCATCAGCGTCCCTAAAGTCTGGCACCCAGATGCTTGCCAAGTTGTGAGGTGTAACGACGGAATGAATCTAACGCGGCTTACACTGTGCAGTAACCAACTTATAACCTGTATAAAACTGCATCCAATACATGTAACTATTTTGCTCGACTTCGCTGCGTTTTATTCGTATTGAAGCCGCCGTGTCGTGCATGCAGGTGGTCGTGACAGCGTCTGGTCAGTGGTAGCAGCTGGGATACCCGAGACGATCAATGAGAATGCATTTCAGTCAGTTTTGGGCGGTCTCGTTGTGTTGTCGCAGGTACCTGCACAACGCGACAGTTGTCTCGAACTGGCTCTGCGTGCGCGCGCCCGGTCTGTACATTAGGCACTTGCATTGTAAGTCAAATGTCGTCTGCTATGGTCTCGCTTGGCTGACAATCGAGAGACTTGCAGATCGAGACGGATGCAGATACACGATGCAGATGGCCTTGCGCGTGCATACGAAGTATCCGTAGCTTAGGAGCAAACGTTCCTTGCGTTGGGTCCGATCGAAAAATCATATATACCATACGTCATCAGCCGATCGATCGTTTGTGTGCCCGCCCTCATAAATCGCACCGTGACCTCATATTTAGAGGAGGTGCCATGCAGTCTGTCTGTTCGTTGCTAAAACCAAAATTCGTCCGCCAACGATCTATTTGTTCCCCCCCGGCCTCACCTCACTCTTGTACACGCCGAGACAAAACAACACTTTCACACAACACTTTCGCACTACACACGCCAAAGTACCACGCACATACTGACACACACTCTCACACTCACATATTCACACACTCGCACACTCACACTCACACACTCTCACTCTCACACTCACACTCACACTCACACTCACACTCACACTCACACTCACACTCACACACTCACACATAGCCATCACCATGTCCGAGACTCATCACTTCAACGTGCAAACCTTGTTCGACGTCAAGGGCTATGTAGCCGTCATCACAGGCGGAGGCAGCGGCATCGGCCTCATGGCCGCCCAGGCCCTCGCCGCCAACGGCGCCAGAGTCTACATCACGGGCCGGCGGATGGAGACGCTCGAAGCGGCGGCCAAGAGCCACACGCCCTCGCAGAGCGGCGGCCAGATCATCCCCGCGGGGCCCTGCGACGTGACCGACAAGGCCGACCTGGAGAAGCTGGTGGCCGAGATTGGGAGCAAGGAGAAGTACATCCACCTGGTCATGTGCAACGCCGGCGTGTCGGGCCCCAAGGCCGAGCCCGAGGCCACGGACGCCGAGGACCTCAAGAAGACGCTCTGGGACAACGAGAGCTTCGAGGACTGGGCCCACACGCTCAACGTCGACGTCACCGCCGTCTACTTCACCGCCGTCGCCTTCCTGCCCCTCCTGCAGGCCGGCGTCCGGCCCAAGGGGCCCCTCGAGCCCTTCGCCCCCAGCATCATCACCACGTCCTCCATGTCGGGCATGATGCGCCATGCCCAGGGTCACTTTTCCTACAACTCGGCCAAGGGAGCCACGGTGCAGCTCTCGAAGCTCATGTCGTCCGAGTTTCAAAAGGCCAGCATCCGCGTCAACTCGATCGCGCCCGGCTACTTTCCGTCCGAGATGACGGCCAAGGAGAGCGACGACCGCCAGAAGAGCGAGTTGCCCGCGGAGAAGATTCAGGAAAAGGGCCACGTGCCGCTGATGCGCGCTGGTAGAGAGGAGGAGATGGGCATGACTGTTCTGTACCTGGCCAAGAACATGTACGTGAACGGAAACATCATTTCCGTCGATGGTGGTGTCCTCAATGTCATCAGTTCGTAACGGATGGAGTGACGAAGAAGATGGTGGGATGATTTCCATTTTGGCGGCGTTCTGCGGTGTTTCTATACAACGGCCGGCCCCCTGGCATTTCTCTTGCGATTCGCTCGGTCAAGCTTGGCAGACAACATGCATCACTATGATGATTTGATTCGTTCCTCAACATGTTAATTTATCATTGCGGATCAACCGTTTACCAACATAGTGTCTTTGAGTGGTGATTACACCCACGCGGCCTCGACCGCATAAACGGGCACAAACCCATGCATCGTACTAGGTACTAGAGACATGATGATGCGATACCCGTAGCTGTCCCATAACACATTCTCCCCAGACAGCCGTACCCCATGACCCCAGAGTATTGCTATACACCCCTATATGATCAATGCATCCTCTCTTCGCGACCATCCTGCCAGCTCGAACAGTTAGAACACCGCAGTGCCTAGAAAAGGTTAGCAACTATCGAATCATCAGACAAGGGGGGTTTGTTTAACTACATGTTCGCCGATGCCCTTCCCGCAGTACTTGCAACAGATGAGATGCCTGATGATGGTGTTCTTGGAGAAGTGCTGGTAGAAGAGTGCGAGGCCGTACAGCGCCAGTCCGACGCCCAGGAAGTTGACTAATTTGTTGAGGAACAAACTGAATCGGGCACGTAGAAGTCAGCCCTGGAATATGTCCCAGATGTTGTGTACCGGTACTCGATCTAGCAGGTGTTCCTTGGTGCCCACACACCCACTCACCCGTAGGACAAAACGACGGCGCCGTCGTTTTGCGCTTGGGCGAGCGTCGTATACCCATCCAGCTGCTCAAAGTTGGGGCCCGGCTGCAACACGGCGAACTTTTCATCGAGGTTCCTGTTCAGTGGGAACAGGACCGATACGGGCGGCAGGATGACATCGCTGACGAGCGAGGTTGTAACCGAGGTGATGGTTGTTGCGATACTACGAAGTCACGATGGGTTAGCCTCGGACAGGGAACGTTGAGTAAAGTCATAGTAGTAGTAGCAGTAGTAGCAGTAGTGGTGGTGGTGGTAGTAGCAGTAGTAGCAGTAGTAGCAGCACGACTTTTACGCACATCAAACCAAATGCTATCTCGAGGATGCTGCTGCTGAGCGCAAAGTCCCGGAAGCCATCGATTAGACGTTCTCCCCGGTCTAGGAGCTCTCGAGTCTCGTCATCATTTCGACGAGGCATGTTGAATTTGAAGTGTATGTTGGTGGGATAGACGAGTCGTGTTTGGGGGAATGCGGAGTCTGTACGACCGTCTTGAGTCCAAAACCGCGGCCTTGGTCAATACATGGGGACGTTCAAGAGGGAGGCCACGGGTAACTAAGTGAGTAGTAACTGTATCCTAGCTTCCGACTCGGGGTTTGTCAAAGGTGCAGGTGCATTCGGTCTTGGCGATGGTGACTGCTCTGGGAAGCCACAGACTTGGGTCGCAACCGGCGGCCTCGTCGTTCATGATGTCAGGCATAGTGAATGAATGGGTGGCCGATGACTCTCTTCACAAAAAACACGCATCTGTGTTGCAACCAAGACGGAGAATAGTGAACTATACGCGCAAACATTCTCGACTACCGGTATAAAAGCTAAGGCTATGTACCTAATGGGGTGGGGTATATGAGGGAATCAAGTCCCAATTCTGCAACATGTTTGGACTGTGTCCGAATCGCTGAAGGAAATTATGAGGTTCATCTGATCAACAGATGATTGCTTCGTTATACAATCTAGATGGACTGAACGACCCACAAGATGTTGTTTTCTTTTTGGTCCTTTTTTCGTTTTTTCTCTTTTTTCTCTCTCGGTTTTTTGCAACACCAATTGCGTGCTGTTATTGTTGCAGTGCGTAACTTCACCTCCTGCTTCTCTTGAAGTGAGGAAGATGCAGGCCCCGTCTGGACTCGTGGCTTGGGCGGTCAACCCCCTTCTCTGTACCGGTATATCTGTCCGTTCGGTGCGACCGTGTTCGTCCTGCCTTGACTATGGCGAAGATCCATGAGAGCAACGCGAAGAACATGACTCCAAAGGATACCCACGATATGATCATGAATTTCGTTCCGGGGTTTGCCGAGATACCGACATCATCGCCACTTGCGTTGATCTCCGATGCGCCCTTCTTGGCGACAGCCGTCGTGATGGCGCTGCCAATAGCCAAAGTCAAGGCGGCGAGACCGGCCACAACAGCGCTGATGATCCCCAGGCCCCGACCGCCCTTGATGGTGAGGACCACGATGCCCAAGAGGAACGAGAGGCCGGAGAATGCGGCGCCGAGTACGAAGAAGATGAATATGGCCAACAGGAATCCGTTGACGTACTTGATGGTATCTTGAATCGAGTCGGGAAGCTCCAGGTCAGCTGCGTTGAGCTGCAAGGGGCCGATCTCGATGTCGTGGTCAAGTACGGCGCTCAGGTTGAACTGGTAGCCCGCCTCCATGGCGGTACAGTTCGTCGTGTTGAACCACGCTCCGGTGGTAGTGGCGTTCGGCGCGTAGTCGCCCTGGCAGCCATTCATGATGTGGAGAGAGTACCACTGGGAGATGCCCAGTTCCTCCGTGATCTTGTCGGCAACCTCCCCGGTGAGGTTGTTGAGCTCACCGGTGATCTCGGCTGCAATGGTCTCTTTGACCTTGTCGAACCAGTCGCCGAGGCTGCTGCCCTCCTCGGTCGACGTTGGTTCCGAGCTCCCCGAAGTAGCGGTCGGTATCAAGTCGTGGCCAAAGTTGGACATGTTGAGCTGGGGGGTGGTTTGTTAGTCAAAGGCCGTACGGCTTATATGGAGACGAGAAGGTGAGAGTGACCTACAGAGATGATGTGGTATTCCTCCAGTTGGCCGGGTTTCGACCCAGCAAAGAGAGCCACCATAGCAAGCGCGAAGCCCGCTATGGATAGGATCAAAGGTATGACGACCCATAGCCGGGACAGGCCACCTTCTCGGCGCATTGTGATGATGGTTCAGGGTGGAAAGGAACTACCGTGTTGGGCTGAGAGGAAGCTGGGCTTGTTGCTATATCACCGTAGTAACTTTGGACTTTGGTTCAAGTCACACAGGCAAGTGAGGATCATGGGGAGATGGCCTTGCGCTATATATAAGTAAGAAGAAAGAAGCCAGCCGATATACTAAGTAGAAAAAACAACCGGGTTGCTTGGCATGACCGACATGAAAGAAAGTCATGGCTGCCAACTTGAATCAAGCAAAGACCCTTGAACTCGCTACATTGGTCACTTAGCCCACATCTTCACTGCAACTACGAAGTACTACGTAGACCAGGCACAAAGTACGTGGCAGGGGACGGATGCGTGTGCTGGTTGGTCGATGGCCAACCAAAGGCCTCCCTAGCATCGACGGAGCGACGAAAAGAAGAGTCATGTCTCTTTCGAACGTCAGGAACAAAGACTTTTGCGCGCGTGGGACTGATTGGACGTGCTGCGTCATAGGGGTACCCTGGCTTGCACAATCCCTGCAACCTGATCGTAGCCAAAACCGGTTCTCTTGCCACGCGCCGATCCTGTCCTCGAACCGGTCCCAACCACCCCTGCCCCTGTAGGTGACCATTGGACCCTTCATCTTTTGACCAGTCGTCATCGGGCGCTGGGCTTCTTTCCAAACGTCCAAACGCCAAAGCTACGACCGTACACAGGAAAGTACGTGTGCCGGTGTGCGTACACACCACCCCTGACACCGACTTGATGAGGCATGCGTACACAGTACGTACGGAGTACGGAGAGTACGATTGCGGCGGTCACAGACCCTCGGGCCTCAATGATGGTGAGACGCTTGACCGCAACATCACTGTGCTGCACCGGGCACTTGGCTGACAGGTCTGGCAGCACTCGTGTTCACAAGTCGCATGGCAGATCCCATCTTTCGTCATGTGGGCCCGTCCCGCGATTGATCTCATGATTGGAACCACAGACCCTGAACTCGAACCTGAGAACCCTGAGATCGGACATGAGATGAGCGGGGTGGTCTGATACTACATAAGGTACAGGTGCTATAGGTGATCGATCAACTGGAGAATTTATGCCGTCCTTCTCCCTTCTCCAGTGGTTGTCGTATCATATCCCACCGAGTCGCACTCTTCTCCTCAATCGCGTAAGAACTCAAGTCGAGTTCAGACTCACGCACGACTACAAAGCCATGTTTGTCGTATGACAGTCGCTTGGCCCTTACCGATGCCGTCTGTAGTACGGATACAGCGATGACGCCGCGCCGATCAGCCTCGTCGCAACCCCATTGCAATAGCAGACTGCCTGCGCCTGCGCCTCGACCTCGACACTGGTGATCTGGGTGCGTAGCAAGCATCTGGAGCTCCGGAAACGGTTTGTTCGACAAGAAGCCTGCTTCAAAGGAAGTCCAGATGGCTCTCATCTGGGCTGCGACAATGCATTCGGCGGTCGGTCAGCTTCTAGCGCTCGGGATTGCGGCGAACCCCCCCGAAGCTTCCTTCGGTCAGGATCGCCGCGAATACCGACAGGGCCCTCCTCGTCGAGGTGAGAGAGAAGAACCGACATGATGAGTATGATAACTACGGCTGAGTGAAATGGACTAACGGGGAGGGGACGTGGTTTGACAGAAATACCCCTCTACCCTCTGGCCTCTGGGATTGCGCTAAATCTGCTGCCTGGACACTGAAACATCCACGGACACCTTCTGTGCATCCGTCGCGATTGCTCTTCTTTGGTCATCCCCGGCCAGGTACCCGAGACTGGCAGGCCATCCGGTATTCGTGATACGATTCCATCCCGTTTGATTGGTGTAATAAGTAGTTACCGCCAAGGCAGGTAGAAAGTACGGGTACCTAGACCTGGGCCTGGGCCTGGCCTGGCCTATGTCCAGACGGTACCGCTAGGCTAGGCTAGCGCGCCTGGCTGACCACCGACCACCCAAGCGGCTTACAATAACAATTTATCCTTATCTCCTTCCTTCACATCACTTCTTTTCTCATCAACGAATGCGACCCCAAAGCGCCGTTAGCCATGGCCAACTCGTCGGTTCTCGCCTGCTCCCCGACGGCTGATGACCTGTTCGGTCCAGCCGTCCAAGGTTGTCGAGACGGTTTCGACTTCACCCTGACATTCGAGCAGTACTTCTTTACCATTGTCCCTGCGTCCGCCTTGCTCGTCGCTGCACCTCTCCGGCTCAGCTACTTGCGCAAACTCCCCGTTGTTGTCCGAGGTTCTCTTCTACGACGCGTCAAGCTGGTAAGCCATCTCGTGTGGCCCATGAACGTGACCCCCCCGGTGCTGACTCTACAGGGGGCCTTCGTCCTGTTTGCCATCACCCAGCTCACGTCTATCGTTTTGTGGGCGACCGAGTCCAAACCAGGGACCCTTCGCTCAGCTGCTATTGCCTCTGTCAGCCTGTCTTTTGCTGCCGCTATAATTGCCTGTGTCCTATCGTATTCTGAACACGCCAAATCCGTGAAGCCTTCGTCCACTTTGAGCGCCTACTTGTTTCTCTCGTTGATTCTCGATGGCGCAACGCTTCGGACAGTGTGGCTCAGTTCGTTGCCCACAACCATTCGAGTCGTGACTACCTGCTCGTTCGTTCTTAAAGCGACGATACTGCTTCTCGAGGCAACAGGAAAGCGTGAGTATATAGTTGATCGAACCCAAGAGCGTAGCCCAGAAGAGACGAGCAATTTATACAGCAGAGGGCTCTTTTGGTGGTTGATCTCTCTCCTTCGCCGCGGCTTCCGTCAACTGCTGAAACCCGTGGATCTGTTCCCCGTCGGCAAGGACATGTCAACGGCCGTTGTCAGCGGAAGGTTTTGGCAAACTTGGTCCAACGGTTCGAAGTCCCCTCCTACTCGCTAAGAGGCTGCGGGCTGATCTCAAAAGCGTCTGATGGGCATAATCACAAGCTAGCCAAGGCCTGCATCCGGACCCTCAAGTGGGACCTATTCAAGGCCGTTGTCCCTCGAGCCGTTCTGCTAGCCTTTACAGTATGCCAACCTTTGCTGCTGAACCGATTTTTGCTGTTTCTGGCAGACCCCTCGGAGTCTGCCAACATCGGCTACGGACTCATCGCAGCATACGGGCTCGTCTACACCGGCATGGCCATCACGACGGCACTCTACTGGAGTCGGGTTTACAAGATGACGACCATGCTTCGCGGTATCTTGATGGCCGCAGTCTTCCAGAAGACAACTGAGATCAGCACTACTGATACTGATAACTCGGCTTCAGTCACCTTGATGAGCACAGATGTAAGCTCGGCCCGGCCCCTTCTTTCCCAGATCAGTACTGACCATAGCAGGTCGATACGATTGTCAGGGCTGCGCGTTTCAGCATAGACATAATGGCAGATATCTTTCAGGTCATCATTGCCACAGGTCTCCTCAGCAGACAGATCGGTGCGGCAGCGGCAGCTCCCATCTTGGTGTGCTTCATCGTTCTCGGCGCCACCATGTATGTGAGCCCAAAGGGAATGAGTGCAATGACGGGCTGGATGGGTAAAGTTCAAATACGTGTTGGTAAGGGACTTCCAATTGTAGCGAGAACGCCACACCCCCATGACTGACGACTCGCTCCCCAGGCTTGACTTCCAAATTGCTTGGCCATATGAAGAACATCAAGATATCAGGACTTGCTACCAAACTTTCCGAGAACATCTCTCAGTTGCGTGTAGACGAGTTGAACATCGCCATACCTTTCAGGGCGGTCATGGTCACAACTGCCACCTTGGCTCAGGTTCCGGGACTCATCGCACCGGTCGCTGCTTTTTCTTTCTTCGTCATTGTGGCTTTACGAACTGGAGAGACGTTTGAGGCGACCAGAATATTTTCATCCCTATCCCTCATCATACTCTTGACCGGACCGCTTTTCGGCACATTTTCGTCCCTCCAAGACTCATTCGCAGCGCTTGCTTGTTTTAAACGCATCCAAGATTATTTGGACACAGAAAGCAGACGAGACACAAGAAATCTGCGCTCGGCTCAGCAGCGACCGTCCAGAAATGCCTCGGATGATTTTAACACTTTACGCCACGATTCGGACGCTGCCCTCCACGATGGTTATGAGCTAACAGACTTGCCGAGGTTGGTCCACTCGAATCGACGAGAGGGTCTCGATGCTGTCGACATCGACTTGCAAGATGCTTCTTTTGGCTGGTCAGACGATAAAAAACACGTCGTTCGCAACGTCAAGCTTTCGGTGTCGAGAGGCCAGTTTGTCCTCCTGACAGGCCCCGTTGCATGTGGCAAGACTACGCTTCTTAAAGGCCTGCTAGGGGAGGTACCGTTTTCTGCTGGAAGTGTCTCTCTATCTCAAGCTCGGACTGCATGGTGTGACCAGAGTCCTTGGCTCAGTGTAAGTCCTCTTTACTGAACACATGCCTCTTTCTGGCTAACTAGTTCCGGTCAGAACGACAACGTGCGAAAGAACATTGTAGGCTACAGCCATTTCGACGCATGCCTTTATGAGAAGGTCATCCGTGCCTGTGACCTGGAAAAAGATCTTGCGCAGTTATCAAATGGCGACGAAACACCTGTGGGAAGTAAAGGCATCATACTCAGTGGCGGACAGAAACAAAGAGTCGTAAGTTTCCCAGTAAATCTCGCATGTCAAATACTAGCCGCTCACACCTGCAGGCGCTTGCTCGAGCTGTCTACTCTCGGCCGCAGATTGCCATTTTCGATGATGTGTTGAGTGGCCTCGATAACTACACTGCTAGCAGGGTCTGCCGCCGTTTGTTCAGCAGGTCTGATGGTCTCCTACGAACCTGGGGCACCACGATAGTGCTAGCAACTCAAGCAGGTGAGCTATGCGCCCTTGGGACCGCACTTGAAACTAACACATCGCAGCTCACCCTCTATCCTTGGCTGACCAGATTATCGCACTGGGAAACGAGGGTATTATAACCGAAATAGGAACTTTGCAGGAACTGGAACAACGAGACGGCTATGTTGGCTCCCTTTTCAGATCAACGCAACAAGCATTATCCAACGATGTGGTGATAGAGACTTCCGAACTTGAGACTGGTCCGGGGGCCGCATCCAATACAGCAAAGTCTCGTAGGGACAACCCGACTGACAAACGCAGACAATTGGGGGACAGTACGGTCTATCGATTCTACTTCTCTACCCTCGGACTCTCTTTCACAGCCATTCTTTTCGTGCTTGAATTCTCCAGTTCTTTCCTTCAAGTCTTCCCGAGTAGGTCACGTGAAATAGTATTTGTTTCCTGTCTTTTCCTTTTTCTAACGCGCGCGCAGGTCTTTGGTTGAAATGGTGGTCTGATGCAAGTGCCGCTGAAGGGAATGCCCAGCTTGGACTGTATTTGGGTGTTTATGCTGCGTTTCAGGTAACTGCAGCTGTCACGTCATATTTCCTCACATGGTGAGCAGTGCTCGAGGTTACCTGAAAGAGGAGAAATTAGCTGACATCCTTAGGTTCGTCATGATCAAAATCATCGGCAGGTCTGGGTCTGCCCTTCATAGCACCCTACTCAAGGCGGTGATAAGGTACGTAAGGAAATTGTTGTTTTTGCAGAAGCATTACTAACCTGCCAAAAGAGCGCCATTGGCCATATTCACCACGGAAGATACCGGATCAATGACAACAATGTAATATTGACCTCCCATATGTTTTTTTCATGTATTTGAGCTAAAGCCAGCAGGTTCTCGCAAGATATTGGCCTTATCGACAGGAGTCTTCCACTAGGCATGATGGTTTCGATTCAGAGTGAGATTCCCAACTCTGTATGCTGTTTCCAAGTACTGAATAAAGTTAGACTTCTTCACTTGTATTGGACAAGCGGTTCTTATTGCTTCGTCGACTTGGTATCTTGCCATCAGCTACCCCGTCCTGATCGGAGTGGTCTATTTCCTCCAAAGGTCATATCTCCGGACCTCTAGACAGCTGCGGCTGCTCGACCTGGAAGAGAAGGCACCGGTTTAGTAAGCTGGATCCGAAGTCCTTTATTGGAAACTCAGCTGACCCAAAACAGCACCCAGTTCATTGAAACGCTTGCTGGACTTTCGACTATCCGAGCCTTTGCCTGGGAGAACCAAGCCATCAGCGTGAACCACGAGCTAGTCGATAAGGCACAGGGACCGTTCTATCTTTTGCTGATGGTTCAACAGTGGCTTGTTCTCGTCCTTGACCTGATAGTGGCAGCACTTGCATTGTTGGTCGTTGGCCTCGCCGTTGTGCTACGTGACACAGTTTCAGTCGGTCTCACTGGTGTCTCTTTAATCCAGCTCATCACGTTCGGGGAGACAATCAAAATGCTTATCCAGTGGTGGGCATCGCTGGAGACTTCTATCGGCGCTGTTGCGAGAATCAAGCAGTTTAGCGAGGAGACGCCAGACGAAAATCTCCCGGGCGAGAATCATCCGGTACCTGAAAGCTGGCCTTCGCGTGGAGAGATTGAGATTCGGGGCATCTCGGCGTCGTATGGCGAGAACCGGGAACACAAGGCCTTGGACGACATCTCACTCTCTATCAAGGCTGGCGAGAAGATCGGCATTGTAGGACGGACTGGCAGGTAAGTCAAAACTGGTTGTTTTCGTGCACTAGTCGACCTAATTATCGGCAACAGCGGCAAGTCCTCATTCCTCCTCTCGCTCGTCCGAATGCTCGATCTTTCTGGTGGCTCCATCACAATTGACGGCTTGGACATCTCCTCCCTTCCTCGGGAGGAGGTTCGATCTCATCTCATCGCAATCACTCAAGACCAATTCTTCCTACCGGGTAATGTGCGGCAAAACATTGATCCCTACGAGATTTCGTCGACGGAAGGCATCAAGGCGATTCTTCTCAAACTCGGACTTTGGGAGACGATCGAGCAAAAGGGCGGGCTCGATGTTGAATTTGAAGAGGATATGCTCAGCCACGGCCAGCGTCAACTCTTTTTCATGGCCAGAGCAGTCCTCCGGAAGCAATCCGGCAGGGTAGTTCTCCTGGATGAAGCGACAAGCAGGTGAGCATACTATGCTGCAAGGCGAGTACTGTTCTTCATCCTTACTAATCTGTTTCAGCATTGACCGAGCCACCGAGTTGGGCGTCCAGGAGCTCATTCACAAAGAGTTCAGTAGTCACACCGTTATCGCAATCGCACACAGACTCGAGACCATAGCCGCGTTTGATAGGGTAGTTGTGCTGGACAAAGGATGTGTGGTCGAGTGTGGTAAGCCCAGTGAGCTGCGTCAAGCTCAAGGTCCATACAGCCAGCTTTGGGATGCTGCTGCGCGAAGGTAGTCATTGAAATAGAAGCTCGGCCTGCGCTTCTGTACCCGTCGCGTGCCAGTGTCTGTTATGCATGGCCTCTGTTGGACCACGAGGTGTACATTACGCAAGGTTAGTTGGGAAATGCCCATACACGTGTCAGTCCAAGCCTTCAAATTCAGAGAGACTGAGAGAGTAGAATTTGTCACCGAGTTAGTTTTGCAAGGGCCTTTTAATAGAATTGTGGAAGGATGAGACGTAATCTTTAAGGAGCAGCTCACGATATGTACAGAGTAGTCGAGGAGAAAAGGGAGCTAGTCAATGCCTGTCAGATATGCAATGAGTCATGAGACAGACGTTGGAGTCATGTCCAGGTCGGAGTCATCTCCATTCAGGTCGAGGGTACCCTAGCCTCCTTCCTCCCCAAGGACGGACATTTTTGACACAGGCGGGATGAGCTTCAGTGCTTATACGGTCTTTTAGTGGGGCCATTTGGAGTACAGGTACCTACCTACCTAACTACTTAAGTACCTACAACGGTCCACTTTGTAAATAGTTATGACCCGAGCAACTTCGCAACACCAAGCACCCGCTTCTCTCTCCCCTCCTCGCTCTTCGAATCAATCGTCGTCCCGTCTTCACTCTCGGGCCTCGCCGACTGAGAGAGCTGCCAGCCTGCTTTCCGCTAGGGCTGTTATGCCTAAGAAAAGGTATCACCAACAATTCTCGAAGCCGCCATCGACTGCATCGCCCTCGCTCAGCCTCTCGTCCTCCTCGGGGCAGACGAGTGCTAGCAGTCATGAACTGTCCGTCAACGACCTCCTCGCTGGGCTGCGACGCAGCAACGTGAGCAGCAATGCAGCTTCGCGAAGCTTCTTCCAGTCTCAGCTCGCCCCCAGCGTGCCTCCACCGCTACGGCACATCCTCCAGATTCCCGACTCGCCCGCGCCGGCCCCGCGCAGATCCCAGCGACACAACATAAACAGTCGCAGGGCACCGCCTGGCCCACCGCCACCCCGCTCGTGGCTTTCGTTATCGCAGTCGAGGCATGCGCCGTCTTTACAAGACACAGACGCAGCCCTGTCGCGAACCCAGAACTGCCCGCTACCTGGCGCATATTACCCCGAAAATGGAAGCTTGGTCGACATCGTCCTGAGGCGCATGGCTGTAGACTGGCTGGCGCAACGTGACTGGAACCGGTTTTATCTGTATACACTACCTGGACAGATGAGGACTGCGCTTCTCCACTACGTCTCTACCTTGTACCCGCCTGGTCTCACCAGCAGCGACCTCCGGTTGGTGCTCGAGGGACCTCCAGAGGCCGAGTTGGCCGAGTACGGCATCGAGAAGCCAGACCCAAACACACTTAACCAGGATATCTTTCACCTGGACCTCGCCGGGTCGGTGGCGAAGGGCTTGCTGCTGAAGAGCCTGGCGGACGTACTCTTCATCAACCCGACTGGTGTAGCCGTCGAGGTTCAGGACTCGTGGGATTCACCCGAGCCTTCATCGGGACCGGCCATGCTCATTTCGAGCCTCACCCATCTCTCGCTTGCCTTGCCTCCAGCACTTTCGCAAAATGCATCATGGAAGCAGCTGCTGGCACTGGCAAGCAAGCTGCCTACCCTAACACACCTCAACCTCTCGGGATGGCCCATGCCGTCCTTGACACCGAACGCGCTGCTGGCCAAACTCGTATCCCCTGTCACGGGAACAGTGACCAGCTACGGTGGCACAAATCCCTATAGCCACATCTTGGACGATGATTGGTCCGAGGCAGTACTCATTCTCAGGAAGCTCAGCAAAGCGTTGTATGGCTTGGAATACTTGGACTTGACCGGCTGCGGCGACTGGTTTCCTGCCTTGCGCAAGGAGATTGATGGAGATTTGGTGGCCAGCTCCGTCAGCTCCGTAGACTGGGCTAGTGATTGGGGCAAAATCACCACACTGAGACTATGTTCTGGATATGCGGCAAAGCCCGACTCGGAGGCCCAGATATCGAGGTTGCGAGACTGGAAACTCCAGGCTGTTGTCGTGGAGAAGCGCATACGGGTGCAGAGGGCGGGACGTGGCCGATGGATCACGGTTGAGTTGGACGATTTGTCTGATCTACCCGACCCTGGCGATGGCCAGGCAGGAGCCGACGCGGTGCGTGCGCATAATGCCTAGATGCGTAAAACAGAAACGACCATTTTCATTGAGAGGCGGCAGATTGCCTGACCAACTAGTTGACTGTGAAGTGTTTCCCGTGAACCTGGACGTACGGGAGCTGGCATACAGACAGGGCACCATATGCTCTGTTGGGACATCGAGTAGTCATGGCAATGCTGGTGACCGAGCACATCAAACTATCTGCGACAGGGCGCCATCAGCACCTACAGACCAACTTGGCCCACCTCAGACTAGACTGATAATCACCAAGGACACTTGCAAACCTTGAAGGCCTCCCGGAGAGGTCAAGAAACCCTGATCACTGCCGGTGTTCCATTCCACGTCTCCCCAGAGCGCCTCGGTGACCGACGCAGACCCCACACCCTCCGGCAACGACACGGTGACGGGCCCGGTCAGATCGCCATAGTCGAGGTTGACCACACTCAGCAGCCCCCTTGTCCCGTCCTCGCTTATCCAAACGGCCGCATCGACGCGGCTCGACCCCTGAACCGCCAACCCCTGACTCAGGGGGCGCGCCGAGCAAGAAGTCGGCTACCGCGTCGTCCGTCAGCACGCCCGCAAGCTCCGACGTCAGCGCCGCCAGCTCCTGCGTCGTGGGATAGTTCCACATGACGATGCCCTTGGCGCCGTGGTTGATGGCCAGCAGCGTCATGACGGCCTCCTCGGCCGCGGTCGGGTACCGCGACCAGAACGTCTCGTTGCCAAAGGCCTGGGGCGCGAACCATTGCGTCTTGTCCCAGCCGATCAGCTTGTCCCGCCGCCGGAACTCGTCGATGCGTACCGAGATGTCATCAAAGGTCCCGTTGCAGTCGTCACACCCGCAGCAGCCGTACGTCGCGTTGCACACGGTGTCGTAGACGGTCGAAAAGGTCGCGTTGATGGCAATGGGGTAGGTATCCGTGAGAATGATGTCGCCGCCCGCCGCGTAGTCGGCGTAGTAAAAGTCAAAGCAGTTGAGGGCCAGGGAGACGGGGTGGTACGGGTCGAGCTCGCGGATCTTGTTGTATGCGATGCCCGTCGAGTTGATGGGGTTGCTCTTGCCGTCCGGCTCGTCACTTTGGTACCAGAGCAGCATGGAAGGGTGTTTACGGAGGCGCTCAACCTGGTCTATCATCCTGGTGAGGTTGCCCGGCTCCCAGATAACATCGTGCTGGAAGTAGAGGCCAAGTTCGTCTGCGCGTTCGACATATGGTTCGAACTGGTCCCACGGGAAGGGCTGATCACCAAGAGTACCTGTGGGCACGATGTGGATGATATTGTAGCCCATGGCAGCGAACTCATCCAATGTCGTGAGATTGGCGTCCCAGTAGAGGCTCCATTGGACTAGGGCGCCGTGTCAGCGGTGCGTCTGATCTCGACAGGAAACGGACCGGGGACTAACCGTAATACGTATAAGGGAAGATGTGTGTCCACTCCTCGTCACCCCTCTTCACCCACAAGGCTCCATAGAGGTTATCGATCCTGGACACGCTGCCGTAGTCTTCTGGATAGGGCAGGCGCCAAACCTCTGTAGAGGCGGAATACGTGGTGCCGCCGTCCAACGTCGCCAGGACCGTCACGTTGTATGCCTCGAGACTGGCTGGGAAACTGCCAAAGTCCACAAGTACCTCGGTGCTCTTTGCGCCGATGTCAACTGTGGCTGTCTGTAGAACCTCGTCGCCTAGGTAGACTTTTACGGCCAGTTGCCCGGCGTCATCCGAGGACACTTGTGGAGGGTAGTCTGACGGCAACGGCTGGCCGGTTTGATTTGAAAAGCTGGCTTCAATGAGCAGACTTCCCGACTCCTCCGTGTCCAGATATATGCTCATGCGCGACCGCACCCGCAGGTCGAGGAGTGGGATTGGCGAAATGGGTGGGTTTTCAAACCAGCCACCGGGGTCAAAAGATGAATTGCTATAGTCGGTTGGGGTCAGCTTTGTCAATTCCCGCACAGGCAAGGGGCATTTCGAGAGGAACAACTGACGTCGCACGGTAGGCTTTTCCGCACCATATGTCGACCCCTGGCGCATTGTTGAACTGGGCCGTGACCAGACTGCTGGGTAGTAGTAGTAGTCCAGCCACGGCGGCGACGGCCCATCTACAAGTCCACAACATGGTGTGTCCCTGAGTGAGATGACAAAGTCGAGTCTGCGCTTTCGAACCGATGCCAATGCCGCCAGATTCGATATCGCGGGAGGGCACTTCTGCGATGCGATCATGGCCAGTATTTGTCCGACGACCTAATCAGTACATACCAGGGCCCCTGTTACCAGCCGTGACGTTACATGGTTGACTATCAATCAAAGAGCGACCTGCGACCTGCGACTTTGGACCTAGCGGCTTGGGCCCGCCGCTCACGATAGTCTCTTTTTCGGATCTTGGTGAGTCGAGATGATCATCGTCGTCACCTGGCCAGGAATAAACGCAGTCGAGCGGGGGTGGTTGCGGGCGGGGTCGGGTATACTCATACCGAAATGGCAATTGTCAAGTGTCCGACTACGTTACTTGGGTCAACTTAGTTACTCACTTGCCCTGCTCGTGAACACTCGCGTAGTATGGAAAGTGGACCTCCTCGTTCATGGAGAGATCTCGCCGACCAACTCAACGTTACCTCGTATTTACGTCTATCAGACGGTCTGTAGGGATGTCGTCGGCGAACCTTGTCACTGGGCCTTGGTAGATGGAGTAGATAAAGTAGAACAGATAGGCAAATCCCGGCTCGTCCCCGCAGGCAGTCCGATCGGCCACCACCCCGGCCTGTAAGTGTTTACGTGCCTGTCTGGAGAATGAACATATCCAGAGGTGCCGCATCCTGCATATGCCGCCGGTGTAGTTATTGTGCAGGAAGCCCGCTCCCACTTCTGTCCTGTGTACTGTCAGCCATCCAGACATCACAATCTCACCATGGCCGTCAAACGCCTCCTATGCCTGGCGGCGATCTCTGTTGCAAGCGTGTCAGCGAGGCCGCATTCCTCATCGTGTACAGAAAAGGTAGGTTCGACCCGCAAGATATCATCACGTATAGTTCACTGTTCTCCTGGTTGACCGTGTCGTAGTCGCTACCGCTTGACCTCAAGCCATACCTGAACAACAAGGCGTTCGGGACGTACCCAAGCGAGGCGTCCTTTGACGTCTTGAACCAGTCTTATCCCGACCCTAATCTAGGTGCACCCTTCTACACGTCCGTGGAAACAGGAGTCAAATACTCGTTTCCGGGGTACACCGGTCCCGGCCACCCAGACAACGTGATTTGCAGCGGCCAGACGATTCCTGTGCCTAGCGGCTCCTACTTCTCCGCCTCGTTTCTGGTGGCCGGAGATCTGGAGCTGGCAACCGTCTCGGCCAACGTGACGTTCAATTATGAAGACGGGAGCTCGTCGTTGTACGAGCTGCGCAGCTTGAACTTTTACAACTTCTTGACCATCAACCGCGGTGAATTGATCCTTTCGAGTCGCTTCACTGACGTCGGGATCAACTACAACTCAACACACATCTTCGAGCGCACTTCTGCGTTGTCGGCCGGGAAGAGATTGAGCTCTCTCACGTTGCCGACAACCACCAACGTGACACAGAGCCGGCTGCACGTATTCGCTGTTTCGCTGTGGCAAGGCTCATCCATAGGCGTACAATCTGTTCGTCCAACCCAGAAGTGGCTCGAGAACGGTGCGCAGGCTGTAGAAGTCACCGTCAATAACGCGGGCTCCGAGTGTGTCAGCGGTGATGGGCTGTCTGTAACCCTCACTGGCGATGGGTTCACAACGGTTACTCCCGGGCTTGTGAGGAGACTGTGCCCCGGTGACCAAAAGGTTGTAACCTTGGGAGTGGACGGCTCGTCAAACGGACCTATCACGATTGACGTCGTGGTCGATGACGGGATCCTCAAAGAGAGCGTGACGATGACGGGCATTGAGCTTGGCTTTGTCGAATGGACTACTGAGCTTGATAACCTGGCCCGACACGAGAGCCCTGAATGGTTCAACGATGCCAAGTTTGGTATCTTTGTTCACTGGGGCCCGTATTCTGTGACTGGTCAGTTTGCTGTGTCTTGCACTTCTCAAGAGTTTGGTGCTAACATGGCCGTAGGTTGGGGCAACTCAACGCCGTATGAAAGCTATGCCGAGTGGTTCTGGTGGTACTCGACACACCACCCGCAAGCTGATCGATCCGACTTTTACAACTATCGCTTGAAGACGTACGGCCCTGAATGGGCCTATGATGATACTTTTCCCGAGTTCACGGCGTCGAATTACGATCCGAAGATGTGAGTGGATTGCCGGTCGAGTGGCGGCAGCAGGATCAGTTGAAAGTCCCAACAACCCGTAGTGATATACTAATCCCTGTGCAGGTGGGTTGATCTCTTCGCCGACGCAGGAGCAAAGTACTTTGTCATTACAAGCAAGCATCATGATGGTTTCGCAATTTTTGATGCCGAAGAATCCAGCAACCGTTCAAGCATACACTACGGTCCGAAAAGGGATCTCCTGGGGGAGTTGTTTGAAGCGGCGGAAAAGTACCAGCCAACACTCAAGCGTGGAACCTATTTCAGTCTGCCGGAGTGGTACAACCCGGATTTTGGGCCATACGGGTTCGACCAGCTGCCCACACCGGATACTGTTTCGTGGCCTGGGGTACTGGCACTCAACCCGTACACAGGAGCCGAGGAGCCTTACACTGGCCACATACCAGTCGACGACTTTATCGCAGATTTGATGGTTCCCCAGATGGAGACGCTTGCCTACCGGTATGGTACGGACATCATGTGGTGTGACTGTGGAGCAGCAAATGGGACTGCCGATTTTGCGGCGAAATGGGTACGTAACGCCAACATCTTGCCCCGTATTTCGGCTCTCGAAAGCGAACGAATCGCTCCCGAGGCATGAATCCCTGAAGAGAAAGATCACTAACCATGTCATTCTGTAGTGGAACACGGCGAAGAAGCAGAATCGCCAGGTGGCCATTAACTCGCGCTGCGGCATCGCAGAGGCTGCCGACTTCGATACGCCGGAATACCAGACATTCTCGAGCGCGCAACACCGAAAGTGGGAGTCTAATCAGGGTATGGACCCGTATAGCTACGGCTATAATCGTGCCACTCCCGATAGCGAGTACATGAACGCGAGTACCATTGTCCATACACTCGTGGATATGGTATCCAAGAACGGCAACCTGCTGCTTGACATTGGACCGCGTGCTGACGGCACAATCGTCCAAGCGGAGATTGACAACCTACGAGAAGCAGGTCAGTGGATACGTGGGCACGAAGAGGCCATCTTCAACACCACGTACTGGTTCAAACAGACCGAAATCGAGGGTGGGCCGGACGTCCGCTTCACCCAGACCGACGATGCATTCTACAGTAAGAAATTCCCGGAACTCTGAATCTTCCCGATACGTACCTGAAAGGAAATCACTGACGCGATTCGCTCTCCAGTCATCTTCTTAAAAAAGCCGACTGTTTCGGATGGGGCTGTTGCTATTTCAGCGCCTATACCTATATTGGATGGTGACGAGGTCAGTCTGCTGTCGGTCGAAGGAGGGAGCTCCCTGGATTTCAGGGTTTCGGGAGAGGCAAGCGACGCCGGACTCTACATATCAGTTCCGGGCTCATTGCTGGATCAAGAGAGTCTCGGATGGGTGTTCAAGGTCAAGTATGGTTGAGATGTCACGTGGAAAGGCGGTTGATTGGTGGTGGGAGGTTCAAGTTGATGAGCGGCCCGCCATGATCGATAATGCAAAATAACGTTACCACTAATTTATTTAGTACGGGTGCTTGCAGTCTTGCTGTCAAGTTTCACCCTGTGCCTATCTAAACCTAAACGGGTAACTGCGACATCGTGTCGGCCAATCATCTCTAACCGTGCGCCTATTTCAAGATCAGAAGCCAGATCGGCGCCAAAGCGGAGGTGGGGGTGGGGGGGCAGGGGCGAGCCGACAGACAGACAGACAGACAGACGTCAATGCTTGTGGCTCGAAAGTACTACACGACGGTAGAGCCCTATCCGGAATACTTTGTACCAACGCCAGCAGCTTTCCACCAACTCGAGCATGGCAATAACCCTCTCGTCAGCTGAATTGAGCCCCGGCAGCGTGTTTCTTCAGTCGGCCCGTTACGTACCGTGGTCCGTAACCATGCTTGAACTTTGAAGTACGGATGCCCGTAACCCAGAGACCGTCGCCGTCACCTCCAAAACTTCGTTACTCGCGCGCGAGTCAGACTCATACCATTGACTGAAGCCAAGCGAGGCGAATCTCACCCACAGCCACCCGACGGTCCATGGTCCCCTGAACCTTGCTTGCATTTCCCAACTTCAAGCCGAGATGGGTATTATTAAGGGTGTTGGATGTCCCGGCTCCCAATCCTACCCCTAGTTAACCTGTCATTCCTAACGTCACCACCCCAGACTCTCTCTGCTTCTCCTTCCCCTTCTCTCTTCTTTCGAATAGAAAAAAGTTAGGGGAACTGCTTGCTCTTCGGCCATCAGAACAATGAACTGAATCGGGTCTCCGTCTTTCTTTCTCGCGTCGTCTCCTTCCCTTCGCACTTGTCCGACGTTTCCTGTTCTTTCTTTGACGGCTCCCGTGGACCGGGCCGAAACACTCGTTTTCGACACTTTTCATTCGTTTCGAATCACTGTCACACCAGTGTCATTATTTTCGTCTCAAGTGTTGCGCTCCTCCCCCGTCCCCGTAGAACAAACAAACACCCTACTTTCTCTAGGCTGCGCCCGTCCACTCGCTACATCATCACTGCACCGCAGTCTATACCCCTACACCTCGGACGTTGTATCGTAACCCTGGACCTCGGCTTTCACTTCCTCCTACATGTCCGACTCCAGGACTTGACTTGGCATTTTTCGTACCAGCCCCAGCATGTTTTTCAGATCGGTCCACGCAGCGGCCGCGGCTGCTGCTGCTGCATTCGTCGCCCCGAGCGCTATCGACATTAACGATGCAGGCAAGTTTATGACGAGCCGTCCGACGTCCAAATATTGACCCGGAGTAGCGTCTATCCGGAGCGTGGCCGCTACAATCGCTTACGGCACGATGTCTTTGTACACGGGAAATGTGACAAATACCCCCCGAGGTACGGAGTCCCTTGATGCCGTTCACTGTCGTACCTAACTCGTCGAGCAGACGCTTGCTGTGTTTCCTGCACCTATCTACTGGTGGGAAGCTGGCGCGTGCTGGGGTTCGATGCTCGACTACTACCACTACACTGGGGATGCATCGTATCGGGACGTGACCACAGAGGCTCTGCTTTCTCAACTTGGACCCAACTTTGACCTCATGGTCCCCTCGCACTTTGGAGACGAAGGAAATGATGACCAAGCCTTTTGGTCCTTCGCCATCCTTCAAGCAGCCGAGCGGAACTTTCCACAGCCCAACGACAGCGTCCCGCCCTGGCTGACGATCGCGGAGAACGCGTGGAACACAATGGCACCTAGATGGAACACGTCAGCCTGTGGCGGAGGGCTCGCCTGGCAGATCTTCCCGAGTAACCCCAACGGGATGAATTACAAGAACTCGGTCAGCAATGGCGGCTTCTTCCAACTCTCTGCGAGACTGGCTCGCGATACGGGCAACAGCACATATTTCGAATGGGCCCAGAAAATATGGGACTGGTCGACGTCCATCGGCTTCGTTGATGCACAGTTTAACGTCTACGATGGAGCGGACAGCACGACAGGTTGCACCGATACCAACATGCTATCCTTCAGCTACTCACAAGGCATATACCTCTACGGCGCCGCGGTTCTGTATAATTACACGGGCGGCGATGAGGTCTGGGGACAGCGAACCACGGGTCTCCTCCAAGCCACGCAATCATACTTCACCCCGTTCGACAATGCCAGCGGCATCATGTTTGAGCATGCGTGCGAGCTTGTTGGACGATGCAACACGGACATGCTGAGCTTCAAAGCCTACCTGTCCCGCTTCATGTGGGCAACGACTCACATGATGCCCTCCACGCTTCCGTACATCCAGTCCGTGCTCAGTATGTCTGCCGTGGCCGCAGGCAAGGCGTGCTCAGGGGGCGAAAAAGGTACGACCTGTGGCCACAAATGGTACACAGGTAGCTTTGACGACAACTCGGGACTGGGTCAACAGATGTCTGCTTTGGAAGTCGTGCAAGGTCTGTTGGCTCAATACGCGAGTCCGCCGTTCAAGGCTGGAGAGATTATGCATGTCAAGGAAGACGGGAAAATGGCCAGGCCATCAACGTCGCAACCGCCTTCTGAGCCATCGTCGCTGCCCGCGTCGAATTCGACATCAAAGGCGCCATCGTTCACAGAATCACCTTCAACCTCGCAGCCATCATCGCGCCCGACATCACAGCCATCTGAGCCAACTCCAAGCACATCACTGCCGGCAAGTTCGACACCTACGGACCGGTCTACCAATCCGAACTCTTCAGGCTCACTTGGTATTGATTGGTGGTTGGCACTGTCTACTTTGACCGGCTGCTTGCTGATTTCGAAATGGGCTTGAGATGTCTGGGGCAAGACGAGCAACGGTACCTAAAAATACTTAATAATGAACACGTTCACCCTAAACTTCACTTCATTCAACTGCATCGAATAAAACCACGTGTCGGTTTTCTTGTCGTGAATTTACAGTTCCTTCCAGTGAAACGATGAGAATGTTGGGATGGCCGTAACTATGCGAAGGTGAAGGTGCAAACCATCGAGAGCACGAATGCGTCAAGGTTGACAAGAGACTTACTTGCCCTTACATGCAGCGAGCACACGCATTAAGGCCCATTTCTAGCTTTTGGGTCTTGGTTTTATACGAGTTCTATCTCTACCCAACCTTTCAACACTTTCTATGCAAGAATTTCGCTCGCCTCTGCCTCCTTCTTGTCTTCATCTGCAGGCGGCACACCCTGCTTCGCATGGACCTCTGTGATTGCCTTCTCGACTTCGGAGAGGAATCTGGTCACTTCGTTTTCCGTGCCGACCGTGATTCTCAGGCAACCCAAGCAGCCGTGCTCCTTGCCCCTGAAACGCACCACGACACCCTTTTGTTCTGCCAAGGTCTCATAGATAGCCAAGGCCGTGACGTTGTCAGGCTCTCCTTTTGCGTTCAAGAACTCGTACAGCAAGAAATTGCTCTCCATGCCACCCCTGAGTCGGCCAACACCCTTGATTTTGGGCAACTCGTTGATCATCCTCTTGCGCTGGGCGACAATGCTCTCTCGATTGTCGCGCATGACGGCAAGACCGCCCGCCGACACGGCATACGATGCCAGCGCGCTCGTCGGGCTGGAGATATTGTAGGGTGCCTTGAGGCTGTTCAGCAGCCGCGCAATGGGTGGCGATGCAAAGGCAGCGCCAAGTCTGATACCAGCCAGGCCGAACGCCTTGGACAGGGTCTGCATGACCACCAGGTTGGGCCACTCGGCCACCCACTCGGCCAACGACGAGCCTTCGGGGGAGTAGTCGATGTAGGCCTCGTCCAGCACCACGACGCCGTTCCACGTCGGGTGCTCGAGCACCTTCTTGACGTCTTCCTTGGCCAGCATAGAGCCCGTGGGGTTGCCGGGCGAACAGAGGTACACCAGCTTGACGTTCTTCTCGTTTGACAGCGCGGCAGTGACGGCCTCGACATCAATGCCGAAAGTGGGGGCTGGCAGCAAGGGGACCTTGACCAGACTCACGTCGTTGACCTGCGCCGAGACGGAGTACATGCCATAGGTCGGCGGACAGACCAGGATGCGGTCCTGAGCAGGGACGCAGAAGCACCGTAGCAGCGCGTCGATGGCCTCGTCGCTGCCGACGCCGACAAAGAGGTTCTCGGGGGTGATGCTCTTGGGCGTGTGGCGGTGGGTGTTGCGCAAATCGCAGAGGAGCTGCTTGAGGTCGTGCTGGTGCGGATCGGGATACCGGTGCAGCCCCTGGAAATCGATATGCGGACCCCCCCTTGACGGTGACAACGACGACAGCAGCGACGACGCTATGCCCTCACCCGCGGCGGGCCTGGGCAACGAGGGCCCGTAGGCGTTCTCGTTTGCGTCCAGCAAGATGTTTGTGCCGTCATCTTTGTAGTCACTGCGAGTAGATGTGAGTCCCGAGCGTGAGAGTCAAAACGGACTGCGTTTCTACATACTCTCTGGCACAGCGGTACGGCTCAAGCGCCAGGATGTTTGGCCTGGCACAGGTCTCAATATTGAACGGAGACATGGTTGTAACTTGTGTTCAGTGTTCAGTGTTTGTTGTCTTTGCTTCTGCAACCTGGGGATGATGGGTCAACGAACGGCGGCTATCCGTACGGACACCCTTGAAGCCAATTGGGTGGGCAAGGAAAGGGAGTGTTTATATCAGGGCCACGCTCGCGAACGAGAATCGGGATATCCGTATGGTGAGTCACCTTTTGCAGCATGGGACTTGTTGTCTTGCAGTCAGTCGTCTACGGATACTTCGCACAACTAAAAGTATGACACAGATATGCAAACGGGTCCCGTATCTCATTTGTCAGACGTTGCGGCGTCGGTTCACGAAGCTGGCGTGCCAGTTTGGCGGGGACTTGGCAGCATATCGGCGCTTGACCATCCGAGATAACAGATCCACTGACAGGATAACTAGCGCCCCCTCCGAAGCCGGGTTAAAACCATGACAAGGGGGGTAGTGACTATTACATACTTCGTAGTAACCAAGTTGGTAGTTGCCTCCGTACAGCGCAGTTACGGAGTGACGACGGAGACGGTGTAGTGTACTTAATTTATTAGGGGCTACTTTGTCAAAACGGCAAGAAGGGGTTGCTGATTAGTAACTGCAGCCTGTGTGAACAAATCGGTCCTGCCAGTCGAGGTGTCCAGTAGCTAAGCTAACTATCCGTAATGACTGCCCTAACTAATGACTGCCCGTGTTCATAGGGACATAATCTCGCACACCTGTATCTAGTATCGCATATTGTAGGCAACCCAATACTTTTGGGTTGCCTACTTGCAAATTTGCGATATTCCAGTGGCCTGCGCCTCCAGCCACCCACATCAACCTTGACGAGTAGTTCGCCTAACGAGACGAGGCCGAGTCCCAGGTTGGTGTTTCTTTTTGTCGTCGTCCTATTTCGACAGCTAGTGTAGAGAAGTTGCATTGATGATGCCCCGTGTGAAGCTCTCATAAGCCAGACTCCAGAGGTTGTGAAGGATCCACAATTATTAAACCAATTCAGTCATGTCGAATGCGAATTCACAAATCTCGGTTTTCGCTCACATCATGCCCAGTTCTCATTAAAGCTGCAACCACCGCGCAACCGAACCGATTCGTGAACCATAGTTGTATACACCATTGGTTTGAAACACTCCACTTCACCGAATCCGGTGTACCAACGCCAAAATGAGCGTCGAGGAGATGACGGACGCAATAGCATCCAAGCTGGAACTTGATTCAGATGAGTCGCAAACCCCAGCCGCCACCGGCCCAGCCGCCCCGGTGGTGGTCGGCCCGGAGCTCTCACCCGCCCGCGCCCTGGCCAGCAGGAAGACAGTGGACGAGGTGGTTGCCGAACTGAAGAGCTCACCCTTCTTCATGACGGAGCTCGAGGAGAACGACGACACCGAGGCCTTCAAGGCGCTGGCGTACGAGGGTACGCCGCTTCAGAACGCCTCCGACTTCAAGGACCGCGGCAACGAATGCTTCGTCGTCAAGGGCTGGGCCGACGCCAAGGAGTTCTACTCCAAGGGCATCGCGATGCTGGCGCTGGAGGAGCGGAAGCGCGCCGCCCACGCCAAGAATGAGAAGATTGAGCTGCCGACGAGCGATCCCGCCGACTTTGGGGCCGCGCGGGATGCCGAGGTCGAGCTGGACCCCGTCGAGGTCGAGAAGCAGAAAAAGGTCCTCGAGTCGCTATACGTGAACCGCGCCGCGTGCCATCTGGAGCTCAGGAACTACCGTAGCTGCTGGATCGACTGTGCGTCTGCCCTCCGGCTCAACCCGCGCAACATCAAGGCGTACTACCGGTCCTCCAAGGCGTTGCTGGCCGCCGATCGCATCGTCGAGGCCGACGACGCCTGCGCGCACGGCCTGGCGGTGGATGCGAACAATGCGCCCCTGAGAGCCGTGGCGCAGGATATCATCAAGCGGAACGAGGTGACGACGGCCAAGAAGCGGAGGGAAGAGGAGCGCCTGGCGCATGAGAGGTTGCGGGAGACGCTGCTCAAGACCGCGCTCAAGGCCCG
This sequence comes from Arthrinium puccinioides, assembly GCA_022414665.1. Taxonomy (NCBI): domain Eukaryota; kingdom Fungi; phylum Ascomycota; class Sordariomycetes; order Amphisphaeriales; family Apiosporaceae; genus Arthrinium; species Arthrinium puccinioides. The sequence goes on from JAIUNF010000004.1 coordinate 2,573,302, forward strand.
CGGTATCAAGATGCGCATGACGGAGAAGCCGCCCGAGATGGAGGACGCCAAGGTGCAGTTGGTGCCGGACCCGGAAGACCCGCGGAGCACAGTCAGCTTCCCGACGCTGCTGCTCTACCCGGCCGATCTGGAGACAGACTTGATCAAGGCGTTCAACGAGCAGGAGTCGCTGACAGACCATCTCAGCTATGTCTTTCCTCTGCCATGGGATCAAAAGGGAGACTATACCCTCGCTAACGTCGAATGCTACATGGACACAGTGTCGGGAGGTGTCATCAAGGTGGGCAAGAAGGTGCCGTTGCTAAAGGTCTTGTCGTCGGACAAGGTGGAAGTCGTGGATGAGGTGGTGCGCATATTCGTGCTGCCAAAGGCAAAGGCAGACAGTTGGATTCAGGAGTACAAGAAGCAAAAGGCAGCCCAGAGAGGGATTCATTAGCCGGGCCCCAAAAACAACCTACCGTACCTCCTACTCACAAGCAAAAGGAAGACATGACGACTACAAGATGAAAGTATCGGTATTACACTAAAGTATCCAACTGACTCGATGCCGATTTTGAACATGCCTTACCACCCAGGGCACTCCCCACCCCCCTTCCCCCTTGTTCATCCACCATACAATGCAGAAACAATAATGGCAGTGCGTGCTGCCGGGCACAAAACTCCCAGCATCGATGAGCCGCGATACCGTACGTTGAAACAAGCCCAGTCAGTCCACATTCCGTCCGGTCCGATCTAATAATTGTACAGCGCTCTCACTTTTCCGGTGCGGCTTCTTTCGTTATACTAATCATCCCCGCCATGTGCCGGCTTCGACAACTCGCGCTTACGCCCACCCCATCTACATGGAATTGGCCCTCGCTCTCTTTCTGGGGAATGATGCGTCGACAGGCGAGCTGGACTCTGAAACCACGCCAGTCGCTCTGCCTCGTCCCCGTATGACCGTGTCCCGCACGCTCAAATTCATGAGCAACAGTGCCGCATTCTTCTCCGCGCCCATCATGAGGTGTTCAGTCGGCTTTCGGGTTGCAGGCGACATTGCTGTTGGGGTAGATCCGGTGTTGGCGATCTGGATGCGCGCCTTGTCGGACTCGAGGTCGACCCCGGTGTGTTCGGCGGAGCGCTTTCGTCGGGGCATGTGCGTTGACGGTGAATACATGTGACCGTGCCGGGGTTGGCTTGTCGGGGGTAGAGGAGGTGGAGCGGCGCCGGGGGCGCTCGTGTGATGCTGCTGCTGCTGCTGCTGTTGGGGTTGATGGTGAAGTATTGGAAATCGAGGGACGGCACTCAGCCAAGGACTGGTGATGGGACTCTCGTAGAAGTAGAGAGCATTGGCGGGTGTCCAGCCATTCATGGGTCTCAAAGGTGCCACGGCCTGGACGGGAGAGTGAGTGTAGCGACCGCGTGCGATTCGGTCAGCAGCCGGGGACATTTCGCCATCGGATTCGATGCCATAAGGACTTTGACTTGTGATAAAGGGTCTCCGAAGGCGCTGTTGATGGTGATGTCTGCTGCCATCATAGCCAGCTTTGAAGAGTCGGCGGCTATCGCTGCTAGGACTGGCGCTGCCAGCAGACGTTACCATGCTGGTGTACAGTCTGCGGAAGTGGTCTGCCTCTCTAGTCGAGTGGATGATGATCGAGGGATCGATGATCATACGGCCATGTTCCGGTGCTTCCGGCTGGACACAATAAGAAGGGAAGTCGGGACCGAAGATGGGAATCAAGGCGCCGGCGATATGATGGCAAAACGTTGCGCAAACGGCCTTGGCGCAGTGATACGGCATCCAGTAACCTTTAGCAAAAGAAGAAGAAAAAGTGAGCAAATGAAATGGCCGGCAATTGGGAGACAGGCTGCTTACCCTGTGCCATGATCGAGCCTCCTGTGATGCTGTGGGTGATCTCCTTGAGACCAGGGTTCATATTCAACATTTTGGCCGGCGTTGTCTACGGCGTTGTTAGGCTCTGTCCTTTAGCGAGACCTTGTGACGACTTGCCTTGGGATATTTGCAACACTTGAAGAAAGGTGTCATTCGAACAAGACCGACATTGTAGTCCCACATCACAGCGTACTCGGTGTCGTCCCCCGGGACTTTGAAAACGTACTGGAAGACTGTGGTTGGGTTAACAATGATTTTCGGGACAAGTTCACCAATTTCAGCCAACTGTGTGTACCTTCAAAGCTTTCCCGGCCCGTCTTCTCAAAAAAGTCCTTTTTGCCGCTGTTGTAAGGAATGTGGCGGCAGTATTCCTGTATCTTCCCGAAGGGAAACACCTGGTACTTCCGAACCTCGCGCAAAGACGCATCGTCCAACCTTTCGTACGGGTAAAAGTTGATGGCACCTTTAGCCTTGGCCTTTGTGAACACAGCCGCATCCCTTGCCATCTTGTGCTTGGATATCAAGGGTCGGTCGAAGAAGGCGGTTTCGTCAGCAAAGGAGGTGGTGGGTGAAGAGGCGGCTGGACTTGGAAGGAATCGATGTATTGAAGGCCCCGAGGGGATCGGGTTAAGAAGAGAGGCCACAGACAGCATGGCGGTGAATGGGATTGGGGGATGTCTCGAAAGGCTGTGATGCTGCAAGAGAGAGACCCAGCAAAGGCAGCGTAGAATTTCCGGAGGAATATAAGCCAGAGATCTCAGACAACACTTGCAGGCAGTAAGCTAGAGATGAGGGAGGAAACCGAATGCTTGGGAGTTAGGCAAACAGATATTATAGCTGGAGATGACCGTCTCGTCCTCTGGCGAGACGAACCTAGCACAAGGGACCAAGATTGCTTCTTTCTTGACTGTATCCAGTTATGCAGCTCTCTGCAAGGCACTTGGCGGTGACCAGCGCAGCCTTGTCGGTACAGTATTCGGTGAAGATTCCTTTGTCGAAGATGTCTTGGAATCGACCTGTGAGAGCAGAGGAGCCCGTTTGTATACCCCGACCGCTATTTTTGAAAGGTCGAGTTCAAAGCTGCCAAGTGGCTGATGGAATGATATGGACGAGATGGAGCGAGGTCGACTTGACTGAGGGCAGCTATACTACCCCAGTAACGGACATCTCGACCTAAATGACCAAATAGCAAGCACTGACCAATACAATGATCTCCTTGCGGCGCTTATTCGTTTCGGATTCAGGTCCCTGGATATCCCAGACGATGCCGTCGATTCCGGACCGTAGCCGCGGGAGTAGAGTCAAGCAAAGACAGCTAGCTGTATGTGAGTCGACACGCGAAGCCCTGGCACAGCATCGAGGTTAAGCAGGTTTCAGTCCATTCCACCAACCCAGGTGCTTCCCCGAAAGGGGCGATGACAGGCGACTGCATGACGCATCGGAGCTGTCGTAGAGACCGTAGGTGAGTTTGACACCGCAAATACTCCTCTTGATCCAGAGCCCAAACAGGGGTTAGGCTTGTTTGAAAAACGTATAGAGCTAGTTATGACAGAGCAACCTGACGGAAGAATGCAGCTATCCGGGGCAGACACCAGACTAGGCGCGTTTCTGAGGAAAGCAGAACAAAGACGTCGATGTAACAACATCTGGGATCCCATACGCATAGATTGCTTGACTCGACACACGTGTGTCCCATCTCATGGCTCTCTCATCAAGGAGATGTGGGATCACGCCACGTCGTCCGCCACTTGTCAAAGCAACGAAGCCAGGAATAGGAATGCCTTGGTCGTGACATCCAGAGAAGAGACTGACCTGGTGGTGAGCCAACTGTGCGTAACCGAGTAGCGCGTGGCTTCCTTCCTTCCCACTTGGAAGCAGGTTGGGCTGCCCGTAACGCTTGCTGAGCAGCTACGGGGCCAGGCCGGAAGTAACTGGCTCTCGCTGATGCGGAGATTGCAGCTATTACAACATTAACCCATGTTTTCCCCACGAGCCTAGGTGCGTACGAGCACAAAATATGTCCGAAAGCGACACAGAAAGTGGAGCCCAACCCGTCCTTCAAGAGGACCAAGACCAGCATTGGTGATAGGCTCTTCATCTGAGGTATCATCGGCGCTGCCTCGCAGATCATTTGAACAGTTGCCGACAGTCTACGTGCTCGGTTCCAAGAACAGGGGTCGCCAGACGACTACAAATCGATAGATACGCGCTGCTATCGAGGGGTGGCAGGCAGGGGGCGGGCATACACCACGATGCTGGCGGAGAGGAGGAGGAGGAGGCATGGCCGCTGTTTCGACGGCTATCGTGGGGGTTCTGAGTACCAGTAGTTGTCCTGGGACAAGGGGGCACCCTACGCATCCAATGATCGTCCAGCCATCAAGTAACCTTCGAGTCACTGCCGTCCTGGGTCATCTCAGTAGGCAGGGTTTCCAAGCGCACTGAGCCTGCATCGTCCCGTCAGCGGACAAGAATCAACAGAGCGCTTGCAAATCAGATAGTACACAGCCCATGTCTACAAACGGATAGGGCAAGTGGGAAATGCTCACATTGGACAAGCCGAGACACAGACGAGGTGAGGTACGCTTTATCGTGGTTCAGGGGACATGCAATCAAGCTTATTACCCGTGTCATGGCTTGTATCAGGGCAGGATATCACCTTGAGGCCGGTGAGTGAGACTGCCCCACCAGTTCCCTTGATCCAAGCCAAGGAAGTGAGAAGTCTGGCCTTGCCGCACTTCATTGCACCATGGAATAAAAGCAAGGTACAGATGGTGGCAGGCCAGGGGCCTCGCGGCAGCGGGGAGAGAAAAGAGGCAGATGGCATCTGATAGCCGATCGGCTCGTCCCCGCTAGCTCGCCTCCCTGGCTGTCAGAAAGAGTCCGGTTTGAGGCTCGTCGAGATTCCTTCGGGCAGTGGGAAAGTTTCAGATGAGGGTACAGTGATCCGTCGTGGCACTGCATTGGATGACAGAAGGCAAAGGCCGACAGCGCTTTCGATGACCGCGGGACGGTGCGGCAAGCGCGGCTGTGCACAGTCGACTTTCAGGCAGATTTTGCTCTCCTCTCATGTGGGAGCAAAACGGCAATGTGACACGCGCCACGGGAGACGAGAGACGGGTCACATGGTGCAGGTAACCCTTTGGGCCGCCATGTGTTAGGGTAGGACAAAGAGAGCATGTGTAGAGTACTCAGTCGACCGGGTCAGTCGAAACTTGTGGCATCCATTTTGGATCCTCGGATACCGAGACTGTCAGCAAGGTTGCGGATTGATATACGGAGAGATTTGATGTCGAGTGTGAGAGACGACGGGTTGGGAAGTTCATGCTCGTAGGTTGTGGCTCATCTCATCTCTAGTCTGCCGAGACAGGATGGGGTCGAGTTGTTGCGAGTGCCGAATACGGAGGACTGGCTGCAATGCAGGTCGAGTGACTCGAGTGTAAACGGGATCAATCATCAGACCAAGATCAGTGTGATGGATCAATCATCAACGGTCAACCATCCATGATCATGGATGTATCATGTATGATGTGGCAATGTGCACTGGTCGCTCAGCGCTGCTGCTCAAAAGAGAATCCGTTCGTTGGCAACCCGTCTGTCTCGCAAGTAGGGGGCTGAGCATGCCCGCCTTCTCGTCTAACCTATGGAGAGGTGAAGAAAGTATTCCCGACGACAGCCCAAATATGTCGTCAACTACTTGTTACAAACTTAACGTTACCTCTAACTTAGTTAACTAGTTGACCAGAGTCACCAGACAGTGGACAGTGCGCCAAAGATGGTGGGTCAATCAGAAAGCCAGGGTTAGCGCTGACTATTTTGTACTCCGTACGGATACTTGGGAGTAGTTAGATGGCTGTGGTGTGGCGGCGCCCGTTGCACTGTGGCTCGAGAGGTTGCCGTTGAGCAATGTGGGGTTGCAGATTGCCAGATCCATCCCACTCGGCGCTAGATACTAACTTATGTACGGATACTCCGTACAGTTGATTGGACGATAACTGGCCACTCTTGGACTAACCTAGTAAGCTACGCGTATCAACCTTGTCCCAATCCATCGCGTGGATAATGTAAATAATAATCGACCAAAACATCAACAACGTCGAGTAATTCCAGGTTCGGTATCCGTAACTTATCGCATTTTGCTTTCGCATCCTTGAAGGCAACATCCGCGATCGAGGACCGCTGCCCACTCCTTACCACTTTCCTTCCTCTTCCCCTCTTTCCCCTCAACCTTTATCGTTGATTGATGAACAGCAGCCGCTCTCTGTCGCAAATCTACTCTTGGTACGGGCTTCACTGCTCCAATTCCCTGCGTCAAGCACGCCCTTGTCTTGCGCCACTGCCGGCAGCACCTTTGCCATGGACTCAGACGACGACATCATGGACGATTCCGTCTTTGAGGACGCTTCGGACGGCTTCTCACCTGAGCCGGTAAGTTTGGTCTCCTCGTTCATCTCTACGTCGGCTGTAGAGATCTGTTCTGCAACAAGCTCAGCTCACTCACACATGACGGGCTCGCGACGAGCAGGACTGACTTCTCTCGTCAGAAACCCAAGCCGAAGCCTGCCGTGAAGAAATCTGCTGCTTCCAAGCCCGCGCCCAAGAAACTGGTTCAGTCCACGCTCAAGGTGACGAAAGCCGCTCCCAAGAAACGCGCAAAGCCCGAGAGCGACGACGACGGCAATAGCGACTCGGCACCGTCCAACGGCCCGCCCAGCCCAAAGAAGCAGAAGAAGGCACCGGCACCGGCAGCTGTGAAGAAGGCTAATAACCAGGCGCTGGAAGAGCCCAAGAACGAGAGCATGCTGCTCGACGGCTCGCCCGATGTCAAGCCCAAGAAGAGCAAGACGGCAACCGAGACATACCAGAAGTTGACACAGCTGGAGCACATCATCAAACGTCCCGACACGTACATCGGTTCAGTCGAGCGCACAGAGCAGCCCATGTGGGTGTTCAACAAGGAGGCACAGCAGATGGAGTATCGCAAGGTCGCCTATGTGCCGGGTCTCTACAAGATCTTTGATGAGATTCTCGTCAACTCGGCCGACAACAAGCAGCGTGACCCCAAGATGTCGTACATGAAGATCAACATCGACCGTGCCGCCGGCCAGATCACCGTCGAGAATAACGGCAAGGGTATCCCCGTGGAGAAGCACGAGAAGGAAAAGGTCTACATCCCCGAAATGGTCTTTGGTCATCTTTTGGCCGGTTCCAACTTTGACGACGACGAGAAGAAGACGGTCGGTGGTCGAAACGGTTATGGTGCAAAGCTCTGCAACGTATTCAGTACCGAGTTCACTCTAGAATGTCAGGACTCCGGCAACGGCAAACGGTACAAGCAGACGTGGCGCGACAACATGAGCAAGATGGATCCCGCCAAGATCAGCAGTAGCAAGTCTGCAGACTTTGTCCGTGTTACCTTCAAGCCCGACTTTGCCCGCTTCGGCATGCCTGATGGCATTGACGATGACCTCGAGGCCCTCCTGCATCGCAGGGTGTACGATATGGCCGGTACTGTCCGCGGAGTCAAGGTACATCTTAACGATAACCACTTGAAGCTAGACTTCAAGAAATACTGTGAGATGTACGCCAAATCTATTGCCAAAGAGCAGGGCGATGACGAGGCCGTGACACCGGGCTCTACCGTCATCTTGGAGGACTCGAAGGGCCACCCGAGATGGGAGGTTGCCTTCGCGGTGTCAGACGGCTCATTCCAGCAAGTCTCGTTTGTGAACTCCATTGCCACAACCCAAGGTGGTACACATGTCAACTGGATTGCCGACAAGATATGCCAGTCTCTGCTCAAGCACCTGGACAAGAAGAAGAAGGGGCACTCGCTGAAGCTCAATCACATCCGAAATCACATCTTCATCTTTGTCAATTGTCTCGTCAACAACCCTGCCTTTACCTCCCAAACCAAGGAGCAGCTGACCACCAAGACGAGCCAATTCGGCAGTAAGTGTGATTTGACCGATGATTTCCTGAAGAAGATTGGCAAGACGGAGGCTATAACCAACATCCTGCACTTCGCGGAGCAAAAGGCCGACAAGATGATGGCCAAGAGCGACGGCAACAAGAGATCGAGAATCAGCAACGCCAAGCTCGTCGATGCCAACTTGGCGGGTACCAAGCACGGCCATGAATGCACTCTTATTTTAACAGAAGGTGACTCCGCCAAGAGTTTGGCGGTCGCCGGACGTGCTATCCTGGACCCGGACCGTATAGGTGTCTTCCCCCTAAGGGGCAAGATGCTGAACGTCCGTGATGCTTCTCTCGACCAGATCACCAAGAACTCGGAGATTCAGAATATCAAGCAATTCCTAGGCTTGAAGCACAAGACAACATACACAGACACGAAGAGTCTTCGTTATGGTCACTTGATGATCATGGCCGATCAGGATCACGATGGTAGTCATATCAAAGGTCTCTTGATCAATTTTCTGCAGGTCCAGTTCCCTTCGCTTTTGAAGATTCCCGAGTTCTTTCGGGAGTTCATCACCCCCATCGTCAAGATTTGGCAAGGGCCCAACCCCAAGAAACCTCTTAGGCTCAAGTCCTTCTTCACCCAGCCTCAGTACGAGGAGTGGAAGGAGGCTCATCCTGGCGAGATCAAGAAGTGGCACTCCAAGTATTACAAGGGTCTGGGAACCAGTTCCAACGAAGACGCCCAAGTCTACTTTACCAATCTCGATGACCACTTGAAGGAGTTCGACATCATGCAGTCAACCGAGGTCGAACTCTTCGAGCTCGCCTTCTCCAAGAAGAAGGCCGACGCGCGAAAGGAGTGGCTTGGCAACTTTGTGCCCGGAACCTATCTTGACCACACCACCAAGTCCATTTCGTATACCGACTTTGTCAACAAGGAGCTGATCCTGTTCAGCATGGCTGACAACTTGAGATCCATCCCGTCCATGCTTGATGGTTTCAAGCCTGGTCAACGTAAGGTCATCTACGCTTGCCTGAAGCGCAATCTCACCAAGGACAAGAAGGTCGTTGAATTGGCCGGTTATGTATCTGAGCAGACTGCGTACCACCACGGTGAGCAGTCCTTGCAGCAGACCATTATTGGCCTGGCCCAAAACTTTGTCGGTTCCAACAACGTCAACGTGTTGGAACCCAGTGGAAACTTCGGATCTCGACTCGCTGGTGGTTCCGATGCTGCGAGTGCTCGATACATCCACACTCGACTGTCACCTTTCGCTCGCAAGGTCTTCCCCGCCCTCGACGAGCCCAACCTCGAGCACTGGGTTGAAGATGGCAAGAAGATCGAGCCCAAGGTCTATGCCCCAATCATCCCCATGGTGCTGGTCAACGGTGCCGACGGTATAGGTACTGGATGGAGTACCTCTATCCCCAACTACAATCCCGTGGACATCATCCGAAACATCAAGCGACGAATGGGCCGTATAGACGGCGAGGATGAAAAGCCCTTTGAGACCATGATGCCCTGGTTTCGAGGCTGGAAGGGTGAAGCCGAGGCAGCTGGCCCTAATCGGTACCAGTTTAATGGACAGGCCCACGTGGAGGCAGCAAGACCCAATGAAGTCATCATTACTGAGCTACCTGTCCGTATGTGGACCGATGACTTCAAGGCCAAGTTGGAGGAGGTCATCCGCGCTGAGAAAGCCCCTTCCTTCATCAAGGACTACAAAGAGTTCAACGATCACCAAAACGTGCATTTTGAGATCATGATGGAGCCGAAGCACATCGAGTCTGCGCAATCCGACGGTCTGATTGAGAAGTTCAAGCTCCAAAAGCAAGTTGCAACCTCCAACTTGGTTGCTTTTGACTCCCGAGGCATGATCCGCAAATACGAGAAGGTCGAAGAAATTCTGGAGGAGTTTTACGTATTCCGGCTGAAGATGTACGAGGAGCGCAAGGCCTACTGGCTTCGCGTGTACCACGCCGATTACAGAAAGCTCAAGAATCAGGCTAGATTCGTCAAAGAAATCATGGATGACGTTCTTGTGGTCAGCCGCAAGAAGAAGCAGATTGTTGTTGAAGAGCTCCGCGACAGTAAATACGAAGCCTTCCCAAAAACGGCTGAGAACATGAAGACCAAGACGGACGAGGACGAAGCCGACGCTGAAGGCGAAGACGAGATAGAGACTGGACCCGATGGTGGTGCTCGTGACTACGACTATCTTCTCTCGGTAGGCCTCTCCATTCTCACAGAAAAATCGAACCTGCTAACATGACGTAGATGCCCATCTGGTCTTTCACCCAGGAGAGACTCGACAAGCTCAAGGATGCCATCGCCAGGAAGAAGGCTGAATATGATGATTTGGATGTCCTCAGTGAGAAGGATTTATGGTGCAGAGATCTCGACGAATTTGAAATAGAGTGGCAGAACCAGCTCGCCCTAGACAAGGAGATCAAAAGCAGTATCCGGCGGATGGGACGGCGCGTGTCCAAAAAGATTGGTGCCGGCAAGGGTCGCAAGGGCAAGAAGGACGACAACGATGACGATGATGATTTTGTCGTCAGCAAAAAGACTACTTCCAAGAAAACCGCAGCGATTCCTCCAAAGCCCGTCGTCAAGGCGAGCGAGAAGTTCAGCGCAGCAGCCAAAAGGAAAGACACAGATGGGGCAGCCGATGATTCCTCAGATGGCGGCTATGGTGCTCTCACGAATAAGCCTAAGCCTGCCAAAAAGGCCGCTGATCCAGCCCCCAAGCTTGACAAGGAATCGGATGTCGAGGAGGTCACTGCACCAGTCAACGCCCGCAGCAAGAGAGCTGCAGCTACCAAAGCAAAGTCTTGGGTACTAGATGACGAGTCGGAGAATGACGACGATGACAAGTCCCTTAGTGACGGCGGTCGTGGTGCTCTCACGAATAAGCCTAAGCCTGCCAAAAAGGCTGCTGCTGACCCAGCTCCCAAGCTTGACGAGGATTCGGATGTCGAAGAGGTCATTGCGCCAGTCAACGCTCGCAGCAAGAGAGCTGCAGCTACCAAAGCAAAGTCTTGGGTGCTAGATGACGAGTCGGAGAATGACGACGATGACAAGTTGCTTGGTGATGTTGGCGAGCTCGTCAAGGGCATACATGGCGCTGGCAGCACTGCCTCTGGCGATAACAAGACGGGCAGGCTTAGTCTGTTTGCCATGTCAAGACCAGACAGCAGCAGCGGCAATGCAGCAGCTTCCAAGGCCAAATCGAGACCCAACAAGACGTTTGATTTTGATTCGCAGGATGACACAAACTACGAATTGCTGGCGAAGTCTACGCCCCACCAGATCGTCCCACGCAGCGAGGTGGACTCCTTCCTCAGCGACGATGACATCATTCCTGTACCGAAGCCGGGACCAAAGGTTGCGCCTAAACTGAAGACTTCAGTCTTGTCTGAAGGTCCCAAGGGAGCGACCGCAGCACCACCGCCGGCTGTCAAGAAAGCTCGCGGTCGTCCTGCGGTAGCCAAGAGCAAAGCTACAAAGGACGAGCCCATCGTTGCGCCACCCGCTGCCAAATCTAAGAAGACGGCTGCAACATCAAAGGCTGTTGAGCTTTCGCCAGCCGCCAAGATGATTGCCAACAAGAAGAAGCCGCAGGCAAAGACGGCGAAACACTCGTTTGACGATAACAGCGATGAGGATGGGGACAACGACGTTGTCATGGCAGAGGCCGACTCGCCCGACTCACCCGCACCTCGACCTGCCGCTCGTGGCAGACCTGGACGCGCTGCCGCCGCCACAAAGAAGAGATATGTTATGGATGACGACGACGACGACGATGAGGAGGATGACGTCGTTGAACTCGACGACGACGACGACGACGCAGGTCAGGACGATGAGAGCGAGAGCGACGCGTTCGCCATGGATGATTCGGAGTAGACGACTCACTAAACCCGTTTTCTCTATTTACGTCGTGGGCACTCCGAGATGAGTGAGCATGCCTGCGAGGTGTTGCATTTCTTTTGTCGACCCTGGAGGTACCTCCTACGCACGGCGTTGGCTATCCTGAGGCTCGGGTTCCTCTCTGCTGCAAGTTCACTGATACGTTGAGCACGCCGGCAGTGGAACATGTTACGGAGGGTACATTTTGTTTGTCTCTATTACCACGATCTGGCAGAGACATTCCTTTCCCGCCTGCTTCCCATATGTTTTCTCCGGTTGGAACGTGGAAAGGTAGATGCTCGCTCTGTATATACGCATAGTTACACAAGGTTAGCCGTCCGAGACGCCGCCAAATGGATGTTACCAGTTTGCACATGAAATAGAGTACCGGAGTTGGGCTGTGCCATTCATTGCATGGGAAACGCACCTAGTATGCCCCTGCGCCCCCAACATGTGAGACATAGCCTCGTCCGTGAATGGTAGATATGGAGTCTCGAGCTCTTACAACTCGACTGCCCTGAATGATTACGTGGCCAGCGACTGGAGGGAGCAGCGATTCCTACGATTTCGGGTTGATGTACGGTTTGGAAGAAATAACCTCCTAGCTGTAGACGAGTTCTGGCGAATCAAGTCCACGTAAGAACTAATACCGGCTTCTTACGATGACAAAAAAGAGACCACCTGACTACCTCAACCTCCGCGAAAACTGTGCACAGCCCAGCACACATGCTGTTGAAAATGCGTGCAGTGAGCGTCTTTAACCCACGATTTTGTGCCATCGAGGAAAGGTAGTGAATGTTCCGCGCCGAAAACACGAGTCGTGTCGACTGTAACAATCACGTTCGTGTATCCATCAGAGCAATAGCACACATCTATCAACCGTCACCATGGGTACTGCACAAGCCTATAGCCACTTGCTCGTCCTGTTGGTGAATGGGTGGAAATCACGACTCGCATGTATCGAACACGGAAGTAATATTGTCACACACAGACACTTTCAGTCACCTGCCATTCTCGTAACCTGCATTACCGTATAGAGAAGTGGGGATCATAGCTCCCTCATCAGTGCTGCCATATCCCTACTCCCCAAACCATGGAAACAAAAGAGTCTGCTTGGGAGTTAATCATATTCGGGTACTGTTCCCCACGCAAATCCGTCCATCCATCCATCCGTCCTTTGACGCCAAGCGAAGGCAAGTCGTGTGCCTGCCCCACATAATTCCGTCCGCAAGACTGTTGAGAAAAACAACTTCGTCATTTCCATGTCACGACGTCGAGTCGGGAAATCATGCCAAAGCTGGTCAGAGGATATAACCAGTTGAGTCGAAGGCGTATAAAAGGATTCAAGGCCTCGGGCATTGCCGCTCGACTTTCGGGTCGGGCGCTTAGGAGAGCAGAGGCTCGTCCTCCGTCTTGATCTCGGGCAGCTTAACATCAGGGTTGAATTCCTTGCTAGGGACTGCGGGGAAGTCCTCGTCCTGTGCGGGCACCTTGGGGAAATCCGAGTCGAGAGGACCAGAGTTGTGCGCAGGAGCAGACTTGTGGGTGGCCTCGGGCGAGGCAGATCGACCACGAATCATCTCCTGGGCCTTGGTGGTGTAGTCGCCCATGTACTGCTTGGTGATTTCGGTAGCCTGGGCAGTATGCTTGGTAGCAACCTCCTTCAGCTGCTGGGTCTGGTTGTTGACGATGCTGGAGACATTATGGATGTGGTTGTCGATGAGCTCCTGGTTGGAGGTGTAGGCTAAGGGCACAAAGAAAACCAGCGTCGTGGCGATCAAAGCAAGACCCCAGTAAGGGACAACCTTGACCAGGTAGTAGGACAAGAAGGCACCAACGGCAGCCTGTGCAACCCAGATTAGCGGTATTCTACAAACGTATCGAAGCGACGACGGAAAAGACCCGTACCACTGATGAAGCAGCAATGTTCTCGGCGAAGAAGATGCGCTGGGATTCGATGACGAAGAAGTTGATGAGCTCGTGGACGTCGCCAATCAGGGATTCGAGGGTGTCGCGGGGAATGGTGTAGTACTTGCGCGGGCGCAGCTGGGTAGCCAGGCCGTTGCTCAAGACGGCTTTACCAAGAACCTCGGCGAGGACGGTGACACCCAGAGCCATCCAGGTCAGCTTGAAGGTGTATCGGATCACATCGAAGTATCTAGCAACGAAAATGACCGAGACGATGCTGGCGTAGGCAATGCCGGATGCGCCTGAGAAATGGATTAGGCTAGATCAGAATGTATACTCGTGGTAGGTAGGCTTACGGGGGTTGTTCCATGAGAGTAGCTCGGAGAAGAAGGAGTGGTAGTGAGTCAAGGGCTGGCCGGTGGCAGTGGGTTGCGAGGGCGTCTGTCTTGACGCGGCGAGGTTGTTGAACTCGGATCCCGTCTTGGCCGACTGGTCCTTTACGTTCTGGGCGACAGGACCATTGGAGAGTTGGTCGTAGGCAGCCTGAGCATCTATCGGGAAGTTGTGTCAGCAAGGTCGATGTGGCAAGGCTAGTCTGCCATGACGTTGGGCTCATGCGGATGGATCGGATGTCGCTCTGGGAAGACTGAGGAACCGGTTAGCGGACAGCTCTGTAGGAGGAGGCATGAGCAGATAGATATACACACCTTACTGCCTTTGAGGGAGTCAACGGTGCCTCCGGCACCGTTGGTAGCTGTCGTGTCGGACATTGTGCGGGATGTAATGTGATGGCGGTGATGATGGTATCTTGAGGGGGGGCGAGTTTGCGAGGGATTACGTAGCTCTGGAAACTGCGGAACGTGAAGAGAAGAGCTGCTGCTGCTACCACTTTTGTTGATGGAAGCAACTATGTGAGTAGAAAGGTAGCAGGTGTGTGTGGGAGGGTAAGGTTTAGGTCAACAAGAACTGCGCAACGCAAAGATGGGTGTTGGTTGTTTTGGTTGTCTTGGAAGAAAGTGTGGTTGATCAGTGTGTGCGAGACGGACGGACGGACGGGTTGGTCATGTAATTTTTGGGCTTCTGGCTCGAGATGAGGTCAGGTCTCTTCTGCCCCAATCGAGAGGCCAGAGTCCGATCACTGGCAGTGCTCGTGCTCCCAGCTGCTTTTCGGGATGGTGCTATGGGTGCTTGGAAGGGTACCTACCTAACTAACGTTACACAGTACCTAGAGCTCGCTTTTTAGTGGGGCAACTGCAACTGACGACACCGATCAGAGAGGATGGGTCAACAACACGAAATGAATGCCTGCAGGTACTTCGGTGCCTGGGCCCGGGAGCTGTGATAAAAGTACCCATGTACCCGTAGTTGCAGCATCCTTACTCTGTATCCGTACAGAAGTCCAGACGTGTCCAAGTTATCATCCTTTCATCCTTCACATTCCAGTCAGGATGAGTCGCGTGACACCTGCAGTTCCCCTGCAACTGTCATGATGCACGAAACCTCCATAATAAACGTTTGGCGTGGTTGCGACTCCCCCCCTAATAACTACCTTTATCTAACTAGGTCCGCCGTTCTGCCTACCCACCCCACTACCATGTACTGATAAGTACAGACGATCTGAAACAACACCCGGCAACAAAAAAGGTCGTCGTACGAAGTATGTACTGAGCAACAGGCCACAGAACCAACCTGCACAAAACGAATCGCTCGGAATTGAGCCAAGGACCATGCAGTCGATTGCGACGGTGTCCCAAAGCTCCAAAAGCCTGCTTTATATGCTCCTTCTGTCGTACCGAGTATACGTGCCTGTAGTCGGCTAGCTAACGTATGTGGCTTGACCGTGAAAGTCAGCATCAGGATTGGTTCCGTACGTGCATGCGTGCGTGCGTGCGTGCGCGTGTGCGAGCAGCCAGTTGTCGGGCAATGTCGTCAACTTGCATGTGATTCTCCCCCCTTTGGCCAACTTGGAGCCGGGGAGCACACGACACAATTTCGTGACTAGCCAACCAGCTCTCGCATATCTGGCCAGAGAGCAAAGTACCTGCTGTGTAGTTAGGGTACTGCCCAGAATGTAGCTTTTGCCCAGCCTCCCGCTAGAGCTACAAAGTACCTAAGTCACTTGAGCCCGGAGGCCCGGATGACGCACCTCTTTTTCGCTGCGCTGCCATGCTACATACGTAGTCATAGGTACTTTCACGTTACTAGTCAAGCCACACAAGGAGACGATGATCCGGAAAAGGCAGAAGAAAAAATCGTTGGAGATCGCCTCCATTACCTACTCCGTACCCTCTTTCGTATCTACAATCCATGCGGCTATCTACAAACAATACGGGGGGGGCAAGTGTCTCTCCTCCCATCGAGCCTCCCGTACTCCGTACATAATGATCTGTCCTAATCAGACTATCGCCTACCCCCCGTCTCATGACGACGATAGAGCCTGTTAAAAGAACCGTCTAGCCAGGCAACAGAGCCGAAAAAAGTGGCTGGGTATTAAAAAGTAAAGCGAAAATGTCTGGCTGAGACCAGTACAGATGCTAAAGTCGTGTGCGTAACGCAATCCGGAGACCGGGTAAAAAGGGCCGTCTATGTCGTGCCCCCCCACTCTAGAGAATGCACGTCTGCTTGAGAAGACAAGCGTTTCGTGATGCCTCTCGCGAGGATGAAAATGTAGTAATTTGACCGTGCCGCCGAAAGAATCGTCGTGTGGCGCAATGCGCTCACCTCCTCCAACCCCAAAACCCTCCAGCGTTCGCCGCCCCCGGCGCAGGTGTCGTTGGCGCAGACGCAACCGGTGCCGACGTAACACTTCTGTTACCGTTGACATTTGCATCTCCAGGCGCTCCGGTCAGCCTGCCAAACACAGCCATCGCCGCACTAGGTCCCGTGTTGGCCACTGGGTTCTCCCCGGGTGCGATGCCATGGGCCTTCTTGAACATCTCGAGCTTCTGTTTGTACTCGTCAGCCTCCTGCCGCGCGACGGCTTCGGCTGTCTTTGCCTGTACAAGCTCCATGACCAAGGCATCGAGCTCAGTAGCAGGTTGGCCGAGGGGTTCCGTATGCGTCCGTATGAGAGTAGAGCCATGTCTCGGCAGGTTGGACTGCGGGCTGGGCGTCGACTTGCTACGTCCGAGTTTCAGTTCACGCAGGCCACCGTTGGCTGGGCCAGCGACTGCCACGGCACCCGTCGCCAGGCTTGTGGCGGTCGCGAGCCAGCCGCCTGCTTCGGCGGCAGGTTGAGCCTCAGTTAGGGGGCGGTTCACGCGCATAGTGTGAACTTGCTTCTCCAGCCTCTGCTTATCCTGATACAGACTCCGAGCATGTATGTGGCTCTCCTTTAATTGGTCCTTCGTGCTGTGAATCTCTTTGGTGAGCTCCTCGATGCGGCGGTTGTAATCTAGAGATTTGGACACCTCGATCATGACGTATTCTTTGGTGCGCGCCAGCTCGTCGCGAAGCTGTGCTCGCGTTTCCATTCCCAAGCTGTGGTTGCTGCGATCCTCTTGCGCAGCGCCAAAGCTCTCCTCGACGCTGTCGATAAGCTTCGATAATTCTGTAGAGGCGAGCGCGAGCGCGGGTGCGGGCGCGTCATTGCTGTCTTCTTCCGCGCCATCTTTCGCGTCCGCCACGGGCGCTTCAGTCTCGGCTGCCTTGAGTTTCTTCAATCCATCGAGCAGTGACTTGACAGCCAGGCGCTCTTCCTCTCGCTCCTCCCTCTCCCGTTGCAGCTCCGTGGCAAGCAAGGCGTGGTTGCGCTGCATCTCGCTGAGTGCAGTGAGGAGATCCTCGATCTGCGTGTGGAGCGCTTTGCTCTCGATCGCGGCATTGCTGCTGGCAGTCCGTTTGGGTGCCGTGGGTGCGGATTCGCGGATCGAATTGGCGTCGGCATTGGAGGTCGAGTCGCGGGACAGCGTGGTGGCATCGGTGGAAGCGCTACTCAGGACACTGGCCGAGCTTGCATCCAGAGAATTGAGCGTCGAGGCCAGGCTCTGTTTGGACGTGCTTCGGCGCAGCATGCTCAGCGGTCGTGATGGTGCGACAAGGCCCGGGGACAGACAGCTCTGGGCGGGTTTAGGGGTTGAGCTCGAGGCCCATAGACGGCCAAGAAAGCGGGAGGCGGCGGTAGTAACGTCGGACGTGCGCGCGGCATTGGCGGTAGCGATCTGCGCCTCCCGGTAATTGAGCTCAAGTTGTGCTAGCTTCTCGCGCGATACGACGCTGGACAAAGATACGAAATCGTCGACAAACTCGTCTGCGTTGTAGTGATAACAATCCCACAAGCCGCGCGAGAGGAGCAATTGCATGACATCCTCGAGTTCCGTACACGCTAGAATGCGGTCCGCGTTTTTGTGCATGAGCGACATGGCCACCCGCATAATTGTCTCCGATGCGCCCTCGGCGAAAATGACGTCGTAGATCCGAAACAGCATGGGCAGGGGGCATGTGACGGCGAAGAAAGAGAGGAACCATTGTGAAACGTACGCCGGATCGACTTGCAACTCGTCCAGATGGGCCGACAGAGCGGGCAGATCCTGGCGGAGGAGCTCCCGGAACTGAAAGATGCGGACGTGCAGCCCCGACAGGTCGGGCAAAAAGCAAGCGCGCAGATCGTAGAGATCCATCAATCTGCCGGAACCCGTAACGTCAGTTCTGAAATGAAATCGCGTTTCGAGGACGACACTGCCCCAAACGCAGCAGGTTCGCGACTTGACTTACCGGACGAGCACACAGAAGGCTTGATTGTCTGGCATGTGCATCAATAGGGGTCCCACCAGGAACGCGAGGCCCTGGCAGTAGCCGATCTTCTGATCGTAGAGACTGAAGCACTTGAGCACGCGCCCGAGCATACGCTGCCCGTCGCCCTCAGGATCGCGGAACATATCTACGCCTGGGAAGCTGCGGCCTAGGTCCTTGCCGATGATGCCTTCGTAGGGGCTCGACTCGCCGCTGAGTCTCTCAAACTGCTCCAGGAGCGCGGAATCGCGAGCCCCGGCCATGCTCTGCCACACCACGCCACGCAGCGGTGGCGGGATGCCCTTCCGTATCTTCCTCGAGAGCAGCGTAGGCAGGCGTGCGGCCGTCTGCTGGTAGTCTTTCACCAACGCCATGTAGAACTCGAGATCCGTCATGGGCGGGGGTGGGAGAACCGAGTAGCGCAGTGCCACCGGTGCCTCGCGGCTGACCATATCACGCAGCTGGGCCATCGATGGGGGTCGCGGTCGTCGGACCGTCGGCTGCTCGACAACTTGTACCTTGATGCCCTTCGGATTTGTCGCGAGCTTGTTGTTCTCTTCCTCGAGTCGGGCAAGAAGCATTGCCGTAGACTGCAAGACAGAATCCTGCATTAGCATCTCCGTACCCACACGAATAGCGGGCGCAGCTGGTGGACCTGACGATTGTCTCGACTCACATTATCATCTCGACTCACATTGTCATCTCGTTGATCCCGTGCTTGCTTGGCTTCTCGCTCCTGTAGCGAATCCCAGTTGACCTCGTCCTCGTCATCGGAACTCGATGGCTCGTGTCGTTCGGAATCTGGCGTTGTGTCCTCTACTTGTTCGTCTGGTGTGGATTTCCCAATCTCTTGCAACAGGTCTTGTGATCCGCTAACTGCTGTCTTGGGCGAAATATCCCCATTCTCCTCCTCTACCCCTTCCCCTTTTTCTTCTCCATCTTCCTCCTCCACATTGTTGTTCTCTTGCAACGGTGCCAGCCTCCCGGTTGT
Organism: Arthrinium puccinioides; assembly: GCA_022414665.1. Taxonomy (NCBI): domain Eukaryota; kingdom Fungi; phylum Ascomycota; class Sordariomycetes; order Amphisphaeriales; family Apiosporaceae; genus Arthrinium; species Arthrinium puccinioides. The sequence continues at coordinate 2,592,637 of JAIUNF010000004.1, forward strand.
AGGCGTAGGCGTGGACTCGGTGCCGAAAAGGCTGTGGCGTGAGGGTACCACAGTTAGGGGCAAATCCGTGTTGACTGACAGGCTTGGCGGTTCCGAAAGACGGACGGTGACCATGGAGTCTTGTCTGCCAGGCAGAACAGACTTCTCCGTCTCGGAGGGCGACTGAGCTACTGTGACAGGCCTCGGGCTAGCTTCGGCAGGTTGCGTTTCTTCTTCGTTTCCGTCCGTTGAAGGAGACTGCGCCGTCTCTTCGTTTTGGTCGGCGGCATGGGGCTGTTCCGTCGTCTGAATTTTGGTTGCTGGACCAGGCTGCGCCGTCTCTGCGATTTCGTATGTTGGTAACGGCATGGGTGCGTTCATCTTCTGCATTCCCGGGTCTGCATCCATCTTGAATTGCAGACCCTCAGGTATTAAGGAATGGCGGTAAGAGACTGGACACGAAAGTGGCGGTCCCCAATGATGTCGAGCGGAGATAACGAACGGGTGCGCCTTGTGAACGATCGGGACAAGGCTGGTGGTGTTTCTCTTTCGCAATCAATGTTACGCAGTAACGACAACCCGGCGGGTAATTGCTATTGCATGAGCAGTGCGGTTAATTTGGTCCGCGCAGGATCGAATGTGGCAAAAAGGTAGGCGTTGCTTGGAGTCTCGTCAACTCTTGGGCAAGGGTTGACTGCGGCCGAGTTTATGCGTTCTTGTCAGGTCCCCCGTCCAGATATGGTGGCTGTTTCCTCGCAGCTGCCTCAGTCTAGTTACGGAGTACTTTGTACGGGTACGGATGCTTCCCAGGGTGCTCACTCCTACCTCGACCCGCTATTAAAGAGGGCGAGCTCTGGTTCGAATCAGAGGTCCGGCTTCTGCATTCACCGTTAGAGGCACAACCAGGGGAATCAAGCTAGACGTGTGGGTTTCTGCCAGGGATCCCGGAGGGTTCATTAATAGTGGTAGTTGGTGGCTGCAGTGTTGCGGGCTCGCCTTCCCTCTCTTTGTCTCAGTTCGACCCTGTGATGAATGAGAAGCCTGTGGTGTTTGGACGCGATTGAACAGGAACTAGTTAACCTAGGCTGTAACTACGGAGTAACTATCCGTACTTTGTAGAAACATGTGGACTCGAACGATTCCAAGTGAAGAAAGACGATGTCTGTGCGGTTCGAGGGGTCATGAGTCTGATCCCTGCGATTAGCCCGACGAGCGAGTGACCAGTGACCAGTGACCACGGAGTATCCGTACGGATAGAGTCCAAAAGACTGCAAGGGCTTTCTTTATTCAACGAGCGACTGGTTGTGCGAATGATGTCCATGAATAACTGGCGCGGGATGGCGGCCGGTATAAATAAATAAAAACGAAGTACGGATACGGAGTGCTTAACTGGGTAACTAACTAGTCAGTTACCCTCATCCTCCCGCAGTCGTCTCGTGACGGCCAACAGGTTGCTCCTGAACTCGCTGCATTTCCGGCCGAGCCTATCCGTATTATCCTCTACTTGACGTGTGTGTGGCGAGCATGAGCTCGCTCTAATCACCCAAGTTGGGGTAATCTCTCGTCTACATGGTAGAGTCCAGCCAGAGAGCCAGCAATGTGTCGACTTTCGATGGTCTGCACTCCTGGCATCAGCACCTCCCTCCATCGAATATGACCATCGGCCTATCCACCCACCACATGCTGCTTGCTGCAGGTGCTGCAGGCAGGTCGATTTGAGTCATTGGCCATCTAGTTGGTAGTTTTGATCAAACGGTTCAAACCAGCCTTAAAGGTCCACCCCGCCAAGTCCACCCCTGCTCTCGGTCTACCCAAAAGCGGTTGGTTCAGGGGTAACTGGGCTCAATTTAGCAAAGCTTCCCGGGAGCTCATGCACGTCAGCACAGACATGTTGACTTCGACGCGATCTGACATCAGACGCGTCGATTGGCTGTTTCAAGCTCACCTACGAGTCATCACTCGATTGCTCATCAATCGACCGCGGATCGTTAACTAACCGTTCTCAGATGCTCGACTTTCTACTAGTTAACGTTAGTTACTTGGTAGTTATGTAATTATGGCTCCACTTCATCTTCGCATTGTGCGACGGACGATCTAGAATTACTGGTACTCTGTTGGTTAGCAACATACTTGTTGAACATCATGTGCTCCGTATAATAATCAATGGTTGCTGACTAGGTACCGGCTAAGATAATGCCGTCGTTACAGCTTGGACGACACCAGCGACGTCTGGTGTGTGATAAACATATGTGCATTTTTAGGTTGCTCGGTTATATACGGAGTACGGAGTAGGGGGTTGTCAATTCGCGGATGATGTGATCGGTACATACCCGCCGCCAACTTCTCAAATGCGATAAAGGATATTTTCAACGCGCCAACCCAATTCCGCCCACCCAGCTGACATAACATCGACGCCATGATTATCTCCAAAACATTTTCCAACGCTTGGTGACCCGAAGTCAACTTGGTCGTCGGAGTATCTGTACAGACCATCTAATTGATTGCGTGAAGTAGATTGAACACCTGTCGACAATAGCCTAACCTGCCCGCGCCACTCCAAGATTCGTGGCACTCACTTGAACCGTGGCAAACAGATGCCGTCGTCGTGGAGGCCAATTGCGCCTACGTGGCCATGAAATTTGCAGCTACTGGGCCTGATTGGGTTGTGGGTGTCACCGCTGCCGTTATCGTCGGCGTTTGGTTATTTACTGGAACGGGACTCGCGTGATTGGGTGTCTGCGCTCCGGGCTTTCCAGTAGTCGTGCCTGGTCTGTTGGGTGGCATCGTGTAAGCAGGCTCCTTTGATGGATCTATGTCCGGATATAGTCCCTGCAATTTCAAATACAGCTCGTTCATGTATTTTACAGTCTCGTCGCGGTCCGAAGGCTCGGTTTTGCTGTCAACCGCCTCCGCATTTTGCATCGCCCTCAATTTGGCTTTTGTATGAAGAGATGGCGCTTTGAGATATGCTGGACACGGCGGAAGTTGTACAGCCCCTTTCTTGTCAGCCAAAGCTGCCAGGTATGAAAGATTCGTCTGTAGCCGGCGCATACATCTGGAGAGCCAGTTAGTCTAGGTGTTGTAGTTGAGAAGTTGTCACGTACTGGAGATAATCTTGCGCTAAGAGCTCCTCGTCTTCTTTATTCTTGTTCTCCGCAGTGACGTTCCCTGCTGTAGTCTCCTTCTTCAACACTGATTGAGTATGTTGAATTTGCATCGCTTCGACCAGTAGCTCGTTGTTGATATCTAAAATCACCGACACCCTTTCTTTATCCCTGGAATCCGCACCGGGGCTGAGTGGCGTAGTAGCGGAGGACGAGCCATTAGTAGTACCAGTCTGGACGTTGGAGGGAAATGTCGGTGTTTGTGGGGTTTGAATGTGTGTAGAAGGCGGTTGTTGCGCTTGTTGTTGCGCGTTGCTCGGCGTTTGGCTCTGCGGAGTGCCCCGGGGGTTTTGCGCGTTCTGGGCAGCGGGGATCTGAGCTTGCTGCGACGAGATAGCGCTGATCGGGGTGGGCATTCCTTGATGACCAGGCCCTTGGTTCTGGCCTGACATTGACCGTTGAGGGGTGGTATTTGACACGCTACCAGCATTTTGCTGGGGCGGCTGCATGCGTTGCATCATCTGATGGTGCTGCTGCTGCTGATGAAGCTGATGCTGCTGATGCTGCTGATGCTGCTGATGCTGCTGATGCTGCTGATGCTGCTGATGCTGCTGATGCTGTTGCTGATGCTGCTGCTGCTGCTGCTGTTGCTGATGATGCTGCTGTTGCTGCTGCTGATGCTGCTGCTGCTGTTGTTGCTGCTGCTGATGCTGCTGTTGCTGCTGCTGTTGATGATGTTGCTGCTGCTGATGCTGGTGCTGCTGGTGTTGTTGATGCTGTTGCTGATGATGCTGGTGTTGCTGCTGCTGATGCTGCTGCTGGTGCTGCTGGTGCTGCTGGTGCTGCTGGTGTTGCTGGTGTTGCTGGTGTTGTTGTTGCTGGTGCTGCTGGTGCTGCTGGTGTTGCTGGTGCTGCTGCTGTTGGTGCTGCTGTTGCTGATGCTGCTGATGCTGCTGGTGCTGCTGGTGCTGCTGTTGGGGCGTCATCTGGCCAGCATGCATAGGGTAGCCCGACATAGGCATACCGCTGCCCATAGCATAATTCGGAGGGAGGTTCATCTGTGGCGCGACAGATGTCGGGATGCCAGCTCCGTACGGAGAACCAGTGTAGGCAGCCTGGTAGTTTGTGACTATTTAGTGACGCGGATGTCAGTCCTGACAGTCTTGACAGTCTTGAACGGTACGAGAAGCAAACAATGGCTTGTTTGTCATGTTGCGTCGGACTCGGGTCCACGTTGCATGGCGGCTAGCCGTATGGCCATGCCTCGTTGGAGACATGCCACACCACACAGACGCGCGCGCGAGCGCGAGCGCGAGCGCGCACACACACATACACACACACGAGACTTGAGATATGGACTGACAGGTGATGGGTGCCAGGGGCGTTGCATAGCGAGATCAGGTGGAAGGGGATAGCCGGGGAGTGATAATACAGTGTAGACAGATGGGTAGGCGGGCAGCAATGAGAGAAAGAGAGAAAGAGAGACATGCTTACCTTGGCCATTGGTGGCAGCCGCCATGTGCGGCATGCCGGAGTTCTGCATCATCCCACCTGCGGACCCGACGGCTGGCATCATGTTGGGAGCGCCTGGGAAGGCCGGGCTTTGCGCGCCCATGGAGAACTGCTGCGAGTTGTACATGGTTTGCTGGTGCTGCTGCTGGTGCTGTTGCGGGCTTTGAGTCGCTTGACCAGCAGCACCATTGGGAAAGCCATAGTTGGCGGAGTACATGGTTGTCTCGCTTCAGCCTTCAACCTTTCCGCGAGCACAGTCTCGGTACATGGGCCGGTACAAGACAGCAGGAGGCGGCTAGTACGGTACACTTGGACAGCTACTACAGCCACCTACTGCGTACTTACTTTACAGGGCTGGGCTGGGCGTAGGTAGGCGACGTGTGACGTTGGTTTTGGGAGATGGGGGTGTTTTCATTCAGATTTGGGATTGCCCGCGCAACCTTTACGGATCGGGTTTTTCGCGCGCTTACGTGGGGTGGCCGTAGTGGGCGGAGGGGGGTTGGGCAATTGATTAGGATCTTCTAGTGTCTACTCCGGTCGAGCTCGCAGCTCATCCCGTTCATCACAACAATCGACTCGCTCCTCGGCACCGTCCTCGAGAGTGAAGACCATCAGCAGATGCACGGCTCGACCAGAGACAATCCAAGGGCCTCGATAGGGGGAGAAAGACGACGCACGCATGCTAGGAACAGCCCGTCTACTGCGACACCCCCAGAGACCGGCGTGTGGGCCATGCCAAACTTACTAGCACGTACGTAGTACTTTGTAGGCCGACGGTACAGGGGTGGGGGGGGGATGAGGGAGGGATGCGAGGGCGATCTTCACTGGGATCATGTCACCTGTCCTAGTTCTCATTGTCGTCCACGCTGTGTTCTCACCATGTATGCAGCACTTTTTCTCAACTCGGTTGTATCTGTGTTTTCTTTTGAATAGTGCCGTGGTGACACGTCTTCCCCACGCTGCATGGTGAGAACCAGAAGCTCCACACTGGAGTTTGAATACTTTGGAGACCCCATCATCGCCCACCGATGGCTTCAGCGCAACAACAACAATAATGAAGTCGCTCAGTACCAGGCCTGCAAAGTACTTGTCACCCAGGTGCACAGTATGTGATGGACATGCGGTGACTTCAATCTACAAGTTAGTTACTTGCAGCAATCATAATGCCACGCTATGTGATGTAGAAGCAACATATGACTGGTGTACACTTTGCGAGAGCCCTCAGCATCCAGTCGGCAGAGGCTAACACTGACGGCGTGCAGGGATCTACTACTTACATATCTAGCTGTCGTCTCTTTCTACTCCTGGCCAACAAATCACACATGACGAACTTAATTACGCACGACAGCCATTAATTATTACTTATTTGCGCACGCACTGCATACTACTTACTACGTACATGCCAATCTGTTCATGCTCGGTTCTACGGTTCGGTATGCCCAAGCGCGACAGGTACTATCATGTTGCTTAGACCCGATGGACATCATGTTAGTTCTTCCTTTATATAATTAGGACGTTTCATAATTGGTATAGAAGAGAGGCAACTACTACGTATCTACTAGTTGGAGCTTGGAAGGTCGCCGAGGTTCAGGGCTTACGCTGCCTGCACTGAAACGATAATGAAAGTGTTCTGCTCTTGATTGCGAGCGTAAATAACAGCCTCCAGGCTCCAGCATGGATTATAACGATCAAAGTGAACATTGTCTGACATGTACGCCATCCATAGAGTATGCACCTTGGTTAGAAGGAGGGATTGGGGGGTATCTGACTGATCACATTCGGCAACGCTTCAGACAGCGAGGGAACAGCGTATCTAGGGTTCGTTCTAACTTCTTAAGATATTCCCGGCTGTCGAGTCTTCCTCAAGATGCACCGACTTCTGACAGTACAATCACAAAATTGGGAATCGCTATGGAGGAGATGTGAGGCGGTGCGGAGACGGGGGAATACGGCGCAACCACGGGCAATAGTAACCCCTCCGGTGTAACTCGGGCCCGTCGTTTCCTCGAAGCATTACAAATGTAACAAGATGAGGCCGGATCGAGGTGGTGTCGCTGCCATATTTTGGCTATGGTATACATACAATAGAGACATTAGGTAGGTGATAGACCAACCATATAAATGACTGGCCACGCGCTCAGTATCAAAGCCTTCAAACACATTTACAACGGCTATCTACCAAACACTCAGTCATCTGACCAAACACTCAGCTATCTGACCAACACTCAGCCATCGGACCAAACACTCAGCCATCTGACCAAACACTCAGCTATCTGACCAACACTCAGCCATCGGACCAAACACTCAGCCATCTGACCAAACACTCAGCCATCTGACCAAACACTCAGACGAACATGTCTTCAGCCCGTACGCCCGCCTCTGCCCCCTTTCCTGCAATCTATCTGAATGAGGACGGCACGCTCTCGGTCCGCCAGATCGCAAAGAAGTACGTTCCGGAGGGGTCGCAGGCCCTCATCAGAGTCAAATGTAAGTGTTGACCCCGGGGCCATTCGATATCCTACAAGTAAATGCAAACTAAAAGCCAACGCCGCCTCTGTAGATTCGGGTATCAACCCGGCGGACCTACGACACTGGTACGCGGGTTTGAACTCATACGTGGCTGGTTACGACTGGGTCGGAGAGGTCGAATCCGTGGGGCCCACCTCCCCCTATGTGCCAGGTGACAGTCTCTTTGGGATAGCTAACCCTGGGCACAAAAGACCCTTGCACCGAGGCGCTCACCAGGACTTTCTGATTGCCGATACATTCATGACGTATCGAGTGCCCAAAGATTTGTTGGAGGGAGTGACCGACCCAGAGCGTGAGGAAAACTACGCCCAAGTAGTCAGCTGGCCCTGTGCTATGCAGACTGCCATTGACGCCTTGCTGAACCAGATGGGGTTCTCGTTCCCTGCTCTACCCTCGGTAAATGGGCAAACCCCTCAAGGTCGAGCACTGATGATCGTAAGTTTTTTGTGTGTTTTTTGGGCTGACGCAAGGCCCTCGGCGGTTCCCTTCTTCCCCTACAGGCTCACCCATACGTACAGTGTACTGACAAACTCGTCACCCAGTGGGGTGGAGCGTCTGCTGTAGGCCTGTCGACGATTCAGCTTGCCCGCGTGATGGGATTCTCGCCCATCTTCACTACCGCGTCCCCGAAGAACCATGCCACTCTCCGTGCACTCGGCGCGACGGAGTGCTTTGATTACCGCTCGCCCACCGTAGTCGAGGACATTCGCAGGGCAGTGGCCAAGAGCGGCAAGGAGCTCAGCGCCATCTTTGATGCTGTCACGGCCGGCACCGGCTGCTATGAGCCTCTTTCCGAGGCCCCGCTCCAACTCCACCAGAGCACTCCAGTGCTTGCGAAGCAGTGCGCAAGCGAAGGTGCCGATGATGTCCGGCTATGCGCCGTTCTACCCGTGACCTTTGATCCGCAGTGGACGTTTTGCCTGTCCGTACGGGTTGCCGATGAGCATGCCGTATGGAGCAGGCGACTGTCCACTGTAATGGACTGGGTGTTGCAGAACCACCAGGCTATGGGGCTGCGAATCCCGAATGTAAGAGTGATTCGTGGGGTGGAGGAAGGGATTAGGGGTATCCACGACGTCTTCGCTGGCAGAGCCAGTATGGAAAAGTTTGTGATTCAACATCCCATGCTGGTATCCAAATAGGGGGTTGGCTACTGTAGCCCCCAGTACGAAGGAGCAGCCATTAACTACTGTATTATAAAGTAAGTACGGAGTACGGAGGGAGGAACAAGTTAGGTAGTTGATACGCAACGTTGAGGGACACCGATAGCCGTTTCCGACTCATCTCCGGCCCGCTCGCTCAACGGCGGTGAAAAGGCCGACCGACGCCTCATGTCTTCGACTGCAGTGGCGGTGGCCCGGTGGGGTTCATATTCTGCTCCACTCCGGGGTAAATCTCAAGTGACTTGATCAAGAGAACAGGGTACATTTGCCGTGCATGGCGACGGCGGCGCAGTGTAAGCTTCAAGACTCCTGGATGGGAAAATCAAGGCTACCGGGAAGCGAGACTTCGGATCTTGCAAATCAACAAGACATATTCCACCAGATACGAGGTAAGTGAAACCGTGTCAAGTCAGTTGCTCTGGCTCAATATGTATATTTTATCGCAAGACGCGTATCGAATGACGTGCTCAGAGACATGGCCTAAGCTCCGACCACTTGAGAGCGATCTCGGCTGTGACTACGGACTAGTTAGAGAATGCAGGAACTGGCCAATCCAAAACTGTCGAAATCCTACTCCGTACTGCAGGTGATAGTTAATGACCTTACTCGCACATTCACTCTGAAATCCAAGCAGCTCATCACAACCGATCGGGTTCCGTTTCCTCGCTTGCTTCTACCCTCTTTAGCCTCCATCACGCTGTCTATTATCACCCACACCCCGTCCCATCACATCCCACCCCGCTTCACATCTTCGCCCCGCCGCCTGTCGCCTGCAGAGATGGCCTCACCCAGTGACAACGGCTCTTCGAGCGGCCCCATCAACAAGGCATTGACCGATCTTGACGGTCACGACCTACCGCCCTCTCCGGCCCCGTCAAGCCCGTCCAACGGCCGACGTCGCTATGCCCTTGCCACCGAACTGGTCTACACCGACACCAAGGATCAGTATGGTGCCTCCAGCATACCCATCTACCAGTCAGCGACCTTCAAGCAAACCTCGGCGAACGGGGGCAATGAGTATGACTACACACGCTCCGGAAACCCGACCCGCACACATCTCGAACGGCACATGGCCAAGATCATGAACGCCAACCGAGCGCTGGCAGTCGGGTCTGGCATGGGCGCTCTAGACGTCATCACTCGCATACTACGTGCCGGCGATGAAGTGATTACTGGCGACGATCTCTACGGCGGTACCAACCGCTTGTTGGCATACCTATCGTCGAACCAGGGCATCGTCGTACACCATGTGGATACGACTCAGGTCGACCGCGTGCGGGAAGTCATGACGGACAGGACGGCCATGGTCCTCCTAGAGACGCCTACTAACCCATTAATCAAGATCGTTGACATCACATCTATTGCTCGCGCCGTCCACGAGCTCAACAGCAAGACTATTGTTGCCGTCGACAACACGATGCTATCACCAATGCTCTGCAATCCCCTAGAGCTCGGTGCCGACATTGTTTACGAGTCTGGCACCAAATATCTGTGTGGTCATCACGACGTCATGGCCGGCATTATTGCCTGCAATGACGCTTCTCTTGCCGACAAGATGTACTTCACAATCAATGCAACTGGCTGTGGTCTGTCCCCAAACGATTCCTTCCTGCTCATGCGAGGAGTGAAGACGCTGGCGATACGCATGGAGAAGCAGCAGGCCAACGCACAAGCAATTGCCGAATTCCTCGAGTCCCACGGATTCCGCGTGCGCTACCCGGGTCTCAAGTCACACCCGCAATATGACCTTCATTGGTCCTTGGCGCGAGGCGCTGGGGCAGTCTTGTCGTTCGAGACCGGCGATGTGCTCCTCTCAGAGCGCATCGTTGAGGCTGCCCGGCTCTACGGCATCAGCGTCAGCTTTGGTTGTGTCAATAGCTTGATCAGTATGCCGTGTCGAATGAGCCACGCCAGTATTGACGCCAAGACCCGGGCAGAGAGGCAGATGCCCGAAGACATTATCAGACTTTGTGTTGGAATAGAAGATGTGAATGATCTCATTGATGATCTATCTCGTTCGGTAAGTTGTACGCCCCCAGCCCGCGGCATATAGCAAAATACTAATCACCGCAAAGCTGGTCCAAGCCGGTGCTGTCACCATTACGTTGGATGGATTTCGAGCAAACAGCTCGGTCCCGGCGGCCACCGAGTCACAATAAATTGCGCCGTATCATCATGTGGCATCGAACATGAGAGTCACTTTGACTTGTGGCCATCCACGGTCAACTTTTAGCGCCAAAAGTTGCTGTTGATAAAAGTGGCGTAAGCTATGGACGGAGGGCCGTTGAGGAAGCCGCTCGCGTTTTACGGCTTTGCGTTCCAATCATTGCTCAAAGTTACATATACAAAGTTGGCGGCACCTCGGCTAGGACCGACTGGGGAAACCGAGACGAAAACGATGAATAGCTGGTCCATTGCTTGTCTCGTTGGAGTAAGCTGCTGGCTGTCTCATGGCTTCTGGTCGATACGCGTCTCCTCTGCCTTGGCAGCGCCACGCGTACTTTTTTCTTCTCAAGATGTCAGCTCAGTATCAATGTCAAGCAGGTGGTTCTTGCTCACTTGGTGCTCACTTGGTGTTCTGCTGCACTAGACGCTCATTGACTGGCAAATTATCCTGGCGCGTCTCCTCCAAGTACCTGTCCAACATGGGCGTGTCCGTCTTGAACCACTGGGGCTGGGTTTTTCCAGCACCCCCGGCTTTTCGGTCACTGCTTGGGGTTCTGCACCTTTGTGTAAGCGGCTGCTTGTCAGGAGTGGTGTTTTCATATCACCGACTGTTCATTCTGGAGCTCGTTTGTGTGGACACTGTGCGGCATGGTTACGCAGCGAATAGAGAGGTGGGAGTTGGCGTATGGAGGAGAATTCAATATGAAAGCGAAGCTGAACACATTTGAAGGGCCTGATCTTCTCAACTCGGAGTTTTTGCGTTTCTCGACGACGCAGTGCCGCCCCTTTATAGCGGTGCTGAAGGGCACTTGTCGACGTGGTACACCGGCCGGTCAATACTTCGCTGCTCCATTTCTCGCACGACCATCGTCAGACAGGCTGATGGCAGCTTGCGAAGTTGATGGCTGGAATGACAAAATACGATTGGCTTATCTGAAGCAGGGGTGATTCAGCTTATGTTGCGAAACAATCCATGTACATGTGAAGATCGACAGCTCACGATGTTGTTGTTAGTATTCCTGTAGGTTGTGGTTACACGAGCGAGTCGATGGAGGAGAATTGTGGCATGACAAGTTTCTACAGGGCCCTGTCGTTAATTGCTTGAATAGCCGGCCGGTGACAGATAACGTTATGAAAGTCTAGCGTTCATGACCCGAGGCATCGCAATATCCAGCCTTGCGTTGCGTTGGCTGCTGGCTGCTGGCATATGCGTATCAGGCAGGCCCTATACAAAATACGACCAATGAAATGATGCAGTGACCTTGAATAGGATTACGTTGGTTAGTCAGCATAAGTCATCCTTGTTCTAACTTCTTGGGTCTCTCCTCGGAGTCCGGACTGCTCACTTTGATGCTCTGAACACTCAAGTCTAACCCCCCCCCGTCATCCCGTGGCCTCGCAGATCACTGCTTGCTTGACAATGCTACCCAAACAAACATTGCTTCTTCGCCGTTTGTCCACACCACTCTTCCTCTGGCCTTTTCAACAAACAATTGACGCAATTTCGGTTGCAGCGGCCGGTGAAGGCTTGAAGGCAAGCAGCCTGGAGGGCAGTTGGAATAGGTTCAGCAAGGGCCTGCTAGAACATAGCTGCCATACAGAGTATCGAAATATTATTTTGCTGGCCCAATGCCGGACCCTCGACTCTTCCGACGCCCATCGCGCGTGTGGATTGTGATGTGCTGCGCCTACCCGTCCACCCCCCCCCTCTCCCCTTCTTCTCACCGCCGACGAAGCCATAATTGGCATCGTGGACAGGACATTCACCTTCCAATTGGCTCAGTTCATCGGGGTGTGGTGGGTCGAAACTCGGCTCTGCAAACTCACTCATGTCCGCTTCCTGCTCAGAAGCCTGCTCCAGGTATGCGGGAGTGGTTATCTTTGAATATGTGACAAGCCGAATCTACCTCGACGAGCCAATGGCGTCCCTGAAGATTAGGCGATTCCAAGAGCCAGGCTGGGGATCGTCTCGTAAAGGATAGTGCGCCAAACGGAAAGATCAAGATCCTGGGCCCTGGCAAAGGCTTAGGTAGTGGCTCTGGCGAGGTGGAAAACTGCGGCCCGTCTGACTTCCCGGGACCGTCGACCCTCGCGGCTCGGTGCAAGCAAACAAGCCGCAGCATGGCGAGCAGGGGCACACACCACTCCAACGCAGTGTCAGTTAGCAGCCATCATTCCCTTCCCAAGGCCCTACGCCATGGTTCTGAATGTGAGATATGACGGGCTCTGAATCACTCCCCGGTCGTTGGATGTTGAAAGCCGTCAGACGCCGTGGTCTCCCGCGTGTTCCCGTGCCTCGGATGGTCGAAAATCTAGGTACTATAGATGTCTCGGCTCCCTCTCGACGTGCAAATATGAGCCGAATGTCGACGGTGGGACTAGATAAGAAGGAGCTTGAACCCCCTTCACGAAGAGTGCAATACTCACACTAGTTTCCCAAGTTAGTGACCGGGTACCTCACCAGGAGACCTACGTCGACTTCACGGACCCCGGAGAGACTTATTTGGAATGGGGAACATGATACGTTGAACGGACCTGCGGCAATCTCGAGCGATTTCTGCCAATCTTTCCTTCTTCTTTTCTTTTCCATGCTTGGGGGAGCACAAGTCACGCCGAGGATCCTCTCGTGGCAAGATTCTGCACTGCAACTCCCAGGTCCCCCTTGAATACAACAACACCGGTCCTACCACGATACCCATGTTTCGCTAGCTTCTCTACATCACCCACGAGGCTTGGCATCTGGCACGAGGGCAGCAAAGGGTGAGCAAGAGTGCGTGATCTGCGTAACACGGAAATTGCCTTGGCTAATCCTCGCTTCTCAGATATATGAAGTGTTTGCCTTGCAGCTGACCACGGGTGCGTGCCGGCGAGGAGTGGTAGGATGACCTGGCACGTCAGCTTCGCGTAACTGGAAGTCTGGAACGCCTGCTGGAGACGACGTCGACCGAACTTCCGAAAAAGGGGGAAGCATATTCACGAGCCCTCTGCGCTGGCCATGCGTCGTCCGGGTGTCCTTTTCGGACCGACCTTGCCCCCCCCTCTCCCCTTGTGCAGTTTCTAGCGAACGGCTTGGCAAGCATCATGTAGATGCGTGACGCATCGTAGGTACTCCAGATCCGTCACGCCGCGGGCCTGGCCGAAAGCGACAGCCCGTCGGATGTGGAAAGAGGGAGATGACCTTCATCTCAGTACCTACGCAAACGGTCTTCTCCAAAGACACGCCAAGGTGTCACGTAGCAGCTCAGCAGATCCCCCCCCTCTCGAGCTCTGGGCGAGGCGGCAAAAGAACAAGAGTACCTCGACGATCTTGTTGCCTTCATGCCAAGAAAACCCGCGTGTTGCTCATGCCACACGAGACCCAGTCTCTGAACTTTCGTCTATTCGTCATCGAAGTGGCTCGTAATACGCTCAGAACTCGGAGACATGGTTACACCAGAGCATAGTCGTTGTCATGGCAAGGGTCAGCTCTCGTATGATGGACTGGGGTTGAGGGGCCGGTGTAAGGAAAGGAAGGGTACGAAGTTTGGGCATGGCTGCTGGAGGACCTGGCTGGGAGAGAATCCACCCGTTTCCCAGCATACCACCCCTTCGATCCGCCCTCTACATCAAATCAAAATTTGTCATGAAAAAACCAACCTACCCTATACCGCACCGTATGAGCTTTCTGTCACGTTTATGGGTGTGTGTGTGTGTGTGTGTGTGTGAGACTTAGCTGCCGTTCCTCACACGTGGCATATCTGAGTGTGTTTCATAGGCCGCAGTCATGTCCAACATGGAGCGCAGCAGAGGATGTACCTGGACACTCGTTTCTGTCGGAAACCTCTGCCACTGTGCCCTGTCGCCAGCAACCACCTCTACCACCGAACAGCACGAGTAGGTTCGGCATTACACCGGAGGGGTGCCACCGTCGTTGGCTGACAGTCACCGTCCTCTTCCATTCATTCATTCATGTGCGGGACAGCAACAACATGAAGCACGCATACAGGATATATAAGTTTCATACCTACCCTTCGCTGTGCTGCTTCTCAATGCACAACGTAACGCAAAAGGTCGAACTGGCTTCTTAGAGTCGCCGAGTCGAGACTTTCCAGGAAGCGCTGGCTCGTGTGGCCCGGCACAGGTCATGCATGAGAAGCAGTGGGATCGCGCTCGCCCTAATACGTCTAGTTTGGATCAAGAAATCGTGGTATCTCTTCATAAGTGCTGGCAAAATGCTCCCAAAGCTGACCCTGTTTCACCATCCTAGGAACGCCATTATAGATATCTATCCAGCTTTACCAAAACATCCTATCTCAATGCGCTCATCACCTACACACTCTGCCCCGCCACCCTTAACACGGGGAGCTTTCAGTCATACCTAAGCCGCATTATCCTCCTCGTGCCTCAACCCCGAGTAGTCGGTCCCCTGGTTCGCCGTTGACAGTCGGGCACATAGACTGAGCAACACCACGGTTTCGGTAGCGGCGTAATGGTTCAGAGCATCTAGCAGGATCTGCAGATGCCTACTGAAGTTGGTCTCCCACTTTTTGATAATCTCGAACAGATTGCTCATCCTCGTATCCTCGTCCAGCACCGTGCTGTTAGACGATACGTCTCCATGTGTTGGCTTTTGTGACTTGCTCATCTGGAAACGCCTCCATTGCTCATCACTCATATTTGGTGGCTTGATGTTGCCGATAAGGTCTGGATCTGCCTTCTCCAGCTCTCGAGACAGCCAGTTGGTGTACGCAGCAAATATGGTGCATGTCTGCATCAGTTTCGAGTGTATCTGCGTACATGTCAGTCCCTGGGGTCACGATCGAGTTGGGTGTCGGTTCGAACGTACCCTGATCAGCTTGCTGTTAGTAAGCATGCAGCCCTTTAAGCAAGTGTCGAGAAAGTCCACATGATCCTGCATCAGCTCGTCGACCGTACGACCTGGTTTCCCCGAGCCGTCGACGTTGCCTTCTTTGCCTTCGTTCGCCTTCAATCTCGACATTAGGGATTGCCAATTCGGCTCGATCACCTCGAGGGTGCAAAAGTAGAGTAATTGCTGCACAAAAACCATCATTCGAGCACGCAACGTCCACACACGCCTTTTCCATATTTCCAGACTTCTTGCCGACGACCTGTGGCACCACACAATGGCGTTGTTATGCGTTTGCCAGGTCGCTGACAGTTGAGACTCGAGATGCCTCAGAGACAGGAGGTAACGAAAGAGAGCTTGGTACCTCCATATCGTTTTCCGACTGATAACCAGAGAGACCGGAAAGGGCACGGTGTAATTCAGCTCCAGAGATGTGAAGCCGTTGGCGTTCTTATCAGTCTCGAGCGACTGATTGGCGGTAGGTTGCAAGACTTCGCCTTGTTCCATGCCGGTAATGTTGACAACTCTCTGCAACATCTTGATGAGGCTGACTTCGTTCATGGCTACCTGAACATCCTCCTTGAACGGGTCCATGGAGACGATTGTTCCTGGTTGGCGCAAGACAATGTCGAGGAGCGATTGCAGCTTGACGGTATTAACGGACTTGACTGGTTTTCGCAACTCCGAGGCTCCCAGTTCGAGGAAGTGGGTAAAGTAGTCGGACGGATCCAGGAAGAAGTAGTGCTTAAGCGACAAAAGCCGGGCGGGAAGGGCATGCGTCGTGAGGAGAAGCTTCATGAGCGATTCGTTTGCATAGGCATATGCACCGTTGACGTTTTCCAAAAACCGCGGGTCGTCAAACGACGCCGGCACATCCTGAACTCCCTTGCTGACGTCGACTCCTCCACATTCCCTTACAACATTGAGGTATTTGCCGGCCAAGAGCACCTTGTCCTTGATAGCCTGCAGCTGGGGGGGATATCTTGTTCCCGCTGAAGAGTGTATCGGCGCTCCCAGTAGTCGTCGGTGTAGTCCGACTCAAGCTCGGCACGAGTGATGCTCTTCTGCTCCTTTATGAGAAACTCGTGATGCGGGTCGTTGATGCTGCCATGGTGTAGCCACTCGTTGAGCATGGCCGTGTACGGCCGGCTCGCGTCGCGCAGCAATGATGTGAGCAACGACCGCGCTGCTGGGTCTCCAGACATGGTCTCCAGTCTCTTGGTGATCATGGCCAAGACCACGCCGCCCTTGCAGAACTTCCTCCCAGTGACATTGCCCGGTACAATATCACCGCCCTTCTTGAGGTTCTCTAGTATCTGATCTATATCTTCGGGGTCCGAGTCCTCCTCGCTCTCGTCGTCGTCTAGCATACCGTTCTTCTTCAGAAACTCGCGCGCCATGAAAAAAAGCTGCGCCATGATTTGGGCCGTGGGAAGGGTGTGTATGTTCAACACGTGTAGCGTGAAGGTGTCGTTCGTCAGAAACTGAGTCTCTAGTTGAGCAACCATGACCAGATACTCATGCAGGTACTTTCTGACGGCGGCACAGAGAGCGTGGTTGACGGCGCCAAACATCTCGCGACTCTGCACATCGACGAAGTGCTCGAGCGAAGTGTAATGCGTGGCCATCTTGAGCATGGACTGAGTCAAGTCTTCAAGACTAGGGTCCAAGCCGGGAGATATCTTGTATTCGGGACCAGTGAGGCGATCGCGTTCTTCAAGCGGGTTGTACGAGTACGAGAAGCGTATGTATTGGCCTTCGTAGCCCATGAAGACGAACAACAGGTCCTCGATGATGGCGGCCTCTTGCGCCTCGAGCGATAGCTGATGCAGAGGTTGGGGCTGCAGGGCGGCCGGCATGTCCGATGCCTGTGGGGGAAGCGCAATGCGACAGGCGAGCGGCGCGGTCGTGTGTTCCATCAACGAGGCCGTAGGATCCCATGTTTCTGCAGAAAATGAACAACGACAGGATCAGCTCGTGTGATGTGTGATGGATGCCATGCACAGGTCCCGACTTACTCGACGGAGATTCGACAGGCGCCTCTTTCTGTCTCGACTCGGCCGGGCGAGGCCTGACGGACTCCTTGCCCTTCCATTTCTCGGGCGGCGCGCCGTCTCTTGTGCGCCTCTCTTGGCTTTTCGTGCGCGACATCAGCTTTTCCCTCGTCGTGACGGTCACGCGCTCTGTCCTTCGCTCGTCGGCAGCGCCCCTGCTCGCGGCCCTGGGGTTCCCCGACGCTGTTCTCTTGTGCGCCGTGCTGGTGAAGCTGCTGGACGCCACATGCTGTGGTGAAGGCCGCCCGCGATGAGGATCGCTCCCATCCCCTTTGCTAAAGATGGTAGAGTTGATACGGGGTCTACCATGGGCGGGCGCATTCGCGTTCATGTCGTTGGTGCCGTTGGTGGAACGCCTATCCGCATGGTTGGGAGGTTTGGACGCCATGGTGACATTGGGGCGAGATGTGGGAGAGTCGAGTTGCGCCGGGGAGAGGCTAGACTCTACTGTGAGAGCGGGTGGGATTCGATTCGTGCGGCAGTCGATGAAACGGAAGCTTCTCTCTCTTCGGTACTCCGTAGTTACCTGACACTATGTAACTACTCCGTACAAGGATAACGTTAGATCCCAATTCCCATTAAACAATTGAAGGAGCAAGCGCGTCCTGTCGCGTTAGTAGTAGGCGGGGGTGCCTACACAGTAACTATGAAGTACGGATAGTTAAGCATCGACATCCTTGTCGGGCGGGATCCACTATTATTTTCTTAGAAGTAGAGCTACTGAGGGGATCGGTGGACGCACTTGGACCAGGGGCTGGCTCTCTTCTCGTCATTGGTCAGAGCTCCAAGGCTGGACCTCACCCTGGGGACTCACTGTCGGAGCTGCATCAGCATTGGACTGCCTGGAGCTAGTTAGTTAACTTAGCTGCTTTCACTTTACCCTCCATCGTCACTCACCTCACTCGGCAGCCTTCTCACGTTCAACGTTCAACTTTAGGGTGTGCCAGTCCATCACATACACCCCAATTCTTCCACAACAACCCTCCCAAACAGCACCTCTGCCAGCACCTCTGCACAGCCAACCCCATACAAACCGCCAAGATGTTTATGGCAAGATCTGAATACGGTACGTCCGACACCCCCTCAACTGCCACCACGCCGCACGGGACGACATGGCTAACATTGCAAACAGATCGGGGCATCAAGTATGTCTTTCTCTCCCGCTCCCAAACACATGCCCACCTGCCGATCCGACCCCGATAACTAACTTGCCACTCCAGCACCTTCTCCCCGAAGGCCGCCTCTTCCAAGTCGAGTACTCTCTCGAAGCCATCAAGCTGGGCAGCACTGCCATCGGCGTCGCGACCTCGGAGGGCGTCGTGCTGGGTGTAGAGAAGCGAGTGACGTCGACCCTGCTGGAGACATCATCGGTCGAGAAGATTGTCGAGATTGACCGCCACATCGGATGCGCCATGAGCGGGCTGCAGGCCGACGCCCGCAGCATGGTTGAGCACGCGCGCGTCGAGTCACAGAGCCACGCCTTCAACTACAACGAGCCCCTGCGCGTCGAGAGCTGCACCCAGGCCATCTGCGACCTGGCCCTACGCTTCGGCGAGAGTGCCGACGGCGAGGAGAGCATCATGAGTCGGCCCTTTGGTGTGGCCCTGCTGATTGCCGGGTACGACGAGGACGGCCCGTCGCTGTACCATGCCGAGCCCAGCGGCACCTTTTACCGCTACGACGCCAAGGCGATTGGCTCGGGAAGTGAGGGTGCGCAGGCCGAGTTACAGAATGAGTATCACAAGGTGTGTCCCTCTCGTCTTCCGTCGTGATTCATTGCATGAAGTTGGGGCATATACTGAGTCTACCTAGTCCCTGACCATTATCGACGCCGAGACCTTGGTCCTGAAAACGCTGAAGCAGGTCATGGAAGAGAAGCTGGATTCAAAGAACGTACAGTTGGCGAGCGTCACCAAGGAGAAGGGTTTCAGAATATACACGGACGAAGAGATGGCCGCCGTTGTGGAGAGACTACCCGCAAACTGATGAAGAGACCTGCGCCCTGCTTGCCGATAGCACGAGGCATGATGATACGGCTGATTCAAGATATGACCACTAGACTAGGGAAAATCATAAACGTGGTAATCCCGTTGATTCCGTTCGCAAGTACTCTGGCACGCATGGGGGGTCTCAAATCTACGTCATGAGATGACCATCGTCCGACTCGTGTATCTACTGCTTTTGACCCATGATGCGGCAACATCTAGCTTCATGCTTTACATGGATTTTTCTTTCTTTCGACGTGCTCTTTCACGCTCTGTCGTAACAGCAGCCACCAGTCTCCGAAACGCCTTGCTCCCCGGGTTGTCAACCAGCAGACGTCGAGGCGCCTTGCCCAAAACACCAACACCATCAACCCCCTAAGTCACTGATCCAAGTCCAATTTCTCCAAGTCTCCTTCCACCCCCAATAGTCCCAGCGCATAATGCGCCTTCTCCTCTTTGGCCAGTACAAGCTTCCGGTCGTCGGAAATCTCGTGAATCCGCCGGTCTATGCGGCGCGGTTGGCCCCATACAGACTCGACGGGCGAGGGGACCAAGTCCGGCGCCCTCGCGTACGGGGGTCCGCGGCCCATGCTGGCAGCCTTGGCCCACACCGACTCGCACCCAGCTGCGATCTGCCGGGCGGATTGCCAGCCTGTGAGCCGCGCGATGTCGTGGAGCCGGCGGATGAGCCAGTGGCGCTCAGGGTCGGATTGGTACTGTAAAGTGGGAAGAAAGAGTACAAGCAGTTAGCGAAAAGCCCGAGCATGGCGGAGAGCCAGAGCTACACCCGAAAGAGGGAACCTACCTGTACACCTGCGACAAACAGACAGAAAGCACTCTCGATGAAAGCAGCCCCCACGAGCGTACTGACCACCGTCTTCGCCTCGACGCCTTCTTCCAATCCGGCCGCGATCCGGCCGACTTCCATCGCATACCCCATGGTCTGTTGCGCGCTCATGCCTGCCGCCATCATGGCAACTGGAGGCATCTCTGGATGCGCGCGGTGCAACGCGATCATGCCCATGTAGTAGTTCATCCATATCCCTCCAATACTATATGTCCGAAACTGGGCAGCTGGTCCAAACGGCGTGTCGATATTGGGCACCATGTCCGGACTCAACGGTTCGAACTCCGGTCCCAAGTGCGCCTTGAGCATCTCGAATGCAGTCTTGATCCCTTCCCACTCCTCATACGCGGACGCCGTCAGAGAGTCGAGGTCGGCATCGTCCAGAGTGTCGGACGAAGGTGAAGAGGCCTCGCGTGGCGGGCTGAAGCCCATGGGTAGCGGCACCCGCGAGGAGGCCGGCATCATGCCCGGGAAACTACCCGGGGGCGCACCGCTGCCACCAAACGTGCCTCGCAAGCTCAGGACCCGGCGCTTGCGAGGAAGATCGCGCGAGACGTAGTTGGCAAGACGCCCAAGCAAGAGCATGACATGGTCATACGTGCCGTAACTGTGACGGGTGCTGTTTTAGCATTCTATCCTGTCCCCTTTCAACCGACCCGTCGAGAAACTCGACTTACATGGCGTCCAAACGGCCTAATGGCGCTCTGGGGGGACATTGAGTCCACAGATCGTATTCCATGCTGCGTGGATTAGTCACGGTGTCCAAAACATCGCTGGAAGAGGAACGTACAACAACCTCGTGCCACCTAGAATGCTCTGATAGACATCCATCTTGCAGTACCACCAATACAGATCGCTGAGCTGTTGGTATGTTTCTATATCCTTGTCGGTGATCTTTTTGCTTCGGCCCTCATAGTCAGGTGCCATCCCCACCTCATCTAATGACACGAATCTTCCTGTGATGGTTGAGAGTAGCGGCACGTCGATCTGGTCCCAATCGCTGTACAAGGGGTCGGTCTCTCCTTGTAGTGGGTCTGGGACGTTGTCACAAAACCCGAATACTTCTTCGCCGTAGAAGCCAAAAGATCCATGTCCCTGCTGCTGCTGCTGTTGTTGTCTTTGCCGTGCCGCGCTTTCTTTTTTCACTCTCAGTCTGAGCTTGATCGACATCAATGACTTGGTCAGCCGTGAGTAGGGGATGTCCTTCATGATCCATCGAGCGCCCAGTAGGTGTTTGCTCCATTTCTCGTGGTCTGAATTCCAAACTTCGTAATACGCCAAAAGCAACGTTGCCGCCAAGTTTGTCGGCTGAGCACGCTTGCCAGGTCGTCCTATGTTGCGGGCAATCCGTCTGAGGGCCAAGTGGTAGTGTTTTAGAGATGCGGTTGGGGGCACTTGTTGTAGTTTGGCAATTTGAAGGCTACCAAGCGCGAGAATGGCTTGCAGGAGTGCCGGATGGTGGAATGACAGGATGGGGAACGTATCTGACAAAAGTTAGATGGTCCCGGATGGAAGGATATATCATTCCAGACAACTTACACGTCCACGTGTGCCTGTGACCGTACACGCCCTGTCCCTGCTGGGGAGACACTCTCGCGTCAAGTGGATTCCTTTCATACATGGACATGCTTGGTCCGGTGACGTTGACAAAGTGCCAGAAGACGGCCGCAATTTGTTTGTCGTTCAGAGGCGAGGTTGTTGGGTCAGGCCCGTAGCTCGCGAGGATCCCCGTGTTGGGATGCACCGAGAAATTGCGAGGTTGCGTCCCAAACGAGTCCAGTCGATCGGCAGCTTTCTGTGACACGATGAGACCAAGGTGATCTAGTCCCAATGACGGACGTATAAGTGCCTCGTCGTCGGAATCCGCCATGGAATCATCATCTTCGGATACATGATATTCACATTCTGCCAACTGGGGACCCACCCCTTGCAACAGCTCTATCCTCTCGACAGCCTTTCCCTTGTCGAAGCATGCGTTGCTTGGTTGCTGCGGCAGTATGGGGGAAGTATTCTGGTGGTCATTGCCGTCGTTGACACTGCTGCTCGGGAACTGCGAAAAGTCTATAAGCGGCTCCAGTGGTGTTTCTAAGCGAGGTTCCAAACGCGGTTCTTGTCCCCACTGGTTCTGGGGGAAGGCATCTATCGCGCCTGGAGGGGAGAACGTCAACTCGGACGCTGCTGGGGCGGACTGAACCCCGTACAGGTTTGGGTTATAGCTGAGAGGTGGTGGCGGTCCCGTATTAGTCGAATCGTGAAAGACATGATGATGTAAGTGTGGTGCCGAATCGGAGTGGAATCCAAGAGGCGGAGGTTTCGGTGCGATGATCTGAAGAGCCTGTGAATTGGCCCTCTGTTGCGCCGCCGCCAATTGCTGCTCGCGGATGAGCGACTGTGGTGAAGGTTGAGGGTAGGCGAGGCGGCCGAATGGTGTGAATGCCCCCAGAGGATCTTTGAATATAACGCGCTGGTTGTAGCCCTCGCACTGCCTCTTCGACTTGATGCAGTTGTTGCACGTCGGCCTGCTCTCGTCACATTTGATTCGGCGTTTCCGACAAGCTGGCTTGGAGGTTAGACTGCACCCAGCGACAGCGAGTCTGCGACTGCTGGAAATGTGAAGAGGGGTAGGATCGACCACGTACTGAGACAGCCTGTCTTTGTCCTTTTTCTCACCAGTGACTTCTTCGGGCCCGAGTTCTCATCGCCGTCCTCTGCCGCGGGCAAGGAATCGCCAGGTTGAGACTCGGAGATGGTGTGGCCCTGCGCCGCCACTTCTGCGGATTCCATCCTAGAAGACGGGAGAGGTGTTTGATCCAGGTTAAAGACAGTATTTGGCTGTCTTGCCGTCTAGCCGTCTAGCCGTCAAGTCGCAAGCCTGCCACATGGTACGGCGACCATGGGCCTGGTGGGCTGGCTGCAACTTCTCGGATCCGAGGGGCGCGCGAGCAAGGGAACTTCGGCCCAAGAGACTCGGTGTGGACTCGTGCCCGGGAATTCGAGCGTGGCCGAGTCTCGACGATGGACAATGGCAATATTCTCGCAGCGCCTGTCTGAGACAAGCAACCGAAGCGTGAACCGAGACAGGCCCGATAATTTCCGCCGCTGTATGCAAGTATTACTGAAATGCAGGGAGACAAAGACACAGTGAACTGCTCAAACCCGCTCGGGGTGAATGACTGTGTGCCTGTATATAGCCTCCCAGGCAGACTGAAACAGTGTGGTGTAACGAGCAGCGCTCCGAGATATGTGAGCCGGCACGCAACGCGCAAATACGGCCGACTGTATGTCCCTTTTGGCAGGCCTGCAGGTTGGGCAAGTGGGAGGAGGGAGGAGGTACGAAGTCAAGGTAGGCGAGATGGGGGCTGAAGAAGACAGTGGGGGGTTGGTTGATCGTTGATCGACGGGGGTAAAGATGGCAGCACCTGGATCTCTATGCCAGATACTAGGGGGAGGAGGTCACCTGATTCCGTGGGCTGTGATAATGTTATATATCATAGGGGGCCTTGTTGTTTGTGTTGGGTGCTTGAGGCTTGAGCCTTGACGCAGATGGGATGTCCGATGGGCACTCGACAAGCACCGCGAACCAACGTTGGTAGCTCGGATCTAACTGCATGTATCGATACCCCGATGCCCCTGAATCAATGAGATCTGCGAGATCGAGTGGTGATCTGACTGGTAGGGGTGGGCGAGGGACGGAGGGTTTTCAACGATGAGAATGGTGTCGCTTAACTGGTCCAAGGTCGGCAGTCGAAGCAGGGGGGTAGGGCCTCCGCCTTTTCTCCAAGTTTGCAGGGTGACATTGCTGTACTTAAACTTCAGGGGTTCTGGTGCTGGCGTTGCAAGGCTTCGATTAGCTCTCAGGGCCGTCTCGATACCGAAAGCCAAACAAACGGGTTCGGCACCGCGACGTCAAAGTGTCAACTTCAAAGTCAGCCCATTCTAAGAGCTCCGCGTGACGGCGTCCTGGAGGCTTGCCTGAGAGGCGCCATCGCTGACAGCAAGTCCGTAGGGAACCGGTGGATGCCTACGATCAACCAGGGGGCCTGCGACGGGAAAGAAGTGTGTCCCCGGGGCTTGATAATGTGCTGCCGGGGCCGCAAGCGCCGTAGCATATTCCAAATTCTGGGGGGGGATGTGATCTCCTGTTCCCCGGACGCGTCACCCCGAAACTGTCCGCAGTTGCATCAACGGGTAATCCGTCCTACGTGAACGGGTCGTTCTATTGGCAGCTCGCCAATATGCCCTCGCACATACTCCACGCTGCAATCTTGCCCCTTTGGCACGGCTGCTCACACGGACCGAACTCAGAGGTCTGTCTAGTCAGCGTCAGGAAGCCAGCCCTATACGTATTTTGGAGAGTATACTCCTCCTAGGATGCCTGAGCATCGATAGCATTGCCTACGACTAGTAACGTGCTGACCTAGACGCATAGAGGCTTCTGATCGACCAAATCGAACGTGCTCGCGCATCCGGGACTGCGCCACTGGGCGTTTGTAAGCCAAGGACGTGCTCCGTACGTACCAAGGACTGGCAACGGCTCACAGCCAGATTTCAAGTGGTCACGAGGACCATGTGGCTTCTCGGCCTGTCGCGCGAACCGTATATCCATCCACATGGCCACCGTTGTCCACGATACCAAATTAGGGTAACTGGTCCTAGGCTATCCGTACAGGCACACTTGGACAATGGCCTAGCTACCTCTCTGCCCGGTTCTCCCCAAGGCCGCGGGAGCATGTCAGATGCAGCGCAACAGGGTACGCACGTTGCCAGGTTCCCAAATTCTGCACCTTGCAACAATGGATAGCCGATGACCTGATGCCAGGAGTCCTGCAACTGGCCGTTTCATCATGGCCTCGTCCATCACACAGTTGGCATTCGCACGACATCAAACCCCACTAGCCATCCACATCCAGAGCCAATATGCACATGCAGGTAGATGCGAGGAGAACTAAACGAGACCGTGCAAAGCGAGACCGTGCAAAGCAAAGCGGTCTGATTCGATAGGCCATCCGATAACCCCGCGGCTATCGTGCTGAGAGGTAACTAGTTAGTTAGGTAGTTAACGTTAGGGATATGCAGCCTGTGGCAACCTCGAAATAGAGCCTCGCAGATTCGACAGCTCTCAACGTTGCACCGCCATCAGACTCAGAGCTATCGCTGCTCGTACAGCGCTGCTGACGGTTCCAATCCCCGCAACAGGGCAGGGAGTGGTGACACACGTGGGTGCAGTTTCCACAAACAGGCATCATGAAAGCATTCGGCTATGCATGTGCTCGAGTCCAAGTTGCTAGCACAGGATACGGCCGTTGATTCGATAGACTTTGAACTAGACGCCGCCATCTCCAGTTAGTCGGGCGTTTTCAGCTCGCACATGCAAGGCCAACGTCTTTGGCAAACACGGTTGATAAGGCCTGCTCGAGCCTGGAGAGGGGTTGTTCGCGTGGGAGTTGTCAAGTTTCGAGGCGTGGAGGCTGCCAGCGCGGCGTCAAGGTGCCACTGTACCTGACATGGCGGACCAGTCACCAGATGTAACGGAGAAGCCATCACAGGCGCATGGCATGTGAATGCGACAGATGGCCATGGTCGATCGCAGCTAGGCCGGCTAGACCGTCTACACAGGCTTGGAGCACAGCTTCTCTCCTAGGGCCTCCTACGGTCCTACCATAGGTAGGGCCGAATGCCAGGAGATCGAGGCTTTGATGCTGCAACAGAAAGCCGGATGTGGCGCTCTCCTGGAAGTGAGCGCAAAGAGCGAGCGAGCAAACTTTCGCAGGGTTTAGGCGGAGATCGCAGGTATAAGCTGCTGGTCAACTCAAGCTCTGCACAATTGTCAATAGCCAAGCCCGTGTCTGTTGCTCGCAGAGACAGGGGGGTCAAATGGTCGTATCCAGACGTGCTCATGGCGTGTAGTTGTCATCTGGGATTGTTTCAATTCGACAGCGACCAGAAAACAGGAGATAAGTTAACGTTATGGTACTCCCTACGGATAACTACGACGGATACCTGATACCTTAGCTGCCGCGCCGTGCCCCACCCCCCATGTGGATCTCGTCAACCGCAAGACCCTTGCAAGAAAAACCCGACTTACCGATGAAGCAACTTTTTCATGAAAGTTTGCTCAGGCATTGATTTGTCAATCGCACATCCAACACAGACATTCAGCATTTGCTACTCGTTTCAGTCACTGAAAACTCTCCGCCGCAATTCTCTCTGGAATTCGAACTGAGAAATCACAGGGACCACGGGTACACGAGATGTTTGCGGTTCCGGGCTGGTCGGTATCCGCCACCAGCTTGAAAGCTGAGGCGGCTACATCCAACAAGAAGGGTGCAGGCAGCAACAAGGACGCAGACAACACTGGAGCAAGCGACAAGCCGGACGCAGGAGCCAAGCCTGCTGGGAAGCGGAAGAGACAGACAGGCCCCAGAAATGTGACTTCGGACAACGTGGCCGATTTGTGGGAACAGGTGATTGAGGGCAAGCCCAGGAAGAGGGTCAAGAAGGAGTCCGAACTGCGTAAGCCAGCTGCCGAGGGAGACTCTTCCGAGGTCGTTGAGGGTGAAGGCGCCGCGGAAGCCGCCGATAACGCTACTCCCGCGACAACATTAACCAAGAAGGATAAGAAGAAGAAGAAGAAGAAGAAGGAGAAGAACGAATCCCAGGATGTCGGCGATGATGCCGATTCCAAGACGGACAAAGAATCAAAGGAGGTCAGCAAGGTGCAGGTCGCTGCAGCCGCACCTGCACCTGCCCCTAAGCTGACACCGATGCAAGCTGCGATGAGAGAGAAGCTCATCTCAGCTCGGTTCCGCCATCTCAATGAGACGTTGTATACCAGACCGTCTACTGAGGCATTCGGGCTCTTTGAGGAGTCGCCCGAGATGTTTCAAGAGTACCATGAGGGTTTCCGCAGACAAGTCAACGTCTGGCCCGAGAACCCCGTCGATGGGTATATCGCCGACATCAAGCTCCGCGGCAAACAGAAGGCTCCTAGCCGAGGCGAGAAAGGCAAACCCGCGCCAGCTTCTGCAAGTAGCGTCGCACCCCTACTGCGCACAGGGAAGAACTGCATCATTGCAGATCTTGGGTGCGGTGATGCTAAACTCGGCGAAGCCTTGAAGGCCGAGAAAAGGAAGCTGGGCTTGAAAATTCTGAGCTACGATTTACAAAGCCCCAGCCCATACGTCACCCGCGCCGACATTGCGAACCTGCCTCTCGAAGACGGCAGCGTCAATGTCGCCATCTTCTGCCTCGCGCTTATGGGCACCAATTGGCTCGACTTTATCGATGAGGCCTATCGCGTCCTGCACTGGAAGGGCGAGTTGTGGATTGCCGAGATCAAGAGCCGATTCGCTCCCGTGGGCAAAGGGAAGAAGGGCACACCCGTGCTACATAGCGTTGGCAACAGGAAGAAGCCGGGCAAGAAGGACAAGGAGGCACAGGCAGACGCAGCAGCCGAAGCTGAGCAGGCGAAAGCCGCTGATCTAGCCGTAGTGGTTGATGGGATGGATGACAGAAGACAAGAGACCGATGTCTCTGCGTTCGTTGAGGCTCTGCGCAAGAGAGGGTTTGTGCTGCAGGGTGATGGCAAGGGTGCAGTAGACCTGAGCAATAAGATGTTTGTCAAGATGCACTTTATCAAGGGTGCTGCAGCGACCGTTGGCAAGAACGCAACTGCTGAATCTGAGCCTGCTCGTGCTGGCCCGAAGAAAGGTGCCAGGTTTATCCAGAAGGAACGGGAGGAGGAAGTTGTCGACGAGAACAAGGTCTTGAAGCCTTGTGTCTACAAGTTAAGGTAGAGAGAGGCACGGCATGATCCCTCCGGTTTATAAAGAAATCAGGAAGAAGAGAGAGCTAGACAGCAGAGATGGAAAGTCCCGAGGATCGATTTCGGCAAAGGTGACATACATCCCTTGTTTGTGTAGTAAATCGAGTATTTACTCATCATGCGCCAAGCTTATCAGGTGCTTGCAGGAGCGTATTTTCTCTACGGACTGCCAAGGTAATCACTTTGATCACCATGTCTACCCAGTCGCTGCATCAACGCTGCTCCCATGATATGTCTAAGTCATTGTGGATTTCTGTGCCTCGGGCTGTTCTTCGGACTGTTTACCGAATTTCTAGTTCGCGAATGGTCCAATTACAGGTTCTGGAAGAGTAGTCCCGCGGCATACTCGACATTGCCAGAAGTCGCTTCCAAAGCGTTGATAGCCGCTTGCCGGTCCACGCCCAGAGACATCAGAGCTTCCAGGTCTTTCTCCGGGAAGGTTTGCACTGGAGGATTCGAAGCTGCAGGGGGGCTTGAGTTGCTGGTCGTGACGGAACGGCTGCGGGTGGAGCTGCTGCGGGTGCTGTTGAACGGGCAGAAGCAACATTTGGGGGTGCTGACGAGCCATGCGACGAGGTAGATGGTCCTGTAACAGCTCCAGATCGAGCACCAATCGTCGTTCCACCAGGTCCTGGGACAGTGGGCTCCTGGTTGACAGCCTCCTCAGTTTCCTTTGGGATGTCGGACTCGCCTAGAAAGTCTACGACTTCACCTTGGATGATCAACTGGTTTTTGGCCAAATCGATCGTTGCCAGATGGCCCTTGAGAATATCTAGACCCAGAAGGAGGTCCACTGACTTGCCCTCCATAACAGTGAATGAAGCAGGAAGATGCTTGGAGCCAAGCTGCAGCATGGTGTAGTGAACCCGACCGATGATGTTGGCGGTACCGACTCCTCGAGCCACACCAGCGAAGCGCCTATCGACCAGGTGCATGATGTTACAGGCCTCGGCGCAAGAGGGCGACATGATGGTGGCCTGGGCACCCGAGTCAACTAGGGCCTTGACCTTGACCCCGTTGACTTTGACATCGATGTAGAGCAGGTGCACGCGACCAAATGCTGCGTCGAATTAGCATGCGTCGAACAGGTAGAATTTCAAACCTGTCCCGTCCGATACACCCGAAGAGGAACAAGGGTTGCTCAAGGGTGGGGAGAATATTCTGATTCACGTACACTCTGGGTTGTGCTCCATGGCATTTTGCAGGTTTTCCATGACGTTCTGTTGGCGGATCATCTCCTCTATCCGTGCCTGGGCGTCGGGATTGAACTCGTCATTGTTCAGCTGCTCGACCTCTCGCATTCGTGACCGACGGGCCTCCTCTTCCTGGTTGAAGCTCGACTGGTACAACTGAGCGAATCTTTGGGGATCAGATAAAGCAGCAGCCATCTCGGGACTTGCGCGTTGGAGCTCGCCCCTCAGTCGCGGGTCGCCGAGGACTTGTAACCGGACAAGCTCGGGATCCTGTGCCACGCTTCTCTGTTGTTGTTGTTGCTGTTGCTGTTGCTGCTGTTGCTGTTGCTGTTGCTGCTGTTGCTGTTGCTGTTGCTGTTGCTGCTGTTGCTGCTGTTGCTGCTGTTGCTGCTGCTGCTGCTGCTGGCGTTGCTGGAGCTGGGCTTGTTGCTGCTGGGCCTGCTGGTTCAGCGCAACACCAGTATTACCCCGCATGTCACGGACGTGTAGTGCAAGCATGTCGCCGTCCGAGATCTGTAACTCCTGGAGGGTCTTGGAGTTGTCTGTTATGAGCTGGCCATTATGGTAGAGGTGCTGAGTCGGAGACGGAATGCCCTCGGCTTCGATCGAACTTCGCAAGGTGCCAAGCGTCATGTCGGGGAACACATCGAGGGTCACAAGGCGCAGGTCATGCTCCTCGACCTCTGGGTTATTCACGCTCAACGTGATACGCCTGTGTGGAATAGAGAGGGTCAGTCAGGCCACCGAGTGTGTGCCGATAACAAGCCCGCTTACATATTGAGTACTGTGCACTGCGGCCGAGGTTGTGGTTTGGACGGGGCCGAGTTTGTTTGGCAACGATGTACTGTTGACGGTCGTGGAAGTCGGGAGGGCCTCTCTGGGTGTTGCAACTATTGACCAGCAGTATCCCAAGACGGCGTTTGAGGAGGTAAGTAGGTGGATGAAATGCGCACTTAGGATTAGTCACCAATATAGATAGCTTCAGTCATGGAATCGCGTAGAAGTCATATGTCTGTTTGGCCGTCAATCAGCTTCAGTGGCCGCAAAAAGCAGCCTGGAGAGGGATGACGGCAACGACCGATGTAAATAAACGCCGACAGACCCGTTTCCGAGCCTAAAGAGTGGATCTTGGTCATATCTACCAAGTAGCTACGCCTCCGTACTGCAGCACCTTCAGGCGCTTTATTACGGAGTGCTGTGTACTGTGTATGGAGTACTTCGTACGGATACGGAGTACACAGTAGGCAGTTGCGTACACAGTACTCCGTAGTGGAGCAATACTTGGCAACGAGGGGTTCAGCCTCAGGCCCTTCTCTACCTACTGCGTAATGGAGCTCGATAACTACCCTGTCGATAGAGAGGAAGCTTTCACAATTCTGTTTGGGTTTGATTCTCACTTCCGTTCGCAACCTCGTAGGGCTGAGCCGAGTACCGCAGCATGTTTTATGCAGTGTGTGATTGGCCAGTTTCGCACTGCTGCTCCTGGCGAAGGCAAACCCTGGCCTGTTAATCGCACTGCACCAGCACCAAGGTACGGCAAACGCTACCACGGCAGCCACTAACTACCAATAACACCCGAACACTTCCTGGGCCCTGGCAATCTCGCGTCTCAAAGCACTGCACCTTGCTCTGACACCATGCCCTCCATACGGTACGGTACGTTGGGTCGGTTATTTCCTGATACACGGCTGAGGCTCATCTGCTGGTAGCCTAGCGCTAGAGTTTTCATGGGTTCCTGACCCTTCTGACTTGGTTCACGGCCATGCTGGCCCTGCCCTTACGGATGGAGCTGCTAACCCGGAAGTACAAGAAAATACGGCCGCCATGGGGCAAAGTTCAAACCAGACCATGCTGCCTGAGAGAGCTGTCCGCACTATACTCGAATCAGCGGCTACAACTTGGTTGCCACAACTATTTCCAAGGAGTGGGCCACTCATGATACTACGGTACAGATTCACAGCTTCCGTCCGTAGGGATGTTCAGAAACTGACAGGGGAATCGCGACTGTTTACTTGTACATCCATGCCTTGGTATGTTAGTTGCAAGGAGCCAGGAAATAATTTCGAGGAGCTTCAGGCACACAATGACTTTCCTAACCGAGTCGTGAGCGAGTGTAGTACAAGAACGGCAACCCCTCCCCCATCAACTTTATCTCCGGGCTCGTAGGAAAGTTCGACCTTGATCATATCTGTTTGGATAGGCTTGACAGGCTTTAGTCTATGGGATACTTTTTGCGTCCGGCTATTTCTAGGGTCTTCGGTGGTTGGTAGGTAAACAAACAATGCGTACAGAGTGATTGCTTCTCAAATGCGGATTCTTTCCCGCCTGGGAAACGCTCAATTGTGTCTTGCTAAGGGCCTAAGGCCTTTAAAGGTGCCGCGGCCACCGTCGGATCTAGAACAGAGCATTGTGACTGCTTAAGCATTTAATTTCCGGTTCGCTTCCCGACTTTGATGGGCCGTACTCCGTACTCCGTACGACCAAGGTTGCTCGAGTGTAGAAAGAAGCAAGTTTGGACTTGTGTCGCATATAAGCCACTATTGTGCTGCGACGGCTATCAAAAGGTGCAGCAAAAGGTCTTGAATGAGCTGGCGGTGCGCCACTAAGACCAAAACACTGGCTCGTATCCGTGCATTACTACGTAGTAACTAACTTAGTAGATTCAAGCATGAAGATGAATAACTAAGCCATCATCTTGACATTTGCCGAAGTACGGATACTCCGTACCGATACTGAAGTACTCCGTACCTCGACGGCTCGACACGTGAGTCAATCCCTGGACTTGAAGGTGGCAGTGTCTCCACAATGAACGACGGGGTTCTCTGTGTTGGTGGAAACCACTTGGACTCGTACGGATACACAGTACAAAGTCGTACTGACAGGCTGCGGAGTAATTTATTAGCTTTCTTCAGATGTCAAGGACTGGATGGAGTCCGAGGTTCGACTCCCTTGCATCGCTTAGTTCACTCCTGCGCGTGGGTTTCTAAAATAAGAATAAAAAGCACCTTCGCAAGTAGGATAGACCAGCAGATACGAAATGCCGTCAACTTCATTCCTGCAATCAAAGCTGAGAGGCTGGTACTACGTACGGATGCACAGTACGAAGTACTCCCTAGTTTTACCCCGTATTTGTTGGTTAGCTTGATGCTACGTACCGTGGAAGCGACAGGGGCTCTGAAGGATGTGGATACATCAAATACACTAACAATTAGCCCATCTGATCTGCGCCGCGAGTCCTATCCCAACCCCGGATTCTTCCATCACACTTGTTGTGGGTTTGCTTGCCATTCCCCATTCATCACTGCCACTCACTGCCAAT
Source organism: Arthrinium puccinioides (assembly GCA_022414665.1). Lineage (NCBI taxonomy): Eukaryota > Fungi > Ascomycota > Sordariomycetes > Amphisphaeriales > Apiosporaceae > Arthrinium > Arthrinium puccinioides. Next base: position 2,625,159 of record JAIUNF010000004.1, read on the forward strand.
ACCTGTCTACTCTGTATCGTACGTGACGGCAGTTGCATTGTTTTGGTCTAGCATCTTTGTGGTTTACTGGAGCTCCGAGTACCTCCTCGATCCCTCACCACCCAACCACAAGGTACTCCGTACCAATTACTTTCGTTAACTACGACCGTGTCGCTCGACCACCTGCGCTGCCCCGTCGTCTCAGCCTCAGCCTCATCAGCCGCTCTCACCAGCGACTAGTTCCTTCGTCAGCGCTATTAGCAAGGCTTTTAAGGACCACCGAACCATTGCGGCAAACCGAAATTGGGCAGGACTTGTTAGTCTCAGCTCCTAGGGACTATCCTATCACCAACCACAACACCTTGGGAACCTATCTTGCAGACGGTAATTGCTGCAGTGCAACATCGATTCCTTCTGCCGATGCAGTGCTCGTACCTGCGAGTATCGGACAAGACACCAGCGCTCGTTAGATTCGCCGCCCCAGAACGGACTTTTGCCTGCGATAGGATATAGTCTTCGGGCACAATCGTCTCCAAAATGGGTCTCTTGGCAAGGGCTGCTGTCAAATCGCTCGTGGCATGTCTTGTCGTATCTCAGGCGCAGGCATTCTACATTCCTGGTATGTCCGAGTACATGTAACTGCCCCTCTCTGCAGCTCTGGGTGCGCCTACGGTATTCAAAGTCGTGTGCTAACAATTCTTTTAACACGTACAGGCTGGTCGATCAAGAGCTACAAGGACAATGAACGGATACCACTCCTCGTTAACAAGGTATACTCGGACAATACTCAACTACAATATGCCTACTACGACCTGCCTTTTGTGTGTCCCCCCTCGGGCAAGACGTCCGGAGGGGGGCTGCTTAGTGGACAAAGCATATCGCTCAACCTTGGCGAAGTACTGAGGGGTGACAGAATTATAACATCGGATATCGATCTCACAATGGGCAAGGACAAGGAGTGTAGTTTTGTCTGCAACAAGGAGGTGAAGCGGAAAGACGTGCAGAGAGCGAAGGAGCTCGTCAAAGATGGATACGTCGTCGAATGGATTGTCGACAACCTTCCAGGGGCCACCAGCTTCGTCACGGTTGACAAGTCTCGAAAGTACTACGCTGCTGGTTTCAAGCTCGGCTTCACCGACTACGCATCTAGCACTGGGAGGCCGCGCTACTTCCTCAATAACCATCACACCATCGTCATCCGTTATCGGAAGGCGCCGGGTCGAGCCGGCGAGAAGGGCGGCAAGGTGGTCGTGGGCTTCGAGGTCTACACCAAGAGCATCGGTCCTAGCATCAAGCGGGAGAACGGGTGCCCTAAAGACCTTCATAACGTCCAGGAGAATTTTGAGCTGTACATGGCACCCAACAAGACCACCGATCTGACTCTCAAATACCCCGACTCGTCTTACTACCCCAAGGAGCTGGAAAGCGTCGACGAGGATGCCACCATCACCATTCCTTACTCATACTCAGTCTACTTCAGGGAGGATGAGAGTATAGAGTGGAATCATCGGTGGGATCTATATTTCGTCAACCAGGAGGAGGGCTCAAAGATACACTGGTTGGCCATAATCAACTCGTTGATCATTTGTGGACTCCTGACCGGCATCGTGCTGATGATTCTTGCCAAGACCATCAGAACCGACATCAAGGGATACAAGAATGGCTCCGCCGAGGACGGCAAGTTGCGCGTGAAGCGCCAAGTCGTATCCGGAAGTCGCACGCCCAAGATATCTGAGAAGACTGGCCTTGGTATTTTGGAACAGGAGAACGCTACCGAGTACGATGCAGATCTGTCCTCCGAGGACGAGGCCCTCGAGGATGTGACTGGATGGAAGTTGCTCCATGCCGACGTATTTCGCAAGCCTGCCTACGGTTATATCTTGGCGCCCATGGTTGGGTCTGGCATGCAATTGCTGTTCATGGCCATTGGTCTTGTTCTGCTAAGTGCCATTGGCATTCTGAACCCCAGTTTCCGAGGCGGTTTCATCAGCGCCGGTATTGGGCTTTTCGTCTTTGCCGGCGTTTTCTCTGGCTACTTCTCAGCCAAAGTCTACAAGAACTTTGAAGGTCAAGACTTCAGGCGAAATGCTTTTATCACAGCCATACTCTTCCCGGGTCTTTTGTTTGGTTTGATATTCATCCTGAACCTGTTTGTGTGGGCTCAAGCGTCCAGCACGGCTATCCCGTTTGGCACTCTTATAGCCATGGCCCTTCTTTGGCTTTGCATACAAGTGCCACTTGTATACGTCGGCTCATGGTATGGATATGTTCGAACACGCGCATGGGAGCACCCTACAAAGACCTGTGGCATCCCTCGGCAGGTTCCACAGCAAGCCTGGTACGCCCAGAGTATCCAGGCCGTCCTCTTGGCCGGTCTGATCCCTTTCGCCGTCATCTTCATCGAGCTCCTATTCGTCTTCCAGTCCGTATGGCAAGACAAGAGCGGCTACTACTACGTCTTCGGATTTCTTGCTGTTGTCTCGGTCATTTTGATTGTCACCATTGCCGAAGTCACAGTAGTGACTGTATACATCCAGTTGTGTTCCGAGAACTACCATTGGTGGTGGCAATCGTTCTTCGTCGGCGGCGGCAGCGCCGTTTGGGTCTTCCTCTATTGTGTGTGGTACTATTTTGTCAAACTGCACATATCGGGTTTCGTGAGCTCGATGTTGTTCTTCAGCTACAGCTTTATGGCGTGTTGTGTGTATGGGCTATTGACGGGCACTGTGGGTTTCTTGGCCGCATATTCTTTCGTGAGGAGGATTTATGGGTGAGTTTTCCGCCGCCTCCTATATACAATGTGGCTAACGTGATTTGCAGTGCTATCAAGGCGGATTAAACTGCAAGCTGCAACTACAAGGGTTACATAATGGATAGAAGTAGTGCTTCTCTTTTCTTTACATCGAGTTCCTGAAAGCATGAGACTAGCGCAGGTCTGTCTGTCGTTTTAATCACTATTACAAGGCGTTTATGGTAGGTGGACGCCTCCTTATATTGATGGGTTTGATAGGTACAATTGAATATATGACCGGCTTTTTACTGATCTTCCCGTACCTTGAAACTGCCGCCCTGATGAAGACCATTGTGACAGCGGTGTTTGATTATTGGGTAGGAGAGCTGTCAGCCACTTACAACTGGCTACGTCCAACGTTCTGGCCCATGGACAGCCAGAGTCCATCAGCCTCGGCCACGACATTCCCTGTGGACGATTAGCACCCTTGAGTTGTTCTCGGGCGATGATGTTCTCGAGTACTTACCATCTTTGTCCTCCATGGTACCCCGAGCCCACATCTTCCGCCCTTCCTTCTTGGTCACGCGGCCTCGGATTACCACGATTTGTGGCGTCTTGACTGCACGTAGATAGTTTGTCGTAAAGCGAACGGTGTAAGCGCCGTTGGCTGATTGGCGTTAGAAAGTGATGTGGAATTTCTACGACGTGTGTTTGTGACCGAGTTGAAGGGAGATGCCCGTTGATAGTCCTAGAGCGAGGCAACCCGAGCAGTGCGGAGGGTGGGGGGGGTTGGATCAAGATGAATGGGAGATAAGTCCGGTGGTGCAAGGAATCGGGGTACAACTCACCGCTCTGAAAGTTCGCGGCCGTCCCCATGACCTCGTCCATCAGCACCCCGAAGAGGCCGCCGTGCAAGGTGCCCACGTAGCCCTGGACGTCGGTTCCCAGGTCGGCGAGCGCGGTGAACAAGAGGAACGGGTTCTTGGGGTCCTCGCCGCACTCGGGGCCGCCGCCCGCCAGCAGCGCTTTGGACTTGCTGATGCTATTGATGTACTGGATGACCTTTGGGTCGTCGGCACGCGCCTTGGGGTGCTTCAGTGGTCGGAAGAAAGTCACGCAGGCCTTGACCGTGCTGGCGGTATTCACTAATGGCAAGGGGTTAGCGAAAAGGGGAGTTGTGGTCTGTGTATGGTGGGGAAAAGAGGGATGTAGGTAGATAGGTAGATAGGTAGATACGTAGGTGTGTGTGTGTGATGTGGACGGGTTATCAATCACCACTACGTACTCGTCCTTCGCACAAAGCTCGACTCGCCCGAATCGAGCGGTGTCCTATCAACCACGATGATATCCAGGTTCGCCTTGTCGTTGAGCAGCTTGGCGCACCAGGGAACAGCCTTGAAGTGCGCGATGGGGTCCTTGACGGGTTGGTTGTGGCTAGTTGGTGCCGAGTGCGGCTTCACGGCCGGGCCTACTTTCTCGTCTGACATGGTGACCGGGGGCGGTTGTCGGGTATCCTCGAACGTGTGCAGTTCAAACACCGACGAGGTAGGCTCTGGCTTCAGACGCGGAGGAACGTGAACACGATGGGTTGGTTGCAGTGTAGATTCGCAGATGCCGTTCAGAGCCACGTATGCTGAAGGGTGGTTTTTGACGGTCCAATAACGTAGTTCTCACGTCTCAAACGGGGAGGGGAGGGAAGAGACATGCAGCAGCGGCAGATTTGAAGGGTGTTCACCTTCTTATGAGAGAGTTCAGCGAGCCCCAGCCGAGGCTTTTCCCCCAGGCTCGCGGCCATCAGCTTCTCCGTCTTGGCCCATTCTTCTGTTCAGACATCCGAGACTATTCTCCCAGACTGGGGCTCTACTTGTCTCCAGCTTCTGCAGCTAGGAACAGCCATGGTGTCGATGATGACATCAGGCTGTCAAGCCTCACTAGCTCCTCTGGTTCATTTCTAGCACGATAGTCGAGCTCTAGTACGGATACGGAGTCGAGCTTAATCGACTTGCCACGCATCCTCGCTGCCCGTCGAGTGTTTCTCCACCTGTTGTGTGACAGTGTTTTGGCTTGGTAAGATTGTTGGACTGGCACTGTCACGATAGTGTCGGCGTGGTTCCGGTGAGGCGTGCCACTATGAGACAATGTCGAAGGGATCTTCGATGATGATCGGCATGATCCTCGGGAGCTAATACGAGGTGGCTCTTTTGCGGCTTGAAGCTGCTCAGACTAGTTTGGCATTAGCTTGCGCTTTGCGGTCTGGGGACGGGAGATCCGGTTGCCGGTGACCAACCTTCCTCGTAGAAATCAGGGAGCAGGCCAACCATGTCGCGGCCACATTGCAAAAGAAAGCTGGAGAGCTGCAGGGTTTTCCAGTTGGAAGCGGGACAAAAGTGTTTGCCATGTGACAGTATAGACATATACCTATCCGCCCCCGTGTGTACCATAAACCACTCCTCTCAGCAGCGAGAAGCTTTCTTCCCTCGAAGAAAAGTGCTAATGCTGCAAGTTGCCCCTTCTTGGTATACCGTAAACGCCAAGCGCCTCCAAACGCCTCCCATATACGCAAGTCGTGCCAACTATATACCGAATACCGTCTTCATTCTCTCGTAGATGTAAAAGCTGACGGCGTACATAGGCACCACCTTGACATAACCAATAGTTAGACCCACGAAGAAGCCAGAAAGGCCTCGTTCTCTGAAGATCATGCCCGCCGTCTCTCCTATACGAAGGCGACGTCCGTCTCCGACTGCGCCGCTGACCTGCATCCGTCGCCGGATAACCTCCAGCGGATAGGATATTGTCTGTGATACCACACCGGATAGGCCTCCGCTGATGAGCTCAGCCCATGCACGCAGAGGAGCCGGCTTATCGGCAGGGGAGTTGGCGGGCTTAGGAAGAGTTGTATACTGGCGGATGGCGTGCCTGCGGAAGAGATCGCCAATGGTGTCGTGGGTCAGAAAAGACATGCCGGCGTATGGAATCATGCCAAGAATAGTCGTCGAGAACCCTCGGTAGAAATTGATCAGGCCAGAACGTGGAGTGACAGCGTCCACGGTGGCGGCGGCAACTCCGCTTGCGATGCCCGAAGCCTGTGCTGATGTGGCCGGTGCCGCCCTGGCTAGTGGTGACTCGTGGTATATCTGCTTGCAGATGCCGGCGAGCGAGGAGCTCCTATGCTTCGTCTCGAAGGCTAGACGGACACGAATGACCTCAAGCGGGTATGTGAAGAAGACCGATGTAACGCCTGCCAGCGCGCCTGCCGAGAACCTTCGGAACCATGTCTCTTGGCTTTTAGAACCAATGATGAGCGCGCGGTATTGCTCGTAGGCGACGAACTTGATTGTCGCATAGGGGTAAATCTTCAGCAGCGTTGCAGAATGTCCGCGGAAGAGGCCCACCATGCCATCTCGTCCGTAGATATCACGCAGTGCCCGGCCGAGACCGACCCAAGAGCTTGTGTATTTCGCGAATTGAGGGTTGCTGGTCTGGAACAGGATCTTGACGCGATCGAGAGGTGCGACGGAGGTCTTGGCCTGCGGTGGGAGTCAGTCAGCATCTCGCTTCCTGATGGGCACAGAGAGGGCGTTTTCACGTACAGCACACCCTGCAAGACCGCCAGCAACACCCGATCGCACCATGTATTCCACACTGTGCTTGTCGGGTGGCTTCGACTTTGCTACCGGCGAGTTGGCGTCGTCGAGCACAGGCGGCGCTGCCTCTTGCCTCTTGGTCCCTACAGCGACAGCGACAGTCCCGGCTCCCCTGACGACTTGACCCATCTGACCTACGACGCCCTCGTCCTGGCCGTGGCCCGATGTTGTCATACCGGGCATGGGCACATGATGCGCTTCTGGCGAGGGTGGCATTCCTCCTCGAGGCTTGTCCGCGGTGTTTCCCGTTAGCACGGTCCGCTGCACATGCCTGTGTTCGCCTGTGTTCGCCTGTGTCCGCCTGTGTTCGCCTGTTCGATTGTATGTCGGTCAATCCAGTGGTATGAGCGGTGGGATGAAATGGGCATGCATGGGTCGTTGCATCCGGGTTGGTCCAGGCTGGCGTGTTGGTTTGTACTCCGTAGTTACGAGAAGCCAGAATGTCGACGAAACGGCGTCGGCAATGTGTTCGGCTAAGACCGAATTATGGATTCCGGAGTTTGGAGGGCGAGCGAGCACAGTCGTCATTCCGGCAAGCCGCTTGTCGCCAACCACTCCACCATGCCGAAGCCGCAGGTAGCCGATCATCGCACCTGCACGCTACAGGCTGCAGCACAAAAGGCAGTCAGAGTGCCTGACTAACGAACGCCGAACGGGTACTGATCAAGCAAGATGCGCAACGGTCTCGGTCAGTCACTCGTTCGCTCCGTCAAGTTCCACCTGTTTCTACCTGTTTTACACAGTACTCGTACCCTGGAGGCTTGATTGACTTGTGAGTTGGCAAGTTCCCGACCAAACGTCATTCTCATGGCAAGTCTCTGTCCTCTATCCTCTGTTGGGACGAGGCCAGCCCACACATCATTTGCTAGGTGGCGATAGAGTCATGAGGCAAGTTTTTGTAGTCTCAGTAGTCTCATTCATTTGCCAGGTTGAGAGAAGAGCTACCAGAAGGTCCTGATGAGAACGTGTGCAGTCCCACGAGCGTCATGGCGGCTCTGCGTGCAGCCGTGGTGTAGTCTTGTCAGCGCGCCCTGGGCCGTCCGTCCTCACGCGTTGATACGAATCATTCCGGGTTTTAGTTCGATCCAAGACGTCCTTCGACCTTGGCCTTCTCCTTCGCTCGGATTTCAGCCAAGTCCTCGCGCGTCGTGTCGTAGGCAGCGGTGACCTGGTTAAAGGGATTGTCCGGCGACTTCTCGAACTCCTTGCGAATCTTCTCCTTCTTCTGATTCAGCCGCAAGCCCGCACCGCTGCCGTCAGAGTCCATCTCCTCCAACCGCCGCTCCTGGAACTGTGCGTAGGCTGCCTTGAAGCGTCTCTCCGGATGTTTGTCCACCTTGTCCTGGCTATTGCTTGCTACGCCGAGTGCGTCAAGAGCGTTGTCGATGCCTGTAGCGTTGAGTGACGGGAGCGAAGAGTCGAGCTGAGACAAGTCCAAGGTGCCTCTTGCCGTCTTCTTCGTGGCCGTCTTTGCGTTCTTTGGGCCGCGGCTGGGGTTGCTGGCCTCCTCTGCGGCGAGGGCGGCATCTCTCTCGGCTTTCTTTGCGGCTTGCTCGGCCTTCTTTGCGGCCTCGGCTTCCCTGTAGATAGAAGCGTGCTGGTTAATACCACATCGTTACTGGGAGGAGGGACCGAAAAGGCATGGTACAAGTTCAAACCACCTACTTCTTCGCGTTGCCTTTAGCCCCCTTGGACCATTCGGACGACTCTGCGCCTTCCTTCTGCGCGGCCGCTGCGGCAGCCTTGCTGGCAGCCGCCTGTTCTTTCTGGGCGCTTCCACCCTTCTTGCCTCCCATGATGTCTTGGTCGGGTGTTTTGTCGGGTGCGTGCAGGCTGCAGCTACAAGGTTGGCTGATGGGTTGGTAGTTGTCGCGTGTTTTGCGCGTATGGCAGGCTGAAGAAGGCTACCAAAAGCAGAAACAGGTAAAGCTAAGTTGTGCCTGGTATCTGAGCCTGCTGAGAGGGAAAGCCGGTTGCCGCTGCGAAACAAAACACTCAATAAGCTGGCCGTCGTACGGGATGCGGCATACGCCGAAACGATGCCTTATGATGAGATACCCGGCAGATAGTACCGAGGGCCAGTATTCTGTATAGGACGGGACTAACCTAAGAACTTCTATTTCGTACGGAACTGTTGTGAAATTCAAACCGACAAGCAGAAACCTACTTTGCAACTAATCGGTCGACACAAGGATGATGAATACAGGAAGCCGTACGGATACCCCGCCAACCTTCTGCACGGAATGGCGGGGCAAGCCTTTTCGGACGAGGTGGAAGCATCCCTGTAGGCTGTAATCCGTAGCTGTAGCCTGTAGGCGTACCGATTGGTACCTGGGTAACTATGGTACGCTGGCTGGTGCGATTGATGATGGAGCACCGGCATAACTACTCGGTACGGATACGGATAACGTCGCATGCTGCCTTTTGGCATGCTACGCACCAAGTACGGAATACAAGTCTCTAGAGGTTTTGCCGTGGCCCGTCAGAAGAAGTCCAACCGGTCAAGGAGCGGGCGACTAGTTACTAATTAATGGCTTGAGACGAACGCACTGCTGCCAGTACGGAGTAACTACGTTACTGAGCGAAGTAACGTTAAGTAAGTAGCCTTAGGCCCTAGGGTGCGGTGCATATCTCATTCATGTTACGGATATCTGCATGGACCTTCTTCTTTGCCCCTATGCAATGCAGTAAGTGAATAACTCGCAAGAGGCCCCGCCCCCTTTCACCGCATGGAATGCCTTCATGCATCCGACTTGCGTTGGGCACGCGAGAGTCCGAGACGAGACAGTGCCTCACTGACACTCCTCCTCGTTCACTTTCAAACACTTTCAAACGACTCTGTGCCACACGAAATGGCATCGCCCAAACTGAGCCGCCTACCAGCTTTGAGACGCCAGAATCTCTTGGTAGAGTTGTACGGTTGGCCTTGCCCCCCCAGAGACCGAGCAATGGCTAACTGTAACATGCGATGCGCAGTGCTGGCTTGAAACAGTCATGTCCAGAGGGTGTTTTTGTCACGTTAACGCCCGGGGAACCGTCTCTGTGGTCGGGCGTCATGTTCATACGTAATGGTGCGTATTTGCATCGTACACGGGACGGACTTGTCACTTCGCAGCTCGCGGCTAATCACGCCAGCAAGGCCCCTATGCACCCGCAGTGTTGCGTTTCCAAATATCCTTTCCTGATTCGTATCCGGCTCTGCCGCCGCTGGTGACGTTCGCAACTGACATGTTTCATCCGTTAATCACGCCCTTGACCACGTACATACACACAACCGAGATCCAGGACAACGGGACAGTCAGCGCTGCCGACGAGGAGCGTCTACCCCCTGGCGGCTTCAGTCTCCGCCACGGTTTCCCCGAGTGGTTTGGGCGACGTGGAATGAATCGTGCCGGCAGCAGAGAGGCGAGCGGGCAACGGCAACCAATGCAGACACCGCCACGTCAAGTGCATCCGTCTTCAGCGAGTGCGGGTACGTCGAGCTCCAAGGCCTCGCGGTCCGCCGTGGGTGACTCCCCCGGTTTCGCGGAGACGCGGAGGAGCGAGTTCTCTACCTACGAGGTTCTGCTGTATATTCGCAGTTCCTTCGACGACGAGGAAGTACTCGACTCGGTCCCGCTCGAGGCCGCAGGAAACCCCGGCGCATGGCATGCTTGGCGCACCCATCAACAAGACACCAAGAAACCCGCGTCCGAGCCTGCAGGCAGCAGTGCCGTGTCGTCACCCACGTCCGAAACCACTCCGGGGGCGAGATCCGGCGCGAGGAAACCTGGCGAGTGGAATTGGGAAGGCGTCTGGGAGGAGAGGGTGAAGAAAGGCATAGCGACGAGCCTGTCGGAACCTGTCCTGTATGGGGGAGTCGGCGCTGCAGTGGTTGACGATGCGAGTGTGGTAAGCTTTTCCCTGATGTCACTGTTGTTGCTATACCACGTCTATCCCCACTAACCCTCCGTGTAGATACGGTTCTTGAGCATGGAGGAAAGTGACATCGAGGCCGTCAAGAATAACCTTTTGCGAACATTAGGTTCGAGCTCATGAGCGGGCTTTCCGTCCCGCATATTCTGGTCCATCAGCAGCATCCAAGCCAATGTTGTTTGTTTAGCTCATCATATACCCAGACGAACCTAATGAATCGTGTGTCGTTATCTATCGCAGCTGTTCTCAGACGTCAAAACTACAAGCTCACACGTACGCATGGAGTCTAATCACTCGGATCTGCACCCCGGCATCATTGTTGCTCTAGTTGTGCTCCCGTCACTCTGCGTTTTGAGTCTGTTATTGTTGCTTTTGCGTGGGTTCGACCTACTCCCGACGTGGGCCGTCTGTTCGGCAACGCTCCGCGCCAGTCGCATACGACGCACCACTCGGCCAATAACTCTGCCCGACGACTCGCAAGTCACGATTAGTAGTATATCTACATCCCAGAGCAACTTCATCGGCCAAGCCATCAATCTTCCACCTGTCCCGCCGATTCGGACTGTAGACTATGGATACCAACCGCCCCAGGACATATCTAAGTCCTCCACCTCTACAGATAGTCAAGACCGGGAGAACTAAGGCCGATGCGCTCCTGAGCCCCTCGAGGTCTCTGAGTGCAAGCAGCAATTACAGCGAGGATCGTCTGGATCGTCTGGATCGGATAGGGGAACAACCTCTGACAGTCGTCAAGAAGAGGGGACAAAGGAATCTTCATATCCAGAATGGCGACGATGGAGGTGAGTCTAGTCAGGGACCAATTCCCCTCAAACTAGATGGGTTGGCGAGACCTGATTTGCACTGCTAGAGTTGACCACGATAGACAATGCCCAACCGGACTCGTGCTTCACAACGCCAACAACGAACCGTCCACCGACGCGAAAGCGCAGCTTCCAGATGCTCCGATCCCAAACACCAAAGTTGTTGACGAAGCTAAGGTCGTTCTCCAGTGGTCGAGCACTGTCCTCCAAGGCTACCTGTCACCACCATGACATACATAGGCGGCACACGAGCAGACCTTCGACTGGGCCACCACTCGTGACTTCGACGGGGGCCAGAGATACCTCTGATACATACGTCGGGAGCGAGTCGTCCGATGCGTCCTATGATTCCCACCCGTTCATGCCACTTGGCTACGACGGATTCCAAGCCCTTCTACATCGGCAGCGCAGTGTCACGCTGTCCACCACCCATGGATCCGAATCCATACTCGACCCCTATATTCTGGTACCTCACTTCACGATCACGCCAGATACGAGAACGTCGGATGATGGTCGCACAATGGTTTGGGCGGCAATCGAGATATCTAGTCAACTCTGTCGCCCTTACTCACTCGACATGTCCCAAAGTGTCCAAGATACGGCACAGGGCAGCCATTGTTACCTTCCGGTGCATCATTCCGAGGCAAATCTTTCGCGGTATGGATATTTACATGATGTAGAGGCAGAGATACTACCCGCTGAAGGAAGTGTTATTGTGGATGTTTTGGATAACACAGCCAATAAGTAAGTCGTCCTTGGAGTGCCTCATCCCGTCCCTTTCGCTGACTTTTCTCCCAGAACCCTAGGCCCTGGTTCGAGTTTACTTATTCTGGTGCAGGCGCAGCTCGAGCCCGCACAGCCTCCTGCGGTTGAAAGCCAGAACATCCACGACCCGGACGAGCTCATTGCGGACCTCGAGTACGAACTCGGAAGTGTCATGAAAGAATACGTAAGAGTACGCCTGTCATACAGCCACTCGGGATTTCCGAGCTATAGCAATGGAGCGGAAGTCGACGGCGTGTCGTTGTGCGCGACTCGACTGCAGACAACGGTCACCGGGGTGGTCAAGCAGAACAACCACGTTTCGGCCTGGTCGCCTCTACCGATGCCATCGCCGGCGTCTGAAACCATTTTTACCATTATCGCGTCACACTGGGGTCCTGTTAGGGCCAACGAGATCATGGACAATATCATCAACAGCCGCTCAACGCTGCGCAAAGTCGCAAGCGCAGTCCCCAAAGCGGCCAAGGCCAAAGTCCATGCGGAGTTGCCGGCGGGCAACGGGATATTGAACAAGGCCGGACGTTGGAGTCTGGGGAGTTGGTTCTGAGACGAAACAGATAAGGGGTAGTAGTTATACATGTGTGTGGCTTGGGAGAGTAGGGCATTGGTAAAAGGAATCCTTTTTCTTTTCTTTTCCACTTGACAGTGCAAGCAGCTTGCTAGGCAGGACATATATACGAGAGTTCAGTTTTCAAAATGGAATTGGTGCTCAAGTTTGTGTGTCGACTTTCTCGAGGCCTCGCGAATACGAGGAACAGTGACTTTGGAGCTACATCTGCCCTCTGGTATCTATCTACGTGACCTAGACCAGGTATTTCCTTACAGTTCGTCTCGCCACGGTATCGATGCTTGCGCACCTAGCTTCTCGACTGTTTTCGACGCGGCCTTGTTCGATTTGCGCATAGCGGCCGCAAGATCAAAATGGCCGGGCTTTGCGGTCACAACCTCTAAAGCATACGAGCCCACGAAAGTGTCGCCCGCAGCTGTGGTGTCGACGACGTTGACCCTCTCGCCTGTGACCAGTATAGGGTCACTGTTCTCGTGCCAGGAGAATACGCCGCGTCCGCCGAGCGTGATGATTACGGTCTTGACGCCCTTGTCCAAGAACCTCTTCGCGGCGGTCATGACCCCCTCCACCTCGTCCAGAGCCTTCTCGGGGACGCCGCTCAGAATGGCGGCCTCGGTCTCGTTCACGACCAGATGCGCCAGGCCCTGGTAGGCCTCGTCCGGTAGCTCTACGGCGGGGGCGGGGTTCAGCAGGACGTCGACGCCGGCGGCGCGGGCGGTCCTGAGAGCCTGCAGCACGGTGGGCAGGGGGATCTCGAGCTGCATGATGAGCAGGTCGGGCTTGGGGCCGGGAAGGCGGTGGGCGAACTGGTCGGGGACGAGGGAGTGGTTGGCCTCGGGCGAGAGGATGATGCGGTTCTGGCCCGTGGGCTCGTCGACGACGATGAGGGCCACGCCCGTCTTGGCGGGGGCGTCGCGCACGACGACGTCGGACACGTCGACGCCGTGGCTCGACAGGTTGGCCGTGAGCATCTCGCCGTACGTGTCGGATCCCACGGCGCCGACCATGCGGATGCGCGCCGTCGCGTCCTGTTCGGATCCGGCGGCGGCGGCTGCCTGAGACCGGGAGAGCTTGGCGCAGGCGACGGCCTGGTTGGCGCCCTTGCCGCCGGGGGACACGGAGAACGAGGTGGAGGTCAGTGTCTCGCCCGGCTGCGGGTGGTGGGGTACATACGACACCAGGTCGATGTTGAGGGAGCCCAGGACGGTGATGAGGGGGGTCTGGTCGGCCATGGTGGTATCACCGTATCAGGACGGGTAACTAGTACGAGGGGTGGGGGTGGGTAACTAGGTAGGTACGTAGGTGTACGGTGTTGGAGGGTTGCGGGTTGTGGGAGCGAGATTCCTTCCAAAAGTGTTTGTCAACAAAGTTCCTGTTCGGGCAAGTGACGTCTCATTCAGCACTGGACGCAACAGGGTAACCAGGGTGTACTAATAAGTGTACCTTCCCGTGCGACCTAACTAACCACTGTAGTAACAGTAACAGAACGGAGTAACTACTGTGTAATAATACCAAGTGTTCCTTCTGGCCGACAGACGGCCCCGCCATGACACAAGTCGTTACCCCCCCCTTTCCCTACCTACCTGCATAACTTCACTTGGCAGCTCACCGTCGGACGGATACGATGAGATGGGGCAGCCGATAGATAACTAGTTATTTCTTCACAGTGTATCCATACTCCTCGCCTTTCCTCGCCTTGCTGATTCCCGTCGTCTAGTTACTCTTCTCGCCGCCGACGATAGCGTAGGGTACCCAAGGTCCCAAGGTAGGCAGCCTGCCTGTAGACTGAACTTAGTAGTTAACTACTTGGTTTCAGCCCTACGCCGTGTCAACTATTGCCCGGCACCGTTGCATCTCGTGGGCACGCAATGCCGAATCTCCCCCTCCTCCCCACGATCTTGAACGAGTGCGGAACCCCACATTCCAGCCGAGGGTTAATCAATGACCTTGCCTCCACCCCCCACTATGCCATGCCATTGATGCCGCGATGGTCCCGGGTCCGTCGTTCGGATGAGGAGGATATATGACCCCCGACTACCCATTACTGGGGCCTCTATGCAACGCGAGTCTCTCCCAACTGCAAACCGATACCATCTCGCTGGTTCCGCGAGTTCTTTGCGTGTTGCCAACCCAAGGTCCCAAGCTGCGATAATCTCCACCGCCATGGCCGACTACAAAGACTTGCGCGTGTCTATAATTGGCGGAGGCAAGCGACCGCACCCACCACATCCATCTTCTGCCTCGGGCTAACAGGACACTGCAGGCATGGGCGGCCTGGCCAGCGCCTTGTGCTTGGCCAAGAAGGGCTTCCGACGTGTCGACCTGTACGAGACGGCCTCCAACCTCGGCTTCGTGGGGGCGGGTATCCAATTGGCCCCGAACATGCTGCGCGTGTTGGACCGCCTGGGGTGCTGGGAGGGGTCCCAACTCCAGAAGGAGGCGACCGAGGTGCAGTCGACCACCATCGTGGACGGCCCGACCAACGTCGAGCTGGTCAACGTCGTCATGGACGACGTGCGCGAGAAGTACGGGTACCCTCACTGTACCGGCCACCGCGCGTCGCTCGCCGGCGGCCTGTACGAGGCGTGCAAGAAGGAGCCGAGCGTGGCCTTCCACTTTGGCACGGCGCTGGTGCGCGTCGACAGCTTCGGGCCGGGCAGGCCCAAATTCACGCTGAAGCCGCGGGACGGGGACGAGTATACAGTGGAGACGGACGTCCTCCTGGGCGCCGACGGCA
Organism: Arthrinium puccinioides; assembly: GCA_022414665.1. NCBI lineage: Eukaryota > Fungi > Ascomycota > Sordariomycetes > Amphisphaeriales > Apiosporaceae > Arthrinium > Arthrinium puccinioides. The sequence goes on from JAIUNF010000004.1 coordinate 2,640,340, forward strand.
TCAAGTCCGTGGTGCGATATTCCATGCTCCGTTCTCTCCGGATCGACGCCGAGGTCGAAGACACAGGCCAGGCCGCCTACCGGATCATGCTGCCGCGAGAGCTGATGGCCCCCCATCCCGAGCTCCTGGCGCTCCTCGACGCCAAAAGAGCCATGCGCTGGATAGGCGAGAAGCGCCACATCGTCGCGTACCCGATCAGCGGGCACACCATCTACAACCTGTCGACGTGCCAGCCCGATGTCAATTTCGCCGAGGCGACCAACGCCTCGTATACGACCAAGGGGAGCAAGAAGGCCATGAAGGAGGTATACGCCGACTTCTGCCCCCTGGTGCAGAAGATGCTCGACATGGTCCCCGAAGGCGAAGTCTGCGAGTGGCGCCTGCGCAGTCACAAGCAGCTCTCGCAGTGGACGCTGGGCGGCGTCGCGCTCCTGGGCGACGCGTGCCACCCCACGCTACCGCACATGGCCCAAGGCGCAGCCATGGCCATCGAGGATGCGGCGGTCCTGGCCGAGGTGTTGAGCCGGGTGCCTGGGGGCGGGGCCGATGTCGAGGCCGTCGCAAAATCGTTACGGGTATACGAGCTGCTCCGGAGCGAGACCACGGCGATGCGTGTCGAGCTGGCGGCATACTCGGGTCGGTCGATGCATCTGGGCGAGGGCAAGGCCAAGGAGGAGCGAGACAAGATGTTCGCGATGGCGAGGGAAAAGGGGGCGCCGGTCCCGGACAAGTGGGCAAGTCCAGAGGTGCAACAGATTGTGTATTCCCATGACTGCATGAACGAGGCGGCAGAGAAGTTTGAGGAGCTCTATGCCGGTCTTACGTGAGGTGAGCTGCTTGGGTATTTTGCATCTTTCATCTTTTTACGCATCCGTCTAGGACGCCTGGGGGCTGACTTTTTGAATGCCATTGCCTTGTTGATTACACATTCTTAGTAGTGGTGCCCGAATGAATGGTGGGCGAATTGAAACCATCTAGCCAACGTTCCTGACGGGGCCGTGGACAATGATCCTTACACGAGCGCCATGCTTGGTGCCGATGTGGCAAAACACAACCCTCTCCCGTGCGCTCTCCCTACCAAGCTCCCTCCCTTCCCTTCTTGCTATGCGCATCAAGTGCGGGCGTCGAAAGCGCCGTTCTTACTCATCACTCGACCCTTCCTTCATTTCGGGGTACGTACGTCCCTCGTGGATTCCCTCTCGGCGCAGATCGATGCCCGTGGATTCCCTCGAGGCTGTCGTGTCGCGGTAGTTTGCACCGTCGTCATCCCTTACTTCCCAAGCATCCTCCCATCTTAGAATAGACAGTCCAGACAGCAGCAACATGCTAAACTGGCGAGCAGAACCTCTGCGAAACCGGGGCCAGATTTCTGGTTCTGGTATTGACCTTGAGGATAGTATCCAGGGCCGTAGCCGGGCTGTTGCTGGCCGTAGTACGCTCCCTGTTGATGCATGCCTTGCGGCGGCCCTTGCTGGTAGTATCCCATCTGCGGGCCGGGCTGGTAGTAGCCTTGTTGGCCATAGGGCTGTTGCTGCTGCTGCTGCTGGAAGGCGCCCGGCGGTGGTTGTTGTTGCTGCTGCTGCTGGTGGTATGATGGCTGCGGCGGTTGAGGCTGTTGGGGAGGGCCACCGGAGTAGGCAGGGGGGTCGTCGGTCTTGTTCATGGTGGCGGGCTTATGTGTCTTGTTCAGATGCGGCCGAGGGGGGCGAAGATGATGGATGGGCGGATTCGGACGCGCGAGTATGGTTGAATGGGTAGTGAGTGATTGAAAGGTGGCGCGAGGTGTTTTTTCGGCGGGCTGACTGCTAAAGTATGTCAAAGTATGCGACGCAGTCGCGAGTCACGAAGCTCGAGGGCGGAGATAATGAGAGTACGAAGTAGTAAGTCGGGGGCAGAGTGCGAGTCGGTACCGTCGGTAACTTGACGCGAAGTGGGTTGACGAGTAACTACAGTGTACGGAGTAGTTACGGAGGTACGAGTCGAGTCGAGTCGATGGGTGGATAACAGAAGGGGAAATGGGGTGATCAGCAGGCCGGATATGGTGAAAGGAGCGCGCGCGTCTTTGGGACTTTAGACTCGTCTCAGCAACAACTGGCAAGGGACGCTTCGGCACTCTGTTGCCGTGGCTCGGGTCGTTTGGTTTGCGATGGGACGGAGGCCGCCCGCGTTTCGTTTCCACGAGCTCAAGCTCACCCTTCTTCTCCCTAACCAACTAGTTACTAACGTTACTAACGTAAGTAAGTACGGTCGACGGATAGTTACCAGGGATCCTTTCATATCACGTGGGGATGGCCTTGGCAGAAACAAATTATACGAAGTAGAATCATTTCTTGGCAACAAATAAGACGCACGAGCGAAGAAAAGAAGCACGAACGCGAGCGGCGTAGGCTGGGGGCCTCGTTACAAAGAAAAGAGTCCAGCTCGGGTTTGCACTTTGCTGACGGGTACGGATAATCAGTACCAAACCGTATGCGTCTCAGGATACGTCAGCCAACGGGTGTCGCGGAAAGGGAGGGCATGCATGCACAGCCACATTGAACCAAGGGTCCTGTGGCGGCTGCATGCAGATCCGAACACGGAGTAACTTACGGAGTACGGGGTATTTTAACCCCCAACATCGGACGAAGTGGCGGCTTGCTTGCAGGAACGCAGCATTTGGGCTGTATCGATGGCTATTTCCACAGCCTCGACGATCAAACAACCGAATATCACGACGTCCGTCTAGCAGTGGTTGGTGCTACTACAAATCGGATGCCTACAATGTTTCTCGGGCTGCCCAGAAAGCCAGGGCCGAAGCCCAAAGATACTGAAAAGCAATAGAGGCTTACGAAGTAATAACTTCGACGAAGTATGTAACGTTAGCTAAGTTAGCTAGTTGGTGGACGTCGCGTCAACATGGGGACCCGCGGCACCCGCTGCACCCGCTGCAGGGTCAGAAAATACTCTCTCTGTTCTTGTAACTGACTACCGTGTACACAGTAGAGGATGTTGCTGAGTGGGATCGAGAAAGGCATCATTCATTCATGCACTCATCCCGCGCCAAATGCCGAATGAACCCTAATCAAAACCCTTGATGCCCCTAACAAGCCTAAGTTAGATACGTATCGCAAGAAGTACTGTGTAGAAAAAGGCTACACAAGTTAGCTAACCTGTAATATCGTAGTCACCACGTCACCGTCCGAGCCTACTGTGTAGATGGCGGTCAGCCCTTATCCGTCTTGGATGCCGTAGGATGGCTTCGACCGGTATACTAGTTTGCGCTTTTTATCAGATCAGGGACAAGACATGGACGCGTACTTTGCGTACTTCTAACTTACTAGGAATCCGGACTACGAAGGTACAGCTCACTTGACTGTTGTCACGCGCCTCGAAACGGAATGCAATGGAACGCTTTGGTACTGCTCATTGTGATGGATCAGGTTCGCATCCCGGGCTACTGAACTCTATTCACTAATAAGGCAACGAACAAGGTAGGGAAGGTTACGTTAGCTTACGGTAGTTGGTGCCTTGCCTATCCGTAGTTACCTTGTCTTGTGTTGGGACAAACAGCCCAGATTCTACGGCTATCAACCTCCAAGTAGAGGCGCCAAGCATGGGGTGAGAACCGAGGAGTGGACACCCCTAGCCGTATCCGTAGGGAATGAGTGGGTCGGTCTATATAGTTCCCAATCGCACGAGAACCCCCTGTTTGACACATCGCGATCTCTTCACCAATCTCAAGGGGTACGTACTAACTAAGCACGTACGACGTACGACCTACCTAACTAACCTAACTAACCTACTTGGTAACCTACAGCAGTCACTTGATTACTCAACTCTTGTGCCCTCTTACCGACCCAGGTCTAGACCTGCCCCCGGCCCCGGCTGGCTGTATGCAGAGGCTAAAGCTGCCCGTTATCTATCTGGCTGGAGTCTGGCGGTCAACAAACTCACCAGCTGCTTTTCTTGGCTTCTGCCCGAGGCAGCTAGCCCCCCCCCCCAGATCCTCGTCTCGGCCCGGTAGTAGATGATCGACCAAGTCCCGCTCCAGTCATTCTTCTCGGCGGATCAACGCCCTCGCAGACTCCAAGAGCTCTGCGGGTGAGGAGGCCTGGGCAAGCTGAGACACCTCGCTTACTTCATTCACTCTCTCTGGCGAGGGAGGTCAATAACTCCTCTCGAAGAGAATTTGGTCACGATGAGCCACGATAGCTTGGAGTTCTCGGGGGTCGAGGCCTTGAGACTTGAGCCTCACTTGCCGCCCAGTGCAGCCGATGGAGAGGCCAAGCCGTCGAGAGACCTCCCCTTTGTTACGTTGACTTTTGCTACCTCGCTGGATTCTGCGCTAGCTCTCGCTCCAGGGACCAGGACAGCCCTCTCCGGACCCGAGTCGAAAGCCATGACACACCATCTACGCAGTCGCCACGATGCCATCTGCGTTGGCGTGGGGACAGCGGTGGCCGACGACCCCGGCTTGAACTGCCGCATCCGCGGCGTTGGCGTCGGGCAGCAGCCCCGGCCGGTAGTTATAGATCCTGCCCTGCGCTGGGAATTCTCCGCCGAGAGCAAGGTGATGCAGTTGGCAAAGGCTGGCCTGGGACTCGCGCCGTACATCGTCACCGCGACCCAACATCCGCCGGCGCACCGGAGAGCGCTCCTCGAGGATCTTGGTGGCAAGTTCATCATCATGGAGGCGAGCCTCACGGACAAGCACGATTTCCGGTGGGAGGACATACTGCGCTCGGTCCGGGCCGAGGGGTTGCGCAGTATCATGGTGGAGGGCGGTGGCCAGATAATCAACTCGTTGCTTCACCCGCGGAACGCGGCAGTCATCGATTCGGTCATCATCACTATAGCGCCCACCTGGCTGGGTCAAGGGAGCGTAGTCGTGTCTCCGGCCCGACGACTTGGTCCGGACGGCCACCCGATGCCTGCGGCTCGGCTGAGCAAGCCTTCTTGGATCCAGCTAGGGGAGGACGTGGTCCTATGTGGGAAGATTGCCAAGTAGGCCTCTGTACGTGATTGTACGGGAGTGTATGCGAGCAGGCGGCCGCAGCTTACAGGCTAACGAACCCTCTCGGACAATCACGTATGTCTCTCGCCTGTTTGGGATGCCGTCGAGTTGAGGCCGCATCGAATACATCGGAGCCGTATCGCTTCGTACCTCTTCGTTTCCGTTATTTGCAAGGCCTCCGCAACGGTCCATTGCAACCGGTGACGAGGACATCAACGTACTGTAGTTCAATCACCAAAACATGCATGTATGTACCTACCTACCTTGCACTCGTATAGTCTATCGTCCCGAAACCAACATCATCTGCTGCTCCGTGGTCCTCCTACCGCTACCTAGCCCGTCTTGCTCGTCGAAATCCCGAGCACAGGCTCGGTCAGCCAAATAGGAGAAGAGGCAGAGACGTATTGTGAATAACACCTCCCTCTACTGCTTGTTTAGACGCCGGCAATTTAGTGGGTGCCGGGCAGCCAGCCAAAACCAGCAGAGCCAGAGATACGGTCGGCGTGAAACTCTCTCTGATTGGAGACTTTTACTTGGGCCCCATCATCAATCACATGAGGGCACACGGGCACATGATGAAAGGCGGTGAACTCGTCTACTCGAGGTAAAAATAAAAATAAAATTAAACGTATTATGCATCGTCGCCCTCGACAGATCGGTTCATGTGCGGAGAAAGAACGAAAGAACGAAAGAAGAAGAAAAACCACAAGACCTTTGTTTGCCTTGGGGCGGCTCTCAAGAGGCCCCCATCCATGTCGGTGTAGAGAGCGAGCGTCCCAGCCGGTTTTCGAGAGCCGCCCGAGTTGCTACCTACCGGTACCTACATCTCAGACAGAGCGACGTCATACGACCAGCGTAGGCGCCGAGGTGCATCGTCACTCGGCTCGCATACGCCTAGTACGACCCATCACAGCCTTTCATGCTTGCGTTGTCACGGTCTGGGGGGGGGGGAGGGCCGTCCAGTAGGTAGTCAGCTCAGAGGCTCCATCCAGCTTTGGCTCTTGTTCCCGCTTCGGATATCCCAAGTACCCACCAACCAATGGCTACCTGACGTACTCCGTACCCAGGCAAGCTGCTCAGTCTTCATCAGCTTTGGTTGTGTGGTTGCGTGGTTGTGTGGTTGTGTGGTTGTGTGGTTTGAAATCGGTGTGACGTCGTACCCTTGCTCAGGCACGTATGTGTAGGTACCGGTATATAGAGTTCTGGTGAATCAGGATATCACTACTCATAGACTAACTAGTCTTTGGGCAGCGACTGAACTGACCGACTAGTACCTCTACTCCGAGTATTATCTTGTTTCGAGGTCAAAGTCACGGTGTGAGACAGGCTACCTATTGGCGAGTCAGCAAATGTCTGGTCCATGGCATTCCTCGTCCTCGTCGAGCTGGGGCATAGTATAGCAACCATCTACCGCGTACGGTAGCACGAACCGAGGCCTTGGGAAGAATAGCCATGCCTCTATCTATGATCACTCACCCACGACAGGTGGAGTAAATCTCGATCGACCTTTTGGTCGGCCATGTCCGTACGTACTTGGAGAAACGATACATTTACGTAATGCCCATATATAGGCAGGCAACGTGTAACGCTGGCCTCGATGACCAGGTATGAGACCGTTTAATATGAAACCGCATCTCTCTGGGCCAGGTACTGACTGGTGAGTCACTACGCAAGACTTAGCATGGCCAACTAAAAGACCCCGTGTACTATGGAGAAGCTTCGTCTTACCGGCATCTACCTACGGAGTACGGAGTAGTTAGTCCCATTGCTCATTGGGCCTCGAGTCGGTCCTCTGGTTCCAACGCGGGATTGTGTATGAGTCAACTGCTATGTGCGTTGTCCATTGGTGACACCGTGACACCGTGACAGGGGGGTTGGGGTTCCTTCGTCCGCCTTGCTTGCTGAACGGCGGGCTGCGGTCCGAAGCGGTGAATAATGCCAGAGCTGATGTGTCTCCTTGGAGAGATGTCCATGCTTACTTTACTTCCCAGCTCGCCTGGATCAGAACAGGCTGAAGATCAAGCAAGACAAGGCCAGGTCTCCGTACGAAGCACGTCTTGGCGGGTAGTGGAGACGAATTCGTTGTCAGCTCTCGGAGCCGCTTCCCCGGCCTCAGGGGTTCTCGGAAACGGGGGGTTTTTTGCTGGGTTGCTGGGATTCTGGTTCTCGGCACTCCCGGTACCATTCGAGATTTGATCCATTTCGTACGATTTCGCCGTTGGGGAGCCCTACTCTGCAATGATACCATGACGTTGCCAACGGGGATGCTGGGGGGGACAACGCTCTGCGAGAAACCACGGAATGAGGAACCAAGGTTCGTTTCCAGACCACAACCCCCCCCGGGGATCCGGATCTGTAATCTCAGCATCCAGTTTGAGGCGGCTCCGCCAGAAGCGGCTCTTCCGCATGGGTCCAATAACTAACTAACGTTCCTTGGTCGATGCAATCTGGCAGGCGGCGATCAATCGAACCTTCGGTACAGGACTCTGACCTTGCCTGTTCCGCTCTAAAGTGGCCTCTTTGGGGGGAGGGGGGCGTCTATCGCCCGAGTCACTTTCCCGAATCCTTGAAGCCAGTCTGACGAACCCTGCCGTGAGTCCCATGTTAGTCACAGACCCCTGGAAAGCAACGGCATAAATGGCAACTGGCCAAGAGTCGGGGGACCAGGGGGAAGGGGGGGGCGGCGGCAGGGCCGTTGACGAGTGCGCTACCTACAGTGTCCAGGAGCAGCTCCGCGACTCGGCAACAAAGAGGAGACGATGGAACGGCGTGGGAGGTCGGTCGCATTCGAACCCAACTATATCATTCGATGTATTGGTGGTTTAGGTTAGGTCAACGATGCCCAAGTATTGGTGGTTCCAACTTCCTGCTCCAGCCTCCGGTCTCCAGTACCGAAGCGACGATATCTGCTCAGTGCTCAGGCCGAGTTTCATTGCCTACAAAGTCCAGGTCCAGGTGCCCCAGGTACAAGGGCCCCGGGCTGCTCGAGTGCTCGGTATTTCGGAAAGGCTTCTGCCTGCCTGCTACGTACTGTGTATTCGTATGGTGGTCGCGCAGCCTGACTGACCATAACGTGACTTACCCAGTTGGTCCAACTTCTTGGTGCAGTCGGTGCGCCTGCTACCGCCACCCCTTTGCAGACCGCTCGCCGCATCCCTTAGGGCTGATATTTATGGAGATTTCGCGTACCGAGGTCTCAATGTTCCAGTGACTGTGACAATATGGATGGCATAGACGGTACTAGCCCGATTAGCCCGGGATATCATCGTACGTATGCCCACCCGTGGGAGAGTGAGGCGCAGGGCTTGGTAAGCATGATCGACGGGGACGGCAATGGATGGTACTCTGTGCTCTGTAATCCGTACTCTGTACTCCGTCCGTACGGATACTGGCCATGGGAATGAATCCTCATGGAATCCTCATGGTGGTTATTCTCGAATCATGTCGCTAGCTTGGCTCTGGGGAGGGCGAGTCAGCGACGACTGGGTCGGTAACTTATACCTAGCATCAATCCTTTGTGTTTTCCCCATCATTGTCGCCATAGTAACGACGCCTGTTCCAGGTAAAACAACAACAAAAAAACAGACACAGAACTCGGAGCCCAGGGCTGTTCGCCAGCACGGCGCTGCGGTGTGTCCTGACGAGGTACAGACTCGTTACGAGTTGCAGTTGCCAGGGGGGCACACGCTCAAGCCTATTATCGACACGTAGGCGCCTTGGATGATGGATAGTCTCGACTTCGCGCTTACACAGTAACTTCAAGTCAAGTTACATCGACGGTAGCAAATGCGGCAACCAGACCGAGGGAGCTTGCTTGCTAATAAGGGCGTGGAGGGTACGCGTACATTTTACACGGCCGGCCAGTCCTTGACGATCGGTTCTTGGTACTTCTTCAGCACTAGTTAACTAGGAGCACTAGGTAGGTCAGAGCCAGGGGCACGACCTAGGCACGTGGGGTAGTTAGGGGGTAAGAGGGAGGAGGGCATGCATGGCCTTGCCAAAAACCATTACTGGATACGGTAAGATCGTGATGATAATGAGTTTGTCCGTACGGAGTATACCTGTCTGGTCTGTGCCGCTGTCACAGAGCGTTACCTACCGCGAGTCTTCGATGTGACGGTAGGTACAACGAGACACACTCACTGGGGGAGTCTGGGACCACCAGCGTTGTCGGCTCAGCTTCTGTACGCCTTGGGGGGTCTGCCTGGGGCCATACCGTAAAATAGTCACCCCCATGATATGATGATGAACTCGCAGACCCCGTCGATTGCCGGGGGGGGAGGGAGGGTCTGTGATGCTGTCTGCGCCACGTAGCCAGATATGTCTTGTTCCGTACCTCCCACTTCGCCAGTCGCCGTCCCATGTAAATGCCGCCATCTGACCCGTCCGAGAGGCTTCACACTGGCTGCCTTACTATAGCCTCTCACTATCGTGAACCGCACTCCCGCTCGAGCGGAAGGGATGGAGCGGGGTCGCTCACCGGATGGGCCAAATCATCACACGCCATCCTCCACCCGAGGCCGGTGAAAGCCTGGAAGTAGGTACTCCGTAGGATGCAAAGTCACGGTTCTGCAATAACTACTAGCCCCTTGCAATACCTCCCACCCGGTCCGTCAGCATCTATTATCTTGTTGATAACATCCTGGCTAGAATGCTCCAGTCTCCCCCAGCTGAAATCTGATAGGTGGAAAAGAGGATCTGGATGCCCATGCGACATCATCTCACCCCCGGGGTCGTCGAGAGCCCTGACTGACTGACTGACCACCACCGCTGTGCTGCACGTTCTTTGTGCTCTCACACTCTCCCCCCCCGTGATATCAGGGGATAATCAGTTCATAGGTGACCTACAATTCAATATGTCAGCTGATTATTCATAATAACCCCTTATCAAATCCTTCTAGCCTAGGTTACATGTTCTGCACCCCCCTCCCCTCTTCAACAAAAAGCAATCACAGCCCATCTCGGAACTCTCCCGCTGCGGCCGAGACGTTAGTCACTACGCTATGATTCCTCCTTGCTTCTCACATCATGTAACGTCGCGGAGTCCAATGGGCGCCCATCGTAAGCGGAGCGTGACCTTGACAATACTCCCGACGCCGCTGCACACACTTGCGGCGTCGGGGCGTCCTCCTCCCCATCGTGTTTCTCCGACGGCACCACACCCGAGGTCGGGGATTCCCCTCATGATGGACAGTGTCTTTTCTTAGACGAGATTTGACTTGCCTCCCTGCCCCATCACCCGGCTCTTCCACATCACCTGGATCGCGTAGAGAACGGCCCGAGCCCTACCCCCGAGCTGCGGTCCGGGTGGCACCTTTCCACTAACCATCCAGAGATCTTATCTCATCTTGCATCGTCACCAGAGACAGGGGTAGACCACCCGAGAGCTAGCGGATTGAAACCGGTGAGGAGTGGGAAAAAAGTAGCCTGGGTCGCAAAACCCGTAAGTTCGGTAACGTTACCCTGTTGGCGAGCAAGTCGTCCAGCATGTCGCGCGTCCTTGCTTCTCCCCCGGTTTCGTGAGGGGGGGATGTAGTGAGGGTTATTGTCGGGTTTAGGACGTCTGTCGACCTGTGCCGGCGGGTGTATATGCTCGATCTACATCGGAGTTACATCCCTCTAGCCTCTCTCTGCACTGGGACGACACACGCAGGGAGGCTTAGCCAAACAAACACCCCCCCACGGATGCCCTACGTTGGATACCGAGGTTTTCGTGCTACAGTTCCCTGTTTGGCAATTCCGTTACATCTCACCGAGATCATGGAGGTGCTACTGTGTACGTGTAGCCTGTTGGGAGAGCCGGGACGGGGTGCCGCAGAGGACGAGCTCAGCTCAGGGGGCCGGGGCCAGATGCAAGAGACGCTTCGAGATGACTAGACCACGACAGGCCAAGGCTTCTACTTTTGTCACCTCAATTTCGAGCAGCCTACTCCGTACTCCGGCCCAGATGGATCCGCTAGCTTTGCCTTTCGGTACAGGTTTGAAGTCGGGGGATGGCCATGTGGAGTGGCCATGCCGAGATAACAAGCTGCGCTTTGCCGATGCGCCCCCCCCAAGCTCTAGCTCACCGAACTCATGAACCGTAACCTATATGGATAATGTACACAACGAGTCAAGGCAATGCGCTCTGGTTTAATTAGCCGGTTGTGGTTTTGAACGAACTGATCGTTCTGGTATTAGTTTTTGTGAGCACCCCTTGAGCTGTCATAATCCTACCACTACTACCGGGAGGTGCTTCTGTAAGGGCGTCCATTCTTTTCATCGCAATCCGCATCTCAGCGCCAGGGTTTCGAAACGCGACGCGGCATTCCGAGAAGAAGCATCGTGTGGTTACTGTCCATGATGCGCACTTGGGCATGCCAAGTTGGATTGTGTAGTTACCGGATTCCCGGATGCGGCTCGCCGCAGCTACTGCAGCCTCGTGCCGGTAAGGAACTTTTGTTGTTGACAGCAGCCTTCCGATGGAGGAGGGAGGCCATTTATTTGCCTTGCATACGCTTCAGCACCAAACGGCAAGACAAGCCATGTAGTTAGAAAGCTGCAAGGCAACCATTCTCCGCTGCAAGATCCTTGCCCAACGGGATAGTAAGGCTGATGGTGGGATGGGCATGGAAAATTGAGTGGCCGTTGCCTGCTTGTCGCACTGTCGATCACCGTCTCGAGGTTGTGTTACCACCAGGTCGAACTGCCTTGGCGCCATCGTGTGCTTTTACTTTCCGCCGAGCCCTGTTGGCTGCAGTGCAGCGAGATGACATGGCCTGCCTGCCTGCCTGCCTGCCTGCCTGCCTGCCTGCCCTGTAGCTTTCTTCTAACTACTCCGTAGTTGGACGGCTCAAGGCGCGGCGGCTACGGATCCCACCAGGTGACTACACAGGTTGGGTGCAGTCTGCAGAGCTGGCTCGAGTCTGTAGTTACGGATACTCGGTACGTTGGGTTACTGACCAGAGCCACTCGCGCTGCCCTGGTCTACGTCATGGAACGGCCTCGATTAGTCAGTTCCACGATCTGTTACTGACGTGTCTTCCTAGTAGCAAGCAGTTCAGCAAGCCAACTCAAGTTGTACGGATACGCATTCCGTAGTCACCAAGTCCATGCTGGAAAAAACTTGGCTGGACGATCTCGTTCGTGGTCGGGATGCCGGTTCCTAGACAAAACGCCTCTCACCGCCTGTCAGTGCGCGTGACAGAACACGTGTCTAACCCTTGATTAGTTTGCGTCAGGGGTGTCTTCAAGGCCAACCCTAAATGGGCAATCCGCTCGAAAAGGGAAAGGGCGGGCTCAGATCGGCATCACTTCACTGCGTCGGAGAGGCTCTTCATCCAGGCCTCTCGAGGTACCGAGATGCTAGCTGGGTAACTCTAGCCCCCAAAGACGAGTTGCACCGGGGAACCGGGCCACCGGGTAAGTGCTCCCAGGCGCCCCGGTGGTCTGTGGCTGCAGCCAGGCACGGCTACCGCCGTGTCAGTACGTACTACGGTAAGTTAGCCCCTTTTCTTGGTGGGATGGGATGGGATGGGGTGGGAGGGGAGGGATGGTTGGTGCGAAGAGGCAAACGAGGAAAGAAGTTTGACGAGTCTCAGGAAATATGGGCTTGCATCGAGAAACGAGAACCCGCCCACTCGGGACGCTGCCGTCTCATGGGTGAATGGAAAAAGATGGAGCCGCTAGGGCCCAGACGAAACTTCCGCGCCATTGCATTTGCGGTGGATCTCATCTCACATGAGTAACAGCAACAGTTTGGGCTGGATGCTAGTTACTTCTTCTAGAAGAGTTCGTAGCGCCAGGTACCAGTATCCGCAAATCAGTTTCGGTCATGCCGGAGTCCCCGAGGACCCGTAACAAAATCTTCGTCAGGGGTTAGCTATCCCAATCTAATTTCATCTTTCCTTCGCAGACCATCCGTTGGTGGCCACGAAGAAAACTTTATATCCGAGGGGGCCGGGGGGGAACGGGACACCCAAGGATGGCCGCAATGTCGCCATGGAGGCAGTCTCAGTTACGAGTGGACAGCAGTCAAATCTACTTTTGTCTGCAAGACTGGCGGCCAACGTGACACGCGAAACTCCGGTCTCGCTCATGACTTGTCACTTTCAATCTTGAGCAATCTTGGACGGCTGCAGACCGCAGTTTCGGTTTTTATTTCTTGTTTGTCTACTTTTGTCACTAGTGACTGTGTGTTGCCTGAAGTTGTTCCGGAGGCCGGTGCGCGTTGCTTCCCAGGCGCCCAGATCGACCCATCCGGGTCCAATCATACATGTACGTAGTAGTCATGTGCACTAGCTATCGTACGCACGACATACTTCGCACACAGTAGTTGTGTGGGTCGGCCATGATCGACCGTACATGGAGTAAATCGTGATCTTCGCGACCGTATCCAAGTTATGTATCTACACAGTATCTACGGTGGTGGTGTTGCTAAAGTGTGCGTCTCTGAAAGTACTAAGTTACCACAGACAGTAGTTATGCAATCGGCAGCTCACAGGTCAGATGATGAGCTCGTTATGCGTGTGCTAAAGTCTAACCGCACTTGCGTCTTGGATTGCTTGTCGGAGAGATTCTGGACTCTGTGCGCGAACCAGCGGGCTAAGTTTAGTTCGAGAATAAAAGTACTACGTGCTGTGTAGGTTTTGGCTTGGTGCCGGAAGTCCATTCCGGAAGGGCTATAAGTAACTACTGTGACATGACTACCCTGAGCTTGACAAAGTCCAAACCCCAGAGAGGTTTGTTTGCTCATGGGCGGTGCTGGACGAGAGTTTCACGAGATTAAGAACAGATTGGCTCGGACAGCTGCGTAATCAGTTTTGGTACTAGTCGCCCAGGGACTGCCCCGGCTCTTGGACCGGTACCCAAACTGTAATACCGTAGTACCACAGTAGATACGCGCGTACGGATACTTGTTGGTCAACTCGAAATCACGGTGAAGCTACGAGACTGCCGGGATTTCACTAACTACTTGGTTAACCCCCAACGTTACACAGCACTGAACTGATGTGCACTGCGGTACATAACCTTTGTTACCACCTCGATCGCAGCACCGAGGCAACGCAGTACAGCAGTTAGTGGTCGTGGTTGGCACACATTCTCAGAACCCCAAACCCTCTCTCCCCCCCCACTTGGCCCCACAGCCGGGTTCATCTCGTCTGATGCTATCAAGACCGATGACGATGTAAACCGGGGTGGAGGCTAGATACGTAAGTAGTAGTACGTACTGTGTATTCGTAGCACCGTAGTGTGCAGCTCTGGATCGAATCATACTACGTATGTACTCCGTACCGCTCGTAGGTACAGTAAAAAAGTACCTGCTCAACTCGTGAGCATGTGCAACAAGAAGAAGTAGTATCTAACAACCGGTTGCCACCCCTCTGGACACCTGTTGAGCGCATGATGTCGTTCGTGAAGTCCCAAGGCCTCATTCGCTCAATAATGGAACCGACTTGCACGTGGCCAAGGCAAGGGTTAACTCGCGTTACGATGTGGCGTACCCAAAATAAGTAGTTGCAGATACCGGAATGAGGACCGACTATCAAGCGTGGTTTCATTGATCCAGACAGCCAGTCTCGGCCAATAAGGCCAGTCTCCGAGTCATTGATCCAAATACTTGAGCTGCAGCACGAGCACGCCGTTACAGTCACAGGAAGCGCCGTGCATCTTCTCTTGAGCGTGTGCGCTTGACTAGTGCCGCTATACGTAGTAGTTATGTTCGGAAGCTTCCCACAAGTGCGAGGCCGAGGCCGAGGCAGACAGACGACGGACAAGACCTAGGTAGCTAGGTAAGTTAGCTAACTGGTTACATGGTTCGTACACAGTAAACCACCGCGGCCGCCTGGGACTAGCGTACATCCGTAACTATCGCTTAGTTGGATCCTCGCGCGGCTCGGGGACTGGCATGTCGTGGAAGAAAGGCTCCATGCCTCGGACTGACGGAAGGTCACGACGCTATAGCATCGGGATGCAAACCTCCATGTACCGTATGTACCACCTACCATTCCCACACCGGGATCGAGGTCGCGCAGTTGTCGCACGGCATGGTCCGTGTATGACACGGAACTGATCCAATCTGCTGGCCCGTTCCTCTACTTTGTATGATGGCGATGTGTGTTGTCGATCGAACAATGAAGACTTGGCAACGTGTGGATGGTCATGAGGGCTTACTTCTGCCACGTTGTTGGTCAGGCACATCAGACAGGCGAGAGCGACTGGGTCGGGACACTGCCTTCACCGGATGGCGAAGTGCATCCCATCACTCAGGTGGTGTATAACCGCTGTCTTGACCGACCGTCTCGCGCGGTGCTGAATGACACTCGGCTATTGGGTCGATCGTGCCCGACTTACACACACCTTCGGCCTCCGTGTGTCCCGATGATACCCTGGCCCAGTACCGGTAGGAGGAGAACGTCGCGTTTAGCACCCAAGCCTCCTGCCCTGCATCGTCTTCCACGGCGGTGCCACCTAACGTTAGTTACTGTGTACACAGTAGTAGTTAGTTACTGCGGAGTGAGCAGTTATACCTACACGTTAACAGTATTAAGTATTATAGGTCGGGCGGACCTGGGGCCGAACCGCAAGGGCGGGGATGTAGGAGGTGCAGGCTATCATCGGTTATCCAACCGCGACGGGTAGTTACAGGTCTAATAGTACAAGTCAGTCCTCGATATGATGACTAGTCACTCCTCCCTGTCGGATCCGAGCTGCCGGTGGTGTCTTGCACATTCATCGGGCGAACCTCGTAGGCAACGGTAACGGCAACGGCGACGGTGACGGTGATGGCGGCAAGCAGCAGCAGCAGCGACAACCAAAGCAGAAGCAGAAGCGGCGGCGGCGGCATCCGCAGTGTTTGCTTGCTTACCCTGTTCCCTCGTCGCTGTGATACAACGACGCGGTCTCGTGAGGATGACTGCATTCCCGGTCCAGCGCTACCCAACTATTATTCACTCATCAGTTCTCACCGCCTGGATGGCTTTGACGAAAAAAGAATTGCTGTGCTGTGCTGTACGTACACAAGCTGGTTAACTAATAACTTGTGCTCCAAGTGGTGCACTGGTAAGTTAGTAGCCTGTACTCCGTAACTTAGGTAGGTAGGCTTGGACCGTATCTCGCTCAGATCCTCGGCGTGTCGCAGAGATCCACTTTGAGTACTTGGTGAGCACTTGGTGGGCGTGTCCGTCCAATGAAACGGCGGCAGGCCTGTCTCCTTGGCGTGCATCCCATGCGACTGCCCCTTTGGGCATAGAGCTACCGCTCGTCTTTTATCCCAGGCATGCCTGTCGCACCCCCCCTTGCATCCCCGGTCAAAAGCAAAGCTGAAGCCAGTGCCGGACATGGATGAGCAAGGATCACCCCAACGTCGTTGGCGTCGAGTCCACTCGACAAGTCCATGTGGTGACCGCGATGTTTCCACCGCTTGCCCTGTCACTACTGACCGGGATATTTATGATAGTTCCTGTAGCCGGATCGTGAATACGACTCAACATGGGGAGCCGGGGGCTCTACGTCAGTCAGTGTGGCATCGGCACCACACACATCTGCCTCCCCGTACCACGTACCCAGAGCCCGAAATCCCATGTATGTCCCCACAAAGCAACCAGCGGAACGGAACCGGCCCCTTGTCACTCGACAAGCTTGGGTATCGCCTCACTCACCGGGCACACCCAGGCAACGTTGGAGACGATCGTCTGCCCAAGTCTCACATTCGACTGCTCCTGTCACCGCTGCTTTGATCTTGGACTATGTCTACTTTAATACCCGCCTGGGGCCCCCCTATCTGTCAAGACTCAATACTCACGAGCAGAGACACCTGCACTACGAACTCCACCCGTGCAAATACAAGTCTCAACTTAGCTTGTTTGACAAACCGTCCGTTCTTATTAACCCTCATCGATCACTATTATTGTCTGATCTCGACCTTGAAAACATCCCTCCTCACGTTTGACAAGCCCCCCCTCTCCTCCACTGCCTGGACCATAACTACCATATCATTCTTGATGCTGTTGAACTCCTTCAACAACATATCCAACTACAACCTCGAATTGCGCAACACATAACAAGATTACTTGCGCATACCAAAACGCACAAACCTGCTCTCGCCGTGTAGTGTGCGGACGGCCTCAACAACTTCCGCCGCCCACCCCATCGACGACCTGGTACTGCACCGTCCTTGAGCATCAGCTTCCATCATGACGAGGAGTCTGGTTGGGAGCTCGAGGGCCTCTGGCTTGCCTGTGACCATGCTTTTGCCCGTCGAGGCACCCAAGCCGCCGCCATTCCCGATGAGACAGATGCTGGTGTTAGGTTAGTAGCAGGCCACCGCGAATCAGCGGTCCATGACGCGAGCGCTTCGCTGCCATTCGCTTCAGGAGTAGGACTGACAGTGAACACAGCCATCTGCCGGATCTGCGAGCCAATCGCGTTCACGGGCATCTTCCCTTATGTCTACTTCATGATTGAAGACTTCCAGATCACACAGGACCACAACCTGATCTCTTTCTACGCGGGCATGGTCACGTCGGCCTTCACGTTCGCCGAGTTCTCGACTGGTTTCTTATGGGGCCGCATGAGCGACAGGATTGGGCGCAAGCCTGTCCTTCTCATAGGTCTCATCGGCACCGCTCTGAGCGTCTTGATGTTTGGGCTTTCTCAGAATTTAGCCATGGCGCTCACAGCACGCGCGGTGGGTGGCCTACTCAATGGGTAAGATGGCTACGCATCGCACGAGAGACGAGGCCATCTCGCTAACCTGCGCGCGCATAGGAACATGGGCGTAATCCAGACGACGCTGGCCGAAATTGTGACTGTCAAAGAACACCGACGTATGTGAAAGAGTCACCAGCGGTTGTCTACTATACCATGCACGTCATGCTAATACGTACCAGCTCGCGCTTATACCATTATCCCCCTCGTTTGGTCTCTGGGGTGAGTTACCCCAAAAATGGCACACAACAAGGAACCTGGCTGACCGGTTTGAAGATCCATCATCGGCCCAATGATTGGCGGAGCTCTTGCGAAGCCATGTGAGACTTTCCCGACCCTGTTCGCTCGCGGGACGATCTGGGAAAAGTGCCCGTATCTGCTCCCCAATCTGTTCAGCGCCTTTGTCGTCGTCATCGGCGTCGTCAATGGAATACTGTTCCTCGAGGAGACTCACTCGGAGAAGAAGGGGAGACGTGATCGCGGTCTCGAGCTTGGCAACTGGCTTCTCTCGAAGCTGCCTGGCCTTGGCAAATCGGAACACATTGAGCGCCAGGGGTCAAAGTCTGGAGCACCATCGGATTTGGAGAACCAACCCCTTTTGGCCGGTGAAGAGCAGTTACCGGGGTACCAGACCACCGAGAACTCACCGGAGAGCTCCCCACGACTGACGAGCACCCAATCGGGCAAGGAGCCCAGAGAACCGCTGAGCCTGAATGCAGGCAAAGGGGCACACCGACAACGACTCGGGGAGGGTCTTCACCAAGCCCGTCGTGCTAAATATTGCTGCGTTCGGAATCCTCGCATTGTGGGTAGCATTTGTGACTAAATCCGCCCGTGACTCGTTCGCTAACGTATTCCTAGCCACACGATGACCTTTGACGCGTTGCTCCCGATGTTCTTGGCCACCAAGTCACCCGAGACTCCACAGCCGACCAGCCTGCCGTTCAAGTTCTCGGGTGGGTTTGGCTTCAACAGCCAGGAGACCGGAGTGCTTCTGAGCGCCCAAGGTTTCTACACGCTGCTGATCAACGCATTCTTGGTGCCGATTGCCATCAGCCGCCTTGGACCGCTGCGACTGTTCCAGCTGCTGGCGATGGCCTACTTCCTGCTGTATCTGACGACGCCTTACTTGGTCCTGCTCCCCGAGAACGTCAAGATGATCGGCCTCGGCTTCGTCATCATCTGGAAGGCGACGTTTGCGAGCTTGGCGTACCCGAGCAATGCCATCGTCATCGCCGAGTCGGCCCCCAGCACGAACGCACTGGGCGCCATCAACGGCGCTGCTGCATCGCTCGCAAGCTTGTGCAGGGCATTGGCGCCGACGGTCTCGGGGATGCTCTTTGCTTTCGGCCTCTCGTCGGGCTACTCGGGATTGGTATGGTGGAGCAGCGCCCTGGTGGCCATTGCCGGGGCTTTTCTTGCCTCCAAGATACCCGCACAGCGGACTCTGAACGAGAAGAGCGTGGACGACATGGAGGCAGCCTCGCCATGATGAATTGTAGCACCTTTCGCTTCGTACCCTGCAATCTGCAGTCGAGCGGCAGATTGACTACCGAGGCAGCTTTTGGCACGAGTCGACTTTGTGCCAGGGCATATCTGCCCCTACGCATCTATAATCACGACTTGTACTTTCGAACCCTTGACGGGCGGTGGAATTTTACGGCATAGAAGGGAAGGACGGGTCAGGCAGGCATCAGGGAATTTTGGTTTGGGACAAACGACAAACGACAAACGACATTGGGTCGAGAATCTGAACGGCAGTATTACTCGACCCCGACGGAGCATCAACAACACGGAAGAGCTGGGCGTTTGTGGACCACCAGAGACATGTTCATTGACGGCAGCATGGGCATTTTGAGGGGCAACTCTCATGGGAACTTTTCTTTGTTTTGGAACGGGACATATACCAAGGAGTTTTTATGCTCGTACGGTTTAGAGAGACGGCAACACGCGTGCAAGTCAGCGAGATACCTTTGGATTTCATTGCATTGGAGGGCGCTGGGTTTACTTTGGAGCATTCATCATTGGTCGCTTGATATCAAGTAGTTATAGTTTTTTAGTTTAGTTGGTGTTTTTACTAGTCGTTCATATTATACCACATTTTGGAACGGTGCAATGCCACGAGTCCCACGACCTTGTATGTTGTATTAAGTACTCCGTGCTATAGTAGAAGACTCGCCAAGTACGGACACCTAGTTAGTTACCTAATTGCCCAGTTACCTAGTTAACTAACTTACCCAGTTAACTTACCTAACTAGTTCCCGGCACATGGGGGTTGGTTGGGGGGCTAGAGCTGCTTCCGGTCAAACGTCGCTGATCTAATTTGTCAACAGCTCTTATCTGGACCCCTCCTTCTGGGCGTATCGGCAGGCACATTGTGCGTTATCGCCGCGTCCTCTCTGCTTCTTATCATTCTCAATTGATCGAGTCGTTGGTTTTTGCTAAAAAGTACTGGCGACAGCGTAAAGTAACATCAAACCCGGCCGTCCAAGTGTACGAAGATACTCGGAGTGCTGTTTCGTTTCGCTGCTTCTTATTACAGTGACATGCTGGACTGGTAGACGAGCGCTTCAAGCTGTCTGCTTTCGCACATGTTCTTGCCGACTCCACCGGTACTTTCACGATAGCCTCCAATTTGGTGTGTTGCGCTTGTCTTCGAGTACAGCTCCTTGTTACCCTGCTTGACTTGAACAGCCATTCCAGAGCCACGATTTGACACAAACACATACTTACACACTTACACACTTACACACCTACACAACACATCACATCACAACAAAACACACAATCACACAACCAACGAGATAAATTACCCTGCCCACATCGGAGCGATCAATCGTGTGCTGCGTGCGCAACACCTTGCGCGCGATTTGCGCTGTGTCGCGGCGACCATCGCCGTCGCCTCGGGATCTCCGCCTTGTTAGCCTTCCTCGCGCTGGCAGCCCCGCGAGTCGCTGCGCCCGCCAACTTGCAACGACGACATGCTGCCGCACTCCGCAGCATCGCCGGGCTCACATCCGTCCAAGCGCGCTCGGAGGTCCTCCCCAGATAGAGAGTCTTCGACGTCGCTACCCTCGGCCGGCCTTCCAACCACGCCCAACACCGACCGGCCTCACGATGTCGCCGGAGGACTAGGATCGAAAGTAGGACAGAGTAGCAACTTTCGCAATGTGAGCGCCTGTAACCGATGCAGGCTGCGAAAGAACCGTTGCGATCAGAAGCTACCAAGCTGTGCTAGCTGCGAGAAAGCTCGAGTGGCCTGCGTGGGCTATGATCCAATAACGAAGAGAGAGATTCCGCGAAGGTAGGTCGCCCAGGCTTTCCTTTGAGAGGCTATGGATTTCCGAGGAGCCATGTTCCACACGGTCTAACGCGCACCCTCCTAGCTACGTCTTCTACCTCGAAACTCGCGTCGAGCAGCTCGAGGCTCTTTTACGGTCCAACGGCATCCTGTTCCCACCTTCAGACAATCTTGAGCTATGTTCTCGGCCGGGGGCTGAAGGCAACAATGGGCCGTCGCCGACAGACGGCAACTCGGGTGCCCATGCGGCAGCAGGTCGACGCGGGACATCTAGGCACGACCAGCTGGCCGACGAGCTTGCTCGAACAAACCCGCCAGGGGGTCGAAGTACAACATCTGGAAACCGGCACCTGGGTTCTACCAACGGAGTGTCATTTGCACGGGTCGTGTTTGCCGCCGTCCAGTCATCTGTTGGAGATCAGCGGTCGAGCTCCGACAAGGCCGGCGTACGTCCGTATAAGCCGATTGCTGGCAACGGACAAATCGCATCAGGCACATCGATGAGGGACTCTTTCTTCGGCTTGCATACGCGACCGACCATCAACCCGGCCAGCTTCCCAAATAAAGAGCTGGCTCACAGGATGGTCGACTTGTACTTTGAGCACGCGAATCCACAGATACCCGTTCTCCATCGTGGGGAATTCATGCAGATGTTCGAACTGGCGTATATCAAAGAGGGCCGCATAAGAGGGCCTAGAGAGCTTTACATGCTAAACATGGTTTTTGCCATAGGGGGGGTATCATCATGGATGGTCAGTCGTCGAAAGCCGCTGACGGGGAGGACGATTCGAGACAGGCACAGCCAGAGGAGTATCACGCAAGTGCCATTGTGCACTTGGAAGCGTGTCTAAGCAACAGCGGCGGTGGCCTCGAGGAACTGCAGGCCGTACTTTTGCTTGCCAATTTCGCGCTGCTCCGTCCCGTGCCGCCTGGCCTTTGGTACATTGTTGGTGTGGCCGTACGCCTGGCGGTAGACTTGGGTCTGCACTACGAGGACGGAAAGGACGTGGATGTCGGCCTCGTGGAAAAGCCAGCGGCAGATCACGGCAAGTCCTTTGAGACCTTTTCCAAGGAGAGGGGTCGCCGCGAATACGTACGCGATCTCCGGAGAAGACTGTGGTGGTGTGCATACTCGTTCGACAGGCTCGTCAGTACATGTGTTGGGAGACCTTTTGGCGTCTCGGACCAAGTCGTCACAACCGAGTTTCCGTCGCTCCTGGACGACAGCTACATAACCCCGGCGGGCATCATCCAACCCGCAGGCCCGGAACCTTCTTACAAAGTGGTAGCCTATCACTATTTTCGTCTCCGACTTTTGCAGTCCGAGATCCTCCAGGTGCTGCAATACCAGCAAGCTCAAATTGCAAGGGCGAGCGGGCGCAACAGTGAGAACATCTACATGCACAAACGGCTGCCTTCGCCGTTTCTTCAGCAATTCGACTCGTTCAGGTCGTGGAGGATAGACATCGACAGGCGGTTGTTGGAATGGAGGAAGTCGTCGCCGTCGAAACGCGACTCTGGTGTTCAGTTCTCCACCGAGTTCCTGGACCTGAACTACTGGCAGGCAATCATCATGTTGTACAGGCAGAGCCTCAGCGTGCCGGCCATGTTTGAGGGTGAATACAACACCTCGAACGAGATGAATAGCCCGTCGATCTACCCAGCCGAGGCGCGAGAAGACGAGGAAAGGGTATATCTAAAGGTCGCTGAGGCAGGCCAGAAGATACTGCGCCTGTATCGGCAACTGCACGTGGTCGGCCTGGTCAACTACACGTACTTGGCTACGCACCACTTGTTCATGGCGGGAATCTCGTATTTGTATTCCATCTGGCATTCCCCAGTAGTGCGCAGCCGCCTGGTACGCCCTCCAACACTCAGGCTTACTATATTTACAATTGAATGCTGACGTGCATGCAGACTATGGACGAGGTCGATTTTACAATACTTGCAGCTACCTCGGTCTTTACTGATCTAACGTCAAAGTGCCCGCCGGCAGAAGCCTGTCGCATCGCGTTCGATCGCACAGCCAAGGCTACGATCAAGATGGCCACGTCCAAAGGAGGCTTCGGGCAGGTCCCGACCCGACCAAAACACGCATCAAAGGGCAGCTACGATAAAGACTACATCTCGGCTCGTGACGCAACGGAGAACCGCCATAGGCAGCATCGGCACCAGACGTCGATGGATCACAGCTTGCACCAACCGATGCCCCGGTCTCAGTACGATCTGCCGCCCACAGACGGCTACGGGATGAACCCCATGGGCAACCAGATGTCCCTGAGTCGATCCCAGCGGCAGTTCCAGTTGTCAGCACCCAACATCAAGACGGAACCGGACGGCTTCTCGATGCCGCCCGGCCTGGCGGGTACCAATCTCGGCACGAGCCGCAGCATGGGCGCCGATATGATGCCTGATAACTCGGCCATTGACCCCGTGCTCTTACCTTCCCCCAGCGCCGCACAAGTACAATCCCCCATCTCGGTAGCCGGCATGACACCGGGCTCCAATAACGCTGGCCAGCTGCCCCAGACGGCCAACTCTACTTCTGGGATCAACCCCTCCTATTCGCCGAATGCTGCCTTCACGCCCGGGCAGCAACTCAACTACAGCGACCTGCAGGGCATGGACTTCTTGCAGGACCTGCAAGGGTCTCTGGGGGCAGACGGCGACCCCAGCGGGGAGCAGATGGATCTGGGCTTTGGGCTTGGCTGGGAGGGCATGAATCACGACTTTAGCGATGGGCAACAAGTGGATCTCTTTGACGGGTTCTTCTTTGGTGGGCAGCAAGGGGGCGGAAGCGGCACTATGTAAAAAAAAAAAAAAAAATCGTCGCAAGGTTCGTGTGGACCTGTCGAGGCGACTACGGATATGTGGAAAAAAGAGGGGGGGCTTGGTCTTGAAGAGCTCCGACGTGATGACGGCGCAGGAGATGCGTCCCGA
This sequence comes from Arthrinium puccinioides, assembly GCA_022414665.1. NCBI lineage: Eukaryota > Fungi > Ascomycota > Sordariomycetes > Amphisphaeriales > Apiosporaceae > Arthrinium > Arthrinium puccinioides. Next base: position 2,664,261 of record JAIUNF010000004.1, read on the forward strand.
CTCCCATGCTCCTCTTGGCCGATCGCCCTGATCTGGCCATTCGGCAAAGTGAGCGGGACAAGACCTGGAATTGCCACGATTCAGTCGTCCTGCCGAGTGCACCAAGGCCCTTCGAGACTGCTCTCGCTGGGACATGCGCAGCTAGTCCAGCTTTTATCCCGCGTACTCCGCCGGATCACCAGATCAGGGCGGTCTGCAACAGGATCATGGGATATCAGTACAAGGAGCTTCGCAAGGCTCTTGTAAAGAGTCAAATTCTCTGTGCGGCATGTTTTATTTTTACGAACAAGGCAGGAATGCCAGTCGGGGAGTAGCGGCCTGAAGTAAGCGGCGTGCGGCGATGTGCTGGGAGATTACTCGACACTGTTCGCGCGACTTTCGTAGCTGGACGGGCAACACCCCTAGCCGTGGCCTACTCGTAGTTGCTGTCGAGGACGGACATCGGCCATGTTTTCATATTTGACGGTGCTTCCTGTGAATACCGTTCAGAGTGAGAGAGTGAGAGCTTTCACTGGCCATCAGATGAGATGGTGATGCTGGGTGCATTGAGTAGCTAAATATTCAACAGCAAATCATAGCGATGTTGGTCGATCCGAGGATGCCAATGGGACAAGGGGCATCGACCCCTCGAGATCAGACAACGACCGGTACATTTACAAGAATCAAAACGGCCTTGATTTTGATCAAGCAGCAGGGGCAGCTACGGGCGTACCTCTGCTCATATCCTCGTCGCTGCTATTAGGTGCTTCCAATCGGTAGACGAACAATGGCTTCGCATCGGCACGGCTCCCTCCCTTAAAGAAACCAGGCTCAGAGTCCAGCATAGTTACGTCGTTGTCGTCGGCGTACGAGCACTCGGAGAGATCATTGGGTTCCGTACTTCCGTCTATCCGGTCATCACCGTCAAGGTCAAGACTGGGTTCCCCTGCCGTAAAAGCATACCCGTCAGGCGGCAAGACATCTTCGTGTTTGGTCTCGAACATGTGCGGGGCTTCAACGAGCTCCTCTGCGGCTTCAATGAGCTCCTCTGTGGCTTGAACAAGTTCCTCGGCAAGGGGCTCATCTTGGGCTTGAGGCATGGTCGATTCGTCATCAATCCACAAGTCTTGGGGGTCTGGGGCTGGTGTGCACAATGCTGTGGCAATTGCAAAAATGTCGAGAATCCTGAAAGAGATGAAATGCCAAATGCTAATGCCAAAGGGCGAATGTTGCAACTTGCCCTCGTCGTCCTCTTCAAACGTTTCCTGCCCCGAGGGTCGAAGAGAGCAATCCTATTGCGTCTTCTCCAAGATGTGATCCAGGTACTCGCGAACCGAAGTGAGGGGCCAGAGGATGAACACCGCAATGCTGCAGATGACGGTTGAGATGAGTTGGCCGGTGATCCAAAGGAGCGAGCCAACCCACGGCGCGATGAAGCGTAGCCACTCGTTTGTTTGGTAGTAATCCTCTTGGCCACGGATGAAGTAGCGGGTGAGAATTGACTTGGTTCCCGAGGGGATGCTAGCTGCGCCTACGATCGGGCGGCCTTTTGAGTCGATAGGAAGTAGGTCCAGCTCGATGACGGTCACCAGTTTCGCCCTGGCTTGCCAAAGATCGAGGGGTACAAAGCGAAGAGTGAAGACTTGACGCATGGTGATGTAGAGCAGCTTTGAGTGCTGGTCGAAAACTGCATGAACGTCAGGTTACACAAAGCACGATGGTGATGCTGGGGTGAAGAGAAACGATGCTGGACACGCAGGGGAGATTGGACTTGCCCTTGGAGTCGATTTCAACCTCGATGCGAGGACTGAGGATACGGTACCACTGGTAGATGAGGCTAACAAAGTATCGCGAGTTGAGCTCGAGACTGAGCAGAGGAACTACAAAGCCCGAGAAGCTTGGTACTCTGCACAGAGGATGGGTGAAGCGAGCGTTCGGCATGAAGTATGTGTCCAGCGTGTCCTTCTGCTCCTCCCTGGTCCCTCGGGTCAGAGAGGTGATGATGCCGCTGATTTCAATGACTGCAATCGAGTCAGCATGCTGGGTGTGTCCGAGATGGGCGGGCATGTTGGATGGGACTGCTTACCTGGGTGATCCATCGTGGCGTTTTTCTTGCATTGTTAGAGGAAAAACATGCCCAGCCGACGTTTCGGGCAACCAACATATGCAAGTTGCTATGCTGATGAGGAATGACCTGGTCTCTCTGAAAAGGCAGTGGGAAGCAATGTGTGTGTTTTTGATGCTCAAACGAGCTTGAACTCGAGCTCGAGGAGACTTGGCTGGAAAACACGGCGTGGAAGCCACAAGCCAGGATGATGTCATCATGGTATGCTGTTGCTGTTGTTGCTGTTGTTGTCGGAGCAAGCGAGCGTGCTTGAGCGGCAAGGCAGGTAGGTAGGTGACCTACCTGACATCTACTCCGTACGCACACAGTCAGTTACTCGGTAACCTTAGTTCCCTAGTAAGTGGTAGCTTCTCTTCAGGGGTATGCATCGCCCGTGCCTACCAAGAGTGTACGAAACATTGGTGTGTACCGGTAGGTGACGTGACGTAAAGAGGAGACGGTTTGTGCAAGTCCTCCGAGGCGTCGTTGCCATGAATGAATCGCGTTCTGGGTCAGATCAGATACATGAGCCGGCAGGAACATGTCCTTGCAGAAAACCGTCCCACATGTCATTTGTACATCCTATCGTATAACTAACTACACCAGATCCGATTACCAACTCATCGCGTCAAAGCCAGACGCTGGCCCCGTGCATCATGAACCTCGTACCTTGAACGACGTCAAGCATCCTCATTATCGCAAGGCCCCCCCTCAAAACCATTACCGCCTCCCCAGATATCGTGGTAGTCCATCATCACCCACTCGTCCGTCGATTCCGAGTAAGTACCTCAGTTTACTGTCATCTTCTTCGCGACTCGCTCCGATGGCGACTCAAATCCCTTGTCGGCGCATCGCCACCGGCATACCGATAGGGATCGATGTCCCTGTAACTGCTACTCCTTCGCTCGCTACTCCTTCTGTTCCGTCTGCTGTTTCGCTTCCGCGACGGCGTGTGCTCTTCAATGACGACGACCTCGTCGTCATCGTCGTCCACCATGCGCGGCGGAGGCGGCGTGGGCCCTGGCACCGGCATGGCCATGGGTGGTGGCGGCGCCCTACTTCTGCTCCTTCGTTCTTCGACGACGATGCGGTCCTGCCCGGACACGGGGATTATGCGTTCGTGAATCTCGATGGTTTCGCGCCGTGGCGAGCGCGAGTGCCGTTTGCTTCTGCGCCGCTTGCTCTTGCGCGTCAAGACCGACGTCGTCGCCACTGATCCTGTTTCGATTACCGTGTCCGTGTTGCCGATGTTGGCACAGGTGTAGATGAGCCATATCAGCACCAGGAACCCGGCTACGGAGCCTAGCACAATGCCAACAACGGTTCCGGTGTCCGGACCCGACGGCGCGTTGCCGTAGCCTTGCGGGACCGTGTCGACGTCTGTCGCCAATCGAGAAACAAGGCGCGACGCGGCCGCTCGCAGACCCGAGGGCGTGAGGGCAGTGGCCCGGGACTGTCGCGGCATGGAATGAAATGGCGTTCGAGAGGGCAGGTCGGGGACCGGGGGTTGGCGCGCGGAATCGCGCAGAACGAAAGATGGCGGCATTGCGAACACAGGGCAACTCGCAGGCCCTATAGACCGGGATAGTTTGGCAAGCGACTAACTCTGCGGCGCATGCCCAAACTGCGCAACGTGTCTGCCCTTCTTTACCTGCGTAGGTATGTATCTGTTGCGGACGGAGGTCGTGGCACCGTGTTGTTGCGATGACGACGACACCAGTCCGGAGTGGTCGCGGGGAGAAAGTCAACCGGACAATGGCTTGCAGATCAATACAGGAGAAGAGTTTCCAAGGATGGCGACGGTCTTGACGAATGAAAGACGGCCTTGGCGGTTACGATACGGGAGTACAAAGCCGTTAGGCACCGAGAAGCAAGACAGACGGGGGACCAAGGAAACAGGGTGAAACATGGTAGGTTGCGTGCGGGTGCTGGGATTAATGCCCGTCATCTCGCTTGAAACAGAAATAGAGAGAGGTTGGAGCGACTAACCTCTCTGTGTCTTTGTGTGTATACGGGCCCCACTTATCCGACTATACATATTACACACTGCCAGGCTGCTTTATACTCCCTCCCCTCCGTAAGAGACAAAAGATTCTCACTGAGCATGGGAACAAGGGGAAATGGGATCAATAAGCCCGTGAATGCAATGTACTGAAAGCAGCACATCCATCGCATGCATCGTGCAGCTCAGGGGGCGTCGTTTGTTGCTTTGTTCCTTTGTCCCTGATCGTTAATGTATGCCCATGATCCATCTTGATAGTTTTCTGCAGACATGAAAAAGCTTCTTGCCATCTTATCCTCATATCGCGAACAGGCAGGAAACACAATCTACTACATAGGGTAAACAGATCTCGGTGTGAAGCGTCGTCCTTTCTGATTCAAATTCCAAGACGTCCCGAACCTTCAACCAGCATAGCCGCAGGCCACTATGGCCGGTAAAGCTCCGAACCCGCCGTTGGTCAGTACAGAATCTGATATAACCGGCCTTGGCTTTGGTGAGGATGATGCGCTCCAAAATCTCAAACCCATTCGTCGCCAGGCCCACGTTGCCTCGGATCGTGGACGTCCTCTGCGGACCAAAGCCAACACGAAACCCTCGACCCGACTATGTCCCGCCATCCACGATTTCGTCGCTCCTCTGAACGGTATGATGCGGCTTCAGGAAGGACGAGACTTCGAGGTCACGCCTCGAAGTTTCATAGGTGCCCTGTTGTGGGAGCTTTGCCAGCTTAAATACACCTCAATCGCCTCCATCGTCAACATCAATGGGACCGGATGGTTTGACGCGCAGACGAAACCATTGGACGTTGTCAAGACCGAGGTTGCCACGCTTACTCCGAACGACTACCCCTTCAACAATGGAATGAGTGCTGCAGAGTACGTTTTCATGCCATACCAGTATCGCGTCAAGAATGGGGACGAAAACCACGGTCGATGGGTCGTAGTCGTCATCCGTATCCAGTACGAAGAGAACGCAATGGGTGGACTCGACCTGATCGCTACAGACATCGGCATCATCGACCCCGAGCCGGATCCAAAGGTGAAATCCAGTCACAAAAAAGACATCCGTAAGAGCCTCCCAGTCATCCTCGAGAAGGGCAACATCAAGATCGGCCCCAATGCTTGGTCTAACAACAGGCTGGGGCTCAAACCTCTTACTACCGACACCATGTGGGCGACGGGCCACGTCTGCTACGCATACTGCCTCGAGCTGTTGCGTCGCATCCGGAAGATTCTGCATGACGGTAGTCGCGGTGATTGGAATTATGAGTTTTGGGAACCCCTCGGCGAAGATTACAACCTGGATAGTTATCGCAAAACCATGTTATCCGCATGCGCGCAGCGAACTATCGAGAAGTCTGACTACTTTGGCCGCCTGGTCATCGAACTGCCTCGACTGAAAAGTGATCCGGGCTACCTAGCCGATGTGATGCGCCCTGAATCCGAGTCAGATCCAGTCAACGGACAAGATAGGGCGGTCAAAGAGCCTCTCACCGCGGCAGACTACGACGATGACAAACGAGTCAATCTCAGCTGCGAGCCTGCACTGCCTGATGCGAAGAGTGCAACCGACAAGAAGGGGGTCGCGAATGAAGATCGTGAACATGAAGACGATGCCGGGCCTGTTGCTAGAGTGGCTACTAGGCGAGGTGCCAGAAGGGTTACAAAAGAGACGGCTCCAAAGACTGCCCCAGAGCCTGCCCCAGAGACTGCCCCCAAGACCGTCCCTAAGACTACCACCAAGGCTGCCACCAAGACCGCCCCCAAGACTGCCATCAAGACCGCCCCCGATACCGCCTCCGAGACTGCCCCGAAGGCTGCACCAAAGACTGCCGCCAAGACTGCCCCAAAGTCTGTAGCAAAGCCTGCACCAAAGGCTGCCACCAAGGCCGCTCCCAAGACCGCACCCGAGACTGCTCCTAAGACTGTCCCTGAGACTACCACTAAGGCTACTACTAAGGCTGCCACCAAGACTACCACCAAGGCTGCCACCAAGACTGCACCGAAAACTGCCACCAAGGCTGCCACCAAGACTGCACCGAAAACTGCCACCAAGGCTGCCACCAAGACCGCCCCTAAGACTACCACCAAGGCTGCTACCAAGGCCGCTACCAAGGCTGCACCCGAGACCGCACCCGAGACCGCCCCCGAGACTGCCCCAAAGTCTGCCCCAAAGACCGCACCAAAGGCTGCCACCAAGACCGCACCAAAGACCGCGCCCGAGTCGGCACCAAAGACTGCCACCAAGGCTGCCACCAAGACCGCCCCTACGACTACCACCAAGACTGCCACTAAGGCTGACATCGAGACCGAGGCTGAGTCTGCCCCAAAGACTGCTACCAAGACCGCCACAGGGACCAAGAAAAGGGGACGCAGCACTACCGACAATCATTCGCGTGATAGTTCTCAGGATGCCTCGGTACCTCCTCCCACGCGAAAACTACGATCGCGAAAGAAAAGCAACGTCGAGTAAGGTTGCCTACCTGCCTACATAGCATGGTGACTTGCGAGTAATTGGCAGAGGTCGCGAATCCATGTATTGTGCCTGCCAGCTGGACACTGCACAGAGAGAAGGGGGAAAGAGACAGAATCCAGAAAGATTGTCGTACGGTACCGTTGCAAAGTTGGAGGCAAGGGACTTTGCTATACTTCGTGCAATTGTTTTTTATCACTCCGCACGGTAAAAGATGACCATCGCAAACCGCAAGGTAGCCCTTTCCCGCACAAGTCTCTTGCACGTTTTGACAGATCTGCGATTGGGGAGATTCATCCAGCTATACAATTTGAAAAGAGGGCTTGCTGGTCAGTGACATTGAACGATGCGAATATATCATGTGATAGTGACAAGAGGGAACATCTCGACATACATCGGTATTCTCAGTGCTAGATATGGAATATAAAAGGTGCCTTACTTGAGCGAGGACCAACCCCTGTAATGAATCGTTACTCCACTAATGATACGGATCCTGTATTCCTTGCCCTAGGAAGGATCAAGTTGCTGTCCTAGGCAAAAAGGACCTCACGTGCTATGTTTTGGGCGACAAATCATCCAGCAAAGGCCTCCCTCTCTCTGGAAGATCCGAGTTGAAGGGGTTGCTGGGTTCTCGTGCTCATATACAATTCGATTCCGTAGTAGTTTGTAAAATGTTGTCGTCTTGAGCCAAGCTCATGAAGCAGCCTCTTCACTGCGCATATCGTTGCTGTCTGTTCATATCGGAAACACATTAGCGGATGATTTCTGCGGAGCAGCAAAAAACGTGGACAGGCCGGCAGTGGATTGAGTTCTGAGGAGATTAGTACCGGTAATCGTTGAGTGTATTCAGTCGATCCTTGGACTTCTTGTATCGCTCCTTGTCCCAGATAGGTATTCCGTCGTCATCAAATTCGGCCCACTGAAAGAAGCTGCAATTCTCCTTGCCAGGTGTGTAGCCACTGTGGCACATCCAGAAATACCTGCCCCAGTTCTCCTTTCTGTTCTGCACAACCTTGAGAACAGCCGGAATGCCACACGTGCACCTCGGGGTTAGAAGTGGGTGCAGGTTCGCCTTGTAGTCTCGGTAGGTGACGTTGATCCTCCTCGTCCCGGATATGGGGTGAGGGTCTATGGTCTGGGCCGGTGCAATGCTATGCTTCCACTCTTCCTGCATCTCGGCGTGCATGACAAGCAGACTGTTATGTGGGAGGTGGATGGAAATCTGCCCCCCGCGTCTGCATCTTCACGACTGTTGTCCGCATCCTTCGGGACGAGCCGGCGAACCCTGAAGCTACGGGCTACCCCGAGGCTCAAAGAGCCGATGACGGCTCGCGGGCCCAGGTAGGTCAGTTGATCACTGTGATAACCCACGTTCTCTTGCGGACCTGTCATGCATTAGTACAGTTCCGTGTACGTGCAGGCAAGTGTCGGTGTCAATACCAGTGTAACAGTTGACGAATGCTGCATTGGGTTTCCAAACATCGGGACACTGATATCTAAGCTTTTGGCCGTCGATATACTTGGTCTCGATACGTTTCTGGATCTCTCGGTTTACACCATCTTGCACCAGCGGCTTTACCCGCAGCAACTGCTCCGTGATCTTGCGGACGTCCTGGGTTGTTCGGTTAGAAGGCGGCATTGGCGAAGAGCCACGGGGTAAGAGCGCAGTGGCTGTCAATCTTGGGCTCAAAAGGATCATGTAGACTTACCGTCAGCCTAGAGCCGTTGTAGAAATACTCATGTTTCTGCGTGGCCAGCTCCTCGTCGGTTTCTACGTAGAAACTTGACGTATGAGGACTGGTCACGACGTTGTCAAACAGCTTGAACGTGATTCTTTCAAAAGTTTTGGACTCATCCAGCATCTCTCTCAAGAGGTCGTTGGCCGTATCTTGGGGAAGGAAATTATGAATTATACTGCAGGGAGTGTGCTCGGCAATGTCGTCGGGGTCGTACAAGTGAAGAGTGGCCCCTTTCCTTGACAGCAGTTTGGCCTTCTTTGGCGTTGCCGACTTGCCTCCAGCAGCAGCAGCAGCAGCAGCGGCAGAAGATGGAGTTGCGAAGGATCGTATTGAAGTCTGTGCACCAATCACACCTCCAGGGCGGGACTTCTTTGCAGGCAAGGACGGCTTGTCGACGAGGGAGGATGCGGTAGCCTCGATGGACCCGTCATGCGCCAGCAATGCATCCATCAGAGCTTCATGGCTGACATCGGGGCATATAGACGCAAGCATAGCTAGCTTCAAGTCTGTAGACTCATCGCCTTCATCCCAAGTCGATCCAGATGCCGCATCCGCTTCACGTTTGGCTCTTCTCAGGAAGGCCTCCATTGCGACGAAGTGTAGATACTGGCGGCGGGCGCAGAATAGATGGAGAGGCGCGGGGATAACTTTGAGCACCCCATCCCGGGCAACAGAAGAGTATGGGACGCTCCCTGGAAGATTTCCAGCTTGGTGTGCTTAGTTACAAGTGCGACTCGTACCAAGATGACGATGACTTGGATAACGTTAACCCAGATGTTTTTGCCTCTTTGGACGAATCAGCACGACGGGCGGCCAATGACTTGAGTGCCCTGGACGAGTGCCCCGCTATGCGCTTAAAGGTGGGACTGCATCGTCCGTACGTACCACTCACTGTACACACAGTATCCGTACTCCGTGGTTACTCCGTAACTACTCCATAGAAGTAGTGGGCCCTGGCTGCTGCAGTTGCACCCCGGCTGGTGTTGGCGCGGGGCCCGGGGCCTCGGCTTCGGCCCAAGGATCACGAGCGTCGAGATGAAGCTTGCATCGCTTTCAGCATGTAGGCCTGCTACGCTTCCCAACCTTGTCTGCCAGGATAGATCTGATCCGATTGTTCGCTGCCATGGCTTCCATGCTCGAGTGCAGGACGCCCGGCTTCAACCCCCTACGCCGTCAAGTACTCGCCCTACTTCGACTCGCGCATCGCTGTCGCGTCCGCCGCCAACTACGGCATCGTGGGAAACGGCCGCCTGTTCCTCTTGGGATTGGGTCCCCAAGGGATACAGATCGAAAAGACGTATGCAGAGAGACCGCGGCAGACCAGATTCCGAAGCTAAACCCGTGCTCCAGCTTCGACACCAACGATGCCCAATATGACCTCGCCTGGTCCGAAATCAACGAGAACCAGCTGCTCGCAGCCTGCGGCGACGGTTCCATCAAGCTCTACGACACCAACGTGGCTCAGTTCCCCGTCATGAACTTCCACGAACACAAGCGCGAGACTTTCTCGGTAGCCTGGAGCCCCGTCACGAAGGACACCTTTGCGTCCAGCTCGTGGGACGGTACTATCAAGATTGTAGGTGCAGCGAGACGAATTCGGCGCATGCCGCTCACATGCTGAACAACATTTCCTTGCGACAACAGTGGTCGCCGGCGCGACAAGAATCCCTCAAGACGCTGCCCGTCGGCAATTGCACCTACAGCACTTCGTACTGCCCCTCGAACCCTCACATAATATCCGCCGTGTCGACAGACTCGTACCTGCGCATCTTCGACCTTCGGACGCCCGTAAACGCACAATACCACCTGACCACCAAGATACCAGTTCACGTCCCACCGCCCGTGCCTCTCCCGCAAGGCCTAGCACCGCCGGCCATGCCCGCCGAGATCTTGACCCACGACTGGAACAAGTACAACGATACGGTCATCGCAACTGGAGGCGTCGACCGGGCCATACGGACATTTGATATAAGAAATCCTACGGCCGGGCCCACGTCAATCATGATGGGTCATAGTTATGCGGTGCGCAAATTGGCGTGGAGCCCGCATGCGCGTGATGTCTTGATCAGCGCGAGCTACGACATGACAGCACGAGTGTGGACGGACGGCTCGACCATGGCCCAACAGACGTCTTCACCATTCAACGTAGGCGTGCAGCTCGGCGTCATGAACAGACACACCGAATTCGTCACTGGCGTCGACTGGTGTCTTTTCGGTGTGGGCGGGTGGGTGGCGACCTGTGGTTGGGATGAGAGGGTTCTGCTGTGGGATGCTAACCAGCTTATCCAAGGACGGGGCTAGACAGGAGCCCGGAGGGCATGTAAGAATCCAAGCGAAACGGAGACACGAGGCATCGGCTTTTTCGAGCACGGCGTTTATCGTGATTTCGGGATACCGGTCTGCATTGCACGGCGCTACAGGCATAGGCAGAGAGGGGAGGGGGTCTTTGGAAGATGTGCGTATTATCTTGTCCCTGTTCTGCGAGACACCCGAATCTCCCCGCTCGAGTCGTACACGGTCCATTCCATATGACGGGGTAATATACAAAGCACGGAGAGCGGTATTATCCAGCCAAAGTCCACTGGCTCGACCCCGTCAAGTTGCTCGGACAGCACACCGACGGTCGCTGCCAGTCCTCCGTATGTTCAAGGCCTCCTACGCTACGGCAGCAGTGTCTCACTCCTCCTGACTCTTGCCTTGGGCTTTCAGGTCGGCTTCGTCTTGTTGGTCAGAGCCTCGACGACTCCCTCGTAAGCGGGGTGCTTTGTGAAGTCCTCAAACCAGAGAGTGGCGTCCCCGTAGCCATTGAAAACACCGGGAACCCAAGAAACCTGCAGCTTGTTAACCCTCCAGTTCGCATCAGCGGTGCAAGTTCTCAATGAGCACGTACCGGGTCCCAGAAGTCCCACACGGTGACACCTACGCAGCGGTTGACCTGCATGCAGGCGCCGACGCTCGTCTTGTAGTCCTGCTTCTGCTGTGCCAGGTTGGTCTCGTTGGATGGCAGCAACAGTCTGATGTCCAATTCCGTGATGGCAACGTCGACGCCAAGGTCGACGTAGGACTGCATGGTTTCGATCTGCTGGTCGATGGTTGGCGTGGAGCCGACGACAAAGTGGCTCTGCAGACCAACTCCGTCGATCCTGAGACCGGCATCCTTGAGAAGCTTCACGATACCCCGGGCACCCTCGGATTTGTTACCGGGCGCCTCGATGCTATAATCGTTGTAGTACAGCTTTGCCTCCGGGTCCGCCTTGGCCGCCGCTTCGAACGCAATCTTGATGTAGTCGGTTCCCAGGACGTTGTAAAAGACGTCCTCGCGGTACGTGCCGTCGTCGTTAAGCGCCTCGTTGAGGACGTCCCACGCGTAGCATTGGCCCTTCCACTCGGTCGCTTCGCGCGTGACGTGCTCGACGAGCATGGCGGTCAGGTTCTCGCGCGTCCAGGTGGCCTCGGTGACCCAGGGGGCCAGCTGCGAGTGCCAGACCAGGTTATGGCAGCGCAGCTTCTGACCCGTCTTCTGCGCGACGTCGGTGACGATGTGGCCCTCGGTGAAGTTAAAGACGCCCTGCTCCGGTTCGACGAACTGCCACTTCTGCCCGTTGGAGGGCACCAGCTGCCCGAACTCGGACGTGTTGGTCAGGATCGAGTAGTACTGCTCGTTGGCCAGCTCGGACGAATCAGTCGCCGTGCCAAAGTAGACCTTGCCGGCGGACTGGGCGAGCTTGTTGAGCTGTGCTTGGGCTAGGGGCAGAGCCAACAGCGCCGAGATGGCGAGGTTGCTTGGGGAAGTGCGCATGATGGGCCAGAGGGTACAAGGAATGAACCAAGGGAGGCAAAGGTGCCAGCCAGGAGAGGTCTCCGGCGATCTATATCTACCTCGTGAGGTGAGCGTGGCTCGCCAATCTATCTACCCATCTCCCCGACAACATGCCGGCAGAGCGTTTCTCCTATTCATCCAAGCCCCAGGCAAGGCAAGGAAGTACCATTGAGCCGGGTGAGCGAGTCATCGACTGTTGGCTATTCACACCGCCACCCGTTCGAGGCCGCGTCCCAGAGTTCTCTGAGCGCCCGGCTCGTTGACGTAGGTTGGTCGATTTGCCAATCGGAAGAGCCACTGAGCATGCTACCCCAGCGTGCAACCCTCGCGAGAACAAGCAATTAACCGAAACGCTCCACCAATCATGGCAACCGGCTAAATTGCCTTGACCAGGAGGATGCCCTCTTGGTACTGTTGGCATCTAGATCCAACCAGCCCACATGGGGTTGCTGTCACATCGCGTCCATCTTCTGGTTTAAGCGGATCCGGGATTGCTTCAACCTGCTTGTTGTCCCTGGTGGTTGAACGAACAACCTGGGGAGTCGGGGGAAGGGAGTTTGCCGAGACATGGTATAGTCAACATCTGGGTAGATGGATCGGGGTAATTTGCATACTACTCTCTGGTTGTATTTAGCCTGAAGCTAGCTGCGCAGGAAGACAACAACAACAACAACAACAACCCCCTTAGGTCTCCGGGATCGTGGCATCATGGCAACTCGGAAGCTCCATGGACCACACGACCCGGTTGGAAAAGCAGAAACCGAGTTCTTGTCGTGGAAGGAAGCGCTTTGTATCGAAACATACCTTGTGTGTGTGTGTGTGTGTGTGTGTGTGTGTGTGTGTGTACAACATCGTTCTTCGAACCAAATCGAGAAGACTACTGGCGTTACCACGATCTCCCGCGTCGTGAGATGTTGTATTGTACTGGTAAAAAGTCACTGATGACAAAGCTACGAACCCAGCAAATGGGGGGAACATATCTTCCTCGTGGTTAATTGTTAATACCGAAACAGGGGGTGGAAATAACAGACGCTACTGATGCGCCACCGTCGTTCAACAATCTGGAGGACCGGGTGTTTTGTGAGCCAGACCGCTTGATCATGTGCATATAATGACAGGCATTTGTGAAATATTCCATGTAGTGTCTAGTAAAGTCGTTCGCTCGTGTTAATCAATCGTAACCCACAAAACAAATCTATACGCTCCATGCCGGTTATCCAAGCGCACTGGCTCAGCAATATGCCGCACGATGGCCTGCACTGACTGTACCTGCGAGTGAACCGACCGCTCAAATGATATCCCTGGTGCCAGTAACATGATAACCGCCGTACGTCCGTTCGTCTTGCTCCCGAATCATGCTGATGCCATCGCCAACACCGCCTTGGAGGCCGCTTGAGCAACTATCTACAACCCAGGCCGCAAGCCCACTCATGAGCTGGCCGACTCTGCCGTCGCTCATCTTCATTACGCGCGCACCCAGGACCCCGACCGTGTTGGCCAAAGAGTAACCATGGGAGACCAGTTGGCTTGAAACGCTGTACTCACGCTCGTAGTAAATACCCAAGCGACCGAGCCTCAGTATAGCACACCAAAGAGTGTATACGAGTCTAATGAGCATGACGACAAGATAGTGTACGCTGCGATGCAAAATGTTGGCGGTTTCATCTGCAGGCTGCCTTGCGGCCACGCGCCGGGTCGGATGCCGACGGGCAGCCAGCCAAGGTGCCGACCGTATGAGCATATCCGTCTCCAAATCATTGAGGTCTTCGGGGCATGCGCGCAAGTAGTAGGCGACGCCGTCGATATACGAGCGGCGTTCGAAGGCCGGGTCGTCACGCTCCTGCGACGCGCTCGAGGTGAGGTGTGCGCCTAGGCGTTGAGTCCGTGTTAGTCAAGCAATCACATGCTAAATCCCCCCCCCCTTTTCTCCCCCACCCCTGACCGGGAGTGGGTTCCTAGGGAGGGGCTGGGAGCGAGTTGACTCGTTGTGAGTAAGCTAGAAGCCCCCCCCACCCCCCTGTCGAGGTAAAATGGTCGCAATGCATAGATAGGTACTACTTGCCTTGGCGTGCATATTGCCACTTGATGCTCGATGCTCGAGAGTTATTAGGAGCGTCGTGCGCCTGGGCGTCAAAGTTTGCCGCCGCCAGCCGATCTTCTCCTACGGGCGACAGACCGGCATACGGATGCGCCTGATGGCTGTGCTGTCCGTGATCGGCGTTGCTGATGCTGCTCCGGCTGCTGACGGATGTCCGCGTCGTCGAAGAGCTGCGCGACGCATATGTGATGTCTGTTTCGGCGTCGGACGATGCGGAAGATAGCGATTCCGCGGTTGTTATGGCCAGGGAAGACTCGGTGAGCCTGGTAGACGCTGTCGACGTAGAGCGCCGGCACGACGGCAACGGCAACGGCGGCGCTGGCTGGTGCGCGCTGGTCGAAGAAGTCTTGTTCCTCAGACTTGCAGAGCTGACGGTTGTCATGAATGACTTGAGTCGCAGGGAGGGCACTCGCGACGAGACCGACTCGGGCAAGAACATGTTGAGCATATCTCCCGCCAGCGTCGAAAGGTGGATCTGTTCCATCGGTTGGCCGTTCGCTTCCTCGCAGCAGGGCCTTGCTTTTGTTGGTGACGTTACTTGTTCTTTGCCAACTTTCGACTCTCACTCAGTAATCCGTAGAGGCTGTAGAGTACTCAGTAGCGACTGTCGCTGCGCCGACCAGAGCCAGAGGTCACCCCTGGGCTGTCCCGAGGAATTCGTGTCGTCCGAGATGGAGAGGAAGACATGTAATGTTCGCCGAGAAAGAATTTGGCAAAAACCAGGATGCGCGGAAAGGTAAAAGGCGAAGAAGAAGACAGACAGCCAGACCACCAGAAAGAGAGCGACGGGGCCCCCCCTCTTGTGGAGCCAGACGGGCTTATCTACTGTGTAAAAGTACGTTTGGTTGCGTGCAGGAGTTGACTGCTGCATGTGCACACTGCAGGCAACTTATTTAGTTAACTAGGTCACAGGTGTGTGTGCTACAGCAGTAGAATCATGCATATCCCGGCATCTCGCTGGCGGGCTGGTGGGCTGGTATGCTGGTAGGCTGGCTGTTGACTTATGGCTAACTACACTACCGGTATCCGTACGAGGACAGGCGAAACATCTGTGCAGTTTTGACTTCCCGACTCCTCGCCGAGTCGCACCACCATCATTGGACCGTGGACGTTGGGGCGGGCGTGCATGTGCCAAGCAGCCAAGGAAGAAGGACCCTCTGACTTGAAAAGAAGCCATGTGAAGAGCGAAGAGCGAAGAGCGAAGAGCGCCCTAGCTGTCAGAACATCCAACAGCAAAGAGCATGGATGGTCACGTTAACGTTATCCGTCCGGAGGAACTGTAACTACCCCCATACACTGACCTAACAGTTACTGAAGTGCTCCGTACAGGTGTGCGTGCAGTGAGTGCTCCGTCTCTCAGGCCACACACATCATATCGGTACAAACGTTAAAATGTTGCTCTGATGATGCAATGTGGCTTCGCGAGACTTCCGAAGAACTCTGCCCACCGACATTCATGATTCCATGGTGGATCATGGATGGTTGGCGGTGGGCGGTGGCCTTGCCGTCCGATTCTGGAGTCGGGTGCTTCTTTTGTTCTATTTGGTATATTTACATGGATAGGGTTAGTTGGCTGGTTGGTACAGAGGAAACGACGTGGTGTAACGTTGTGGACAACGTGTAACAAGTGGTGGTAGTTATGACTACACCGCATGGTCGATTTAATGGACCAAGAAACTGGCCCAATGCTAGCGACTAGCGAGCACTGAGCAGATCGTGGTTGGTTGTCTGTAGTGAACAATGCACTGCTGTTCAACTATGGCCGATGCCGTCAGTCAACAGTGCCGCTGCCTTCTACGCTAAAGCTTATATGTTACTCGACATGTTGCGGAGTGCCAACCGACTTATTTCAACGTTAACCATCACACATTGCGATTGAACGCGCTGATCAGACGGTGGCACAGACGGTGACACATCTCGTGAATATATATATATGCCTTGCACGTCAGCTGAGTCTGCCTGCTAGCTTCCCATGTCTCTGCGGTTGAGTGTTCAGATTATTACGGGCGTTGTAGGTATGTAATCATGCAACTGCTGAACTAAGTTATGCAACTGTGAATCGACCAATTAAATGTACGGATGGGTAGGGAGTAGGTATTCCGTACGGGAGTAACTAACTAGTCAACTATCCGAATGGGAAGCACGGAATGTTGGCTTGAGCTCGAATCCTCGGCGTCTTTGAAGCTAGGTATATTAGGGTCTAGCCTCCTCGATAAGTGACGCGTTGATTGGCTATACTCCCTTGCGGTGTTCCCTGCCGGGCCCATCAAAAAAATTCGCTGATATGGATTGCTCTTCTTATCGAGACCTAGAGATTTGCATGCTGCTCTTTCTACATACCACCTCCGCTGTCTCGTAGTAGACATACCTTTCGTTTCATTCTTTCTCGAGGGCCAACCGGACTGTCTTTCCTAGTACAGAATCACTTCCACAGATACCCGGAAACATGTTCAAGACCTGTTTGCAACAACAGGCGCGTCTGGGTCAGGTCGTGGCCCGTCGCCAGATCTCGACCATCACATCTCTGAGAGGTGTTGGCATCCAGATCAGCAGGCTCGAGCAACTCTCCAGCCCCAGGGGCCTCAAGAAACCAAAGTATCCCATCTCATTATCGCAGCTCCGACCGCGTTATTACTCCAACTCGGACGCCGCTGCTCAACAGTCGAACCGTGGCGACGACAATGTATCCTCCGAGCTCGTCACCCGCTTCGCCGATCTCTCGCGCCTAGGCGTTCATCCCCAGCTCATCAGATCCATTACCCAGGGCATGGGATACGAAACCATGACGGATGTGCAGTCCAAGACCATCAACTCGGCCCTGAACGGTGTCGATCTGTGCGTAGACACCCTCGCCCAATCACCCGTCCAAGTGCTTATACTAACTTTTGCACCTGCAGTGTCGCGCAAGCAAAGACTGGTACTGGCAAGACTTTGGCATTCATGGTCCCAGTTCTCCAACGACTGCTCTCAGCCCAGCCCGAACTTGCCGATCGCAACGCCCGTCGCGAGGCCAGGATAGACGATATTCAAGCCATCATTCTGTCCCCTACCCGTGAGCTTGCTGAGCAGATTGGAGTCGAGACCAAGAAGCTAGTGGCTGGCACTGGTATCGTCGTGCAGACTGCTGTTGGTGGCACCAGGAAACGCGAGGCTCTCGCCAAGATGCAGCAAGAGGGTTGCCACATCATGGTGGCTACACCAGGTCGTATCCAGGATTTGCTCTCAGATAAGTATTCGGGCCTTGCAGCACCGAACCTCAAGGCCTTCGTGCTCGATGAGGCCGACCGCATGCTCGACGTCGGTTTCTCCGATGCCATCCGCGATATTCTGGACCTTGTTCCCAGAGTCCAAGACGTCGACCGTCAGACTCTTCTGTTCTCGGCGACCATTCCTCGCGACGTTGTTCATCTCGCAAAGACTCTTGTCAAGACTGACAACTTCGAGTTTGTGCAAACCATTGACCAAAATGAAGCACCGACACACGAGAAAATCCCCCAAAACATTTCCGTTTGCAGGGGCTACGAGAACTTTCTACCTTCCATTTATGAGATCTGCGAGCAAGCGAGAGAAGCTCACCGTAACGATCCCACCAACAAAGCACCCTTCAAGGCCATCGTCTTCTTTTCCAACACCGCCACCGTCCAGTTTTCTTACAACGTTTTCATGGAAACCGAGCTAGCTGGACGTGGTGGCATTCCGTTGTTCGAGATTCACTCCAAGCTGACTCAACCTCAACGTACAAGAAGTGCAGAGAACTTCCGAAGGTCCTCGGAGGGAATCCTGTTCTCGTCTGATGTCACAGCTCGCGGCATGGACTTCCCTGGTGTCACACACGTTATCCAAGTTGGTCTGCCTCCAGACCGTGACCAATACATTCACCGCGTGGGTCGTACTGGCCGAGCCGGACGCGAGGGAGAGGGTTGGTTGCTCCTGACTGAGGGAGAGTTGCGGGAAGCCCGCGATCGCCTTGCTGGTCTGCCCATCAAGCCCAATACCTCGATCGAATCGGCGACGCATGACGTCCTGAAGGAGCCTTCACCAGAACTGGCCAAGTACTTCGAACAGATCGCGAAAGGATACAGCAAGTCTCCCAAATGGGAGTTCAAATCTGTGTATCTTGCCATGCTTGGTCAGAAGCTTGGCCGGTCAATTCAGATAGAGGATATTGTTGATAATCTCAACAACTGGTGCTTGAAGGGCTTAGGCTGGGAAGAACTTCCTGCCGTCCCGCCTAAGACGGCTGCAAACAGGGGTCTAGGTCGCAGATCGGGCATCAAGATAGGCCACGACGACATTGAGGAACCCATGTCTGTCGATCGCTTTGGTGGTGGCGGCTCCCGTAGTGGTGGCTTTGGCGGCTCCCGTGGTGGTGGCGGTGGCTTTGGTGGTTCCCGTGGTAGTGGTGGCGGTGGCTTTGGCGGTTCCCGTGGTGGTAGCGGCGGTGGCTTTGGCGGCTCCCCTGGTAGCGGCTTTGGCAGCTCCCGTGGCGGTGGTGGCTTTGGCGGCTCCCGTGGAGGAAGCGGAGGTGGCTACGGCGGCGCCCGGGATGGCGGCTTCGGCGGTGGCCGGGATGGTGGCTTCGGCGGACGTTCGGGAGGTGGACGAAACGACCGTGGTGGTGGCTCTTACTAAGTAAGGGCTGGATAACCAACGCTCACCTCGACCTCTGTCATCGTCTCAGACACCTCGAGGCGCGCTAGGACAACCACCCAGACGAGTGTATCATCAGCAGCGCGGTACATGTCCGAGACCTGTCGACAGGACAACCAACCAGCTTCCGGGTGTAAGATTATGGGTGCGGGAAAGCGGGCCCCCCGACCATCATCTCAGCGGATAAAGAGCGAATATCCTCAGCGACATTTGGCTCGTAAGGGGACCACGACTTTCTGGCCCGGAGTTTGAGGATCATTATTGGCTTTGATTTCGAAAAGTTGGACCGAGCTACTGGAGGACCTACGACTGCATGCCGTCCCAATACGGGGAATCTCTACTTTTTTTGTACGATGCGAGCATGAGCTGGTGTTATAATGTGTACATATATACTTGGCGAGGTGTACCGAGTAACTACAGGAAGAAAGGAAGAATCCAAAAAATCATTCCAAGAGACGCCATCCGCAACGGCCCTGCCATCTTTGAGAGCTGCGAACGGCCTGCGCCACCAGGCACACAAGTTAGTTAGAACTAGCGGGCCTTGTATAATACCCAATTTTAACCGTTCATCATGATGAATTTGCCGCATCTGCGTCTGCAAGCCCTTGAACAACCCGTGACAAAATATCCATCTCGCACGTACTGGGATTCACTTGACGTCGTATATCGACAAAGGGGAGATGCCATGAGCATAAGTCAGTACAAGAGGAGTGCCATATTGCAATCAATCCAGAGCCAGTCTAGACATTCTCCATACGACGTCGTCACTAGCCCCTTCGATCGCTCATCGGAACAGCAATCAGACAGTCGCGCTACTACTGAGTGGCCTTCTCGGCGGCAATTTTCGCTTCCATTTTCCTCCGCGCCGCCAGGATCATATCGTCGCGTCGCTTCTGCAAGGCACTTTGCCGGTCGTCCCGGTTCGAGCTCCACCCCTTTTCCTTGCCTGCTGCCGCAGCCTCTTCGGAAGCGGTGCTGATCTTGTTCTGCAGGTTGTAGCGCGTGATCAGGTCCGGCTCCGTGGGTTTGGGCGGCGCGGGCTTCTGCTGGGCGGTTGCGGAGGCACTGGCTGGTGTCCGCGGGGGCGATGGCGGCTGGAAGGAGACCGGAGGCTGCGGGATGGGTTGATTAGCGACGAATCGTTGGAAACGACGGGAGTGAGTATTTTTGGGATGGAAAATAAGAGACCGAGGACAAAGGGAAGGCTCGCTCACAGTTTCCACCCTCCCCGAGAGGACCCTCTCCGTCGTTGCGGCAATGTTGCCCCCCGTCCGCTGCAGATCCCACAATATGGTGCGCCGATCCAGCTGCGGAAACATCTGCTGTATCCTCTCGACGGCCAGCTCCCTCGTCCGTGCTTGGGCGGCGGCATTGCGCGGTTGTTGCTGGCCGGCGCCTGCTGCGGACTGCGTCGGCGAAAAAAAGAGATAGCGCACTGCGAGCCCGCCCAGGACCACCATCACCAGGAGCGAGGTGAAAGATATCTGCTCGTCCGCCATCGTCTGCTGTAACTCTGCCGTGGGTGGATGCGCCGCGTCTGCACGAGTCTGTGAGACTTGAGCTGGGTGTTTTGCGAAGACGATTCGAAGTGACTCGTGTCAAAGTAAGTTGAAGAAAAGGAGCGTGATGCGAGCGAGGTTCCAAGGTTCTAGAATCAGGCTAATAGTTAGGTCCAACAGCCAAGGCGGCTTGCTTGGCTTGATGTGGGGCCATGTCGAGCTTCCAAGGCGATCCACATATTTACTACGAAGTATACGGAGTACGGGATACCTAATAATTAGTTAGTCCATAGTACTAGAAAAATACACGCCACAGTCAGCCACAATGAGGAAATGATTGGCTATAAGTAAATTGCTAATCGGGGTATACCCGCGTACGCGTAGTAGTAATCCCTATATCGCGATTAGCTCGATAGACTCCGGCTATTACTATACCGTCCGGTATAGTATCGAGACGCCCGTCTCTTCTTATAAATAGAAGCTATCTATACGTTATAGGATATAACTCTTCTATCTATATTTAATATTTAATTCTTTCCTAGTCGATATTCGTACTATCCCTACTATTTTCTATACGATATCGTCTACTCTATTTAAGATCCGTTACCCCTACTATACTACTTCGTATACCCGAGGCAACTTTATATACCTATTAGATCGCCTTACTCTAAACTACTAGCTATTTACTAAGGTCCTTAAATAGGCTATATGCTTTACCTGCACGTTCTACCTTATAGTTATAGAAGTAATATTAGTTACTAGTACGCTTTATCGCTTCTATCTCCCGTACTACTCCGAACTACTCTATACGGTATACTAGCGTAAACGCGAGGGCTTTTAGTTCCCTATATAAGCTAGACCTAGATCTTTAGAATAGCGTAAATATACGGCCTATTTAGTACCTCCCCTTTATAACGGTATTACGTAGGGATAAGTAAGGTAGTATAGGGTATACGTGTATTAAAACTTTAACCTAACGAACTCAGAGTATTCGTTAGATTAATTCTGAAGAGATACGTCTCCGGCTAAACTGCGGCCGTCCTACGGCCGCCCTATAGCTTAGCGTCTATATATACCCGCTCCCGGGTGCCCCCTTATAATGCCTCCCTAGTTCTACTCCCTAGTCTCTAGCGGATATAGAACTCCTTACGGTAGCCGTATACTCTCCGTCCGATCCCTATTATTACTTGCTATACGCCGGTATCTTACCCGGCTCCTCCTCTCTATTAGGGCGCTTAGTACTCGGGGTCCTTTATATTACTATACTCTCGGTATACGGTCTACGTCCCGCCGCCTCCGCGTTCTTATATTTTCTTTACCCTTAAGTTATCCTTAATACGCCTTCCTTCCTACTCCGGATAGTTATCGGTATTCGCTCTGGAATTAATTTACCTCCTAATAATTAATTAGTTTACCTCGTTATAATATAATTATCGTATATTATATCGTTTATAGCCTACCGGTTTATATTCGTAGTATAGTCGTTATATACCTTCTATATAAATTGTCGTTAATACCCTTAGTAGTATAACTACCTAGTAACTAGTAGTATAACTACGTTTATAAAATATATTCTCTCCTCCCTAGGTTCTAATAATAATCTTTTTCCTTTAATACTAATATTACTCGAAATTCCCTATTAATAGTACCTATCCTACGATCGTATCGCGCCCTATTTATATATTAATAAAATTATTTTAGAACCTTCTCGTATATTTTTAGCGTCCTCCCCGCGATTATTTTCCGGTCTAATAGCGTTACTAACCTAGCGTGCTCTAGCTCCTTCCCCTATTACCCCTAACACCTATTACTATAGCTATTACCTATAAACGCGCCTAGTTTAAGGCCGAGTTCCCTTATAACGCTAATAACGTAGCGACCCGTTTCCGCGTGCCTCTACGCCTATATAGTAAGGATAGTAAGGTCTACGATAATAAGTATAATACCCTCTTTATTAACTCGTCGGCGACTATTTGCTAATTATTTATAGGGGATACTTCGAGATAGGTAGTACCTAGTATTGTAACTACCTTACCTATAGTTATATAGATCCCTCCCTAGGCTACCTAGGCAGCGTTACCTACGCCTAGTACTAGATCGATAAAGCTAAGTACCTAGTTATACGTCCGCTATTTCGCTTCCTAGCGCTTTCCGTCTTAAGCTTTTAGCGGGTACTAACTATTTTCCGACTAGATTCCCCCTAGTCTTTTCGGAGCCGCTTAGGTCCTACTAAAGGCCTATAGTTACTTACGCTACGCTTAGGCTAAGTTTATAGCTACCGAGCGTACTATTAAGTCTCGTATAGCGCGCTTCGGTCGCCTATCCTTCGGCGTATACGAGGCCGGCCTAGCTATATATAAGCTCTTCGCTTAAGTAGACTAGGACTTAACCGCTAACGATTCGGCTAGTACTTATACCCTAGTAGCTAAGACGCGCTCCGTATATATATTCCTTTAGCTTTAGGCTAATATAACTCTAGTATATATAGCCTCCGCTTACTCTCCGGTCGCGTTACGGTACTAATTAGCCCTTTTTAGTCTAACCTTAACGGTAACCCTATAGATATTATAGAGTACCGGGCTTATTAGGACGCTGCCGTCCCTAAATACGATCGGTCTCCGGCCGTATTCGGCATAGTTACCGCCTACCTATATACTTTATAGGCTATAATAGATAACCCTATCTTTACTTAGCCCGAGGGGTACGCCTAGCGTCTAGGACTCGCTACCGAGCCTAACTAGTCTCGTCGCTATACCCGCGTACTTAGTATAGATAACGTCCGTATACCGGCCGCCTTCCTAGTTTACTAGGCGCGTCGGGATCGTTACGAGGCTATTACCGGTAGCGACGTCGCTAGCGCTAGCGACGACCTTACTCCGGTACCGCTTACTCCTATTCGTATTCCTCCCTCTATTACGTAGTCCTCTATTAACTATATACTAGTCTCGCTATAACGCTCGTTATCGTAACCTAGGTAACGTTTAAGTACCGGCTAGACTCTATCCCGTAACCTATACCTTATCTCCTATTTTATATATTTAACCTTGTAGTCCTTCTAGTAGATAACCTTATTACGTCTAGGCTCCGTCCTAGCGCCTATCTATCTTATCCCTACTACTATTATTATTATTTTCGGGCGAGGACCTCGCGGTCCTTAGCTAGCTAGTCTACCTTTAATCTATAGCTATACGTATAAATATTACGATTTTATACTATACTTATTTAACTACTCCCTATAACTCGAATATATAATCTAATTACTCCGCCTTATCGCCCTCCTTATTACGAACGTCCTCCGGCTCCTTTATAGGGTTATTCTATTTTCGGTATACTTTTCGCTTCTTATACTTCCGAAGTATTACCTTAGCGTATTCGAGATAATTTTCTAGTTCCTATATATTATACTCGGCTAGCTAGCCTTTCTATTTTACTAGGTACTTTATCGTACCCTAGTTATATTTATATTAGGAAATATCCTCTACTTCCTACTTTACCTACTTGTTTTCGAGATCGGGTAAGTTAGTTTTTAACGTATTCGCTTCTCGATCTTACTATAGCTCTAATAAAGATACCGGGAAGATATTATATATCCGACTATACTACGCTAGGAGTATAAGTCTATACGCTTATAATCCGACTTTCTTAAGTACCTTAACGCAGATAAATATAGGGGCGAGTTTCTTCCCGACCTTAAATCGGAAAGTCTTTATTAATAGGCTAATAAACTATCCCGCTTTAAATTATATTAGGGTATAACGCTAGTTATACCCCTTCTATTAGCTAACTACTACCCGCTCCTAGTAATCCCTAATAGCCGCTCTCGTTACCGCTAATTTCTTTAGATACTCTATTATACCCTATACCTTAAGCGTCTTTACCTGTAATATAAACTCGATTATTCGAGGATAATATCCGTATAGGGCTTCGAATAGCGAAACTCCGATAGTATTATACCTCCTATTATTATACGCGAATTCTGCCTTATATAGTTAGGTAGCCTACGTATTATTACTATAGTATATTCGGAGCTACTTCTATAATAACTAGTACGTTCGCTCTATTTATCTATCTATTTATAGGTAGTAGGTAGTGCTTAGTCGGCGCTTAGTCGCCCGTACTTCGTACTATTCCTTCTAGAAACGACTTATTAGTAGGGTATCGCAGTTACTTACGATCCCTATAGGTATACCGAACTTATACTTAACCTATTTATAAATAATTCGGGCTAGCTCGGCCGCGTTTAAGGTCTTTTATATCGGGATAAATAGAGCTATCTTTATAAATCTATCTATAATAACTAGAACCGCATTATACTCTAAAGTATTTAGGCGGAGACTGCCCGGTAAGCTTATAATAAAATTTATACTAATTTCCTACTATAGTCTTTCTAATAGCGGGAGCGATTATAGCTTGCCGTATAGCTTATACCTTAGGCGACTTACCCTTTAATACTCCGGATATATTTCGACGTATCTCTATATATCTTCCGTTTAGTTAGTCTAGTAAAACTTATATAATAGTAGCTCTTATATCTTGCTACTATTTAGGTAGCTATACCTAGGGTTATTATAGTACTAGAAAAGAAGTTACGATCGGATTACGCCTTTATTTAGGATAACTAATCTCTCCCTAAAATATAATACCCCTTAATTATCTAGGTAATAGCCGCCCCGGGCTCCGCTCTATTTATAAGTAGCTTTTATAAATGTAATATATTCCTTATTACCTTTTTATAGATTGCGAATTAGCTTATAGAACTTCTTTAACGGCTTATAGGTCTACGCTAGCTCTTCGCTTATAAGCTCTTTAATAACTACTTATAAAATATACTACTTATAAATAATTACCTCGGTAGCCTCTTTATCTATACTTATACTAGTACTATCTATATTACGCTCTATTATCGACGGCTCTTCTCGTCTAGCGGATCTAGTAATTACCGCGACTATTACGTAGTTCGCGGCGTTTAGACGATCCGCTAGGCTATTTATTACCTTCCTCCCCGAGCTATTTATCGGCGGGGTTTCTAGCTTATTTATTATACGTATACTTATAACTCTCGCCGCGAAGGCTAGCCGGCTTTCGATTATTCTCCGAATAGCCCTAATTAGCTTAATTACCTTTATCGGCTTCTCCTTTATTAATATAAACGCTATCCTTAATAGGACCTCGACCGGTAGCTAATCTGCGAGCTATAGCTTTTATATTAGTAAGGGGATTATATTATAGTATATAATTTCCTGCGCTATATAATTAGGCCTCCTCGATAATAGGTCCGCTATATTTATAAAACCTTTCCGATATTCTATATCGAAATCGAAATATAATAGGCAATATACCTATCGCGCTAGCCTTTTATATAAGTCCCGTATATTCGCCGTAATAACTCCGCTTAGCGCTTTATAATCTGTAAATACCTTAAAACGATTACTTAGGCCTTTAAGGTAGTATCTCTAGTATTTAATCGACTCTACGATTACGAGTAGTTCCTTTTACCCTATTACCTAATTTAGCTCTGCTAATATTAGCTTTCGCGAGAAGTATATAACCGGTCTTTATTTAGTCTCCTAGAGCTAAATAAGAATTCCCGAAATCGCTTTATTACTCGTATCCGTCTCGACCCTTATTAGTCGGCTAGGATCCTAGTATTATAGTATAGTCGCCGATATAAAGGCCTCCCTTAGCGTCTTAAATATATTAGCCGCTTCTAATAGCTATAGGAACTCTCCTTTCTTTTATCTATTAACGCTACCTTTTAGTAATGCCGTAATCGGCGTAGTTATATATAAGTACTTCGCGATAAATCTCTAGTAGAAGTTTATAAACCCTATAAATACCTATATATTATAGTATAATATCGGCTTAGGCTACTCCTAAATTAAGGCGACCCGTTATAGGTCTATTACTAGTCTATCGCGGCCTACTACGAATCCGAGGAACTCGATATTCTCTTTAAAGAAATCGTACTTAGAGATCTTAGTAAATAGCTTATATTCTTTTAGCCGCTCGGCGACTAGTCGCAGATATTCCTTATACTATTCTTTATTCTCGGAGAAGATAACGATATTATCTAGGTATACTATATATATATTATCTACTAGCCCTGCTAGGGCCTTCTATATATATACCTAGAATATTACTAGGGTATTTATAAGGCCTATAGCTAGTATATTAAACTTAAAGTAGCTATACTTTATTCGGAAAGCGGTCTTTTACCGATCTTCCTCTTTAATCGCGAGACGGTAATACGCGTCCTTTAGGTTTATCTTTATAAAGACCGTTACTTTACCTAGCTAGTTTATTATCTCGGAGATTAGTAATAACGGGTATCGATTCTTAATCGTAACCCGGTTTAGCCCTCGGTAGTTTATATATAGCCTTAAGCTACTATCCTTTTTTAGGATAAATAGTATTAGAGTACCTGCCGGACTAGATAAGGTCCTTATCCGACTAGCCTTTAATACCTTATATAGCTATTCTTCTAGTTCCTAGCGCTAGTTCTCTGCGAGTAGATAAATTAGTAGTTACGGAGGTTCCTTTCCCTTTTCTAGGTTAATAGTATATAGTAATATACCGAGTACTAGGGCTCCGGTCGCCGCCTATTTATCGAATATATTAAGATAGCTATATAAGTATTCTAGTAGGCCTTTTCTTAGATCTTCTTTTATAGCTATTCCTATTATTATAGTATCCTCCCTATCGATTATAAGAATATCTAGGGCGTTCCCTAGATCGATCGCCGCTAGGCTTATAACTATTAAAGGGTTTACTCTTATTACTTCTTCCGCGAACTCTTTAGGTAGTAATACTTTAACCGCTCTAAAACGGAAACTATTCGTAGACGAGGTATCTAGTAAGATCCCCTTATATCCTATTCCTAGCCGTAATAGTAGTATACCTAATACTGCGGTATCGCGATTTAGGATAAAAAACACCTATATTAGGAGTCTTACTATCCCTAATAAGTCTACTATTTATACGGTTATCTTAATTACCTTATAGTATTTTAGGACGGCCCTACCTACTCCTAGTAGCTTTAGGATAGGTATAAATGCTTAGGTCGCTATGCCCTTCTTTAGCAGCTTTATCGCTATACGCTTTACGACTATATTAACCTCTGCTCCCGAGTCTAGGTCTATTTTAACTCGGTATCGCACTTCTCTTATATAATCGTATACGCCTACTTATATACTTATAGCTTCCGTACTAACTCCGGCTATCTTATAGTATTCTATCGAGATAGTCGATACCCGTAAAAACGTCTCGACTAATAGTTTTCCGTCTCGCTTAAATCGGATCCCGACTATTATACGTTCTCTATAGCTAGGGTACTTATATCTTCTTATAACGCTTATACTCTACGCTATCTCTATATAAGGCTATCTTATTCGAAATCTAGTCGCGCTCTCTTTACGCCTATATAGTTACGTGCTATATAACCTCTCCTATTATAGTTATAGTATAAGGTCCTAGCTCGGGCTTAATAACAGGATAGGTTATCGCTACGGCCCCGATAGGGTACCGCCCGGTTACCGCTTTCCCTTCCGCGCGTAGTATTAACTTAATTAACCTAGGCCGGTATATAAGACTTTTAATAACGGGATAGGTCGTTACTACGGCCCCGATAGGGTACCGCCCGGTTACCGTTTTCCCTTCCGCGCGTAGCGTTAACTTAATTAACTTAGGCCGGTATATTAGACTCGGCCCTTAAGCGCTTACGGTCCTCCGATCCTCTTTAATTATATACTCTACGCTCTCGGTCCTTTCGGATAAAGACGGGTAGGCTTAGCTAGATTCTCTCGGCTTCTAACGATAGTATTTTCGTATTAGCGATTACGACCTATATCCGTTATAACTCTCCTCTAAACTAAGGCTTTAGCTTATTTAGGTACTTATACGTAAGTAGCGGGTTATTTACGACCGTAGGCCGAATATACTGCTATAATACGGACTATTATACGTAAAACTCCGATAGCTTCTTTTCGTCTCTCTACCTTAGCGTTACTAGCTAAAGGGTTACCTAACTAATAAGTAGGTTCGGGTCGATATACTCTCGCTTAATAAACTTAAAGAACTCCTCCTAAGTTACCTTATTATTATATTTACTAAGGTATAGCTTATCGGAATACGCTCGCTACTTATTCTAAAGTAAGTAGTTTACAAATCCTAAAGCTTACTCGATATATCGGTACGCCAGTTATCCTAGTCGGCTTAGGTATACCTGCTCTATAGCGGCGATCTAGTTTCGAGTCTCGACTAAGTCCGAGTCGGGTTCTAGCTTTTTATAGGCGTAGGTTAGGGCTTTATTATAATTCTTCTCGCTACCTAGTCCCCGACCGAGATACTCTAACGTTACTAGGATTCTCTCCTTATCCTTAGTAGTTTACTTAAGAAGCTAAACTATTATATCGTTCTACTTCTAGCTCTATCGGAGAAGGGCTATAAAGTGTTCTTACTCTTTTCTAAGGCTCGATACTACCTCTTATCCTATAATAGCCGAACGCCGCTCGTTTCTACTTATATCGTCTTAATTATTACTATCTAGTTCGGCGCTCGCCTTATATAGTAGGAGGTCTAGATTCTCCTTAATTAGCGGGAGGTTTATATTCTCGGAAATCCCCTTTCTAGGGAAATTAGTCTCCGGTAGTCCTACGGACCAACCGCGACGTATCGATTATTCGTTTCTACTTATACTAGCTTACTCTCTATAGGGTAGAGGTTAAAGAATTATAACAGTATTACGTAGGGATAAGTAAAGTAGTATAGGGTATATATATATTAAAACTTTAACCTAACGAACTTAGAGTGTTCGTTAGATTAATTCTAAAGAGATACGTCTCCGGCTAAACTGCGGCCGTCCTGCGGCCGCCCCACAGCTTAGCGTCCACGTGCACTCGCTCCCCGGGTGCCCCCTTATACCCTTCCTAATCGATAACTACTAAGTACGTAATTATCTCTAGCCTAGATAACCTAGTAGGACCTTCTATACTAGTTCTATAACGGTATAATTACGGATCTTAAAAACGCCTAGGACGTGTTTATAGCTATACGCGTCCTAGGGTAGGAGTTAAAGTCTAGGAGCGAACGGAACCTCTTTCCCTAGTACGAAGTATTACGGGGGCTAATATAGCCTAGTATCGTCCGCCGCCGGCCGGTTACTACCTTTCCTAAAATACTTCTAATTAAGGTTAGTATAAAACTATTCGGACCTCCTAGATTAGGTAGGGTACTACTACTATTATTCCTTCGTCTAGTCCCGGCCGTCTCTACGCCTCCTTCGACCGGCTAAGTACCTAGGCCCTCCCCTCTAAGTACTATTCCGTACTCGCTACCGAAATATAAACCCCCTCTACTGTAACGGTATTACGTAGGGATAAGTAAGGTAGTATAGGGTATGCGTGTATTGAAACTTTAACCTAACGAACTTAGAGTATTCGTTAGATTAATTCTAAAGAGATATATCTCCGGCTAAACTGCGGCTATCCTACGGCCGCCCTATAGCTTAGCGTTTATATATACCCGCTTTACGGGTACCCCCTTATAATACCTCCCTAGTTCTACTCCCTAGTCTCTAGCGGATATAGAACTCCTTATAGTAGCTATACGCTCTCTATTTAATCCCTATTATTACTTGCTATACGCCGGTATCTTACCCGGCTCCTCCTTTTTATCGGGGCGCTTAGTACTCGGGGTCCTTCCCGTTACTATACTCTCGGTATACGGTTTATATCCCGCCGCCTCCGCGTTCTCGTATTTTCCTTACCTTTAAGTTATCCTTAATACGCCTTCCTTCCTACTCCGGATAGTTATCGGTATTCGCTCTAGAATTAATTTACCTCCTAATAATTAATTAGTTTACCTCGTTATAATATAATTATTATATATCGTATTATTTAAAGTTTACCGGTTTATATTTATAATATAGTCGTTACGTACCTTCTATATAAATTATTATTAATACCTTTAATAGTATAACTACTTAGTAACTAGTAGTATAACTACGTTTATAAAATATATTCTCTCCTCCCTAGGTTCTAATAATAATCTTTTTCCTTTAACGCTAATATTACTCGAAATTCCCTATTAATAATACCTATCCTATAATTATATCGCGCCCTATCTATATATTAATAAAATTATTTTAAAACCTTCTTATATATTTTTAGTGTCCTCCCCGCGATTATTTTCCGGTCTAATAGTATTACTAACCTAGCGTGCTCTAGCTCCTTCCCCCTATTACCTTTAACGCCTATTACTATAGCTATTACCTATAAATACGCCTAGTTTAAGGCCGAGTTCCCTTATAACGCTAATAACGTAGCGACCCGTTTCCGCGCGCCTCTACGCCTATATAGTAAGGATAGTAAGGTTTACGATAATAAGTATAACGCCCTTTTCGTTAACTTATTAGTAACTATTTACTAATTATTTATAGGGGATATTTCGAGATAGGTAATACCTAGTATTATAACTGCTTTACCTACGGTTATATAGATCCCTCCCTAGGCTACCTAGGTAGCGTTACTTATACCTAGTACTAGATCGATAAAGCTAAGTACCTAATTATATATCCGCTATTTCGCTTCCTAGCGCTTTCTATCTTAAGCTTTTAGCGGGTATTAACTATTTTCTAACTAGATTCCCCCAGTCTTTTCGGAGCCGCCTAGGTCCTACTAAAGGCCTATAATTACTTGCGCTACGCCTAGGCTAAGTTTATAGCTACCGAGTATATTACCGAGTCTTATATAGCGCGCTTCGGTCGCCTATCCTTCGGCGTACGCGAGGCTAGCCTAGCTATATATAAGCTCTTTACTTAGGTAGACTAGGACTTAACCGCTAATAATTCGGCTAGTACTTATACCCTAGTAGCTAAGACGCGCTCTATATATATATTCCTTTAGCTTTAGGCTAATATAACTCTAGTATATATAGCCTCCGCTTACTCTCTAGTTACGTTATAGTACTAATTAGCCCTTTTTAGTCTAACCTTAATAGTAACCCTATAGATATTATAGAGTACCGGGCTTATCGGGACGCTACTATCCCTAAATACGATCGGTCTCCGGCCGTATTCGGTACGGTTACCGCCTACCTACGTACTTTATAGGCTATAATAGATAACCTTATCTTTATTTAGCCCGAGGGGTACGCCTAGCGTCTAGGACTCGCTACCGAGCCTAACTAGTCTCGTTACTATACCCGTGTACTTAGTACGGATAACGTCTATATACCGGCCGCCTTCCTAGTTTACTAGGCACGTCGGGATCGTTACGAGGCTATTACTAGTAGCGATATCGCTAGCGCTAGCGACGACCCTACTCTAGTACCGCCTACTCCTATTTATATTCCTCCCTCTATTACGCCGTCCTTTACTAACTATATACTAGTCTCGCTATAACGCCCGTTATTATAACCTAGGTAACGTTTAAGTGCCGGCTAAACTCCGTCCCGTAACCTATACTTTATCTCCTATTTTATATATTTAACCTCGTAGTCCTTCTAGTAGATAACCTTATTATATCTAGGCTCCGTCCTAGCGCCTATCTATCTTATCCCTACTACTATTATTATTATTTTTAGGCGAGGACCTTACGGTCCTTAGCTAGCCGGTCTACCTTTAATCTGCGGCTATATATATAAATATTACGATTTTATACTATACTTATTTAACTACTCCCTATAACTCGAATACGTAATCTAATTACTCCGCTTTATTACCCTCCTTATTATAAACGTCCTCCGGCTCTTTTACGGGGTTATTCTATTTTCGGTATACCTTTTACTTCTTATACTTCCGAAGTATTACCTTAGCGTATTCGAGATAATCTTCTAGTTCCTATATATTATACTCGGCCGGCTAGCCTTTCTATTTTATTAGGTACTCTATTATACCCTAGTCGTACCTATATCGGGAAATATCCTCTACTTCCTACTCTACCTATTTATCTTCGAGCTCGGGTAAGTTAGTCTTTAATATATTCGCTTCTCGATCTCGCTATAGCTCTAGTAAGGATACCGGGAAGATATTATATATCTAGCTATATTACGCTAGGAGTATAAGTTTATACGCTTATAATCCGACCTTCTTAAGTATTTTAACGCGGATAAATATAGGGGCGAGTTTCTTCCCGACCTTAAATCGGAAAGTCTTTATTAATAGGCCGATAAACTATCCCGCCTTAAATTATATCGGGGTATAATACTAGTTATACCCCTTCTATTAGCCGACTATTACCTGCTCCTAGTAATCCCTAATAGCCGCTCTCGTCGCTGCTAATTTCTCTAAACGCTCTATTACGCCTTATACTTTAAGCGTCTTCGCTTATAGTATAAACTCGATTATTCGAGGATAATATCCGTATAAGGCTTCGAACGGCGAAACTCCGATAGTATTATACCTCTTATTATTATATACGAATTCTGCCTTATATAGTCGGGTAGCCTATATATTATTACTATAGTATATTCGGAGCTACTTCTATAGTAACTAGTATATTTACTCTATTTATTTATCTATTTATAAGTAGTAGGCGGTGCTTAGTTAGCGCTTAGTTACCCGCACTTCGTACTATTCCTTCTAGAAACGACTTATTAGTAGGGTATCGCGGTTACTTATAATCCCTATAAGTATACCGAACTTATACTTAACCTATTCGTAAATAATTCGGGCTAGCTCGGCCGCGTTTATAGTCTTTTATATCGGGATAAATAGAGCTATCTTTATAAATCTATTTATAATAACTAGAACCGCGTTATACTTTAAGGAGTCTAGGTAGAGACTGCCCGGTAAGCCTATAATAAAATCTATACTAATTTCCTACTATAGTCCTTCTAGTAGCGGGAGCGATTATAGCTTGCCGTATAGCTTATACCTTAGGCGACTTACCCCTTAATACTCCGGATATATTTCGATATATCTCTATATATCTTCTATTTAGTTAGTCTAGTAAAACTTATATAATAGTAGCTCCTACGTTTTACTATTACCTAGGTAGCTATACCTAGGGTTATTATAGTACTAGAAAAGAAGTTATAATCGGATTACGCCTTCGTTTAGGATAACTAATCTCTCCCTAAAATATAGTACCCCTTAATTATTTAGGTAATAGCCGCCCCGGGCTCCGCTCTATTTATAAGTAGCTTCTATAAATATAATATATTCCTTATCGCCCTTTTATAGATCGCGAATTAGCTTATAGAACTTCTTTAAAAGCTTATAGGTCTATACTAGCTCTTCGCTTATAAGCTCTTTAGCGACTACTTATAAAATATACTACTTATAGATAATTACCTTAGTAGCCTTTTTATCTATACTCGTACTAGTACTATTTATATTATACTTTATTATCGATAGCTCTTCTCGTCTAGCGGATCTAGTAATTGCTACGACTATTACGTAGTTTATAGCGTTTAGATAATCCGCTAGGCTATTTACTACCTTCCTCCCCGAGCTATTTATTAGCGGGGTTTCTAGCTTATCTATTACGCGTATATTTATAACTCTTACTATAAGGGCCGGCCGGCTTTCGATTATTCTCCGAATAGCCCTAATTAGCTTAATTACCTTTATCGGCTTCTCCTTTATAAATATAAACGCTATCCTTAATAGGACCTTATCTAGTAGCTAATCTGCGAGCTATAGCTTCTATATTAGCGAGGGGATTATATTATAGTATATAATTTCCTACGCTATATAATTAGGCCTCTTTAATAATAGGTCCGCTATATTTATAGAACCTTTCCGATATTCTATATCGAAATCGAAATATAATAGGCGATATACCTATCGCGCTAGCCTTCTACGTAAATCCTATATATTCGCCGTAATAACTCCGCTTAGCGCCTTATAATTTATAAATACCTTAAAACGATTATTTAGGCCTTCTAGGTAGTATCTCTAGTATTTAATCGACTTTATAATTATAAGTAGTTCCTTTTACCCTATTACCTAATTTAGCTTTACTAATATTAGCTTTTGCGAGAAGTATATAACCGGTTTTTATTTAATCTCCTAGAGCTAAACGAGAATTCCCGAAATCGCCTTATTACTCGTATCTATCTCGACCCTTATTAGTTAGCTAGGATCCTAATATTATAGTATAGTCGCCGATATAAAGGCCTCCCTTAGCGTCTTAAATACGTTAGCCGCTTCTAGTAGCTATAAGAACTCTCCTTTCTTTTATCTATTAACGCTACCTTTTAGTAGTGCCGTAATCGGCGTAGTTATATATAAGTACTTTATAATAAATCTCCGGTAGAAGTTCGTAAACCCTATAAATACCTATATATTATAGTATAATATCGGCTTAGGCTACTCCTAAATTAAAGCGACTTATTACGGGTTTATTACTAGCCTATTATAGCCTATTATAAATCCGAGGAACTTAATATTCTTTTTAAAGAAATCGTACTTAGAGATCTTAGTAAATAGCTTATATTCTCTTAGCCGCTTAGTAACTAGTTATAGATATTCCTTATACTATTCTTTATTCTCGGAGAAGATAACGATATTATCTAGGTATACTATATATATATTATCTACTAGCCCCGCTAGGGCCTTCTATATATATACCTAGAACGTTACTAGGGCGTTTATAAGGCCTATAGCTAGTATATTAAACTTAAAGTAGCTATACTTTATTCGGAAAGCGGTCTTTTACCGATCTTCCTCTTTAATTACAAGATAGTAGTACGCGTTTTTTAGGTCTATCTTTATAAAGACCGTCGCTTTACTTAGCTAGTCTATTATCTTAGAGATTAGTAGTAACGGGTATCGATTCTTAATTATAACCCGGTTTAGCCCTTAGTAGTTTATATATAGCCTTAAACTACCGTCCTTCTTTAGGATAAATAGTATTAAAGTACCCGCCGGACTAGATAAGGTCCTTATCCGACTAGCCTCTAATACCTTATATAGCTATTCTTCTAGTTCTTAGCGCTAGTTCTCTATAAGTAAATAGATTAGTAGCTATAGAGGTTCCTTTCCCTTTTCTAGGTTAATAGTATATAGTAATACGCCGAGTACTAGGGCTCCGGTCGCTACTTATTTATCGAATATATCGAGATAGCTATATAAGTATTCTAGTAAGCCTTTTCTTAGATCTTCTTTTATAGCTATTCCTATTATTACGGTATCCTCCCTATTAACTATAGGAATATCTAGGGTATTCCCTAGATTAATCGCTACTAGGCTTATAACTATTAAAGGGTTTACTCTTATCGTTTCTTTTATAAACTCTTTAGGTAATAGTACTTTAACCGCTTTAAAACGGAAACTATTCGTAGATAAGGTATCTAATAAAATCCCCTTATATCCTATTCCTAGCTACGATAGTAGTATACCTAATACTACGGTATCGCGATTTAGGATAAAAAATACTTATATTAGGAGTTTTACTATCCCTAATAAGTTTACTATCTATACGGTTATCTTAATTACCTTATAGTATTTTAGGACGGCCCCGCCTACTCCTAGTAGCTTTAGGATAGGTATAAATACTTAGGTCGCTATACCCTTCTTTAGTAGCTTTATCGCCGTACGCTTTACGACTATATTAACCTCTACTCCTAAGTCTAGGTCTATTTTAACTCGGTATCGTACTTCTCTTATATAATCGTATACGCCTACTTATATACTTATAGCTTCTATACTAACTCTGGCTATCTTATAGTATTCTATCGAGATAGTTAATACCTATAAAAACGTCTCGACTAATAGTTTTCTATCTCGCTTAGATCGGATCCCGACTATTATATATTCTTTATAGCTAGGGTACTTATATCTTCTTATAACGCTTATACTCTACGCTATTTCTATATAAGGCTATTTTATTCGAAATCTAGTTACGCTCTCTTTACGCTTATATAGTTATATACTATATAACCTCTCCTATTATAGTTATAGTATAAGGTCCTAGCTCGGGCTTAATAACGGGATAGGTCGTCGCTATAGCCCCGATAGGGTACCGCCCGGTTACCGCTTTCCCTTCCGCGTATAGCGTTAACTTAATTAACCTAGGCTAATATATAAGACTTTTAATAATAGGATAGGTTATTACTACGGCCCCGATAGGGTATTACCTAGTTACTACTTTCCCTTCCGCGTATAGCGTTAACTTAATTAACCTAGGCTAGTATATTAGACTTAGCCTTTAAGCGCTTACGGTCCTCCGATCCTCTTTAATCGTACGCTCTACGCTCTCGGTCCTTTCGGATAGAGACGGGTAGGCTTAGCTAGATTCTCTCGGCTTCTAATAATAGTATCTTTATATTAGCGACTACGACCTATATCCGTTATAACTCTCCTCTAAACTAAGGCTTTAGCTTATTTAGGTACTTATACGTAAATAGCGGGTTATTTATAACCGTAGGCCGAACGCGCTACTATAATACGGACTATTATATATAAAACTCCGATAGCTTCTCTTCGTCTCTCTACCTTAGCGTTACTAGCTAAAGGGTTACCTAACTAATAAGTAGGTTCGGGTCGATATACTTTTACTTAATAAACTTAAAGAACTCCTCCTAAGTTACCTTATTATTATATTTACTAGGGTATAGCTTATCGGAATATACTTACTACTTATTCTAAAGCGAGTAGTTTATAAATCCTAGAGCCTACTCGATATATCGGTACGCCGGTTATCCTAGTTGGCCTAGGTATACCTGCTCTACGGCGGCGATCTAGTTTCGAGTCTTAACTAGGTCCGAGTCGGGTTCTAGCTTCTTATAAGTATAGGTTAGGGCCTTATTATAATTCTTCTTACTACCTAGTCCCTAACCGAGATACTTTAACGTCGCTAGGATTTTCTCCTTATCCTCGGTAGTTTACTTAAGAAGCTAGACTATTATATTATTCTATTTCTAGCTCTATTAAAGAAGGGCTATAAACTATTCTCGCTCTCTTTTAAGGCCCGATACTACCTCTTATCCTATAATAGCCGAACGCCGCTCGTTTCCGCTTATATTATTTTAATTATTACTATCTAGTTTAGCGCTCGCCTCGTATAGTAGGAGGTCTAGATTCTCCTTAATTAGCGGGAGGTCTATATTCTCGGAAATCCCCTCTCTAGGGAGATTAGTCTCCTATAATCTTATAGACCGACTACGATATATCGATTATTCGCTTCCGCTTATACTAGCTTACTCTCTATAGGGTAGAGGTTAAAGAATTATAACGGTATTACGTAGGGATAAGTAAGGTAGTATAGGGTATACGTGTATTAAAACTTTAACCTAACGAACTTAGAGTATTTATTAGATTAATTCTAAAGAGATACGTCTCCGGCTAAACTGCGGCCGTCCTGCGGCCGCCCTATAGCTTAGCGTCCACGTGTACCCGCTCTACGGGTGCCCCCTTATATCTACCTTTACCTCGGAATAAACCTCCTCTACCCCCTATAACGCCTACTCCTATACGAAACCGGTCGGTTACGAGTTTAACCCTAACGAAATAGTCCTTAATAGGCCCGCTATCGAGCTTCGTTTCTACTCCTCTAAAATAGGGAAGCCTCGGAATACCTAATATACCTATTTCCCTCGCTAGTCCGAAGCTAGATAATTATAGCCGAGTAATTCCCGACGATTTATTTAACGACTTAATACTTATTATAAATATCGGCTCGGACTTTAACTCGCCCCTATTATCCCCTAAATCGGTTATAGGCGTATATAAAGGGGACGAGAGCGTAATTTCTAATACTATTATCGACTTAATATAGGTTAAAGATAAACCCGAAGGTATTACCGTTCTAGTAGTTCGAGCTAGTATACGGTTTCGTACTTTTCCGGCCGCTAATTCCTTACTAGATCTATCCGTTATCCTACCTAAAAAGTAGGCTATTAATAAGATTATCGATCTTACTACTATAAATAGTAACGTTTCCGATCGGTATAATACGGATAAGTACCCCTCCTTACTAGGAGCGTCCTTAAAAAGTAAGTATATATCCCTCTCTATTATAAGTTACTAATAACTAATAGGGGCACGTACCGCCTCCCCTCTTCCTAGGGCGAGTATTACGCTAGATATAGAATAGACTCTATTACCGCGGAAGCGTATAAGGTCGGATAATATCGTTTTAAAGTCTCCTATACCTATACGTAAAAGGGGAGAGGGAAAGGGAAAGGGAAGGCGGTATTTATAAGGCCGGTCTCGGAAGATATAGTCCTAAATACTAGTAATAATCTCTCGGAAGTTATAGCTAGTTAGAACTAGAACTACGTATTTTAATAATCGTATTCGTACTTACTATACCTATTCCGTACTATTATATATCCTATAGTATAAAGCGGCCTACTTCTAACTTTAAGCACCGTAGAACTAGTATACTATATAGTATATATATTCCCTATCTTAATCGGAGATAATTATAAGGTCTAACTACCGCTACCTCTAGATCGAGAGTAACTCGTAGTAGTACTAGATAGGCTACCCTCCTTATAGCCTCTTAACTTAAAATTACTAGGAGGCTTAAGCGTGCTAGGACGGACCTATTCCCTCTAGTCCGGCTTACTCCTCCTACTAAATATTATCGTATAGCCGATAGTAGTACTAGATTCTCTACTATTAGGGATCCGCCTACTTCGCTAAGTCGTGCTAGTAACAACGAGGACAACGGTAGTCCTCCTCCGGACGACTTATTACCTTATAGAGTATTCTCTACTTAGATATTATCCGAAAGTATACCTCTAATAATCTCTCTACACGATACCGGCCCTATAGGTACGGGAGCGTGCGATGTATACGAGGCTTAGTTCTAGAGGGATAAGGCTAGGTATAATAATATACGGGGCTACTCTAAGTGCTGCTATAGCGGTGAAATCGAACTGCTAGAAATCGACGCTCTACTACCTTTCTTTATAAGCCTTCTAAATAGAGATAACGCTAAGGGACGGAAGTTTAGGGAATATTTACGGCTTTGGAATAATACGTTCGCCTTTACCGCTATTTAGATTAAGGGTTTAGATAAAGCCGTATAAAATCGTTCTAACTTTAGCTTCTAGCCGGTAGAAATCTATAGCGTACTCTACTATCGTACGGGACCGATAAACCCTAAGCCGGGTAAGAATCTATCGTTTATATAGGTATACTTCTTCGATAAGGAGACGGCTAAGGATTACTAGGTAAATAACGCTAGGTATTTAAATTAGGACCTCGACCCTATTATTTTAAACGATATTATAAACTAGATAGATAACGAAAACCTATATATCTAGAAGTATATAACGGCTAAGATAACGTATAACCTCGCTATTAAGCGTATAAAAGTAGCCGGTATATCTAACGAATAAATCTGGTAGGCGAAGTTGTTCAGGTCTCTCTGATTCATCTTAAGCTAACTATCTCCAGAGTTGGCTTAAGTATAGCTAACGCATTGGCCACCTATTATGGGCTAATGTGTTCTTGCTATTGTGGCTATTATTGTCTGCTAATGGTGGGGCTGTTAGCCCCTATTAGGTGGGGCTAATGGCTACGCTATTAGTTACCTAATAGGTTTTGCCTAATAACCTCCCCTTCTAATAGGAGATAATAACTGCCTTCTAGTATCTATTATATAGTTGTGTTTTCTTCCTAGTATTTTATAATTATATACCCCTAAATTCTTTCTATTTATTTATTACTTAGTATTATCCCTCGTATTTCCGATAGTCCTATTATATCGCGTTATATTATCTCTCGTATTTCCGATAACTTTATTTTATTAATTACTCCCTACTTACTTATACTTCTTAGTTACCTTATACTATCCTATTATATACTTAGTTATATTATTATATTCCTCTATCTTTATTATCCTGGTATTCTTGCTAATTATAGTATTTTAGCTACTTTCTTATCTCTCCCGTTACGGTAACGACGTAGGAAGTCTAAGCCCGGTCTAGGCTATTTATCGTCTTTATCGTCGTCGCTTTATTCGCGCTGCCGCTTTCTGCCTAATCTAGCTATAGGATACTTAGCTATAAATATATCGGCGCTATTTGCTAAGCTTATTCCCGCTTTAGTTAATTATAGGGTTTTATTTCGTATTAGTAGTCCTAGGGTTATAGGTGCTATTAGCGAAGATTATAGTATTACTCCGAAGGCCGTTACTATCTAGGGCTATTATACTATTTATAGTTATTACGGTATATAGTACGGCGATTATTATAGGTGTTATATTATCTATATTATTAGTATTAGCTAAGGGTACTAGATCTATTAGGGTTATACGATTATACTTATAGTCTATTAGATTGCCTATTTAAAGGCGTTACTTTCTATATAGTTTATTACTAAGGTTTTAATAATATTAGTAAGGATTGCCTTATTTTTAGGGCCTAATAATATCTCCGCGACTACTTCGTTAATATTATCTCTTACTTGCCTAGTATCGAATACGTTATTAATTAGTACGTTAACTTAGTCTCGTTAGGTTAATTAGATATTCTTAGTAATAGCCTTCGTAATCTTATCTACGCTAAACTTAGTTATTATATATTTATTTATACCTTTTACTTTATCTGCTAATTTTCCTAAGTCGGTTCGTAGTACTACGTTCGATAGTACTAGTACTTATATATCTTATTCTAACTTCTTATACTCTTCGTCCTAATCCTTATTATCCGAGTCTTTTTCGACAATATTATTAGGCTCCTCCTATCTATCGGATTCGTCCTCTTTAACGGGATCTTTATAAATCCTTCGTTTAGAGCCTACTAGTTAAGCTACGTCCCTTATTAGCTCGTCGTCTATCTTATCGATTATAATAATAGTCTTATACGGTTTACCTTAGGCGTAGTTATTTTCGAAGTCGATATCTAGCTTAGATATCTTTATATTATAATCGCTTATATCGTTCTCGATTTATAGGCGCTACTTTAACTTCTTTCCGGGTTTAGTTAATCCCGCGAATTTACGCGTATATACACGCTAAAACGGCGGGATAATTCGTTTACCCGGTAGTAGTATTAGCTATACTAACCCGTAGTTCTAAATTAGTAAGTATATTCGCGACGGGAACGTGCTAAAACTATTATATTATAAGCTATTAATTCTAATTACTTCTAGTACGTTTCTATCTAGCTATAGTAGTCCCTTTATTATTACTATATTACGCTATTCCGATATAGTTCTATTAATATAGATTTTTCCTAGGTCCTCTTATAAGAACCGTAAGAGCGTATTATCGGACGGGTATATTATCGGTTATATCTCTATTAATATATATTCTACTACTACCTTACCTTAGAAGTATAGTCTAGGCGGGTTATAGCTTAATATACCTATCTAATATCCCTTAATATCTTTCTTTATAGCTACCTCTACTATATTAGCTATATTATCGTTACCGTAGTAGGACTTTATAAGTACGCGTATTTTAGCTAATCTTATAAATACGGCTATATATTCGATTAGTATTTTATTAACCTCGTTAATAATCTTCGCTAGGTATTCCTAGTTATCGGCTATTACCTTCTATTCTTTCTATATAGGTTTTACGTTACCGTTTCCTCCGAAGTCGAAGTAGTCCTAGTATCCCTTAGTAGGGGGTATATATCCGCCCGGTATTATAATAATAATAGGTATAATTAGTTTAGGTTAGGGAGTAAGTAGTATTATATAACGAGGTAGAGGTAAAGGTATACGTATTAGGATTATTAGGTAATTAATAGCGGGCGCGTTTTTTGCTACTTTAG
Source organism: Arthrinium puccinioides (assembly GCA_022414665.1). Classification (NCBI taxonomy): domain Eukaryota; kingdom Fungi; phylum Ascomycota; class Sordariomycetes; order Amphisphaeriales; family Apiosporaceae; genus Arthrinium; species Arthrinium puccinioides. The sequence goes on from JAIUNF010000004.1 coordinate 2,706,302, forward strand.
GTATTATCTCGTCCTTCTCGCGTCGTTCGCGTAATATTTTATTAATTCTTCTATATACGATATCTAGCTCTAAGTAGTATACTAGTTCGCTTTCTAGACTATTTTCGATATTATAAGGACTTCTAACTAGGCCGTAAATATACTCTTTCGCGGATAGTTTAAGGGGCGTATCGTCCTCTAATTTTTCGGTATCTACGATTCGTTATATTTAGGGTAATAGCGGTCTTACCTAGGATACTATTACGATCTAGTTCTCGATATCGTTTAACTTATTTTAGACTTCCTTATCTTATCTAAGTTCCTCTACTAAGGGCTTAGGTCTATTATCGGGCTTATTAGTTTCGATTATAGGAATTATTACTTTTAGTTCTTTTATTACTATTACTTAGTTAACTTTATCTATTATCCTATTACTAATTTAGGTCTTTACCCGTTCTCTTCTAACTTCTAAAGATACCTTATTTTCTAGGGGCTTATTATATTTAGAGTATAGGCTTATATTAGGGTATAGTATTCTTAGATTTAGGGAATTATACGTGCTACGCTTATAGCGCTTCTATAGTTATATATACGTTTATATTTATTATAGGATTTTATTAATTATCTACTTAGATTACGTTAAGTATTTATACTTATAAAGCGGTTTTTTATTTTATATACGGTACTTCTATTCCTGCTTTACTAAGTATTATTATTATTTAGATATTAGTATAGTAACGCGGCTTCGAATTATTACCTTATTTAACCGCGGCGTTCTTTGCGGTTCTTACCCTTATTACCCTATTAGGCCTAGGTTTCCTTTATTCTCGCTTCTAGTTACTTCCTTATTAGTAATTATATTACGATATTAGTTTTTAGGGCTTACGTTATTTATATAGCGCTTATTAGTATTAAGTATTTCTTTAGGGGGCGTCCTCTTCTTTTTTACGGTTATTCGATAGTAACCGTTCCCGTTACCTTCGATATTACTACCTACTCCGGATTTTCTTCGGTATTCGTTATTAGCAGGTCTTTTTCTTTTGCTTTAAGGTCTTCTAGTAATATTAGGTATTTCCTATTATACGCTACTACCTTATTAGCTACGTTTATTATTAGTAGCCCTTTTAGATACTAATCGTTATATATTAGTAAGTATCCTTTCTATCTAATAAGGTACTAGAGTTCTAGTACGCCTGCGATTTTAGTTACTCTTCTATATATAAGTTTATCGATCTCGAAGGAATACTAGTCCTCGTCGTTATCTTATATAATAATTCTCCCCGGTTAAGGTCTCGTTCTTCCGAAGGGGTCGCCTCCTTTTAGATATAAGTATAGTTACGCTACGGATATAACTTTATAGACTCTTTATAACCTTAGGAAGTTAAGTTCGCAGGCCAGGTTCCTAATCCTCTTAATTACTATTAGGGGTCCTATATACTATTAGCTTAATTTGCGCGATATTAGTCCTAGTAGCTTATATCCTTTATAAAGTCTTAGGTAGACTTCGTCTCCTATATTAAATTCGTAGTACTTATATCTCTTATTATACTATATCTTTATTATATCGGCTACGTATTCGAGGCTCTCCCTCGCTTTATATTAGTATAGCTACTATATTATTTGGAAGTCGATCTATTTATCTAGGATATCGAGGATAGATAGTATTCCTCTTAGCTTAAAGCCGTAAACTATCTCGTTCGGCGATTTGCTATAAACCGAGTTTACTATATTATTAAAATTAAATTATATTACTAGTAGGATTTGCACCTACGGCTCGTCTAATATTATATAGTAGTATCTAATCGCGATCTCGATATCTTAGTTTATCCTCTCGCTCTAGCCGTCTATTTATACGTAGTATCCTATAGATATAGCGAGCTTAGTTCCTATCTTTATCTAGAGGGTCTACTAGAATATTAATATAAACTTTAGATCTCTATCTAATATAACCTTAGTTAGTATTCCTATATTATATAGAAGTATTATCCTAACTATAAGGGTTACCTAATATTCTGCCGTGTATTCGATATGCCCTAGGATTAGTACCTTCTATTTAGATATCCTATAGGTTATTATTAGTAAGGCGTTATACGTGCTAAACCTAGGCGTTATCTATATTGTGTTCTTTAATATTACTTCTAGTAGTGCTACGATAAAGTCCTATACTAGTATATCGAATAGTCGTTCTAGTATCTCGTTAGGTTATAATAGCCTAATTCGTTTTATACGGTCTATTTTAGCTAATAGGTATATTAGGTAGTATACTATATAATCCGTTATTAGTTTTATAAGGCTAGGGATTACTAGGTTTCTTAGTTCGTATACTATTCTCTTAGGGCCGAAATAGTACTAACTATCGTAGACCGTTTATAGGAGATCCTCTATATATACTCTCGGTATATATAGTCTTTCTTTACCGTTATAGCTTTTATATACTAGTAGTCCTATATTATCTAGCCTATATTTAAACCCTATCGGCTCGTATTTAATATTAGCTATTTCTTTCCGCTATTAGATCTTTTCGGGTATTAGTATTTTAGCCTCCTTAATATCTTATTATTATATTTTATCTAGTTCTTCGTCTTTCTTTTATTATAGCCTACTAAATTCGTCGATTAGTTTTTTCTATTTCCGATTAGTTTTATAACCTTCGGTAATCTTAGCTACCTATTCTAGGTTAGCTTTAATTATCGTTACTATAAAATACCCGAAGTCTTTTATAATATTATCGAGGACTAAGTTTATTATATTAGCTACTTTGGCCTTATCCTCCGGTATATTGTATATTAGTAGTCTTAAGAGTATATCTAGTACTAGATTAATCTTTCCCGGGATATATTTAACGTCTAGCCTAAATTATAATAGGTATATAGATACTATTATTAGTTTTAGGTTATATTTAACTATATCTACTAATCTTAGATTTATTTATTCTACGACGCCTTTAAATACCTAGTAGTCCGTTAATACGATAATTAGTAGGTAGCTTAATTATACCTATATTTATCTATTACGATAAACCTAGACGAGGTATAATACCTCTAGTTCCGTTATAGAGTACTTTATCTCTACTTTTATAAGGGTTTTACTTATAAATATAATCGGTTAGATCGCGTCGATTATTATTTTCTTATTATCCTATAAGTTCTTAAGGTAAAAGATTATTACCTTATACCCTCGTTTATAAGAGGTATCTAGTTTAATAAATATTAATTCGTTTAAGTTCTAGTATACTAGGTAGTTAGCTTATATTAGCTATTTTTAGAGGATATAAAACGACTCGATTTCCGTTTTTATTAGTTTAAAAGAGACTTTCGCTACCTATTATTTACGTCCTACTATTATCTTAAACTTTTTTCCTTCCTTTTATCCTTTTACTAGTAGCGTCGTTTTCTTATCTTAGAGTAGTACGAGTTTCTATTTATATTATAGGATATATTAGGCGAGGAATCCTATTAGTCCGATATATTATTCTAGCCGCTCTAATATATCGGGGATTTTTATCTTAGCGATTACTTCTACTCTTTCCTCTATTATAGCTATACCGAAACTGTTTATAAGGAATCCTAATAGGTATACCGAGGGGTATCCTATAAATAATTTCTTAGGGGATAGCGCTAGTCCGATCTTGTCGAATCTTTAAAATACTTTAGTTAGGTTATTAAGGTATTCTTCCGTATTATCTAAGAATATTACGATATTATCGATATAGACTTTAACGTATAGCAAATTAGCGATTCGTTAGTCGAGGAAGCGTTATACGAACGCCGGGCTATTTCTAAATCCTATAAGGGCTATATTAGATACTTCTAGTCCTTTTAGGGATATAATTATTATTCTATTTCTATATTTCTCTACTACCGGTAGTTAGTAGAAAAACGCGGATCCGTTAACTACTATAATAAATCTTTTACCCCTTAGTTTAGTAATTATCTCCTATTATAATAGTAGTAAGTAGGTATCCGGTATTACTAGTTTATTAATTAGGCGTAGGTCGATAACGACTCTGCCTTTTCGTTTCCCTCTAATAACTCTTTATATAACGAATAGCGGGGAGCCGAATAGTATTAGCTTCTATATCTAATCTAGTTTACCTCCTTTATATATACCGTCTAATATCTCGTTAGCGACTTTTCTATCCTCTAGTCTTAGGGGGTACGGTTTCGCTAATATACGGTAATCTGCCTAATTAGGTCGTAGTTCTACTATTATCTTCTTATCCTCTAGGAGGTCGATAATACCTCTATCGTACTATAGTATATCGAATTCGTCGACTATCCTCTTTGCTTCTCTTACGAAGGCTTTATCCGCTACTACGATATATACGCCTTATATTATTACGATTTCTAGCGTGTTTTCTGGTTTCTAAATTCCTAATAACGGCACCCTTTTATCTAGACGTATATTATTTCCTTATACCGTTTTATATACCTTTATAGTATCTATTTTATTATTCGATAGTACGGTATATATATCGTCGGTTAGGTCGAATTCGTTAGCGAGCTATACCGGGTTATTAGATCCGTCCTTAGCGTCTTCGTCTATACTATATTCGTTAATTACTATAGCTACTTTTATTATTATAGCCTTCTCTTATAAGACTGCGATATATACGTCTTTATCGTAGTCCGTAATCCTTCCGATCTTCGTCCTTCGTTTTAGCTTTATTAGTATCGGCGTATCGTTTACGTATATTACTATTTTAGCTATATATTTCGTTAATACGTAGTTTTAGACGCCTTTAAAGCTTACTATAAATACGTAGTCTTATCTCGTAATTAACTCCGTCTCCGGGAGATCGATATAGTAGACTAGGACTCTAGCTATTAAGTTTACGGGTATTATTATATTAGTCGCTATTATAACTTTCCTTACCACGTTTATCTTAGGCCTTATATATATTATTATCGTTTAGAAGTCGATTATATCCCCTATATATTTAATAGCTTAGGGAATTATAAGGGTATTTTCGATAAAGTTTATATTTGCTCCGAGTTTTTCGAGCTAGTTCGTACCTAGTAGTACGTTAGGTAGTAGGGTTTTTATAATCTATACTATTATCTCTATCCGTAATATAACTTACTATCTATCTTAGTCGATACCTAGTAACCGTACTAAGAATATTACCTTTTTATCTAATATTCTTATACCTCTAATTCCTCGTACACTAAAGTATTCCGTATTATTTAGGTTATAGAACTTTATATTCTATTTAAGCTATTCGTAGCTTATTATATAGTCGGATACTCCGCTATCGATATAGATTATCGATATAGCTCTATCTATTATTACTCGGATATTAGTATACGTATTTTTTCTAAATATTCGGGTACTTCTTATTATTTTCCGTATAGGTTTTATAAGTATTATAAGGCTTTATATAAAGTCCGCTTCGGTAAGCGCTATTTATTATACGCTTTCGTTAGCGTTTATAAGTATTACTATTAGCTCTTTTATCGCTTCTATATTAGTCCTTATCTTCGGAGCCGTTTCCCGCGTATTCCCCTAATTATTATTAGTTATAGCACGTTTATCGACTATCGGTCCTATTCCGCGCTATTTTAGGGGTATATAGTTATTCGCGAATATATAGGCAAATAATTTTAATCTTATTAGGAATCCTTCGTTATATTTATAGTATTAGTTCTCCGATTCCGATCTATTATCTTTATTAGTAGCTTAGTTTATTTTACTTTAGGACGCGAGGTATAGTTTACTAATATTATTATTCTAAGTATTATTATAGGGTATAACATTATCTAATTCCGACTATAAAATTTCTCCTATTATCGTATATCTATTATTCTGCAATTTATTCTTATATTCTATAAGGTAATTGTCGTTAATAGCTAATAGGATTTCGTCTTCGGCTATATTATAAGCTCCTCCTAATCCGTTAGGGTATACCGGTCTTACCTATCTATAGAATAATCTATCGTTTTAGTTACGTCGGAACCCGAAATTATATCGTCCTCTTTAAATACTACCGCGGTATCCTCTATTATAGCTTCCACGGCCTCTAAACCCTTTATTATTTTATCCGGCTACTTATATATTATTATTAAAGCTCCTATCGTTATACTACTACCGTTAGTCCGAATACTACCTTCCGCTATAGTTAGTATTATTTCGGTTATTATAACCTCTACTTCTATATCCGCTATCGCCTCTAGGGTTATAGGAACCTCTTCCCTATTAGGTATTATTATTTCCCTAGTATACGTCGTCGTCTCGAGACTAGGTATACTCTTACTCTTCGGCTAAGTATACTATATTAGCTATTAGCTATTTCTGCTATAGTAGGGTATTAATTAGTTATATTTAGCTAGATATTAGTATATCGTTAACGGATTAGTATAGGACTATTATTATTATCTATAGGGCTACTAGTTATATTCTATATACTAGTAGTATACTCTTATAGACCGATTATTTTTCCTTAATATATATTAGCTAGTCTTCTAATTATAGCTTAGTCGTTAGTTTAATAATAAGCTATCTTAGGTCTAGGTATATTAGTAGGTAGAGTTATAACATTTGCTATATTAGTATTATAAACTTATATACTTTATAGTCTTAGGCTACTAATAATACCTAGTCGCGGATATTAATTAATATTACCTCTATTAGGCTAAATTTTGCGTTATAAATTCTTACTAATATATCTGCTTCGTTAATCTTAAATCGGTTAACGATCTTAAGTAGGGTAAATTATATACTGGTCTTTATTTAGTATTTATCGTTATCGCTTAGTATACTATATTATACTACTACTAATCCCCTTAGCAATTATCTAATATTTATATAGAATTCCTCCCTTCTAGCTTAGTTATCCGCGACGTTATTATTTACGGAGTCTATAAAGGAGTAGACGTTTCGCTATATTATATCCGTTCTAACTATAGTAAAGTCTATTCCTCTATATAATATTTAGAGGTCTAGTTAGAAGTAGCTAATAGATTATATCTTCTAATTATCGGTTATACGTTTACTTATAACTAATACTAATAAGTTTGCTACGATCGTTAATAAGTTTATTATCTTTGTTATTAGGATTATTTATACGCTTATTACTACTATTATTACTATTAATATTTCGGAGATCCTTATTAGCTATTCTTAGTTAAAGGTTATTTAATAGTTCGTATTTATAGCCTCTTTAGCTTACTCTTCTTTTAGATTATTAGCTATATTATCTATTTCGTATAATTAAAGGGGGAAATTAGGTATAGTTCGCTTTAGGCTAGTCTATTCGAGTCCTTTACCTATTTATATACTAGTAGCGATAGTTCGTTTCCTAGTTAGATTAGTTTAATCCTATCTTCGCTACTTATTACCTATCTTATTAGTTATTATACTACTTCTTATACCGATATTAGCCTTAAGGATAGGGTTTAGAGTACTAACTCGTGCCTATACGGTATCGGCACTATAGGGTTAGACTAGATAAATTCTAAGGCTTTATTTAAGTAAAACTTAAATTAGTATTAGTCGATAATCTACTCTACTAGGAATATAGTTTATTCTAATAGTATCCTTCTTATCGAGGTATTCGTCGGGGATATTATTAGACTTAGGAATAGCTTAAGCTTAGATCTATCGATATCTGCTATATATATAATAACTTTCTATAGGTTATTATATAGTAGCTTACGGATCTAGTTTAGTATATCTAAGTATTACCTATAAAAGTCTGCAATTCTATATACGTTAGAGAGGCCCTTCTCCTAATATATATTATCGCTACCTGCCGATATAAATTAATTAGCGTAGCTACTAGTATCGTAGCTGCCTTTATTATCTTCGGCAGTTACTATTAGGAAGGCGCTTTATACTCTATTTTATTTTAGGGATTACAGAGTTAGTATTAGTATAGTTTAGATAGGTTTTTTAGGGGTTCGTTAGTGTGTTACTTGCTGCCTTAGGGCCAGCTTTTATTATTATATATGTTTTCGGTAATATCTTATCTTAGTATTTTAGGGTTCGCTAATATTATATCGGTATCTGCTATTTTAAGGGTTCGCGTATTAACTTAATAAAGAGTGTTCTGCTATCCTCTAATATTCGGTATATTTAATTAAGAGAGAAAAATTAGGGGATTATATTATATTATATCGTTCTAGGTCGAACCTAGAGATACTACCAAATAGTAGGCGAAGTTGTTTAGGTCTCTCTGATTCATCTTAAGCTAACTATCTCTAGAGTTGGCTTAAGTATAGCTAACGTATTAGCTACCTATTATGGGCTAATGTGTTCTTGCTATTATAGCTATTATTATCTGCTAATAGTGGGGCTGTTAGCCCCTATCAGGTGGGGCCAATGGCTACGCTATTGGTTACCCAATGGGTTTTGCCTAACAAAATCGATATAGTAATAAGACCGGACTTAAATATAGCGGTTAGGAAAAATGCCGACCTTCGACGCGAGAATCTACTACTTACGGATAAGGTTACTATAGTAGTACCCGAAAGCGTATAAGACTTTAACGGCTAGCGCGAGATCGTAATAGCCTCTACTATATTATTAGGAGGTATTACGTTTTCGTACTCGAGAATCTCTCCGAAGTATCCGGCCTACCTCGGCCTCTAATACCCTATAATATTTCCCTCTAGTTTTAATAGGTATAACTTTAATATACGCTATATATAAGTATTAGGACGTAAAGTTATAAGGGAAAGGGTTACGCTAAGGGACTTCTACCGGTACTATATATATAGGAGGGGCCGGGACTAGCTAATACTGTTTTAGTTCGGATAACTCTTCTAATAGTATATTAGAGATACCTTCGCGACTATCGATTAGGAGGACCTTAACTAGTATCGGAAGAATTAGGATAAACTATAGGCGGACCTATACTAAGGGCTTATAGACGCCGTATACTTTAGGGACGCGGACGTATAATAACGCGGTAAGAAAGTAATACTTCTATTATTGTACTATAGTAGCCCTTGGTTTATATTAAGGTACTACTAGGACTCTATAGTAATTATTTATAAGCTTAGTTATCTAACCCTTTTCGTTATATTTACGGCTAACCCGAAGTAGCCCGAGATTATACGGGAGCTTAGGCCGTTAGAAGACGCTAGTATAAAGCCGGACTTAGTTATACGGGTTTTTTACCTTAAGCTTTAGGCGCTTCTATCTAACCTAATAAAGTCGAACTTCTTTAGTATATATTTAGGTAAGGTATAAACGGTAGAGTACTAGAAACGCGGGCTCCCGCACGTATATATCCTACTATTCCTTACTCTAGAGCACCGCCGACTTTATATTACCGCTACTAATATTAATAGGGCTATCTATATAGAGCTTCCTTTAAGAAGTATCGACCTATCCGGAATATTACGGGCCTAGATTATAACGCAAATAATCTACGGGCTATATAGGCTATAAAACCCCGGAAGCCCTTATATATTATCTAGTAGTAAACGGAACCCTAAGGGGTACACGAAGTAGTTCCCGAAGGAGTTCGTCGAGCGTATAATCGTGCGCGAAGATAGCTATCCGATATACCGAAGGTATAATAATAGCGATTCTATACCGGTATATTAGAAGTAAGATATTAGAGGTAAGACCGTCTATACTATAACGGTAATAGATAATCGCTAGGTCGTTCCGTATAACCCCGTACTCTCCCTTAAGTATAACGCCTATATTAATATCGAAATCTATACTACGGTTAAGGCCGTTAAGTATATTTATAAGTATATCTATAAAGGGAATAATAGGATAATACTCCGTATAGGTATAGCCGATACCGTACCCTCCTATATATAGAACGACCCGAGCTAGTAGGACCCGGACGAGAATAACGAGATCGATATATACCTTACCGCCCGGTGGATTATACTAGTAGAGGCGTACTAGACGATCTTTAGCTACCCCGTATAGGATTAATCCCTAATAGTTTAACTACTCCCGATATATCTAGAGAACTAGTCTAATATAGTCTATTTAGAAGGTATCTCCCCTAAATAACTTATAGCGAAGCTAGATAGCTATTATACGAAGCTAGACGCCTACTTCGCGTATAATACGTCTTATATAAATAGCTATAATATACTATACTAAGACTAGCTATCTAAATACGTATAGGTATAGGCCTTAAAGAAGTAGAAGCCGAGGCAGGTTAACCGGACCGCGATTAGCCGGATATAGTTCGTCTATTTATCTAACCGCGAGAGGTTCTTCTTATATATACTACTTAATACTGTACTAGGGGCGATATCTTTCGAGAACTTCCGGATAGTAAATAGTTAGGTATATACGTTATTTAAGGATATATATTTAGTAAAAGGCCTACTTCGAGAAGATATATACTAGTATAAACTCTTCTCGGAGTAGCGGATAAGTACGGTAGCGAGTTAACTTCGGAACCTCTTAGTCTTTACTATTACGGAAAGGGATATACTCGATACCCGCTAGATCTAGGATAACTTTATAAATAATCTAATAAATAACTTTAAGTACCGTTTATAGTAGGACGTTTCCCTTACGAATATATCCGGCCTAGAGTTACCCTATTACGATTAGGGACTATACTAGATAGAATAATAGCTAAGGTTTAAAGATTTCGATATATCGAATTCTAGCCTACCTCTATCGTAGTTCTAGTAGGACGCTACCTTTTCTAATAGGCTCCTTAAAGAGCAGCTTTCGTATAATAGAGATCGAGAGCGGTATAGCTACGATATAATAATATATTAGCTTAATAAAGGCTAATATAGTTCTTTTAGTATAGTAATCGACCGTATTAAGAAGACGCCTACTAAAGTATACTTCTTCCTTTAAAGCGCGGCGGGGACGGGTAAGACGTTCCTATACTATACGCTATATTACTACTTCCGATTAAAAGGCGAGGTAGTTTTATATATCGCGTCCTCCGGTATAGTAGTAATACTACTTCTAGGAGGTATAACTACTTACTCGAGATTTAAAATCCTATTCGATATCGTAGAAGATTCGATCTATAATATATAGAAGGGGACGTAGCTAGCTAAGCTTATAAAAAGCGTTTCTCTTATTATATAGGACGAGGTTATACTCTAGCACCGGTACTATTTCGAGGCTATAGACCTTATACTATAAGATATACGTAGCGTAACGTAGCCGTTCGGTAGCGTACTAATTATACTTAGAGGGAACTTCGCGCAGATCTTGCCGGTTATAAAGAGGGGAGACCGCTAAGTAACGGTAATAGCTAGTCTAATATCCTTACCTCTCTAGAGTATACTAGACCGTATAACTCTAACTATAAATATACGACTCCGTATAATAGATAACGCTAATATTAAGTATACTAGGTAGCTATCTTACCTATTATATAACCTAGTACTACGAGATATTATTAAGCTCCCGCCTCCGATTCGATAGGTTATAATACCGGAGGACCTTATATCGGCGGTATATAATACCGTCGATAATATAACGGAAAACGAAGCGCTATAGTACTTTAGCGGACGGGCGATTCTAGTAATAACTAATAAGACTATCCGAGAGATTAATACGATATTACTCGATAGGGTATAGGAGGTACCGAAAGTATATATATCCGTAGACGAGTTATACTAAGATAGCTAAGGTACCGCCCCTATATTACCGCTAGAATTCCTATATACCTAGACGCCGTCGGGCTTCCCCGTATATAACCTTACCCTAAAGAAAGGTATCCCAGTTCTACTATTACGGAACCTTAATACTTTAGTAGGGTTATATAATAGGGCGCGGATAATCGTAATAGCGACCGGCGCGTACGGAGTTATATACCGTATACTCGGCAGGCAGTTTTATAGTAAGAGGCGTCTTATACCGAAGGTAAAGCTTATCGCTACCGATAATAACTTAGGTAATAAATAGTCCCGTATATAGCTACCCCTAGCCGTATACTTTAGTATTACGATAAATAAGGCTTAGGGCTAGTTATTCGACTATATCGGCCTAGATTTTCGATACGAGGTTTTTAGCCACGGCTAGTTATACGTCGCACTATCGCGTATTATAAACGTCTATTAGCTTACGGTAATAGTCGAGGGGATCCTAGGCCTAGGAAGGGTTATAAAGGGCTATTTATAAGGAATATCGTTTACGAGGAAGTGCTATAGTAGCGATATAGATATAAAGTTTTTCGAGGATATATAAAGTAGTAACTAGTAATATTATTTATTACGTACGCGTATTATACTATACGGAAGTGTCCTATAGCGTGCTAAGGGGCAGACTTATAACTAGGTATTATTAAATACTACTATCGTATTTAAGTAACCAGAACTAAGCTAGACGAACGAAACTAAACTAAATAAACTAGAGAAACTAATATACGCGAATATCCTAATACGTACTAAACCGAACGCTAATATTACTAAACGTATAACTACCTAAGTATCGGAGCCGGCTATATCGTTAGTAAGGAGGCCTACTAAGTTAGACTCCGTATACTACTATACGCCGAGGAATAAACTCTTACCGATTACCTTCTACTACTCCTTAGTAATAGTACGAATAATATCTCCGTAGGTAGCCTTAGTAGCCTTAGTGCTACCGGAGATATCCGGCTCTAGACTAAGATATATACGTTAGTATATACAATAACGGAGGTAAACGGTTTATAAATAACTTACTAGGGACATATAGCGAGTAACCCTTAGCTCCCTTAGAGAAGGAGCAGTTTATATAGGAGCTACTTAGCGTATCGTCGATAACTATACGCTAATATTAGGGGAGGGACGATAATATACGCTACTATATAGTAATTTACTAATATAGCCGATAAGGGTACTAGAACCCTTCTTATAGGAGCGGCAACGCTCTTTACTACTTAACTCTAAGCCGAATATCTAACTAACTATTACCTATAATAAGCGTAAATATACGACCGAGATCGTATATAATAGAACGGTAACGTACCTAAAGAGCCTAGGACTAGTTAGGATCTACGGCTTTCTTAACGCGGGAGCCGCTAGTAAGCTTAGTAGCGACTATAAGTAGTTACTATACGGGATAGGCCTATAATATACCGTTAGTTACGATATAGGCTATAAATAAAATATACGATAACGTATACTAACGCGCTCCTTAATAAGCGTAGTTATATTAGTAGGAGCGGTCTCTATCTTCTATAAGATAAACTAGGTAAGCTATATAGTATCGGCCGTAGCCGCGTTAAAGCCGGAATAGTCGATAGAGGGATCGTATAGCAGGGTAGGACTAGTATAATAGCCGTAGGAGCACTTAGGGCGATTAGCCGCAGCATTTTTAATAATATCTAGAGCAGGGCTAGCGCTATACGAGCGATAGCTATTAACGTTTACGATAAGATAGCTATAGTCTTTAGGCGTACTAGCCTAAATAGATATAGTAGGGAGCGAATTACCCTTAGCACTACCCTTATAAGCACGACGCTTAGCGGGAATAGCTAGGTCTATAATATTACTATCGTCTACGGCTACGGCTATAGGGCTACGCTTCTTGCTAATAGGAATATTAGATATATTTATACGGAATAGTATAATAGTATTTCTAAGTAGGGATATTTAACTATATATTACTACTAAATACTAATCTATAAATAATATATACGTTAGCGTTTAGAACCGTATAAATATAAGGATTATAAGTAAAATAATAGTATAGGAGAGCGGGGAAATCTATAGGGCGGGTATATATATAGTAGTACGCCTCCGTCCCGCCCCCTACACCTAAAATACTACGTAACCGGATAAAACCTAGTACGCTATAATCGTAATACCTTTAGAAATCCGATAGATAAATCCGATACGATCGTAATATAGTAAACGTAACGATATAATAGATATTAGCTATAGTACTTACCTTCGTTAGAGTTATTAGAGGATAGGAAAAAAAGTTATTACGCGCGCTAGAGATTTCGGTAAAGACTAGGGTCCGGTCGAGCATATACGTATAGACTATCCTCACGTATTACTATAGAGCAAACGTATCACGTAACCACGTAGGGTTATGCCCCACTTCCAGTACGCCTACGTACGGACTATCGTACCTGTCTACTCTGGCTAGGGAGCTGCGAAGCAGCGATCGCAGCTAGTTTGGTTTTAGTTAGTTACGTTATAGATGGTTATCTTGCCGCAGGGAGCCCTTTCCCGCACCCTCTCCGTTCCTTCTCCGCGCCCTCTCTGCTTCCTCATCCTCTAATGAACGCTACCTAGTTACATCTATGAGGTATGTATTCCCATGATGTATCCGTCACCACAATGCACCATCTTCTACGATACACGGCCAAGAAACGTGCTTTGGCTCTTGAGACTTGACCAGCATGACGAATGATGTGTCGATCGCAGTCAAGACTCGAGACTTCAGACGGCGCTTGGAACAAAGGACTGCATTCAAGGCAGGTAATGTGGCCACGTATTTCATGACTGTGCTGCGTTGAGGGTGTCACCATCTCCAGGGCCAGATCTATTTTTACTTGGATCCGCAACTATCTCACCCCGACTTTCACCAGCAAGACCGCAGTCTTGCATGGAGAGCAAGTCGGCAACGTCTCGAAACCTTGGCAGTCAGATCAAGGGATTAGGAACTTGGGGCGGAGGAGAGCTTAACGTCACCTGCGACCCCTACTCGACGTCGATGGCTTCCCCGCGTGATTCGTTCAGAACGTGGTTTACTCGACTCGACACTCGGTTCATCGTCGCAATTCTGCATCAGACAGGCCAACGGTCCGGGAGACGTGTGATCTCTGTAGATGTTACCCGAGACATGTAACTAACGTAGGCCATGGCTACGGATACTTGGGCCCTTGATTATATCACGAGCCAATTTTCGCGCCTGCTTTTCAGTTTGAGGGGTGTTACATCGGCCCTGGGGAGTGTATACTCTTTCGTCGACCCGGCCGACTTGGCATTTGTCCCTGGTGCGAACGCCAATGCTACGGCGACGACGTCTTTGGGGAAACAATCAATTTGGAGCACAGGCGACCCCAGTCGGTACATGTCGACGAATGCCGGAACAATATCAATGCCAGAAACAATGTGTCACTACCGCCCAGGGGTAGACATACCACAGTACGGTGATCGCTACACCAAAAGGGCAGGAGGTATCACCGCAATCATCACATGTGAGGCCCCCGCGGCTTTCACTTCTCATCAACTCGGACATCTCATCAAGGTACCGCGGCTATCATCTGTGTAGGTTTGCCAACATGGGGGAAATGGCGGCATATGTCAGTCAGGTAGGTGGGCATGGCAGACGGGATCGGCACCAGGACTGTACAAGTCACATTGCTTAGGTCGTGCATGGTTTCTGTTATAAGTCGTGAGCCTGGCCCCGACTGACGTGTATGTTCTCTCGTTCAGCACTGCGCATGTAGGTGACATCTTCTGCCCTGGAGACTGTTTTCCACAATGTTGTCTCTCCGTAACATCCGTGTCTTGACCGTCGCTGTGATCGGTGGCGCCGCTGCCTTTCCTTATAACACTTTTGACGGCCCCGGATTTCCGGCTTGCAGAGATGTCTCCGCCGTGTACAATGTCACCAGTGTCGACGAGATGGTCAAGATCGTGAAAGAGTCCGCCGCCGAGGGCATTCCCGTTCGGGCGTCGGGAAAGGGCCACATGTGGTACGACACCATGTGCCAGGACGACTCACGAACGGTCATTATCCGCACCGAGAACACGAACAGGATCTCTGACTTTGAGCTCGCTCCGGGTGCGGCGTCTGGCTCAGTGGTCATCGAAGCCGGCGTGACCTTCTTGCAGCTCGCCGAGTACCTGCACGCGAACGGTGCTTCCATGGGGTACACCCTCGTCAACTGGAACATCTCCATAGCTGGGGCTGCCGCAATGGGTGCGCACCGGTCTTCTATTCGTGAGCCCTCGAACGTTGCCGCCGGGGTGCTTTCGATGGACATCATCAACGGCGCTGGCGACATCATCAGCATCGACAAGGATGAGACGAACGACGAATGGCTTGCTGCCTCGACGTCACTGGGACTCTTGGGCGTCATTGCCCGAATGAAGTTCAAGATCTTTCCAGACTTCAAAGTGTATGCCGATCAAAAAACGTAAGCACAGCTCTGAGCGGCATCAATAGGGGTTTCAAGTCCACTGACGTAGGTAGCACAGGCTCGATGAGGACGAGGTGCTGAATGGAGATATTTACGGATTGATAGCACCATATGCGACAGCAAATCTCTGGGTAGGGTTCTCGGATCGAAGAGACGACCGACAAGGGGCTGACATGGGCAAATAGTGGTGGCCATACCTCAAGAAGTTCCATCATCGCTACTATGACCAAGTATCGTCCGCGGACAGCAGCCAGCAAGGGTTCCAAAACACCTTCTCGGTCACGGACGTGGAGGCCGGCCTGGCCAAGACCATCCTGAACAGCGGCAAGTACCTGGCGACGTCCAACATGCTGATGGAGACTATCTTCTTCGGGCTGTGGTCGAAGCCCAATTTCCGTGAGAAGACGACCAACACGGACATTGAGAGCTGGCCCGTCTATGGCTGGAACTACGACGTTCTAATCGGCGGCCTTTACCCAGACCAGAAGCCCGTCTGGGACTACGGCCTGGGCGGCGAGACGCTCGAGCTGGCGTTCCCCGTCACCCAGGCCAATGCCATGCTGAAGCGTGTGCGCCAGGCCTTTGACGAGGAGGCGGCGCGCGGTGTCATCATGACATCGACATATCGCAGCGGCATCAACATCAAGTTTGGGCAGGCGTACTTTGACCTCCTCGGCCAGACCACCTACGATACCAGTGATGGTGCCGACTGGTCCAAGGGCACCATCATGTTCGACTTCCCACGCTTCAAGCCCACGGTTGGTGACGGGGAGCCCTTCAATGCCCCCTTTTGTGAGTTTGCTCGTTGATACTCGGCTTTCGCGCCGCCGACGGCACTGACGGGTCCTGCAGATGACAAACTTGCCAGGGTACTGGTCGATGAGTTCCCATGCCGCCCGCACTGGACCAAGAATACACGAGAAATCCTGACCAATGCTACAAAGAACATTGATCCCAACGTAAGTCCAAGCATGCGACGCGCGATCAACGCGGACACGTAAAAAGTTGGCTGACTCTGCTGTACCTAGCACCTCGCTCGCTTCAAGGTTGTCCGCGAGAAGTTTGATCCCCAGGGTATCTATAAAAGTATCGTTGGGGAGATCCTCGGGCTGTACAGCTAAGTCGAATGATATCCACAAAGATGGTTACAAACGAGGCCTGTAGGTTATACAGGTACTACAGATATGCACCTTGCGGGCCGGAACATATTCATCAGCAAGTGGCGGCCTTCCATACAAGACCTCGATGTAGACAAAATGACTGTCTGAGAACTGACCGCGACTAGTTGGTGATCAAAGTGATTGTCATTTGCCAGTGCGTCTAGTCCGCCCAAGATGTGATGTGGTTGTGACCTTTGGATGAACGGAGAAACACGGGCAAGCGACCTGCTGTTGCAGATCATGGACTTGGCACTATTAGCGATGATGCGGTGCAAGTCCATAACTAACCATACAATAGACAGATTTTCACTTTTCTTCTTCTTTCATTCTGCAGGTTTCGTAAGGCGGGTCGAGACTTGAACCCGATCGGGTGGTGAGTGAAGAGCTTCCTGCAAGCTACCCTGGAGTGATTGACGCGGGTTGGCCAATCCATCCACCCTGCCCCATTTTAATTTTTAATCCAGCAGGAGAGAGCTTCGAAGCTTCACCTCGACGCTTTGCTCAACCTCGACAACCACACTTTGACAAGTTACGAAGCGACGAATCACGAGTCACGCAGCAACGAACAAAACAAAACAGAAAACAGCCCTCCCCCAAAAAAACAAAGCAACAACATCATGGCATTCCAAGCCCCCCGACGTCTGCCCCTCGGCCTCGTCCGAGCGCGCTTCAGCTCGCCAGCGCCCAGAACCTGCCTATTCCACACATCATACTCGTCGTCGTCGTCGTCCCCCTCGAGCGAGCAACCGGCACCGCCTCTGCTCGCCAAGCTCAAGGCCGACCTCAAGGCCGCCATGCGCGCCAAGGACGCCGCGCGCCTCACCGTCCTGCGCTCGATCCTGTCCACGACCCTCAACGCCTCCAAGACGGCCAGCCCCATCACCACGGACGCGCAGCTCGTCGCCCTGCTGCGCAAGACGGCCCGCGCCTCGCAGGACGCCTTGGAGGAGTTCAGGGGCGCCGGCCGCGACGACCTGGTGCAGAAGGAGCAGGACCAGATCAGTGTGCTGAACGAGTACGTCGCCGGCAGCGGCGTCGAGGACGTCACCGAGGATCAGCTGAGGACCGTCGTCGCCGGCGTCGTCACGGCCCTCACCAGCGAGGGACAGGTGCAAGGAAAGGCCAAGATGGGCGATGTCATGAAGGAGTTGCTAGCCCCCGGAGGCCCGCTAGACGGGAAGAGCGTAGAGAAGGCGAAGCTGGCAAAGATTGTCAAGGAGGTTGTGGGCTAACAACATGACGTTACGTACGGAGTACTGTTGCCAACCACCATACACTGTATATCATGTAATTCATGTGTCAATCCTGTACAGTACAACCCACGCGGGCCCCGAGAAAAGAGGACGCGCGTGGAGCAAAACTAGATAGATCCTCACTCACATTTGCAATAAGACATATCATTCTACAGGTAGCTAGCTGTACGAGACTTGCTCCTTAAGACGTCTCCCCAACCAAGTTCGTCAACGACGACCAACGCCTATGGGTGCAAGTTGATACTACAAATCGCGCCTCCAGCCATGCAATGACAGACCCGTGCCTTGAAAATACAAAACTCCGCAAATACCCAGTTCCTCGACCGTTTAGTCAAAGTCGAACCTGTCGGGAAGTACAATCGGCGCAACCAGAGTCCAAATGTACATACAGTAACAGATCCACGCGCAGACAATTTTGACCCAACTGGCCCAGTAGGTGCGCCCGACAGTTGCAAAGTCACCACTTCCATAGCTCTCGTCCTCGGCACCGAGTTTGGACGTGAGGAGCGTCGAGACCCAGCAAGTAGCCAGGAAGAAGATGATGTGGAAGACCGAGTAGTTGTACTGAGTACTTGTGCGCTCATCGTCGAGAGCTGTGTTGCCACTGGACTCGTCGTCTTCGTCGTCAGATAGGAGCGCGTCCGCTGGCAGACTACCCTCCTCGACAGCACGGCGCAACACTTCTCGTCGCATCTCTTGTCGGCCAGGCTGTTGCGTAACAAGATCGTGCTCGTCCTCGTCGGGGAGTCGAATACCACCACGGTTGTTGCCCAGGCCAAGACTCTGTGTTGCTGCGCGCGTGGTTGTGTACGCGACAGTGAGCATGGTGACGATAGCACCGATGACAATAGACGTAGTTCGAGTGCCTTGGGCGCGGACCAAAGGGTTGCATTGCTTGTCGTCGGGTTCCATGGAAACGGCAGACATGGTCAAGTAAGTGCAGTAGACGGCGACCATGGCAGCTTGGGCTAGGCCGGCCTTGGGGTTGGTCTCCTGGATGGCAGGATGAACCGAGATGAAGGAGATTAAGAGCCAGAAGAGCAGGTTGATGGTTATGGCAGCCTGGTTCATCGTGCACGAAGGACCAGCAAAGAAAATGTACTGGACGATAGTCATGCCCAACGATCCCAGGTACATGCTCAGGGTCGATCCGATCAGCACGCCTCTCCAGACTCGAGAATCGGTATTTTCAATCTTCTCCAGACAGTATTCGGCCCAACTGTGGGCGAGGTCGACCAGGAGGACAAGACCGAGAATCAAGAAAAGCATGGCGCCGAAGAAGCCGATGTAGGTTCCCCAGACCAGAAAGAAGCTGTCCGGGATGAGAAACGAGAGGACAACAAAGGCGAGCCAAGCGACGATTTTAGGTCCCCAAAAACCATTCTGGAGCGCTGCCCTTGGGTTCTTCGAGGAGTTGACACCGAAAAGGAGGCCGGCAAAGATGAGGTGAAGAACGCCGAGCGCAAAGTTGATACGCGTGACAGCGATGCGGCCATAACATTCTCCGTTGGGACAGTTGATTTTGACATAGTCCAGCATCAGGTGCTGGAGCTTCTCGACAGCCCAGGGGGTGAGCATAACCCACGATAGGATCGAGTTGACGAGGAGGAGGAGGGCGTAGGCGATACGGGTGGCAACACTGTTTTCGGATTAGCCAACAGTTAGACTGACGACCTCGGACATGCACAGAGGGCCATACCTGTTACCACACTTGCCACATGCACTGCACACCATGGAACATGTTGCGGCACCGCAACAGCTTGCAGCCATGGACAAGATCTGTGTAGAGTCAGTCGGTCAGTCACAGGACCATCCATCTCGAAGCGCAAGCATCAATGCGCCGGGGGTTATGAGCACCATACCGTGCCCATGCCGGGGACTGCCAGCAGTGGAAGAGACAAAAGAGCACCCATTGCGCCTGGTTCGATAGCTCGTAGCCCTGGAGTTCGGAATGTCGATGGGCGAGATGGAAATGTAGTGAAATTGGTCAAAGCATGACGACTGGCGATGTTGAGTTCAAGGCTAATAACTTGACTTACCCTCTCTCAGGCTCCTACGTACTAAAAGGGCCCGTGCGCGGTTTTACGTAGGCGCTAACGTGGGCGGCTATCTCCGGCGGCGGACGTGCATTCTTTCTCCTTTTCTCTCCTCCGTACGGATACTGTGACATTGTAACCACTCCGTAACTACTCCGTACGGAGTACTTCGTAAAGTTACCCGCGGCGGCCGCGCGTGTCCTAGTTTCAAGGCGGATTAATGTGAGCCCACCTGCTTAAATTTGAGTTGCGCGTCGGATTTTTTCGGGATGCAGTTCCCAACGGGGAGCGCACGAAGAGGGTAACGTATGCGGTGAAATGTGGTGGAAGATCTCTCGGGCTGTCACTTGGTTGGCTGCTTGCCAAAGCATAGATAAAAGCACGGAGACATTCGGGGTAGATGGAGACAAGATAGGCAAGTTCCCCAACTACGTACATCCGTAGTCAGTTAGTTATCCATCAATCGAAGACAGACACCGACATGACGGGCTGAATCTATCCCCCTTCCCCGCGCTAGCCGGTCTTCATCTAGCGTTCCCGCAGCATAGCGGGTACAGCTGCTGCATGTAATAAGTACGTAGTACGTACCCCGTCGCCGAAGTTGCCAGTACACCCGTACTTTAAAGATAAGCAGAATCACGGCAGCGAGGCCTACAACACCACACTCCAGCATTCAATTCCCGCAAGACCACTTCTCTATCTTGCTACCTCGTACTCGATGCTTCTTGAACCTGTCGCCGTCTGACCAGAGGCTTCCAAAACCACTATCCGTCACTCAACCCGTCCACTCATCCATCTCGAAATGATCCCCTGAGCATCCCGATATCGCATCCCCGGCATCATGACGTTAGTGATGGAGCTGTACAACGCTCGCGTCGTGTCCAGCGTGGCGGCGACCATCATATCGTTAGCATGCGGCACGAATGTGAGCCGTGTTACCTGTCTATCAAGAGGACATCCCATCGTATCCCGCATGGCTAACAACGTGTGCGTTTTAGTATGTCTACTCGGCATGGGCACCCCAATTCGCAGAACGACTGCTCCTATCCGCCACCGAGAGCAACCTCATAGGGCTGGCCGGAAACCTAGGAATGTACTCCATGGGGGTTCCCGTTGGCCTGCTCGTCGATACAAAGGGGCCGCGTCCGGCCGTCATGATCGGAGCTATCCTTCTCGGGATCGGATACTGGCCGCTGCACACGGCATATAACAATGGGCACGGCTCAGTGCCTGTCATGTGTTTCTTCTCATATCTGACCGGATTGGGAGGATGCACGGCCTTTGCTGCCGCAGTGAAGACGTCGGCCCTAAACTGGCCACACCACCGCGGCACTGCTACGGCGTTCCCGCTTGCCGCCTTTGGCCTCAGCGCCTTCTTCTTCTCCGTCCTCGGGTCCGTCTTCTTTCCCGGTGACCCGGGGAAGTTTCTGCTGCTCTTGGCTTGTGGTACCTTCGCCATGACCTTCATGGGATTCTTCTTCTTGAGGGTGTACCCACACTCGCACTACCACACGGTGCCGCCAGCAGAAGGCGGAATGAGCAACTCACAAGTACTCCATCGTACATCGTCTCAAGAGTCAAGAGGCCATCGTGCTGGTGGTCACGTAAATCTCGCTGAACCTGGTATGTCGTCCACTGCCACCACGATACATGAAGAAGCTACCTTCGATAACGATGGGCGCGTTGCGGGCGAAAGCCAGACCTTTACCAACCCAGCGGTTGACATCGAGGCTGCTACCTCCTCAAAAATGAGCCAAGAGGGAGTAGAAGAGGTAGACGAGGCCTCGTCTCTGATCTCCCGGTCTTCCTCCTCCTCATCGCTGCCCGGTGACGTGTTGGTGCAGAGCAGTGTTGATATGGATCGTTCTCATCGTGTAGATATTCGTGGCTGGAACTTGCTAAAGAACGTCGAGTTCTGGCAGTTGTGGTTGATCATGGGGATCCTGTCGGGCATCGGATTGATGACTATCAAGTGAGATATTTCCCAGAACTCTCCTCTCGAGCCCCTACGAGACTGACCGCCTATAGCAATATTGGGAATGATGCAACAGCGCTCTGGAAGCATTGGGATGACTCAATTGACGACAAGACGCTTGTGCTCCGGCAGCAGCTTCATGTCTCCATCCTGTCGATCGCTAGCTTTTCTGGGAGATTGTTGAGCGGTATGTCCCATACACACTTGCAACCACGCCTGCTTCATCTAACCCATGAACTATAGGCGTCGGCTCGGACTTCTTGGTAAAGGTACTGCACGCGAGTCGTGTCTGGTGCCTCGTCATTGCCAGCTTGATCTTCTCTCTGGCGCAGATCTTTGCCCTGAACGTGGTGAACCCTCATATGCTTGGATTTGTGTCAGGGTTCAGCGGTCTCGGATATGGCTTCCTCTTTGGAGTTTTTCCGTCCATCGTGGCAGAGTCGTTTGGCATACATGGTCTGAGTCAGAACTGGGGGTTCATGACATTATCACCCGTTGTCAGCAGCAACATCTTCAACCTCTTTTATGGCACGGTCTTCGACAAGCATTCTATTGTGGAACCTGATGGTGGAAGATCTTGCACCGAAGGCCTGGAATGCTACCGGTCTGCATATGTCGTCACACTTTGGGCTTGTGCTCTGGGTATCGTGGTGACACTCTGGGTCATTTGGCACCAGAGTCGAGAAAGGTCGAAGGAAATCGCCAAGTCCCGACCCGAGGACTGAAGAGCAACACAAACATAGATTTCTTTTTCCTTCTTAACTGATAGATGTGGCAATCTGGTAGGGTCCCAAGACTCGACCTGCTCCGCAGAGTACACATTTGCTTTTGGCCGGCGTTTTCGTATTCTGCGCGTAGAAAGATGAATCTAGAAATATATGTTTTCTGCAAAAAGAAGGCATTGCAAGTGGAACCGTGTTCTTTCTTTCGACGATTTGGTGCTTACCGTCCCATGTCTTCAATCTTACCGCCATAACCGCTGCTAGACTGATCCCTGTTCGATTAGGGCGCTGGTGTTCATTGCCGCTGTCTAAGCACGCAGCGATGCCGCCTCGAGTATCAGCGTGCTGTGTCGCGGCATTCCCTTGAAACACCCTGTCCTAGTACATGCGCCAAGGGAAGCGGTTGTTCAAACGAAACGGACCATCGAGTGGAAATTCAGACCGAATGCCGCTATGTTTATCGCTTCTAGAGCAAGCTCTCTATGGGGACACCCGATAACCAATGACGACCCCGTACATGGTGATGCGATCAGAGCTTAGCAGAGATGCTGCTATTCTAGCAGGCTTCGAAACCATGGTCCGAAAGAAGGGACATCGAGTCCACTCACGCCAAGGAGCAATCTAATCAGGGTTGCTCCGTGACCATGTGGCTGTTGTTCGTCTGGTCGGCATCGGCATTGAATTCGTCATCATCGACATCCTCGTACTCGTCACTCGACGATTTCGCTTGTTGGAGAATATGATTTCTCATCAGGATCTGGCCACCACCCTGGCGGCCGAAGAAATCCTCTGTCCTCAGACCCCTTACCATCTTGGGGTCGATGCTGGACATGGCATTGCCGCTGGCCCTGTGCTCTCGAATGAACTCCCGAACTGGAACCATCGCAGCGTCCCTGCAAGCCTCTTTGATATCGCTCCCAGACATACCAGCTGTGACCCTGGCAATGTAATCGACGTTGAAGTTGAGAGGGTCAGATTTGGTATCCTTGAGAATTAGTTGTAGTATGCGCAACCTCTGGAGTTTATTGGGCAGTGCCACCGGGAACTTCTTGGGCATTCTGCGCAAAATGGCCTCGTCGATATCGTGGATTCGGTTCGTGGCTCCCAGGACACAGATGCGTGCCGGTTCGCCGCGCGTGTTGGCTGACGTTAAGCCATCCCACAAAGTCATAAACCTGCATGGCCATCAACACTGTAGCTCAAAGTTGTAGGGAGCAGAGATGACCTACTCGGCCTTCACCATGCCACTGGCCTCGTGCTCTCCGCTTCTTCTTGTCCCCAGCACGGCATCGATCTCGTCAATGAATATGATTGCAGGCTGCAGTTTGCGTGCCAGTGAGAAGACAGCTCGGACCAGCTTATTCGAATCACCGTACCACTTCTCGGTTAGGGTTGATATGTGGAGGTTGATAAAGGATGCGCCACTCTCGTGGGCGACAGCTTTCGCCAGCATGGTCTTACCGCAGCCAGGGGGCCGTATAGGAGAACTCCGGACGGCGCAGACAGCAGTGGAGCGGCGTGAGAGTAAAGATGTGGCATGGTAAGCGGGTATATGACCGACTCCTTCACCTCCTCGATTATATCCTCCAGTCCGCCGATATCATCAAAGCCAACAGGGATATCCTCTGGGGCGACAACTTCCATGGCGACCAGGTTTTCGTATTCGTTGAGTTGCAAGTCCTCTATCCGCGGGCCCTTGCGCGACTCGCGCGACCCAGCGCCATCGTCGTCTTCTCCGTCGTGTTGATTCCTCGACTTTTGTAATCGCTGCAGATTTGCTTTCGCCTTCAGGCGCGCTTGCTCGTGCTTCTCCTTTTCGGGGTCGGCGAGTGAGGACTTCAGGCTCGCCAGCATGTTGCTCGTGACATACCAAGTAAACCCAGCCTGTTGTTGCCATCAATCAGCATCCGAAAAATGCGCCGTCGCAACTGCGGCCCAATAGAGACATGTGTTCCTTACCATCCCGAGGTACATGGCAACCTCCCAGAAGTAGTTATCTGCGCCTCTCCGACGGTCGCCCATTTTAAAGGCCCGGACTAGCCAGTCGAGAAGCATGAAAGTGGTTGTTTGTTGTTGAGTGTGAACCGGATCCCTACGGTGAGCAATAGCTCGAATGCGTTGGTATCTCCCAAAGGGATGATAGTAGGGTGGTGATGGAAGACTGGTGAACTTGGTTCGAGTCGCTTCGGTAAATACTTCGTACAATCATCAGAGGCCACACACAGGCAGTCGCAGGACGCTAATGCACCCTCCAAGGTCAGTTATTAGTGGGGCCGCGGCTACCACAGTCTATGGTAAGTTACCAAGTACGTATTGGAGCGCTTCCTCTTTCTTGTTGATCGCTTTTGGTCGCAAGCTCGACAAAAAGACTACTCTCGAGGTTACCTCCGTACGAGTTGGAGCTGTCGATTTAGCACAGCAAATACCCCCATCAACCTCGGTCGGGTACCTGCCGAAATCCGCTGCATTTCTACTGCATTGCTTTTCAGCACGGATACTGGTCACATCCACAACACGGCGCATACTCGCAGCAGCGCGCCCGCGATTCCGAGTCGCGCGCCTGTTACTCCTCTGTTTGGATCTTGGGCCTTGGCCGCGCCGTCCAAACAAGACCAAGCCAATGCCTCCAGCGAAAAAGGGGCGACCGCCCGCTGCTCCCCGGCCTACCAAACCAGCAGCCGCTGAGACAAATGCGACAGCAACCGCCGGGAAACGGGCACTAAAGGACAAGACTCTAAACGAAAAGCCGAAGACAATTCAGGGAAGGGGTAAAAAACGACTGGCTACCGAAGACATCGAAACAGCAGATGCGCCAGCGCAGGACGACGATTCCCAAGATGACAGCAGTGCGCGGCCGGGCCGCGGTCGTCCTCGAGGAAGGAAAGCCGCCAAGATGTCGGACGAACTGGAGGAATCGCAGATTGAAGAAGACCCGCAACCAGCGCCAGTTGCCCAACCTGCTAGAAGAGGTCGCAAACCCAAGGCTCAGGTTGCGGCTGCCCCGGTCGAACTTGAGATTCCCGAGACGCAACAGATAGTGGGGGACGAGATTCCGGAAACACAACCAGGCGACACGTTTGTCGATACCATCGAAGACTATCAGGCTGAGGGCCTCCCACTTACGAACTACACTCGCCATGTCATGTCGTCGGCGCAGCGCCCACAACATCAAATGGCCCCCTTGAGTGCAGGGCGACGACGCCCAGTGGCCGCGTCAGACTCGGAACTCCCTGATCATTCATTGAGACGCCGGATCGGGGATCTGACCCGAAGTTATGAGAGTCTAGAGGCAAAGTACAGAGACCTTCGCGACATCGGAGTTCAGGAAGCCGAGCGAAACTTTGACAAACTTAGGAAGCAGGGGGAAGAAAGGGCCGATAGTGAGTCAAGTTGATATTTCGCATTGCGACATGATTGCTAACGTTCATCAGCGTCGAGCCGGCTGATTGCAACTCTGAAAGCACAACTTGCAGCGCAGACAGAATTAGTAAAGGAAGGACAGCGCGTGAAGAAGCAGCTCGAGGCCAGCGAAATCAAAGTCGCCGGACTGCAGGATAGAATTGCCGAGACCGCTTCTTCGCTCTCAGAGGCCAAGACCGAGATTAAGAGTCTCTCGACGAAGCTTGCCGCTTCTCGAACAGCCGAAGCAGTAAGACCAACAATCCCCGGCAGCGCAATCAAAGGGAACAACATCAACAACCGGTTGCTCGCGAATGCAGAGGCAACCGTACAAGCAGCCCAGCTGAAAGAGGACTTGTATTCCGACCTGACGGGCTTGATCGTTCGAAATGTGAAGCGAGACGACGGCGAGTTATATGACTGCATACAGACTGGAAGGAATGGAAGTGAGTTGTCTAGCTGCATACGCCATCTCCGAGACGAACTAGTGCGCTCACACATGTACAGCTCTACACTTCAAACTGGCGATCGACCCAGACGAAGAATCGGACAATTTCGACGAGGCCCAGTTCATGTACATGCCTCAATTGGATGCAAACAGAGACCGGGCCCTGCTCGAGGTTCTGCCGGATTACCTTACCGAGGAGATCACGTTCCCCCGGCCACACGCGGCCAAATTCTATGCAAGGGTCTTGAAAGCCCTGACGGAGAGGCTGGACTAATGGACTGGATCGCAAGCCAGCTTACCCCGTCGTAGCTCCTCGGAGACATTGGTATGCAACAGATTCTCCATACCGGTAACTACCCCTAGACGTGCTGCTTGGGGCAATGACCAGAGCGTATGGTGAGACTGGAGTTTGTATAGTTGTCTGGTTCGGTTTTCTGATGATACCCTTTTGAATATTGTTTTGCTATTGTGCCCTTTCTAGAACCTGTCTTTGCGAAATGCAGCAGTAGCTAGGAGGTTTCGAGGGCTAAATAGAAGGCGTCGGGCCATTTCCACGACAGGCACCTGAGACCATGGCCATCAAGGTGCCGAGGCATGGCACTTTCTGACCAGTCATGACTTTGGAAGCAGAGACCCCTGCCAGGCTGCCAGCTCAGGGGCGCTAAGAACCCTTGCAGACAGCTCCCGGGACATGCATGGATGGTAGGTGATCAACTACGTACGGTCCGTACCCAGGCACTCCAATGTTACACAGTACACAGTAGACTGTAGTTAGTGTACTTCCAAACTCCACATGTGGGCATACAGAAGCCAATACGTGGAATATGTGCGGACGGCTCTCGTCTCGGGCCAACCAGACACCCGGGTAAGCAGCGCCGCCTTAAAGCGCGCGACCGTCGCGCGACGTGCAGGGGCCGCGCGAGCCAGGCAGCTCTGCAGTTGGGAAAAATCTTGGCGGCACCTTATTGGTCCATATACGAATTCTCTAACATATAATAACACTAGTAACGAACAATTGCAGCTACGCAGCAAGCTGCTTCGCGGCAATTAGGAGAAAGTAAGTAGGTACTTATCCGCCTCTAGGTAGGACCGAAGCTTCCCCGATAGTAGTAAATTAGGCGGGGGAGGAAACTAAACTCCTAACTATCCGCTTTCCGTAATATCTATCGAATTAAGTATATCTACTATAACTAAATAATTAAAATCTTCGCCGTTTAGCTATTAAATATTTAGATTATTATTAGGTATATAAATTAGATAATTTAGGTAGGGTAGGGCTAATCGCGTATATCTAAAAAATAATCGATACCGAACCGAAAACGAAACTCCGTTACTCTCTATCTAATAGCTAGATTATAAGTAACTTCCCTTCGTAATAGCACTATAATAACGCTATTTAAGGCTATTCGTAGTCGATATTTAGATTTATAAGTATATTCGGAATCGATCCGTACTAAGATCGTGCGATTTAGAGCTAATATAGTAAATTTATAATAGCGGGCGTATTTTACCCCTAAAAAATAACCTAATACTACTTAGCTTTCTAGTTTACTAACTATTACGTTATAGATTTATTTTAGAGATATCTAGTATTACCGATTGCTACTAAATACCCCTAAATACCCCTAAACCGTAATAATAGCCTCTGAGAGTAGTAGTAGTCCTATCTAGTATATAGGTATAAAGTTATTTACCCTAGGTAGTCCGACTAAAGCGGATATATCCGGCTCCGTTATAGATAATATATTAATCGAGAAGCTCCGATCGATAATAAAATAGTAGGTTAAGTTATTAACTTTCTAGGAGAAGCGGCGCTATACTAACTTAATTAAGAAGTATAATAAGCCTAGTATTCCTATAGTAGCCGGACTATCGGTTAGTACTAACCGCGACCTAATAGTTAAGAAGAAGGCTATAACTAAGCTAACGGGTACTTACGCTACTATCTAGAAAGTTAAGGCCGTAATTAATAATATTAATAACCTTATCTAAGAGGGTAGTATTAAGCTCTTATAGGACTTTAACTTAATAGAGAGGCTAGCTAATCTAAACCTTTCGGTTATACTAGTAAACGAACGTTTCCCTATACCTATAGAGTTTTACGAACTCCCCGATTTATTCTCTCTCGTAACCTACTCCTAATAACCCGCCCCTACTAATACCGAGCCCGCTACTTATACCTACTAGATTATAAAGGCTATAAATAAGAGTATCTCCTTTAAGTTAGTTTAGATCTAATATAAGCTTATAAATAATTATAACCTATCGCGTCCGTTTATATCCTTATATAAAATAGCCCGTCCGAAAGTAGATAATCGAGCCCCGCAAAACGGTTTCGACTACCTCTAAGTCCTTAGTCTAGATTAATATCCGTACCGCTAAGGCCGCTAATATTAAGTCGATTATAGTATAATAACGTAGCTATATTATACCTAATTAGCTAGCCTACTAGAACTGCAAGGCCGAGAATAAACTATTTCGGTTCTATACGGTTATAAGAGGTATATTAAATAACTCGTACGCTAACTATTACTATAATAGTAGCGGTAGTAAGTATTTACTACGAACCGGTATATATCCTACCTAATATAAAGTAACGGCGCCGAATACTAACTTTCGTAAACTTTAAGCTACCCCTAGCCGCGGCCGCGCCCTTAACCCCAACCTCCTCTAAGAAGCGTAAGGCTACTAATAAGGGTAGCCGTACTTGGGCACTTAGTAATATTAAGAGTATACTAAGTAGCCTCGATTCGGCTACTTTTAAAACTGGTAGGCGAAGTTGTTCAGGTCTCTCTAATTCGTCTTAAGCTAACTATCTACGGAGTTGGCTTAAGTATAGCCAACGCATTAGCCACCTATTGTGAGCCAATGTGTTCTTGCCATTGTGGCTGTTGTTGTCTGCTAATAGTGGGGCTGTTAGCCCCTATCAGGTGGGGCTAATAGCTACGCTATTAGCTACCTAATAGGTTTCGCCTAATAACCTCCCCTTCTAATAGGAGATAATAACTGCCTCCAGTATCTATTATATAGTTATATTTCCTTCCTAGTATTTTATAATTGTATACCCTTAAATTCCTTCTATTTATTTATTACCTAGTATTATCCCTCGTATTTCCGACATTTCTATTATATTCTTACTTATCGCGTTATATTATGTAACGAACCGTATTATAAGGGTTAAACAACCTTTAACTATACGAGTCTGGGTTTATATTTGCGAGATAAGAGAGTAACCGAAGATCGTCGAGTGCGTCGCCGATCTAATAATGTGTAATAACCTTCTAGATAGATAACTGAATAATAAGTGCGATAAATATAGTTGTTAAGATTGCTCCTATCTATAGGTAAGATAGATACTTAGATTAATTACTAAGGTAATAACTATTTGCTATAAATAGGCGGGATATCCTATCCCCTATATACTCTGAATTATTCCCTTATTAATCCTAGGATACTTAGTACTACTTAGTATTACTTAGTACTACTTAGTATTACTTAGTAATTCTTTACTAATTACTTCCTTCTTATTAGCCTATATAACCTTCCTACTAATTAGTAGATTACGGGGTTATACTAAGACTTCCCTAATATAGTTCCGTAAAGTTTATACTAGTATTCTATACTATACTCTATTCCTTTAAAGGTAATAGTAATATTCTCGACTAGTATCTTATTTACTAGTATAGTAATCCCTTCGACCCTAGGAGTAGGTCTAGTATTATATCTATTTAAGCGTAATATTATTCTTCCGTCCCGTTAGTCCGTATATACTTTAAGGAATAGTTAAATCGGGTTAGATTATAATATTACCTTCTCTCTCCTATATCTTTATCCTTAAAGATTATTAGTCGTATATAAGGTTATTATATCGCCTTTATCCTTATTTATAGGTTCCTTCCTTCTCTTACTTTTATTTATAATATTTACTTATTATATCTAGTCGAGTCGAAAAACGTTACTCTAAAGATTCGGCTAATTCTACTATTTATTATTTAGACCTTATTACTTCCTTTAATAAATTTAGTTTCGAAGTTATACTATATTCTTATTATTTCGATCGAGGATAGAAATATTTAATAATTAAAGGTATTTCTAAGTATAAAGAATATACGCGCGCTAGTTATTCTTATAATAGTATTAGTATTCCTCTTTCCTTACTTTATTATATCTAAAAGGAGTATAAGAAATTATCTCGGGATAAGGCTTTAGCGGAAAAGCGCTTTCTCTCCCTATAAAAGCGTTATTAGGAGGAGATAAATAAGGCGATTTCCCGTCTTATTTACTTATAGAAATAGAAGGAGATAGCCCGGATATAGGGGGTAAAATTAGTTTAATAAGGCCTTTATTCCTTAAATAAACTTAAGGAATAAAAGCGCTAAGAGTTAGAAGCCGTTTTATCTATTTAGGTTTAGGGTAGTTTCGGGGTTATTAATTAGAACTCCCTCGACTTTTCCCTTCTTTCGTTTCTAGATATTAGTCCTAGAACTTCCTTAGTTATTCTTAATAACCTATTAAGTTCTTTTTAGGTTCCTAAGTATTATTTTCTAATAAGTATCCTTTCTACTATACTAGCTATTTCTATTAATTACCGAACTTCTTTCTATCGAGGATCTTCTCGACTTTATACTTATATTAATCTATAATAACTTCTAGCTATATTTCGAGTTTAGTATTTAGTAGCGCTAGTTCTAATAGTAATATATAAAATATAAGGTATATTCTTATAAATTTAGGTAGCTTTAATTTATAGTTAAGCTTTAAAATAACTTCTTTAATTTCGAATAGTCTAATTTTCTTAAAGTCGAGTTTATTACTTAGTCTTTTTATTTTAATATTCCGTTATATAAAGTAGATATAGTTTCCCCTTTTAAAGATTAGTCCCTTAATCTTATTCTTATTATAGTATTTCTTTATTCTTTTATTAAGAAAGATAAAGTTATACTATAAAGATTATTATAATTCTTTTAGTTTATCGACTTATACTACTGCTATAAGGGCTAGTACTCCTATTATCGCGTTTCTTACGATCTCTAGATTATATCTATAGTTTGCTATAAATAGTAATATTCGTATTATCTCGTTATTAGCGCTATTATAAGCGAACTATACTACTAGTAATAGTATAACCTAGTTATTCTATTTATAATTAACGTAATATCTTAGATACTATTCGAGTATCTAATTTATTCTTTCTATTTATCTATCCGTCTATAAATAATAGGCTATTAATAGCTTATACTTAACTCCGAGTTATCCTATAAGGAATTACTAAAACTTAGATATTAATAGCTTATCTCTATCGGAGATAATACTATTAGGTAACCCGTAGTTATTAATAATAAACTTTATAAAGGTATATATAAGTTTTTCGGCTATACTTACTTCCTTATAAGGTAAGAAGTAGGTGAATTTAGTACGTTTATTAGTAATTACTAGGATACTATTATATATAGTCCTAGTTAAAGGCTCCGTAAATACTAGTAATTGTTAGGCAAAGGCCTAATAGGTAGCACCATTAGGGACCAATAGCTCCGCTATTAGTTAGACAACTACGCCTCAACTATGGCACTAATTGTGGGCCGACGGCGCCATAATTAGTGGCTACTATATACACGACTCTATAGCTCCGTAGTACCTAAATATAATAGAGATAACTATAATAACGAGCCTACTACTTGGTAGTATCTCCGGGCCGAACCCGGGACTATATAATATACGAATAATTATTTCCTACCCCCTAGACCTAAGAAGACAATCCTAAAAGAGCTGCTAAACGCTTAACTACGTTCGAAACGAGCTCCGATAAGGAACTAGTCGACCCCTAAGTAGATAAACTAATACTAACTAATAGAACCGCAGGAAATACTATAACTAGTATAGGTATAGGTTATAAAGATAGTATAATAGACTTAAGTAATCCACCGTAATATAAATAAGATAAGAAGAATAAAGATATTAACACAGCTATAAAACTAACTAAATACCGGAATTACACCTTACCTAACTATATTCAAATCCCAGTTTTCCTCCTAAACCACAATTATCCCAAACCTAAGGAAAGTATATAATACCACGCGCCCCTTCCTAATATTTATAACCCTCTTATAAATCAAGTACGTATAAATCATTTTCCAAAAACCCTATGCGCTCTAACTAATCGGCAGCTACTACTAAGGCAGCCTAAAAGCAAATTATATAATATCCAACGTCGACAGAGACTACTAGAGAGAGGGACTTACTAACGTCTACTAGGTAATAGACTTCTACCTAGACTACTCCGAGATATTACCCTAGGTCTAGAAGCTGCCCGCAAATACTATATAGATAGTGGTAGGGTATACTATAGGCATTAATAAGGAGATAATCTATCCTACGGCTAACCTAGACTCTAACGAAGCAATATTATTAAGAAGAATACCGTTAGGAGATACGCTATACCTAATTAAATAGGCTATTAACTAGTACTAGCTACGATAAGCACTTAAGAGAGTATTAATATTTATAGCAGATATACTAATAGTGCCGGATATATTTAATAAGAATAATATCTTATTCCGCACGCTATTAAGACCCCTAACTATCCTATACTAATAGGGTATAGATATCGAGGCAGTAACCCTTAGGCTAGGGTATAAAGTTATAGCCGAGGATATAAGACTTAGATAAGTAAGGAGATATAACGACCTATTTCTATTAGTAGGCAAATAAAAAGCCGCTATAATAATACTAAGTATACTATCCCTAAAACTAATTTCCCCCTTCGCCTTAGAAACCCTCGCGTAATAATATTGTTACTAACTATATAACCCTCCCTAATAGATAGCGACCTTAGCTTACTACTATTAGTATTTAATAAGCCTGTACTAACGGAAGGCTAGTAAAAACCTATCGAAAGTATAGTAGACTAAGATAACTAGGAGGATATAGGCCTAAACCGATAGCTACTATTAATTCTAGCGTTTATACCCGAATAGATAGCTTATATTACCGAGATCTCGGTAGTAGTAACCGCGGTAATAAACGCTTAAAACGAGAGAATAATAAATATAGTAATAACCGTAGCTAATACCCTCGAAACTATAGCTAAAAAGAAATCGACTAATAACTAGAAACTCCGTATAATCGGCTATTTCTAGCTAGATCTGCCCCTAACTTACGGAGGAATAGATTATATAATAACTAGTACCGATATTATATAGAGAAACGTATACTCGTTTATTAACTTAGCTAATAATAATATTAGCGAAGACGAGACTAGATAAGAGGAGTTCTATACTAACTTTAGGTAGCTCTTATAAGGCTTAGTAGCTATATAGTATAGTATATTAGACGATAATAATAAGTACTAGATAAAGATAAGTAAGGAGTATATAATACTTAAGCTAATAAGACGATTTAAAATCGATAAGATAGACGTACTAGTAAGAATTAATAAGTCCTACTTCGGTACGGTAAAAGTTATCTCTAAGAATATTAGAGATTAGGTACTAAACGTAATTAGAGATTATAAGGCCTACGGCTTTATAATACTAGTCTAATAGATATCCTAACTTTACCTCCTTTTATACCCTAACCTATATTAGCTCGTCTTAAAACCGTCTAACTTAGTTAGCCTCGAAAACTAGATAATATATATTAAGGAGAAGTACTCTATTTATAAGGTAATACTAATAGCTAATAGAATATAATAACCCCCTTTATAACTACTAGTAGTAGTTCCTTACTAGTTAATTAATAATATACTAATTAATAACTAATTATAGTCTATTACTACCCTACCCTAATAGAGAAAGATTACCGCTAATATAGTATATAATATAGGCGAAGAGGAATATAATAAGTTATAAGATAACGATTCCTACTAGGGTAACGACGGATATAACGACTACCGTAATAATACTTACTATAAAGGTAGTAGCTTTAACCGTGGCTGCGGAAATAGCTATAAAGGCGGAGCTAATAGAGGTAGCCTCGATAATAGGCCCTAATAGTTTAACTATAGCTATAATAACGCCTTATTCCGCGGAAATAGTAATAGAGGATTCCGCGGTAAAAGTAATAGCTATAAAGGATATAGAGGTAACTAATTACGCGGAAAAAGTAATTACGGCTTTAAAGGGAACGATAATAGAACCTTCCGCTAATAGATCTACCCTATATAACTAAGACGTTTTAGCGGCGCTTATATAGTAATAGAGGAGGAAATTTTGCTAGACGCTAATAATAAGTACTTAATAGAGTAAAAGAATAAGCTATATAATAATAGCTATATTATAACGGATAAGTTTACCTAGAACGAGATAGATAAGACTACCTCGTATATTACTTCCTAGAATAATAATAATAGTAACTTATACCTTATAACCCCCTATAATATAAACTATATAGATAATAACGTAAAATACCTATACCGCAAATACGGATAAGACTTCGCGTTACGATTTAAAATATTTATCTACGTCTTCGCGAATACCTATATAATACCGAAGCTGCCCGGGATAGGACTACTTACCGAGATAGAAGTAAACTAACCTAGCGTATAGGTAATACTATACGAATAATAATATAAAGACGAGAAATAAGCTATAATAGTCCTAGTTAACGTATATAATATATAGATAGAAGATCCGGTAATATAAGACGAGATAAGATACTATAAATCCCTAATAATACTAAACGAACCTATAAGGCCGCCGTAAAATAGATAAGTAGCACTCTCTAAGTATATATATATAAAACTAAAGGCGCTAACGGATAACGGAATATCTATAATATACGCCGATAGCGGCGTATCCGACTATATAGTTAGCTAAACGTAGCTCGATAAGTACGTTAATTTCTATAACCTAGATATAAAGAGCAAGTTCGAGGTACGAGGAATAGGAGGAGTACGAAGGCTAACTAAAAGAGTAACGTTTACGGTTAAAATACCGGGTATAAATAGCTACGGAAGGCTAGTAATAATAATAATAGAAATTACGGTATAGATTATCGACTTATTACCCCTAAATATCCTACTCGGAATAAACTAGCTTTAGAGGATAGGCGTAATAATCGACTTTATAGGAAATACGATAATAATTCTATAAGTAGTTATAGGTATAGGATCTAATATAGACTTTACTACCGATATCGAATATACTAGACCTAAATTACGAATAAACCGAAGGGTAACGGTAAGAAATAATATAATAATCCCGCTAAACTCGATATAATAAATCCTAGTCTACTACGTAGACCTACTAATAAACGAGCTAGGCTCGTAATATAACTATATATTTATAGCGTTATAAGGAGGAATTTAAAACTACCTACTAATAAGAACTACGAATAAGGTAGCTATATACGTTAACGATACGGCGTAACCGGTAAAACTCTAAAGAAACTAAAGAATCGGAAGAATCGAAGAGTATAATAACGATAACTATATACTAGTATTATAGGAGAAAGTAATAATAGCTAAGGTAGCCGTAGTAATTAATAATACCCCGGAGAATAAGTATAACGAGATATAATACGACCTATACTAGCTCGCGAGCAAATTCGACGTATTAAACGATATATATAATATACTTAAAAATAATAAGTTCGATATAATAGAGGTATATAAAACCGTCTACGGGATAAAGATTAGAAGCGACGAAAGAATACTATTACTAGGAGTATAGAAGCTAAATAACGTATTAGAAATCGTCTTATTATAAGGAGTATATATAGCGGTAGCGGATAAAGACTTTATAAGATAAGTAAAGAGGATTATAGACGAGTTCGACGTGCTTTAGTATAATAGAAGTATTATTAACCTCCTAGAAGACGAGAAAATAATAGTAGAACTACGCCTGGATTAGGCCGACTATAAGATATTAGCTAAACCCTACCTACTAGGCTTAGAAGAGAGGAAAGTAGTAGACGAAATCCTAAACGGAATATATAACGGAGGACGCCTCGAATAGATATAGAAACCGATACCGTTCGGATCCCTATTATTTATTATATAGCGAATTGTAGCCGGAAAAAGAAAAGGAAAAGTAGTTATTAACCTAAAACCGATTAATAAGCTAGTTATCCTAGATATATACCCCCTACTATTATAGTAAGAAATTATAGCTAACCTAAGGGGTAAAAGGTTTATAACTATTATTAATAGCTCTATATTCTTCTACTAATTACTAGTTATAGAAAGGTATAGAAATAGAATAATAATTATCTTACTAAGGGGATTAGAAGTCTCTAATATAGTACTAATAGGATTTAGGAATAGTTTAGTATTCGCCTAACGATTCCTAAATTAATAAACTAAAGACCTACTATTTATTAAAATATATATTAATAATATAGTAATATTCTTAGATAACGCCGAGTAATACCTTAACGACCTAATAAGGATATTCTAACGGTTCGACGAAATCGGGCTAATACTATTACTAAAGAAATCCTTTATCGGATACCTATTAGTATACCTACTAGGATTCCTTATTAACGGATTTAGAATATTAATAATAGAAGAACGAGTCGAGGCTATTATAAAACTAAAAATACTAAATATACTCGAAAGATTAGAATAATATATCGGACTAATAAGCTTTCTCGTATAATATATCCTATAATATAAATAAAAGCTAGTACTATTATAAGATAGGAAAACGGTACTCCTAGTAAAGGGATAAGAAGAAGGAAAGAAGTTTAAAACCGTATCGGGATATAAACGATAAACGTTAAAGCTAACCTTCGAACTAACGGAAAAGGAGATAGAGGTATTCTATATCCTATAAGACTAACTAATAGAAGTAAGCTACCTTATATATTAGGACCCTAACGCCCTAATATTTATTAAACTCGACGCCTTATAGGAACGAGGATATAGCGTAATAATATTCTATATCTACGATATATAGGATAATAAGAAGATTATAATCGATACTATTAAACCTATTATATTTATAAGTAAAACGCTAATAAAAGCCGAAGCTAAATACTTAGTAATAGAACTCGAAGTATTATACCTAGTATAGGTCTACCGAAATAGACGAATCTAGATATAATTATACTACTAGCTAGTTATCGTCCTAATAAACTACTAAGTATCGAAAGGAGTAGTAGAATAGATAAATATCCGATTAGTAGATATTATTAAAAATAACCCCCGACTAATAACGGTATCTATATATCTATTATAGTTTAAACTAGATATTAGATATATACCCGGAAAGATTAACCTAGTATTAGACGCCCTTTTAAGGCTACTAATAATAAGTAACTTAAAGGACGAGGTAGTTAGAAATAACGAATAGGACTTAGTTTTAGACGATATAACGAAAGACTTCGGATACCTAGTAGTTATTATAATCTAAGTAGACCCCGAATAAATAGATAAGATCGTTATAGGATATACGATAAACTATAAGTAGAAAAAGCTAGTAGATAAGTTCTCGAGACTAAAAGAACTAAAGGTAGTAGAGCTCGCGAAACTTAAATAAGATAACGCTAAATCTTCTATAACTCTAATAGAAGAAGACTTAGTAAAACGAGAAGAAGTATTAGCTAATAAGTATAAGCCCGTAGGATTTAGATATTAGCTAAACGATAAAGGCCTAATACTATATAAATAATATAATAGCGAAGATAACCTTTATATACTAAGAAGCTACATCGACGAAATCCTATATATAGTATACGACGAGTAATATTACTTCGGCCCGAAACGGATAGCGTACGAACTAAGATAGCTCGTAATACTAGGCCTAATAAAACTAATTAACGACTATATCGCGTACTGCCTATTATACTTATTAACTAAAATAGATAGAACTAAAAAGATAGGGCTACTTAAGCTAAACGAGTCCCCGATAAGACCTTTCGACGTTCTTATATAGGACTTTATCGTCGCACTACTAGAAGTCCTATCTAAGGGAATAATATAGATAGTACTAGGGCAAGATACGTATAACGCCTTACTAATAATTACCTATAGGCACTTAAAGTAGAAAGTCCTAATACCGGGTAATATAATATATACGGCCGAATAATAGGCTAACCTTATAGTTAGGATAATACTACTATATAATATAGGAGTACTAAGTAAGGTAATATTAGATAGAGACCTAAAGTTTATATTAGTATTCTAGCAAATATTATAGATAAGAATAGGTATAAAACTAGTAGTATTAATAGGATACTACGCCTAGATAGACGGATAAAGTAAAAGAATAAACTAAGATATCGAGATAGCGATCCGATACTATTATATAATATTAGATACCCTATAGGTAGCTATTATCCCGGTAATATAATTTAACTTTAATAACGCTTTTAACTCGGTACTTAGAAGATTACTAAACGAGGTAGTATATAGGTATAAGCTAAAAGGTATCCTATTAATCCTCGAAGTACCGGAAAAATAGATAGACTTCGAAACCCTAAAGCAGCTATACTAGCGTAAGGTATACTAGAGCCTAGAATACGCCGTAGATATAATAAAAATCTAATATAATAAAATACGAAGATACTATAAGTTTAATATAGGAGATAAGGTATACCTACGCCTATATAAGGGATATAAACTGCTAGGCCTAATATCGCGTAAGCTAGGATAATAGAGAGTTAGACTACTAATAGTAGTAAAACGGATAAGTAACCTAGCTTATAAACTTAACTTCCTAAGATCGTAGAAAGTATATAAGGTAGTATTAGTAGTATACCTATA
Organism: Arthrinium puccinioides; assembly: GCA_022414665.1. Taxonomy (NCBI): domain Eukaryota; kingdom Fungi; phylum Ascomycota; class Sordariomycetes; order Amphisphaeriales; family Apiosporaceae; genus Arthrinium; species Arthrinium puccinioides. Next base: position 2,746,013 of record JAIUNF010000004.1, read on the forward strand.
CCCGTACCTAAAAGGCGGCGACCTATTCGGATAAATAAGGCTATAATTAGGTAGAGTAATAATCTAAAACGATAACGAAGATTAGCACTTATTTAAGATCGATAAGCTCCTATATCGTAGGGTATCGAAAGTAGGAGGGGTACTAGAACTATAATACCTTATTAGATAGAAGGACTATTAAAGATAAGTAGGGGTCTTGGTCCCTAATACCTCTATACGCAGTCTCTCTTTAATAGCAGTAACGCGCGCTGTTAATCCTCTTTACTTAGGTGCAGTATCTTAATATCGTTGTAGTACGTTGTCTAAATTGCTTAAATGTTTTATATAGTTCCCTACACAGACCCGGAGACCCCACTTAGGGTTAAAGTCCGGCTTAGCCGCTTTAAGTGCAAAAAACGAATTTCCGATAAAAGATTTTCGTAGCGTTTCTGCAAAACGCGACTCACGACCACTAAAAAGTAATCCGGTCCTACACATTTTTCGCGTACTTAGCCGTGGACAGAATCTGGTCTAGGGTAGCTGCAGGGTAAGCCCGCAGCACTACTAACTATGCGTACTATATAATATAATAGCTAGACCTAGTAAAAAGCCCTATATAACATAGCAGTACTATAAGCTTAATAGACCTATTAAGGTCTTGGGTTTAATAAGGACTTCTTATTAGTATTCGACGAATAATACCTAAAAGTACTACTAATAGGAAATACGGCTAAAGCAGTAATAATATACGATAATAAGTACCTGCTTATAACTAATAACCTTAAGCTAAAGGAGAAACTAATATAGTAAATAATAATAGAAGAAAATAAGGAGTAGGGAATTACCGTAAATAAATCTAATATAGTAAATGCGGAAGAAATACTAAAACGTAAAAGAGGCCAACTACCTAAGTAACCGAGAGCCGGAAAGTAAGGATAAGAGAAGTAAGAATAATAAGAAAAAACTTAAGCCCTAAAAATAAATATCGTTATCGAGTTACTAACGCGTAAAGAACTCGAAAGACGTATATAGAACACGTCCGCTAAATAATAAAGGTTATAGAAGATTTTAGAAGGTATAGTAATAATAATAATTACTATAATAATAATATACCGTATAAGAAAACCTAACGTATATAAATAAACGGTATAAACTATACCTATATATACTAATTTAATATACGCTATAATAAAAGAATATTAACTATATATAAAAATAGTAGATAACCGCGAATATACTAACTTATAATATAAATACCCGAGAATAAATATAAATATACTTATAGGAATAAGTATCCTAGAATTAGTAATAAGTATATATAGAAAGAGAAAGCGAGGCTAATAGCTCCTAGTTATTAGAAGAAGAAATAACTAGATACGACGTAAAAGATAAATAAATACTAAGAGAATAAAGAGTATCGCCTAAAATAATTATTAGTATCTCGGATAACGAAGACTCCTTAGGCAGCGATAGTAAGGCGAGTATATAGCCTACTAGATAATAGCTATTAGATATCGTATTCTTTATATACTACGAGATAAGGCTCTTAAAGCTATAAGCAAAGTAGCTATTAAGAAACGGATTTAGTAATAATAATAGCCCTATCGCGCTATTAACTAAGGAGTTCTTATTTAGCCTAATATAAAATCCCTATAAACTAATAGAGTAATTAGTATAAAACGTAGTAGTATATATAGAAAGTAATATCGCGCTATAAAGGATCGAAAACGTCTTAACTAATAAAAGAAGAGCGGTATAGGAGTAAAACTAAAACGGGCTCTTAAGGTATAGTATAATCGACCTAGTAAACCTCGTATTAGTATTAGATATAATATAAAACGACTACCCGCTTAAATTATTAGCTAAAGAACTAATCGAGGGATAAGTAAATAACCCTTATAAACTCGAAGATAGCGACCTAGATATTAATAGATATTAGTATAACGAAGATAAAATATAAGTAAGACTAAACGAAGCGGTTAGATAACGGAGAAAGCAATAAGCGCTAGAATAGATAGTAGTAAAGCTTAATAAGGTAGTTAACTAATAGAGATAGGGAAAATAGTAAGAGAATTCTAACTCCCTTAACTAGTATAATATTAGTAATATAAAATAACCGTAATACGTATATAGAGATCTAAGTAGATAAGAAATTATAACTACCTTATAAGGAATAAAGCTTATTTTTACCCTATACGACTTTAACTACCTAACTAATAAGAACCCTAGCTATAAAGGGAGAGAAGCTAATATATCCCTATCCTAACCTAACTAACTATAGCTAATAAAAGATATTATAATAGCCGGAGGAGTAGCTCTACTAGCTAAAAGCTACTTCGACTCGTTCGATTTCGGCGGTAACGGCTAAGTTACTAAGTAAGAGTATAAGGCGCTTATAAGTAACCTCGACTATAAAGGAGAGATCTAGGAGTATTTAAAGAATATTCTAGATAACGAGTTCGCTAACTTCTATAGCGCCGCGAGGCGTAGAAATATTTCCCTTATAAATACGAAGCTTAGTAATAATAATAAGAAGGATCTCGATAACCTAAAAGCCTAGGATAACCCTAGATAATACTAGGTTATATTGCTTAAGAATAACCTACCGCGAATAGACTATAATATAAAAGTAATAGTAAAACTGCTAGTTATAGAGGTATAGCTAATAGTATAGCTATTAGATAATAAGCTTATTAGAGTAGTTAAAGAAGATCTTAATAAAATCTTTAAGGTAGGTAAAGTAATAAAGTAGCAAAGTATAGTAAGGCTTAAGGGCCTTAGATAGCCGAATAGAAACGCGCTAGAGGCTATTCGATATAACGGATCGTAAGACGAAGGCCTAGGTATATACCTAACTAGAACGTATATAAATATATGTAACTACGGGCTAGTCTAGCTACTTATACTACTAGGGGAGAGGAATATCCTACCGTTCTAGAAAGCCTACGTAAAGCGATTCGGAGGGGTAGGATATACCGACCTAAATAACCTAATCTAAAGAATAGCGATAAGAGATATACCCGAGTATAACGGTTTAATAGATAAGAAAGACGAAGAGTTCGATATAATAGAAATAGAATATAATATCGCCGAGTCCGATATATATAAGATTAGCTCGGACGACGATAGCGAGGATATCCTTAACGTTAAAACGTTAACTAAGTAAGATAATTCTAATCCTAGCTAGCTAAGACGCTAGTCCGCAAGATAATAGTTAAAGACCGTATCTAAATAAAGCAAGGCAAGTACGGCAGATAAGGCTAAGGACGAGGTATAAGACCTACGCGAGAATAACGTAGCGATAGAAGTTAGGATCGTAATAATAACTAAAAGAATCGCAGAACTAGAGAAAAACGCTTTTACTAGGGATAATATCGAAGCTATCGCTAACTATATACTAGCTATATATAATATACTAATAAAAGACACGATAATAGAGGTAGTAGTAATCGAGTTTAGAGCCCTAGTAGTCTAAACTATAATCGATAGTAAAATCCTCTTAGTAATTAGTTATCTAGTAATATAAGGATAGATAGTAGAGATTATACGCGAAGCCCTATTAGTAATCCTAAAAGGACCGGACTTTTATAAAGGAATCTAAGATATAGTAATAGCGACGATCTAATGCTTAACGCTATTACTATTCTAATAGCCCGTATAACCCTCCTTTAGCTAGTCCCCCGTCCTATTAAATCTATAGCGTAATACCCTAATCCTATCCTCCTCCCTATCGCAAACCGTCTTACTAACTATACCTACCTAAGTATTTAATCCGCGCCGCCCTAGATAAAGTATTAGGTAATTACTGCTAGGTAATAACCCGTATATATTAAATAAGAGAGCGCGGATAGAGGATAGCGACGATAACGAAGACGAGGCAGACGCCTAGGATTATATACGTAGCTATAGAAAGGGAAAGGAGAAGCGGTATACGAGGGGGTCCCGTAAGTAGGGCCCTAATAAAGAATAAGAACTACAGGAAACAAAAAGACGATAAAAGCTAGTATATAAAGGTAAGGATAAAATAAGGATACTCTCTATAAAGGAGGTACTAACCGCGTATATCGTATAAAGGAATAGGACTATTACTAAGATAAGGTAAGATAGGATATATTAGCACGAATTAACTTTATAACCAGATAGCAGGAAATAAACGGGCGCAAACAAACGAGGGCCCCGATATATTAATAGAAACGGATTGCTTACGCTTATAAGAGAGCTAAAAGCCTAGGTAAGGCACATATATAATAGCTATATTTAGAGACGCAGTTATCTCCCGCCGGGGGGAGATTATTAGGCAAAGGCCTAATAGGTGGCACTATTAGGGACTAATAGCTCCGCTATTAGTCAGATAACTGCGCCTTAACTGTGGTACTAATTGTGGGCCGACGGCGCCACAATTAGTAGCCACTATATACACGACTCTATAGCTCCGTAGTACCTGAATACAACAGAGACAACTACAACAACGAGCCTACTAGTAATTTTATAATCTAGTCTAATACGATTATTCCCTAGGCCCTATTTAGTAGAATAACTAGTTATAGTCCTCCGTAAGGCTTATATCTTAAAGCCTTAGCTTTATAATAAAGGTTATAATCCTTAAGAACTTCCTTAAGTCTTAGTTCGAGTTAGAAATAGTTATAATACCTTTAGATCTTTCTTAATATTTTATAGACTCCTTAATATCCGTTAAATATCTTTCTATAGAAGTCCTTAACAAACTTAGTAAAGAGGTTATTAGGGATCTATATTATATCGTTATAGAAGGTAAAACTATCCTTAATATTATATTCCTTTTATCCTTTAGCGATTTCTAGGATAGTCTTATCCTAAAACTTAGAGATCTATTTATTTCCTTCGATCTTATAGGTAATATCGAGTTATTATAGTTATATCGCTTATAAGTTTTATAAGTTACCCTTACTATTTACCTCGAGGATAGCGTATACTTCCTTAAGTACTTCGACTTAATAGTCGGGTTATCGGCTTAAAGTATCGGCTCTGCCGTTCTCGCTTCCCTTAATATAGATAATTTCGAAGTCGAATTTAGTTAAGAATTCGGACTATCTAATTTATTATTTATTTAGGACCTTACTAGTTATAAATAATACGAGGTTCTTATAATCTATATATACTTTAACCTTATAGTTTACTCTACTAAAGTAGTATTTCTATTCCTTAAATACTTCGATAATAGCTATTAACTCCTTATTATAAATCTAGTAATTAAGTTCTAGTCTATTAAATTTCTTAAAGAAGAACGTAATTAGATATTTCTTACTATTCTTATCTTTCTAGCTAAGTTATCCGCTAAGCGTATAATCCGAGGTATCGATTTTAACTTTATAAGGTAGTATAGGATCTAGTATCCTAAGAATAGGTTTACTAATAATTCTATTTTTAAGTATCTCGAACGCTTTTTTTTTCTTTACTTTCCTACTTAAATACGAGGTCTTTCCGAGTTAGGTTCGTTAGTAGGGTTACTATTCTCCTAAACCCCTTAATAAATATACGGTAATAGTTCGCTATTCCTAAAAAGGCTCGTACTTCCGTTACCGTAATTAGCGTTAGCTAATTTCTAACTACTAAAATCTTAGAGTCCTCTATTCTTATTTCGCCTAGCGTTATTATATAATATTAAAGATAAGTAGGGGTCTTAGTCCCTAATACCTCTATACGCAGTCTCTTTTTAATAGCAGTAACGCGCGCTGTTAATCCTCTTTACTTAGATACAGTATTTTAATATCGTTATAGTACGTTGTCTAAATTGCTTAAATGTTTTATATAGTTCCCTATATAGACCCGGAGACCCTACTTAGGGTTAAAGTCCGGCTTAGCCGCTTCAGGTGCAAAAAACGAATTTCCGATAAAAGATTTTCGCAGCGTTTCTGTAAAACGCGACTCACAACCACTAAAAAGTGATCCGGTCTTGCACATTTTTCACGTACTTAGCCGTAGATAGAATCCGGTCCAGGGTAGCTGCAGGGTAAGCCCGCAGCACTACTAACTATGCGTACTATATAATATAATAGCTAGACCTAGTAAAAAGCCCTATATTACGTAGCAGTACTATAAGCTTATTAGACCTATTAAGGTCCCAGGTTTAATATATAACCTAGGAATATAACTTATTACTAATAAAACTTGCTCTTTATAGGCTTAACTAAGAGATTATTATCCTATAGTACCTTTAGTATTTAGCGGACGTACTAAACGTAGTCCGTTATATTTTCCGAGAAAATAAGGATATTATTAAGGTAGACTATAATAAAGATATCGAGGAATTCTTATAGGATATCGTTAATTATTTTCTAGAATATCGCCGGTATATTAGTAAGCCCGAATAGTATTACCTAGTATTCGAAGTATCCGAACTTAGTCCGGAAAGCGGTTTTCTATTTATTGCCTTCTTTAATTCGAATAAGGTTATAAGTATTTAGAAGGTTTAAGGTTATAAACTATTTAGCCTTAACTAATCGATCTTAAAGGTCTCCTATAAGTAGTAGGGGGTATCGATTTTTAATTATTTTATTATTAAGTTTCCGATAGTTAATATATAGCCTCTAGTTAGGTTCTCCGCTTAGTATTTTTCTTAGGATAAAGAGTATCGGATATCCCGCGGGTAACTTAGATAGTTATATATTTTAGTTCTTAAGGTTAGTCTCTATATACTCCTTAAGTATACCCTTATATTTTTATATCTACTAGTAGGTAGCTATAAAATCGAGTTCTACTCCGGGCTTTAAATTAATTATATAATCCTATCTATTATATAGTAGTAGTCCTTCTTTTAGTTTTCTACTAAATAAGGGTTAGAAGTCGCGGTACTTTATAGGTATTATTACTATATAGTTTAGTTCCTAAGGTACTTAGATTCCTTCTTAAATTCTCCGACCTCTAACCTTATATATAGGTAGCTTCTTAACCTTTATAAAGGTATAGGTTCTTCTTAATATATCCTACTAGAGACGGCTAGTCCTCTAATTAACTCTAGGATTACTTACTTATAACTAAGGTATCCCTAATATTATATTATATCCTAGTATATCTATAATATCGTATATAAGAGTTTCGCTATAGTTCGGGAATATAATAGAGAGTAGCGCTACTTCTCTACTAATTTATCCGTCTTCGTAAGCTACTACTTCTCTATTTATAGCGTTAAGTCGGTATAAGGCGTCTTTCTTCCTCTAAGGTATCTAGTAGGTATTAACGATTTATAGCGAGATATAGTTTCTTTAAGCTCCGCTATCTAGTATTACTCGTATTATATACCCTTCTATTATAATATCGATTATTAAGTAGTTATATTCTACTACGTTTTTAATAGCGTAAAGGGACTTTTAGCTTACTAGCTACTATCCTAATATATCTAGTAGCGTTCTTTTCCCGAAACTCTATAGGTTTTTATAAATTTCCGTTTACTTAGTTTAATATAGTATTATTTTATTATCTAAATTTCTTTATCGGTACTAAGTTCTTCTAGCTTTTCTAGCCCTATAATTAGGTTTTTACCTCTAATTTATAAATTTTTATCCCCTCTTTTAAGGTAATAAGTCCTTTTATTACTTTATTAGACGGTAGAGGGTACTAGAGTAGATATTCTCTTTATAGAGTTTTCGTATCCTCCTAGAGGTACTTCGAGTTATACGCTCTATTATAATCTTCTAATATATTTATCCTTAACTATTCTCTAGGCCTTATATTTCTATTTACTATATATTAAATATCTATTATCTTAATATATATACTATATTTCTTTAGGGCACTTATAATAAGGTATCTTTATTAGGTCGTTATATAAGATTATATAATTCTCGTAAATCTTAACTATATATACTTCTTATACGTTTTTATTATAATAAAGGTTCCTAATAGCTTCGTCTCCGGCTCGGTATAGGAAGAATCTATAGTAGATTTTAGCCGGTAAGTATTTTATATATCTATTATAGGTATAAGAAGGCTATCTTATAATACTATATCCGGGGTTTAACGGATAGGCCCTAGGATTATCTCCGAACTATAATACTAATTTATATAGCTCGTATCGCTTAATTCCTAGTACGATCTTATATAGTTAATCCGAGTTAATAATATATCTTCCTAAAATAGCAATCTATTTATCCCGTCGGATATTATATTCCTAAAAGATTTATAAGTTAAGCTAGCGTTCGGTTAACGATTAAAGCTCTTTAGGGATCTCTAGTATATTATTAGAGTTATTCTCTAGATTATCTTTAAGGGTTTCTTTAATACTTAAGTATTCGCTAGGGGTATAATTTTCTTTATTAGAGTTACTAACTTAGTCCTAGCTTATAGTATACTATAAAAGTCCGTTATCCTATTAGAGGATCTTTCGTCGTTCTATTACCGCGGCCTTTTATAGTACTTAGGGATACTATCCTTTACCTTCCTTACTACTTCGGTAAATAGTATAGTTATTATTATAATATACTATATATAAGAGCGCGGCGTAAAGGGGTTCCTTTATAGTACTTTTATAGGTAGTAGTAATTACTTCCCTATTTTTCCTAATAGTAACTTCTTTACGCTAGGTAGTATTTATACTACGCTTAGGTACTAGTCGGAACTGCTACTTTTTAGGTTAGCGGTATTCTCTAGCGAAGTATCCTTCCTTATTATAGTTATAGCAAGTTTTTCTACCTTTAGGCTTATCCCTATAGGTAGCGTTAAGGTTTATAGGTCTATTATAGTACCCGATAAAAGTCTTTAATAGTCCTCGGTAGTTATTTATCGAGTATATTCTTTTTCTAAAAGTCTAAAAGTATTAACGCTTCCTTCTATAGTTAGCCTAAAGCGTTACTACCTAAGGTCTAGATCCTTATTTCTTTTATCGTTATTCGTATAGATAACTATCGATCTTAATAACTTATTCTATATAGTTATCGAAGTTATCGGGACGATTAGTCTTAAATATCTTATCCTTAATATCGTTACGGAGTCCGGAATAGAATAATACTATAAGTACGTTTTTATTTATAATCTCCGTTTATAAAGCGAGTTACTTAAACTTAGATATATATTTAGATATAGGTCCTTTCTATTTAAGGTTTATTAACTATCGTTCGGTAGCTCTAATTATATTAGGGTTTCCGAAGGTTACTTTAAGTTTTCTCTCGAATTCGCTATACTTAGCGAACGTCTTCTTCGTATCCTTATCTTACTTACTAACGGGATTATCGAGATAGTTCTATATAATAGGTTCGAACTATATAAGTACGTCTTCCTTTAGGAGTCCGGCGGTATAGAGGATTTTATCTAGTTCTATAACGATAGTAGCTTCGTAGAAATAAAGGTAGGCTTTAACTTAAGTAAGGAAGCCTTAAATATTTCCTTCCTTACTAGTATATAGTAGAGGAGGAGGTAGTCGATATCCTAAAGGTTAACTTAAAGGGTTAATAGGAATTATAGCGACTTGCTCGATAAGTTACTCGTTCTCTCCTCTAAGTTATATAACTATATCCTATAGCTCCTTAATTATAGTAAGGGTATCGGGCCCTCCCGTAGGATTAGCTGCTCCGCTATTACGGTCGCTATTACGGTTAATAGTAGATATAGCGTCCGAAGGTTATTATTTAGTATCTTTCGGAAAGTAACTTACCTAAATAAGAGTAATTAAAATATAACGAACCGTACTATAAGGGTTAAATAACCTTTAACTATACGAGTCTAGGTTTATATTTGCGAGATAAGAGAGTAACCGAAGATCGTCGAGTACGTCGCCGATCTAATAATATATAATAACCTTCTAGATAGATAACTAAATAATAAGTATAATAAATATAGTCGTTAGGATTACTCCTATCTATAGGTAAAATAGATACTTAGATTAATTACTAAGGTAATAACTATCTACTATAAATAGGTAGGATATCCTATCCCCTATATACTCTGAATTATTCCCTTATTAATCCTAGGGTACTTAGTACTACTTAGTGTTACTTAGTGCTGCTTAGTGTTACTTAGTAATTCTTTACTAATTACTTCCTTCTTATTAGCCTACATAACCTTCCTACTAATTAGTAGATTGCGGGGTCGTGCTAAGACTTCCCTAGTATAGTTCCGTGAAGTTTATACTAGTATTCTATACTATACTCTATTCCTCTAAAGGTAATAGTAATATTCTCGACTAGTATCTTATTTGCTAGTATAGTAATCCCTTCGACCCTAGGAGTAGGTCTGGTATTATATCTCTTTAAGCGTGACATTGTTCTTCCGTCCCGTTAGTCCGTGCGTACTCTGAGGAATGGTTAGATCGGGTTAGATTATAACAAGTAGGTAGAGTTATAATATTTGCTATATTAGTATTATAAACCCGTATACTTTACAGTCTCGGGCTATTAATAATACCTAGTCGCGGATATTAATTAATATTACCTCTATTAGGCCAAAATTTGCGTTATAAATTCTTGCTAATATATCTGCTTCGTCGATCTTGAATCGGTTAACGAACTTAAGCAGGGTAAATTATATACTAGTCTTTATTTAGTATTTATCGTTATCGCTTAGTATTAAAGATAAGTAGGGGTCTTGGTCCCTAATACCTCTATACGCAGTCTCTCTTTGATAGCAGTAACGCGCGCTGTTAATCCTCTTTACTTAGATGCAGTATCTTAATATCGTTATGGTACGTTATCTGAATTGCTTGAATGTTTTATGTAGTTCCCTATATAGACCCGGAGACCCTACTTAGGGTTAAAGTCCGGCTTAGCCGCTTCAAGTGCAAAAAACGAATTTCCGATAAAAGATTTTCGTAGCGTTTCTATAAAACGCAACTTATAACTACTAAAAAGTGATCCGGTCCTACACATTTTTCGCGTACTTAGCCGTGGACAGAATCCGGTCTAGGGTAGCTGCAGGGTAAGCCCGCAGCACCACTAACTATGCGTACTATATAATATAACAGCTAGACCTAGTAAAAAGCCCTATATTACGTAGCAGTACTATAAGCTTATTAGACCTATTAAGGTCCCAGGTTTATAGAATCTTATAAAGACTATTATAGTCCCAGATTTAACACCCCTCTCTTATAGAACTGCGTCCGTTTTAATAAGGTAAAACTCTAAGTCTTTTAACGGCTGCTAGCTATAACTTTAAAGCTAATAGCTGTTAATAAGGAAATTAATCCTAAAAATAAGCATTTCTAAACTAATCTAATAGCCCTAAATTAATAGGTAAAGTAACGCCTTCCTATCCGACTATAGAGCCTTATAAGGCTACTAATATCGAATCTCTTAGTAAAGAGACTAGCCTACTAGTCCAAACCTAACAAGCCTAACAGGCTAATATACTTCTGGAATATCGTAGGCACTAACGGCTTAGTTAAGCCGTTAGCTGGCATCTCCTTAGTATTGAGATATATAATCTTAATAAGCCTCCTATATACTATATCCCTAACGTAATTGAACTTTAGCAGAGTATGCTTAGTCCTACTATAAAGGTTCGGATTATAGGCGTTAGATATAGAGCCCTAATTATCTCCGTAGAGCGTGATTAGTCCCTTTATAGGGTAGCCAATTTCAGAGTATAGACCGATTAGCTACTAGGTCTCTTTAATAGCCTCGGTAAGGGTATTAGTCTTAGCCTCTAGCGTTAATAACGCTATAGTACTAGCTCTTTTAGACTTCTAGCTAACTGGACTACTAGTAATCTTAAATACGTAGCCGTAGGTTAACTTAGAGCTAGGATCCCCGGCAAAATCGCTATTACTATAGCCGGTAATAGTAGTGTTAGCTACTGAACCTAAATAAATAGATAACGATTTAGTACCTATAAGGTACTTAAGCAGTCCTTTAGCAGCTAGGAGGTGGTACTTATTCGGAGCTTATATATGCCGTAAAAGGAACTATACCGCGAAGTATATATCTACTCTAGTTAAGAGTATAAGATATATAATAGTACTAATAATTTGCTAATAAAGCTTAACTTTAGGGTAGGCTAGCGTGTTAGGGTAGCTAGCCGACTGATTTGGTAGACTAGGCTAGATCGGTACTAAAAGAGCGCTAGCGTTAGTAAGACTAAAACGCGTAACGGCCTCCTCTATATACTAACCCTAGTATATAAAGATAAGTCTTTTAGACCTATCTCTAATAATCTAAATACCTAAAAAGAATGCTGCCGGACCCCTATCCTTTATAGGATATACCTTATAGATTCGAATCTTAAGCCTAGAAATATAGGCCTTATCGGCACTAATTAGTAAATAATCGTTAACGTAAGTAACTATAAAAGTCCTTTTATTAGCGTTATAAAACACTGCCGAATCAGATATAAGGGGCTTAAATCCGAACTTAACTAGTAGTTCTCTAAGCCTTTCTTGCTATTCCCTAGGACTTTATTTAAGTCCGTAGAGAGCCTTTAGTAGTAGTATAAACTGCTTCTTCGAGGGGTTATAGTTAAATTTATTTAATAACCGCTTAATTATCTTATTACTACTATAAGCAGCCGCAAATTCGTAAAAGCTATCTAGGATCTCTAGATAAATATCTAGGCCTAAGGTACCGTTTAAAAAGGCGCCTATAAAATCGATCTGCTCGATTTCCTAGTCGTGCACGGCTGCTAGAGCTAATATAACCCTCTAGGTAGGAGGTATACTAGTAGAGGTAAATATATTAGTAAAATCGATACCCTCTTATTATATAAACCCTTTAGTAACTAACCGAGCTTTATACTTAAAAACTCGATTTTTATAGTCCTTTTTCTCCTTAAAGACTAATTGTAACGTTATAGGTCGTTTCCCCTTAGGGAGGGTTTTCTGCTCTATAAAGAGTAGTACCCTAGTAGCTAATAGCTAACTAAACTCGCTAAATGCGGCTTCTTTCTACTACTTCGCGTTTATAGACTTTAAAGCCTGTTTCTAACTATTCGGCTCGGACTATTTAGATATCTTTAGCTTATAATAGTAGGATATAAAGTTATAGTAACTATTAATATCTATTTTATTATTAGCTTTAGTCTTAGTCCGCTCTTCTAGATCTAAGTTTTCTAACTATAAATCGGGGTTTAGTCCGTTAAACGGATCTAGTAGAGGGCTTTAGTTAGGCTCCTAATTAGCTAATATAGCTAGTTAATTCGTAGAACTCGAAATATCCCCCTCTAGAGATTCACTCTAGGGTAGCTCTAGGGTAGGTTTACTAAGCTCTAGGGTAACTTTATACGGCTTTAGGGTAGATTCGACCGGCTTTAGGGTAGGTTCGACCTGCTCTAGGGTAGATCCCTCCGGATTATAGGTAGCACCGCCTAACGGTTCAAAGTAAGGTAATTTATTAACCCTAACCCTAACCCTTTCCCCCTCTAGTTCTAGAACTTCACTACTATTTAGTAGCTTTAACCCTCGGGAGATAGAGCTAACTCCTTCTAAGTAACGGATAAAGGATGACCTAATAACTATTCTTTTTAAGGGAATATAGACTAGACTGACCTTATTACTTAGGTTAGCTAGTAGCTTACCGCTCTTTATTCTTTCGGCGAGCTTATGCGACTTAACTCGGTCCTTATAAGGTATAACTACCTCTATAGCGCTGCCTATAGCTTTATAAAAGCCAATATTAGGCCTAGCGTTATAACCGGGGATCAATTCGCCGTAAAACTCTTCCTATAGGGTAACGTCTCTATTCGTTATAGCGGTAGTATTAACCAAAGTAACGATAGTTAGTAGTATATAATACTAGAGATATAATAGTAACTGAGACTATAATATAGTTGCCCTTAATCGATCTAATATAACTCTAATAGATCGTTCGGGTAGGCTATTTTATTTAGGGGTTCTAGGAGGTAAGGTGTTAAAATCGATACCTTTAAAAGTTAACCAGTCTTTTAAAAACTAATTTATCTCTATACCTCTATCGAAGTGGAAACGCTTAGGGTAGCGCTAGTAGTGATTTTTAAGCCTTTTTATAAAAGCTTTAATCGCTTCGAATATAACTGCTCTATCGCGGCTAGCTAGCTGTAGAACCTACCGATATCTAGACTTTCTATTAACTAATAATAGGCCTATAGGCTTCTTGTTATAGGGACTAGGGGATATCTTAAAGGTATCCCCCTCTATAGAGTCTAAGACTGCTATAGGGTTAGGTATAGGCTGCTTATTAGCACGCCTAGTAGCCTTGGCTTTAATATAGGCCTGGTATACGAAGTTAGCTTCTTTAATTAAGGAAAAGTCTAGTAATCCCTTAACTAATTTAGCAGTTTTCTTTAGCAGTCTAAGGCCTATATATCCTAAACGAATATGCTATAAACTAGCTAAATCTAGTAATTTACTAGATCTAGTAGCCTTTTCTTGGGTAGACTCTACTATATCTACTCTAACGGGTTTAGGGTCTTTAACCGCTACTACCGGCCTAGTTACTTTAGTAACTAGCTTACTAGGGCGTATACTCGCCTTAATAAATGGGTTCTTTAATTCGTTATAGGCCTCCTTAAACGGATTTGGCCTACTAGTAGGTGGCGGGGAAATACTTAGTATATAGGGCCTCCCGTTTATAGGTTCCCCCTCTAGGGTAGGTCTACTCTCTACTAAGCCCTTAGGCTTGTTACTAGCTCTATAACGAACTAGTTCCTTACCGGTAGGGGTTACCCCCTCTAAATCCGGTAGACCTTCGTCTATAGACTTAAACTCGTTACGCTTAGCCTTAGAAATCGAAGGTATTTTAATAGTAATCGCGTATATAAACGATATATTATTACTCGACTAGAGCTTAGGGGTATCTATTCCCTCTAGATAGAAGAAGAAACTAGACTTTTTAAAGTCTAGGGTAGCTATAGGATCCTTACCTATAAATAAGGTTTAGTCCTTAACTAAGCTACTAGCCTTATAGTGCTTTACGCTACTTATTATATTTAGATCTATAAACGGAATATATAGACTATTAAATAGCTATAGAGTAAAATAACGTTTTTTAACGCTATTCTAGACACGAAATCTAGCGTTACTAATACCTATAGGCTTTAAGGGACCTCTACTTATAGTGATCGGTATAAGCTAACTAATATTAGGTATATAGCTAGTAAAGTATAACCTCTAGTTCGCTATATAGTAGGTAGAACCCGTGTCGTATAATAACGCGTTCTTAAAGGGAGAGCTATTACTAGCTTCTTTAGAGCTTCTGCTACTCTTAGGGTATCTTTTACCCTTACTCCCTCTAATAGTATAGCTATTACTACTAAGAGGAGGAAACTAACTATCTAGCTAGTTATTAATACTACTAGAATTACTATCGGTATTAGAATCCGACTCTAGCTCAGTTACTCTAGCAGCTAGGTTATAGCTACCTAAGAGAAAAGAGTAGTTAGCCTTAGTAGACTTATCCTTCTCTTTTTCCTTATCTTTATCCTTATTCTTCTTACCTCTCTTACGAGAAGGTTTATTATCCCTATTAGACTAGCTGTTTTTAGCCGGAGTCTTGCTACTATCCTTATTAGGATTAGCAGCCTTATTAGAAACCTTATAGGCCGAAGCCTTAGTAACTAACGAATCCTTTTCCCTCTATTCCTCTACGAGATTAGCTATAAAGTACTATAGGTTTAGCTCTAGGGTAGAGTGCCCTAAAGCCTTACTCGAGCGAATTATATTACGCTATCGTTTAGCCCAGGTCTTAAAGACCGGCTTTACCGCCTTTATATACTAATTAACTTAATTAGTTAGCTATATAATAACCTTAGAGAGGCTAAGCCTAGCAAGGTAATTATTAAACTTAGCGTTAAACGCTTCTAGTGTTCTACTATAACTAGTATATATAAGGTCGTAGAAGGAACTATAGAGGAATCCCCGTTATATATTAGCAGAGCGTGAAAACTGCTAAATTAGCAGCTTATAAGCTCCTACGGGTTCGTTCTACTAGGCTATAATAGCCTATATAGCAGCAGAGCAACTATCCCTTATAAGTATTAGTAGGATAGCTTAATTAGCGTCCTCTAGGTTAACACCTATAAACGGATTAGTAATAAAATTAACTAGTCCGAAAGCCCGAAACTAAATAGTTAAGGCTTGCTTCTACTAGTTAAAGTTTTTAGGCCCCTTTAGCTTACTAGCTTTAGGGAACGTATAAACTCGCTTACTAAGTTCCTTAACTACCGCGCCGTTAAGGCCGGCTATAGAGGACTTAGGTGCTGCATCTGCAGTAGAGGTACTAGGGTTAGCTATACCGGTAGCATCTGCCGGTATAGCCCCTCCGTAAATGGTGGGACGTACGGATCGTGAATACTAGCTCCCAGCTAGGGGTTTTCTTGCACGTCCTCTATATTATCCTCTCTAGGTCTATTAGACCTGTTAGAAGGGTTGTTAGTAGCGGCAAAAAATTCTTTAACCTGCTGCTAAAAGCCAGTAAAGCCCTCTAAAAGGGACTGAATTTGAAGGCCTTAAGCAGCTACCTGCTCTTGCAGAGCGGTAATCTGCTTATCCTCGTCATCGTCGCTTATAACCGACGGTGCCTTAAAAGGCTTTAAAGAGGAAGCTATAGCTGCGTTCGAACGCGGTGCTTAGGCGTTAAATCCGTATAATTTACTACTAAACCAGAACGTGGACCTATAACGAGCCCTCTGATTGGATAGAAAACCGAACACAATTTAGATATATACGGGGCAACAAAGCTCCAATCTAGGACTAAACAAATAACCCTCCTTAATTAACCGAATAGGCTAACTAGTCGCAATAGATCGCTGTTAAGTAATAGACCTATCGCTATTAACTATAACGTAACCGTTGATATTTATCGCCGGTCGCAGTTAATTAATCCCTCTGTTTTTCAGTGCATGCGACAAGCAGCAGTAGATAGGTAGTTGTTATAGGTAGTTAAGACCTATAGCTAGGGCTAGTAGGTACTGTCGATTGCAAACCTTAGCTAATGCGATAGCACTAGTAGGTAGTATCTTTAGTGGACTAAGGGCTTAAGCGTCGCAATTAACATAACTAACGAGATAACCTAATTAACGTCGATAACTCTTAATTCGAATAACTTAACGGATATACGTCTAATTAGGATATAATTACTCCCGTTCGGTAGCGAATTAACTACTCTATAAGTGGTAGAAGTATACTATAGTAATAGTCTGTAACTGCGGCTTAGTAGCGTTGTTGCGGTAACTAGACTGCGAATACAGCGTACGTCGCTAGTGAATTTAGGGTCTGTAAGGACCTAAGATACACGATAGTTCTAAGGAAGAACAGTCCTTCCGGGCTTATAACCTATTAAAGATAAGTAGGGGTCTTGGTCCCTAATACCTCTATACGCAGTCTCTCTTTAATAGCAGTAACGCGCGCTGTTAATCCTCTTTACTTAGGTGCAGTATCTTAATATCGTTATAGTACGTTATCTAAATTGCTTAAATATTTAATATAGTTCCCTATAAAGACCCGGAGACCCTACTTAGGGTTAAAACCCGGCTCAGCCGCTTTAAGTGCAAAAAACGAATTTCCGATAAAAGATTTTCGCAGCGTTTCTGTAAAACGCGACTTATAACTACTAAAAAGTGATCCGGTCCTGCACATTTTTCGCGTACTTAGCCGTGGACAGAATCCGGTCCAGGGTAGCTACAGGGTAAGCCCGCAGCACCACTAACTATGCGTACTATATAATATAACAGCCAGACCTAGTAAAAAGCCCTATATAACATAGCAGTACTATAAGCTTAATAGACCTATTAAGGTCTTGGGTTTAACATATATTCCCTATTCCGGAGAGAGGTTACGTAGTAATATAATAGGAGCGCTAACTTTTAGATATAGCCTCGCGGATAGTATATTACCGGGATAAAGGGAGTTAATATACTCTATTAGGGGTAAAGTAAGAGATTTAGTATCCGATCGGATAAACTTATTAGTAGATAAATACTCTCGAACCGAGCTAGTAAGGTTCTCGAGTATAAGTTTATTAATAGAGTTAATAGTAGTATTATATATATAAAGAATAGATCTCTCCGTAAATACTATATAGTCGCGGACGGCCGCTAATATAACCGATACGGGGTAAATATAAGAGATTAGATTATCCTAGTTATAAAGAATAGTCGCGCTATTTAGAACCGAAATTAACCTATTTATCTTATAATTAATAGAGAGGCTTCGTAACTATTTGGCGAAGATTATATTCTCCGGCTCCTCCTAATATAGTTATATATTCTCGGAAAGGTAGAGCTTACTTAACCGAGACTAAATATATAACCTTTATAGGTAAGTATCGACGATTTATAGTCGCGAACCCTTCCGAATAATAGGGAGGATTTATATAAAGTCTCCGCCTAGAAATATTAGGATACCGCTAAAGAGATTATTAACCTTATAAATATCCTATAATATCTGGTTTACCGCCTCGAAGATATACTTATACTATATTATAACCTTATTATGTAAACCACCGCAGCAGCTGTAGCGGATGCCACCGGCATCCGGTAAGTGGGTCAGATGCGTCAGCATCTAACCACCACCTACAGCTGCTACTGCTTCAGTTAGCTACCTTCTTTTCTTCCTTCCTACTCTTCAGGCCTAGTAATAACGATAATATTGCTATGCTTCACGTATTCACCGTACGGTCCAAATAAGGTAATACTAACACTAATTAGTGGTTAAAAACACCACTATTCCTTTCTACGTTCGAGATACCTTATTTATGTATTTTTCCACAGATTAGCAAGGCTTTATCCGAAAATACCACACGACGAATAGTCCCCTACTTACCTACGGGATTGTAAAATAGCGACCGCGATTTTTCTCTGCCGACCTTAACTAAGCAGGTCCGCCTAGAAGATCGAAGCTGTATTAACACTAGGAACGTCCGGTAATTACTACTAGATATAGATCCGTCGATTTTTTATTAACACTATCATTTTTTACTATTCCCTATCCTTCACCACTTATTTTATCGCTAGTTAGCGATTACTACCTTTAGAACACCTTTAGCTATTACTAGGTCGCGATTACCGCGTTACGACGACTCTAGAAATATCTTCGGAACGCCGTTAACGTACCGTTAGCGATAGCCTTAACTTCGCAGGTACCGAGCCCGCTATTATAGGTAAAATACCTCTAGATAACGCCCGATTCCCCTACTACCTTAGTAGGGATTATCGATTTCTGCGAGACGCGCGTCCTTACGTAATAGGCCCGTAGCCTATAACTCTAAGGGGTAGTATTCCTAACTCTTTCCCCTGTTTTTCCTGATTTAAAGTTTTAAGTTCTATAACCTAATATTACGGACCCGCTATATATAACCTTACTATTTTTATAACCCCCTATTTTATTACTAATTTATACTAAAATCTACCCTAATCTAAAACTACTATATTTCCCGAGCCGGGTATCTATGTAAGGGTCACAGGTACAATTAGGTAGGATCAATAGTATGGGTAAGTGTTAGGACAAGACTAACGCTTGTCCTTTCTATTATTGAAAGGGAGGTGGTATATATACGGGATAGGTACGGAACCTATATAGGTCCTGTACCTTATATAATGAGCCGATCGTTATAATTATTCCCCCTCTATACGAGCCGGCCGCGGCGACCTGTGCGGATATCGAAGTAGGGGGGTAAAGGGTTACGTGCCTAGATACCCCTACTTTAGTGGGTTATTATCCCTAATCCGTCCGTAGGTCCTATAGTCTTTTAATCTTAGCTATAATAGAAATATTTTAATTACTAGGTAGAAAAGCATTTCTAAAAAAAACTACTATCGCGATAACTATCGCGATAATTATTTCGTAACGCTATACTCTTATAGTATCCCGATTCTTTCGCGAAACTATCGCGGTCTCTTCTATCCTTTATCCCTTATCCTTAAGTTATTTATTATACCTCCTATCTAGCAGATACGTAAGCGTAAGCGTAATCGCCGTTATACTACGATTATAACCGAATCTGCGGTAAACTTTATATAGGAGTAGTATTCCTACGAGGGTTATATTAATAGAGTGTTAGAGAATTTCATACCTAACTAAGGCTATCCGCTACGTATTCGCTACGCTTACCCTAATATTAAGTCGTCGGCTTATAGCTAGAGTAAAGGCTATAGATAATAGGTAGTTAGATACGTCGGGTCTAAGGATACTTATAAAGCTGTAAGTACTCCGCAGATATTTCGGCAGGGTAACGTTACTAATTTTTCAACTTAGGTCCTAGTAATACTTTAGGGAAACCTATAGGTAATAGGCTATCTTATCGAATATATTCGTAAGACCGGCTTCACCGACCGATAGGGTAATATCGTAGATAACGATAACGATAACTTCGAGTAGGCCTATTCGGAGGCTATTCGCGTGCGTCTTGCCGTCGCTTCTTAGAAGCTTTATATAGGCTTTACTACTATATATACCTATTATAAATAGGAACGCAATTTAACCGGTTCTAAGAAGACTAATAAGGACGCCCGGGCCGTCTACTATAAGGAGTATTATAAGATGCAGATACTTCGCGTTGCCTCTATAGTTCGACTGCTACTTAATACTATACGTGGGTTTCGCTAGTATTTCCCGAATTATAAGCTGATCTTTTCTTAATAATAGTCCGCCGATAAGCGTGCCGCTTATAATTAGCTCTTGCTATTATAGTTACCGTTATATAATAGCGACTTTGCTACGTGGGCTTCGGCCCTGTAGGAATTCGTAAAGGTTATTTATAGTTATCTTCTTAATATAGGTACGGAGATAAACGATAACCGTTTTTATAAGGTTTAGTTAGCTACTCTGCGCGAGATTATAGGTAATATATTTATGTTTTAAGGTTGGCTATAAAGGCTGCCTTTCGTTTATTTTCCGCTATAAGTACGGCAGGATTAACCTAATATCTCCTAGCTATCGGCTATAATAGATAGCTATTAACCTAAACTATATTTGCCCCTATAATTTTATTAACCTTCTTCTTCTGAGATTTCTTTAGGTAAGTATTAACTAAGCGTTTAGTATTCGCCAGGTTATTACTATAGTTCTACTAATTATATTCCGTAGGCTAACCTTTCTACTTTACGTAGTAGTAGGTTTCTCCTTTAATTTTCTTATAATTAAGGACCTCCTTAACTTCCTACTTATCGTTATTATTAAGCTCTAGTATAGGTAAGGGATCCGATATCTTAGTATCCTATAGTTCTAAGTATTAGACTAGGAAGATATTATATATTCGTGAATATTGCTTAGGTAATACTAGACGATATACTAGCGATCCTACTTTGCCGAGTACCTTAAAGGGCCCGATAAACTTGGGCTAGAGCTTTCGAAACTTTAGTCTAAGATTCTAAGTAGATAAGGTAACTATCTAATTAACCTTAAAGGTTATTAGATTATAGTATTTATTATAGTACTCTACTTAAGTAGCGATAGCCTTTCGCTACTATTCCGTTATATCTTAACGTAATTTCGCTAATTTATTAATTCGGTCTTAAACTACTAGTACCCCCTTTAGGGTATCGTTATCCTTAATAAATATACGGAACTCCGGTTAGTAACCGTACGTTACTTAAAACGGACTTACGCCGGTAGTAATATTTATAGCCGCGTTTATAGCATAAAACGCAGATAGTATTAACTATAGCTAAACCTTAGGATAACTAACTACGTAGCAACGAAGGTATATCTCGATAACTTGATTTATTCTCTCCGTTTACCTATCGGTTTAGGGGTAAAACGCCGTCGAGTACCTTAATTTAATCTGGCTATAGAAATATAGCTTAGACTAGAATTTACTTATAAAGATAGAGCCTCTATCCGAGATAATGCCTTAAGGCGCTCCAAAATAATACTCGATATAGTTATAGAATAGTTTCGCAAGGTCTACTATAGTTATAGTAGTATATACTATAAATATAAACGATATCTTGCTAAACCGGTCTATAATTACTAAGAGAGAATCTACTATTTTGCTATCGTAAAAAACTTTAGGTAAGCCCGTAATAAAGTCTATTAAGTACTCTTATCCTAGGCGAGATAGTAAAGGAAGCGACTGTAATTCGCTATAGGGTCGGTAATATTTCGCCTTTAACCCTAGATAAGTCTTATAATCCTTAATATATAAACGTATATCCGTATTTATCTTAGGCTAGTTAAATAGTCTTTCTAAAAGAGTTCGCGTACGTTCTACGCCGAAATGCCCTACGTAAGGGTTATTATAGTATAGTTTAATAAGCTATTATCGTATAGCCTCTTAAGGGGGAACGTAAATACGCCTATTATAGTAGAGAAGGTTATATTAACTAATAGTCTACTCTTACGATGCCTGGCCTATAGCAATTCGCTATCGAATCTCGACGCTTTCGGGGTCCTTTTATTAGACTTCCCTTAGTAGAGAGATAAGGTTTAATAGGGGAGTATTCGTATATATATTACCTCTAACTATAGAATTTCGAGCTTATTTTCGCGTAACTACTTAAGCTAATACGATACGCTTATACGGCTATCGGGCCGTATATACTATATTAATAAGTACCCTTAGTAGTAACTAATTAGGTTATACCTTGGTCTATACCGCTAATTTTCTTTATAGTATTAGGAGAAGCTTTATATTATCGGACGCTTTACCTATATAATCCGGCCTTCTCGAGGGCGGATCGGCCGGGTTTCTTTTTCTAGCTTAGTACTTAATTTCGAAGTCGAATAGAGCTAGGAATATATACTACCTTACTTATCGACTATTTAGCTTCTAAGTTTTTATAAAGCTTTAGAGATTAGTATAGTTAGATAAGACTTTAATAGGATATCGAGATCCTTAGAGGTAGTAGCGCTAGTACTTAAACAACTCGATAATCGCTAGTAGTTCTTAGTCCGGGATACTATATCGCGATTCCGTATCGAGATACTTCCGGGACTAGAATAAAATAGGATACTAATATCCTTATTTATCTTGCTAGGAAAGGGTGCCCGCTATTATATCTTTAGATATATTAGTCTCTAATCGAATATGCTTCTCTAGATTAAAATACTAGAGGAGAGGTACCTAGAGGAATAACTACTTTAGCCGCTCGAAAGCTACTTATATAGGGGGACCCTAGACGAACCCGCTAGCTTTCGCTTCGCTTTCGCTACTTTTTAGGTAATATATTAAAGGAATAGCGAGTTATAAATATCTATTAATAAAGCGTCGATAGAAGTTATAAAATCCTAAAAATACTTAAAGATTATAAATTAATATTAGTACTAGCTATTACTAGATAGTACCGACCTTATCTAGGTCTATTAATATACCTTCTACTAAAATCTAGTACCTAAGATAGTCTACTTTCTCTTAGATAAACTTGCACTTAGATTAGTTAGCGTATAGATCGGTATTTAGGAGCCTTTCTATAACGTTCCGGAGGTCTCTCTCGTAGTCTTTTATTATACGTGAAAAAATAAGAATATTATCTAGGTATATAACGTAGCAAATATCTAGGAGGTCTCCTAGAGCTATTTATATATAGTATTAAAACGTTATAGGCGTATTAGTTAGGCTAAATAGTATAATTAAGTACTTAAAGTGGCTATAACGTGTACGGAACGCTATTTTCTATTTATCCCCTTCTCTAATACGGATACGATAATAGGCTTCTTTAAGATCGATTTTAGAAAAAACCTTTATCCTAGAGACCCTATTTAATAGCTCCGAAACGAGAGGGAGAGTAAAGCGATTCTTAGCCGTTACTTTATTAAGGCCCCTATAGTCTATATAGAGACGTAACGAGCTATCTTTTTTCGGAATAAAGAGGATTAGTACTCCCGTAGGACTTTACGAGTTACGAATCCGACTAGTAGCCTTTATATAGTCGATATATTATTTTAACTCTTAGAGCTTATTATAGGCTAAAGGGTAAATAGAAAGGTATAGAGGATCTTTTCCTAGTAAGAGATTAATCGCATAACTTGTTTTTTCTATTAAAGGGAGTATTATAGTACTGTCCGTATTAAAGAAGGCGGTATAGTCGCGAAGATAGGACGGAATCTTAGTAGCGGACTTATTAATACCGTCCTTCTTTAGATAGAGGTATAAATCCTCACTTTTTATTAGAATAAGAGCGTAATAAACCACCTTATCGTATATTACACGATAGAACCTTTTAGGTATAGTAAGCAGTAATAAAGACGAAATAACCTCGAACTACTACTAATTTGCATACAGAACTATAACGATACGTACGGTATCTAAGAAGCCCCGTCCTAATAATAGGGGACTACTAGCCTCTCGGAAATCTCGATTAATAGTAATATATACGCGTCGATATATACGAGTATAATTTCTTAAGTTAGTTAAATTAAAGTTAACCTAATAAACTCTATATTATAGAATATATAGTTATCTAACTACTTCCAAAGAAACCGTCTCGAAGGGTATAGAAGATAACGTATATTTGCGTATAAATTTAATACTAATTAAATCCGCACCTAAATAACTATCTAAGTCGGTATAAGTTATAATAGGAGGGTTAGATAATAAAGGAGAATAGATTATATATTATATATAGAACCTTACTAAGGTATCCACGATAGGATTACGGGACCCTAGATTAGTACGTTACTCTAGAGCTATCTCCCTTTTCCCGAAGTTCCTTAAATAGGGGCAGGTTTTTCCTATTTAGGATAAGAGTTTGCGTAGTATCCCTTTTTACTGTATTTATAGTATATAACGTCGGCGAGATCCTAATCTTTTCCTTAATTTTTATTAGGGTTTCGCGACGGTACCGAGCTTATACCGCTACGACCTCTCTAATAGTTACTATAAAAGGAACCTCGGCCGCGTCCTCGGCCTCTATTACCACGTCCTCCTCTCGAATTATTTAGATTCTAAGTTCGCTTATTAGAGTTATTATAATTATTATCGTTATCTTTTCTAGCACGTTTCGCCGAGCTTTCCTTTAACTTTCCCTTAGGATCTGATTCTCGGTTACGCTTACTAAGAAGCTCCTACCTTCGAGCGGCGGCGTCGACTATATCGTTTTGTTTTTAAAGGAGTTTATTAGTATAAGTAGTAATAATATCCCTTAAGGGATTAAGGAGTTTAGCGAAGTAGGAATACGCATAATCCCTTTCCGGTTTCGATAGGAGTTATTACTTAAGAGAGGCTAAATAGATATTAAAAGCCCGAGGGTCTTAACCCGGTCGTTACTTTATATCCTTAAACTGTTTTATAAGGATCGCCTCTAGATTTGCCGAATAACGGATAATTAACTTTATCTAGGCCTTAAAGTCTTCCTAATCGGAAGTAATATTTTCTATCTCCGAAGGGTCCGCGAATTACTTACAAACTCTATATATTTATTTTATACCTTAATCTATCTTGTTTTTAGTAAAGATAATCTTATTACGACCGTTTCGGAACTTTTTTACCGAGCCCTTAAAAATCTCCTTATATTCGGCGATCTATCCTTCCTATTTCGAATTAGTAAAGTCTATAAATAGCTTAGGATAGTCGAACTTAATAAGCTTTCTAATATTAGAGTATCGCCGCGATTTCCGATATTATTAACTACGACTACTAGAGTCCGAACTATCCGAGGAATATAAGTTATCTCTAGTAGATAGGTCCGACGAGGAATCGTTAGGGTCTCTATTATCCCCCGCCTCTAAATCGTCCGTTCTTTTAGATTTTCCTTTTAGTTATAAAAGTGCCTTACGGGATTTTGTCGTATCTTTTGCTTATAAGGACGTAAAGGCGCGTTTACTAGCTCGATATCGCTCTCGAATTTCCTTATATTCTTACTAGGCTCTAGTAATACTACTGCTTCTAAGACCTAGGGTATTAGATAAATCTAGGTTTTCGCTAGGGTTTAGCTCGGATACCGCTAGCGGAATAGCAGTACTTCCGCTGCCTAATAGGATTGCTAGGTCTTCGGGTATATCCTCCGGAACTAGGTCTAGGACCGTAGGTAGGCGACTTGGAGGAGCCCTTTTAGAAGATAACTTAGGTGCCGATTTTGACGAGGAACCCGAGGTAGAAGCTATATTATTAATAGCCTAAGTAATTGTTTAGTAGAAGCGTTAGAATTATAAGGGTTATAGGTATAATTAGGTAGGATTAATAGTATAGGTAAGTGTCAGGATAAGACTAACGCTTGTCCTTTCTGTTATTAAAAGGGAGGTGGTATATATACGGGATGGGTACGGAACCTATGTGGGTCCTGTACCTTATATAATGAGCCGATCGTCACAATCTGTATTTCGCTAGTAGAATAACTTTCCCTCCCTAGCGAACTTTACCTTACCTAATATTACTTAATTTATCTATTCCTTTATAATATATTTACGTCCTCTCCTTTACCTGCCTTTATACCTTTAGCCCTAGCACCGAGTAGTAAAACCGTCTAACGAACGTACACGCCTCCCTAACCGCGGCTACAGAGAAACGCCCGTGTTCGAGACGTGGTAATTCTTAACGCTATAGCTAAGGCTACTCCTACTTAACCCCCTCCCCCACGGCTCCTATACCTTTATCCGGTATCCCTCTAGCCGAAGGGATATCCCCTTAGGAGCAGTTTATAAGCCTATATATCCCTTAGAAAGCCTGTCTATTCGTAAATATAGAACTCTAGGGAAACCTAGACTACGATCCTAAAGTACTAGATCCTCTCTACGTAACCACGATTATCGTCTTTCTTTACGAGACGTATAGGACTATAAGGGGGCACCCGGGGAGCGGGTGCACGTGGACGCTAAGCTATAGGGCGGCCGCAGGACGGCCGCAGTTTAGCCGGAGACGTATCTCTTTAGAATTAATCTAACGAATACTCTAAGTTCGTTAGGTTAAAGTTTTAATATACGTATACCCTATACTACCTTACTTATCCCTACGTAATACCGTTATAATTCTTTAACCTCTACCCTATAGAGAGTAAGCTAGTATAAGCGGAAACGAATAATTAATACGTCGCGGTTAGTCCGTAGGACTACCGGAGACTAATCTCCCTAGAGAGGGGATTTCCGAGAATATAGACCTCCCGCTAATCGAGGAGAATCTAGACCTCCTACTACGCGAGGTAAGCGCCGAACTAGATAGCGACGATTAAGACGATATAAGCGGAAATAAGCGGCGTTCGGCTATTATAGGATAAAAGGTAGTATCGGGCCTTAGAAGAGAGCGAGAATACTTTATAGCCCTTCTCCGATAGAGCTAGAAGTAAAATAATATAATAGTCTAGCTTCTTAAGTAAACTACTAAGGATAAGGAGAGAATCCTAGCGATATTAGAGTATCTCGGTCGGGGACCGGGCGGTAAGAAGAATTATAATAAGGCCCTAACCTACGCCTATAAGAAGCTAGAACCCGACTCGGACCTAGTCGAGACTCGAAACTAGATCGCCGCCGTAGAGCAGGTATACCTAGGCTAACTAGGATAACCGGCGTACCGATATATCGAGTAAGCTCTAGGATTTATAAACTACTCTCTTTAGAACGAGTAGCGAGTATATTCCGATAAGCTATACCCCGGCAAATATAATAATAAGGTAACTTAGGAGGAGTTCTTTAAGTTTATAAAGCGAGAGTATATCGACCCGAACCTGCTTATTAGTTAGGTAACCCTTTAGCTAGTAACGCTAAGGTAGAGAGATAAAGAGAAGCTATCGGAGTTTTACGTATAATAGTCCGTATTATAATAGCATATTCGGCTTACGGTTATAAATAACCCGCTACTTACGTATAAGTACCTAAATAAGCTAAAGCCTTAGTTTAGAGGAGAGTTATAACGGATATAGGTTATAGTCGCTAATACGAAGATACTATTATTAGAAGCCGAGAGAATCTAGCTAAGCCTCGCCCGTCTCTATCCGAAAGGACCGAGAGCGTAGAGCGTACGATTAAAGAGGATCGGAGGACCGTAAGCGCTTAAGGGCCGAGTCTAATATACTAGCCTAGGTTAATTAAGTTAATACTATACGCGGAAGGGAAAGCGGTAACTAGGCGGTACCTTATTAGGGCTATAGTAACGACCTATCCCGTTATTAAGAGTCTTATATACCGGCCTAGGTTAATTAAGTTAACGCTATACGCGGAAGGGAAAGCGGTAACCGGGCGGTACCTTATCGGGGCCGTAGTAACGACCTATCCCGTTATTAAGCCTAAGCTAGGACCTTATACTATAACTATAATAGGAGAGGTTATATAGTATATAACTATATAAGCGCGAAGAGAGCGCGACTAGATTTCGAACGAGATAGCCTTATATAGAGATAGCGTAGAGTATAAGCGTTATAAGAAGATATAAGTACCCTAGCTATAAAGAATATATAGTAGTTAGGATCCGATCTAAGCGAGACGGAAAACTATTAGTCGAGACGTTTTTACGGGTATCGACCGTCTCGATAGAATACTATAAGATAGCCGGAGTTAGCACGGAAGCTATAAATACGTAAGTAGGCGTATACGATCGTATAGGAGAAGTACGATACCGAGTTAAAATAGACCTAGACTCGGGAGTAGAGGTTAATATAGTTATAAAGCGTACGGCGATAAAGCTACTAAAGAAGGGTATAGTAACCTAAGTATTCGTGCCTATCCTAAAGCTACTAGGAGTAGGCGGGGCCGTCCTAAAATACTATAGGGTAATTAAGATAACCGTACGGATAGTAGACTTATTAGGGACGGCAAAACTCCTAATATAGGTGTTTTTTATCTTAAATCGCGATACCATAGTATTAGGTATACTGCTATCGCGGCTAGGAATAGGATATAAGGGGATCTTACTAGATACCTCGTCTACGAATAGTTTCCGTTTTAGAGCGGTTAAAGTATTACTACCTAAAGAGTTCGTAGAAGAAGCGATAGGAGTAGACCCTTTAATAGTTATAAGCCTAGCGGCGATCGATTTAGGGAACGCCCCGGATATTCCTATAATTAATAGGGAGGATACTATAATAACGGGAATAGCTATAGAAGAAGATCTAAGAAAAGGCCTGCTAGAATACTTATATAGCTATCTCGATATATTTAACGAACGGGCGGCGACCGGAGCCCTAGTACTCGGCGTATTACTATATACTATTAACCTAGAAAAGGGAAAGGAACCTCCGTAGCTACTAATTTATTTACTTACGGAGAACTAGCGCTAGGAACTAGAAGAATAACTATATAAGGTATTAGAGGCTAGTCGGATAAGGACCTTATCTAGTCCGGCGGGTGCTCTAATACTATTTATCCTAAAGAAGGATAGTAGCTTAAGGCTATATATAAACTATTAAGGGCTAAACCGGGTTACGATTAAGAATCGATACCCGTTACCGCTAATCTCCGAGATAATAAACTAGCTAGGTAAAGCAATAGTCTTTATAAAGATAAACCTAAAAGACGCGTACTACTATTTTATAATTAAAGAGGAAGATCGGTAAAAGACCGCTTTCCGAACGAAGTATAGCTACTTTAAGTTTAACGTGCTAGCTATAGGCCTTATAAACGCCCTAGTAACGTTCTAGGTATATATATAGAAGGCCCTAGCGGGGCTAGTAGATAATATATATATAGTATACCTAGATAATATCGTTATCTTCTCCGAGAATAAAGAATAGTATAAGGAATATCTATAACTAGTCGCTAAGCGGCTAAGAGAATATAAGCTATTTACTAAGATCTCTAAGTGCGATTTCTTTAAAGAGAATATTAAGTTCCTCGGATTTATAGTAGGCCGCGATAAACTAGCGATAGACCTATAACGGGTCGCCTTAATTTAGGAGTAGCCTAAGCTAATATCGTACTACGATATATAGGTATTTATAGGGTTTATAAACTTCTACTAGAGATTTATCGCGAAGTACTCGTATATAACTGCGCCGATTACGGCACTACTAAAAGGTAGCGTTAATAGACGAAAGAAAGGAGAGTTCCTATAGCTACTAGAAGCGGCTAATATATTTAAGACGCTAAGGGAGGCCTTTATATTAGCAACTATATTATAATACTAGGATCCTAGCCGACTAATAAGGGTCGAGA
The DNA here is from genome assembly GCA_022414665.1 of Arthrinium puccinioides. NCBI lineage: Eukaryota > Fungi > Ascomycota > Sordariomycetes > Amphisphaeriales > Apiosporaceae > Arthrinium > Arthrinium puccinioides. Next base: position 2,775,879 of record JAIUNF010000004.1, read on the forward strand.
CGGATATAAATAATAAGGCGATTTCGGGAATTCTCGTTTAGCTCTAGGAGACTAAATAGAGACCGGTTATATACTTCTCGCGAAAGCTAATATTAGCAGAGCTAAATTAGGTAATAAGGTAAAAGGAACTGCTTATAATCGTAGAGTCGATTAAATACTAGAGATATTACCTTAAAGGCCTAAGTAATCGTTTTAAAGTATTTATAAATTATAAGGCGCTAAGCGGAGTTATTACGGTAAATATATAGGACTTACGTAGAAGGCTAGTACGATAGGTATATCGCTTATTATATTTCGATTTCGATATAGAATATTAGAAAGGTTCCGTAAATATAGCGGACCTATTATCGAGGAGGCCTAATTATATAGCGTAGGAAATTACGTACTATAATATAATCCCCTTACTAATATAGAAGCTATAGCTCGTAGATTAGCTACCGGTCGAGGTCTTATTAAGGATAGCGTTTATATTAATAAAGGAGAAGCTAATAAAGGTAATTAAGCTAATTAGGGCTATTTAGAGAATAATCGAAAGCCGGCCGGCCCTTACGGCGAGAGTTATAAGTATATACGTAGTAGATAAGCTAGAAACCCCGCCGATAAACGGCTCGGGGAGGAAGGTAGTAAATAGCCTAGCGGATTATCTAGACGCTACGAACCACATAATAGTCGCGGCAATTACTAGATCCGCTAAACGAGAAGAGCTATTAACGATAGAGCGTAATATAGACGGTACTAGTATAAGTATAAATAAAGAGGCTACTAAGGTAATTATCTATAAGTAGTATATTTTATAAGTAGTCGCTAAAGAGCTTATAAGCGAAGAGCTAGCGTAGACCTATAAGCTATTAAAGAAGTTCTATAAGCTAATTCGTAATCTGCAGAAAGGCGATAAGGAATATATTATATTTATAGAAGCTACTTATAAATAGAGCGGAGCCCGGGGCGGCTATTACCTAGATAATTAAGGGGTACTATATTTTAGGGAGAGATTAGTTATCCTAAACGAAGGCGTAATCCGATCGTAACTTCTTTTCTAGTACTATAACGACCCTAGGTATAGCTACCTAGGTAGTAGTAAGATATAGGAGCTACTATCGTGTAAGTTTTACTAGACTAACTAAACGGAAGACGTATAAAGATACATCGAAATATATCCGGAGTATTAAGGGGTAAGTCGCCTAAGGTATAAGCTATATAGTAAGCTGTAATCGCTCCCGCTACTAGAAGGACTATAGTAGGAAATTAGTATAGATTTTATTATAGGCTTACCGGGCAGTCTCCGCCTAGATACTTTAAAGTACGACGCGGTTCTAGTTATTATAGATAGATTTATAAAGATAGCTCTATTTATCCCGACGTAAAAGACCCTAAACGCGGCCGAGCTAGCCCGAATTATTTACGAATAGGTTAAGTATAAGTTCGGTATACCTATAAGGATTATAAATAACCGCGATACTTTACTAATAAGTCGTTTCTAGAAGGAATAGTACGAAGTACGGGTAACTAAGCGCCGACTAAGTACCGCCTACTACCTATAAATAGATAGATAAATAGAGCGAACGTACTAGTTACTATAGAAGTAGCTCCGAATATACTACGGTAATAATATATAGGCTACCTAACTATATAAGGCAGAATTCGCGTATAATAATAAGAGGTATAATACTATCGGAGTTTCGCCGTTCGAAGCCCTATACAGATATTATCCTCGAATAATCGAGTTTGTACTATAGGCGAAGACGCTTAAGGTATAGGGCGTAATAAAGTATCTAAAGAAATTAGCAGCGACGAGAGCGGCTATTAGGGATTACTAGGAGCGGGTAGTAGTCGGCTAATAGAAGGGGTATAACTAGCGTTATACCCCGATATAATTTAAGGCAGGATAGTTTATCGGCTTATCGATAAAGACTTTCCGATTTAAGGTCGGGAAGAAACTCGCCCCTATATTTATCCGCGTTAAAATACTTAAGAAGGTCGGATTATAAGCGTATAGACTTATACTCCTAGTGTAGTATAGTCGGATATATAATATCTTCCCGGTATCCTTATTAGAGCTATAGTAAGATCGAGAAGCGAATATATTAGAGACTAATTTACCTAATCTCGAAAATAAGTAGGTAAAGTAGGAAGTAGAGGATATTTCCCGATATAGATATAACTAGGGTACGATAGAGTACCTAGTAAAATAGAAAGGCTAGCCGGCCGAGTATAATATATAGGAACTAGAAGATTATCTCGAATACGCTAAGGTAATACTTCGGAAGTATAAAAAGTAAAAGGTATACCGAAAATAGAATAACCCCGTAGAGGAGCTAGAGGACGTTCGTAATAAGGAGGGCAATAAAGCAGAGTAATTAGATTACGTGTTCGAGTTATAAGGAGTAGTTAAATAAGTATAGTACAAAATCGTAATATTTATATATACGGCCGCAGATTAAAGGCAGACCGGCTAGCTAAGGACCGCGAGGTCCTCGCCCGAAAATAATAATAATAATAGTAGGGATAAGATAGATAGGCGCTAAGATAGAGCCTAGATATAATAAGGTCGTTTACTAGAAGGACTATAAGGTTAAATATATAAAATAGGAGATAAGGTATAGGTTACGGGACGGAGTCTAGCCGGTACTTAAACGTTACCTAGGTTATAACGACGAGCGTTATAGCGAGACTAGTATATAGTTAGTAAAGGACTACGTAATAGAGGGAGGAATACGAATAGGAGTAGGCGGCACCGGAGTAGGGTTATCGCTAGCGCTAGTAACGTCGCTACCGGTAATAGCCTCGTAACAATCCCGACGCGCCTAGTAAACTAGGAAGGCGGCCGGTATACGGACGTTATCCGTGCTAAGTACGCGGGTATAGCGACGAGACTAGTTAGGCTCGGCAGCGAGTCCTAGATACTAGGCGTACCCCTTAGGCTAAGTAAAGATAGGGTTATCTATTATAGCCTATAAAGTATATAGGTAGGCGGTAACCGTGCCGAATACGGCCGGAGACCGATCGTATTTAGGGATAGTAGCGTCCCGATAAGCCTAGTACTCTATAGTATCTATAGGGTTACTATTAAGGTTAAACTAAAAAGGGCTAATTAGTACCGTAACGCGACTGGAGAGTAAGCGGAGGCTATATATACTAGAGTTATATTAGCCTAAAGCTAAAGGAATATATATACGGAGCGCGTTTTAGCTACTAGGGTACGAGTACTAGCCGAATCGTTAGCGGTTAAGTCCTAGTCTACCTAAGCGAAGAGCTTACGTATAGCTAGGCCGGCCTTACGTACGCCGAAGGATAGGTAACCGAAGCGCGCTATGCGAGACTCGGTAGTGCGCTCGGTAGCTATAAACTTAGCCTAGGCGTAGCGTAAGTAACTATAGGCCTTTAGTAGGACCTAGGCGGCTCCGAAAAGACCGGGGGAATCTAGTCGGAAAATAGTTAGTACCTGCTAAAAGCTTAAGATAGAAAGCGCTAGGAAGCGAAATAGCGGACGTATAACTAGGTACTTAGCTTTATCGATCTAGTACTAGGCGTAGGTAACGCTGCCTAAGTAGCCTAGGGAGGGATCTATATAACCGTAGGTAAGGTAGTTATAATACTAGGTACTACCTATCTCGAAGTATCCCCTATAAATAATTAGCAAATAGTCGCCGATAAGTTAACGAAGAGGGCGTTATACTTATTATCGTAGACCTCGCTATCCTTACTATATAGGCGCGGAGGCGCGCGGAAATGGGTTACTACGTTATCGGTATTATAAGGGAACTCGGCCTTAAACTAGGCGCGTCTATAGGTAATAGCTATAGTAATAGGCGTTAGGGGTAATAGGGGGAAGGAGCTAGAGTATACTAGGTTAGTAACGCTATTAGACCGGAAAATAATCGCGGGGAGGACGCTAAAAATATACGAGAAGGTTTTAAAATAATTTTATTAATACGTAGACGGGGCGCGATATAATTATAGGATAGGTACTATTAATAGGGAATTTCGAGTAATATTAGCGTTAAAGGAAAAAGATTATTATTAGAACCTAGGGAGGAGAGAATATATTTTATAGACGTAGTTATACTACTAGTTACTAGGTAGTTATATTACTAAGGGTATTAACGATAATTTATATAGAAGGCACGCGACGACTATACTATAAATATAAACCGGTAGGCTATAAACGATACGATATACGATAATTATATTACAACAAGGTAAACTAATTAATTATTAGGAGGTAAATCAATTCTAGAGCGAATACCGATAACTATCTAGAGTAGGAAGGAAGGCGTATTAAGGATAACTTAAGGGTAAGGAAAATACGAGAACGCGGAGGCGGCAGGACGTAGACCGTATACCGAGAGTATAGCGATATAAAGGACCCCGAGTACTAGGCGCCCCGATAGAGAGGAGGAGCCGGGCAAGATACCGGCGTATAGCAAGTAATAATAGGGATCGGATAGAGAGCGTATAGCTACCGTAAGGAGTTCTATATCCGCTAGAGACTAGGGAGTAGAACTAGGGAGGCATTATAAGGGGGCACCTAAGGAGCGGGTATACGTAAACGCTAAGCTATAGGGCGGCCGTAGGATAGCCGCAGTTTAGCCGGAGACGCATCTCTTTAGAATTAATCTAACGAACACTCTAAGTTCGTCAGGTTAAAGTTTCAATACACGCATACCCTATACTACCTTACTTATCCCTACGTGATACCGTTATAAGGACCGAGGAACTATACGGTTACCTCCTATAGGAATAGCTCTAACGCGATTTCGAAGAATAGCTAGATAAGATCCTCGCAGTAGGGGATAAGCCCCTTATTAGATCCTTCCGCGATTTTCTCCGGGTATAAGGAGTCTATATAGAAAAGGATCGTAAGCTTATTCTCCTTTACCTCTTAAAATATATTAAGTAGGACGAGTTTACCTTCTAGACCGACGTAATAATCTAGGAGGTATCGAAGTTAAGTATAGACTTCACGAAGAACTGCTAGAGGCTAGGCTTTATCGACGACCTACGTGAACTACTACTAATCCTACTAAAAGTATAACCCCTTCCGCCGGCTATACCGGTATTTTATCCCCAGCCTACAGCAGCACTAGCACCGCCGGCAATACCTGTACCGCTAGTAATATATATACCTCTAGTATAGCAAGCACCTCCGGCACTACCGGAGCTGTAATAACGTTAAATAACCCCGGTATACGTACCTATACTACTAGCTAGTATCCCTAGTATAGTCCCCCCTAAGATACTACTCCTAAGATAACTAATAGACCTCGCTAAGCTCTATAACGACGAGATAAAGTATAGTAGCGAGATATACGACGTCTTAGAGCTAAAGCTTACTATCTTCCGTAATAGCTATTATAAAGTCGGTATTATATAGACGTAGTTCGTAGGAGCCTTTTCGGTAATACTAAGAGGCCGAGTACTAGCGTTCTACTATAATAGCGTCTCTAGGTCTACCTCGCATTTCTCCTTCTACGATATAGTTATACTTTATAAGTAGTACTTCGAGATACTATAGAACTACTAAGTATACCTCTCCGAATAGAGAGAGACTACCCTCCTTCGTATTATCTAGCTTAACCCCGATAAGACGAAGCTTTAAGCCCTCCAGATTATACTTAATAAACTTATAATACTCTAACGAGCGTTATTACTAAATAACCCTAGTAACGATTAATAAATCCGAGACTAAGTCCTTAACGCCTACTATAACGTGCTAGAGTATAACCTCTATCTCTATAACCCGGCTCTAACTTATAAGGGAGTTTATAGTTAACTCCGATCCGCTATTAGTACCTCTACCTTTACTACTACTATATTATAGTACGTAATAGAAGAGGTATAATAGTATTAGACCGACTATAAGTATAATAGGTTTAGTAGGAGCAAACGATTTACTAGTAACCGCTCCGATAGCCGACCTCCGCGCTATTATAGCGGCCGTCCCTAATAGTCCGACTCCTCTAGCACCTCGAAGAGGTACTATATCTATAAGAAGATAGGATACTAGTCTACTAGATATACCCCTAAAGAGAGACGAAACGCGTATAATAAGTTTAAGAATAGCTAATACCTATAGGACGTAATAGAGCCTATAGATAACCTATATAACTAATTCCTCTCTTAGTATAAAGGGGTCGAGGAAGACGTCTCTATTAATAAACCGTCCGACGAGGATAGTAACGATAATATCCGTTAGTTTCTTTAGTCTAATATTACTAACCCTAAGGATAACTAGTTCTACGTCTCTTACTTTAATACCTATATTAATAGAGATAATACTATATTTACCTTAGCTAACTAGTTAACCTTCTATACTATTACTAAGGAAGACACTATTAATATACTATCCGAGGAAACGGTATTTATACTCGATAGTAGATATACCGCGGAGAAGTTCTAGGGGATTATACTAGATACCGGCGCTGCCGGCTTCTTAATAGCTGGCCGTCCCTAATTCTCTATACTCTAGAAGCTACTCCCGTCTATTATTATAGATACTATAATAGTAGGAGAAGTAATAATTAAATTCGGAAACGGAGATGCTATTAACTTACTTAGATTAATCTATATCCCTATACCCCTCGGAATAATTATATTCTACGTTATTCCGGCTAATACCCCTTTTCTACTCTATATCTAGGATATAGACTATATATAGATATACTTTAATAACCTAACTAATCTAATATATAGGGATAACCGTTTAGTCCCCGTTATCCGTAAATAGGGTTACCCCTAGATACTACTCGAGTAATAGTAATAGCGTCTAGAATAGATATTCGCTTAGTACCTTATAGATACCGAGCTTAGACTACTATACCGCCGGTTCGGCTACCTTTCCGTTTAACGCCTATATAAGGTGCTATAGCAGTTAGGGCACGAAGTCGAAGTAAAGTTACTCGAGCGGCTTACTAAATACTACTACTAGTACTAGATATATAGCCGAGCTCCGTACCGATTCAAGTTTATAATTAAAGATAACTACAACTTTAACTATAAGGTTATTATAGATATTATATACCTAGATAGTAATAAGCTAGTCCTCTATATAGTAGATACTACTACCGCCTTCTAAGTAGCTCGGTTTATAGAAAACGTTACCGCTAAGTATACCTAGGATACCCTCCGGCTATACTAGATCGATATATACTAGGGACTACCTAACTAGATCGTTATAGATACCGGTAATAACTTCTACGCTATAGAGTTTAACTAAGTAGCGTAGTCGATATCTATCTCTATTAAGGAGGTTCTAATCGAAGCCTATTATAGTATTAGCAAAGTTAAGAGGTATTACGTACCCCTCCGGCGCGCGTACGATATTATCCGTGCCGAATCCCCCTCTTAACCCCTAAAACCTCCCTCTAATTAGCTATTAAGGCAGTTAACGACACTGCTAGGCCTAACGGTCTTATCCTAACCCTGCTTATCTTCGGAGTATATCCGAGGATAACAGATAATTCACCTCCCTCCCCTAATATTATTTAGCGTGCTGCTATAGTACGTAAGGTAATAAAGGAGGTACGACGCCTCCACGCTATAAGACAGGTTATAGATACTCTAGTAACCCGTAATAGTCCGCAGATACTTAGCACGCTAGACCTACTAATTAGATTAGAAGTTCGCGTATAGAGAGAGAAAGACGGCTAGTAGGGACTATTCCGTCTTATTTCAGTTAACGGAAAGAGTTATATTATCGATTACCCGCGCGGTATAAGAACATTTAGGTTAACGGTTATAAAACTATACCTAAAAGATACCTAAAACGTAATTAACGACCTACTACCCCCTTCCGATAACGGGCAATAATAAGACTAACTAGCTTAGCACTAACCTTAATACCCTTCCCCTTATCTACAGATACCTAATACCCCTATACCTAGTTAGGACACCTCTCTAACCCCGGCAGAGGACGAATCTAAGGCTAAGGACGAGATTATCGTCGCTACTGCCCTAATAGCCCCTAAAATATTAACCCCTCTAAGGCGACCCCGTAAAAGACTACGACGTTCCCCGCAGCACTACTAGTAGCTTATTATATACTAGTAAGAAATAGATATACTACCTCTCGGCGTCTACCTTACTAGTAAGGAGGAGGTAGATATAATCCTATCCCTATAGCTACGAAGGGATAGTATTATTACTACCCCTAGAAAACCCTTCGACCTTTCTACCGAGAAGGAAATCTAGGCCCTTATCGATACCGGTATCTTCAGATTTAAGGTTTACGATAAGAAGATCTATAGGGAATAACGCATCTTTAAGTCTCGAATCGTTAACGAGATTAAGGGCAAGATAACGTAGCCGTTCGAGAAGTTACGGCTAGTTATTTAGGGGTATAGAGATAACGGCAAGGAGGCTATCCTAATATAGTTTCTAACGATCTAGCGTGCTAGTTAGAGACTTGTTCTAGCTATTACCCTATTACTGCTATAAGAGGAGGACTTCCTATTATAGCTACGTGATATTACGCAGGTATATACCCAGTTAAAGATACCCCTAAATCGGGTAATACTAGCATAACCGCCTATCCAAATTAGGTACCTATACCCTCTAGGGATAATTATAACCGTTATCAAACCCCTATACGGTATTATAAAGGCTAGAATATATTAGTAGGCTATATATAGCAAGTATTATAAGGAGAAGCTCTAGATAGAGACCTCTACCTATAACCCCTACCTGCTATTATCTACCCCTGAAAATCCGAACTTCGGTATTATTAGTATATAGACTAACGATACTATCGGTCTAACGGATATTTAGTTCTCCCTTATCGAAGACGAGGAACTGCGTAAGGCAGGCTTTATAGCCAAGGATAAGTAGCTGCTATCTATTAATAAACCTCTAATCTTTAACGGAGGTATCGTTATATACTATAATAATAACCTCGTCCTTTAATAGAAGGACTAGGGTAAGAAACTGTAACTAATCGACCCTACGTCCGAAATAGCACGTTAGATATACGTGTAGTAACGTGCCCGCGGAGTATATATTACTTTAGTCTACTAACCGGAAGTATACTTCGACCTCTCGGCAGCTATATAATACTAAGACCCTTCTACTAAAGATATCACGGCCCTAAATAAACGTATTTAGTAGTAAATAGATAACCTAGATAGGGGTTTAACGTTTATCCCCCTAGATCTATTTATAGCTAAGTTATTTATCTTCGTTAATAGATCCTTTGCTAATAATAAGGATTTTACCTCTTAACTTAGCTTCCTTATTATTCTCGCTAATAAAGATATCGATACTAAGTATAGCTAATTTACTATATACGGTAATATTATTTACTTTAGCTTAACGAAGAGTAAGCGCGTTATACGGAGCGTGCTAGCCTCCGAAGTCTATAGTATAGTATCCGGTATAAATATAGCCTATATCCTCGCTATAACTATTTAGAAGGTTACGTAGCAACTAAATACTCTAATAATCCTAATAATCGTCTATACGGACTCGTACTCGCTATACGAATACCTCGTAAAGCTCGGGACTACTAAGGAAAAACGCCTTATAATAGATATTATAGCGTTGCGGCAGTTATACGAGAGACGCGAGCTATTCGAGGTCCGTTAGATTAACGGTAGTAATAACCCTGCAGATACGTTTACTAAGTCTGCTAGGAATAAGATATTAGAGGTTCTTATTAGTAATAACGAGGCTATGATCCGAATAGATAGATAGGTTACGCGCACCTAGATTGGTAGCGTTTTACGGTGTTTCTTATATCATTTTCCTAGTACGCATTTCTAGCCACAAAACAGAGATTGCCAGTGTGTAAACTACCGTAGTAGCTGTAGCGGATGCCACCGGCATCCGGTAAGTGGGTCAGATGCGTCAGCATCTAACCACTACCTACAGCTGCTGCTGCTTCAGTTAGCTACCTTCTTTTCTTCCTTCCTACTCTTCAGGCCTAGTAATAACGATAATATTGCTATGCTTCACGTATTCACCGTACGGTCCGAATAAGGTGATACCAACAATTCCGCTTTAGTAAGCTATTTTAATAATTCGTTAAGGACGCCTATACTACTATCGACTAAGAAAACCTAAAATAGCTTCGTAATAATTAGGATAAGTTACGTACGGACCTATACTAAGGGTTAGCTAACGCTATATTTAATAGAGATATAGATATAAGCTAGTATAGGGTACGCGTAATCCTACTATTATCTTACTAAGGTAGCCCTCGATTTATAGCGTAATACTATTAAAATTCGATAGCTATTATTAAGAAACTAAGGCGGCTAATACTATTTATTATATTTATAGCTAATCCGAACTAGCCCGAGATTATATAAGAGTTACGCGAGGGTAAGACTATAGTTACGAGGCCCGACTTAGTTACGAGGGTATTTTACTTAAAACTCTAGGTACTCTTAACGGATATTATAAAGGCGTACTACTTTAGCCGTTATATAGGTATAGTTTAGATAATTAAGTACTAGAAGCGCGGACTCTTATACGCCTATATACTCCTATTTCTTACCGCTAAGGACCGTCGCTTATATATAAAGGGTAAAAATATCGATAAAGCTATCTATATAGAGCTACCCTCGAAAGAGATAGATCTATCTAGTACCTTATAAGATCTTATCTCGAAGTAGATAATTTATAGCCTTTATAGCTAGGATAATCCGTAATACCTATATATAATATTAGGTACTAAGAAGAATTAGAAAGGTTATAGAAAAGACTTTCTAAAGCCGTTCTCCGAATATATAGTTATATAAAAGGACGGTTACCCTTTATACCGGAGACGTAATAACGGCGATTTAGTTATTATCTCTAGGAGAGTATAGATCGATAGTAAGTCCGTATTTAGGGATATAGTAATAGATAATCGTTAGGTAGTTCCGTATAATCTAATATTAATATTAAAATACCGCGCCTATATTAATATCGAGATCTACGCTACTATTAAGGCCGTAAAGTATATTTATAAGTATATTTATAAGGGCACGGATAGGGTAACGCTATATATAGGCGCGGCCGGGGTAGGGTAAACGTATATAAAGAATAACGACCCGTCTTAATAGGACCCTAATAAAAATAACGAGATTAATATATACCTTGCCGCCTAATAGATTACTCTAGTTAAAATATACTAGAATATCTATAGCTATACTATATAAGGATAATCCCCTACTATATAAACGCTTCCGATATATCTCGAAAGGTAGTCTAGTATAGTTTTCCCTAAAGGTATAGGCTAGTAGGAACTTCTATTATAACTTAATAACTACTACTCGAAGCTAGAAGCCTTCTTCCGGTATAACGCCGCTTATATTAACGGTTATACTATCTTATACTAGGATTTCCCGTCTAAGTATATCTAGATATAGAAGGAAAAGATATAGTAACCGAGGAAACGAGCCCGAACTATAATTATTCGCGTACTATTCGTATATCTATTTAACTAAGAGAGGTTCTTCTTATAGTATCTTCTTAATAATATACTAGGTAATACCTCTTTCGAATATATATATATATTTAAGGATATTATTTACCTAACTTATAAGGAGGTATATTTAGCCTAGGGGTTACTAAGGAACGACTATTACTAGTATAACCTATTCGCCGAATAGTATATTAGTGCTATAGCGAGTTAGCTTTATAATCTCCTAGTATTTACGCTTATAGAAGGGGAGATAATCGATACTACTACGATTTAGGCCGATTTTAAAGACTTAATAACGGATAATCTACTCTACTATATAAGAAGGGATACTACCTTAGTAAATATATCCGGACTTAAAAATCCTTATTATAACTATACCCTATACCTTATAGAGTAGGAACTAAAATCGAGAAACTTCGATATTAATAAATCCGGGCTACCTCTATTCTAGTTCTAATAGGAGACCGCTATTTTAAATATACTCTTAAATAAATAACTTAGGTATAATAAGGACTAAGAGCGTACGAGTTTCGATAAAATAGTATACTAGTTAAATACTAACTAATAAAGCTGCCTTAATATAGTAACTAACCGAGTTAAGAATAACTCTACTAACGCGCGCTTCTTCTTATAGGGTACTACTAGGACGGGCAAGATATTCCTATATTATACGCTATACTACTACTTCTATATAAAAGGGAAGGTTATACTCTACGTTACCTCTTCCGGGATAGTAGTAATCCTGCTACTAGGAGGTATAATAGCGTATTCGAGGTTTAAGATTCCGATCGAAATTATAGAGGATATACTATATAACGTTTAGAAGGGTATATAATTAGTAGAGCTACTAAAGAAAACGTCCCTTATTATTTAGGATAAGGTTACGATATAGAGTAAATATTACTTTAAAGCCTTAAACTTAACCCTAAAGGATATACGGGAGTATATATCTCCGTTCGGAGGTATCCCTATACTACTTAGTAGTAAATTCGCCTAAATCCTCCTAGTTATTAAAAGAGGCGATAAGTATAGTACTATCGAGGTATACTTAAAGTTATTATAGATTTAGAACGAGCTTTAATATATAATATTAACCGAGAATATATAACTCCGTATAATATCCGATAAAAATAGGCAGTATACGAAATAGCTAGTAGCTCTTTCCTATAACTATATTTTAAGAGATATTATCTAGCTCCTAAGTATTATTACTAAGTATATAGGACTAGAAGACCTTACGCGGGAGGTATTTAAAGCGGTCTAATACTATACGGAGGATTAAGCTTTAGAGTTCTTTCGAGGTCGTATAATACTTATAACTATAAATAATATCGTATAAGAGTTAAACTTAACTCTAATTAACGAATTACTTAGCGACCTAGTATTATCTATAGCTATTAACGAGATATTCGATAATAAACTAGGTACGGGACCGTACTTACTACTCGAGTTTCTTAATTCGTAAACGCTAGTAGGGTTTCTAGTATATAAGCTTACTCTAAAAAAGGGGATACCGGTTATACTATTATATAACCTTAGAACTTCCGAGGGGTTATATAATAGTACGCGTATAATCGTAACGGAGCTAAGGAATATAGCTATTATAGGTCGCCTCCTAGGAGGCCAGTTCTATAGCGAATATAAGCTAATTCCGAAAGTGAAACTAATAGCGGATAATAATAACTTAGGCTATAAATAGCGGCGTATATAGCTGCCCGTAGCCGTATACTTTAGTATAATAATTAATAAGGCGTAAGGGTAGTTATTCGACTATATAGGTCTCGACTTACGAAACGAGGTATTTACTTATAAGTAACTATACGTTATACTATCGAGGGTTACTAATATACGGAACCTTATAGTACTAATAGAGGATAACGATAGTAGGGAGGGAGAAGATAAGGGTATTTAGACGCGGAATATTATATATAATAAAGTTCTATATCGGCCTACCTAAGCGATAGTTTAATTTATTTTACGTAGTTATATACTAGTATATTAATAGGTTAGCTCTTAAACGAGACTAAATATATCTATTAAAAATAAGTTCGAACTTATATAAGAGGGGTATTATTATAAACTAATAAAAGAGAATATAAACGCCTATACTAGTAACTCGATACTACCCTTATATATAAAGGTATATATAGAAGGGGACTTACCATATCCGCGGCGAAACGAACTATAATAGCTATATTAATACCTTAGGGGTATCCTTATACTATTATATATATATAAGGGAGGTACCTATAGCCGTAATAAAACTAAACGCGAATATAAACGCCTATATAAAATTCTAAGTAGTACTATTATATACGAAAGTATATAATAGTAAACGGTATATTAAGTTTACTTATCGCTACTAGTATACTTAGCAGCTAGGATACCTAAAAGTATAAGCTTCTATATATATAATTACGTATCTATAATATACTAATCGCCTACTACTACGCACGAGTAATAGTCCGAATAATCTCGGTATAGTTAGCCTTAGTAGCGTAAGTATAAATAACGGTATCGCCTTTCTCTATATCTTCGTACGAGTTAGAACGATACTATAGAACTCTATATTAAGATAGCTTACTAGCCTAGCGAATAGAATAGTTCCCGCCTAACTTAATATAATTATAAGATATATAAGAACTTTTTAGCACGTCGTTAATAACTATACGAAGGTATAAGTATTATTATAGAGTCTAATAGATACGTGCGCTAATATACTAACGTAGCTAGCAAGTATACTATAGCCGTTAATATAATTAGTATAACGATTATTACCCTTACGCTTAATACTAAATATATAGCTAACTAATACCTATATACTTTAGTACGTTATAGCGAGATAGTATTCGACCGTATACGAACCTATATAGCCTAGGATTAATTAAGGTTAATTAACCGCTTAACGCGGCGACCCTTCTCTAACTTAGTAGTAACCTCTATAAGTCGCTATACGGGACGATTCTATATAGTATAGTAAGTAACTTTATAATTACGTATAAAAAATTAATTATACGTATACCGGCGCCCTATAGAATCGAAGTAGTTATATTACTAGGATTAACCTTAACCTTACGAAAAACGAACTTTATAAGTTTTTTATAGGTAGCTATAACCGAATCGAACCTATCTAATATAAATTCGGGGTTATATAAGACCGCCGGAGTTAAGTAGTAGCTATAGCTATATTTAGGGCGGTCGGGGTCCGAGTTAGACTATATATCGTTTAGGGCGGGACCGATATATATAACGCTACTTTTGTCCTTAATAGGATAGCTATACTTAACTTCGGCCGGAGCTATACCTTTCTAGATAGCGTTTTTATTACGCTTAAGCGCGCGAAGAGTACTATTAGCGCTATTATTATCGGCGCCTCGCTTACTACTAACTAGCGCGTTACTTATAGGTATAACGAAACTACTACTAGACGGAATCGTAGGCTAGGCGGGCAGGGCTATACTAGGTACTATAGGGGAGAACTAGGTATTACCCGAATTACAAGTATTACAAACTATTTTAGTATATATTATAGTACTATTATAAGGCGCTATATTATAGACTAACGTTAGCGAACCGCCTAACTAAAACGCTAAGACCGCTAAAAGCCTAAAAAAGACTATTATAACCGCGTCCCTATAAGCACCTCTAAATAAAACCCCGTCCGCTATAAAACACTTCTAATTTATAACTAACGAGACCTAAATAAAAATAAACCCGTTATATCTGCGTAATATATAGTAAGACGTCGGGACGTAATCGTATAAATTTACTTACGAGGTAGTAGTTAACTATCGAATATTTACCTAACTATAGAGGTAGGTCGGTTATTAAGGTTAAGGTTGCTATTATATAGCAGGGATAGCAGGGGCAGGGGGGGGTTCGATTTAAGCACGGACTAACACTTCACGTATAAGCACTAACTATAGGCACACAATTTTATGTTTTATAGGTCACGTGTTTGCTCGGGTTTAACCCCACTTTTATATACGTTTGCGTACGACCCAATAGATGCGATTACTCAGAAGCCGCAAGCGGCTTCTGTTTCTAGTAATATATCGTACGATCGACAGCTCTTCGGAATTAGTAAGCTTTTGCGTTGGTGACTGTGTATCCTGTCGTGAAATACTACCGCGATACCGGTAACGTAGGGTTGTATAGGGGATATTATATATTCGCGCTACAGATCGTACGCTTAATTCAGGGTCTTTTTGAAGCGCTTGGAGCGCCAATTGAATATCGCCCTCTTTCTATTGACCTACCATCGTAGGTGGTGGATGTAGTAAGAATGAAATCTAGGTTGTACGGAATTGTGGGAAAGTGTTCAGTTGGACCGTGTGTTCAGTTAGACCGTGGGTTACGTTAAGCAAAAATAGCTGCACACACATCTTCCACACGCTACTAAGAATTCTATTTATATTATCTCGTCCAAGATGCATGCTATATTTAGACCACTATTAAACACTTCTATCTACAGCATACTGTATTTAAATCATAATTGCGCAGTTCTGTCAATACCGAATTCGTGCAAGCACTCCTCCGCGCGGACGTAAGCATTACTATTATCTAATCATAACCCCTTATTCCGTCATAAGGATAGCCTGTCTCCAATTCGCTCCCCAGATTAGGGGTATAGATAACAACCTTAACCGTGCGGACAGCGTGCTAACTCGCCTTAACGCCGAAGACTTTGATATCCTTGTATTACCTGCTGTAGCTTTCTCTAGTACCAGTCCGGGCTCAAATGTGGCGTCGCACCTCGAACCATGTAGTAGGGATATTACGTCGCTTTGGACGAGGACAATCGCACGGACACATTCCTGCGCCGTGGTAGCTAGCTATGCCGAGCAAGGCCAACCTGGCGTGTTTGAGAGTTGCAATTCGGTACTTTTCGTAAATAATAAAGGAGATACCCTTTCAAATAGCCGAAACGGATCTCTCGATATCATCGACCCTGGCCCGAGTAAGCACACCGAAAGCTATGCCGTCACGCCGCTTCCCGCTATCAAACTGGTGGTTAACGTGATAATAGGTACTTATAGGTATATCCCCGCCTAGAACTGGTGTACATACGCTAAATAAGCTACAGGTGGCGATCTATTGTATGCACCCCTTTCCGGTCGTTGATGTAATTAACCATAGTTAGAACGCGAGAATCTGCCTAGAGGCTTACGACATTTGTCGAGGCTGAAAAGCCGGACATCGTCATACTACCAATAGATTAGGCGACGTTAATAGATACCCAGGACTTCACAAATGCACCCCTCGCGCCTGGTATGTCAGCTCTGACGAGCTAGGTGAAAGGCCTCGAGCTATTAGTACTGTCGAATAACGAACGCGAAGTAATCTTCATCTTTACTAATCGTACGGGCTCGGAGGATAGTGTGTTTTATGCAGGGACTAGTGCTGTTATCGGCATTTCGCGTGGGCAGGTCGTCGTGCACGGCATACTCAGCTGTGCCGGGAAGGAGTTGCTCGTAGTCGACACAAATAGGAAACCTTTCGCCACGTTGTCGGGTTGCGCAAGCGCACAGCGTTCTATGATCACCACCGAGGGCTCAGGAAACGAAGTTAAGCTCCCTTTGCAGATGCTAATTAACACGAAACAACCGAGAACGCCATACCTGTTACCAAGCCGAAAGATCATGGGCCCTCCTTTAACGATTCCCAAGACTAACGTCCGCCAGGAGGTGCACATTCTAACACCGCATCCTGCTCAGGCCGGCAGAACTATCAATCGGTTCTACGCTCTTAGCAGCAACTCACCACTTACGGCCTTCGAGGACCTGTCGCCGGTCTTCACCCCTGCGAATGATGCCCTAAGTCGTGTGCCCCTTACGGCCCAGAAGATGTGGTCTGAGATGATAGCTATAATATCACAATTATCGAGCCAAGCCACGGAGCTCGAACGCAAGATCGGAAAGCAAGGGCCTTGTGAAGAGTTGCGATGTCAACCTTGCTAGTGCGGGAACTTCCAATATTAACATTCCCTTATAGATAATAAGTATCGGCGAGATTTCAAACTACCATTTCCATACCCTTATCCATACCATGTCCCTCAGTCCGTGATCGTTTCCGCACTCCCTTAGATACGCTATCAGCGAATCTCAACTATTTCCACACCATGTCCCTCAGTCCGTGATCGTTTCCGTACTTCATTAGATACGCTATCAGCGGATCTCAACTTACGCTTGAAAGTTTTCGTGCGAGATATTATAATCTCTCCGAGCTTAAGGCTTTGTTAGATAATATTAATGATCATCGACCTCATCTCCTGCGGATTTAGTGTATCCGTCCGTTTACCTACGGCCTCTCCCTTTACGCGAAGTTAAAAGTTACGTACTACTATTAGGCCGCAACTAGATAAATCCTTCTGCTCTGGAGTCGGCTACGCGGTATTAGCAAATATCATATAATAAAGCGGCGTACTCACAGCCTCGGTATATTTAAACCCGTAATCTTTTAATTCTTCCATAACCACCCTCTTAACCAGACTTTTGCTGTACGGAGTTGACTTCGAATCGTAGTGGCATATTTTCTTCTGCTCTAGGTTAATCTTAAGCAGTGAGAAGTGATTCGTATAGATATTCAGCGGAGAGAAATGATGTTCGTCCGCACTGGTCGCATCGACAACCGCCCGGAGTTTTTGGAATGGGCGCAGTGTCTCTCTAATCTCCTCTTCATCGGATAATCTCTCATAGAGAGGGATGCTGTAATGCCATCGTACATGCTCAGGCTTGTCGCATACCTCCATAGCCGCTGCGATGAGACTAAAGTTCAGCCACTTGTCCGGCCGGAGGTTTTCCAGTTAGCCAATATTAAACTCAACGTTACTGTTGACCATGAATGAATCTTCATCGTGAAGGGCCTCTAGTAACAGAGCCTTCCGAAGGGATTCCAGCAACTCATTCAATCTCGCATTCAATGTATTGTCCTGGGAGAAACGTCAGTATGGAAACTCTAGGACGGACTTGTACGGTTACAAACATCATCAGCGCCATACAACAACTTGATGTCCGCAAGCTCCGCAGTCGATAAGACGGAGTTTTCCTCGAGAGCCTGGATAAAAAGCGGGATACTGGGTTTGTCTTTTACAACCAGTTCCACCTGTGGGGCCAGGCAACGAAGCAGTCCCGAGAATGCCATATTAGATGCATACTCTAACACAACGGCGTCCAGGTCCGCTTTAGGTGCTTTCGCGTAGTTCCTATAAACAGAGTTAGGAATACGAAGCTGCCAGATTCGCGATAACTTACCAAGTCTTTTTCAGTAGGAGGACACCCAAGCCCATTTTTTTAACTAATTCGTTCAGGGCTTTCCCACGGTTTAGCAATTTGGCCACTGCTGATCTCGAGCCTCCCACAGAGTCCTTAAGCATGTGGTCGAGAACTGCGGTGGCAGTGCGCTTTGGAGTCTGGCTGAGATCCACTGACTGAATCTGAGATTTTTTGGCTTCGTACCACCTTGAGGCGCCCATACATTCAATCATGCGCAAGATGGATGCCTTTTTGGATCGGGATTGGCCTCTTTTTAACACACTGATCCACTTGTTGGCAGTCCAGTCTATGAAGGCTGTAGTAGGCTCCTTCTGAATACCTTCAAGATTTTGCGCGTGATTGGTAGGATTAGACACAGCCTTGGCCATTTGGCCAAAGAAGTCAAGTGTGTCGTTGACCATCTCGAGAGCCGATGGCAGCTGCGACGACGTGGATGCATTTGTTATCTCTAAGATGGGTGGCATGGGTGATGTAGGATTGCTCGCCTGTGTTGCCGGTGCACTGCGCACCCCATTCAGAGTTGTGACAACACTATGGTCGGGAGTATTGGGCAGATCTGTCATTGGCTCTTTCACAGTGTCGGCTACCCAAGGCTCTGAGTGACTCGGGGTTTCTGGAAGTTCCGACAATGGCGTCGAGGCCCTGCTGTCGGTCGAAAAGACCGAGTCGATTGTGGATTGTGGTTGCGTACTTACCGTGCCCGGCGTCTGTAACATAGAAACTCCCGATGGAGTCAAGGGCACAGAGTCATCTTCCTCAACAGGTATAGTCGAGTCGACCGGCACCCGCATGTCCGTATAAGGAGGTTCTGGTGTTGTCGGAGCAGTCTCGGTGGCTGGCGTCCCTGACTCTTCCTGGCTGGGCCTCGAAGTCCCATTCTCGGTGGCTGGTGTCCCTGACTCTTCCTGTTTCTGTGGTTTCCTTGGTGGTCGGTAGCTTGGATCTAAAACCTTTCTTCTCTTCTGCAACAAGTCGCTTGGGTGCGGATGCGGAGTCGGCTCGTCTTGCTCGCCCTTTTGTAGCCTGCTGGAAAGAGGGGAAAGGGAGACGCCGTTGCCGGAGCTTTGATGGCTGTCTCGCAATCAGGGGCTTCTGTGCCTTCTTATTGGATATTGTATTGAGTCTGCTGCAGCTGGCTTGCGACCAATGCGACGCATCACAGGGGGCTGGGTGGCGGGCCAAGTTAATCCTCCAGAGGATCGAAATGGCCCGTAGTAAGGCCTGTACGACTGGTCATGTGAGATTGCCTAGGCCTTTGCTACCAGCATCTACTTGAGGCAGCTACTGGACAAGGAATCTGCGACCTTCATTGGACTGCGTAGCGAACCAACGGGGAGATATACCTCCTGCCTAGGTCCCCCTTCATGACAAGCCCGTCTCCAACGCTGACAAGATACCATCCCGCCGATCCGATATGGACGAGTGATCCAACGGTCGTATTAGACTAAGGACATTGGCAATGTCAAGGATAATTGCAACGATCGCGACAAGCGTTATGATAATAAAAAGGAAGAGCGACTCAGACACCAACAGCGCACCCCAAGAGTCACGACTTCCTAGGAAGACACGCGGTACAGCTTCTATGGTGGATTTGTGCCTATCGTAGAGGAAGTAAACTTGGTTCCAACAGGGATGGAGGTCATGCGGACACTGCACTTCAAGCATGTCCTAGTGGTGGTGTGGATCCAGGTTACTCGTTTAGGAGTCAAAGAAGTCATCCGGACACAGCCCCTGAATTATGGTCCACGAGTAATGACCTCAAGAACCGTCCAGAAAGGCTTCCAACCATCTCCGGAGGCCTCCGTTGAGAGATATCCCTAGCTATGACAGGGTTGAAATTTCACCAAGCGGGAATGGCTTCCAAAGAAGTCATCCGGAGATAGCCCCCTAGGACTTGTTACTTAATGAAGCGAATTGAACGTGGAAAGATATTATTCACTCTATTATGGGTGGGTGTCAGCGACCTCGATGCCGAGGTAGTTTATTCAGGTCCCGAGGGGACGTAACTTTTCCCTGTACACGATGAGGCGAAGAAGAGGACCTGATCTTCTATTCACTTCCATCTCGCGTCAGACAGGCTTGCCCACGACCTATTCAAGAAGCCTCAGGCAGACTTCGCTCATACGTAGTTCCGTTCCCAGTCTGCACTACAACGCAGTATAAGTAGACCACTATGACCCATCTGTGAAGGTGACTCTTCTCTCCTTTCTTCATTCTTTCTTCTTTCTCATTATTTTCTCTTCTGTCCATCTCGCGACATCGCAATGGCGTCACTGGCTAAGAGCTGCGGCTTGAGCGGTGCGCCTTGCGCACTAAAGCCCAGCACCATAGATGAGTTTGGGCCAGATGGAGAATTTGCCCCGTTGTCCGACTTGGTGGAAAGATGGAAGAAAGGAAGCAGAGGTGAACGCGACCACCACCCCCTGATGATTGAAACTTTGCTGACCTCATCCGAAGGTGCTGCGGACAGTAGCTCTGACTTAAATCTTAAGCCCCTGAAGGATTTTTGGCACAGTCCAGATGAGAACGCAGATTGGCAGGCCAAGGTTGCTTTGATAGATGAGCTGATAGAAACGCTCGGTAACCAACTACGCGGGAATCTTGGACATCCCATGCCCACACAGCATAGACAGAGGCCTCGCCGGTCCAAAAGAATCAACAACGAGCAATTCAAGACTATGGAATACCCCGGCAAACGACGATCCAACAGAATTAGGCGACAGAATGGTGATAAACATATTAGTTAGGCGAGCTATATCTATAGAACAAATTGAGTTGTATGTCACTATCTTGAGTACTATATGATTACGTAAAATAAAATTAGATGTGGGAGACGTAACATGACGTGGTAAAAGATGGTGTGAAGCCTTCCGGATAGCTTTTGAGAAGTCATTGTTCCACGAGTTATTGGCTATTACTACCGATGGCATGTTGCTCAATATAATAATCTGAGCTTCATCGACAAACTGGCGGAAGTGCTCAATGGATTTCTGGTCTAGTACGTTGCCGGAGCTATGATTGCTGCCTCACAATCAGGGGCTACGTGCTTCTCATTGAGTCTGCTGTAGCTGGCTTGCGACCAATGCGACCGTCGCAGGGGGCTGGGTGGCGGGCCGAGCTGATCTTCCAGGGGATCGTGGAATCTGCACGTCACCAACTAGAATCAAAGGAGACCAGGCAGCTCAAAGGTGCAGTCCTTTCCTTCCTTCCTAGGTCCCCCTTTTGTTGTTGGTTGTATTCGTATCTCCAGCCACAATGGACACAGATCACAACTTTGACATCTAAGCCCGTCTCCCGCCGATCCAACATGGACGATTGTAAGCACGACAACCAGAATGCCGAGAGTGATCCAACGGTCGTGAACGCGACCGAGATCGCGATGGTCGGAAAGGCTTCGACAAGTATTTAATAGAAGAACTACACTGATCGCAACCATGACAACGACAGAGATGATTGCAAGGATCGTGACAAGCGTCATGATAATGACAAAAGGCACCGATAGTGACATCCAAAGTACATCGTTTTCCTCATTTTCTGGCTGGCCTCGACCGTCTACCCTGCCGAAGATGCTGACCGAAACTGCAAGAAGTGCACTAGATTACTAGCTAGGACGATTCAAAGGCCATCGATCTATGTCGATAAACTTGTGAACAGTTTCAACACGGCAATATCAAGCCATGGCTCCCGCCGCGGACTCTGTTCTATACCATAACTACATCATCCTTCCATGCGTCGGTTAGTCATGTATCAAGACATTTTGGCAAAAGCTTCAGCGACGGATATGTGGTTGTTCCTATTGTTGCTTAGAATTAACCGTAAATGGTACTTACTGACGCTTCAGTTTGCTTGATCGCTGCATCTTTCTGGTGCTGCGGCCTGGCGACCGACAGGACATGGCTTACTCTTCCTCTTCCCGCCCCCTTAACTACGTGAGCACACTACCTGCAAATTTCATGAAAATATTCCTTCTCTTGACCACTGATCACCGTCACGATTCCTTCCAGCCTTCTTCCTGACGTTACACATGACAGCTGTCAGATCGTTATGGGCAAGCTAGTCGCGGCTGTTCGACTCATTCTTATTAAGAAAGAAAGGACTGCCCCAGAACTCGTTCATATTTCTACACGCTGTGCCTTCGTGATCAGCTTCTCGACGCTACCATGGTCATCTGTACTAGGTTATGTAAGTCATAACTACTTGCCCTCTTCCACCCGTGCCAATCCCTGTGGTGATCTTCACGAGAAGTTCACCAAGCTTTAGTTTCGATTCACGCACGCATGATGGTCACCAGAATCACATGACAGGAACGTAGTAAATCTCACATATTTCATGTATTACTTCTCCATGGTTTCGTACCAAACTGTTTTTGTGCGGTGTTTGGGCTCTGAGCCTGCATTACCTGCGATGCCAGATAATGAAATCTTAGTCTAATAACTACAGTATCAGAGAGGCAACCACGCTAACTATCCCGCTCCGCCGGACCCGGTCCTTCGTAAGCCGGGATCGCTATGAATGATGCTGCTAATCATTGCACCAGTCGATTGCAGTGCACGCTAGCCTATGGAAGCACACATGTCACTGTGACGGCATAGCAAAACAGCATGAGAGACATGATCAGTGAACAAACTACCCGAACAATGCACGGGCCACTTCTCACCATTGGTGATAGGTGGCCCGTGCACCTAACCATTACACGCCATACACAAACACGACCCAGAAAAGGACGACTTCGACCAGTTGACAGTAATCTCCTCTCCATGGCAGATATCTCTCTCTGCTAGTAAGACAAGACGATAGAAGCCTGAGATCCGGAGTCCCACCACTTTAGCAGAGGGTCTGCAGTCGTGATTAACTAGACGAAAAATATTGCTCTTGTCTTTGCAATAGAGTTGACAGATAGTCGGTACCGTCTTCAGGTCCGAGCGAATCACATCGATAGCCCAACCATCCTGGTGTGTCCCTGCTTTGCATATCTGGCCAGTAAACTGCCCTATCGGTGAGTCTTTCTTATATACCACCTCCTCTGGCTTACTAATGGCTTGGAGACCACGGCCTTTCTGCCCGTAGAGTGCGATTCGGATCCTCCGGGGAGGAAAGTAGGCATCGATACAGTGACAGGTATCCTCAGAACACAGCTTACAGTGCGGATGTTCTTGTATGGAAAGAGGATGGGCAGGCCAGGTCCAACCGGAAGGCCATGCCTTGGGCTTCTCCCAATTTTGGTCGATTTCGTAGATTTGATCTTCGTGTAGTACTGGTTGTAGTAGTGTGATTTTGTTGCCCAGAGACGACTCTACATGAAATTCGACATCTTCGCGTCGGCCCGATAGAATATCTAGGAAGCGCTGCCCTGCTGGGTATAGGTCGGTAGCTTTTGTTTGAAGTAGAGAGTGAAACTCAACTAGTTCAGTATCGTCAAGTGCCTCGTAATCCGTGATCGATATGTTGCCACTGTACGGTAGCGGGAGAAAGCAGAGAAGTTCCTCTTGACCCTGGCACACTCTTTGCCAACGACGGCCAGTCTGGATCTCCTTATGGAACAGTGGCCTTTTTTCCCGCTCGATAGTCCCTATGACTTTGCTGATATCGTAGCTACTGACCTTCGGCTGCCCGGGAACTTTCGTTTGATCGACTAGGCCGGCGAGGCGGAATTGCGCTACCCGAATACATAAACTTGTAAGAGACGACTTTCCCTTGAGTTCCTCAATCCGTCCAAATAGTCCGCTAGGATTAAGGGACGCAGCGAAGGCTAAGGTTGTCTGTGCTTCGGAGCTACGCCAGCTTAGAACCAAGGACCGAAACACACCTGTGGATGTAGTCATTATGTGCTTGACTAAATGCTCAACAGATAGCGCAGGGCGCGGGCGCGGGCGCTTTGGGAGACGAAGATCTGTACTAGTCTGCGCTTGTCGTTTTTGCTTGGGCAAAGCCGTCGGTAACGGAGCCGGCTGCCTTGCCGGCGGGTTCTTTGATGACGGCGCCGGCTGCCTTGCCGGCGGGTTCTTTGATAACGGCGCCGGCTGCCTTGCCGGTGGGTTCCTCGATGACAGCGCCGGTTGCCTTGATGGAACCGGTGGGTTGCTCGATAACGGAGCCGGCTGCTTTGATAGAGCTGATGATGGAGCCGACTGTTTCTTTGGCCGAGCCGGTTGCCGATTCTTTGATGGCGGCGGTACTACGTTGATGGAGTGGTTCTCCCTCAGGGGATACAGCCCACAATATGAGCAAACAGTAAGACCGCTCGGTATGACTTCCTCGCCCGGGGGCAAAAAATTGATAGCAATAGCAAAGCATGCTGTTAAGTTAATAACGCAATGATACTGTTTCGGTTTAGTGATCACCATATCCCCGGGACCAGCGATACGGATCTCGAATTCGATATCCTCTTTCCGGAGACGTGCTGGCTTGATTAATAATGATTTGTGGCGCACAAACTGATCGCATGATTCGTCATCGCCGAGACCTGTTAGCTTTCGGACGAAAAGCTCGAATTTCTCTGTGTGCGCAGAACTGACTAAAAGCCAGAGTTTCCAACCTAAACCAGTAAGGTTGCAAGAGTAAAAGTTGGCATCCTCTCTATGGAAGGCAGTGCCTGATAATGCCTCCCCCATATGACACCAAGGCTCGTTGATGCCAGATAATGGATCGAACAATTTTAATGCCTTTCCGGGGTGAAGGAGATCGTCGAAAAGATGGCTTGGCCCAACATAGTAAGGACGCGTTCCCCTAGGAGGTGTATCGATAAGCTCATTTAGGAATAGCTCCGGGTCCATTGTTGGACGGTCGGTAAAGGGAGGAAACTCGGGTATAACAAACTCCCTTGATGTCGATGAGTGCAGGAGTGAGTAGTCTTGATCACCAGGGGCATGCTCTATCCCGAGAAGGTCGTGGCCATCTGGCGGCTGGATAGAGCGGGCTAACGCTGCCCAGTCGAGCTTAAGACCCTGCACCTGGATCAGACTCGCGTCCCCAGCTCTCACGATGGCAGGGACCAGATTATCTCCCATGTCTTCAATGCCCAGAGCGGGCTGGTGGCTTATGGCAGTCTCGCACGGCTCTGTAGCAGGAAGGACCTGGGCTTCCGGCGCATCTGGTTCCTGCGGTTGCGCAGCTCCAGGATGGCGAGCCCCTCGGGGGGTCTGCCGGCAGAGGCGCGAGACATTGGGTTTCCAGACAGGTTGCCCCCAGACCCAGATCTCATTTCATCCTTGATCTGTTGACACCAAGAGCCGATTTGCTTCAGGTCCTCTTGGATTTGTTGTATCCATGGTTGCGACCCGGTTTGCTGTCCCAGAATACCACCAATATCTTGTAACTTGCTTTCTATGGCGTGAACCGTACTTTCCATTGTGCTGATGGTGGTTGGGAATGATATGGGAGGAAAGATTGATGGTTTGAACACAAGCACGGAGCACGCGGTTTTCATGCGCAGCCCGTGGTGATTGTGATCCGTGCACAGCATGTACCTGTGGGAGCCACAAATCAATCCGACCTTGCATCCTTGGTAAGGGGACTGTCTTCATCCCGCTTGCAGGCTCTGTGCACAACTCAGTCTTGCAGCTTTCTAGCGTGCCGAAATGCGGGCTGTATCGCGCCAGGGTGAAAGCAGCTAGCATAATAATTGGCCTGATACTCCCACGCCTGGCGTCCAGTGTGGCCACCTTAAAGAGCCTGGCCCTTTAGAAGTATCGCAGAATGCAAAGTGCGTACCTTAACATGGGGCGGCCTGGCCGTGACGCCTAGCTTCAGGGTAGAGCTACTTCAGGCAGCGCGCCCGAGAGTTCTCCTACACTGCCACCGTTTCCCATATTCTCATTGGCCATATCTACAGGCTTTGGTTGCCTTATTATAAGCGGCAAATCACGTACGCTGTGTTTTATCCTTATAGTTCCCAAGCCTTCAGGACCATGCGACTCATTAACTGTAGTTAACATCTGGTCCCACCTGCTTGGCGCACTTTGCTTCCTGTCTTACTTTGCTGGACCTCAGAAATTGATCCACAGATACCAGGATAGCATAGCAGTTGGCCTGTACTGCTTCGCTGTGGTTATATGCTTCACGCTCTTAACGGCATTTCACATTTGTTCTAATTACAGTCCTAGGGCGTATAAGCTTTAGAACGAGCTGGATTATCTAGGCATTGTTTTCTTTATATTTGGTACTAGAATATCTGGAGTTTATTTTACTTTCTATTATTACTATAGGTTACGAAATACCTACTTCGCGATATTAACTGCTACCGCTTTTAGTTACGCCTTTTATATACTCTAGCCTACGTTTAGGCTACCGAGATATCGGGTAATACGGTTTATTCTATATAGTTTTCTCGGAGCTAGCCTTTTCGTACCGGTTATTCACGGTCTAATATACTTCGGATATTATAAGATAAATAAGATAATAGGTCTTATAAGCTTTATTAAACTAGCTTTACTTAACCCTTTAGGGGGATTCTATACGCTGTTAGGATACCGGAACGGCGGTTCCCTAGAACCTTCGACTATATCGGGCAGAGTTATAATTTGATATATATCCTAGTAATTCGTGGCGCTTTAGTACGGTTATAAGGGCTTTTAGGAGCAGCGAAGTACTGGCAAATATCTCCAGAAGGGCAGGGACATTGCTGAGCCGCCTGATCTAGAATGTCCTTATACAGTGGCATTTCCAATGACTTTTCTTAGCACACATCGAAACGATGCAGTTGTTTTTATATATATATATTGAAGGAAAACGGAAACTTAGTACGGCCACTGCTGAGTCCGCCTATATTGTACCTAATTCAGACTTTACCAGAAAGTCACTATTTACCCAGGTAGTTGATAACTTTGATACGGATCCTCCCCGTGCTATTACGCTTACATGCATCTCTGTCGACGTTTTTTGGCTTGAGGATGATACGCGGATTCTTGGCTCGGATTGGCGAAAGGTCTGATCCCTGTCGCTTGCCAATGGCAGATGTTGTCTCCTGGCGTTGAGCTGCCATTGGCGGTTCCGATGCAGGATCTAGTTGCTAAAAGGCTGAGGGTTCCGCAACTGGCAACTCGGACGGTACTTGTCCGGCATTGTCGATCACGAGGTCTTCTGGATTGACTCTATTGATCTCCGAGTTTGACGGGTAGGGAGAGTCATGGGCAAGGTTCTGATCCGCTGGAGCTAGCTGTGGAGATGAGGGGATCGAAACGCAGTCGTTAACGAATTGTTCTAGTGTGCCCATCTGTTCGTCCAAATATTCTGGTATATCTATCTGTGATATTAGGATACCGGATGCGTCTAACTCCACAGGAAGACTAGTTAGTAATAACATAGCCGGTGGATCCCAAGCATATTTGATCTCTAGCGTATTTGATAGCATTTTGCGCACACGGCTAGCCCTATATTAACTACTAGAGCGAAGGCCATAGTTATCGCTTAAGTAACAAAACATGTTATCTTAGGGAACTAGGCAAAGCGTACACAACTCGTTACGATAACACTCGGTAATATGCTTAAGCACGTCGGTATTGCGGGGCTAAGCTTTGAATCTCTAAGCTGCTATTATATATTAAGATCCCAAATAGTATAGATAGTAAGAAGGTCGGATTAATATATAGCAGTACGTAACTAAAGTATAGCTCCTTAGAATTAGGTTAAGGTATATTCTATAATAGTCTTCCTATCGTTAATCCCGAACGAACTACTATACGTATTAATAGCAGTATTTAAGCGCTGTTCGAGGCTGGAGAAACTTTTCAGCCGCTACTCTTTATAAACATTCCCGGATATAGAAACTGCGATAGCGTTTATCAAAACTACAATACTATTAGACCGTGTCCTATACTTAGGGATAGAAAAACTTACCTGTTTATATCTGCCTTATAGTATAGGTAATAGTTATTAATTAGTTCCTTACTATGCCGGTAAAACACCTTATAGTCTCGTACTAATAGCTAGTAGATATCCTGTATAGCCTCCTATATCTCGGGAGTACTTAAAGGTTTAAGTAGTCTAATCTTATTAGCTAGGCGGGCTCGTTCTAGTAAGAGCCGTAATAGATTATTCGAATCGGATATTGCCTTATATAAAAGCTTGCCCTTTATTAAGATTTTCCAGTCCCGTTTTTCTTTTACCTATTAAGCCTAGAAGGAGTAGAGCTTAACCCTGTAAAGACGTCGCCGAATATTCTGCCTTTTCTTTATATACTCGAGAGTGCTAAGGCTATTAGCTTTACTATCTAAGTCGAGAATCTCGTTACTTTAATCGAGTTTAAGTTCTAGAGCTATTAGAAGTTCTATTAGTAGGCCTAGTTCACGAAACATTATAAAGCTTTAGAAAAATTTAGGGACACTGTTATCTGGCTCTTATCTAAGAAAAACATCTTTACTAGCGACGGAAGATGTGTTAGCTACGTAGCTTTAACTAAAGACTCGAGGATCACTCTACAGGATATGCTACGAGCGTTCTGTTTCAGTGTACTTCTCTGCTATAAAAGTTAACAGCAAGTTCCTGTGTCCTTTAAAAATACTAACCATCGATGCGTTTGCCAAGATAGTCAAGATCTACAAGCTCAGGCAGATGTTGAGCAACAAGTACAGCAAGATATACGTCAGGATAGGGGTCGCGCGAGGAGGTCGCAGCCGCGTGAACGGCATTGTGGTACTTGCGGGAAGACTGGTCATAATGCACGAACCTGTCAAGAAGTGATAGAGGCATTTGAAGAAGAGGATTCCGATTAGTTTCAATTGATTACTGGCGTTTGGGTTGAGAAATCGAGTTCAAAGGTAGTCTGTACCAATTGGTGCGGTGTGACGGCGAGAGCCAACAGCTCTCGGATCACCACATAAGGTTCGGCTATGCAGTCCTAGCAGGTATCAGGCCCACGCTACTGCACAGCCTATTCTGTATAAAGTTCCACCTCCTCTCGTTGTCATCTCGACTTCTTCTTTTCACTCTTTAGTTTTAGTATTCTCGTTCAATACACGAAGTGTTGATGCCAATTCATACGCGCTCGGCAGTGGCCATGACACTCTATAGGTACCTTTTACTGTTATATATAATACTTGTCGTACCGAATACAGTAAGATAGTAACTGCGGATATTCTTAGTATTATCTCAATTCTGAAGAAGTTTTAAACGTTACTATACCTGTATTTAAAAACATAGACACAGTTATTTAGTACCTTTTATTCTGTATATTACGGACGCTACAGGAAACGGCAGGACTTATTCAGTGTAATTCGAGTATAGCGGCAGCCTTCGGGCTGTTAGCGAGCGAACTCGAATCTATGGAAATAACTCCTGTTTTACGCGATACGCTCTGTACTAAGAACCCGATATAGCTAAAGCGTATTTACAGACTTCGAACGATTACGCTTCGCACCTTTAGGCTACCTCTACCGCTACCCCTTAATCCTGGAAGTGATTTAAGGTATATAACGTAAATCACCAACGAGCAGGCCACCCCAACGAGCGGGCCACTTTCTATCGGTTAGGTCATAGATATTTGGTTTTCAACACCACAACGCCGTAAATTAATTTAAACTAATCGCTATCCGACTCTTCAGTAGATTCTATATCTTCCTGGCAGGTTCGCACATTATAACCGGTGTTGCTATAGTTGCCATAACGGCGCGCACGCGTTTTAGTCCTCCTCGCGCGACCACTCCCACGCCGTGTTTCCTTATTTAATTAATTATCTATATCTTTCTAATTAATCAATTCCTGCCCTTCGCCGACTGTTAGGGGTCCTCTATGGCGTACGCGTGTCTTTTTAGCCCTCCGACGCTTACTAAGTTCTTTATTTAACTGGCGAAGCTTCCGGGTCTCTGCTCGGAGGAGGGCTACCTTATATATAACTGCTTACGCTCCCTTCGCAATCTGGTCGATAGCTAATAGGATTAGTATCGGAGAGCTTCCCTAATACCTCGAGACACGATTCTTAATATATTCGGATTGTGAGATAGCCTCTATAGGGTTACTTGGGGTTTGAGTATACTATAAACGAGCCGGCGTAAGAAGGGTCTTGGGAGGCGTTGGAGTCCGTAGCTGCATATCCAGCATAGATAGAACCGTGTCGGGATCGAAAGGTACTAAACCAGACCCTCTAAATCTAGCTTTAACATTATCGGGACCGAAAGTCGTAAAGAATGCGGCTTTAAATGCGATAAAGAACTCCGGCTTTGTGATATAGTTAAGGTGGTACTTTATTATCCCTTCGATCTCGCGACTATATATCCACTTTAGGACACTGAAACACCTAATGTCAAGTGGCTGAAGTAGATATAACGAGTGCGTAGGCATAGGGATCGTGATGATGTTCTTCTCTTTGCAGAAAGTATCGAATTCGACCGAAACGTGGCTCTTATAGCTGTCGTTTACTAATATTCGATATTTGCCTTTAGTACGACTGGTAGTATGTTTGTCGAAATGCCGAATCTATTCCAGGCCCGTCTCGTTCGTAGTATATCTATTAGTAGTAGGCTTAATAGCCCACTCTTGCGGAAGGTCGCACTCTGTATACTAATAGGCAAGGTAGTAGGACCCCTTCACCATAGTAAACGGCGGGAGAGCCCAACTATCAGCATACACTCCCTGGATTACCGTAGCCCATTCACGGTTACCAGGCTAGACCTTCTTGACTTTTCTACGTCGATCGGCGCGTGTAATAACTATTGATGGTTTGATAATGCCCATTATAAAACCGGTCTCGTCGAAGTTGTAGAAATCCTCGTCCTAGATACCGTACTTGGCTCTCATATTCTGTACGAGGTCGAACCAAGCCTGGATCGTTTTAGGATCTTCGCACAAGGCCCTCCTATAGTTGTATAGGCGATTTAAGCGCGTCTTAAGGACTGGTTATCGATTAATGAACCTTGAAGCCCAGTATATACCGACATGCGACGCATCGCGTTCCGTAAGCAAAATATTCGCCATTTCTTCCACATCCTTCAGTGTGGGTGAGAACCCTCGCGAGTCCAGGTCTAAGATATAATTAAGAATAGACTTTTCTTCTAATTTGGTCAGCTTCGTTAAGTTGGCGCGTGTATCGCGTCGCGAAGGTCGGCCGGTCATTCTAGCTTCGAGTATAGACCGAGGGACATTATAGATCGTTACAGCCTTACGTTGGCTAAATTTCGGATCCTTTTCGATCGCTTGGAGGGCTAAGATAAGCCTGGTTTCTTTTGGGAGAGATTTCATCTCAGATGGTGGAGGAATTGGAAGTTAAAGTTGGAGGAGCGCGTTTTGGAAGAAAGTGGCCCGCTCGTTGGTGTGGGCCACTCGTTGGTGATCTACGTTAGAGGAATTACTCAGAATTAGAAATGTTATTTAAGAAGAAGGAATATATGACTTTTACCAGATCCTCTTAGCTGAGACGTCGGCAGGATGCTAGCCTAAGTTCGGCGCCTTTTATAAAGCCGAAGGTGATATTTTCCTAAGGCGCGAGCATATTCAGGGTACTGTAGCTTTAAAAAGCATATTTCGTAAAGTTATGGACGAGTTGCAGCAGGGAGACCGTGCTGAAATACCTACTATTATAGTAACAGACGTAGACGAGGAGAAGTGATAATTAATGTGGTAAGCTGGGGCAAATTTTCGTGCGGCCCGTACCGCTCGACTGGGGATAGGCAAGCACGGTGGTCACGTTTCCAATTACACAGAACTTGATTTCATCGCCTGAAAATCGAGGCATTTGCACATCATTAGGTCACTCCAGCTATTGAAGTTACAATTTAACATACTCGACTTCGGACGCCTCCCGCCTGTAGTCTTTCTGGAGTCGAGAAGCCAGAATCGTACCCCTGTTTAAATCGAGGCACCCCTTTTAAGGTCTCCTCTCCAGCCTGCTCTTACTGATTACAGATTCGAGGCACCCCTATTTTACTGATTCCCCCCCTGTTATTCCAGAATCGAGATACCCCTGGTTTTACTGATTCCAGAATCGAGACACCCCTGTTTTTACTGATTCCAGAATCGAGACCTTGGTTATCATACCTCCATATTGTAGAATCATGCTAGTACCTGAGCGGTCCTGGTGACTATATACTTTACTCCCAGAAAATACTTGATACAGAGATGTGGACGCCGAAACAAGATTCCACTGTGCTGAGTACTGCATCAAGACCAAGATGCCCAATGGACAAAGTCATAAAGGCACACTTACGCCGCCCTTTGAGCCAAGACAGGGTTTTTTTTTTGAAAGTAACGTCCTGGCCTAAACATGGCATCCTCATCTCCTACAGCTGAACACGAGCCCGTTCATATCTCCAATAACCAGCCTTGCATAACACAGACCAGTCTAGAAGTCGTAAGACCTGCCCTGCCAGAAATCTGCGTAAGCACAACTAATGCAAGGTAGTGGCTCGCTAGGTATAATAATCCTGACCGTCTTGTACACAGCCTTACTAGTTGTGTTCTATGCACCAGGTTAGAAGCTTCGGCTAGCCTGAGATGTGGCTGCACGTATTGCATTTATTATATACGAAAACTAATTACTCCTCGTTCAAGTCGATCTGCGATTCAACAGTATAGCATCGTACCCTGCATTGTGCATATGTAACTGCAAGGGTCGACTTACTTCTACACCCGATATAATGATCAGTACCTAAACGTCAGAATCGATGTAGAGAATTTTAAGGACCGAAATCTCTTCCCCTGGGAGAGTCCGAATCCAGAAGAGGTCTCGGTAGATCCGTTAATAGCAATAAGCTCGACTGCTAAATGCTTAATCTGTGCTTATAGCTTTATCGATTTAGACCTATTTACAGATTGCGTGATTGCTTGTTAAAATCCAGTCCTGTGGGACCACCTTTCAGGTTCTTGGCGATGACATCTACCTGATAGTACTTACAACCTACCTGCTGCTAGCAGAGTCAGAACTGAATCTACCTGGATTTACAGCTGAAAATACCAGCTATTTTTGGACCTCAAGTAAGTTTTCTGTATCTGCAAGTAGTGCCAAGTACAGCTAGATGCTGAATGGCTTCTGATTGATTTGGCAGATGCTTACTCAGTGTCTATTCTCCTCTTTTCACACGGGGTACAGTACCTGAAATGCCTTCGGGCGGAAAATTAGCAACACATTGATGACAATAGCGCCAAATCTCGGACAGTCACGCTCGATTTGGTCGAATCCCTTGGCATGGCGCTGACAGGTACTTTGCAAACTAAAGCGGTACTTGCAGATCAGAAACTGGCTTTCTTGGTGTCGTAAAATCTACTCTCTCACTATAATACTGATGACATAGATTCAAAGTATCCACTCCCTTTTCCTAAGTACTTTCCAGCGCTAAGGTAAAAGGCAAAACCCGATTTCGAATTCGTCTACTACAGTATATACAGTACATACAGTACTCTACTGTAGATCTTCTCATCCCTCCGCCAACTCCTCCCGAATTATCTTCTTCGCTTTCCTCACTGTCTTTATCTTTGTCTTACTTGTTATGTTACAGCACAGTCCTGACCAGGGCGAGCTTTCTGATCGCGAGAGAGGTACACAGAGTACCCTGGGGATAGCGGAGTAATTCATTTTAATCGGACTACACAGCAAAAAGAAACCGGTCAAAATAACTTCAGATTCGTGTAGTCTGTAGAGCAAATGCTTATAAATAATCACAAACTCCTGCAAAGGCAGCCTTATCTGTTACACAGCGGACCAGCCGCATGCCCCATAACTGCAGTAATGTTCAAGCGACGGATGCACCACCAACCACAAAATGCAGGTACCACGCCAATATAACATGGCTTTCCCCGAACGAGAAAGCTACGTGTTGTACAGCTTTGTCGCGAGGTTTCAACAGCTGGCCGTGAACAGGTGCCGACAGTGCTGTCGCTTGTGGCCATATATATTCGTCCCGTGCGACGAAAGGCTTGTGTTTTCTGGAACCAAATGTAGTAGTGTTGTGATGTAGTCTAGTCTGCCACAGGACCTTGCGTCGCTGTTGACGGTTCTGCTGATAACGAAGTTTTCTGGAGGTGATAACATTATATAAAGGTGAACAGGGTGCATGCCTTTATAATGGGCGGTATGAAGAGAAGTCTGAAACGTGCTGAATACCTTGAGATGTGGGCTCCCAGTCCATAATATCTATGGTCATTGCCCCAACCCAAGTATGATCCTTAATATAAGGAAGGTCCTTGCTAATTGGAAAGCGCAATTGCAGGGCGAACCGAATGTTTTCAGCTGAGATCTTGGAAGTTGGTTGCTGTTATCGCAATATCAAGCAGCACGGATAACAATATTCCAATCAAGCTGTAGTCCCGAAAATAAATACTTACAATCGCGATTTTTAACATTTAGACTAGTCTACAGTGACCAAAATCCAGAAAACGGAATTTAGGAAACGGGCCAAGCTATGGGGTTCAGAAAACGGGATCCAGGAACTACGATTGTTTCTGTTCCCGGACTCGGGGTTATTTGCAGATGCCCATGAATCCGGCCTCGGGAAGCACTCACTCTTTTGACACGGCATACTTGAACTACAGTACCAACGCGATATACCGGCCCGTAGCACATATCACAGGAATTCTTCCGCCTCCCACATCGATGGATACCGTAGATGGGGATATTAGCCGAAAAGTAACCACTTCGCAGTGTGCAGACGTCACGAAGTGGTATATACAGTATACAGTAAACAGATCTTCGGCCAATACCCATAAGCGCCTGCCTAAATGTTGGTTTGATCAGCAACTGTGGGGGTCTACTTAGTTCCCACCTTTGCCTTTCCCCGAAATCTTACGTACCTCGATACAGTACTGTTAAGCGTTCTGCCTGCAGATAGTGACTTGTACTCGTCAATTCCGTTTCGCAATTGACATCGCTATATTCTGAGTTCCTTCCTACCGATAAACAAGGTGCGTTGTTCACGCATTGCTTTGCAGTCTGTCATATCGGTGGTGCCTCTACTGAACGTCGCCAGACTGCTGAGGGCCTCTCCTGTACGATTGCTATCCGAGATAGCCTTCGCTTGAACAACCCTTGCGACTATGACGGCTGTCGTACTACGTAGTACTGTACTGCCTGGGACTGAGTACACAGATTAGGTTAGTACAGGCTGGCCAGCCACACTGGTGGGAGGCTTCGTGCATTAGCCACAACATATCTATATTACTAAAAAAATTTCGACGCCACATCCGCCACACCTCAATCTGATTGGCTGTCCACGTCGAGACATGATTGGCTGGCCGTCTCGAAATGATTGGCTCTCATGAATCTGTAACTATGGTCGCACCGAGGGGTCGCGCTAGCGCAGATTGCTAATCACTGATTGGATAAAAGTCTCTGCTACGGCTACGTCGCAATCTCCGCTAGGGCCACGTCTAGATAAGACGCTAGCAGGGACCCCGTAATAAGCCGAGGATATCCGGTAAGCCGTGAATATCCGGTATGCTGTCTACTATGCTATTTGGTATGCTATCTACTATGCTATTCGGTATGCTATCTGCTATACTGTTCGGTATACTATCTGCTATGCTATTCGGGTATACTATCTACTATACTATTCGGTATATAATCTGCTATGCTATTCAATATACTATAAAAAATAGTATAGTATTTCCTAAATATTTTAGTTTAGTACTTTCAATATACGCACGTATATTATCTAATATTATATCTACTATTTTACAATATATAATACTTTTCTTTTCCTATTCTATATATATATATACAAATATTTATATATTTATAACGAAGCCTATAAATAAATAGATAAATAGATAAATAGATAAATAGATAAATAGATAAATAGATAAATAGATAAATAGATAAATAGTGTAACAGAACTACCACGTATAGTACGTGGTAGCCTGCGGTCTTGGGGTCGACTAAGACCTGGAGGATAATAGTAGCAGCGCAGCCGGTATGCCGGCAGCGCGCGTATCTAACTAATTACATAGTAAAACTGATTAGATAACTGATTAGATAACTGATTAGTAAAGACTGGACTCTGGAGTGCTTTTTAAGGAGGGAAAACTAGCTTGATTTCTGTAACTATCTAGAGGTAAAAAGACTACCTACTTATACTACTAGCTAGCACTGCGGCTGCTAAACTAGACTAGACTAAATACTATAACTGCCGGCTATAATAGCCGGTAGTAATAGCCCACGTTATAATAATATAATATAATAGTTAGATATAATAGTTAGAAATAATAGTTAGTAATAACAGTACGTAGCTAATAGTACGTAGCTAATAGTACGTAATAATAGACCCTATAAGAGCTGCCCCTATTATAATAAAGATAATTATTAAAATAGAACTATTATATATAGTACGTAGTAGCCTATATGCTTCGTATTTAGAACTATAATATTAATAAATACTTTTAATATATAAAGAATAGGGGGAAGGAAAACTCGAATAGTCTTTACGTTATAATTATTACTTATCCTACTCCGTAGTAGAGCGGAAATAATAAAATACGAGATATAAATAATAGGAGGATAAAAATGAAATTATAAGGTATAATAGCTAACTAAGAAACTCCTATTATTAAAGATTAGGTTAACTATTTATATAAATATAATAGTATAAAGTAATAAACTAAGTATATTCTTATTACGTTGTAGTTACTCCTATTTTATTATATAAGTAGTATAATATAATATAATAGAACTACTACGTACGGGACGTAGTAGCCTACGGTCTTAGGGTTAACTAAGACCTAGATTTTAATAGGTGCTTTTAATATATATAGAATAGAGTAGGAGGGGATTTTTAATAGTCTCTACGATATAACTATAAGTTATCCTACTTCGTAGTAGGGCAGAAGTAACTAATTACGATATATTAATAATAAGAGGGTAAAAAATATAATTATAAGGTGCGATAGCTAACTAAGAAACTCCTATTATTAAGAATTAGGTTATCTACTTAGATAAATATAATAGTATAAAGTATTAGACTAAGTATATCTTTATTATATTTTAGCTGCCCCTATTATAATAATAAGCTAAAAAGCTATAATAATATACTTATTTTATTTTATTTCATTATTTTATATATTTCTATTATATTATTAATATATATAGAAATAAATAAAATATAACTATCTATATATTAAAATAGAACTACTACGTTACGGTACGTAGTAGCCTACGGACTTAGTATTTCTAAGGTCTTAAGGTATATTAGATAAAGATATAAGAGATAGTACTATTAATTAGATAACTACGCTATAATTATAGTACTAATTATAAGTTAACGGCGCTATAGTTATTAGCTACTATATATAAATATCTATAGCTATAGTAGTACCGAAATATAATAGAAATAACTATATTATTACGCCTACTAAAGTAAATAAGTACTTTTAAGATATAAAGAACGGGGAAGATAGAGGTATAGTAATAGCTATTAGGTTATAACTATAACTTATTATATATTATAGTATAGCGAGATATTAATAATAAGAGTTTAAAATGAAATTATACTTATATAAATATAATAGTACAAAGTCTTATACTAAGTATAGCCTTATTATATTTTAGCTAACTCTATTATAATACTTAAAGAATAAATAGTATTAGACTAAGACTATAAAGTAAAGAAATAAAATAATAAATATCTATAAAGAGATAGAAATTAGTAACTAACTATATTTATATTTAAATATATAATTACAAAATATAAAGAAGTTAAATAATTAAATAAATAGCTGAATATTAAAATACGTTAATATATAGTGTTAAACCTAAGACCTTAATAGGTCTATTAAGCTTATAGTATTCCTAGATTATATAGGGCTTTTTACTAGGTCTAGCTATTATATTATATAATTAGAGGTACTGCGGACTTACCCTATAGCTATCCTAGATCGGATTTTAACTACGGCTAAGTACGTGAAAAATATGCAGGACCGGATTACTTTTTAGTAATTATAAGTCGCGTTTTATAGAAACGTAGCGAAAATCTTTTATCGGAAATTCGTTTTTTATACCTAAAGTAGCTAAGCCGGGTTTTAACCCTAAGTAGGGTCTCCGGTTCTATATAGGGAACTATATAAAATATTTAAGCAATTTAGATAACGTACTATAATAATATTAAGATACTATACCTAAGTAAAGAGGATTAACAGCGCGCGTTACTACTATAAAGAGAGACTGCGTATAGAGGTATTAGGGTTTAAGGCCCCTACTTATCTTTAATATATAGGTATATAGTAAGATATATAGATAAATAACTATTTAGAATAGAATATAATAAGATATATACCTAAGTAAATATATAGTATATATAATAGAGTTATATAAACATATAGTAATATATAGTAATATATTAACTAATATATTTATATACTATTAGAAAACCTTATATAACTTTAATTAGTCTTATAATACGCTTATATATAACTTATATAATATGTATCTACTGGAAATTTACCCCGCTTTAGTATATATATACGTACAATGCGATAGATGCGATTACTCAGAAGCCGCGCCGCGGCGAAGCCGCAAGCGGCTTCTGTTTCTAGTTTATCTCCATGTTTATTGGATGCACTACTTCAGGTACAGATGGATTCGAAATCGGCGTCCGCTTTCCAAGGCAGAAAGATTATCTGCGCACCGACAGAGAAGATAGGGGTCTGGAAACGCAGCCTCACTGACCCGGAAGGAAAAGAAGTCGTTCAAAAGATCACGAGCTCACTGTTTATCTCGAGATTTCCTATCAAATTGGTCCAGTAGAGCGTTTCTACGGTGCTAGAGGCCGCCTTGATGGGAATAACCTCGTTGACACGAAAGTTGACGTCCTCACACAACTCAATGTCCTACGCAGAGGCCTCCTGCTGTGACCATTCGGCCAGCCTGAGCCTGATATTTGACAATCACCGCTGGGGTCTAACCTGTCTACGCCAAACGATTCTGCGATCCTCAAAAATACCCTCTTACGATCAGTAATCAATGGAGGAGTCGAAATGACAAATGATGTGGAGACGTCTCATCCTATAGTATCGAAGGCTATGTCACCTCAGTATAGAGACTAATATGCACTATCCAGATGACTACCGGTATCGACCTAGATATCAGGGAGGTTTCAACGTTACCGTGCCTCGCTTGTGATCAGGCGAAGATACGCAAAGTCCCCAGGAAAGACGCTCAAACTAGAGGGCGTTACGTTGGAGAGATCATCTGGTGCGACATTGGTGAGATTAAGCCGGTTAGCATTGATGGTAAGAAATACTTCGGTCTCATCGTGGAGGATAAATCTTGACATTACGATATCCATTCCCTTCGACGAAGAGATCCAACAAGTGCTGATCGACTATCTCACCGGCGTCAGCTCACACTAGCCATGAAAGGCCCAGTCGAGGAGGGACGTCATAGGCGTATACGTACGCTACGTCTAGACGGAGGCCGAGAGTTCGGTATGAGCTCTTTAGAGAGATACTGCGCTGCTGAAGCCATCGATCTTATCTAGTCGTCGCCCCGTACCCAGTACCAAAACGGAGTTGCCGAACGAGCTATCCTATTCACCCAGAACGCTACCAGCGCCGTGTCGCTACAGATGAAGTTTCCGTCCTGCTTTTGGAACTTCGTCGTTGAAAGCGTGGTTTACACTATCGACCGGACTGATGTGTCTACAGTCGACGGAATGACACCCCATGAGATGTTTTGGTCATTATATCCAGAGGGCGTACCTTACCGCCCAAATAACGCGAATCTAAGGATCATCGACACGAGATATGTTTCGTTAATCGATCCGACGGAACGAAACACTGCCGAAAAGATGGACGCATGCGGCGCAATATCTTTGTTCCTAGGATACGAAGGAGAACATTATTACATGGTATGGCTACTTGACGGTGGCCGCATTCTACGCACGCGACATGTCACGTTCCACGAAACTACCGTTGATATTACAGATGCGCCAGATTCACGGGATGTAGTAAGGCCTTTACCTCAACACGTCCAGAAGCGTATGAGACGTCGTATGAAGAAGCGGACACATGTCCGCAACAAAGACCCTAACATCGTAGAGGACGATATTGCCGACGAAGACGAAGGACGCATCAGGCCACGGAGAGGCCGTCCTAGACAGGCTACGTCAAGACTGTACGCGTCGGAAGCCCCAACTGACGACGAGCTTTGTGTCAGATCAACCTCCGTCCAAGAGGGCACAGAGTCGTCAAGCGATGACGACCAGCGAGTCACTGTACGTGTCGCGCAACTCGAAGAACTGCCAGACTTCGAGCTCGAGGATGACGTGTTCTGAGCCGCTGATATTACCACCAAGACGCATAAAGACACTCCGCCTGTAGGCAATTCGACCCTTGAGCCCTCAGCAGTCTTAAATTTCAAGCAGCCACTAAGCTACAAGAAGCATCCGCTCTTAGCTCCAGGACTCCCAGTATCCACTACTAGACGTCTCTGAAAGAAATGTAGCAATAGCAATTGGTTTCGGAATCGTGGTGGCAGCTGACTGAGTTACGATGCTTGCTATGCTTCAGACCATAAGCATAATCTTACACAAAACCAATATGAGAAAACATACTGTTCTTTGAGAGCAGGAGGAAATAAGATGTTTATATGTTGAAAATCCCATATGGGCAGTCGAAATAATTTCAATTGTGGCCCAAGAGATGTGCTCGTTCCACTGCTTAATGGTAGATTGCGGCTGGCCAAGTGTGATTCCCTAACCATAACCTAACCCGATTAAGACCCAAACTTCAAGAAAAAGTTACAAGTATCACGGTTCCAAACGTATAGATGATAATGGATGTGTTATGCCACGGGTACAGATCTATCCGAGGCGTTGAGGCGCCTGAATAAATACAGGTTCTTTGCGACTGGTGTGTCCCACGATGTCGTGCCAGCTGGTGATTATCCCGTATGTGTACTCCATAGCCTAGTGCCGCGATAATAAGAGCGCCTTATTTCTTTAGCGACCTATTCGCCTGTAGCTGGATCTTGAGTAGCATCTCATTCTCGGCCTTCCTCGCGTGCTCCACCTGCTGCTTGCTCTTGGCAAGTAGAGCCCGTTGCTTTGACTTGGGCAGATGCATAATGCTTTGCCGATCCTCGGCTCGCATATTCGTGAGGTGACGATCGAACCTAGCTGCCAGTTTTGCATCTCTTTTTGACCCGGGCGCTTGAGGTTGTTGGTTGTACACAACTTGGCGATTGTGGTTGGGATCTTGACTTGGTATTGTGCCCACTAATACTTGCGGGGTTGAAGCCTCGTTGGTCCTTTCTCGACGTTTCTGGGATTGAAGCTTGCCTTGCGAGCGATGTGATAAGACCTTGCCCGACTGCAATCGCATCGAGTGGTTATCTACCTGCACGGCAGATGACTTTAGGGGCAGGAGGAAAGCCGATGATTCAGCAACATCATCAACACTACCGTCGGAGTCGCTCTTGGAATCGGAGCCAGAGTTGAAGTTGTAAAAGTCTTTGAACTCCGAATTCTCCTTGTATATATCAATTTTGCAATGTCCCTTGCCGATCATGTGCTGCTGCACAGCCTGAGCGCTGCTGCGTTCCGAACCGCAGTAGAGGCACTCGAAATAGCCAAAGATGACCAGATGAAAATACTTCACCAGCTCTAATTCTTCGATGACTAGGCAATCGCGGTCGGGAATGAACAGTCCGTGCCTTTGAAGCATGTGTTGAAGGTTGTTTGCGAAATCGATACTGGTATAGGAGCAGAACAGACACTTTGCAGCGTCAAATTCAAGTTCGGTTTCATCTATTGACCCATTTGGTCCCTCGAGCGAGAGGAGTGAGAGACTTTCTTCAATAGGCCTGTATGGATAGATGAGCTTTGATCAATGCCAACCATCGAATCTACTTACGTTGTACTTGTTTCTGATTGTCCACTACTACCCAGTCCAAAACTGCCCATGATCTCGTTACTATTTTCTGGGTGGAATTGACGATGTTGATGCTTGTGATTACGGCTTGTAAGGTGTTTTCCGTCCGGATCTTCAGTCATGTTTGTGAACTTGGTTGATAATGTAACCAACTTTGCTAAATTTAATCAAGTGTGGCAGTGTAGAAAGCTTTTTCGAGCGACCCCAAACGAGATTTCAGAATGTGTTGGTTTGTCCTGGAGACTGGAGAGGATAGATAAAATCGCATGTTAAATATCCTGTACGTATTGACGGTGTCCACCACTTTCTGATCTGGTCTAGGGACCGGGTACTACCACCCTACTCTAGACTAGGACCTATGTCGCAGACCGATAAGCAAGTACTAAGTACATCTAAATTAAATCTTACGCTAACTAGATCTCTACCTTACTATAAGGACTTGTGCCATGCACTGGCAAGCAAGTACCAAATACATCCCAATGATGAATTTTACGGATTTAGGCTAGATTTCCAAACATGTGA
This sequence comes from Arthrinium puccinioides, assembly GCA_022414665.1. Taxonomy (NCBI): domain Eukaryota; kingdom Fungi; phylum Ascomycota; class Sordariomycetes; order Amphisphaeriales; family Apiosporaceae; genus Arthrinium; species Arthrinium puccinioides. The sequence goes on from JAIUNF010000004.1 coordinate 2,818,860, forward strand.
AAACGATGCAATCTAAAAACGTATTGTGGAAAGGAAAAAGATGTAATTGGAATTGTGTACATGCCTGTCTAGAGTCAATGTCTTAACGAGAGTTCTACTTTCTACCGGCCAGAACTAGTTCTTCCCTACGTAGGAAAATCCAAGCACGCTAATCCCGAAGACAAGTAGTCGGATCGTTTAGCCCGCACTTTCCTACTGCCGGGCCATCGCCAAATCCTTTAAATGGCGGAGCTCTATGTTCCGCTGCCCATTGCTTGATCTTTTGTCACAGCAGCTGTTAGTCATACTGGCCAAATAGTAGTGGAATCTGTATGTTCACCTACCTTTTTAAAATCGCGACATTCATGTACTACGTTAGCCATAGCACGAATGCTGAAGTCGTGAGGGCTAAATTGAAATACGTTAGGCGTGATGTCCACAGCACACATCTGATGCTGTCTCAGCATATCAACACAATGGTCAACATGAACAGTACCAACATCCTCGCCACCAAATGCGCGGAGGACCGAGTCAATATCCCCGTCCCCCATGCGGGAATATGGGTTATTATTCGCTGTCCATTTTGGATCCAAGAAATAGTACAGTGCCTTTCGTACGGAATCAAGACAATGCAGATTATGGAAGACGCTGAGAACGATTAAATAGCCGCTTCCTTCATATGGTGCCTCGGGAGAAGTCTTATTTGGCAACCGCAATGCTTCTTGGTATGAAATCCGGGACATTTCGTCTTCACGGTCGAGAAACTTATCAGCAAGAACCGCGGAAGCAAGGTGCAGTGCAACACTCACGTGAATACAAATTTGACCACAAGAGGTTGTTATCGTCTGTTGGAAACCCTTGGAAAGGAGTCGTGTCACTGTTTATACCATTCTGGAACTTGACAAGTGTGTGTGAAATTGCAGTTTCGGCGGGTGCTGCCTATGTGTTAGTGGCCCTCTTGGATCTTTACCTCACAGTTGATCACTTCTTACGACAATGGAGACTTACATGGTAAGGTGAATTCATCCCATCTAGGCCTGCTGTCAGAACATATGCCTGCGAGAGCCCGATATGTAGTGATGGCAAGCACAATATTGGCAAAAGTCGAAATAGCAAGTAGAGAAACAGTCCACACCCAGAGTCGTCTATGGGCAATCGCGTGCTTGCAATCCTGGGCCCAGCCAGAGCAGTCAACCTTGTCTGCAGACATCATTTGCTCCGAGGCATCGATGAGTCTCTCTACAGAGGGTCTGGGAGTTGATTCCATGGCAGCGCTGGGGCGGTTCCGGTGGAAAAGAGAAAAGAATCTTCAACCTTAGGTTCTTTCTTGAGTTTGGTTACCACGAATACGAGAACAGAGAAGTGTCGCCCACATAACTATGTGTAGTGACTCTGTGACCACTTGATGTACTTCGTTGAGTAATTAAACATTTCCTAATGGTGGGTCTGCGGGCCCTATCTCCTTCCAAGAACAGCACAGCCGACAGGTGGAATCAAAATATGGGCGGCACAGACTATCGAGGCACATGTTCAGTCGTGCAAGTATTGATTGGAGCGGATATTCCTCTAAATAGAACGTGCATGTGGTGTAGATAGTAAACTAAAAGTTCAAGCTACTGGGGGTTTCTGCAATCCGTAACCGCGCACTGCTGGTGGGTCTCTTGAGGTATTCGGTACGGAGCGTTCCTTATGGGTCATGAGTTATTTTTCAATGCTCACTGTTGGTTGACTTTGACGCCAGAAAGGTATTCCGCGCACCTTATGGGCAACTACCAAGTAGTATGAGTTAATTTTCTACACTTACTACTATTAGTTAGGAAATGTAGATAAGGTCGAGGTACTTGCTAAGAGCTGTTAGTGGGACCTCTTATCGCAAGGAGATAAGCCCTGAATACGGAGTACTGCAAGTACACACCACACCTTACCACTCTGATGCCTGCTGGTGGGTCTTAATACAGAATGGTATCTTGTCAGTTTGAAAATGTGGATGAGGTCGAGGTACTTGCCAAGAGCTAACAGTGGGTTCACCCAGCCACACAACTCTGTACTGCACAACGAAAATCTTAGTAGCCGACTGCAATGAGCTAAGCTCTGAATAGAACACACACATGACCACTCTGAAAAATTCCGTACGGAGGGGACAGTTGGCGAAGGACGGTAAGGTGGGGCTGGAGTACTCCATCCGTGGAAGCCAGGAAGTACAATGTGTATTTAGATACCGCCAAGTATTCTAGCAATCGGGTTGATTGCAACTTCTCTTCAGTCAACTAGTAAGTACGTAGTAGTACACTTTGCCCAAAACACCCAATACTATGTAGGGACCTTGTGGATTATGATTCTGTAACGAGATCAGTCTCACAACAAATGCAGTACGATAGTGGACTGGCTCCAAGCGAGGAAGTATGCAGGTACTGTATTACTTGACTTCAACTTGCTTGCCGAATGACAGCCTTCGCGCATTCGGCAGCGTTGTGTTGACGTCGGTTAAACCCCGACTAAACTCAACCCCAGGTCCGTCTGATCAACTGCATACTCCACACCCTTACAGATTGAACGTTATTTGATGCTTTTGATAAGAGAAGCTTAGCCTCGGAACTTGTTCCGGTAGAGGAAGGCACCAGCAGATACGCACAGACCACATCTCACTAGCTAGATACATAGCTATCAGGGGATCTCTTTTCTTAGGGCGTGATCGGCAGGAGAGTTCTGCCACATTCTGACTTCGAGTTATGTCACAACAATACTTGGCCACTGGCGCTAAATTCATATGTACTGCTAGACGACCCTGGCCCTTGCAATGAAGGAGGAGTTCTAACAAATAAGGTAGGCGGTATTGAGTAGCACATCCAGACATCGTCAAAAAGCATCAGTGGCACAAACTCATTGTGGCATAAGCGGCGTGGCAGAAGGACACCCCCCTCAGATACATTTTCTGCCACGCTTTTTATGCCACATCAACTCCACTTAAATACCAGAAAACAGTAAAAGTCCAGTAGATATACATAGGTATTACTGATTCCGTGATCCTTACTATCTTGGTACGTTCTCTTGTGGAGAATAATCCATTGCAACGGAATAGATAGCTAAAAACAGCTTAGCTTTTCGCTTTTTGTTACAAACGGAGGGCGTAGTTCTAAACTGACGTGGCAGAACTCGAAATCGTGGCAGAACTTGTGGCACAACTCTGCTGCTGATCACTCCCTTATTCCTATCCATATCTACTTAGTTTGCTGCATTACCTCGTCTACATTTCACACTTGACTTTAATATAACGTAGATGGGAAAACAGCTGATATGCTTGAAACGACCATCGTTCGGCTTAATAACCTATTGATGAAGACAAGCGATACTTCTTGGGAGCATTCGTTCTGAATAATAACTAGCTGCGTTGTTAAATGAGTGTGGGAATGCTTGATCTCCCTGTGGAAAATTCCAGCCCCTGCCTCTAAATCTACACCTGCCCTACCCTCTCAACGACCCCCGGGCATATATGACAATCAATTAACTGAAGTGCACTGCGAGATGTAGTAGAAGCTAGGCGTGTCAGAAAGCTGAGAATTCTTTACGAGTTTGGGAGTTATGCTCACCTCGGAACTTCACTCGGACTTAAGGAGTTGGCCATCTCGCTTGCCTGGCCAGGTGACGGGGTAGAGAGCACCTACGGCCTCGGTCTCGCCATCTCGCTTGCCAGGCCAGGTGACGGGGTAGAGAGCACCCACGGCCTCGGTCTCGCCATCTCGCTTGCCTGGCCAGGTGACGGGGTAGAGAGCACCCACGGCCTCGGTCTCGCCATCTCGCTTGCCTGGCCAGGTGACGGGGTAGAGAGCACCCACGGCCTCGGTCTCGCTATCTCGCTTGCTGCTTTCACTAATAGGCTGAATTGGAAGAGCGGACACAATGGCCACGAAAGGGATAAAAGTCTTGAAAAGCATGTTGAAGATGGATTCCGCAATGTTAAGCTTTGAGATTGCCGAGTTCTCGTGGTACTGTTAATATGAAGTAATGTCGATATAGGTAACTAGCGTTCACATTAATTATTAACTACCACATTCCAAGAGCACTCTTTTATAAAAGAACATGCATTTAAAATATCCACTATCACTTCGATGAACCAATTATATGGTACATGTCAAAAAGCCACTTGAAAGTTGCAGCTTTTTCTTTTGAAGCGCTCGTGCCTTCCTCAGCTGAGCTTACCGAATGGTAAGTTACGTCTTCTTTTCTCATTGTTCCACCTCTTCAAATGAGTCATTCAGATTTCCTCAGCCAAATTCCGTACCAGTTAGCACGCATACCATATCCTATCCTAACTATTCCAAGTCATCCGGTATCATGTCGGAGTAATTCGGCTTTTACATGTAGTTTACCTTGTTGTTCCTCGCATGAAGATAAGGCCGGATCAGGGGTAGTAACATTGACAAGAAAAAGGTATAATGTGGTCACAGCGGTAGAAACCGAGACTTGCCGTACACACTCACCTACCTGAATCAGAATTGTGCCGATGATGAAGCTGCATGCATCCATTGCCCCATCAATAAACACAGGTTACGGAGTACTGTCATGCAACATTGATAGGTAAAATCCAGACGCCCACTAAGTGGACGCTTACAATGGAACTATGTGACAGTGTTGATGGATCGAATGTTGTACTGCAGCTGCAAAGACTTTATGTACTGATAACAGACTCTCGTAGAACCCTCGCGTGGGTATCACACGCAAGACGTGCCAACTTTTCAACGCGTGTCTTGACATCGCCAGGGTTTGACAACTGCTGCATGCAGTAAGGCCCCGTGACTGAATTTGGCGACATGCATTAGATAGCGATGCAAGGGAGACTTTGATAATCAAAACTATATTCTACTTATTTTATAGTGAATATCAACGACTTTCCGACCGGCGCCTCTTTATCTTGAGGCGGGCCTCTACTCAAGTGCTCGACCAAACACCCCTGCCCTTCCAAAGACTTTTGGCATTACAGATCTTTCCTATTGAGGGTTTTTGCAGTCTCTCAGTTCGCAGCATTCACTCACAAAATTCTCACCTTCATTATGCTTGGGTTTCGCGAAACCCAGCCTACGTATGAGCAGATCCCCAACAGCGAAACCAAGACTACCACTCAATGCCGTCCTCAACCGCAGCTTATGAGATGGCTGCTTACCCTGCTGGCAATCTCCTGGAACCTCGCTCTTCTAGCAGGATCCATCTACGGAATCGAGAGTTACCTCGGGAAGCATGTCAATCCAGTTGTCAGAGCGATATCCTGTGACTGTGGAGCGTCCATCAGAGAGGCAGAATTACTGGGATGCAAGTACGACACGCTCGCAGTCTCATGGTTGCCACCTCAATGCCGCGACGATGACTTGACGGCCGAGTTCAATCAGATAGGTCCAGATGGGGAGTGGCGCTACTGGTCAGATCGCAACATGACGCAACCACTTACTGTCGAGCAAGTCGCTGCTTTGGCCGACAAGCCGATTCCGGAAGCTCAATTTTGGACTACATTTGGCTGGCACGTGGCCCACTGCTCCTTTTATTGGCGGAAGGAGTATAGGATGAGGCAGAGGGGCCTGGAGATGGAGCACAGATACGATCGCGAGAGCCACATCAAACATTGTCATATGGCATTCATGTCAAGAGAGCTCCTTAACAAGACCAACACCAAGGCAGCTGTGGGCCTTGGGGGAGATCGGGTCGGCGGGGTTAGAACAGAGGCCCAAATGCAATTCGAAACCCATGAGGAGTTTCACCATCTCCATGAATGAGGCGGCTCATTCTTGAAAGCAGGCTCAATATTACTATAATATGCTCCGGAGGAATTGTTACGCGGCTGGAATATTGATTCATTGTTTGGTACATCCTCCTTTCCCACTAGTCGTCCACAGCTAGAACTTATTAAGAGCAACGTCGATTATCGATATTTTCTGTCCCTCCTGCATTTGTTTATTTATCATGAATCATATCCAGCTTCTCCGTCACTTCTCACTAAGGTGTAGCGGCAGTTTTTCGGGATTTGCTAATCCAAAGTATAAGATACATAGACAGCCAGCCATCCGTCCAAATAAGTAAAAACCTTTTGCTGATATTACTGTTGGATTACACCGGGTGACCATACGGTAAGGAGGTGAAGAAGGTAGACATCGTTGTTCCGTATCTACTGCTGCTTGACGAAAAGAAAAGAAGCTATCTAGATGGGCTTGTTGAAGATGGAGTGCTAGACACAACAGGAACTTGTGCAGCTTTAAGTAGAAATTTGAGTTGCTACAATAACCGAGCTTGACTTATATCGAACTACAGTCGACAACTCCAATTTGTTTATTCTTCTCTTATGAACCTCCGTCATCCTCGTTGGCACCCACACCTTCCGGGAATGCAGCACCTGGGATCATTAGAATCTGCTAGTACTTCCAGTAGAAAAAACTTACCAAAAACAGGATGAACCAGTAGCCCGGGCTGATACATGTCCACATTGCGCTTCTTGGCCCAAGCATCAATAGACGCCCAATTTCTACACGTATGAGGCATCATGTCAGCGTGTGGCATGGGATCGTCGGTCCTCCAGTGCCAGGTTGAAAGGCCCACATCCGCATGACACATTGACGACTGCCTTATGTAGTTGATGCAGTGATCTGGAAGTCATATGTTTGTTCTTAGCCAAATATCGGGACATCGTGCCAAATGAATTCCAAGAGGTGCTTACCACGGTGCCGCTCTCTCTCTCTTGAATCAGCTTCTGACGAGTTTGGGTAGAAGTAGTCCGGGTATAAGCTCCAGCGAATGAGTTTCTTTCCATACGTACAAGGTCAGTAAGCCTTGGGCGCGCGAAGGAAACATTAAGTAACTACCAGACAATGTAGCTCGTGATATACGTTGATTAGAGCGACGTATCCGCCACGCTCGTCATTGACCTCAACGGCGTTTTGCAAACGGCCTAGTCGTTGCATGTCAGTCCTCGAGACTCGGACGTCAAAGCCTATTATTTCTTAGAATTTAGCAATTGCATATCCAAGTAATGGCGTGTTTGATGTTACCTTGAAGCATTTTGTGCCAGTTTTCTTCTGTTCTTGGGTTTGGGATGCCGGTCCACAGGTGGTCTTCATCGGTAATGAAGTCCTTGACCTCGTTGGTGACTATGTGGGAGAGGGGGGCTAGAGAGAATCAGACAAAATTAATAATGGAAGAGCTGGCTTGTGACGCACAGTACAATAATTGCCCATCGTCAAATCTTGAAAGCTGGCCGGAAAGAATCAATGAGATAAGAGCGATGTTGACAATCAGCAGGACACATTGAGCGACCAGGACACCTTTATTGAGTTTTGGCGCAGTCTTTTGGCAGAATTTCAATGCTTTCAAGATCTTAGGGCTCCGTTGGTGCAAAGGGATATTGGTGTTGAGGTCATCGTCGTCGACTGTATCGGCCCCGCCTCCTGTGACCACATCATTCAAGAGGATCTGATGGTACTCTGCTTTTGACATGTTGATACGATCTGAGTCAGCAGTGAATGGATGAAAACACTGTGGGAATACAAGACTCCTCTTAAGAGACTGGCAAGAATCTCCTTGGTGAAGACTGTGTTATTGGTACATAAAACCTGTGGTGCAACGTTGTTGACGGTGGCGCACGATGTCCATTATGAGAGGGGTTTGCGGTGCGACCAGCATGATCACAGATGCTTTCATTCATCGAAAATTGAAGTGCACCTGCAATGTCCATGACCCACAAAATAGAAAACATGGGTTTTGCGTATATTGCACTACATAGTATGTAAGTACTTCAAGTGGATGATATTATGCACTTCCTTCCAAGAAAGGAAGTGGAAGCCGCTGCATGGAGGTGAATGCAGTAACATGTGTGCTATTACTCTGTGCAGGATTAAGATAAGTCCCTTACATTTAAGTGGTGGAATTGGCTGTGCAAAGTCTGCGTTAAGCCTTATGATGCAGTGGTAGCAAGCAGTATGATGCTGATAAGAACCGACCCACCCTTACCCCTGAAAGATGATGCGAAAGTACGGAGTACGTAATACGTAAGGGGTATTTGTAGTCTGGTTTTCATTTATGCTATATGCCCCAAATAGGGGTACTGATTGGTAGGTAATTATCGGTACACCCCATCAAGTACTTAGTACACAGCACGTTTCGATTTATCAGTGTGTTGTGATTGATTGGATTGGCTTAATGCAGTGTTGTACTGATAACATACCCTTGTTACGGGCCGCTATTCCTGTCTCGTACTTTCGGTCAGGGTGTTTGTCACAGGTCGCTTATCCCGCTTGTTTCCCCCGAAAGTTTTGTTCCCAATCGTGACTCCCATTCTCACAGTGTTTCGATCCGTAGCTTCATTCATCCATCATTGGTCCAGAATAGCAGCGTGAAAATGAATGTGTCGACACCAGATGCTGCGTTCGGCCCCCAGTTAGAGGGCAGCTTCGACTTTACCCTCCTTTTCGAACAGAGCATCTTATCTATTGTTCCATCAGCGCTGCTATTATGTGCTTTGCCCGTACGCATTGCCCTTCTCAGGAAAAAAGGGAACAAGATCAGCCGTTAATAACAGCCCGTTGCTCTGGCTGAAGCTCGTACGTCCATACCATAGTCCCAACCCAAGAGTCAAAATTCGAGTCGGAGTTGACCACTGTACGTGTAGTCTCTACTATTGATCCTGTTCGTCGTCGAAACTGCCAGTTTAGCACTATGGAACGTCTCTTTGGCCTCTCGCACTCCTGTCGCAATAGCAGCTGCAGCCCTATCGCTCGCTGTTGTCGTGGCAATAGTGTCTTTGCTTTACGCGGAGCACCGTTACTCTCTCATGCCATCATCGTTGCTCAGCATCTATCTTACCATTACCATACTCCTCGACATTGCGACCATACGGTCGTTGTTCCTTCGCGGCCACTTTGCCGCCATTGCTGTACTCAGCTCGGCTGCTCTCGCTATAAAACTTCTACTTGTACTACTTGAAGAGGCTCCAAAGCATACACCTGCGAACTCTGAAGTGTCAAAAGAGTTATCAAGCGGGCTGTGGAACCGTACCGTCTTTTGGTGGCTGAACACGACTTTTAGGAAAGGCTTCAGGTCATTCCTCGCAGTTGAAGACATCACTTCCTTAGATCACCATCTAGACTCCCCTCGGCTTGCTTTGATATTAGACCAAAAATGGAAAACGGGTATGTCACGGAAAAGAAACATTTTGTGGACAGCACTAAGTCGTGATATAGTGCGGAAGACAAGCAAGTATCCATTGGCATTTGCAACTCTTGCCACTTTTCAAGCAAGCTTTTGGGCGGCGGTGGTCCCAAGGCTATGTTTCACCGGATTCAGTTTCGCCCAGCCATTTTTAATTAACACAATCATCAAACATCTGGACCAATCGAGTCCAGAGAATATCGAGGGCGTGGAAGGGGGACTTATTGGTGCTACAGCTCTGGTCTACCTGGGAATCGCTGTACGTTCGCCACTAAGCACCCAAAACGCAGCCAAGATAACTAACTCTCGCAGTTTTCAAAATGTCACTATATGCACAATACCTTTCGTCTCATCACCTCGGCCCGTAGTGGACTTGTAGGGCTCATATTCGCCAAGGCTGCTACTTTAGATGCTTCCATCGCTTCAGATACTGCTTCAGTGACACTGATGAGTACTGATGTTGATGGCATTGCTACTGGACTCCAGAAGATTCACGATATCTGGGCCAGCGTTATAGAGCTGGGATTGGGCATGTATCTATTGAAACAATATGTTGGTGCAGCTTGCTTTCTGTTAATTGTGCCCGCGGTTTGTATGTACATGATCCTCCTTCATATTGTACTACTCGCTAACTGCCTTGATTTCTAGTGTCTAGCTATGCCACCGGCAGGGTTGGTCGAGGAATGGGTCCAGCAAGGGTAACTTGGAATGCCAAGGTCCAGAAGCGCATCTCAACAACGTCATCGGTCCTCAGCCAGATCAAGGCCGTGAAGATGATGGGACTTTCGACTCTTGTGAACCAGCTTGTCCAATCACTACGCGTTGCAGAAATCGAGTCATCCAAGTCCTTTCGGATGTTCTTCGTATGGATTACTATTATAGGTACGAGTTGTAAAGTTCTGAGTGTACTTTCTGCTGACAATACCTCGCTGCAGCCAATCTTTCAGACCAGCTGACTCCAGTTATCATCATTGCTGCTGCTGTGTTCTGGACGAAGAGTGATAGAACTTTGAGTGTCGCGGAAGCCTTCACCTCGCTCTCAATTGTTTCCCTGGTTTCGACGCCATTGGTCAACTTAATAGCGGCATATCCTACCATAGTAGCAGGGCTGGCTTGCTTTAGCCGGATCGAAACGTTTCTTTCCTTGCAAGACAGATCCGACTACCGTATCCCGGCTATCAAGTCTAGAGATAGCGGGCAGAGTGAGGTAAATGAAGGTATCAATCTGCAAGCGTTCCCGAGTACAGCCACCTTTTGTCAAAGTTCCCAAACAAACCAAGCTGTCGTCATTACGGACGCCTTCATCTCTTCGAACGATGGGAAAGCGCAAATACTTCGCAACGTCAGCGCGGTTATAAAGAGCTCAAGCCTCACAATGGTTGTTGGACCAGTTGGGTCTGGCAAATCGATCCTTCTGAAGGCTATTCTTGGCGAAGCTAACGTCTCCGGCGGATCAATTCAGCTTGGGTGCCAACCAATAGCGTATTGCGACGAGACTGCGTGGTTGCGACTTGGATCAGTTCGTGATAACATCTTAGGGCCGAACAGCTACGAAGAGAACTGGTACGGACAGGTATTGCATGCTTGCAGTCTCGAGAAGGACCTTTTGCAACTCGATAACGGCGATCAGTCTTTGGTTGGAAGCGGCGGTGTTGCACTGAGTGGTGGGCAGAAACAAAGAGTGGTAAACTGTTAATCCTGATCTTTACTGACCACGTCAAATACTAACATGCCACTTCAAGGCTCTAGCTCGGGCGGTGTACTCGCGGGCCCCTCTTGTTGTACTCGATGATGTTTTTGGTTCCCTCGATAACAGCACAGCAACCGAGATTATGGAGCGCTTGCTGGGCACCCATGGCATATTACGACGAGAGAATATAACCACCGTCCTCGCTACACATGCTAGTAAGGTCCTCGAGTTTTTTTGCAAAGAGATCGGTCTAACTTATTACAGCTCAATACTTGCACCTGGCAAATAGTATCCTTATTCTCGATGCACAGGATGGAACAATCAAGCAAGGATCATACGAAGAACTTTCCTCAGGCGATCTCAACTTTGGTACACAGCAAGCTAGCGCGAAGCTTCAGCGGACATCGAAGACAGATGACCTTTCACATGAGAAACCTAATAATGATACTGTACGGGACAAAGGATCTACAAGCGACGCATCGAGATTTGAATTGAGCAGAAAGACTGGAGACATAAGCCTGTACAAGTTCTACTTCAACTCAGTCGGCACTTTCTTATGCGTCATATGGCTACTTTTAGCCGCAGGGTATCAGTTTTCTGGAAAGGTTCCGGGTATGTATCTCCCAATGCAATTTTTTTTGGCGCTAACCAACAGTTTCCAGAGGTCTGGCTTCGTATATGGACAGAAGCTGGTACTTCTTACAATGCTCCGGCATGGTTTGGAGGGTATCTCGGATTCGGCTTACTATGTGTCCTGTTATCTGGGCTTTGCATCTTGTACGCCAGGTCTATCGACTTTCAGTGGAGCCTCGTGACTAACATCTAACAGCTATTACATGATTATTATTGTGCCGAAGTCGGCTCAGCATTTACACTGGCTACTGCTCGAAGCTGTCTCAAAGTACGTACAATCTAGCCCACTAGTATTGTAGTAGCACAAACCACCTGCTGACATACTTCTAGTGCACCTCTGTGGTTCTTTACCACGGTTGATACCAGCACTATTCTCAACCGGTGTGTTCCAAAATGTGTCCAAGAACATAGAGGCTGGAGCTCACTGTGAACAGGTTCAGTCAAGACATGACACTAGTAGATCAAGTTCTACCAATGGCCGCATTCACAACAACCTTTGGTAAGTCCGTCTGTGGGTCTTTAGCCGTACATACCTAACTCTTGTTTCATGGTAGACGTGTTCAACGTCATCGCGGGTACAGCCTTGATCGCATCAGGGGCAACTTATGTTGCAGCTATCATTCCCTTCTGCATCTTGGCTATCTACTTCATCCAGAAGTTCTATCTCCGAACCTCTCGACAGATGCGACACCTTGATTTGGAGACAAAAGCTCCGCTATACCGACTATTTACAGAGACTGCAGCAGGTATCATCACCGTCCGTGCACTTGGCTGGACCGATTATTTAAAGAAAGAGCACCTGCAGCACCTGAATCATTCGCAAAAACCATACTACATGATGTAAGTTACTAAGAGAAGCAAGAGCGAGAGAAACGCCCTTTTCACGAGAACTCGAACTCACTGCCTGGAAATTAGGTATTGCATCCAGCGATGGCTTAACGTTGTGATGGACTTATTTGTCGCGGTAATAGCAACAATTCTTGTTGGTATTGCTTTGGGTACATCTGGATCGGCGACTCAGGGTTCTATCGGACTTGCCATGTTAAATGTGATGCAGTTCAACCAAAGCCTCTCGATGCTTATCAACTCGTGGACTGGACTGGAAACATCTCTCGGCGCCATTGCCCGCCTCAAAACCTTTCTAGCTGATACGAAGACCGAAGGTTCCATCGAGTCTGAGAGCAAGACGCTTCCTATGGAATGGCCTTATCGTGGTCACATCAAGATGGTGAACGTTACGGCGAAATACAAGTCAGTCGATTAACCTGTCCCTCAAAGGAAAAACTAAACTGACAAGTTTTACCTAGCCTCCATGACGCCGATTCCAGCCCTGCTTTACGAGACGTTTGTTTAGATATCTCTCCTGGTCAAAATGTCCTAGTTATTGGCCGCAGCGGGAGCGGCAAATCTTCCCTCCTTCTGACGCTTCTAGACTTACTTGAGTTGGAATCGGGCAGTATTAGCATAGACGGAGTGGATCTGACGCACGTCCCTCGCCAAGCCCTCCGCTCCCGGATCTTATCCGTACCGCAGGATCCCATCAGACTTCCAGGCTCAGTCCGCTACAACTTTGTCGAGGTGCCCGAGAATGGTGGCCATGATACCAACGCGGACGACGAGGCTGTGAAAGTACTCACGCTCATCGGTCTTTGGGACTTGCTTCAGGGTCGCGGTGGGCTTGATTGCAATATGGACGACGTGAAACTGTCCGCAGGGCAGAAACAGCTTTTCGCCTTGGGCCGTGCCATCTTGGTGGCGCGGCTGCGTAGGAAAACAGGCCAGAGTCAGGGCGGTGGTGGCGTTGTGCTTTTGGATGAGCCAACCAGTGGTATGGATGGGTCCATGAGCGTGGACATTGGGAAAGTTGTGAGGGAGGAGTTCGCGGGATATACCATCGTCACTGTCAGCCATCGCTTCGATGCGATAGGTGATGCTGATATAATTTTGCAGATGGATAATGGCAGGGTGGTAAAGGTGACGAAGAAGAATGGGTAGACGACACTTGGATTCCAGCGACGTAAATGGGAACAGCCGCCATCCCACCCATCTACACAATTATTATCTTGCGTTGGATTTGCTCTAATCGTTTAATCTACATTCGAGGCCTCTGTTTCATGGGAACCATGCCCAGCTAGGACTTGTTTGATGGTGCAGATTGCTGATCAATGAGTATCAATCACAGCCAAATTAATGACCAAAGTGATCGATCTGAGTTGTAACTTCCTTTTTACTTCACAGTCATGGTTTCTTGCATATATGTACTGTACCGTGTAATCATGTTATTCGCTTAGACAGTTGTGTGTACTTCTCAGCTTCGTTTATAGCACACTGTAGCTTAGTACTCCGCATGTTTTGCAAAGTACCTGCTGAGATAAAGTGGACCTGGCTTTAATAAATAGTTTCGCTCACAAAAAGCAAACCCCAATTTCGAATCTAAGTCTCTCTTATAGTAATAGTACTGCCACAGTTCACTTTTTGCAGTAACGTGACTTGCAATAGCTAATAATATAGAGGTATTCGGTCCCGCTCAGTTTCTACCGATCGCGTTCACGCCTATAGAAAGCCTATAATCTTCGATATAACTTAATTACTATCTTAAGAGGCCCTTTATCTACTATTAGTCTTAATTATTAAACGTTATATGCTAACTTCGGCTTTAATAGTCGATTCTTAACTTTTAGCCCCGCTTATAAATTTTTATATTCCTAATAGCTATACTATAGCGGTCGCCTACTCGAATATATGCCCGTACGTCCGGCTATTTTATAGTTATATTTTAACGTCTTTACCTATCGTAGCCTTCCGGCTTTTATTATTATATATAGTAATATTTCCGGTTTCTTTTAGAACCTTTCGGTATCTTTTATATTCTATCGATCTTATATATCTCCTATTACTATAATTTTTTTATCTTTAGTTTTCGCTCTTCTTTCTTACTCTATTCTTCTACTATATCGCGACCTTCTAAATATATCCTACCTTCTAAACGCGTCCTACCTCCTAATCGGTCTATTTCGGAAGCTTTATATAGTATCTATCGTACTATATATTCCGTCTTTAACCTATAAGAGCCTCTAGAGATCTATCGATTATATCTCGACTATAATTATTATAACTCCCCTATCTATTACTTCTGCACCTTTACGCTATATCTTTAGTATATAGCGGTAGGCCCTCCGAAACTGTCCGCTCTATTACCTAGCGCCTCCTTCTATAGCTCTTCTATATCTAAATATCCTATTCTGCCCCGGCTTTAACCCGAATATCGGGGAGTTTCTATAAGACGCGTATATTATAGTCCGGAACCGAGAATAGACTATCGGAAGTATAGTAAAGTCTAGGATACTAACTAGTATCCCGTATTAGTATATAAGCTACGTCTCTACGCTACCTATCGAACTATAAGTATAAATAGGTTATACCCGAATATAACCGTTACCTAAGTAGTATATCGCGATACCTTTCGGGACTTAACGCTATTATAGGCTTTCGAACTATTTATAACGCCTTTAGATTACTCTTTTACGGACTATATCCCGGATAAAAATCCTAGAGTTCCCTCGGATAATTAAATAGGCTATTAGATAGATCTGAAGTATAATAGCTAATTAGTATTAGAGGATAAATATTAGGATTAGAAGGCTGCTAAAATAGCTAATATACTAGGTATTTATTCGATTTACTTTCTTCTCTATCCCGCGGTTACTAACGTTTTTATAGGTTTCGCGGTCGGTCCTAATTATAAGCCGTCGGTTACTACGATACCTATTACGAACCTCTCTATCTCTATAACCCCTATTACTAAGACTCCTATTACTAACTCTCCTATTACTATAACTATAATAACTAACGTTCCTATCCCTATAGTTACTATTACTAACTATTCTATTACTATAGTTACTATTACTACCCTCTAAGTTACCCTAGCTGCTATTACTAAACTTCCTATCCCTATATCTGCTATTACTATTACCCCGGCTATTATTAGTATACTTCCTATTATACCAGTTACTATTACTAACCTATCTATTCCTACAGCTTCTATTAATAGTCTTCCTACTCCTATTACTTATAAGCCGAAGATTAAGATCGAAGCTCTATCGCTAAAGAGGCGGAAATTATCTCTATCTATACCCTCTCGTAGTCCTTTCTCTAATATAATCTATATACCCCCTTCTTCGGGTATAGAAGCCGATAATTAAGATCTAATTATTAATACCGGGCCCCGTCGGTTACGCCTATAAAGTTTTAGTAATATATCGGTTATAGATATTATAGGTAGCTAGTAATATAGATATTTAATTTTTATAATAATATAAAATTATATAACGCTTATTATATTTTCTCTTCTTAATTTAACGTATCTTATCTAGGTTTTATATATATACCTTTCTTAGCTTAGAGAATATTTTCCTAATCTATACTTTAGGCTCCTATCGACTCCTTCCTACTCCTTTCGTTCTCTTCTACCCCCTCCCTTCTCTTACCGCCTCTTACCTATAGTCTTCTTTTATCTTTATATACCTCCGTTATCTTTATATTCTATATGTTACTTCTTACCGCCGTATAGATCTTCCCGTTTCTATATATACCTATACGAGATACTCCCGTATTCGCGCGCCGGCGGATATAGTAGCCCGTATTAGAGGTAACGGGTATTATAGTACTTATTATTTACGTTATAGAAATAAACGACCTATTACTAATACTAATAATAGCGTCCTTCCTACCCCTTCCGCTATCGTTCCTAGCCGTCCTATTCCTGCTCCGACTAGGAGGGCGGCTAAGCGTCGTTATATAGATTTACCTAATATATCCCTAGCTATCTTCGAACCGTTATCTAAATTCCCTACTTAGCTTACGCCTAATACTCCTTTAACTATCCCTTACCTTTCTATCGGTTCCTTAGAGGAATAGTACGCTTTCTATAACGCCTTATACTTTCCGGGCAAGCGTATTAGTAACCGATTAGGGGAGGACGCTAACTTTAAAGAGAGTTATTATAATTTAGGTTCTATTAAGCTCGAACCGTTATTAACTCCTCCTTGCTTCCTCCGCGACCTATTTTCCGGTAACGACCTTTATTCGCGTTATTTTAGGTCCTATATCCGCCGATATAACTTCGCCTTTACCTTTACGTCCCTATAATACTTTAATAGGAACTATTTAAAGGGATCTAAGGGTCCTACCTATTTCTATATCTATAGCGCGATCTATTATAATACTAGGTCTCTCGATATACTACCTAGTAAGTAACCGATCTACGCTTAAATATACTTTTATAATCCGGAAGATACCTCTAAGTTTTAATTAGATTTAAACGATATTTTAGATCCTAAAATCCTAAACTAGATCTCGTATAAGATATTCTATCGTAACCCGTACGCCTAAATATATATTACCGCGAAGGAATAGCTAGCCGAGGCCTTATAGCAGCTTACTACTACTAGCGTTCCTAGTCGGGTTATAAAGGCGTTAATTAATCCCGATTTATAATTAGTTATTCGAGAAGGTATAGATCGTTATATTAAGAACCTACTAACTTCGAATAAGGTCGCAGTTATTATTCCGGATACTAATAGGCCTATTAAGTTCTAGTAGGAGGCGACTCTTACTATACGGAATAGAGATAGAGAGGCGGGTTACCCGTTAATACGTATCCCTATTTATTCGCCCGTTTATATACCCCTAACGTATCCTCTTATCTAGATTTATAGCGGAGAGGGGTTTAATAAGAATATACGGCTACTTAACCTCGATTAGGGTAATACGATTTAACGGGTAAAGGTATTAATATATAAATAGTTCTAATACTATCTCTTTCCTCGCTCCCGGGCTAAAGTATCCCCTTTCGCTTTTAGTCGCCTCTAGTAGTAGTTTATCGTTAATAGGTAGGTATCTATTAAGTAAGATATACTAGGCCAGATTAGTAGTCTTTAGAAATAGCTATATAAATATTTCCGGAGTAGTATTAAGGACCAGATTACTACTAGTAATAACGATTTCTCGAAGATTAGAAAGAAGACCTACCTACTAGCTACTTTTATTAGTAGTAGGAGGTTTATAAATAAGTATTATTAAGACTTTATAGCCCTCGCCCGCTATTTCGGCAAGCTATATTTCTTTTTAACCTTTACCGCGAACCCTAATTAGTAGGAAATTAAAAAGGCGCTCCTCCCGGGCTAAATAGTTAATAATCGGCCTAATATTAGTATCCGCGTTTTCGAATAGAAACGAAAGAAACTAATAAAGGATATTACTAAGAATTATTATTTTAGGACCTATATCGGCGTTATTTAGACGATCGAGTACTAGAAGTAAGGGCTACTATATATATACTACTTAATCTTCTTAGCCCCTAAAGATACCGAGCGTATACTTTCTAGAGATAATATCGATAAGGTTATCTTAGCCGAGCTCCTAAGCCCCGAGTTAGACCCTAACGGTATTATTCGGAATATTATACTTTCGAAAATAACCTATAGTCCCTATAGCGCTTTTAATCCGAAGTCGCCGTATATAATCGACGGTAAATACTTTAAGTCCTTTCCGAAACGGTTTAATCCGGTAACTACCCTTACCCCTAACGGCTATCTAACTTATAGGCGTCGGGATATCGCCCCTCTCGATATAGATCGTATAGGTATCGATAATAGGTAGGTAGTTCTATATAACCCCTATCTGCTACGGAAGTATAATACCTATATTAATATAGAGGTTTATATAACTATTAAGTCTATTAAGTATATCTATAAGTATATCTATAAGGGAACTAACTATATCTCTACTCGGCTTTATACCGAGAAGGATCCTAGGGCCGACGGTTAGAGCCTAGATAAACTAAGCAAATACTTATATAATTAGTATATCGGCCCTTTCGAGGCCGCGTAGCGGATTTTTAGATTTCCTATCTACGAGATCTAGCTACCGGTAGCTACCCTTATAGTATACCTCCTAGACGATAACGAGATTACCTTTCTAGACTATATCGGCCCCGATAAAATATAAACGCGATTAGATAAGACTAATTCTACCCTATCCGTATAGTTACTCTATAATAAGTCTAATAAGGATTACCGGTCTCTATTATATATAGATTTCCCGAAATATTATATTTAGAATATTAAGGGTAATAAATAAACTAAGCGGAAGCGGCAGGGCCGGTATAAGATTAGTAGGATATAGTATATCTATCCTAAGGCCGGTAAACGGTTCTTTTTATATCTCCTTTTAACGGTCGTCCGTAATACGTAGTCTTAGGACGATTTACTTATATTCGGCGGCGCTTAGTTCTTAATATTTAAAGAAGCGTATCGTTCCCGTAGTCTACTTAACGACGATAGATATTAGAAGCTTTTCTTCGAAGAATTATCTATTTTCGGGAGCGGATAGCAGCTTCGTAGTATTTTTAATTATACTCTATACGAGCCGGAGATAGGTAATCCTCGCCGTATATAGGATCTTTAAGGCAAGGTAATATATAATAACTTATAGTATTACCTCTCTCGCTTTTATAGTTTGCCGGGCCCTTTAAAGGATATTTATCTAGATTACGGCCTTTATCTTATCCGCTAGGTAGTATCTAACCGTATCTTATAGCCTAATACTAGGCTCTACGATATCGAGTTTAATTAGGGCCTTATTATAGGTAATCGGCTTCTTTAGGAAGAGTTATTATACGATACTAAAAAGGAAGCCTCCTTTCGGGATACTATAATAGTTTAACTTAACTAGGGCTAGCGGTAGGCGTTCAATACTATTATTACTACTATCGACTAGGACTTATCGGAGTCGGCCTTTTACCTTTAGGGGTAGGCGGGGACTAGTAAGACCTTCCTATATAAAACGCTTTATTATTATTACCGATCGCTCGGGAAGGTTATCCTCTATATCGCGTCTTCGGGAATTATAGTATTACTATTTCCGGGAGGTCGGACTACTTACTCTAGGTTTTCGGTCCCGATTAATCTCGACGAAGTATCTCTCTATTACGTTCGAAGAGGATCGAATATAGGCGATCTATTACGGAAGGTTAGCTTAATTATCTAGGATAAGGTAATAATATAATATAAGTATATCTTCGAGGCTATTAATAGGATATTATAAGATATCCGAGAGGTTCCGAATCTCTTCGGTAGTATCCTAATACTTCTTAGTAGCGACTTTATATAGATTCTCCCTATCGTTTAGAAGGGTTCGTATCCGGAAATTATTAGTTTATACCTTTAAAAGTCGTATATTTAGAATCGACTTCGGAAGTTATACCTATCCGAAAATATATAACTTCGCGGTAAGGCTCTAGAGAATATCGAGTATACTATATAGTTACGTAGCCTATCGATCGATCGTAAGATAGACGGCTTAATTCCCGTTCTATAATATTCTTATATCCTTCGGACCTAAAAGGAGCTAATTAACTATATTTACCTAGAATCTATTATAATAGCCGCTATCCGGGACTACTCTATCTTCGCTAATAGGTTAATCTTATACGCGTATAACGCTACTATTTAGGCTATTAATAAGATTCTACTAGATCGGCTACCTACCCCTATAATAGAGTTTCTATCTACTAATAATTTCCTTTATATAGGAGATAACGCTTCCTTACACCCCCTAACGGAGTATATTAATACTCTTCGGCCGAGTAGTATACCCGCCTCTAGGTTACGGTTAAAGATTAGTTCCCTTATTATACTACTCCGCAACCTCTGTCCGGAGGAGGACATATATTAAAACAGAACTACTACGTACGGTACGTAGTAGCCTGCGGTCTTGGGGTCGACCAAGACCTAGATATTAATAGGTGCTTTCAATATGTAAAGAATAGGATGGGAGGGGATTTCTGATAGTCTCTACTTTATAACCACGACTTATCCTACTTCGTAGCAGGGCGGAAATAACTAATCACGAGACATTAATAATGGGAGGGCAAAAATATAATTATAAAGTGCGATAGCTAACTAAGAGGCTTCTGTCGTTAAGGATCAGATTATCTACTTATACAAATATAACAGTGCGAAGTGTTAAACTAAGTATATCCTTGTCACGTTTTAGCTGCCCCTGTTATAATATAATAGGACCCGTTTAGCCGTAATTAGGCTCGGTCGCCACAGTATTTAGGCGAAGATCGTTAGTAGCAGTTTCGCTAGCTAGGTTCGCTTAATTCCAAAGATTAAGCTAATTAAGAACGGGATAGATAAGCCGTAGCTATAGTCCCGTTAGCAGTTTCCGGTTACTTTATACTTTGCTATAACTATAAATAAGGCGTAAGGTTAGTCTTTCGCTATAATCGGCGTTAATTAGCGTATTCCTATCTTTTACCACGGTTAATTCTATATAGCGATATTAAGGATTACTAGTATTAAGAACCTAGGTATTTTACTATAAGATAAGGCTAGTAATTACGTATTAAATATTATATACCCCGAGGTTATTAGAGACCTTAGGGTTTAGTTAGGGGGTTTCCTTTTCCTTTCGGGAGTTTTTATATATTTTCGGTTATAGTTTTAGTTATAGGTATAATATAGCTTATTTATAAGTCGCTACTTAAATATATTTAGGTATTATAACGCTATCCGTAATCGTAAACTTAATTAGGCCTAAAAGCTTCCGTAAGCTACTAATACTTTCCTACTATTACCTAATATTACCTAGCCGGGCCCTAACAGGGGATATATTCTAGCTAGGTGAAAAATTAATAGGGAAGGATTAGGGATATAGGTTAGGAATATACTATATTAGGGTTATCCGGCCGGCGCCGATTTATACTATTCGTGTCCTTTAGTTAACGCTTACTAAGTACTAGTAGGGCGTCCGAGAGCTTTCGCAAGTTCTCGGGACCGAGTAATACGAGAACTTCCTTAATATTACGAGTATCTTAGCTACCCGAGTCGGTACGCTTTCGTTTACCTATTACGGCCGGGGTACTAGGGGGTAGGGCGGGGTTTATAGGTATCGAATATTAGTAAACGGTATTAAAAGGGGCCTAAAGGTTAAGATATACCGGATCGGAGAGAATACTTAAAGCCGCTATTATTATAGTAGTAGTTCGAGTATACGTTACTTATATAACCCTTTATAACCGTATAAAACTTAAAGGGGCTATTAGCCTTTTTATAGGACTCGTAAGAGACTTCTAGGGGTAGAACGTAACCGTAAATAGTTCCCAGGATTACCTCGACGTTTCCTATACGCGTAGTCTTAATCTAGATATCCTCCTCTTCTATTATAGTAGTAGAGATCTTACGGCGAGGGACAACTATCTACTTATACTCCTATATAGTTATTTTAGTATACTATAGAGTAATTTATATATATATACTATACTTACTCCTTTCTATATAGAGATAGCTATAACGGATATACGTATATTAATAGTACTTAAAATCTAAGATATAATATCGTAGCCTAACTTCTCCGACTCGGGTTAGGCGCTATCGGCCGGGACTAGAAAGATTAGGTCGTTTTTATAGGCGGGCGGGAGGAGGTATTAGGGGTAGTTTACTAGCCGAAGGTCCTAAGCGGCTAGGAAATCTACGAAATCCTAGCCTTTTAAAAGGGAAAGGCCGCCGCTTATAACTACCTCCTTTAGCTTCTAAAAGATCTTAACTTCGGTAGCCTTTCCCCCTTTAGGGCTAGCGTAAGTAGTTATAGCGGCCTAGGCGCGATCTTTTTACTCGGGCGCGTTCGGCCTCGGGCGGCGGGCGTTAAGGTACTATCGGCTACTTTATTAACTAAGGTATTATTATAGGGGTCGGTATTATCGATAGGGTCGATAACGATATTATAGGGGTTGGTATTAGAAGCTATTATAGACTTAGTAGTTTAGTAGGTTATATTTAGATAGGATATATTAAGAGGTATATTAAAGTTATAGGAGTTTATATTAACCGAAAGTTAGTAGTATATCCGCTTTAGATCTCTTTAGGTTAAGGAAACCCTCGGGGAGGAAGATAGATATAGATAGTAGCGGGTTTATAGGAATAGTAGCAAGTTTAGCGCTTTAGCCCGAAAGTGTTCGATCTTAGTATAGATCGACTCGGAATCCTCTTATAACTCCGAATATCCTATATAAATTATCTAAAAGGGGGTAGTTATAGTGCTATCGTATACGTTTACTTACTAGTAATTTAGTTAAATACTTATAGGATATAGAAGTTAATTTATTTACCTAGCTATAATATTTAGATATCTACTACTATCTACTACCGATCTATCGCGTTAACCTATAATAATCGATTATCTACGACTTTAGATAAAAACACTATATCTAATTAAATATCTTATATTTATTCTACTTTTTAGGTAGCACGTCGAGCACGCAGATATTAATTTAGAATATAGATAATATCTACGTGGAATCTTTAGCTTCTATTCTATACGTAAGACGCTACTACCGGGGAAACTACGGCTTCTTTTATTTATTGTCCCACTTACGGCCGACCTCTACCTACCTCGGATAAGGCAGATAAATTCCCTAATTGCTGCGCAGCAGCAATCATGCGTCAGCTTATTCACTGTATAGCAGCGCTAGATTGCAGTACTTTGAGGCAGATTTTACGTGCAATGTACCGACCCTATCCTAGATCTAGTAACATAAGCGGTCTATTGAAGCTATCATTTATTAGGGTCGCCTTGAGCGAAATGAACCTGGGGAGTTGTACATGGCCCACTGTGGATTCCCATAGCACACCGGCCCGAGCAGTAAGACACTACAGCTCTATTCTTACAGCTGCTTAGTCTTCATCTACTCTTACTTATTACAATTTGCCCAAAGTGCAGTCACGTGATTTTTTGCAGCCAATCAGATCGTTCGATTTTGACCCACTAGTTTCTTTCTTTCTCTTCTCTACGCCGTAAATTCTCTATTACAATAGATGCAACCTTATATACTTCTATATATATGACTTATCTAATGGAGTTTCTAATTATTAAATATTATCTATAAGCTTCGTTAAGTTATATAGATTTCCAACTTTTTAGACCCACTCTTATGTTTTGATGTTCCGAGAGGCTGGGGCTGTGGCACTCTATTACCTACGACGGTAGCTTATATAATTACTCCCAATGCGGCAGATAAATTCCCCGCCTGCTGCGCAGCAGCTGGCAAGCGTCAGCTTGTATAAATAACCACAGATAGAACAGTAGCCAAGATGATAGCAGCTTCGCAAATTGAAGTTAGTTAAAACTATATGCGAGGTCAAGGGACAGATAGCTTACTAACTACACCGAGGCAGATAAACTTCTTCTTACGAGTAGACCGGGCCGTGTGAATAGCACTTCCCACTTCTTCGTTACCTTTATTGAAGTTTTCCACCGTCTCTTAGGTGGCCTCCTCGATTTTGGCCGCTTTATCTTCTTGGCGATTGACTTCTCGAGCTAATGAGGTCATTAAATCACTCAAATCATATAGCTAGCCCTCTATTGCCTGTAACTCAGCGTTCCGATCCCGGACCGCTTGTAGCACGCACTGAGCCCGGCTATTCCGGCTATTGTTCAAAGCCTGCTGGAAAATCGAGCCATCACAGTTCTGAACTGCCTCTTTAACCTTGCTATCGGTGGCATCTGGAAAAACGATTCGAACCTCTCTGGCTCTTTGTTCGCCTTTTTTCTTGCCGAACTCGGATGTAATTTCTTGGTATTCATCGAGAACAGCCTGTAAACGCCTTTCGAGATTCGGGATTTGTACTTCGGATTTCACGTCCTCGGCCTTGCCACTCTTTAACTGACGTACAATTTCAATCGAGTTACGAAACTCTTCGTTGATCCTGTCACGTTTTTGACGCACTTCGCAGTCGCTCGGACCGTTTATCTCGTTTAGTTGTCGGGTTTGTAGCGTATTGAGCTGTTTAAGATCTTGTTCGATCACGGTGATGTGCTCGCCTATAAGCTGGCACTTATCTAGGAATACTATGTTATAACTTATTTTTCTTACACCCTATTCTGGAGAATCGATAGCACTGTCTCTCTGCTTATATAGTTAACGTTTCCCAGAGCAAATTATCAGTCTCTAGATAACCTGATTGGGCGTACTGTATACAAGCCATACCTGATCTGAATACAGTACTCCGTACGGTGTTCTGTGAATTGCGGCACCAGGAGTATCAGTTCTGGAATCAGTACAAGGACATGCCTGTCGGAAGGTGTTTTCAACGCCACGAAATGGGTCTCTGGGGTCATCATTGCCAACTTCTGGTATCACGATTCTGGAACCTGTGAACCAGGGTGCTTCTATAATTAGACAAGTAGGCGGCTAGTTGGTTCTACGGTGCATGTTATTATCTACCAACATACCGACACAAGGCCAGTTCAAACCCCATATGTCCCCTACTTGATAGAGTCGGTGTGCTTCTTTGTTTCCCTCCCGTTTCTATAACCCCCCTCTTAGAATCTCGCAGCCCTCGGCGAGTTCGAACAGGAGGTTGTCGATGACGGGATCGAGCCGGTTTAGCTTTGCCTTCGATAATTGCCGGGCAGATAGCTGGGACTTTGTTAAGTGGAGTGGTAAGTCCTCTTCCACTAAAACATTTAATTAGCATCTGTGCTGCCGATACACGCTTATCTAGTGTAACGAGCCGTACTGTAAGAGGGTCAAACAACCTTCAACTATACGAGTCTGGGTTTATGTTTACGAGATAAGAGAGTAACCGAAGATCGTCGAGTGCGTCGCCGATCTGACAATATGCAATAACCTTCTAGATAGATAACTGAATAACAAGCGTGGCGAATATAGTCGTCAGGATTGCTCCTATCTATAGGTGAGATAGATACTTAGATTAATTACTAAGGTAATAACTATCTACTATAAATAGGCGGGATATCCTATCCCCTATATACTCTAAATTATTCCCTTATTAATCCTAGTGTCCTTACTCTGATTACGGTAATCTAGGTGAGGTTACTCTTGGCGCTTACGCTACTTACTATAAGTATCGTGAGGTTAATCCTTACTTATATTCTTAGTAGTAAGCTTCCTCTTAATTAGTAGCTTGTAGGGTCGTGCTAAGACTTCCCTTAGTATAGTCTAGTAAAGCTTATACTATTATTCTATGCTATACTCCATTCCTTTAGAGGCGACGGTAATATTCTTGATTAGTATCTTGCCTATTAGTATAGAGATTCCTTCGACCTCTAGAATAGGTCTGGTATCGTATCTATTTGATCGTGACATTGTTCTTCCGTCCCGTTAGTCCGTGCGTATTCTGAGGAATGGTTAGATCGGGTTGGATCGTAATATCTAGGTTAACTCTTGCTATCTCTTCGATTATTTTCACCCCTGAGATAGCCGCCATAATCGCCTTGTTAACAGCCTCGAGGCTTTTGAATCCTTCCTTATCTTGTTAACGAAACCCATTCACGTCCAGCGTCCACAGTACTGTGACAAAGAGGGACTACAT
Organism: Arthrinium puccinioides; assembly: GCA_022414665.1. Classification (NCBI taxonomy): domain Eukaryota; kingdom Fungi; phylum Ascomycota; class Sordariomycetes; order Amphisphaeriales; family Apiosporaceae; genus Arthrinium; species Arthrinium puccinioides. The sequence continues at coordinate 2,844,744 of JAIUNF010000004.1, forward strand.
ATCCACCTTATGTGTCTAGCCACTATTATAAGAAAACTAGGGAGCTATAAACAAAGGGCTGCCTGCAAAAGTAGCGGCGTTAATAATATGATTAGAAGTACCAAAGTCCCCAAGTTAGAACTGATATTCCGCCTTCGGTAGTAACGTGTAGAGGATGTTCTCCGGCTTCACATCGCGATAGATAATCTTGTTAGCGGCAAGATAGTCGAGTGCCTGTATATAACGGGCAAGGCTCAAAATATAGTAAGGATGAGGTGCAGATATAATCTATATTTGTAACGGGCAAGGCTTAAAATCTAGTAAGGATAAGGTGCAGATATAATATATATTAAACTAAGGAGAGAAGAACTATCTATCTAAGTAAGAGAGAGAGAGCAGAGATATACCTGCTCTATACCTTAGTACCTCGCGGTATCTAGCTAGTCTAGATACGATAACGGAGGTGCTTAATCTAAGTATATCTTTAGTATACTTTATTAAGGTTTAGCTATACTTTAATAAGAGAGGGTTTTCGTATTCTAGAGCAGCGCTATAGCTAGGATTTCCCTAGTGTATATCGTGGACTCTTAGAGTTCTAGATATTAGTTATAACGATCTGCTCTTATATCCTAGAGCTGCTTTAGAGCTGTAACCTAGTAGTATAGCGACGGTTATAACCGTTACCCTATATAGGCCTTAGGCCTATAATATTACCTCCCCGCCCGGCGTTAAATTTTTAGTGCTCGGAGCGTGCTTCTAAGCACTACTTTAGCTCTGAAATTACTAACGTTATTATCGCGTCTAGCCCTACTCTATAGTAGAGATAATACCTCTAATTACGGTGCGTCTATTATTACTATAGCTAATCGGAGGCCTGCGTTAATAATTAGCTTAGGAGTATATCCTTACTAGCTACGGCTAATTAGGATTTTTATATCCTTTACGCGATTAGCGCGTAATTAGCTAGTCCTCTAGCTACCGGTAGGTTATCTATATAGCTAACCTCTTACTTTATCCTCCGTCCCTCTCTTAACTCTAGTTAGTAATAGTCGATCTAATAACTAACTAGTAAGTCTAACCGTCTCTCCTCCTATCTCTTAAGTATCTTCTTATTAAGATTAAAGTAGCGCCTTAAAATCTTATCCCTCTAGATAAGGTCGTCCCGCTAGATAAATACCTTAACCGTATTAATAATATCTCTTATTTCAAATATATAGCGCGCCTCGCTAAATATCCGTATATATTCTATTTACGTACTAATAGTAAGTTAATTACTTCTCCCCTACTCCTTTTCGATACTAACTCTACTTTTATTAGATAAGGGTAACTATTATAAGGGTTATTCGTTTACTACTAGAGGTAATTCCTCGGGTTATCCGTATACTCTTATAAGTAATCCTCTCCTTTTATAGTAAATCGTAGCTAATAAGATTATAGCTACTAATAGACCGCGAGTTAAAAGGCGCTATTAATTCTCTAGCTAAGGCGGCCCTCTAGTATAACTATAACGATAAGTATAAGTCCTTCTATAAAACTTATAGCTTTATTTATACTAATAAGATATATAGCGACTATTACTAACTAGAAGGAGGTAGGTATTCTTACTATTAAGTCTTGCGCCGCCTTTAATAAGTCTAAGTTATATACGCCTAGTACTCCCCGCGCTAGTAGTACTCCTTCTCTACTATAGCGCTAGGCCGTTAACTACTATATAAGTTTCTCCCGCGTTCTTTTAATACTTATTTATTACTAACTCCCTTATAGGAAGCTTTAAAGGAAAAATTAGATATCTTTAATAGCTATCTAGCTAGAATAGTTAAGCTTATAAAGCAATTTATATTTATTACTATACCTGCTACTAAGGGTAGTAATAAGAAGCGCAAGACTAACTAGGTCGCAGCTCCCTCCCTCCCCTATATTTTATAACGTTTTTTTCTTCTTCTAATAATCCTAACTAGGGATAATAAAGAGTTCCTATAAATTGAATATAATACTAACTATAATACTAACTGCTCGCTATATACTCTTTCTATATTCTGCTCGTGCTAGGAAGCTATTTTCCTATTCCGAGTTCCTCGTTTTAGAATCGCAACCGGACTATTATTATTATTAATTAATCCGTATTTAGCTTTAAATATATCTAACGCTTTTATACTCTCGATCTTATTAAGTAATTCCTAAGTAGGTTCCTAGTAGTAAGCCTATTTAATAAGTGCTTAATAAATAGTTCGTTTTCTAGGTCCTAGGAGCTTCTTTATTCGTGCTCGTAAGATACTCTCTACCCCCTATTCTTCTTAGTCGGGGTTAGTATATAGGATAAGTAGTAGTAGTTTAGTATCTAGGTTAATCTAGGATAATAAGGGGTTTATAGCTGCTCTTATAAGTAAATCTACGTAGAAGTGTAACGGTATAGTCGCGACATACCGTTATAATCCCTAATTGCACACGTTGTTGTAACAAGCTTACTTCAATGGCCGCTTATCTTTTGGCGCAGTGCCGCAATTGGTAATGCCATCCACTGTTGTGGAGCCTATCCTTACAAGAAGCGGCTATATATCCCCTTAGGAATATCTAGTTCTATTATATATAGGCTAATAACCTTTATAACTATATATTTAGAGTATAGCTAGGCGAGTTTCTTTAATAGCTAGCTCGTTACTATATTCTTTAGTAATAGCTATACCTTATCGTTAACCTTATAGCGGATAAAGGGAGATCTCCGCTAGTTAGCAGATTCCTCTATACGCTATTATATAGCCGCTATAGCTACTTAAGTAAAGTTTTATACCTCGTATAGTTTTATTACGAAATCGTCTGCTCTCTTTCTCGGTTCTATAGTAGGGATTTTGCTAAGATTTAGGGGAATATCTTAAATTAGGTTAACGTAGTAACTATAAAGGAGGTAAAATAGACTTAATCTAATAAATAAGGTATCTTTATTATTAATTACTATTATCGTACTAGGTAGTAGTATTACCTAGTCGAGCTACGTATAAGTAATAAAGGCGCGTAAATATATAAGTACTTCTTAGTTAGCACGCTTAGTTACTCCGTCGGTCTCTAGATTGTAAGCCGTATTTAATCGTTACTTAATACTAACTAGTTCGCAGATTCGTCGCTAAAAGTATCTAACTTAGTTAGTCCCTCTATTACTAGTAATTACTCTAGGAAAACTATAGTAGCGCTGGTAGTAGTTTATAAACCGCTTTATATATACTTTAGCGCTTATATATATTATTAACTCGAGGACTACGTTTTTACTTAGTTAGTTTATAATAACTATTAGGTATTCTAGGTTACCCTCCTTTCTTATAGGAAGGTCGGTTATAAAGTCGACTAATAGTTCGCTCTAGAACCGCTTAGGTATAGGTAATAGCTTAAGAAGACCCTACTTCCTATATCGCTATATATTTATTCTCCTATAAATATCGTAGTTATTTATAAATCTTTATACTATATAATATATCCCCGGCTAGTAGTAGTAGCGAGAGAGTATCGTAATTATTACGTCTCTCCCCGGATATCCTATAATATAGGAGTTATAGGTATTCTAAATTAGGGCTATCTAAAGGGGTTCGTGGTTTAGTATCTAAATTCTATCCCTAAATTGTAGTATCCCGTTATCTCCTAGCTTATACTTAGCTATTAAGACCTTAAAGAGCTTATTATTTACTTATAGCTTAGGTAGGAATACTTTACTTCCTTCGCGAATATATCTAACTACTATTACGTAGGTATTATCTTAAAGGACTAATACTTCTTATATACTTTAGAGCTCTTAGTTTATAAAGATATCCGAACTACTTATAACTTTAATTCCGAATACCTCTATTATATTAATTTAGAAATCTAGGTTCCTCTTTCTTTCTTCTCCCTCTAGGAGCTAGTCGCTCTATAGTAGCTAGAAAATATATCCTATTAAGTATTCGTTATTATAGCCTATTAATATATCTTACTCGCGGTAGGAGAGTATATCTAGCTACTTACTCTTTACTCCCTCCCTATATTATATCTTAAAATAGAATTATAAAAGTAATTTAGATTATCGGTCTTATTATTCGGTAAGCCTTCTTCCGGTTATAAAGAATTTAAGGTTCTTATAATTAGAAAGGATAATAAAGGGGTTTTGTTAGGCAAAGGCCTAATAGGCAGCACTATTGGGGACTAATAGCCCCGCTATTAGTTAGACAACTGCGCCTCAACTATAGCACTAATTGTGGGCCGACGGCGCCACAATTAGCGGCCACTATATACACGACTCTATAGCTCCGTAGTACCTGAATATAACAGAGATAATAATAATAATAAGCCTACTACTTGGTAGTATCTCCGGGCCGAACCCGGGACTATATAATATATAAACAATTATTTCCCACCCCTAAACCTAAGAAGATAATCCCGAAAGAGCTGCCGAACGCTTAACTGCGTTCGAAACGAGCTCTAATAAGGAACTAGTTAACCCCTAAATAAGATAGGCTAATACTAAACGATAGAGCCGCAGGAAACACTATACCTAATATAGGTATAGGTCGCGAAGATAGTATAATAGACTCAAGTAAACTACCGTAATATAACTAAGATAAAAGGAACTAAGATATTACTATAAGTTATAAAACCAACTAAATACCGGAATCTCACTTTAATTAACTATACCCGAATCCCAATTTTCCCCTAACCGTAATCGCCTTAAACCTACTCCTACGGCAGCACCTAACAAGGAAAGTATATAGCACGACACGCCCTTTTCTAATAGTTATAACCCTCTTAGGAACTAAGCACGTATAAATAAATTTCTAAAAAACCCTGTGCACGCTAATAAGTCGGCAGCCACAACTAAGGCAGCCTAAAGGTAAAAATATATAATATCTAACGTCGATATAGACTACTAGAGAGAGGGACTAGTTAACGTCTACTAGGTAATAGAGTTCTACCTAGACTACTCTAAGATATTACTGTGACGATCAGCTTATTACATAAGGTACAGGACCTATATAGGTTCCGTACCTATCCCGTATATATACTACCTCCCTTTTAATAACAGAAAGGATAAGCGTTAGTCTTATCCTAATACTTACCTATACTATTAATCCTACCTAATTATACCTATAACCCTTATAATTCTAACGCTTCTACTAAATAATTACTTAGGCTATTAATAATATAGCTTCTACCTCGGGTTCCTCGTTAAAACCGGTACCTAAGTTATCTTCTAAAAGGGCTCCTCTAAGTTACCTACCTACGGTCCTAGACCTAGTTCCGGAGGATATATCCGAAGACCTAGTAATCCTATTAGGTAGCGGAAGTACTGCTATTCCGCTAGCGGTATCCGAGCTAAACCCTAGTAGAAACCTAGATTTATCTAATACCCTAGGTCTCGGAAGTAGTAGTATTACTAGAGCCTAGTAAGAATATAAGGAAATTCGAGAGCGATATCGAGCTAGTAAACGTACCTTTACGTCCTTATAAGTAAAAGATACGATAAAATTCTATAAAGCACTTTTATAACTAAAAGGAAAATTTAAAAGAACTAACGATTTAGAGGCGGGGGATAATAAAGACCCTAATAATTCCTCGTCGGACCTATCTACTAGAAATAACTTATATTCCTCGGATAGTTCGGACTCTAGTAGTTATAGTCGATAATATCGGAAATTACGGCGATACTCTAATATTAGAAAGCTTATTAAGTTCGACTATCCTAAGCTATTTACGGACTTTACTAATTTGAAATAGGAAGGATAGATCGCTAAATATAAGGAGATTTTTAAAGGTTCGGTAAAAAAGTTCCGAAATAGTTATAATAAGATTATCTTTACTAAAAATAAGATAAATTAAAGCGTAAAATAAATATATAGAGTTCGTAAGTAATTTGCGGACCCTTCGGAGATAGAAAATATTACTTCCGATTAGGAAGACTTTAAAGCCTAGATAAAGTTAATTATCTGTTATTCGGCAAATCTAAAGGCGATCCTTATAAAATAGTTTAAGAATATAAAGTAATAACCGGGTTAAAACCTTTAGGCCTTTAATATCTATTTAGCCTCTCTTAAGTAATAACTCCTACTAAAACCGGAAAGGGATTATATATATTCCTACTTCGCTAAACTCCTTAATCCCTTAAAGGATATTATTACTACTTATACTAATAAACTCCCTTAAAAACGAAACGATATAGTTAACGCCGCCGCTTAAAGGTAAGAGCTTCTTAGTAAGCGTAACCGAGAATTATATCCTAAGGGAAATTCTAAGGAAAGCTTTATAAAACGTGCTAAAGAAGATAACGATAATAATTATAATAACTCTAATAAGCGAACTTAAAATTTATATAATTCGAGAGGAGGATACGGTAATAGAGGTCGAGGACGCGGCCGAGGTTCCTTTTATAGTAATTATAAAGGAGGTTATAGCGGTATAAGCTCGGTACCGTTATAAAACCCTAACGAAAATTAAGGAAAAAATTAGGATTTCTCTAATATTATATACTATTAATACGGAGAAAAGGGATACTATATAAACTCTTATCCTAAATAGGAAAAACCTGCCCCTATTTAAGGAACTTCGGGAAAAGGGAGATAGCTTTAAAGTAATATACTAATTTAGGGTCCCGTAATCCTATTATAAATACCTTAATAAGGTTCTATATATAATATACGATCTATTCTCCTTTATTATCTAACACTCCTATTATAACTTATACCGACTTAGATAGTTATTTAGGTACGGATTTAATTAGTATTAAATTTATACGCAAATATATATTATCTTCTATACCTTTCGAGACGGTTTCTTTAGAGGTAGTTAGATAACTATATATTCCGTAATATAGAGTTTATTAGGTTAACTTTAATTTAACTAATTTAAGAAATTATACTTATATATATCGACGCGTATATATTACTATTAATCGAGATTTCTAAGAGGCTAGTAGTCCCTTATTATTAGGACGGGGCTTCTTAGATACCGCACGTATTATTATAGTTCCGTATATAAATTAGTAGTAGTTCGAGGTTATTTTATCTTTATTACTACTTACTATACCTAAAAAGTTCTATCGTATAATATATAATAAGGTAGTTTATTACGCTCTTATTCTAATAAAAAGTAAGGATTTATACCTCTATCTAAAGAAGGACGGTATTAATAAGTCCGCTATTAAGATTCCGTCCTATCTTCGCGACTATACCGCTTTCTTTAATACGGATAGTACTATAATACTCCCTTTAATAGAAAAAATAAGTTATACGATCGATTTCCTACTAGGAAAAGATCCTTTATACCTCTCTATTTACCTTCTAGCTTATAATAAGCTCTAAGAATTAAAATAATATATCGACTATATAAAGGCTACTAGTCGGATTCGTAACTTATAGAGTCCTATAGGAGTACTAATCCTCTTTATTCCGAAAAAAGATAGCTCGTTACGTTTTTATATAAATTATAGGGGCCTTAATAAAGTAATAGCTAAGAATCGCTTTACTCTCCCTCTCGTTTCGGAACTATTAAATAGGGTCTTTAGGATAAAGGTTTTTTCTAAAATCGATCTTAAAGAAGCTTATTATCGTATCTATATTAGAGAAGGGGATAAATAGAAAATAGCGTTCTATATATATTACGGCTACTTTAAGTACTTAGTTATACTATTTAGCCTAACTAATACGCCTATAACGTTTTAATACTATATATAAATAGCTCTAGGAGACCTCCTAGATATTTACTATATTATATACCTAAATAATATTCTTATTTTTTTATATATAATAGAAAACTATAAGAGAGACCTCCGGAACGTTATAGAAAGGCTCCTAAATACCGATCTATACGCTAATTAATCTAAGTGCGAGTTTATCTAAGAGAAAGTAGACTATCTTAGGTACTAGATTTTAGTAGAAGGTATATTAATAGACCTAGATAAGGTCGGTACTATCTAGTAATAGCTAGTACTAATATTAATTTACGATCTTTAAGTATTCTTAGGATTTTATAACTTCTATCGACGCTTTATTAATAGATATTTATAACTCGCTACTCCTTTAATACGTTACCTAAGGAGTAGCGAAAGCGAAGCGAAAGCTAGCGGGTTTATTTAGGATCCCCCTATATAAGTAGCTTTCGAGCGGCTAAAGTAGTTATTCCTCTAAATACCTCTCCTTTAGCATTTTAATCTAGAGAAGTATATTCGATTAGAGACTAATATATCTAAAGACGTAATAGCGGGTACCCTTTCCTAGTAAGATAAATAGGGATATTAGTATCTTATTTCGTTCTAGTCCCGGAAATATCTCGATATAGAATCTCGATATAATATCCTAGACTAAGAACTACTAGTAATTATCGAGTTATTTAAGTACTAGCGCTACTACCTTTAAGGATCTCGATATCTTATTAAGGTCTTATTTAACTATACTAATCTCTAAAGCTTTATAAAAACTTAGAAGCTAAATAGTCGATAAGTAAGGTAGTATATATTCCTAGCTCTATTCGACTTCGAAATTAAGTACTAAGCTAGAAAGAGAAACCCGGCCGATCCGCCCTCGAGAAGGCCGGATTATATAGGTAAAGCGTCCGATAATATAGAGCTTCTCCTAATACTATAAAGAATATTAGCGGTATAGACCGAAGTATAACCTAATTAGTTACTACTAAAGGTACTTATTAATATAATATATACGGCCCGATAGCCGTATAAGCGTATTATATTAGCTTAAGTAGTTACGCGAAAGTAAGCTCGAAATTCTATAGTTAGAGGTAATATATATACGAATACTCCCTATTAGACCTTATCTCTCTACTAAGGGAAGTCTAATAAAAGGACCCCGAAAGCGTCGAGATTCGATAGCGAATTACTATAGGCTAGGTATCGTAAGAGTAGACTATTAGTTAATATAACCTTCTTTATTATAATAGGCGTATTTACGTTCCCCTTAAGAGGCTATATAATAATAGCTTATTAAACTATATTATAATAACCCTTATATAGGGTATTTCGGCGTAGAACGTACGCGAACTCTTTTAGAAAAACTATTTAACTAGCCTAAGATAAATACGGACGTACGTTTATATATTAAGGATTATAAGATTTATCTAGGGTTAAAGGCGAAATATTACCGACCTTATAGCGAATTATAGTTACTTCCTTTACTATCTCGCCTAGGATAGGAGTACTTAATAAACTTTATTACGGGCTTACCTAAAGTTTTTTATAACGGTAAAATAGTAGACTCTCTCTTAATAATTATAGACCGGTTTAGTAAAATATCGTTTCTATTTATAGTATATACTACTATAACTATAGTAGACCTTACGAAACTATTTTATAACTATATCGAATATTATTTTAGAGCGCCTTAAAGTATTATCTTAGATAGAGGCTCTATCTTTATAAGTAAATTTTAGTCTAAGCTATATTTCTATAGCTAGATTAAACTAAGGTACTTAATAGTATTTTACCCCTAAACCGATAGGTAAATAAAGAGAATAAATTAAGTTATCGAGATATACCTTCGTTACTACGTAGTTAGTTATCCTAAGGTTTAGCTATAGTTAATACTATCTACGTTTTATACTATAAACGCGGCTATAAATACTATTACTAGCGTAAGCCCGTTTTAAGTAATATATAGTTACTAACTAGAGTTCCGTATATTTATTAAGGATAACGATACCCTAAAAGGGGTACTAGCAGTTTAAAACCGAATTAATAAATTAGTAAAATTATATTAAGATATAACGGAATAGTAGCGAAAGGCTATTACTACTTAAGTAGAGTACTATAATAAATACTATAATCTAATAACCTTTAAGGTTAATTAGATAGTTACCTTATTTATTTAGAATCTTAGACTAAAGTTTCGAAAGCTCTAACCTAAGTTTATTAGGCCCTTTAAGGTACTCGGCAAAGTAGGATCGCTAGTATATCGTCTAGTATTACCTAAGTAATATTTACGAATATATAATATCTTCCTAGTTTAATACTTAGAACTATAGGATACTAAGATATCGGATCCCTTACCTATACTAGAGCTTAATAATAACGATAAATAGGAAGTTAAGGAGGTCCTTAATTATAAGAAAATTAAAGGAGAAACCTACTACTATATAAAGTAGAAAGGTTAGCCTGCGGAATATAATTAGTAGAACTATAGCGATAACCTAGCGAATACTAAACGCTTAGTTAATACTTACCTAAAGAAATCTTAGAAGAAGAAGGTTAATAAAATTATAGGGGCAAATATAGTTTAGGTTAATAGCTATTTATTATAGCCGATAGCTAGGAGATATTAGGTTAATCCTGCCGTATCTATAGCGGTAAATAAACGAAAGGTAGCCTTTATAGCTAACCTTAAAATATAAATATATATTAGGCGAAACCTATTAGGTAGCTAATAGCGTAGCCATTGGCCCCACCTGACGGGGGCCAACAGCCCCACTATTAGCAGATAACAATAGCTATAATAGCAAGAACATATTAGCCCACAATAGGTAGCCAATACGTTAGCTATACTTAAGCCAACTCCGTAAATAGTTAGCTTAAGATGAATTAGAGAGACCTGAACAACTTCGCCTACTATTTAGTAGTATCTCTAGGTTCGACCTGGAACGATATAATATAATATAATCCCCTAATTTTTCTCTCTTAATTAAACGTACCGAATATTAGAGGATAGCAGAATACTCTTTATTAAGTTAATACGCGAACCCTTAAGATAGCAGATACCGATATAATATTAGCGAACCCAAAAATACTAAGACAGATATTACTAAAAACATATATAATAATAAAAGCTAGCCCTAAGGTAGCAATTAATACGCTAGTAAACCCCTAAAGACCTATCTAAACCGTGCTAATACTAACTCTATATCCCTAAAATAAAATAGAGCAAAAAGCGCCTTCCTAATAGTAACTGCCGAAGATAACGAAGGTAGCTACGATACTAGTAGCCACGCTAATTAATTTATATTAGCAGGTAGCGATAATATATATTAGGAGAAGGGCCTCTCTAACGCATATAGAATTACAGACTTTTATAGGTAATACTTAGATATACTAAACTAGATCCGTAAGCTACTATATAATAACCTATAGAAAGTTATTATATATATAGCAGATATCGATAGATCTAAGCTAAAGCTATTCCTAAGTCTAATAATATCCCCGATAAATACCTCGATAAGAAGGATATTATTAGAATAAACTATATTCCTAGTAGAGTAGATCGTCGACTAATACTAATTTAAGTCTTACTTAAATAAAGCCTTAGAATTTATCTAGTCTAACCCCGTAGTACCGATATTATATAGGTACGAGTTAGCACTTTAAACCCTATCCCTAAGGCTAATATCGGTATAAGAAGTAGTATAATAACTAATAAGATAGGTAATAAGTAGCGAAGATAGGATTAGACTAATCTAACTAGGAAACGAACTATCGCTACTAGTATATAAATAGGTAAAGGACTCGAATAAACTAGCCTAAAGCGAACTACCCCTAATTTCCCCCTTTAATTACACGAAATAGATAATATAGCTAATAATCTAAAAGAAGAGCAAGCTAAAAAGGCTATAAATACGAACTATTAAATAACCTTTAGCTAAGAATAGCTAATAAGGATCTCCGAAATATCGGTAGTAATAATAGTAGTAATAAGCGTATAAATAATCCTAATAACGAAGATAATAGACTCGTTAACGATCGTAGCAAACTTATTAATATTAGTTATAAGTAAACGTATAACCGATAATTAGAAGATACGATCTATTAGCTACTTCTAACCGGACCTCTAAATATTATATAAAGGAATAGACTTTACTATAGTTAGAACGGATATAATATAGCAAAACGTCTACTCCTTTATAAACTCCGTAAATAATAACGTCGCGGATAACTAAGCTAGAAGGGAGGAATTCTATATAAATATTAGATAATTACTAAGGGGATTAGTAGTAGTATAGTATAGTATACTAAGCGATAACAATAAATACTAAATAAAGACTAGTATATAATTTACCTTACTTAAAATCGTTAACTAATTTAAGATCGACAAAGCAGATATATTAATAAGAATCTATAACGCAAAATTTAGCCTAATAGAGGTAATATTAATTAATATCCGCGACTAGGTATTATTAGTAGCCCGAGACTATAAAGTATACGGGTTTATAATACTAATATAGTAAATATTATAACTCTACCTACTAATATACCTAGACCTAAGATAGCTTATTATTAAACTAACGACTAAGCTATAATTAGAAAACTAGCTAATATATATTAAGGAAAAACAATCGGTCTATAAGAGTATACTACTAGTATATAGAATATAACTAGTAGCCCTATAAATAATAGTAATAGTCCTATACTAATCCGTTAACGACATACTAATATCTAGCTAAATATAATTAATTAATACCCTACTATAGCAGAAATAACTAATAGCTAATATAGTATACTTAGCCGAAGAGTAAGAGTATACCTAGTCTCGAGACGATAATATATACTAGGGAAATAATAATACCTAATAGGGAAGAGGTTCCTATAACCCTAGAGGCGATAGCGGATATAGAAGTAGAGGTTATAATAACCGAAATAATACTAACTATAGCGGAAGGTAGTATTCGGACTAACGGTAATAGTATAATAATAGGAGCTTTAATAATAGTATATAAGTAGCCGGATAAAATAATAAAGGGTTTAAAGGCCGCGGAAGCTACGATAGAGGATACCGTAGTAATACCTAAAAAGGATAATATAATTTCGGGTTCCGATATAACTAAAACGATAAATTATTCCGTAGATAAGTAAGACCGGTATACCCTAATAGATTAGGAGGAGCTTATAATATAGCCGAAAACGAAATCCTATTAGCTATTAACGACGATTACCTTATAGAATACGAGAATAAATTATAGAATAATAGATATACGATAATAGGAGAAATTTTATAGTCGGAATTAGATAACGTTATACCCTATAGTAATACTTAGAATAATAATATTAGTAAACTATACCTCGCGTCCTAAAGTAAAATAAACTAAGCTACTAATAAAGATAATAGATCGGAATCGGAGAACTAATACTATAAATATAACGAAGGATTCCTAACGAGATTAAAATTATTCGCCTATATATTTGCGAATAACTATATACCCCTAAAATAGCGCGGAATAGGACCGATAGTCGATAAACGTGTTATAACTAATAATAATTAGGGGAATATACGGGAAACGGCTCCGAAGATAAGGACTAATATAAAAGCGATAAAAGAGCTAATAGTAATACTTATAAACGCTAACGAAAGCGTATAATAAATAGCGCTTACTAAAGCGGACTTTATATAAAGCCTTATAATACTTATAGAACCTATACGGAAAATAATAAGAAGTACCCGAATATTTAGAAAAAATACGTATACTAATATCCGAGTAATAATAGATAGAGCTATATCGATAATCTATATCGATAGCAGAGTATCCGACTATATAGTAAGCTACGAATAGCTTAAATAGAATATAAAGTTCTACGACCTAGATAATACGGAACGCTTTAGCGTATAAGGAATTAGAGGTATAAGAATATTAGATAAAAAGGTAATATTCTTAGTATTATTACTAGGTATCGACTAAGACGGATAGCAAGTTATATTATAGATAGAGATAATAGTATAAATTATAAAAACCCTACTACCTAACGTATTACTAGGTACGAACTAGCTCGAAAGACTCGGAGTAAATATAAACTTTATCGAAAATACCCTTATAATTCCCTAAGCTATTAAATATATAGGGGATATAATCGACTTCTAAACGATAATAATATATATAAGGCCTAAGATAAACGTAGTAAAGAAAGTTATAATAGTAACTAATATAATAATACCCGTAAACTTAATAGCTAGAGTCCTAGTTTACTATATCGATCTCCCGGAGACGGAGTTAATTACGAGATAAGACTATATATTTAGGGCGAGCTTTAAAGGCGTCTAAAACTATATACTAACGAAATACACGGCTAAGACGGTAATATACGTAAACGATATACTAATACTAATAAAGCTAAAACGAAGAACGAAGATTAGGAGGATTACAGACTATAATAAGGATATATATATCGTAGTTTTATAGGAGAAGGCTATAATAATAAAAGTAGCTATAGTAATTAACGAATATAGTATAGACGAAGACGTCGAGGACGGATCCGACGACCCGGTATAGCTTATTAACGAATTCGACCTAACTAATAATATATATATCGTATTCTCGAATAATAAAATAGATATTATAGAGATATATAAGATAGTATAAGGAGATAATATACGTCTAGACGAAAAGGTGCCGTTATTAGGAATTTAGAAACCAGAAAATATACTAGAAATCGTAATAATATAAGGCGTATATATCGTAGTAGTAGATAGAGCCTTTATAAGGGAAGTAAAGAGGATAGTCGATAAATTCGATATGTTATAACACGATAGAGGTATTATCGACCTCCTAGAGGATAAGAAGATAATAGTAGAACTACGACCCGATTAGGTAGATTACTATATATTAGCGAAACCGTACCCCCTAGGACTAGAGGATAGGAAAGTCGCCGATAAGATATTAGACGGTATATATAAAGGAGGTAAACTAGATTAGATATAGAAGCTAATACTATTCGGCTCCCCGCTATTTGTTATATAAAGAGTTATTAGAGGGAAACGAAAAGGCAGAGTCGTTATCGACCTACGCCTAATTAATAAACTAGTAATACCGGATACCTACCTACTACCGTTATAATAGGAAATAATTACTAAACTAAGGGGTAAAAGATTTATTATAATAGTCGACGGATCCGCGTTTTTCTACTAATTACCGGTAGTAGAGAAATATAAAGATAGAATAATAATTATATCCCTAAAAGGACTAGAAGTATTTAATATAGCCCTTATAAGATTCCGAAATAGCCCGGCGTTCGTATAACGCTTCCTCGACTAACGAATCGCTAACTTGCTATATATTAAAGTCTATATCGATAATATCGTTATATTCTTAAATAATATAGAAGAATACCTTAATAACCTAACTAAAGTATTTTAAAGATTCGATAAGATCGGGCTAGTACTATCCCCTAAGAAGTTATTTATAGGATATCCCTCGGTATACCTATTAGGATTCCTTATTAACGGCTTCGGTATAGCTATAATAGAGGAAAGAGTAGAAGTAATCGCTAAGATAAAAATCCCCGATATACTAGAGCGACTAGAATAATATATTAGAATAATAGGATTCCTCGCCTAATATATCCTATAATATAAATAAAAACTTATACTACTCTAAGATAAGAAAACGACGCTACTAGTAGAAGGACGAAAGGAGGGAAAAAAGTTTAAGATAGTAGCGGGACGTAAACGATAGGTAGCGAGAGTCTCTTTCTAACTAATAAAAGCGGAAATCGAGTTATTTTATATCCTCTAAGAATAGCTAATATAAGCTAACTACCTAGTATACTAAAACCTAAATAAACTAATATTTATTAAACTAGACGCCTCTTATAAACGAGGGTATAAAGTAATAATCTTCTACCTTAAGAACTTATAGGATAATAAGAAAATTATAATCGATACGATCCGACCGATTATATTTATAAGTAAAACCCTTATAAAAGTAGAGATAAAGTACTCTATAACGGAACTAGAGGTATTATACCTAGTCTAGGTTTATCGTAATAGACGAATATAGGTATAATTAAGCTACCTACCAATTATCGTATTAACGGACTACTAGGCGTTTAAAGGCGTTATAGAATAAATAAATCTAAGATTAGTAGATATAGTTAAATATAACCTAAAACTAATAATAGTATTTATATACCTATTATAATTTAGGCTAGACGTTAAATATATCCCGGGAAAGATTAATCTAGTCTTAAACGTACTTTCGAGACTACTAATATACGATATACCGGAGGATAAGGCTAAAGTAGCTAATATAATAAACTTAGTCCTCGATAATATTATAAAAGACTTCGGGTACTTTACGGTAATAATAATTAAAGCCGACCTAGAATAGGTAGCTAAGATTACTAAAGGTTATAAAACTAATCGGAAATAGAAAAAACTAATCGACGAATTTAGTAGGCTATAGTAAAAGAAAGATAAAGAACTAGATAAAATATAATAATAAAATATTAAAAAGACTAAAATACTATTACCCGAAGAGATTTAATAGCGGAAAGAAATAGCTAATATTAAATACGAGCTAATAGGGTTTAAATATAGGCTAGATAATATAGGACTACTAGTATATAGAAGCTATAACGGCGAAGAAAGGCTATACGTACCGAGAATATATATAAAGGATCTCCTATAAATAGTCTATAATAGTTAGTACTACTTCGGCCCTAAAAGAATAGCGTACGAACTAAGAAACCTAGTAATCCCCGGCCTTATAAAACTAATAACGGATTACGTAGTATACTACCTAATATACCTATTAGCTAAAATAGACCGTATAAAACGAATCGGGCTACTATAACCTAATAAGATACTAGAACGACTATTCGATATACTAATATAGGACTTTATCGTGGCACTACTAGAAGTAATATTAAAAAACACGATATAGATAACGCCTAGGTTTAGCATATATAACGCCTTACTAACGATAACCTATAGGATATCTAAATAGAAGGTACTAATCCTAAGGTATATCGAATATACGGTAGAGTATTAGGTAACCCTTATAGTTAGGATAATACTTCTATATAATATAGGAATACTAACTAAGGTTATATTAGATAGAGATTTAAAGTTTATATTAATATTCTAGTAGACCCTCTAGATAAGGATAGGAACTAAACTCGCTATATCTATAGGATACTACGTATAAATAGACGGCTAGAGCGAGAGGATAAATTAAGATATCGAGATCGCGATTAGATACTACTATATAATATTAGACGAGCCGTAGGTATAAATTCTGCTAGTAATACAATTTAATTTTAATAATATAATAAACTCGGTTTACGGTAAATCGCTAAACGAGATAGTTTACGGCTTTAAGCTAAGAGGAATACTATTTATCCTCGATATCCTAAATAGATAGATCGACTTCTAAACGATATAGCAGCTATACTAATATAAAGCGAGGGAGAGCCTCGAATATATAGCCGATATAATAAAGATATAGTATAATAAGAAATATAGATACTACGAATTTAATATAGGAGACGAAGTCTACTTAAGACTCTATAAGGGATATAAGCTGCTAGGACTAATATCGCGCAAATTAGGCTAATAACGCGTAGGACCCCTAATAGTAATTAAGAAGATTAGGAACCTGGCCTACGAACTTAACTTCCTAAGGTTATAAAGAGTTTATAAAGTTATATCCGTAGCGTAACTATACCTATATCTAAAAGGAGGCGACCCCTTTAGAAGAACGAGACCTTAACCGGGGAGAGTTATTATATAAGATAACGATAAGGACTAGTATTCCTTCGAGATCGATAAACTTATATATAGAAGAGTAACTAAGATTATAGGCGTACTAGAACTCTAGTACCTTATTAGATAGAAAGGATACTTACTAATATATAACGATTAGTATCTAAGAGCGCTACTAATAATAAACGTAGCCGACGAGGTAGCAGTATATAATAGGAAATACCTAATATTACTAGAAGACCTTAAAGTAAAAGAAAAAGACCTGCTAATAACGAATACCGAAGAAAATCCGGAGTAAGTAGTAATATCGAAGGTAATAGGAACGGTTACCGTTAAATAACCGTAAAAAAAGAAGAGG